>JALAZF010000150.1:7782500-10391281 GCA_022829125.1 Lathyrus tuberosus
ATAAAATGCTCGTTGTTGATCGAGGTTTGAATATGCGTTCGAAATGGAGTAGCGATTCGAAGTCATTGGAAGGGAAGACCTTCTTGGTGTTGGGTTAAGGTTTTGGCATTCTGAAAGGTTTAATCACAAATTAAAGTTACTACTCACAAGATCAAAATTCCATAAAATAAGTGTATGTAAATAAATAAAAGGTGTTCATTGTAAGAAAGCCCAAGAGTAAGCTAATGAGTATTTGCAAGACAAAATTCATTGTAAGAAAGCCCAACAGTAAGCTATGTAAGGTTAATGGCGATGCTAAAAGCGATCGACTTACAAAGGTGTTAAATTGGGCTCGACATTGAAACGATAATTATTTTATCCTTTTTTGAAAATGTTTTGATATGATTCTAATGGTTGAATTAGGAAAGTGGTAAAATTATTACACTTCATGGGAATGGGGGTACATTTGTCGAACGAGGATATGAGATAATGAAATGATTAAAGCAAAATCCAATCAAACAAACAAAAGTAAATGAGTGTACGTGAAGGAAAAAAGTGTCTCATTGTAAGAAGGCCCAAAAGTAAGCCAAAAGATGGAAGATAGTGACACACACGACATATGCACAACACACGTTCATCTTAATTGAATCAAAAGAAGTAGAGATCGAATTCGATTTAACGCAAAGACGTTGGATCGTTATTTGTTATCATGAATTGAAATAAATGCTAATGTAGAATGTATCATTGTAAGGTGGCATGGAATGGACTCATACATGTCATGGTGAAAATCGGAGACCTTAGCTATTGAGTTAGCTAGGCTTCACAAATCTTAAGATATCACCACCGATCTTTAATTTATCCAAGGGAAAGAGAAAAGAAAGATGAACCCATAAATATGTAATGCAAAACAATTCAATAAAGAGATATAAGGTTCGGGGGTTGGTTATACTAAGGGAAGGTATTAGCACCCTAAGCATCTATAGTATCCTATAGGAACCTCTTGTTGAATTTGTGTTATTGTTAAAATATTTGCAAATTAGGATTGATTGGGGAGTTGAGAATGGAAATATTTTTTTATTGTTTTTGTGTTTGGCAAGACACAAAGTCTTGTGCCTACGTACCAATAAAGGGTCAAAACCTCGTAGTTCGGGGCACAAATTGAAAAGGATTTGTTATGGTGGATTTTATTGAAGAGACAAGTTGTCATCTTAAGGAGATTACTCAAATAACCACCACAAACATGTGGAAGATGGATCTTTGCTTCACATTGAGAGAAGGGCTCCAACTTGGACATATAATTAACAAATATGCCACATATCTCTCTCAAGTGGAAAAGAATCAATCATCTTTATCACAATATCATGGGGTAGGAGAATTATATCTCAACTAGAGATGACTAGTGTCTAATCTATTTGCAACGGTTTTAAATTGAAAAGCCAAAGTGGAAAAAGGTTTGAATTGAAGTTTGTGTTTTTTTAGTCTTTGTGAAAGATTTTTGAATATGCTTAAGATGTCTTGAAGTAATTGTTAAGAAAAAGGGTTAAAAGATTAATGACCTAAAGTCAAGGTTTTTATTGAAAGTGGTTTTGAGTTTGAAAAGAGGGAAAACCCTAATTTGAGTTGTCTAAGTTGAAAATGATCCTAAGGGAAACTTCCTAAGGGATATCAAGTTCAAGGATAACAACAAGAGATATATATGTACAAGAAGGTAAACATGCATATGCAAAATGACACCAAGTCAACTATGTGTCCCTCCCTTAGATTTAGGCAACATGATAAACAAGTATAAACCATTATTCAATAAGGGAAATAAACATGAGAAACATGGTACAAACAAGGTTGACATGGTTCAAAACATGGGCAAGGTTCATAAACAAACACATTTGGTCATGGTATACAACACATAAGAAACATGGACACATTATTTACAAGGCATGCTTCAACAAAACAAGTTAAGGACCAAGTCATGACTTAAATCAAAGCAAGATCATTTATGAGCTATCTAGAGCAAGCATGGTATAACAATTCACAACATGTAAACAAGGACAAAGCAACTAACTTAAGGATGAAAATTAGGGAAAGAAACAAGTTCTAAAAACATGGACAATAATTCATCATCTAAGGCAACCAAAACAAGATAAAGATGGTCTTGAGAATAAGCATGGATAGGTCATGGATCAAACATATGAACACAAAGGTTTCAAATTATCAACATGAATAAAACTATGACATTTTACATTTTTAAGGAACATGGTCACATATTAACATGAATAAAATTCAAGACAAATTAAACATAAGTTCTCATAAATAAATGCAAGAAAGAAAAGAAATATGTTTTTAGGGCTTTTAATTAAAATGAAAAGATTAATAAACAAAATTCTTTTTTATGTTTATATTAAAAAGCTAAAATAAAAATAAAATTAAAACTTTAATAAAAATAAAATATTTTTTTTTATGTTTTTGTTTGACATTATTAAAAGTGACAAACAAAAAAAGAAGTAAAGAAATAAACAAATAATTATAAATCAAAATAAAAATAAAAAGTAAAAATAAAATAAGAAAAGAAAAAGGAAACAAGTGCTTAAAAAAATATGGAAATGCTGCCCATGGGTTTTGAACCCACGCCCTCATGCTTGCAGGTTAAAATTCTATCCACCATGCCAAGTGCTTCATTGTGATATAGGATGTGCGTGTGATATAATATGTGAAACTTCATCACGAAAATGAACTAAAAATTAAAGCCAAAAGTCTAGGGCGAGGGAGATTCGAACGCCAGACTTCATGCTTACACAAACACACAAACCAACGTTACCACTGGGGCGCAATGCCACCCATGATCATCTTCTCCCTCCTTCGTTTCAGCCTCAATGTTCAAAATCCTTCAAATCCTAACTTCTTAATTTCTCAACCATTTTAAAAAATGTAAAAAATAAAAGTGCTCAGAATTCAATACGGAAAAGAATGGCACAATTTAATTTCATTTATATTGGCTCTTCTACAAACAATAATCACAAACCAGCAATAACCTTAAAACTAAAATTTAACATGAAATGCTAAGCATCAATGATTAAAGGCAATTAGTATATGGGTTCTGATTACTACATTATGGAAAGTATTTTGGCAATTAAAATGGATGAAAATGATGACTAATCACATAGTTTCAGAGATGATAAACTTACCTATTATAGTAGGTCCAATGCCTCTTCAAACAAGCTTACAGATGATGGATGATAATGCAAACAACTTCCCTGAACCTCTAGGATACTAGTGCAATGCTTGGTTTGTGTTGAAACAACTTCAATCCCTCAACTCGAATCCTCTTGCAAATAGTGAAAATGAGAATATGATCTCTGTGTTAGGAGTGTTACTGATGAAGTATGATGATTTGGGTTGTTGGTATGATGTTTAGGAATGGTGTTTGAGGTGTTAGGATGGACTGAAATTATCAGAACCAGGAGTTATGGAGTTTTGGCTCCTTCGTCAACAAAATGACCAAGAGAGAGTTGACTTTTTGAGTGAGGTGCTATGAGGTGTTTTGATGGGATTGACAATTGAGAGGGATGATTTGTGGTGTGTTTGGATGATTGGTTGAGGTGTTTTGTGACTGTGGAGATTTTTGGAGTGTTTAGTGGTTTAGATCAAAATGAAGAACAATGAGGTTTCAAGGTTAGAGATGCTGATGTTGAAAGGTTTCTAGCTCAGTTTGTTGTGTGTTATGCTTCTGATATGGTGCCCTATTTATAGTGGAAAGGACTGGAGCAAGTGGGAAAGGTCTGGGCAAAGAGTGAATCATAATCCATTGGATAATTCCACTTTTGTATAAAGTAACTTCAAGTACAAGTAGCCTTTTGCTTTTGCAAGTTGACTCCTTCTCATAGGATTTTCTGGGTTGCATAGCTGGTACAAGTTACTTCTTGGCTCAGATCATGCTCTCCTTAAATCATGGGAAGTGGTTGGAAGTGAAAAGTGGCTTTTTGTCCAATATCCAAAGTAGAACTGGTCAGCATGTTGGGTGATGTTTTTGCATGATGAAACAAGATCCAATTCTAAAGAATTTGATCTCCTTGGGAAGATTTCATGGAGTGGAACAAGTTTCTAGTTGGCCACTTGCTCAGAAAGTGCTTGGAAAATGGACAAAACATGTCATGAACTCATGTAAAATCCTTGATGCATAATCTGCCTAAGTCAAAATGCCTTACCATGGTCACCTGGCAAATTCATAACTCCATGCTCAAACAAGATCTTTTCTTGCTCTTGGTACCATTGGAAAGATGAGATCAAATACTACAACTCTGATGTTGATCATTTGGAAAGAAGCAATTTGGATCATGGAGAAAAATGACTACCAAGATTGATCTTTTCACTGATTTACACTTAGAAAAATTTCTAAGTATTGGACATTTCACAACATAAAAAATCTCAACTTTGAACAATCATAACTTTCAATTGGTAAATGCTTTTAAGTCCATTCTTTCACCAAATTGAAGTATGTATACCATCTTTAAAATGAACCCTCAAGTGCGTTCATTGGATGCTTGAGGAAGAAGTTATGATCTTGGAAAGTAGGGCATTTGAACATGAAATTCCATAACTTAGAAACATTTTGAAACCCTAATTTCACCAATCCTAATCTTTTCCTTGATTAATCATGATCAAATGCAATCATCCATCACATTTTCATGATCCTTGACCTGTGGAGTCCATGTTTGACCAAAAATCTCAAAAGTCAAACTTTGACTTTGATGAATAGTTGACTTTTTCTATATGAACTTGATTTCTTCAATTGTCAGTGAATCAAGCTTCTTGAATCAATCCAAGCATATAGATAGGCAAATGTGATGTACTTGAGGTCCTTGAAACATGTCTTGAGGTGTAGGATCATACATACTCTTGAAATTCAAAGGGGTTAGTGATACATAAAACACACACACATGAGATGATTGATGTCATGCAAAGATGATGCAAATGAGGTGGAATCTTAGGATTAAAAATTAGGTTGTGACAGATGCCCCTATTTAAGGTTCTTCTATCAGGAGATATGGAGATTGAAATCTTCGTCTCAACGAGATAGGAGAGAATTAAAATACAAACATGCACAGTTTTTGCCCTAAGATACCACAAGGATGCTTATGATATGATATGATATGATATGACATGAAATGCATGACAAAGATCCTGTGGGGAACGATGCCACAGGAGAAAAGTGTATTGGGAAAAGATTGCAACTCCACTAGGGAAAGATTGACAACTTCAAAGGGGAAGAGACTACCAACTGTCAATCATAGGGTAGTTCCAAAGGAGAAGAGGCAAGTATTACCTACTACTAAGCATATGGTATCATAAGCAAAGGCAGTAGACTTGAAAGGAAAGATCACCTACTACCAAACATATGTTAGCCTAAGCAAAGGTGTCTGGCCCAAAAGATAGGCGTATTACCTACTATCAAACATATGATAGCCTAAGCAAAGGTAATAAAATTGAAAGGAAAAATGACCTACTACCAACACATGGTAGCCTAAGCAAAGGTATCTGACTGAAGCAATAAAGATACATCACCTACTACCAAGCACATGGTAGCCTAAACCAAAGGTGATAAACTCAAAGGGAAAGATGACCTACTACCAAACATATGGTAGACTAAGTAAATGCATCTGACCGAAAGATAAGATTATTACTTACTATCAAACATATGATAGCCTAAATAAAAGTAAAAAACTTGAAAGGAAAGAGTACCTACTACCAAACATCTAGTAGCTTAAACCAAAGGTACCTGACCAAAAGACGAGGTGTATTACCTACAATCAAACATATGATAGCCTAAGCAAAGGTAATAACTCAGAAGGAAAGATGACCTACTACCAACACGTGGTATCCTAAGCAAAGGTATCTGACCAAAAATAGCAGACATATTACCTACTATTAAACATATGATAGCCTAAGCAAAGGTAATAGACTTTAAAAAGAAAGAGCACCTACTATCAAAATTGTGGTAGCCTAAGCAAAGGTGTCTAAATCTGAAGGAAAGATTACCTACTTCCAAGTGTATGGTAACCTAAGCAAAGGTATCTGACCCAAATAAGCTTACATGATCCAAATATGATTCAACTTCTTCTTTAACTAAATGATCCATTTAGAAAGGTAAATAAACTTTCCCAACGCTTCGAGGTTGTATGCCATGAGCAAGTCTTAGTTTCTTCTTATCAAGTCTTCCACTTGAAAAGGATAAAATAAACTTCTTCAAACTTCCCTTCGAGACATTTTCAGTGAGATGCCATTTGATAGAAAAATAATTCACTAGGAATTAAGGCTTCACCGAAGTTAGTATTTTGCTGGGGACAAACTAAATGTCTTGCTGGGGATCTACATCTTCACCGGGGATTTCCACAAGAAATGCGGGTAGTTTAACTTGTAAAACAGATTTCTCAAATAAAGAGAAAGATCATCTGTAAGAATCTTCACCAAACTTCTCTGACGAGACTTCCAGAGAGATACCATTTGATGGAAGCAAAATGAATAATGAGCTTACTGGGGAGAACATCCAATTATAGTATGACATTGCGTTGGAGCACACAAAGTGCTGCTAACAAAGTATCTCAAATAAAGAGAAAACACTTGTAAAAGTCTTCAACAAACTTCTCTGACAGAATCTTCCGGAGAAATGCCATTTGATGAAAGATCAATTGATAATCTAATAACTTCATTGGGGATAGACAAACTGTCTTGAAGAGAGACTGTCATTTGCCATCCAAAAGAAAAATCCGGTAATAAATTAAGCTGCTCAAATAAAGAGACTGCCACTCGTTGTTAAGTATCAATTCCAAGAGGGTATTATCACAACACTGTTGGGGAATAAAGGTTGTCTTCAATGGGGATCCATAAGCAGATTCTTCCTGGATTGAAAAAATGTCCAAATGTGCAAAATGAATGTGCCCTTGATCTAGGTTTAATAGCCTAGAGAGATTCAAAGCCATGACAATCATCAGAAACTAAAGTTCTATCTAAGAATGGACTGGAAAGAAACAGCCAAACAAGACTCTACCCAATGAGGAATGAACTTGATTGGGGTTTGAACCTATCCACGAACGGGAAGGAGAGCTAAAGCAAAATCTTCCACGAGGGATAAACTCAATGAGGAATTAGAAAGGCTGCTTACAGCTGACAATTCTACTGGGAAAAGATGAAAACAAAGTCACATGGGGATAAACACGGCCAAAGTGAACAAAGTAAAATAACATCTCGAGAAAGGCAAAATGCACATGTATCATGCTCATGTGTATGAATGAATGTATGTCATGCTACATTTATGTTGACAAAACAAGCAAGGTACGGTAAACTGGAGATGAAATAAACATCTCGACACGGATACTCAGCCAATCGCAACAAGATGGAAACACCACTTGGGATGAATTGAAGACCACATATGGAACAAAGTCCTGCTTCAAGGCTTCAACCTCCCTGGAGAGAAACGGATACCCCACTTGGAGATAACCCAAAATTATCTGCTATCATCAATGATACACTGAGAAATAGTGATATGAATTCCGCTTCACAGGGACGAAAGATCCATGACTGGAGAATCGTGGATCAATATGCAACTGGAATAATCAGTTTGAGACTTCACAGGGGATAAAATAAACATCCACTTCATTGGAGAAGTCTGAATTAGAGTTGTAGATGAAGATGCCATAGCTGAGACTTTACGGGGATGAAATAAGCATCCACTTTGCTGGGGAAGATTGGATTTATAAGAAATTCACTAGGGAACTACTATACTAGATATGTCATAATCACCTGAAGTAAAGGCTTACTGGGGATGTGTGACTTACCAAACCATATTGCCCTGCATTTTAAAGTCTACCAGTCTTGGAGGGACTGTTAATGTCCTTTTCGTGTTCATAAATCAAAGCAAAACACACGCGCACACATTTAAAAACAAGAGTAAAAGTTTTAACTTTGTTTCAAAACATGCTATCAAAAACAGAAAATACATTTTGCAAGATAGAAATAAAGATAAGAATTGCAAACAAATGGATAAGGCTCAAATTTTATTAATTGAAAGGTAGTCCGCAAATGGCGTGACTCCATGGATCATTAAAAAATTTGGAAAATGGTAAATAAGGTAAAGGTTACATAAAAAATAATGACCGCTATCCTCCTAATAACTTTGAGTTCCATATGCTTTGAGCTTCTGATGATCTGACAAAGAAGTCCTTGATGATAAAAGTTGCTTTTGACAATCCAGTCTGATTTGACACAATTACTAACCATGATCCCTAACTTTTGCCTAGATTTCCTTCAATCTACTGGGATAATATTTTTCTGTTTTTGTCTCTAATTTTTGCTTAGACCGCCCTTTTGGGTTTTCAGTCCACCGAGACGCTCCTTTTTGCCTAAGTCGCCCTTTCAGGTTTTCAACTTAGCGACCTATTCTTTTTTATTTAGGCATAATATTTCTTGACTGCATCAATATTGACAGGACGAGTGATCTCCTCTCCATCCATAGTTGCAAGAAATGAAGCACCACTAGAAAATACTTTCTTTACAACATATGGGCCATCATAGTTAGGAGTCCACTTGCCCCTTGAATCAGTGATGAAATACTGGATTTTCTTGAGCGTAAGGTTGCCCTCTCTGAATTCACGAGGTCGAACCTTCTTGTAAAAAGTCCTTTTTATCCTTTGTTGGTATAGCTGACCATGGCATAAAGTCGTCATCCTCTTTTCTTCAATTAAGTTCAATTGGTCGTATCTGCTTTGACACCATTCAGCCTCGACAACTTAGCCTCCATCAAAACTCTCATCGAGGGAATCTCAACCTCCAAGGGGAGCATTGCTTCCATGCCATACACGAGAGAAAATGGGGTTGCCTCTATTCATGTGCGAACTGAAGTACGATACCCATGCAAAGCAAATGAAAGTATCTCATGCCAGTCTTTGTAGGCGACAACCATCTTTTGAATGATATTCTTAATGTTTTTGTTAGCAGCCTCGACATCATCGTTCATCTTCGGCCTATACGAGGAAGAGTTATGATATTCAATCTTGAACTCCTCACACAGTTATTTCATCATTTTATTGTTCAAGTTTGACCCATTGTCAGTAATGATTGTCATACCCAAAATTTTGACCACAAGATTTCCCATCATTGTGCAAATCATCACCACAATATGGATGTACCTTCATACCTCATTAATCCTCTTAAAGATTGTTGAGCATTCACTCCAATCAAGAACTAGGGTTTCAGACAAAGGATCAATCAAGAGTGGACATGATCCTCAACTTGTCAAAGCCTCTCAAACATCCATGAAGGGTCAAGAGGTCTCCCACATCAATAATTGAGCATGAGAATGCAACACTTCAAGTAATCAAGCCTCAAGATCATCAGTGTCACCAAATTAGGGTTTTGGTCGACCAATGCCTCTAGAGGGAAATTTTCATCTGGGCATGAGCCAATACTTAAAAACATGATCCAAGAAGCTCAAAGGGACCTCATGGACCCAATCACAAGTTCAAAATAGCCTCATGGGATGCATTAATAAAAAATCAGGAATTAGGGTTTCTTGACCCAATTCACCCCTAAGTTGACCTTTGGAGCAAGGCATGAGCCAAGACCTCAAGAAGTGTTTTGAAGACCTCCAATACCTCATATTTATCCATTTACAAGATTGGGTTAACTCAAAGAACTTGGTTCATAAGCAGTACAAGGATTCAAATTCATTTGGACCAGTTAGGGTTTTCTGATGAAAAGTCAACTGTACCTTTGACTTTTGACCAAGACATGATCCCAAACCTTAGGACATGATTCAAGAAACTCTAAAACACCTATGGAATCCATCCATTAGGTTTGAATTAGGTCAAGGACTTGATTTCATAGAGGATCACAAAGTTGAAATTCATCTGATAAAAAGTAAACTATGCCAAAAAAACCAAGTTTGATTTTTTGAATTTCTTGACAAACAAGGCTTCCATAAGTAAAAAACAATGTTAACTTATGGTTTGGATCATCATCCATCAAGAAAAATCAATAAAAGTGGGGTTACTTGCAAAAGGGGCAACCATAAGAAACTTGAAATTTCACTAAGTTATGAAAAAAAGTGATTTATACCCAACTTTGCAAGACCATAACTTGTGATCCAAGTAACCTTTTTCTTCCATCCAAAGCTCAAATGAAAGCTCTCATTACATACTTCAACATTCTCAACTACAACATATTCCAATTCTCGATGTTGTGACCTGGCGCTCCTTGATGATATGAACATGACTGGTATGCTTTGTACCAATAAGGGATCTCTTTGGGTACTGCTGGAGGAGACTTAGTTTGGATGTGGCCTTTTTGTAATAAGGTTGGGAATAACTCTGTGTATGTCATCGGAATTGGATCAAAATTCGGCTTCCTTTGAATACGGTTCTGGTTGTTGAATGATGGTCGAGCTTGTTGAAAAGGTTGATTTTGTTGATGTTGATGTTGAATTGGTTGTTGTTGAACCTGTTGTTGTTGGGGTTGATATTGTTGTGGCTGGACATGCTGTTGTGTGAACTGCGGCTGATAGGCTAGAGTATTGATAACTGGAGAAATAGTTATAATATGTTGTTGTTGGTATCTTCTTTTAGACCTGCCATGATGCACGACATCTACCTCCCATTCTTTCTTCTTTGTGAAGCTACTTCCATGCTTCTTCAAGCTACTGGAAGTAATTCCTTCTTTGGACAACCTGCCTTCACGGACTCTTTCTTCCAAGCGGATCCCCATGTTTACCATTTCAGTAAAATCACCGGGAGCACTAGCTATCATTCTCTCATAGAAAAATGAATTAAAAGTCTTCAAAAAGATTTTAGTCATTTCCTTCTCCTCCAAAGGTGGATAGATTTGAGCAGCCACCTCGCACCAGTGTTGTATATACTCCTTGAAGCTTTCCTTGTGTTTCTGGGCCATAGCTCTTAATTGATCTATATCACGCGCCATATTAACGTTGTACTTATACTGCCTAATGAAGGCCTCACCAAGATCATTGAAAGTTCGCATCTTTGCACTGTCTAGACCCAAATACCACTTGAGGGCAACACCAGTTAGACTATCTTGAAAATAATGGATAAGAAACTGATAATTATCTGTCTGAGTAAACATCTTTTGAGCATACATGATCAGATGGCTTTGAGGACAAGAGTTGCCCTTATACTTCTCAAAATCTGGGACTTTAAACTTGGGAGGAGTTTTAACATTAGGAACCAAGCAAAGGTCTGAAGCGTTATTTCTAAATAAGTCCTTCCCTCAGAGGGCCTTGATCTCTTTCTACATCATAAGAAATTGATCTTGGAATTCATCCAACCTTTCATCCACTCCCACGATCTCGCTCGGAGCGGTATGAATTACGGGCTCTTCAATGTAAGGAGTAGTATGCATCATAGGAGGCAGTACAAATATTACAATGGTAACGGTCGGAGCTTCGGTAGCTTAAGGGCGATACCCTGCTGGCCTAAAGTGAGGAGGCATGCCCCAAGGGAAACCGAGAGGCATGGTGTACTTAGGATCATTTTCTGGTGCCACAAAAATGGGCGTAGAGACAACTTCAGAAATCACAGTCCTTTGGGCAGTTTCCTGAGAATTGTGCGACTGATTTTGAGCAGCCTCTATAGCTTCCATCATATTGGTAAGTATTTCCAAGCTGTCTTTTAGAGTAGTGAATTCCTCCCTCAGCTCTCGATTTTCTGGTTCTAACTGATCCATTCTCCTTCTTTGACCTGCTCGGGTATTGTAGTGATGATTCAGCTTGTCTATTGGCAGAGAACATATAGGGGTAAGCACCTGGAATGCAAAAATGCAATGCTATATAATGCATGTTATGCAAATACAAATGAATTTTCAAGGAACTCAAAAGTTATATCATAAACAACTCATTTTATTAATAACTTTGAAGGATTACAAAATAGGGTATAACTTTCAAAAGTCCTAACAAAGTGGACAAATACAATAAAGGAAACTAGAAACCCTAAGAAACTCCATGTGAAGATCCAACCTCTCCTTGCAGCCTTCTAGTAAGCTTCTTGATCTGCTCCTTCATCTCAACCTTCTCAAATATGAGCTTGTCGACGATCAACTTCCACACAACTAATGACGGAGGAGTGTCTGAACCTTGAATGGGAGTTGATGGAGTGCCAGAGGAAAATAAATCCTCTTGCACTTTCTCTTCTTAGTAGAGTCTGTGACACCCCCCAATCTATACCTATCATACCCCAAATTTGTCCTACCTGTATAATTTTCATCTGTACATCCATCCACTAATTCTTATTCAAAAAATTCAAAAAAATATGTTGTATTTAATTTCATCTCTCTTTTTATTTATTATCCATTTTTATTTTTATCTAGGTTTTTAACAATTTTTTATCATTCCATTAAATATCCAAAACCATTATCCATTATTATCCATTTTCCAAACAATTCACAAACTTTTCAGTTCATCATCACGTTCCAAAATTTTTCACACAAACAATAATCACATAGTCTTGGTCTAGGCCTAATAAGGTCAAATTTTGCAAGATGTCACACATCAACAAATCCTAAGCCATTTTTCTCAACATGTGATATAAATTTTCGTATGCCAAAATCAATTTCACAACAGGACAGGAAAATTCAAAAGAATACAGAAGATTTCAGGACAACAGAATTCCAAATTCATCAAATAAAACCAGACCATTTTGACCATTAAATGCAACAAGCTCACATGTTGAATATGTAGTTTTGTTTGCACATAGCCGACCAAATACTAGATACAAGACAACAACGATACAGAGTAACAGGGACAGTTCATGCTTCAATTTGCAAAATTCACAATAGGAAAAATTTCAAAATGCCAGATTATTATCAGAAAAATCATTTAACATAAAAAATGGAAAGGGACAACAGTTTCAGAGCAGGGAACCAGTTTGACTAGCATAAGAAAAAGAAGAGAGAACAATATAAAGGAGGGGAAAGCCGAAGAAAGGGGATCGGACACCAAAACCTCTCCCTCAAAAACTTAACAGAGCTTTTTCTCGATAACCATCATCACCTCACCTTGAACCAAAAACCTCTCCACAACCCAATCTTCATCTTCTCGTTAACCTTCCCCTTCACTTTCAACCAAATTATTTCCAGCCTTCACCACACCTCACAGAACCCACAACATAAACCTTCCGCTACATCATTCTTCAACCCCACTTCCTAAACATCACCAACAGATACAACAATAACACCATTCAACAACCTTCGACCTCCTTCGTTTCCTTCAAATCGCAACAAACCCAAAACTCGCATCAACAACAAACCCCAACCCTTTCAAACAAGAACAGAACCAAATCAAAAACTCATTTCAGAACGAAGCAGAATAGAAAAGAGAAGGAGAGAGCGAGATGATTTTCAAAACACAAACCCATCGCGAACAGAGAGCGATAGAGACTGAGAGGCGAGGATGAGGAACATGTCCTCTGAGCATGTCTTTTCTGATCTTCATTACACCTTTTTTGGTGAAAGCTGTTAATGACCTATTTTTCCCGTGCTTCATTTGTTGACTTATTCTTCTTCTTTTAAAAATTGTTTTTTTTTGTTTTATTATTTTATTTTTTCTTAAAAAAGGAAGAGGAATCATCTACATAGCCTAATGTTTTACATTTCAAACTGTGTGATTGGGCTCTATGGCCCGTGTTTAAATCTTTACGAACCACCCTTGTTTTTTTCCCATCCGTGTTTCTGTTGAGGGTGGATGATGGGCTGGTAAAGCCCAAATGATTCCACATGTTTTCACTCCCTTTTACTTTTTACGCCCCCTTCCCCCTTTAGTTTTTTATTATGGTTTTTTTTATTTTTAATGTTGTTGTTTCTCTTGGATTTTCATCTTTAATTGTTTTTTCCATTTAAGTCGATTTGACTTCTTTTGTTCGTTTCCTTCCCATTTTGGTCAATGAAAGTCTAAAGTCATAGTTTGTCGATTTATCGATAAGATTGTGATTAAAACGATACCACTTTAGTTCTTCTTGTTTCGATTTCATTTTCTTTTCATTATGGGCCAATGATATGACTCCATTCATAATTTAATCAAACCGATTAAATTTTGATTTATTTGAGGCCTACAATTTATTTATATTTATTTCCGTTTTTTTTAATAATGTTATTTTTATTCATTTATTGGGTCGATGAAAACCAAATATCGATCGATTTGTCGATTGTTCGATTAAATCTCGATAAAGGTGAGACCTTTATGCTTTGTACACATATTTTCGATTTAATTTCACTTTATATTTCTTTTATTTTCATTTTGGTCAATGAAAGTCAAAATTCGTTGATTATCGATTTCCCGATTAGATCCGACTAAGACGAGACCAACTTTATTTTTTATGTCAATATTATATCTTGTCATTTTATCTTGATTATTATCTTGTTCAAATTCTTATTCATTGTTCATATCATATTCATATTCGTATTTATTTATCTAACCATTTTTTTTTCGTTTGTATATACTCTTAATCAAAATAATCTAACAAATATCAAAACTCTAAAAACAATAAATTGATGGACTGTTGATTATGATCATCCACTTGCTCGACGCTTGCTCAAGGTTTAGTTTAGGACACCTTCGCACACACACAACTTTCTCTTGGGCTACCTTACAATGAGACCCTTTATTTCATGTCCTTCCTTGTAATTTACATGTACCCCTCCCCCATTCTGATGTACGCACTTTATTATTGCTTTGATTGTGGTTTGTTTACTAAGAGCACCCCTAGGGACTAGCATAGGCAACCCATTTTCAAACTAATTCTCGATTCATTTTCAAACAACCTATTTTCAAACCAAACTCTCGATTCGTCGTCGAGCCATTTTCAAACAAACCCATTTTCAACCAAACCCTCGAATCGTCGTCGAGCCATTTTCAAACAAACTTTTTTCGACCAAACCCTCGATTCGTCGTCAAGTCATCTTCAAACTAAACTCTTTTCACAAATAAACCCTTGATCCAACGTCAAGCGGATTTTCATAATCAAATTCCAAAAACAATTAACGATTATCGTAACTCTTTAAGGTGAAAAATGGGGGTTCAAGTCTTTGATCTTCCTTCGATTGTTTAGGTGCGAGTTCTCTTACTCGTGTGTGAGCAATTGACGCCTCTTCTTTTAACAAATCAAATTCTTTTCAAATCAACCAAGCGCATATAATAAACCCTTGATCCCACGTCAAGCGGATTTTCATCATCAAACTAAAAAATGACTAACAACTATCGTAATTCTTTTTCAAGGCGAAAAATGGGGGTTTAAGTCTTTGATCTCTCTTCGATTGTTTGGGTGCGGGTTCTCTTACTCGTGTGTGAGCAATTGGCACCTCTCTTTAAAATCAACCAAATCCCTTGTTTCGTGGGCATACCATGAACTACGACTGCTCTGGTTCTTTATTCTCATCTGAATAAAGATACGTAGGCACAAGATTGCGATGATCTTGGCGAGCACACTACCATCTTTTTCCGTCAAACCCCGTAGTCGAACTACGATTTCTCTGATTTCTCATTCTTGTCCGAATGAGCATACGTAGGCCCGAGGTCGCGATGATCTTGCCGAGCACCCTATCCTAAAACCACCCCATTTCCCCTTAATACCTTTTCCTTTTATCTTTACCTTTCCGCATTTATAGAGAAGAAAATAGACAAACTTAACTAACGAGTATCGCGATTCGAATCAAGAGGTTCCCGTTGAGTACAACGGACGTGAGGGGGTGCGCGTACCTTCCCCTCACGTAACCGACTCCCGAACCCAGAATGTGGTTGCAACGACCATGTTCTTATCCTGTTCCTAAAAGGTTTTCTCGATATTTTCCTTTCCCTATTTTTGGGATAAATAAAGTTCGGTGGCAACTCTGTCGAACCGTTTTCCGCGCCTTTTGCGTGAGGGTCGTATTTTCGATGATTTTTCGAGGTGCGACAATACCCTGAGGAATTAAAGCGATAACAAATAATCAGAGTATAATTAAAACATTCATGGCATAGACGGGAGCGTCATATCAAAGTAATGAAATATAACAACCTGCTCATATAGATATGCAGCAATCAGGTAGCAACATAAACAGAGGAACTCAGTTCCTAACACCCACAATTCAGATATAGAATAAAAACGAAAAATCTGCAACTGAAATCTCATTTATAAACCTAAAAGTTTGTCTGTCATATACAGAGTCATACATGTAAAATCTAAAAATATATATACACATAATCACATAACGATCTCCCCGACTACCCGGTGCCACATATCAGAGCCGACCGACAAAAGAATGAAGACATAATCTTCACAAAAAGACCTCCAGCATCTAATCTGCAATGTCTCATAGAGCATTCAAAATAGCAGAAGGGTGAGAAACACAATTATAATATAGTTGCATACAATTATGTAATAACATGAAATATGTATGCAAAACATTCTCAACACAACGTCTACCATAATTCAAATACAAAACAAAACAATTCATAATTCATGCATCCATCATAAAGGCATATCAATCATGCTCAATACATTTATCACCAATATATATATTAACTCATCAATCCCATTCACAATTTCCCACACATAATCAATCCATTCATGACTTATGTAAATGCACAGAGACTGACACAACGACTCTATGCATGCGGTACCATTCCACCCATCATTCTCATCATCATTAATTCACTCAGGAATTATTGGAATCATCGCTTGTTACTTAGTGTAACTCCCTGTCGGGCAAACGATGTTCCCCGTCGTTTTAGGTCCTCTTTGTATAAGGCACACGATGTTTATGGATCACTTTAGGTCCTCTTTATATAAGGGACACGATCCGATCGCTTTAGGTCCTCTTTGTATAAGGCACACGATCGTCTATAACTACGCTTTAGGTCCTCTTTGTATAAGGCACACGATCGTTACAGCAGATTCCCTCTGGAATTGTTTCGTTATTCACACCCCACAAGGGCACACGACATCACATGGTGCATATTCATGATGCATGGCATACTAATGACTCATGACAATCAAATGCATATACATATATAACCATGTGAACCAACTCAACATCAATAATCATGCATTGAAGTTTAACCCGAAACAATGCATTTATTTTTCCATAAGACCACAAACCATCATCACAACCTTTCATCATATATATTCACATCATATAACAGCACACAAGCTATACGTTATATATCAAAAGGATGTCGCATAATAACACATCAATCGCACACAATTACGACGGTAAAAGTTGACAAAGCAACATGTTTCCAAATTCCCGACACAATTAAATCGGTCACTAATCTCAAGACCATTTTTATAAGAAAGAACATCTCATTAGCTTTCCAACGGTACTAAGAACGTCTCGATCCGAGTTACAGATAAAAAGTTATGAATTTTCAAAGAAAATAATTTATTGAAAAACTGCCAGATTCGCCTGGCGACTTAGGATTTCGCCTGGCGAATCCCCCTTCGCCAGCACTTCGCCTAGCGAACTAGTGGCGAACCACAATTTTAGAAAAAACCCAAGAGTTCCAGTAGCTAACACATTTCTGTCTCCCCGTTTTCGCCTGGTGACTTATGATTTCGCCTGGCGAATCCCTCTTTGCCAGCACTTCGCCTGGCGAACTAGTGGCGAGACCTAATTCGCATGGCGAATCCCAATTCGCTTGGTGAATCGCACCAGAACCAGAATTTTTCTGCTGTGGGTTACACGGTTCTAAACCCCAAAATCCAACTTTCTCCAACCAAAACGTTTTCAATCAATCAAAATAAGTATCAACAATGTTCATACATATAATACGATCATACTACGTGATTCATATCGATTTCCAACCATGAAAACATCAATTTCTATTCCTTTTTCTCATTTCAACCTAGAATTGAAAAACTATGAGAAACAAGTAAACATTCAAACACACACATACATATTTATACACAAGCATATAATAACCGAGTTTCGCACCCTTACCCGATTAATCGTGCTTTGAAGTGTCGGTTGAATCGATTTCTTAAACTTCAAGTTTTCCTCTTTTTCTTCTTCTCACTCTCTTTTTCTCTTAAACTTTATTTTCTCTCTTTCTAATCTCTATGTTTCTATTTTAAGAAAAACAACAATATCTAACCAAGCAAAATGACCAAAATACCCCTACACGCAATTTTCTCGCAAACGCTCCCAAAACGCGATAAAACATAATAACGATAAACATAACATATTTACCAAATAAAAACCAAGACTAAAATAATATAAAAACAAAAATAATTAAATCGACTCGATTAAATAAATCTAACAAAAACCGGGGCGTTACAACTCTCCCCCACTTAGAAATTTTCGTCCTCGAAAATATTACCTGAGACGAACAACTCCGGATACGATTCCCGCATCCGACTCTCCAACTCCCAAGTCAAATCGCCCTCAGCAGCGCCTCCCTACGCTACTTTCACAAGCGCAATATCTTTTCCTCTTAACCGCTTCAACTCGCGATCCAAAACCCTCATCGGTAATGCCTCAACCGTAAGGTTCTCCCTTACCTCAACCTCATCCATCGGAATCACATGCGACGGATCTGAAACATACTTCCGAAGCTGTGAAACATGGAACACATCATGTAAATTCGAAAGATTCGGTGGTGTTATAAGCCACAGCACCCACTCTCGCAGATATCTGATAAGGACCAATAAACCGAGAAGTAAGCTTCTTCGACTTCAATGCACGTCCAACACCCGTCACCGGTGTAACTCTCAAAAATACATGATCGCCTTCTCGAAACTCAAGATCTTTCTTCCTTCGATCATGATAACTCTTCTGCCTACTCTGAGAAGCCTTCATCTTCTCACGAATAAGTTTCACCTTTTCTGTAGTTTGTTGAACTAACTCCGGTCCAACCACCAAACTCTCACCAGATTCATGCCAACACAAAGGTGTTCAACATCTTCTTCCATACAACGCTTCAAAAGGTGCCATTCCAATACTCGAATGGAAACTGTTGTTATACGTGAACTTAACCAACGAAAGATAACTATCCCAAGCACCACTGTGCTCAAGAACACAAGCTCTCAGCAAATCTTCCAATGACTGAATAGTTCACTCGGTCTGACCATCCATCTGAGGATGATAAGCAGAACTGAATCTCAACTTGGAACCTAATGCCTTTTGCAAACTTTCCCAAAATCTGGAAGTAAACCTCGGATCTCGATCTGAAACAATACACAACAAAACACCATGTAATCTCACAATCACACGGATATAAATCTCAGCCAACCTCTCCAAAGAAAAACTGATGTCAATCGGAATGAAATGCGCCGATTTAGTCAGTCTATCCACAATCACCCAAATGGAATTATGTCCCCTCTGAGTATTCGGCAACCTTTCACAAAATCCATAGAAATGCTGTCCCATTTCCACTCGGGAATATCCAACGGTTGCAATAATCCACTAGGCTTCTGATGTTCTACCTTTGACTTCTGACACGTCAAACACGCATAAACAAACTGAGCCACATCCCTCTTCAATCCGGACCACCAAAAGATCTTCTTCAAATCTTGATACATCTTATTAGCTCCCAGATGTATACTCAAACTACTCCGGTGTCCTTCCTCTAAAATCATCTTTTTCAATTCCGAATCATCAGGAATACAAATTCTACCATGGAATCTCAAAACACCCTGATCATCCACTTTAAAGTCACCATTCACACCTTTACCTCCAACCGTCATCAAATTAACAAATTTCACATCCAGCCTCTGTTTCTCACTAACGGTCAACAAAAAATCATTAGTGACCTTTAACATACTAAGCCTCACGCTATCAGATGTCAATTCACACACCAAACTCAAATCTCTAAATTCTTCCAAAAGTTCCCACTCTTTAACCATCAAAGCAGACATATGCAAAGATTTCCGGCTTAACGCATCGGCTACCACATTATCTTTACCAGGATGGTAATTCAAGCTAAAATCATAGTCCTTCAAAAATTCCAACCATCTCCGTTGTCTCATATTCAACTCTTTCTGATCAAACAAGTATTTTAGACTCTTATGATGACTAAAGACTTCGAATCTTGCACCGTAGAGATAATGTCTCCAAATTTTCAATACAAAAACCACTGCAGCTAATTCCAAATCATGAGTAGGATAATTCTTCTCATGAACCCTCAATTGTCTCGAAGCATAAGCCACAACCTTACCTTCTTGCATCAACACTCCACCTAAACCACTCAAAGACGCATCGCAATACACCACAAACGGTTCACTAGGATTCGGTAAGATCAAAATCAGAGCTGTAGTCAATCTTCTCTTCAGCTCACTAAAACTTTCCTCACACTGAATATCCCAAATAAACTCTTTACCTTTACAAGTCAGCTGGGTCAATGGAAGTGCTAACTTGGAAAAGCCTTCAATGAATCTTCGATAATATCCAGCTAAACCTAAAAAGCTTCTAATTTCAGTAACAGATCTAGGAGCCTCCCATTGTAGAACTGCATCTACTTTGGATGGATACACAACAATACCATTACCTGAAATCACATGCCCAGGAAAAATCACTTCTGACAACCAGAACTCACACTTGGACAACTTGGCATAAAGTTTCTTTTCCTTCAAAATTTGCAATACAATACGCAAATGTTCCGCATGTTCCTCCCAAGACTTAGAATAAATCAAAATATCATCAATAAACACAACAACAAATTGATCCAAATGCTCATGGAAAATGCGATTCATATACTCCATAAACACTATCGATGCATTAGAAACCCCGAACGACATCACAGAATATTCGTAATGTCTGTATCGTGTCCTAAAAGCTGTCTTCTGGATATCTTCCTCCTTCACTCTAATCTGATGATAACCTGACCTCAAATCAATTTTACTAAACACCCACGCACCTACCAACTGGTCCATCAATTAATCGTCACCTTATTCAGCTGGCGATAATCAATACACAATCGCATACTTCCATATTTCTTCTTCACCAATAAAGCTGGAGCACCCCAAGGCAATACACTCAGCCTCACAAACCTCTTTTCTAACAATTCATTCAACTTCTTCTTCAACTCGACCAACTCAGATGCCGACATACGATATGGTGCCATAGACATAGGTCTAGTACCAGGAACTAGATCTATAGAAAACTCTACCTCTCTTTCTGGCGGCACATCAGAAATATCCTCTGGAAAAACCTCCGGAAAATCACACACGACTGGAAACACATCAATTGCAACTTGACTATCCACAGTCAATGATGCAAAAACCCGAACAACTGAGCTTCATCCGCCAAGAGTTTCTTAAACTCTTTGGTAGATAAGAAACTCGATTCCTCGTCTTCTTCAAGAGAAGGAAATCTTACCAACTTATGATAACAATTGATATGAACTCGATTGAACTGCAACCAATTCATTCCCAGAACTACGTCTAAACCCTGCAACGGCAGACACACCAAATCCATAGCAAAATCCTTACCATAAATGGTCAAAGGACAACTTAAACAAACCAGAGAAGTAGTTACCGACCCCAATGTTGGAGTATCGATAACCATCTCTCCACCCATCGACAACAACAAAAGATTTAAACGCCGCGCACACTCAGACGAAATAAATGAATGAGTCGCTCTGGTATCAATAATAGCAACTAAAGGCGTACTATTAATAAAACAAGTACCTCTGATCAGACGATCAACACTAGTAGGCTGAGTTCCTGCCAATGCAAATACTATTCCTCCAGCTTGAGCTTGCTTTGGTTTCGGACACCTCGTACTAACATGACCAGGTTCACCACAATTGAAACACTTCACCAGATTCCTCTTGCAATCAGCTGCTACATGTCCTATACCTCCGCAGTTAGAACACTTCCTCATATCCTTTCTATATTCAAACTGACAATGTCCTAAGTCACCACACTTAAAACATCTCGGAGGATTATACATACCTCCCCCACTTGGCCTTTTATCAAAATTAGCCCTTTGCTTTCCCATGTCAGCTGGTGCCACATAAGGACCACCACGAAACGATTGCTTTTCTTTCCTTTCGTTCACCCTCTTATAATGAGTAGACCGAGCTTTGCTATCCTCCTCATAAATTCTACAACCATCCACCAAATCTGAAAACCTCCTAATTCTTTGATAACCAATTGCCTGTTTGATCTCGGGACACAACCCGTTCTTAAACTTCACACATTTGGAAAACTCCGTAGTTGCTTCAGCATAATGTGGATAAAACTGAACAAGCTCCACAAACTTAGCAGTGTAATCAGTAACAAACATGTTACCCTCAACTCCAAGAACTCTATTTCTTTCTTTGCTCTAACATCTTCAGGAAAATACTTCCTCAAAAACTCACTGCTAAACAAAGCCCAAGTGACAACTTCACCTGTAGCTTCCCACACATGACGCGTACTAACCCACCAATCATCAGCCTCCTCCTTTAACATATGAGTACCCAGTCTCACCTTCTGTTCCTCAGCACAGTCCATCACTCAAAAGTTTCTTTCAATCTCCTTAAGCCAAATCTGAGCACCATCAGGATCATGTCTTCCTTTGAAGATAGGCGGTTTGTTCTTCCTGAACTCATCATTCCCACCAGAATTAGGTGTATTCCACACAGCCTGAGCCATAGCTTGCATAGCAGCAACAAGAGCAGCATCATTCCTACCAGCCATATTCTGTTCATATCCAATAACAATAATTATGGTTAAACAATCAACTCGCCAGAACACAACTGTCGCACCACAAATAACTTGGTCAAAATGATCGACACGGACTGGCTCTAATACCACTTAATGTGACACCCCCCAATCTATACACCGAGGAATTAAAGTGATAACAAATAATCAGAGTATAATTAAAACATTCATGGCATAGACGGAAGCGTCACATCAAAGTAATGAAATATAACAACCTGCTCATATAGATATGCAACAATCAGGTAGCAACATAAATAGAGGAACTCAGTTCCTAACACCCACAATTCAGATATAGAATAAAAGCGGAAAATCTGCAACTGAAATCTCATATATAAACCAAAAAGTTTGTCTGTCATATACAGAGTCATACATGTAAAATCCAAAAAGATATATATACACATAATCACATAACGATCTCCCCGACTACCCAGTGCCACATATCAGAGCCGACCGACAAAAGAACGAAGACACAATCTTCACAAAAAAACCTCCAGCATCTAATCTGCAATGCCTCATAGAGCATTCAAAATAGCAGAAGGGTGAGAAACACAATTATAATATAGTTGCATAAAATTATGTAATAACATGAAATACGCATGCAAAACATTCTCACCACAATGTCTACCATAATTCAAATACAAAACAAAATAATTCATAATTCATGCATCCATCACAAAGGCATATCAATCATGCTCAATACATTTATCACCAATATATATATCAACTCATCAATCCCATTCACAATTTCCCACTCATAATCAATCCATTCACGACTTATGTAAATGCACAGAGACCGACATAATGACTCTATGCATGCGGTACCATTCCATCCATCATTCTCATCATCATTAATTCATTCAGGAATTATTGGAATCATCGCTTGTTACTTAGTGTAACTCCCCGTCGGGCAAACGATGTTCCCCGTCGCTTTAGGTCCTCTTTGTATAAGGCACACAACATTTATGGATCGCTTTAGGTCCTCTTTGTATAAGGCACACGATCCGATCGCTTTAGGTCCTCTTTGTATAAGACACACGATCGTCTATAACGTCGCTTTAGGTCCTCTTTGTATAAGGCACACGATTGTTACAGCAGATTCCCTCTGGAATCGTTTTGTCACTCACACCCCACAAGGGCACATGACATCACATGGTGCATATTCATGATGCATGGCATACTAATGACTCATTAAAATCAAATGCATATACATATATAACCATGTGAACCAACTCAACATCAATAATCATGCATTGAAGTTTAACCGGAAACAATGCATTTATTTTTTCATAAGACCACAAACCATCATCACAACCTCTCATCATATATATTCACATCATATAACAGTACACAAGCTATACGTTATATATCAAAAGCATATCGCATGATAACACATTAATCGCACACAATTACGACGGTAAAAGTCGACAAAACGACATGCTTCCAAATTCCCGACACAACTAAATCGGCAACTAATCTCAAAACCATTTTTATAAGAAAGAACATCTCATTAGCTTTCCAACGGTACTAAGAACATCTCGATCCGAGTTACGAATCAAAAGTTATGAATTTTCAAAGAAAAGAATTTATTGAAAAACTGCCAGATTCGCCTGGCGACTTAGGATTTCGCCTGACGAATCCCCCTTCGCCAGCACTTCGCCTGGCGAACTAGTGGTGAACCACAATTTTAGAAAAAACCCAAGAGTTCCAGTAGCTAACACATTTATGTCTCCCCGTTTTCTCCTGGCGACTTATGATTTCGCCTGGCGAATCCCTCTTCGCTAGCACTTCGCCTGGCGAACTAGTGGCGAGACCTAATTCGCCTGGCGAATCCTAATTCGCCTGGTGAATCACACCAGAACCAGAATTTTTCTGCTGCGGGTTACACGGTTCCAAACCCCAAAATCCAACTTTCTCCAACCAAAACATTTTCAATCAATCAAAACAAGTATCAACAATGTTCATACATATAATACGATCATACTACGTGATTCATATCAATTTCCAACCATGAAAACATCAATTTCTATTCCTTTTTCTCATTTCAACCTAGAATTGAAAAACTATGAGAAACAAGTAAACATTCAAACACACACATACATATTCATACACAAGCATATAATAACCGAGTTTCGCACCCTTACCCGATTAATCGTGCTTTGAAGTGCCGGTTGAATCGATTTCTTAAACTTCAAGTTTTCCTCTTTTTATTCTTCTCACTCTCTTTTTCTCTTAAACTTTCTTTTCTCTCTTTCTAATCTCTATGTTTCTATTTTAAGAAAAACAACAATATCTAACCAAGCAAAATGACCAAAATACCCCTACACTCAATTTTCTCGCAAACGCTCCCAAAACGTGATAAAACATAATAACAATAAACATAACATATTTACCAAATAAAAACCAAGACTAAAATAATATAAAAACAAAAATAATTAAATCGACTCGATTAAATAAATCTAACAAAAACTGGGGCGTTACAGAGTCTTCTTCACATTCCTGCTTCAAAAGCATCTAAAGCTCTCCATTCTCATTATTGACTACTTGGTATTTGTTTTTCCAAGCGTCTCTTTCTAATTGTACTTTGGTCAAGGCAATCTTCAGCTTTTCTGCGTCACTCATGAAGGCCAAGGTAGGCTCTCTAGCAGCTATAAGTAGAGGTTCGTGACGTGGATAAGGCATCTTCAGCTTGATGGCCCTATCTTGCACCCATTGGAGATAAGGCTCCAACAAGACACAATCAGGCTTCCCTAATACTGTCCTCCCTTTTCTATGAGCATGATGCAAAGCGTGCATGATCTTCTCTTTAAGCATTTTGTCTTCACCCTCCTTGAAGAAGAGATTTTCCAAATGAATGGTATTTGACTTGTCCTTCATTGGATAACCAAGCTGACGACGGACTAAGACTAGGTTGTAACTGATGCCTTCCTTTGTACCAAGAAGAGTTACATTAGAAAACTCACCACAACTATCAATAATTTCCACTCCACCATAAGCATGGCTATACCACTCAATGTCTGAATGAGTGAGATACATAATCTTTTGTGACCACAACAGACCATCCTTGATATCCCAAAAGGCAACAGACCTAGGCAAGTGCGAAATAAACCACTTGTAAAGCAATGATGTACAATAGGTAATCATCCCTCCACCAAGAGAGTTCCTAAGATGAACGGAATGATAGGCATCTGTGAGCAAGGTTGGAACTGGATTTCCAATCCAGAAGATTTTGATAGCATTAATGTCAACAAAGTTGTCAACATTAGGGAAGAGGAATAGTCCATAAATAAGCAAGCCAAGAATAGCCTCAAAGGTATCCATACTCTTCATGTCAGCAAAATATTGAGCTCTATCTATCAAAAATTATGCGGGCAACCCGAGAATTCCTCTCTTAGTAGTCATGTGAGCTTTGATTTCTGACATCCTCAAGTGGGTGGCTTCTGCAATGTCTTGAGGCTTAGGGGTCTCCTTTATTCCAGATAATGGGTCTTGATTAGAGATAGGCAGTCCAAGCAAGCAAGAATATTCCTCCAATGTAGGCATGAGCTGATAATATGGGAATGTAAAGCAATGATATAAGGGGCTATAGAACTGCACCAAGGTAGCAAGAATTCCATCCACCATGTTAAGCTTCAACAAAGATAATAGGCCTCCATACTTCTCCTTGAAAGCCAATGGATCTGCAACCAACCCTCCTAGCTTCCTTAGATCTTCCAGCTTAAGACTTTTGAAAGCGTACTTTTGTGTTCTTCTCCTTCCAAAATCCATGGTAAAACCTATGATGTTTGCAAGATAAATCTAAGTTCCTTGAAAAAGTTGGTTTAGAAAATGGTGCATGAACGCATGGATGGATGAATGCGCAAACACACATATACACATATATACAAACATATGGAGTTCAAAGGCATCACGAGCATGGAGCCATGGTCTAGCCATCCCAAAAGGTAATTACTAAAGGTTTTATGTACCTGCAAGACAAGGTTCTAACAAGTTTCCAAAGTCATTGATCCATCTTTCGGATATTACTAGCACACCAATTACTCGGGAATCAATAATATTCTCAAGAGAACCTCGTTTGAGTGTAGCATCGTGTATCGACTATTTCAGGTTTACACCTTCATAGCCACCGCAGTACATCCTAAATAAGCCAAGTGGGGGTAAAGGGTTAACTAAGGTCCTCAGCTTCTTTGGCTCCTAGGTTGAAAGTAGCAAATGTTTTCACGATTGCTAGTTCAACAAATACCACCCTCAAGAGGGCCTCCACTGAGCGGGGATCTTAAGTCAACTTTTTCAGAATTACTCCCTCAAAGCCTCCTTGACTATACCACCCTTCCTAACTTATTTGTATCCTCAAGTCTGGGTTAAGACTTATCTCACCGCAATTGGATCACCAAAAGAAACCTAAGCACATAGCAAACAGATATTTACAAATATACAAATAACACAAATTAACAAGATAGGTTTAACCCTCTTAGGGAAAATCCAAAGTGGAGTCACCATTTCTGTCGTAGTGAGAATCGAAGACCATAGCTATTGAGTTAGGTAGGCTTCACAAATCTTAAGATATCACCACCGATCTTTAATTTATCCAAGGGAAGGGGAAAAGAAAGAAGAACCCATAAATATGCAATGCAAAACAATGCAATAAAGAGATATAAGGTTCGAGGGTTGGTTATACTAAGGGAAGGTATTAACACCCTAAGCATCTATAGTATCCTATAGGAACCTCTTGCTGAATTTGTGTTATTGTTAAATTGTTTGCTAATTGGGATTGATTGGGGAGATGGGCAGAGAAATATTTTTTTATTGTTTTTGTGTTTGGCAAGACACAGTCTTGTGCCTACGTACCAATAAAGGATCAAAACCTTGTAGTTTGGGGTACAAATTGAAAAGGATTTGTTATGGTGGATTTTATTGAAGAGACAAGTTGTCATCTTAAGAAGAATACTCAACTTAACCACCACAAACATGTGGAAGAGGGATATTTGCTTCACATTGAGAGAAGGGCTCCAACTTGGATATATAATTAACAAGTATGCCACATGTATCTCTCAAGTGGAAAAGAATCAATCATCTTTCTCACAATGTCATGGGGTAGGAGAATTATATCTCAACTATGGATGACTAATATCTAAACTATTTGCAAAGGTTTTAAATTAAAAAGCCAAAGTGGGAAACGGTTTGAATTTAAGTATTGTGTTTTTTTAGTCTTTGTGAAAGAGTTTTGAATATGCTTAAGATGTCTTGAAGTATTTGTTAAGAAAAAGGTTAAAAGATCAATTACCTAAAGTCAAGGTTTTATTGAGAGTGGTTTTGAGTTCGAGAATAGGGAAAACCCTAATTTGAGTTGTCTAAGTTGAAAATGATCCTAAGGGAAACTTCCTAAGGGATATCAAGTTCAAGGATAACAACAAGAGAGATATATGTACAAGAATGTAAACATGCATTTGCAAAATGACACTAAGTCAACACTGAGTCCATTCCTTGGATTTAGGCAACATGATAAACAAGTATAAACCATTATTCAATAAGGGAAATAGACATGAGAAATATGGTACAAACAAGGTTGACATGGTTCAAAACATGGTCAAGATTCATAAACAAACACATTTGGTCATGGTATACAACACATAAGAAACATGGGCACATTATTTACAAGGCATGCTTCAACAAAGCAAGTTAAGGACCAAGTTATGACTTAAATCAAAGCAAGATCATTTATGAGCTATCTAGAGCAAGCATGGTATAGCAATTCACATGTACACAAGGACAAAGCAACTAACTTAAGGATGAAAATTAGGGCAAGAAACAAGTTCTAAAAACATGGACAATAATTCATCATCTAAGGCAACCAAAACAAGATAAAGATGGTCTTGAGAATAAGCATGGATAGGCCATAGATCAAACATATGAACACAAAGGTTTCAAATTATCAACATGAATAAAACTATGACATTTTACATTTTTAAGGAACATGGTCACATATTAACATGAACAAAATTCAAGACAAATTAAACACAAGTTCTCATAAATAAATTCAAGAAAGAAAAGAAATATGTTTTTAGGGCTTTTAATTAAAAGGAAAAGATTAATAAACAAAATTCTTTTTGATGTTTATATTAAAAAGCTAAAATAAAAATAAAATTAAAACGTTAATAAAAATAAAATATTTTTTTTATGTTTTTTGTTTGACAATATTAAAAGTGATAAACAAAAATAGAAGAAAAGAAATAAACAAATTATCATAAATAAAAAGAAAAATAAAAAGAAAAAATGGTTAAATATACAAACCCCCCTGCAATGTTAGCGAGTTTTCAATTTAGCCTCTGTAAAAAATTTTTTTAAACACCCCCCTTAATATCCAGATTCCCTCACTTAGGCCCCTGATTGCCACATTGCAACAAAGATTCTTTCCTATTGCTTGTGTGACAGTCCACGTGACATTTTAAATATTTTTTTATTATTTTTATTTTTATTTTTATTTTTTTTTATTTTTTTATTTTTTTATTTTATTATTATTTTTCGATTTATTTTTATTTTTATTTTTATTTTTTGTATTTTTTTTTCGTTTTTTATTTTTTTTTTAAATTTTTTTTTATATTTTTTTTGTTGTTTTTTAATTTTTTTTTATATTTTTTTGTCTTTTTTAAATTTTTAAATTTTTTTTTTGTTTTTTTTATATTTTTTTATATTTTTTAAATTTTTTTGTTTTTTTTTTATTTATTTTTTTCAGGGGGTTTGTATATTTAACCCTTAAAATAACAAGGACTAAAATAGTGAAAAAAAATGAATACTTCAGTTTTTTTAAAAAGATAGATGCACATTATTATTTCTCTTCTTTTGTACTTCTGTGTAATTAATACTATTATCTATGTATTATAATTATTTAAAATAATTTTGTTTCGAAAAAAGACTTAAATTATTCAGAAAATTGAATAGTGCAATACTGCACATGTATTGGAAATTGGAATTGATATCTTTGACGAAAAACACTTCAAAAAACAAAGCTATTTAATTTGATAAATTGTAAAATATTAAAAAAAATTATAAAACCGATTATATTATCTCAAATCTCAAAGTTACCATTCATATCATAAGAGAAAATTGTGAATTGTGTGAAGCTTGTGCTTTGAACGAACACAAAAAAGAAAAAAGAAGATGGAAGCAAAGAAAGTTCCATATGTGGTACTAAATTCAGGAAAAAAGATGCCATCGATAGGATATGGAACAACGACTCATCCTCCTCCAATAGCTTTGATTGATGCTATTGACATTGGCTACAGACATTTTGATACTGCTTTTTTGTATAATACTGAATAACTTCTAGGCCAAGCTGTGTCAAAAGCTTTAGAGGAAGGCCTCGTTAAAAATCGCGACGAATTATTCATTACTTCAAAGTTATGGTGTACTGATGCTCACCGTGACCTTGTTCTCCCAGCTCTCAAAACCATCTCAAGTAAGCATAATTCTCTTAACCTTTTTTTTTCCTATTTTAAGATTGTTAGCGATATTTGGTTTTAGCCTCTGTAATTTTTTAAAAACGTAAAAACGAAAAAAAAAATTAGGTCCAAAAACGAAAAATAAAAAAAATAAAAAATATAAATAAAAACGAAAAAAACGAAAAAAAAATTTAAAAAAATTATAAAAAAAACAAAAAAAAAAAGTAAAAGTAAATAATAAAAAAAAATAAATAAAAAATATTAAAAATGCCACGTGGACTGCCATGCAAGCAATAAGAAAGAATCTTTGCTGCAATGTGGCAATCAGGGGCCTAAGTGAGGGAATCTAACTAAGATGAGAGGGTTTTTAAAAAAAAAACTTTGCCAGGGGCTAAAATGAGAACTCGCTAACAATGCAGGGGGGTTTGTATATTTAACCCAAGAAAAAATAAGATAAGAAAAGAGAAAGGAAACAAGTGCTTAAAAAAATATGGAAATGCTGCCCATGGGTTTTGAACCCACGCCCTCATGCTTGCAGGTTAAAATTCTATCCACCACGCCAAGTGCTTCATTGTGATATAGGATGTGCGCGTGATATAATATGTGAAACTTAATCATGAAAATGAACTAAAAAAAGACAAAAGTTTGGGGCGAGGGGGATTTGAACCCCAGACTTCATGCTCACACAAACACACAAACCAGTGTTACCACTGGGGCGCAATGCCAATTCATGTAAAAAAGCACAACCATCAAAAAAATATAAAACAAGATTTAAAAATGAAAAAAATGCGCCACCCATGATCATCTTTTTCCTCCTTCGTTTCAGCCTCCATGTTCAAAATCCTTTAAATCCTAACTTCTTCATTTCTCAACCATTTTCAAAATTGTAAAAAAGCAAGTGCTCAAAATTCAATAAGGAAAACAATGGCATCATTTAATTTCATTTATATTGGCTCTTCTACAAACAATTAATCACAAACTAGCAAGAACCCTAAAACTAAAATTTAACATGAAATGCTAAACATCAATGATTAAAGCCAATTATGCCGCATTTGCGAAAATCAACCGGCGGAAAGAAACAGAAGAGTCGCCACCAAACGTTATTTATCCCGACGCAGGGAAAGGAAACGATCGAAGAAAACCTCAACAAAGGAAAAGGAATGGTCATCGCAACCATAGCCTGGGTTCGGGAGTCGATTACGCGAGAGGAAGGTATTAGCACCCCCTCGCGTCCATCGTACTCGATGGGATCCATGCTTGTTGTTATCGATCAAAGGGTGTAGGTTATCTGAAGCTCAACTGCTAACTGGAGACTAAAACAAAAGGTGAAGAAAAGAAAAAGTGAAAACCAAAAGATGACTCGCAAGAATCATCGCAATCCTATGCCTACGTATCTTCATGGGCTAATGAAGAATCAGAGTCGACGTAGTTCGACAGACTACGCAGTAATGGGGGGAATGTTGCTCGCCAAGACATCGCCATCTTGTGCCTACGTATCCTTAATCTAACCAGAAAAAGGAAGTCAGAGCAGTCGTAGTTCAACCTACGGGTCGGTTTTGATTGTTGGTTAACGTCTCGATCGCACTGGTGCAAGAGAAAAGGGAATTTAGTTGTTAGTGTGTTTTTTAAGTGGAATATACCAACGTTCACGTTCCAGCAGTTTAGGTGTTACCGCTCGTTGTATGGAGTCTTACGCGTTTACATGTTTGCGGTAGAACAGAAATGACGTATCCTTTACGATGAGAGTGAATGAGATGAGAAGAGAATCCCGAAGGAAGACGATTGTTTGTTTTTGTTTTTTATGAGAAAGTGTTTTGATTTATTGTTTTGTAACTCATATTGCACTAAAGTCTATGACATAAGAGCAAATGCGTCGCATAGTTGCCCCCAACAGGACATATGCTAAACACTCTAGAAAGGTGAAGGGAAGCCCCCCACTTTTCATTTCCCATGTACTTAAGGCTCATGGCGCACAATACTCGTTGTATTTATTACATGATTTGATTTTGTTTTGAGATGAGAGGAGAAAGACTCAAAGTTGAAAGAAAAACACTAAGGGAGACTATTCCTAATGTTATCATGCAATGGTGGCCCTATGGTTAAGGTTAAGAGGGGACTAACCTACTTGTTATCATGCTAAGGATTACTATCCTAATCTCTATCCTACTTTGGTCTCAATCAAAAATTAAAACCAAACTAGGAATCCTAAGGGATCATGTTATTGCACAAGTAAACAATAAGTGGAATCAATCCAAAACTCAAAGAAGAACGAGAGATGAGATGGAAAGGAAGTGACATAAGAATGTAAACATCCAAATAGAGAAGTTTACCTCACACACAAGCTCAACCAATTGATGGTTGAAAGATTTATGCAAACAAGCTCAACTAATGAATAGTTGAAAGTTTATGCAAACTATGTCCTAAAACTAATGCAAATGCCCTTCAATGGTTCTAGATGCAATGGCAAACCACAAACAAAGTGAGATACATATTAAGAGGGTAAGATCCTATATAGGTCAGTAGCTAACCCAATTTTAATCCTATCTAAGTTAGTAACCTAAGGAAGATCAAACAATTCCAAATTGTATCCTAAGTTAGCTCACAACACAAGTCATTCACAAACTATGCACAAATGGTGTCTAAAGGTCACATGAATTGAATTAAGGCACACATATGAGATGAGGTCAGTAGTGTATGCCATGAGAAATGAAGTTTAAGATGTGAAGAAGTGATCATGACATTCATACCAAGTCATATTTAAAAGTTTAGGAAATCTAGCACAAAGGTGTTTCACTTAGCATGAATCAAACATTCAAGATTATATGATGCACAAAGGCACGAGATGGACAATTAAATGACATAGATCAGAACTTAAAATATGTGCTCAAAGTATGATGATGAACTTGAGTTGTCATGGAAGTGTCATATCAAAATGTCTCTAAGATTTACACAAGTTTGCATACAAGTAGTCCACTTAGGATGTAACAAGCATGTTTAATCAAGTAAGGCATAAGCTATCATGAGAGTAGGCATGTGAAATGGTGTAAGTCAGAAGTGAATGAACTATAATAGGTCTCAATTAAACCTCAAAACCAATATGTAAATATGGCATACAAGTGGCATCAAAAGAAGTGGCCAAAGTGAAGCACAAATTCAAGTTTACATACACACAACGTGTGCGATATTCAAGGCATATAAAATGATCAAAGGCAAAATTCAAGCATGTCTTAATTGTACTTCAAAATACACTTATGAATGTGTAAAAACTCATTCCCAAATTTGGCCCCAAGTGGCCTCATACAAATGCCAAACTATGACTTATTTCTAAGCGCGTGTCAACATGTCAGGTTTGCATTGGGAATTAGTGAAAAATAGAAAAATGCATTTGAAAATTATGAGTAATTGAACATGTCATGCCAAGATCAGTGGGTGGTGACATGCAAAAGATAGGACACAAACCATACACCAAAAGTATTCAATTAATTACGAACATTAATCATATTATCAAAGATGTTCATACAAGACAAGGTACAAAGATGAAGCTCAAAAGTAATTCAATAATCACGGACAAGGTACCAATCAAATATCATTAGGTCACATAATCAGAGGCCTAAATGTACACAAAAAATTAGCTCCAAATCGCCAAGGGAAGATCACATTTTAGGACTTGCATCACAAGATACACCATTAAGAGCACATTCCTTTCCAAAATTCCAGAAAAAATCAAAACACACAAATGTGACATTAAATTTCACCAAAAAATAATTAATAACCTCAGGAACTCCCATGAATTTTCCAATAATTTTTGGTATTTTTAGAATGTGAAATTGAAACACGTACAAAAATATAAAATAAGAATAAAGGAAGAATGAAAGGTGGGGGGGGTGTGTGCGCATTAGTAAAATCCTAGTCCAATCTCCCCTTTGGGCATAAATGGGAGGTACGATTAGCTAGAGAAATCAGGCCCAAGAAGCTCAAGGCCTGAGGGTGCATGGTGCGCTCTCACTATCTAACAATTAACCTGAGCCCTAGGATTAATCTCCAGGGATCATCTAAGGGTCTTGAAGCATGGGTACATGGTAACAATCGTGGGGGAACATGCATAGTATCATGGGGAATCACCGGACGATGACAAGTGTTCCCTGAGGCACCACATGTCATCTCTGGAATGGCTAATCACCACCTTATCCTTATCTAAAACATGCACGGTGGATTAAATCACATATATTCAGAAACATGAACTTAATTCATCATGCCTCTCTTTCTCCTAACACCTTCTCTCTCTGCAAATTAAACTAAGAACCCTAATTACTCGCCAGAGAAAGCGGTGGCGCGCGGTGGTCACCGCCGTCCTCTTCCGTCCAGCCACCTCCATCTACAAAAACTCCCTACACAAACCTCATCCAAATTTTATCCTCGTTACGAATCTGGAGCTCAAACTTCCTAAAACCCACTCAAATTACGGGATCGTAACCATCAGAAGAGGAATTAAACGAATTTAGAGCAAGATGATCCACAATGGACTCTAAGTCCAAAGCCACAGCTACAGATAAAAGCAAAGGTTTTCGTACCTTGATGACGACGACTCTAATGACGGTCTTGGCGTTCCGTTTCTCTCTTTCTCTTTCTTCCTCTATTCTCTGTGCATGAATTTTTCTTCTTCTTTATCTTATTATGCGTTGTTGTTGTTGAATTGCGATGAAGTAAACAGTAAGGTCCAACGTTCACTCACTCCTTTTCTTGCTCGGTTCTGCAGGGATTTGTTGCGAAGTTGCGGTTGTGAATTAGGAATTTTCAGTTGTTGAATTGATGATGATGAGTTGTTGAAGATGACTATGATGCAACGAGAAGAAATATAAAGGGAACATGGATAGTTGGTTGAAACTGATACAAGTTGAAGATGGCGCCCTTTGAAGATGGAGGTTCCAAGGAATGAATCCACTATCTCCTCTCTGAAATTCTGTGATCCAATCTGTTATGATCCTCCTCTCTTTTCTGTTATTGTCAGTCGATGAAGTTAGTTAGGTTGCAGTTGGTGATTGGTTAGGAAAATTATGAAGGTTGGTTAGGGTGTTAGGATTAGTTAACTGTTAAAGGTTAGGTTTTTTCAGTTGGAATTATGAAATAATCTGTTATGGATTCTGCTATGGAGTTGTTATGGAGTGAAAAAACTGTTAGAAAATTGTTAGAAGTTAACTGTTATGGGTGCGTCTCCTAGAGAAATAGTTAGAGGTTTGGTTATGAAGTGTTAGAGGATCTGTTGTGAAATATTAGAGTTTGGAAGTTAGGAATTTTTTTGGTTATGTTAGTTATGATGCTGTAACTGTTATTGAATTCTTTGAATGAAATGGACCTTGTAACCGTTATTATTTTTCAGCTGTTATCTGTATTTTTTTCTCTCTCATAAACTTCCTCTTTTTAATGAACTTGCTGTCAATTTCATTTCTGATATGAATTTCCTTTGGGATGCTATCAAGTTCCTTTTGTGACATTGCTATACATCATTCCCTTGTTTTGCAACAGTTTCAATATCATCAAAAATTGCATCCTAATCCTTCCCCTAAAAAATTACAGTATCGCCAATGACACCTGGTGTTTGGTATTTGAAATAGCCTTGTAGCAGTTTCTGGACGCATAAACCCTGAAGCTAAGCCGGATGGACCAATTGCAGCTTGAAACATCAAATTGAAAGGGTAAGGATCAGATGGTGGATTCTTGGATTCAGGAGCTGTGATACCATACTCTTTACTCTTAGTACCAAGTTCTTGAGATGAGAAATCTTCCAGCCTGGCAAGCACGTGTTTGAGCTATGCAGCTTTGTCCGATGACAATGTGAGATCCTTTTGCAACTTCTCATTGCGTAGTCCTTGAGCAAGTGATCAGTACGGTAACATGTTCTAGTTTTCTCGTCCTTAACCATGAGATCAGTGAATTTCTCCACATGGTCAGAAGCTTTAAAAATAACCTCCGGTTTCATGTAACACCCCAAATTTGTAAGAATATTTATTTAATTTATTTAAATATAATATTCGTGATTTTTGGTGAATTTTGGTGGTTTGAGCATTGTGTGGAATTTTGTGGAGTTTTGGTTATTTATTTAAATAATAGTATATAATATATAACATATTATATTATTATATTTAAATAATATTAGAGGAATTAAGGGTAAGATGGATTTTTGAGGAGGATTAATGAGGGTATTATTGGGAAAGCCCATTTTAGAAGCCCAAAGGTTAGGTTTAACCAAAAAGGAGAATTTTGGGAAGAATAAGATTCATTTGGTCAGAACGTGAAAAGAAGGGGAAAAGACCAGAACTCTGAGGAAATATGGAAAAGCTTAGGATTCGAGAAGGTTTCCAAGAACTAAAGAGAGAAAGGCTTGGAATCGACAATCTAAGGTATGAGGAGTATTACCTTTCATTATTTTCAATATAAAGATTCGATGTATTTAAAGTTGATTTTGAGGTTTGTGTGATTTTGTGGGTTTTTGAGTAAATTGGTGTTTTAGGTGTTGTTTTTGTGGATTGATGATGAATATGAAGGGTTAGATTGTATCAGATAAAATATATCTCCGAGGCTAAACCCTCGGTTGATGAAATGTGGGATCTTGTAGAGGAAGGAATTTATGGGATTTATGAGAATCTTGAGAGTTTGTGAAGGCTTAAGTGATTTGAGGTTTCGAATAGTGTAACGCATCGACCTAATAGTTGTAGGTTTTGTGTCCTTGATTGTTGTAATGCCTTAGGAATGTTGTAGGGATGTTTATGGGGTAATTGGGGTTGAAATCGTAAGAGCCTTTGGGTCTGATATGCTACTGATGTGTAGCAGCAATTTCCTGAAATCGCATGCTCGCAAAGCAAACGATTCCTTCGTAAGGCGAACACTCGCCCCAGACTCGCAAAGCGAGTAGCGCAGGGAATGCGCGATAATTGGTTTGATGATACTGGAATGAATTCTGGGATATGTCTTTTAGCTCGCAAAGCGATTGTCCCAGCGAAGGGCTTTGTAAAGCAAATGAAGGTGGCGAGGAGAGGCAGAATGAGAACTCTCTGGTTTTTGTATGGGTTTTTGAGGTTCGCTGGCAGCTCGCAAAGCGAACGCCAGAGCGAACGAGTTCGCAAAGCGAACATTCTAGCGAACGCATGCTGTTTCGCGAAATTATGTTGTGATTCCTGTGCTGTCATGATGTTTTGAGTTGTGATTATTTTGATGAAATAATATGATGTATATTGATGATTATGAGACGTGCATATATGATGTTTGGTGATTAATTGATTATATGGATTACGATGACGTTATTGATGGTTTTATGATGATAATACGTGATATTTGATGATGTGAATTACTATGAGTTATATTGATGATTTTATGATGATGATGATACGTGATGTTTGATGATGTGAATGACCATGAGGATTATTGATGATTACGAGATGATGATTAATGATGTTTTGACGACGTATTTGATGATATGACGAACATAAGAGTTTGATGAATGATGATGCACATAATGACTTTTGTTAATGATGATGATTATGACGTTATGCATCATGCATTCATAGCATTATAGGACTTCGGTCCAGCGGGTTAGACTTCAGTCTATTGATGATTATAGGACTTCGGTCCAGTGAGTTAGGCTTCGGTCTATTGTGGCTTCAATCCCATTGTATGGATGTGAGGTATTTTGACGTGCTTCGGTTCTTGTGTAGAATCGATCCTATTGATGGGGATCTTTGGAGGGCGATGGCCCAGTGTCCATCGATTTTGATGAATTGGTACCACATGCATGAGTCTTGTTGTGCATTGCATATATTTGGCATTGATGTGATTTATGATATCGTGATTTGATGTTTTTCCTTTGATGACCCTGATGATGTTGTATATGATAATGACGTCAATTTTATGCATATCCTGTTTTTATATTGATTATAATGATTTGTGATTACTCACCCTGCCTATTTAAATGTTGCATCTACGTGGGTAACGTGCAGGTGATCAGGCTTAGCTGTGGATGCCTTCGAGGACTTTTGAAGTTTATTTGCTTTTGGTCGACTTAGAAGGTCATTGCTCTGATAGTGTAACATCGGGTTAGGGTCGTTGAGTCGAACCATGTTGAACCTATTATTTGTTATTATTATTTTTATTATTGAAGATTATGGTTTTATTATAAACCCTTTTGTTTTGTGTCATGGTGGTTATGGTGGTTCCACTGCTATAATTGATGGCTTTTGAGTAATTTGAGGAAAACTCGTGTTTACGGAGTAAATGTGTTATTTTGAGTTTTATTGAGAAATGTGCACCCTTCTGAGGTGATTTTTACTCTGATAATTTATGTATTTTTCCGTGTATATTCGTGGGGTAGAAAAGGGTGTTACATTAGTGGTATCAGAGCAGGTCGGTCCGTCCGGCCAGGTTGTCTAATGTTGTCTATTCCCTAGTGTGCGACATGTGCGTGAAAACACTGTCGATGCTTGTTTTGTTTTCCATTTGCAGGTTGGGAATAAAATAAGTGGGGGAGAAGATGGTGCTTCTCCAAGATGCTTCAGGTGTGGATGCGATGGCTAAGTGTGGTGTTGGACGCTACGATAGTTTGGTAAAGATAGTTTGTACCGCCTCATGATAGTCGGCTGTTATTGACAAATTGAGGAACTGATCACCCTTAATCTCTTGTTGATAATAAACGGGATCATGTTGGATGAGATAGACGTGTCTTGTGAGCTTAAGTGGTGTGCGCAGTGAATTGTTTTAAGTTAAGCCAAGTGCTTACAGATGGTTTTGATGAGTCGATGCAGGATGGTGCCGAGACATTTCTGTCGAGGATAATTTTGAGTATTAGTGAAGGTGGAGAAGTTGGTGTTTTGCCTTTTGTTTGTGAAATTTTGGAAGTGTTTTCTGATGGCGTAAGTGATTGGCCTCTAGAGCGGGAGGTAGAGGTTGCAGTGGATTTGATACCAAGTATGAGTCCGATGTCAATGGCTCCTTACCGGATGTTTGCATCTGAGCTAGGGGAATTGAAGAAATAATTGGAAGAGTTGCTTGGGATGAAGTTTGTTCGACTGAGTGTTTCTCTGTGGGGTGCTCCTGTGTTGTCAGTGAAGAAGAAAGATGGTACTATGAGATGGTGTGTGCCTTATAGATAGTTGAATAAAGTGACGATCAAGAATAAGTATCAACTTCTGAGGATTGATGATTTGATGGATTAATTGGTAGGTGCCTATGTGTTTAGAAAGATTGATTTGAGGTCTGGTTATCATCAGATTCGTGTTAACCCTGATGATATTCCGAAGACAGCTTTCAGGATGAGGTATGATGAGTATGAGTATGTTATAATGTCGTTTGGTGTATCTAATACACTTGGTGTTCATGGAGTGCATGAATCGGATTTTTCATGAGTATTTGGATAAGTTTGTGGTGGTGTTTATTGATGATATTCTGGTATACTCTAAATCTGAAGAAGAGCATGCTGAGAATTTGAGAATTGTGTTGTGGGTATTGCAGGAGCAGAAGTTATATGCAAAGCTGTCGAAGTGTGAGTTTTGGTTGAAGGAGGTGAGTTTCCTTGACCATGTGATTTCAAGTGGTGGGATTGTTGTTGATCCCTCTAAGATTGATGTTGTGTTACAGTGGGAGACTCTGAAGTCTGCTACCGAGATACGAAGCTTTCTGGGATTGGCGGGTTATTACCGCAAGTTCATCGAGGGCTTTTCTAAGTTGGCACTACTTTTGACTCAGTTGACTCGAAAGGGTCAAGCTTTTGTGTGGGATGTAGCTTGTGAGGAGAGCTTTATGGAATTGAAGAAGAGGTTGACGACCGCTACAGTGTTGATCTTGCCTAATCCGAGCGAATCTTTTGTGGTGTATTGTGATGCGTCAAAGATGGGTTTTGGAGGAGTATTGATGCAGAATGGACAAGTTGTTGCCTATGCTTCGAGACAATTTCGAGTTCATGAGAGAATTACCCTACGCATGACTTAGAGTTATCCGCTGTGGTGTTTATGTTGAAGACTTGGAGACATTATCTGTTTGGCTCTAAGTTTGAAGTGTTCAGTGATCATAAAAGTCTGAAGTACTTATTTGATCAGAAAGAATTGGATATGAGGCAGAGAAGGTGGTTAGAATTGCTGAAGGATTATGATTTTGATTTGAGTTATCATCCGGGCAAATCAAATGCAGTGGTCGATGCATTGAGCAGGAAGTCATTGCATATGTCGATGCTTATGGTGAAGGAGTTGGAGTTACTTGAGCAATTCTGAGATTTGTGTTTGATGTGTGAAGCGACTCCTGACAGTGTGAAGTTAGGAATGTTGAAATTAATGAGTGGCATTCTGGAAGAGATTAGAGTGGGACAACAATCTGACTTGAAGTTGGTTGAGCAGTTGACATTGATCAATCAAGGTAACGGAGGAGAATTTTGGATTGATGAGGGTGGTGTGATGAGCTTCCGAGATAGAGTATGTGTTCCAGATGTTCCGAAAATCAAGAAGAGTGTTCTAGAAGAAGGACACCAAAGTAGGCTGAGTATTCACCCTGGTGCTACAAAGATGTACCAGGATTTGAAAAATTTGTTTCGGTGGCCGGGTATGAAGAATGACGTTGCGGAGTTTATTTCTGCGTGTTTGACTTGTCAGAAGTCGAAGATTGAGCATCAGAAGCCTTTAGGGATGATGCAACCATTGAATATTCCAGAATGCAAATGGGATAGCATTTCCATGGATTTTGTGTTGGGATTACCGAGAACTGCTAAGGGAAATGATTCGATTTGGGTGATCGTGGATAGATTAACTAAATCGGCTCATTTCTTGCCGATGAAGATTAATCATTCCATGTAGAAGTTAGCCGAGATGTACATCGAGGAGATTGTGAAGTTGCATACCCTCGAGTATTGTGTCGGATAGAGACCCGGGATTCACATCGAGGTTCTGGAAGAGTTTGCAGGATGCTTTGGGTACTAAGTTGAGGATGAGTTCTGCCTACCATCCACAGTGGACGGTCAGACAGAAAGGACTATCCAATCTTTAGAGGATTTCCTGAGGGCTTGTGTGTTGGATCATGAAGGATCTTGGGATAGCCATTTACCGTTGATTTGAGTTCACGTACAATAATAGTTTTCGTGCTAGTATTAGAATGGCGCCCTATGAAGCTTTGTATGGGAGAAGGTGTAGGACTCCTTTGTGTTGGAATGAATCGGGCGAGAGTGCTGTACTCGGACCTGAGATTGTGCAAGAGACGACTGAGAAGATTAAGATGATCCAAGAAAGGATGAAAGCTTCGCAGAGTCGTCATAAGAGTTACCATGATAAGAGGAGGAAAACACTTGAATTTCGAGAGGGAGATCATGTGTTTTTGAGAGTGACGCTAGTGACTGGTGTGGGACTAGCTTTGAAGTCTAGGAAGCTTACTCCACGTTTTGTTGGTCCATATCAAATTTCAAAGAGGGTGGGAGAAGTATCCTACCGAATTGCTTTACCGCCGTCACTTGCGAATTTGCATGATGTGTTTCATGTGTCTCAGTTGAGAAAGTACATTCCAGATCCGTCGCATGTGATTCAGATGGATGATGTACAAGTGAGGGATAACCTGACAGTGGAAGCTTTACTGGTGCGGATTGATGGACGAGAAATGAAGCAACTGCGAGGTAAAGAGATAGCCTTGGTGAAGGTACTGTTGGGAGGACCAGCTAGCGAAAGTTGGACTTGGGAACGTGAAGATCAAATGAGGGAGTCGTATTCGACTCTATTTCCTTGAGGTAATTTTTGAGGGCGAAAATTCTTTAAGTGGGGAGAGTTATAACACCCCAAATTTGTAATAATATTTATTTAGTTTATTTAAATATAATATTCGTGATTTTTGGTGAATTTTGGTGGTTTGAGCATTGTGTGGAATTTTGTAGAGTTTTGGTTATTCATTTAAATAATAGTATATAATATATAATATATTGTATTATTATTTATTTAAATAATATTAGAGGAATTAAGGGTAAGATGGACTTTTGAGGAGGATTAATGATGGTATTATTGGGAAAGCCCATTTTAGAAGCCCAAAGGTTATGTTTAACCAAAAAGGAGAATTTTGGGAAGAATAGGATCATTTGGTCAGAACGTGGAAAGAAGGGGAAAAGGCCAGAGCTCTGAGGAAAGAGGGAAAAGCTTAGGATTCGAGAAGGTTTCCAAGAACTAAAGAGAGAAAGGCTTGGAATCGACAATCTAAGGTATGAGGAGTATTACCTTTCATTATTTTCAATATAAGGATTCGATGTATTTAAAGTTGATTTTGAGATTTGTGTGATTTTGTGGGTTTTTGAGTAAATTGGTGTTTTAGATGTTGTTTTTGTGGATTGATGATGAATATGAAGGGTTAGATTGTGTCGGATAAAATATACCTTCGAGGCTAAATGTCGCTCTCGGGGATTTTCATCCATGGTACAAACGCGAAAGTGGCGCGGAAAACTGAGTCGCCAGCAATGTGTATTTATCCCAAGAGAGGGAAAGGAAACACTGTGTAAACCTGAGGGAAGGGAAAAGACATGGTCTCACGACCAAGCAAAACGGGTAAGGGAGTCGGTTACGCGAAGGGAAGGTGTTAGCACCCCGAACGTCCATTGTACTCGATTGGATCCACGCTTGTTGTCTCGATCAAAGGGTGTCGTCGTCTGGAGCTCCGCCGCTACTAGAAAAGAGAAGGAACGGGAACGGAAAAGAACGAAGAAACAAAGAAGAAGAGAAAAAGAAGTGACTCGATAGGACATCGCTCGTCCTATGCCTACGTATTCCCTCGTGCAATGGGAAAGTCAGAGTCAACGTAGTTCGAACACGAACTAAGGGGGGAGGTTACTCGCCAAGACATCGCCGTCTTGTGCCTATGTATCCTCAATCGGACGAGAAAGAGGAAATCAGAGCAGTCTTAGTTCGACCTAACGAGGTCGGTTAGTGTTTTTTATGAGCGACGTTAGATTCGCGTCCGGCAGTTAGGGTCGATGCCTGTTTGCGACAAAACGGAAGTAACGTGCTCTTTTCTGAAAATGACTTGAGATTAACGATCCCGAAGGATGAAAAAGGTTTGAGTTTATTTTTGTGTTTTTTAGATAGAAGTGGATTGAAGTTAGTTCGTAACTTACATTGCACTAAAGTCTACCATGCGGGAACGAGTGAATCACATGGTCGCCCCCAAATGGGACGTATGCTAAACACTCTAGAAGAGGAGGGGAGACCCCTCGTTCTTCATTTCCTACACTTAAGGCTCGAGCGCAATATTCGTTATATTTATTAAGTGTTTTAGAAGTGTTATGAGATGATAAGAGAAGACTCAAAGGAAAATAAAACACTAAAGGGAAACTAAATGTTCCTAATGTTGTCATGCAAAGGTGGCTCTATAGTTGAGTTTGAAAGGGAAACGTCTACCTAAGTTAGCATGCAAAGGGAATCCTAATACTAATCCTCTTCCAAGCTTAATCGAAAATTAAGTTGGACTAGGTAGCTCTAAGGGAGTGAATCCAAGACTTAAACAAGTCTTGAGATCCGTGGGAAGAGAAAGAGTGAAAGAGATAAAGAAGAAAGAGAAGTACAAGATGAGAAACAAGATGGGGCAGCAAGCAAATCATGCATATTATATCCAATTCATATCATTAATCATGCTTCAAAAGATCACACAAGAAAGCTCAAGTAAGCAAGTAAGAACAAACAAGAAAGAATGCAAGCAAACTTGCATAAGAAGCACAACTAAACATCATTAAAACTCACACAAAGAAGAAAGGAGCAAAGTAAGATGAAGATGAAACCAAGTCAGAATTCAATTCATGTCATAATCATCCAATTTAAACATGTAAGAATGCTTCATATCATGATACATTATGAGCCAAAGAAGCAACAAGTCGAATGATAATGATATGCATCATACAAATCAAACCATAAAGGTCAAATGAAATGAAAGCAAGGCATAAATCCAAGGGGGCAGTAGAAAATGCATCATCAACAAACCAAGATTAAACTCAAATCAATCAAGATGAATCATTAAGCATCACATTCAAGACATGCATCAAAACTAGGCAAAGCGTTCACTTATATCATTAATGCAAGCCACAAAAGATCATGTGAGGCAAAGAGTGAGAAGAAGTCACATAATGAAGCCTAAATCAAGAGGACCAGAACCTTAAACATATCATTCAAATCAAACAAAAGTTCTCATGCATTGATTGGATCATATAAGAAAACATCTCACAAGATTAGGTCAAGCATACCAAAAGATTCAAGTTAAAACATTGTCAACTTATAAAATCAAGAACAAATAGGAAAATGGACAAATGCAGACGAATCCAAATCCACAAACAAAATAAGGCAGTACATGATTACACCAAATAATTATATCAAGCATCATACAATCACGAGTAAGCAAAAGCATCCAAACTAGGTCAAGTATCCAAGCATGCTTCAATCAAACTAAAACCACAAGTAGGTATCAACCAAAAATAGCAAAGTGATCCAATAAATTCCCAAAAAATAATCAAATGAAATTTTAAACATCCAATTAACACGTAGAAAAATATTGGAACAGAACTAGCTCAAGAGCATGTTCAAAAGTGTTCCACAAGTCAAGACATGCACATAATCGAGCGGATCGAGGGTCCACAAAAGATAAATGGCAAGTCACCTTAAGCAACTCAAACCATCCCTAAACCAGCAAAAAAATACCCTCATATGATCCCCCACAAGTAACCAAAAGATTGGTCTCAAATGATGAGTAACAGTTAAGAAACATCCTAACCCTAGATGAAGGGTATCATTGGAAACTCATCACCAAATTAATTCAAAACAAAATAGGAAAAAGAAACTAAAAATAAAATAAAAATTAAGAAAATAAATTCAACATCATAATTGATCAGAAAAAATATTTTTGGGAATTTTATAAAGTTTTTATTAACTAAAATTAAATGAAACAAAACAATTAAAAAAATAAAATAAAATAAAAAAGAACAAATATGGAGGGTGAAATAGCAATTCAGCCATGAACAAATCCCCATAGCACGCGCTTGGGCCCAACAATAAGGGGGTGCGGAAATGAAAGTGTTGGGCCCATTCACAAACAAAATGCCATCAGCTTTTTTTTCTAAAAAAAAAACACACAGAAAAAGAAAGAATAAAAGAGACGAAATCATATAACCTTCATATCAATAGGTCAAGTCCCTTTAAGTCGCTAGCGGACAAAAACACGCCATAGCCAACCACATTTTGCCACATAGTCATCACCTTCATGCATCCATGAAGGAAAACGAGAACACGAACATGACATGCGAAGAAAACAACCATGATCAACCATACATCAACCTCCAACAACAGCCTCAATTCTTAACCAAATCGCACAAAATAAAACACTAAAATGAAGTATGAAGAACAAGGATTAACATAGTATCATCGGTTTTCCAAATAGTCACTCAATCATAGAGAAAAAATGACCTAAAGATACGGGTACAAACATGATTTCAAGATTCCAAACAAAACGCCATGCTCGAATTCAAACAATGATCATAACACACCCAATGCCTACCATAAGTAGGACTTCAGCCACACATCCAATGATCAAAACTTCATAGATTCAACAAGAGAAAGTTTAGATCCAATACCTAGTGGAGTTATGTCCACCGCACCTTCAATGCCTCACACAAAATTACCACAAGCTGCAGAAAGCTCTTTTGAACCTTGTAGACCACAGATCGAAGCTCAAACAAAACAAAATATTGCTACAATGCCTCTACCAGATCCAAGTTAATGATGAAGAGAAATGAAGTTTTAGAACCTCCAATGGTGGATTCAGAAGCTAGATCTTGCGTATAGAAGCAAGATATCTCTTAGTTGATGATGACTTTACCAAGAGAATCTCAAAAATTCTCAGAAAATGAAGAACACGAAAATGAGAAGAATGAGAGAGAGTTGCAATTCAGATCTGGGAAAGATGAGAGTGTATCAAGTGTCTCGTTTTAGGGTTTGTGTGGCTTAAATATGGTGGGTTAGGAGAGGTTTTTGTGAGGCCCATGATGTAAGGAATGCTTGGTTTAACATTTTGACAAAAACTTACATACATAGGGCATACGGGTCAGAGTGTGTTATTCCTCATTCGTGGTGGTTTGTTGAGCAAAAAGGGGTCCTAAGGAGTACCAATATTAATGGCACGGGAGAGAGGATGTGAGCTGATGTTTGAATTTGATGCACACCTCTATTTCTTTATTTGGAAAAAAGTGAAAAAAGTGGTGCATGAAAAGTATGACTTGTTTGGTTATTTGTAGTAAAGGAAAAGGGTGGGGGCGCATGAAATAGAATGGAAAAGAAAATGCTGCAACCAACATTTGAGAACTTGTCCATGATGCCACCATACATTGCCTCCATGTAGCTCTCTTTTAATGATCACAAATTGGTGGTTGTTGCTCCATTTGCTACAAAGTTATGACCAATAGCAAGTAGGAAGAATAGAGAACACATTCTATGTGGAAATTGGATTGAAATCATGCTTGGAGGGTAATGAAAATCAGCCATGAAGGCATGTGTTCACAACGGCCAAAATGAGATGAGAAAGTTCTAAGTTATAAACACATCTTGACAACTTGGTGACACCATCTTGCACCCTTCATAAGTTGGTGGATTCTAAACCAAATGAGATAATCTTGGATTCTTTGGAAAGCTAGCACTATAGAGAACAAAATTGATGTTTGACTCAAGTTGAAATAACATGTGGGCATATGAGAAAATATGCTTTGAAATCATGTCCTTGGAGCTGCCAAAAGTAACTTAGAAAAAATTCTAAGTTTTAGTGAAACCATAAGTTGAAAATGTCACACTTTGAACCCTTATAACTCAATGAAGAATAACCCAAATGGCATGGTTCTTGTGCCCATTTTGAAGGGAATGTTTGAAACTACAACTTTCATGTGGAAAATATTTGGAAATGAAGCCTTGATCATGGTGAAAATTGGCTTTGAAAGTGGTTAAAAACTTACTAAAAATAGTAAGTTTCTAAAAACCTAATTTTCTAATTTTAGTAACTTTTCACAAATCTTGATCTTTGATGAATCTTTGCACATTTCTTGATCAAATCTCATACATGGACCATATTTGACTTGAAAATTAAGAGGTTGACCTCAAAAAGTCAGGAGTTGACTTTTTCACTGTACAGTTGACTTTATTCCCAATTCTCCTGATTTTGAATCTTTTGGTCAATTGAAACCCTTCCGAATCAAATTGATGGACAATTCTTCAATCCTAGACACTTAGGGGCATGAGGAATACCATGGGATCAAGTCTTGTCCAAAAAATCAGAAATAAACTGATTTTATGGCAAACCCTAGCTTTGGCGTCTTCAGTCTAGGAGGAATCAGCACATCCTCCAAATCCAAATTCCTCTGAGTATGATGTGTATCCTATCAGACAATGATGAGATGTGCCATTTGATGATGATAAAAACTCAAAGAATATGCCCATTGGGGTGTTAAACTCAAAAATCCCAAAACCCTAATTTGGACAATCATGCTAAGAGAGTATGATTTACTTGAAACTTCTTGTCAAGCTTGATCATATGATGAGGTGATGGACCAATCATGATACCTTGAGGCCCAAGACTCCTTTGTGGCTCAGCTATTGATAGTATCAAGAAGCTTCCTCTCTCCTTTTATCCCCTTGGACAATACACATGAATTTTGCTTGAACCTCTGGAAAACAACTTCTTCCTTGAGTTGGTTTAGACACCTTGATCCCATGCTAAGAACCAATGATATGCACAAATGATAATGCAAAATGAAATGAAACATAAGCCAGCTAGAGGTTATAAAAAGGATGGCAAATTTTGGGGTGTTACAGCTGCCCCTATTCAATCAACTTGGTCCTGAAGGTATGATAGCAACGGCTTTCAGACATTCAAGGATACACGGAGATTGAATACCAAAAGAACCCTAAAATTTGTAAACAGTGGGGACAATGAATTAGAGTGTTTGCCAGCCGAAGGCGGACTACCCAACAAAATAATACGAGGACGGCCGAAGACGAACTCGAAAGGGAAAACCGACCGAAGGCGCTCTACCCAACAAAATAATACGAGGATGGCCGAAGAAGAACTCGAAAAGGAAGACCGACCGAAGGCACTCTACCCAACAACATAATACGAGGACGGCCGAAGACGAACTCGAAAAGGAAGATCAAGCCGAATGCGGACTTCGCTGGGGATAAAGTGAAACAAACTCTTCTGAGTTATGCCATCTCAGCTGAGAAAGAGAACTGGGTTTCATGAAATAAGTCAGACGAGAACTGACTACCAGGCGAGAACTGGATTTCACAAAAATAGGTCAGACGAGAACTGACTACCAGGCGAGAACTGGGTTTACAAAATAAGTCAGACGAGAACTGACTACCCGGCGAGAAATGGGTTTACAAAATAAGTCAGTAGAGAACTGACTACCAGGCGAGAACTGGGTTTCACAAAATAAGTCAGACGAGAACTGACTACCAGGCGAGAACTGGGTTTACAAAATAAGTCGGACGAGAACTGACTACCAGGCGAGAACTGGGTTTCACAAAATAAGTAGGACGAGAACTGACTACCAGGCGAGAACTGGGTTTACAAAATAAGTCGGACGAGAACTGACTACCAGGCGAGAACTGGGTTTACAAAATAAGTCAGACGAGAACTGACTACCAGGCGACAACTGGGTTTACAAAAGGGGTTGGCCAATCAAAGGCAGACTCCCAACAAAGATACGGTCGTGAACCGAAAGGGTGAGGGGTAAAATCAACGGATTTACAACCCAAAGATAAGATGACTCCGCTTGGGAAAGGAGAAGTCTAAATAAAAGACTCTGCCGGGGAGCACAGGTAGGATGAACACATCCCTCGGCGATCTCACCGAGGATAAACCAAAATCCCCTGAGATATGCCATCTCTGCTGAGAAAGAGAATTGGCAAAGAAAATCTCCTGAGATATGCCATCTCTGCTGAGAAAGAGAACTGTCAAGGAAAGTATCAAACCTGGCTTATGCTTCGAATGCATATGTTTGAATTTTTCTATGGCGTAATGCTCCATACGAAATGGAAATGCTACGCGTTGGGGAGGATGCCATGCAAGAATGCTTATGCAATGCAAAAGGGATGCTCTAGCAAAATAAATACTGAAAAACGAAGGCAACTCCACGAGGATGACAAAATAAATTGTCCTCTGAGTCCAAGAACTCTATTGAGAAGGATCACACTGAACAACTCCTTTGATCAATAACCTCTGCTGGAGATGAAATCTAGAAGCAAATTCATTCTGCTGGGGATTATATAACTCTTCGAAAAAGGAAACCAAGACCTGAATCGGAAGATTGCCAAATATCACTTGGGCTTAAAACCTGTTGGGGATGTCAACCATCGTTGAACAAACCTGCTGGGAAGACTATCACCAAACTCTGCTTGGGGAGACACATCACAAGTACCAGACCTGCTAGGGACACCATTGATCTTAAACCGCTGCTGGGGAAATGACTTTGCCCTTATCCTGCTGTTGCTGTTGAAAACACGTTTCCTGACTGACCGAGGGGAAAAGACACCAATACCCTGCGGGGAAGACAACATCTTTGTCTCGGGAATACGTTCCACAAATCTCCTTTGGTAACAAAACAACATCCACCCTAGAGCAATCCACTTTAAATGCAGGCTGGGGAACAATCTTATGTACTCTGACTGGGGAAAGTGACAGTCTGATGAGGATGACAAAACCTCAATGCTAGGGAGAATAACTCTGCTGGGGAGGAAAGTCAACAAACCCTGTCGAGGGATATCATTGAGCTTAGCCTGCTGTTGGAGGAAAGATTTTACCCTGCTGGGGATTAGAGCATGTCGTTGCTGACGGAATTACATTTCCTAACCTGCTGAGGAAAGTGAGTACCAGACTCTGCGGGGAAAATAAAGTCTTTTCAAAGACATCCAACAGATCTCCCGCTGGAGATACAACCACAATCACCTCGAAGCAATCCACTTTAAACTACTTGCTGGGGAATAATCAACCAACCATGACTTCGGTTGGGGAACACAATCCTCTGTACTATTGCTGAGAAGAGTAAGCTCGCTGAGGATGTTGAACTTTCAGTGCTGGGGAGAATAGTTCTACTGGGGAAAAACAAACTTGTTACCCATCCTGACCTGTCCCTATGGTTATAAAAGGCCCTTTGAACTCTCCACTTGCCCCCAGACCACTAGGTCTAAAGGAAGAAACATCTCAAGAGGATTTTATAGAAGATCGGGAATTTACAGTGCCCCAGGGTCTTCAAACTCTTGGAGAGATTTATCAGATCTCGACGCAACTGCCCCAGATTTCATAATCCATGAAGTAAATTACCTCGAAAGGATTTGTAATGATTTGAAAATACTCTGCCCCAGTATTCTGAACTTTGAAGAGGTGCTTTCAATTAACCGTCTTCAGGAGTGGATAACTTCCCACGCTCTAGAGGTGGCCTGCCCCAAGTCTTGAAGAAACTTTTCCCCTGACTGATCTTACAGAGATTTGGCAAATCGACCTGATTGCCCCATATTAAGTGCTTGTGGAGAGATTTATTGAATCTCGACATAATTGCCCCAGTTTGGCTGCTTCTTATCACCATTTATCAGGAACCCCCAGGCTGCACACATTCTCCTGGCCACATACCCCTTGTCGTAACTGTCTTTCGAAGTTTTCACCATCTCAACTTGGCGTGATCGAGCTTCTCAAATGACGTTCATCATGTAAGCTTCTTTGATGTCAAACACATGCAAGCAGAAAATGTTTATTATGAGAATGACAATTCTAATGCAACACTCGTGTTAACATTGAAGTTTTATTGAAAATGCATCACCGAGCCTTGTGAACGAATCACTAGCTGGGATGCGACATTGATTTTTGAATGGAAAACAATACGCACATGCAATACCAACAAAAATATTATTATCACAACTCATGGGAGTCAGGAACGCTATCTCGCTGAAGTGCACTTTCGGAATAAACCCTGCTTCAATTAGGACTTTTAAGGGTTGTAACGTGGCCTGGTTCACGGTTTGAGAACAAAGGATTTATGACTCAAAGTTTATCGGTGCCCACCCACTCTTCGTGGTGTTCTCCACTCCTATGTTCAACTAATCTGACATAAGCGCTCATCTCTCGAAAGGTTTTATGATCCTTAAGGAACCCATGCAATCGATGGTTTGAGACCCGATGAGGTTTTGGAGCAACAGTCACCCCTTTTTGTCTTTTGTGTCTGTAATCACACGAATTTGTTCTTGTTTGAGGATTTTTCTTTTGAAATCCTTTTCGCTTTTCGCTTTTTCGTTCTTTTGTTTCCCTGATTTTTGCCTGGACTGATTCTTTTGAATTCTTTTTTTTTCTTTCGATTTTGCAGTCCAGCGAGATGCCCTAACTTTTGCCTAAGTCACTTGTTCTTAAGTTTCGACTTAGCGGGCTTTCTTTCTTTTCTCTTTTTTTTGAACAAATCGTGTGACACTGACTTGTCTGACTTGTTTGAAAGGGTTGTGATTGCCTCACTCCTTGATCATTGATGGATAACCATTGTGGTTTCGCATCTTTTGACCTCTTGATTGTGGAATATAAGGTAATGGATCCTCAGATGAACACTCCTTTTGAAATTTGAATGCTCGGTCAAATCAAGTGACGCCTACCCTGCCCCTGGGTCAAATGTGAGGGGTTTTTCGTACGAAAGAAACTCCTATTTCAAGGCTCAAAGGGGTTAACGAGGGTCTATCTCCCTTATATCTCCAGTGTTTAGGGATTTGAAACAATGCCTGTACATCCTTAACAGGGTTCTATCCAAAGCACACAACCAATGATTTTGCATTTTTACCTCATCATCCTCCCTCCAAGAGTTTAGGCTAGAAAGTTGGTATTGCAGTGCATGCAAACATTAAAATGAGTGAACACGAATAAAACACTTCAAGAAAACAAATTCATTGCATTAAAATCATCATTCAAAACACAAACCAGTTTTTACATGCAGACAGTGTTTAAACAAACAAATGAAAGCTACATATGAAAATGCAATAAAGAAACTGATGATTGCCATTGTTGAGGATACTTGACTCCGCCTGGACCAGTGGCTTTAGGAGATGGCCCTTGAAGTCTTCAAATAGATTAGAGGTCGACATGCACAACCAAGTCTCCTTCTGGAAAGGATATGTACCCTTTGTTAATCAATTGTTGCACTTTGGCCTGGAAGGCTTTGTAATCTTCATTTGAGTGCCGCATAGATCCTCCATGATATCCACATTGCACATGGGGATTGTACCCCGGAGGGTATGGTTCTGGAACAGGCTTCAAAGTCTTAGGCTCCACCAATGAATTTTGAACCAGGTGTGGCAAGAGTTGACGGTACGACATGGGAACTGGATGAATAGGAGCATTCCTTCTTTCCAGGTTGTTGCGAGGCCTATGTTGATTCTGACGCCGATAGTTCTGTTGTTGAGGAGCATATGGTTGTTGATAATGAATGGCATTAGTCTCTTCTTCTTCCCTCCTGTAACGTTTCTTTGCATTTTCAGAAGAATCGGGAGCAACTTGAATCTTTCCCATTTTGATACCGCTTTCGACCATTTCTCCCACTAAGATCAAGTCGGCAAACTTTTCGGACATGCAAGGTATCAGCTTCTCGTAATAATGACATGGCAAGGTAGCCATAAACATATTCAACATCTCCCGCTCCAACATGGGAGGTTGTACCCTCGCTGCCAGTTCGCGCCACCTCTGGGCATACTCTTTAAAGCTTTCACTGTTCTTCTGAGACATACTCTGCTGCTGAGTCCTATTGGGAGCCATATCAGTGTTATACTGATAGTGTTTGATAAAAGCCTCTACCAGCTCTCTCCAGTTACAGACGTGACATTTCTCCAATTGCATATACCATTCTAAGGATGCCCCAGATAGGCTGTCCTGAAAGAAATGCATCAACAATTTCTCATCTTTAGAGTACGCATCCATCTTCCTCACGTATGCCCTGACATGCGTCTTGGGACAAGTGGTACCATTGTATTTCTCAAAAGTGGGCACCTGAAATTTATGCGGAATCACGACACCTGGAACCAGCCCCAAATCATCCAAATCCATACCCACAAAATTTTGATTCACCACACCCCTTAGTTGTTCTTCAATCAGTCTGAACCTTTGGTCATTATCAGCTTAAGGACCAGCATCCCCCCCCCCCCCGCCTGGCATAGAGAAAATGTCATCTTGTGGGTCTTCGAAACGACGACCATGAACAACACAAACACTTCCTCCTCCCATAACAGAAGGAAACACAAGCTGCTCTCCTCCGCCCGGAGGGATTACAACACCAGGAATAGGGATATCTACGCCCGCAGGACCTCCCTGAGTACCGTTACCAGTGACGCCATTATGGATTCCGCCATGAAGAACCCCGTCTTCATCCACTCTTACCACTAAGGGTTGAACTAGAGTCCTCAGTTGCTCTTGCCCTTGGGCAACACCTTGCATCAATTCCATGAACTGGGCCATGCGAGCTTGCATGGCGGCCATTTCTGCTTGCATTTGCTCCATAATTCTCCTCTGATTTGATCTAGTAGAATACCGGTGAATTGGCTGGTTATCAATCCTGCCTTCAACCAAATAAATGTTAGAAAAACCCGGGACGAACACCTGCTATGCAAAAATGATTATGATCATGCAAATGCAAATGAACATGTTTAAATATTTGTAGGGCAATCCACCCCTTGATTCCAGTTTAAAGACAAGATAAGATGAAACTTCTGCTCAATATACCAGAGAAAATCACTGTCAGAGATTACAACCCAAGATAACAATAAGTCTGAAGCAAGATAAACAAAGATCCCAGCCAACAATTCTAGTAGGGATCCAAAATACAAAGAAAGAACAAACTACAGAGTATCATCAATGCGCGAGTTGTCCTCAACCACCATGGTCTTGCACCCTTTGAGAACCACTGCCCAAGCTAGAGCCTTCACCCCTAGGCCTCTTCACTTCAGCTCGTATCTTCAGCTCTTCTATGGTTGCTATGGCCTCACTCAGTCGCTCCTCAACTGCATGCCTTTGAAACGAATTTCGCCTTTCCTCCCTATTAAGGGTACATTTGGGAATCCTCCAATCCCATAAATGCAAAGAGCTAAAATAGCATTGAAAGCAGAACAATTTCTCTCCTTAGCATATGAGATGGCTTGGTCAAACAGAAACTTCAAAGGGATGCCTTTAAATCCTTGCTTGTCAACGACATTGTTACTCAGAATGGATTCCCCAATGTGAACAGTAGCCGCCATCTCTTCCCGTCCTGGTTGTTCTTCAGAGAAGAAAGGTATCCTCGGCTTGACAGAGATTCCCAAAATAAATGAGAACTCCTCTAAGGTTGGAGCCAATACATAATCTGGAAAAGTGAAGCAACGCAAATGAGGGTCATAGAATTGAAGGAGCGTGTGAATGACATCGTGCTCTTCTCGTGAAATATTTCGGACAACCATCGATATCTTCCCATATTCCTCCTTGAACTTGGCGCGGATCTCAGGATCAGTCATACTAATCATCTTGTGAATCAATTTCAGAGTCGGATTTGGGAACGTGAACGCTACATTCTTCTTCCTCTGAGCATCCATGACGAGAACACCTCAACAACCGGAATCAAGGGTAAGATGCAAGTCCTGAAAATGTCAAACATGTTAGAATGCAAGAAATGATGCAAATGCAAACATGGGATCAAGGTATCACTGCTCTGGACATGTGCTGTGCTGTTAACTGAACAAGAACCACAACCCCGAAAACCAGAATTCCAGAACATCAGACCACTGAGATAACCAGAAAACCAGGTAAATAACTATACACTGACGAGAAATCCAGAAAATCGGGTAGGTTGAAGGTTTCGGTTACCTGCAGGCCTGTAAACACTCGTCCCCTCTCACATGTGGGTTCTAGAAAACTGAGGATCCTCAATATCACGGGCTCTCAGGTCGAGAAATGATGATACGTTCACCATTTTTGGTTTGGCATAATCATCAATCGAGGAGGCCTCAACTGATTCCCCTAAAAAATAAGGTCATCCTATGTAAGTTCCCAGCATTGGGTCCTCAGATCGACAAGTGTAATGGGTTTGCCATTTCTGGTCTGCCATTATCACATGTCGGGAGGAGAGGCGTTGCTGAGTCCTCGGAGAAACGGTCTCCAGAGTCGACAGTTTTCCAGGTTATATTCCATCGTCTGCCCCAAATGAGCAGGATAGAATATTACCAAGGAAACCTCGTCTGGATGTGGAGTTTTCATGTATACTAAGTCTGTCCAAATGCCACACAAGTCACACTACTTTCTACGCTAATCATAGGTGTATGCTCAATCCTGGGTATTGGGCTTTTCTCTCATGAATCCAACCCACCCTACAAACATAAAATCCAGCAGCAGAACAGTACAGCATAATAATGAAATGCAATGCAATAAATGCGGTAAATACAGTAAAACAGTAATATATAACAAAATAAAGCACAACAGTAAACACCAAATAAATAAACAAGCACTAGGATTGACTCGCATAGGGAACCAGAGTCCCCAGCAGAGTCACCAGCTGTCGCTCCCGGGGATTTTCATCCATGGTACAAACGCGAAAGTGGCGCGGAAAATAGAGTCGCCAGCAATGTGTATTTATTCCAAGAGAGGGAAAGGAAACACTGCGTAAACTTGAGGGAAGGGAAAAGACATGGTCTCATGACCAAGAGAAACTGGTAAGGGATTCGGTTACGCGAAGGGAAGGTGTTAGCACCTCGCACGTCCATCGTACTCGATGGGATCCGCGCTTGTTGTCTCGATCAAAGGGTGTCTTCGTCTAGAGCTCCGCTGCTACTGGAAAGGAGAAGGAACGGGAACGAAAAAGAACGAAGAAACGAAGAAGAAGAGAAAAAGAAGTGACTCGATAGGACATCGCTCGTCCTATGCCTACGTATTCCCTCGTGCAATGGGAAAGTCAGAGTCAACGTAGTTCGGACACGAACTAAGGGGGGAGGTTGCTCGCCAAGACATCGTCGTCTTGTGCCTACGTATCCTCAATCGGATGAGAAAGAGGAAATCAGAGCAGTCGTAGTTCGACCTAACGAGGTCGGTTAGTGTTTTTTATGAGCGACGTTAGATTCACGTCCGACAGTTAGGGTCGATGCCTGTTTGCGACAAAACGGAAGTAGCGTGCTCTTTTCTGAAAATGGCTTGAGATTAACGATCCCGAAGGATGAAAAAGGTTTGAGTTTGTTTTTTTGTTTTTTAGACAAAAGTGGATTGAAGTTAGTTCGTAACTTACATTGCACCAAAGTCTACCATGCGGGAACGAGTGAATCGCATGGTCGCCCCTAAATGGGACGTATGCTAAACACTCTAGAAGAGGAGGGGAGACCCCTCATTCTTCGTTTCCTACACTTAAGGCTCGAGCGCAATATTCGTTATATTTATTAAGTGTTTTAGAAGTGTTATGAGATGAGAAGAGAAGACTCAAAGGAAAATAAAACACTAAAGGGAAACTAAATATTCCTAATGTTGTCATGCAAAGGTGGCCCTATAGTTGAGTTTGAAAGGGAAACGTCTACCTAAGTTAGCATGCAAAGGGAATCCTAATGCTAATCCTACTCCAAGCTTAATCGAAAATTAAGTTGGACTAGGTAGCTCTAAGGGAGTGAATCCAAGACTTAAACAAGTCTTGAGATCCGTGGGAAGAGAAAGAGTGAAAGAGATGAAGAAGAAAGAGAAGTACAAGATGAGAGACAAGATGGGGCAGCAAGCACATCATGCATATTATATCCAATTCATATCATTAATCATGCTTCAAAAGATCACACAAGAAAGCTTAAGTAAGCAAGTAAGAACAAACAAGAAAGGATGCAAGCAAACTTGCATAAGAAGCACAACTAAACATCATTAAAACTCACACAAAGAAGGAAAGAGCAAAGTAAGATGAAGATGAAACCAAGTAAGAATTCAATTCATGTCATAATCATCCAATTCAAACATGTAAGAATGCTTCACATCATGATACATTATGAGCCAAAGAAGCAACAAGTCGAACGATAATGATATGCATCATACAAATCAAACCATAAGGGTCAAGTGAAATGAAAGCAAGGCATAAATCCAAGGGGGCAGCAGAAAATGCATCATCAACAAACCAAGATCAAACTCAAATCAATCAAGATGAATCATTAAGCATCACATTCAAGACATGCATCAAAACTAGGCAAAGCGTTCACTTATATCATTCATGCAAGCCACAAAAGATCATGTGAGGCCGAGAGTGAGAATAAGTCACATAATGAACCCTAAATCAAGAGGACTAGAACCTTAAACATGTCATTCAAATCAAACAAAAGTTCTCATGCATTGATTGGATCAAATAAGAAAACATCTCACAAGATTAGGTCAAGCATACCAAAAGATTCAAGTCAAAACATTGTCAACTTATAAAATCAAGAACAAATAGGAAAATGGATAAATGAGGACGAATCCAAAGCCACAAACAAGCTAAGGTAGTACATGATCATACCAAATAATCATCTCAAGCATCATGCAATCACGAGTAAGCAAAAGCATCCAAACTAGGTCAAGTATCCAAGCATGCTTCAATCAAACTAAAACCACAAGTAGGTATCAACCAAAAATAGAACATTGATCCAATAAATTCCCCAAAAATAATCAAATGCAAGTTTAAACATCCAATTAACACGTACAAAAATATTAGAACAGAACTAGCTCAAGAGCATGTTCAAAAGTCTTCCACAAGTCAAGACATGCACATAATCGAACAAGGATCGAGGGTCCACAAAAGATAAATGGCAAGTCACCTTAAGCAACTCAAATCATCCCTAAACTAGCAACAAAATACCCTCATATGATACCCCACAAGTAACCAAAAGATTGGTCTCAAATGATGAGTAACAGTTAAGAAACATCCTAACCCTAGATGAAGGGTATCATTGGAAACTCATCACCAAATTAATTCAAAACAAAATAGGAAAAAGAAACTAAAAATAAAATAAAAATTAAGAAAATAAATTCAACATCATAATTGATCAGAAAAAATATTTTTGGGAATTTTATAGTTTTTATTAATTAAAATTAAATGAAACAAAAAAATTAAAAAAATAAAATAAAATAAAAAAAGAACCAATATGGGGGGTGAAATAGCAATTAAACCATGAACAAATCCCCATAGCACGCGCTTGGGCCCAGCAACAATGGGGTGCGGAAATGAAAGTGTTGGGCCCATTCATAAACAAAATGCCATCAGCTTTTTTTCTTAAAAAAAACGCACAGAAAAAGAAAGAATAAAAGAGACGAAATCATGTAACCTTCATATCAATAGGTCAAGTCCCTTTAAGTCGCTAGCGGACAAAAACACGCCATAGCTAGCCACATTTTGCCACATAGTCATCACCTTCATGCAGCCATGAAGGAAAACTAGAACACGAACACGACATGCGAAGAAAACAGCCATGATCAACCATACATCAACCTCCAACAACAGCCTCAATTCTTAACCAAATCGCACAAAATAAAACACTAAAATGAAGTATGAAGAACAAGGATTAACATAGTATCATCGGTTTTCCAAAATAATCACTCAATCATAGAGAAAAAATGACCTAAAGATACGGGTACAAACATGATTTCAAGATTCCAAACAAAACGCCAAGCTCGAATTCAAACAATGATCATAGCACACCCAATGCCTACCATAAGTAGGAATTCAGCCACACATCCAATGATCAAAACTTCATAGATTCAACAAGAGAAAGTTTAGATCCAATACCTAGTGGAGTTATGTCCACCGTACCTTCAATGCCTCACACAAAATTACCACAAGCTGCAGAAAGCTCTTTTGAACCTTGTAGACCACAGATCGAAGCTCAAACAAAACAAAATATTGCTACAATGCCTCTACCAGATCCAAGTTGATGATGAAGAGAAATGAAGTTTTAGAACCTCCAATGGTGGATTCAGAAGCTAGATCTTGCGTACAGAAGCAAGATATCTCTTAGTTGATGATGACTTTACCAAGAGAATCTCAAAAATTCTCAGAAAATGAAGAACACGAAAATGAGAAGAATGAGAGAGAGTTGTGATTCAGATCTGGGAAAGATGGAGAGTGTATCAAGTGTCTCGTTTTAGGGTTTGTGTGGCTTAAATATGGTGGGTTAGGAGAGGTTTTTGTGAGGCCCATGATGTAAGGAATGCTTGGTTTAACATTTTGACAAAAAATTACATACATAGTGCATACGGGTCAGGGTGTGTTATTCCTCATTTGTGGTGGTTTGTTGAGCAAAAATGGGTCCTAAGGAGTACCAATATTAATGGCACGTGAGAGAGGATGTGAGCTGATGTTTGAATTTGATGCACACCTCTATTTCTTTATTTGGAAAAAAGTGAAAAAAATGGTGCATGAAAAGTATGACTTGTTTGGTTATTTGTAGTAAAGGAAAAGGGTGGGGGCGCGTGAAATAGAATGGAAAAGAAAATGCTGCAACCAACATTTGAGAACTTGTCCATGATGCCACCATACATTGCCTCCATGTAGCTCTCTTTTAATGATCACAAATTGGTGGTTGTTGCTCCATTTGCTACAAAGTTATGACCAATAACAAGTAGGAAGAATAGAGAACACATTCTATGTGGAAATTGGATTGAAATCATGCTTTGAGGGTAATGAAAATCAGCCATGAAGGCATGTGTTCAAAACTGCCAAAATGAGATGAGAAAGTTCTAAGTTATAACCACATCTTGACAACTTGGTGACACCATCTTGCACCCTTCATAAGTTGGTGGATTCTAAACTAAATGAGATATACCTGGATTCTTTGGAAAGCTAGCACTATAGAGAACAAAATTGATGTTTGACTCAAGTTGAAATAACATGTGGGCATATGAGAAAATCTGCTTTGAAATCATGTCCTTGGAGCTGCCAAAAGTAACTTAGAAAAAATTCTAAGTTTTAGTGAAACCATAAGTTGAAAATGTCACACTTTGAACACTTATAACTCAATGAAGAATGACCCAAATGGCATGGTTCTTGTGCCCATTTTGAAGGGAATGTTTCAAACTATACCTTTCATGTGGAAAAGATTTGGAAATGAAGCCTTGATCATGGTGAAAATTGGCTTTGAAAGTGGTTAAAAACTTACTAAAAATAGTAAGTTTCTAAAAACCTAATTTTCCAATTTTAGTAACTTTTCACAAATCTTGATCTTTGATGAATCTTTGCATATTTCTTGATCAAATCTCATACATGGACCATCTTTGACTTGAAAATCAAGAGGTTGACCTCAAAAAGTCAGGAGTTGACTTTTTCACTGTACAGTTCACTTTATTCCCAATTCTCCTGATTTTGAATCTTTTGGTCAATTGAAACCCTTCCGAATCAAATTGATGGACAATTCTTCAATCCTAGACACTCAGGGGCATGAGGAATACCATGGGATCAAGTCTTGTCCAAAAAATCAGAAATAAACTGATTTTATGGCAAACCCTAGCTTTGGCGTCTTCAGTCTAGGAGGAATCAGAACATCCTCCAAATCCAAATTCCTCTGAGTATGATGTGTATCCTATCAGACAATGATGAGATGTGCCATTTGATGATGATAAAAACTCAAAGAACATGCCCATTGGGGTGTTAAACTCAAAAATCCCAAAACCCAAATTTGGACAATCATGCTAGGAGAGTGTGATTCACTTGAAACTTCTTGTCAAGCTTGATCATATGATGAGGTGATGGACCAATCATGATACCTTAAGGCCCAAGGCTCCTTTGTGGCTCAGCTATTGATAGTATCAAGAAGCTTCCTCTCTCCTTTTATCCCCTTGGACAATACACATGAATTTTGCTTGAACCTCTGGAAAACAACTTCTTCCTTGAGTCGGTTTAGACACCTTGATCCCATGCTAAGAACCAATGATATGCACAAATGATAATGCAAAATGAAATGAAACATAAGCCAGCTAGAGGTTATAAAAAGGATGGCAAATTTTGGGGTGTTACACTAAACCCTCGGTTGATGATATGTGGGATCTTGTAGTGGAAGGAATTTATGGGATTTATGAGAATCTTGAGAGTTTGTGAAGGTTTAGGTGATTTGAGGTTTCGAATAGTGTAACGAATCGACCTAATAGTTGTAGGTTTTGTGTTCTTGATTGCTGTAATACCTTAGGAATGTTGTAGGGATGTTTTTGGGGTAATTGGGGTTGAAATCGTAAGAGCCTTTGGGTCTGATATGCTACAGATGCGTAGCAGCGATTTCCTGAAATCGCAGGTTCGCAAAGCGAACGATTCCTTCGCAAGGCGAACACTCGCCCCAGACTCGCAAAGCGAGTAGCGCAGCGAATGCGCGATAACTGGTTTGATGATACTGGAATGAATTCTGGGATGTGACTTTTAGCTCGCAAAGAGAACGTCCCAGCGAAGGGCTTCGCAAAGCTGATGAAGGTGGCGAAGAGAGGCAGAATGGGAACTCTTTGGTTTTTGTATGGGTTTTTGAGGTTCGCTGGCAGCTCGCAAAGCGAACGCCAGAGCGAACGAGTTTGCAAAGCGAACATTCTAGCGAACGCATGCGGTTTCGCGAAATTATGTTGTGATTCCTGTGCTGTCTTGATGTTTTGAGCTATGATTATTTTGATGAAATACTATGATGTATATTGATGATTATGAGATGTGTATATATATGATGTTTGGTGATTAATTGATGATATGGATTACCATGACGTTATTGATGAATTTATGATGATGATACGTGATGTTTGATGATGTGAATTACTATGAGTTATATTAGTGATTTTATGATGATGATATGTGATGTTTGATGATGTGAATGACCATGAGGATTATTGATGGTTACGAGATGATGATTAATGATGTTTTGACGACGTATTTGATGATATGATAAACATGAGAGTTTGATGAATGATGATGCACGCAATGACTTTTGTTGATGATGATGATTATGACGTTGTGCATCTTGCATTCATAGCATTATACGACTTCGATCCAGTGAGTTAGACTTCGGTCTATTAATGATTATAGGACTTCGGTCCAGTGAGTTAGGCTTCGGTCTATTGTGGCTTCAATCCCATTATGTGGATGTGAGGTATTTTGACGTGCTCCGATTCTTGTGTAGAATCGATCCTATTGATGGGTGTAGCAACCCAAAATTTGCCCGACCTTTTTCTGGCTTATGTTTCTTTCTCATTTTGCATCATTAGGTCATGGCTCATAATCATATCATTGCATTGGTCTTCTAAGACATGGGATCAAAGGAATCTTCTTGTTATCAGTGTTTGCCCTATTCAGGGGTGATTCAGCAGGCCATCAGTGTACATCAAGAGCCTATGGTTTTCCTATTTCAGAGGATTCATCAGAAGCGTTGTGTCAGGTTTTCTTAGGTGTGAATCAGGGTTTGGTTCCCTCTCAGTTCGTCATTTCTGCATTAGTGTGCATTCAAAGAAGATCAGGGTTAGGTGTGTGGACGGTCATCAATTAAAGATCGTGAGATTAGGGTTTCATGTCAAGAATATCAGTGGTCATCAGGACAAGGCATCTGTGGATTGATTTGAAGAGCGTTAGGTCATGGTCTAGTGAGCTTACTGATTGATATTTTGGAATTCAATGAAGATGTGAGTTTGGTGTGGATTGAGAGTGTGATTGGAATTATAGATTGGTCGTGTGGACTACTTGGAATTCAAATTTCTACCAGAAACCCATTATTCATTTCCACTTTTCTTTGTCCATTTTACTATCCATTTTCTAGTCAAAATCCATTTATAACCATTAAACCCATTGTCTATTTTCACTTTTCAATTATCCACTTTCTGGATATCCATTTTTATCCATATTCAATTCCTAAGTCCACGTTTTCTTAATTTTAGTTATCCATTACTAACCTTTTTCCAAATATCCATTTGTCCACATAAGAATCCATATCCATTTTTCAACCCACATTTCATAAATATCCATTTCCATTTTAACCAATTAACCATTATCCATATCACTTTCTTTTAATCCATTTTTAAACCATAATATCCAATAACCCTTTCTTTTTATCCATCTTTTTATTTCAATCCATAACCACCTTTCCTATTCCAATTAGTCTTTCTTTTATATTATGTTACCATTTTTATTATTATTAGATTTTTGTCAAAAACAAATTACAATGAACAAGCCCATTACATTTTTCAAAAGTCCACACCCAATGCACATAACCATTTCATACAAACATCTATGGAGAAACATGCGCAGGAAATTAAAAGGAAAAAATACATGGCGCAGTGGCAATTTCAAAAAAGAGAAAAGGAATAATAAAAAGGTCCACATCAGAAAAATACAACAACAGAAAAGGGGAAAAATAGCTGCTGCAGAATGTTCATAAAAGCAGTGAAAATAAATTACAAAAAATCAGCACGTACAAACTCGTGACCCAAAACCAATTCACAAGTCACTCACAGCCAATTCACAGCCAAAAGTCTAAAACAAAATTCCTAACAAAATCACACTTCTAATACCTATTCTACCCTCATTCACTGTACAAATCAAGCTGCAACAAATTTCATTCCACACGGATCACCCCTCACCAATTCTCATCAACAACACGCATCATTGTGATTCCTCACATTTTTTCCATCTGCTCCAATCTTCAATTCCAATTAAACTTCACCTTCAAACCCTTCACAAACCTGCAGAAACAAAGTTTCTTAAAATCTCATGATACTCTCCACCAATTCTTCAATCTTCATTCAGACCTGCAACGACCGTAACAACACTTCATGGCAACTCTGAATCTCACAAAGATTTGAATCAAGAATTCAACATCAACAACGCCAGTAACGACAGTTTCGTAAGTAGTAGAACTAAGTAGAAGAAGAAGATGAAATAGAAGAAGCACGGAGAAGATCGTAACCAAAAATTGAGTAGCGCACGCGTACCTGAAACTGAAGACCTTTGGGTTTCTCAATAATTTCCTTCGGTTTGAAGAGGCACCGGACTGTCTCTGGTAGGTATGTCAATGGCTCTGACTTCATTCATGTTGTTGTTGCTGATCTTGGATTTGTTGTTATGAACATTTTCATTGTTGCTCTGTTGTTTTCATTGTGTGTCTGCGTGCTATGTTTCATGTTACAATTAAAGGAGTTTCGCGTAGCGATTTTTCTGGATTGTTGAGCGGCGGAGACGAGCAATTGGAGAGAAAAGTCAGATACGGTAATGGTAATGTTGTAATGTTGTGGCGCGGCGGTGATCGTTTGATTTCCGGCGAGTTTTTTTTTGTAGATGATGATGATAAAACGATTGATTTGGTAGGCGATGATGTGAGGGTGCGTGGTTTAGTTTTGTTCATTAACGGCGGAGGATTTGATCGGAGGGCTCCGACGAGGATTTGTTGAGTTAAAATGGAGTGAACTGAAGATGAGGTTGAACGATTGGGGAAAGTAGACGGAGGAGGGTGTTGTCGGAGGGAGTTACGACGATGGTGAACGAAGGAGAGCGGTGCAGCAAGGGAAAGCGGTGACGGCGGCTATGGTGTTGAAGTGAATGAGGAAGATGAAGTGTGAAGGTGAAAACGGCTGAGGATTTGGAGAGCTGAATGTTTAGGTTTCTTTTAGGTTAACTTGACCAGGTTTGGGCCGAACCGTTAAGGCCCATGTTTGTTTTTGCATTTCACGCCCTCTCTTCATCCGTTACACCCCCGCCTGCACTTCATAAAGGCTAATGGGCCAAGCCCATAAGTCTGGCTGACTGCACCACCCGGATTTCACTTTCCCACCCCCTTGGCTACTTAGTAATTTCATTGGGCCCAAAAACTGTAAGACCCAACCGCCCAGATCCATTTTCCAGCCTCCCAGAATGTTGTTCACCCCCCCTTGGTTATTTTATTTAGTTTTAGTTTTTGTTTTAGTTAAGTAAATATTAATTAGAACTTAAAACTTTTCTTAGTAACTAATTTTAGAACTTGATTAGAGTTTTTTTTAATTAGTTAGATTAATTTTAGATTTAATTTTTCTTTAGAATTAATTTTCTTTTAATTAGAAATTAACTTTAATTAACTTTAATATTAGTTCTCATTTTAGATTAATTTTCTTTGCTTAGAATTTAATCTTGCTTAATTAGCATTTTATTCCTCACTTGGATAATTTTTGTTAACTTTTAATCTTGCTTTTAATTAGCACTTCATTTTAGTTTGGATATTCTTGATTAATTTCCGATTAATTCATGATTACTTTTTTTCATCTTTTTCACTCTTTCTCCTCCCATGGATCTCAAAACTTGTTTAAGTCTTGGATTCTCTCCCTTTAGAGCTACCTAGTCCAACTTAATTTTTGATTAAGCTTGGAGTAGGATAGACATTAGGCTCCCAATCCAAGCATGATAACATTAGGTAGTTGTCCTTCCTAAGCCTCACTAACCATAGGTCATCCATGCATGATAACATTAGGACTCTTAGTTTCCCTTTAGAGTTTCCTTTTGGGTCTTCTCTCTTCTCATCTCAAAACTTCTTGAAAACACTTAATAAAATATAACGTATATTGCGCTCGAGCCTTAAGTGTAGGAAATGAAGAACGAGGGGCCTCCCCTCCTCTTCTAGGGTGTTTAGCATACGTCCCATTTAGGGACGACCATACGATTCACTCGTTCCCGCATGGTAGACTTTGGTTCAATGTAAGTTACGAACTAACTTAAAACACTTCTGTCTTAAAAAACACCAAACAAATTCAAATCTTTTTATCCTTCGGGATTGTTTGGTTCCAGACCATTTTCAGAAAAGAGCACGTTACCTTCCGTCTAAGTCGCAAATAGGCATCGACCCTAACTGCCGGACGCGAATCTAACATCGCTCATAAAAAATACTTACCCATCCGTGGTCGTACCCACGAACTACATTAGCTCTGATTCCTCTCTCTCGTCCGATTAAGGATATGTAGGCACAAGACAACGATTGTCTTGGCGAGCAACCTTCCCCCACAGTTCCCATCCGAACTACGTTGACTCTGACTTTCCCATTGCACTGAGGGAGTACGTAGGCCTAGACAATGATAACGTCTTATCGAGTCACTTCTTTTTTCTTTTCTTCTTCGTTTCGCCGTTCTTTCCATTCTCGTTTCTTCTCCGGTCCAGTAGCAGTGGAGCTTCAGACGACGACACCCTTTGATGCAGACAGCAAGTGTGGATCCCATCGAGTACGATGGACGTGTTGGGTGCTAGCACCTTCCCTTTGCGTAACCGACTCCCGTACCCATTTCTCTTGGTCGTGAGACCATGTTCTTTCCCTTCCCTCAGGTTTATGCAGTGTTTCCTTTCCCTCTCTTGGGATAAATACACATTGCTGGCGACTCTGTGTTTTTCCGCGCCACTCTCGCCTTTGTACCGTTGGATACGAATCTTTCAGGAGCGACAACTGCCGACTCAGCTGGGGACTCTGGTTGACCTCTTGCTGGTCCATCCCCTTTAGCGAGTCGATCCTAGCGCTTGTTTGTTTTTTTTGTTGGGTGTTTATTTGTTGTGCTTTATTATGTTGTATATTACTGTTTTACTGCTTTTATTGCATTGCATTTCATTTTATTATTGTCATATGCTGTACTGTTCTACTGCTGGATTTTTTATTTGTAGGGTGGGTTGGATTCATGAGAGAAAAGCCCAATACCCAGGCTTGAGCATACACCTATGATTAGCGTGGAAAGAAGTATGACTTGTTTGGCATTTGGCCAGACTTAGTATGCATGAAAACTCCACATCCAGACGAGGTTTTCTTGGTAATATTCTATCCTGCACATTTGGGGAAGACGATGGAATGTGACCTGGAAAACTGTCGACTCTGGCGACCGTCTCCCGAGGACTCAGCAACGCCTCTCCTCCTGACATGTGATAATGGCAGACCAGAAATGGCAAACCCATTACACTTGTCGATCCGAGGACCCAATGCTGGGGACTCGCATAGGATGACCTTATTTTTTAGGGGAATCAGTTGAGGCCTCCTCGATTGATGATGATGCCAAACCAGAAATGGTGAACATATAATCATTTCTCGACCTGAGAGCCCGGGATACTGAGGATCCTCAGTTTTCTAGAACCCACATGTGAGAGGGGTGGGTGTTTACAGGTTTGCAGGTAACAGTAACCTTTATCCTACCTAGAATTCTGGTCTTCTTATCAGTGTGGACTTATCAGTTGGGTATTCTGGTATTCTGGTTATTCGGATATTTTGGTATTCCAGTATTTTCTTCAGAACAGACCCTCGAGCTTATTCAGTCAGCAGCACAACAGTTATTCAGAATATGTGGAAGCTTTGATCCCATGTCTACTGCATTCATATTGCATTGCATTTGCATCTTGCATCATTTTTGCATATCTGTCTCCGGCCTGATCAGAGAGCTCATCCATCCTTTGTTTGAATCGCAGTTGATTTCTTGACTTTCTCATCGGATTTGAATAAGCTTTTGGGGAGATCATCATGAATTCAGGGGAACATAATCAGTTTGTGACTTGGGCAGACATTGAATTGATGAAGAGTCAGTTGGACCAACTTGTGGAAGCTATGGCAGCCATGAATAGGGGAGAAGCCGATGTTCAGAGGACTTCAGTTATTGGGAATGTCATTCCACCTCTGGTGAACAATGTTGCTCAAGCTCAGCCTGTTCGAATCCCTGTTGAGGATCAAGCTATACAGGAGCGTACCATCGTCCGAGAGGGACATTCTTCTTCTCTTAATGCCACAGATTATCAGAGCTTTGCCTTCTCTGTGCCAGATTTCCAAGGGGTAGTTCCAAAGATTAAACCTAAGGATCCAAGGGCCGTTGCGTTTGATGAAAAATGTCGTGTGTTGGAAGAGAAGCTTGATGCCCTAATGAAGCGTGATACTCTTGATCTGAATGCCGCGAGCATGTGTTTAGTGCCTGGTCTTGTGATGCCTCCGAAATTTGAGATGCCAAATTTTGAGAAATACAAAGGGGATAGCTGTCCGAAGCTACATTTGGTGATGTTTAGCCGAAGAATGACCTCACATGTCTATAATGACAAGCTTATGATTCACTGTTTCCAGGACAATCTGAGTAGGGCATCATTGAGTTGGTATATGCAGTTGGAAAGTGGTAGCATCTGATCATGGTCAGATCTAGCCAATGCCTTTGTAAAGCAATGCAATTATAATCTTGACATGGCTCCTAGCCGCCTGCAGTTGCAAGGTTTATCTAAAGCGGATAACGAATCATTCAGAGAGTATGCTCAGAGATAGAGAGAGTTAGCTGCTCGCGTTCAACCACCACTTTTGGAAAGAGAATTGGTTAATATGTTCAAGGATACTTTGCAAGGACCATACTTCGACGAGTTGTTTACTGTATTAAAATTCTCTGACTTGGTAATACTTGGAGAACACGTTGAGTTCGGTATCAAGTGTGGAAAAATCCAAAGCGCCTCGAAGTTCCCAGCTAATGAAAGTGGATCAGTCGTCAGTGCTCAAGGGAGGAAGAAAGTAATTCCATCTGGGAACATCCACCATCTCATCCTTAGTATTCAGATGCATCAATTGTTCAAAGTCAGCAATCTTCTGGATCTCAGAATCAACGGTTGTACTGCCGTCAACCGCATCAGCACGCCCGACGAAGACCAAGGAAGCCAGAGAGGCATTTCACTCAGTTGCCAATGTCATATCGTCAGATGCTGCCAGATTTAATCAGAGGTGGACTTATAGTGCTAAAGGGGGTAAAGCCGATACATTTTCCTTATCCACTAGATTTTGATGTCAACGCCCGTTGTGACTATCATGCTGGGGCACAGGGGCATTCAACTGAAGATTGTAAGGTGCTGAAGAGTAAGATTTAGACACTGCTTGACTCCAACATGTTCTCATTCACGCCTCAGGGTATTCAGATCAATAATTCTCCTTCATCCAGTCATATGGGTTCATCAGTTCAGGTTATGGAGGAAGTCACCGAGAGCAGTTGTGCAAATGATTATCAGACTGACTTCGACGAGCAATTCTGAAGATGTCTAGTTCAGTAGCAAGACAAGCTTGGAAAGCCCAGTTCCCCGAAGCTGGCAATCTTTTAGATCATGTCATTTCTTTGCATTTGTAGTTTCTTTTCTGTTAAAGTGCAAACTCATTTGTAAAACTCGTATGTTTTCAGTTGATAATGATAATGAAATGAATATGCATGTTTTGATTAAATCCATCTGTGTTCACTCATATTTTCTTTATTGATATCTAACCCTTGTTTAAGCAGGGTCTGAGGGAGGATGATGAAATTCAAAGACGCAGAACTTCTGACGGTATGCTTTTGGGACAAAACCTTGCTGATGATGTACAGGCATTGTTTCAAATCCCTAAACACCAGAGATATAAGGAAGATAATCCCTTGTCAACCCCTTTGAGCCTAGAAGTAGGAGTTTCTTTCTAAAAACGAAAAAACCCTTAATCTTAACCTGGGGCAGGGTAGGTGTCAGTTAATTTGACTGAGCGTTCAATTCGAGGATCAAATATATGGTTATCCCTCACCAACCGAAAAGTGAGGCAGTCACATCCCTTTCAAACAAGTTAGACAAGCCAGTGTCACACGATTTGTTCAAAAAAAAAAGAGAAAAATAATCAAAAGAAAAAGAAAGCCCGCTAAGTCGAAACTTGAAAACAAATGGCTTAGGCAAAAGTTAGGGAATCCCGCTGGACTTCGAAATCGAAAAATTCAAAAGAGTTAGTCCAGGAAAAATCAGGGAAAAGCAAAAGAATAAAAAGCGGAAAAATGGAAAAAGAAAAATCCTCGATAAAGAACAAGTCGTGTGTTTACAGACACCAAAGGCAAAAGGGGTGGTTGTCACTCCGAAAACCGTGTGGGTTCTTTCTATCCTCATACTATTCATTAACCTTGTTGAAAGGTGAGCGCTTATGTCGAGTTAGCTGAACGTAGGACTGGAGAACATCAAGGAGAATGGGTGGGTTAAAACAAAACTTTGAGCCTTATATCCTTTCTTTCTCAAACCGTGAACCAAGCCACGTTACAACCTTTAAAAGACCTAATTAAAGCAAGGTTGTTTCGAAAGCATACTTCGGTAAAGATCGCGTCGAACCTGACTCCTAAAAGGATCTTCTTACCATTCATGTTGGTATCAGCGACACTTTGATTAGTGATTCATTCACTATATGTCACAACTTTTTTTTTCCAATGAACAGACTTGGATTTCAAAACTGTCATATGCATTGCATTAAAATTGTCATTTTCAAAACGAATTATTTTACTTGCGAGTAAGTGCTTGATCAGGGAAGTTTCTGCAATGAAAAGATTGATCAATATAAGTGTAGAGTGCCTAAGTACTCCGTCGAGCAGGGGAAAGCCATCAAATAGTCATATCAAATAGGCAATTCATTCCAAGATTCAGCCAATCTGGGGCAATCAGGTCGAGATTCGACAAATCTCTCGAAGGTCAGTCAGTCAGAGGTACTCCTTCACAGATCAGCCAGTCAAGGGCAAAATCACTTCAAGGCTGGGGCAGGTCACCCCAAAAGCAAAAGGGTTTTTCTCAGGAGAACGGTTAATCAAGATCATGGGGCAAGATATATAAGATCTTCATTAGACCTCTCGAAGACAGGTTCCTTTATGGGCTATGTTGTATCAGGGCATCTTTTGGTCATATCACATCTGCAAGGTTCATGTTGATGGTTGACACGTGACGTCCCCAGTAGAGTTTCTCTGCCCAACAGAGTAAGGGTAGAAAGTAAGTCTCCAGAAGAGGAGTAAGCTCAATGTTGTCCCCTAGCAGAGTGGATATCATCAACCGTCGTTCCCCGAGCAGAGTTGTTGGTGATGGCTGGTATTCCCCAGCATGTTAAGGGTGTTTTCCCCGACTACATGCTAAGTTCAATGACATTCTCCATCAGGTTCGCTGTTATTGACTTCATTCCCCAAGCAGGTGATAGTCATCTCAATGGCTTGATCGACAGTGGTTGACATCCCCACCAGATTCAAAGTCCAATGGTTATTGACACCTCTTCCGTAACAGATCTTTGGGGTCCATCTTCAAGGTTTATTCGTAATCCCCAACGGAGTGGGAGTTCTCTTCGGGTTTCATCTTCAGCGGTGGTTATATCAGGAAGGTCGGTCAGTGTGACTTCCTCGGCAGGGTTCGTAACCTCGGAGACAGTTCAGTTCACCATCCCCAGCGGATTTGGCCTCTTCTCTTCAGCATTTATTTTGCTGGAGGGGTCTTTTTTGCATATCATAAGCATTTTACATTTCATCCTCAAACGCGTAACATTTCCATTGTGTATGGAGCATTACGCCAAAAACATTCAAACATATGCATGGGAAGCATAAGCTGGATTTGGTACCTTGTGCAGAAGCCCGAATCAATTTTCAGTCAGAACAGTGACATATCCCAAAAGAGAATGCCAAGCCATTCCTCTGTAGGTAGTTTCTTCCCGTCAACCCTTTGACGATGTGTTGCGAGCTCAGGTTTCGTACCTTCAGATGTTTTCAGTTTCTTCCCGTCAACCCTTTAACGATGTGTTCCGAGCTCAGGTTTCGTACCTTCGGATGTTTTCAGTTTCTTTCTGTCAACCCTTTGACGATGTGTTCTGAGCTCAGGTTTCGTACCTTCGAATGTTTTTAGTTCCTTTATGCCAACCCTTTGACGATGTGTTCCGAGCTTAGGTTTCGTACCTTCAAATGTTTTCAGTTTCTTCCCGTCAACCCTTTGACGATGTGTTCCGAGCTCAGGTTTCGTACCTTCGGATATGTTCAGATTTTCTTTCTGTCATCCCCATGACGATGTATTCCTAAGGTGGAATTTTCTTTCCGTCATCCCCATGAAGATGTATTCCTAAGGTGGAATTTTCTTTCCGTCATCCCCATGACAATGTGTTATCTTTTCAGATTTTCTTTCCGTCATCCCCATGACGATGTATTCCTACGGTGGAATTTTCTTTCTATCATCCCTATGACAATGTGTTATCTTCATCAATTCCTTGACGATGTCTGCCCGTCCGTGTTTGAACCTTTGATTTCAATACCCGTCCGTATTGACCTGTTGATAACGCCCGTCCGTATTGAAACCTTTTTACACCCGTCCGTGTACCTTTTCGATACCCGTCTGTATTGAAACGTTTTTACACCCGTCCGTGTACCTTTTCGATACCCGTCCGTATTGAAACCTTTTTACACCCGTCCATGTACCTTTTCGATACCCGTCCGTATTGAACCTCTTTACACTCGTCCGTGTACCTTTTCGATACCCGTCCGTATTGAAACCTTTTTACACCCGTCCGTGTACCTTTTCGATACCCGTCCGTATTGAAACCTTTTTACACCCATCCGTGTACCTTTTCGATACCCGTCCGTATTGAACCTCTTTTGCACCCGTCCGTGTACCTTTTCGATACCCGTCCGTGTTGAAACATTTTTACACCCGTCCGTGTACCTTTTCAATACCCGTCCATATTTAACCTCTTTACACCCGTCCATGTATCTTTTCGACACCCGTCCGTGTTTGAACCTTTGATTTCAATACCCGTCCGTATTGAACCTCTTTACACCCGTCCGTGTATCTTTTTGATACCCGTTCGTATCTGATATCTTTGATTCCTTGACACCCGTCCGTGTTTATCCCCAGCATAGATAACACTCGTCCGTGTTGTGACAGTGCAGCTTTTTTTGCTTGTTCCCTAGCGGAGTCATCCCTCCTTTGAGGTTTGCAAATTTTCGGGTTCTTTTTGTATTCAATCACCTTCTACCTTGAATGTCTGAAAGTCGTTGCTATCATCCCTTCAGGTCCAAGAAGATTGAATAGGGGCAGCTGTAGCACCCCAAAATTTGCCCTACCTTTTTCTGGCTTATGTTTCTTTCTCATTTTGCATCATTAGGTCATGGCTCATAATCATATCATTGCATTGGTCTTCTAAGACATGGGATCAAAGGAATCTTCTTGTTATCAGTGTTTGCCCTATTCAGGGGTGATTCAGCAGGTCATCAGTGTACATCAAGAGCCTATGGTTTTCCTATTTCAGAGGATTTATCAGAAGCGTTATGTCAAGTTTTCTTAGGTGTGAGTCAGGGTTTGGTTCCCTCTCAGTTTGCCATTTCTGCATTAGTGTGCATTCAAAGAAGATCAGGGTTAGGTGTGTGGACGGTCATCAATTGAAGATCGTGAGATTAGGGTTTCATGTCAAGAATATCAGTGGTCATCAGGACAAGGCATCTGTGGATTGATTTGAAGAGCGTTAGGTCACGGTCTAGTGAGCTTACTGATTGATATTTTGGAATTCAATGAAGATGTGAGTTTGGTGTGGATTGAGAGTGTGATTGGAATTATAGATTGGTCATGTGGACTACTTGGAATTCAAATTTCTACCAGAAACCCATTATTCATTTCCACTTTTCTTTGTCCATTTTACTATCCATTTTCTAGTCAAAATCCATTTCTAACCATTAAACCCATTGTCTATTTTCACTTTTCAATTATCCACTTTCTGGATATCCATTTTTATCCAAATTCAATTCCTAAGTCCACGTTTTCTTAATTTTAGTTATCCATTACTAACCTTTTTCCAAATATCCATTTGTCCACATAAGAATCCATATCCATTTTTCAACCCACATTTCATAAATATCCATTTCCATTTTAACCAATTAACCATTATCCATATCACTTTCTTTTAATCCATTTTTAAACCATAATATCCAATAACCCTTTCTTTTTATCCATCTTTTTATTTCAATCCATAACCAACTTTCCTATTCCAATTAGTCTTTCTTTTATTTTATGTTACCATTTTTATTATTATTAGAGTTTTTGTCAAAAAAAAATTACAATGAACAAGCCCATTACATTTTTCAAAAGTCCACACCCAATGCACATAACCATTTCATACAAACATCTATGGAGAAACATGCGCAGGAAATTAAAAGGAAAAAATACATGGCGCAGTGGCAATTTCAAAAAAGAGAAAAGGAATAATAAAAAGGTCCACATCAGAAAAATACAACAACAGAAAAGGGGAAAAATAACTACTGCAGAATGTTCATAAAAGCAGTGAAAATAAATTACAAAAAATCAGCACGTACAAACTCGTGACCCAAAACCAATTCACAAGTCACTCACAGCCAATTCACAGCCAAAAGTCCAAAACAAAATTCCTAACAGAATCACACTTCTAATACCTATTCTACCCTCATTCACTGTACAAATCAAGCTGCAATGAGTTTTATTCCACACGGATCACCCCTCACCAATTCTCATCAACAACACGCATCACTGTGATTCCTCACATTTTTTCCATCTGCTCCAATCTTCAATTCTAATTAAACTTCACCTTCAAACCCTTCACAAACCTGCAGAAACAAAGTTTCTTAAAATCTCATGATACTCTCCACCAATTCCTCAATCTTCATTCAGACCTGCAACGACCGCAACAACACTTCATGGCAACTCTGAATCTCACAAAGATTTGAATCAAGAATTCAACATCAACAACGCCAGTAACGACAGTTTCATAAGCAGTAGAACTAAGTAGAAGAAGAAGATGAAATAGAAGAAGCACAGAGAAGATCGTAACCAAAAATTGAGCAGTGCACGCGTACTTGAAACTGAAGACCTTTGGGTTTCTCAATAATTTCCTTCGGTTTGAAAAGGCACCGGACTGTCTCTGGTAGGTATGTCAATGGCTCTGACTTCATTCATGTTGTTGTTGCTGATATTGGATTTGTTGTTATGAACATTTTCATTGTTGCTCTATTGTTTTCATTGTGTGTCTGCGTGCTGTGTTTCGTGTTACAATTAGAGGAGTTTCGCGTCGCGATTTTTTTGGATTGTTGAGTGGCGGAGACGAGCAATTGGAGAGAAAAGTCGGATACGGTAATGGTAATGTTGTAATGTTGTGGCGCGGCGAAGATCGTTTGATTTCCGGCGAGTTTTTTTTTTGTAGATGATGATGATAAAACGATTGAGTTGGTAGGCGACGATGTGAGGGTGCGTGGTTTAGTTTTGTTCATTAACGGCGGAGGATTTGATCGGAGGGCTCCGGCGAGGATTTGTTGAGTTAAAATGGAGTGAACTGAAGATGAGGTTGAACGATTGGGGAAAGTAGACGGAGGAGGGTGTTGTCGGAGGGAGTTACGACGATGGTGAACGAAGGAGAGCGGTGCAGCAAGGGAAAGCGGTGACGGCGACTATGGTGTTGAAGTGAATGAGGAAGATGAAGTGTGAAGGTGAAAACGGCTGAGGATTTGGAGAGCTGAATGTTTAGGTTTCTTTTAGGTTAACTTGACCAGGTTTGGGCCGGACCGTTAAGGCCCATGTTTGTTTTTTCATTTTACGCCCTCTCTTCATCCGTTACACCCCGCATGCACTTCATAAAGGCTAATGGGCCAAGCCCATACGTCTGGCTGACTGCACCACCCGGATTTCACTTTTCCACCCCCTTGGCTACTTAGTAATTTCATTGGGCCCAAAAACTTTAAGACCCAACCGCCCAGATCCAATTTCCAGCCTCCCAGAATGTTGTTCACCCCCCCCTTGGTTATTTTATTTAGTTTTAGTTTTTGTTTTAGTTAATGAAATATTAATTAGAACTTAAAACTTTTCTTAGTAAATAATTTTAGAACTTGATTAGAGTTTTTTTTAATTAGTTAGATTAATTTTAGATTTAATTTTTCTTTAGAATTAATTTTCTTTTAATTAGAAATTAACTTTAATTAACTTTAATATTAGTTCTCATTTTAGATTAATTTTCTTTGCTTAGAATTTAATCTTGCTTAATTAGCATTTTATTCCTCACTTGGATAATTTTTGTTAACTTTTAATCTTGCTTTTAATTAGCACTTCATTTTAGTTTGGATATTCTTGATTAATTTCCGATTAATTCATGATTACTTTTTTTTCATCTTTTTCACTCTTTCTCCTCCCATGGATCTCAAGACTTGTTTAAGTCTTGGATTCTCTCCCTTTAGAGCTACCTAGTCCAACTTAATTTTTGATTAAGCTTGGAGTAGGATAGACATTAGGCTCCCAATCCAAGCATGATAACATTAGGTAGTTGTCCTTCCTAAGCCTCACTAACCATAGGTCATCCATGCATGATAACATTATGACTCTTAGTTTCCCTTTAGAGTTTCCTTTTCGCGTAACTGACTCCCGTACCCGTTTCTCTTGGTCATGAGACCATGTTCTTTCCCTTCCCTCAGGTTTATGAAGTGTTTCCTTTCCCTCTCTTGGGATAAATACACATTGCTAGCGACTCTGTGTTTTTCCGCGCCACTCTCGCGTTTGTACCGTTGGATGCAAATCTTTCGGGAGCGACAATGGGGATCTTTGGAGGGTGATGACCCAGTGTCCATCGATTTTGATGAATTGGTACCACATGCACGAGTCTTGTTGTGCATTGCATATATTTGGCATTGATGTGATTTATGATATCGTGATTTGATGTTTTTCCTTTGATGACCCTGATGATGTTGTATATGATAATGACGTCAATTTTATGCATATCCTATTTTTATATTGATTATAATGATTTGTGATTACTCACCCTGCCTGTTTGAATGTTGCATCCACGTGGGTAACGTGCAGGTGACCAGGCTTAGCTGTGGATGCCTCTGAGGACTTTTGAAGTTTATTTGCTTTTGGTCGACTTAGAAGGTCATTGCTCTGATAGTGTAACATCGGGTTGGGGTCGTTGAGTCGAACCATGTTGAACCTATTATTTGTTATTATTATTTTTATTATTGAAGATTATGGTTTTATTATAAACCCGTTTGTTTTGTGTCATGGTGGTCATGGTGGTTCCGCTGCTATAATTGATGGATTTTGAGTATTTTGAGGAAAACCCGTGTTTACGGAGTAAATGTGTTATTTTGAGTTTTATTGAGAAATATGCACCCTTCTGAGGTGATTTTTACTCTGATACTTTTTGTATTTTGCCGTGTATATTCGTGGGGTAGAAAAGGGTGTTACATTTCACACATGGACAATCCACCTTAAGCATGTTTTCCTCCTTGACAAAGATTCAACAATAGAAGGATAAAGACAAACATTTTTCTCCCCTGCCATTAACGCTGCTTTTGTCCATCCCAACTTCATCAAAAAAAGAGCCAATCATAAAACAAAGCCAGTTTCACATTGGCCTCAATATAATTCTTCCTCTTACATGTTATCAAAAGCCATCCAATAACAAGTCATCTCGGAGTCACATCAGACTGAATAATCTCATTTAGAGGATGGTTTATATGTGGATTCAGCAAATGGTTGTGAATATTGGATTTGAAAATGTGAATTTTGAAATTGGTTCAAAATGATATTGGATCTAGATGAATGAAAATGGGTTTAGATTAATATGTGGTTTATGAGAGAAATTGGTGAAATGGTTAGTTGAATATAGAAAAAATGGAATTTAGATTTAGTTTGGAATTGAATTAAAATGGATTTGGATTGGATTAAATTGGAAAAAAATGTGGATAAGAATGTGAGTAAGAACGACTTTTGAATGAATATAGTTTTGAATGAATATTTTTGTGATTTGAAATGGTTATAAAAATAGACATGAACATGAGTTGAAATGAACTTCGAATTTTGCATTACAAGAAATTCACATGACCACACTTAACATGTTTAAATCGAACCAAGCCTCCAAACAAAACCAAACTTGCACTCTTGTTGAATACCCAACAACAAGCAATGAGCAACCGACCGGACAACAATACCTCGATTGCGGTATGGATCCACATCTGGATCTCTTGCCCCATGAATACCAAGATGCCTTTAGCATGAGAATCCAACCATCCTCTTCCATTGGTGAATATCAACTTGCCCAGATCACACAAAAGATAAGAAACCTTGAACTACTTGCATTAGCATACAAAAAGCCTTGATAAGAAAACACTCATGATGTTGGGATCTCCACCTTTGCCTCACTCTTGAGTGTAATACCAGACCAATCGCCTTTGAGTAGGGAAGACCCCAAATCACAAGAAGATATTTTGATCCATGTCTTAGGAGCTCCATGAAATGCATGATTATGAATATGACCTAGTGGAAAATGCAGATGAAAGCCAGAAAAAGGTAAGGCAAAATTTGGGGTGCTACAAATTAGTATAGGGGTTCTTATTACTACATTATGGCAAGTATTTGGCAATTAAAACGAATGAAAATAATGACCTAATCACATAGTTTCAGAGATGATAAACTTACCTATTGGAGTAGGTCCAATGCCTCTTCAAACAAGCTTACAGATAATGGATGATGGTGCAAATAGCTTCCCTGAACCTCTAGGATACTAGTGCAATGCTTGGTTTGTGTTGAAACATCTTCAATCCCTCAACTCGAATTCTTTTGCAGATGGTGAAAATGAGAATATGATCTTTATGTTAGGAGTGTTACAGATGAAGTATGATGTTTTGATAGTTGGTATGATGTTTAGGGATAGTGTTTAAGGTGTTAGGATGGACTGAAATGATCAGAACCAGGAGTTATGGAGTTTTGGCTCCTTGGTCAACAAAATGGCCAAGAGAGAGTTGACTTTTTGAGTGAGGTGCTATGAGGTGTTTTGATGGATTTGGACAGTTGAAAGGGATGATTTGTGGTGTGTTTGGATGATTGGTTAAAGTGTTTTGTGACTGTGGATATTTTTGGAGTGTTTAGTGGTTTGGAGCAAAATAAAGAACAATGAGGTTTCAAGGTTACATATGCTGATGTTGAAAGGTTTCTAGCTCAGTTTGTTGTGTGTTATGCTTCTGATATGGTGACCTATTTATAGTGGAGAGGATTTAAGGCAAGTGGAAAAGGTTTGGGCAAAGAGTGAATCATGAACATTGGATAATTTCACTTTTGCATAAAGTAACTTCAAGTACAAGTATCCTTTTGCTTTTGCAAGTTGACTCCTTCTCATAGCTGGTACAAGTTACTTCTTGACTCAGATCATGCTCTCCTTAAATCATGAGAAGTAGTTGGAAGTGAAAAGTGGTTTTTTGTCCAATATCCAAAGTAGAATGGGTCAGCATGTTGGGTGATGTTTTTGCATGATGAAACAAGATCTAATTCTGCAGGATTTGGTCTCCTTGGGAAGATTTCATGGAGTGGAACAAGTTTCTAGTTGGCCATTTGCTCAGAAAGTGCTTGGAAAATGGATAAAACATGTCATGAACTCGTGTAAAATCCTTGATGCATAATCTGCCTAAGTCAAAATGCCTTACCATGGTCACTTGGCAAATTCATAACTCCATGCTCAACCAAAATATTTTCTTGCTCTTGGTACCATTGGAAAGATGAGATCAAATACTACAATTTTGATGTTGATCACTTGGAAGGAAGCAATTTGGAACATGGAGAAAAATAGCTACCAAGATTGAACTTTGCACTGATTTACACTTAGAAAAATTTCTAAGTATTGGACATTTCACAACATGAAAAATCTCAACTTTGAACAACCCTAACTTTCAATTGGTAAATGATTTTAAGTCCATTCTTTCACCAAATTGAAGGATGTAATACCATCTTTAAAATGAGTCCTCAAGTGAGTTCATTGGATGCTTGAGGAAGAAGTTATGGTCTTAAAAAACAGGGCATTTGAACATGAAATTCCATAAAAGATGGTAAACATCAAAGTTGGTTAATGGGCCTAAACTCTTATGACAAAAACCATTGTTTGTAATTAATTTTATGAACATTGTAAATAGTATTTGGTTCATAAAATTAATTTTGACCAATGGGAGGTTCAAAAAAAGGTGGTTAATGGGCCTAAACTCTTTTGCCAAAACCAAATCCATCAAACATTAAATTATTTTTATTTAAAAGTAAAAACAAAAGAAAAAATTGACCTTCTCAACTCAAAAGGTCATGGTTATGAAACATCTTCAAATTTTGAAACAACCATTTTTCTGAAGAAAATCACTCTCCCTTTACCAAGGCAGATACGGATCTGTATGCGGTATGGAACAGTATGTTGACGGAGTAACACGATGACTTAGGGGTGGTATCGGAGGCGGTGTTGCGTCGAGTTATTATTGTTCTGTTCTCAGAAAAGATGAAGGGTTATGAACACGGTTGTTGCTATTGTTTTCCGGTGGCGTCAGGGGGGAGATATTGTGATGATGACTGACCGTTATGGGGTGGTTGGTCACAGAGGTAACGAACACGGTTAGGGAGTTTATTTTACTACGCGGTGGGTGCAAGTTTGGTTGGAAGATAAGATGCAGGAGGACACAGTGGTGATGGAGAAAATTGTAGGTGAGAGTGAGGTTAGAATGAAGAGAGAATTTCTCCCTTTTTTCTTGTTGTAGAGAGTGGAGAGAGTATCTTTTAGGAGATGATTTAAGGATGGGTTCTGTTGAAGGGATGAAGAAGAAACAGGGTAGAGCTGTGGTGTTTTATGGATAATGTTAGGAGGTTCAGTTAGAGTGAGTTGAGTTGTGTTCCTATGACCGCCAGAGTGGTGATTTTGGATCGGAAGTCGCTGGCTTGGTGGTGCTCACGAAGGAGGTTTGGTGGTGATAATATTAGCTCTTTTTTTTGTTCTGGTTATTAGTGAGAATAGTAATATTATGAGTGGATCAATGAGCTTAAAAGAAGAGCAAAAGTGGAAGTTGTTGCAGGGTTTTTTCTATGAAGATGGAGGTGAATCTAATAAAGAAGAGAATAACCTCCTCCATTTTTTGAGAGAAAAATGATATTGGTGAATGAATGTGGGTTACTGAAACTTTGAGAAATAGTTTTTTAGAAGATCCTTTTGTTTTAAAAGGAGAGTTATGGATTGTGAGAGGTGAAGGTGGTATTTTAAAGGTTGATGAAGAAGACTAATCTTCTTCCGTGCTTTCACCCCTACGTAGAGAAAGCTCTTTTTCTCTCTTTATTTCTTTTTTCAATCGGAGAGAGAAAAAGAGAGAGTATTTTAAAAAGTTGTAAGTGGTTCCTGAATGAAATGTTGGAGAGGGTCTATTCCTATTATGAAATTTTTTTCTCTTTCCATGAAATAGTCGTCCTCCCCTTTCCTTCTAAAAGTGATGGACGTTGCCTTATTTTATGAGAGTCAATCCAATTCAAAACTTGCTAGCTGTATGCGTGTGAGTGGAAAGAGCAAATTATTGAGTGGAAAGCTTTTTGCTCTTATCAGGTGAGAGCCTCCTGTCTAATTGATCTCTCTCCATCACGTGGGTTCAAATACTTTTAGAAGAAAAAAATCATTACAGCTAGCCGCAGGTTTTGTAGAATTGGCAAGAGGATCCAATGCAAGTTCAATATTATCCACTATTTTTTTTTGTTCTAAAATTATTAACTTTTTTTTCTTCTTAATTATTAAAGAAAAATTTAGTAAACAAATACACTAATTAAAAATCAAACTAAATACTAGAATAATTCTAATTACATGGCCCGATTACTTTGGCTAAAAAACAAAAATAAACGGATAAAAAATGAATAAAAGTCGGGCGCAAAAGTGCTCGAAAAAATTAAAATGAATGCACTAAAATAATCAGCGCGAAATAAACCTTTCGGAAACATACAAGTTTTTATCATATTTTGAAATAAATGTTGACTACTTAAAAGGCTCAGCGGATCAAAATGCGATCGAAAAAAGTAGTCGAAAACTTAAAACGAGCACGTCGGGTTAAGCTACTCGAACCGTAGATTAATAATACTGACGTCTGCAAGCTCGATTTTGAAACTTTTTGCCTGCTAATCTTAGGTACAATTGAAAATCAGTTTGACCGATATGTCTGTAGATCCGAAAAATTTATCTGGTTGACTTTTTGGGCATTATGCAACATGAAATGCATGTCATGCTATACGTATGATGTGAATGGTACAATAAATGCATTTATTCGACGATTCAGAGTCAAAATTGAGGTGTGATAGCTGACCCTATTTAAGTATCTTCAACCAGAGAGTGTGAAGAAGGACACTCTTCATATGATCGCGGTGGGAGATAGTTAAATACTAAAAAGACCCGAATTTTGATCCCGAATGCATATGACATGATATGATATGTGATGCATGTATGCATAACTCTTTTTACTGGGAATATGAAACACAAAGCAGTCTCTATAGGGGTTACTGAGGTGACTGTCAATGGGGTTTGCTAGGGATTAAATGAAGTAAGGTGAAAATGACTCAGTGGGAATACTTTGAGAAAAATAGTTAGTCATGGCTTCTCACAGAACGAACCAAAAGATACCGCAATTTGTGTAATGAAGGGTACACTCTGGGTTCTCGGAGCAAAATGAGATTATTAAATGTATCAAATAAAATGACTCTGGGTTCTCACAGAGTAAATAGAGGTCATGGCTTCTCACAGAACAACAAGGTAATATTACAGATTTTTACATCACAAAAGGATATGTTATAGCTTCTCACATAACAATAACAGATGAGTTATGGCTTCTCACATAACAATACAGTATGTATGTTACAGGTTCTCGTGTAACAAAAATGAAATGACTCCGGGTTTTCACAGAGTAAAGAAAGGTGAACTGAGTTATGATTTCTCACATAACTAAACGAAATGACTCTGGGTACTCACAAAGCAAAGAAAGGTTCAAATGAGTTATGGTTCCTCTTAGAACAACATAAATGACAGGTTACGGCTTCTCACATAACCACTAGAAAAGGTTCCGAGTTCTCATAGAACAACACAAATGACAGGTTACAGCTTCTCACATAACCACAAGAAAGGGTTCTAGGTTCTCACAAAATGACACAAATGACAGATTACAACTTCTCACATAACCACAAGAAAAGGTTTTGGGTTCTCACATAACGACTCAAATGAAAGGTTACAACTTCTCACATAACCATAAAAAAAGTTTTCGGGTTCTCACAGAACAACACAAATGAAAGGTTACGGCTTCTTACATAACCACAAGAAAAGGTTCTAGGTTCTCAGAGAACAACACAAAAAACGGGGTATGGCTTCTCACATAACCACAAGAAAAAGTTAGACCTCGATGGACAAACATCAATTTTTGTAGGTGCCAACAAAATTGGACTTTGACTGTAAGCATTGGTTACAACCAGCTTCTAAAGGGTCGGTGTTAGTTACAATTGGAATTTCAAAGACGGGGCCAGTGAAAACTGGATATTAGGGGACACTAGTAACAAATGGACTTCTAAAAAATGAATGCCAATAACAATTGGACATTAAAGGAAATTCTAGTGACAACTGGTCTTTAGATACTAATGACAATTGGATTCTGGAACAGGGTGCCAGTTACAATTGGACTTTAAAGATGTCACCAATAACACTTGAACTTTGCAAATGATACCAATAACAACTGGGTTTTGGGGGTACCAATAACAATTGGATTTTGATGATGCCAATAACGATTGGACTTGCAAAATATGCCAGTAACAACTGGCTTTAAGTATAATGATGGTAACAAACAGACTTCAAAAAGGGTATCAGTGACAAATGAAATTTGAATGCCAATGACAATTTGACTTTGGAAATAGTTCCAGTTACAATTGGAATTTTTAGAATAGATGTCGATGACAACATGACTTTAAACTGTGCCAATAACAACTGGACTTTAAAAAGAATGCCAATGACAAATGAACTTTAGATATACCAATAACAATTGGATTTTGCAATGAGTGCCAATAACGATTGGACTTGAGAATAATGTCGGTAACAACCAGACTTGGAAAAGGGTGCCAATGACAATTGGACTTAAAATATGCATGCCGGTAACAACTAGACTTTGGTTGCCAATAACAATTGGATTTTGAGAATGGTGCCAATGACAAATGGACTTTAAATTGTGCCAATAACAATTGAACTTTGAATACCAATAACATTTTTATTACAAAAAATGAGTGCCAGTAACAACTGGTCTTTGGAATGATACCAGTGGCAACTGGATTTTGAAGGTAATGCCATTGACAATTGGACTTTAGGTGACGCCAATGAAAATTAGGTTTTGAAACAATACCAGTGACAACTGGATCTTAAGGATGCCAATAACAATTGGATTTTCAACAAGGTGCCAGTGACAATTGGACTTAAAATACCCATGATAATTGAATTTTAGGATGGATATTAGTAACAAACAGTCTTTGAAAATGATGCCAGTGACAACTGGACTTCAAAAGATGCCAATAACCATTGAATTTTAAGCAAGGCCAATGACAAATGGACCTCAAAAGATGTCAATAACAATAGGACTTAACACAGAGAACCAGTGACAACTGAACTTGGAAAGGTGTCGGTAACGACCAGACTTTTAGGTCAAGGGATAACAATCAACAAAGAGACCTGAGTCAATGCAAATGAGCTTGAAGTACACTTTAAGTCTATGCATGATTTTATTTTTCATTATATATGAATGATCATGATATAAAAATGCTGACTTTATGCAGATTGGGAGTTTAGAAGCTTTTTATGGAGATTCTGATTCCTCAACACCGATACTCAACCAAGTTATGCGAAAGATGTATTTTAAAAGAGAATTCTATCAAGCTTGAAAGTTATAACTAGCCAAGGGGGTCCTTTTGGAGGATTGATGGATTGTGCTAGCATGATCCTAGCATTCGTCTTGAACTTAACAGTCGCTGACGTATGACAGAGTTTACTTGAACAACTTAAAAGCATGGAGCGGACTTGCCCTTCTGCTGGATCTTTGAAGATACTCACCTAGGATTATCCAATTATTGGAATGGTAGACTTCTGATTGATCTCCCTTTGGAGGGTTGGATCTATTAACCTCTTTGCGGTAGCTCGCCCCAGTCTGAATTTTTAAAGCGATTTGCTCTTGACTAACCAACTCTTGGGGTGATTAGCTCAGATTGACCGATACTCAAAGTGATTTTCCTCTTACTAGGCTTCTTTCACCTGATTGCATTTTGTTGGGGATTCCTTTGATGTTAAATGCTGACTTATAGATAAAATATGTTCATTCAGAAATAGTAATTTTAATGCAATGCAGGTGCAAATTTTTGAAATCAATCATTTTTGAAATGGTGGTGAAATACAGTGAACATGTCAAAGATCAGAACATAATGCTAATCTAAACATCCGAAGTGTGCAAGGTGGTGTGATCAACATAACTGATAATTAAATATCATTTTGAAGTCAGGTAACGCAACATTGCTGTAGTATGCGTTCAAAAGAAACCTTGCTTCAATTAGGTCTTTTGAGGGTTGTAACATGGTTTGGTTCACGGTTATTTGAAACAAAGGATATAAGGCTCAAAATTTGATTTTAACCCACCTTTTCTTTGTGATGATCTCCAGTCCTATGTTCAGTTAATTCAGCATACACATCCAAATCTCAAGTGAGTTTGACAGTGTAAAAATGATGATTCAAGATGAGATTTTCTTGAAATGGCAGTTACCTTATTTTGATTCTCTTTTGTTTTTGGTTGGGATTTGATGACCTATTTTAATTGATTTTTAACCCTAATTTTTCATGGACCGCTTCTTTTGAAGCTTTCAGTCAAACGAGATTGCCTTGATTTTGCTTAAGTTGCCTTTTGTGGTGTTCGACTTAGCGGGCTTTTCTTTCTTTATTTTTTCAATTTTTTTTGAAAGATTGTGACTTCCATGTTAGTGGCTATTGAGAAACAACCACTATAATTTCTCTTGGATTTTTCACAACTTCTTCAACACTTTGTGGTGTGTGCAAAGTGTGTGGTTGATACTCAGGTGGGATGTTTTCCTCTTGCAATTTGAATGAAATGTCAGATTAACTGAACAAAATATCGTGCCCCTAGCTAAGATTAAGGGTTTTAATTCCAAAAGAAACACCAACTTCTAGGCTCATAGTGGCTAACTAGGGATTAAATCCTTATCTCTTTAGTGTTTGGCGATTGCAACAATGCCTTACATCATCGGCAAAGTTCTACTTGAAAGCATACCATCAGCAAGTATGGGTATTTCATTCTCATCATCCTCCCTAAAATCTTTGCTTTAAACAATAGTTTGATAAAGATAAGTGAAATGGGAGAAATATTTATTTATTTATTTTTGACATAAATGAAAATGAGTGAATACGAAATAGTTTATTCAGAAAATGCATAACCACTTCATTAATACTACCATTCAAATGAAACAACAATGCTTAAAAGCAAACAAACATTCAACATTCAAAGAAATACAAATGGAATGCGGAAAGCTTTAGGGAATTGAACTTCATTGTCTGATCCACAAACTTTAGGGAGATGACTTCTGAAACTTGATTCCTGTTTCACGTTCCATGTGTCATACCCCAAATTTTGACCACTAAGATTTCCCATCATTGTGAAAATCATTATCATAATATGGATATACCTCCATGCCTTATCAATCTCCTCAAGGAATTGTTGAGCATTCACTACTAACAAGAATTAGGGTTTCAAGCCCTCTCAGGGCACTTGACAAAGGATCAATCAAGAAACGACATGATCTTCTACTTGTCTAACCTCTCAAACATTAATAAAGGATCAAGAGAACTCCCACACCAAGAATCAAGAACAAGGTTGCAGCAGTCCAAGTGGATTAAGCCTCCAGATCGTCAGTGTCACCAAATTAGGGTTTTGGTCGACCAGGGCCTCCAGGTGGAAATCTTCCTCTTAGGCATGAGCCAATGCTTCAAAACATAACTCAAGATACTCCAAAAGACCTCACGGACCCAATTATCAAGTCACTCTAACCTCAGGGGATGCATTTACAAAAAATCAAAAATTAGGGTTTCTTGACCTAATTCACCCCTAGGTTGACTTTTGGGACCAAACATGAGCCAAGACCTCAAGACATGATTTGAGGGTCTCCAATACACTACATGGATCCATTTACAACAAGGTATTGATCCAAGAAGCTTGATCCACAAGTTTCAATTTCATCAGGACCACAATTAGGGTTTCGAGGAAAAAGTAACTTGTACCTTCGACTTTTTACCAAGACATGCTCCCAAACCTTGGGACATGAATCAATACACCCTATAACACCTATGGAACATCTCCATTAAGTTTGATTAAGGTCAAGGAATTGATTTCACAAAGGATCGCACAGTTTGGAGTTCATCCGATAAAAAGTCAACTGTGCATAAAATCAAGTTTGACTTTTTGAGATTTTTCACAATTTTAGTTCCTTGACCCTAAAACAATGTTAATATGTGATTGAAATCATCATTCATCAAGAAAAATCAAAGAAAGTGAGTTAACTTATAAAAGGGGTAACCATGAAAAACTTAGAATGTTTCTAAGTTATGGAACAAAGTGGCTAGGGTACCAACTTCCAAGGATCATAACTTGAGATCCAAGCAACCATTTTGGATGGTCCAACGCTGGATTTGTAGCTCTCATGGCATACTTCAAAAGTGTCAACTACATCTCATTCCAATTCCTCGTGGATTTTAAGTTATGAAATGATCAAAATGGCTAAAAACATGAAAATGACATTTTTCCAACACTTAGTGAAATTTTCACTAAGTCAGAATCTGCTTTACTTTTTCCCAAATGTAGGGACATTTTTCACCTTGATCCAAGTCAAACCAGGTCTAGGGGTGGACATCAAAGTTAAAGTATGCCATGAGGGCTTTCCAACAAGTACCAGATCATCTCCAAATTCCATTTGAGCAAGGAGATACAACCCTTGAAACATGGCACCATGAACTGATTTTTTCAAGACAGTTTTGGCAAATTTGGTGCATTTTGCTCGATTTGATCAAATCTGAGAAATCCAAGTCTTGTCATCATTTTGGACACATCTGAGGATCAAATCCAATGGGGATGATCTGATCTCTAAGCCTCACAAGTCCATGAATCTACAAGTAGCATGCCAAACCTAAAAAAGCCTAAAAGAGGGCAAGACTCCAATTTTGTTTCCAAGCATTCAATGGATGCACCAAGGTGGCATGAACTGAGCCTATTCCAACTGAATGAGTCAAGGATAAGCTCTGAATCAAAGAACCATAGGCCTATGCTCTAATCTCAAGTCAATGGCTAGAGGAGACTTGAGATTCCATTTGATCCACTTTGGCTAAAGGCCTGCTGCAGTTGCTATTCCCTATTGATGCCAAAACAGACTTGACACACTATAAATAGACCTTATTTCTGATCAGTTTGAGTACACTAAAGGCCTATAACACTTGCCTTTCTCAAAATCACACTCTCACTTCCAAAAATGCCTTCTAATGCAAGCTACTATCTGGTTTTGAATTAGAATGTGTTTCCAACCAAACAAATCACACACACAAACCTCATAAACATCATATGTGAGCTGATCAAACTCTAAACCAACAACTGGAACACCAAATTCATGAAATCATCATCCATTTGCTCAAGTTTTCAACAAAGTTGCAGTTGAGGTGCCATAATCTGTCCCAGATCATTTCAAATCAATCCAAGCTTTCAAACACACTCCATATGGTGTAGGGAAGCTGTTCAGATCATCACAACTCATCTGTAACACCTCTAACTCAAAAATCAAATTGCTCTTGCTGCCACGACCTTCAAGTAAGCCTAAACTTGGTCATCTCATAATTTATGCATATTTCCCCGCACAAAACTTTTGCCAAATGTTCATAATCATGCATAGAATGCTCCCCTCTATTGATTACTTTGTAAGAATCGTGTATCAAATTTCTCATCTTTCATGCACAAGTTAGGGTTCTTGAGGTTTTGTTTTGATTTCTCATTCCATGCTTAAAATAAATGAAATTAAAGACCATAGACATGATCGTGAGTTGAAAACAAGCAGATTGATATGTGGATTGTATGATTCCATCAAATATTCAGTGAGATTGATGAGAAAACGCAAATCTGGGCAAAATAGGGCACGCGGGCAAGAACAAGATGTTCCTGGCGCCCTTTTTCAAATATTTGAATTTTTGAATTTTTGTGATTTTATTTAATTGATTCAAAAATTAATTTCTTTCTGAATTTTAATGATTTTGAGTTGATTCTTTTTTTAATAATTCACAAAAATGTTAAAATATTTTATTTTACAAAAATTCCCCAAAAATATTATTTATTTCACATATTTGATATTTTTGAAAAGAATTAATTTTTATTTGTTTTTCAACATTTTGAAAATTTTCTTTCTCTTGATTTTCCAAACTTAAATGGTTTTCAATCATTTTGTGGATAAAAACCTGATTTTTGAAACATTGATCCAAGATCACCACTCATTTTTTCACATGGTTTCAATATTTTTTATTAATTTTTAAACAAAATTAATTCCATTTAAAAACAAAATTAGGGTTTTGATTGATTCCACCCTCATTAATCTTTTTCAAACACTCATGGGCCTCTAATAGAGTGTAAGACCCAATCATTTTTTAACCAAAACCTTTTTTGGGCCTCAGACATTGTATAAGTCCCTCTGCGTTAAAAATCCCGGCGCGATCGCCATGTCAAAACGAAATTCATTTGGGCCTACCCTCGTGTTCTAAGTCTCATTTCTTTTCTTTAAATAAAACTTTGGGCCTCTCCTTGAGTTGTAAGACCCAACCCTATTGTAAATAAACCTTTTTGGGCCCCAGTCGTTGTATAAGTCCCAATACGATATTCAAAACAACGGTGCAATCACTGTTAAAACCTTGGGTCTCTCCTTGAGTATAAGCCCCAACAATCTTTTCAAAACAATTCCCTTTTGATTTAGATTCAAATATATATATTGTTATCAAAACTTTCTTTAATTTCTTTGAACAACTAACAATACAGCATGGAAGCTTGCTCGCCAGTAAGTTTTTATCTGTTTTCATTTACTCGCTTTCATATATAACTGTATTGTGGGAAGCTGCGCACGGTTAGTCTTCTTTCATACTCTTTTAAATACTCATGATATATCAAACTGTATATATACTAGTATAGCTATTTAGAGTTTTCCCCGACAACTAGGTCTAGAACTAGGTAAAGCCATGTTGGTCACTCTTAAATACAATCAAAACTAGATCCCCATAGGATTTTCAGATATAGTCTTGCGTTCTCTTGGGCTTAAACAATATGGAACAAAGAGAAAGGCAGCATTCTTCGTGAACCTTTTCTCAGACTGTCACCCCTAGAAATTGTTAAAGAAACTCTACTCCCCAGAGGTGATATATTCTCGGTGAATGGCATCTCTTGAGTTTCTTCAAACCTCGAACTTTCACTAAATGATCTATTCTCGGTGAATGGCATTTCTTGAACTTCTCTTGGTTCGGGACCCACAGGCTTCCTAAAAGCATCCCCGCCTCCTCTTGGGCTTTGTACAAGGACCATCCGGCTTCTTAGAACTTCTCATACATTCTCTTGGGCTTAATACAAGGACCCTGAAGACCTCTTAAAGGTATAAAATAGAACTTAGTCATCCTTTGCTAGAGCAGTCTTTCCAGTATCAAATCTCAGACCAATTTAGGGTTGATTCTCATCCCTTAAAACACGCGCCTCCTCTTGGGCATCCTACAAAAGATAAAACTCTTCCATACCAGTAGACTTGGATGGTCTAACCTTGTGTCTCAAAGACATTCTCATGTTCCCTACAAACATAGAAGAAACCCCGATCAATCTGGATCAATCTCCAGCAGAGCTGAAACTCAGTCTCTCTCCTAAAAATCTCACATCAGAACCTCAAGGCATCTGATACCTCAACTCTTCTGTAAATCCTCAGCAAGAGTTTATTCCCACTTGGACCTGCCTAGGGATCTCAACAATCCCCAGCAGAAAGATAGCCTCCTCTTAGGCTTCGTATAATGATCTTTCCTCAACACAGTTAGCCTCCTCTTGGGCTTTGTACAAAGATTCTCCCCAGCGGAGCTAACCTTTTCAGACTGTCTTGTTGAGTCAATTACTCTTCAGACTCTCTTGTTGTGTCCATCACTTTTCCAGACTCTCTTGTTGAGTCAATCAACTTCCAGACTCTCTTGTTGAGTCAACTAACTTTCAGACTCTCTTATTGAGTCAATCACATTTTCAAACTCTCTTGTTGAGTCAACCCTTTTAGCCTCAATCTTGGGCTTTGTACAAGACAGATAAAAATACTCTCTTGTTGAGTCAATCTTTTTCCAGCCTCAGCTCAGGCTTGGTATAAAGATTTCCCCTAGTAGGAGCTAGCCTTCTCTCAAGTTGGGTAAAATAATTTCTCAAGCTTGTTCAGCCACAATCATGGGCTTTATACAGGACAAATAAAAGCACTCTCTTGTTGAGTCAAACTGTTTTAGCCTCAATCTTGGGCTTTGTACAAGACACAAACCTTCCTCTCTTAAGCTTGGGACAAATATCTTCCCAAGCAGAGTCAAACTCATTTCTACCACAATCTTGGGCTTTGTACAAGACAGATAATACTTTCCAGCAAGAGTCAAATCCCTTTTAGCCTCAATCTTAGGCTTTATACAAGACAAATAGAACATTTTCCCTGGAAAAGTGAAACTCCCAGTCTCCTCTTAGGCTTTATATAATGATATCCACAAAGAGTCAGTCTCTTTTTTTTTCCTTAATCTTGGGCTTTATACAAGACACCGATATAAGCACTCTCTTGTTGAGTCGGTCTTATCTAGACTTTGGATAAGGATCTCCTTAGTGGATTCAATCAACCCCTTAGCTTTAACCTTGGGCTTTGATCAAGGCACACAAGAATCAACAATCCCTCTTTAGAGATGACAAATTCTCTCTCAACCTTTTAGCTTCAATCTTGTGCTTTGAACAAGACACCAAAATATCTTTTTCCTCCCTTAGAATAGGAGGAACTACGATTGCTCTGATTTGCCAGTTTCATTTAAACGGGAATATGTAGGCATAAGATTGCGAAATCTTAGCGATCATACCAATCAAAAACTCTAGGTCCAGTACCTTCACACCAAAACTTAGGTCTAGTACCTTACCAAAAACATCGGGAAAACTCGAACCTCAACAAAAACTCACTCTCTCACTCATATTTCCCAAGAAACTTTCCCAACCCATTAACAGATAAACATTATCAATCATAAAGCAAAACCTAAAGCTAATATCCTGTGGATAACCACATATAGGATGGGTAATTGACAACTCCCCATTGTATAACCTGACCCCGGACCCCCAATCTCTTTTAAGCGTTTGTTCAGTTAAACATTCACGTGCAAGGTTAGTTTTAGATAGCTTCCCTTTCCCTTCCAGCTTCACGGGATAAATAAGAAATAAAAAAGTAGCACCCACTCCTCCTCATTGCGGTGAGGAGAAAACCCAGCGATAAGGTGGTTGCGTCACCGACAGAAATCGTTCGCTACAGAAAAATGGTGACTCCGCTGGGGAACTTTTTGATTGTATAGGATCATAGGCTATAGCTCTTAAGAGGTCTAGGATGTTAGTTTTAGGAATGAATATATATATCTCTTTTCCTAATTGATATCCGTGTTTATTTTTCTGCTAATGGGACTGCGGGTGATGCCGCATCTGGAAAGTTTGAGTGACACCTAAGATAAGTGATGACACTAGACGGGTAATCTTACAGGGAGTGACTCCCAAATAAGAGACCCCGGTCGACCATCGAATCAGTGGAGACACCCTTTGCAAATTCAATGCCTATACGACTTCAGTTGTTGAAAGCAGATTGTTTGATTGTGGTTGTCCGTGAAACTGAGGATTTAGTAGGCTGAGACCTTGTTACTATTTTGTAGTGCGAAAGCTATCGGAAATAGTTGTCACGCGATACTACCCTCATTTTAGATTACTCTAAGATACTGTAGCTCGCTCGGGTGAACCAGCCTACTATTGTTATCCCAAGAGGGGTCAATGATTTTGAGGACATGTACAAAAAATCACCAGTATAACCTTTGGGGATGGGTAGAGCCATGACATCATGACACCTAACCTTTGACCCCGTGTTTTTTCTATGTTTTTGTATGCTACATTCATGCATTCATTTCATTAAAAAAATTTAAACAAAAGAAAATTTTCTCTTCTAGTCTCTCTTTTTCAAATTAAACTAAGACAATGATTGCAAATGTCAGAGTGAAAGATTGCGTTATGGATTTCGGTAGAAGGAAGACTCACAAGTACACTTTCAAGGTTCCAAAACTAGAGGATTTGAGAGGGTTGGCAAGGATGATCACCAACCATGATGCTTTCAGAGCTAAGTACGGAGGGCTGCTGTCTCTGTTAAGGGTCCATATAATTGAAGGAATCCTGGCTATGCTCATTCAGTTCTATGATCCGGTCTATCACTGTTTTACATTCCCGGATTATCAACTAGCACCAACACTGGAGGAGTATTCTCACCTGACTGATTTACCCATTACTGACCAAGCTCCATTTTATGGATTGGAAGAAATTCCAAAGGATCAAACCATTGCAAGAGCAATTTATTTGGACGAGTCAGGACTCACATGACCACTAAGGGTGGAATCCCAGGTTTACCAACCAAGTTTTTGGTAAAGAAAGCTCTGTACTTTGCTAGTATAGGGAACATGACTGCTTTTGAGAGCGTCTTTGTTCTGCTCACCTACGGGTTATTTCTGTTTCCCAACATTGATAACTTCGTTGATATCAATGCCATTAAGGTTTTTCTAATTGGAAACCCCATACCGACCTTGGTCGCAGATGCTTATCATTCTGTACACCTAAGGAATTTGTACATCGGAGGAATGATCACATGTTGTGTACCCCTGCTATACAAATGGTTCACTTCCCATTTACCTAAGTCTGCCGCTTTTTGGGATCATAAGAGTACTCTACATTGGTCATAGAGAATCATGGCTCTTACCAACTCTGACATCGATTGGTACAATCGAATCTATGACGGGATCAGAATTGTTGACCGTTGTGGAAACTTCCCTAATGTACCCCTCATAGGAACTAAAGGAGGAATCAATTATCATCCAGTTTTAGTTCGTCGTCAATTTGGATACCCGATGAGACATGCCCCGCGTAGTGTTCATCTGGAAGGTCTTTTCTTCAAGGAAGGAGAAAATGACAAGGCACTAAAGACAGAAATAGTGCATGCTTGGAAACATGTTCACAAGAAAGGAAGATAGTCTCTAGGAAAACCAGACTGTGTCTCTGTGGAACCTTATCTCCAATGGGTACAGACTAGAGCTCTCAAGCTGAGGATGTCTTACCCTCGTCAAGAAGTTCTTTCATTAAAGGAAGTTGTTCTTTACTTTATGTCTGATACAGAAAAACTTCAGGTTACTCTCAACAAAGTTAACAGGAAAGGAGGTCTTGGAAGAACAAGTACCGCATCCTCAACGTGGAGTGTAACAAAATACAGCAACTGTTAAAAGAAAAAGATGCTCTGATTGAGATTTTAGAGCAAAATGCTGTAGAGAATTAAGAAGACCAAAAGAATTTGCTCGCTCCTTTCACCTGGCAAAGGAATGACAACCCGACAACGGCTCAAGAGCCCCGGTCAAAGAAAAGGAAAGTACCAGAACCAGCACCTGAGTTCTCCTCGGAGAGGACTCAGGATCCATTAGTTTAGACATTTCCTTTTACAACACTTTGTAAATTACTGTATTTCCATTCCCGCAATCTTTGAATTCAATAAAACGGGGTTTCCCCATTTTGTGATATTTGCAATCCAATTGTTGAAGTTTCTTTTGATTAAACAAAAAATATAACTAATATAATCATTGCATATCATTCATCTTTCTCACATAACGCATTCTTCTTACCTACGAATCTCACGTTTGTGTCTCGATTCTAGAGTCAAACTGTCTCATTCGTACAATACTCAGGCCAATCGACAGAAAAAGATGGATAATCTCGAGGAAGAGAACAGAGAGTTGAGAGAAAAACTTGAAGCTCTGAAAGAAGATCTAAGGAAACTTCACAATGACATGCAAGCTCTGGCAGCAGCTCAGATACAAAGGACTGTGATCTCAGAGATCATATCAACGCCCATAGTGGAGAAGTATGATCCTCGGTATAACATGCCTAAAGATCATCCCTGGGGAATGCCTATTAACTATATCCCGGAAGGATATATTCCGTCGATCACAGAAGATTCGGAAACTGCAGCAGGAACCGCTGGGCCTGAAGGTTACAGACTTCGGGAAAGCGAAGATGCGAGGGGCATGACAACGACTCCTGAAGGTTACAAACTTTGGGAAGCACCAAGAGTCACTGTCGTAATGACTATACCACCATCCGTGGTACACACTGTCCCAGAAGGACAGATTTCCCAAATACCTTCTGGTGGAAACGAATGTATGGACGACAGAATGAAGGAGTTCCAGAACCAGTTCCTGGAGATGCAGAAGGAACTGTAAGCCATTTGCGGTCAGGATCTATTCGGAAAAGACGCCGTAGACCTTTGTTTGGTCCCCAATGTGAAAATTCCGCACAAATTCAAGGTACCCGAATTTGAGAAGTACAAGGGTAACTCTTGACCTCAAAGTCATTTGGTGATGTACGCTCGGAGGATGTCAACTCAGACAGAGAACCAACAGCTACTGATCCACTATTTCCAAGATAGTCTAACCGGTGCCGCACTCAAATGGTACATGGGTTTAAACCTCCCTAAGATCGCCACTTTCAGAGATCTTGGCGCTGCCTTCGTTCAATAATATAAGTATAACCTGGAAATGGCACTGGACAGAGATCAACTTAGAGCCATGTCATAGAAGGACAAGGAAATCTTTAAGGAGTATGCTCAGAGATGGCATGAAATTTCCGCCCAGATTTGTCCACCTCTTGAGGAAAAAGAGATGATAAAGATCTTCTTAAAAACCTCGAGCTTATTTTATTACGACAGAATGGTCGCCAGTGCGCCCATCGACTTTACTGAGATGGTAGGCATGGGAGTTCGTCTTGAAGAAGCAGTTCGAGAAGGACGCCTGGTCAAAGATGCCGGATCATCAAGCAGTACCAAAAGATACGGTAGTGCTCTCCCTAAGAAAAAAGAGCAAGATATTGGCAATATCTCTCTCTGAAAGCAAAGGCGATGATACCAACCAGTAGCAGCTGTAACTCTTGCTATTAACCCTACGCCTGTTCCTACGTATCAACCTCAGGTTGCTCAGAGCCAACCGGATCAACAACAATATCAACAAAGGACACAACAGCCTCTTCAGCAGGCTTGTCCTCAGTACAACAATAACCGTACAACGCGACCACCAGGGTTCGACCCTATACCAATGTTGTACATGGAACTATTTGCATTACTACTGGTCAAGGGGCACGTCTAAACCAGGGCTCCTCTTGCAATACCCGAAAATCTGCCTTTTTGGTTCAAAGCAGATCAGACTTGTCCTTACCATCAAGGAGGACCGGGGCACAACATAGAAAACTGTCTCGGCTTCAAATCTGACGTACATAAGCTTTTCAGAAGCGGGGTCTTACCTTTCAAGGATACAAATCCTAATGTTCAGACGAACCCGCTACCTCAACACGAGAAAGCTGCGGTAAATTTGATAGAAGAAGAGTCTAAGCACAACTATCAAATTCACGATGTACTCTTATTGGGAACCAACCTGGTCAAGATGCATTGCAGATAGAGCGGATATGGTCATGTACCATCTCATAACTATCACCAGTGTGATATCTGCTCGAAAAACAATCAAGGATGTTCTGTGGTGCAATCAGCTCTACAGGAACAGATGGATCTCGGATGGATCCAAGATCACCAAATTCGTGAAGTCAACTTGACTTATACGAATTCCAACATAATTCAGAACCACAACATTCTGGTGATGAATGTTAACTTGGTGGCAATGCACTCAAGGCAAAGCCAACATCATGATCTGCCACGGCACGATTACGATTCCTGTCCTATCTTCTCAAAAAACGATCAGGGATGCTCTTTTGTACAAGAGGCCCTCAAATGTCAGATGGATCTTGGATGGATTCAGGATTATCGCGATAAATGGCAGTATTAAGTTAATATGATTCAAATCTTTGATATTCGCCTGATGAATACCAGCTTGGTGGAGTTACATGCTACACAAGTCCAGCTCAGTTTTTCGACTTTGCATAATTATCAGAATTGTACAGTATGCCGTGAGAGCGACCAAGGATGTGCTCTCGTTCAAAGAAATTTGCAACACTTATTAAACCACTGGTGGCTTCTGATCTATCTAGATGAAGACACACAACAAGTCAGCATGGCTAACGGGAACCCTACCAGGCATCAAAGTCAGGATGTTCAATTAATGGAAACAGATCTAGTGAGGTTACACTGCATATAGAGCAGACGTGGCCGGGTGCCACCACACAACTATGAGCGCTATAGAGTTTTCTCTGAAGATAACCAAGGATTCTACCTCGTACGAGCAGCCCTTCAAAGTCAGCTGGACCATAAGGAGATTCAACCATGGTCAAGCTCTGGTTCAATGTCAGACTATTGTCCTAATCAAGACAAAGATGTTGTCTTAATCCCTAAACGAGAGGTGGCCAAAGATGTGTGCGCCATAATCCCTCTACTCCATGAATAGAGAGTTCCTCTTGATGGTGGAAGGATTCTAAACCACGAACCAATTGAGGCCATTTACGATGGTCAGAAAAATCAAAAGGCTCCTGTAGTTATCTATCTTCCGGGACCAGTACCGTACAAGTCCGATAAAGTTATCCCTTACAAGTACGGTGCAACAATAATTGAGAATGGAAAGGAAACTCCATTACCCTCTATCGTGAATATTGCCGACATCAGTCGAGTAACACGGAGCGGTCGGATCTTCAATCGAGGAGTTGGAGAACTTACCAGAGAATATGAACCTCAAGCAGAAGTTCCTAATCAACCAGCCGGTTAATCCAGTGATCCCGACCTTTCAAAGAACAACGATGAGATGCTGAAGCTCATCCAGAAGAGTGAGTATAACATTGTTGATCAGCTGTTGCAAACTCCTTCAAAAATCTCAGTGTTATCACTTTTACTCAGTTCCGAAGCTCACTAGGAAGCTCTACAGAAAGTCTTAGAACAAGCCTTTGTGGAACAAGATGTAACAATAAGATAGTTCGATAGCATCATCTCCAACATCACTTCCTACAATAACTTGGGGTTTAGTGATGAAGAACTGTCGAAAGAGGGCCAAAGTCACAACATGGCACTCAATATTACAGTCAAGTGCCAATACAATGCATTAGCCAGGGTACTGGTAGATACCGGATCAGCTCTAAATGTCATGCTGAAGTCTACTCTGATGCGATTATCATACCAAGGATCTTCGATGAGAGGTAGTGAGGTCATCGTCAAAGCATTTGACGGGTCCCAAAAAACAGTTATCAGTGAAGTTGACCTTCCCATAACTATCGGTCCTCACACTTTCCAAGTCACTTTCTAGGTCATAGACATCCAGGCAGCATACATCTATTTGTTAGGAAGACCTTGGGTACATGAGGCTGGGGCAGTCACTTCGACGCTTCACCAGAAACTGAAGTTCGTCAAGAATGACCAACTAGTCACAATCTGCGGAGAGCAAGCCTTGATCGTGAGCAACTTATCGACGTCCAATTGTGTAGAACCAGAGGAGGTTGTAGGAACCCAGTTCTAAGCACTTTCGGTGAGCAATGACAACCAATCAGAAAGAGGAACTTCGATTTCCTCATACAAATATGCTCTCGAAGTAATCAAAAGTAACAATGCAAAAGGATGGGAACAACTTGTCATTCCTACTAATAACAAAGCAAAGAAAGGTCTTGGTTTTTCTTCAACCTGTACCCAGACTGCTACTAGCAATGAAAGTCTTCACCCCATTCAAGACTTCTTCCACAGTGGAGGTTTCCTTCACCCAGTGTCTCAAGAAGTACATACCATCAACGAGGGAGATTCCTCCGATACATATGAAGAGTGAAAGTTCTATCTTAATGAGGACAGTTATATGTCTCAAGGAGAGGTGTGTCATACCCCAAATTTTGACCACTAAGATTTCCTATCATTGTGCAAATCATCATCACAACACAGATGTACCTTTATACCTCATCAATCTCCTCAAGAATTGTTGAGCATTCCCTACCACCAAGCATTAGGGTTTTAAGCCCTCTCAGAGCACTTAGACAAAGGATCAATCAAGAAATGACATGATCTTCAACTTTTCTAAACTCTCCAACACACATAAATGATCAAGAGGACTCCCACATCAAGAATCAAGCACAAGGTTGCAACATTCAAAGTGGATTAAGCCTCAAGATCGCCAGTGTCACCAAATTAGGGTTTTGGTCGACCAAGGCCTCCAGGTGGAAATTTTCCTCTGAGCATGAGCTAATGCTTCAAAACACAACTCAAGATACTCCAAGGGACCTCATGGACCCAATCATCAAGTTAATTTAGCCTCAGGGGATGCATTTACCAAAAAAATCAGGAATTATGGTTTCTTGACCTAATTCACCCCTAAGTTGACTTTTGGGACAAAACATGATCCAAAACCTCAAGACATGATTTGAGGGTCCCCAATACACTACATTTATCCATTTGGAACAATGGATTGATTCAAGAAGCTTGATCCACAAGTTTCAATTTCATTAGGACCACAATTAGGGTTTCGAGGAAAAAGTCAACTGTACCTTTGACTTTTGACCAAGACATGCTCCCAAACCTTGGGACATGATTCAATACACCCTATAACACCTATGGTACATATCCATTAAGTTTGATTTAGGTCAAGAACTTAATTTCACGAAGGATCGCACAGTTTGAATTTCATTCGATAAAAACTCAACTGTGTGAAAATCCAAAGTTTGACTTTTGGGATTTATGGTCAAACAAGGTTCCTTGACCCTAAAACAATGTTAATGTGTGATTGGAATCATCATTCATCAAGAAAAATCAAATAAAGTGAGTTAACTTGTGAAAGGGGTAACCATAAAAAACTTAGAATTTTTCTAAGTTATGGAACAAAGTGGCTAGGGTACCAACTTCCTAGAATCATAACTTAAGATCCAAGCAACCATTTTGGATGTTCCAAAGCTGAATTTGTGGCTCTCATGGCATACTTTAAAAGTGACAACTACACCTCATTCCAATTCCTCATGGATTTTTAGTTATGGAGTGATCAAAATGGCTAAAAACCCAAAAGTGACATTTTTCCAACACTTAGTGAAATTTTCACTAAGTCATAATTTGCCTTATTTTTTCCCAAATGTAGGGGAATTTTTCATTGTAATTCAAGTTGGATCAAAATAAAAGTTGGACATTATGTTGAAATAGGATATGTCATCTTTCCAAAGTGACAAAGAACTCCATGAAACTCCACTTGAGCTAGGAGTTATGACAGCTGCAACATGCCTTGCTGCAAATTGTCTTGGCAAGGCAGATTTGTGCATAAGGGCTCGATTTGATCAAATTGTGCAACAACAAATGTGGTTATCCATCTGTACACCTCAAGGGGGAACAAACAAGGGACAATCACTGATCTATCAGCCTCCAAAGTCCTAAAATCTACAAGTAGCATGCCAAACCTAAAAAGCCTAAAAGAGGCCAAGACTCCAATTTTGTTTTGGAACATTCAATGGATGCTTAGAGGTGGTATGTATCAGAGCAAATATGAACACTTCAGTCAAGCCTTATCCTTGAATCAAACAACCATAGACCTGTGCTCTAATCTCAAGCCAATGGCTAGAGGAGACTTGAGATTCCATTTGATCCACATTGGCCAAAGGCCTGCTGCAGTTGCCATTCCCTATTGATGCCAAAACAAACTTGACACACTATAAATAGACCTCATTTATGACCAGTTTAAGTACACCAAAGGCCTATAACACTTGCCTTTCTCAAAATCACACTTTCACTTCCAAAAATGCCTCCTAATCCAAGCTACTATCGGGTTTTGAATTAGAATGTGTTTCCAACCAAACCAATCATACACACACCCCTCATAAACATCATATGTGTGCTGATCAAACACTAAACCAAGAACTGGAACACCAAATTTATGAAATGATCATCCATTTGCTCAAGTTTTCAACAAAGTTGCAGCTGAGGTGCCATAATCTGTTCCAGTTCATTTCAAATCAATCCAAGCTTTCAAACACACTCCATATGGTGTAGGGAAGCTGTTCAGATCATCAAAACTCATCTGTAACACCTCTAACTCAAAAATCAAGTTACTCTTGCTGCCACGACATTCAAGTAAGCCTAAACTTGGTCATCTCATGATTCATACATTTTTCCTCGCACAATAATTTTGCCATGTGTTCATAATCATGTATGGAGTGTTTCCCCTCCATTAATTGCTTTGTATGAGTCGTGTATCAAATTTCTCAACCTTCATGCAGAATTTAGGGTTCTTGAGGTTTTGTTTTGATTTCCCATTCCACACTTAAAATAAATGAAATTAAAGACCATAGACATGATCGTGAGTTAAAAACGAGCAGATTGATATGTGGATTGTGTGATTTCATCAAGTATTCAGTGAGATTGATGAGAAAATGCAAATCAGGCCAAAACCAGAACCCGCGCGTGTTCTTGGTGTGTTCTTGGCGCCTTTTTCAAATATTTGAATATTTGAATTTTGTGATTTTTATTTAATTGATTCAAAAATTAATTTCTCTATGAATTTTAATGATTTTGAGTTGATTCTTTTTTTTAATAATTCACAAAAATGTTAAAATATTTTATTTTACAAAAATTTCCCAAAAATATTATTCATTTCATATATTTGATATTTTTGCAAAGAATTCATTTTTATTTGTTTTTTCACATTTAAAATATTTTTTCCTTCTTGATTTTCCAAACTTAAATGGTTTTCAATCATTTTGTGGATAAAAACATGATTTTTGAAACATTGATCCAAGATCACCACCCATTTTACACATGTTTTCAATAATTTTTATTAATTTTTAAACAAAATTAATTTCATTTTTAAACAAAATTAGGGTTTTGATTAATTCCACCTTCATCAATCTTTTTCAAACACTCATGGGCCTCTAATAGAGTGTAAGACCCAACACCTTTGTAAATAAACAATTTTGGGCCTCACACATTGTATAAGTCCCTCTGTATATTTTCAAAAGTTCGGCGCGATCGTCGCCGTTTTAACAAAATCAACAGGGCTTCTCCATGAGCTATAAGACCCATCTTTATTCATTTTCAAACTCTTTGGGCCTCTAATAGAGTGTAAGACCCAATCCCTCTTTAACCAAAATCATTTTGGGCCTCAGATATTGTATAAGTCCCTTTGCGTTAAAAAAATCTCGGCGCGATTGCCATTTCGAAACGAAAATCATCTGGGCCTACCCTCGTGTTGTAAGTCCTATTTCTTTTCTTTAAATAATCTTTGGGCCTCTCCTTGAGTTGTAAGACTCAACCCTTTTGTAAATAAACCTTTTTGGGCCTCAGTCATTGTATAAGTCCCGAGACGATATTCAAAACAACGGTGCGATCACTATTAAAACCTTGGGCCTCTCCTTGAGTATAAGCCCCAAAAATCTTTTCAAAGCAATTTCCCTTTTGATTTAGATTCAAATATACATGTTGTTATCAAAACTTTCTTTAATATCTTTGAACAACTAACAATACATCATGGAAGCTTGCTCGCCTGTAGTTTTAACAGCTTTCATTTACATGCTTTGATATATATAACTGTATTATGGGAAGCTGTGCATGGTTAGTCTTCTTTCATACCCTTTTAAAATACTCATCATATATGAACTGTATATATACTAGTATTGTTATTTAGAGTTTTCCCCGACAACTAGGTCTAAAACTAGGTAAAGCCCTGTTGGTCGCTCTGAAATACAAACAAAACTAGACCCCCATAGGATTTCCAGATACAGTCTTACCTTTTCTTGGGCTTAAACAATATGGAACAAAGAGAAAGGCAATATTCCTCGTGAACCTTTTGTCAGACTGTCAACCCTAGAAATTGTCAAAGAAATTCTACTCCCCAGAGTTTATCTATTCTCGCTGAATGGCATCTCTTGAGTTTCTTCAAACCTCAAAATTTCACTAAATGATTTATTCTCGACGAATGGCATTTCTTGAACTTCTCTTGGTTTGGGACTCACAAGCTTCCTAAAAGCTTCCCCGCCTCCTCTTGGGCTTTGTAAAAGGACCCTCCAGCTTCTTAGAAGTTCTCATGCCTTCTCTTAGGCTTAATACAAGGACCCTGCCGACCTCTTAAGGGTATAAGACAGAACTTAGTCATCCTTTGCTAGAGCAGTCTCTCCAGTGTCGAACCTCATGCCACTTTAGGGTTGAGTCTCATCCCTTAATGCCCGTGCCTCCTCTTGGGAATCATACAAAAGATAAAACTCTTCCACACCAGTAGACTTGGACAGTCTAATCCCCTTGAGTCTCAAAGACATTCTCAAGTTCCCTATAAACATAGGAGAAACCCCGGTCACTTTGGGTCAATCTCCAGCAGAGCTGAAACTCAGTCTCTCTCCTAAAAATCCTCAACCAGGGTTAGTTTATCATCAATATAACACTATCCCAAATCAGAACCTCAAGGCATCTAATACCTCAACTCTTCTGTAATCCTTAGCAAGAATTGATTCCCCACTTGGACCTGCCTAGGGATCTCAACAATCCCCAGCAGAAAGTTAGCCTCCTCTCAGGCTTTGTATAATGATCTTTTCCTCAGCAAAGTTAGCCTCCTCTTGGGCCTTGTACAATGATTCTCCCCAGTGGAGGTAACCTTTTCAGACTCTCTTGTTGAGTCAATCACTTTCCCAAACTCTCTTGTTGAGTCAATCACCTTTTCAGACTCTCTTGTTGAGTCAATCATTTTCCCAGACTCTCTTGTTGAGTCAATCACCTTTTCAGACTCTCTTGTTGAGTCAATCACTTTCCCAGACTCTCTTGTTGAGTCAATCACCTTTTCAGACTCTCTTGTTGAGTCAATCACTTTTTAGACTCTCTTGTTGAGTCAATTACCTTTTCAGACTCTCTTGTTGAGTCAACCTTTTTAGCCTCAATCTTGGGCTTTGTACAAGACAGATAAAATGACTCTCTTGTTGAGTCAACCTTGTCAGCCACAATCTTGGGCTTTGTACAAGATAGATAAAAACACTCTCTTGTTGAGTCAGATCCTTTTAGCCTCAATCTTGGGCTTTGTACAAGACATAAATCTCCCTCTCTTGAGCTTGGGACATATATCTTCCCTAGCAGAGTCATTTCCTCCCAGCCTTCCTCTAGGCTTTGAGGAATGATTTTCCCCAAGAAGATTCAAACTCATTTTAGCCTCAATCTTGGGCTTTGTACAAGACATATAAAAATATCCCCACCAGAGTTAGTTAAATTTCTCATTTCAGCCTCATTCTTGGGCCTTGTACAAGACACATACAAACCTCCCCGACGGAGTCAAAATCCTTTTAGCCTCAATCTTGGACTTTGTTCAAGACAAATAGAACACTTTCCCTGGAAAAGTCAAACTTCCAGCCTCGTCTTAGGCTTTGTATAATGATATCCCCAAAGAGTCAGTCTCTTTTTTGCCTCAGTCTTGGGCTTTGTACAAGACACCAATATATACACTCTCTTGTTGAGTCGGTCTTATCCAGCCTCCTCTTAGGCTTTGTATAAAGAAATCCCCTAGCCAAGTCAATTAACCTTTTAGCTTCAATCTTGGGCTTTGAACAAGACACCAAAAACATCTTTTTCCTCCCTTAGAATAGGAGGAACTACGATTGCTATGATTTCCCCGTTTCATTTAAACGGGAATACGTAGGCATAAGATTGCAAAATCTTAGCGAGCATACTAATTAAAAACTCTCGGTCCAGTACCTTCATACACCAGTCAGAAAACTTTAGGTTTCATACCTTAGCCGTCATCATCATCATTTTTCACAGAAAACAAAACTCACTCACTCATACTTCCCAAGAAACTTTCCCAACCCATTAACGGATAAACACCATCAATTACAAAGCAGAACCTAAAGCTAATATCCTGTGGATAACCACATGTAGGATGGGAAATTGACAACTCCCCATTGTATAACTTGACCCCAGACCCCCAATATCTTTTAACCGTTTGTTCAGTTAAACATTCACGTGCAACGTTATTTTTAGATAGCTTCCCTTTCCCTTTCAGCTTCACGGGATAAATAAGAAATCAGAAAGTAGCACCCACTCCTCCTCATTGCGGTGAGGAGAAAACCCAACGATAAGGTGGTCGCGTCACCAAAAAAAATCGCTCGCTACAAGGTGCATACGCCATTTTGCTATCCCTCACAGAGTCCGAGATATATACCAAGGTCAGATGTCAAGATGATATACGGAGATTGTGATTCGAAAGGATGTTGTGCTCCACCAAATTCATTAGAAGTGGACACTCTGATGAAAGACAACTTTGACCTCGACTATTATGGCCCAATGGATGGCCTGCCTATGTGGCAGCCGTACCCAGGAGACTCAGGGCAAAAGAGTCAGCCCAACGATGCATATCAGCTAAGCACCATTGAAAAGAATACCTGCGTCCCCACCAAATTATGGGATCATCATTCAGGGCATTCAGAAAATATCCAGTACAACTATGAATTTGCGAAGATTGCAGGACAAGAGTTCCTTAACTATGCTTTTCCTGAGGTCAGCGTCATCGAGAGGGATGACTCCTCCAGTTCCAAAGAAGTATGGGACACCTTAGGACAACCGAGTGGAAAATTTGACTTCATGGTCAAATACACCACTCCCGAAAGCTCTCGTATCAGGCTCGAAGATATCCAGCCAACTGGATGGGGAGATATACCTGAGAGTACAAACACTGTGCAAGATACAACAGAAGAATCCTCCTACGACAACTCTGCCTGGGAGACAGATTCCAACGATCCTGTTCCACCAGAAATCAGCGTTATTTCTGAAGACAAGCCGAGAAAGAAGGTACCAGACTTTGTGATTCACCGAGGAGTTCGCCGCCAATGGGTTGAAATCAATGTTCCGAAAGTTGTTCATAAGTCTAAGTAATTTCTGTCTTTATCTTAACCTTTCACCCTGTCCAGGTGAAACGGATGTTTTGATAGGGCTCACTTTCTGTAAATGTACCTCTTCGCTTTGCCCAACGCGACAGAGTTTTATTTTATAGGGCTGTAGTTTCAAGAATCGACCAGATCATAAATAAAATAACGTCGTTCTGTAATTTCCACATTTTATTGTTGTCTTCTATTTTCGCTTTTTCAAAAAATGGTAATCCTAAAAAACAACTCAAATAATAAAAACAAGCATTTTTCAGAAATTGCACAGCACACACTCTTGTATTTCTCTCTATCTCTTCTAAAAAAATAAATCATCACGTTCATGCAGATTGCTTGTTTTAAACCCCATTGAAACATACGATCTAATGCCTTCTCCCAACTTTGAATTCCCGGTATTTGAGGCTGAAGAAGAAAATGACGAAGAAATTCCAGAAGAGATCTCCCGACTACTCAGACAAGAGGAAAGGTCCATTGAACCTCACAAAGAGCCGTTGGAAACGGTCAACTTAGGTTCAGAAAAAGAGAGGAAAGAAGTCAAGATTGGGGCACTGCTCAGTCCAACTGTCAAAGAAAGTTTGACAAAGCTTCTCAAAGAATTTCTCGATATATTCGCTTGGTCCTATCAGGATATGCCAGGGTTGGATACCGCAATCGTGGAACATGACCTACCGTTGAGATCAGAATGCCCGCCGGTAAAACAAAAACTAAGACGGACTCTTCCAGACATGGCCATCAAAATCAAAGAGGAAGTACAAAAACAGATTGACGTGGGTTTTCTCGCCACATTAGAATATCCTCAATGGCTAGCCAACATTGTACCAGTTCCGAAAAAGGACAGAAAGGTTAGAATGTGTGTAGACTACAGGGATCTGAACAAAGCAAGTCCAAAGGATGACTTTCCCTTACCACACATTGACATGCTGGTAGATAGTACAGCAAAGTTCAAAGTATTCTCCTTCATGGATGGATTCTCGGGCTATAATCAGATAAAAATGGTGCCGAAAGATATGGAGAAAACTTCATTTATCACCCCATGGGGAACTTTTTGCTACAAGGTAATGTTGTTCGGTTTGAAAAACGTTGGGGCAACATATCAAAGGGCGATGACTACTCTGTTTCACGACATGATACACAAAGAAATATAGGTATATGTCGATGATATGATTGTCAAATCTAAAATAGAAGAGGAGCATGTGACCCACCTGTCAAAACTATTCAAGCGTCTAAGAAAGTACAAACTCCGCTTGAATCCCAATAAGTGCACATTCGGTGTCCGTTCAGGAAAACTACTAGGGTTCATCGTCAGCTAGAAAGGAATTGAGGTTGATCCTGACAAGGTCAAGGCCATTCAAGAAATGCCTTCTCCAAAGACTGAAAAACAAGTCAGGGGATTCCTAGGATGTTTGAATTACATTTCCAAATTTATCTTCCTCATGGCTGCGACATGCACGCTAATCTTCAAACTACTTAAAAAGAATCAGGATTGCGTTTGGACATAAGACTACCAAATCACCTTCGACAATATCAAGGAATACCTGTAGAACCCGCCGATTCTATCACCTCCAATGGAAGGAAGACCAATGATAATATACCTAACAGTCTTGGAAGACTCGATGGGTTGTGTACTTGGCCAGCAGGACGAAACAAAAAGGAAATAGTCTGCCATTTACTATTTAAGCAAGAAATTCACCGACTGCGAGACTTGGTACACTATGTTTGACAAATGTTGTGCTCTGGCTTGGGCAGCCAAACATCTTCGCCAGTATATGATTCGTCACACTACTTGGTTAATCTCCGAAATGGATCCGATCAAGCACGTCTTTGAAAACCTGCTCTCACGGGAAGGATTGCTCGTTAGCAGATGTTGTTATCAGAATACGACATTGAGTACCATGCTCAGAAAGCCGTTAAAGGAAGTGTTTTAGCCGATCATTTGACTCATCAACCGATTGATGATCAAGAATCCGTTGGATTTGACTTCTCAGACGAAGATGTCATGTATTTGAAAATGAAATATTGCGATGAACCGCTACCTAGTGAGGGGCCAGAACCAGGTTCCCAATAGGGACTTATCTTTGACGGAGCTGTCAACCATTATGGAAACTGAATTGGGGCAATCATCATAACACCTTAGGGTACCCACATCCCTTTCACTGCCAGATTGACATTCAAGTGTACAAATAACGAGGCCGAATACGAAGCTTGTATCATGGGTCTCGAAGAAGCGATTGACTTGAGATTTAAGAACTTGGATGTATATGGCGACTCAGCCCTGGTTATCAATCAGATCAAAGGAGATTGGAACATAAACTAATCAGGATTGATTCCTTACAAAGATTACACGAGAAGGTTGTTACCATTCTTCAACAGAATCAAGTTTCATCATATCCCTCGTGAAGAGAATCACATGGCTGATGCACTAGCCACACTATCTTTCATGATTAGTGTAGGTCAATGGAACGACATACCTAAGATTGACATAATGCGCCTTGAGCGGCCCGCTTACATCTTCACGATCGAAGCAGTCATAGACAATAAACCTTGGTATCATGATATCAAATGCTTCCTTCAGAAATAATAGTACCCACCCGGGGCATCCAGAAAAGATAAAAAGACCCTCAGAAGGCTGGCAGGCAGTTTCTTCCTGAGCGGTGATACACTCTATAAGAGAAATTTCGACATGGTCTTGCTCCGATATGTAGACAGACCAGAAGCAAACATGCTGATAAAAGAAATTCACGAAGGATCCTTTGGAACTCATGCCAACGGACACACAATGGCGAGAAAAATTCTAAGAGCAGGGTACTATTGGTTGACAATGGAATCCGATTGCTACAAGTACATGAGGAGATGTCACAAGTGTCAGATATACTCGGACAAAATCCATGTACCGCCAACACATCTCAAAGTTCTTTCTTCCCCATGGCCTTTTTCTATATGGGGAATCGACATGATTGGCATGATCGAACCCAAAGCTTTGAACAGACATCAGTTTATCCTGGTAGCCATTGATTACTTCACCAAGTGGGTCAAACCAGCATCGTATGCCAATGTAACCCAACAAGTGGTGGTCCGCTTTATCAAAATCAATCTCATCTATCGTTATGGTATTCCATGCCAGATCATTACCGACAATGGATCCAACTTGAACAACAAGATGATGAAAGAGTTGTGTGCTGAGTTCAAGATTAAACACCATAACTCATCTCCCTACCGACCTAAGATGAACGGAGCGGTAGAAGCGGCTAACAAGAACATCAAGAAGATCGTTCAAAAGATGGTTATAACCTACAAAGACTGGCACGAGATGCTACCCTTTACTCTTCACGGTTATCGCACATCTGTCCGCACTTCAACAGGGGCAGCCCCTTTCTCTCTAGTATATGGCATGGAGGCAGTGCTTCCCATAGAAGTAGAGATCCCATCAATCTGGGTATTGATGGAGGCCAAGCTAACAAAGGCCGAATGGTGTCAAAGTCGGCACGACGAACTGAACTTGATCGAAGAAAAAAGAATAATGGCACTATGCCATGGTCAGTTGTATCAGCAAAGAATGAAGAAGGCGTTTGACAAAAAGGCCCGACCCCGTGTCTTCAGGAAAGGAGACCTTGTGCTCAAGAAGATACAATCATTTCTCACTAATTCCCGGGGCAAGTGGACTCCGAATTATGACGGCCCTTATGTGGTCAAGAAGGCTTTCTCAGGCGGCGCCTTAAAACTCGCAACCATGGACAGAGAGGAATTTTCCTACCCCACAAATGTTGATGTAGTCAAGAAATACTTCGCCTAACTAAAAAAAACATCTCGGTGGATTGAAAACCCGAAAGGGAGGTCCAGGCAAAAATTAGAGACGTAGTCAAAAATCATCCCGATGGATTGGAAATCTCAAAGTACAATCCAGGTAAAAGTTATGGATTCATGGCAAGTAACTACGTTCAACAAAGGGCCAAATACCTTAGCAGCAGTAATGCCATCAGTCAGGAAATCCAGTCAAGGTCATATTCGACGGAAGCTCAGGATGTCCAGAATTTAAAGTTGGTAGAAGGATAGTGGTCGTTATGTTTCAATGTAGCCCTTTTCCCGTAAATTACCATTTTTTAACTTTGTAAATACTCTATGGAATCACGCGCTTGGCTGATTTCCATCATATCAATAAAATTTGAGCCCTAGTGCTTTTGTTTGCAATTCTCATTTGTTTTAGCTTTACAGAATGATGTTTTAACATGATTAACGATTCTTGAAATAAAACAAAAATGAATTTAATTGTCAAACATTTTTCTGCTTTTAAAATAAAGATGGCAATTTCTTTTGACTGTTAAACATTGAAAGAACACCGATCGCTTCTCCACAAGTAATCGAACCTCAAAGTGCAGAATAAAAGTATTCCTTCTACGCCAGTACGCCTGAATGAAGGATCAGCTGTGTCAGATGTGAATATTCCATCTGACACCCCCGGAAGAGTTCTTATCTCCTAAGCCCGACCAATGGTTGTTCCCCACAGGGACTATCTTTCCTAAGCAAGGCAGGATCGCTATCTTGAACTGCTTCTTCGTCCCCTGCAGTGGCCGAGTATCCTGTTGTGTTCACCCACTAGTCTGTATGTCGTGTCAGTTTTGTCAGCATATGCATACATACATCGTGCATTATTGATTTACATTCATATTCATATTGGATCATTATCACTCTGGTCGGTCTTATCCCCTAGTGATAAAAGTCCTCTCAATCGAGTTGTCAGTTCTTTCCTCGTCAGAAAATGTTTCGTCTGAACAATATCTCCTCTAGTTTATTTCTGGATTGGAATTGGTCCTTGACCACTTTGATAACTTGAACCTCTGAAAGATAAGAATACCTTCGACAAATGTCACTCTTCGCCATTGAAGATGATATCTTCGCTTTCCCGAATTAAGGAAAATCCCCAGAGAAAGCCTCTTAATCAAAGAATCGGCGATACAACAGTTTTCGCCAGAAAATTTGCTGACGAAAAGGTCATCTGCACCTCAAAATTGGATTACATCACATGGTGTTTCTCCGAGAAGATCTCGAGGAAAAGTATGATGTAATATCCCCAGGCGGAAAGCAGTCTCTCAAGAGACTTGTTTCCCTAGTAGAGTCAACAAGGGGCATCTCCAACAGAGAAGTTAAACACCTCTACAACTCAGACGAATGGGTTCCCCAGCGAGTCTGACATCAGAACTTTTTTTCCATCAAATGGCATCTCCCCAGGAAAATTCGGCCAGAAGTTTGATGAAAACCGCTACACATAACGTCCCTTGTCAAGAAAGTTTATTGACAAAAGAAACTGAGACCAGTTCCTTGGTAGGAAACCAGGATCGAGGGGAAGTTTATATCAGAACTAAGACCAGTTCCTTGGTAGGGAACCAGGATCTAGGGGAAGTTTATATCAAAAACTGAGACCAGTTCCTTGGTAGGAAACCAAGATCGAGGGGAAGTTTATAAAAGAAACTGAGACAAGTTCCTTGGTAGGAAACCAGGATCGAGGGGAAGTTTATATCAGAAACTGAGACTAGTTCCTTGGTAGGAAACCAGGATCGAGGGGAAGTTTATTTCAAAAGAAAACTGAGACCAGTTCCTTGGCTGAAGACCAGGATCGAGGGGAAGTGTACCTTTTCTAGGCATCATTGCTTAGCAAAAGAAGATGGATGAGCAAACTGCCATTCATAACCACCATCAAAATTTCGGGTATTCCGATATTTAATCCTCTTGTACCCCGAATGCCCGAATACCTTAGCCATTCACACCTTCGGGTCCAAGAAGATTAAATAGGGGCATCTGTCATACCCCAAATTTTGACCACTAATATTTCCCATCATTGTGAAAATCATTATCACAATATGGATGTACCTCCATGCCTTATTAATCTCCTCAAGGAATTGTTGAGCATTCACTACTAACAAGAATTAGGGTTTCAAGCCCTCTTAGGGCACTTAGACAAAGGATCAATCAAGAAACGACATGATCTTCAACTTGTCTAACCTCTCAAACATTCATAAAGGATCAAGAGGACTCCCACATCAAGAATCAAGCACAAGGTTGCAGCACTCCAAGTGGATTAAGCCTCCAGATCGTCAGTGTCACCAAATTAGGGTTTTGGTTGACCAGGGCCTCCGGTGGAAATATTCCTCTTGGGCATGAGCCAATGCTTCAAAACATAACTCAAGATACTCCAAAGGGCCTCATGGACCCAATTATCAAGTCACTCTAACCTCATGCATTTACAAAAAATAAGGAATTAGGGTTTCTTGACCTAATTCACCCCTAAGTTGACTTTTGGGACAAAACATGAGCCAAGACCTCAAGAAATGATTTGAGAGTCTCCAATACACTACATGGATCCATTTGCAACAAGGGATTGATGCAAGAAGCTTGATCCACAAGTTTCAATTTCATCAGGACCACAATTAGGGTTTCGAGGAAAAAGTCAACTGTACCTTTGACTTTTGACCAAGACATGCTCCCAAACTTTGGGACATGAATCAATACACCCTATAACACCTATGGAACATCTCCATTAAGTTTGATTCAGGTCAAGGACTTGATTTCACAAAGGATCGCACAGTTTGGAATTCATCCGATAAAAAGTCAACTGTGCATAAAATCAAGTTTGACTTTTTAAGATTTTTCACAATTTTGGTTCCTTGACCCTAAAACAATGTTAATATGTGATTGGAATCATCATTCATCAAGAAAAATCAAAGAAAGTGAGTTAACTTATAAAAGGGGTAACCATGAAAAACTTAGAATTTTTCTAAGTTATGGAACAAAGTGGCTAGGGTACCAACTTCCAAGGATCATAACTTGAGATCTAAGCAACTATTTTGGATGGTCCAAAGCTGGATTTGTAGCTCTCATGGAATACTTCAAAAGTGTCAACTACATCTCATTCCAATTCCTCATGGATTTTAAGTTATGAAATGATCAAAATGGCTAAAAACATGAAAATGACATTTTTCCAACAGTTAGTGAAATTTTCACTAAGTCACAATCTGCCTTACTTTTTCCAAAATGTAGGGAAATTTTTCACCTTGATCCAAGTTAAACCAGGTCTAGGGGTGGACATCAAAGTTAAAGTATGCCATGCGGGCTTTCCAACAAGTACTATATCATCTCCAAATTCCATTTGAGCAAGGAGATACAACCCTTGAAACATGGCACCATGAACTGATTTTTTCAAGACAGTTTTGGCAGATTTAGTGCATTTTGCTCGATTTGATCAAATCTGACAATTCCAAGACTTGTCATCATTTTGGACATATCTGAGGATCAAATCCAAGGGGGATGATCTGATCTCCAAGACTCACAAGTCCATGAATCTACAAGTAGCATGTCAAACCTAAAAAAGCCTAAAAGAGGCCAATACTCCAATTTTGTTTCCAAGCATTCAATGGATGCACCAAGGTGGCATGAACTGAGCCTATTCCAATTGACTGAGTCAAGGGTAAGCTCTGAATCAAAGAACCATAGGCTTGTGCTCTAATCTCAAGTCAATGGCAAAAGGAGACTTGAGATTTCATTTGATCCACATTGGCCAAAGGCCTGCTGCAGTTGCCATTCCCTATTGATGCCAAAACAAACTTGACACACTATATATGGACCTCATTTCTGATCAGTTTGAGTACACCAAAGGCCTATAACACTTGCCTTTCTCAAAATCACACTCTCACTTCCAAAAATGCCTTCTAATGCAAGCTACTATCGGGTTTTGAATTAGAATGTGTTTCCAAACAAACCAATCACACACACACCTCATAAACATCATAAGTGAGCTGATCAAACACTAAACCAACAACTGGAACACCAAATTCATGAAATCATCATACATTTGCTCAAGTTTTCAACAAAGTTGCAGTTGAGGTGCCATAATCTGTTCCAGATCATTTCAAATCAATCCAAGCTTTCAAACACACTCCATATGGTGTAGGGAAGCTGTTCAGATCATCACAACTCATCTGTAACACCTGTAACTCAAAAATAAAATTGCTCTTGCTGCCACGACCTTCAAGTAAGCCTAAACTTGGTTATCTCATAATTTATGCATATTTCCTTGCACAAAACTTTTGCCAAATGTTCATAATCATGCATATAATGTTTCCCCTCTATTGATTACTTTGTATGAATCGTGTATCAAATTTCTCAGCCTTCATGCACAAGTTAGGGTTCTTGAGGTTTTGTTTTGATTTTTCATTCCATGCTTAAAATAAATGAAATTAAAGACCATAGACATGACCGTGAGTTAAAAACGAGCAGATTGAAATGTGGATTGTATGATTCCATTAAGTATTCAGTGAGATTGATGAGAAAACGCAAATCTGGGCAAAACAAGGCACGCGGGCAAGAACAAGATGTTCTTGGCGCCTTTTTTCAAATATTTGAATTTTTGAATTTTTGTGATTTTATTTAATTGATTCAAAAATTAATTTCTCTATGCATTTTAATGATTTTGAGTTGATTCTTTTTTTAATAATTCAAAAAAAATGTTAAAATATTTTATTTTACAAAAGTTCCCCAAAAATATTATTTATCTCACATATTTGATATTTTTGAAAAGAATTAATTTTTATTTGTTTTTCAACATTTTGAAAATTTTCTTTCTCTTGATTTTCCAAACTTAAATGGTTTTCAATCATTTTGTGGATAAAAACCTGATTTTTAAAACATTGATCCAAGATCACCACTCATTTTTCACATATTTTCAATAATTTTTATTAATTTTTAAACAAAATTAATTCCATTTTAAAACAAAATTAGGGTTTTGATTGATTCCACCCTCATTAATCTTTTTCAAACACTCATGGGCCTCTAATAGAGTGTAAGACCCAATCCTTTTTTAACCAAAAATTTTTTTGGGCCTCAGACATTGTATAAGTCCCTCTGCGTTAAAAAATCTCGGCACGATCGCCATGTCAAAACGAAATTCATTTGGACCTACCCTCGTGTTGTAAGTCCCATTTCTTTTCTTTAAATAAAACCTTGGGCCTCTCCTTGAGTTGTAAGACCCAACCCTGTTGTAAATAAACCTTTTTGGGCCTCAGTCGTTGTATAAGTCCCAATGCGATATTCAAAACAACATTGCAATCACTGTTAAAACCTTGGGCCTCTCCTTGAGTATAATCCCCAACAATCTTTTCAAAACAATTCCCTTTTGATTTAGATTCAAATATATATATTGTTATCAAAACTTTCTTTAATTTTTTAGAACACCTAACAATACAACATGGAAGCTTGCTCGCCTGTAAGTTTTTATCTGCTTTCATTTACTCGCTTTCATATATAACTATATTGTGGGAACCTGCACACAGTTAGTCTTCTTTCATACTCTTTTAAATACTTGTCATATATCAAACTGTATATATACTAGTATAGCTATTTAGAGTTTTCCCCGGCAAATAGGTCTAGAACTAGGTAAAGCCATGTTGGTCACTCTTAAATACAATCAAAACTAGATCCCCATAGGATTTCTAGATACAGTCTTGCCTTCTATTGGGCTTAAACAATATGGAACAAAGAGAAAGACAGTATTCTTCGTGAACCTTTTCTCAAATTGTCACCCCTAGAAATTATCAAAGAAACTCTACTCCCCAGAGGTGATCTATTCTCAGTGAATGACATCTCTTGAGTTTCTTCAAACCTCGAACTTTCACTAAATGATCTATTCTCGGTGAATGGAATTTCTTGAACTTCTCTTGGTTTGGGACCCATAGGCTTCCTAAAAGCATCACCGCCTCCTCTTGGGCTTTGTACAAGGACCCTCCGGCTTCTTAGAAGTTCTCATGCCTTCTCTTGGGCATAACACAGGGACCCTGAAGACCTCTTAGAGGTATAAGACAGAACTTAGTCATCCTTTGCTAGAGCAGTCTTTCCAGTGTCTAATCTCAAACCAATTTAGGGTTGATTCTCATCCCTTAAAACACCCGCCAACTCTTAGGCATCATACAAAAGATAAAACTCTTCCATACCAGTAGACATGGACAGTCTAACCTTGAGTCTCAAATATATTCTCAAGTTCCCTACAAACATAGGAGAAACCCCGATCAATCTGGATCAATCTCCAGCAGAGCTGGAACTCAGTCTCTCTCCTAAAAATTCCACATCAGAACCTCAAGGCATCTGATACCTCAACTCTTCTGTAAATCCTCACCAAGAGTTGATTACCCACTTGAATCTGCCTAGGGATCTCAACAATCCCCAGCAAAAAGATATCCTTCTCTTAGGCTTCGTATAATGATCTTTCCTCAACACAGTTAGCCTCCTTTTGGGCTTTGTACAAAGATTCTCCCTAGCAGAGCTAACCTTTTCAGACTCTCTTGTTGAGTCAATTACTCTTCGGACTCTCTTGTTGAGTCCATCACTTTTCCAGACTCTCTTATTGAGTCAATCAACTTTCAGACTCTCTTGTTGAGTCAACCCTTTTAGCCTCAATTTTAGGCTTTGTACAAGACAGATAAAAATACTCTCTTGTTGAGTCAATCTTTTTCCAGCCTCAGCTCAGGCTTGGTATAAAGATTTTCCCTAGCAGGAGCTAGCCTCCTCTCAAGTTGGGTAGAATAATTTCTCCAGCTTGTTCAACCACAATCCTGGGCATTATACAGGACAGATAAAAGCACTCTCTTGTTGAGTCAAACCATTTTAGCCTCAATCTTGGGCTTTGTACAAGACACAAACCTTCCTCTCTTAAGCTTGGGACAAATATCTTCCCAAGCAGAGTCAAACTCATTTCTGCCACAATCTTGGGCTTTGTACAAGATAGATAATACTTTCCAGTAAGAGTCAAATCCCTTTTAACCTCAATCTTAGGCTTTGTACAAGACAAATAGAACATTTTCCCCGGAAAAGTCAAACTCACAGCCTCCTCTTAGGCTTTGTATAATGATATCCCCAAAGATTCAGTCTCTTTTTTTTTGCCTCAATCTTGGGCTTTATACAAGACACCAATATAAGCACTCTCTTGTTGAGTCAGTCTTATCCAGACTTTGAATAAGGATCTCCCCAGTGGAGTCAATCAACCCCTTAGCTTCAACCTTGGGCTTTGATCAAGGCACACAAGAATCAACAATCCCTCTTTAGAGATGAGAAATTCTCTCTCAACCTTTTAGCTTCTATCTTGGGCTTTGAACAAGACACCAAAATATCTTTTTCCTCCCTTATAATAGAAGGAACTACGATTCCTATGATTTCCCTGTTTCATTTAAACGGGAATACGTAGGCATAAGATTGCAAAATCTTAGCGAGCATACCAATCAAAAACTCTAGGTCCAGTACCTTCACACCAAAACTTAGGTCTAGTACCTTACCAAAAACATCTGGAAAACCTAAACCTCAACAAAAACTCACTCTCTCACTCATATTTCCCAAGAAACTTTCCCAACCCATTAACAGATAAACATTATCAATCATAAAGCAAAACCTAAAGCTAATATCCTGTGGATAACCACATATAGGATGGGTAATTGATAACTCCCTATTGTATAACCTGACCCCGGACCCCCCAATCTCTTTTAAGCGTTTGTTCAGTTAAACATTCGTGTGCAAGGTTAGTTTTAGATAGCTTCCCTTTCCCTTCCAGCTTCACGGGATAAATAAGAAATCAAAAAGTAGCACCCACTCCTCCTCATTGCGGTGAGGAGAAAACCCAGCGATAAGGTGGTCGCGTCACTGACAGAAATCGCTCGCTACACCATGTACTGGAAGAAGATTGTTGCAAAAATTCGGGGTCTTATCTTAGAAAGACAAAATCTCCAAGTCAATCAGCTCTCACACCCTATGTTTCAAAGCATGACAACCCTCCAAATCATGTCCAGGAGCACCCTCATTGAAAGGACATTGAGCATTTGGGTTGTACCATGGAGGTAGAAGATCAGGAGGAGGTCCCAAAGGCCTTGGAACCATTAGTATTTTTTTCAATAAAGAGGGATAGATCTCAGTGTATGTCATGGGAATTGGATGGATTGGAGATCTACCCCCTTGTCTCCTATTCTAGTTTGGAGCACCTTGCGGGCGAGGAACTTGAGCTCTTAGTTGCTGATAAGCTAGCACTGCAGGCACTTATTGATGTGAAGGAACAACCTGATTGGGCTGATACCCTGGCGCAAAAGGTTGGGAAATATAATGGGTAACCAGAAGGAGTTGCTTGTTGGTTGTAGGTGTCGCTTCCGAAAGATTCGCATCCAACGATACAAACGCGAGAGTGGCACAAAAGAACACAGAGTCGCCAGCAAAGTGTATTTATCCCAAGAGAGGAAAAGGAAACACTGCATAAACCTGGAAGAAAACGGGAAAAAGCATGGTCTCACGACCAAGAGAACGGGTATGGGAGTCGGTTACGCGAAGGGAAGGTGCTATCACCCAACACGTCCATCATACTCGACGGGATCCACGCTTGCTGTCTGCATCAAAGGGTGTCGTCGTCTGGAACTCCACTGCTACTGGACCTGTGAAAAGAACGAGAACGGAAAGAAACGAAGAAACAAATGTAGGGAAAATAAAAGAAGTGCTCGCATGGGCCCTACCCCACTGCCTACATATCTCATCGGGAGCATGAGAATCAGAGCGACGTAGTTCCCCTTACTAGGGGTGGCTTTTGTTTTTTAGGGAACGGCTTACGTTCCAGCTCAGGTGTTGCAGGCTCGCTGAATTGAGTGCGTTACCGTCTTGCAAGGGAATGAGTAGAAGCGCGTTCGTACGCTGAGAGTGAGTGAGATGAGAAAAGAATTCCTGAAGGAAAGACGTTAGTGTTTGTTTTGGAGTTTTTTAGACAGAAGTGTTTTAAGTTAGTTCATAACTTGCATTGCACCAAAGTCTTTAAACGTAGGAACGAATACTTCGCGCATCGTCCCCAACAGGAGTACACTAAGTATCCTAGAAGAATGAGAGGAAGCCCCTCGTTCTCCACTTCCCACATAGAAGGCTCAGGCGCAATACACGTTAGCTTTTATTACGTGTTTTGAAGAAGTTTTGAGATGAGAAGAGAGACGACACCAAGGAAACTCTAAAGGGATGCTAAGAGTCCTAATGTTATCATGCATGGATGACCTATGGTTAGTGAGGTTTAGGAGAGAAACAACTACCTAAGACCTAATGCTAATCCTACTCCAAGCTTAATCAGAAATTAAGTTGGACTAGGTAGCTCTAAGGGGAAAGGAATCCAAGACTTAATCAAGTCTTGAGATTCATGGGGTGAGAAAGAGTGAAAGAGAAGAAGAAGAAAGAGAAGGATAAGATGAGAAGCAAGATGGGGCAGCAAGTACATCATAACCATCAATGTCCAACTCAAGTTAATCAACATGTTTCAAAGATCAATACAAATCACTTCAAGTAATCATGCAAAGGTAAACATGGAAGGATGCAAGCACACTTGAATTAAATGCACAATTGAACACACATGGATCTCATATCAAAGTGAAATGAAGGAGACAAGATGAAAATGAAACAAGACCAGAACTCACATTATATCATCATCAATAATTCACATAAGCAAAAGAGGTTCACATTATGCAATATGATGCACCAAAGAAGTTACAAAGCAAAAGGAATGATATGCATCACATAATTCAAACCATGAAGATAAAGTGAGATGAAAACCAAGCAATGAACTTAAGGGGCAGTAGCATATGTATCAACATCATACCAAAATCAAACTCAAGTCACACAAGATTAATCATCAAGCAACACATTCAAAACATGTATCAAAGTTAAGAAAGACATTCACTTATCATTCATGCAAGTGAAGCAAAGAAACATGTGAAGCAAAGAGTGAGAACATGTCACATAGAGCACCTCAAACCGAGAGGGTCAGAACCTCTAGCATATCATATAAGTCAAACAAAAGGTTTCATACATGAGTGAGATCACGTAAAGAAGCAAACACAAGATTAGGTTGAGCACACCACAAAGTTCAAGTCCAAAACAACATCCACTTGTAAAATCAAGAACAAAATGAAAAATGAGCAAATGAGGATGATTCCAAAGCCAAAAACAAGATCAAACAGAACATGATCACACCATATAAACATCTCAAGCATCACTCAATCACAAGTAAGCAAATGCACTCAAACTAGGTCTAGTATCAAAGTATGCTTCAATCAAACTTGCATCACAAGTAAAGATCAACCAAAAATAGCAAAGTTGTCCAATAAATTCCCAAAAAATACTCAAACAGAAGTTAACTCAGTCAAGTAACATGTGCAAAAATATTGGATAAAAAATGGTTAAAGAGCTTATCTAAAAGTGATCCACAAGTCAAGATGTGCACATAATCGAACAAAGATCGAGGGTCAAAAAAACTTGATTGGCAAGTCAATAAAAGTAACTCAAACCAACCTCAAACCAGCATTGAAGTATCCTCATATAATCCTATACAAGTAACCAAAAGATCAATCTCAAATGATGAGTAAAAGTTAAGAACATCCTAACCCTAGATGAAGGGTATCATTGGAAATACGCCATCAATTTAATTTCAAAATAAAATAGGAAAGAGAAATTAAAAATAAAATAAAAATATGGAAAATAATCACAAGACATTAAATGATCAGAAAAAGTATTTTTGGATTTTTTAAAATGTTTTCATCACTTAAAATAAAATCAAAATGAAAAGAGAGAAAAAGAAAAAAAACAAGACAAACCAAACATGGAAGGGGTGTATTAGCAATGTCCAGCACCTAAGGAAACAAAACTATATACGTTTGGGCCATAAACAGAGGGTGAAAAGCAATCCATTCATAGGCCCACACCATCACAACACATCATCAGATTAAAAAAAAAGAAAGGAGAAATAATGTCACGAAAATTCATGTCAACCCTTATCAATCGGACAACCTCACTTAAGTGAGAAAAAGACAAAAAAAAAACAACCAGCCAACCAGAGCACGCCATGCAATCATCTTCTTCATTTAAACCCTAAGGAAAACATTCATGCATCGTGAAGCTACAGTGGATAACGCAGCAAACAAGCCATCTTCTACGCTATATTAATCTGTGGAAACTCAATCAAAAACAACAAAATAACACATGAAACTGAAGCTCGTAGATCATAGAATATCATGATGCTATTCATTTATTAAGACACAAACCCTAACACAGATAAAAATGAACTCAAAGAGGTGGGTACCAAGTAAAAAAACAACGAACCAAATCATCCAAACAAAACTCAGTTCAACACTTAAACAAAACCATCATTTCAGGCCATCTCAGATGCAAGGTATGAGCAAGATAAAAACGTTTAGATCTACATGATGATGGATCAAAAGTTTGAAGAAGCTTACCTAGTGGAGTCAAATCCACTGCTTCTTTACCACGACCTGGCTATGAAAAAAATGATCTGAGGAGCTTGGGAATCACTTGGAGATCACAGATCCAGGCTTGCTTTGCTCAGAAACTTGTTAGAAGTCTTCACACCAACTCAACCCAATAGTGATGAATAGAGAGCTTGTAGAGCTTTAAACAATGATTACAGAGGTGATTGTTTGCATATAGAAGCAAGCTGATGTTTAATAGACGATTAATCCACCAAGAAAATCTCAAAAAAGCTCGGAAAACCACAAACTCGAGAGTGAAAAATCTGAGAGGAAATATGCTTCAGATTTGAAAAAAGTGAGTGAATGAGAATGAATGCCCATTTTTAGGGTTTGAGAGTCTTAAATATGATGGGTTGGAAATGATTTTGGGCCTGAAAAAAAATGACAAAGTGGTGTTTGGAAATTTTTGCAAAGATTGAAAGAGAGAGAGAGAGAGCGGTACAAGTAGTGGTTTTTGGGGCATGAAAAGGATGTGAGTGGGTGTGAATGAAGTGGTACGTGAGAAAGAGAAAGGGATCAGAGTTTGTCCAATTTTTATCCATTCCAAATTTTGCCAAAAAGAGTACACATGGTGCATGACATGTGCATGGCAGGTTTAGTTTTTGATGCAAAGTAGACGTTACTGCCCCAGCACTATGGATCCAAGGGCGACCCAACAAACAACTATAGGTAGGCTGAATATCCATTATGTAAAAGGTGGTGTTAAAAATCTCAGGACCCACCTTGATCGGCATAACTAACTCTCCAAAAACCGACCTCTTGGAACCATCAAAAGCACGTACCACCAAGTCACTCGGCGTACAAATCAAACCACGAGTATCTAACTTCATCAAAGATTTCTTCGGCAGTACATTCAAAGATGACCCGGTGTGACTCAGAGCACAATAGTAAAGATAGGATGGAAATTTTCGATGGAGTTTGGTGAAGTTGATCAACAATTTTGTAATCGCTTTTTCCTGATCAATCTCATGAACTCCTCTACATCTTCTGAGAAAGTATCCCCACCAGGCTTTGTCATAGAAGTATTTGCTTCCTGCCTCTGTACAGATTCATCCATTATCTGTTTACCTCTGTCTTGTTTTGAACTGCCAACTTGATCCTCAGATGGAATAAAGACTCTACCACTCCTAGTGATAACATCAGTTTCAACTTTAACCCCTGAACTAGAACCCACTGGTGAAGTATTCATTAACTCTTGCTTTTGTCCATTGACAAACACCTCTGCACCGTAATTCCACGGAATGGCCTTAGAACTCTCGTACGGAATGGGTCCAGCCCTTGTGATAATGACTGGAGGTGGTCTTGCTGGACCAAAAATAGTAATTGTTTTGAATGGAATGGTGATAGTGGCAACCTTCTCACTAACAACCTCTTCTTGCTGATTACCTCTGTCAAACTGCAAACAACCCTCATCAATCATATTCTGAATACCCCTCTTCAACGAATCACAACCATTCACCTTTGTCAAACATTCGGAGCAGTTCTCACCACAACCCGGATAAACACCACCTTTCAATAGCCTGTTCTTAACCACAGCCAACAGAGTCTTCAGCTCTTCAACATCCATGATTAAATTCGAAGCTTCACATTCCTCAATTATTGCATTTACCCTCGGTCCGTTGTGATCAGGCATCGGATTTTGCACAACATTGGGCCCATCATTGGCAAAGTTGATAGCCTTGGAATCCACAAGATCTTGAACTGTGTGCTTAAAAGCTTTACACACTTCAATGTAGTGTCCAGGCGCTCCAGAGTGAAAGTCACAGTGGGCGTTAGGGTTATAACCCGGAGGTGGATTACCGGTGGGAGGAGCTAGAGTCCTTTTCTGGATTAGCTGTAACTGTAGCAAATGCTGAAACAACTGCGCATAAGGTAGAGGTGGGGTATCAAAATGCATGTTCTGCTTAGGCCTTGGCTGATACTGACGCGGAGCCTGACCCTGATTAGCATTATTCCTCTGTTGCTGTGGTGGAGGTAACGTTGCTGGGATGGTTACCGATGCTACTTATTGATTACTGCCTTGACGCTGTTTCCCTTTTCCCCTGTGAGATGATACAGTATTGGCCTCTCCTTTCTTCTTATAACCATCAAATGGCTTCTTTCCCTGTCCGGAAGACGATCCATCACCACTAGAAACTTTTCCAGCCTTAATTCCAACCTCTATCTTCTGCCCGATAGCAATCACATCTGCAAACTTGCCTAGAGAACAAGGCAAAAGCTTCTCATAATAGTGCTTAGGCAGTGTGTCCATAAACATATCCAACATCTCTTTCTCCAGCATTGGTGGCTGCACCCTAGCCGCCAACTCACACCACCTTTGCGCGTATTCTTTGAAACTCTCATCATTTTTCTGGGACATGCTCAACAGCTGAGTTCTGTTGGGAGCCATGTCTGTGTTGTACTGGTAATGTCTGATAAAAGCAGCAACTAAATCTCTCCAAGTACGAACATCTCTACTTTCCAGTCCCATGTACCATTCCAAAGATGCGCCAGACAGGATGTCTTGGAAAAAGTGCATCATTAGCTTTTCGTCCTTGGCGTGAGCAGCCATCTTCCTGGTATAAGCCTTTATATGAGTTCTCGGACAGGTAGAACCATTATACTTCTCCAGTGTAGGAATCTGAATCTTGTTTGGAATGACAATATCAGGAACCAACCCTAGGTCGTCCAAATCTATCCCCAAATCATCCTGTTTCACAACCCCTTTCAATTGAGCCTCAATTAAACGGATTCTTTCATCACTGACCACAGGAAGACCAGCGTCCAAGCTTATGACTGAAAACACATCGTCCTGTTGATCCTCAAAACGAGGGCCATGGATAGCTCGAATAGTACTTCCTTCTCCAACCACTGAAGGAATTCTACCCTGTCCACCAGCACCAACTCCGCCCGGAGGAATATTACGGTTAAGAAGACCACCGTGTAAGATACCATTTTTGTCGACCTGCGCCACCAACGGCTGAACCAGAGTTCTGAATTCATTCTGACTTTGCACCACACCCTGCATCATTTCTATGAACTGATCGATGCGAGCTTGCATAGCGGCCATATCTGCCTGAACTTTATCCATCACTCTGTTTTGATTGAGCCTGGTAGAATAACGATGAGTTGGTTGATCAATCCTGACTGAAAAAAGAGAGAGCATAAGAAAACCAGAGAAACCCAAGAAAACCTGCAATGCAAAGAATGAATATGATTATGCAAATGCAAATGCAAACAAACATATCTGGATATTTCCAGGGCATATCCGCTTTGATTCCATTCCATAAAAAAATGGGCGAGGGATTAGGCACACTATCGGAAAATAAATCCGAACCCAGAGATTCCACCAGATCAAACCACAAGAACAAATACTCTCTGAAAACCAGAACTGCCAGAGCACAGATAATTAAACCAAATATTCCATTACTGAAAACAAAGTAGTTCTTGCAAATAGATTCAAGTACAATCAAAGGTGATTCCATCAACAAACCTGATGGTAATCCCAAAAGATAAACAACAAAAATCAACTATAGATCAATCCCAAACAAACTAGCTTCAACTTCTTCGAGAAGATCCACAGTGTCAGGATGTGCAGGTTGCTTAATCAGCCATTTGATCAACTTGTTCCTCTTTGCAATCTCTTGGGTCAATTTGACAATCTGCTCTTCAGCGTTGTTGTCCTCGCGCTTTGATTTCTTGACCTCGGCTTGTAGCTTGAGTTCTTCAATTTCTTTTTATGCTTCTTTCCACTTGGCAAAGTAACGGTCTTTTCTCGCTTTCACCACCTGAAGCTCTTCTTGCAGTTCTTCATTCTCAATCTTGGCTTCCTCCCACATATCCTGATACGAGGCAAGCTTATCTTCTGCTTCAGTCAAAAGCTTCTTGTTTTTCCTTTTAGCTTTGCCTGACGTTTCAGCAGCCATACTGATCTTCTTAAAGTGCTGAGCCCTGTCGGCGAAATCTTTCTCTTTTTTCTCTAGATACGCAGTCATGTCTTGAACTTTCCACTTCAACCCCAAGTTGTCATGTAGAGCATTCTGTAGCCGACTACTCATATCAGAGTTTTCCGCCCTTAAATCAGATACCAACTTACGCTGCTTGTCGAACTCTTCGAATGGCACAGTGAGTCTTTCCTCCACAATCTCTGGATACAAGGGAGACGCCCGATCAAAAGGCAAATAGAACTCTTCTACCCTCTTTTTCACCCATTCAACATACGGAGCGAAAGCTTGGTTATTGGGTTTCCCCAAAACAGTTTTACCTATCTTCTGTCTGCTGAGCCAGGCTTGAGAAGCTTCTTGTGCAATAGCTACACCATCAGTCATATGAAAATACAAGGATTCTTCCAAATCTTTTCCAGCTGGAGGATCTTTTAGGGCGTATGCAAACTGCCTGATAGCCAAAGACGGGTTGTAGTTAATACCTCCCTTTCTTCTGATCAAAGGTACATTAGGATACCTGCCACAGCTATGTAAAATATCAGTCCCCAACAAACCCTTATCCACCAGAGAATGTCTTTAGCAGCTAAGCCCATCAGACGCTTACTCCACTCTAAAGAATTCTTCGAATCCACAAAAGCACCAGATTGGGGTAAACGTTTGGCAAACCACTTGTAAAAAAGAGGTGCGTAACAATAAACCACACCACCTCGCCTTTTCTCATTCCTGTTGTATAGAGCGTAATGGAGATCACCTAACAAAGTCGGTACCGGATTCTGAGCTGTAAATATCTGAATAGCATCCGTATCGACGAAGTCAGACTCATTAGGGAATAACACAATGCCATATATACACAGAGCTAATATTGCATTGAAAGCCCTCCACCTATTTTCCTTAGCTTCCTCTCGAGCCCTCTTTACCAAGTACTCCAAATGATACCCTCGGGATTTTCCTTTCTTAGAAAAATCAGCCTCCACTGTAGATCTGCTCAAATAAAGAGCCTCAGACACTGCCTGGAAATCACACTCTCCTTGGGAACCACAGAAAGGAACACCTTCTTTGACAGGAATCCGCAAGATATGGGAGTATTCCTCCAGGGTAGGAACCAACACATAATCTGGCATCACAAAGCACCTCAAAGAAGGATCATAAAACTGCATCAAGGTGTGTAGCCCATTATATTCATATTCACTGAAACTCCGAACCAGGGACAATATCCAACCATACTTCTCTTCAAAGGCTCCCAAAACTTCCGGACCAGCTATACTCTGTAAACTGCTCAAAGGACCAAGAGTGATCTTCAGAAACTTGTAGATGATGATATTCTTCTTACCCCTCTTAGTGTCCATCCCTAAGAACTCCCTCTGACTGGAATCAAAGACTAGATACTACCTGAAAATGCACAAACATGAATGTCAGAAAAAATGGAATGCAATGCAGAGCACGGGATCAAGGTATCCACAAAAATTGGTTGCACTGTGCTGACTGAACAAATCAAGGCTCTGTACCAAACTCAAAACAACAACAACCACAGTGATAACAACAGAAAACCGGGTCGGTTGAAGGTCACTGTTACCTGCAAACCTGTAAACAACCCGCCCCTCTCACATGTGGGTACTAGGATGTTCAGTATCCCGGGCTCTTAGGTCGAGAAATGATGATACGTTCACCATTTCTGGTTTGGCATCATCATCAATCGAGGAAGCCTCAACTGATTCTCCAAAAATGAAAGATCCTCAGCTTCAGAGGTTTGAGAAGCAATAGCACATTCAGCCCGAAGGATACAATGCTACCGCCAATCAAAGAGGTTGTCTGCTGATTCACTTTCAAAAAAGAAGGGTCCTATGGCAAGTTCCCAGCATTGGGTCCTCGGATTGAGAGTATGCAATGGGTTTGCCACAAAATGTGGGTTGCCACTGTCACCTCCCGAGAGGAGTGCCGCAACTGAGTCCTCGGGAATGGTCATCAGAGTCGACAATTCCTCCAGAGAATAACTACTGGCCTGTATCAACATACAGTAGCAGAAAGCTCCGGATAGAACCTCGTCTGATTGTAGGGATTGTGATCACCCGCACGTGGCCAACACCACGGGAGCGTCACGCCTGCCCACGCTAAAACCTAGGTGTATGCTCGAGCCTGGGTATTGGGCTCATCTCTCAGAATATCCCAACCCGCCAAACAGAAAAACACAGCCAGCACAGTACAGTAATATCCAGTATGACAGTAATAAAATGCAATGCAATGCAGTAAAAGCTGTAAAAAAAGTAAAGCAAATAACATAGCAAATACAGTAATATACAACAAAGCAAAGCACCACAAAAAACACCCAAAGAAGATAAACAGACAAGCGCTAGGATTGACTCACTAATGGGGAAGGACCAGCAGTAGGTCAACCAGACGTCCCCAGTAGAGTCGCCAGCTATCACTTCCGAAAGATTCGCATCCAACGGTACAAACGCGAGAGTGGCGCAAAAGAACACAGAGTCACCAGCAAAGTGTATTTATCCCAAGAGAGGGAAAGGAAACACTGCATAAACCTGAAAGAAGATGGGAAAGAGCATGGTCTCACGACCAAGAGAATGGGTACGGGAGTCGGTTACGCGAAGGGAAGGTGCTAGCACCCAACACGTCCATCGTACTCGACGGGATCCACGCTTGCTCTCTGCACAAAGGGTGTCGTCGTCTGGAACTCCACTGCTACTGGACCGGCGAAAAGAACGAGAACGAAAAGAAACAAAGAAACAAATGTAGGGAAAATAAAAGAAGTGCTCGCATGGGCCCTACCCCACTGCCTACGTATCTCATCGGGAGCATGAGAATCAGAGCGACGTAGTTCCCCTTACTAGGGGTCGCTTATGTTTTTTAGGGAACGACTTACGTTCCAGCTCAGGTGTTGCAGGCTCGCTGAATCGAGTGCGTTACCGTCTTGCAAGGGAACTAGTAGAAGTGCGTTCGTACGCTGAGAGTGAGTGAGATGAGAAAAGAATTCCCGAAGGAAAGACGTTAGTGTTTGTTTTGGAGTTTTTTAGACAGAAGTGTTTTAAGTTAGTTCATAACTTGCATTGCACCAAAGTCTTTAAACGTAGGAACGAATACTTCGCGCATCGTCCCCAACAGGACATACACTAAGTATCCTAGAAAAATGAGAGGAAGCCACTCGTTCTCCACTTCCCACATAGAAGGCTCAGGCGCAATACACGTTAGCTTTTATTGCGTGTTTTGAAGAAGTTTTGAGATGAGAAGAGAGACGACACCAAGGAAACTCTAAAGGGATACTAAGAGTCCTAATGTTATCATGCATGGATGACCTATGGTTAGTGAGGTTTAGGAGAGAAACAACTACCTAAGACCTAATGCTAATCCTACTCCAAGCTTAATTAGAAATTAAGTTGGACTAGGTAGCTCTAAGGGGAAAGGAATCCAAGACTTAATCAAGTCTTGAGATTCATGGGGTGAGAAAGAGTGAAAGAGAAGAAGAAGAAAGAGAAGGATAAGATGAGAAGCAAGATGGGGCAGCAAGTACATCATAACCATCAATGTCCAACTCAAGTCAATCAACATGTTTCAAAGATCAATGCAAATCACTTCAAGTAATCATGCAAAGGTAAACATGGAAGGATGCAAGCACACTTGAATTAAATGCACAATTGAACACACATGGATCTCATATCAAAGTAAAATGAAGGAGACAAGATGAAAATGAAACAAGACCAGAACTCACATTATATCATCATCAACAATTCACATAAGCAAAAGAGGTTCACATTATGCAATATGATGCACCAAAGAAGTTACAAAGCAAAAGGAATGATATGCATCACATAATTCAAACCATGAAGATAAAGTGAGATGAAAACCAAGCAATGAACTTAAGGGGCAGTAGCATATGTATCAACATCATACCAAAATCAAACTCAAGTCACACAAGATTAATCATCAAGCAACACATTCAAAACATGTATCAAAGTTAAGAAAGACATTCACTTATCATTCATGCAAGTAAATCAAAGAAACATGTGAAGCAAAGAGTGAGAACATGTCACATAGAGCACCTCAAACCGAGAGGGTCAGAACCTCTAGCATATCATACAAGTGAAACAAAATGTTTCATACATGAGTGAGATCACGCAAAGAAGCAAACACAAGATTAGGTTGAGCACACCACAAAGTTCAAGTCCAAAACAACATCCACTTGTAAAATCAAGAACAAAATGAAAAATGAGCAAATGAGGATGATTCCAAAGCCACAAACAAGATCAAACAGAACATGATCACACCATATAAACATCTCAAGCATCACTCAATCACAAGTAATCAAATGCACTCAAACTAGGTCTAGTATCAAAGTATGCTTCAATCAAACTTGCATCACAAGTAAAGATCAACCAAAAATAGAAAAGTTGTCCAATAAATTCCCAAAAAATACTTAAACAGAAGTTAACTCAGTCAAGTAACATGTGCAAAAAGATTGGATCAAAAATTGTTAAAGAGCTTGTCTAAAAGTGATCCACAAGTCAAGATGTGCACATAATCGAACAAAGATCGAGGGTCAAAAAAATTTGAGTGGCAAGTCAATAAAAGTAACTCAAACCAACCTCAAACCAGCATTGAAGCATCCTCATATAATCCTCCACAAGTAACCAAAATATCAATCTCAAATGATGAGTAAAAGTTAAGAACACCCTAACCCTAGATGAAGGGTATCATTGGAAATACGTCATCAATTTAATTTCAAAATAAAATAGGAAAGAGAAATTAAAAATAAAATAAAAATATGGAAAATAATCACAAGACATTAAATGATCAGAAAAAGTATTTTTGGATTTTTTAAAATGTTTTCATCACTTAAAATAAAATCAAAATGAAAAGAGAGAAAAAGAAAAAAAACAAGACAAACCAAACATGGAAGGGGTGTATTAGCAATGTCCAGCACCTAAGGAAACAAAACTATATACGTTTGGGCCATAAACAGAGGGGGGGCGAAAAGCAATCCATTCATAGGCCCACACCATCACAACACATCATCAGATTAAAAAAAAAGAAAGGAGAAATAATGTCACGAAAATTCATGTCAACCCTTATCAATCGGACAACCTCACTTAAGTGAGAAAAAGGCAAAAAAAAAAAAACAACCAGCCAACCAGAGCATGCCATGCAATCATCTTCTTCATTTAAACCCTAAGGAAAACATTCATGCATCGTGAAGCTACAGTGGATAACGCAACAAACAAGCCATCTTCTACGCTATATTAATCCGTGGAAACTCAATCAAAAACAACAAAATAACACATGAAACTGAAGCTCGTAGATCATAGAATATCATGATGCTATTTATTTATTAAGACACAAACCCTAACACAGATAAAAATGAACTCAAAGAGGTGGGTACCAAGTAAAAAAACAACGAACCAAATCATCCAAACAAAACTCAGTTCAACACTTAAACAAAACCATCATTTCAGGCCATCTCAGATGCAAGGTATGAGCAAGATAAAAACGTTTAGATCTACATGATGATGGATCAAAAGTTTGAAGAAGCTTACCTAGTGGAGTCAAGTCCACTGCTTCTTTACCATGACCTGGCTATGAAAAAAATGATCTGAGGAGCTTGGGAATCACTTGGAGATCACAGATCCAGGCTTGCTTTGCTCAGAAACTTGTTAGAAGTCTTCACACCAGCTCAACCCAATAGTGATGAATAGAGAGCTTGTAGAGCTTTAAACAATGAATATAGAGGTGATTATTTGCATACAGAAGCGAGCTGATGTTTAATAGACGATTAATCCACCAAGAAAACCTCAAAAAAGCTCAGAAAACCACAAACTCGAGAGTGAAAAAGCTGAGAGGAGATATGCTTCAGATCTGAAAAAAATGAGTGAATGAGAATGAATGCCCATTTTTAGGGTTTGAGAGTGTTAAATATGATGGGTTGGAAATGATTTTGGGCCTGAAAAAAAATGACAAAGTGGTGTTTGGAAATTTTTGCAAAGATTGAAAGAGAGAGAGAGAGCGGTACAAGTAGTGGTTTTTGGGGCATGAAAAGGATGTGAGTGGGTGTGAATGAAGTGGAACGTGACAAAGAGAAAGGGATTAGAGTTTGTCCAATTTTTATCCATCCCAAATTTTGCCAAAAAGAGTACACATGGTGCATGGCATGTGCATGGCAGGTTTAGCTAAAATTGGTGATGAATTTGGTGCAAATAACCAAGGCTTCACGCATGAAATGTGGTCCAGATTGATTACATGGCGTGTAGCATTAAGATAAGGACATGACATACTTGAAAATACATCCATATGGATTCCTTTAACCCATCTTAACTTAGTGAAAAAATGAGCCAAACGAAGTACTCTTGTAATCACAAGAAAGTAGGAAGTTAAGTGAGCAAGTTTAGTGTTAAAATGAAATTGAAATGATGCTTGGATCTTTGTGGAAATAAACCATGAATATGGGTTCTCACGGCTGCCAAAATTGAATAATAACTTCAAGTCATGAACACAAATTGACCACATGATGACACCATCTTTGAAGGAATATAACTTTCACCACAATGGTTCAAATGACACAAACTTGGGTTCTTTGGAAAGAGGGGATTGCCCTCTACACTTTTCATGTTAGAAGTTTCTCAATTCGAGGCTTGGAAGTCACTCAAAATTGGCCAAGAACAATGGTGTACCAAGCTGTCAAAAGTAACTTAGAAAAAATTCTAAGTTTTCCAATCTTCCAACTTGAAACCTCCATCTTTAAAACATCATAACTCTCTCAAAAATGATCCAAATGGGATAAACTTTACATGGTTGGAAAGCTTGGAACAAGCTCTATAACTTTCATGTTTGAGAAAAAATAAAATGAAGCTTGTATCATGATGGAAATTGGCTTGGAAGATGGCGGAATTCATGTTAGAACTTTCCCAAAATAACAACTTCTTAAAAACCTAGATTTCCAAAAATAGCAACTTTTCCACATTTTTTATTTTTCATGAATCCTTGAACATTTCTTGATCAAATCTTGTCCATGGACCATATTTGACCTGAGAATCATGATGTTGACCTCAAAAGGTCAGGAGTTGACTTTTTCACTGCATAGTTGACTTTATTCCCAATTCTCCTGATTTTTCAATCTTCTAATCAATTGAAATCCTTCTGAACCAAATTGATGGACAATTTCCCATCCCTAGACACTTAAGGACATAAGGAATACCATGAGATCAAGTCTTGTCCAAAAAATCAGAAATAAACTGATTCTAAGGCAAACCCTAATTTTGGCTCCTCTGGTTAGGAGAAATCAGCACATCCTCCAAATTCAAATTCCTCTAGTATGATGTGTGTCATGTCCACCAATGATGATAAGTGCCACTTAGAGATGATAAACAATCAAAGAGCTTGCTCATTTGGGGGTCAGATCCCAAAATCTCCAGAACCCTAATTTAAGAAATCAGGTTAGGAGAGTGTGATTCCTTTGAAATCTCTTGCCAGTCTTGATCTTGTGATGAGGTGATGGACCAATTAAGACACCTTGAGGCTCAAGGCTCATTTGTGGTTCAATAATTGATAGCATCAAGAATTTTCTCTCCTCTTAGCCCCTTGGACAATACATATGAACTGTTGCTTGAAAACCCTGAAAACCTCTTCCTCCCTTGAGTTAAACCAAGTACCTTGATCCCATGCTAAGAACCAATGCTATGCACAAATGCTAATGCAAGAAATGCAAAGAAACATAAGCCAGTTAGGTAAAAAACAACAAGGAAAATTTTGAGGTGCTACAGTAGGCTGGCGCTACAGCGGCCACATACGGTTGTTGATAGTATGACACAGTTGCAGCTGGCTGCTGATAGGTAAAAGGTTGTTGATGCCTTCTACTTGATTGGTTTCTTCTGTGACCACCAGACACGACATTGATTTCACCTTCGTGTCTCTTTTGGAACCCTCCTTAATTCTTCCTTGTATTTGTATGGCTGGAAGTAACAACATCATACACAATTTTGCCATTTCTCAAGCCATGTTCAATCCTAGCTTCTATAACAACGAGTTCATAGAAACCTAGGACGTGCTTCTTACCATCTTCTGATAGTAGGCAGGTTGTCTAGTATCCATGAATAATTCAGCAAGCTCCTTCTCAGCAAGATGGGGGATCAACCTGAGAGGCCAATCTCCTTTATCTCTGTGCACATTCGTTAAAAGACTCTTTGTCCTTTTGGGACATGCTCTGCATCTTCCTTCTATTCAACGCCATATCCATATTGTATTAATAGTGTTTGATGAAGGCGTCAGATAGGTCTTGGAAGCACTTGATTCTGCTCTAGTCAAGGCTCAAATACCCCTTGGAAGATGCATCACTCAGACTGTCTTGGAAACAATGTATCATTAATTTGTCATCTTCAACATGGGCGACCATCTTGCGGTAGTACATTATGAGATGTCTCTTTGGACAAGTGTGACCCTTATATTTGTCAAAATCTGGTGTTTTGAACTTTGCAGGAATCACCAAACAAGATACTAGACATATTTCTTTGACAATAGCACTAAAGACTTGATCTCCCTCCATAGCTAGGAGTCTCTTCTCAAGGATCTGATAGCTCTCTTTCACCTCTCATATGTCCTCAACTCTCAAATCATCACCTATAATTGACGATTCAATAATATGGTATATGTGATGATGGTCTTCAAAATGTGGTATTACCCTTGCATGGACATTCGGTGGTGCAATAGTATGGATGACTGGGTGTGCTTCAGTAAATAGTGGCAATGGCACTGCTTGTTGAATTGATTGCCCAATATTTAGTGCTCCCTATGCTTGAAGTACAAAGTCGTAAGGTAACCAAAATGGAGGCCATTTAAAAGGTACAGAACTTGCAGGTTGAGGCTTAACAGTAGGACCTAAAATCTCTGGGATAACAGTAACTTGAGGAGGCTCGCTCCTAGTTGTCAAAGCCTGAAGCATCTCCATGTTCTGGCTCACATTCCCTCGAAGGTCGTCATGCTCAGACCTGAATCTGGCATTCTCTTATTCTTGATCAGACATCCTTTGACGAGCATGGGCTCGAGTATTATATCGGTGCTGATGATTCAGTGTGGAAACTTGAAGAAGATAGGCGGAATGAAAACTCGTTTGAAAAATGCATGTATGCATGTATGGATGCATATGCAATGGAATAGAGGCAGTGAAATGCTAGGTAATGCTTAGGATCACAAATTCATCATGTTCTTAGGTTAGTCATAACAACGGGTACATAACCGATATCTCTAATTAAAGGAACCCCATGGGTAGGCTCTAAGACTGGTAGGTTCCTAAAGTCATGGATCTTTCTCAAATACATTGTTTCCATGACGAAGGCTCGTCAGACAATAATATTCTTGAAACAATCTCTTCTAGGTGAGGTCTTCATATTGTTCCAACGAGGAAGGCTCCTCGCAGGCCTCTACTACATAACTGTTGACACAAGTGTTTTAAAAAGGTTCTCAGAGTCATAGATCAAGGTTGAAACTATTACTGTAAGATAGTAATACGTTCAAGGAATATCATTTGATTGAGGCTTTCGTATTAACCCAACGAGTCCGAGGTCTCACAAGTTAATACTACACAGCCACTATGGATGGAACAAGTTAAAAAGGTCCCTAGAGTCATCGGTCCCACTTGAAAACATTATCATCATGACAAAGGCTCTTTGGACAATAACATCTCTAAGAGAATCTACTTTAGGCGGGGTCTTCAGATCGTCCCAACGAGGAAGGCTCCTCGTGTGCCTCTACTACACAACCACCTTCCTAATCCTATGGTTTTCTCAGACTCGGGTAGAGAGCCTATCTCATAAAGTACGAATAATCAGAGATCCCCAACAGTGTCATAAGAAACAATAATGGTATATATAATAAAGATGAGAAAACAAACAAATAAGAGTAAATAAATAATCAAACAAATAAGAGAAAACAAATAAACAAAGTTAAAATTCATCACAAATTGAACTAAGTTAAGCTTGACTCTCTCTTTCATGGAGCAATTTAATCCCCAACAGAGTCGTCAACTGTCGTACCTCGAAAAATATGATCCTTCGCGATGTGTATATCGCACGCTCGCGGAAAATAGTTCGAACAGAGTTGCCACCAAACTTTATTTATTCCAATGAAAGAATAGTAAAATATCGATAAAACCTTTTAAAAAAAGGGAAAATGGTCATCGCAACCAAATTTTGGTTCGGGAGTCGATTACGCAAGGAGAAGGTATCAGCACCCCTTACGTTCATTGTACTCAATGGGAACCTCTTATTCTAATTTGAGATTGAATGTTAGCTTATATCATTTATTTTCTTCGAGTGATAAAAAGATTAAAAAGGAAAAAGAAAGAAAGGAAACCACAAAATTTTTATTAAAAGGGGGCCTGACAAGATTGCAGGTCTTGCTCCTATGTATCTCCAGGTGCAATAGAGAATTCAAGGCTATGTAGTTCTGGGTAGAAAATGTTGGTTTGTTGGTTGATTTTAGCGAAATATACTTAGTCACATTCGACAAAAAACTTTGCTTTACCCAAAACGGATGAGGAACAGACGTTTGCACCACTTTGAATGGATTTTCACATATCGACATTCATGGAAAAGTGCCACTTATCTCAACTCAAATAGTTGTGAATGAGGAAATGTTTTGCGTCATCTTAAGATACAATATCTTATGTTTATGAAAAGGTTTGAAAGATTGCACGACAGCGAGGAAAAGATAGGTTTGATTGGTTAAGTGTTTTGTTGGATGACGATTACCCGGATGGTCGAGTAAGGCAACTTGTATCCAAATAATCGAGGAGAGGAATCAAAGGCTCCATACCAACTCCCTTTTCATCCTTAATTACGAAAGGGTTTGATATAGTTAGGGTATTTTGAGTGGATGATGAATACTCGAATGGTCGAGTAAGGCAACTCGTATCCATGTATTCGGGAAAGGGAATTGAAGGCTCTAGACCACTTTCTTTTTCAACTAAGTTATTATGAAAATATGTTTTGATTTGATTTGATTATGAAAAGGTTTTAAGGTAAATCAGATTATAAGTTTTTTAAGAGATGACAATTGTTTGACTAATCGAGTAAGGCAACTCGTACCCAAACAATTGAGGAGAGGAATCGAAGGCTCTAGACCATCCCCCTTTTCATATTTAATAAATTGTATTTAGGTATAGGTTAAGTGTTTTAATGAACGACGAATACTTGAATGGCCGAGTAAGGCTACTCGTATCCAAGCATTCGATAAGGGAATAAAAGGCTCTAGACCACTTCTTTTCGTTTAAGTAATTGCAAAAATGATTTGAATTCAATCGGGTTAGGAAGCGATTTGAGATGAATTGTATTAGAAGTTTTTAAAAGATGACAATTGTTTGACTAATCAAATAAGGCAAATCTTACCCAAATAATTAAGGAGATGAATCGAAGACTCCAGACCACCCCCTTTTCATCTTTAATGAAATAATGTTTAAATGTGATTAAGTATCTTAATTTGATTTGGATAAAATACTCGATGTTGATCAAGGCTTGAATTTACATTCGAAACGGAGTAGCGATTCGAAGTGATTGGAAGGGAATACCTTCTTGGTGTTGGGTTAAGGCTTTGGCATTCTGAAAGGTTTAATCACAAATTAAAGTTACTACTCACAAGATCAAAATTCCATAAAACAAGTGTATGTAAATAAATAAAAGGTGCTCATTGTAAAAAAGCCCAAGAGTAAGCTAATGAGTTTTTGCAAGACAAAATTCATTGTAAGAAAACCCAAGAGTAAGTTATGTAAGGTTGAAGGCAATGCTAAAATCGATCGACTTACAAAGGTGTTAAAACGGGCTCGACATTGAATTGCGAATTATTTTATCCTTTTTTTGAAAATGGTTTGATATGATTCTAATGGTTGAATTAGGAAAGCGGTAAAATTATTACACTTCATGGGAGTAGGGGTACATTTGTCGAACATGAGATAATGAAATGATTAAAGCAAAATCCAATCAAACAAACAGAAGCAAATGAGTGTATGTGAAGAAAAAGTGTCTCATTGTAAGAAGGCCCAAGAGTAAGCCAAAAGATGGAAGATAGTGACACACACGACATATGCACAACACACGTTCATCTTAATTGAATCGAAAGAAGTAAAACAAAAAATGGAACGTGCACGTATTAAGATTATGATGCGGGGATGTAAATCAATGTCACATAACACAAAGATGTGCAAAGCAACTGGAAGTAGATATTGAATTCATTTTAAACAAAACGACGTTGGATCGTTATTTGTTATCATGAATTGAAATAAATGCTAACGTAGAACTTTTCATTGCAAGGTGGCATGAAATGGACTCATACACTCAACAAATGAAATCGTAAAGTGAGGCTTAATTCACACAATGGAAAAGCAAACAGTCTCAAACCGCGATTTAAGTAAACCTCACAATCAAAATTCAAAATAAGCAAAAAGTTAAGAAATGCACGCAAAACTCTAGGTGATGTGCTCAAAGCCGGTTTGTGTATATGGACAACAAATGAAATGTCGTATACAAGGGTCATAACGCGACAAAAATTTCCATCAATATATCGAAACAAAATTTTGAATGCATAACGACATGAAATGTGTCGAATCTGCGGATTGAAATCTGATTTAATGTGATAAAATTAAACAACAACCAACTACTATTTACAATGTTCATAAAATTAATTACAAACAATGGGAGGTTAAAAAAAAGGTGGTTAATGGGCCTAAACTCTTATGACAAAAATCAAATCCATCTAACATTAAATCATTTTTAATTAAAAATAAAAACAAAAGAAAAAATTGACCTTCTCAACTCAAAAGGTCACGGTTCTGAAACATCTTCAAATTTTGAAACGACCATTTTTCTGAAGAAAATGACTCTCCCTCTACCATGGCAGAAACGGATTCGTATACGGTATGGAACAGTATGTTGACGGAGTAAAACAATGACTTAGGGGTGGTATCGGATGCGATGTTGCGTCGAGTTGTTGTTGTTCTGTTCGCGGATAAGATGAAGGGTTATGGACACAATTATTGCTGTTGTTTTCCGGTGGCGTAAGGGAGGAGATATTGTGGTGATGAGTGACGAATATGGGGTGGTTGGTCGCAAAGGTAACGAACGTGGTTAGGGAGTTTATTTTGCTACGTGGTGGTTGTAAGTTTGGTTGGAAGATGAGATGTAGGATGACACAGTTGTGATGGAGAAAGTTGTAGGTGAGAATGACGTTAGAATGAAGAGATAATTTCTCCCACTTTTCTTGTTGCAGAGAGTGGATAGAGTATCTTGTGAACGATGATTTAAGGATGGGTTGTGTTGAAGGGATGAAGAAGAAACAAGGTAGAGTTGTGGTGTTTTATGGCTAATGTTAAGAGGTTCGGTTAGAGTGAGTTGAGTTGTGTTCCCATGACGACCGGAGTGGTGATTTTGGTACGGAAGTCGCTGGCTTGGTGGTGCTCACAATGGAGGTTTGGTGGTGATAATATTAGCTATTTTTTCTGATTTTTAGTGAGAATTGTAATATTACGAGTGGATCAGTGACCTTAAGAGAAAAGCAATAGTGGAAGTTGTTGTAGGGTTTTTTCTATAAAGATGAAGGTGAATCAAATGAAGAAGAGTATAACCTCCTCCATTTTTTGAGAGAGAAAAATGATATTGGTGAATGAATGTGAGTTACTAAAACTTTGAGAAACAGTGTTTTAGAAGAGGCTTGTTTTTGAAAAGGAGAGTTATGGATTGTGAGAGGTGAAGGTGGTATTTTAAAGGTTGATAAAGAAGACTAATCTTCTTCCGCGTTTTCACCCCTTTGCAGAGAAAGCTCTTTTTCGACTTTTTTACTGTACTACTCCACTTTTGAAAAAAAATACCATAATACCCTGTTTTGAAAAGAAATAACCAGAATACTTTTTTTGTAGAAGCTGTTCGCCATCTGAGTTGACAAGCATGTGAAGAAAATTTTTCCATGAAGGTGCTCACCATCTCAGTTGGCGAGCACATGAAGGATTTTTTTGTTTCATTTTAATCCTTCATATACTCGCCAACTGAGATGGCGAGCACCTTCATGGAGAAATTTTCTTCACATGCTTGTCAACTCAGATGGCGAGTAGCTTCTGCAAAAAGGGTATCTTGGTTATTCTTTTCAAATCAGGGTATTATGGTTTTTTTTTTTAAGTGGGGTAGTACAGAAAAAAGTTGCTCTTTTTTTTTCTCTTTATTTCTTTTTTAATTGGAGAGAGAGATATAGATAGATAGATAGATAGAATATTAGGAAAAGTAGTAAGTGTGTCCTGAATGAAATGTGGGAGAGGGTCAAGTTCGTATTTGGTAAAGAATATATATAAAAACCTTCATGCAGAAGGTGCAGAAGAAAGTAGGAAGTCGTGGTCAAACATTTGGAATAAGGAGATTCCCACAAAGGTGTCAAGCTTGGTGTGGAGACTGATTCAGAATAGAGTTGCCACAAAGGATAATTTAGAAAATAGGGGAATGGTTGCGTATAATCAAGCCAATTGTGTTAGTGGGTGCGAGTGTAAAGAATCTGCGTCTCATCTCTTTTTTGAGTGCCACTGTTTTGCGGGCGTGTGGGATCTGATATGTAGATGGCTAGGAGTAACATCAGTTCTTCATTGTGAAGTGTGGTAGCACCTGCTACAGTTTGAAAACCTTCTCGGAGGAGGTAAAGAGTTGGCCCTAATGCTTCACGTAATGTGGTGCACGTGTATTTGGTGCATTTGGAAAGTGAGGAACTATAAATTATTCAGCAAGATAGAAATTCAGATTCCAAAGGTGACTGAAGAAGTGATATTACTTTCTTGGAGATGGGTCAAGTTGAAATCAAAGATCATTTCAGATGATTTTCCAGCTTGGTGGACAAACCCAAAATCTTGTTTGGGAGTTGTTGTTTAATATGTTTTTATTGAGGTCTTTTTGTAATGCTGCATTTTTCCTCAGATCTCCCTCCTATTTTCAGTCTCTGTCTATGTTTTTAGTAGGTTGCAGTAGGCTTTTTCTAAGCTGAGGCATTTTGTTGCTGTCCTTGTGTTGGACTTGCTCTTGAGTCCGGTGCGGGATTGGTTTCTTTTAGTCTGGTGTTGGTGTTTTTTTGGGGCTGGTGTTACCTCCTCTGTTTTCTTATTCTGTCATTGGATTTTTTGTTCTTCTTGTACTGTTATACGCATTCCTTATGCCAAGTTTGTTTAATATATTAACTGGTAGTTTCAAAAAAAATTGTGGGAGAGGGTCTATTCCTATTATGAAGAAAAATTCTTTCCGTGAATAGTCGTCCTCCCCATTCCTTCTAAAAGTGATGGACGTTGCCTAATTTTATGTGAGCCAATCCAATTCAAAACTTGCTAGTTGTATTCGTGTGAGTGGAAAGAGCAAATTATTGAGTGGAAAGCTTTTTGTTCTTATCTGGTGAGAGCCTCATCTCCAAAGGATCTCTCTCTCCATCACGCGGCTTCAAATACTTTTAGAAGAAAAAAACTCATTACAGCTAGTCGCAGGTTGTGTAGAATTGGCAAAGAGGATCCAATGCAAGTTCAATATTATCCACTATTTTTTTGTTCTAAAATTATTAACTATTTTTTCTTAATTATTTAAGAAATATTTAGTAAACAAATGCACTAATTAAAAATCAAACTAAATACTGAATAATTCTAATTACATGTCTCGATTACTTTGGCTAAAAAAGGTAAAATAAACAGATCAAAAATAAATAAAAGTCGGATACAAGTGCTCGAAAAAAATTAAAATGAATGCACTAAAATGATCAGCGCGAAATAAACCTCTCGGAAACATACAGGTTTTGATCATATGTGGAAATAAATTTTGATCAGTTAAAAGGATCAGCAGATCAAAATGCGGTCGAAAAAAGTAGTTGAAAAAATAAAACGAGCACGCCAGGTTAAATTACAAGAATTTTAGACTAATAATACTAACATGTGCAAGCTCGATTTCGAAACTTTTTTCCTACTGTTTTTAGGTACAATTGGAAATTGAAGGTGAGAAAAGCACCCAAGAAGGGGGGATGAATTGTGTTTTCTGTTTTCTTAGTTTGCATCTGATCAAAGTTCAGAATCTAAACTGGTGTTCAGATTCTAGTTAATTCTTAGCAGCGAAATGTTAACAGAAGCTAATAAATAATAGCAGAAGACACAAATATTTATATTGGTTCCTCCTAAACAGAGAGGAGTCCAGTCCCGTTGCTTCACAAGAGATTTTCACTATAACCAAATAATGATTACAATCGCTTATGCATTCTACATAAGACTTTCACATTTGCTCAAACCCAAGGTCCAAGAATTCTTTCTCAAGATCCTCACTCGAGACTTCTTGCTTAGGTTCCACGAACCCAAGGCTTCCATGCTTAGGACCTCAACCCAAGACTTCTACTCCTAGCCACTCTGGCCGAGACATCTGCTGCAAGCCACTCTAGCTGAGACTTCTGATCCAAGCCACTCTGGCGGAGACTTCTGCTCCAAGCCACCCTAACTGAGACTTCTGCTCAAAGCCATTCTGGCTGAGACTTTCCTGCTTGAACTGCAACCCAAGACTTCTCTGCTCAATCAATCCACTAGATTAAGACTTTCACAACTCAAGCACATAGCAAAAGACTTATGTGGCTCAAACATATTGGCTCGAGACTTCCTTGCTTAAGTCCATACGACTTAAGACTTCTACTCAATCAACCTAGTTGATAAAGACTTGCATTGCTAAAGCACATAGCAAGAGACTGACATGGCTTAAGCATCTTGGCTTGAGACTTCCTTGCTTAAGTCCCAATGACTTAAGACTTTTTCTCAAGCACATAGCAAGAGACTTTGATCTAAACTGCTAAACAAGTTCAGCAAAATAGAGAACAAGGTGTACTTGATACAAGTATCGGAGGTACGTGAAATCACCATAACAAACACCTAAAGTGTAACACCCCACTTTCCCATTTTGAAAAATAAACAAAATATTAAAGATAAATCAGAGTTTTCGCCAAGTGGAATGTCACATTAAAAGCCAACCAATAAAATCCTTCTATTTTTGATAAAATATGCAGCGGAAAATTATTCGAATTACGGTTAAAAGCCAACGACACCAAAAATCCACAAAATAGTGGTCCACCATAATATTCAAAGTCAAATGAAGATACGTAACAACATAATCAAAATAAATTGTAAACTAATAAAAATCCCCCAAATAGTTCTCGTGTTACGTATCAGAGCACCCCTAAGACTCGAACAGGCAACACGATATCCAAGCATCCTAAGTACCTGGATTATCTGTACTTCCGAAGAAGTACAGACACAACAACAACAAAGGGGTGAGAAATCACATTCAATATTATCGGTGAATAATTACATGATAACAAGGTAGCATTCACATATATAAGTCAACAACATACCAATGCGACCTACTGTCCAATATCATCAACAACATCAAATAATAATGTAATGCAACACGACACCATGCATGCGGTACCAACTCATTGGTTCATTCAATCGAACCCTGGATAGATCACATACACCTCTACTTGGCAATGATCTATCCCCCACCATTCTCCATATAGGAGTACGGATGAATCACATACACTCCTCCTGAGCAATGATTCATCCCACCAATCACCATGAATATGCAAGACTCAACTATGCACAACAAAACATGTATACAAGCGTAAATACATGCACACGATCCTCCTGATCACATCATACATATCATCAACACCATCGTCATGTAATTTGCTTCATACACACCAAACACCCAATTAATTAATTAATTAATTGATTAAAATTAATATTTTCATCACCCATGTTTTATTTCTCAGCACCTGGCACCTATTCCCAACCTCTCAAACCAAGAGGAAACAATTCCGATGCGAAGACGGGAAAGAAATCGCAAAAATATGAAATTATGCACCACTGCTGTCCATACGTGTATTGACCTGAGTCATACGCGTATGACTTGCTCCCTCGCCCTTCCTTACGCGTATGCCACCATCTGATACGGGTAAGGCCTCCTGCCTCGCCCTGCCATACGCGTATTGCCCAACTTCATACGCGTATGGGAAGAGACCCATTTTCCTTCAAAAATTCAACTCTCAGATCTACATACGCGTAAGGCTACTCCATACGCGTATTGCCATGCCACCATACGTGTACCACACGAGTATGGGCAGAGGGCCGTGCCAAACCCTCCCCTCAAGCTCCCCTTACGCGTAAGGCTCCCTTTCCTTCACTCTCATATGCGTATGGCCTAGCCCAATACACGTATGGCCAGATCCATTACGCAAATCACCAGAGGCCTCATCATTCTGCACTCTGCTACGATTTCCACACTTCTTCACTTCCAACCAGTCCTATAATCGTTTCTACATGATTTTTAGGTCCAATTTTCATCTTTTCTCTTGTACCTAGAATTACTACATGTATTACAGGTCTATAATCTCAAATCGTTCTCCCAATATGGATCCAAAAACAACAGACCTGTAACAGATGTTCATACAACAGCAACAACAGCAAAACTTCATATTATCACCAATCAATACATGCACGATTTCATCACCATAGCAGGCATATACAACAGATTAACAACACAACAGTTTGCATACAAATTCCTACGGGGTTAAGGAATCCCCACTACCCTATCATGAATGAATCACCAATATTAAACCCGTTTCTCCCCCTTACCTTGAATCTTGACAGAAAATCTGGACAATTGGGGAAGAAGATCAAGCCCTAGCCAACCTTGTTCTTTCTCTCCTCTTGGTTCTCTATTCCTCGTTTTACGTGCCAAAACCTTTCTATTTTCCCTAAACCTCTTCTAATTCTCTTAATCCTATTTTAATTAAATTAAATAATAATTATAGCAATAATAACAATAATAATAATAAAATACTAATATTACTATTATTAATTAAATTATTATTATTATTAACTATACCACTATTAATATTAATCTAAAGGCTTTATCTCACCAACTCACCTTCCTAACTAAGGGCAACCCTTAAACGCACTCAAAACACTCCCCCAAACAAGGTCACACAAATAAAATAACACAAGACGTCTAAATAATTAAAATGGGGTGTTACAACTCTCCCCCACTTAAATTATTTTCGTCCTCGAAAATTACCTGATGGAAATAAATCTGGATACGACTCTCGCATCCTGCTTTCCAATTCCCAGGTTACACTGCCTCCTGCAGCACCTCCCCAAGCTACTCTCACCAGAGGTATCTCCTTTCCTCTGAGTTGTTTCATCTTACGATCTTCGATCCTCAACGGTATCATCTCTACAGTAAGATTCTCCCTGATCTGAACTTCGTCTCTCTGAATCACATGAGACGGATCTGAAACATACTTCCGAAGTTGCGACACATGGAACACGTCATGCAAGTTCGAAAGTTCAGGCGGCAGCGCCACCCTATGAGCCACTGTACCAACCCTCTGCAAGATTTGATACGGTCCAATAAACTTAGGATCCAACTTCTTGGATTTCAAAGCACGACCCACACCGGTCACTGGGTTAACTCTTAGGAACACGTGATCACCTTCACTGAATTCCAAATATTTCCTCCTGTTATCATGATAACTCTTCTGTCTACTCTGAGACGCTTTCATCTTCTCACGGATCATCTGAATTGTCTCAGTAGTTTGTTGCACAATTTCAGGTCCAAGCACCACATTCTCACCTGTTTCATACCAACATAGAGGTGTTCTACACCTCCTACCATACAAAGCTTCGAAAGGCGCCATTCTGATGCTAGAATGGTGACTGTTATTATACGTGAACTCAATCAATGGTAAATGAGTATCCCACGCACCACCTTTTTCCAATACACAGGCTCTCAGCAAATCCTCCAACGACTGAATGGTCCTCTCTGACTGACCATCGGTCTGTGGATGATAAGCCGAGCTCAACTTCAACTTAGAACCCAAGGCTTCCTACAGACTCCTCCAAAATTCTGAAGTAAACCTCGGATCTCTATCCGACACTATGCTCGACGAAACACCATGTAACTTCACAATTATCCTGATATAAATTTCTGCCAGCTTCGACAACGGAAAACTGATGTTAATTGGTATAAAATGTGCGGACTTCGTAAGTCGATCCACCACTACCCAAATAGCATCAACGCCTCTTGCTGTATTTGGAAAGCCACTCACAAAATCCATAGCAATACTGTCCCATTTCCATTCAGGAATCTCTAACGGTTGCATCAATCCTGAAGGCTTCTGGTGCTCTAGTTTTGACTTCTGACATGTCAAACAAGCGTAGACAAACTGAGCTATGTCCCTCTTCATACCGGACCACCAAAACAACTTCTTCAAATCATGGTACATCTTTGTAGCTCCCGGATGAATACTCAAGCTACTCCGATGACTTTCTTCCAAGATTGTCTTTTTTAATTCCTCATTATCCGGTACACAAATCCTGCCCCGGAATCTCAACACGCCAACATTATCCACTTTAAAGTCACTATCAGGATACTAATTTCACATCCAGTTTCTGATTTTTTCTTAATTACATCCAAAAAGTCATTATTCACCTTCAGCATACCCAATCTGATACTTTCCGGTGTAGTTTCATAAACCATACTCAAATCTCTGAACTGTTCAATCAATTCCATTTCCTTCACCATTAACACAGACATATGGATTGTCTTTCGACTCAGAGCATCTGCCACAACATTAGCTTTTCCCAGATGGTAACTCAAATTGAAATCGTAATCCTTTAAGAACTCTAACCACCTTCTCTGCCTCATATTCAATTCTTTCTGGTCGAACAAATATTTCAAACTTTTGTGATCACTAAATACTTCAAATCTTGATCCATAGAAATAATGTCTCCAGATTTTTAACATGAACACCACTGCAGCTAATTCCAGATCATGAGTAGGATAGTTTCTCTCATGCACCCTCAACTGTCTTGAAGCATAAGCCACTACCTTGCCACCTTGCATCAACACACCGCCTAATCCCATATTAGACACATCGCAATACACTACAAAAGAATCATTTGGACTTGGTAAAATTAACACTGGTGCTGTAGTCAACTTCTTCTTCAGTTCCTCAAAACTTCCCTCACAGGCAGCATCCCAGACAAAAGCTTGATTCTTCCTGGTCAACTGAGTCAATGGCAACGCCAATTTAGAAAACCCTTCAATGAATCTTCTATAGTAACCTGCCAAACCCAAAAAGCTTCTAATCTCCGTTGCGGTCTTCAGAGTTTCCCACTGAAGTACTGCACTTACTTTAGAGGGATCCACCGCTATACCATCACCAGAAATCACATGACCCAAGAAACTCACGGTCTTCAACCAAAATTCACACTTCGAGAACTTTCCAAACAGTTTATTATCTTTCAACACCTGTAATGCAATTCTCAAGTGACCTGCATGCTCTTCGTCAGACTTAGAGTAAATCAGTATATCATCAATAAATACCACAATAAACTGATCCAGATAAGAATGAAAAATATGATTCATATATTCCATAAATACACCCGGCGTGTTAGACACTCCGAAAGGCATCACTGCATATTCGTAATGTCCGTAGAGAGTTCTGAAAGCAGTCTTCTGAATATCACCTTCCTTTACTCTAATCTGGTGGTAACCCGACCTCATATCAATTTTGTTGAAAACACGAGCTCCTACCAGCTGATCCATTAAGTCATCAATCCTCAAAAGTGGATACTTATTCTTAATGGTTACTTTATTCAACTGACGGTAATCAATGCACAGACGCATACTACCATCCTTCTTTTTCACCAATAACACTGGAGCTCCCCACGGTGACACACTTGGTCTGATGAACTTCTTATCGAGCAATTCCCCGACCTGAGATTTCAACTCTGCCAATTCTGATGCAGACATCCTGTACGGTGCCATAGAGATAGGTCTGGTACCCGGTACAAGATCAATAACGAATTCAACTTCCCTTGTCGGAGGCAATTCTGTGATGTCATCTGGAAACACTTCAGGAAATTCATTCACTACTGGTAATTCATTAACTGAAGTCTTGCTTTCAACAGATAACGAGACAAATACCACAAACAGCTTCGCTTCGTCCTCCAACAACGCCCTCAACTCCTTGCTAGATAGCGAATCTGCTAATGCTTCCTCTTCAGGAGTAAGAAACAGTAACGTCTTCCTGAAGCAATCAATATACACCCGGTTGAACTCCAACCAGTTCATTCCCAAAATAACATCAAGATTACTGAGTGGCAAACAAATCAAGTCCACTTTGAAATTTCTACCAAACATGGTCAGCGGACACTTCAAACACATCAAAGAAGTAACCACAGAACCAATAGATGGAGTTTCAATCGTCATCCTCTGCTCTAGAGTAAATGGCACAATCCCTAATATCTTCACACAGTCAACAGAAATAAACGAGTGCGTTGCACCCGTGTCAATGATAGCAATCAAAGGAACATCATTAATAAAGCAAGTACCTTTGACAGAATGCTCCTCCTCAGTGGATTGGGCTCCCACCAAGGCAAACACTTTCCCACCAGTTTGAGACGCCTGAGACTTCTTCGGCTTCTCACAGTGGGTGCTGATGTGACCCTTCTCTCCACAATTATAACAAGTAGGCATAGTGGCTCTGCAGTCAGCTATAACATGCCCTGCTTTGCCACATTTGAAACACTTCTTCACCTCATTCTGACAGTTGTTAGCACGGTGACCCGCGCCACCACATCTGAAGCACTTGAGAGTATCAGCACCTGCTCCCTTCTCCTTAGGTTTCTTTCCCACATCAGTTTTTTGTTTCCCCTTATCAGCTGGAGCACTGTAATGAGTACCTCCAAATCTCTGCTTACCCTTCTTCTCATTCACAGCTTTGTAATGAGCAATTCTGGCTCTGTTGTCATTATCATAAATTCTGCTTCTGCTTACCAGCTCTGGATAGTTTCTTATCTTCTGACAAGCAATACCCAATTTGATCTCGGGACGCAGCCCGTTCTCAAACTTCAAACACTTCGAAGTCATAGCTTCTTCAGTATTGTTATGAGCACAATACTGAACCAACTCCTCAAACTTAGCGGCATACTTAACAACAGTCTTATCACCTTGCTTCAGCTCCAGAAATTCAACCTCCTTTGCACTACGAATGTCTTCCGGAAAATACTTTTCCAGAAACTCAGCTTGAAACACAGCCCAAGTAATCTCAGTACCTGCAGCTTCCAATCTCTGACGACTATTGTCCCACCAAGCCTCAGCCTCTCCTTCCAGCATATGCGTACCAAACCGTACCTTCTGGGCATCACTGCATTCCATGGTCCTGAAGATCTTCTCCACAGCCTTCAGCCATTTCTGTGCAGCCTCCGGATCTAAGATACCTCCCTCATAAGTAGGCGGCTTGTTGCTCTGGAACTGTGCTAAGTCACTAAACTGAGCACCTCCGCCCTGATTGGCATTCTCTACAGCCTGTGCCATGGCTTGCATAGCAGCAGCAAGAGCAACATCATTCCTTCCTGCCATACTGTTCAACAATCAACATAAGGTCAGAACACCAAACGACTCCTATACTAAGGACAGACTCAAATACTACGCCTGGCCGGACGGACCGACCTGCTCTGATACCAATTGTAACACCCCACTTTCCCATTTTGAAAAATAAATAAAATATTAAAGATAAATCAGAGTTTTCGCCAAGTGGAATGTCACATTAAAAGCCAGCCAATAAAATACTTCTATTTTTGATAAAATATGCAGCGGAAAATTATTCGAATTACGGTCAAAAGCCAATGACACCAAAAATCCACAAAATTGTGGTCCACCATAATATTCAAAGTCAAATGAAGATACGTAACAACATAATCAAAATAAATTGTAAACTAATAAAAATTCCCCAAACAGTTCCCGTGTTACGTATCAGAGCACTCCTAAGACTCGAACAGGCAACACGATATCCAAGCATCCTAAGTACCTGGATTATCTGTACTTCCGAAGAAGCACAGACACAACAACAACAAAGGGGTGAGAAATCACATTCAATATTATCGGTGAATAATTACATGATAACAAGGTAGCATTCACATATATAAGTCAACAACACACCAACACGACCTACTGTCCAATATCATCAACAACATCAAATAATAATGTAATGCAACATGACACCATGCATGCGGTACCGACTCATTGGTTCATTTAATCGAACCCCAGATAGATCACATACACCTCTACTTGGCAATGATCTATCCCCCACCATTCTCCATATAGGAGTACGGATGAATCACATACACTCCTCCTGAGCAATGATTCATCCCACCAATCACCATGAATATGCAAGACTCAACTTTGCACAAAAAAACATGTATACAAGCGTAAATACATGCACACGATCCTCCTGATCACATCATACATATCATCAACACCATTATCATGTAATTTGCTTCATACACACCAAACACCCAATTAATTAATTAATTAATTAATTAATTAAAATTATTAAAATTAATATTTTCATCACCTATGTCTTATTTCTCAGTACCTGGTACCTATTCCCAACCTCTCAAACCAAGAGGAAACAATTCCGATGCGAAGACAGGAAAGAAATCGCAAAAATATGAAATTCTGCACCACTGTTGTCCATACGCGTATTGACTTGAGTCATACGCGTATAACTTGCTCCCTCGCCCTTCCTTACGCGTATGCCACCATCTGATACGCGTAAGGCCTCCTGCCTCGCCCTGCCATACGCGTATTGCCCAACTTCATACGCGTATGGGCAGAGACCCATTTTCCTTCAAAAATTCAACTCTCAGATCTACATACGCGTAAGGCTACTCCATACGCGTATTGCCATGCCACCATATGCGTACCATACGAGTATGGACAGAGGGTCGTGCCAAATCCTCCCCTCAAGCTCCCCTTACGCGTAAGGCTCCCTTTCCTTCACTCTCATACGCGTATGGCCTAGCCCAATACGCGTATGGCCAGATCCATTACGCAAATCACCAGAGGCCTCACCATTCTGCACTCTGCTACAATTTCCACACTTCTTCACTTCCAACCAGTCCTATAATCATTTCTACATGAATTTTAGGTCCAATTTTCATCTTTTCTCTTGTACCTATATTCGTTCCTAGAAGCACGCCACCTTTGAGCATACTCCTTAAAGGTTTCCTTGTCCTTTTGCGACATCGATCTGAGTTGATCTCTGTCGGGTGCCATGTCCAAATTGTATTTGTATTGTTGGACGAAGGCAGTACCAAGATCTCTGAAAGTGCTTATCGTAGTACGGTTTAAACCCATGTACCATTTGAGTGCGGCACCGGTTAAACTATCCTGAAAGTAGTGAATCAGTAGGTCATGATTCTCCGTCTGGGCTGACATCCGCCGAGCGTACATCACCAGATGGCTTTGAGGGCAAGAGTTACCCTTATATTTTTCAAAGTCGGGCACTTGGAACTTGTGCGGGACTTTCACATTTGGGACCAAGCAGAGATCTGCGGCGTCCTTTCCAAATAGATCCTGACCGCGATTGGCCTGCAGTTCCTTCTGCATTTCCAAGAATTGCTCCTGGAATTCATCCATTTTATCGAACATAGTTTCCTTCTTACCAGAAGGTGTTGGTGGACTATGTCCTTCCGGGATAGTGTGCACCACAGGGGGTGGTACCGTGACTACGGCAGTGAGTCTTGGCGTTTCCCGAAGTTTGTAACCTTCAGGAGTCTTCAACATGCCCCTGGCATCTTCGCTTTCCCGAAGTTTGTAACCTTCAGGCCCAGCGGCTTCTGTTGTGATTCCCTGATCCTCAGTGATCGGGGGAACATATCCTTCTGGGATATAGTTAACAGGCATGCCCCAAGGACGATCTTTCGGTATCTGATACCTAGGATCATACCTCTCCACTACGGGCGTTGAGGTGATCTCTGAGATCACAGTTCTTTATAGCTGAGCTTCTGCCATGGCTTGTATGTCGTTATGAAGCTTTCTCATATCCTCTCTCAGAGCGTCGATCTCTTCTTTCAACTCTCTGTTTTCTTCCTCAAGATCATCCATCCTTTTCTGACGATTGGCCCGAGTATTATACGAATGAGACAGTTTGACTCTAGAATCGAGACACAAACGTGAGATTCGTAGGGAAGAAGAATACGCGATGTAAGAATGATGAATGCAATGATTATATTAATTGTTCTTTTTTTGGTTTAATCAAAATAAACTTCGACAATTAGATTGCAAATATCAAACAGTGGGGAAACCCCTTTTTATTGAATTCCAAAGGATTACAGAAATGGAAATACAGTAGATTACAAAGTGCAGAAACAGAAACCTAAACTAATGGGTCCCGAGTCCTCTCTGAAGAGAAATCGGGTGCTGATTCTGGTATCTTCCTTTTCTTTGACCGGGGCTCTTGGGCCGTTGTCGGGTTGTCATTCCTTTGCCAAGTGAAAGGAGCGAGCAAATTCCTTTGGTCATCTTGATTATCTACAGCATGTTGCTCCAAAATTTCAATCAGAGCATCTTTTTCTTTCAGTAATTGATGTATTTTGATGCACTCTATGTCGAGGGTGTGGTACTTGTTCTTCCCAGACCTTCTCTCATTTTGAATTTTGTTGAGAGTAACCTGAAGCTTTTCAGTTTCTGTCATGAAGTACATGACAGATTCCCTCGGCGGAAGAATTCCGTAACGAGGATAAGACATCTTTATCTTGAGAGCTCTAGTTTGTACCCAATGGAGATAAGGCTCCACCAAGACACAGTCCAGTTTTCCTAGAGACTCTCGTCCTTTCTTATGAACATGCTTCCAAGCGTGCACTATTTCCATCTTTAGTGCTCTGTCTTTTTCTCCTTCCTTGAAGAAAAGACCTTCCAGATGAACACCCAGTGGGACGTGTCTCATCGGGTATCAAAATTGACGGCGAACCAATACCGGATGGTAGTTGATTCCTCCTTTAGTTCCTATAAGGGGTACATTGGGGAAGTTTCCACAACGGTCAATGATCCTGATTCCATCATAAATCCTATTACACCAATCTATATCAGAGTTGGTAAGAGACATGGTCTTCTGCGACCAATGTAAGGCACTCTTGCAATCCCAAAAAGCAGCAAACTTGGGCAAGTGAGAGATAAACCATTTGTAAAGCAGAGGTACACAACATGTGATCTCCCCTCCGCTGTACAAATTTCCCAAGTGTACAGAATGATAAGCATCTGCGAGCAAAGTCGGTACAGGGTTTCCAATGAGAAAAACCTTAATGGAGTTAATATCGACGAAGTTATTGATGTTGGGAAACAAAAATAACCCGTAGGTAAGCAAGACAAAGATGCTTTCAAAAGCAGTCACGTTTCCTATATTGGCAAAATACAGGGCCTTCTTTGTCAAGAAGTGGGCTGGCAAACCTTGGATGCCACCCTTAGTAATTAGGTGAGTCCTAACTTCAGACTCGTCCAAATGAATTGCTCTCGCAATGGTCTGATTCTTTGGAATTTCTTCCAGTCCAGAAAATGGAATTCGATCTATAATGTGTAGATCGATTAGGTGAGAATACTCCTCCAGCGTTGGTGCAAGCTGGTAATCCGGGAATGTGAAACAGTGATAAACCGGATCATAAAACTGAATGAGCGCATCCATGATTCCCTCAATCACATGGACTCTTAATAGTGGTAGCAAACCTCCGTGCTTGGCTCTAAAAGCCTCAGGGTTAGTGATCATCCTCGCTAACCTTCTCAAATCCTCTAGTTTTGGAACCTTGAAGGTATACTGGCGAGTTCCCCTTCTACCGAAATCCATTAGTGCAATCCTTTTCTCTGATATTTGCAATCACAGTCTTAGTTTATTTTGAAAGAACAGAGAGACTAGAAGAGAAGATTTTTTGAATGTTTTAATGTTTTTTAGATGAATGCATGAATGCAGCACACAAAAACATAGAAAAAACATGGGGTCAAAGGGTCGTTGTCATGAAGTCAAGGCTCTACCCATCCCCAAAGGTTTATACTAAGGTGATTTTTGTACCTGTACTCATTATCATCAACTCCTCCTAGGAAAGCAAAACAACAAGTGGATCGCCAGCGAGTTGTAGAGCAATCTTAGAGTAAGTGCCATTCACCGAGAATAGATCACCCGCCTCAAATGAGGGTAGTATCACGTAACAACTATTTTCGATAGTTTCCGCACTACGAAAGGGTTTGGCTCCTCAGCTTCTCAGACTTAACAACCGGCCCATTGTCTAGGTGAGAGAATGGGTTGCGTTGGTCAGCCTCCACTGAGGTTGATGGTCGACCCCGTCGCCATCACTTATCTTAGGTGTATACTCATTCTTTCCACATACGGCATCACCCGCATTCCCATTAGCAGAAAAATAAACATGTATAGCAATTAGGAAAAGCAGTATATATATTTGTCCTAATCATCCTAGACCTATGAAGCTAAGAATCCTAAGTTCCCGACAGAAAATGGGTTCCCCGGCGGAAGCCCCAATCTGTGGTATTCACACAAGCGAAGAGAAGGAAGAAAGAAAACAGAGACGAATAGGCCCCACGGTGGGCGCCATTTTTCTGTAGCGAGCGATTTTGGATGCGGTTCTTAAGCATTGGTCGCTCTCTGCGGTTGAGCTTAAAACTACAGGTCGATTCATTTTTTATCCTATTGTGAGCTGATGAAGGAAGGGAAATAGATGTCTCCAATTAACCCTGCTTTGCATACTGAGTTTAAACAGCGGTCTGTTAGGTTATGAATGCTATCAATGCGGGGGGGGCCTTTCTTGTGCTATTTAACAGAATGACAGGTTTTTGGCGGGGAACAAGGATTAGGATGTTAGGACTGATGCTTTTGAATTACTGCTTTTAATTGATGGAGATATGGGATTTGGTTTTTTTGTTGATTGTGCTCGCTAAGATCTTTTCTTTCGATCTTATGCCTACGTATTCCCGTTTACCGAAATAGGGAAATCAGAGCGTTCGTAGTTCCTCCTATTCTATGGGAGGAAATGGTTGTTTTGGTGTCTTGTTCAAAGGCCAAGACGTGAAGCGAAAGGGTGGTTTGTATCTTGTTCAAAGCCCAAGATGTGAAGCTGAAAAGTCTATTAGTGTCTTGTTCAAAGCCCAAGACGTGAAGCTAAAAGGTCTCAACTTTAGAGAAAACTTGTCATCTCTAAAGAGGGGGTTGTATGTCACAACTGTTTATAAAGGAGAATTACTTTAACCGGGATACGCGGATCCTAGTAATGCCATAATTTCCTTTATAGGGGGTTTTAACCTGGAGGAGAAGACTTTAACTCAGTGTAGAGCAATGCTATCTTTCCTTAGGAATTTCTCATGCTAAAAGAGGGACAGTGGCATGGATGTAGATGATCCAGAGGCTTGCCGCTTACAACGATTAGATGAAGGGAGTTGTTTGATGTTTGTTTACTGTGAACGAGGCACAGTTTTGATGCTAAAAAGTTAATTGGATTAACCAGTGGTTTTCTTATACAAAGCCTAAGAGGAGGCTATTTATGTGTCTCGTACAAAGCCCGAGAGAGAGAGGCTAAAAGGTTTTTGACTCAACGAGGGAGTTTCTTATGTGTCTCGTACAAAGCCCGAGAGAGAGGCTAAATGTTGTTTGACTCCGCTGGGGAGAATCATTGTACAAAGCCCAAGAGGAGGCTATGGTAACTGTTTCAGTTGAGTGACAGATCCAATATACTAATTTTAAAGAGAAAATCAGTTTTTATATGAGCAACACTGTACTCAGGGATTTGACTCAGGGATCCGGGTTATTCCTGTTCTTTAAGGAAGCGGGAAATCCGAAGGGTATTGAGACTGTCCGAGTCTGCAGGTTTCCTTCCTATTTTTGAAGGGGTCACTTGAGAATGTCTTTGAGACTCAAGGAGATTAGACTGTCCATGTCTAGAGTTTCATCTTTTGTACTATGCTTTGAGAAACAGTAGTAGACTCTATGAAAGGACTTTTCTATGAAGATGACTAAGTTCTGTTCCTATACCTCTGGGAGGTCGTCGGGACAATTTGTATGAAGCCCAAGAGGAGGCTGGAAACTTTTTAAGAAGCCGGCGGGTCCTTGTTCTAAGCCCAAGAGGAGGCTATCATTCCTTGAGGAAAAGATCATTATACGAAGCCTAAGAGGAGGCTGTCATTCCCGGAGGAAGAGATCATTATACGAAGCCTAAGAGGAGGCTGTGAATACTTCTAAGAAGCCGTAGGGTCCTTGTACTAAGCCCAAGAGGAGGCGGGGATGCTTTTAGGAAGCCTGTGGGTCCTTGTACGATGCCCAAGAGGAGGCCGATGCTTTTAAGAAGCCCGTGGGTCCCCAAACCCCGAGAAATTCAAGGCAATGCTATTCACCGAGAATAGATCAAAGTCAGGAAAGTTTGAGAATTTGGAAGAAACTCAAAGATGCCATTCACGGAGAATACATTCATCTCTGGGAGTAGAGTTTCTTGACAATTCCTAATGAGGACAGCCGAAGAGAAGACTGTATCTGGTGATCCTATTGGGGATCTAGTTGTCTATTTCTAAGAATAAACGAAACGGCGTCACCTAGTTCTAGACGTAGTTGCCGGGGAAACTCGAAATATCTATACTATTATTACACAGTTGATATGAGTTTATGAAAGAAGACTTACAGTGAAACAGCCCCACAATACAGTTTATATGTATATGAAAGCGGTAAATGAAAGCAATAACCACTTACTCGGTTGTAGAGCTTCCATGCTGTTTGGTTAGTTGTTCAACAAAGAAAGATTGAAAACAACAGTATATTCAAAATCAAAGGCGAAAGTGCTTTGAAAAAGAAAGATTTGGGGCTTATAGCTCAAGGAGATGCCCAGGGTTTTATCAGTGAGCGCACTGTTGAATTTGTACAGAGGGACTTATACAAGTGACTGAGGCCCAAAATGTTTTCTGTACAAAGGGATGGGTCTTACACTCTCTCAAGAGGCCCAAAGTGTTTTTTAAAGAAAAAGAGTGGGGCTTATAACACGAGGGTAGGCCCAGATGATTTTTCTGTTTGAAATGGCGATCGCGCCGAGATTTTCTTTTAACGCAGAGGGACTTATACAATAAGTGAGGCCCAAATGATTTTGGTTAAAAGGGGGTTGGGTCTTACACTCTATTAGAGGCCCAAAAGTTTTGAATGGGTCTTATAGCTCGAGGAGAGGCCCAAGGTTATTTTTCAAAAGGCGACGATCGCGCCGTTTGTTTTTGACGGTAGCAGGACTTATACAATACACTGAGGCCCAAAATGTTTTGGTCAAGAAAGGATTGGGTCTTACACTCTATTAGAGGTCCAACAAGAGTTTAAAATGATTTATGAGGGTTGAATTAATCCAAAAAACCCTAATTTGTTTTCAAAAATGTATTTAATTGAATAAAAATTCAATTAAAATGATCAAACTTGTTTAACATGTGAAAAACAAATTGTGATCTTGGATTAATGCTTCAAAAATTAAGTATTAACCTACAAAATAATTAGAAAGCATTAAAAGTTGCAAAATCAATGTGGAAAAAATATTTTAAGTGTTAAAAACAATTAAAACATTAATTATTTGCAAAAATATCAATTATATGAAATAAATAATATTTTTGGGATTTTTTGATAAAATAAAATGTTTTAACATTTTTGTGAATTATTAAAAAAAGAATCAACTCAAAATCATTAAAACTCAGAGAGAAATTAATTTTTGAATCAATTAAATAAAATCACAAAATTCAAATATTTGAATTATTCAAAAATGGCGCCAAGAACACACCAAGAACACGCGCGTGTTCTGGGTTTGGCTGATTTGCATTTTCTCCTCAATTTCACTGAATACTTGATTATATCATGCAATCCACATATCATTATGCTCGTCTCAACCTCACGATCATGTCTATGTCAATTAATTTCATTTAAATTAAACATATAACAAGAAATCATGAAAAATCCTCAAGAACCCTAATTTCTGCATGAAGGCTAGGATTTTTGATACACGATTCAAACAAAGCAATTAATTGAGGGAAAACATTCCATGCATGATTATGAACATATGGCCAAATTATTGTGCAAGGAAATATGCATAGATTGAGAGATGACCAAGTATATGCTTACCTCTAAGCCGTGACAGCAAGTGCAATGTGATTTTTGATTTGGAGGTGTTACAGATGAGTGGTGATGATCTGAACAGCTTCCCTACACCTTATGGAGTGTGTTTGAATGGTTGGACTTGATTGAAATTGGCTGGATCAATTTGTGGTACCTCAGCTGCAACTTGATTGAAAATTTGAGCAACCAGCTGGTGATTTTGTGAAATTGGTGTTTCAGAAGTGATCTAAGTGTTTGATCAGCTCATATGTGATGTATGTGAGGTGTGTGAGTGATTGGTTTGATTGGAATTGCTCTCAAACTCAAAACCCGATAGTGACTTGCCTTAGAAGGCAAAATTGGAGTGAAAGAAGAGATTTTGAGGAAAGCATCTGTTAGATGGCTTTGGTGTACTCAAACTGATCACAATTGAGCTCTATTTATAGTAGAGCAAGTTTGTTTTGCAAGGAATAGTGAATGGCAGCTGGTAAGTAGGTTTGGCCAATGTTGGCAAATGAAAATCCAAGTCTCCTCTAGCCATTGACTAGAGGTTAGGGCACAGAGCTTTGGTTCCCTTGGTCTTGGATAAGTCTTGACTGATTTCAGATGAGAATGGCTCAGTCCATGCCACCTTGATGCTTCCATTGAATGCTTCAATCCAAATTTGGAGTCTTGTCCCTATTTTGGCCATTCTAGGTTCAACATGCTATTTCTTGTTCCATGGACTTTGGAGGCTAGGCTCAGTGATTATCCCCTTTAGATTCAATCCTCAGATGTGTCCAAGTGGATAGGAGCATTTGAATTTGGCTGATTTTGGCAAATCGAGCCAAAATGCAAAATCTGCCTTGCCTTTGATAGATTTCAGCAAGGCAACTTGACAATGTCATATCTCATGGTGTAAGTTGAATTTGGCAATGTTCTTGGCCATTTTGGAAAGCCCTTACATGATACAACAACTGTTTGAACAAGTTTGGTTTTGATCACTTTTGATTTCAAGTGAAAAATCCCTCTACATTTGGCAAAAAGTGAAGCAAAATCTGACTTAGTGAAATTTTCACTAAGTGTTGGAACAAAGTGTGATTTCTTGATTTTGATCACTCCATAACTCAAAATCCTTAATGAATTGGACTTAGGTCTAGTTGAAGTTTTTGTAGAGGGTAATAAGGGCTACAAATGCATCTTTGGATGAAAAAAATTGGCCTTGTGGTTTAGGAGTTATGATCCTCCAAAGTTAGTGTATTAGTGGTACTTTTTCCATAACTTAGAAAAATTTCTAAGTTTTATGGTTACCCCTTTTACAAGTTATCCCACTTTTCTTGATTTTTCTTGATGAATGATGATTCAAATCATACATTAACATCATTTTAGGGTTAAAAATCCATTTTGGTGAAAAATCTCAAAAAGTCAAAGTTGACTTTTGTGCACAGTTGACTTTTAATCAGATGAATTCCAAACTGTGCAATTCTTCAGGAAATCATGTCCTTGACCTAAATCAAACTTGATGGACATGTTCCATGGGTGTCATAGGGTATATTTGGGCATGTCCTAGGGTTTGGGAGCATGTCCTAGTCAAAAGTCAAAGTTACAATTGACTTTCCTCGCGAAACCCTAATTGTGGTGCAGATGGAAATGAGACTTGTTGCTCAAGCTTCTTGGATTAATCCATTGTTCCAAATGGATCAATATAGCTCATTAGAGACCCTCAAATCATGTCTTGAGGTCTTGGCTCTTGATTTGTCCCAAAAGTCAACTTAGGGGTGAATTAGGTCAAGAAACCCTAATTCCTGATTTTTGATGTATGCATCCCCTGAGGTCAAATTGACTTGATGCTTGGGTCCTTGAGGTTCCATGAAGTACATTGGGTTGTGTTTTGGATCTTTGGCTTATGCCCAGATGAAACTTCCCATCTAGAGGCCCTGGTCGACCAAAACCCTAATTTGGTGATACTGGCGATCTTGAGACTTGATCCACCTAGAAGGGAGCAGCCTTGTGCTTAATCCTTGAAGTGGGAGTCCTTTTGATCCATTGTGGATGTTTGAGAGGTTAGACAAGTTGAAGATCATGTCATTCCTTGATTGATCCTTTGTCTAAGGCTCTGAGAGGGCTTAAAACCCTAATTTTGATTGTAGTGAATGCTCATTGAAATTCTGGTACCAGACGTGTGATGTTAAGGTGCGATGTCACAACAACACACTCTGCAATGGACAGCAATAACAGAACACAATAACACAAGAAATTGTTCACCCAGTTCGGTCTAACTACCTACGTCTGGGGGCTACCAAGCCAGGGATGAAATTCACTACTTGTAGATATAATTTACAGACTCAACACACCAGTTGACAATCTCCTAAACTTATACTCTACTAGTGACTTTCTACCTAAGAAACCACTTAGATATGAGAACACTACTCAATCCCCTAAAACACTCAAAGAACACCCTCTTTGAGATCCCTTGATGTTGCTTCCTAGCTTTGATCAATCAACAACTCTCTATTGCTTCACAGCTTCTAGAGAGGACAGAAAATTCAACACCTATTCAAACCTAGAATAGTGTGATTACAAGTACTCTAAACAAACCCTAGACTCTAAGCCTCCAGCTCTTGATCTTCAATCTGTTTTCTGTACCTTCTTCCTTAGTCTTGTGCGCTTTATATAGCTCCTTGAATTTGGATTGGATTTGTCACAATATTTGATCAGATTTGTTAATTAAAAACTGAATCTTTTAAAACAGATTTTATCCCCAAAATCTTTTTAAATCTTCCACCTTTTAATTCTCCAACAAACCTGCAATCAAATCTCCCATGTAACAGAAAATATCTAGCCCAAGATATTCTCATCCAACGAGTCAACACTCTCCACAATTCCAGCTAATACGCGACCCTAATAACAACAAGCCCATGCTGTCATTAGCTTCAGTTCTGCAGGTCTGATGTTACAACATCACCTATGTGACATCAGACATCTACTTCAGCAACTAGCAACCTTAACACAGCCCAGTGTTAAGTGCAATGTTATGACATCAAGCCCATGACATCAAACATAGTTAACCTTCATAACTTAGTACAGCCCAGTACTAAGACTCAATGCTGCAACATCAACACCATGACATCAGCATTGAACACCTTGTTGTTTTACCAAAATTCCAACCAATCCAGGAACTTACAATCTCCCCCTTTAGCTAATTTTGGCTAAAACAATCTCTGCATCTTCAGAGACTTTAGCAGCGGAATATCTTCAATATTTTGAAACATTAACTTGCAGCAGTTTGACAATCTTCATATAGTCTTCATTACTTGATCTGCTGCAGCACCATCTTCATTATTGACAACAGCCAATTGGTGCTCCCCCTCAAAAACTTGAACCAGCATCACAGCTGTTCAGTAGCTCACAATGTGCAGCACTTTTCTCCCCCTTGATGTTTGCTTGGCTGCACTTCTTCAAATGCTAAGATATCTGTATCACTAGCTCAGTCTAAACTCCCCCTCAATAACTGCACTTCTGCATCACAACTAGCAGCACTCCTTGTCATTGCAGCACCTCTTGCATCTTGACTGACTCTTGACGATTTCTCCCCCTTTTTAGCCACAATTGGACAAACCTCAACAAGTACTTCTTCTGTCAGCAATATCCACATTTTGGAAATCCAGACATATTCTTCATCCATCCAGTTATGAAGGCTTCACACAATCATCCACACAATGCCTTCCACTGAACTCTAAGTCAACTCCTCACACACCAAGACAAGTGTACAATCTATTTAAGACCATGATTCAATCTTGTCTTCAGACATCTCCTCAGAAACATGTGCACACAAGATTCAAACAATTTGCTTCATATGACTAGAACCATTCAAGGCCACACCAATCAACAGCCTAATGTCATAACATGCTATCTGACACTATATCCTCATAAGAGGCAACCAATCTCCACAAGCTTGATCAGCATGCAATCTTCACAATAAATGCACCTTTACTGCAAAATCCATTGACAAGTACTCCCCCTGTCATGATTAACAAATGCTCTAGATGGAGATGAACATTTGAGCACATTTTCTGAGTACATGCATTTTGGTACCACTGTCCCTTCCTCCAAAGGCTATCATACAATTCATCTTCACCATCCAAGGCAAACCTTCTACTTCATCATTCTCCCGTATGACTATGTAGATGCTCCTTAGATATAATGTAAGCACTAAGCTTCAGATCCAGAACAAAGACATCCTTCACCAAGGATACTCTTGACACTCTTGACACCAGGGTATTACATATGCTCCACTACTTGATTTACTATCAGCAAAATAATCCAAACTCAACACTGTGTCACAACTCCACAAATTCTCAGCTTACTTATAAGCTTTACTGAGATCTAGTCTCTTCAAAAGATCACAATTCCTCTATCCTTACATCCACCAGTAGTTGTTGAAACTGGTGAAGTCTTCAAAGACAGTAATCATGCTTTGCCAAAACCAGCTACTAATCACATGACCATAATCTCCACCTCTTCTGACCAAAAATGCTAGAGCATCCAACTCCACATGTCCAATCTTAATCATCTTCCAGATATAACCACCAGCAAACATGACGTTATAACATCTTTTGGGACATCAGCTTCTTATCACCATTCAAAGGACTCATTGCACACAGAAGTCCTTCAAGAAGCTCCCAATAAAACATAGTCAGAGCAACTTATTCATACACACCTGAATACCAAAAGTTCCCACACCCTCTCTGTACCATATCCTAGCAAACTCAACCATATCCAGAGTATCTATACCAAATTCTTTTTCCAGAACATATTTCCACCATTTTATAAAAAGCACAAGAATGTTATCTAGTATGGCCTTTTGAATTTTCTCAGAAGTTCTAACAACAACGGCTTCCTTCATTTGAGAGATATCCTGGACATTATCATCAGACTTATCTCTGATCTTCCTATTTCTGGAAGAGATGAACACTTTACTCCTGGATTTTGTAGTATCATCCATATAGATCTTCTGCTTATCAGTTCTCATCTTTGGAGGTGACTCAATAGCTTTCCTCTTCCTTGATTTCAGTCGTTTAGCAACCCCAGGAACCACTTTTGCAATTAGTTCATCATCACTCTTCTTTATTTTAAGGCTTGAAGTACCTTTCTTGACTTGAGATGTTTTAACATCAGCTCTAACATCTGCATCTTCCAACCTAAGGATTGTCAACCTGTGAAATTTTTCTTCTGAACTATAGGAGTCATTAGTCAGGTTGTCATCTTTCTTGGCCTTGCAAGTATTCAGCTCCCAACACTTCTTAAGGTCACAGCTTTTGATCCTTCCATCAACATTGTTGACTCCTTCATTTTGCTCACATAACTGACTACTCAAGTTGGCTTTTAACACATCATCCAACTTAGGAGTAACAGCACCATAAGTCATTAACCCAGATTGACTTTTCACCATACTTTCACACTTGATGTCACCATCTGATGTTACAACATTAACCTTAACATCGCTAGATAAGCTGTCCTCTTGAGGTATCCACTGATAGCAATTATCTTTGGATCTTACTCCCTTCATCACTACCTCATTCTACTCATCAGCTACCACACATTCATCTTTGGTGTAGCTTACCTTGTAACCTTCATCACAAAGTTGACTTATGCTAATTAAATTAGCACTCAACCCTTGAACAAGGAGCACATTATCAAGAGTAAGACCATCATGATTCTTCACTCTTCCAACTCCTTCTACTACTCATTTTTCACCATTGCCAAAAATAACATCATTTGCATGGCAAGGATTGAACTCTACCAAATGCTTCTTGGATCCAGTCATGTGCTTTGAACATCCACTGTCAAAGTACCATGCATCCATAGCAAAATGTCCATCTGATGTGTGAGCCAATAGACATGTGACGTGAGCTTTAGGAACCCATTGTTTTACTACTTTGGGCCTGACCTCCTTCTGTCTGGGTTGAGGAGCAGAATTTGGATAACCATGAAGCTTGAAGCAAGAGAACTGCATATGTCCAAATCTGCCACAGTAGAAGCATCTAACTCTGTCATCTTTAAAGTGGTTAAACCTTCTGCCACCATGATGATAATGTTGCTGGTGCTGCCATCCATAGTGTTGATTTCTTCTTCTATGATAAGGCTGTTGTCTTCTACTACCATAGTTTGACTGTCTTCTATGGTAAGGATACTGTCTTTTGAACTGTCTCCTATGGTGATGAGGCTTCCTTCTTCCATAGTTATGAGACACGACATTGTTGTATCCATATTCATACATGTTCCCCTGATGTTGATGAACCATGTTCTGATTGAACCTAGCAGCCTTCATGTTCTTGTGATATTGAGGTGGCATATACTAACTAGCTCCCTGAGATTGCACCTTCTTCTGATGATGAGCACTCTTCTTCTCAACATTCTGAGGCTGTGGATGAGTAACCTTCTTAGGTGTAGAATTATGTCTCTTTGTTTGATGCTGAGACATTGGTTGAGACATCTCCTTCTTGGTTCCTGAAGTACTTGCTTCAGCAGTTACCTTTTTCTCAGCCACAAATCCTAATCCAGTCTTGTCTCCAGCTACCCTTTCTGTCTGAAGGATCTTATCAAGTGTGTCTGTACCACTGTTCAGCATCCTAACAGATTTGGTCATATGATCAAGATGAGCTTTGACCAATAAGACTTCATTTTCTAAATCAGCTTTAGCAGTCTCAAGCTGGACAATCTGTATCTTCTGTTTTTCACTTTCTTGATAGATTTCTGCACTCTTCAGAAAAAGCTCATGATAGGAGGCTGCTAACTCCTCAAAAGTCAGTTCCTCTTCACTAGAATCACCATCAGAAACAACTGTTCATGTTAAGGCTCTAACATGCTTTGCTGACTCACCTTCACTTTCACTATCAGATTCAGACTAAGAAACTGTCATGGCCTTCTTCTGCTTCTTCAAGAATGTGGGACATTCTTTCTTGACATGTCCATAACCTTCACATTCAAAGCACTGAACTCCTTTATCTTGGGTAGTCTTCTCTTCATCCTTCTCTTTTGATTTGCTGATGTCAGAAGAGATGTTCTCGACATTAGGCCTGGAGTTATAGTTCATCTTCTTGAACACTTTGTTGAACTGCCTTCCCAACATAACTATGGCCTGAGGCAGATCCTCCTGGGACTCAGAACTCTTTCCCTTTTCTTCCTGATCATTTGACACCAAGGCTATGCTCTTTGGCTTCTTTTCTGGTTCTTCCTCGTTCAAGCCAAGCTCAAAAGTTTGAAGAGACCCAATGAGCTCATCAACTCTCATCTTGCTGATGTCTTGTGATTCTTCAATGGCAGTTACCTTCATCTTATACTTCTTAGGAAGGGACCTAAGGATCTTTCTTACAAGCTTTTCTTCTATCATCTTCTCACCAAGAGCACTGGATGCATTGGACAGTTCAAGGACATTCATGTGGAAGTCGTGAATAGTCTCATCTTCCTTCATCTTTAGACTTTCAAATTTTGATGTTAAAATCTGAAGTCTTGACATTTTTACTCTAGAAGTACCTTCATGAGTGGCCTTCAAAATATCCCATGCAGCCTTAGCAGTTTCACATGAGTTGATCAACCTGAATATGTTCTTGTTAACTCCATTGAAGATAGCATTTAGGGCTTTTGAATTCCCAAGGGCAAGCTCATCTTCTTCCTTGGTCCACTCTTCTTTAGGCTTTAGCTTAGAGGTGCCTTCTTTATCCTTGCCAGCATCATCTTTCTCACACACAACTGGAGCTTCCCACTCTTTAATGACAGCCTTCCAAGCTCTGCTGTCTAATGACTTTAAGAAGGTAGTCATTCTAGGCTTCCAATACTCATAGTTTGAGCCATCCAAAATAGGGGGTCTGTTGACAAATCCTCCAACCCCTTTGTCCATCTTTACACCAGAAAGTAACTTCCCTAGATCTCACCCAGAGACAGACAGGATGCCTGCTCTGATACCAAATGAAATTCTGGTACCAGACGTGTGATGTTAAGGTGCGATGTCACAACAACACACTCTGCAATGGACAACAATAACAGAACACAATAACACAAGAAATTGTTCACCCAGTTCGGTCTAACTACCTACGTCTGGGGGCTACCAAGCCAGGGATGAAATTCACTACTTGTAGATATAATTTACAGACTCAACACACCAGTTGACAATCTCCTAAACTTATACTCTACTAGTGACTTTCTACCTAAGAAACCACTTAGATATGAGAACACTACTCAATCCCCTAAAACACTTAAAGAACACCCTCTTTGAGATCCCTTGATCTTGTTTCCTAGCTTTGATCAATCAACAACTCTCTATTGCTTCACAACTTCTAGAGAGGACAAAAAATTCAACACCTATTCAAACCTAGAATAGTGTGATTACAAGTACTCTAAACAAACCCTAGACTCTAAGCAGCTCTTGATCTTCAATCTGTTTTCTGTACCTTCTTCCTTGGTCTTGTGCGCTTTATATAGCTCCTTGAATTTGGATTGGATTTGTCACAATATTTGATCAGATTTGTTAATTAAAAACTGAATCTTTTAAAACAGATTTTATCCCCAAAATCTTTTTAAATCTTCCACCTTTTAATTCTCCAACAAACCTGCAATCAAATCTCCCATGTAACAGAAAATATCTAGCCCAAGATATTCTCATCCAACGAGTCAACACTCTCCACAATTCCAGCTAATACGCGACCCTAATAACAACAAGCCCATGCTGTCATTAGCTTCAGTTCTGCAGGTCTGATGTTACAACATCACCTATGTGACATCAGACATCTACTTCAGCAACTAGCAACCTTAACACAGCCCAGTGTTAAGTGCAATGTTATGACATCAAGCCCATGACATCAAACATAGTTAACCTTCACAACTTAGTACAACCCAGTACTAAGACTCAATGCTGCAACATCAACACCATGACATCAGCATTGAACACCTTGTTGTTTTACCAAAATTCCAGCCAATCCAGGAACTTACAATGCTCAACAACCCTTGAGGCATTTGGTGAGGCATGATGGTTCATCCCTATTGTGATGATGATTTGTACAATGATGGGAAATCTTAGTGGTCAAAATTTGGGGTATGACAGATGCCCCTATTTAATCTTCTTGGACCCGAAGGTGTGAATGACGAAGGTATTCGGGCATTCTGGGTGCAAGAGGATTAAATATCGGAATACCCAAAATTTTGATGGCTATGAATGGCAGATCGCATCCATCTTCTTTTGCTGAGCAATGATGCTTAGAAAAGGTAAACTTCCCCTCGATCCTGGTTTCCTACCAAGGAACTGGTCTTAGTTTCTGATTTAAACTTCCCCTCGATCTTGGTTTCCTACCAAGGAACTGGTCTTAGTTTCTTTTGTCAATAAACTTAATTGACAAGGGACATTATGCGTAGCGGCTTTCCTTCAAACTTCTCGCCGAATTTTCCTGGGGAGATGCCATTTGAGTGGAAAAAGTTTCGATGTCAGACTTGCTGGGGAACCCAGTCGTCTGAGTTGTAGAGGTGCAGAAACTTCTCTGTTGGAGACGCCATTTGTCGATTCTACTGGGGGAAAGCGAGTATCTTGAGAGACTGTTTCCACTTGGGGATCTTATATCATACTTTTCTCGGGATCTTCCCAGAGAAATGCCATATGATGGGGTCCAATTTTGAGGTGCCGATGACCTTTTCATCAGCGGATTTTTGGAGAAATACTGATGTACTACCGAATCTTTGCTTAAGAGGCTTTCTCTGGGGATTTTCTTTAATCCGGGAAAGCAAGGATATCATCTTCAATGGCGAAGAGTGACATCTGTTGAAGGTTCTCTGGCTCTTCAGAGGTTCAAGTTATCAAAGTGGTCGAGTGCCGACTCTGATCTAAAGATACACTGGTGGCGACATTGTTCAGACACAACATTTCCTGACGAGGAAAGAACTGACAACTCGATTGAGAGAACTCCTATCACTAAGGGACAAGACCGACTAGAGTGATAGCGATGCAATATGAAATGTGAATGCCAATCAATAATGCAATGATGCATGTATGTATATGCTGACAAAACTGACGCGACACACAAACTAAAAGATGAACATGACTGGATACTCGGCCATCGCGGGGTGTATAGAGATATTGCTGGTTCAAGATAGCAATTCCACCTTGTTTAGGAGAGATAATCCCTGCGGGGAATACTGTTGATCGGGCTTAGGAGATGAGAAATCGACCGAGGCGTGTCAGATGAAACAAGGTCTCTAACACAGTTGATCCCTTCATTCAGGCGTACTGGGTTAGAAGGAGCACTTTGATTCTGCACTTTGAGGTTCGAACACCTTTGGAGATGCGATTGATGTTCTTTCGATGTTTAACAGTCAAAAGAAATTGCCATCTTTATTTTAAAAGCAGAAAAAGTTTTAACAAGTAAATTCATTTTTGTTTTATTTCAAGAATCGTTAATCATGTTAACAACGTCGTTCTGTAAAGCTAAAACAAGCAAGAATTACAAACAAAAGCACAAGGCTCAAATTTTATTGATAAGATGGAGATCAGCCAAACGCGCGATTCCATTGAGTATTTACAAAGTTTAAAAATGGTAATTTACAGGGAAAAGGGCTATGTTGAAACATAACGACCACTATCCTTCTACCAACTTTGAATTCAGGGCATCCTGAGCTTCTTTCGAAGATGACCTTGACTGGAGTTTTCCTCTGATGGATGATGTAACTGCTGCTGCTGAGGGACTTGCCTCTGTTGAACATAGTTACTTGCCATTATCCCTAATTTTTGCCTGGATTGTTCTATGATGTTTCCAATCCACCAGGATGATTTTTTTATATGTCTCTAACTTTTACCTGGACCGCCCTTTCGGGTTTTCAATCCACCGAGACGTTTTTTTTTAGTTTAGGCGAAGTATTTCTTGACTACATCAACATTCGTGGGGTAGGCAAATTCCTCTCCGTCCATGGTTGCAAGTCTCAAGGCGCCGCCTGAGAAAGCTTTTGTGACCACATAAGGGCCATCATAATTTGGAGTCCATTTGCCCCGAGAATCAGTGAGAAAAGATTGTATCTTTTTGAGCACAAGGTCTCCTTTCCTGAAGACACGAGGTCGGACCTTTTTGTCGAACGCCCTCTTCATTTTCTGTTGATATAACTGACCGTGGCATAGTGCCGTTATTCTCTTTTCTTTGATCAGATTCAGTTCGTCATGTCGACTTTGACACCATTCAGCTTCGGTGAGTTTAGCTTCCATCAATACCCTGATTGACGGGATCTCTACTTCTATGGGGAGAACTGCCTCCATGCCATATACTAGAGAGAAAGGGGTTACCCCTGTTGAAGTCCGGACAGATGTGCGATAACCGTGAAGAGCAAAGGGTAGCATATCGTGCCAGTCTTTGTAGGTTACAACCATCTTTTGAACGATCCTCTTGATGTTCTTGTTAGCCGCTTCTACTGCCCCGTTCATTTTAGGTCGGTAGGGAGATGAGTTATGATGTTCGATCTTGAACTCTGCGCACAACTCCTTCATTATCTTGTTGTTCAAGTTAGATCCATTGTCAGTTATGATCTCGCTTGGAACACCATAACGGCAGATGATATTGTTTTTGATAAATCGGACCACCACTTGTCGGGTTACATTAGCGTATGATGCTGCTTCAACCCACTTGGTGAAGTAATCAATGGCTACCAGGATAAACTGATGTCCGTTTGAAGCCTTGGGCTTAATCAAGCCAATCATGTCGATTCCCCATATGGAGAAAGGCCACGGGGAAGAAAGAACTTTGAGATGTGATGGCGATACATGAATTTTGTCAGAGTATATCTGACACTTGTGACACCTCCTCATGTACTTGTAGCAGTCGGATTCCATGGTTAACCAATAGTACCCTGCTCTCAGAATTTTTCTCGCCATTGTGTGTCTGTTGGCGTGAGTGCCAAAGGATCCTTCATGAATTTCTTACATAAGCATGTCTGCTTCTAGTCTGTCTATGCATCGGAGAAAGACCATGTCAAAATTTCTCTTATAGAGAGTGTCACCGCTCAGGAAGAAGTTTCCAGCCAATCTTCTGAGGGTTTTTCTGTCTTTTCTGAGTGCCCCAGATGGGTACTCTTGTTTCTGAAGGAAGCATTTGATATCATGATACCAAGGTATGTCATCTATGACTGCTTCAATCGTGAAGACGTAAGCGGGCCGTTCAAGGCGCATTATGTCGATCTTAGGTAAGTCGTTCCATTGACCTACACTAATCATGGAAGAGATAGTGGCTAATGCATCAGCCATGTGATTCTCATCACGAGGGATGTGATGAAACTCAACTCTGTTGAAGAAAGGTAACAATCTTCTTGCATAGTCTTTGTAAGGAATTAGTCCTGATTGGTATGTGTTCCAATATCCTTTAATCTGGTTCATAACCAAGGCTGAGTCGCCATATACATCCAAGTTTTTGATCCTTAAATCAATTGCTTCTTTGAGACCCATGATACATGTTTCGTATTCGGCCTCGTTGTCCGTACACTTGAATGTAAGTCTGGCGGTGAAAGGAATGTGGGTACCCTGAGGGGTAACAATGATTAACCCAATTCCGTTTCCATAATGATTAACTACTCCGTCAAAGATAAGTCCCCATTGGGAACCTGGTTCTGGCCCTTCACTGGGTAGCGGTTCATCGCAGTCTTTCATCTTTAGATACATGACATCTTCGTCTGGGAAGTCAAACCCGATTGATTCTTGATCGTCAATCGGTTGATGAGCCAAATGATTGGCTAAAATACTTCCCTTAACGGATTTTTGAGCGTGGTACTCTATGTCATATTCTGATAACAACATCTGCCAACGGGCAATTCTTCCCGTAAGAGCAGGTTTTTCGAAGACATACTTGATTGGATCCATTTCTGAGATCAACCAAGTAGTATGACGAATCATGTACTGGCGAAGACGTTTGGCTGCCCAAGCCAAAGCGCAGCAAGTTTTCTCGAGCATTGTGTACCGAGTTTCACAGTCGGTGAAATTCTTGCTTAGATAGTAAATGGCAGACTCCTTCCTTTTAGTTTCGTCTTGTTGGCCAAGTACACATCCCATTGAGTCCTCTAGGACCGTGAGGTAAATGATCAGTGGTCTTCCTTCCACTGGAGGTGATAGAATCGGAGAATTCAATAGATATTCCTTAATACTGTCGAATGCGGTTTGGCAATCTTCTGTCCAAACGCAATCCTGGTTCTTTTTCAGTAATTTGAAAATCGGCGCACATGTGGCGGTCATAAGGAATATGAATCTGGAGATGTAGTTTAAACGTCCCAAGAATCCTCTGACTTGTTTTTCAGTTTTCGGAGAAGGCATTTCTTGAATGGCCTTGACCTTGTCAGGATCAACCTCAATTCCTTTCTGGCTGACGATGAACCCTAGTAGTTTCCCTGAACGGACACCTAAGGTGCACTTGTTGGGATTCAAGCGGAGCTTGAATTTTCTCAAACGTTCGAACAATTTTGACAGATGTTCAACGTGCTCACTCTCTGTTTTATATTTTGCAATCATATCATCGACATATACCTCGATTTCCTTATGTATCATGTCATGAAACAGAGTAGTCATGGCCCTTTGATAGGTTGCCCCGGCGTTCTTCAAACCAAACGGAATTACCTTGTAACAAAAGGTACCCCATGGGGTAATGAACGAAGTTTTCTCCATGTCTTTCGGCGCCATTTTGATCTGGTCATAGCCCGAGAATCCATCCATGAAGGAGAATACTTTGAACTTTGCTGTACTGTCTACCAGCATGTCAATGTGTGGTAAAGGAAAGTCGTCCTTTGGACTTGCCTTGTTCAGATCTCGGTAGTCGACACACATTCTGACCTTTCCGTCCTTTTTGGGAACAGGTACGATGTTGGCTAACCATTGAGGATATTCAGCTGTAGCGAGGAAACCCGCATCAATCTGTTTCTGTACCTCCTCTTTGATTTTGATGGCCATGTCCGGGTGAGTGCGTCTCAACCTTTGCTTTACTGGCGTACATTCCGATCTTAACGGTAAGTGATGTTCCACGATGCTGGTATCCAACCCTGGCATATCCTGATAAGACCAAGCGAATACATCAGGAAATTCTCTGAGAAGCTTTATCAAACTCTCTCTGGCAGTTGGACTGAGCAGTGCCCCGATCCTGATTTCTTTTCTCTCTTGCTCTGAACCCAAGTTTACCGTTTCCAACGGTTCTTTGTGAGGTTCAATGGAACTTTCCTCTTGTCTGAGTAATCGGGAGATCTCTTCTGGAATTTCGTTGTCATTTTCTTCTTCAGCCTCGAATACCGGGAACTCAAAGTTGGGAGAAGGCATCGGATCGTATGTTTTAACGGGGTTTAAAACAAGCAATCTGCATGACGTGATGATTCGTGTTTAGAAGAGATAGAGAAAATGCAAGTGTGTGCAATGTATTTATTTTATTACTGCTTGCTTTTTTTTTAATTGTTTTTTAGGATTACCATTTTCTTTGAAACAGCAAAAAGAGAAAACAGCAATTAGTGCGGAAATTACAGAACGACATTATTTATTAATGAACAAGTCGATCCTTGAAACTACAGTCCTATAAAACAAAACTCTATCGCTTCGAGCAAAGCGAAAAGGGAAATTTACAGAAAGCGAGCCCTATCAAAACATCCATTTCACCTGGGTAGGGTGAAAGGTTAAAGATGGCAATTACTTTGACTGATGAACGACCTTCGGAACCTCGACAGCAACCCATTGGCGGCGAACTCCTCGGTGAATCACAAAGTATGGCACCTTCCTTGATTTGTTTTCAGAAATGACGCTGATTTCTGGTGAAGCAGGATCATTGGAATCTGTCTCCCAGGCAGAATTGTCGTAGGAGAATTCCTCTGTTGCATTTTGCATAGCGTTTGTGCTCTCAGGTACATCTCCCCATCCAGTTGCCTGGATATCCTCGAGCCTGATACGAGAGCTTTCGGGAGCGGTGTACTTGACCATGAAGTCGTATTTTCCACTTGGTTCTCCCAGAGTGTCCCAAACTTCTTTGGAACTGGAGGAGTCATCTCTCTCAATGACGTTGACCTCGGGAAAAGCATAGTTGATGAACTCAAGTCCTGCAAACGTTGCGAATTCATCTTCATGTTGAGTAGTTTCTGAATGACCTGAGTGTTGCTCCCATGACATGGTGGGGACACAGGTATTCTGTTCAATGACGGTCAGCTGATTTTCATTGTTCGGCTGACCCTCTTGCCCCAAGTTTCCTGGGTAAGGCTGCCACATTGGCAGACCATCCATTGGGCCATTGTAATTGTAGTCAAAGTTGTCTTTCATCAGAGTGTCCTCCTCTAATGAATTTGGAGGAGCGTGGCATCCTTCCGGATCACAATCCCCGTAGATCATTTTGACATCTGATCTTGGTATAAATCTCGGACTTTCTGTAGGAAAGCAAAAAGGCATAGGCACCTCTTCTTGAGACATATAACCGTCCTTGTTAAGGTAGGACTTCCATTCTTCATCTGTGTCAGAGGGATCTTCCTCATTGATAGCATGAACTGTCTGAGACACTGGGTGAAGGAAACCTCCACTGTGGAATAAGTTTTGAAGGGGATGAAAACTTTCATCGTTGGCAGCTGTCCGGGTACAGGTTGCAGAAAAACCAAGACCCTTCTTTGTTTTATTGTCAATAGGAATGACAAGCTGTCCCCATCCTGTTGTATCGGTACTCTCGACCGCTTTAATAGCATCTTTGTATGAGGAAATCGAGGTTCCTCCTCTGAACTGATTATTCTCACTTACCGACAGTGCTTGGAACTGAGTTCCAATAACCTCCTCGGGTTCTATACCAGTAGACGATGACAAGTTGCTTACAAGCAAGGCTTGTTCCCCATAAACTGTGACAAGTTGATCATTCTTGACGAACTTTAGCTTTTGGTGGAGGGTCGAAGTGACCGCTCCAGCCTGATGTATCCAAGGTCTTCCTAATAAACAACTGTATGTTGCCCGGATATCCATGACCTGTAAAGTGACTTGGAAAGTGTGAGGACCAATAGTTATGGTAAGATCAACTTCGCCGATAACTATTTTTCTGGATCCGTCGAATGCTTTGACGACAACCTTGCTAACCCTCATCGGAGGTCCTTTGAATGATAATTGCATCAAAGTGGACTTCGGCATAACATTCAGGGCTGACCCTGTGTCTACCAGTACGCTGGCTAAAGCATCGTCCTGGCAGTTAACTGTGATATTGAGCGCCATGTTATGACGACGACCCTCTTCAGGTAATTCTTCATCACTAAATCCCAAATTGTTGCAGCAAGTGATGTTAGAGATAATGCTATCGAACTGTCTGATTGTTACATCCTGTTCCACAAAGGCTTGCTCCAAGACTTTCTATAGAGCCTCCCTGTGGGCTTCTGAACTGAGTAACAGTGATAACACTGAGATCTTTGAAGGAGTTTGTAATATATGATCAACAATGTTATATTCACTCCTTTGGATGAGCTTTAGCATCTCATCATCATTTTTCGAAAGGTCGGGATTACTGGATTGATCGACTGGGGGATCGGGAGCTTCTGTCTGAAGTTCCTTTTCCTTGTTAAGTTCCCCAACCCCTCGGTTGAAGATTCTACCACTCTGTGTTGCTCGACTGATGTCTGCAATGTTCACAACGGAGGGTAATGGAATTTCCTTTCCATTTTCAATTATTGTTGCACCGTATTTGTAAGGGATCGCCTTAGCTGATTCATACGGTAGCGGTCCTGGTAGATAGATGACTACAGGAGCCTTCTGATTTTTCTGACCATCATAAGTAATCTCGATCCGTTCCCGGTTGGGAACTTTAGATTCGTCAAGTAGAGGGATAATGGCAAAAACATCCCTGGTCCTATGATGACCAGAGATTGTGACAACATCCTCAACTTGATCGGCAAGGTAGTTCGGCGACCAGTTGATGGGTCCAGAACCCGAATAGGGACGAATTTCTCCATGATCGACCTGACCCTGAAGAGCTGCCCTCACAAGGTAACACCCTTGGTTATTTTTCGAACAGACGCTACAACTGTCATAGTTGTGTGGTGGCACCTGGCCACGCCCACTTTGAATACAATGTAACCTCACTAGGTTAGCTTCCATAGATCAAACATCTTGACTCTGATGCCGAGTGGGGTTTCTATTACTGATACTAATTTACTGAGTATCTTCATCCATATAAATTGGCATCCACCAATGATTTAACAAGTGCTGAAATGCCTCCTGGACAAGGGTACAACCTCGATCGTTTTCGCAACCCGCTTTACAGCTTTGATAGTCATGTGATATTAAGAATCTGAGTCGGACCTGCTCAGCATGTAACTCTACCAGGTTGGTATTCATCACGCGAATATCAAAGATCTGAACCATGTTGATTTGATAGGAGTTCCTATCATGGTAGTCTTGGATCCATCCAAGATCCATCTGACGCTGGAGGGCCTCTTGTATGAAAGAGCATCCCTGTTTGTTTACCGAGCAAATCAGACAAGAACTGTAATCGTGCCGCGGAAGATTATGATACTGGCTTTGCCTTGAGTGCATCGCCGCCAAGTTGACATTCATTGCACGGATGTCGTGGTGTTGAATGACGTTAGAATTCGTGTAAACCATGTTAACTCCACGAACTCGGTGCTCTTGGATCCATCCGAGATCCATCTGTTCCTGTAGAGCTGATTGCACTACAGAACATCCTTGATTGTCTTTAGAGCAGATATCACACTGATGATAGTTATGAGGTGGCACATGGCCATATCCACTCTGTCTACAATGCATCTTTACCAGATTGGTTTTTAACAAGAGTACATCGTGAATTTGATAGACATTGTTATTCTCTTTCTCAATCAGATTGACTGCAGCCTTCTCATGTTGAGGAAGCGGGTTCGTGAGAACATTATGATTCGTATCTTTGAAGGATAAGACCCCGCTCCTAACAAGTTTTTGCACGTCGGACTTGAAATTGAGACAAGTCTCTATGTTATGCCCTGAACCTCCTTGATGATAAGGGCATGTTTAATCCACCTTAAACCAAAAAGGAGGATTTTCTGGTACTGTAAGAGGAGATTTAGTCTGAATGTGCCCCTTAGCCAGTAGTAATGGAAACAGTTCTGCATACGTCACGGGTATAGGATCAAATCCTGGTGGCCGTGTTGTATGGTTGTTGTTATATGGAGGACGAGCCTGTTGAAGAGGCTGTTGTGTCCTTTGCTGGTCAGGTTGGCTCTGCGCAACCTGAGGTTGATACGTAGGAATAGGCGCAGGGCTGATAGCAGGAGTCACAGCTGCTACCGGTTGATAACGTCGTCTTTGCTTTCTGAGAGAGATATTCCCAATATCTTGCTCTTTTTTCTTAGGGAGAGCACTACCGTATTTTTTAGTACCGCTTGTCGATCCAGTATCTTTTACCAAACGTCCTTCTCGGACGGCTTCCTCCAGACATACACCCATGCCGACCATTTCGGTGAAATCACTGGGCGCACTGGTAACCATTCGGTCATAGTAAAATGAGCTTAAGGTCTTTAAGAAGATCTTTGTCATCTCTTTTTCCTCAAGAGGTGGACAAATTTGAGCAGCAATTTCACGCCACCTTTGAGCATACTCCTTAAAGGTTTCCTTGTCCTTTTGTGACATCGATCTGAGTTGATCTCTGTCGGGTGCCATGTCCAAATTGTATTTGTATTGTTAGACGAAGGCAGTACCAAGATCTCTGAAACTGTTGATCGTAGTACGGTTTAAAACCATGTACCATTTGAGTGCGGCACCGGTTAAACTATCCTGAAAGTAGTGAATCAGTAGGTCCTGATTCTCCGTATGGGCTGACATCCGCCGAGCGTACATCACCAGATGGCTTTGAGGGCAAGAGTTACCCTTATATTTTTCAAAGTCGGGCACTTGGAACTTGTGCGGGACTTTCACATTTAGGACCAAGCAGAGATCTGCGGCGTCCTTTCCAAATAGATCTTGACCGCGAATGGCATGCAGTTCCTTCTGCATTTCCGAGAATTACTCCTGGAATTCATCCATTTTATCAAACATAGTTTCCTTCTTACCAGAAGGTGTTGGTGGACTCTGTCCTTCCGGGACAGTGTGCACCACAAGGGGTGGTACCGTGACTACAGCAATGAGTCTTGGCATTTCCCGAAGTTTGTAACCTTCAGGAGTCTTCAACATGCCCCTGGCATCTTCGCTTTCCCGAAGTTTGTAACCTTCAGGCCCAGCGGCTTCTGTTGTGATTCCCTGATCCTCATTGATCGGCGGAACATATCCTTCTGGGATATAGTTAACAAGCATGACCCAAGGACGATCTTTCGGTATCTGATACCTAGGATCATACCTCTCCACTACGGGCGTTGAGGTGATCTCTGAGATCACAGTTCTTTGTAGCTGAGCTTCTGCCATGGCTTGCATGTCGTTACGAAGCTTTCTCATATCCTCTCTCAGAGCGTCGATCTCTTCTTTCAACTCTCTGTTTTCTTCCTCAAGATCATCCATCCTTTTCTGACGATTGGCCCGAGTATTATACGAATGAGACAGTTTGACTCTAGAATTGAGACACAAACGTGAGATTCGTAGGGAAGAAGAATACGCGATGTAAGAATGATGAATGCAATGATTATATTAATTGTTCTTTTTTTGGTTTAATCAAAATAAACTTCGACAATTAGATTGCAAATATCAAACAGTGGGGAAACCCCTTTTTATTGAATTCCAAAGGATTACAGAAATGGAAATACAGTAGATTACAAAGTGCAAAAACAGAAACCCAAACTAATGGGTCCCGAGTCCTCTCTGAAGAGAAATCGGGTGCTAATTCTGGTATCTTCCTTTTCTTTGACCGGGGCTCTTGGGCCGTTGTCGGGTTGTCATTCCTTTGCCAAGTGAAAGGAGCCAACAAATTCCTTTGGTCATCTTGATTATCTATAGCATGTTGCTCTAAAATTTCAATCAGAGCATCTTTTTCTTTCAGTAATTGCTGTATTTTGATGCACTCTATGTCGAGGGTGCGGTACTTGTTCTTCCAAGACCTTCTCTCCTTTTGAATTTTGTTGAGAGTAACCTGACGCTTTTCAGTTTCCGTCATGAAGTACATGACAGATTCCCTCGGCGGAAGAATTCCGTAATGAGGATAAGGCATCTTTATCTTGAGAGCTCTAGTTTGTACCCAATGGAGATAAGGCTCCACCGAGACACAGTCTGATTTTCCTAGAGACTCTCGTCCTTTCTTATGAACATGCTTCCAAGCGTGCACTATTTCCATCTTTAGTGCTCTGTCACTTTCTCCTTCCTTGAAGAAAAGACCTTCCAGATGAACACCCAGTGGGACGTGTCTCATCGGGTATCCAAATTGACGGCGAACCAATACCGGATGGTAGTTGATTCCTCCTTTAGTTCCTATAAGGGGTACATTGGGGAAGTTTCCACAATGGTTAATGATCCTGATTCCATCATAAATCCTATTACACCAATCTATATCAGAGTTGGTAAGAGACATGGTCTTCTGCGACCAACGTAAGGCACTCTTGCAATCCCAAAAAGCAGCAGACTTGGGCAAGTGAGAGATAAACCATTTGTAAAGCAGAGGTACACAACATGTGATCTCCCCTCCGCTGTACAAATTCCCCAAGTGTACAGAATGATACGCATCTGCGAGCAAAGTCGGTACAGGGTTTCCAATGAGAAAAACCTTAATGGAGTTAATATCGACGAAGTTATTGATGTTGGGAAACAAAAATAACCCGTAGGTAAGCAAGACAAAGATGCTTTCAAAAGCAGTCACGTTTCCTATATTGGTAAAATACAGGGCCTTCTTTGTCAAGAAGTGGGCTGGCAAACCTTGGATGCCACCCTTAGTAATTAGGTGAGTCCTAACTTCAGACTCGTCCAAATGAATTGCTCTCGCAATGGTCTGATTCTTTGGAATTTCTTCCAGTCTAGAAAATGGAGCTCGATCTGTAATGTGTAGATCGATCAGGTGAGAATACTCCTCCAGCGTTGGTGCAAGCTGGTAATCCGGGAATGTGAAACAGTGATAAACCGGATCATAAAACTGAATGAGCGCATCCATGATTCCCTCAATCACATGGACTCTTAATAATGGTAGCAAACCTCCGTGCTTGGCTCTGAAAGCCTCAGGGTTAGTGATCATCCTCGCTAACCTTCTCAAATCCTCTAATTTTGGAACCTTGAAGGTATACTGGTGAGTTCCCCTTCTACCGAAATCCATTAGTGCAATCCTTTTCTCTGATATTTGCAATCACAGTCTTAGTTTATTTTGAAAGAACAGAGAGACTAGAAGAGAAGATTTTTTGAATGTTTTAATGTTTTTTAGATGAATGCATGAATGCAGCACACAAAAACATAAAAAAACATGGGGTCAAAGGGTCGTTGTCATGAAGTCAAGGCTCTACCCATCCCCAAAGGTTTATACTAAGGTGATTTTTGTACCTGTACTCATTATCATCAGCTCCTCCTAGGAAAGCAAAATAACAAGCGGATCGCCAGCGAGTTGTAGAGCAATCTTAGAGTAAGTGCCATTCACCGAGAATAGATCACCAGCCTCAAATGAGGGTAGTATCGCGTAACAACTATTTCCGATAGTTTCCGCACTACGAAAGGGTTTGGCTCCTCAGCTTCTCAGACTTAACAACCGGCCCATTGTCTAGGTGAGAGAATGGGTTGCGTTGGTCAGCCTCCACTGAGGTTGATGGTCGACCCCGTCGCCATCACTTATCTTAGGTGTATACTCATTCTTTCCACATACGGCATCACCCGCATTCCCATTAGTAGAAAAATAAACATGTATAGCAATTAGGAAAAGCAGTATATATATTTGTCCTAATCATCCTAGACCTATGAAGCTAAGAATCCTAAGTTCCCGACAGAAAATGGGTTCCCCGGCGGAAGCCCCAATCTGTGGTATTCACACAAGTGAAGAGAAGGAAGAAAGAAAACAGAGACGAATAGGCCCCACGGTGGGCGCCATTTTTCTGTAGCGAGCGATTTTGGACGCGGTTCTTAAGCGTTGGTCGCTCTCTGCGGTTGAGCTCAAAACTACAGGTTGATTCATTTTTTATCCTATTGTGAGTTGATGAAGGAAGGGAAATAGATGTCTCCAATTAACCCTGCTTTGCATACTGAGTTTAAACAGCGGTCTGTTAGGTTACGAATGCTATCAATGTGGGGGGGGCCTTTCTTGTGCTATTTAACAGAATGACAGGTTTCTGGCGGGGAACAAGGATTAGGATGTTAGGACTGATGCTTTTGAATGACTGCTTTTGATTTATGGATATATGGGATTTGGTTTTTTTGTTGATTGTGCTCGCTAAGATCTTTTCTTTCGATTTAATGCCTACGTATTCCCGTTTACCGAAACAGGGAAATCAGAGCGTTCGTAGTTCCTCCTATTCTATGGGAGGAAATGGTTGTTTTGGTGTCTTGTTCAAAGCCCAAGACGTGAAGCGAAAGGGTGGTTTGTATCTTGTTCAAAGCCCAAGATGTGAAGCTGAAAAGTCTATTTGTGTCTTGTTCAAAGCCCAAGACGTGAAGCTAAAAGGTCTCAACTTTAGAGAAAACTTGTCATCTCTAAAGAGGGGGTTGTATGTCACAACTGTTTATAAAGGAGAATTACTTTAACCGGGATACGCGGATCCTAGTAATGCCATAATTTCCTTTATAGGGGGTTTTAACCTGGAGGAGAAGACTTTAACTCAGTGTAGAGCAATGCTATCTTTCCTTAGGAATTTCTCATGCTAAAAGAGAGACAGTGGCATGGATGTAGATGATCCAGAGGCTTGCCGCTTACAACGATTAGATGAAGGGAGTTGTTTGATGTTTGTTTACTGTGAACGAGGCACAGTTTTGATGCTAAAAGGTTAATTGGATTAACCAGTGGTTTTCTTATACAAAGCCTAAGAGGAGGCTATTTATGTGTCTCGTACAAAGCCCGAGAGAGAGGCTAAATGGTTTTTGACTCAACGAGGGAGTTTCTTATGTGTCTCGTACGAAGCCCGAGAGAGAGGCTAAATGTTGTTTGACTCCGCTGGGGAGAATCATTGTACAAAGCCCAAGAGGAGGCTATGGTAACTGTTTTAGTTGAGTGACAGATCCAATATACTGATTTTAAAGAGAAAATCAGTTCTTATATGAGCAACACTCTACTCAGGGATTTGACTCAGGGATCCGGGTTATTCCTGTTCTTTAAGGAAGCGGGAAATCCGAAGGGTATTGAGACTGTCCGAGTCTGCAGGTTTCCTTCCTATTTTTGAAGGGGTCACTTGAAAATGTCTTTGAGACTCAAGGAGATTAGACTGTCCATGTCTAGAGTTTCATCTTTTGTACTATGCTTTGAGAAACAGTAGTAGACTCTATGAAAGGACTTTTCTATGAAGATGAATAAGTTCTGTTCCTATACCTCTAGGAGGTCATCGGGACAATTTGTATGAAGCCCAAGAGGAGGCTGGAAACTTTTTAAGAAGCCGACGGGTCCTTGTTCTAAGCCCAAGAGGAGGCTATCATTCCCGGAGGAAGAGATCATTATACGAAGCCTAAGAGGAGGCTGTCATTCCCGGAGGAAGAGATCATTATACGAAGCCTAAGAGGAGGCTGTGAATACTTCTAAGAAGCTGTAGGGTCCTTCTACTAAGCCCAAGAGGAGGCGGGGTTGCTTTTAGGAAGCCTGTGGGTCCTTGTACGATGCCCAAGAGGAGGCTGATGCTTTTAAGAAGCCCGTGGGTCCCCAAACCCCGAGAAATTCAAGGCAATGCTATTCACCGAGAATAGATCAAAGTCAGGAAAGTTCTAGAATTTGGAAGAAACTCAAAGATGCCATTCACGGAGAATACATTCATCTCTGGGAGTAGAGTTTCTTGACAATTCCTAATGAGGACAGCCGAAGAAAAGACTGTATCTGGTGATCCTATTGGGGATCTAGTTGTCTATTTCTATGAATAAACGAAACGGCGTCACCTAGTTCTAGACGTAGTTGCCGGGGAAACTCGAAATATCTATACTATTATTACACAGTTGATATGAGTTTATGAAAGAAGACTTACAGTGAAACAGCCCCACAATACAGTTTATATGTATATGAAAGCGGTAAATGAAAGCAATAACCACTTACTCGGTTGTAGAGCTTCCATGCTGTTTGGTTAGTTGTTCAATAAAGAAAGATTGAAAACAACAGTATATTCAAAATCAAAGGAGAAAGTGCTTTAAAAAAGAAAGATTTGGGGCTTATAGCTTAAGGAGATGCCCAGGGTTTTATCAGTGAGCGCACTGTTGAATTTGTACAGAGGGACTTATACAAGTGACTGAGGCCCAAAATGTTTTCTGTACAAAGGGATGGGTCTTACACTCTCTCAAGAGGCCCAAAGTGTTTTTTAAAGAAAAAGAGTGGGGCTTATAACACGAGGGTAGGCCCAGATGATTTTTCTGTTTGAAATGGCGATCGCGCCGAGATTTTCTTTTAACGTAGAGGGACTTATACAATAAGTGAGGCCCAAATGATTTTGGTTAAAAGGGGGTTGGGTCTTACACTCTATTAGAGGCCCAAAAGTTTTGAATGGGTCTTATAGCTCGAGGAGAGGCCCAAGGTTATTTTTCAAAAAGCGACGATCGCGCCGTTTGTTTTTGACGGTATCAGGACTTATACAATACACTGAGGCCCAAAATGTTTTGGTCAAGAAAGGATTGGGTCTTACACTCTATTAGAGGCCCAACAAGAGTTTAAAATGATTTATGAGGGTTGAATTAATCCAAAAAACCCTAATTTGTTTACAAAAATGTATTTAATTGAATAAAAATTCAATTAAAATGATCAAAATTGTTTAACATGTGAAAAACAAATTGTGATCTTGGATTAATGCTTCAAAAATTAAGTATTGACCTACAAAATAATTAGAAAGCATTAAAAGTTGCAAAATCAATGTGGAAAAAATATTTTAAATGTTAAAAACAATTAAACCATTAATTATTTGCAAAAAATCAATTATATGAAATAAATAATATTTTTGGGATTTTTTGATAAAATAAAATATTTTAACATTTTTGTGAATTATTAAAAAAAGAATCAACTCAAAATCATTAAAACTCATAGAGAAATTAATTTTTGAATCAATTAAATAAAATCACAAAATTCAAATATTTGAATTATTCAAAATTGGCGCCAAGAACACACCAAGAACACGCGTGTGTTCTGGGTTTGGCTGATTTGCATTTTCTCCTCAATCTCACTGAATACTTGATTATATCATGCAATCCACATATCATTATGCTCGTCTCAACCTCACGATCATGTCTATGTCAATTAATTTCATTTAAATTAAACATATAACAAGAAATCATGAAAAATCCTCAAGAACCCTAATTTCTGCATGAAGGCTAGGATTTTTGATACGCGATTCAAACAAAGCAATTAATTGAGGGAAAACATTCCATGCATGATTATGAACATATGGCCAAATTATTGTGCGAGGAAATATGCATAGATTGAGAGATGACCAAGTATATGCTTACCTCTAAGCCGTGACAGCAAGTGCAATGTGATTTTTGATTTTGAGGTGTTACAGATGAGTGGTGATGATCTGAACAGCTTCCCTACACCTTATGGAGTGTGTTTGAATGGTTGGACTTGATTGAAATTGGCTGGATCAATTTGTGGTACCTCAGCTGCAACTTGATTGAAAATTTGAGCAACCAGCTGGTGATTTTGTGAAATTGGTGTTTCAGAAGTGATCTAAGTGTTTGATCAGCTCATATGTGATGTATGTGAGGTGTGTGAGTGATTGGTTTGATTGGAATTGCTCTCAAACTCAAAACCCGATAGTGACTTGCGTTAGAAGGCAAAATTGGAGTGAAAGAAGAGATTTTGAGGAAAGCATCTGTTAGATGGCTTTGGTGTACTCAAACTGATCATAATTGAGCTCTATTTATAGTAGAGCAAGTTTGTTTTGCAAGGAATAGTGAATGGCAGCTGGTAAGTAGGTTTGGCCAATGTTGGCAAATGAAAATCCAAGTCTCCTCTAGCCATTGACTAGAGGTTAGGGCACAGAGCTTTGGTTCCCTTGGTCTTGGATAAGTCTTGACTGATTTCAGATGAGAATGGCTCAGTCCATGCCACCTTGATGCTTCCATTGAATGCTTCAATCCAAATTTGGAGTCTTGTCCCTATTTTGGCCATTCAAGGTTCAACATGCTATTTCTTGTTCCATGGACTTTGGAGGCTAGGCTCAGTGATTGTCCCCTTTAGATTCAATCCTCAGATGTGTCCAAGTGGATAGGAGCATTTGAATTTGGCTGATTTTGGCAAATCGAGCCAAAATGCAAAATCTGCCTTGCCTTTGACAGATTTCAGCAAGGCAACTTGACAATGTCATATCTCATGGTGTAAGTTGAATTTGGCAATGTTCTTGGCCATTTTGGAAAGCCCTTACATGATACAACAATTGTTTGAACAAGTTTGGTTTTGATCACTTTTGATTCCAAGTGAAAAATCCCTCTACATTTGGCAAAAAGTGAAGCAAAATCTGACTTAGTGAAATTTTCACTAAGTGTTGGAACAAAGTGTGATTTCTTGATTTTGATCACTCCATAACTCAAAATCCTTAATGAATTGGACTTAGGTCTAGTTGAAGTTTTTGTAGAGGGTAATGAGGGCTACAAATCCATCTTTGGATGAAAAAAATTGGCCTTGTGGTTTAGGAGTTATGATCCTCCAAAGTTAGTGTATTAGTGGTACTTTTTCCATAACTTAGAAAAATTTCTAAGTTTTATGGTTACCCCTTTTACAAGTTATCCCACTTTTCTTGATTTTTCTTGATGAATGATGATTCAAATCATACAGTAACATCATTTTAGGGTTAAAAATCCATTTTGGTGAAAAATCTCAAAAAGTCAAAGTTGACTTTTGTGCACAGTTGACTTTTTATCAGATGAATTCCAAACTGTGCAATTCTTCAGGAAATCATGTCCTTGACCTAAATCAAACTTGATGGACATGTTCCATGGGTGTCATAGGGTATATTGGGGCATTTCCTAGGGTTTGGGAGCATGTCCTGGTCAAAAGTCAAAGTTACAGTTGACTTTCCTCGCGAAACCCTAATTGTGGTGCAGATGGAAATGAGACTTGTTGCTCAAGCTTCTTGGATTAATCCATTGTTCCAAATTGATCAATATAGTTCATTAGAGACCCTAAAATCATGTCTTGAGGTCTTGGCTCTTGATTTGTCCCAAAAGTCAACTTAGGGGTGAATTAGGTCAAGAAACCCTAATTCCTGATTTTTGATGTATGCATCCCCTGAGGTCAAATTGACTTGATGCTTGGGTCCATGAAGTTCCATGAAGTACATTGGGTTGTGTTTTGGATCTTTGGCTTATGCCCAGATGAAACTTCCCATCTAGAGGCCCTGGTCGACCAAAACCCTAATTTGGTGATACTGGCGATCTTGAGACTTGATCCTCCTAGAAGGGAGCAGCCTTGTGCTTAATCCTTGAAGTGGGAGTCCTTTTGAACCATTGTGGATGTTTGAGAGGTTAGACAAGTTGAATATCATGTCATTCCTTGATTGATCCTTTGTCTAAGGCTCTGAGAGGGCTTAAAACCCTAATTTTGATTGTAATGAATGCTCAACAACCCTTGAGGCATTTGGTAAGGCATGATGCTTCATCCCTATTGTGATGATGATTTGCACAATGATGGGAAATCTTAGTGGTCAAAATTTGGGGTATGACAGAAAGAAATCGCAAAAATATGAAATTCTGCACCACTGTTGTCCATACGCGTATTGACTTGAGTCATACGCGTATAACTTGCTCCCTCGCCCTTCCTTACGCGTATGCCACCATCTGACACGCGTAAGGCCTCCTGCCTCGCCCTGCCATATGCGTATTGCCCAACTTCATACGCGTATGGGCAGAGACCCATTTTCCTTCAAAAATTCAACTCTCAGATCTACATACGCGTAAGGCTACTCCATACGTGTATTGCCATGCCACCATACGCGTACCATACGAGTATGGGCAGAGGGCCGTGCCAAACCCTCCCCTCAAGCTCCCCTTACACGTAAGGCTCCCTTTCCTTTACTCCCATACGCATATGGCCTAGCCCAATACGCATATGGCCAGATCCATTACGCAAATCACCAGAGGCCTCACCATTCTGCACTCTGCTACGATTTCCACACTTCTTCACTTCCAACCAGTCCTATAATCATATCTACATGAATTTTAGGTCCAATTTTCATCTTTTCTCTTGTACCTAGAATTACTACATGTATTACAGGTCTATAATCTCAAATCGTTCTCCCAATATGGATCCAAAAACAATAGATCTGTAACAGATGTTCATACAACAACAACAACAACAGCAAAAATTCATATTATCACCAATCAATACATGCACATTTCATCATCATAGCTGGCATATACAACAGATCAACAACACAACAGTTTGCATACAAATTCCTACGGGGTTAAGGACTCCCCACTACCCTATCATGAATGAATCACCAATATTAAACTTGTTTCTCCCCCTTACCTCGAATCTTTACAGAAAATCTGGACAATTGGGGAAGAAGATCAAGCCCTAGCACACCTTATTCTTTCTCTCCTCTTGGTTATCTATTCCTCGTTTTACGTGCCAAAACCTTTCTATTTTCCCTAAACCTCTTCTAATTCTCTTAATCCTATTTTAATTAAATTAAATAATAATAATAATAGCAATAATAACAATAATAATAATAAAATACTAATATTACTATTATTAATTAAATTATTATTATTATTAACTATACCACTATTAATATTAATCTAAAGGCTTTATCTCACCAACTCACCTTCCTAACTAAGGGCAACCCTTAAACGCACTCAAAACACTCCCCCAAACAAGGTCACACAAATAAAATAACACAAGACGTCTAAATAATTAAAATGGGGTGTTACATAAAGCACTTAAGATTTCTAAGATATTCAATGTGTAAGAAATCTTAAGGCTTTTACAATACAATATACAACAAAAAATCTGCATATAAAATGGTGTTGATAATTGCTGATCTTGTTACTCCTTCTTCTGGATTGTCCTTGTTGAAGATTTAGTTTAAACCTTCAGCCATATATATAGCCTTTGAAAAAACTAGTCGTTGAAGAGGTAACTTAATCAAAAGTCTTTGCTTTTACTCCATATTACAAATCTTCAGCTTTATCACCAACTCTGAATGGTACCTGAAGCCAATTTGCATTCACTAAGTGTAGAGACAATTATGTTGCTTCTTCCGATGCTGAGGCCTTCAGCTTCGGAGTCTACGTCAAACATCACTTAGCAAGTGTTCTTCAGATTCTGCCACAAGAAGCTAGCAATTCTGCAACTCCCAAGTGTGCTAATGTAAAACAGATTATGACTATATTGCTTACAAGTATTAGAACCTGCACACATGTAACACACATCAAATAAACCATTGTTCTTTCAATACTTTGTTATCATCAAAACCCAAGGAAAATATGTCATGAACAAATCTTGTTCTAACAATCTCCCCCTTTTTGATGATGACAAACATAAGTATTTAAAGGACAATGTTTGGCAGTTATAATTTTCTCTACAACATCAGGGTATGAGGTTTGTAAGCTCCCTCTGAGTCTAATAGTCCAAAGCTAAGTTCTGTAGACCCATATCGAGTACTACTTTCAAGAAAAAGTAATTCATTTTTTTTAGTAACATCAGAGTCTGAGGTTTGTAAGCTCTCCCTGAGTCAAACAATTCCAAGGTTTAGGTTTATAAGCTCCCCCTTGGTTCCATACTTAAGAAATCCAAAAATAATATTTTAACTTCCTTTGGCAACATCAGAATACGAGGTTTGTAAGCTCTTTTTGAGTCTGATAGGCTAAGAATGAGATTTGTAAGCTCCTCCTTAGTTCTATGTACAAGAAAGTTAAAATGTGTCGCCCGGGCAAGATAACCATAATAACATAAATTTAAATAACAAAATTATAAATGACCAATATATATATATAACTGAATAGGTATTCAATGGATTCAGTTTCTAACTAAATACTTACCATCATTTCTCCCTTCTTTCGTCACATAAAAAAGAAATAAAAAGAGAAGAAGAAAAGAATTACAGTCATAAATGCATTACATGCCATCATTACAAGATAAATTTCCAAGAAATGAAAAACGATTAAGTAACAATGGTCATTAAGGATTGTATAATGCATGCTTTAAATTTTTAGTGGTCGTTACTATTCCAAGAATCAAGCAAGGATTTAAATCAATCGTTTGGGTTACTCAGAGGTCGTTATAAAAGCAATCAAAACCTAGTTCATTTTCATCAACATCCACCAGAGTCATGGAGTCATTAGCTGAGAGTCATAAGACTTCTGTTGTGACAGAAATCGCCGAGAGCTCTACAAGACAGAGTGTCCAAAACCTACTTAAACGAGTTGTTTCTGAGTCATCCATAACTGGGCATGTGCCCGCTGCAAAGCTTACTTCTGACGAGGCTACATCCGTAGTTCCAAAACAATCTACAGGGGTAGGTCAATCAAAAGCTGCGATGAAGCCAAGAAGGAAGAATATGAAGAGGTCAAAGAGAAGAAGGAGGTTCAACAAGATGTTTCACCGTTCAATCTCAGAGGTAGAAGAGGAAGAAGCTGATAAGGATGAACTAGATATAAATTATGACAACTGTTGTTATCAGAAGGCTTAGGATGACTCAAATAGAGACCTGTTCTAAGATCATACAGTTCCCTATGAAAAATATTTTGTAATCTTTCTACTTTAATCAATGAAATAACACTTTTGACCAATTTATTACATGCAAATACTCTCAGTAATTTCTCTTTTGATTTTCTAATAAACATAAATGAAGTTAAACTGAAACCAGAAGTAACAATTAAACATGTTAACTATAATATTCATAGTTCTTAAAGAATCTTTAATAGGTATGACTATTAGATAACATTTCCAAGATTTATCATTTAAGATATTGATTAGACTTAATCAATATTAAAATAACAGATACTTGGAACAATGTATGTAACACGTCTAAATAAGGACTCATAGCAGACTTACTTTCATAACCACTTAATCCTCAGAACACCAAGATGTATAAACAAAAACAAATATGGGTTCCAAAGAGAGATTTCAGAAAGACAACCATACTGAATGCAATAACTCAGGCAAAGGAAAGCAAAGTAGCTGCTGAAGGATATACTGGCAAGCAGATGACTTCAGAAGCACTCACCTCTTCAGCATTCTTTGTGAAGACACACAGAAGAAGAAGATCTTATGGGTCCAGACGCAGAAATCAACTGAGAAAGGAGGCTGTAGATTTTGCCAAGGAAGAGTGGCAAGACTGCTTAGATAATCTGAACATGTCAGATGATCCTAGGGAATACCTTAGGGTCAATCCAACAGACTAGAATGTCTAAATAATTTGTAATATCTTCCATTTTATTAATGATAAATGTTGCACACATTGAGTTCTTACTCCCATTACTTTTAATTCTTTTGAACAAAAATTAATATATATATATATATATATATATATATATATATATATATATATATATTCAACAGTTAAACTGCACAATAGCATGAACAAACTTTGAATTAATAATAAGATTACTTAATACAAAGGTTCTAACAATTACAAGGCATAACTATGCAGAAACCTAACATCAGAATCTTTCATAGATAGCTTCAAACTTGTCTCTCTAGATTTTATACAAATCAACCTCTGAACTTATGATAACCCCCTGCTGAATAAGTAATTCTGAAATAACTCATCCAAAAGGAATGAAGAAAATCTTTCCATTGTGAAAGGAAGAAAGAGTCCTCTTCAAATAGTCAAACATAACTTGAGGAAGATCAATCTGCAAGTCTGAATTGAGAAGTAGAAGTAGATCTTTTTCAATAGGGTCCACGAGGTCTAAATCCTTATCTTTAGGAAGTAAGTTTGATTTCAGAATATGATTCCAAACGACTGCATCAGGACGAAGATTTAAGACCACTGATGTTTTAGATGGATCTACAAAGATACGCCAAGTATGAAGATAGTGTTCCCAAACAAGAGTTCCTGGGATTTCTCCAATCTCCTCACAATTGATCACCTTAGCAATCGCTTTAGAGGTTACTGTTATAAAAACACCTGTTACTTTGGAAAGAATAGCACACTTAGAATTCAGCTCAACAATGGAACCATTAATCCAAAACTCTTTGACAAGATTTGGATACGTAAAACCACAGAGCTTCTCAAAGTATCTATTCCAACTTTGTTCAGACACGGTCTTCCAGAAGTTAACGCCTAACCTAAGTAACTCATAAAAAATCCACAAACTTTTCATTGATGATAACTAGTGAATTCAAGGAAGAATTAACTAAAGAACTCATCACAAGTTTGGCTTGATCAGCACACAACCAAAGAGAAAATAAAAATAAGAGAACTGAACAAGATTCCTAAAGGAATAAGAATATTGTCAGAAGAAGGACACAAAATGATGTTTCACAAGACAGGGGATAGTGACAATAAATAGATAAAAAGAAAACATCATTACCCAAAGGTTCTTATCTAGTAGATTTCTTGAATCCACTAGATGAATTTCATCTTTATGAAAATTTAAGTAATATAAAAGTTTTAGGAAAACCTTTTACTTAAGCTGATTTATCATAAGTAAAGAATCCTCTTATGAATCTCAGAATTTGACAACTTTCAGAAGCTATCATCCATTAGAGTCTAGTAGTTCTAAACTTAGAGAGAGATGTCTTCTATCAATCATTAGTCTCCAAGATTCTATTCAGAATCAACACTCCCTCTTGAAACAAGAGGCATGAGTGATAGATGAATATTGAATTGTTTCCTTTGACAGCTAACAAATAGCAGTAACATCACAAAAAGTGAGGAAACTATTTCCAAAAATATGATCATCATCTAGCTTAATGAAATATTCAGTATAGATAAATACAATAGAGTTTCTTCTTAAAGATTTCTGAAGATCATTTTTCCAAAAGAGCTTCTCTAGAAATCTAACAGAAACTTTGTATTTACATATACATAAATATCTCATTGAATTAAGAGATAAGCCAGAAAATAACAAGCATACCCTTTTTTTTTGTTATTTTCTTGGTCAGACTCATATCAGTATTTAGACTTGACCATAGAGTCTGAACACCACTTTGAGTGGATTCTGATTCAATGGATGTAAAACCAATGACTCCACTTCTCTCACCAAACTCAGTACCTCTAGCTCTTGATTCCGAGCCATCAAATGTTGTAAACAACCTTTGATAAATACCATGGAAGATGCCTCTGCTCCTTTCTCTGATATCTGTAGCAACTACATTTGAATGATGATACTCAAATTTCTATGAGACCATACATAAATGTCCAGACAGGCTTTCCTTCGCCTTATGCCACATTCTGATAGCAGTACCATGATTCATTCTAGAGTATCAGTCTAGAATAAATCATAATATGAACAAGATCTTGTTCTTAGCAGAATCATTAATTTAATTGTCTTAACTTAATACTTTGAGATCTTTGATAAGAAAAGAACCAGAAGATGTTAGCTATCAGAGAACGACATAAAACAAATTAAAGCACCATCATCAAATTGCCTGCAGAACACGAAGAAGAATTGAAGGTTTCTCATAGACTTGTCCTTTAATACAAATTCCATGATGACCCTCAATCAAGGAGCAATGAAGTCTCTTAAGATATCACCTTAACGAACATACTCCTTATTATCAAATATTGAAGCAAGATAGATTTGGCATAATCTCTTTCTCTTTAATACTTGATTTTTATTTTAAGACTCAGATGCTTCTTTAGAAGCAGTAATGATTGGCAGAGCCAGATTACTCTTTTATATGAATCCTGCACTAATGTCATCTTCAAAAGAATATGCAGTGAAGATTAACTGACATTAGGTACTAGTAGTGTTTCTCCTTGCTTTCAGATCTGAAAAATCAATTGTGGTGCTCCCAGGATTTTCATCCAAGTACAAACGCGAAAGTGGCGCGAAAATAGAGTCGCCAGCAATGTGTATTTATCCCAAGAAAGGGAAAGGAAACACTGCCTAAACCTGAGGTAAGGAAAAAGCATGGTCTCACGACCAAGAGAAACGGGTAAGGGAGTCGGTTACGCGAAGGGAAGGTGTTAGCACCCCACGCGTCCATCGTACTCGATGGGATCCACGCTTGTTGTCTCGATCAAAGGGTATCATCATCTGGAGCTCCACTGCTACTGGAAATGAGAAGGAACGAGAACGGAAAAGGACGGAGAAACGAAGAAGAAATGAAAAAGAAGTGACTCGATAGGACATCCTCGGAGTCCTAGGCCTACGTATTCCCTCGGGAACGGGAAAATCAGAGTCAACGTAGTTCGGACACGAACTAAAGGGGGAGGTTGCTCGCGAAGACATCTCCGTCTCATGCCTACGTATCCTCAATCTAACCAGAGAGAGGAAATCAGAGCAGTCGTAGTTTGACTTAACGAAGTCGGTGTTTGTTTTTATGAGCGACGTTAGATTCGCGTTCGGCAGTTAGGATCGATGCCTGTTTGCGACGAGACGGAAAATAACGTGCCCTTTTCAGAAAATGAGGTGAAACTTAACAATCCCGAAGGATGAAAGAGGTTTGAGTTTGTTTTGTGTTTTTTAGACAGAAGTGTTTTTTGAAGTTTTTTGTAACTTGCATTGCACCCAAGTCTACAACATAGGATCGAATGTCTCGCGTATCGAACCAAGACGGGACGCATGCTAAACATCCTAAGAAAGTGAAGGAAGATCCCCCACTATCTCATTTCCCACATATAAGGCTCGTGCGCAATACGTGTTAATCCTTTATTAAGTGTTTTATAAAGATTATGAGATGAGAAGAGAAGACTCAAGTTGAAAAGAAAACACTAAAGGGAATCTAATTTGTTCCTAATGTTATCATGCAAAGGTGGCCCTAAGGCCAGGATCAAGAGGGAAGTCTACCTAATGTTGTCATGCATGGATTGTTATCCTAATGTCTCTCCTACCTCCGACTTAATCGAAAATTAAGTGGAGCTAGGCATCCTACGGGATCATGCCATCAGACAAGTAAACATAGGACGAATCAATCACAAAATGAAATAAAAGCAACTAAGGAGTAAACAGTGTCAGTTAACAATAATATCACACAATCACAATAAGAAAGAGGGAGCTTTAGCCAAGGGGTCATATCAACCGAGGCAAACAAGCTAGGTGTGGGAAATAGGGGTGCTCGCCCAATGGTATCAAGAACCATGGAGAGCAGAGTAAGAAAGGGGAAGATGTGAATCAGATCACATAAGCATCAGCATTGGTCAATGCGAGCTATAGACAAGGCGTGGGGGTTTAATTGCTAAACCCTTCTTCCACTTGACAGACTCGATAACGAGAGCAGGTGATGTTCAAAGCTTCAATCATGTAATGAGAGCTAAGAACGACTCAACTAGAATAACGGGGGTCGATTACGAACCCTACCTTCCGTCAATTGCCTTCTTAGAGGTCTTACAAGGGAATATGGGAATGGGATGCCACTTTAGAGGTCTTTAGGCACAATATGTAAACAATCACAAATAGAGCCTCCTTTGAGGACTTCCAGCATTGCCGGCCAAGTGGCACGGACTCCCAATCCTACTTCTCATGGCATAAAATGGAAAAATGCGGAATTAGTAAAAGAGAAGAGAAGTAATACCGAACGGATATCAATCCGTAGGAATGTAAGCAAAGTATAAGCAAACCGGCACACTTCTTAAGCTAGCAAAAGTGTTAGAAAGAGGAATGGATCCTTGAAAGACATGGAACCACATGCTCTTCACCATTCATGAATAAAAACAATAAAACAAGGCAATAAGCCATAAATAGCAGCAACAACAGCGCTCCAGCACCTGCATAGCTATAAAAATCAGCAACAAGCAAAAATAGCCTATAACAGCTACCATTTCTAGAACATAATAGGTGTATATGCAACCAGACAGAATAACAACCTTTTACAGCACACTTTGTGCACACAGGTGTGTATGTAACAGCAACTTCTACATTTTATTCAACTAATGTACAAGAAGGGTCATACCTCAAAGGGATCAAACAACCATTATCAAGAGAGCATACCTCATCAAAACCAAACAAGCCTTGTTAATCTCTAAAATGTTAGCATAAAACTCCAAGCTCCTCAAAGAAAAATAACCAAAGTTAGTCAACAAGCTCCCCATGGAAATGAAATAAGAAAAACCATTAGAGATTCCAATAATTAAGCAAAAGAATGCTAATGAGGTAACAAAATCTAACCACAAACTAAGGTAAAAACTTACCACATGTTGAGAATTAATCACAAGGAAGCATTAAGCACAAACTTCAACATTAAATCTAGATGCTAACCAAAAAAATCAATCTAATCCTACTAGAAAAATCAACTAATAAGTCCATGAGAAGTCAATCAAAAATCACTACATGATTCAAATGACATTGAATCAAAATCATGTGAAAAATTCTACAAGAGGTAACATGATATTCAAACAATGTCATGTAAAAAAACCTAATCAAAGCAACATAATATCCAATTAATATCATGTGAGAAATCTCAATCAAGGCAACATAATATTCAATCAATATCATGCAAAAAAAAGTCATCCAAACGCATTTGAATCAAATTTTCAAAATAAATGCCAAAAATCAAGACGATGGCAATTAAGCTAAAAGTGATTAGTGCGATTAAGCAAAAACCATTAAGGGACAATTAAACTAAGGTCTATTCCTCAAAAAAAAATTAATTCGAACTAATCTAATTGAGGTTAATATCGAAGCAAAAAAAAAAAGAGAGATAATTAGAATCTATTTCTAATTACAAAGGTTAGCCTTAATCCACCAATTAATCTGAAGTTAAAAATCACAAATCGAAATTGGATTCTAAACCCAAGTTAAATCCTAATTCTAAAATCAACATCTAATTCTAAAACTAAAAATAATCCAGAATTAAGACTAATTCCTAGAATTAAGTGCTAATCCAAAGATTATGAACCAATTCAATTCTTAAAAACCTAAATGAAATTATTGAAAACTTAAGGAAAAAAAAACAAACCGGGGGTGTAGACTTGTAATAGGGTGCGAACAAGAATCCATGGCGCACGATCCAACTCACAAGCCAAAGAACCCGGTCCAAATGGTCTTGTTAAAGCCTAACCTAAAAACTCAACCTTCAGATCATTCCTTGCCTCCTCTTTCTATTCACTCTAAATCCCCGCCGTCGCGGCTTTCTCATCTCTCCTCTCTATGAGAAACGAAGCCAACAACACTTTCCATTACAACAACTCACCGCCGTAAATCTTCTTCCGGCTCACACCTTCCTCTTTCCGCCGTCACCGTCACCATTTTCTTTTCCTGTATCAACGCAATAGTCGTCGTCGCGACTCCAATCTTATAACGGCGAAGCAAGATTCACCGCACTGGGAGATCAAGGTTTTGAAAGAGATTGATGAACTTGCGTGATGACAACGTCGAAGTCGAATTACCAGTGAGTTTCGACTTGAACCTTCTTTTTCCCTTACGTGTTTCAGTGGTGGTCGCTATTGTGATTCCTCTTCTTCTTCTATTTGGTGCGAAATATTGCTGCCGTTGTTGAATCGTTCTTCAATTTGTGCGTTATGTTGAATTCATCGATGATTATGCACCTGATTTTTAGCAATTGTTGCGTTGATGTCACGTTCTTGATTTCCTATTTTTGCAGGTTATGACTTCGAAGTTTGCATCGGAATTGAATTTGGATACTGGAGAGGAGTTGCGGTTTGAAGCGTGAAATCAAAGATGAAGCGTGAGTAGTGAATGGCAGAAGCTCCAAGTAGAAAGGGAGGTGAAGATTGATTGAAGCAGTGATGGACTGATGGTGGAGCTTCAAGTGTTGATGCGAGTTAGAGGTTTTTTGCCAGTTGTAGAATTGATGAAGATGGAGAGAGATTAGAAATTGAAGATTGGAAATTGAAAAAGTGAAGAGAGAAAGTTTGTTAGAGGATTCTCCAAGTTTCTGTTAGGCCTTTTTTGAATTCTGTTAGAATCAGTTGGGATTCATTTTCTGTTATGTAGTTTCCTCCATAATTTCATGTTGCTGTTGTCATACCCCAAATTTTGACCACTAAGATTTCCCATCATTGTGCAAATCATCATCACAATATGGAGGAACCATCATACTTCATCAGTCTCCCCAAAGATGGGTGAGCATCCACTACAATCAAAATTAGGGTTTCAAGCCCTCTCTGAGTGCTTAGACAAAGGATCAATCAAGGAATGACATGATCTTCAACTTGTCTAACCTCTCAAACATCCACAATGGATGAAAAGGACTCCCACTTCAAGGATTAAGCACAAGGCTGCTCCCTTCTAGGTGGATCAAGTCTCAAGATTGACAGTGTCACCAAATTAGGGTTTTGGTCGACCAGGGCCTCCAGATGGAAATTTTTCATCTGGGCACAAGCCAATGATCCAAAACCTAACCTAATATACTCCATGGAACCTCATGGACCCAATCATCAAGTCAATTTTGCCTCAGGGGTTGCATTCATCAAAAATCGGGAATTAGGGTTTCTTGACCTAATTCACCCCTAAGTTGACTTTTAGGGCAAACCATGAGCCAAGACCTCAAGAGAGGATTTGAGGATCTCCAATATGTCACATTGATCCATTTGGGACAATGGATTGATCTAAGAAGCTTGAGCAACAAGTCTCAATTTCATCTGGACCACAATTAGGGTTTTATGAGAAAAGTCAACTGTAACTTTGACTTTTGACCAAGACATGCTCCCAAACCCTATGACATGCACCAATATACCCTATAACACCCATGGAACATGTCCATCAAGTTTGATTTAGGTCAAGGACATGATTTCCTGAAGAATTGCACAGTTTGGAATTCATCTGATAAAAAGTCAACTGTGCACAAAAGTCAACTTTGACTTTTTTAGATTTTTCACAAAAATGGATTTTTAACACTAAAATGATGTTAATGTATGATTTGAATCATCATTCATCAAGAAAAATCAAGAAAAGTTGGATAACTTGTAAAAGGGGTAACCATAAAACTTAGAAATTTTTCTGAGTCATGAAAAAGTGCCACTAATGCACCAACTTTGGAGGACCATAACTCCTAAACCACAAGGCCATTGTGCCCCATTCAAAGCTTGATTTGTAGATCCCATTGCCCTATACAAAAGCTTCATACTGACCTATGTCCAAATTCCTCATGGATTTTGAGTTATGGAGTGATCAAAATCAAGAGAAAACACTTTGTTCCAACACTTAGTGAAAATTTCACAAAGTCAGATTTTGCCTTACTTTTTGCCAAATGTAGGGGGATTTTTCACTTGGATTCCAAAGAGATCAAAACCAAATATGTTCAAACAGTTGTTGTATCATGTAAGGGCTTTCCAAAATGGTCAAGAACATTACCAAATTCAACTTACACCATGAGATATGACATTGGCAAGTTGCCTTGCTGAAATCTGTCAAAGGCTGGGCAGAATTTGCAACTTTGCTCGATTTGCCAAAATCAGCCAAATTCAAATGCTCCTATCCACTTGGACACATCTGAGGATTGAATCTAAAGGGGACAATCACTGAGCCAAGCCTCCAAAGTCCATGGAACAAGAAATAGCATGTTGAACCTAGAATGGCCAAAATAGGGACAAGACTCCAATTTTGGATTGGAGCATTCAATGGAAGCATCAAGGTGGCATGGACTAGGCCATTTGCAACTGAATTTAGTCAAGACTTATCCAAGACCAAGGGAACCACAGCCCTGTGCCCTAACCTCTAGTCAATGGCTAGAGGAGACTTGGATTTCCATTGGCCAACATTGAACAAACACCTGCTGCAGTTGCCATTCACTGTGGATCCCAAAACAAACTTGCTCTACTATAAATAGAGCTCAATTGTGATCAGTTTGAGTACACCAAAGCCATCAAACAAATGCTTTCCTCAAAATCTCTTCTTTCACTCCAATTTTGCCTTCTAAGGCAAGCCACTATCGGGTTTTGAGTTTGAGAGCTTTTCCAATCAAACCAATCACTCACACACCTCACATACATCATATAGAAGTGATCCAAACACTCAAATAACATCAAGAACACAGATTTCACAAAATCACCAGCCAACTGCTCAAGTTCTTGACAGTTTTGCAGTTGAGGTACCATCTTCAGCTTCAAACCATTTCAATCCATTCCAAGCATACATACACACTCCATGGCACCTAGGGAAGCTATCCAGATCATTGGAACCTAGCTGTAACACCTCCAACACAAATCACGATCACCAGCTGCAAGTGGTCAATACTTAATTTTTGAAGCATTAATCCAAGATCACAATTTGTTTTTCACATGTTAAACAGTTTTTGATCATTTTAATTGAATTTTTATTCAATTAAATGCATTTTGAAAACAAATTAGGGTTTTTGGATTAATTCAACCCTCATAAATCGTTTTCAAAACACTTGGGCCTCTAATAGAGTGTAAGACCCAATCCTTTTTTGACCAACTCATTTTTGGGCCTCAGTGTATTGTATAAGTCTCGATACCGTCAAAAACAAACGGCCCGATCGTCGCCCTTTTAAAAATAACACTGGGCCTCTCCTTGAGCTATAAGATCCATTCAAAACTTTTGGGCCTCTAATAGAGTGTAAGACCCAACCCCCTTTTAACCAAAACCATTTGGGCCTCACTTATTGTATAAGTCCCTCTGCGTTAAAAGAAAATCTCGGCGCCATCGCCATTTTAAACGGAAAAATCAATTGGGCCTACCCTCGTGTTATAAGCCCCACTCTTTTTCTTTAAACCTTTTTGGGCCTCTTGAGAGAGTGTAAGACCCATCCCTTTGTACAGAAAATAATTTTTGGGCCACAGTCGCTTGTATAAGTCCCTCTGTACAAATTCAAACAGTGCGCTCACTGATAAAATCCTGGGCATCTCCTTGAGCTGTAAGCCCCAATCTTTCTTTTTCAAAGCACTTTCTCCTTTGATTTTGAATATACTGTTGTTTTCAATCTTTCTTTGTTGAACAACTAACCAAACAGCATGGAAGCTCTACAACCGAGTAAGTGGTTATTGCTTTCATTTACTGCTTTCATATACATATAACTGTATTGTGGGGCTGTTTCACTGTAAGTCTTCTTTCATAAACTCATATCAACTGTGTAATAATAGTAGAGATATTTAGAGTTTCCCCGGCAACTACGTCTAGCATTAAGCCCGTTGATCACTCTTAGAAATAGTCAAAACTAGATCCCTATAGGATTACCAGACACAGTCTTCCCTCCTCTTGGGGTTAAACAATATGGGGACATGAAAGGCAGCATTCTCGGTGAACCCTTTCATAGACTGTCACTCATAGAAGTTGTCAAAGAAACTCTATTCCCCAGAGATGATCTTTTCTCCATGAATGGCATCTCTTGAGTTTCTTCCAAATTCTCATACTTTCCTGGCTTGATCTATTCTCGGTGAATGGCATGTCTTGAACTTCTCGGGGTTTGGGGACCCACAGGCTTCTTAAAAGCACTTGTCAAGAAACTCTATTCCCCAGAGATGATCTTTTCTCCGTGAATGGCATCTCTTGAGTTTCTTCCAAATTCTCGAACTTTCCTGACTTGATCTATTCCTTGTGAATAGCTTGCCTTGAATTTCTCGGGGTTTGGGGACCCACGAGCTTCTTAAAAGCATCGACCTCCTCTTGGGCATTGTACAAGGACCCATAGGCTTCCTAAAAGCAACCCCGCCTCCTCTTGGGCTTAGTACAAGGACCCTACGGCTTCTTAGAAGTATTCACAGCCTCCTCTTAGGCTTCGTATAAGGATCTCTTCCTCCGGGAATGATAGCCTCCTCTTGGGCTTCGTACAAGGACCTCTCGGCTTCTTAAAAGTTTTCAGCCTCCTCTTGGGCTTCGTACAAATTGTCCCGAAGACCTCCTAGAGGTATAGGAACAGAAATTAGTCATCTGCATAGAACAGTCCTTTCAAAGAGTCTACTACTGTTTCTCCAAGCATAGTGCAGAAGATGAAACTCTAGACTTGGACAGTCTAATCTCTTTGAGTCTCAAAGACATTCTCAAGTGACCCCTTCGTTAAATAGGAAGAAAACCCGTAGACTCGGACAGTCTCAATACCCTTCGGATTTCCCACTTCCTTAAAGAACAGGAAATATCCCTGATCCTTGAATCAAAATTCCTGAGTACAGTATTACTCATATAAGAACTGATTTTCTCTTTCAAAATCAGTATATTAGACCTGTCACTCAACTGAAACAGAAACCATAGCCTCCTCTTGGGCTTTGTACAATGATCCTCCCCAGCGGAGTCAAACAACGTTTAGCCTCTCTCTCGGGCTTTGTACAAGACACATAAGAGACTCCCTCATTGAGTCAATCACCCTTTTAGCCTCCATCTCGGGCTTCGTACGAGATACAAAAAAACACTCTCTTGTTGAGTCAAATAGCCTCCGTCTCGGGCTTTATACGAGATACCAAAAGATTCCCTCGTTGAGTCAAAACCTTTTAGCCTCTCTCTCGGGCTTTGGACGAGACACATATTCACCTCCTCTTAGGCTTTATATAAGATAAACCACTGGTTAATCCAATTAACCTTTTAGCATCAAAATTGTGCCTCATTCACAGTACACAAACATCAACAACTCTTTCCCCTTCATCTAATCGCTGTAAGCGGCAAGCCTCTGGATCATCTACATCCACGCCACTGTCCCTCTTTTAGCATGAGAAATTCCTAAGGAAAGATAGCATTGCTCTACACTGAGTTAACGTCTTCTCCTTCAGGTTAAAATCCCTTTAAAGGAAATTATGGCATTGCCGGATTCACAAATCCCGGTTAAAGTAATTCTCCTTTATAAACAGTCGTAACAGACAAACCCCTCTTTAGAGATGACAAATTCTCTCTAAGGTCAACACTTTTAGCTTCACATCTTAGGCTTTGAACAAGATACAAATAGACTCTTCAGCTTCACATCTTGGGCTTTGAACAAGATACAAACTACCTTTCGCTTCACGTCTTGGGCTTTGAACAAGACACAAAAACACCCATTTCCTCCCATAGAATAGGAGGAACTACGAACGCTCTGATTTCCCTGTTTCGGTAAATGGGAATACGTAGGCATAAGATTGAAAGAAAAAATCTTAGCGAGCACACTAAACAAAAACCAAAAATCCCATACTCTCACATCAAAAAGCATCAGTCCTAACATCCTAATCCTTGTTCCCCGCTATAAAGTCCTAGAAAGAGAAAAGAAAACCGTATTGGCTAAAATACAAATAACCAGTACAAAGGCCCCCCCACATTGATAGGATTCGCAACCTAACAGACCGCTGTTTAAACTCAGTATGCAAAGCAGGGTTAATTGGAGACATCTATTTCCCTTCCTTCATCAGCTTTAATAGGATAAAAAATGAATTGACCTGTAGTAAGCTCAACCGCAGAGAGCGACCAGCGCTTAAGAACCGCGTCCAAAATCGCTCGCTACAGAAAAATGGCGTCCACCGTGGGGCCTGTTCTTTCTTTCTTTCAAACTTTTTAACCTCTTATTTGAATACCACAGATTGGGGCTTCCGCCGGGGAACCCATTTTCTGTCAGGAACTTAGGATTCATAGCTTTGAAGGTCTAGGATGATTAGGACAAATATATATATTGCTTTTCCTAATTGTTATACGTGTTTATTTTTCTGCTAATGGGAATGCGGGTGATGTCGTATGTGGAAAGATTGAGTATACACTTAAGATAAGTGATGGCGACGAGGTCGACCATCAACCTCAGTGGAGGCTGACCAATGCAACCCATTCTCTCACCTAGACAATGGGCCGATTGTTAAGTCTGAGAAGCTGAGGAGCCAAACCCTTTCGTAGTGCGGAAACTATCGGGAATAGTTGTTACGCGATACTACCCTCATTTGAGGCTGGTGATCTATTCTCGGTGAATGGCACTTACTCTAAGATTGCTCTACAACTCGCTGGCGATCCGCTTGTTGTTTTGCTTTCCTGGGAGGAGCTGATGATAATGAGTACAGGTACAAAAATCACCTTAGTATAAACCTTTGGGGATGGGTAGAGCCTTGACTTCATGACAATGACCCTTTGACCCCATGTTTTTTCTATGTTTTTGTGTGTTGCATTCATGCATTCATTTAAAAAAACATTAAAACATCCAAAAAAATTTCTCTTCTAGTCTCTCTGTTTTTCAAATTAAACTAAGACTGTGATTGAAAATATTAGAGAAAAGGATTGCACTAATGGATTTCGATAGGAGGAGAACTCATACGTATACCTTCAAGGTTCCAAAACTAGAGGATTTGAGAGGGTTAGCAAGGATGATCACTAACCCTGAGGCCTTCAGAGCCAAGCACGGAGGTCTGGTACCACTGTTAAGAGTCCATGTGATTGAGGGAATCATGGATGCGCTCATTCAATTTTATGATCCAGTTTATCACTGCTTTAAATTCCCGGATTACCAGCTAGCACCAACGCTGGAGGAGTATTCTCACCTGATTGATCTACACATTACAGATCGAGCTCCATTTTCTGGACTGGAAGAAATTCCAAAGAATCAGACCATTGCAAGAGTAATTCATTTGGACGAGTCTGAGGTCAGGACTCACCTAACTACCAGGGGTGGCAGCCAAGGTTTGCCAGCCCAGTTCTTGACAAAGAAGGCCCTGTATTTTGCCAGTATAGGAAACGTGACTGCTTTCGAAAGCATCTTTGTTTTACTCACCTACGGATTATTTCTGTTGCCCAACATTAATAACTTCGGCGATATCAACTCCATTAAGGTTTTTCTCATTGGAAACCCTGCACCGACTTTGCTCGAAGATGCGTATCATTCTATACACTTAGGAAATTTGTACAGCGGAGGGGAGATCACATGCTGTGTACCTCTGCTTTATAAATGGTTTATCTCCCACTTGCCCAAGTCTGCTGCTTTTTGGGATTGCAAGAGTGCCTTACGTTGGTCGCAGAAGATCATGTCTCTTACCAACTCTGATATAGATTGGTGTAATAGGATTTATGATGGGATCAGGATCATTGACCGTTGTGGAAACTTCCCCAACGTACCCCTTATAGGAACTAAGGGAGGAATCAACTACCATCCAGTTCTCGTTCATCGTCAATTTGGATACCCGATGAGACACGTCCCACGGGGTGTTCATCTGGAAGGTCTTTTCTTCAAAGAAGGAGAAAACGACAGAGCACTAAAGATGGAAATAGTGCACGCTTGGAAGCATGTTCATAAGAAAGGACGAGAGTCTCTAGGAAAACCGGACTGTGTCTCGGTGGAGCCTTATCTCCATTGGGTACAAACTAGAGCTCTCAAGCTAAAGATGCCTTATCCTCGTTACAGAATTCTTCCGCCGAGGGAATCTGTCATGTACTTCATGAAGGAAACTGAAAAGCTTCAGGTTACTCTCAACAAAGTTCAACGGGAGAGAAGGACTTGGAAGAACAAGTACCGCACCCTCGACGTGGAGTGCATCAAAAAACAGCAATTACTAAAAGATAAAGATGCTCTAATTGAGATTTTGGAGCAACATGCTGTAGAAAATCAGGATGACCAAAGGAATTTGCTCGCTCCTTTCACATGGCAAAGGAATGACAACCCGACAACGGCTCAAGAGCCCCGGTCAAAGAAAAAGAAGATACCAGAATCAGCACCCGAGTTCTCTCGGGACCCATTAGTTTAGGTTTCTGTTTCTGCACCTTGTAATCTACTGTATTTCCATTTCTGTAATCCTTTGAATTCAATGAAACGGGGTTTCCCCACTGTTTGATATTTGCAATCTAATTGTCGAAGTTTATTTTGATTAAACCTTAAACAATTAATATGATCATTGCATTCATCATTCTCACATCGCGTATTCTTCTTCCCTACGAATCTCACGTTTGTGTCTCAATTCTAGAGTCAAACTGTCTCATTCGTATAATACTCGGGCCAATCGTCAGAAAAAGATGGATGATCTTGAGGAAGAAAACAGAGAGTTGAAAGAAGAGATCGACGCTCTAAGAAAGGATATGAGAAAGCTTCGTAACGACATGCAAGCCATGGCAGAAGCTCAACTACAAAGGACTGTGATCTCAGAGATCACCTCAACGCCCATAGTAGAAAAGTATGATCCTAGGTATCAAATGCCGAAAGATCGTCCTTGGGGCATGCCTGATAACTATATCCCAGAAGGATATGTTCCGCCAATCACTGAAGATCAAGGAATCACAACAGAAGCCGTTGGGCCTGAAGGTTACAAACTTTGGGAAAGCGAAGATGCCAGGGGCATACTAAAGACTCCTGAAGGTTACAAACTTTGGGAAACGCCAAGACTCACTGCCGTAGTCACGGTACCACCCCCAGTGGTGTACACTGTCCCGGAAGGACAGATTCCACAGACACCTTATGGTAAGAAGGAAACTATGTTTGACATAATGGAGGAATTCCAGGAGCAGTTCGTGGAAATGCAGAAGGAACTGCAAGCCATTCGCGGTCAGGATCTATTTGGAAAGGACGCCGCAGATCTTTGCTTGGTCCCAAATGTGAAAGTCCCGCATAAATTTCAAGTGCCCGACTTTGAAAAGTACAAGGGCAACTCTTGCCCTCAAAGCCATCTGGTGATGTACGCTCGGCGGATGTCAGCTCAGACGGAGAATTAGGACCTACTGATTCACTACTTTCAGGATAGTTTAACCGGTGCCGCACTCAAATGGTACATGGGTTTAAACCGCACTACGATCAATACATTTAGAGATCTTGGCAATTCCTTCATCCAACAATACAAATACAATTTGGACATGGCACCCGACAGAGATCAACTCAGATCGATGTCGCAAAAGGACAAGCAAACCTTTAAGGAGTATGCTCAAAGGTGGCGTGAAATTGCCACTCAAATTTGGCCACCTCTTGAGGAAAAAGAGATGACAAAGATCTTCTTAAAGACCTTAAGCTCATTTTACTATGACCGAATGATTGCCAGTGCGCCCAGTGATTTCACCGAAATGGTTGGCATGGGAGTACGTCTTGAGGAAGCCGTCCGAGAAGGACGTTTGGTAAAAGACACTGGATCGACGAGCGGTACTAAAAAATACGGTAGTGCTCTTCCTAAGAAAAAAGAGCAAGATATTGGGAATATCTCTCTCGGAAAGCAAAGGCGACGTTATCAACCGGTAGCAGCTGTGACTCCTGCAATCAACCCTGCGTCTATTCCTACGTATCAACCTCAGGTTGCGCAGAGCCAGCCTGATCAGCCAAGGATACAACAGCCTCTTCAGCAGGCTCGTCCTCCATATAACAACAACCGTACAACACGGCCACCAGGATTTGATCCTATACCCGTATCGTACACAGAGCTGTTTCCATTACTACTGGCTAAGGGGCACGTTCAAACTAAATCTCCTCTTACAGTACCGAAAAATCCACCTTTTTGGTTTAAGGTGGATCAAACTTGCCCTTATCATCAAGGAGGACCAGGGCATACCATAGAGACTTGTCTCAATTTCAAATCCGACGTGCAAAAACTTGTTAGGAGCGGGGTCTTATCCTTCAAGGATACAAATCCTAATGTTCTTACGAACCCGCTGCCTCAACATGAGAAGGCTGCAGTCAATTTGATAGAAGGAGAGACTAACGATGTCTATCAAATTCACGATGTACTCTTGTTGAAAACCAATCTGGTCAAGATGCATTGTAGACAGAGTGGATATGGCCATGTGCCACCTCATAATTATCACCAGTGTGATATCTGCTCTAAAGACAATCAGGGATGTTCTGTGGTGCAAGCAGCTCTACAGGAACAAATGGATCTCGGATGGATCCAAGAGCACCGAGTTCGTGGAGTTAACATGGTTTACACGAATTCTAACATCATTCAGAACCACGATATCCGTGTGATGAATGTCAACTTGGTGGCGATGCACCCAAGGCAAAGCCAGTATCATAATCTGCCGCGGCACGATTACAGTTCCTGTCTGACTTACTGGTAAACAAACAGGGATGCTCTTTCATACAAGAGGCCCTCCAGCGTCAGATGGATCTTGGATGGATCCAAGACTACCATGATAGGAACCCTTATCAGATCAATATGGTTCAGATATTCGATATTCGCGTGATGAATACCAACCTGGTAGAGTTACATGCTGAACAGGTCTGACTCGGATTCCTGGTATCACATAATTATCACAGCTGTAAGGCGGGTTGTGAAAACAATCGAGGTTGTACCCTTGTCCAGGAGGCACTTTAACACTTGTTAAATCACTGGTGGATGCCAATCTATATGGATGAAGATACTCAATAAATTAGTATCAGTAACAGGAATCCTACTCGGCGTCAAAGTCAGGATGTCCGATCTGTGGAAGCTAACCTAGTGAGGTTACATTGTATTCAAAGTGGGCGGGGCCAGGTGCCACCACACAACTATGACAGTTGTAGCGTCTGTTCGGAAAGTAACCAAGGGTGTTACCTTGTGAGAGCAGCTCTTCGGGATAAGGTGGATCGTGGAGAAATTTGCCCATATCCAGGTTCCAGACCCATCAACTGGTTGCCGAACTACCTTGCCGAGCAAGTTGAGGATGTTGTCACGATCTCTGGTCATCACAGGACCAGGGATGTTTTTGCCATTATCCCTCTACTTGATGAATCTAAAGTTCCCAACCGGGAATGGATCAAGATTGCTTATGATGGTCAGAAAAATCAAAAGGTTCCCATAGTCATCTATCCACCGGGACCACTACCGTATGAATCAACTAAGGCTATCCCTTACAAATACGGTGCAACAACAATTGAAAATGGAAAGGAAATTCCATTACCCTCCGTCGTGAATATTGCAGACATCAGTCGAGTAACACGGAGTGGTAGAATCTTCAACCGAGGAGTTGGGGAACCTAACAAGGAAAAGGAACTTCAGACAAAAGCTCCGGATCCACCAGTCGGTCAATCCGGTAATCCCGACCTTTCGAAAAATAACGATGAGATGCTGAAGCTCATCCAAAGGAGTGAATACAACATTGTTGATCAACTGTTACAGACTCCTTCAAAGATCTCGGTATTATCACTGTTACTCAGTTCAGAGGCCCACAGGGAGGCTCTACAGAAAGTCTTGGAGCAAGCCTTTGTGGAACAGGATGTAACAATCAGACAGTTTGATAGCATTGTCTCTAACATCACTTCCTGCAACAATTTGGGATTTAGTGATGAGGAATTACTCGAAGAGGGTCGCCGTCATAACATGGCGCTTAACATTACAGTTAACTGTCAGAACGATGCTTTAGCCAGCGTACTGGTAGACACAGGGTCAGCCCTGAATGTTATGCCAAAGTCCACTTTGATGCAATTATCATTCAAAGGCCCTCCGATGAGAATCAGCGAGGTCGTCGTCAAAGCGTTCGACGGATCCAGGAAAACAGTTATCGACGAAGTGGATCTTCCCATAACTATCGGTCCTCACATTTTCCAAGTCACTTTCCAGGTCATAGACATCCGGGCAACGTACAGTTGTTTATTAGGAAGACCTTGGATACATCAGGCTGGAGCGGTTACTTCGACCCTCCACCAAAAGCTAAAGTTCGTCAAGAACGATCAACTTGTCACGGTTTGTGGGGAACAAGCCTTGCTTGTAAGCAACTTGTCATCGTCTACTGGTATAGAACCCGAGGAGTTTATTGGAATGCAGTTCCAAGCACTGTCGGTGAGCAAGGACAATTAATCCCAAGGAGGAACCTCGATTTCGTCATACAAAGATGCTATCAAAGCGGTCGAGAGTACCGATACAACCGGATGGGGACAGCTTGTCATTCCTATTGACAATACAACAAAGAAGGGTCTTGGTTTTTCTGTAACCTGTACCCAGATAGCTGCCAACGATGAAAGTTTTCATCCCCTTCAAAACTTCTTCCACAGTGGAGGTTTCCTTCACCCAGTGTCTCAAGCAGTACATGCTATCAATGAGGAAGATCCCTCTGACACGGATGAAGAATGGAAGTCCTATCTGAACGAGGACGATTATATGTCTCAGGAAGAGGTGCCTACGCCATTTTACTATCCCGCACAGAGTCCGAGATTTATACCACGGTCAGACGTCGAAATGGTCTATGGAGATTGTGATCCGGAAGGATGCCGTGCTCTGCCAAATTCATTAGAGGAAGACACTACGATGAAAGACAACTTTGACCACAATTACTATGGCCCAATGGATGGTCTGCCAATGTGGCAGCCGTACCCAGGAAACTTGGGGCAAGAGAGTCAGCCGAACAATAAAAATCAGCTGACCGTCATTGAACAGAATACCTGTGTCCCCACCATGTCATGGGATCAACACTCAGGTCATTCAGAAACTACTCAACATGAAGATGACTTCGCAACGTTTGCAGGACTTGAATTCATCAACTATGCTTTTCCTGAGGTCAACGTCATCGAGAGAGATGACTCCTCCAGTTCCAAAGAAGTTTGGGACACCTTGGGACAACCGAGTGGGAAATACGACTATATGGTCAAGTACACCGCTCCCGAAAGCTCTCGTATCAGGCTCGAAGATATCCAGCCTACTGGATGGGGAGATACAGCTAAGAGCACAAATGCTATGCAAAATGCAACAGAGGAATTCTCCTACGACAATTCTGCCTGGGAGACAGATTCCAATGATCCTGCTCCACCAGAATTCAGCGTCATTTCTGAAGACAAATCAAGGAAGGTACCAAACTTTGTGATTCACCGAGGAGTTCACCGCCAATGGGTTGCCGTCGAGGTTCCGAAGATCGTTCATTAGTCAAAGTAATTGCCATCTTTAACATTTCACCCTGCCCAGGTGAAACGGATGTTTTGATAGGGCTCATTTTCTGTAAATTTTCCCTCTTCGCTTTGCCCGAAGCGATAGAGTTTTGTTTTATAGGGCTGTAGTTTCAAGATTCGGCTTGTTCATAAATAAAAAAAGTCATTCTGTAATTTCCGCATTAATTACTGTTTTCTCTTTTTGCTTTTTCAGAAAATGGTAATCCTAAAAAACAATTCAAATAAAAACAAGCAGTAAAATAAAACACTGCACACACTTGCATTTTCTCTATCTCTTCTAAACACGAATCATCACGTCATGCAGATTGCTTGTTTTAAACCCAGTTGAAACATATGATCCGATGCCTTCTTCCAACTTTGAGTTCCTGGTATTCGAGGCTGAAGAAGAAAATAACGACAAAATTCCAGAAGAGATCTCTCGACTACTCAGACAAGAGGAAAGGTCCATTAAACCTCACAAAGAGCCGTTGGAAACGGTAAACTTGGGTTCAGAAAAAGAGAGAAAAGAAATCAGGATTGGGGCACTGCTCAGTCCAACTGCCAGAGAGGGTTTGATAAAGCTTCTCAAAGAATTCCCCGATGTATTCGCTTGGTCCTATCAGGATATGCCAGGGGTTGGATACCAGCATCGTGGAACATCACTTACCATTGAGATCGGAATGTCCGCCAGTAAAGCAAAGGTTGAGACGTACTCATCCGGACATGGCCATCAAAATCAAAGAGGAGGTACAGAAACAGATTGACGCGGGTTTCCTCGCTACATCTGAATATCCTCAATGGTTAGCCAACATCGTACCCGTTCCCAAAAAGGACGGAAAGGTTAGAATGTGTGTTGATTACAGGGATCTGAACAAGGCTAGTCCAAAGGACGACTTTCCTTTACCACACATTGACATGCTGGTAGACAGCACAACAAAGTTCAAAGTCTTCTCCTTCATGGATGGATTCTCGGGCTATAATCAGATTAAAATGGCGCCGAAAGACATGGAAAAAACTTTGTTCGTTACACCATGGGGCACCTTTTGTTACAAGGTGATGCCGTTCGGTTTAAAGAATGTCGGGGCAACCTATCAAAGGGCCATGACTACTCTGTTTCATGACATGATACATAAAGAAATCAAAGTGTATGACGATGATATGATTGCAAAATCAAAAACAGAGGATGAGCACATTGAACATCTGTCAAAATTGTTCGAACGTTTAAGAAAATTCAAGCTCCGCTTGAATCCCAACAAGTGCACCTTCGGTGTCCGTTCAGGGAAACTACTAGGGTTCATCGTCAGCCAGAAAGGAATTGAGGTTGATCCTGACAAGGTCAAGGCCATTCAAGAAATGCCTTCTCCGAAAACTGAAAAACAAGTCAGAGGATTCTTGGGACGTTTGAACTACATCTCCAGATTCATATTCCTCATGACCGCGACATGTGCGCCGATTTTCAAGTTACTCAAAAAGAACCAGGATTGCATTTGGACAGAAGATTGTCAAACTGCCTTCGACAGTATTAAGGAATATCTGTTGAATCCTCCGATTCTATCACCTCCAGTGGAAGGAAGACCACTGATCATTTACCTCACATTCCTAGAGGACTCAATGGGGTGTGTACTTGGCCAACAAGACGAAACCAAACGGAAAGAGTCTGCCATCTAATATTTGAGCAAGAAATTCACCGACTGCGAAACTCGGTACATAATGCTTGAGAAAACTTGCTGTGCTTTGGCTTGGGCAGCCAAACGTCTTCGCCAATACATGATTCGTCATACTACTTGGTTGATCTCCGAAATGGATCCAATCAAGTATGTTTTCGAAAATCCTGCTCTTACGGGAAGGATTGCCCGTTGGCAGATACTGTTATCAGACTATGACATAGAGTACCACGCTCAGAAAGCCATTAAGGGAAGTATTTTAGCCGATCATTTGGCTCATCAACCGATTAACGATCAAGAATCAATCGGGTTTGACTTCCCGGACGAAGATGTCATGTATCTAAAAATGAAAGATTGCAATGAACTGCTACCCAGTGAAGGGCCAGAACCAGGTTCCCACTGGGACTTATCTTTGACGGAGCAGTTAATCATTATGGAAACGGAATTGGGGCAATCATTGTTACCCCTCAGGGTACCCACATTCCTTTCACTGCCAGACTTACGTTCAAATGTACAAACAACGAGGCCGAATATGAAGCTTGTATTATGGGTCTCGAGGAAGCGATTGATTTAAGGATCAAAAACTTGGACGTATACGGTGACTCAGCCCTGGTTATCAATCAGATAAAAGGAGATTAGAACACATACCAATCAGGACTGATTCCTTACAAAGATTACGCAAGAAGGCTGTTACCTTTCTTCAACAAAGTCGAGTTTCATCACATCCCTCGTGAGGAGAATCACATGGCTGATGCATTAGCCACTATCTCTTCCATGATTAGTGTAGGTCAATGGAACAACCTACCTAAAATCGACATAATGCGCCTTGAACGGCCCGCTTACATCTTCACGATTGAAGCAGTCATAGACGACAAACCTTGGTATCACGATATCAAACGCTTCCTTCAGAAACAAGAGTACCCACCTGGGGCACTAAGGAAGGACAGGAAAACCCTTAGAAGGTTGGCTGGAAACTTCTTCCTGAGCAGTGACACTCTTTATAAGAGGAATTTTGACATGGTCTTGCTCCAATGCGTAGACAGACCAGAAGCAGACATGCTTATGAAAGAAATTCATGAAGGATCCCCTGGCACTCATGCCAATGGACATGCAATGGCGAGAAAAATTCTCAGAGCAGGGTACTATTGGTTGACAATGGAATCTGACTGCTACAAGTACATGAGGAGGTGTCACAAGTGTTAGATATACTCCGACAAAATTCATGTACCGCCATCACATCTCAAAGCTCTTTCTTCCCCGTGGCTTCAAATGGACATCGGTTCATTCTAGTAGCCATTGACTATTTCACCAAGTGGGTCGAAGCAGCGTCATTCGCCAATGTAACCAGACAAGTGGTGGGCCGATTCATCAAAAACAATATCATCTGCCGTTATGGTGTTCCAAGCGAGATCATTACTGATAATGGATCTAACTTGAACAATAAGATGATGAAAGAGTTGTGTGCAGAGTTCAAGATCGAACATCATAACTCATCTCCCTACCGATCAAAGATGAACGGAGCGGTAGAAGCGGCTAACAAGAACATCAAGAGGATTGTTCAAAACATGGTTGTAACCTACAAAGACTGGCACGACATGCTACCCTTTGCTATTCACAGTTATCGCACATCTGTCCTCACTTCAACTGGGGCTACCCCTTTCTCTCTAGTGTATGGCATGGAAGCAATGCTCCCCATAGAAGTAGAGATCCCGTCAATCCGAGTACTGATGGAAGCTAAGCTCACCGAAGCTGAATGGTGTCAAAGCCGACATGACGAACTGAATCTGATCGAAGAGAAGAGAATCACGGCACTATGCCATGGTCAGCTGTATCAACAGAGAATGAAGAGGGCGTTTGACAAAAAGGTTCGACCTCGCATCTTTAGAAAAGGAGACCTTGTGCTCAAGAAGATACAATTATTTCTCACTGATTCCCGGGGCAAGTGGACTCCGAATTATGATGGCCCCTACGTGGTCATGAAAGCTTTCTCAGGCGGCACCTTCAGACTTGCAACCATGGACGGAGAGGAATTTGCCTACCCCACAAATATTGATGTAGTCAAGAAATACTTCGCCTAAAAAAAACATCTCAGTGGACTGAAAACCCAAAAGGGCGGTCCAGGCAAAAGTTAGAGACATGGAAAAAAGAATCATCCCGATGGATTGGAAATCTCATAGTACAATCCAGGCAAAAATTAGGGATAATGGCAAGTAACTATGTTCAACAGAGGCAAGTCCCTCAGCAGCAGCAGTTACACCATCCATTGGAGGAAAACTCCAATCAAGGTCACCTTCGACAGAAGCTCAGGATGCCCTGAATTCAAAGTTGGTAGAAGGATAGTCGTCGTTATGTTTCAACGTAGCCCTTTTCCCTGTAAATTACCATTTTAAAACTTTGTATATACTCTTTGGAATCACACGTTTGGCTGATCTCCATCTTATCAATAAAATTTGAGCCCTTGTGCTTTTGTTTGTAATTCTTATTTGTTTTAGCTTTACAAAACGACGTTGTTAACATGATTAACGATTCTTGAAATAAAACAAAAATGAATTTACTTGTTAAAACTTTTTCTGCTTTTAAAATAAAGTCGGCGATTTCTTTTGACTGTTGAACATCAAAGGAACATCAACCGCTTCTTCAGAAGTAAGCGAACTTCAAAGTGCAGAATCAAAGTGCTCCTTCCAACTCAGTACGCCTGAATGAAGGGATCAACTGTGTCAGAGACCGTGTTTTATCTGACACGCCTTGGCCGAGTTCTTATCTCCTAAGCCCGATCAACGGTATTCCCCGTAGGGAATATCTCTCCTAGGCAAGGTGGAATTGCTATTCTGAACCAACGGTACTTCTTCGCCCCGCGATGGCCGAGTATCCAGTCGTGTTCACCTGTCAGTTTGTAGGTCACGTCAGTTTTGTCAGCATATACATACATGCATCATGCATTATTGATTTCCATTCACATTTCATATTGCATCACTATCACTCTAGTCGGTCTTTTCCTCTAGTGATAGAAGTTCTCTCAATCAAGTCGTCAGTTCTTGCCTCGTCAGGAAACGCTGCGTCTGAACATTCTCTCTCCTCCAGTTTTATTTCTGGATTGAAGTTGAGTCCTCGAACACTTTGATAACTTGAACCTCTAAAAAACCAGAGAAGCCCTCAGTTAACATCACTCTTCTCCATTGAAGATGATATCCTTGCTTTCCCGGATTAAGGAAAATCCATAGAGAAAGCCTCCTAATCGGAGATTCGGCAGTACGGGAGTTTTTCTCCGAAAAACCCACTGATGAAAAGGTCATCAGCACCTCAAAATTGGATCACATCATATGGCATTTCTCCGAGAAGATCTCCGAGAAAAGTATGATGTAAAGACCCCAAACAAATGCAGTCTCTCAAGTGACTCGCATTCCCCGGGTAGAGTCAACAAATGGCGTCTCCAAACAGGGAAGTTTGTACACCTCTACAACTCAGACGACTGGGTTCCCCAGCGAGTCTGACATCAAAGTTTTTCTATCAAATGACATCTCCCCAGGAAAATTCGGCGAGAAGTTTGAGGAAAACCGCTACGCATAGCGTCCCTTGTCAATTAAGTTTATTGACAAAAGAAACTAAGACCAGTTCCTCGGTAGGAAACCAGGATCGAGGGTAAGTTTACATCAGAAACTAAGACCAGTTCCTCGGTAGGAAACCAGGATCGAGGGGAAGTTTATTTCAGAAACTAAGATCAGTTCCTTGTTAGGAAACCAGGATCGAGGGGAAGTTTATTTCAGAAACTAAGACTAGTTCCTTGGTAGGAAACCAGGATCGAGGGGAGGTTTCTTTCAAAAGAAAACTGAGACCAGCTCCTTGGCTGAAGACCAGGATCGAGGGGAAGTTTACCTTTTCTAAAGCATCATTGCTTAGCAAAAGAAGATGAATGCTTAAGCTATCATTCATAACCACCATCAAAATTTCGGGTATTCCGATATTTAATCCTCTTGCACCCCGAATGCCTGAATACCTTTGTCATTCACACATTCGTGTCCAAGAAGATTAAATAGGGGCATCTGTCATACCCCAAATTTTGACCACTAAGATTTTCCATCATTGTGCAAATCATCATCACAATATGGAGGAACCATCATACTTCATCAGTCTCCCCAAAGATGGGTGAGCATCCACTACAATCAAAATTAGGGTTTCAAGCCCTCTCTGAGTGCTTAGACAAAGGATCAATCAAGGAATGACATGATCTTCAACTTGTCTAACCTCTCAAACATCCACAATGGATCAAAAGGACTTCCACTTCAAGTATTAAGCATAAGGCTGCTCCCTTCTAGGTGGATCAAGTCTCAAGATTGACAGTGTCACCAAATTAGGGTTTTGGTCGACCAGGGCCTCCAGATGGAAATTTTTCATCTGGGCACAAGCCAATGATCCAAAACCTAACCTAATATACTCCATGAAACCTCATGGACCCAATCATCAAGTCAATTTTGCCTCAGGGGTTGCATTCATCAAAAATCAGGAATTAGGGTTTCTTGACCTAATTCACCCCTAAGTTAACTTTTAGGGCAAACCATGAGCCAAGACCTCAAGAGAGGATTTGAGGATCTCCAATATATCACATTTATCCATTTGGGACAATGGATTGATCTAAGAAGCTTGAGCAACAAGTCTCAATTTCATCTGGACCACAATTAGGGTTTTATGAGAAAAGTCAACTGTAACTTTGACTTTTGACCAGGACATGCTCCCAAACCCTATGACATGCACCAATATACCCTATAACACCCATGGAACATGTCCATTAAGTTTGATTTAGGTCAAGGACATGATTTCCTGAGGAATTGCACAGTTTGGAATTCATCTGATAAAAAGTCAACTGTGCACAAAAGTCAACTTTGACTTTTTGAGATTTTTCACCAAAATGGATTTTTAACCCTAAAATGATGTTAATGTATGATTTGAATCATCAATCATCAAGAAAAATCAAGAAAAGTTGGATAACTTGTAAAAGGGGTAACCATAAAACTTAGAAATTTTTCTAAGTCATGAAAAAGTGCCACTAATGCACCAACTTTGGAGGACCATAACTCCTAAACCACAAGGCCATTGTGCCCCATTCAAAGCTTGATTTGTAGATCTCATTGCCCTCTACAAAAGCTTCATACTGACCTATGTCCAAATTCCTCATGGATTTTGAGTTATGGAGTGATCAAAATCAAGAGAAAACATTTTGTTCCAACACTTAGTGAAAATTTTACTAAGTCAGATTTTACCTTACTTTTTGCCAAATGTAGGGGGATTTTTCACTTGGATTCCAAAGAGATCAAAACCAAATATGTTCAAACAGTTGTTGTATCATGTAAGGGCTTTCCAAAATGGTCAATAACATTACCAAATTCAACTTACACCATGAGATATGACATTGGCAAGTTGCCTTGCTGAAATCTGTCAAAGGCTAGGCAGAATTTGCAACTTTGCTCGATTTGCCAAAATCAGCCAAATTCAAATGCTCCTATCCACTTGGACACATCTGAGGATTGAATCTAAAAGGGACAATCACTGAGCCAAGCCTCCAAAGTCCATGGAACAAGAAATAGCATGTTGAACCTAGAATGGCCAAAATAGGGACAAGACTCCAATTTTGGATTGGAGCATTCAATGGAAGCATCAAGGTGGCATCGACTGAGCCATTTGCAACTGAATTCAGTCAAGACTTATCCAAGACCAAGGGAACCACAGCCCAGTGCCCTAACCTCTAGTCAATGGCTAGAGGAGACTTGGATTTCCATTGGCCAACATTGAACAAACACCTGCTGCAGTTGCCATTCACTGTGGATCCCAAAACAAACTTGCTCTACTATAAATAGAGCTCAATTGTGATCAGTTTGAGTACAACAAAGCCATCAAACAGATGCTTTCCTCAAAATCTCTTCTTTCACTCCAATTTTGCCTTCTAAGGCAAGCCACTATCGGATTTTGAGTTTGAGAGCTTTTCCAATCAAACCAATCACTCACACACCTCACATACATCATATAGAAGTGATCCTAACACTCACATAACATCTGGAACACATATTTCACAAAATCACCAGCCAACTGCTCAAGTTCTTGACAGTTTTGCAGTTGAGGTACCATCTTCAGCTCCAAACCATTTTAATCTATTCCAAGCATGCATACACACTCCATGGCACCTAGGGAAGCTATCCAGATCATTGGAACCTAGTTGTAACACCTCCAACACAAATCACGATCACCAGCTGCAAGTGGTCAATACTTAATTTTTGAAGCATTAATCCAAGATCACAATTTGTTTTTCACATGTTAAACAATTTTTGATCATTTTAATTGAATTTTTATTCAATTAAATGCATTTTTGAAAACAAATTAGGGTTTTTGGATTAATTCAACCCTCATAAATCATTTTCAAAACACTTGGGCCTCTAATAGAGTGTAAGACCCAATCCTTTTTTGACCAACTCATTTTTGGGCCTCAGTGTATTGTATAAGTCCCGATACCGTCAAAAACAAACGGCGCGATCGTCGCCCTTTTAAAAATAACACTGGGCCTCTCCTTGAGCTATAAGACCCATTCAAAACTGGCCTCTAATAGAGTGTAAGACCTAACCCCCTTTTAACCAAAACCATTTGGGCCTCACTTATTGTATAAGTCCCTCTGCGTTAAAAGAAAATCTCGGCGCGATCGCCATTTTAAACAGAAAAATCAATTGGGCCTACCCTCGTGTTATAAGCCCCACTCTTTTTCTTTAAACCTTTTTGGTCCTCTTGAGAGAGTGTAAGACCCATCCCTTTGTACAGAAAACAATTTTTGGGCCACAGTCGCTTGTATAAGTCCCTCTGTACAAATTCAAACAGTGCACTCACTAATAAAACCCTGGGCATCTCCTTGAGCTGTAAGCCCCAATCTTTCTTTTTCAAAGCACTTTCTCCTTTGATTTTGAATATACTGTTGTTTTCAATCTTTCTTTGTTGAACAACTAACCAAACAACATGGAAGCTCTACAACCGAGTAAGTGGTTATTGCTTTCATTTACCGGTTTCATATACATATAACTGTATTGTGGGGCTGTTTCACTGTAAGTCTTCTTTCATAAACTCATATCAATTGTGTAATAATAGTATAGATATTTAGAGTTTCCCCGACAACTACGTCTAGCATTAAGCCCGTTGATCACTCTTAGAAATAGTCAAAACTAGATCCCTATAGGATTACCAGACACAGTCTTCCCTCCTCTTGGGGTTAAACAATATGGAGACATGAAAGGCAGCATTCTCGGTGAACCCTTTCATAGACTGTCACTCATAGAAGTTGTCAAAGAAACTCTATTCCCCATAGATGATCTTTTCTCCGTGAATGGCATCTCTTGAGTTTCTTCCATATTCTTGGACTTTCCTGGCTTGATCTATTCTCGGTGAATGGCATGTCTTGAACTTCTCGGGGTTTGGGGACCCACAGGCTTCTTAAAAGCACTTGTCAAGAAACTCTATTCCCCAGAGATGATCTTTTCTCCGTGAATGGCATCTCTTGAGTTTCTTCCAAATTCTCGAACTTTCCTGACTTGATCTATTCCTTGTGAATAGCTTGCCTTGAATTTCTCGGGGTTTGGGGACCCACGGGCTTCTTAAAAGCATCGGCCTCCTCTTGGGCATTGTACAAGGACCCACAGGCTTCCTAAAAGCAACCCCGCCTCCTCTTGGGCTTTGTACAAGGACCCTACGGCTTCTTAGAAGTATTCACAGCCTCCTCTTAGGCTTCGTATAAGGATCTCTTCCTCCGGGAATAATAGCCTCCTCTTGGGCTTCGTACAAGGACCTCTCGGCTTCTTAAAAGTTTTCAGTCTCCTCTTGGGCTTCGTACAAATTGTCCCGACGACCTCCTAGAGGTATAGGAACAAAAATTAGTCATCTGCATAGAACAGTCCTTTCAAAGAGTCTACTACTGTTTCTCCAAGGATAGTGCAGAAGATGAAACTCTAGACTTGGACAGTCTAATCTCCTTGAGTCTCAAAGACATTCTCAAGTGACCCCTTCGTTAAATAGGAAGAAAACCCGTAGACTCGGACAGTCTCAATACCCTTCGGATTTCCCACTTCCTTAAAGAACAGGAAATATCCCTGATCCTCGAATCAAAATCCCTGAGTACAGTATTGCTCATATAAGAACTGATTTTCTCTTTCAAAATCAGTATACTGGACCTGTCTCTCAACTGAAACAGACACCATAGCCTCCTCTTGGGCTTTGTACAATGATCCTCCCCAGCGGAGTCAAACAACGTTTAGCCTCTCTCTCGGGCTTTGTACGAGACACATAAGAGACTCCCTCGTTGATTCAATCAACCTTTTAGCCTCTATCTCGGGCTTCGTACGAGATACAAAAAGAAAACTCTCTTGTTGAGTCAAATAGCCTCCATCTCGGGCTTTATACGAGATACCAAAAGATTCCCTCATTGAGTCAAAACCTTTTAGCCTCTCTCTCGGGCTTTGTACGAGACACATATTCGCCTCCTCTTAGGCTTTATATAAGATAAACCACTGGTTAATCCAATTAACCTTTTAGCATCAAAATTGTGCCTCGTTCACAGTACACAAACATCAACAACTCTTTCCCCTTCATCTAATCGCTGTAAGCGGCAAGCCTCTGGATCATCTACATCCACGCCACTATCCCTCTTTTAGCATGATAAATTCCTAAGGAAAGATAGCATTGCTCTACACTGAGTTAAAGTCTTCTCCTTCAAGTTAAAATCCCTTTAAAGGAAATTATGGCATTGCCGGATTCACAAATCCCGGTTAAAGTAATTCTCCTTTATAAACAGTCGTAACAGACAAACCCCTCTTTAGAGATGACAAATTCTCTCTAAGGTCAACACTTTTAGCTTCACATCTTGGGCTTTGAACAAGATACAAATAGACTCTTCAGCTTCACATCTTGGGCTTTAAACAAGATACAAACTACCTTTCGCTTCACGTCTTGGGCTTTGAACAAGACAGAAAAACACCCATTTCCTCCCATAGAATATGAGGAACTACGAACGCTCTGATTTCCCTGTTTCGGTAAATGGGAATACGTAGGCATAAGATTGAAAGAAAAAATCTTAGCGAGCACACTAAACAAAAACCAAAAATCCCATACTCTCACATAAAAAAGCATCAGTCCTAACATCCTAATCCTTGTTCCCCGCTATAAAGTCCTAGAAAGAGAAAAGAAAACCGTATTGGCGAAAATACAAATAACCAGTACAAAGGCCACCCCCACATTGATAGCATTCGCAACCTAACAGACCGTTGTTTAAACTCAGTATGCAAAGCAGGGTTAATTGGAGACATCTATTTCCCTGCCTTCATCAGCTTTAATAGGATAAAAAATGAATCGACCTGTAGTAAGCTCAACCGCAGAGAGCGACCAGCGCTTAAGAACCGCGTCCAAAATCGCTCACTACAGGTGTGAAATGAAATTGTATTTTTCTTATATTTTTCTGTTGCAGATCTTTTTTGGAATGCATTTTGCTGTGCATTATGTGATCATTTTCTGGTGTAACTCCCTGCTGTCATATAACTCCAATTCGATTTTTTTTCTGCTGCATTATGACCTTTTTACTACTAAGAATCTTGTTGTAAGTCACCCACTCCATAATCCTGGTATTGCAGCGGATAATAAATACGAATAGCATTCTCAATGAAATGGGGACCCCCGGGATCTGTGATATGGTGAACGGTAGAAGAGACATCAGTGGAAGTGGAAGCGCGTTGAGGATGTTGGAAGTGCCTTGGAATTTCTTTAGTCCGTGCTGAAGATGGGCACAAGTGCCTTGGAATTTCTTTAGTCCGTGCTGAAGATGGGAAGCAACCCGAAGAATTGAGATTTCTTGACATTATAGCTTGGATACGAAATGGATTGTAAATGGATTTAAAGTGGAATTGGTTTAGTAATTTGGATATTTGAAAATGAACATGGATTTGTGGATAATGGTTTGAATAAATGGATATTAGCAGAAAAATGGTTTATGGTTAGAGGGAATGGGCTTGTAATCCACATGAACAATCCTAATGTGCTCCTTAAGAATGTTGATCCTTTTGAATGTCCTCAAACCAAATTTCAAATCCCAATCAAATTCACTTTCTTGATGGACCTCCAGTGCCATTTTCAAATTCACATAAACCCGTATTTCAGGCAACAAACAATAAGCAATGGAGAGAACAACAATATCCTAACCCCAGTATGAGCCCACGACTTGATATCTTCCATGAATACCTAAAATGTCTCCACTGTGAAACCCTGACCACCACTGATACTCTTGAGAAACTTGAAGAAGATAAACTTGATGAGAATTTGACCCTGAATGAAGATGAGAGTCTCACAACAAGAGAGAATCCTGAGCCTGCACATGATACCTTGATCCCACGCCCTAGGAGCCCATGCAAATGTATGAATATGAGTATGACCTAATGAAGATGAAATGTGAACATAAGCTAGTTAGTGTTAAAAGTAAGAGGGCAAATTTTGAGGTGTTACAGCTGCCCCTATTCAAACTTCTTGGATCTGAGGATATGGAAGCGAAGATTTCCAGATAATCGAGATACACGGAGATTGAATACTAAAATAACCTGGAAATTTGCAAACTGTGGGGATAACGAAATAGAGTTTTTTACGAAGATGGCCGCAGACGAACTCGAAAAGGAAGACCGGCCACAGACGGGCTACCCAACAAAAGAATACGAGGACGGCCGTAGACGAACTCGAAAAGGAAGACCGACCACAGACGGGCTACCCAACAAAAATAAAACGAGGACGGCCTCAGACGAACTCGAAAAGGAAGACCGGCCACAGACGGGCTACCCCACAAAAATAAAACGAGGACGGCCGCAGACGAACTCAAAAAGGAAGACCGACCACAGACGGGCTACCCAACAAAAATAAAACGAGGACGGACGCAGACGAACTCGAAAAGGAAGACCGGCCACAGACGGGCTACCCAACAAAAGAATATGAGGACGGCTGCAGACGAACTCAAAAAGGAAGACCAACCACAGACGGGCTACCCAACAAAAGAATATGAGGACGGCCGTAGGCAAACTCGAAAAGGAAGACCGACCACAGACGGGCTACCCAACAAAAGAATAAAATGAGGACGGCTGCAGACGAACTCGAAAAGGAAGACCGGCCACAGACGGGCTACCCAACAAAAATAAAACGAGGACGACCGCATACGAACTCGAAAAGGAAGACCCGTCACAGACGAGCTACCCAACAAAAGAATACGAGGACGGCCGCAGACGAACTCGAAAAGGAAGACCGACCATAGACGCGCTACCCAACAAAAGAATATGAGGACGACCGCAGACGAACTCGAAGAGGAATACCGGCCACAGACGGGCTACCCAATAAAAATAAAAGGAGGATGGCCGCAGACGAACTCGAAAAGGAAGACCGGCCGCAGACGGGCTTCGCTGGGGATGAAGTGAAATAAACTTTTCTGAGTCATGCCATCTCTGCTGAGGAAGAGAATTGGGTTTCACGAAATAAGTCAGACGGGAACTGACTACCAGGCGAGAACTGGATTTCACCAAATAAGTCAGACGAGAACTGACTACCAGGCGAGAACTGGATTTCACGAAATAAGTCAGACGAGAACTGACTACCAGGCGAGAACTGGATTTCACTAAATAAGTCAGACGAGAACTGACTACCAGACGAGAATTGGATTTCACGAAATAAGTCAGACGAGAACTGACTACCAGGCGAGAACTAGATTTCAAGAAATAAGTCAGACGAGAACTGACTACCAGGCGAGAACTGGATTTCACGAAATAAGTTAGACGAGAACTGACTACCAGGCGAGAACTGGATTTCACAAAATAAGTCAGACGAGAACTGACTACCAGGCGAGAACTGGATTTCATGAAATAAGTCAGACGAGAACTGACTACCAGGCGAGAACTGGATTTCACAAAATAAGTCAGACGAGAACTGACTACCAGACGAGAACTGGATTTCACCAAATAAGTCAGACGAGAACTGACTACCAGGCGAGAACTGGACTTCCCAAAGAGATTGGCCAATTAAAAGCAAACTCCCAGCAAAGATACGATCGTGAACCGAAAGGGTGAGAGGTAAAATCGACGGACTTATAACCCACAGATAAGATGATTCCACTGGGAAAAGGAGAAGTCTAAATAAAAGACTCTTCTGGGGAGCACAGGTAGGATGAACACATTCCTCGGCGAGGCCGAGGATAAACCAAAATCTCCCGAGTTATGCCATCTCTGCTGAGAAAGAGAACTGGCAAACACAATCTCCTGAATCATGCCATCTCTGCTGAGAAAGAGAACTGGTAAAGAAAATCTCCTGAATTATGCCATCTCTGCTGAGAAAGAGAACTGGCAAACAAAAATATCCTAAATTATGCCATCTCTGCTGAGAAAGAGAACTGGCAAAGAAAATCTCCAGAATTAGGCCATCTCTGTTGAGAAAGAGAACTGGTAAAGAAAGTACCCTGAATCATGCCATCTCTGCTGGGAAAGAGAACTGGCAAAGTAAATACCATGAGTTATGCCATCTCTGCTGAGAAAGACAACTGGCAAAGAAAGTACCCTGAGTTATGCCATCTCTGCTGAGAAAGAGAACTGGTAAACAAAATATCAAACCTGGCTTATGCTTCGAATGCATATGTTTGAATTTTTCTATGGCGTAATGCTCCATACAAAATGGAAATGCTACGCGTTTGGGAGGATGCCATGCAAAGATGGTTATGCAATGCAAAAGAAACGTCTCAGTAAAATAAATGTTGAAGACAAAGGCAGCTCCACCGGGGATGACAAACCAAATTGTCCTCTGAATTAAAAGATCCTGCTGAGGAAGATTTCACTGAACGACTTCCTGATCACAAACTCTGCTGGAGATGAAATCCCAAAAGAACATCCACTCTACTGGGGATTGTACATAACTATTGGAAAAGGAAACCAAGACCTGAATTAGAGGAGTGCCAAATATCACTTGGACTTAAAACCTGCTGGGGATGCCAACCATCGTTAAATTAACCTGCGAGGATTGCCACCAAACTCTGCTTGGGGAGACACATCACAAGTACTAAACCTGCTGGAGACACCATTGAGCTGAACCCGCTGTTGGGGAAATGACTTCACCCTTATCCTGCTGTTGCTGGTGAAAACACGCTTCCTGACTGGCCGAGGGGAGTAGACACCAATACTTTGTGGGGAAGACAACATCTTTGTCTCGGGAATATGTTCCACAACTCTCCTGTGGTAACAAAACAACATCCACCCTAAAGCAATCCACTTTAGATGCTGGATAGGGAATAATCTTTTGTACTCTGACTGGGGAGAGTGACAGTCTGATGAGGATGATGAAATTTCCATGCTGAGGAGAATAACTCTACTGGGGAGAAAAGTTTTTACCCTGCTGGTGATTAGAGCTTGTCGTTGCTGACGGACATACACTTCCTGACCTGCTGAGGAAAGTTAGTACCAGGCTCTGTGGGGAAAATAAAGTCTTTTCAAAGACCTTCAACACATCTCCTGCTGGAGATACAACAATATTCACCTCAGAGCAATCGACTTCTGACTGCTTGCTGAGGAATAATAAGCCACCATAACTTCGGCTAGGGAACACAATCCTCTGTACTCTTGCTGGGGAGAATAAATTTTGCTGAGGACGACGACCTTTCAGTGCTGGGGAGAGTAACGCTACTGGGGAAAACAAACTTGTTACCCAGCCTGACTTGTCTCTATGGTCATAAACGGCCCTTTGAACTCTCCACTTGCCCCAGACCACCAGGTCTAAAGGAAGAAATCATCTCAAGAGGATTTTATAGAAGACCGGGCATTCACACTGCCCCAGGGTCTTCAAACTCTTGGAGAGATTTATCAGATCTCGACATAACTGCCCCAGACTGCATATTCCATGAAGTAAGTTACCTCGAAAGGATTTGTAATGACTTGAAAATACCCTGCCCCAGTATTCTGAACTTTGAAGAGGTGCTTTCAATTAACCATCTTCAGGAGTAGACAACTTCTCCTGCTCTAGGGGTGGCCTGCCCCGAGTCTTGGAGAAACTTTTCCCCTGACTGATCTTACCGAGATTTGTCAAATCGACCTGATTGCCCCATGTTAAACGCTTGTGGAGAGATTTATTGAATCTCGACATAATTGCCCCAGTTTGGCTGCTTCTTATCACCATTTATCGGGAACCTTTAGGCTGCGCACAGTCTCTTGGCTACATACCCCTTGACTTGACTGTCTTTCGGAGTTTTCAACCATCTCAACTTGGCGTGATCGAGCTTCTCAACTGATGTTCATCATGTAAGCTTCTTTGATGTCAAACGCATGCAAGCAGAAAATGTTTAACATGAGAATGACAATTCTAATGCAACATTCGTGTTAACCTTGAAGTTTTATTGAAAATGTTGTCGCAAAGCCATGTGAACGAATCACTACTTAGGATACGACATCGATTTTTGAATGAAAGAAAGCATGCACATGCAATACTAACAAAAATCTTATTAGCATAACCCATAGAAGTCAGGAACGCTATCTCGCTAAAGTACATTTTCGGAATAAACCCTACTTCAATTAGGACTTTTAAGGGTTGTAACGTGGTCTGGTTCACGTTTTGAGAAAAAAGGATTTAAGGCTCAAAGTTTATTGGTGCCCACCCACTCTTCGTGATGTTCTCCAGTCCTACGTTCAGCTAATCCGGCACAAATGCTCATCTCTCAAAAGGTTTTATGATCCTTAAGGAACCCATGCAATTGATGGTTTGAGACCCGATGAGGTTTTGGAGCAACAGTCGCCCCTTTGTCTTTTGTCCCGTAACCACACGACTTTGTTCTTATCGAGGATTTTTCTTTTGTAATCCTTTTCCGCTTTTCGCTTTTCATTCTTTTGATCCCTGATTTTGCCTGGACTGACTCTTTTGAGTTTTTCAATTTTGAAGTCCAGCGGGATGCCCTGTCTTTTGCCTAAGTTGCTTGTTTTCAAGTTTTGACTTAGCGGGCTTCCCTTTTTTTTATGTGAACAAATCGTGTGACATTGGATTGTCTGGCTTGTTTGAAAGGGTTATGACTGCCTCACTCCTTGATTGCTGATGGATAACCATTGTGGTTTCACATCTCTTGACCTCTTGACGGTGGAATAGAAGGTAATGGATCCTCAGATACACACTCCTTTTGAAATTAGAACGCTCGGTCAAATTAACTGACGCCTACCCTGCCCCTGGGTTAAGCTTGAGGGTTTTTTTGTGTGAAAGAAACTTCTACTTCAAGGCTCAAAGGGGTTAACGAGGGTCTATCTCCCTTATATATCCAGTGTTTGGGGATTTGAAACAATGCCTATACATCCTCAACAGGGTTTTATCCGAAAGCACACAACCAAAGATTTTGTGTCTCTCACCTCATCATCCTCCCTCAAGAGTTTAGGCAAGAAAATTGGTATTGCAGTGCATATAAACATGATATGAGTGCATAAAAGTAAATTACTTCAAGAACAACACATTCATTGCATTAAAATCAACATTCAAAATACAAACAAGTTTTTTCATGCAAACACTGTTTAAACAAACAAATGAAAGCTACATATGAAACTACAGTAAAGAATCTGAAGATTGTCGTTGTTGAGAAGACTTGACTCCGCTTGGACTACTGGCTTTAGGAGACGACCCTTGAAGTCTTCAAACAGATGAGAGGTCGACGTGCACAACCAAGTCTCCTTCTGGAAATGATATGTACCGTTTGTCAATCAATTGTTGCACTTTGGCTTGGAAGGCTTTGCAATCTTCAGTTGAGTGCCCCATAGATCCTCCATAATATCCACATTGCACATGGGGATTGTACCCCGGAGGGTATGGTTCTGGAACAGGCTTCAAAGTCTTGGGCTCCACCAATGAATTTTGAACCAGGTGTGGCAAGAGTTGACTGTACGACATGGGAACTGGATGAAGAGGAGCATTCCTTCTTTCCAAGTTGTTGCGAGGCCTATGCTGATTCTGACGCTGATACTTCTGTTGTTAAGGAGCATAAGGTTGTTGGTAATAAACGACATTAGTCTCTCCTTCTTCTCCCTTGTAACGTTTCTTCGCATTTTCAGAATAACCGGGAGCAACTTGAATCTTTCCCATTTTGATATCGCTTTCGACCATTTCTCCCACTAAGATCAAGTCGGCAAACTTTCCGGGCATACAAGGTACCAGCTTTTCATAATAATGACCTTGCAGAGTAGCCATAAACATACCTATCATCTCCCACTCTAACCTGGGAGGTTGTACCCTTGCTGCCAATTCCCGCCACCTCTGGGCGTACTCCTTAAAGCTTTCATTATTCTTCTGCGACAAGTTTTACAACTGTGTCCTATTTGGAGCCATATCAGTATTGTACTGATAGTGCTTAACAAAAGCTTCTACCAACTCCCTCCAGTTTCGAACATGGGACCTCTCCAACTGTATGTACCATTCTAAAGATGCCCCGGTCAAGCTATCGTAGAAGAAATGCATCATTAACTTTTAGTCCTTAGAATATGCAGCCATTTTCCTCGTATAGGCCCGGACATGAGTCTTTGGGCAAGTAACACCATTATATTTCTCGAAAGTAGGCGCCTGAAACTTGTGCGGAATCTTGACACCAAGGACCAGTCCCAAATCGTCCAAATCCATACCCAAGGAATTCTGATTCACAACCCCTTTCAACTGCTCTTCAATCATCCTGATTCTTTGACCATTATCAAGTCGAGGGTCAGCATCCCCACCTGGAAGAGAAAACACATCATCCTGTTGATCACCATGGCGACGGCCATGTACTGCGCAGATACTGTTTCCTCCCCCTACTATAGAAGGAATCACGACATTCTCTCCTCCGCCCGGAGGGATAACAATAGAAGGAACGGGAATACCTCCGCACGGAGGACCAGTATGGACACCATTACTGTTAACACCTTCCCCCGGAGGAATAGCACCAGTATGAACACCCCCATGCATAACCACATCCTCATCGACTCTAGCAATCAGAGGCTGGACCAGAGTCCTTAACTGCTCTTGACCTTGAGCAACACCTTGCATTAACTCCATAAACTGAGCCATGCGAGTCCGCATCTCAATCAACTCGGCTTGCATCTGATCCATGACTTTCTTCTGATTTTGCTCAATTAGGACACGGCTTAAAAAGATTGAATCTACAACCATGGAGAAAACCCGATCGGGATCGAAAGGCCAACCTCAAACACCTGCCATGCATATGAGTATGGAAATGCAATGTAAATGCCATGTTCAAATATTTCCAAGGAATCAATCTTCTTTGATTCAAGCTTTTTCACAGAAGAACCATAAGAAATGGATGGAAATGCTCAACAACGAGTCTCAAATTTAATATCCGTTAGAAGTACAAGAACATGTATGCAAAAATGATGATGCAGATGCAACAGACATGAGATCAAGGCTTTCCATAAAGCTCTGTACTACTGTGCTGCTGAATGGATAAGTTCAAAGGTCAGCTCTGAAGAGAATACCAGAATACCAGAATATACGAATAACCAGAATACCAGAATACCAGGCTGATAAGCCCGCACCGATAAGAGAACCAGAATACCAGGTATGATAAAGGTTACGGTTACCTGCAAACCTGTAAACAACCCGCCCCTCTCACATGTGGGTACTAGGATCCTTAGTATCCCGGGCTTTCAGGTCGAGAAATGATGATACGTTCACCATTTTTGGTTTGGCATCATCATCAATCGAGGAGGCCTCAACTGATTCTCCAAAGAGAAAGGTACTCAGCTTCTGGCACTGAGGTCGAGAAGAAATAGTACATTCATCCCTCGGGGTACAGTATTATCGCCAATTGAGGAGTGCCTCCACTGATTCACTTTCAAAAAGGACATCCTATAGAGAATTCCCAGCATTGGGTCCTCGGATCAAGAAGTGTAATGGGTTTGCCATTTCTAGTCTGCCATTATCACATCTCGGGAGGAGTGCCGCAACTGAGTCCTCGGGAATGGTCACCAGAGTCTACAGCTTTCTAGGTCAATGCTCTAGAATGCACAAGACGCGCAAATCAGAGCATCTCCCAAGAAAACCTTGTCTGGTTGTGGATTTCGTGTAAACCATACGAACCAAGACGCTGCGTAGGCCACACTACTTTCCACTCTAGACCTATGTGTACACTCAAGCCTGTGTAATGGGCTAATCTATCAGAATACCCTGCCCACCAAACAGAAAAACCAGCACAGTCCAGCATAATAATGATATGTAATGTAGTAAATGCAGTAAAAACAATAATACAGCAAGATACAGTAAAGCTGTAATACTATAAACAGTAATACAATAAAAGGGCAAAAATACAGCACTACAGCTCCACAAAACACCCAATGAAACAAAAACAGACAAGCGCTAGGATTGACTCGCTTAGGGAGAATAAGTCCCCAGCAGAGTCGCCAGCTGGCGCTCCCGAGATTTTCATCCAAGTACAAACGCGAAAGTGGCGTGAAAACAGAGTCGCCAGCAATGTGTATTTATCACAAGAGAGGGAAAGGAAACACTGCGTAAACCTGAGGTAAGGAAAAAGCATGGTCTCACGACCAAGAGAAACAGGTAAGGGAGTCGGTTACGCAAAGGGAAGGTGTTAGCACCCCACGCGTCCATCGTACTCGATGGGATCCACGCTTGTTGTCTCGATCAAAGGGTGTCGTCATCTGGAGCTCCACTGCTACTGGAAAGGAGAAGGAACGAGAACGGAAAAGGACGGAGAAATGAAGAAGAAAAGAAAAATAAGTGACTCGATAGGACATCCTCGGAGTCCTAGGCCTACGTATTCCCTCGGGAATGGGAAAATCAGAGTCAACGTAGTTCGGACACGAACTAAAGGGGGAGGTTGCTCGCTAAGACATCTCTGTCACGTGCCTACGTATCCTTAATCAAACCAGAGAGAGGAAATCAGAGCAGTCGTAGTTCGACTTAACGAAGTCGGTGTTTGTTTTTATGAGTGACGTTAGATTCGCGTCCGGTAGTTTGGGTCGATGCCTGCTTGCGACGAGACGGAAAATAACGTGCCCTTTTCTGAAAATGAGGTGAAACTTAACAATCCCGAAGGATGAAAGACGTTTGAGTTTGTTTTGTGTTTTTAAGACAGAAGTGTTTTTTTGAAGTTTTTTGTAACTTGCATTGCACCCAAGTCTACAACATAGGATCGAATGTCTCGCGTATCGACCCAAGACGGGACGCATGCTAAACATCCTAAGAAAGTGAAGGAAGATCCCCCACTATCTCATTTCCCACATATAAGGCTTGTGCGCAATACGTGTTAATCCTTTATTAAGTGTTTTATAAAGATTATGAGATGAGAAGAGAAGACTCAAGTTGAAAAGAAAACACTAAAGGGAATCTAATTTGTTCCTAATGTTATCATGCAAAGGTGGCCCTAAGGCCAGGATCAAGAGGGAAGTCTACCTAATGTTGTCATGCATGGATTGCTATCCTAATGTCTCTCCTACCTCCGACTTAATCGAAAATTAAGTGGAGCTAGGAATGCTACGGGATCATGCCATCAGACAAGTAAACATAGGACGAATCAATCACAAAATGAAATAAAAGCAACTAAGGAGTAAACAGTGTCAGTTAACAATAATATCACACAATCACAATAAGAAAGAGGGAACTTTAGCCAAGGGGTCATATCAACCGAGGCAAACAAGCTAGGGGTGGGAAATAGGGGTGCTCGCCCAATGGTATCAAGAACCATGGAGAGCAGAGTAAGAAAGGGGAAGATGTGAATCAGATCACATAAGCATCAGCATTGGTCAATGCGAGCTATAGACAAGGTGTGGGGGTTTGATTGCTAAACCCTTCTTCCACTTGACGGACTCGATAACGAGAGCAGGTGATGTTCAAAGCTTTAATCATGTAATGAGAGCTAAGAACGACTCAACTAGAATAACAGGGGTCGATTACGAACCCTACCTTTCGTCAATTGCCTTCTTAGAGGTCTTACAAGGGAATATGGGAATGGGATGCCTCTTTAGAGGTCTTTAGGCACAATCTGTAAACAATCACAAATAGAGCCTCCTTTGAGGACTTCCAGCATTGCCGGCCAAGTGGCACGGACTTCCAATCCTACTTCTCGTGGCATAAAATGGAAAAATGCGGAATTAGTAGAAGAGAAGAGAAGTAATACCGAACGGATATCAATCCGTAGCAATGTAAGCAAAGTATAAGCAAACCGGCACACTTCTAGTAACCTAGTATAAGCGAGCAAAAGTGTTAGAAAGAGGAATGGATCCTTGAAAGACATGGAACCACATGCTCTTCACCATTCATGAATAAAAACAATAAAACAAGGCAATAAGCCATAAACAGCAGCAACAACAGCGCTCCAGCACCTGCATAGCTATAAAATCCAGCAACAAGCAAAAACAGCCTATAACAGCTACCATTTCCAGAACAGAATAAGTGTATATGCAACCAGACAGAATAACAACCTTTTACAGCACACTTTGTGCATAGCAGGTGTGTATGTAACAGCAACTTCTACATTTTATTCAACTAATGTACAAGAAGGGCCATACCTCAATGGGATCAAACAACCATTATCAAGAGAGCATGCCTCATCAAAACCAAACAAGCCTTGTTAATCTCTAAAGTGTTAGCATAAAACTCCAAGCTCCTCAAAGAAAAATAACCAAAGTTAGTCAACAAGCTCCCCATGGAAATGAAATAAGAAAAACCATTAGAGATTCCAACAATTAAGCAAAAGAATGTTAATGAGGTAACAAAATCTAACCACAAACTAAGGTAAAAACTTACCACATGTTGAGAATTAATCACAAGGAAGCATTAAGCACAAACTTCAACATTAAATCTAGATGCTAACCAAAAAAATCAATCCAATCCTACTAGAAAAATCAACTAAGAAGTCCATGAGAAGTCAATCAAAAATCACTACATGATTCAAATGACATTGAATCAAAATCATGTGAAAAATTCTACAAGAGGTAACATGATATTCAAACAATGTCATGTAAAAAAACCTAATCAAAGCAACATAATATCCAATTAATATCATGTGAAAAATCTCAATCAAGGCAACATAATATTCAATCAATATCATGTAAAAAAAGTCATCCAAACGCATTTGAATCAAAATTTCAAAATAAATGCCAAAAATCAAGACGATGGCAATTAAGCTAAAAGTGATTAGTGCGATTAAGCAAAAACCATTAAGGGACAATTAAACTAAGGTTTATTCCTCAAACAAAAATTAATTCGAACTAATCTAATTGAGGTTAATATCGAAGCAAAAAAAAAAGAGAGATAATTAGAATCTATTTCTAATTACAAAGGTTGGCCTTAATCCACCAATTAATCTGAAGTTAAAAATCACAAATCGAAATTGGATTCTAAACCCAAGTTAAATCCTAATTCTAAAATCAACATCTAATTCTAAAACTAAAAATAATCCATAATTAAGACTAATTCCTAGAATTAAGTGCTAATCCAAAGATTATGAACCAATTCAATTCTTAAAAACCTAAATGATATTAGTGAAAACTTAAGGAAAAAAAAACAAACTGGGGGTGTAGACTTGTAATAGGGTGCGAACAAGAATCCATGGCGCACGATCCAAGTCACAAGCCAAAGAACCCGGTCCAAATGGTCTTGTTAAAGCCTAACCTAAAAACTCAACCTTTAGATCATTCCTTGCCTCCTCTTTCTATTCACTCTAAATCCCCGCCGTCGCGGCTTTCTCATCTCTCATCTCTATGAAAAACGAAGCCAACAACACTTTCCTTTACAACAACTCGCCGCCGTAAATCTTCTTCCGGCTCACACCTTCCTCTTTCCGCCGTCACCGTCACCATCTTCTTTTCCTGTATCAACGCAATGGTCACCGTCGCGACTCTAATCTTATAACGGCGAAGCAAGATTCACCGCACCGGGAGATCAAGGTTTTGAAAGAGATCGATGAACTTGCGTGATGGCAACGTCGAATTCGAATTACCGGTGAGTTTCGACTTGAACCTTCTTTTTTCCTTACGTGTTTCGGTGGTGGTCGCTATTGTGATTCCTCTTCTTCTTCTATTTGGTGCGAAATGTTGCTGCCGTTGTTGAATTATTCTTCAATTTGTGCGTTCTGTTGAATTCATCGATGATTACGCACCTGATTTTTAGTAATTATTGCGTTGATGTCACGTTCTTGATTTCCTACTTCTGTAGGTTATGACTTCGAAGTTTGCATCGGAATTGAATTTGGAGAGTGGAGAGGAGTTGCGGTTTGAAGTGTGAAATCAAAGATGAAGCGTGAGTAGTGAATGGCAGAAGCTTCAAGTAGAAAGGGAGGTGAAGATTGATTGAAGCAGTGATGGACTGATGGTGGAGCTTCAAGTGTTGATGCGAGTTAGAGGTTTTTTGCCAGTTGTAGAATTGATGAAGATGGAGAGAGATTAGAGATTGCAGATTGGAAATTGAAAAAGTGAAGAGAGAAAGTTTGTTAGAGGATTCTCCTAGTTTCTGTTAGGCCTTTTGTGAATTCTGTTAGAATCAGTTGGGATTCGTTTTCTGTTATGTAGTTTCCTCCATAATTTCATGTTGCTGTGAAATGAAATTGTATTTTTCTTATATTTTTCTGTCGCAGATCTTTTTTGGAATGCATTTTACTGTGTATTATGTGATCATTTTCTGGTGTAATTCCCTGCTGTCATATAACTCCAATTCGATTTTTTTTCTGCTGCATTATGACCTTTTTACTTCTATGAATCTTGTTGTAAGTCACCCTCTCCATAATCCTGGTATTGCAGCGGATAATAAATACGAATAGCATTCTCAATGCAATGGGGACCCCCGGGATCTGTGATATGGTGAACGGTAGAAGGGACATCAGTGGAAGTGGAAGTGCGTTGAGGTTGTTGGATGTGCCTTGGAATTTCTTTAGTCCATGCTGAAGATGGGCACAAGTGCCTTGGAATTTCTTTAGTCTGTGCTGGAGATGGGCAGCAACCAGAAGAATTGAGATTTCTTGACATTATAGCTTGTTTCACCTGTAGCTTTAAGGATTTAAAATTTGAACTGAAATGGATTTAAATGGATCGATTTGGCATTAATGGATTTGGAAATTGGGACATGGATTCAAAATGGGCTTTGTATGACATGGATAGAGAAATTGGATAGAGAAATGGTTTAACATGGTATTGGGAGATGGTTCATAAAAATGGATAATGGATGTGGATTTAAATTGGTTTTAAAGACGAATATGGGTTGAAAAATGGATATGTATTTTATTTGGTTTAATGGATACGAAATGGATTGTAAATGGATTTAAAGTGGAATTGGTTTAGTAATTTGGATATTTGAAAATGAACATGGATTTGTGGATAATGGTTTGAATAAATGGATATTAGTAGAAAAGTGGTTTATGGTTAGAGGGAATGGGCTTGTAATCCACATTAACAATCCTAACGTGATCCTTAAGAATGTTGATCCTTTTGAATGTCCTCAAACCAAATTTCAAATCCCAATCAAATTCACTTTCTTGATGGACCTCCAGTGCCATTTTCAAATTCACATAAACCCGTATTTCAGGCAACAAACAATAAGCAATGGAGAGAACAACAATATCCTAACCCCAATATGAGCCCACGACATGATCTCTTCCATGAATACCTAAAATGTCTCCACTGTGAAACCCTGACCACCACTGATACTCTTGAGAAACTTGAAGAAGATAAACTTGATGAGAATTCAACCTTGAATGAAGATGAGAGTCTCACAACAAGAGAGAATCCTGAGCCTGCACATGATACCTTGATCCCACGCCCTAGGAGCCCATGCAAATGTATGAATATGAGTATGACCTAATGAAGATGAAATGTGAACATAAGCTAGTTAGTGTTAAAAGTAAGAGGGCGAATTTTGAGGTGTTACAAATTAAAATACTAATATTTTTTAAGCTTCTAAAGTTACTCTTCTATCAATAGATGTTACAGCCCATTCAGCTGGTTAAGAAGTTCTTCTGACAAGAAATATAAATTCCTCATCATCAAACATTCCAAAGAACCAAGCTTTACGAACTGTGATCTGTTAGATAACTTTTCATCATCTAATTTTATTTATTTTCTTTGAATATTTGCAAGACAAACCAACAGAACATGATAGATTCAAGTTGTATAACTTCTTGAATAACTATGACCTCAGGTTTGAATCTAAACCAATCTTCTCAGAATTTGCTTGAAAGATTAGATGAAGTGTAACTAGACAAACTTCAAAACTGTTTCCCACAAATCTGAGTACAAGGATTCAAAGATAGTCTGAGCACCAGACATATCAAGGATCTTGACATACTCAGAAGTGAGATAGAGCACCTACCAGAATGCAACTACCTCTGAAGATATAAAATAAGCTTCTTTTGAGCTGGTGATAGAGACTTTCAAACAAATCATCTCTGCACCATCAACTTCTATAGTAATACCTTTTTCAAGGATATTCTATAGACCTTCAGAAACCCCTTTTATCAAGACCAATGAGTTAAAAATATGTTTTACTTTTCCATCATTTAAATTCAATGGAATCACCCTTTGAATATGGTAGGAAAAGAAGTATGATATTTTTCATGTGGCACTTGATTCCTTCTTGAAGGAAAGTCTTTGACAGACATAATTTTCTTATTGGATCATTATCTGCGCCACTGTCAAGTGTTATGCACAAACCAAGCTCTGATACCAATTGAAGGTGAGAAAAGTACACAAGAAGGGGGGGGGGGTTGAATTGTGTTTTTCATTTTCTTAGTTTGCATCTGATCAGAGTTCAGGATCTAAACTGGTGTTCAGATTCTGGTTAATTCTTAGCAGCGGAATGTTAACAGAAGCACATAAATATTAGCAAAAGACAAAAATATTTATACAGGTTCCTCCTAAACAGAGAGTTGTTCAGTCCCCTTGCTTTGCAAGAGATTTTCACTATAATCAAATCATGATTACAATTGCTTATGCATTATGCATAAGACTTTTACATTTGCTCAGACCCAAGGTCCAAGACTTCTTGCTCAATCTCCTCACTTGAGACTTCTTGCTTAGGTTCCACGAACCCGAGACTTCCTTGCTTTGGCCTTCAGCCCAAGACTTCTGCTTCAAGCCACTCTGGCCAAGACTTGCTCAAGCCACTCTGGCTGAGACTTCTGCTCCAAGCCACTCTGGATGAGACTTCTGCTCCAAGCCACTATGGTCGAGACTTCTGCTCCAAGCCAATCTAGCTGAGACTTTCCTACTTGAACTGTAACCCAAGACTTCCCTGCTCAATCAATCCACTTGATTAAGACTTTCACAGGTCAAGCACAAAGCAAGAGACTTGCGTGGCTCAAGCATCTTGGCTCGAGACAGGCTCCTTGGCATTGCGAGCCTTCTTTTCAGCATTGGTTTACTCGACTTTGGTGTAGCATTCCTCTCTGACAACTACTTCAGCCGTGAGAGAGTTAACTTTTGGGTGAGGGACTCATTGAAGTGTCCCGCCATAAGTATATTCTAGGATGCTCCCATGAACATCTCCTGGTTCAGAGGGGCTACCTTGATCATGGTTATGTTGAAGCAGGCGAGATAGTCCCTCAACGACTCCGACTGGCCCTGGTGTATGTTAAACAGGCTGGTGGTGGACATCTTCCTGTGGCGACTAACGGCGAGCTAGTGCACCAGCTTTCTCCCAATTCCTGATAGTTGTTAATAGAGGCCTGTAGGAGGCCTATGTACCATCGAAGGGTGGCCTCCCTAAAGGTACCTGACTACAACCTATAATTTAGAGATTCTGGTGCTCCTATGATGGCCATATGGGTGTTAATGGAGGTGATCTATTCTTAGGGGTCACTGCCTCCATCAAACATGGCCAGGGATGGAGGTTTGAAGCCTTCAGGAACAGGGCCCCCATATTTCGTCATAGAGAGGTTGTAGGTTTAATAGTTCCGTATCTTTCATGGAATTGACCTCCAATTGGAGTTGTCTATTATTTTAGACGGCATCCTCCAATGTCTAGTTGTGGCATCGTAATTTGTCTGTGGAGGCCAGCATTTCCATCATGGCCTCGACATCGCCTCTATTGTCGGTACCCTCAAGAGTATGGGATAAAGCTCATATATTCACCGTGTTTGGCAATGGTTAAAATTGGGATTTGAGTGTATGACAGGGACGGTGATGGTTTTTTAGAGAGATGTGTGGCCCAGATAGCTTTATCGGGCACCAGAGTACTGTCCAAAAAAGTACATGTTAAGAGTGTGTTCCCCTTGTAAGGGCAAGGAGACTAACAGGTATATTACACGAAATGCGTATATAAAAGTATTGGACAGGTATATCGTAGAATTTTGCATAATATACCTACTAGGGCCTTTGAGTCTCCTTGCCCTTACACGGGGAACAAACTCTTAACATGTACTTATTGGATCCAAGGACCGCTAAGGATTGCTTTCAAAATTCTACCAAAAAGCATAAACATGTAAAGGTAAAAACAGGAATGCGTATATAAAAATATTTTTTACAAGTCAAGGCACAAAAGCCCAACCAAATATTACATGAGCAAACAAGAAGTAAAAAGAACAAAATAATACTTAATCATCGACACCGGCTCCTTCTCAGATGTGTCAGCTAAAGGGTTCAGTTGGTCAGCAGTAATAGTGAGGTTGGGACAGAACATCTGAGCCTACTGTAACATTTTATCTCAAACCATGCCTAGATCCTCTACTTCCCACTCAAGAGATTGTCGAGACTTCTGTTGAGCAGTAACAACCTCTACTTAGAGACTCCTCAAAGCATTGACCCAATCCTCCTTCCTTTGCTGATGAGTTTTTCAATCCGCATCAAACTCACGACGTGCTTCTGCCACATCCGCATAAACCTTCTTGTTATGTTTCTTCCTGTCAGCAAGAGAAACCTTTAGCTCCTGTATCCGAGCAGGCAAAACGTACGGTCGGCCATACCGATCCGCCTCTGCCTAGAAAGAGCTAGGTGCATCAACATTTTCCCGAAGCGCAACCAACTCCTTCTCAGCGTCATAATTTTTCTACCCAAGGACCACACACCTCTCCTATAGCTTATCTCGTTCCTTCAAAAGCTCATCAGAGCACAGAACTCCATCATGGCTCACAACTACAATAGAAATAAGGGACCTTACCATAAATAAAGTCTGAGAAGCATGTGCAAAAGGTCCCACCGGTCATTGCAGATAAACCCCAAACTAATTTCAGATCCTCAACAACCAGAATAGCATAAACTCCTCTGAAGTGCTAGGTGTCGCAGCGTAAAAAAATACCCGAGCGCATTGCACGCTCGAAAATACAACAGAGTCGCCATTGGATTTTATTTATTCTAAAAGAAAGAGGAAATATCAATAAAACCCTAAGGGAAGAGAAAAGGGTACGAAAGTCAGTTATGCAAGTGAAAGGTATTAGCATCCCTCACATTCGTTGCACTCAACGAGAGCCATTTTAATTGTTCTTTGCACGGATAGGTGTTATTATATAAAGGTTAATTACGATTGGTTTTAATTAGGGGTAAAAATAAGTTTTTAATTAATGTGCTCGCCAAGATTTTGAAATCTTGTGCCTACGTATTCTCATAGTGCAATGAGGAAATCAGAGCTCCGTAGATCACGATAGAAAATAAGTATTTGTTGGTTGATTTTAGGGAACAATGCCATAATTGTATTCTAGAAGTGTTTTGATGTTAGCAGTTTGATCCTAGTTTGGATGCTCTAAGCTTTTAGTCTGACTGCTAAGGAATGGATTATAATAGTTCTTTTATGAAAAGAAGTTTCTATTTGGACCATGAATTGTAAAGGTTTGTGAAAATTGTGTTTGAACCTAGGATGTGATGTTTAAACCAATGCAGTGCTGTCTGAACCAAGGATGAGGTGTCAAAACCAAGGATGAGGTGTTTGAACCAAGAATGAGGCGTCTGAACCAAGAATGAGGGTCTAAACTATGAATGAGGAGTCTAAACCAAGAATGAGTGTTTAAACCAATGCATAGTTGTAAGGGTTTGCCTAAACCAGGGGATTAACAAGGAAAATATGGGTTTGTCTAAACCAAGGGATTAACAAGGCAAACATGGGTTTACCTAAACCAAGGGATTAACAAGGCAAACATGCAAGAGGGTTTGCCTAAACCTGGGGATTAACAAGGAAAACATGGGTTTGCCTAAACCAAGGGATTAATAAGGTAAACATACAAGAGGGTTTTCCTAAACTAGGGGGTTAACAAGGCAAACATGAGTGTGTATGGGTGTCAAAACCAAGAGGTGTTATGTTGGGTCCAAAGAGAATGGTGTTTTTGATATATATTGGTGGTTTTAGTCTGAGGATGAAGGTTGAAAATTATCTTGATTTAAATTGCACTGAAGTCTATGAATGAAGGTGAATACTTTGAACAACTGGGTCATGTGCCCGCTATCCAAAGATGTTCAGAATAAGGATAAGAATACTCCCTGTTATTTCTTCTCCACTTCTTAAGGCTCGTGGCGCATAATTCACATCATAATTATTAAGTGTTTTGAAGTTTAGTAAGCATAAGATTTTTAGTTCTAAATGGATAAGTAAAGATATGTTTGGAAGAATGGGATATGTTATCAGAGAATGGGAATATAGTCTAATGTGTTCATGTCTTAATGGTTACCTATTTCTAGGGTTTTCAATCTGAATGGAATTAGGATTGACTTAAAGGATCATGTATAGTGCAAGTCTTAAGTTCTAATTCAAATCAAGTGTTTAAGGGATTTGTGATCACCTAATTAAATAAAACCCCTAAGGGATCATGCAATTTGTTTTTAAATTCTTTCTAAAAGGTCCTAAAGTTTTTAATCTAATTACTTGATCAAAGTATGTTTGTTCAAGTAATTAAATCAACAAAGGGGATTATGCCAAGAGAATTAAGTTAAGCCACATATATCAACGTTCATGGGGAACACGCCACTTATCTCGACTCAAATAGGTTGTGGACAAAGCAATGTTTTACGTCATCTCAAGATACGATATCTCACGTTTATGAAAGGTTTGAAGGATCGCACGACGACGAGGAAAAAAGGATTTGATGAGTTGAAGAATTGTTAGGATGGCGAGAGCTCGAATCATGAGATCTACCTCTCGGATCCTCACTTTCGGGGAGACTTCGAATATATTTGAAAGAAGGTCTCGATCGCACTAGGGTGAGATGAAAGATTGGTTAAATTTAGGATGACGAGAGCCCGAATCACGAGATCTACCTCTCGGATCCTCACTCTTGGGGAGACGTTGACTACCCCCGCTCCTTTTTCATCTTTTATTAAAAAGTGTTTCGTTATTGTTAAGTGTCTTGATTTGATTGAGAAAATGCCACTTGATGTTGGATCAAGGGTTTATTCATGACATTTGAAAAAGTTGAACTAAAGGAAATGGAGATCCTAATTATGTAAGGGGTAAGGTCGACGGCGACACACAAGGCTGTCGACTTACAAGTGAAGTTAAGAGCCACTTGACGTTGGATCAAGGGCTTGCGAAAGGGTTTGGTCGATCCTAGTCTCTAAGGGTGCTCATACTATGAAACCACAACCACACAAAGCGAGAAAAATAAATGAAGTGCATCCAAGAGGGAGCGGGGCACATGAAAAATACAGAGGAATATTGAATGCGAGAAATAAAGGGTCTCGTTGTCAGGTAGCCCAAGAGGAAGTCGTACGTGTGCAAGTGTCCTAAGCTAAAGTAAGAGAGAATAGAGATAACCACAATCCGCAGCTCCTTTGCTAGGGTTTCTGTCCAATGTCTCGACTCCATTGCTCGGCAAAGTAACCAACATTTCACCAATTAGTCTTTTATTGTTTCGATCGTTATTAGTGTGTTTTGATTAAGATATGAACAAGAAGATGGTTAGATGGACAAGATATGAATAAGATGAATATGATATGAACAATATGAATAAGAATCAAGATAATATGAACAATAATAGTGTGAGCAAGATAGTATTTGACGAAAGTGTAAAGTTAGTAGTTAGTGGGTTAATTGTTAGAACGAATTATCCACAATGGTTAACCATCCTTGGGCTTTCAAACATAGGTTTGGGCCACGAAGAATCATTTTCCGATATGGGACATGTAACACTAATCCATCATAGCACGATCCATGATGAAGATCATACTATAGGAGGTCGCGCAATTGATCTTTGTGCTAAAACACGATGGAGGAATGATATTGAGGATCATTCTCCAAGGAAATCGTGTCACACGAAAAGAAAAGCGAATGATCTCGTCTTAATCATAAATTTTCATCGATTAATTAAAGGTAACTTATCACAATCCCAAAGTATAGAAAGTGATCTCGATGATCACTCACTACAGATTTGAAATAATGAAGGTTAAACAACCTCAAATAATCAACATTCACGAATAAAAGACTTCATCGATCGAAAATTAGAATAAAATAGAATCGAGACGAAAAGAGACATAAAATTGAAATGAGAAAGAAAATGGTCTCATCTTAATCATGATTTTAAATCGATAAATCGACAATCTATGATTTTAGACTTTCATTGACCAAAAGATAAACAAAAAATGAGAATAAAATAGAAACAAGAAGAACTAAATAGTGGTCTCATCTTAATAATAATTTTATCGATAAAATCAACAATAATGATATTAGACTTTTCAATGCCCCAAAATAAAATTGAAAATTAAGAAAAGATGGTCTCATATTGATCAAGATTTTCGTGGATTTATTTAAATCAACCATCTATGACCTTTGATATATCATTGACCAAAAATGGAAATCAAACCAAAAATGAGAAATAGTTTTATCACAACATAAAATAACAAGAAACTAAAACAAAAATATTAAAAGAAAAAAAGAAGGAAGAAAATATAAAGGGAGGGGGTGCAAGATAATAGGTGGTGTGTATGAATATGGAGAATCATGTGTGCTCAAAGCCCATCATCCCCAAAAACACAACCGGTTAAAAAAAGAAAAAAAAATCAAAATGTACTAAGATGAAACGGGCCGAGCCCATGATCCATTCACCCCAGCATAAGAAAACAAATGTCCAAAATTGAAATTCCAAACAACACGCCTTCAATACCCTAACATTCAACACTTTAAAGGCAAAACGAAAAAAATAGAACGGGAAAACGAAAATGAAGCTAGGGTCGAGCGGAAGCGAAGCAATCCAACCCAACCCTCACCTTGTGCGGTTTTGTCACGACTTTCTCATCCGTTCAGTTTCAAACTTCCAGTTTGAAGGTTTGTGTTTGATTCAACATTCTCCCTTCGTCTCTTTTCCATCGATTCTTCAATTAGTTTGTGTATTGGTTTTATTCATGTCTCAATCTCACTCCATCTCACTTCTTCTTCTCGTTTCTGGTTTTTTGGACGTGTTTAGGTGTAGGATTAGGTGTGGTTTTGAAAGGGTTTTTGGACCTGTGGGTTGAAGGAAATCTGGGTTATTTGAGGTTGAAGATTGAGGTTTATTGGGTATGGTTGTTGTTTGGAAAATATGGAGGTTGGTGATTGTGTTGGGTTTTTTTGGCTTTTTGGAGCTGGTTGAATGAGGGAAGGAGATGCTGAATTTATAGAGGAATAAAATTCGGATGAACTTGCTACTGCTGCATTTTGAGGATGGTTCTTTTGGTCGTACAGGTTTCAAAATGTAACGTCTCATTGGCTTTTGTGAAGGTACGAAGTGGGACCACTTATTTGTATAATGTGTGATTTCTATTTTGCAGTGAGAATAGAAAGATTCTGTTTTGTCATTTTGCAGGTGCTGTTACTGTTTGTGGACTTGAGTGGCGTGATTATTGTGATGGTGGAAGCTGTTATGGTACATTTCACAGCAGATTTGCGCAAGTCTTGGGGTATGAGCAGGTTGTGTTTATTGTTGCAGCAGTTTTGGAGTGAGTTTTGTGAAAGGTGCTGCGAGGTGCGTGTGGTTTGGTTTTGCAATCACTGGTTGATATGTTGTGTGAAGAAGGTCTATGCGTGACAAAATTTGCTGCGGGTGTCTTGGCGCAGGTTGCAAGGATGCGTGGGTTGGATGTTGTGTAATGGCAGAATTGTGCAGTGGTTCGAGTGTGAAAGAATTAGTGATGCTGCAAGTGGTTTGGGTGGGGTCTGGCTTGGAGAAGTTTCAAGTGGCTGGCAATTTATATTCACAGCTGGCTAGTGTGATAGAGTTTTTTTCTTCTTACTTTTTGCAAACCCCCTTTTTTTGTAATGTGGAGTTGTACATGTATGGACTTTGTAACTTGGACTTGTAATAAAGTTTCATGATTTTTTTGTGTAATTTTTCTTTATGATATGAACTTGAAACAATGGCAATGATGGTGGGCTTTGGCCTTATTATCATCTTGAATGGGATTATTCTAAATAAAATAAAAGAGACAATGGATTTGAATTCTTGAAATTGGTTATGAGATGGTATTGAACGTTGAATAGAAACTTGTGACTTCATTGGAATTCTTGAATGAAATGATATTGAATGGAATTTTCAGGTTGAATTAAAATTGGAACTTGGAATTTAGGAAAGAAATTTGAGATCTTGAGTTTTTTTTTGTTTTTTTTTTTTGAATTAAACTTGAATAAATTGAAATTGAATGAAATTTTAAAGTGAAATTTAGAATGAACTTGAAATGTTGAATGGATTTTACAATGATTTTGAATTTTGACTTTGAGTGGAATCTTGAATGAGGAAAAATTCAATTTGAATCTTGAGTGAAACTTGGAATGGAATTTAAACTAGGATGAAAATAGAAATTGAAATGGATTTGAATTGGAACTTTAATTCTTGAATTTGAAATGGAAATTGAATTTGGGAATTGAAGTAAAATGGAAATAGAATTTGAGAAGAGATTGAAAAAGAGATTTGAATTGAAACATTGAAATTGATAGAAACTTGAATTGAGAACTTGGAAATTTGAATTGAAATTGACATGAATTACACTTTAAATGAATTTGAATGTGGTTAATTTGGAAAGAATTTAAATGGAGGTTATGAACTTGAAATTTGAAAAGAATCTGAAAGGTGATTATGAAATTGAAATTTGAAAAGAATTTTGAATTTTGGATCTTGAACTTGAATCCTAGAATGGAATTGGAAATGGAATGAGATTGAAAAGAGGAACTTGAATTGTAGTTTGAAATTTAGGAAAGAAACTTGAATTTGAATCATAAAATTTGAATTGAGATGGACTCGAAATCTGGATCTTGAAATTTGAATTTTTGAATGGACTTGAAATCTGGATCTTGAACTTGATTTGAATTTGACTTGGATTGAAAAGAAACTCGAACTTGAAAAAATGGGATTGGACTTGAATGGAAAATCGGAAGGTAACTCGAACTTGAATTGGTTTTAAATTGGAATTAAAATGAAATTGAATTTTGAAGGCTAAACTTGCATTGGAAACTTGAGATGGAAGTGAAATATGAAACTTGAATGCTTGACCTTTGCACTCTCCATTTGATGCTTGAAAATTGAACCTGAGAATTCTTTCTCTTTCCACATGAAATAACTTGACATCTTGAATCAATTCCTTGGGAAATGAATCAAGCATAACTCGATCTAGAACCAGAAATGCATTGAAACTCTAGATCAATTCCATGAGAAATAGCACCACATCATGATTCCATCTTGAAATGGTCTTGTCAAGAACATGAACCACATATTCAGGACTTGCGAATGATTTGAAATATTGACCAAAAGTCCTGACATTTGATGGCTCTGCAACTTGACTTCATCAGATAAACCTTGGCCTGGCACAAAACCATGATCCTGATCACTTGACGACTGTCAGACACAAACTTTTTAAAGCAACTTTCTCGCACTTAAAATAATCCATAACACCGACAACTTGAATTGTCCTGCCACTGCACCAAAACCCTGATCCGGATCCTCAAACACAAATGATTGAATTCAATCCACACTTATCCCCGAAATAGCCACTGACATAGATGACTCGAGATATGAAATGTGGTACCACTGCAACAAACCCTAATCGAAAGGTGAAATGGGTTCTGATGATTCTCCACCTTGAAACAACCGTCTTTGCCACAACCCGATAACTTGATACTAAAACAACTTGTTTGACCAAGATTAGGTCAAACTCCATGTAATTCCAAACCACACCGCACACACACTTGACCTGACAACTTTTCCTGAATCCTGATTCGGTTTTGTAAGACCTGAGCTTAGGCAGCAGAAGGACACGTTTTTGTAGGCATAATGGTTACATGACATGAATGATGAATATGATGCACAGATGATGAAAATGCTATGATATGTATGGTCGGTGTTTCAGGGTCAAAATTAGGGTGTAACAGTTGCCCCTATTTAAATATCTTCAACTAGAGAGTATGAAGAAGGCTATTCTTCATATGATCGCAGTGGGAGATAGATAAATATTAAGAAGACCCGTTTTTGATCCTGAATGCATATGACATGATATGATATGTGATGCATGTATGCATGACTCTATGTATTGGTTTGAGATGTGAAAATGGACTCTATGGCGATTATTGAGACGACTGAAAATGAGGTTTGTTGGGGATTGAATGAAGTAAGGTAGACTGACTCACTGGGGAAACTTGAGGAAAAATGGTTAGTTCTGGCTTCTCACGGAACAAACCAAAGGTTATTGATAAATTGTGGTGAAAGGTATGCTCTAGATTCTCACGGAACAAGAGAAATTGTAAATTGTAAATGAAAGACCTCGGATTCTCACAAGGTAGTTGAAACGACTCAGGTTTCTCACAGAGTAAAGAAAAAAGGTTCTCGCTTCTCACAGAACAAAGAAATATGTTACGGGTTCTACATAAACATTTGAAATGACTCCGGGTTCACCCAGAGTATAAAAAAAGGTTATGGGTTCTCACGGAACAGATATAGGCTACGGGTTCTCACATAACCATCTGAAATGACTTCGGGTTCTCACAGAGTACAGAAAAAGGCGTTCCGGCTTCTCATAGAACAAAAATATAGGTTACGGGTTCTCACATAACCATCTTAAATGACTTCGAGTTCTCGCAGAGTAAAATAAAAAAGCGTTACGGCTTTTCACAGAACAAAGATATAGGTTACGAGTTCTCACATTACCATCTTAAATGACTCCGGGTTCTCACAAAGTACAGAAAAAAGGTTCCGACTTCTCACATAACAAAGAAAAAGGTCATGGGTTCTCCCATAACCATCTAAAAATGACTCCGGGTTCTCATAGAGTATAGAAAAAAGAACTGTAAATAGAAGGAGATGACTCCGGATTCTCACATAGTATATAAAAAGAGATGAGTTAATGCTTCTCGCAAAAGTATAAAAAGAAAAGTTTCGGATTCGTACAGAACTAAACAAAAGAAAGGACTCTGGATTCGCACAGAGTACAAAAGAAGGGGTTCCGGATTCGCACAGAACCAAAATTCAAATTCCTTCCAACAATTTCCACTATAATTCCACATTCCCTTTCCTAATTCATTTTTCACTCCTAATTCCACCCACTAAACCTCACTCCAAACCCAAACTTAACTCCTAACCTAGGGGTTATTTAATCTAATCAACTCCAAACCTCTCAGAACCTTGATCATTTTTCACTCTCAGTTTTCAGAATTCTCCCAATTCTCTCTCACTTTTTCACTCTCAACCTCTATTTTCAACCACACTCAAAGCTTTTCCATAGAGAATAACAAGTTCTTCATTGGAACTTGTTAATTCTTGAGCTATAGCCTCTCATTACCACTTCATTTTTGCTTTCCATTGGTGATTTTCTTTTGGATCTAGATCTGAAATTTTAGAAGTGCTTATTGGAAGTGATTTTGGAGTTTTGGTAGCTTATTGCTTGGATTTTCAGCTTTTGCTTGCAAGGAGCTCATAGATCTTGGAATTTCTTGCTTGGATTCATCAAATTCTGTTAACAACACTTACCAAAGCAATTCTTAGCTTTGTAGGCTGGTTTTCCTTATATCTATGCTTGATTTAGCTTAATTTCAACTTATACAATGTAGATCTGTGGTTGTTGTTGATTTTGATCCATTTGCTTGAATTTGATTCTTAATGTTGATGATTATTGGATCTAAGTGATGTTTGAATGCTGTGATTGAACTTAATTTTTGTGCATTGTTGATTATATGATCATTGGAAGTGATTGCATAAGTGATTTGCTGCTAGAAAGTGATTTTTCAAACTGATTTTCTGCTGCTGGTACAGGGTTAATCGATTAACCAATTGCAGTGCAATTAGGTTAATCGATTAACCAGTGTAAAATTTGCATAATGAGAGCTGTTAATCAATTAACCAAAATGAACTGTAATTGGTTAATCGATTAACACTGATGCAGAGTGTGATTTTTGTGCATTTTTGAGCATGTTTCGATCCCGTTTCACTTTTAATCTTCATGGATTGATATGATGCATGTTTGTGGACTGTTTTGATGATGTTACACCTCACACATTTGCATGAACACGATTCTTCGACACGTAACTTTTGGTTTTGTTGGTGAATGTTCATGGTTGAATTATTGCTTTCTTGATGTGATGAACACTTTGTACACACTCCTTGAGCATGTTAGTTGTGAATTATTGCTGGTGTTGCTGGAGTTGTTGTATTGTGCATGCTTGCATTTTCTTCCATGAGGTGTATGTTTGAATTAATTTGATCAAATGACAAACAATGTGCATTCTTTCGTGATGATTTCAAGAATTGTTTACCATGGTTTGTGGTGTGATTGTGATCATGATTGATTGATTAATGTGTAATGTTTGATGTGTGTTCGTTATGCCATGATTGCATCGTTTCAAATGCATGGTATGCTGCCCTGTTTTCACTGTTGTCTTGGTGCATATGTGCTGTTTTATGTGCTACTGCTTGCCTTTTTACACCTCCTTTTTGTACTGAACATGAGCTGTTAAATGCTGTTTGGTGTATTGGCTGGAATTTACCGCTGTGCAGGTGCTGGAGCGCTGTTGTAGCCGCTGTTTTTTTTATTTATCGCTTTTGTTTTTGCCTTGCTTTTGCTTGCTCCCTTAAGGCTCCTAGTCCGACTTAATTTTCGATTAAGCTCGGAGTAGGATAGACATTAGGATTCGAACTATGCATGCTAACTTAGGTAGATGTTTCCCCTTTGACCTCAATCATAGGGCCACTTTTGCATGACAACGTTAGGATAGATTTCCCCGTAGTCTTTTCTTTTTGACTTAAGTCTTCTCTTCTCATCTCGTAACATTTTTGAAACACTTAATAAATTTAACGTATATTGCGCTCGAGCCTTAAGTGTAGCTAATGAAGAACGAGGGGTCTCCCCTCCTCTTCTAGGGTGTTTAGCATACGTGCCATTGGGGGCGACCATGCGACGTATTCGTTCCCGCATGGTAGACTTTGGTGCAATGTAAGTTACGAACTAACTTCAATCCACTTCTGTCTAAAAAATACAAAAACAAATTCAAATCATTTTCATCCTTCGGGATTGTTAAGTTTCAAACCATTTTTAGAAAAGAGCTCGTCGCTCACGTAAAAAACACTTACCGACCCGTAGGTCAAACTACGACTGCTCTGATTTCCTCTCTCTCGTCCGATTGAGGATACGTAGGCACAAGACAGCGATGTCTTGATGAGCAACCTTCCCCCTATTGCATAGTTCGTCGAACTACGTTGACTCTGATTCTTTGTTCGTCCACGAAGATGCGTAGGCATTGGATTACGATAATCCTTGCGAGTCCATCTTAGTTTCCTCCATCCCCGTTTTCTGTTTAGCCGTAGACTGTAGGATAACTCACCCTTTTATTAGACAACAAGCGTGGATCCCATCGAGTATGATGGACGCGTGGGGGTGCTAATACCTTCCCCTCGCGTAACCAATTCCTGAACCCAGACTATGATTGCAATGACCATATCTTTCCCTCTTTCAGGTTTTCTTCGATCGTTTCCTTTCCCTGGGTCGGGATAAATAACGTTTGGTGGCGACTCTTCTGTTCTAGTTTCTCACCGGTTGTTTTTTTGCAGGTTGCGACAGCTGGCGACTCTGCTGGGGACAGATTGACCTCTTGCTGGTCCATCCCTTATGTGATTCAATCCTAGCGCTTGTCTGTTTATTTTCATTGGGTGTTTACTGTTGTGCTTTATTTGGTTGTATATTACTGTTTTACTGCATTTTATTACATTTGGATTATTGTTATCATACTGTTCTGCTGCTGTTGTTCTGTTGGGTGGGTTGGATTTATGAGAGATAAGCCCAATACCCTGGCTTGAGCATACACCTATGATTAACGTGGAAAGTAGTGTGACTTGTGTGGCATTTGGCCAGACGTAGTATACATGAAAACTCCACATCCAAACGAGGTTTTCTTGAGTAATGTTCTTTCCCGCGCATTGGTGCAGATGTTAGAACATAACCTGGAAGACTGTCGACTCTGGCGACCGTTTCCCGAGGACTCAGTAGAGGCACTCCTCCCAAGAGGTAGTAATGGCAGACCAGAAATGGCAAACCCATTATACTTCTTGATCCGAGGACCCGAAGCTGGGAACTTACATACGATGACCTTATTTTTGGGGGAATCAGTGGACGACCTCTTTGTTTGGCGATAGTATTGTACCCCGAGGGATGAATGTACTATTGCTTCTCAAATCGAGAATCCGACGCTGAGGATCCTTAGTTTTCTAGAACCCATATGTGAGAGGGGATGTGTGTTTGCAGGTTTACAGGTAACCTTGACCTTCAACATACCCGATATTCTGGATTTCCTATCACTGTGAATTTTTCATCTCGGTATTCTGGTATTTTGAATGGGCCATCGTTCTGGATTTTTGGGCTTCTGATATTCTGGGTTTTATTCAGTCAGTGGAACAACATCAGTTTTGAGCATTGTGGATACCTTGATCCCGTGTGTACATTTGCATCATCATCTTGCATTCTAACATGTTTGTTCATTTGTAGGGCTGCATCCTAACTTTGATTCAGGTTTCTGAAGACTATTGAAGATGAGTACTGATACTGAGAAGAAAAAGATATCATATTGTACAAGTTCCCACAACTTATTCTAGATCCTGTTCGCAAAATATTGGCTATGGCAGAGCCCGAGGTATTGGCAGACTTCAGAGAGGAATATGGAAGAATTCTGAATATCCTCTGGTTTTCTTAATATATGAGCAGACGTTCCGTTCTATCTTGTTGTTAAACTAGAATCAAGGGGGGATCGCCCTACGAATATTCGAACATGTTCATTTGCATTTGCATATTCATAATCATTTTTGCATAGCAGGTGTTTTTCTCCGAATTTCTTATCTTGTTCCTTTTCTTCAGACAGGATTGCTGACCAACATATTCACCGATACTCTACCAAACAAAATCAGAAGAGAGTCATGGATCAGGTGCAAGCCGAGTTGATTGAGATGCGGACTCGCATGGCCCAGTTTATGGAGTTGATGCAAGGCGTTGCCCAGGGTCAAGAACAGCTGAGGACTCTGGTTCAGCCTTTGGTTGCAAGAGTTGACGAAAAAGGTGTCCTTCATGGTGGCCTTCATAACAATGTTGTTCCTCCAGGCGGAGGTATTGTTGGTAATGATGTTCAAGGTGGTCCCATTGCTGGTATTGTTATCCCTCTGGGCGGAGGAGAGAATGTGATTCCTTCTATAGTAGGAGGGGGCAACAGTGTCTGCGCGGTGCACGATCGTTGCTATGATGATCAGTAGGATGATATATTTTCTATACCAGGTGGGGATGCTGACCCCCGACTTGATAATGATCAGAGAATCAGGATGATTGAAGAGCAGTTAAAAGGGGTTGTGAATCAGAATTCCTTGGGTTTGGATATGGATGACTTGGGACTGGTCCCCGGCGTTAAAATTCCGCACAAGTTTCAGGTGCCTACTTTCGAGAAGTATAATGGTATTACTTGCCCAAAGACTCACGTCCGGGCCTATGCAAGGAAAATGGCCGCCTATTCTAATGATGAAAAGTTATTGTTGCATTTCTTCCAAGATAGCTTGGCTGAGGCGTCTTTGGAATGGTACATGCAGTTGGAGAGGTCCCATGTTCGCAACTGGAGGGAATTGGTGGAGGCTTTTGTTAAGCACTATCAGTACAATATTGATATGTCTCCTAACAGGACACAGTTGCAAAATTTGGCGCAGAAAAATAATGAGAGCTTTAAGGAGTACGCCCAGAGGTGGCAAGAATTAGCAGCAAGGGTACAGCCTCCCATGTTGGAGCGGGAGATGATAAATCTATTTATGGCTACTCTGCAGGGTCATTATTATGAAAAGCTGGTACCTTGTATGCCCAAAAAGTTTACCGACTTGATCTTAGTTGGAGAAATGGTAGAAACCAGGATCAAAGTTGGAAAGATCTCTGGTAGTGAAGGGTCCTCATCTGGAGGAGGGAAGAAACCGTATGCCAGCTACAAAAGGAAAGAAGGAGACACAAACTCTGTTTCCTCGTACAATGGTAGGGGAAGAGCACAACAGAATTGCAATCAGCAAGTTACCTCTGTAACTATTCCGGCTGCACCTCAACAGCAGAGGAATAATCCTAATTAGTACCAAAACAGGCAGCCCAACCAGTATCAAAACCGACAAAGGAATACTGAAAGGCATTTTGATCAGCCGCCCATGTCATATACTCAATTGTTGCAACACTTGTTACAACTGCGTTTAGTTGAGCTCCGCACATTGGCTCCACCCACTGAGAGGCTACCCCCGGGCTATGATGCTAACGCACATTGTGATTTTCATTCTGATGCTCCAGGGCATACAATTGAAGGGTGTAGGGCATTCCACCCTAAAGTACAATATTTGGTAGACTCCAAAGCCATAACTTCTCTAATGACGTGCCAAATGTCATTCAGAACCCAATTCCGAATCACGGTGGGCCAAGGGTTAGTGCCATTATTAAAGATGATGAATCCTTGAATTTGGTTTTAGATGTGAACGAGTTGAAAACTCCTTTGTTTGTGGTGAAGGAAAGGTTGCTGAAAGGTGGGGTGTTCCCTGGTTGTAATGAGGGCTGTGCGGAATGTGTGTTGCAATCTAACGGTTGTGATTTGTTGAGATCAAGAATTCAGAGATTGATTAATGAAGGACGGTTACAATTCGACAGATGTGATCAGCAAAGAGAAATGACTGACAAAGAGAATGATGTTTCTACTATAACGATCCCTTTCAAGACGATAACTATATCAGCGCCGGCAAGACCAGCTCCGGTCATCATTACAGTTCCTGGGCCAGTCCCGTATGACAGTACCAAAGCCGTCCCGTGGAACTATGGGGCTGAGGTGTTTGTTGATGGAAAGAAGTAGGAATTGGTAGGAACATCAGCTGTGAATTCAGAGGTTGATAATCCTATTGACCCATGGGCTATTACCAGAAGCTGTAGAGTCTTCATTCCGTCAGATAATCAGGTCGGCAGTTCCAAGTAGGATAAAGGGAAACAAGTGATGGATGATGCTGTATAGAAGCAGGTCGTGAATGATTCCGCAACAAAACAAGTTGACACTTTCTTCTCAGAAAATGTGGAAGAGTTTATGAGATTAATCAGGAAGAGCGATTACAAAATTGTTGACCAGTTGCATCAGACACCATAAAAATATCCATCTTATCTCTGCTGTTGTGCTCTGAGGCGCACCGGAATGCGTTGTTGAAGGTTTTGAACACAACGTATGTACCTCAAGAAATATCCGTTAATCAGTTAGAAGGGGTTGTTGCTCACGTGAATGCTGGTAATGGCTTAGGTCTCACTGATTTAGATCTGACTCCAGCTTGGAGGAATCACAACAACGCTCTATATATTTCAGTGGAATGCCGAGGCTCCTTAATGTCATGTGTGCTAGTTGATACTGGGTCATCTTTAAATGTGTTGCCGAAGAAGGCTCTGATGAATTTAGATACTCGTGGGCTAATTTACACGCCAAGTGACTTGGTGGTGCGTGCTTTTGATGGTTCTAAGAGGTCTGGTTTTGGAGAAATTGTATTGTCGATCAAAGTTGGTCTTGAAATTTTTGAAGCCACTTTCTATATCATGGACATTCAGCCTGCCTATAGTTGTTTATTGGGTCATCCGGGGATCCATGGGGCTGGGGCACTGTCGTCCAAGTTGCATCAAAAGCTAAAATACATGGTGGATGGCCATGTTGTGACAGTCTGTGGTGAGGAAGACATAATGTTGAGTCACCTATCAACCTTCAAGTATGTGGAGGTAGATGGTGAGATACATGAGACTCTGTGCCAAGCCTTTGAGGCTGTGAAAATTCTTGAGGAGCCTCAAAAGGCAGTCAGTCAGCCTGAGGTAGTTAATCAACCCGAAGAGGTAAATCAGCCAGAGGTTTCGATGTCTTCTTTCAAATATGCACGTGCTCTAGTTGAAGCTGGTAGTTCCCAGAAGTGGGGCCAAGTCATTGATGTTCAGGTGAAGAAGAATACTTATGGACTGTGGCATAAGCCACCTCGACGAGCTCAAAAGCCTCCTAAGTTTTATGGTCCAGTCCAGTTCACAAGTGCGGGTGTCTTCTTCAATCGGGTTAATGCCATTGATGATGAGGGGGATAACGATTGCGACATGGATGAGTGGATCCACCCCTGCACTCCCGGTCAAAGTCTTTGCAATTGGTCATCTGAGAAAGTCATCCAAGTGACCCGTCAAGAGTAATTGCCTTTGTTTTCTATTTGAGTTAAATCCTACGTTCTGCCCAAGACGTAGTGATACTTGTCTGTAGGGCTTTGATTGTTTTTGTGTGCTTACTTTATCATCAATAAAGGACGTTTTTGCATTCAAATGTTTTGATCCCTATTTTTTTGTTTTACTTTTTGCATCAACTTATATCAAAATGGCAATGTGTTTTCTTGTTTGTTGCATTCATAATAAACGTATATCATCAATCATGCAGGTTTCTTTGTTCAGATGCCACCAATAATGATTCAGCTATGGCTCAGTATGACTCCGACAATCCTATCTATCAGGCTAAAGAAGAGACTGACAAAGATTGCGACTTACCTGAGGAATTTGCCAGATTGCTGAAACAGGAGGAAAGGGTCATTCTACCTCATCAGGAGGAAATTGAGACTGTTAATCTGGGAACCGAGGACGCAAAGAAAGAAGTAAGGATTGGGGATGCTTTGGAAGACACTATCAAGGGAAGATTGATTGAAATACTTCGAGAGTATGTGGATATCTTCGCCTGGTCTTACCAAGACATGCCCGGGCTTGACACTGATATTGTGGTACACCGGCTTCCGTTCAAAGAAGGTTGTACTCTGGTTAAGCAGAAATTGAGAAGCACGAAACTGGACATGGCTGTCAAAATCAAGGAAGAGGTTCAGAAACAGTTGGATGCTGGGTTTCTTGCTGTGACAAATCATCCTCTGTGGTTTGCTAATATTGTGCCTGTACCTAAGAAAGATGGAAAGGTCAAGATGTGTGTTAACTACAGAGATTTGAATAAAGCAAGCCCGAAAGACGATTTCCCGCTTCCCCACATTGATGTGTTAGTGGACAACACTGCTCAATACTCTGTATTTTCCTTCATGGGTGGCTTCTATGGGTATAACCAAATCAAGATGGCCCCAGAGGACATGGAGAAGACTACGTTCATAACACCGTGGGGAACATTTTGCTATAAGGTGATGCCCTTCGCATTGAAGAATGCTGGGGCAACCTATCAGTGGGCAATGGTGACTCTCTTTTATGATATGATTCACAAAGAAATCGAAGTCTATGTTGATGACATGATTGCAAAGTCACAAACGGAGGAAGAACATCTGGTAAATCTTCATAAGCTATTTGAGAGGTTGAGGAAGTTCAAGCTGAGGTTGAATCCGAACAAGTGCACCTTCGGGGTGAGATCTGGAAAACTGCTGGGGTTTATTGTCAGTGAAAAAGGTATCGAGGTCGATCCTGCTAAAGTAAAAGCCATACAAGAGATGCCTGAGCTGAGAACAGAAAAAGAGGTTTGTGGTTTCTTAGGGAGGTTGAACTACATTGCTAGGTTCATCTCTCATCTTACAGGCACTTGTGAACCGATATTCAAGTTGTTAAGAAAAGATCAAGAGGTCAGGTGGAATGAAAATTGTCAAAAGGAATTTGAAAAGATAAAAGAGTATTTGCAGGAACCTCCAATCCTTATGCCGCCAGTTCCAGGAAGGCCGTTGATTATGTATCTTACAGTTCTTGAGAACTCAATGGGGTGTGTGCTCGGTCAAAACGACGAGTCAGGTAGAAAAGAACATGCCATCTACTACCTGAGTAAAAATTCACTAATTGTGAGTCGAGGTACTCGATGCTAGAAAAAACATGTTGTGCACTCGCTTGGGCAGCTAAGCGTTTGAGGCAGTATATGCTAAACCGTACAACCCTATTGATTTCGAAGATGGATCAAATCAAGTATGTGTTTGAGAAGCAGGCGCTTTCTGGAAGAATAGCCCGTTGGCAGATGGTTTTGATAGAATAAGATATTCAGTATGTTTCCCAAAAAGCCATTAAGGGAAGTGTTTTGTCAGAATACCTTGCCGAACAACCGATCGAGGATTATCAACCAATGAAGTTTGAATTTCCAGATGAACACATTATGTTTCTGAAGATGAAAGATTGTGAAGAGCCTTTGCCTGACGAAGGACCCGACATTGGATCTCAGTGGAAATTGGTTTTTGATGGAGCTGTCAACTCATATGGTAATGAAATCGGGGCAATCATTACAACTCCAAGGGGTTCTCATATACCCTTCACTGCCCCGTTAGCGTTCATATGCACCAATAATGAGGCAGAGTATGAAGCATGCATCATGGGGTTAGAAGAAGCAATTGATTTGAGAATCAAGAACCTCGATGTTTATGGTGATTCTGCGTTGGTAGTCAAGCAGATTAAGGGAGAATGGGAAACTCGTCAGGCAAATCTGGTGCCTTATAATAACTATGCCAGAAGGTTGTTACCCTTCTTTGACAGGGTGGACTTCCATCATATACCCCGGTCGAAAAATCAGATGGCAGACGCGTTGGCGACATTGTCTTCAATGTATCAGGTGAACCGTTGGAATGAGTCTCCCTCCATCTGAATCATGCGTCTTGATAGACCAGCTTTTATGTTTTCAGTCGAAGACGTGTCAGATGGCAAACCCTGGTATCATGATATTAAGTGTTTTTTGAAGAGTCAAGAGTATCCAGAGGGTGCATCTACCAAGGACAAGAAAACTCTGAGAAGGTTGGCAGTAAACTTTTTTCTGAATGAAGATGATGTGTTGTACAAGAGGAACTTTGACATGGTCTTGCTACGTTGTGTTGATGAACACGAGGCAGACCTGTTAATGGAGGAAGTTCACGAGGGATCCTTCGGTACCCATGCCAATGGGCATGCTATGGCTAGAAAGTTGTTGAGAGCGGGGTATTACTGGATGACTATGGAGTCTGACTGTTTCAAATACCCCCGGAAATGCCATAAATGCCAGATTTATGCTAATAAAGTACACGTACCGCCTACTCCTCTGAATGTATTGTCATCTCCTTGGCCGTTTGCCATGTGGGCATTGATATGATTGGAAAGATTGAGACGACTGCTTCCAATGGGCATCATTTCATTTTGGTTGCCAGTGATTACTTCTTGAAGTAGGTGGAAGCAGCCTCGTATGCCAACGTCACCAAACAAGTGGTAGCCCATTTTATAAAGAAGGACATCATCTGTTGTTACGGAGTCCCAGAGAGAATCATTACTGATAATGGTTCGAATTTGAATAATAAGATGATGAAGAGCTATGTCAGAGCTTTAAGATTGAACATCATAATTCTTCTCCATATCGTCCGAAGATGAATGGCGTTGTTGAAGCAGCAAATAAGAATATCAAGAAGATTGTGCAGAAAATGGTGGTAACGTATAAAGAATGGCATGATATGTTGCCTTACGCTCTACACGGTTATCGTACTTCAGTACGCACATCAACTGGGGCAACTCCTTTCTCACTGGTATATGGTATGGAAGCGGTTCTACCATTAGAGGTTGAGATTTCTTCTTTGAGAATTCTGGCAGATGTGAAGCTTGATGAAGCTGAGTGGGTACATGCCAGGTTAAATAAGTTGAATCTTATCGAAGAGAAGAGATTGGCAGCCATTGCACATGGCTGGTTGTATCAGAGCAGGATGAAGAAAGCCTTTGATCAGAAAGTGCGTCCTCGGTGTTTTCAGACAGGTGAATTGGTTTTGAAAAGGATCCTTCATCCTCAGACAGATCACAGGGGATAATGGACTCCAAACTACGAAGGCCCATATGTAGTAAGAAAGGTTTTCTCTGGCGGAGCCTTATTACTCTCAACTATGGATGGCGAAGATTTTAAATCCCCTGTGAACGCAGACGTAGTCAAAAAATACTTTGCATAAAAGAGACCCGCTGGACATAAAAAGAAGATCCAGGCAAAAAAGTGCATCCCGACGAACCATAAAAAGAAAGGGTTCAGGCAAAAGTTAGGGATATAAAGAAAAAAGAGAGAGAATAAACCCGCAAGGTTGAAAACCCGAAAAAGGCTACTTTGGCAAAAATGGGTATCCCAGTGGATTGAAAACCCGAAAAGGGCGACCAGGCAAAAGTTAGGGATTTGAAAGCAAGAGGCTACGATCTGCGTTCGATCTGTGAGCACTTTTGATACTTGGGAATTTCAAAGGAAAGGAATCAGTCTAGTCAGTCTCTTCGAAGGTCAAAGGATCTGCGGATAAGCGAGACATATGGGTCATAGCTGAATTGAATCATGGTGGATATCTGTTCCCACATTGTCGACATGTGTATCTTCTTTTTGCTTTTGCAGAATTACCTCTTTTCAGGAATTGCTTCTAGATGTAAATGCCTATTTACAGGCCAATTCATTCAATAAAATTTTCATTTTCACTAAAAGAGCTTTCCATTTATGTTTTTACTTTTATTGTTTTGTTTGTGAAAACGTCCGATATTTTGATAAGCATTGCATGCGAAAATGTTAAGCTTTGCAGAGCATATCGGAAAACAATGGAAATTGCTCAGGCAACGGATATCGTGGATGGTAATCGAGGTAGCCATTTTTGCATATAGAATATTCTGTTGTCATTGTGTGCAGGGTAGCAATGTTTCTCCCCAGTAGAGTTACTCTCCCTAGCTTCGAGATTTCATCATCCTTAGCAGATTGTTACTCTCCCCAACCAGAGTACAGAGGACTGCTTCCCCAGCCGGAGTCACATTTTGATTTATTACTCCCCATCAAACATTCAGAAGTTGGTGTTGTTGTATCCCCAGCAGAAGACTGGTGGAATAACTTCCCGGGCAAAGATGTTATCTTCCCCACAGAGTTTTGGTGTGTGCTTTCCTCAGCCGGTCAGGAAGTGTGTTTTTCACCAGCAACAATATGCTCTAATCCTCAATAGGGTAAGGGTAAAGTCATTTCCCCCCAGCAGCAAGTTAAGTTCAGTGATACCCCCAAGCAGAGTTGGTGGTAATCTTCGCAGTAGTTTGTTCAACATTGGTTGACATCCTCAGCAGGTTTTAAGTCCAATGGTTATTGGCATTGTATTCCATAGCAGATCTTTGGGTTCCATCTTTAGTAGTCATTATTCTTAATCCCCAATAGAGTGGAAGCTCTCTTGGATTTTTCATCTCCAGCAGAGGTTGTGGTAAAGAAAGTTGTTCAGTGTGTGTTTCCTCAGCAAGGTTTTGTTCTCGGAGACAATTTAGTTCGTCATCCCCGGTGGTTGCTTTCACCTTCATCATTTAGTTTGCTGGAGCGATCTTTTGTATTGCATGAGCATTTTGCATGGCATCCTCCCAAAAGCGTAGCATTTCCATTTCGTATGGAGCATTACGCCATAGAAAAATTCAAACATATGCATTCGAAGCATAAGCCAGGTTTGATGTCCTCATTTTCCAGGCGTTCCCCCGACAGGGAGAGTCGTAATTTAGGAGATATCATCCAACTTTATTCCCCAAGCAGTGGACTTAGCCATTTGGAAAGACTATTTGATTTATCCCTTCAGAGTTGTTAGCGTTACACTCATCCGTGTCCTTTCTTATTGATTTTAAACACTTGTCCGTGTCCCTTCAAACACTCGCCCGTGTCGTTTTGACACTCATTCGTGTTCTTTTTCATTGCCTTAATGCTTCATCTGTATTGAGTTTAAACACTCGTCCGTGTTCCTTTAACACCCATCCATGTTCAGTATAACATTTCAATCCCCAGTGAAGTTACCATGACCTTAGACACCCGTCCGTGTTCTTTCAGCACCTGTCCGTGTTTGAACTTTTTTGCCAATACCCGTCCGTATTGACCTTAGACACCCGTCCGTGCTCTTTCATTCCCGTCCATATTGAACCTTAGACACCCGTCCATGCTCTTTCATCACCCGTCCGTGTTTAAACTTTTTTAGCCAATACCCGTCCGTATTGACCTTTGACACCCGTCCGTGTTCTTTCATCACCCGTCCGTGTTTGAACCTTTTAGCCAATACCTGTCTGTATTAACTGTATACACCCGTCTATGTTCTTTCATCACACGTCTGTGTTTGAACTTTTTTGCCAATACCCGTCCGTATTGACCTTAGACACCCATCCGTGCTCTTTCATACCCGTCCATATTGAACCTTAGACACCCGTCCGTGTTTGAACCTTTTAGCCAATACCCGTCCGTATTGACCTTAGACACCCGTCCGTGCTCTTTCATTACCTGTCCGTGTTTAAACCTTTTAGCCAATACCCGTCTTTATTGACTTTGTAAACCCGTCCGTGTTTGAACTTTTTAGCCAATACCCGTCCGTATTGACCTTAGACACCCGTCCGTGTTCTTTCATCACCCATCCGTGTTTGAACCTTTCAGCACCCGTCCGTGTTTGACCTTTGACACCCGTCCGTATTCTTTCATCACCCGTCCGTGCTTGAACCTTATACACCCGTCCGTGTTCATTCAGCACCCGTCCGTGTTTGAACTTTTTAGCCAATACCCATCCGTATTGACCTTAGACACCCGTCAGTGTTCTTTCAGCACCCGTCCGTGTTTGAACTTTTTAGCCAATACCCGTCCGTATTGACCTTATCCACCCGTCAGTGTTCTTTCATCGCCCGTCCGTGTTTGAACTTTTTTGCCAATACCCGTCCGTATTGACCTTAGAAACCGGTTCGTGCTCTTTCATCACCCGTCTGTGTTTGAACCTTTTAGCCAATACCCGTCCGTATTGACTTTGTACACCCGTCCGTGTTCTTTCAGCACCCGTCCTTGTTTGAACTTTTTAGCCAATACCCGTCCGTGTTGACCTTAGACACTCTTCCGTGTTCTTTCATCACCCGTCCGTGTTTGAACCTTTTAGCCAATACCCGTCCGTATTGACCTTAGACACCCGTCCGTGTTCTTTCATCACCCGTCCGTGTTTGGACTTTTTAGCCAATACCCGTCCGTATTGACCTTTGACACCCGTCCGTGTTCTTTCATCACCCGTCTGTGTTTGAAGCTTTTAGCCAATACCCGCCCGTATTGACCTTAGACACCCGTCCGTGTTCTTTCAGCACCTGTCAGTGTGTGGACCTTTTTGGTACTCATCCGTGTTTATCCCCAGCATAGTCAACACTCGTCCGTGTCTGTTTCAATACACATTCAATACTTCGACTGTATTGATTTCTGACACTCATCCGTGTTATGATCCTACACCTTTTATTACTTGTTCTCTAGCAGAGTCGTCTCTCCTTTTGCAGGATGCAAATTTGTGCGGTTATTTTGGTATTCAATCTCCATGTATCCCAACTGTCTGGAAGCCTTTTCTTCCATACCCTCGGATCCAAGAAGCTTGAATAGGGGCAGCTATAACACCCCAAAATTTACCCTCGTGTTCTAATTCTAACTGGCTTATATTTCATCTCATTTTGCATTGTCATTTCTGCATTTACATGGTTCTTTTGGGCATGGGATCAAGGTATTTTCTCGCGCTTCAGCAGCTCATCCAGTTCAAAAGAAATTCCAGCAGTGTTTAGGGCCAAGCCGACAGTTTTCCAAGTTTTTTGAGCATTTATTTTGCTCATTAGATGATTTGATAATCAGAAGCTCCGGCAGTCATTTTTTTTATCAGCGATTCAGCACCAGATGATTATTTTTAGCAGTATTCTAAGCACGAAACGGAATTCACAACATATTTCAAGTGTGTTTCAGTGTTAATATCAAATGGTAAGTTTCAGAGGTCTAATGTGGCTTAGAACAAGTGGAATCAAGCATTTTTCCAAGTTTCCCTCCAAAAGGCGCCAAATTCAAATTTTCCTTGTGTTAATCGATTAACACAATTTGTACTAAAATTGGTTAATCGATTAACCAAGGCAAAATTTGCCAAAATACTTCATTTTTCAGCACTACATTTTTGGGGATTCAAATTTTATCACCCAATTTCATTTTCACACCAGTAGAAGGATCTAGAGAGAGTGATTTTCCACCAAAAATTCAATTCCTTCCAAAAATTTCCACTCTAATTCCACATTCCCTTTCCTAATTCATTTTTCACTCCCAATTCCACCCACTAAACCTCATTCCAAACCCAAACTTAACTCCTAACCTAGGGGTTATTTAATCTAATCAACTCCAAACCTCTCAGAACCTTGATCATTTTTCACTCTCAATTTTCAGAATTCTCTCAATTCTCTCTCACTTTTTCACTCTCAACCTCCATTTTCAACCACACTCAAAGCTCTTCCATAGAGAATAACAAGTTCTTCATTGGAACTTGTTAATTCTTGAGCTATAGCCTCTCATTACCACTTCATTTTTTCTTTCCATTGGTGATTTTCGTTTGGATCTAGATCTAAAATTTCAGAAGTCCTTATTGGAAGTGATTTTGGAGTTTTGGTAGCTTATTGCTTGGATTTTCAGCTTTTGCTTGCATGGAGCTCATAGATCTTGGAATTTCTTGCTTGGATTCATCAAATTCTGTTAACAACACTTACCAAAGCAAATCTCAGCTTTGTAGGTTGGTTTTCCTTAGATCTATGCTTGATTTAGCTTAATTTCAACTTATACAATGTAGATCTTTGGTTGTTGTTGATTTTGAACCATTTGCCTGAATTTGATTCTTGATGTTGATGATTATTGGAACTAAGTGATGTTTGAATGCTGTGATTGAACTTAATTTTCGTGCATTGTTGATTACATGATCATTGGAAGTGATTGCATAAGTGATTCGCTGCTAGAAAGTGATTTTTGGAACTGATTTTCTGCTGCTGGTACAGGGTTAATCGATTAACCAATTGCAGTGCAATTAGGTTAATCGATTAACCAGTGTAAAATTTGCGTAATGAGAGCTGTTAATCGATTAACCAAAATGAACTGTAATCGGTTAATCAATTAACACTGATGCAAAGTGTGATTTTTGTGCATTTTTGAGCATGTTTCGATCCCGTTTCACTTTTAATCTTCATGGATTGATATGATGCATGTTTGTGGACTGTTTTGATGATGTTACACCTCGCTGTAATACCCCAAAATTTGCTCTCCCCTTTTGGCATCATAGCATGGCATTATCATTTATCATATCATATCCATCTCATTAGCATTGCATTGCATTTAACATAGAAAAATGAAGCATGGCATCCTTCTTACCATCAGGGCATGTGATCAGGTGGGAGATGGACAATCAAGAGATCATTCAAAGCACAAAAAGGTCAGTCAAGTTGCCTCAAGGCAAGCCAAGAAGCCTTTCATGTCTCATACTATCTCAATTGATCATCCACAACCTCAAGGATAAGAGATACAATGGGAGATTGAAGCATTACATCTTTCACTATGCAAGAGGTTCAAAAAATGAAGGAAAACCCTCAAAAGAGATAGCTCATTGATCCAAAATCATCCTCAAATGGCATATATCATCATCCTTTAAGAGGATACACAACATACTCTGAGGAATTTGAAATTGAAGACTGCACTTTTCCCTCCTAACCAGAGGGGGTCAAGATTAGGGTTTCCAATTAAATCAGGGTATCTCTGATTTTTTGGTCAAAACTTGATGTCATGGTATTCCATATGTCCTTAAGTGTATGGGTGTGGAAAATTACATCTCAATTGGTTTTAGAAGTGGTTCAATTGGAAGAAAGATAAAAAATCAGGAAATTTGGGGCAAAGTCAAATAATCAGAGGAAAAAGTCAACTCTTGACTTTTTGAGGCCAAATTCATGAAATTCATGTTATATGTGTCCAATGTGCAAAATTTGATCAAGAAACTCCAAAGGAATCATGAAAAAATCAAGATGTGGAAAGTTGCCATTTTTGGGTGAAGTAGGGTTACTAAAAATAGTAAGTTTTGGCCATTTTGCATCAGAGTTTGAACCAAGGCCATTTAAAATTGAAGCATCAAATGAAAATTCCACCAGGCCACAACAAAAGGTCTTGCTTTAAGCTTCAAATCCATGTGTAGAACATCTCAATTGGATAAATATTGAGGGAGATATGATGGATCAAAGTTGGAAGAAAGTAGGCCAAAACTAGGTCATGACCAAGAATTTTCAGGTCACGCGCACATCATTTCCTCAAACAGTTGGTGTGCCAAAAGTCAAGCCTAATTTCTCCAAGAAGAAAGCTCCAAATGAGAAAATTTTCAACATCAAAGTTGTTCTTTGTAGTGTCATCTTCAATATTGATGTTGGGAAAATTTTGAATTGATCAAGCTATGAGTGAGTTATAGTGGTCTCAATTTAGTGTGTTCAGACTGAAATTCCATGCACCAAGCTGCCTTGTCAACCGACCAACTGTCTTGCCTACAAACCAGTCCCAAACCTTAATGTTCCAAGTTGCTTTTCACCAATTTCCAAGCCTCAATTCAATTCAATTTTCACCCCAAACTTGTTCCATGATATCTCCTCTTCCATTTGGCATCAATACCTCTTTGTTTCATTCACAAACTAGAGAGAAATTCTTGGTCAAACCATTAAACCTTGGGCTGCTAAAAATCAGAAAAAAGAATGTTGTTGTTATTGTCATGTTTTAATCCACACGCATACAGTCTGTATTCCTTTCCACTTTTAACCAAACACCTTCCTTACACTAGCCTCATCATGTTGCATCATACATGAGAAGGGAACGAATGAAACTTGCTGAACAAGTTTATACTACATAGCCGTGATATTGCAATGTTACTTTTATCACCACCATAGTTTGTCATGTGCTGCCACCACCATATCATTGCTCTCCCTAACTAACTTGACTCAGTTAGTTAGGGATGACTCACTCAAACCATTGTGACTCAGTTAACCTCACTCAGTTTAACCTTGGTTAACTCACACTATAAAACCAAATCTCACCTCACAACTTCATTTTCAACCACATTCTCTCAAAACACTTCAAACTCTCTCTCACATTCTCTCTACTTTCTCTCTGATTTCACACGATTTTCACCATCTTCCATTCGCATTTCATCTTCATCCTCATCAAGGTTTCACTTCTGATCAAGAACAAGAGAGAAGAAGTTCAGTTCATCAATGGCAGCTTAGTTCAGTTGAGTTTTCGTTGTGGTTTTTCTTCAAGATCTCAAGTTCAGTGGCATTTATTTTGCTCCACTCAAGCTCAAGAGCATAGGAGGATCATCTCAGGTCTTCTGTTACTTTGAAGAACTTCAAATTCAGGTTTCTTCTCCAACCTTCGTTTTCTGAAATTTCACTTGTTTTCTATTGGTTTGAGCTTCTTAGAAGCTATGTTGAATCCGGCTAGTTGATAGGCCTCTTAGAGGCATAGTTTCAAAGCCTAGGGCATGATTTGATCTCCTCTGTTCTTACTATGTGTGTGTGTTTTGTGATTTTTATGAGCATATTCATGATGTGCATAAGCTTAGCTTTCGATTGGTACACATTTTGTGCATTTTGGTGACGTTTGAAGATTGCAGATGGTGGTGAGTGGCCGGAGAAGGTGACCGGAGGTCCCTCTCCGGCCGGTGGTCTTTATGTTAGGGTTTCTTGCAGTTTGAATGTCAGCCGTGCGATTTTGTTGATCCAAGGGTGGAAAGCTTGCCAGCACATTAAAACGCATGTGCATGTCATGTGCATCATTTCTGAATTCATTTAATCACTGTGTGGTGTAGTGTATGGTATGGAGTGTGCTCACTCATGTGCGTGCGTTGATTTGGACTACTTTGACTTGCTTGTTGACTTGACCTGATCCAAGGGTGATAATTGCTTGACTTGTGTTTGACTGAGGGTGCATGATAATTGATATGGATTGCGCACAAATGGACCTAATCAGATTGCTATCCCCACCCCCTTGTTTAAGGCCCAATTTAATTTGAACTGCATGATTGCTATGTTCACACCTCCCCTTCCCTTTGCATTTCATTTTATTTTTTTTATTTTCCATACACGTTTGCTTTTCAATTTTTAGAAATATCAAATGACATTAGAAAATTCCACAAAAATTCATGGACATCAATAAAACATTTATAAAATTTTTGGTGATTTTATTTTCTGATTTTATGACCTTTTTTCCCCTGCTCTATAATTTTCTTTGAATTTCTTTGGTGTGTATTCTTAATATGGTACATGACATTGTTTAATTTTGTTCTTGACCATAAAAAAATTGTTTTGATGCTCTTCTTTTTGCATTGAGTCATTATCATCTTGAGGTATGTTAAGTGATTTTTATTTGATTTTTTAGGTCAGTTTTATGGCATGTTTGGTGTTCACTTTTGTGCTACTTTGTATGATATGTCTATGTGACCTAAGTGCATTGTTTGACATCATTTTGCCTTGGTTCCTTGCATGCTACTTTGATATGTGATTCATCTCTGATTAGTGAACTTCAATACCATGTTTTCATAATTTTCATGAGGCCATTTGATTTTTGTTTGATGCATTTCATTTAAAGCATTATAACATGTTATATCATTGTAATCTTTTGTGCATGTTTACATGTTTTCTTTTGTACATAATGGCATGATCATTTGCATATTTGGTGAACCATTCACTTGACATTATAGGTCATTGGTACATATTATATGTCATCCTTGCATGTTGACTTTCATTTAAACCTTGTGCACCTTTAACATGTGGTGTTTGTACTTGTGTTTTCTTTTGAACTTCCATTTCAATTCTACTTCTTCTATTACTTCTTAAATGCTTTGATGTGTCATGCATGAATACTTGTGAGATGTTTGTGAATCATTTTTCATTTCATTTCAATTCTGATCCATGGATTACATGTTCCATTTGTGCATATTTCTTCTTTTCTCTTTCATCTTTCATTCTTCCTTTTCTTATGATATCATGTTCTAATGTCATGGAGGATGTTTGTTGCCTATCCACTTGAGTTTGATTGATAATGACCATCTGTTCCCATATGATGTACATTCTGGTTGTGGCCCTAGGATTTGGTTTCTCATTTAATTCTTTTGAGTTTTATGATGCATTACATGTTCTTTTACTTCTTATACTTCTTATACATGTTTACTAACCATGTAGGGGCTTTGGTAAGTTTCAATTGAGTGTGGATAAGGAATCCACATTCAACTTCTATCCTTTCTCTTTTGCAATTCCATTTTATGTTTTGTTAAGCACTTATGTGCTTTCTTTTAATAACTCATTACTTTCCCTTTTTGAATTACAATTTATCTTCTACTTTAGAAGTAAATTGTTTAATTCTTTCTTTCTTTAGACTTTAGGTTGAAACCTCACAAACCTTTAGGATCACTCCCTTTAATCTTCAGTTAGGATTGAGTCTTAGTCCACATAGGTTTTACCTTTTCTCCTCTCTTGAGTCTCTCTTCTCATCTCTTAAAGAAAATTCAAAATATCTAATGAAGGTAGGCATTTATTGCATTTAGGCCTTTCATCTAAAGAAAAGGTTATAAGGGGTCTTCTCTTGTAATCTTAGAATGTATAGCATATAACCCATCTTGGGTCAATGTGTTAAACATTTGATCTTGTGTGAGGGACTTAAATGCAATGCTTGTTGAAGGTACAAATAATAAAAAGCGCTTCTTCATTTCTTAATCAACAAAAACACTTAATAAACACAAGTATGCTAGTGTGTTTGAACCTTGACAATTGGAACTAAGTGCGGGGGTCTTCTTCACTCTTAGTGTGCTTTCTTACCCATTCCATCTTGGAATGTGAGAATGTACACATTCCAATGACTAAGATTCAGATACACTATCATATGCAAACAAATGAAAAGACTCTTAAAGGACAAAAACCAACAATAACGTCTTTCCTTCGGGAATTCTTTTCTCATCTCATTCACTCTCAGCGTACGAACGTGCTTCCTACTCGTTCTCTTGCAAGATGGTAACGCACTCGGACCAGCGAGCCTGCAACACCTGAGCTAGAACGTCATCCGTTCCCTAAAATACAAACAATCCATTCCTAGTGAGGGGAACTACGTCGCTCTGATTCTCATGTTCCCGATGAGATACGTAGGCAGTGGGGTAGGGCCCATGCGAGCACTTCTTTTATTTTCCCTACATTTGTTCTCTTTCTTTCTTTCAGTTCCTTTTTCCAGTATCTTTTTTATCACCCTTTGATTGAAGCAAGCAAGCGTGGATCCCATCGGATACGATGGACGTGAGGGGGTGCTAATACCTTCCTCTCGCGTAACCGACTCCCGAATCCAGTTCTCTTGGTCGTAAGACCATGCCCTTTCCTTTCTCTCAGGTTTATGCGATGTTTCCTTTCCCTCTCCTGGGATAAATACACATTGCTGGCGACTCTGTTCGGTGCCACTTTCGCGTTTGTACTAGGATGAAAATCCCGGGAGCGACAGCTGGCGACTCTGCTGGGGACAGATTGACCTATTGCTGGTCCATCCTAAGCGAGTCAATCCTAGCGCTTGTTTGTTTTTTCATTGGGTGTTTACTGTTGTGCTATATGTTGCTGTTTATTTATTTTACTGCATTTACTGCATTTTAGCATTACATATCATATATTATATTGTGTTGCACTGTTTTGTCTGTTTGGCGGGATGGGATTTCTGAGAGATAAGCCCATTACACAGGCTTGAGTATACACTTAGAATTAGAGTGGAGAGTAGTGGGACCTACGTGCCGTTTGGAGTGCGTTGGGTGTTCACGAAATTCACAGCTAGATGAGGCTATCTTGGGACACGTCGTGGCATGCGCATCTTGCGTATTCCAGGATGTAGATCTAGAGAGCTGTCGACTCTAGTGACCGATCATGAGGACCTTAGTGGAAACATCCCTCTTTAGCGGTGACAATGGCAGACCACATTCTGTGGCAAACCCATTCGCACCCGAGGGCCCACTTTGGAACTTGCCTAGGATGACTTTTATTTTCTAAGGGGAGTCAGTGGACGACCTCTTTGATTGGCATAGCATTGTATCCTACGGGCTGAATGTGCTATTGCTTCTCAAACCTCCGAAGCTGACAAGCCTTATTTTCTAAGAACCACATGTGAGCATGGGCGGGATGTTTACAGGTTTGCAGGAAACCCAGCCTCCTACCTACCTTACTTGTGATTCTATGAGGATTTCAGACATTGTATCCTATGACAGTGATTTAAGTGTTCATCTCAGATATTGCCAGATTCAGTACAGAGACACAGTGCACACAGTTCAATACAAACACAGACACTTGATTACCTGATCACATGCCCTTTTGCATTGCATGATCATATCATAACAGTTATGTTTGTCGTTTTCAGGTGCATAATACATTTCTGATTCCAATCCATGGGTTCAACAGAGATCGTTGCCGAGAGAAAGAACAATGTGTCTTACAAGTTTCCAAATCCTGTTTTGGATTCATTGCTCAAAGTTATAGATATGGCTGGTCCGGGTATTCTTGATAGGTTTCAGAAGAGCTACGGGAATTTGGTTGGGATGGTCCGTACAATCACCAAGTATGAACATGATACTTTGCACACTCTGCTGCAGTTCTACGAGCCTTCGTTGAGGTGCTTTCTTTTTTCAGATTACATTTTGATGCCAACACTGGAAGAATTCTCATTTATTTTGGGAATTCCGATCACGTCGGCAATACCATTCTTCTCTGGTAGTTCTCCCAGCGTAAAAGAAATTGCTGCTGCTTTATAAATGGATCAGGCAGTGATAAAGAGTGGTGTGAGCAGTAAAAATGGAGTTAGCGGATTTCATTTAGAATTTCTGTCTGGACAGGCCCAAGAGGCTGCAAGTGCTAAAAATTGGACGGTTTACAATTCCATTCTGGCTCTCTGCATATATGGCCTAGTTTTCTTTCCCAATCAGCAAGACTTTGTGGATATGCAAGCAACGAGAGTTTTCGTCCTTAAAAATCCAGTCCCTACTTTGTTAGGAGATTTTTATCATTCCGTGCATTACAAGAATGAGAAAAGGAGGGGAGGATCTGTTAGTTGTTGTACTCCACTGCTGAGTCATTGGTTTTTCAAACATTTGCCTCAGACAGGTGCCTTTGTGGAAACCAAAGATGTGGCGAAATGGTCTAAACGATTGATGAGTTTAACTGCTGATAACATTGTATGGTTTGACCACCGGTTATTGAGAACAGAGCTTGTCACAAGATGCGGAAATTTTCCAAATGTGCCTTTGATTGGCAGAAAAGGAGGGATCAATTATAATCCAGTTTTGGCCATCCGACAGTTTGGGTATGCTTCCAGGGATCCTCCTACAGAGCAAGATGTGGAAGAATCTTTATTTTTTACAGGAACTAAAGATGCGAAGGTGGTAGAAGTAGTGAATGTTTGGAAAGATAAGCACAAAATTGGAAAAGCAGTTTTTGGAAAAGGAGATTGTAGATCTTATCCTGAATATGACAGGTGGATTGAGACGAAAGTAAAGGAATTGCTTTTACCCTTTTCAAGGGGACCTCTTTTATGTTCAGTACAGCCAGAACAACCCACTATGGTGGCTATTGAAGAATGTGAGAAGTGGAAGAAAATGGTCAGAGAGCTGCAGATAGAAAATTCTGGAATGAGCAGATGTCTTCAGAAAGCTCTAGCTGACAACAAAGAGTTGGAAAAGAGAGCCTTGAAAGCGGAAAAAACCTTGGCTGACAAAGAGGAAGATTTTGATGACAGAGCTCGGTACTTTCGGAAACTTACTTTGGGAGCAGATGACACTAGTCAGGCTCACAAGATTACAAAACAGGCTTTAGCCCGAAGCGAGGATTCATTAGCTCAACTTCGTCAAGCTTGGGATGAAGTCAGAATTGAAAATGCCGAGTTAAAGGATCAGTCGAAGACTAAAGACGAGGAGCTTAAAAAGGCACATGAGCAGAGGAGAAAGTATCGGGAAAGTCTTGGTAAAAGTCAAGAACAGTTAGAAGAAGCTAGAAGCCAGCTGAAGAATACCAAGAAAGAGCTTGAAGAAGCCATGATAGAAAGAGAGATACTCAAGACGCAAGCTGGCGTAAAGAGACACAAAGGAATGCATGATGACGAAGCTCTTATGCTGCATATGGGTTCTTTAATTGAAGCTCTTGAGAAAAGGGATGTCTTGATCAAAGAAATGATTGAAAAGCCGAATCACCAGCGTACCCGTATACTTTTTGAGGAGATCAAATACTCAAGTGATAAGCTGAAGGATGTGGAATTGTCAGACTGATGTTCTTTTCCCTGTATTTTGTTGTTAATGGTTACCATCAGGCTTGTTGATGGATCCATTTTTTTTCCTTGTGTCGCATTTGCGGTTGAACCTTTCTTAAATGTACTTGAATACTTCGTTGAATGAGTATGAGCAGTTTTATTCAGAATTATTCCTTATCAGATAGTTGCACACAAGCACATGACCACGACACGTCTCTTTATATCACGATTTCTGGTCTTCAGATTTCTGTGGTTGGATTGGAATCAGGGTGTAAAGCACTTTGGAAATGATAAGCATAACATTGCATGGCATTGCATAACATTCTGCATTTATGTTACTTGCTTTTCAGGTACTCGTTGCAGGGACTCTAACCTTTATTTGATTTCAGGCAGTATAGCGGAGAGTCATATTCACCGATATTCGACGCGAAGAAATCAAGTAAGAATCATGGATCAAGTGCAAAGTGATTTGGCCGAAATGAGGGCGCGTATGGACCAGTTCATGACCCTCATGACTGGCATGGCGCAAAATCAGGAGAGATTGAGGCTTCTGGTTGAGCGTCCAGACAATGGGCCCGAAGGTGATCAGCATGACAATTCACAGGGACATGGCATCCCTCCTCCCGGTGGTAACCCTCCTCCTGGTGGTAACAATCGGGGTAATCGAAATGGTAGGCATGCTGGTGTTACTCTTGAAGATACTCTGGAAGACCAATTTACTCTACTAGATGCTGATGTGGGTAATCAAGGTGATCGAAGGTATGAGGAGTTAGCAGAAAAGATCAGGGCCATAGAATGCAAGAACTCTATGGGTATTGATGTTACCAGCTTGGGGCTGGTCTCAGGAGTCAGAATTCCCCCTAAATTCAAACCTCCTACTTTTGATAAGTATCACGGCAATGCGTGTCCCCAAACGCATCTTCAAGCTTACTTTGGGAAGATTTCAGCCCATACGGATGACGAGAAGCTATGGATGCACTATTTTCAGGACAGTCTGGCTGGGGCGTCCTTGACCTGGTATATGAAGTTGAATAGAGCTGGTGTGAAGAATTGGAAAGATCTGGCAGAAGAGTTCCTGAAGCAATACCAATATAATATTGACATGGCGCCCAACCGCACTCAATTGCAGGGGTTGTCACAAAATGCCAAGGAGAGTTTCAAAGAATATGCACAGAGGTGGAGGGAAATGGCTGCCCAGGTTCAACCTCCCTTGTCAGACAGAGAAATGGCAGATATGTTCATGGGCACCTTGCAAGGGGCCTATCTTGATAGATTAGCTGCTTGTCCGTCAACTGGATTTGCTGATATTGTGATTGCGGGAGAAAGAATAGAAAGTCTGTTAAAGCTTGGAAAGATCCAGGATGTGAGTGGGGCTGGCTCTTCGGGGACGAAGAAACCGTTTGCTAGTAACCAGAAAAGAAGAGAAGGTGATACGAATGCTGTGTTTAGAGGACGAGGCAGAGGGCGTTCTCAAGCTTATTATTAGGTAGATGCTGTAACAATCCCCACACCGTCTGTTCAGAAACAACAACCCCAACAACAAGTTCAACAGCAACAACCTTTTTTCCAGCAAAGGTCTAGGCAGAGGGATCGTAAGATGGATCCTCTCCCTATGACTTATGCCGCGCTGTTGCCCCGGCTACTCGAGTTAAAGTTGGTAGAACTCCGTACTATGAAAGCTCCGGTTGCTGGAAACCTGCCACCTAACTTCGATGCTAATGCTCGTTGTGAGTTCCACTCAGGTGCTCTGGGGCACTCCATTGAAAAATGTTGGGCTTTCCATCATAAAGTACAAGATTTGATTGATGCTAAAGCCATCAATTTCTCTCCCGCTCCTAATATTACTCAGCATCCCATGCCTGATCATAGTGCAGCAAATGTGTACGCTATTGAAGATGGGAGGAGATTGAATTTGGTGTTAGACGTTCATCAAGTGAAAACTTCTTTGTTGGTTGTAAAAGATCGTTTATTGAAGGGACAGGTGTTCCCGGGCTGTAATCAAGATTGCTCTGAGTGTATGAATCAGGAGAACGGCTGTGATAAGTTGAAGATGGGTTTACAGAATCTGATCGATGAAGGATGTCTACAGTTCGACAGAGTCGTGAAAGACACTGATGAGATATCAACCGTGACCATCTATTACACTCCCGCTGAGATTCAAATGCCGGTCAATGCAGTTCCCGTGGCGAGTGTTGCGCCAGAAAGACCCAGTCCTGTCACTATCACGGTGCCAGGACCAATTCCGTTCACGTCTACGAAGGCTATCCCATGGCACTATGGGGCAGATGTATATTACGAAGGTAAAAAGCAGGAAGTTGAGTCGTCAGTCAGCCCAAGTATTGATAACGTAGGGGGTGTAGGGGGCTTTACAAGGAGTGGAAGGTTGTTCGCTCCCCAAACCTTGAGAAGTGATAAAGAGGCAGAAGCTGCAGCAAAGGCTAAAGGTAAACAGGTGGTTGAAAATGCGCCTACACCTGAAGCAGAGACAAAGATTACTTTTGATAATGAAATGGAAGAATTTATGAAGATAATCAAGAAAAGCGATTATAAGATTGTGGACCAACTGAATCAGACCCCTTCAAAGATTTCAATCTTGTCACTATTGATGTGCTCTGATGCGCATCGGCAGGCGTTGTTGAAAGTATTGAAGAGTGCATACGTGCCACAAGAAATTACTGTTAATCAGCTCGAGGGCGTAATCTCCAATGTTAATGTTAGCCATGGCTTGGGCTTTACAAGTAGAGATTTGACTGTTGAAGGAAGGAACCACAATAAGGCTTTGCATATCACGATGGAGTGTAAGGGCGCAGTGTTATCTCATGTACTGGTAGACACTGGTTCATCACTCAATGTCTTGCCCAAGAAGGCATTAATGAAGCTGGAAGTTGATGGGTTGATCTTAAGGCCTAGTGAATTGGTGGTCAGAGCATTCGATGGAACTAGACGATCTGTGTTTGGTGAGGTGGAATTGCCCGTACAAATTGGACCACAGGTATTCAAATCCACGTTCCATGTAATGGACATACAACCTGCATATAGCTGCCTATTGGGGCGCCCTTGGATTCACGGAGCCGGGGCTGTTACTTCTACTCTACATCAAAAGCTGAAGTATGAGTTTGAAGGGCAGGTTGTGACGGTGTGTGGGGAAGAAGACATCTTTGTGAGTCACTTGTCCACGTTCAAGTACATTGAAATGGATGGGGAAATTCATGAGATGCTGTGCCAATCATTTGAAGCAGTCAATATTGACGATGCACCTGAGTCTTCTTCTGTACCAATTGGGGCCGGTACCTCCATTTCATCTTACAAACAAGCTGTCGAAGTCGTCAGGGCAGGCAACGCCCAAGGTTGGGGCAGGTTGATAGAGACCCCAATGAAGGAAGACAAATTTGGTATTGGTTATCATCCCTCTACAACTTCAGATGCGGGGAACAGGGGACCCATTACTTTCAATAGTGGGGGAATTATCTACACGGACCAGTCTTGTGCAGCCACAGAGGATAGTGTTGACAGTAATTGTGACCTGGACAACTGGGTACGCCCTCATGCTCCGGGACAACAAGTGCAAAACTGGTCCGTTGAAGAAGTCATCCGGGTTACTCTTCAAACAGAGTAATTTTTCTTTGTTTTTTCTAACCATAATGCATGTCAAAATCTTGCGCTCTGCCCAAGGCGTATAGATTCATTTGTAGGGCCACCATGGTTGCATTTGCAATGTTTAATCATTAATAAAGGACGTTTTGCAATCAAATTTTGTTCTCTGTCTTTCAGTTTTTATTTTTGCACAAAAATAAAATGGCAATGTTTCCTTTTCTTTTGTTTTGCTTAAAAATAAATTCTAAAATAAGGCATGAACCCGTTCATGCAGACTTGATCCTCCGGATACCACTGATAACAATTTTGATATGACTATGTATGACTTTGACAATCCGATTTATCAAGCCGAAGAAGGGGATGAGAAAGATTGTGAACTCCCTGAAGAACTGGCCAGATTGTTGAAACAAGAGGAAAGGGTCATCCAGCCTCATCAGGAGATTGTAGACATCATCAATATTGGTACCAAGGACGCCAAAAAAGAGATCAGGATTGGTGCCAGCTTACAAGCAGATGTGAAGCAAACTTTGACGGAAATGTTGCGCGAGTATGTTGACATCTTCGCCTGGTCGTATCAAGACATGCCGGGGTTGGATACGGATATTGTCGTGCACAGGCTGCCATTAAGAGAAGAATGTCCGCCAGTCAAGCAGAAACTTCGTCGGACTCACCCCGACATGGCTTTAAAGATTAAGGAGGAAGTCCAGAAGCAGTGGGATGCTGGGTTTCTTGCTGTGACAAAGTATCCTCCGTGGGTAGCCAACATCGTGCCAGTACCGAAGAAAGATGGAAAAGTGAGAATGTGTGTGGATTATCGAGATCTTAATAAAGCTAGCCCGAAAGATGATTTTCCACTACCTCATATTGATGTGCTGGTCGATAATACAGCTCAGTTTTCAGTGTTCTCATTTATGGACGGTTTCTCCGGGTACAACCAGATCAAGATGGCACCTGAAGATATGGAGAAGACCACGTTCACTACTCCGTGGGGTACATATTGCTATAAAGTAATGCCTTTTGGGTTGAAAAATGCAGGGGCAACGTACCAGCGGGCGATGGTAACATTGTTTCATGACTTGATTCATAAGGAGATCGAATGTTATGTGGATGATATGATTGCCAAGTCGAGAACCGAAGAGGAACATCTGATTAACCTGAAAAAGCTGTTTGAAAGGTTGAGAAAGTTCCGTCTGAGATTAAATCCAAACAAGTGCACGTTTGGGGTACGTTCTGGAAAGTTACTGGGTTTCATTGTGAGCGAAAGAGGAATCGAGGTTGATCCTGCCAAGGTGAAAGCAATACAAGAAATGCCTGAACCGAGAACAGAAAAAGAGGTTCGTGGTTTCTTGGGTAGATTGAACTACATTGCAAGGTTCATATCTCACCTAACAGCCACGTGTGAGCCAATATTTAAATTGTTAAGGAAAGATCAAACGGTCAGGTGGAATGACGATTGCCAATTGGCATTCGATAAGATAAAAGAATACTTGCAGGAACCTCCGATTCTAATGCCTCCAGTTGAAGGGAGACCGCTGATAATGTATCTGACAGTGCTTGAAGGTTCCATGGGTTGTGTTCTCGGTCAACATGACGAGACAGGTAGGAAGGAGCATGCTATTTACTACCTGAGCAAAAAGTTCAATGATTGTGAGTCCCGATACTCAATGCTTGAAAAGACATGCTGTGCGCTTGCATGGGCCGCTAAGCGATTGAGGCAATATATGGTTAGGCACACAACATTGTTGATTTCAAAAATGGATCCTATCAAGTACATTTTCGAGAAACCAGCATTGACAGGCAGAGTTGCACGGTGGCAAATGGTCTTGACAGAGTATGACATTCAGTACACTTCACAAAAGGCCATCAAAGGAAGTATCTTGTCCGACTATCTTGCGTAACAGCCGATTGATGATTACCAACCCATGAAGTTTGACTTCCCTGATGAGGACATCATGTTTCTCAAAGCTAAGGACTGCGAGGAACCACTCCCGGAGGAGGGGCCAGACCCTGAATCCAAATGGAGTCTGATGTTTGATGGGGCTGTCAATATGAATGGGTGCGGAGTTGGAGCAGTTCTTATCACGCCGGAAGGTGTTCATATGCCTTTCACTGCACGAATAACTTTCGGATGCACCAACAATGAAGCAGAGTACGAAGCTTGTATAATGGGGATCGAGGAGGCGGTTAATCTACGGATTAAAACCCTTGATATATTCGGTGATTCAGCTTTGGTAATCAATCAAGTGAAAGGGAGTTGGTACACGCACCAAGCAAATCTAGTGCCGTATAGAGATTATACAAGGAGATTGCTGACGTTTTTCACAACAGCGAAACTGTACCACATTCCTCGAGATGAGAATAGGTTCGCTGATGCCTTGGCCACTTTGTCTTCCATGATCAAAGTGCAAGGATGGAACCATGTACCTAAGATTGAGGTATCCCGCCTTGACAGACCAGCATTTGTGTTTGCGGTCGATGCAATGTCTGATGACAAGCCATGGTTTCATGACATTAAGTGTTTCTTGAAAAGTCAAGAGTACCCGTCCGGGGCATCGTCCAAAGACAGGAAGACGTTGAGAAGGTTAGCTGGTAGTTTCTTCTTGAACAAAGATGGCGTGCTATATAAAAGAAATTTTGACACGGTCCTGCTTAGATGTGTGGATAGATATGAAGCGGACTTGTTGATGATTGAAGTGCACGAAGGCTCTTTCGGTACCCATGCCGGAGGGCATGCAATGGCTAAAAAGTTGTTAAGATCGGGATATTATTGGTTGACTATGGAGTCAGATTGTTGCAAATATGCCCGCAAATGCCATAAATGCCAGATCTATGCAGATAAAGTGCATGTACCTCCAAATTCGTTGAGTATCATGTCGTCGCCTTGGCCGTTTGCCATGTGGGGCATTGATATGATTGGAAAGATTGAGCCTACAGCTTCTAATGGTCATCGTTTCATCTTGGTGGCAATTGATTATTTCACCAAATGGGTTGAAGCTGCATCCTATGCCAATGTTACAAAACAAGTGGTCGCTCGTTTCTTAAAACGGGATATCATTTGCCGATATGGAGTTCCCGAAAGAATCATTACCGATAATGGCTCTAATTTGAATAATAAGATGATGGCTGAGTTATGCCGGGACTTCAAAATCGAACATCACAATTCTTCTCCGTACCGCCCAAAGATGAATGGCGCGGTCGAAGCGGCCAACAAAAATATTAAGAAGATTGTGCAGAAGATGGTTGTCACGTACAAAGATTGGCATGAGATGTTACCATTTGCTTTGCATGGGTATCGAACGTCGGTACGCACGTCCACTGGGGCAACCCCATTCTCACTTGTATATGGTATGGAGGCAGTGCTACCGGTTGAAGTAGAGATTCCGTCCCTCAGAGTTATGATGGATGTTAAGCTAGATGAAGCTGAATGGGTACGAGCCAGATTTGATCAGCTGAACCTTATTGAGGAAAAGCGATTAGTGGCTGTGTGTCATGGGCAACTATATCAGCACAGAATGAAGCAGGCATTTGACCAAAAGGTGCGTCCTCGGGTTTACAAAGTCGGAGATGTGGTACTCAAAAGGATCCTTCCTCCCAATACAGATTACAGGGGCAAATGGACTCCTAACTATGAAGGGCCATTCGTGGTTAAAAAGGTCTTTTCGGGCGGAGCTTTATTGCTTACAACCATGGATGGCGAAGACTTTTCATCCCCTGTCAACTCGGACGTAGTCAAAAAATACTTCGCATGAATAGACTCGCTGGATAATAAAAATAAAAAAATCCAGGCAAAAAAGGGCATCCCGGCGAACCAAAAACAGAATAAGGTTCGGGCAAAAATTAGGGATATAATTGGAAAAATTGTACACCTGGTAAGTTGAAAACCCGAAAGGGCAACTTAGGCAAAAAAGGGTATCCTGGTGGATCGAAAACCTGAAAGGGCGGTCCACACAAAAGAGGGATTTAAGCGAATGACTACGGTCTGAGTTATCTGTACCCCATTGCCGTTTGAACAACTGACGTTCTGAAAGATAGGGATCGGTCTGATCGTTCCTCAGAAGGCAAGGTCGGGGAGTTTTGAAGACATACTGGTCATAACAGAATGGAAACTCAGTGGAATTCCGTTTTCACATTGCCATTAGGATAGTTTCTTTTCTCAATTTTCAGCGATCACCTCTTTCCAGGGATTGCTTCCGGATGTAATTGCCTATTCTGGGCTCTCAGTCAATAAATTGAATTTCAATAAAAAGCCTCCTATTTTTGTTTTATTGCTTTGTTTGCAAAAACGTCCTAATTTTGATAAAACATTGCATTTGAAAACATGGCGGCCTTGCAATAACATGCGCAAAAAAAAAAAAAAAAAAAACACATTTGAAATTACTTTGAATGTTGAATATTCCCGGATGGTGGATTCTAGCCACGCAATATTCGGGGCATGTGTGCATATTCTTTTGTTGCAGGTAGTAGGTGCAGATGATGTTAAGCACAAGACCAGTAATAAATCACCCCACGCAAAGGACTGGGGCAATTACGGGTAAGGAGGTTTGCGTTCATCGCTCGGTCGACGGTCGTTCGTAACGGTTCGATATCATTGAATTAAGTTCAACTGGGTACCGTTGTATCTTATTAAGTCGATTCTCTCATACAGTACTTCCAACAACTACAAGCTTTTCTGTGTCGATAACGGTCACAGGTTCCCCAAAAGAGTGGTCTCGTCGACACCGAAACTGATGGTCATTATCCCCAGCGAAGTCACAAGAGTTTGAAGAGGTTAAATCTTATGTAAAATCCTCTTATGACATCCTCTTCGGGGACGAATTGTTGTTTTGTCCAAGCATGGGGCATGATTGTTTCCCCAGCATGAAGTGTTGATCATCCCCAGTAGAGTTTGAGGACAGTTGGTCTTCTGTAAAATCCTCTCAAAAGGCATTCCCCAACACGAGACGTTTTAAAGCAGTTTCCTCCAGCAGAGTTTGTTATAAACTCATCATACCTAACGGAATTGTCTAAAGGGAAGCTCGCCTAACAGGGTGCATTGTGGTGCTTATCCTAAGCTTGACAGTCATATTCTTCAGCAGACTACTGTAGATTTGCTTTGGGTTTCCCCAACAGATCTCTAAGGACTCTTTCCTAGCAAGTTGCAGTGGAATGTTCTAACCAGGATTTGCGTATCCCTGGCAGAGTAGCCCTGATCCCCAGCAAGATTGTGTCTCTGGTAATGATCCCCCACAGAGGTCAGCATTGAATCTTGTCAGGAATACTCCCCAGCTGAGTTGTTGTTCTCCCCGCGGAGGTTTATAAGATCGGCAGAATCTATTCCTCAACAAGGATGGCACAGTCTTTCCCCAGCCGGGTCAGAAGGTTGATAACCCCTACAAAGGGTCTTGGATTAGATAGATCCTCAAGCAGAGTTTTTATGACTCTTCCTCCCTAGCAAGACGCCATGCAAAGAAATTCTCATCCCCAGCGGAATCACTGTGACCAGAATTCATTCCCCCAGCAGATGAAGTGATTCCTGGTAGATTTATTATTCTTCAAGTCCAATTTATTTTTGGCGAACTTGACAATTCGAAGCAGACGGATTGTTCATTTATTCTCCCACAGAGATACTATCCTCTCAGGAACCTCTAAAGTCAAGTCATTGATCATTGTTCCTCGGCAAAGCCGGCAGAGATATCTGACACGGATGCAGAGTGCAATCCGTTATTGGAATATTCCAAAAGTCCAACAGTGGATTGGCGAAAAGTCCATCTAAGGGTGGCATATTCTAAAAGTCCAATAGTGGATTGGCAAAAGTCCATCTTCGGGTGGCAAAGCAGCTAAAAGTCCAACAGTGGATTGGCAAAAGTCCGTCTTCCGGTGGCAAAAGTCCAACAGTAGATTGGCAAAAGGTCCATCTCCGGGTGGCAAAAGTTCAACAGTGGATTGGCAAAAGTCCGTCTTCGGGTGGCAAAAGTTCAACAGTGGATTGGCAAAAGTCCGTTTTCGGGTGGCAAAAGTCCAACAGTGGATTGGCAAAAGGTCCATCTCCGGGTGGCAAAAGTCCAACAGTGGATTGGCAAAAGGTCCATCTCCAGGTGGCAAAAGTCCAACAGTGGATTGGCAAAAGGTCCATCTCCGGGTGGCAAAAGTCCAACAGTGGATTGGCAAAAGTCCGTCTTCGGGTGGCACGAAGCTGCAAAGTCCACCAGTAGTGTGGCAGGCCAGTAGTCGTCTGGAGTTGCATAAAAGACATTATGGAAGTCCACCGGCAGCGTGGCCAGCCAGTAGTCGTCTGGCTTCGTTCAAAAGACGTTATCAAAGTCCACCAGTAGCGTGGCAGGCCAGTAGTCGTCTGGAATTGTATAAAAGACATTATTAAAGTCCACCAGCAGCGTGGCAAGCCAGTAGTCGTCTGGCGTCGTTCAAAAGACAGATCTCTCCGACGTTTCATCGAAGATTCAATCCAGCAGTCTCGTTGGGTTTATATCCCTTTTATTCTTCATCATCTAGAGCAAATTTTTGGTTATATTTGGTATTCAATCACTATATACCTTGAAAGTCCGAAAGCAATTGCTTTCAGGCATTCAGGTCTACAGCGCTTGAATAGGGGCAGCTGTAATACCCCAAAATTTGCTCTCCCCTTTTGGCATCATAGCATGGCATTATCATTTATCATATCATATCCATCTCATTAGCATTGCATTGCATTTAACATAGAAAAATGAAGCATGGCATCCTTCTTACCATCAGGGCATGTGATCAGGTGGGAGATGGACAATCAAGAGATCATTCAAAGCACAAAAAGGTCAGTCAAGTTGCCTCAAGGCAAGCCAAGAAGCCTTTCATGTCTCATACTATCTCAATTGATCATCCACAACCTCAAGGATAAGAGATACAATGGGAGATTGAAGCATTACATCTTTCACTATGCAAGAGGTTCAAAAAATGAAGGAAAACCCTCAAAAGAGATAGCTCATTGATCCAAAATCATCCTCAAATGGCATATATCATCATCCTTTAAGAGGATACACAACATACTCTGAGGAATTTGAAATTGAAGACTGCACTTTTCCCTCCTAACCAGAGGGGGTCAAGATTAGGGTTTCCAATTAAATCAGGGTATCTCTGATTTTTTGGTCAAAACTTGATGTCATGGTATTCCATATGTCCTTAAGTGTATGGGTGTGGAAAATTACATCTCAATTGGTTTTAGAAGTGGTTCAATTGGAAGAAAGATAAAAAATCAGGAAATTTGGGGCAAAGTCAAATAATCAGAGGAAAAAGTCAACTCTTGACTTTTTGAGGCCAAATTTATGAAATTCATGTTATATGTGTCCAATGTGCAAAATTTGATCATGAAACTCCAAAGGAATCATGAAAAAATCAAGATGTGGAAAGTTGCCATTTTTGGGTGAAGTAGGGTTACTAAAAATAGTAAGTTTTGGCCATTTTGCATCAGAGTTTGAACCAAGGCCATTTAAAATTGAAGCATCAAATGAAAATTCCACCAGGCCACAACAAAAGGTCTTGCTTTAAGCTTCAAATCCATGTGTAGAACATCTCAATTGGATAAATATTGAGGGAGATATGATGGATCAAAGTTGGAAGAAAGTAGGCCAAAACTAGGTCATGACCAAGAATTTTCAGGTCACGCGCACATCATTTCCTCAAACAGTTGGTGTGCCAAAAGTCAAGCCTAATTTCTCCAAGAAGAAAGCTCCAAATGAGAAAATTTTCAACATCAAAGTTGTTCTTTGTAGTGTCATCTTCAATATTGATGTTGGGAAAATTTTGAATTGATCAAGCTATGAGTGAGTTATAGTGGTCTCAATTTAGTGTGTTCAGACTGAAATTCCATGCACCAAGCTGCCTTGTCAACCGACCAACTGTCTTGCCTACAAACCAGTCCCAAACCTTAATGTTCCAAGTTGTTTTTCACCAATTTCCAAGCCTCAATTCAATTTAATTTTCACCCCAAACTTGTTCCATGATATCTCCTCTTCCATTTGGCATCAATACCTCTTTGTTTCATTCACAAACTAGAGAGAAATTCTTGGTCAAACCATTAAACCTTGGGCTGCTAAAAATCAGAAAAAAGAATGTTGTTGTTATTGTCATGTTTTAATCCACACGCATACAGTCTGTATTCCTTTCCACTTTTAACCAAACACCTTCCTTACACTAGCCTCATCATGTTGCATCATACATGAGAAGGGAACGAATGAAACTTGCTGAACAAGTTTATACTACATAGCCGTGATATTGCAATGTTACTTTTATCACCACCATAGTTTGTCATGTGCTGCCACCACCATATCATTGCTCTCCCTAACTAACTTGACTCAGTTAGTTAGGGATGACTCACTCAAACCATTGTGACTCAGTTAACCTCACTCAGTTTAACCTTGGTTAACTCACACTATAAAACCAAATCTCACCTCACAACTTCATTTTCAACCACATTCTCTCAAAACACTTCAAACTCTCTCTCACATTCTCTCTACTTTCTCTCTGATTTCACACGATTTTCACCATCTTCCATTCGCATTTCATCTTCATCCTCATCAAGGTTTCACTTCTGATCAAGAACAAGAGAGAAGAAGTTCAGTTCATCAATGGCAGCTTAGTTCAGTTGAGTTTTCGTTGTGGTTTTTCTTCAAGATCTCAAGTTCAGTGGCATTTATTTTGCTCCACTCAAGCTCAAGAGCATAGGAGGATCATCTCAGGTCTTCTGTTACTTTGAAGAACTTCAAATTCAGGTTTCTTCTCCAACCTTCGTTTTCTGAAATTTCACTTGTTTTCTATTGGTTTGAGCTTCTTAGAAGCTATGTTGAATCCGGCTAGTTGATAGGCCTCTTAGAGGCATAGTTTCAAAGCCTAGGGCATGATTTGATCTCCTCTGTTCTTGCTATGTGTGTGTGTTTTGTGATTTTTATGAGCATATTCATGATGTGCATAAGCTTAGCTTTCGATTGGTACACATTTTGTGCATTTTGGTGACGTTTGAAGATTGCAGATGGTGGTGAGTGGCCGGAGAAGGTGACCGGAGGTCCCTCTCCGGCCGGTGGTCTTTATGTTAGGGTTTCTTGCAGTTTGAATGTCAGCCGTGCGATTTTGTTGATCCAAGGGTGGAAAGCTTGCCAGCACATTAAAACGCATGTGCATGTCATGTGCATCATTTCTGAATTCATTTAATCACTGTGTGGTGTAGTGTATGGTATGGAGTGTGCTCACTCATGTGCGTGTGTTGATTTGGACTACTTTGACTTGCTTGTTGACTTGACCTGATCCAAGGGTGATAATTGCTTGACTTGTGTTTGACTGAGGGTGCATGATAATTGATATGGATTGCGCACAAATGGACCTAATCAGATTGCTATCCCCACCCCCTTGTTTAAGGCCCAATTTAATTTGAACTGCATGATTGCTATGTTCACACCTCCCCTTCCCTTTGCATTTCATTTTATTTTTTTTTATTTTCCATACACGTTTGCTTTTCAATTTTTAGAAATATCAAATGACATTAGAAAATTCCACAAAAATTCATGGACATCAATAAAACATTTATAAAATTTTTGGTGATTTTATTTTCTGATTTTATGACCTTTTTGCCCCTGCTCTATAATTTTCTTTGAATTTCTTTGGTGTGTATTCTTAATATGGTACATGACATTGTTTAATTTTGTTCTTGACCATAAAAAAAATTGTTTTGATGCTCTTCTTTTTGCATTGAGTCATTTTCATCTTGAGGTATGTTAAGTGATTTTTATTTGATTTTTTAGGTCAGTTTTATGGCATGTTTGGTGTTCACTTTTGTGCTACTTTGTATGATATGTCTATGTGACCTAAGTGCATTGTTTGACATCATTTTGCCTTGGTTCCTTGCATGCTACTTTGATATGTGATTCATCTCTGATTAGTGAACTTCAATACCATGTTTTCATAATTTTCATGAGGCCATTTGATTTTTGTTTGATGCATTTCATTTAAAGCATTATAACATGTTATATCATTGTAATCTTTTGTGCATGTTTACATGTTTTCTTTTGTACATAATGGCATGATCATTTGCATATTTGGTGAACCATTCACTTGACATTATAGGTCATTGGTACATATTATATGTCATCCTTGCATGTTGACTTTCATTTAAACCTTGTGCACCTTTAACATGTGGTGTTTGTACTTGTGTTTTCTTTTGAACTTCCATTTCAATTCTACTTCTTCTATTACTTCTTAAATGCTTTGATGTGTCATGCATGAATACTTGTGAGATGTTTGTGAATCATTTTTCATTTCATTTCAATTCTGATCCATGGATTACATGTTCCATTTGTGCATATTTCTTCTTTTCTCTTTCATCTTTCATTCTTCCTTTTCTTATGATATCATGTTCTAATGTCATGGAGGATGTTTGTTGCCTATCCACTTGAGTTTGATTGATAATGACCATCTGTTCCCATATGATGTACATTCTGGTTGTGGCCCTAGGATTTGGTTTCTCATTTAATTCTTTTGAGTTTTATGATGCATTACATGTTCTTTTACTTCTTATACTTCTTATACATGTTTACTAACCATGTAGGGGCTTTGGTAAGTTTCAATTGAGTGTGGATAAGGAATCCACATTCAACTTCTATCCTTTCTCTTTTGCAATTCCATTTTATGTTTTGTTAAGCACTTATGTGCTTTCTTTTAATAACTCATTACTTTCCCTTTTTGAATTACAATTTATCTTCTACTTTAGAAGTAAATTGTTTAATTCTTTCTTTCTTTAGACTTTAGGTTGAAACCTCACAAACCTTTAGGATCACTCCCTTTAATCTTCAGTTAGGATTGAGTCTTAGTCCACATAGGTTTTACCTTTTCTCCTCTCTTGAGTCTCTCTTCTCATCTCTTAAAGAAAATTCAAAATATCTAATGAAGGTAGGCATTTATTGCATTTAGGCCTTTCATCTAAAGAAAAGGTTATAAGGGGTCTTCTCTTGTAATCTTAGAATGTATAGCATATAACCCATCTTGGGTCAATGTGTTAAACATTTGATCTTGTGTGAGGGACTTAAATGCAATGCTTGTTGAAGGTACAAATAATAAAAAGCGCTTCTTCATTTCTTAATCAACAAAAACACTTAATAAACACAAGTATGCTAGTGTGTTTGAACCTTGACAATTGGAACTAAGTGCGGGGGTCTTCTTCACTCTTAGTGTGCTTTCTTACCCATTCCATCTTGGAATGTGAGAATGTACACATTCCAATGATTAAGATTCAGATACACTATCATATGCAAACAAATGAAAAGACTCTTAAAGGACAAAAACCAACAATAACGTCTTTCCTTCGGGAATTCTTTTCTCATCTCATTCACTCTCAGCGTACGAACGTGCTTCCTACTCGTTCTCTTGCAAGATGGTAACGCACTCGGACCAGCGAGCCTGCAACACCTGAGCTAGAACGTCATCCGTTCCCTAAAATACAAACAATCCATTCCTAGTGAGGGGAACTACGTCGCTCTGATTCTCATGTTCCCGATGAGATACGTAGGCAGTGGGGTAGGGCCCATGCGAGCACTTCTTTTATTTTCCATACATTTGTTCTCTTTCTTTCTTTCAGTTCCTTTTTCCAGTATCTTTTTTATCACCCTTTGATTGAAGCAAGCAAGCGTGGATCCCATCGGATACGATGGACGTGAGGGGGTGCTAATACCTTCCTCTCGCGTAACCGACTCCCGAATCCAGTTCTCTTGGTCGTAAGACCATGCCCTTTCCTTTCTCTCAGGTTTATGCGATGTTTCCTTTCCCTCTCCTGGGATAAATACACATTGCTGGCGACTCTGTTCGGTGCCACTTTCGCGTTTGTACTAGGATGAAAATCCCGGGAGCGACACTCACACCTTTGCATGAACACGATTCTTCGACACGTAACTTTTGGTTTTGTTGGTGAATGTTCATGGTTGCATTATTGCTTTCTTGATGTGATGAACACTTTGCACACACTCCTTGAGCATGTTAGTTGTGAATTATTGCTGGTGTTGCTAGAGTTGTTGTATTGTGCATGCTTGCATTTTCTTCCATGAGATGTATGTTTGAATTAATTTGATCAAATGACAAACAATGTGCATTCTTTCGTGATGATTTCAAGAATTGTTTACCATGGTTTGTGGTGTGATTGTGATCATGATTGATTGATTAATGTGTAATGTTTGATGCGTGTTCGTTATGCCATGATTGCATCGTTTCAAATGCATGGTGTGCTGCCCTGTTTTCACTGCTGTCTTGGTGCATATGTGCTGTTGTATGTGCTACTGCTTGCCTTTTTACACCTCCTTTTTGTGCTGAACATGAGCTGTTAAATGTTGTTTGGTGTATTGGCTGGAATTTACCGCTGTGCAGGTGCTGGAGCGCTGTTGTAGCCGCTATTTTTTTTTATTTATCGCTTTTGTTTTTGCCTTGCTTTTGCTTGCTCCCTTAAGGCTCCTAGTCCGACTTAATTTCCGATTAAGCTCGGAGTAGGATAGACATTAGGATTCGAACTATGCATGCTAACTTAGGTAGATGTTTCCCCTTTGACCTCAACCATAGGGCCACTTTTGCATGACAACATTAAGATAGATTTCCCCGTAGTCTTTTCTTTTCGTCTTGAGTATTCTCTTCTCATCTCATAACATTTCTAAAACACTTAATAAATTTAAAGTATATTGCGCTCGAGCCTTAAGTGTAGGAAATAGAGAACGAGGGGTCTCCCCTCCTCTTCTAGGGTGTTTAGCATACGTCCCATTGGGGGCGACCATGCGACGCATTCGTTCCTGCATGGTAGACTTTGGTGCAATGTAAGTTACGAACTAACTTCAATCCACTTCTGTCTAAAAAATACAAAAACAAATTCAAATCATTTTCATCCTTCAGGATTGTTAAGTTTCAAACCATTTTCAGAAAAGAGCTCGTCGCTCACGTAAAAAACACTTACCGACCAGTAGGTCGAACTACGACTGCTCTGATTTCCTCCCTCTCGTCCGATTGAGGATACGTAGGCACAAGATGGCGATGTCTTGGCGAGCAACCTTCCCCCTATTGTGTAGTCCGTCGAACTACGTTGACTCTGATTCTTCGTTCGTCCACGAAGATACATAGGCATTGGATTGCGATAATCCTTGCGAGTCCGTCTTAGTCTCTCCCATCCCCATTTTCTGTTTAGTCGTACACTGCAGGATAACTCACCCTTTGATTAGACAACAAGCGTGGATCCCATCGAGTATGATGGACGTGTGGGGGTGCTAATACCTTCCCCTCGCGTAACCGACTTCCGAACCCAGACTATGGTTGCGATGACCATGTCTTTCCCTCTTTCAGGTTTTCTTCGATCGTTTCCTTTCCCTGCGTCGGGATAAATAACGTTCGGTGGCGACTCTTCTGTTCTAGTTTCTCGTCGGTTGTTTTTTTGTAGGTTGCAACAATGACATTTGAAGAATACCTGGAAATTTTGTCAGACAAGAAAGTGATTAAAACTATGACTTATCTGGTGTAAGATCTGGAAAAGCCTCAGATCAATAAAAGAGATAAACTTTGACAAGTGTCTGCTTGAGTGAGTGCCATCAAAGTTGGACTTTGAATATGTCTTTGATCATTGGACTATGATTCAAGGATACACAAGACAGACTAGATGAACTAGTCTTGGATGATCGACTTCTAGGAGGGAACTTGTGTTTAAGACTGACTGGATATTCAAATGGTTTATCAGACGAAAGTGGTTTTGAAGTTTTTTCTCTCATGCAAAAGGCATATGCTCGATGATATGCACGACTTAACGCTAGAGCGAAGCGACGTGACTAATGCATGAGAATGATTTATGCAATGATTGCAGGTCTCCAAAGATGCCCCATACTTGGGTAATGGATGGAAAGGTCTTTGGCAGCAAAGCTTCTGGTATGTTAGAAAGCAAAAGGTCATTTGATGGGGTGACGACATGACTCCCCGACACTCGTATTGAACTCAGATGTTGTTGATGTATGGCTTGCTTGCTTGAGCAGCTTGAAGGCATGGAGAGGATTTTCCCCTCTGTAACAGACCTTGCCCTAGTCTGTGACTCATCTTGCCCCAGTCTGTTGGGTATCTAAAAGTGTTTTCCTTAAAAGGAAATTGGATTCCATGCCAATGGTATTAGGTGACTTGCCCCAATATCTTGAATTTTGAAACGGTCTACCTCTGATTGTCCAATTCTTGGAATGGTATACTTGTGATTGACCGCCCTTTTGGGGGTTGGACTTTATCTGCCCCAGTCCGAGTCTTGAATTAATTTCCTTGGTTACTCAACTTTTGGAGTGATTGGCCTTGACGTGCACTCTTAAGGTAATTTGCCCCAGAATGAGCATTGAATCGACTTAACTTTTGCTGATTGAGCACTGGAGGGATTTTTCCTTAATCAAAAGAGCCTCTGGGTTGCTTGCCCCTAGTCGGTAGAGTCTTGAGATGGCTTGCTCTGATCAACTGATACTTGAATGATTTTCCCCTTAATCAACCGATGCTTGAGGACTTGCATAGATTGACTGATTCCATAGTCACTGGATGCCAACGCCTCTGACCCATAGGGTTATGATGTGATCTTGATTTTAGTCAACTTTGCTGGATGATCAAACCCTCTTTGATTGCTCCTTGATAGAAATTCCCTGATGTCAAGTACTGACTTGCAGTCGAAATTATTTATTCACAAATGGTAATTTTAATGCAATGCTCATGAAAGTTTTGAAAAAATCAACCATTATTGGAATGATGTGATAATGTGTGACAAATGGACCATTAGTCCAAACATAGTGCTGATTTAATTGGTGTAACAGATACAACAAGAAGAAGATTGACAAATGTTGAAAGAGTCAGTTTATGCAACCTTGTTGTAGTATGCTTTCAGAATAAGCCCTGCCTCAATTAGGTCTTTTGAGGGTTGTAACGTAGTCTGGTTCACGGATATAGAAACAAAGGATATAAAGGCTCAAAATTGTTTTGTACCTGTCATACCCCAAAATCTGCCCTCTCATCTTTCATATCATTTAGCATGTGCTTTCATTTGCATTGCATTGCATTCAAGTCATAGAAAAATAAAACATTCAGCATTGGTTCATCATAGGGCATGTGATCAGTTGATTTTCAAGGTATTGATCATCCAAAGCAAGAGAATAAGAGCCAAGTGTCTTCAAATAAGCCTCAAAGGTCTCTTTCATCATATATCATCTCATGTGATCCCACAAGTCATGGGAAGATGGGAATTCATAAAAAAGATTGGGCAGTGCATCATCTCCTATCAAAGGCAGTCAAAACTAGGGTTTTGGATTCAAGCAGTCTCCTGATGAAATTTTGGTTCAAACTTGATCTCAAGGTTTTCTAAATAATGTCAAGTATCTAAGGATGGAAGATTGCTCATTGGTTCATTTCAGAAGAGGTTCAATTAATCAGTTGCTTGAGAATCAAGAAATTGGGGAAAAAGTCAATTGTGCAAAGGAAAAAGTCAACTCTTGACTTTTTAAGGTCGAATTCATGAAATTCAAGTCACATATGTTCATTGGACAAGATTTAATCAAGAAATGATGGAGGATTCATCAAAAATCAAGAATTGCACAAAGTTGCCAAATTTAGAAACTTAGGGTTTCTAAAAATGGAAAGTTTAGGCCATTTTGCACTCCACTTCAAGGCATTCTTTCTCCATGATAAAAACTTCAAACTTCAGGTCCAAGTTGAGCCAATTAAAGATCACATTCCAAGCTTCAAATCCATACCAAGAACTCTTCCATTGGATCAAAATTGAGGGAGTTATGATCAATCAAAGTTTAGTAAAATCAAGGCAAATTCCAAGTCACGACAAGGCAAGTTCAGGCCTCCAGGCCATAATTTCATCAAACAGGTGGCTTGCCAAATGTCAAGTTTATTTTCTCCATCAAGAAGGCTTCAAATGAAAAATTGTTGAACATCAAAGTTGTTCATCTCCATGTCCTCTTTAACTTTGATGTTGGGCATTTTCTCATTTGAACAAGTTATTGAGATCATATGAGGGCTCAAACATGGTGGTCTCACACTAAAATTCCATAGGCACCAGGGCCTAGCTTGCAGACCAAGTCACATGCCCATACACCAGTTGTGATTCCTTGTTTTCTAAGCATCCCCACCTTTGGATGTTGAAATTCACCTTGGGATTATTACCGAGTTGATCCTAACTAACCGAGTTAACTACCTTGACTCGGTGAGTTGAGTCTAACTAACTCCGACCCTAGCTCCAAACCCAAAGCTAAGTCCAAAGCTAATCCCAAACCTCTCACAATCCAAACCTAAAGTCTATATAAGAAATCCTTCACTCATTTTTAGGGGATTCACCATTATTCACCATTTTTCAACAAATTTCACACATTGTACTCTCAATTCTCTCTTCCAAACCCTCACAAAAAGCTCTTATTTCTTGAAGGATAATCACTTTTCACATTGAAAAGTGATTAATTCTTGAGCTCAAACTCCATCATTTGGCTTTCTTTGATTGGATTTCTGGAAGTTCAGATTATTCTACTTCAATCCAAGGGTTTCACACCATTTATTTTGGTGCAAGTTCGATCTCGGTGATTTTTCGCGACTTTGCTCGGTTTCGACGCATTTCGGCTACTAATCGAGGAATCTCTGGTTTTCTTTAATTTTCTGCACCAAGATCACTTTGCAACAATTACCAAAGAAAATCTCCGCTTTGTAGGTTGGTTTTCCTCAAATCTATACTAGATTTAGCTTATTTGCAACATATTCGATGTAGATCTTTGGTGATTTTTGATTTGGATCCATGGCGCTTGAATTTGATTCTTGACGTTGATGATTGTTGGATCTAATTGATGCTTGATTGCTGTGATTGAACTCAATTTTCGTGCATGATTGTTTACATGATCATTTGGATGTTTGGATAAGTGATTTGCTGCTGAAAAGTGCTTTTCAAAGTTGAATTTCTGCCTCTGTTTCAGTGGTAATCGATTACCCTAACAGGGTAATCGATTACTCTGCCTTATTTTCACGTTTTTAGCCAATTTTTAACTGAGTAATCGATTACCCTATGTGAGTAATCGATTACCACTGAAGCAGATTGTGTTTTTCTTGCATTTTCTTGCTTGTTTGAGATCTCTTGCATGTCTAAACTTCATGGATTAATACGTTGATGATTCGTGGACTATTCTTGAGCTGTTTCACTTCACACTATTGCATGAGCATGATTTTTCGACACGCATTTTTTGATTGTTAATCGATGAATGTTTATGTTTGCGTTGTTGATTAATTGATGTAATGTCACATAAGGCACACACATTGAGCTTGTTAATTGTTAATTGATGCTTGTGTTGCTGGAATTGTTATGTGCATGTTCATTTGCTTTCTATTTCAATAGGTGCACATTTGTTTTAATTTGTTCACATGCTTAATAATGTGTATTCTCTTACAATGTGCATTATTCCATGGTGATTTCAAGAGTTGTTTACCATGATTTATGGTGTGATTGTGATCATGTTTGATTGAATAATGTGCAAGGCTTGAAGCATGTTTGTTATTTTATGAATAAATCATTTGTGCATGCATGCTGCCCCTGATTTTTCATTGCTGTCTATATACATATATACTATTGTATGTGCTGCTATTTGCTTTTTACACCCATTTTATAGGCTGAACATGTGCTGTTAATTGCTGTTTGGTACATGATGATAGATTTTACTGCTGCATTGCACTTATGAGCTGTAATTGTTGCTGTTTTCATTGTTTCCTTCCATTTTATTTTCTTATTTGGATAGCATGATATGTTGTTTTGTGTAGAATTTTCTTCACACCTTTAGGATCCTTCTTCCTTAGTTCCTAACTTGTTTGATCCTTACTTATTCTTCTCTCCTTATTTCTTTACTTGTAAGTTGTTTTGCTAACATTTTCAGGGGCTAATGGTAAGTCAAGTGTGTGGGTGTGCACCCACATACAACCTCTTCTCTTATCTTTTAAAGCTTTCAATGTGTGATTGTGATAAGCATATTATGCTTTCTTTGATCAACTTGTTTCATCCCCTTGAGTTCTCAACTTAACTTCAATCTTTGAAGTAAGTTAGAACTTGTTCTTCTTCTCTCTTCTTTTAGACTTAGGCTTCTAAAACCACACTAAACCATTAGGAAAATCCAAGCATGATAACATTAGGGTGAGTCTTAGTCCCCTTTAGTCTTTACCTTTGTTTCTTTTGAGTCTCTCTTCTCTCATCTCAAAACAAATTTAAAACACCTAATAAAGGTTGAAACATCTTCATGTGTCATGAGCCTTATTCCATGGGGGGGGGGGGGGGGGGGGGGGGGGTTTGCATACATTCGATCTTGGAATGTGTTGTAGGTTTTCTAGCATGATGTACAAGTCTTTAACATAAAGTGATTTCACAAACAAACTCAAAAACATTTCTTCATTTAAATTACAACAAAAACATTTAATAAAGGGAATAGGCTAGTGTACTTAAGCCTTTAACCTTGGAAGTAAGTTTGAGGATCTTCCTCATACTTAGTGTACTTCATCATCATTTCATTTTGGAATGATGCATGAGATGCACATTCCATTGAAAAAGACTTATGTACACTTACCTATGCAAAACACTTCAAATAAAAAACTTCTAAAACACTCCAAACAAACAAAACGTATTTCCTTCGGGAATTCTCTTCTCATCTCACCCACTCTCAACGTATGAACGTGCTTCTCCCCGTTCTCTTGCAATACGGTAACGCACTCGATTCGGCGAGCTTACATCACCTGAGCTAGAACATTAGCCGTTCCCTAAAAAACACAAACAGTTTTCCCTTAGTCAGGGGAACTACGTCGCTCTGATTCTCATGCTCCCGATGAGATACGTAGGCAGTGGGGTAGGGCCTATTCGAGCACTTCTTTTATTTTCCCTACATTTGTTTCTCGTTCTCATTTCCTTTTCTAGCATCTTTTCTATCACCCTTTGAGCAGTACTTCAAGCGTGGATCCCGTCGAGTACGGCAGACGTGAAGGGGTGCGATAACCTTCCCTTCACATAACTGACTCCCTTACCCTTTCTCTTTGGTTCGCAAGACCTAGTTCTTTCCTTTCTCTCGGGTTTGTGCAGCATTACCCTTCCCTTTCTTTGGGATAAAAATGCCTGGCTGGCGACTCTCTTTCTTTCTTCCGCGCCACTATCGCGTTTGTACCTGGATGAAAATCCCGGGAGCGACAACTGGCGACTCTGCTGGGGACATTAACAGATGACTCTCTTTTCGGCTACTAAGTCTCTCCTATCTCTTATTTTTCGGCTCGAAAATTGTTGCCGAAAAAAACAAGATCACTCTGCTGGCGTTTGTACCTGGATGAAAATCTCGAGTGTATTTTAGGACTTAGAGTGGACAGTCACAGGGCTCTCATGGTATTTAGCCACGGGGGTAGTTGTGAGTTCCACAGCCAGAGTGCGACTTTCTTAGGATTATCTTGTTTTAAGGGTATTCCTCATTCAGGGTATGACTTTGAGGGTTATGTGCATCTGGTGACCGATCATTGGGGACCTTAGTGGAAACATCCCTCTTTAGTGGTGACAATGGCAGCCCACATTCTGTGGAAAACCCATTCGCACCCGAGGGCCCACTCTGGAACTTGCATAGGATGGCCTTTATTTTGTGGTGAATCAGATGACGATCTCTTTGTTTGGCGATAGCATTGTATCCCACGGGCTGAATGTGCTATTGCTTCTCATTCCAGGATCCGAATTTGAGGATCCTACCTTTTAAAACACACCTGTGAGATGGGGGGGTTATTTACAGGTTTGCAGGTAACCTTGACCTTCTACCTACCCTTTTGTGTGCTTCTCATATGATTAGTGATTTGGGTACTTTGTTCTGGTATTCTGGATCTGGTTCTTTAATGGTGCTTGGGCCTGATATTCTTGATATGATGCTACACAGACACTTGGCTCCTTCACAGTTATTGCACCGACACTGCCGATTCTGGCTCTGATCACATGCCTAACTGCATCCCATTGCATACATCTTTAACATTTATGTTTTTTCTTTCCCAGGTCTCAGTATTGTTTCCGATTCCGGTGGGTATTTTCTCTACGTTAGATGGAAGGTCCTCCAAGAAAGAATAATGTGCATTATTGGTTTCCTAAGCCTAAAGTGGGGCAGATCAAAGAATTGGCAGATTTAATGGATAGTAACTAACTGGATAAGTTCAGAAAAAGGTTTGGGAACATCTTGAGTTATGTGAGCCTTCTTACTCCAGATCAGCATGATACTCTGTACACTCTCTTGCAGTTTTATGACCCTCAGCTCCGTTGCTTCACATTCAATGATTATCTGCTGGTACCTACTTTGGAAGAGTTCTCTGATATTCTAAAGATTTCTGTCAAGGATACTCCTCCTCACTACAATTCAAAGAAGGCTATTCCCGACAATGTCATTGCAGAGGCTATTCATTTAAAGGTATCTGTGGTTAAAGATAATGTTAAGGAAAAGGAGGGCTGTAAAGGGTTCCATCTAAACTTTCTGATTAAAGAAGCAAAAAAGAGTTTTGCTAATGGTGATTTATTTACCTCTAATGCATCTTAGCTCTTTGTGTGTACGGAATTTGTCTGTTTCCGAATATAGCTGGATTTATTGATATGGATGCAATCAGTATCTTTGTCAAGAGGAATCCAATCCCAACTTTGTTGGGCGATGTATACCATTCCGTGCATTACAAGAATGAGAAAAAATGAGGAAGATTGGTAGTATGCTGTGCTCCCTTATTCTATGTTTGGTTCTATAGACATTTGCCAAAGACAGGAGCTTTTGTGGATCTCAGAGGAACTGTTAAGTGCTCCAAGAGGTTGATGGGTATGACGGCTGAAGATATAGTCTGGTGGCATCAGAAAGATATGGTGGGTATACCCATTCTTATTAGTTGCAGAGCTTTTCCAAATGTGCCTCTGGTAGGAAGGAAGGGAGGAATCAACTATAATCCTATCCTCGCGCTGAAGCAGTTTGGATATGCATTAAAAGAACCTCCTTTGGAAAAAGATGTGGCGGAATCCTTGTATTATCTTGCTAAAGATGACGAACATGTGTCATTTTCTATTGCTGAAGCCTGGAACACTAGGGTTAAGAAAGGTAAGATGGAGTTTGGGAGACCTGATCCTACGACTTATCCTTCTTACACTGAGTGGCTGAAGCGCCGGGTAGCCATTACATTGTTGCCATTCTCTGTCGAGCCTCCATTATATCCCAAGGTAGTGGAGCCAATGACCTCAGTGCCAATTGAAGAATTCCAAAAGATGGAAGCTTTAGTTCATGAACTCAGGGTTGAGAATGCGGGCACCACCAGCTTGTATCAGGAAGCTGCATCTGTTAACAGAGGGTTGGAGGAAAGAGTCCACATTGCTGAGAAGATGGCTGAAAGCAGGAAAGAAGAACTCAAAGGGAGGCTGATTTATTTCCAAAGACGGGGCTCAATTGATAAGAATAATGCCAGAGAGCGCCAGAATCTCAAGAAGTCTTTGAAGGAAGCTAATGAGGCTATTACCTTATGGCAACGAAAATGAGACGATGAACAGAAGCGCCAAGCCAAGGTAGAGGAAGAGTTTAAAGCTAAGGTTGAAGAATTGGAAGCTAAGGCTAAGACCTCAGATGAAGAATTGAAAGCTGAACATGCTCAGCGACGGAGTTACCGAGATGGTTTGGAAGAAAGTCAGAAGCTATTACAGGAAACTCAGGCTGAAATAGATGATCTCAAGATCCGGGCGGAAGTGAAGAAGTCCAGGACAGAGCTAGACTATGGTAGTACAAGTGGGGAAGAATTGTGTCAGAATATCAACACTTTGTACCAATCCTTCAGTTTGAGAGAACGCTTGATCAGAGGCCTGATTGAGGCGCCGGAAGATCCCGAGAATGCTGTGCTATTTGAGGAGGTCAAGAGGCTCAGTCTAGGGTTGCAGGATGTGGTGTTTCGTCCATTTTAGCTTTCATTATGTTGATGCTATCCGATTACCGACAGAATTGTTGTAGGAATCGCTGCTTTAATTTCTGAATTTGGGTTGTATGTTTTCAAATACTTGTTCAGACTCAGTCCCTTCGGGTTTTCTTCCAGTTATGATATGCTCAGTATTTTCTCCAGTGGCTTTCTTGATATTACATCACTGTTCACTGACACCTGGCTAAAACATCACTTCACAGGATTCTACACTTATTTGTGCACTTGCCTGAATGAACGTTCTTATTAGCTGCTGTATCTCTTGTGTTATCCGAATGCTGCGGACTTCTGAAATACCGGAATCAGGGTACGAAAAGGCCTGGGAATAAAAAACATAACATTGCATTGCATACATTTCATTCTTGCATTTTTTTTGTTTTTCAGGTACCCTATTTGGTTCTCATATTTATTCTGTCAACAGGAAGTATTGCTACCGATCACATACATCGCTACTCCACACGAGGCAATCGAAACAGAATGGTTGATCAAATTCATAATGATTTGGCTGAGATGAAGGCCCGTATGGACCAGTTCATGGCTCTCATGACTGGTATGGCACAGAACCAAGAGAGGTTAAGACTTATGGTCAAGCGTCCAGAGTTCACGCCAGAAGGTAATCACGTTGACAATTCACAGCCAAAGGACACTCCTCCTCCTGTTGGTACTCCAATTCCTAATGGTAATCTGGTTACTGGGGCTGCCAGAAATGTTTGTGCTAATGAGGATGTTCAGGAAGATCAATTCACCTTGCTGGATGCTGATATGGGTAACCCCAATGACAGAAGGTATGATGAGCTGGTTGAGAAAATCAGGGCTATGGAGTTCAAGAACTCTCTAGACATTGATGTTACTAATCTGGGTATGGTACCAAGAGTTAAAATTCCTCCAAAGTTCAAGCCACCCACTTTTGACAAATATCACGGCAATACGTGTCCCCAGACACATATTCAGGCTTATTTTGGGAGGATCTCGGCACACACTGATGACGAGAAATTGTGGATGCATTATTTTCAAGATAGTTTGGTTGGAGCTTCATTGACTTGGTACATGAAGTTGAACAGGGTTGCTGTGAGAAGCTGGAAAGATTTGGCAGAAGCATTTCTGAAACAATATCAGTATAATATCGATATGGCCCCCAACTGCACTCAGCTGCAAGGGTTGTCACAGAGAGCTAAGGAAAGCTTTAAGGAGTACGCGCAGAGGTGGAGAGAGATGGCCGCCCAGGTTCAACCCCCTTTGCTTGAGAGAGAAATGGCGGATATGTTCATGGGTACCCTGTAAGGGAAATTTCTTAACAGATTGGCTGCTTGTCCGTCGACAGGATTTTCTGACATCGTAATTGCTGGTGAAAGGATTGAAAATTTGTTGAAACTGGGGAATATTCAGGATGTAAGTGGTGCTGGTTCTTCAGGAACAAAGAAACCCTTTGCTAGTGGGCAGAGAAGGAGAGAAGACGAGACAAGCGCTGTGTACAGAAGACGGGGAAAAGGACATTCTCAGGCTTATCATCAAGTGGATGCAGTGACAATTCCAATACCACCTGTTCAGCAACAGCAGCCACAACAGCAGGTTCAACAACCACAGCAGCGACCACCGTTCCAGCAAAGGTCTAGGCAGAGGGACCGCAAAATTGACCCTCTTCCTATGACTTACTCAACATTGCTACCCCAGTTACTCCAATTGAAATTGGTCGAACTTTGTACCATGAGACCTCCTGTTGCTGTTAACTTGCCACCCAATTATGATGCTAATGCCCGCTGCGATTTCCATTCAGGTGCTCCGGGGCACACCATCGAAAAGTGCTGGGCATTTCAAAATAAGGTGCAGGATCTGATAGATGCTAAAGCAATCAACTTTTCTCCTTCTCCTAACGTTATCCAGAACCCTATGCCAGACCATGGCGGGGTAAATGTGCACGACATTGAGGATGGAAAGAGGTTGAACTTGGTGACGGATATTAATCGGGTGAAGACTTCATTACTGGTAGTGAAAGATCGTTTGTTGAAGGGACAAGTGTTCCTGGGTTGTGACCGAGATTGTTTGGAATGTATGGGTCAAGATAATGGCTGTGACAGACTGAGGTTTGGTTTGCAGAATCTGATTAATGAAGGCCGTCTACAGTTTGACCGTGCTGTGAAAGAAAATGATGAGGTGTCAACTATGACAATTTATTATACTCCTGCTGAAATTCAGGTACCTGCAAGGGCAGCTCTTGTAGCGATTGTTGCGCCGGAAAGACCCAGTCCTGTTACCATCACGGTGCCGGGGCCAGTTCCGTTTACCTCTGAGAAAGCAGTCCCATTGCACTATGAGGCAGATGTGTACTATGAGGGAAAGAAGCAGGAAGTTGGAACATCGGCTAATTCAAATGTTGATAATGTGGGTGGTTTAGGAGGCTTTACCAGGAGTGGAAGGTTTGTTGCTCCAAAAACTCTTCGAAGTGATAAAGAAGTCGAGGCTGCGACGAGAGCTAAAGGAAAACAAGTGGCTGAGAGTGTGCCTGTGCCTGAAACAGATCCCAAAATAACTTTCGACAGCAAGGTAGAAGAGTTTATGAGAATAATAAAGAAAAGTGATTACAAAATCATTGATCAATTGAACCAGACGCCTTCAAAGATCTCAATTTTGTCATTACTGATGTGCTCTGATGCACACCGAGAGGCTTTGTTGAAGGTGTTAAAGATGGCCTATGTTCCACAAGAAATTACTGTTAATCAGCTCGAGAGTGTGATTTCTAATGTCAATGTCAGCCATGGGTTGGGTTTCACGAGCCAAGATTTGACTTCTGAAGGTAGAAACCACAACAAAGCTCTGCACATTACAATGGAGGGTAAGGGCGTGGTGTTGTCCCACGTGCTCGTAGACACTGGTTCTTCGCTTAATGTCTTGCCTAAGAAGGCGCTGATGAAGTTAGAGGTTGATGGATTGATTTTGAGACCGAGTGATCTGGTTGTTAGAGCGTTTGATGGGTCAAAACGATCCATTTTCGGTAAAGTGGAATTACCTGTGCAAATTGGACCTCAAGTGTTCAAGTCTACATTCCACGTGATGGATATACAGCCTGCTTATAGCTGTTTATTAGGTCGCCCATGGATTCATGCGGTCGGGGCTGTTACATCCACATTACATCAGAAGCTGAAATACGTGTTTGAAGGACAAGTAGTAACTGTGTGTGGTGAAGAAGACATTTTTGTCAGTCACTTGTCTACATTCAAGTATGTTGAGATGGATGCGGAAATCCATGAAACGCTTTGCCAGTCGTTCGAGGTAGTGAATATTGATAAAGTGCCTGAATCTTCTCCTACACCAGCTGGAGCCGGCACGTCAATTTCGTCTTATAAGCAGGCCGTCGAGGTTGTGAGAGCAGGTAATGCCCAAGGCTGGGGCAAACTGATAGAGACATCAGTGAAAGAGGACAAGTTTGGTATTGGCTACCAACCATCTCTGGATTCGGCTGCAAAGTACAGTGGACCCATCACATTCAGCAGTGGTGGAATTATATATACAGATCAATCTTGTGTGGCTACAGAAGATGGCATTGACAGTGATTGTGACTTGGACAATTGGGTACGCCCACGTGTCTCGGGACAACAATTGCAAAACTGGTCCGCTGAGGAAATCATTCCAGTTACTTTTCAAACAGAGTAATTTTCTTTGTTTTTCTCTAACCATAATGCATGTTAAAATCTTGCGCTCTGCCCAAGGCGTACAGATTCATTTGTAGGGCTACACATTTTCATTTGCAGCCTTTAATCATTAATAAAGGACGTTTTGCATTCAAATTTCGTTCCCTGTCTTTCTTTTTTTTATTTTTGCACAAAAAAAACATTAAAAATGGCAATGTCTTGTTTTCTTTTTGTTTTTCAAAATAAATTCTAAAATAAAGCATGAACCCCCTCGTGCAGACTTGATCCTCCGGATTCCACTGATAACGGTTCTGCTATGGCCATGTATGACTTTGACAATCCAATTTATCAAGCCGAAGAAGGGGATGAAGAAGACTGTGAACTTCCCGAAGAATTGGATAGATTGCTGAAGCCGGAGGAGAAGGTCATTCAACCTCACCAAGAGATAATTGAGGTTATCAACATCAGTTCTGAGGACGCAAGGAATGAAATTAAGATTAGAGCCAGTCTATAGGCCGAGGTAAAGAAAGAGCTAATCAGTATGCTGCGGGAATATGTCGACAACTTTGCCTGGTCATATCAAGATATGTCGGGGTTGGATACAGACATTGTTGTGCACAGGTTACCATTGAAAGAGGGTTGTCCTCCTGTCAGACAGAAGCTTCAGAGAACTAAACCAGAAATGGCACTCAAAATCAAAGAGGAGGTTCAAAAACAGTTAGATGCGGGATTTCTGGCCGTCACCAATTACCCACCATGGGTTGCAAATATTGTTCCTGTGCCGAAGAAAGATGGTAAGGTCAGAATGTGCGTTGATTACCGGGATCTAAACAGAGTAAGTCCGAAGGATGACTTCCCTTTACCTCATATCGACATGCTGGTTGATAATATAACTCAGTTTTCAGTGTTCTCATTCATGGACGGTTTCTCCGGGTACAATCAGATCAAGATGGCACCTGAGGATATGGAGAAGACCACGTTCATTACCCCATGGGGTACCTTATATTATAAAGTGATGCCTTTTGGGTTGAAAAACGCAGGGGCAACGTATCAGCGGGCAATGGTAACATTATTTCACGATTTGATTCACAAAGAGATTAAATGCTATGTGGATGATATGATTGCCAAGTCGCGAATAGAAGAAGAACACCTGATTAACTTGAAGAAGTTATTTGAAAGGTTGAGAAAGTTCCGTTTGAGGTTGAATCCGAACAAGTGCACTTTCGGGGTGCGTTCTGGAAAGCTGCTGGGTTTCATCGTAAGTGAAAAAGGGATTGAGGTCGACCCTGCCAAAGTTAAAGCAATACAAGACATGCCTGAACCGAAAACAGAAAAAGAGGTTCGTGGTTTTCTAGGTAGATTGAACTACATTGCAAGGTTCATATCTCACCTAACAGCCACGTGCGAACCAATATTCAAACTGCTAAGAAAAGATCAAACGGTCAGGTGGAATGACGATTGCCAAGTGCCATTCGATAAAATAAAAAGATATTTGCAGGAACCTCCAATTTTAATACCTCCGGTCCCAGGGAGACCTTTGATAATGTACTTGACAGTGCTTGAAGAGTCTATGGGTTGTGTTCTCGGTCAACACGACGAGATAGGTAGGAAAGAGCATGCTATCTACTACCTGAGCAAAAAATTCACTGACTGCGAGTCCCGATACTCAATGCTTGAGAAGACATCCTATGCACTTGCATGGGCTGCTAAGCGACTGAGGTAGTATATGCTCACGCACACAATTTTGTTGATTTCTAAAATGGATCCAGTCAAGTACATTTTCAAGAAACCAGCACTGACAGGCAGAGTTGCACGGTGGCAAATGGTTTTGACAGAATATGATATCCAGTATACTTCGCAGAAAGCCATCAAAGGAAGTATCTTGTCAGACTATCTTGCGCAACAGCCGATTGATGATTACCAACCCATGAAATTTGATTTCCCTGATAAGGACATCATGTTTCTCAAAGTTAAAGACTATGAGGAACCACTCCCGGAGGAGGGGCCAGACCCTGAATCCAAATGGAGTTTGATGTTTGATGGGGCCATCAACATGAATGGATGCGGAGTTGGAGCAGTTCTTATCACGCCGGAGGGTGTTCATATGCCCTTCATTGCCCGAGTAACTTTCGGATGCACCAATAATAAAGCAGAATATGAAGCTTGTATAATGGGGATTGAGGAGGCGATTAATTTGCGAATTAAAACCCTCGATATCTTCGGTGATTCAGCTTTGGTAATCAATCAAGTGAATGGGAATTGGTAAACGCACCAGACACATCTGATTCCGTATAGAGATTATATGAGAAGACTGTTGACGTTTTTCACAACAGTAAAGCTGTATCATATTCCTCAAGATGAGAATAAGTTTGCTGATGCCTTGGCCACATTGTCTTCTATGATCAAAGTGCAAAGGTGGAACCATGTACCCAAGATTGACGTGTCTCGTCTTGACAGACCTGCATTTGTGTTTGCTGTTGATGCAACATCCGATGACAGGCCATGGTTTCATGACATCAATTGTTTTTTGAAAAGTCAAGAGTACCCGCCTGGGGAATCTACCAAAGATAAGAAGACTTTGAGGAGATTTTCTGGTAGCTTCTTCCTGAACCAAGATGATGTGCTGTACAAACGGAATTTTGACATGGTTCTGCTCAGATGCGTGGATAGACACAAAGCAGAGCTGTTAATGCAAGAAGTGCATGAAGGCCCTTTCGGTAACCATGCCAGAGGATATGCAATGGCAAAGAAACTATTGAGGTCAGGGTATTATTGGTTGACGATGGAGACTGAGTGTTGCAAGTACGCCCACAAATGTCACAAGTGCCTGATTTATACAGACAAAGTGCATGTGCCTCCGAATCCGTTGAGTCTCATGTCCTCTCCTTGGCCCTTTGCAATGTGGGGCATTGATATGATCGGAAAAATTGAGCCAACTGCTTCAAACGACCATCGTTTCATCTTGGTCACTATTGATTATTTCAAGAAGTGGGTTGAAGCAGCATCTTATGTCAACGTCACTAAGCAGGTGGTAGCTCCTTTCCTGAAATGGGATATCATTTGTCGTTACGGAGTGCCCGAGAGAATTATTACTGATAATGGTTCTAATTTGAACAACAAAATGATGGCTGAGCTGTGTCGGGACTTCAAAATTAAACATCACAATTCTTTGCCGTATCGCCCGAAGATGAATGGTGCTATTGAGGCGGCCAATAAGAATATTAAGAAGATTGTGCAGAAAATGGTTGTCACATATAAAGATTGGCATGAGATGCTACCGTTCTCCTTGCATGGGTACCAAACATCAGTACGCACGTCTACTGGGGCAACACCATTCTCACTTGTGTACGGTATAGAGGCAATCCTCCCGGTTGAAGTTGAGATTCCATCCCTCAGAGTCATGATGGATGTCAAATTAGATGAAGCTGAATGGGTTCGCACCAGATTTAATCAGTTGAGCCTTATTGAAGAGAAACGCCTGGCAGCCATGTGTCATGGGCAGTTATACCAACGAAGGATGAAGCGGGCATTTGATCAGAAGGTGCGTCCTCGGGTTTACAAAGTCGGAGATGTAGTACTCAAAAGGATCCTTCCTCCTAGTACAGATCACAGGGGCAAATGGACCCCCAACTATGAAGGTCCATTCGTGGTTAAAAAGGTCTTCTCGGGCGGAGCCTTATTGCTTACAACCATGGATGGCGAAGACTTTCCATCCCCTGTTAACTCAGACGCAGTCAAAAAATACTTTGCATAAATAGACCCGCTGGATAAAAAAAAGAAAGAGTCCAGGCAAAAAAGGGCATCCCGACGAACCATAAAAAATAGAATAAAAAAGGTTCGGGCAAAAATTAGGGATATAAATAAAAAAATTGTACACCTGGTAAGTTGAAAACCCAAAAGGGCAACTTAGGCAAAAAGGGGTATCCCGATGGATTGAAAACCCGAAAGGGCAGTCCATGCAAAAGAGGGATTTAAGCGAATGATTGCGGGCTGAATTATTTGTACTCCATCACCGTTTCAGCAACTGACATTCCAAAGGATATGAATCAGTCCAATCACTCCTTAGAAGGCAAGGTCGGGGAGTCTTGAAGACATACTGGCTATAGCAGAATCGAAACTCAGTGGAATGCCATTTTCACATTGCCATTAGGATAGTTTCTTTTCCTAATTTACAGCAATCTCCTCTTTCCAGGGTTTGCTTCCTAATGTATTTGCCGATCTCAGGCATTTTTCAATAAGTTGAATTTCAGTCAAAAGCTTCTTATTTTGTTTTTACTGCTTTGTTTGCAAAAAACGTCTTAATTTTTTGATAAAACATTGCATTTGGAAACATTGTGGCCTTACAATAACATGCGCAGAAAAACATTTAAAATCACTTTGAATGTTGGGTAATCCTGGATGGTGGATTCAAACCACGCAATATTCTGGGGCATGTGTGCATATTCTTTTGTTGCAGGTAATAGGTATAAACCTTTTCAAGAGCATGGATCGTGTCTTCCAAACAAGTAATCACTTATCCCCATGCAGAATATCGGGGCAATCATGTTCAGGAAAGGGTTCACATGTCATCCTTTGTCACAACTTTTACTGATTGAGTACATCATTCGGCCGCGGTCGCTCATGACGATTCGATATTGACAAATTAATTTCCACTGGGTACCGTGGTATCCTATTAAGTCGATTCTCCCATTCAGAACTTCCAACAGTTACAAGCTTTTCTGTGGCGATAACGGTTGCAAATTCCCCAGTAGAATTGCTTCGCAGACCTCGCAGTTAATGTTCAAGACTCAGTGAGTGTCCAAGAGTTTGAAGATGCCAAATCTTCTGTAAAATCCTCTTGGGACGATTTCTTCAGATCAGCCTCGTAATCTGGGGCAAAAGCGAGTTTGTGATCCCTCCCAAGCATGGGGCATCTTGAAATCCCTTCGGCAAGATGTGTTTCAGATCTATTATCTCCAGTAGAGTGACCTCTCAATTATTGTATTTTCAGCTCAAGTCTCAGCATTTACTTAAGAGTTTAAAGATGAATGGTTTTCTATAAAATCCTCTCAAGGGGCATCCCCAGCACGAGACACTTTGAAGCAGTTCTCCCCAGCAGAGTTTATTGTAAACTCATTATCCCTAGTGGAGTCATCAAGTGGAAGGTTTGCCTAGCATGGGACATTGTGGCTCTTATTCTAAGCTCGACAGTTGTGTTCCTCAACAGATCACAGTGCATTTTCTTTGTGTTTTCCCAGCAGATCTCTAGAGACTCTTTCCTAGTGAGTCGCAACAGGACGTATTCTAACCAGGATCTGCGTATCCCCGACGGAGTAGTTCCGATCCTAAGCAAGATCGTATCTCTGGTAGTTGTATCCCCACATAGTTCAGCATTGAATCTTGTCAGTAATACTCCCCATCTGAGTTATTTCTCCCCCCGCAGAGGTTTAGCGGATCAACAGAGTCTCTTCTTCAGCAGAGTGTTAGGACATTCTTTCCCCAGCCAAGTTGGAAAGTTTTCATTCCTCCAGCGGAGTTGCTATAGTCAGAATTCATCCCTAGACAGATGAAATAATTCTTGGCAAAGTCATCACTCCTTTATATCTCAAAGTCCAATTTATTTTTGGCAAGCGCGGCAGTTCAAAGCAGACAGATTATTCATTCTCCAACAGAGATATCATCCTTTCAGGAGTCTCTGAGGTCACATCATTGACCATTGTTCCTCAGCAAAGTCAGCAGGGATGTGTGATATGTATGCAGAGCGTAATCCAGTGTTGAATTTTTGCAAAAGTCCACTCGCAGTGTGGCCAATCGGTAGTCAACTGACTTCATCCCACAGGGCACCTTTCAAAGTCCAACCGCAGATCGGAAAAAGTCCATCTTAGGGTGGCAAAGCAGCAAAAGTCCAACCGCAGATTGGCAAAAGTACATCTTAGGGTGGCAAATCAACAAAGTCCAACCGCAGATTGGCAAAAGTCCATCTTAGGGTGGCAAATCAGCAAAGTCCAACCGCAGATTGGCAAAAGTCCATCTTAGGGTGGCAAATCAGCAAAGTCCAACCGCAGATTGGCAAAAGTCCATCTTAGGGTGGCAAATTAGTAAAGTCCAACCGTAGATTGGCGAAAGCCCACCCGCAGTGTGGCAAGTCAGTAGTCTTCTGACTCCTTTTAAAAGACAGTTTCAAGACCAACCGCAGATTGGCAAAAGTCCACCCGCAGCGTGGCAAGCCAGTAGTCGTCTGGCGTCATTCCAAAAGACATTCTCCAAGTCTATCTGCAGTATAGCAAGCCAGTAGTTATCTGGTGTCGTTCCAAAAGACATTGTTAAAGTCCATCCGCAGTATGGCAAGCCAGTAGTCGTCTGGCGTCATTCAAAAGACGTTGTTAAAGTCCACCCACAGTGTGGCAAGCCAGTAGTCGTCTGACGTCGTATAAAAGACGTTATTAAAGTCCACCCGCAGCGTGGCAAGCCAGTAGTCGTCTAGCGTCGTTTAAAAGACGTTTTCCAAGTCCATCTGCAATATGGTAAGCTAGTAGTCGTCTGGCGTCGTTCAAAAGACATCTCTCAAGTGTTATGGTTATCATCAGAGTTTTATCTGAGCAGAGTTTATTTGGTTGGGTTTATATCCCTTTTCTTCTTCTCCACAGAGTGCAAATTTTCTGGTTATTTTCGGTATTCAATCCCTCCATACCTTGAAAGTCTGACAACAATCGCTATCATCTATTCAGGTCTACAGTGATTGAATAGGGGCAGCTGTCATACCCCAAAATTTGCCCTCTCATCTTTCATATCATATAGCATGTGCTTTCATTTGCATTGCATTGCATTCAAGTCATAGAAAAATAAAACATTCAGCATTGGTTCATCATAGGGCATGTGATCAATTGATTTTCAAGGTATTGATCATCCAAAGCAAGAGAATAAGAGCCAAGTGTCTTCAAAGAAGCCTCAAAGGTCTCTTCCATCATATATCATCTCATGTGATCCCACAAGTCATGGGAAGATGGGAATTCATCAAAAAGATTGGGCAGTGCATCATCTCCTATCAAAGGCAGTCAAAACTAGGGTTTTAGATTCAAGCAGTCTCCTGATGAAATTTTGGTTCAAACTTGATCTCAAGGTTTTATACATAATGTCAAGTATCTAAGGATGGAAGATTGCTCATTGGTTCATTTCAGAAGAGGTTCAATTGATCAGTTGCTTGAGAATCAAGAAATTGGGGAAAAAGTCAACTGTGCAAAGGAAAAAGTCAACTCCTGACTTTTTAGGGTCGAATTCATGAAATTCAAGTCACATATGTTCATTGGACAAGATTTTATCAAGAAATTATGGAGGATTCATCAAAAATCAAGAATTGCACAAAGTTGCCAAATTTAGAAACTTAGGGTTTCTAAAAATGGAAAGTTTAGGCCATTTTGCACTCCACTTCAGGGAATTCTTTCTCCATGATAAAAACTTCAAACTTCAGGCCCAAGTTGAGCCAATTAAAGATCACATTCCAAGCTTCAAATCCATACCAAGAACTCTTCCATTGGATCAAAATTGAGGGAGTTATGATCAATCAAAGTTTAGTAAAATCAAGGCAAATTCCAAGTCATGGCAAGGCAAGTTCAGGCCTCCAGGCCATAATTTCATCAAACAGGTGGCGTGCCAAATTTCAAGCTAATTTTCTCCATCAAGAAAGCTTCAAATGAAAAATTGTTGAACATCAAAGTTGTTCATCTCCATGTCCTCTTTAACTTTGATGTTGGGCATTTTCTCATTTGAAAAAGTTATGGAGATCATATGAGGGCTCAAACATGGTGGTCTCACACTGAAATTCCATAGGCACCAAGGCCTTGCTTGCAGACCAAGTCACATGGCCATACACCAGTTGTGATTCCTTGTTTTCCAAGCATCTCCACCTTTGGATGTTGAAATTCACCTTGGGATTATTACCGAGTTGATCCTAACTAACTGAGTTAACTACCTTGACTCGGTGAGTTGAGTCTAACTAACTCTGACCCTAACTCCAAACCCAAAGCTAAGTCCAAAGCTAATCCCAAACCGCTCACAATCCAAACCTAAAGCCTATATAAGAAATCCTTCACTCATTTTTAGGGGATTCACCATTATTCACCATTTTCACCAAATTTCACACATTGTACTCTCAATTCTCTCTTCCAAACCCTCACAAAAAGCTCTTATTTCTTGAAGGATAATCACTTTTCACATTGAAAAGTGATTAATTCTTGAGCTCAAACTCTATCATTTGGCTTTCTTTGGTTGGATTTCTGGAAGTTCAAATTATTCTACTTCAATCCAAGGGTTTCACACCATTTATTTTGGTGCAAGTTCGATATCGGTGATTTTTCGCGACTTTGCTCGGTTTCGACGCATTTCGGGTACTAATCGAGGAATTTCTGGTTTTCTTTAAATTTCTGCACCAAGATCACTTTGCAACAATTACCAAAGAAAATCTCTGCTTTGTAGGTTGGTTTTCCTCAAATCTATACTAGATTTAGCTTATTTGCAACTTATTCGATGTAGATCTTTGGTGATTTTTGATTTGGATCCATGGCGCTTGAATTTGATTCTTGACGTTGATGATTGTTGGATCTAATTGATGCTTGATTGTTGTGATTGAACTCAATTTTCGTGCATGATTGTTTACATGATCATTTGGATGTTTTGATAAGTGATTTGCTGCTGAAAAGTGCTTTTCAAAGTTGAATTTCTGCCTCTGTTTCAGTGGTAATCGATTACTCTAACAGGGTAATCGATTACTCTGCCTTATTTTCACGTTTTTAGCCAATTTTCAACTGAGTAATCGATTACCCTATGTGAGTAATCGATTACCACTGAAGCAGATTGTGTTTTTCTTGCATTTTCTTACTTGTTTGAGATCTCTTGCATGTCTAAACTTCATGGATTAATACGTTGATGATTCGTGGACTATTCTTGAGCTGTTTCACTTCACACTATTGCATGAGCATGATTTTTCGACACGCGGTTTTTGATTGTTAATCGATGAATGTTTATGTTTGTGTTGTTGATTAATTGATGTAATGATCACATAAGGCACATACATTGAGCTTGTTAATTGTTAATTGATGCTCGTGTTGCTGGAATTGTTATGTGCATGTTCATTTGCTTTCTATTTCAATAGGTGCACATTTGTTTTAATTTGTTCACGTGCGTAATAATGTGTATTCTCTTACAATGTGCATTATTCCATGATGATTTCAAGAGTTGTTTATCATGATTTATGGTGTGATTGTGATCATGTTTGATTGAATAATGTGCAAGGCTTGAAGCATGTTTGTTCGTTTATGAATGAACCATTTGTGAGTGCATGCTGCCCTTGATTTTTCATTGCTGTCTATATACATATATGCTATTGTATGTGCTGCTATTTGCTTTTTACACCCATTTTGTAGGCTGAACATGTGCTGTTAATTGCTGTTTGGTACATGATGATAGATTTTACTGCTGCATTGCACTTATGAGCTGTAATTGTTGTTGTTTTCATTGTTTCCTTCCATTTTATTTTCTTATTTGGATAGCATGATATGTTGTTTTGTGTAGAATTTTCTTCACACCTTTAGGATCCTTCTTCCTTAGTTCCTAACTTGTTTGATCCTTACTTATTCTTCTTTCCTTATTTCTTTACTTGTAAGTTGTTTTGCTAACATTTTCAGGGGCTAATGGCAAGTCAAGTGTGTGGGTGTGCACCCATATACAACCTCTTCTCTTATCTTTTAAAGCTTTCAATGTGTGATTGTGATAAGCATATTATGTTTTCTTTGATCAACTTCTTTCATCCCCTTGAGTTCTCAACTTAACTTCAATCTTTGAAGTAAGTTAGAACTTGTTCTTCTTCTCTCTTCTTTTAGACTTAGGCTTCTAAAACCACACTAAACCATTAGGAACATCCAAGCATGATAACATTAGGGTGAGTCTTAGTCCCCTTTAGTCTTTACCTTTGTTTCTTTTGAGTCTCTCTTATCTCATCTCAAAACAAATTTAAAACACCTAATAAAGGTTGAAACATCTTCATGTGTCATGAGCCTTATTCCATGGGGGGGGGGGGGGGGGGGGGCTTGTTTACATTCCATCTTGGAATATGTTGTAGGTTTTCTAGCATGATGTACAAGTCTTTAACATAAAGTGATTTCACAAACAAACTCAAAAACACTTCTTCATTTAAAAAACAACAAAATCATTTAATAAAGGGAATAGGCTAGTGTACTTAAGCCTTTAACCTTGTAAGTAAGTTTGAGGATCTTCCTCATACTTAGTGTACTTCATCATCATTTCATTTTGGAATGATGCATGAGATGCACATCCCATTGAAAAAGACTTATGTACACTTACCTATGCAAAACACTTCAAATAAAAAACTTCTAAAACACTCCAAACAAACAAAACGTCTTTCCTTCGGGAATTCTCTTCTCATCTCACTCACTCTCAACGTACAAACGTGCTTTTCCTCGTTCTCTTGCAATACGGTAACACACTCGATTCAGCGAGCCTGCAACACCTGAGCTAGAACATTAGCCGTTCCCTAAAAAACACAAACAGTTTTCCCTTAGTCAGGGGAACTACATCTCTCTGATTCTCATGTTCCCGATGAGATATGTAGGCAGTGGGGTAGGGCCCATTCGAGCACTTATTTTATTTTCCCTACATTTGTTTCTCTTTCTTATTTCCTTTTCCAGCATCTTTTCTATCACCCATTGAGCAGTACTTCAAGCGTGGATCCCGTCGAGTACGATGGACGTGAAGGGGTGCGATAACCTTCCCTTCACGTAACCGACTCCCTTACCCTTTCTCTTTGATTCGCAAGACCTCGTTCTTTCCTTTCTCCCGGGTTTGTGCAGCATTACCCTTCCCTTTCTTTGGGATATAAATGCCTGGCTGGCGACTCTCTTTCGTTCTTCCGCGCCACTTTCGCGTTTGTACCTGGATGAAAATCCTGGGAGCGACAGTACCCACCCATCTTTGTGATGTTCTCCAGTCCTACGTTCAGTTAATTCTACACACATTTGTCTTCCAAAAGGGTTGACGGTATAAGCGTGATGATTCAAGGTTCGCTCGAAATGGTAGTCACCTTATTCTGTTGTCAGTGACCTTTTGATTTTGATATGGTGGCCACTGGATCTTGTTTTTCTTTGCTGAGGATTTGCGGACCTGTATTGCTTTTGATTTTTCTTTTGATCCCTAACTTTTGCATGGACTGATTTTTCTTTTCAAGTCCATCGGGATAGCCTAGATTTTTGCCTAAGTCACCTCTTGAGGTGTTCGACTTAGCGGGCATTTTTATTTTGAATTTTTTTTATTTTGCTGAGGGAATGTGACTGCCAAGTCGTTGGATAATGAGGAACAACCGACTTAACTTTTGATTTTGAATGATTCTTTCAACACTTCAGGACATGTACGAAGAATATCTTGTGGTTGATCCTCAGACGGGATGTTTTATCTTGTTAATGTGTAGTCAGATTAACTGAACACTACCCATGCCCCAGGTAAAGCGTAAGGGTTTAGAAATCCGAAGGAAACTCCTACTTCTAGGCTCGAAGTGGTTAACTAGGGACTAACTTCTTATCTCTCCAGTGTTTGGGGATTTGAAACAATGCCTGTACATCATCAGCAGAATTTTATCTAAAAGCGTACCAATAGCAATTATGGGTATTTTGTTTTCATCATCCTCCCTCCAAGTCTTTTCTAAAACAATAATTTGATAAAGAAAGTGGATGAGAGGTATATGGATGTATTTTTTGTTTGTTTTGTTTTGATATAAATGAAGAAAAAATGAGCGAACGCGACATGATTAATTCAAAAAATGCATAATAACTTCATTAATATCACCATTATAAGAAAATAACAATGTTTAAAAGCAAACAACGTCTAGCATGCAAAGAGAATACAATGAAGTGCCGAAGCAACCAAATGATTCTCGACTTTAGGGTATTGAACTTCATGGTATGATCATCAGACTTTAGGCAATGACTTCAGAATCTTGATTCATGCTTCATGCTCCATGCACCGGAAGGACAACTTGCAGGGTATTATCAAGGAAGGACAAGATCTTCAGATCAATCAATTCTCGCACTCTATGCTTCAAAGCATGACAACCCTCCAAATCATGCCCGGGAGCACCTTCACGGAAAGGACAATGCTCATTTGGATTAAACCACGGAGGTATAGGATCAGGAGGAGATCCTAGAGGCCTTGGAACCACTAGTTCTTTTTCCAATAAATAAGGATAGAGCTCAGTGTATGTCATTGGAATCAGATGAAATGGAGGTCTACTCCCTTGTCTTCTGTTTTGGTTAGGAGCACCTTGCAGATGAGGAGTTTGAGCTCTCGGTTACTAATAAGCTGGCACTGCAGGTGCTTGTTGATGATGAAGGGGAACCTTAGCCCGCTGATCCTGAATCTGATGCTCTTGGGGGAAGACATCCACTGGAGGTTGATTTACTGATCTGGCAGTCAAAAACTGAAGATGACATCTTGAAAGAGGGTCATGAGTTGGCAAGTGAGGAGTTTCCATGTGGAATGGCTCTTGACTTGGAGTAACACTAAGATGAATGTAGAGAATAATCTCCATTTACTGCAGCAATTGGCACAGAGTGACCCTCCTTTCTCAAAAAAGCTTGCAAAGTTCCCAAGACCCAATTCATTTGGCACTTCAACAGATTGGTCCCCCTTTTCAAAGCCGCTTGAACTCTCATTAGCTCATCCAACATTTCTTGAGGCATGGTTCTTCGTTCTAAACGAGTGTTAGGAATCACCTTACTGGTCATATACAAAGAATGGGATGAGTTTCTTGTTTTTCTGGCGATGATATGCAATGCACATGAGATGCAGATGCAATGCAAATGCAATGATATGCAAAGGGATGCAATACAAACTCCCAAGTACATAGTCTCATAAGTTCGAAGTACAGATGAAGGATAAGGCTCATTACTTTTCATGAAACAAGGTTCTCACCAGGTATGATCTAAGGTTTAAAAGGGACCTCAGAGTCATGGATTTGTAGCGTGCGATTTTGTCGGTGACGCGACCACCTTACCGCAATGGTTGGAATTGGGTGCTACTTTTTGATTTCTTATTTATCCTATGAAGCTGGAAAGGAAAGGGAAGCTATCTAAAACTAACTTTGCACGCAAATGTTTTCTTTAACAAATGCTAAGAGATTGGGGGGTTGGGGTCAGGTTATACAAAGGGAAGTTTTCAATTACCTAGTGTATATATGGTTATCCATAGACCTTTTATGGCATGTTTTCTATTGGTTTAAATACTTTATGGTGTTTATCTGTTGTGGGTTGGGAAAGTTTTTCCTTTGGGAGTGTTGAGAGAGTGTTTTTGTGGTTTTCTGGTGTTCTGATTTTTTGGAAGGTACTGGACCTAAAGTTTTTGATTTGTGTGCTCGCTAAGATTTCGTAATCTTATGCCTACGTATTCCCGTTAAAGAAATCTGGGAAATCAGAGCAATCGTAGTTCCTCCTATTCTATGGGAGGAAAGTTGTTTGGTGACTTGTTCAAAGCCCAAGATTGAAGCTTGATGAGTATTTGTGTCTTGTTCAAAGCCCAAGATTGAAGCTAAAGGTTATTTGTGTCTTGTTTAAAGCCCAAGATTGATGCTAAAGGTTTGACTGAGAGAGAATTTGTCATCTGTAAAGGGAGATATCTCACCTGTTCATCACAGTTGTTAGATAATCGATTATAAAGGGGAATTACTTTAACTAGAATGCATGGAATCCACCAATTCCATAATTTCCTTTATATGGGAGGTGTCCTGAAGGAAGAAACTTTAACTCAATGTAGAGCAATGCCATTTTTCCTTAGGAGTATTTCATGCTAAGAGAGGGACATTGGCATGGATGTAAATAATCCAGAGGCTTGCCACTTATAGCAATTAGATGAAAGAATAGATTTACCAGGATAAAAGAGGGACAACAACTTGGATTTTTGAATCAACAAGTGCGCCACTTACATCAATTATTTTGGAAATTGGGTTTTTTGATTGTCTGTTTTGATATGTGATGTACAGAGAAATGTCTTCCAACAGAGTGGAGTCTTGATTTCCTCTGAGGTGATGTTGATTTTTGTGTGCCTTGATCAAACCCCAAGGTTGAAGCTGAAAGGCTGACTCTATTTGGGGAGTTTTATATCTGTCTTGTACAAAGCCCAAGATTGAGGCTTAAAGGAGATTGACTAAGCTGGAGAGTATGATCTGTCTTGTACAAAGCCCAAGATTAACGCTGAAAAGGGATTGACTCCACTAGGGAAGTTTTACCTATCTTGTACAAAGCCCAAGATTGAGGCTGACTCTATTGAGGAAAATCATTATACAAAGCCTAAGAGGAGGCTGGCTGGGGAAATTCTTATATGAAGCCTAAGAGGAGGCTGGCTTCTGCTGAGGATTGCTGAAGTCCAAAAGCAAGTCCAAATTGTATGTGGCGGGGAATCCAAAAGTTTTGCTCTTTCTGGGGATTTGAAGAAGAGTTGACATATCAGAGACCATGAAGCTCTGATTTTACTGAGGATTTGTTGGTGGTAATTTGACCCTAGCTGGGATTTTCAAGGTGAAAGTTTAAAGATTGAGTTTGACAACCTATGGAGGTTTTAACTCTGCTAGAGATGGGTATGTTGATGAAATGATCTGGGTTTTTTCTTGTGTTTTTAGGAAACTTGAGGGTCTTTGTGAGATCCAAAAGGAGATGAGACTTTCCAAGTCTTACTTGTAGGAAGAGGTTGACTCTTAACTAGAGAATGATCTTTGTATGATGCCTAAGAGGAGGCTGAGACTGTCCAAGTCTCTCCAGAAGTGGTAGGCTCTAGTGTAGAGAGGGGCCTTTGTATGATGCCCAAGAGAAGGCTGAGTTTTTAAGGGATGAAGATCAACCTTATGATGGTCTGATGTTCTGGAATTTTGACTCTCTGGAGGATTGAACTAGTAGAGATGACCAAGTTCTGTCCTATACTTGTAGGAGGTCTTTGGGTCCTTGTACTAAGCCCAAGAGGAGGATGGGGATGCTTTTAGGAAGCCTGTAGGTCCAAACCTAAGAAAAGTTCAAGAAAGGTTTCACCGGGAATTAATCCTTTCTTTGTTGAAACATTCTAGGGTTTAAAGAAATTCAAAAGAGGTTTCACCGAGAATTAATCCTTTTTGGGGAAATGAATTTCTTGTATACATACATTTCTAAATTTGGACAGTCTTGAGAAAATTTTCACCGGGAATAATGCCTTTCTCTGTTCCATATTGTATAAGCCCAAGAAGAGGCAAGACTGTATCTGGAATTTCCTATGGGGAACTAGTTTTGACTGTTGAAAGAGTACCCTCTGGTTTGATCTAAACCTAGACCTAATTGCTGGGGAAAACTCTAAGAAAGTATATACAAGTATATATATGTATACAGATGAAATATATAAACAAGTATGTATTGAAGAGATAGTGGAACTTACAGTTGTGCAAGCTCAAACATAGTAACTACAGCTGTATGGTTAGATTTTCAAGAAATTGAAGAAAGTTTTGATGATACTTTGAATTTGAATTTGAATAAAAAAGAAAAGCTATTTTAAAAAGAAGTTTGGGGCTTATACTCAAGAAGAGGCCCAGATGATATTTTGAAAAGGCGACGATCGCGTCGTAGTTTTAAAAATCACAGAGGGACTTATACATTGGCTGAGGCCCAAATTATTGTATTTAGAAAAAGGATGGGTCTTAAACTCTATTGGAGGCCCAAAAGTTTATTTTTATACAAGAGATGAGGCTTATAACTCAAAGAGATGCCCAGATGAAAAACAGTGCTCGCACCATTTATTTTGAAAATCATATCTGGACTTATACAATGACTGAGGCCCAAATTATTTATTTACAAAAGGGGTTGGGTCTTACACTCTATTAGAGGCCCAAAAGTGTTTGAAAAAGAAGAAAAATGGGACTTACAACCAAAAGGGAGGCCCAGATGAAAATTGTTTTGAAAACGACGATCGCGCCGAGACTTTTAAAATCGTAGCGGGACTTATACAATGACTGAGGCCCAAAAAGGTTTACTTACAAAGGGATGAGACTTACACTCTACCAAGAGGCCCAAAAAAGTTTTGAAAAAAGTTTGTGAGGGTGAAAACAATAAAAACCCTAATTTGATTTAAAAATGCATTTTAATTCGAATAAAAATCAATTAAAATGATCAAAATTTACAACATGTATGAAAAACAAGTTGTGATCTTGGATTAATGTTTGAAAAATTATGTTTTATCCATAGAATGATTTGAAAATCATTTTAATTTGAAAAATCAAGAGAAAGAAATGTTTTTAAATGCTTAAAAAAAAATAAAATTAAATTCTTTGCAAAAATATTAAATATATAAAATAAATAATATTTTTGTGAATTTTTTGTAGAATAAAATATTTTAACATTTTTGTGAATTTTGAAAAAAAAGAATCAATTCAAAAACATTAAAATCCAAAGAGAAATTAATTTTTTAATCAATTAATAAAAATAACTAAAATTCAAATATTCAAAAATTCAAAAAAAAAGGGTGCCAAGAACACATGTTCGTGGTCGCGCGTGCTCTGGTTTTCCAGATTTGCAAAACCTTTCTATCTCACTGAATACGTGATGAAATCAAATAATTCAAACATCAATCTTGCTCGCTTTTGATCAAGGAACCCGATGGTGGTACTTAATTTCATTTATTTTAAGTGTGGAGTGAGATAATTGTGATGAACACATAAACTCTAGAATTTGCAAAAACTATCATGAAATCCTAAACACGAATGAAACATGGCAATTGATTGAGGGTTATCACTCTATGAACTACCAGAAACAAGTTGGTAACATGAAAATGAATTGATGATGCAAGTAATATAGAGTTTGAAGGCTTCAGGCTTACCTCTTGTAGCTGGTGATCAAATTTGATGATGGAGATGTTATAGATGTTATGCAATGATTTAGACGGCTTCAGTGGACCTAATGTAAGGTGTATGAATGCTTGGAATGGATGGAAAACACCTAGATCACTCTGTGGTACCTCAACTGCAAATGACCTCTAGGATGGCTATTGAGTTTTGTGATTTTGGTGTTACAGATGAAGGATGAGTGTTTGAACAACTTATATATGATATATTGGATGTGTTTGGATCATAAGCTGTGGTGGATTTGCTCTCTAACTAAAAATTTGATGGTGACTTGCAAAATAAGGCATTTCTGGTTTTTTGAAAGAGATTTTGAGGAAATCATGTGTTATGGTGCTTTGGTGTACTCAAACTAACCACAAATGAGCTCTATTTATAGCATGTCAAGTTTGTTTTGGCAGCAATAGTGAATGGTGGATGGTACAATCCATTGTCCATTGGTTTTCAAAAGGAATCTCATGTCTCCTCTAGCCATTGACTTGAGTCAATCTTGCAGGCCTATGGTCTTCTGTTGCAGGGATAAGGATTGACTCATTCAGTTGGATTTGCTTCAGTCCATGCCACCTTGATGCATCCATTGAATGCTCCATGACAACTTTGAAGTTTTTGGCTTTTGCATCATTAGATATCATATGCATACATGATGATCTTTTGTCTTGGGAGGCTTGTGGCTCAGAATCTTTTCTTTGACCTGATCCTTAATGTTTCTAAAAGGGTTACAAGACTTGTAATTGCACAAATTAACCAATTCCGGCAAATGACCTATAATCTGCCTTGGGAAGAAATCAGTTTTTGGTGCCATGTTCCAAGGGTTGTAACTCATTGCTCAAATCGAATTTGGAGATGATTTGGTACTTGTTGGAAAGCTCTCATGACCTACTTTAACTTTGATGTCCACCAATGGACCAGGTTTAGCTTGGATCAAGGTGAAAAATGGCCTAAAAAATGATAAAAATTCAAGACAGATTCTGTCCAAAACTCAAAATCCATGAGGATTTGGAATATTTTGTAGTTAACACTTTTGAAGTATGTCATGTGAACTTTCACTTGAGCTTTGGATGGAAGAAAAATGCCTTGGGGTTTGGGAGTTATGACCTTGCAAAGTGGGTACCAAATCCATTTTGTTCCATAACTTAGAAAAATTTAAGTTTCTTAAGGTTGCCCCTTTTGCAAGTAACCCTATTTTTCTTTATTTTTCTTGATGGATGATGATCAAAAGCATGCATTAACATTGTTTTTGACTTCGGGGGGCCACATTTGTGAAAAAATTCAAAAAGTCAAACTTGATTTTGGGCATAGTTGACTTTTTATCAGATGAATTCCAAACTGTGTGATCTTCTATGCAATCAAGTTCTTGACCTAAATCAAACCTAATGGATGAATTGCATAGGTGTTTTAGGGTGTCTTGAATCATGTACCAAGGTTTGGGAACATGTCTTGGTCCAAAGTCAAAGGTACAGTTGAGTTTTTCTTCAAAACCCTAATTGTGGTCCAGATGAAGATGAAACTTGTGAATTAAGCTTCTTGGATCAATCCATTGTTGCAAATGGATAAATATGATGTATTTGAGGCCCTCAAATCATGTCCTGTTGTATTGGTTCATGTCTGGCCTTAAAAGTCAATTTAGGGGTGAATTAGGTCAAGGAACCCTAATTCTTGATTTTTGATGAATGCTTCCTCTGAGGCCATTTTGACGTGATTATGGGACTCATAAGGTTCCTTTGAGAATTTTGGATCATGTTTTGAAGTATTAGCTCATACCCAGAGGCAAATATTCATCTGGAGGTCTTGGTAGACTAAAACCCTAATTTGGTGACACTGGCAATCTTGAGGCTTGATCCATTTAGAATGTTGCAACCTTGTGCTTGATTCTTCATATGGGAGACCTCTTGATCCTTAATGGATGTTTGAGAGGTTAGACAAGTTGAGGATCATGTCAATTCTTGATTGATCTTTTGTCTAAGTGCTCTAAGAGGGCTTAAAACCCTAATTCTTGATTGTAGTGAATGCTCAACAATCCTCGAGAAGATTGATGAGGTGTGATGGTACATCCATATTGTGGTGATGATTTTCACAATGATGGGAAATTTTGGTGGTCAAAATTTGGGGTATGACAGGATTCATATGAATGTTTGTTGTCATCGGCAACTACATGCCGAACTTTAACTCCATCGCATGAACCTATTCTGAGTGAGGTTTTCGTACCGAACTTCGAGATCTACCTCTCGGGGGCCCACACTATGTGACCATCAACTACGGTTCTAGACAGGGTTCTCAGAGTCAGCAATTCACACGAACGTTTGTCGCCATTACCAGCTAAATGTCAGGCTTCAACTCCATAGAGAGAATCTATTCTAAGCGAGATCCTCGTACCGACCCTCGAGATTACCTCTCGTGGGGCCTGTACTATGCGACCATCGTTCCTAATAGGTCAAAAGGTTAAGGGTTCTACAAAGGTCCTTAGAGTAATTGATCCTAATGCAAATATCGGGGCCTAGGACAGCTACATGTTGGGCGCCAATATTTTCAAAGGATCTACTATAAGCGAGATTCTCATGTCGACCCCACGAGATCTACCTCTCGCGGACCCACACTAATCAACCATCATACTATCTTATATTTTCTCTCTAGGCTTGGGTATTGAGCCTTTCCCACAAGTTTCTTGCAATCAGAGTAACAATCCAATACCGCAACAATAATGGAGCAATAGATTATATAACAATGAAACAAATAGAGATAATAACAATAAGATAAAGAAAAGCCAAACAAGTAAAGCAAACATAAACAGACAAACGAAACCTAACTAGGCTTGACTCACTTAGGGATGGGAAAGTCCCTAGCAGAGTCGCCAGCTGTCGTACCTCGAAAAAAACACGATCCTTCACGAGGCGCAATTGCACTCCCGCAGAACTGGACTAACAGAGTCGCCACTGAACTTTATTTATTCCCATAAGGGGAAAGGGAAAATATTGATAAAACCCTTGAAACTAAAGGAAAAGACATGGTCATCACAACCAAGAGTCTGAGCTCGGGAGTCGGTTACGTGAGGGGAAGGTATTAACACCCCTCACGTCGGTTGTATTCAACGGGAAACATTAAGTTAGGTTTGCGTGTTAATGTTTGCGTTTAAATGCCAAACTTTTCAAGTTATTAGGAACGAAAGAGGATATGGACTAGATGGTTTATTTTCCTAGGGTGCTCGCAAAGATCTTCGCAATCTCATGCCTACGTATCCTTATAGTGCAATGAGGAAGTCAGAGCAATCGTAGTTGGGGGAACTACGAAGAAAAGGAGGAGGTTGCTCGCTAGGATCTCGCAATCCTATGCCTACGTATTCTCATCGACTAATGAGAAATCAGAGCATCCGTAGTTTGGATGACTACGGATTTTTGGTTTGATTTTATCGAAAGATACTTAATCGCATTTGACAGAAAACATTGCCTTACCCAAATAGGTGAGGAGCAGACGCTTACACCACTTTGAATGGATTTTCGCATATCAACATTCATGGGGAACACGCCACTTATCTCGACTCAAATAGGTTGTGGACGATGCAATGTTTTGCGTCATCTCAAGAAAACCATATCTTACGTTTATGAAAGGTTTGAAGGATCGCACGACGGTGAGGAAAAAAAGATTTGATGAGTTGAAGAATTTTTAGGATGACGAGAGCTCGAATCACGAGATCTACCTCTCGGATCCTCACTCTAAGGGAGACGTCGAATATAGTTGAAAAAAGGTCTCGATCGCACTTGGGTGAGAGGAAAGATTGGTTAAATTTAGGATGACGAGATCCCGAATCACGAGATCTACCTCTCGAATCCTCACTCTCGGGAAGACGTTGACTACACCCCGCTCCTTTTTCATCTTTTATTGAAAAGTGTTTCGTTATTGCTAAGTGTCTTGATTTGATGGAAAAAATGCCACTTGATGTTGGATCAAGGGTTTGTTCATGACGTTTGAAAAAGTTGAACTAAAGGAAATGGGGATCCTAATTGTGTAAGGGGTAAGGTCGATGGCGACGCACAAGGCGGTTGACTTACAAGTGAAGTAAAGAGCCACTTGACATTGGATCAAGGGCTTGCGAAAGGGTTTGGTCGATCCTAGTCCCTAAGGGTGCTCCTAGTACGAAACCACAACCACACAAAGCGAGAAAAATAAATGAAGTACATCCAAGAGGGAGTGGGGCACATGAAAAATACAAGGGAATATTGAATGCGAGAAATAAAGGGTCTCGTTGTCAGGTAGCCCAAGAGGAAGCCGTATGTGTGCAAGTGTCCTAAGCTAAAGTAATAGAGAATAGACATAACCACAATCCACAACTACTTTGCTAGGGTTTATGTCCAATGTCTCAACTCCATTGCTCGGCAAAGTAACCAACAATCCACCAATACGTCTTTTATTGTTTCGATCGTTATTAGTGTGTTTTGATTAAGATATGAACAAGAAGATGGTTAGATGGACAAGATATGAATAAGAGGAATATGATATGAAGAATATGAATAAGAATCAAGATAATATGAACAATAAGAGTGTGAGCAAGATAATATTTGAGGGAAGTGTGAAGTTAGTAGTTAGTGGGTTAATTGTTAGAACGAATTATCCACAATGGTTAAGCATCCTTGGGCTTTCAAACATAGGTTTGGGCCACGAAGAATCATTTTCCGATATGGGACATGTAACGCTAAGCCATCGTAGCATGATCCATGACGAAGATCATACTATAGGAGGTCGCACAATTGATCTTTGTGCTAAAACACGATGGAGGAATAATATTGAGGATCATTCTCCAAGGAAATCGTGTCACACGAAAAGAAAAGCGAATGATCTCGTCTTAATCACAAATTTTCAACGATTAATCAAAGGTAACTATCACGATCCCAAAGTATAGAAAGTGATCTCGATGATCACTCACTACAGATTTGAAATAATGAAGGTTAAACAACCTCAAATAATCAACATTCGTGAATAAAAGGCTTCATTGATCGAAAATGAAAATAAAATAGAATCGAGCGAAAAGAGAAATAAAATCGAAATGAGAAAGAAAATGGCCTCATCTTAATCATGATTTTAAATCGATAAATCGACAATCTATGATTTTAGACTTTCATTGACCAAAAGAAAAACCCAAAATGAGAATAAAATAGAAACAAGAAGAACTAAATAGTGGTCTCGTCTTAATAATAATTTTATCGATAAAATCAACAATAATGATATTAGACTTTTCATTAATCTAAAATAAAATCGAAAAGCAAGAAAAGATGGTCTTATATTGATGAAGATTTTCGTCGATTTATTTAAATCAACCATCTATGACCTTTGATATATCATTGACCAAAAATGGAAATCAAACCAAAAATGAGAAATAGTTTTATCAAAACATAAAATAACAAGAAATTAAAACAAAAATATTAAAAGAAATAAATAAGGAAGAAAATATAAAGGGAGGGGAGGGGGTGCAAGATAATAGGTGGTGTGTATGAATACAGGGAATCATGTAGGCTCAAAGGCCATCATCCCCAAAAACACAACTGGTTAAAAAAAAATCAAAATGTACTAAGATTAAACGGGCCGAGCCCATGATCCATTCACTCCAGCATAAGAAAAATGTTAAGAAATGTGTGTCATACCCCAAATTTTGACCACCAAGACTTCCCATCATTGTGTGAATCATCACCACAATATGGATGTGCCATCATACCTCATCAATCTTCTCAAGGATTGTTGAACACTCACCTCAACCAAGAATTAGGGTTTTGAGCCCTCTCAGAGTACTTAGACAAAGGATCAATCAAGAAATGACATGATCTTCAACTTGTCTAACCTCTCAAACACCCATAAAAGGATCAAGAGGTCTCCCATATCAATAATCAAGCACAAGGTTGCAACATTCCAAGTGGATCAGGCCTCAAGATCGACAGCGTCACCAAATTAGGGTTTTGGTCGACCAAGGCCTCCAGATGAAATTTTCATCTAGGCATGAGCCAATACTTCAAAGCATGACCCAAGATGCTCAAAGGGACCTCATGGACCCAATCATCAAGTCAAAACAACCTCAGGGGAAGCATTCATAAAAAATTAGGAATTAGGGTTTCTTGACCTAATTCACCCCTAAGTTGACTTTTGAGGCAAGACATGAACCAAGACCTCAAGAAATGATTTGAGGGCCTCAAATACACCACATTGATCCATTTACAACAATGGATTGATCCAAGAAGCTTGATTCACAAGTTTCAATTTCATCTGGACCGCAATTAGGGTTTTGAAGAAAAAGTCAACTGTATCTTTGACTTTTAACCAAGACATGTCCCTAAACCTTGGGACATGATTCAAGACACCCTAAAACACCTATGGAATCCATACATTAGGTTTGAATTAGGTCAAGGACTTGATTTCATAAAGGATCACGCAGTTTGGAATTTATCTGACAAAAAGTCAACTGTGCCTAAAATCAAGTTTGACTTTTTCGAATTTTTCACAAATATGGTTCCCATAAGTAAAAAACAATGTTAATGTATGAAATTGATCATCATTCATCAAGAAAATCAATAAAAGTGAGGTTTCTTGCAAAAGGGGCAACCATGAGAAACCAAAATTTTTCCAAGTTAAGGAACAAAAGTGATTTGATACCAACTTTGCAAGGTCATAACTCCTAAACCACAAGACCATTTGCTTCCATCCCAAGATCAAATGAAAGCTCTCATGACATACTTCAAAAGTGTCAACTACAAGAGATTCCAAATCCTCATGGATTTTGAGTTATGGATTGATCAAAATCACAAAAAGTGAAAATGACTACTTTTTCCAACACTTAGTGAAATTTTCAACAAGTCAGAATCTGTTTCACTTTTTCCAAACTTTGAGGTCATTTTTCACCTTGATCCAAGCTGAAACAAGTCCATTGGTGGACATCAAAGTTTAAGTATGTCATGAGAGCTTTCCAAAGAGTACCAGAACTCATCCTAACTTCACTTGAGTAAAGAGTTACAAGCCTTGAAACATGGCATAAAAACCTGATTTTTCAAGGCAGCATGAGGACCAAACATGTGCCACACGATTTTTCCTTTCAATTCTTGTCACTTTGACAACTTTGTCATCTTGCAAAAACACAAAGAATCTGATGACTCACTTGGTTCATGATCAAAGAGGCAAGGAATTCAACTTGGCATGTGAGAATCATCATGACATGAAACTTGTAATTCAAATTTGGCAAGGTAACATCAATGCAATGCATTGAGGTGTCATGAACCAGATCACTACACTCTAAATCAGTCAAGATTTCAGTCCAAAACTCTGAGCATTCAATCCTGCAAATATTATTGGAGTCAAGATAAGAGAGTTGACTTGGAACTTTTGAATTATCCAAGTCAATGGCTACAAACTACTGCTATGATCAGCCTCCAAACACTATTGCTCCCAAAACAAACTTCCTCTACTATAAATAGAGGTCATGTGTGACTGATCAAACCACCCAAAAACCTCTGAATTCATGTTTTCCTCCAAATCACATTCCAAAACCAGATTTTGCTTCTTCTTCAAGTCACTATCGAATTTTTAAATTGAGAGAAAATCCATCAAAACCAATCATGCCAACACCTCACATACATCATATATAAGTGATCCATAACCTTAAAACTCATCTGGAACACCTGAATCACAAAGTCACCAGTCATTTGCTCAAGCATTTTAGCAAGGTTGTAGTTGAGGTACCACAAGGTGATCCAAGCATCTCCAATCAAGGCTAAGCATCTCAACACACTCCATAGGGTATAGTGAAGTTGTCCAGGTCCTTACAACATATCTGTAACATCTCCATCATCAAGCTCGATCACTAGCTGCAAGAGGTAAGCCTGAAGCCTTCAAACTCCATACTACATGTATCATAAATGTTATTTCAAGTTACCATCTTGTTTCTGCATGTATATAGAATGTTAACCCTCAATCAATTGCCATGAATCAATCGTGTATGGAATTTCATTGTGTTCATGCTAAAATTAGGGTTCTTGAGGTTATCCTTTGATTTCTCACTCCACACTTAATATAAATGCAATTAACTTATATGGTTGTGATCCTTGTTCAAAAACGAACAAGATTGTTGTTTGAATCGTGCAAAACGATTGAGTAATCAGAGAGAAAAGTGAGAAAATGAAAATTGGATCAAAATAGGGCACGCGGGCAAGAACAAGTTGTTCTTGGCGCCCTTTTTCAAACTTGAGAATTTTTGAATTTTAGTTATTTTATTTAATTGATTCAAAAATTAATTTCTCTCTGAATTTTAATGTTTTTGAATTAATTCTTTTTTTAAAAATTCACAAAAATGTTAAATTATTTTATTTTACAAAAAAAATAAATTTATATTATTTATTTAATATAGTTATAATTTTTGTAATTTATTTCATTTTATTTGTATTTTAACATTTTAAAATGAAGTTTTCACCTTGATCTTTTCATTCCAAATGAATTTCAAGCTTTCATGTGATTAAATGTGATTTTTCAAAACATTTTTCAAAGTTGACAACTTGTTTTTGAATATATTTGATATTTTATATCAGTTTTCCTTTGAAAATTATATCATTTAAATTCAAAATTAGGGTTTTTTCTTAATTTTGATTTTTCAAACTTTACATAAACACTTTTGGGCTTCTAATAGAGTCTAAAACCCATCCCTTATAACATAAATAAAATTTGGGCTTCAGTCATTGAATAAGTCCCACTGTGTTTTCTAAAACTGCGGCGCGATCGTCGCCTTTTAAACAAAATCATCCGGGCCTCCTTTTGGTTGTAAGTCCCATTTCAAATCTTTATTCTTTTTAAACACTTTTGGGCCTATAATAGAGTGTAAGGCCCAATCCCCCTTTGTACATAAATAAATTTCGACTTCAATCATTGTATAAGTCCCAGTACAGTTTTTAAAATGACGGTGCGATCATTGTCTTTCATTGGGCCTCTCCTTGAATTATAAGCCCCATCTCTTGCACAAAAATAAACTCTTGGGCCTATAATAGAGTGTAAGACCCATCTCTTTGTTAATACCATAAATTTGGGCCTCAGTCATTGTATAAGTCCTAATATAGTTTTCAAAATAACGGTACGATCGCTGTTTTATATCTGGGCCTCTCCTCGAGTGTAAGCCCCAAACTCCCTTTTTAAAACAACTTTCTTTGTTTGATTTAGATTCAAATTCATAGTTGTTATCAAAACTTTCTTCAATTTGTTGAACAACTAACCATACAGTTGTTTTTATAACACTGGAAGCTTGCTCACCTGTAAGTTCTACCAGCTTTCTTTTACATACCTGCTTATATATTTTATCTGTATATATATATGCCTGTATATCTTGCTTAGAGTTTTCCCCAACAATTAGGTCTAGAATTTAGACAAAACCAGTGGTCTCTCTTTCAACACAGTCAAAACTAGTTCCCCATAGGAAATTCCAGATACAGTCTTGCCTCCTTTTGGGCTTATACAATATGGAACAGAGAAAGGCATTATTCACGGTGAAACTTTTCTCAAGACTGTCACTATTAGAAATTTGCCAAGAAATTCATTCCCCCAGAGAGGATTAATTCCAGGTGAAACCTCTCTTGAATTTCTTCAAACCCTAGAACTGTTCACTAAAGAAAGGATTATTTCTGGTGAAACCTTTCTTGAACTTTTCTTAAGTTTGGAACCACAGGCTTCCTAAAAGCATCCCCAACCTCCTTTTGGGCTTTGTACAAGGACCCTCAGGCTTCTTAGAAGTTCTCAGCCTCCTCTCGGGCTTAATACAAGGACCCAAAAGACCACCTACAGGTATAGGACAGAACCTAGTCATCATTTGTTAGAGCAGTCCTTTCAAAAGTCAAAACATCATACCAACTTAGGGTTGATTCTCATCCCTTAAAAGTCAGCCTCCTCTTGGGCATCATACAAAGATAAACCTTTTCATACCAGTAGACTTGGACAGTCTAATCTCCTCTTGGATCTCAAAGAAACCCTCAAGTTTCCTAAAAGCACAGGAAATACCCTGATTGTCTCATTGATCTCCAACAGAGTTAAAACCTCCCTAGGTTTTGAAACTCAATCTTTAAATCCTCACTTTAAATTTCCCCAGCTAGGGTCAAATCACTATCCATAAACCTAAATTAGAACCTCAAGGTCTCTGATATTTTCAACTCTTTTACAATCCACAGTAAGAGTTGATTCCCCAATTTGGACCTGTCTCTGGATCCCAATGATCCTCAGCAGAAGTTAGTTTCCTCTTAGGCTTCATATAAGGAATTCCCCTACCATCCTCCTCTTAGGCTTTGTATAATGATTATTCTTCATAACTTTTAGCCTAAATCTTGGGCTTTGTACAAGACACCAATGCAAACTTCCCTCTATGGAGTTAACCAACTTTTAGCCTCAATCTTGGGGTTTGTATAAGACACCTAAATATTCTCCCGCTGAGTCAGTCAAAACTTTTTAGCCTCAAGCTTGGGCTTTGTACAAGACATATAAAACCTCTGTAGCGCGGTTTTTGTGGTTTCGAATCACTATCGCTTTGATACTACAGTTCGATTCATTTTTTATCCTATTGAGCTGATTAAGGAAGGGAAATAGATGTCTCCAATTAACCTTGCTTGCATACCGAGGTTAAACAGTAAAAAATGTTGGTTTACAGATGCTATCAAAAGGGGGTTTTTCTTAGGGTTATGCTTTTAAGAACGAAAGTGTCTTTACGGTATAGGAGGCTTTTTGGTTAGGATACTAGGCCTGATTTTCCTTGGTTGATATATGAAGGGACTGGACTGGGAGTGTTTATTTATTATGCTCGCTAAGATTTTTGCAATCTTATGCCTACGTATTCCCGTTTAGCTAAACAGGGAAATCAGAGCAATCGTAGTTCCACCTATTCTATGGGAGGAAAAAGATGTTTTGATGTCTTGTTGAAAGCCTAAGATGTGAAGCTAAAAGTGATTTGTATCTTGTTCAAAGCCCAAGATGTGAAGCTAAAGGGATCCTGACTGAGAGGTATTTTGTCATCTCTAAAGAGGAGTTGTTGGTGTTTGTATGCTGTGATCAAAGCGTGATTTGATGCTAAAAGGTTGATTGATTGAATTGGGGATTTCCTTATACAAAGCCTAAGAGGAGGCTGGAAGTTTGACTTTTCCTGGGAAAATGTTCTTTCTGTCTTGTACAAAGCCCAAGATTGGGGCTGAAAGGGTTCACTCAACAAGAGAGGATTTTCATGTGTCTTGTACAAAGCCCAAGACAGAGGCTAAAGGACTGACTGACTCAACAAGAGAGTCTTTTATACTCAACAAGAGAGTGATTTTCTATCTCGTATGAAGCCCGAGATTGAGGCTAAAAGGGGATTGACTCAACAAGAGAGCCTTTTATACTCAACAAGAGAGTGTTTATGTGACATGTACGAAGCCCAAGACAGAGGATAAAAAAGGGGTTTGACTCAACAAGAGAGTCTTTTATACTCAACAAGAGAGTTTGTTTGTGTGTCTTGTACGAAGCCAAAGCCGGAGGCTAAAAAAAGGTTTGACTCAACAAGAGAGTCTTTTATACTCAACAAGAGAGTTTTTATGTGTCTTGTACGAAGCCCAAGACGGAGGCTAAAGGGGTTGGACTCAACAAGAGAGTCTGAAAAGGTTAGCTTTGTTGGGGAGGATCATTTGTACAAAGCCCAAGAGGAGGTTGTCTTACTGCCGAAGGTCACTGAGATTCTTATGCAGGTCTAAGTGTGGGGAACTCTCATGAGAGAGACTGGGCTTCTGCTTATGTTTCGGAGGAACTTGAGAATGTCTTTGAGATTCAAGAGGTTTAGACTATCCAAGCCTAGAGTTTTATTTTTTGTACTATGCCCAAGAGGAGGCACGAGCATTAAGGGATGAATATCAACCCTCCAACGGCCGGAGTTTTGACACTGGAAAGACTGCCCTAGCAAAGGATGACTAAGTTCTGTCTTATACCTTTAAGAGGTCTTCAGGGTCCTTGTATTAAGCTCAAGAGAAGGCATGAGAACTTTTAAGAAGCCGAAGGGTCCTTGTACAATGCCCAAGAGGAGGCGGGGATGCTTTTAGGAAGCCTGTGGGTCCCCAAACCAAGAGAAGTTCAAGACATTCTATTCACCGAGAATAGATCAAGCCAGGAAAGTTCGAGGATTTGGAAGAAACTCAAGAGATGCCATTCACGGAGAAAAGATCATCTCTGGGGAGTTAGAGTTTCTTTGACAATTTCTAAGGGTGACATTCTGAGAAAGGTTTCACCGAGAATGCTGCCTTTCATGTTTCCATATTGTTTAACCCCAAGAGGAGGGAAGACTGTATCTGGTAATCCTATGGGGATCTAGTTTTGTTTGTATTTAAGAGTGACCAATAGGGCTTTACCTAGTGCTAGACGTAGTTGTCGGGAAAACTCTAAATAACTCTACTAGTATTACACAATGGATATGTGACAAGTATATAAAAGGATGTGAAAGAAGACTTACAGTGAAACAGCCCCACAATACAGTTATATATATGAAAGCGGTAAATGAAAGCGGATAAACATTTACCCGTTGTAGAGCTTCCATGTTGTTTTGTTAGTTGTTCAACAAAGAAAGTTGGATAACAACATATATTTGGATTTAAAATCAAAGGAGAAAGTGTTTTGAAAAGATTGTTGGGGCTTACAGCTCGAGGAGAGGCCCAAGGTTTTATCAGTGATTGTACTGTTGTTTTGAATTTGTACAGAGACTTATACAAGTGACTGAGGCCCAAAAAGGTTTTCTGTACAAAGGGATGAGTCTTACACTCTCTCAAAAAGGTTTTCTGTACAAGTGACTGAGGCCCAAAAAGGTTTTCTGTACAAGGAAAATCAATAAAAAATGATAAAATACCAAATAAGTTTAAATAAACAACTTATGATTTTTGGTTGAGATTTGAAAAATGATGTTTTAATCACAAGATGAATTAAAATTCATTTAGTTTTGATTTTCAACATGAGAATTCAATTTTAAAATGTTTAAAAAACAATTAAAATGAATTTATTCACAAAAATACTAACTATATTAAATAAATAATATAAACGTGATTTTTTTGTGGAATAAAATATTTCAACATTTTTGTGATTTTTTGCAAAAAGAACCAATAAAAAATAATTAAAATTGAGAGAGTTATTAAATTTTCAAATCATTAAAAATAATATGAAAAATAATAAAAAAAAGTGGAAAAGGCATTAAAAAGGGGGCCTGGGGCGAGGGGGATTCGAACCCCAGGCCTTTTGTGTGCATTGTGCGCCTCCTACCACTGGGGTGGTGATACATCCGTGTATTGAAACACAATTACAAATATACAAGGCTTGCGTTGTTTTTGGCCTGGCCCAAGGCAAGGCAAGACAAGGCAAGATTTTGGTTAGAAACGTGAAGGCCATAACTTTCTCATTTCTCCATGGATGGAGACAAAATTTATATGCATCTGGCCTAGAATTTCCTAAGGAATCCAATGGTGGTGGTGGTTTTTTCCAGAAAACAAATCCTCCTCAAAACCCGATAGTGGTTTTGAAATAGGTCATGTTTTGCATTTTCTGTGCTACCTCTTGGTACAGGTATGAATTACATGATAAATTGGTGCAAACACAACACATATAACATGTATAAGAGATGCATGATCAGTGGACTTCAAAGCAAGGCATATTTCAGAAAGTTCAAGTTGTGATGCTTACCTCTTTTTGGAGCTTTTGGGCTATCTACCAAGTGCTTTGTTCCAGAAATGTTTTGATGCTTTGGACAATCTTAAATGGTCCCTTAGAAGCTTTTAGAGTGGTTGGAACCAGCTGGAAACCTTAGGAATGGAAACTGGCCCTTTCTTGCAAAAGGGGCAAAAGTGGCCAAAATAACAACTCTCTCAAATGGTGTTCCAGATGTGGGGAACCATTTGGGACAGTTCATGGATGATATTTGGAGTGTGTTTGAGGTTTTATCTGGTTTGGAAAGTGACTGAATCAAGACATGGCTTGAAAAATGCACAAAAGTCCTATTTTGAAATTTTGAGAGGGGACTTTGAGATTTTGGTGTTACAGGTCACTTGTGAGAGTTTGGACAGCTTAGATATGACATATTGGATGTGTTTGGATCATGAGCTGTGATGGAAATACTATCTAACTCAAAAACTCAGAGTTACCTTGCTAAAGAAGGTATTTTTGCCTAGAGAAAGTGATTTTGAGGAAAGCATCTATTTGATGGCTTTGGTGTACTCAAACTGAGCACAAATGAGCTCTATTTATAGTAGATCAAGTTTGTTTTGGCTACAATAGTGAATGGTAACTGCTGCAGAAGTTTGGCAAATGTTGATCAATGAGAATCCAAGTCTCCTCTAGCCATTGACTAGAGGTTAGAGCACAGAGCTGTGGTTCCCTAGTTGTTGGATAAGTCTTGACTGAATTCAATTGGAAGAGGCTCAGTCCATGCCACCTTGGTGCATCCATTGAATGCTCCAAAACAAAATTGGAGTATTGTCCCTCTTTGTAGGGTTTTTAGGTTTGGCATGCTACTTTTGGTTCCAAAGACTTGGGAGGCTTATGGATCAGAGTTGGTTCCTCCTTGCCCCCCCCCCTTGAGGTGTTCAGATGGATAGATTTGCTTCCCCTTTGCAAAATTTGAGCAAATCGAGCAAAATCCCCAAATCTGCCTTGTTATGACAGTTGCAGCAAGGCATATTGCCACTGTCATAACTTCTTGCTCAGATTGAGTTTGGTGAAGTTCTTGGTCATTTTGGAAAGCCCTCATATGATACAACATATGTGTGATCATAGTTTGTTTTGACACTTTTTGGATCCAAGTGAAAAATGCCCTTACATTTTGGAAAAAGTGAAACAAATTCTGACTTAGTGAAAATTTCACTAAGTGTTGGAAAAAGTGACATTTCATGTTTTCAGCCATTTTGACCCAACCCTAACTCAAAATCCATGATGAATTAGAATGAGGTGTAGTTGAAGCTTTTGTAGAGGGCCATGAGAGCTACAAATCCAACTTTGAATGGGAAAAAATGGCCTTGTGGTTTAGGAGATATGATCCTCCAAAGTTGGTACCCTAGCCACTTTGTTCCATAACTTTGAAAATTTCTAAGTTTTTATGGTTACCCCTTTTACAAGTTATCCCACTTTTCTTGATTTTTATTGATAAATGATGATTCCAATCACACATTAACATCATTTTAGGGTCAAAGAACCATAATTGTGAAAAATCTCAAAAAGTCAAAGTTGACTTTTGTGCACAGTTGACTTTTTGTCAGATGAACTTCAAACTGTGCGATCCTCTGTGAAATCAAGTCCTTAACCTAAATCAAACTTGATGGACATGTTCCATGGGTGTTATAGGGTGTATTGAATCATGTCCCAAGGTTTGGGAGCATGCCTGGGTCAAAAGTCAAAGGCACAGTTGACTTTTCCCGCGAAACCCTAGTTGTGGTTCTGATGAATTTCAAACTTGTGGATCAAGCTTCTTGGATCAATCCATTGTTGCAAATGGATCAATGTGGTTTATTAGAGATCCTCAAATCCTCTCTTGATGTCTTGGCTCATGTTTTGTCCCAAAAGTCAACTTAGGGGTGAATTAGGTCAAGAAACCCTAATTCCTAATTTTTTATGAATGCATCCCCTGAGGCAAAATTGACTTGATGATTGGGTTCATGATGTCCCTTGGAGCATCTTAGGTTGTGATTTGAAGCCTTTGGCTCATTCCCAGAGGAAAAATTCCATCTGGATGCCCTGGTCGACCAAAACCCTAATTTGGTGACACTGGCGATCTGGAGGCTTAATTCACTTGGAATGTTACAGCCTTGTGCTTGATTCTTGAGGTGGGAGTCCTCTTGATCCATTGTAGATGTTTGAGAGGTTTAGGCAAGTTGAAGATCATGTCATTCCTTGATTGATCCTTTGTCTAAGAGCTTTAAGAGTGCTTGAAACCCTAATTTTGATTGTAGTGGATGCTCACCCATCTTTTGGGGAGACTAATGAGGTATGATGGTTCATCCATATTGTGATGATGATTTGCACAATGATGGGAATCTAGGTGGTCAAAATTTGGGGTATGACAACCTCTCCCCAGTAGAGTCAATTATTTTAGCCTCAATCTTGGGCTTTGTATAAGACAGACAAAATATTCCCCAAAAGAGTCAATCTTTTTCTTTTAACCTCAATCTTGGGCTTTGTACAACACAGAAATAAAACTCCCTAAACAGAGTATACCTTTTAGCTTCAACCTTGGGCTTTAATCAAGGCACACAAAAATCAAACATCCCCTCAGAGGAAATCCAAAATCTCTCTGCAGTGGGAATAGAATGAACATGTACTTGAACCCCAGGGTACAGGGTTCGATTCCCACAGAAGGCAAAAACTCTACTAGTGAGGGGGGGGTAGAGAAGATCGTGAGGTGGCAGTGCCGGGATCGCCTTGCGAGGGGCCCGGGCTGTTACAAAAAAGGCGCCTATTACACCTATCTGAAATTAATAGTGTCTGTGGTGTCTGTGGGGGAGTCTCGGCCCGGCTGTTACACCTATCTGAAAGCCATACACAGAAAACTTGGGGCAACAGAGTCAACCCAACGACGCTTATCAGTTGAGTAATATTGAAAAGAATACCCACGTTCGCACCAAGTCATGGGATCATTACGCAAGACATTCTGAAAATATCCAGCACAATGATGAATTCGCAAAGGCCGCAGGACAAGAGTTCATCAACTATGCTCTTCCTAAGGTCAACGTCATCGAGGAAGATGACTCGACCACACCAGAAGTATGGGACACCTTAGGACAGCCGAGTGGCAAGTACGACTTCTTAGTCAAATACACCGCTCCTGAAAGCTCTCGCATCAGATACGAGGACATCCAGCCAACTGGATGGGGAGATCTTCTTGAGAGTGAAAACACTAAGGAAGATACAACAGAAGAGTTCATTTACGGCAACTTTGCATGGGAGGAAGACTCCAAGGATCCTGCTCCGTCATAAATCAGCGTTGTTTCCGAGGACAAACCAAGGAAGAAGGTACTAGTCTTTGTGACTCACCGAGGGGTTCGTCTCCAATGGGTTACTGTCAATGTCCCGAAAGTCGTCCATAAGTCTAAGTAATTGTTGTCTTTGTTTAAACCTTTCACCCTGCCCAGGTGAAACATATGTTTTTATAGGGCTCACTTTTCTGAAAAATGTCCCTCTTCGCTTAGCCCAAAGCGACAGATTTTTTTTATAGGGTGTGTTTGAAGAATCGAAAAAATCATAAATAAATAATGTCATTCTGTAATTTCCGCAGTTATTGATGTTTTCGCTTTTCGTTTTTCCAGAAAATGGTAATCCTAAAACAACCCAAAATAAAATAAAAAAAATAACGAGTATTTTTTTTCAGAAAATACACTGCACACACACTTGCATTCTCTCTATCTCTTCTAAAAAATGATTTATCACGTCATGCAGATTTCTTGTTCTAAACCCCATTAAAACATACGATCAAATGCCTTCTCCCAACTTTGAATTTCCGGTATTTGAAGCTGAAGAAGAAGAGGACGAAGAAATTCCATAAGAGATCTCCCAATTACTCAAACAAGAGGAAAGGTATATCGAGCCTCACAAAGAGCCATTGGAAATGGTTAATTTGGGTTCAGAAGAAGAAAGGAAGGAAGTTAAGATTTGGGCACTGCTCAGTACAACTGTCAGAAAAAACTTGATAAAACTTCTCAAAGAGTTTCCAGATGTATTCGCTTGGTCCTATCAGGACATGCCAGGGTTTAATACCAGCATCGTGGAACATCATTTATCATTGAAATTAGATTGTTCGCTGGTGAAACAAAGACTGAGACGGACTCATCCGGATATGGCCATCAAAATCAAGGAGGAAGTACAGAAACAGATCGCGCAGGTTTCCTCGCCACCTCAGAATATCCTCAATGGTTAGCCAACATAGTGCCAGTTCTGAAAAAGGACGGAAAAGTCAGAGTGTGTGTAGATTATAGGGATTTGAACAAAGCAAGTCTAAAAGATGACTTCCCCTTACCACACATTGACATGCTGGTAGACAATACAACATAATTCAAAGTCTTCTCCTTCATGGATGGATTCTCGGGCTATAATCAAATAAAAATGGCGCCGAAAGATATGGAGAAAACTTCATTCATCACCCCATAGGGCACCTTTTGTTACAAGGTAATGTCGTTCGATTTGAAGAACGCGGGGCCAACCTATCAAAGTGCCATGATGACTCTGTTTCATGACATGATGCACAAAGAAATTGAAGTGTATATCGATGGCATGATTGCCAAATCTAAAACAGAAGAAGAGCATGTGACACACTTGTCAAAGCTATTCGAGTGTCTGAGAAAATACAAACTCTGCTTGAATCCTAACAAATACACATTCGGTGTTCGCTCAGGAAAACTCTTAGGATTCATTGTCAGCCAGAAAGGAATTAAGGTTGATCTTGACAAGGTCAAGGCCATTCAAGAAATGCCTTCGCCAAAGACTGAAAAACATATCAGAGGATTTTTGGGACGTCTGAATTATATCTCAAGATTCATATCCCTCATGACCGCGACATGCGCGCTTATCTTCAAACTACTCAGAAAGAATCAAACCTGTGTATGGACAAAAGACTGCCAAAAAGCTTTTGACAACATCAAAGATTATCTGTTGAATCTGCCTATCCTGTCTCCTCCAGTGGAGGGAAGACCACTGATCATCTATGTAACAGTCTTGGAACACTCAATGGGTTGTGTACTTGGCCAACAAGACGAAACAAAAAGAAAAGAGTCTGCCATCTACTACCCTAGCAAGAAATTCACTGACTATGAAACTCGGTACTCTATGCTCGAGAAAACTTGCTGTGCTCTGGCTTGGGAAGCCAAACATCTCCGCCAGTACATGATTTCTCACACTACTTGGTTAATCTCAAAAATGGATCCAATCAAGTACGTCTTTGAAAAACCTGCTCTCACGGGAAGGATTGTCCGTTGACAGATGTTGTTATCAAAATACGACATCGAGTACCATGCTCAAAAAGCTGTCAAAGGAAGTATTTTAGCCGATCATTTGGCTCATCAACCGATTGACAATCAGGAATCAGTCGGATTTGACTTCCCAGACGAAGATGTCATGTACTTGAAAATGAAAGATTGCGATGAACCGCTACCCAATGAAGGGCCAGAACCAGGTTCCCAATGGGGACTAATATTCGACAGAGCTATCAACACCTATGGAAATGGGGATTGGGGCAATCATCATAACACCTCAGGGTACCCATATTCCTTTCACTACCAGACAAACATTTAAATGCACAAACAACGAGGCCGAATACGAAGCTTGTATCTTGGGTCTCGAAGAAGCAATTGGCTTAAGGATAAAGAATTTGGATGTGTATGGAGACTCGGCCTTGGTTATCAATAAGATCAAATGAGAGTGGAACACATACCAATCAGGACTGATTCCTTACAAAGATTACGCGAGAAGGTTGTTACCGTTCTTCAACAGAATCGAGTTTCATCACATCCCTCGTGAAGAAAATCACATGGATGATGCACTAGCCACTCTCTCTTCCCTGATTAGTGTAGGTCACTGGAACGACGAACCTAAGATTGACATAATGCGCCTTGAAAGACCTGTTTACATCTTCACAATTGAAGCAGTCATAGACGACAAACCTTGGTATCATGATATCAAGTGCTTTCTTCAAAGACAGGAGTACCCACCTGGGGCATCGAGAAAAGACAGGAAGACTCTCAGAAGACTGACAGGCAACTTCTTTCTGAACGGTGATACACTCTATTAGAGAAACTTAGATATGGTTTTGCCTAGATGCGTAGATAAACCAGAGGCAAACATGTTGATAAAAGAGATTCACGAAGTATCCTTTTGCACTCATGCCAATGGACACACGATGGCAAGAAAAATTCTGAGAGCAGGGTACTATTGGTTGACAATGGAATCCGATTGCTACAAGTACATGATGAGGTGTCACAAATGTCAGATATACACTGACAAAATCCATGTACTGCCAATGAATCTTAAAGTTCTTTCTTCTCCATTTCCTTTTTCTATATGGGGAATCGACATGATTGGTATGATTGAACCCAAAGCTTCAAACGAACATCGGTTCATCCTGGTAGCCATTGACTACTTCACCAAATGGGTCAAAGTCGTGTCATATGCCAATATAACCCGACAAGTGGTGGTCCAATTTATCAAAGACAATCTAATCTTCCATTATGGTGTTCCAAGCCAGATCATTACTGATAATGGATATAACTTGAACAACAAGATGATGAATGAGTTGTGCACTGAGTTCAAGATCGAACACCATAACTCGTCCCCTACCGGCCTAAGATGAATGGAGCGGTAAAAGCGGCTAACAAGAACATCAAGAAGATTGTTCAAAAGATTGTTGTAACCTACAAAGACTGGCACGAGATGCTACCCTTTGCTCTTCACGGTTATCGCACATCTGTCTGTACCTTAACAGGGGCAACCCCTTTCTCTCTAGTATATGGCATTGAGGCAGTGCTCCCCATAGAAGTAGAGATCCCATCAATCAGGGTATTGATGGAAGCTAAGCTAACAGAAGCTGAATGGTGTCAAAGTCGACAAGAGGAACTCAACCTTATGAAGAAAAGAGAATGACAGCTCTATGTCACGGTCAGGTGTATCAGCAAAGAATGAAGAAAGCGTTCGATAAAAAGGCCCGACCCCGTATCTTCAAGAAAGGGGACCTCATGCATAAGAAGATACAATCATTTCTCACTGATTCTCGGGGAAAATGGACTCCGAATTATGACGGTCCTTACGTGGTCAAGAAAACCTTCTCAGGCGGTGGCTTGAGACTCGCAACCATGGATGGAGAGGAGTTTTCCTACCCCACGAATGTTGATGTAGTCAAGAAATACTTCGCCTAAATAAAAAAAAACGTCTCGGTGGATTGAAAACCCGAAAGGGCGGTCCAGGCAAAAATTAGAGGCATAAGCAAAAAAAAAAATCATCCCGATGGATTGGAAACCTCAAAAGACAATTCAGGAAAAAGTTAGGGATTCATGGCAAGTAACTACGTCCGACAAGGTTAAAACCCAGCAGTAATGCCATCCATCAAGAGAACTTCAGTCAAGGTCACCTTCGACAGAAGCCCAGAATGTCCAGAATTCTAAGTTGGTAGAAGGATAACGGTCGTTATGTTTCAATGTAGCCCTTTCCCCGAAAATTACCATTTTCTAAACTTTGTAAATGCTCTATGGTATCACGCGCTTGGTTGATTGCCATCCAATCAATAAAATTTGAGCCTTAATGCTTTTGTTTGCAACTCTCATTTATTTTTGCTTTATAGAATCACATTTTTAACATGATCAACGATTCTTGAAACAAAAAAAATGAATTTAAACTTTCAAATTTTTTTCTGATTTTAAAATAATAATGGAAATTCTTGTTGACGGTTGAACATAAAAAAAGACATCGATAGCCTCTCCAAAGGTGATTGAACCTCAAAATGCAGAATCGAAGTACTCTTTCTAAACCAGTACACCCGAATAAAGGACCAACTATTTCAGATGAAATGTCTTATCTGATATCCCCGAAGGAGTTCTTACCTCTGAAGACCAATTGATAATTTTCTCTTCCCAGCAGGGTCTACCCCTCCTAAGCGGGAAGGGATTGATATCTTGAACCAATGATACTTTTCATCCTCCGCAGTGGCCGAGTATCCAATTGTGTTTATTCACTAGTCTCTATGTCGCGTCAGTTTTGTCAGCATAAACATACATACATCATGCACTATTGATTCATATTCATGATTACATTGCATTACTATCACTCTGGTCATATTCATTCCCCAAGTGATAAGTGTCCTCTTTCCGATAGAGTTGTCAGTCTATACTCGACCACTTTGATAACTTGAAGTTCCGAAAGGCAACAAGACATTCAACAGACACTTTTTGGGACATCACTCTGAACTGTAACACCCCTAATATATACCCCCAATTAAATGAAGCAGTAAAAGAAAATTCAAAATTTCATCAGAGTATATTTAAATTATCATGGCATAGACGGGGGAATCACATTATATTGAAATAAATCATACAACACCTGCTCATAAAGATATGCAACAGTGGGGTAGAAATTAACAGAGGAACTCAGTTCCTTACACCCACATTTCAGTTTTTAGAATAAAAGCGGAAAATCTAAAACTGAATATCATATATATATATATATATATATATATATATATATATATATATATATATATATATATATATCAAATGAAACATTTGTCATACATCAAGTTGTACATGCACAAGTCAAAAGATATATATATATATATATATATATATATACATATACAGATAGTCACAAACGGCCTCCCTAACTACCCGGTGTCACATATCAGAGCCGACCGACAAAAGAATGAAGTCCTAAGCTTCACAAAAAGACCTCCAGCAACTCTAATATGCAATGCCTCATAGAGCATTATAAAACAGCAGAAGGGTGAGAAAAACAATCATAATATAATTGCATACAATTATATATAACACAAAATACACATATATACGGTTCTCACCACAACTCACGCCCTAATCCCAACACAATACAACACAAGGCATAATTCATATTTCCACCATCGACACATAACCATATCTCAATTTATCGATTCCATCCACAATTCCACACATAAACAAAACATTAATGATTTATGCAAATGCAAGGGACCGACACCACGACTCTATGCATATGCACATGCGGTACCGACTTCCAATGTTTCTCATCACTAGTTCACTCAGGAACTCTGCGGGAATCATCGCTCGTTACATCACTGTAACTCCCCGTCGGGCATACGATGTCCCCCCATCGCTCACACCCCATACGAACACACGACGTTTATGGATCGCTCACACCCCACACGGGCACACGACCTGATCACTCACACCCCACATGGGCACACGATCGTCTATAACCATCGCTTTCGGTCCTCTTATTTTTAAGGCTATTCATACCTCTTATTTTTAAGGCTCACGATGTTATAGCAGATTCCCTCTGGAATCAAACCGTCACTCAGGACGTCACAAGAATGCATATCATGATGCTTGGCATACAATGACTCATGACATTCAAATACACACGTATATGCATTCACCAAAATCACACTTTGTACTTAAACCCAAAATAATGCATTTAATTGCCATACGGCCACAAATCATCTCAATACCATCTAAACACCTGCATTTACATCATACAACAGCACCTTGCACGATACACACCAGTTACACACAGTTATAACGACAAAAATCGACAAACGACACTATTCCCGATTTCCGACATAATTAAATCGGCTAACAATTTCCAAATCATCATAATAAGAAAGTACAACTCAATAGCTTTCCAACGATACCAAGAATGTAAAAATCGGATAAACGGAACCCAAGTTACGAAAGAAAAACGAAAGCGATATTTTGAAAAGTCCCATTTTACCATTCTCCTGGCCATACGCGTATTTCCCTGAGCCATACGCGTATGGGCAGAGACTCATTTTTCCCAAAATTCACGTGTAAAAGTCCATACGCGTAATGCCCAACACCATACGCGTATGCCCCAAAATGTTACGCGTATCATACACAAATGGGCAGATGGCCGAGAAAATTGAAGATCCATACGCGTATTGGCCCATGCCTCGTCCATGTTACGCGTAATGCCAAGGTCCATACGCGTATGACCTGGAAAAACCAGAAAAATTCCTGCATGTTCTTGCCGTTACGAGTTCAACCCAAAATCCCCCAAATCATCATCCAATACTCAGAAAAACACCAATACAATATCTAACCACAAGTATCTATCATGTACCAACACTAATGAACACTAAAAGCATGATTTCCAACACATTTGGTCGATTTCCAATCAATTTTACATAATATAGGTTTTACTAAATTTTTCCAATTCAATCCAATAACAATCACAAACACACATACATAATCATATACAAGTATACAATAATTGAGTTTCGCACCCTTACCCGATTAAATCGATTCTAGAAGTTGTTTTCTTGATTTTTTCCAAGTTTTTCTTACTATTTCTCTTCTTCTTCTCTTTTCTCCTCTTTTTCTTTCTTCTCCTTTTCTTTCTCTCTATTTTTCTCTCTTTCTATTTCCTATTTTCTACTTAATGAAAAATATCATGAAATGACCAAAATACCCCCACACTCAAATATCTCGCAAACGTTCCCAAAACCCGATAAAATATCACAACATTGAAAAATAACATATTTTCAAATAAAAGTCGAAAATAAAATAAAATAATAATAAAATAATCAATACGACTCGATTAAATAAAAACTGACAAAACTGGGGCGTTACAACTCTCGCCCACTTAGAAATTTTCGTCCTCGGAAATATACCTGAGGCGAACAACTCTGGATACGACTCCCGCATCCGACTCCCCAACTCCCAAGTCAAATTACCCTCAGCAGCGCCTCCCCACGCCACTTTCACAAGTGCAATATCCTTGCCCCTCAATCGCTTCACCTCGCGATCCAAACTCTAACTGGTAGTACCTCAACCGTAATGTTCTCCCTTACTTCCACCTCATCCATCGGAATCACATGCGACGGATCTGGAACATACTTCCGAAGCTATGAAGCATGGAACACATCGTGTAAATTCGACAGATTCGGCGGCAACGCCGCCCTATAAGCCACAACACCCACTCTCGCGGATATCTGGTAAGGACCAATAAACCGAGAAGTAAGTTTCTTTGATTTCAATGCACGACTCACACCCGTTACCGGCGTAACCCTTAAAAATACATGATCACCCTCTTGAAACTCAAGATCTTTCCGTCTCCGATCATGATAACTCTTTTGTCTACTCTGAGAAGCCTTCATTTTCTCTCGAATAAGCTTCACTTTTTCCGTAGTCTGCTGTACCAACTCCGGTCCAACCACCGTCCTCTTACCAGATTTGTGCCAACACAACGGTGTTCGACATCTTCGTCCATACAATGCTTCAAACGCTGCCATTCCAATACTCGAATGAAAACTGTTATTATACGTGAACTCAATCAATGCAAGATAACTATCCCACGCACCACCTTGTTCCAAAACACAAGCTCTCAACAAATCTTCCAATGACTGAATCGTCCTCTCGGTCTGACCATCCGTCTGCGGATGATAAGCCGAACTCAATCTCAATTTAGAACCCAACGCCCTCTGTAAACTTTCCCAGAATCTCGAGGTAAACCTAGGATCACGATCCGAAACAATACTCAATGGAATCCCATGCAACTTCACAATCACACTGATGTAAATCTCCGCCAACCTCTCCAAAGAAAAACTGATGTCAATCAGAATAAAATGAGCCGATTTAGTCAGCCTATCAACAATCACCCAAATAGCATTATGTCTTCGCTGAGTATTCGGTAACCCTGTCACAAAATCCATGGAAATGCTATCCCACTTCCACTCAGGAATATCCAACGGTTGCAACAAACCACTAGGCCTCAGATGTTCCACCTTCGATTTCTGACAAGTCAAACATGCATAAACAAACTGAGCCACATCTCTTTTCAACCCAGACCACCAGAAAATCTTCTTCAAATCTTGATACATCTTATTCGCTCCTGGATGTATACTCAAATTACTCCGGTGTCCTTCCTCCTAAATCATCCTTTTTAACTCCGCATTATCCGGAATACAAATTCTACCTCAGAATCTCAAAACACCATTAACATCCACTTGAAAATCACTATTCGCATCTTTTTCCCCAACCAACATCAAATCTACAAATTTCACATCCAGCTTTTGTTTCTCACTAACAATCATCAGAAAATCATTAGTAATCGATATCATTCCAAGCCTCACGCTATCCGACGTCACTTCACATACAAAACTCAAATCTCTAAACGATTCCAAAAGTTCCCACTCTTTAACCATTAAAGCGGACATATGTAACGATTTTCGGCTCAATGCATCGGCTACCACATTAGCTTTACCAGGATGGTAATTAAAGCCAAAGTCGTAATCCTTCAAGAATTCCAACCATCTATGTTGCCTCATATTTAGCTCTTTCTGATCAAACAAATATTTCAAACTTTTATGATCACTAAAGACTTCAAACCTTGCACCGTAGAGATAATGCCTCCAGATCTTCAACATAAAAACCACAGCCGCTAATTCAAGATCATGAGTAGGATAATTCTTCTCATGCACTCTCAACTGCCTCAAAGCATAAGCCATGACCTTACCTTCTTGCATCAGAACACCACCTAGACCAATCAAAGAAGCATCACAATAAACCACAAATGGTTCATTAGGATTCGGTAAAATCAAAATCGGAGCTGTCGTCAATCTTCTCTTCAGCTCATTAAAACTTTCCTCACACCGAATATCCCAAATGAACGCTTGCCCTTTACAAGTCAATTGGGTCAAAGGAAGTGCTAGCTTAGAAAAACCTTCAATGAACCTTCGATAATAACCGGCCAAACCCAAAAAGCTTCGAATTTCAGTAACAGATCTCGGAGCCTCCCATTGTAGAACAACTTCTCCTTTAGATGGATCCACAGAAATACCATTACCTGAAATTACGTGCCCAAGAAAACTCACCTCCGACAACCAGAATTGACACTTGGACAATTTGGCAAAAAGCTTCCTTTCTTTCAAAACCTGCAAAATAATACACAAATGTTCCGCATGCTCCTCTCGAGACTTAGAATAAATCAAAATGTCATCAATAAACACAACGACAAATCGATCCAAATGCTCGTGAAAAATATGATTCATGTATTCCATGAACACACCTGGCGCATTAGAAACCCCAAACGGCATCACAGAATATTCATAATGACCGTAACGTGTCCTAAAAGCCGTCTTCTGGATATCTTCCTCTTTCACCCTAATTTGATGATACCCTGATCTCAAATCAATCTTACTAAATACACAAGCACCAACCAACTGATCCATCAGATCATCAATCCTTGGAAGAGGATACTTATTCTTAATCGTCACCTTATTCAGCTGGCGATAATCAATACACAACCGCATACTGCCATATTTCTTTTTCACCAATAAAACTAGAGCACCCCAAGGAGAAACACTAGGTCTTACAAACCTCTTTTCCAACAACTAATTCAACTGTTTCTTTAACTCGACCAATTCAGATGCCGGCATACGATAAGGTGCCATAGAAACAAGTCTAGTACCAGGAACTAGATCTATAGAAAACTCCACCTTTCTCTCTGGCGGCAAGTCCGAAATATCCTCAGGAAACACTTCTGGAAATTCACACACAACAGGAAACACATCAAGCGAAACTTGACTATCCACAGTCAAAGATGCAAACAACCCAAACAAGTGAGCTTCATCCGCCAAAAGTCTCTTCAACTCTTTGGTAGATAAGAAACTCGAGTCTTCGTCTTCCTCAAGAGAAGGAAACCTTACCAGCTTATGATAGCAATCAATATGAACCCGATTGAATTGCAACCAATTCATTCCCAGAACCACATCTAAACCTTCCAACGGTAAACACACCAAATCCAACCCAAAGTCTTTACCATAAATGGTCAAAGGACAACTCACACAAACCAAAGAAGTAGTTACTGACCCCATTGCTGGAGTATCAATAACCATCTTACCATCCATCAAAGACAACACAAGATTCAAACGCTTCGCTCACTCAGACGAAATAAACGAATGAGTCGCTTCAGTATCAATAATAGCAACTAAAGGAGTACTATTAATAAAACAAGTACCTCTGATCAGACGATCTGCACTTGAAGTCTGAGTTCCTGCCAAAGAAAATACCTTCCCACTAGCTGGAGCTTGCTTCGGTTTCCGACACTTCGTACTAATATGGCCAGGTTCACCACAATTGAAACACTTCACCACATTTTTCCTGGCACAATCAGCAGCAACATGTCCTACACCTCCATAATTAGTACACTTCCTCAAATCTTTCCTGCACTCAAACTGACGATGCCCCAACTCACCACATTTATAACACCTCAGAGGACCAAACATTCCTCCTCCACCTGGCCTTCGATCAAAAGTACCCCTTTGTTTACCTTTATCCGCTGGTGTTACATAAGGACCACCACAAAACTGTTGCTTCCCTTTCCTCTCGCTCACACTCTTATAATGAGTAGAACGAGCCTTACTGTCCTCCTCATAAATCCTACAACAATCCACCAAATCAGAAAACCTCTGAATCCTCTGATATCCAATTGCCTGCTTTATCTCAGGACGCAATCCATTCTCAAACTTAACACACTTGGAAAATTCCGCAGTCACTTCGGCATAATGAGGATAAAACTGCACAAGTTCCACAAACTTAGAAGTATAATCAACAACAGACATATTACCTTGTTTTAGTTCCAAAAACTCAATTTACTTCTTTCCTCTCACATCTTCAGGAAAATACCTCCTCAAGAACTCCCGGCTAAAAACTTCCCAAGTAATTTCTTCCTCCTCTGCAGCTTTCAACACATGACGTGTACCTACCCACCAATCATCAGCTTCTTCCAACAACATGTGAGTACCCAGTCTCACCTTCTGATCTTCAGCACAATCCATCACTCGGAAAATCCTTTCAATCTCTTTCAGCCATATCTGTGCACCATCAGGATCATATCTTCCTTTGAAGACAGGCGGCTTATTCTTCTTGAACTCATCATTACCTGGAGCATTAGGTGCACCCTGCACAGCCCGAGCCATAGCTTGCATAGCAGCAGCCAAAGCAACATCATTCCTACCAGCCATATTCTATTTATTTCCAATAACAGAAACTATGGTTAAACAAACAACTCACTCAAATGCCAAAACCGACCAGGACAGACACAAACTGACACGAGCTGACACAGACTGGCTCTGATACCACTTAATGTAACACCCCCAATGTATACCCCCAATTAAATAAAGCAGTAAAAGAAAATTCAAAATTTCATCAGAGTATATTTAAATTATCATGGCATAGACGGGGGAATCACATTATATTGAAACAAATCATACAACACCTGCTCATAAAGATATGCAACAGTGGGGTAGAAATCAACAGAGGAACTCAGTTCCTTACACCCACATTTCAGTTTTTAGAATAAAAGCGGAAAATCTAAAACTGAATATCATATATATATATATATATATATATATCAAATGAAACGTTTGTCATACATCAAGTTGTACATGCACAAGTCAAAAGATATATATATATATATATATATATATATATATATATACATATACAGATAGTCACAAACGGCCTCCCTAACTACCCGGTGTCACATATCAGAGCCGACCGACAAAAGAATGAAGTCCTAAGCTTCACAAAAAGACCTTCAGCAACTCTAATCTGCAATGCCTCATAGAGCATTATAAAATAGCAGAAGGGTGAGAAAAACAATCATAATATAATTGCATACAATTATATATAACACAAAATACACATATATACGGTTCTCACCACAACTCACGCCCTAATCCCAACACAATACAACACAAGGCATAATTCATATTTCCATCACCGACACATATCCATATCTCAATTTAATGATTCCATCCACAATTCCACACATAAACAAAACATTAATGATTTATGCAAATGCAAGGGACCGACACCACGACTCTATGCATATGCACATGCGGTACCGACTTCCAATGTTTCTCATCACTAGTTCACTCAGGAACTCTGCTGGAATCATCGCTCGTTACATCACTGTAACTCCCCGTCGGGCATACGATGTCCCCCCATCGGTCACACCCCACTCGGGCACACAACGTTTATGGATCGCTCACACCCCACACGGGCACACGACCCGATCGCTCACACCCCACATGGGCACACGATCGTCTATAACCATCGTTTTCGGTCCTCTTATTTTTAAGGCTCACGATGTTATAGCAGATTCCCTCTGGAATCAAACCGTCACTCAGGACATCACAAGAATGCATATCATGATGCTTGGCATACAATGACTCATGACATTCAAATACACACGTATATGCATTCACCAAAATCACACTTTGCACTTAAGCCCAAAACAATTCATTTAATTGCCATACGGCCACAAATCATCTCAATACCATCTAAACACCTGCATTTACATCATACAACAGCACCTTGCACGATACACACCAGTTACACAGTTATAACGACAAAAATCAACAAACGACACTACTACAGATTTTCGCATAATTAAATCGTCTAACAATTTCCAAATCATCTTAATAAGAAAGTACAGCTCAATAGCTTTCCAACGATACCAAGAATGTAAAAATTGGATAAACGGAACCCAAGTTACGAAAGAAAAACGAAAGCGATATTTTGAAAAGTCCCATTTTACCATTCTCCTGGCCATACGCGTATTGCCCTGAGCCATACGCATATGGGCAGAGACTCATTTTTCCCAAAATTCACGTGTAAAAGTCCATACGCGTAATGCCCAACACCATACGCGTATGCCCTAAAATGTTACGCGTATCATACGCAAATGGGCAGATGGCCGAGAAAATTGAAGATCCATACGCGTATTGGCCCATGCCTCGTCCATGTTACGCGTAATGCCAAGGTCCATACGCGTAGGAACATGCCCCATACGCGTATGACCTGGAAAAACCAGAAAAATTCTTGCATGTTCTTGCTGTTACGAGTTCAACCCAAAATCCCCCAAATCATCATCCAATACTCAGAAAAACACCAATACAATATCTACCCACAAGTATCTATCATGTACCAACACTAATGAACACTAAAAACATGATTTCCAACACATTTGGTCGATTTCCAATCAATTTTACATAATATGGGTTTTACTAAATTTTTCCAATTCAATCCAATAACAATCACAAACACACATACATAATCATATACAAGTATACAATAATTGATTTTCGCACCCTTACCCGATTAAATCGATTCTAGAAGTTGTTTTCTTGATTTTTTCCAAGTTTTTCTTACTATTTCTCTTCTTCTTCTCTTTTCTCCTCTTTTTCTTTCTTCTCCTTTTCTTTCTCTCTATTTTTATCTCTTTCTATTTCCTATTTTCTACTTAATGAAAAATATCATGAAATGACCAAAATACCCACACACTCAAATATCTCGCAAACGTTCCCAAAACCCGATAAAATATCACAACATTGAAAAATAACATATTTTCAAATAAAAATCGAAAATAAAATAAAATAATAATAAAATAATCAATACGACTCGATTAAATAAAAACTGACAAAACTGGGGCGTTACATGAACCATTGAAGATGATATTTTATCTTTCCCAGATTAAAGGAAAATCCCCAGAGAAAGCCTTCTAACCAAAGACTCTCGGTAATACATCAGTCTTTCTCCCAAGAAATTCGATGTTAATGAAGTCATCAGCACCTCAAAATTGGATCACATCACATGACATTTCTCCGAAATGATCTCAAAGAAAAGTATGGTTTAATATCCTCAAACAGAAAGCAGTCTCTCAAGAGACTCATTTTCCCTAGTAGATTCAACAAATGGCATCTCCCACAGAGAAGTTTGCACACCTCTACAGCTCAGATAAATGGGTTTCCCCAGCAAGTCTAACCTCAAATTTTTCCATCAAATGGCGTCTCCTCAGTAATAGCTCGGCGAGAAGTTTGATGAAGACCACTACACATAGCGTTCCTTGTCAAGAAAAGAAAATCGCCAAGAAGAAACTGAGACCAGTTCCTTGGCAGAAGACCAGGATCGAGGTGAATTTTATTTCAAAGAAGAAACTTAGACAAGTTCCTTGGCTGAAGACTAGGATCGAGGGGAAGTTTATTTCAAAGAAGAAACTGAGACCAGTTCCGTGCCTGAAGACCAGGATCAAGGGGAGGTTTATTTCAAAAGAAACTAAGACCAGTTCCATGGTTGAAGACCAGGATCAAGGGAAAGTTTTACCCTTTTCTAAGTAGCATTACTTAGCAAAAGAAGATGGATGAGAAAACTGCCATTCATAACCACTTTCAAAATTTCGGGTATTCCGATATTTAATCCTCTTGCACCCTGAATGTCTGAATACCTTCGCCATTCACACCTTCAGGTCCTAGATGATTAAATAGGGGCATCTGTCATACCCAAAATTTTTACCACCAAGACTTCCCATCATTGTGTGAATCATCACACAATATGGATGTACCATCATACCTCATCAATCTTCTCAAGGATTGTTGAACACTCACTTCAACCAAGAATTAGGGTTTTGAGCTCTCTCAGAGTACTTAGACAAAGGATCAATCAAGAAATGACATGATCTTCAACTTGTATAAACCTCTCAAACACCCATAAAAGGATCAAGAGGTCTCCCATATCAAGAATCAAGCACAAGATTGCAACTTTCCAAGTGGATCGAGCCTCAAGATCGCCAGTGTCACCAAATTAGGGTTTCGGTCGACCAAGGCCTCCAGATGAAATTTTCATCTAGGAATGAGCCAATACTTCAAAGCATGACCCAAGATGCTCAAAGGGACCTTATGGACCTAATCATCAACTCAAAACAACCTCAGGGGAAGCATTCATCAAAAATCAAGAATTAGAGTTTCTTGACCTAATTCACCCCTGAGTTGACTTTTGAGGCAAGACAGGAACCAAGACCTCAAGACATGATTTGAAGGCCTCAAATACACCACATTGATCCATTTACAACAATGGATTAATCCAAGAAGCTTGATTCACAAGTTTCGATTTCATCTGGACCATAATTAGGGTTTTGAAGAAAAAGTCAACTGTATCTTTGACTTTTGACCAAGATATATCCCCAAACCTTGGGACATGATTCAAGACACCCTAAAACACATATGGAATCCATCCATTAGGTTTGAATTAGGTCAAGGACTTGATTTCATAAAGAATCACACAGTTTGGAATTCATCTGACAAAAAGTCAACTGTGCCGAAAATCAAGTTTGACTTTTTGGAAATTTTCACAAATATGGTCCCCCTAAGTAAAACACAATGTTAATATATGATATTTATCATCATTCATCAAGAAAAATCAAGAAAAGTGAGGTTTCTTGCAAAAGGGGCAACCATGAGAAACCAAAATTTTTCTAAGTTATGGAACAAAAGTGATTTGGTACCAACTTTGCAAGGTCATAACTCCTAAACCACAAGGGCATTTGCTTCCATCCAAAGCTCAAATGAAAGCTCTCATGACATACTTCAAAAGTGTCAACTACAAGAGATTCCAAATCCTCTTGGATTTTGAGTTATGGATTGATCAAAATCACAAAAAGTGAAAATGACTACTTTTTCCAACACTTAGTGAAATTTGCAAACAAGTCAGAATCTGTTTCACTTTTTCCAAACTTTGAGGTCATTTTTCACCTTAATCCAAGCTGAACCAAGTCCATTGGTGGACATCAAAGTTAAATTATGTCATGAGAGCTTTCCAAAGAGTACCAGAATTCATCCTAACTCCAGTTGAGTAAAGAGTTACAAGCCTTGAAACATGGCATGAAAACCTGATTTTTCAAGATAGCATGAGGACCAAACTTGTGCCACACGATTTTGCCTTTCAATTCTTGTCACTTTGCCAACTTTGTCATCTTCCAAAAACACAAAGAATCTGATGACTCACTTGGTTCATAATCAAAGAGGCAAGGAATTCAACTTGGCATGTGAAAATCATCATGACATAAAACTTGGAATTCAAATTTGGCAAGGTAACATCAATGCAATGCATTGAGGTGTCATGAACCAGATCACTACACTCCAAACCAGTCAAGATTTCAGTCCAAAACTCTGAGCATTTAAATCTGCAAAGATTAATGGAGTCAAGATAAGAGAGTTGACTTGGCACTTTTTGAATTATCCAAGTCAATGGCTACAAGCTACTGCCATGATCAGCCTCCAAACACTATTGCTCCTAAAAGAAACTTCCTCTACTATAAATAGAGGTTATGTGTGACTGATCAAAACACTCCAAAACCTCTGAATTCATGTTTTCCTCCAAATCACATTCCAAAACCAGATTTTGCTTCTTCTTGAAGTCACTATCGAATTTTCAAATTGAGAGCAAATCCATCAAAACCAATCATACCAACACCTCACATACATCATATATAAGTGATCCATAACCTTAAAACTCACCTGGAACACCTGAATCACAAAGTCACCAGTCATTTACTCAAGCATTTTAGCAAGGTTTCAGTTGAGGTACCACAAGGTGATCCAAGCATCTTCAATCAAGGCTAAGCATTTCAACACACTCCATAGGGTATAATGAAGCTGTCCAGGTCCTTACAACACATCTGTAACATCTCCATCATCAAGCTCAATCACTAGCTGCAAGAGGTAACCCTGAAGCCTTCAAACTCCATACTACATGCATCATAAATGTTATTTCAAGTTACCATCTCGTTTCTGCATGTATACAGAATGTTAACCCTTAATCAACTGCCATGAATCAATCGTGTATGGATTTTCATTGTGTTCATGCTGAAATTAGGGTTCTTGAGGTTATCCTTTGATTTCTCATTCCACACTTAATATAAATGCAATTAACTTATATGGTTGTGATCCTTGTTCAAAAACGAACAAGATTGGTGTTTGAATCATGCAAAACCATTGATTAATCAAAGAGAAAAGTGAGAAAATGCAAATTGGAGCAAAACAGGGCACGCAGGCAAGAACAAGTTGTTCTTGGCGCCCTTTTTCAAACTTTTGAATTTTTGAATTTTAGTTATTTTATTTAATTGATTCAAAAATTAATTTCTCTCTGAATTTTAATGTTTTTGAATTAATTCTTTTTTTCAAAATTCACAAAAATGTTAAATTATTTTATTTTACAAAAAAAATTAATTTATATTATTTATTTAATATAGTTAGAATTTTTGTAATTTATTTCATTTTATTTGTTTTTTAACATTTTAAAATGAAGTTTTCTCCATGATCTTTTCATTCCAAATGAATTTCAAGCTTTCATGTAATTAAACGTGATTTTTCAAAGTTGACAACTTGTTTTTGAATATATTTGATATTTTATATCATTTTTCCTTTGAAAATTATATCATTTAAATTCAAAATTAGGGTTTTCTCTTAATTTTGATTTTTCAAACTTCACATAAACACTCTTGGGCCTCTAATAGAGTGTAAGACCCATCCTTTGTATCATAAATAAATTTTGGGCTTCAGTCATTGTATAAGTCCCACTGTGTTTTCTAAAACCACGGCCCGATCGTCGCGTTTTAAACAAAATCATTTGGGCCTCCCTTTGGTTGTAAGTCCCATTTCAAATCTTTTTCAAAACACTTTTGGGCCTCTAATAGAGTGTAAGTCCCATACCTTTGTAAATAAACCATTTTTTTGGGCCTCAGTCATTGTATAAGTCCCGATACGATTTAAAAATCTCGGCGCGATCGCCGTTTTCAAAACATTTTCATCTGGGCCTACCCTTGTGTTATAAGTTCCATCTTTATTCTTTTTAAACACTTTTGGGCCTCTAATAGAGTGTAAGACCCAATCCCCCTTTGTACATAAATAAATTTAGGCCTCAGTCATTGTATAAGTCCCAATACAGTTTTCAAAACGACGGTGCGATCACTGTCTTTCATTGGGCCTCTCCTTGAATTGTAAGCCCCATCTCTTGTACACAAATAAACTCTTGGGCCTCTAATAGAGTTTAAGTCCCATATCTTTGTAAATACCATAAATTTGGGCCTCAGTCATTATATAAATCCCGATACAGTTTTTAAAATAACGGTACGATCGCTGTTTTGTATATGGGTCTCTCCTCGAGTATAAGCCCCAAACTCCCTTTTAAAACAAATTTCTTTGTTTGATTTAGATTCAAATTCATAGTTGTTATCAAAACTTTCTTCAATTTCTTGAACAACTAACCATACAACTGTTTTTATAACACTGGAAGCTTGCTCGCTTGTAAGTTCTACTAGCTTTCTTTTACATATCTGCTTATATGTTTCATCTGTATATATATACATACACACACACATACACACACACACACACAGATATATATATATATATATATATATATGCATGTATATCTTGCTTAGAGTTTTCCCCGACAATTAGGTCTAGAATTTAGATAAAACTAGTGGTCGCTCTTTCAACACAGTCAAAACTAGTTCCCCATAGGAAATTCCAGATATAGTCTTGCCTCCTCTTGGGCTTATATACTATGGAACAGAGAAAGGCATTATTCTCGGTGAAACTTTTCTCAAGACTGTCACTATTAGAAATTTGTCAAGAAATTTATTTCCCTAGAGATGATTAATTCCCGGTGAAACCTCTCTTGAATTTCTTCAAACCCTAGAACTGTTCACTACAGAAAGGATTATTCTCGGTGAAACCTTTCTGGAACTTTTCTTAGGTTTGGACCACAGGCTTTTTAAAAGCATCCCCAGCCTCCTCTTGGGTTTTGTACAAGGACCCTCAGGCTTCTTAGAAGTTCTTAGCCTCCTCTTGGGCTTAATACAAGGACCCAAAAGACCTCCTACAGGTATAGGACAGAACCTACTCATCATTTTTTAGAGCAGTCCTTTTAGAAGTCAAAATATCAGACCAATTTAGGGTTGATTCTCATCCCTTAAAAGTCAGCCTCCTCTTGGGAATCATACAAAGATAAACCTTTTCATACCAGTAGACTTGGACAATCTAATCTCCTCTTGGATCTCAAAGAAACCCCCAAATTTCCTAAAAGCACAAGAAATACCCTGATTATCTCATCAATCACCAACGAGTTAAAACCTCCATAGGTTTTAAAACTCAATCTTTAAATCCTCACTTTAAATTTCCCCAGCTAGGGTAAAATCACTATCCATAAACCTAAATCAGAGCCTCATGGTATCTGATATTTTCAACTCTTCTGCAATCCCCAGTAAGAGTTGATTTCCCAATTTGGACCTGTCTCTGGATCCCAATGATCCTCAGCAGAAGTTAGCCTCCTCTTAGGCTTCATATAAGGAATTCCCACACCAACCTCCTCTTAGGCTTTATATAATGATTATTCCTCATAACTTTTAGCCTCATTCTTGGGCTTTGTACAAGACACCAATTAATACTTCCCCAGTGGAGTCAACTAACTTTTAGCCTCAATCTTGCGCTTTATACAAGACACCTAAATATTCTCCCGCTGAGTCAGTCAAAACTTTTTAGTCTCAATCTTGGGCTTTGCACAAGACATATAAAACCTCTCCTCATTAGAGTCAATTCTTTTAGCCTCAATCTTGGGCTTTGTATAAGACAGACAAAATATTCCCCAAAAGAGTCAATCTTTTTCTTTTAGCCTCAATCATGGGCTTTGTTCAAGACAGAAAAAAACTCCCTAAACAGAGTCGACCTTTTAGCTTCAACCTTGGGCTTTAATCAAGGCACACAAAAATCAAACATCCCCTTAGAGGAAATAAAAAATCTCTCTGTAGGAAGACATTTTCACTGTACATCACACATCAAAACAGACAATCAAACAAACCCTAAACCCAGATAACTGCTGTAAGTGGCACACTTATTGATTCAAAAATCCAAGATGTGGTCCATCTCTTATCCAGGTAAAAAGCCTTATTTCATCTAATTGCTGTAAGTGGCAAGCCTCTGGATTATTTACATCCAAGCCAATGCCCCTCTCTTAGTATGAAAAACTCCTAAGGAAAAATGACATTGCTCTCCACAGAGTTAAAGTTTTCTCCTTCAGGACAAATCCCTTATAAAGGAAATTATGGCATTGCTGGATTCCATACATCACAGTTAAAGTAATTCTCCTTTATAATTAGTTACCCAACAATTGTGATAAACAGATGAAATATCTCCCTTTAGAGATGACAAATTCTCTGTCAGTCAAACTTTTCAGCTTCACTCTTGGGCTTTGAACAAGACATAAATAACCCTTTCAGCTTCAATCTTGAGCTTTGAACAAGACACCAGACATCATCTTTACTCCCATAGAATAGGAGGAACTACGATTGCTCTGATTTCCCTGTTTAATTTAACGGGAATACGTAGGCATAAGATTGCGAAATCTTAGCTAGCATACATATCAAAAACCTTAGGTCCAGTACCTTACCAAAAACATCGAAAAACCAAAAATCAACAAAATACTCCCTCTCACCAATCCCAAAGGAGAAACTTTCCCATTCATGATAGATAAAAACCAATAAGTAGAATAACAGAAGAAAATTCTAAACAATCTATGGATAACGATATATAGGATGGGTAATTGACAACTCCTCATTGTATAACCTGACCTCGGACCCCCCAATCTCTTAGCATTTGTTAAAGAAAACATTTGTGTGCAAGGTTAGTTTTAGTTAGCTTCCCTTTCCTTTCTAGCTTCATAGGATAAATAAGAAATCAGAAAGTAGCACCCAATTCCAACCAATGGCGATACGAAAGTCGCGTCACCGATAAAAATCGCACGCTACACGCGCCGATCTTCAAACTACTCAGAAAGAATCAAAGCTGTGTATGGACAGAAGACTACCAAAAAGCTTTTAACAACATCAAAGAATATCTGTTGAATCCGCCTATCTTGTCTCCTCTAGTGGAAGGAAGACCACCGATCATCTACCTAACAGTCTTGGAAGACTCCATGGGTTGTGTACTTGGCCAACAAGACGAAACAAAAAGAAAAGAGTCTGCCATCTACTACCAAAGCAAGAAATTCACTGACTGTGAAACTCGATACTCTATGCTCGAGAAAACTTACTATGCTCTGGCTTGGGCAGCCAAACGTCTTTGCCAGTACATGATTTGCCATACAACTTGGTTAATCTCAGAAATGGATCCAATAAAGTACGTCTTTGAAAAAACTGCTCTCACGGGAAGGATTGCCCGTTGGCAGATGTTGTTATCGGAATACGACATCGAGTACCATGCTCAAAAAGCCGTCAAAGGAAGTATTTTAGCCGATCATTTGGCTCATCAACCAATTGACAATCAGGTATCAGTCAGATTTGACTTCCCAGACGAAGATGTCATGTACTTAAAAATGAAAGATTGCGATGAACCGTTACCCAATGAAGGGCCAGAACCAGGTTCCCAATGGGGACTAATATTCGACGGAGCTGTCAACACTTATGGAAACGAAATTGGGGAAATCATCATAACACCTCAGGGTACCCATATTCCTTTCACTGCCAGATTGACATTCAAATGTACAAACAACGAGGCTGAATACGAAGCTTGTATCATGGGTCTCGAAGAAGCTATTGATTTAAGGATAAAGAATTTGGATGTGTATAGAGACTCAGCCCTTGTTATCAATCAGATCAAAGGAGAGTGGAACACATACTAATTAGGACTGTTTCCTTACAAATATTACGCGAGAAGGTTGTTACCATTCTTCAACAGAATCGAGTTTCATCACATGCCTCGTGAAGAAAATCACATGGTTGATGCACTAGCCACTATCTCTTCCATGATTAGTGTAGGTCAATGGAATGACTTACCAAAGATTGACATAATACGCCTTGAAAGGCCCGATTATATCTTCATGGTTGAAGTAGTCATAGACGACAAACCTTGGTATCATGATATCAAGTGCTTCCTTCAAAGACAGGAGTACCCACCTGGGGCATCGAGAAAAGTTAGGAAGACTCTTAGAAGACTGGCAGGAAACTTCTTTCTGAACGGTGATACACTCTATAAGAGAAACTTCGACATGGTTTTGCTCAGATGCGTAGACAGACCAGAGGCAAACATGTTGATAAAAGAGATTCACGAAGGATCCTTTGTCACTCATGCCAATGGACACATGATGGCAAGAAAAATTCTGAGAGCAAGATACTATTAGCTGATAATGGAATCTGATTACTACAAGTACATGAGGAGGTGTCACAAATGTCAGATATACGCTGACAAAATCCATGTACCGCCAATGCATCTTAAAGTTCTTTCTTCTCCATGGCCTTTTTCTATATGGGAATCGACATGATTGGTATGATTGAACCCAAAGCTTCAAATGAACATCGGTTCATCCTGGTAGCCATTGACTATTTCACCAAGTGGTTCGAAACACCTTCATACACCAATGTAACCAGACAAGTGGTGGTCTAATTTATCAAGAACAATCTCATCTACCATTATGGTGTTCCAAGCCAGATCATTACTGACACTGGATCCAACTTGAACAACAAGATGATGAAAGAGTTGTGTCCTGAGTTCAAGATCGAACACCATAACTCATCTCCCTACCGACCTAAGATGAACGGAGCAGTAGAAACGGCTAACAAGAACATCAAGAAGATCGTTCAAAAGATGGTTGTAACCTACAAAGACTGGCACGAGATGCTACCCTTTGCTCTTCACAGTTATCGCACATATATCCATACCTCAACAGGGGTAACCCCTTTCTCTCTAGTATATAGCATGGAGGCAGTGCTCCCCATAGAAGTAGAGATCCCATCAATCAGGGTATTGATGGAAGCTAAGCTAACAGAAGCTGAATGGTGTCAAAGTTGACATGAAGAACTGAACCTTATCGAAGAAAAGAGAATGACAGATCTATGTCACAGTCAGTTGTATCAGCAGAGAATGAAGAAAGCGTTCGACAAGAAGGTCCGACCCCGTGTCTTCAGAAAAGGAGACCTCGTGCTCAAGAAGATACAATCATTTCTCACTGATTCTCGGGGCAAATGGACTCCAAATTATGACGGCCCTTACGTGGTCAAGAAAGCCTTCTCAGGAGGTGCCTTGAGACTCGCAACCATGGATGGAAAAGAGTTTGCCTACCCCTCGAATGTTGATGTAGTCAAGAAATACTTCGTCTAAATTAAAAAAAAACGTCTCGGTGGATTGAAAACCAGAAATAGTGGTCCAGGAAAAAATTAGAGGCATAAGGAAAAAAGAAATCATCCTAATGGATTGGAAACCTCAAAAACAATCCAGGAAAAAGTTAGGGATTCATGGCAAGTAACTACGTCTGACAAAGTTTAAAATCCCAGCAGTAATTCCATCCATCAAGAGAACTTCAGTCAAGGTCACCTTCGACAGAAGCCCAGAATGTCCAGAATTCTAAGTTGGTAGAAGGATAGCGGTCGTTATGTTTCAATGTAGCCCTTTCCCCGAAAATTACCATTTTCTAAACTTTGTAATACTCAATGGTATCACACGCTTGGCTGATTACCATCCTATCAATAAAATTTGAGCCTACTGCTTTTGTTTGCAACTCTCATTTATTTTGGCTTTATAGAATAACATTTTTTAACATGATCAACGATTCTTGAAACAAAACAAAAAATGAATTTACTTGTAAAATTTTCTTCTGATTTTAAAATAAGGATGGCAATTCCTGTTGACGGTTGAACATCAAAAAGGACATCGACAGTCTCTCCAAAGGTGATTGAACCTCAAAATGCAGAATCGAAGTACTCCTTCTAAACCAGTACACCCGAATAAAGGACCAACTTATTCAGATGAAATGTCTCATATGATATCCCCAGCGGAGTTCTTACCTCTGAAGACCAATTGATAATTTTCTCTTCCCAGCAGGGTCTACCCCTCCTAAGCGGGAAAGGATTGATATCTTGAACCAATGATACTTTTTATCCCCCTGCAATGGTCGAGTGTCCAGTCATGTTTATTCACTAATCTGTATGTCGCGTCATTTTTGTCAGCATAAACATACATACATCATGCACTATTGATTCATATTCATATTCACATTGCATTACTATCACTCTGGTCATATTCATTCCCCAAGTGATAAGTGTCCTATTTCCAAAAGAGTTGTCAGTCTGTACTCGACCACTTTGATAACTTGAACCTCCGAAAGGCAAGAAGACATTCAACAGACACTTTTCGGAACATCACTCTTCACCATTGAAGATGATATTTCTCACTTTCTTGGATTAAGGAAAATCCCAGAGAAAGACTCCTAACCGAAGACTCTCGGCAATACATCGGTCTTTCTCCCAAGAAATTCGATGTTAATGAAGTCATCAGCACCTCAAAATGGGATCACATCACATGGCATTTCTCCGAAATGATCTCGAAGAAAAGTATGGTGTAATATCCCCAAACCGAAAGCAGTCTCTCAAGAGACTCATTTTCCCTAATAGAGTCAACAAATGGCATCTCCAACAGAGAAGTTTGCACACCTCTACAGCTCAGACAAATGGGGTTCCCCAGCAAGTCTAACCTCAAATTTTTCCATCGAATGGCGTCTCCCCAGTAATAGCTCGACGAGAAGTTTGATGAAGACCGCTACAAATAGCGTTCCTTTTCAAGAAAGAAACTCGGCAAGAAGAAACTGAGACCAGTTCCGTGGCTGAAGACCAGGATCGAGGGGAAGTTTATTTCAAAAAGAAACTGAGACCAGTTCTGTGGCTGAAGACCAGGATCGAGGGGAGGTTTATTTAAAAAAGAAACTGAGACCAGTTCCTTGGCTGAAGACCAGGATCGAGGGGAAGTTTATTTCAAAAAGAAACTGAGACCTGTTCCGTGGCTGAAGACCAGGATTGAGGGGAAGTTTATTTCAAAGAAAGCCTGAGACCAGTTCCTTGGCTGAAGACCAGGTACGAAGGGAAGTTTATTTCAAAGAAGAAACTGAGACCAGGATCAAGGGGAGGTTTATTTCAAAAGAAACTAAGACCAGTTCCATGGCTGAAGACCAGGATCAAGGGGAAGTTTTACCCTTTTCTAAGTAGTATTGCTTAGCAAAAGAAGATGGATGAGAAAACTGCCATTCATAACCACTGTCAAAATTTCGGGTATTTCGATATTTAATCCTCTTGCACCCTGAATGTCCGAATACCTTCGCCATTCATACTTTCGGGTCCAAGAAGATTAAATAGGGGCGTCTGTCATACTCCAAATTTTGACCACCAAGACTTCCCATCATTATGTGAATCATCACCACAATATGGATGTGCCATCATACCTCATCAATCTTCTCAAGGATTATTGAACACTCACCTCAACAAAGAATTAGGGTTTTGAGCCCTCTTAGAGTACTTAGACAAAGGATAAATCAAGAAATAACATGATCTTTAACTTGTCTAACCTCTCAAACACCCATAAAAGGATATATAGGTCTCCCATATTAAGAATCAAGCACAAGGTTCAACATTCCAAGTGGATCAGGCCTCAAGATCGACAGTGTCACTAAATTAGGGTTTTGGTCGACCAAGGCCTCCAGATGAAATTTTCATCTAGGCATGAGCCAATACTTCAAAGCATGAACCTTGTATGCCTAACACGAAGACCCCACTTAGAGTAGATCTTTCTATGAAGTTTCTCATAAAGCAGCTAGCCTGTTGCATGATGAAACTTCTGATTATGGTCTATGACTCTAAGGACCTTTTCGAACCCATTCCATCTATGGTAGTTGTGTAATACTCCCCCAAGGAGCACGCCTTTTATGATCAATGCAAAGACCCCGCCTAAAATAGATCTTTTTCATGAAGTTTGTCATAAAACAGTTCGCCCGTTGCATGGCGAAATTCTGATTAAGGTCTGTGACTCTAGGAACCCTTTTATCCAAACTCTTAGAGCTAACCTTGTGAGTGGGTTTCTTGGGTAAACAAAACTTAGAAAAATCCCGATATGAGGCATACCTAGTTAAGTTTGTTTTGTTTTGTTATCCATACCATTACCTGTACATAATGTGTGCATCATGCCATCATGAAAGTGTTTTTTGACATGCAATTATTTTCCTTTTAGGGAATCATATTCATTTAAGGTTATTAGCTTAGCATCAGAGAGTAAGTATGATCCGAGAAAAGAGAAAGACCTTGCAGTTCAAAGTCATCATGCCTGATGTGAACAAACTGAAAGTGCATGTGGCTAAGTTACCTGGTTACATCAGAGTTACCTTTGAGGGAAAGTATGGAAAGATATTGGACCTCCTTACTGTCAAGTTTTATCCCAAGGCTATCACAGTCACAGTTCTACGATCCGGATCTCTATTGCTTTTTATTCCAATATTTTTAGTTGACTCTGACTTTTGAGGAATTTGAAAAGTCCTTGATGATTCCTTTGAAGGAGATGATGCCTTACACCAGCCTAGGGCAGATGCCTACAGTCAAAGACCTTGCTTTAGCTATTTAGGTTAAGATCACAGAGATGGACGCTAATTAGAAGAAAAAGGGTGATTTATTTGTGGATCTTAGAAGGGATTCCTAGAAAAGGAAGCAGAAACGTTAGTATGAGCTCGAAACTGGGTGGCTTTTAGGGATGTATTAGCTCTTCTCACCTATGGGCTGGTACAATACCCAACCTATGACAAGTTTATTGATTCGACGACAGTAAGTATCTTTTGGGTTGTGTTGACTGATAAGGTGAATATGATTCTTGCATTACTAGATGATGTTCTATATTCTCTTCATGGGCGCCATAAGCAGAAGGGTAGTAATGTACTTTTTTTGTCTTCCACTGTTCAATGATTAGATGACTTTCCATGTATTTAAAGTGGGTCCTTATATTGGAGATATGAGTGGTGAAGAGTAGGCCCAGACTTTGGTTTCGCAGACCGGAAATTCCATTACATGGTATATAGGGAAGCTTAATGTGGAAGAAATCATCGTTAGTTGCGGCAGTTTCCCTAATGTGCCTTTAATTGGAGCCAAAGGTTGGATAAGCTATAACCCTTTTTTAGCTTTGCGACAATTTGGATATCCCATGCGCAATAAGCCAGAGGATAAAAAGTTGGAAGAGATGATCTTACTTGGTATGGGGGATGAGAATCCATCGTTGTTGCATAAAATCGTCAAGGCTTAGAACAAGGTTCATGCCAAAGGGGTTGAATTAGGAAGGAGGGATATCACAACGGAGGAGTCTTTTGCCCTTTGGGTCAAAGAAAGGGTGAAAGAAATTAAGCTTCCATTCACGATTAATGTTCCCGCTCAACCTGTTATACCTGAACATATTCCCATCTCCAATGAAGAAGATGATGAGATGAGGACCACGATTGCAAGACTAACTAAAGAGAACAAGGAGTTACAATCAGGGCTAAACAAAGCAACGAGTGAGAATATGGGGCTCAAAAGGAAGAAAGACCATAAAAAGGAACTATTGGCCCAAAGTTGAGAGAGGTCCAAGGTTGAGCAAGATCTCAAAGAGAGAGTTCAAGAATTCTTAGCTGAAGCTGACAGTGGGTTAGGATCACTTCACGAACAATTAGAAAGAGGTAAGAAAAAATGACGAGAGTGGAAGTATTGGTGGATTTTTGCAACCAAACAGAAGATGGAAGTAAGAGAGAGACTTACAGCTCGAGTATGAAACCTCAATATTTCCCTCTAGAACTCAGAAGTAAGAGTGGAACAAGAATGCCGCCACAAGGAGAAGGATCTGGCTGCTTCTCGAGTTACACCCAAGAATTAGGAAGAAAAGTGCCAAGAGGCAGAAAACGCCAAAGGATGGGCACAACACTGGAAGGATATATTTGACTCCTTACAAAGGGAAAGCTTAGATTGGATGAATGAAGGGGAACACGTGAATGAGAACTTGGATAGCTATGAGGGAACCATCCACTTTCTGCATGCAGAGAGAGATAGATATCTTGAAAAGTTCACCAGTCTTATGGAGTTCTGTAATTGGCTAACCATGGGCATGCCTTGGAAGCTAAAGGATGCTCTAAAAGACCTAGATAGAAACAACACCCACCCTTCAGTTGTCATCTTTGTTCTGTTCTATGAGGACTTAATGTAGAGGTTCAAGGAAGAATTGGAAGATCTTAAAGGATGAAATTCGACTGTTTGATTTTTGTGTTGTAGTTTTCTTTATTTCTAAAAATAATTATACTTGATCCTTGTATCTTACTTTGAATTGAATGAATGAAGATTTTGGCTCTCTTGCACTAATCTTTGGCCTATCTCTTTTTCCGTTCTCATGATATCTTTGAATGCTTTCTAAATAACAACGAATCTAAACAGTTACCTGAAAATGAAAATAAACATAAAAACATTTTTTCACCACCCACGTGCATTAATTGCACATCATGTATTTCATTTCTCAAACAAAAACTCATTTCACCTCTCCTCATCTCCAGTAATTCAAACTGATTCCTCAATGTTAGTATGCTACTCGCTTCAATACATAAAGAGTAATGGATCCAGTTCAACAAGAACAAGCTGCAATGAGAGAGAAAATCGACTCCATCAAAGGAAAAATCGATCAAATTTTAGAGACCATGCTGACTCTAGGCAGAACAGAAGATGAGATTCATGTTGCCACCGCCGCAAAGAATGACACTCCTAATCAATGGCCTATTTCACATTCAGGACCAGCAGTTCCCGTTCCCAATCCTGTGATTTATGGTATTCCTCCTGGTTACACTCCTCTGCTTGAGGGAACTCACGTGCCTCATCTAGTACATACTTCCGGGGTCGCTGATGGATTTGTTGAACAAGGGCCGTATGTTATCAATCAAATCCCCATTCCTCGCACTAATGAGGAGCTTCAAGAAGAGTACGCAATACAAAATTATAATAGGGCTGCTCTGGTGGTCTATCCTGTTGTTGCTCAAGATTCCGAAGCTATCCAAATGTGTCATGCCTTGGTAACAAACGGAGGGTCATGGAGAGACAAAACTTAACCAGCTTGAGTGCTCTAGAGATGTGTCTGGTACCGGATGTGGTGAATCCCTCTAAATTTAAGGCGCCATAATTCAAAAAATATAAGGGAATCAATTGTCCTAATATCCATTTGAAGATGTACTGCCGAAAGATGGTTGCATATGCCAGGGATGACAAACTCATGATTCATTGTTTCCAAGATAGCCTGACTAGAGCGCCTTTAGAATGGTATATGCAATTGGAGCACAATAACATATGTACTTGGGCTAAGCAGGATGATGCATTCGTGAAGAAATACAAACACAACACTAATATGGCTCCAAATCGTACTTAATCCAGAGTTTGACTCAAAAGAATGTTGAATCTTTTAAAGAATACAGGCAACGTTTGAGAGAATTGGCTGCAAGAGTGCATCCACCCCTAGAGGACAGTGAATTAATTAATATCTTCATGGGTACTCTGTAGGGCCTGTACTACGAAAGATTAATCAGCAATGTGTCGTCGAGAATCTTAGATATGGTAATTGTTGGTGAAAGAGTAGAAGAAGGTTTAAAAAGTGGTTAAATTCAAGGAGGCTCTAGCAGCCAAGATGGGATAAAGAAACCTTTCAATGGGTTTAAGAGGAAAGAGGGTGAGACCAGTGCCATCTTCTTTCAAATGGGAAAATCACCACATAGAGCGCCTGCTCCAATACCTTATTGTAGCGAGCGATTTTTTCGGTGACGCGACCACCTTATCGTTGAAGTTTGGGTTTTCCTCCTCGAGGAGAAATGGTGCTACTTTCTGATTTCTTATTTATCCCATGTGTAATACCCCAAATTTTGACCACTTAGATTTCCCATCATTGTGAAAATCATCATCACAATATGGATGAACCATTATGCTTCATTAGTCTCCCCAAAGATGGGTGAGCATTGACTACAATTAAAATTAGGGTTTCAAGCCCTCTCTGAGTGCTTAGACAAAGGATCAATCAAGAAATGACATGATCTTCAACTTGTCTAATCTCTCAAACATCCTCAATGGATCAAAAAGGACTCCCACTTCAAGGATCAAGCACAAGGCTGCTCCCTTCTAGGTGGATTAAGTCTCAAGATCGACAGTGTCACCAAATTAGGGTTTTGGTCGACCAGGGCCTCCAGATGGAAATTTTTCATCTGGGCACAAGGCAATGATCCAAAACATAACCTAATATACTTCATGGAACCTCATAAACCCATGCATCAAGTCAATTTTGCCTCAGGGGATGCATTCATCAAAAATCAGGAATTAGGGTTTCTTGACTTAATTCACCCCTAAGTTGACTTTTGGGACAAACCATGAGCCAAGACCTCAAGAGATGATTTGAGGGTCTCTAATATACCATATTTATCCATTTGGAACAATGGATTGATCCAAGAAGCTTGAGCAACAAGTCTCAATTTCCTCTGCACCACAATTAGGGTTTTAAGGGAAAAGTCAACTGTAACTTTGACTTTTGACCAGGACATGCTCCCAAACCCTAATACATGATTGAATATACCCTATGACACCCATGGAACATGTCCATCAAGTTTGATTTAGGTCAAGGACATGATTTCCTGAAGAATTGCACAGTTTGGAATTCATCTGATAAAAAGTCAACTGTGCACAAAAGTCAACTTTGACTTTTTGAGATTTTTCACCAAAATGGATTTTTAACCCTAAAATGATGTTAATGTATGATTTGGATCATCATTCATCAAGAAAAATCAAGAAAAGTGAGATAACTTGTAAAAGGGGTAACCATAAAACTTAGAAATTTTTCTAAGTTAAAAATAAAATGGCAAAGGTACCAACTTTGGAGGACCATAACTCCTAAACCACAAGGCCATTTTTCCTCATCCAAAGATGGATTTGTAGCCCTCATTATCACCTACAAAAACTTCAACTACAAGTCATTCCAATTCATTAAGGATTTTGAGTTATGGAGTGATCAAAGTGGCTGAAAAGTGAAAATGTCACTTTTTCCAACACTTAGTGAAATTTTCACTAAGTCAGATTCTGCCTCACTTTTTGCCAAATGTAGGGGGATTTTTCACTTGGAATCAAAAGAGATCAAAACCAAACTTGTTCAAACAGTTGTTGTATCATGTAAGAGCTTTCCAAAATGGCCAAGAACATTGCCAAATTCAACCTACACCATGAGATACAACATTGCCAAGTTGCCTTGCTGAAATCTGTCAAGGCAAGGCAGAATTTGCAACTTTGGTCGATTTGCCAAAATCATCCAAATTCAATTGCTCCTATCCACTTGGACACCTCAGAGGATTGAATCTAAAGGGGACATTCACTGAGCCAAGCCTCCAAAGTTCATGGAACAAGAAATAGCATGTTGAACCTAGAATGGCCAAAATGGGGACAAGACTTCAAATTTGGAATGTGGCATTCAATGGAACCATCAAGGTGGCATGGACTGAGCCATTCCCATCTGAAATCAGTCAAGACTTATCCAAGACCAAGGGGACCAAAGCTCTGTGCCCTAACCTCTAGTCAATGGCTAGAGGAGACTTTCATTTCTATTGGCCAACATTGAGGAAACACCTGCTGCAGCTGCCATTCACTATTCCTTGCAAAACAAACTTGCTCTACTATAAATAGAGCTCAATTGTGGTCAGTTTAAGTACACCAAAGCCATCTAACAGATGCTTTCCTCAAAATCTCTTTCTCTTGGCAAAAATGCCTTTCTTAGCAAGGTAGCTATCGGGTTTTGAGTTTGAGAGCAATTCTGCACAAACCAATCACTCACACACCTCACATACATCACATATGAGCTGATCAAACACTCACATAACTTCTGAAACACCAATTTCATGAAATCACCAGCTGGTTGCTCAAGGTTTTAACCAAAGTGCAGCTGAGGTGCCACAAAGTGATCCAGCCAATTTCAATCAAGTCCAACCATCCAAACACAATCCATAGGGTGTAGGGAAGCTGTTCAGATCATCACAACTCATCTGTAACACCTCCAAATCAAAAATCACTTTGAACTTGCTGTCACGACTTGGAGGTAAGCACATACTTGGTCATCTCTCAATCTATGCATATTTCCTCGCACAATAATTTGGCCATATGTTCATAATCATGCATGGAATGTTTTCCCTCAATTAATTGCATTGTTTGAATCGTGTATCAAAAATCCTAGCCTTCATGCAGAAATTAGGGTTCTTGAGGTCTCTTCGTGATTTCTTGTTGTATGTTTAATTTAAATGAAATTAAAGTACATAGCCATGATCGTGAGGTTGAGACGAGCATAATGATATGTGGATTGCATGATATGATTACGTATTCATGGATATTGGATAGAAAATGCAAATCTGAGAAACCAAGAACACGCGCGTGTTCTTCAGCTTGTTCTTGGCGCCATTTTTCATAAATTCAAATATTTGAATTTTGTGATTTTGTTTAATTGATTCAAAAATTAATTTCTCTCTGAGTTTTAATGATTTTGAGTTGATTCTTTTTTTAATAATTCACAAAAATGTTAAAATATTTTATTTTCCCAAAAAATCCCAAAAATATTATTTATTTCATATAATTGATATTTTTGTAAAGAATTAATATTTTGATTGTTTTTGGCATTTTAAATATTTTTTCTACATTGATTTTGCAACTTTTAATGCTTTCTAATTATTTTGTAGGTCAATACTTAATTTTTGAAGCATTAATCCAAGATCACAATTTGTTTTCCATGTGTTAAACAATTTTTGATCATTTTAATTGAATTTTTATTCAATTAAATACATTTTGGAAAACAAATTAGGGTTTTGGATTAATTCAACCTTCATAAATCATTTTCAAAACACTTTGGGCCTCTAATAGAGTGTAAGACCCAACCCTTTGTAAATACAACCTATTTTTTGGGCCTCACTTATTGTATAAGTCCCGTTGTATTTCAAAAAAGTTCGACGCGATCATCATCCGTTGAAAAACAAAACCTTGGGCCTACCCTCGAGTAGTAAGACCCATTTCTTTTTTTTAAAAACATTTTGGGCCTCTTGAGAGAGTGTAAGACCCATCCTCCCTTGTACAAAAACTTTTTGGGCCTCATCCATTGTATAAGTCCCTCTGTACAAGTAAACGGCGCGATCGTCGCCCGTTTAAAAATAAAAACCATCTGGGCCTACCCTCGAGTAGTAAGACCCATTTCTTTTTCTTAAAACATTTTGGGCCTCTATTAGAGTGTAAGACCCAATCCCCCTTTTAACCAAAACATTTTGGGCCTCACTTATTGTATAAGTCCCTCTGCGTTAAAAGAAAACCTCGGAGCGATCGCCATTTTTAAACGAAAAATCATTTGGGCCTACCCTCGTGTTATAAGCCCTACTCTTTTCTTTAAACCTTTTTGGGCCTCTTGAGAGAGTGTAAGACCCATCCCTTTGTACAGAAAACCTTTTTTGGGCCCCAGTCACTTGTATAAGTCCCTCTGTACAAAGTCACACAGTGCGGTCACTGATAAAACCCTGGGCCTCTCCTTGAGCTGTAAGCCCCAAATCTTTCTTTTTCGAAGCACTTTCTCCTTTGATTTTGAATATACTATTGTTTTCAATCTTTCTTTGTTGAACAACTAACCCAACAGCATGGAAGCACTCCAACCGAGTAAGTGGTTATCGCTTTCATTTACTGCTTTCATATATATATAAACTGTATTGTGGGGCTGCTCACTGTAAGTCTCCTTTCATAAACTCATATCAACTGTGTAATAATAGTATAGATATTTCGAGTTTCCCCGGCAACTACGTCTAGAACTAGGTGACGCCGTTTCACTTCTTCGTAGAAATAGACGCCTAGATCCCCAATAGGAGCACCAGATACAGTCTTCTCTTCGGCTGTCCTCCTTAGGAATCGTCAAGAAGCTCTACTCCCCAAGATGAATGTATTCTCCGTGAATGGCATCTTTGAGTTTCTTCCAAATTCTCGAACTTTCCTGACTTGATCTATTCCTTGTGGATAGCTTGCCTTGAATGTCTCGGGGTATGGGTACCCACTACGGTCATAATCTTGGACCTTAACTAAGGAACCCTCTTTAAAAGCTAAAAGGCACTGGATAGTAAACCTCGCACGTTTACCAGTGGTTTTTATCTTTAAAAGAGTTATCTCTCCTAATGGAAAGGAGATGATAGACCCACGGGCTTCTTAAAAGCATCGGCCTCCTCTTGGGCATTATTCAAGGACACTACGGCTTCTTAGAAGTATTCACAGCCTCCTCTTAGGCTTCGTATAATGATCTCTTCCTCTGGGAATGATAGCCTCCTCTTGGGCTTCGTACAAGGACCCGTCGGCTTCTTAAAAGTTTCCAGCCTCCTCTTGGGCTTCGTACAAATTGTCCCGACGACCTCCTAGAGGTATAGGAACAGAACTTAGTTATCCTCGTAGAACAGTCCTTTCATAGAGTCTACTACTGTTTCTCACAGCATAGTACAAAAGATAAAACTCTAGACTTGGACAGTATAACTTCCTTGAGTCTCAAAGACATTCTCAAGCACCCTTCGTTAAATAGGAAGGAAACCCGCAGACTCGGACAGTCTCAATACCCTTTGGATTTCCCATTTCCTCAAAGAGAAGGAAATATCCCTGATCCTCAAATCAAATCCCTGATTACAGTGTTGCTCATATAAGAACTGATTTTCTCTTTAAAAATCAGTATATTGGATCTGTCACTCAACTGAAACAGTTACAATAGCCTCCATCTCGGGCTTTGTACGAGATACCAAAATTCTCCCCAGTGGAGTCAAAACAACCTTTTCGCCTCTCTCTCGGGCTTTGTACGAGATACAAAATCACTCTCTTGTTGAGTATAAAAGATTCTCCTGTTGAGTCAACCCTTTTAGCCTCTTTCTCGGGCCTTGTACGAGACACAAATTAGCCTCCTCTTAGGCTTTGTATAACGATATGCCCCACTGGGTCAAACCCTTTTAGCCTCTTTCTCGGGCTTTGTACGAGACACAAAATAGCCTTCTCTTAGGCTTTGTATAACGATATGCCCCACTGGGTCGAACCCTTTTAGCCTCTTTCTCGGGCTTTGTACGATACACAAATTAGCCTCCTCTTAGGCTTCATATAAGAAAACCACTAGTTAATCCAATTAACCTTTTAGCATCAAAGTTGTGCCTTGTTCACAGTACACAAACATCAACAACTCCTTTCCCATCATCTAATCGCTGTAAGCGGCAAGCCTCTGGATCATCTACATCCATGCCACTGTCCCTCTTTTAGCATGAGAAATACCTAAGGAAAGATGGCATTGCTCTAAACTGAGTTAAAGTCTTCTCCTTCAGGTTAAAACCCTTTCTTCGGAAATTATAGCATTGCTCGGATCCGCGTATCCCAGTTAAAGTAATTCTCCTTCTCCCCTCTTTAGAGATGACAAATTCTCTCTAAAGTCGAGGTCTTTCAGCTTCACGTCTTGGGCTTTGAACAAGACACAAATAGAACTTTAGCTTCACATCTTGGGCTTTGAACAAGATACAAACTATCCTTTCACTTCACGTCTTGGGCTTTGAACAAGACACCAAAACACCCATTTCCTCCCATAGAATAGGAGGAACTACGAACGCTCTGATTTCCCTGTTTCGGTAAACGGGAATACGTATGCATAAGATCGAAAGAAAAGATCTTAGCGAGCACAATCAACAAAAAACCCAAATCCCATATCTCCGTCAATCAAAAGCAGTATTTCAAAAACATCAGTCCTGACATCCTAATCCTAATTCCCTGCCAGAAACCTTCTGCCCAAGCCCTAGAAAGAAAGAAACCTGTATTGGCGAAAATACAAATAACCAGTACAAAAGCCCCCCACATTGATCGCATCCGTAACTTAACAGACCGCTGTTTAAACTCAGTATGCAAGTAGGGTTAATTGGAGACATCTATTTCCCTTCCTTATTCTGCTCACAATAGGATAAAAAATGAATCGACCTGTAGTCAAAGCTCAAACCGCAGAGAGCGACCAGCGCTTAAGAACCGCGTCCAAAATTGCTTGCTACAGAAAAGTGGCGCCCACCGTGGGGCCCGTTCAAGGTTAGATCTAGGCATGGTCTTCCTTCTCTTCACTTATGTGAAAACCACAGATTGGGGCTTCCGCCGGGGAACCCATTTCTGTCAGGAACTTAGGAATCATAGCTTTATAAGTCTAGGATGATTAGGACAAATATATATACTGCTTTTTCTAATTGCTATACGTGTTTATTTTTCTGCTACTGGGAATGCGTGTGATGCCGCATGTGGTGAGAATGAGTATACACCTAGAAAATCCAACCCTTTCGTAGTGCGGAAACTATCGGAAATAGTTGTTACGCGATACTACCCTCATTTGAGGCTGGTGATCTATTCTCGGTGAATGGCACTTACTCTAAGATTGCACACAACTCGCTGGCGATCCGCTTGTTGTTTTACTTTCCTGGGAGGAGCTGATGATAATGAGTACAGGTACAAAAATCACCCTAGTATAAACCTTTGGGGATGGGTAGAGCCTTGACTTCATGACAACGACCCTCTGACCCCATGTTTTTTCTATGTTTTTGTGTGCTGCATTCATGCATTCATTTAATAAAACATTAAAACATTCAAAAAATTTCTCTTCTAGTCTCTCTGTTTTTCAAATTAAACTAAGACTGTGATTGCAAATATCAGAGAAAAAGATTACGCTAATGGATTTCGGTAGAAGGAGAACTCACCAGTATACCTTCAAGGTTCCAAAATTAGGGGATTTGAGAAAGTTAGCAAGGATGATCGTTAACCCAGAGGCTTTCAGAGCCAAGCACGGTGGTTTGCTACCACTGTTAAGAGTCTATGTGATTAAGGGGATCATGGACGCGCTCATTCAATTCTACGATCCGGTTTATCACTGTTTCACATTCCCAGATTACCAGCTATCACCAACGCTGGAGGAGTATTCTCATCTGACTGATTTATAGATCACTGATCGAGCTCCATTTTCTGGACTGGAAGAAATTCCAAAGAATCAGACTATTGCAATAGCAATTCATTTGGACGAGTCTGAGGTCAGGACTCACATGACCACTAAGGGTGGCATCCAAGGTTTGCCAGCCCAGTTCTTGACAAAGAAAGCTCTGTACTTCGCTAGTATAGGGAACGGGACTGCTTTTGAAAGCATCTTTGTCTTGCTCACCTACGGGTTATTTTTGTTTCCCAACATCAATAACTTCGTCGATATCAACGCTATTAAGGTTTTTCTCATTGGAAACCCTGTGCCGACTTTGCTCGCAGATGCGTATCATTCTGTACACTTAGGAAATTTGTATAGCGGAGGGGAGATCACATGCTGTGTACCTTTGCTCTACAAATGGTTTATCTCTCACTTGCCCAAGTCTGCTGCTTTTTGGGATTGCAAGAGTGTCTTACGTTGGTCGCAGAAAATCATGTCTCTTACCAACTCTGATATAGATTGGTGCAATAGGATTTATGAGGGAATCAGAATCATTGACCGTTGTGGAAACTTCCCTAGCGTACCCCTCATAGGAATTAAAGGAGGAATCAACTATCATCCGATATTAGTTCTTCGTCAATTTGGATACCCGATGAGACACATCCCACTGGGTGTTCATCTGGAAAGGTCTTTTCTTCAAGGAAGGAGAAAACGACAGAGCACTAAAGATGGAAATAGTGCAAGCTTGGAAACATGTTCATAAGAAAGGACGAGAGTCTCTGGGAAAACCGGACTGTGTCTCGGTGGAGCCTTATATCCATTGGGTACAATCTAGAGCTCTCAAGCTAAAGATGCCTTATCCTCGTTATGGAATTCTTCCACCGAGGGTAACTGTCATGTACTTCATGACGGAAACTGAAAAGCTTCAGGTTACTCTCAACAAAGTTCAAAAGGAAAGAAGGTCTTGGAAGAACAAGTACCGCACCCTCGACGTAGAGTGTGTCCAAATACAGTAACTACTGAAAGAAAAGGATGCTCTGATTAAAATTTTGGAGCAGCATGCTATAGAGAATCAAGATGACCACAGGAATTTGCTCGCTCCTTTCACTTGGCAAAGGAATGACAACCCGACAACGGCCCAAGCGCCCCGGTCAAAGAAGAGGACTCGGGACCCATTAGTTTAGGTTTCTATTTCTGCACTTTGTAATCTACTGTATTTCCATTTCTGTAATCCTTTGGAATTCAATAAAAAGGGGTTTCCCCACTGTTTGATATTTGCAATCTAATTGTCGAAGATTATTTTGATTAAACCAAAAAACAATTAATATAATCATTGCATTCATCATTCTCACATCGCGTATTCTTCTTCCCTACGAATCTCACGTTTGTGTCTCGATTCTAGAGTCAAATTGTCTCATTCGTATAATACTCGGTCCAATCGTCAGAAAAGGATGGATGATATTGAGGAAGAAAATAGAGAGTTGAAAGAAGAGATCGACTCTCTGAGAGAGGATATGAGAAAGCTTCGTAACGACATGCAAGCCATGGCAGAAGCTCAGCTACAAAGAACTGCGATCTCAGAGATCACCTCAACGCCCATCATAGAAAAGTATGATCCTAGGTATCAGATGCCGAAAGATCGTCCTTGGGGCATGCCTGTTAACTATATCCCGGAAGGATATGTTCCGCCGATCACTGAAGATCAGGGAATTGCAACAGAAGCCGCTGGGCCTGAAGGTTACAAACTTCGGGAAAGCGAAGATGCCAGGGGCATACTCAAGACTCCTGAAGGTTACAAACTTCGGGAGACGCCAAGACTTAATGCCGTAGTCACGGTACCACCCCCTGTGGTGCACACTGTCCCAGAAGGACAGATTCCACAGACACCTTCTGGTAAGAAGGAAACTATGTTTGACAGAATGGAGGAATTCCAGGAACAGTTCTTGGAAATGCAGAAAGAGCTGCAAGCCATTCGCGGTCAGGATCTATTTGGAAAGGACGCCGCAGACCTCTGCTTGGTCCCTAATGTGAAAGTCCCGCACAAGTTCCAAGTGCCCGACTTTGAAAAATGCAAGGGTAACTCTTGCCCTCAGAGCCATCTGGTGATGTACGCTCGGCGGATGTCAGCTCAGACGGAGAATCAGGACCTGCTGATTCATTACTTCCAGGATAGTTTAACCGGTGCCGCACTCAAATGGTACATAGGTTTAAACCGTACTACGATCAGTACATTCAGAGATCTTGGTACTGCCTTCGTCCAAAAATACAAGTACAATTTGGACATGGCACCCGACAGATATCAACTCAGATCAATGTCACAAAAGGACAAGGAAACCTTTAAGGAGTATGCTCAAAGGTGGCGTGAAATTGCCGCTCAAATTTGTCCACCTCTTGAGGAAAAAGAGATGACAAAGATCTTCATAAAGACCTTAAGCTCATTTTACTATGACCGAATGGTTGCCAGTGCGCCCAGTGATTTCACCGAAATGGTCGGAATGGGTGTACGTCTTGAGGAAGCCGTCCGAGAAGGACGTTTGGTAAAAGACACTGGATCAACGAGCGGTACTAAAAAATACGGTAGCGCTCTCCCTAAGAAAAAAGAGCAAGATATTGGGAATATCTCTCTCGGAAAGCAAAGACGACGTTATCAGCCAGTAGCAGTTATTACTCTTGCTATCGGCCCCGCGCCTGTTCCTATGTATCAACCTCGGGTTGCGCAGAGCCAACCTGACCAACAAAGGACACAACAGCCTCTTCAGCAGGCTCGTCCTCCATATAACAACAACCGTACAACACGGCCACCAGGATTTGATCCTATACCCGTAACGTACGCAGAGCTGTTTCCGTTACTGCTGGATAAGGGGCACATTCAGACTAAGTCTCCCCTTTCAGTTCCAGAAAATCCGCCTTTTTGGTTTAAGGTGGATCAAACATGCCCTTATCATCAAGGAGGTCCAGGGCATAACATTGAGACTTGTCTCAATTTCAAATCCGACGTGCAAAAGCTTGTTAGGAGCGGGCTCTTATCTTTCAAAGATACGAATCCCAATGTTCTTACGAACCCGCTGCCTCAACACGAGAAAGCTGCAGTCAATCTGATTGAGAAAGAGACTAACAATGTCTATCAAATTCACGATGTACTCTTGTTGAAAGACCAATCTGGTCAAGATGCATTGTAGACAGAGTGGATATGGCCATGTGCCACCTCATAATTATCACCAGTGTGATATCTGCTCTAAAGACAACCAGGGATGTTCTGTAGTGCAAGCAGCTCTACAGGAACAAATGGATCTTGGATGGATCCAAGAGCACCGAGTTCGTGGAGTTAACATGGTTTACACGAATTCTAATGCCATTCAAAACCACGACATCCGTGCGATGAATGTCAACTTGGTGGCGATGCACTCAAGGCAAAGCCAGTATCATAATCTGCCGCGGCACGATTACAGTTCCTGTCTGATTTGCTCGGTAAACAAACAGGGATGCTCTTTCATACAAGAGGCCCTCCAGCATCAGATGGATCTTGGATGGATCCAAGACTACCATGATAGGAACTCCTATCAAATCAACATGGTTCAGATCCTTGACATTCGCGTGATGAATACCAACCTGGTAGAGTTACATGCTGAGCAGGTCTGACTTGGATTCTTAATATCACATGACTATCAAAATTGTAAAGCAGGTTGCGAAAACGATCGAGGTTGTACCCTTGTCCATGAGGCACTTCAGCACTTGTTAAAACACTGGTGGATGCCAATCTATATGGACGAAGATACTCAGCAGATTAGTATCAATCACAGGAATCCTACTTGTCGTCAAAGTCAGGATGTCTGATCAATGGGAGGTAACCTAGTGAGGTTACATTGCATTCAAAGTGGGCGTGGCCAGGTGCCACCACACAATTATGACAGTTGCAGTGTCTGTTCGGAAAGTAACCAAGGGTGTTACCTTGTGAGAGCAGCTCTCCAGGGTCAGGTCGATCATGGAAAATTCGTCCATATCCAGGTTCTGGACCCATCAACTGGACGCCGAACTACCTCGCCGATCAAGTCGAGGATGTTGTCACGATCTCTGGTCATCACCAGATCAGGGATGTTTATGTCATCATCCCTCTACTTAATGAATCTAGAGTTCCCAATCGGGAACGGATCAAGGTTACTTATGATGGTCAGAAAAATCAGAAGGTTCCCATAGTCATCTATCTACCGGGGCCGCTACCGTATGAATCAGCTAAGGCAATCCCTTACAAATACGGTGCAACAATAATCGATAATGGAAAGGAAATTCCATTACCCTCCGTCGTGAATATTGCAGACATCAGTCATGTAACACGGAGCGGTCGAATCTTCAACCGAGGGGTTGGAGAATCCAACAAAGAAAAGGAACTTCAGGCGGAAATTCCTGATCCACCAGTCGGTCAATCTAGTAATCCCGACTTTTCAAAAGACAAAGATGAGATGCTAAAGCTCATCCAAAGGAGTGAATACAACATTGTTGATCAACTGTTACAGACTCCTTCAAAGATCTCAGTATTATCAATGTTACTCGGTTCAGAAGCACACAGAGAGGCTCTACAGAAAGTCTTAGAGCAAGCCTTTGTGGAACAGGATGTAACAATCAGACAGTTCGATAGTATTGTCTCTAACATCACTTCCTGCAACAATTTGGGATTTAGTGATGAAGAATTACCCGAAGAGGGTCGCCGTCATAACATGGCGCTCAACATTACAGTTAACTGCCAGGGCGATGCTTTAGCCAGCGTGCTGGTAGACACAGGGTCAGCCCTGAATGTTATGCCGAAGTCCACTTTGGTGCAATTATCGTTCAAGGGCCCTCCGATGAGGATCAGCGAGGTCGTCTTCAAAGCATTCGACGGATCCAGAAAAACAGTTATCGGCGAAGTTGATCTTCCCATAACTATTGGTCCTCACACTTTCCAAATCACTTTCCAGGTCATGGACATCCGGGCAACATACAGTTGTTTATTAGGAAGACCTTGGATACATCAGGCTGGAGCGGTTACTTCAACCCTCCACCAAAAGCTAAAGTTCGTCAAGAATGATCAACTTGTCATGGTTTGTGGGGAACAAGCCTTGCTTGTGAGTAACTTATCATCATCTACTTGTGTGGAACCCGAGGAGATTATTGGAACTCAGTTCCAAACACTATCGGTGAGCAAGGACAATCAGTCCAAAGAAGGAACTTCAATTTCTTCATACAAAGATGCTATCAAAGCGGTCGAGAGTACCGATACGACAGGATGGGGACGACTTGTCATTCCTATTGACAATAAAACAAAGAAGGGTCTTGGTTTTTCTGCAACCTGTACCCAGACAGTTGCCAACGATGAAAGTCTTCATCCCCTTCAAAACTTCTTCCACAGTGGAGGTTTTCTTCACCCCGTGTCTCAGATAGTTCATGCTATCAATGAGGAAGATCCCTCTGATGCAGATGAAGGGTGGAAGTCCTACCTTAATGAGGACGGTTATATGTCTCAGGAAGAGGTGCCTATGCCTTTTCGCTTTCCTACAGAAAGTCTGAGATTTATACCAAGATCAGATGTCGAAATGATCTACGGATATTGTGATCCGGAAGGATGTCGTGCTATGCCAAATTCATTAGAGGAAGACACTCTGATGAAAGACAATTTTGACCACAATTACTATGGCCCGATGGATGGCCTACCAATGTGGCAGCCTTACCCAGGAAACTTGGGGCAAGAAAGTCAGCCGAGTAATGAAACTCAGCTGAGCATCATTGAACAGAATACCTGTGTCCCCACCGTGTCATGGGATCAACACTCAGGTCATTCGGAAACTACTCAACATGAAGATGAATTCGCAACGTTCGCAGGACTAGAATTCATCAATTATGCTTTTCCCGAGGTCAACGTCATCGAGAGAAATGACTCCTCCAGTTCCAAAGAAGTTTGGGACACTTTGGGACAACCAAGTGGAAAATACGACTATATGGTCAAGTACACTGCTCCCGAAAGCTCTCGTATCAGGCTCGAAGATATCCAGTCAAATGGATGGGGAGATACAGCTGAGTGCACCAATGCTATGCAAAATGCAACAGAGGAATTCTCCTGCGACAATTCTGCCTGGGAGACAGATTCCAACGATCCTGCTCCGCCAGAAATCAGTGTCATTTCTGAAGACAAATCAAGGAAGGTGCCAAACTTTGTGATTCACCGAGGAGTTCGCCGCCAATGGGTTGCCGTCGAGGTTCCAAAGGTCGTTCGTCAGTCAAAGTAATCGCCATCTTTAACCTTTCACCTTGCCCAGGTGAAATGGATGTTTTGATAGGGCTCGTTTTCTGTAAATTTCCCTCTTCGCTTTGCCCAAAGCGACAGAGTTTTGTTTTATAGGGCTGTAGTTTCAAGATTCGACTTGTTCATTAATAAAATAACGTCGTTCTGTAATTCCCACATTAATTGCTGTTTTCTCTTTTTACTTTTTCAGAAAATGGTAATCCTAAAAAACATTCAATAATAAAAACAAGCAGTAAAATCAAAACACTGAACACACTTACATTTTCTCTATCTCTTCTAAACACGAATCATCACGTCATGCAGATTGCTTGTTTTATACCCCGTTGAAACATACGATCCGATGCCTTCTTCCAACTTTGAGTTCCCGGTATTCGAGGCTGAAGAAGAAAATGATGACAAAATTCCAGAAGAGATCTCCCGACTACTCAGACAAGAGGAAAGGTCCATCTAACCTCACAAAGAGCCATTGGAAACAGTAAACTTGGGTTCAGAAAAAGAGAGAAAAGAAATCAGGATTGGGGCACTGCTCAGTCCAACTGCCAGAGAGGGTTTGATAAAGCTTCTCAAAGAATTCCCCGATGTGTTTGCTTGGTCCTATCAGGATATGCCAGGGTTGGATACTAGCATCGTGGAACATCACTTACCGTTGAGATTAGATTGTCCGCCAGTAAAGCAAAGGTTGAGACGCACTCACCCGGACATGGCCATCAAAATCAAAGAGGAGGTACAGAAACAGATCGATGCGGGTTTCCTCGCTACATCTGAATATCCTCAATGGTTAGCCAACATCGTACCCGTTCCCAAAAAGGACGGAAGAGTCAGAATGTGTGTCGATTACAAAGATCTGAACAAGGCAAGTCCAAAGGACGACTTTCCTTTACCACACATTGACATGCTGGTTGACAGCACAACAAAGTTCAAAGTATTCTCCTTCATGGATGGATTCTCGGGCTATAACCAGATCAAAATGGCGCCGAAAGACATGGAGAAAACTTCGTTCATTACCCCATGGGGTACCTTTTGTTACAAGGTAATGCCGTTCAGTTTGAAGAATGCCGAGGCAACCTATCAAAGGGCCATGACTACTCTGTTTCATGACATGATACACAAAGAAATTGAGGTATATGTCAATGATTTGATTGCAAAATCAAGAACAGAGGATGAGCACGTTGAACATCTGTCAAAGTTGTTCGAACGTCTAAGAAAATTCAAGCTCCGCTTGAATCCCAACAAGTGAACCTTCGGTGTCCGTTTGGGGAAACTACTAGGGTTCATCGTCAGCCAGAAAGGGATTGAAGTTGATCCTGACAAGGTCAAGGCCATTCAAGAAATGCCTTCTCCGAAAACTGAAAAACAAGTCAGAGGATTCCTGGGACGTTTGAACTACATCTCTAGATTCATATTCCTCATGACCGCGACATGCGCGCTGATCTTCAAGTTACTCAAAAAGAACCAGGATTGCGTTTGGTCAGAAGATTTCCAAACCGCCTTCGACAGTATCAAGGAATATCTGTTGAATCCTCCGATTCTATCACCTCCAGTGGAAGGAAGACCACTGATCATTTACCTTACAGTCCTAGACGAAACTAAACGGAAAGAGTCTGCCATTTACTATATGAGGAAGAAGTTCACCGATTGTGAAACTCGGTACATGATGCTTGAAAAAACTTGTTGCGCTTTGGCTTAGGCAGCCAAACGTCTTCGCCAGTACATGATTCGTCATACTACTTGGTTGGTCTCCGAAATGGATCCAATCAAGTACGTTTTCGAAAAACCTGCTCTCGCGGGAAGGATTGCCCGTTGGCAGATGTTACTATCAGAATATGACGTAGAGTACCATGCTCAGAAAGCCGTTAAAGGAAGTATTTTAGCCGATCATTTGGCTCATCAACCAATTGACGATCAAAAATCAATCGGGTTTGACTTCCCAGACGAAGATGTCATGTATCTAAAGATGAAAGATTGCGAGGAACCGCTACCCAGTGAAGGGCCAGAACCAGGTTCCCAGTGGGGACTTATCTTTGACGGAGCAATCAATCATTATGGAAACGGAATTGGGGCAATCATTGGTACCCCTCAGGGTTCCCACATTCCTTTCACTGCCAGACTTACGTTCAAATGTACGAACAACGAGGCCGAATACGAAGCATGTATTATGGGTCTCAAAGAAGCGATTGATTTAAGGATCAAAAACTTGGACGTATACGGCGACTCAGCCCTGGTTATCAATCAGATCAAAGGAGATTGGAACACATACCAATCAGGATTAATTCCTTACAAAGACTACGCAAGAAGGTTGCTACCTTTCTTTGACAGAGTTGAGTTTCATCACATCCCTCGTAATGAAAATCACATGGCTGACGCATTAGCCACTCTCTCTTCCATGATCAGTGTAGGTCGATGGAATAACATACCTAAGATCGACATAATGCGCCTTGAACGGCCCGCTTACATCTTCGCGATTGAAGCAGTCATAGACGACAGACCTTGGTATCATGATATCAAATGCTTCCTTCAGAAACAAGAGTACCCATCTGGGGCACTCAGAAAAGATAGAAAGACCCTCAGAAGATTGGCTGGAAACTCCTTCCTGAGCGGTGACACTCTTTATAAGAGAAATTTTGACATGGTCTTGCTCCGATGCGTCGACAGACCAGAAGCAGACGTGCTCATGAAAGAAATTCATGAAGGATCCTTTGGCTTTCATGCCAACGGACACACAATGGCGAGAAAAATTCTCAGGGCCGGGTATTATTGGTTGACCATGGAATCCGACTGCTATAAGTACATGAGGAGGTGTCACAAGTGTCAGATATACTCCAACAAAATTCATGTACCGCCATCACATCTCAAAGTTCTTTCTTCCCCGTGGCCATTTTCCATATGGGGAATCGATATGATTGGTATGATTGAGCCCAAGGCTTCAAACGGACATCGGTTCATCCTGGTAGCCATTGATTACTTCACTAAGTGGGTCGAAGCAGCGTCATTCGCCAATGTAACCCGACAAGTGATGGTCCGATTTATCAAAAACAATATCATCTCCGTTATGGTGTTCCAAGCGAGATCATTACTGATAATGGATCTAACTTGAACAATAAGATGATGGAAGAGTTGTGTGCAGAGTTTAAGATCGAACACCATAACTCATCTCCCTACCGACCCAAGATGAACAGAGCGGTAGAAGCGGCTAACAAGAACATCAAGAGGATTGTTCAAAAGATGGTTATAACCTATAAAGATTGGCACGAAATGCTACCCTTTGCTCTTCATGGTTATCGCACATCTGTCCGTACTTCAACAGGGGCTACCCCTTTCTCTCTAGTATATGGCATGGAGGCAGTGCTTCCCATAGAAATAGAGATCCCATCAATCCGGGTATTGATGGAAGCAAAACTCACCGAAGCTGAATGGTGTCAAAGTCGACACGACGACCTGAACCTGATCGAAGAGAAACGAATCACGGCACTATGCCACGGTCAGTTGTATCAACATAGAATGAAGAGGGCGTTCGACAAAAAGGTCCGACCTCGTGTCTTCAGGAAAGGAGACCTTGTGCTCAAGAAGATACAATCATTTCTCACTGATTCTCGGGGCAAATGGACCCCAAATTATGATGGCCCTTATGTGGTCACGAAAGCTTTTTCAGGCGGTGCCTTGAGGCTTGCAACCATGGACGAAGAGGAATTTGCCTACCCCACGAATGTTGATGTAGTCAAGAAATACTTCGCCTAAAAAAAAAAAAACGTCTCGGTGGATTGAAAACCCGAAAGGGCGGTCCAGGAAAAAGTTAGAGACATGAAAAAAAATCATCCCGATGGATTGGAAATCTCATAGTACAATCCAGGCAAAAGTTAGGGATAATGGCAAGTAACTATGTTCAACAGAGGCAAGTCCCTCAGCAGCAGTTACAACATCATCTATCGGAGGAAATCTCCAGTCAAAGGTCATCTTCGATGAAAGCTCTGGATGCCCCAAATTCAAAGTTGGTAGAAGGATAGTGGTCGTTATGTTTCAACGTAGCCCTTTTCCCTGTAAATTACCGTTTTCAAACTTTGTATATACTATTTGGAATCACGCGTTTGGCTGATCTCCATCTTATCAATAAAATTTGAGCCCTTGTGCTTTTGTTTGTAATTCTTTACTTGTTTTAGCTTTACAGAACGACGTTGTTTAAACTTAATCAGTGATTCTTGATATGAAACAAAAATGAATTTACTTGTTAAACTTTTTCTGCTTTTAAATTAGAGATGGCATTTCTTTTGACTGTTGAACATCAGAAGAACATCGATCGCTTCTCCCGAAGTAAGCAAACTTCAAAGTGCAGAATCAAAGTACTCCTTCTAAGCCAGTATGCCTGAATGAAGGGATCAACTGTGTCAGAGACCTTGTTTCGTCTGAGACGCCTCGGCCGAGTTCTCATCTCCTAAGCCCGATCAACATAGCTCCCAACGAGACTATCTCTCCTAAGCAAGGTGGAATTGCTATTTTGAATCAACGGTACTTCTTTGCCCCGCGATGGCCGAGTATCCAATTGTGTTTATCCATTGGTCTGTATGTCGCGTCTGTTTTGTCAGCATATACATACATACATCATGCATTGTTTATTTGCATTCACATTTCATATTGCATCACTATCACTCTAGTCGGTCTTGTCCCCTAGTGGTAGAAGTCTTCTCAATGGAGTTATCAGTTCTTGCCTCGTCAGGAAATACTGGGTCTGAACAACCTCGCTTCCAGTTTAATTCTGGAAAGAAGTTGGTCCTTGACCACTTTGATAACTTGAACCTCTGAAAAGCATGAGAACACTTTCAATAAACATCACTCTTCGCCATTGAAGATGATATCCTTGCTTTCCCGGATTAAGGAAAATCCACAGAGAAAGCCTCGTGATCAGAGATTCGGCAGCACGCCAATTTTGCTCCGAAAAACCACTGATGAGAAGGTCATTGGCACCTCAAAATTGGACCCCATCATATGGCGTTTCTCCAGGAAGATCCCGAGAAAAGTATGATGAAAGATCCCAAATGAAAACAGTCTTTCAAGAGACTCGCTTTCCCCAGTAGAATCGACAAATGGCGTCTCCAACAGAGAAGTTTGTACAACTCTACAATTCAGACGTTGGGTTCCCCAGCAAGTCTGACATCAAACCTTTTTCTGTCAAATGGCATCTCCCCAGGAAAATTCGGCGAGAAGTTTGAAGAAAAACCGCTACACATAGCGTCATTTGTCAATAAAGTTTATTGACAAAAGAAACTAAGACCAGTTCCTTGGTAGGAAACCAGAACGAGGGGAAGTTTAAATCAGAAACTTAGACCAGTTCCTTGGTAGGAGACCAAGAACGAGGGGAAGTTTAAATCAGAAACTTAGACCAGTTCCTTGGTAGGAAACCAGGATCGAGGGGAAGTTTAAATCAGAGACTGAGACCAGTTCTTGGTAAGAGACCAGGATCGAGGGGTAGTTTACCTTTTCTAAGCATCATCGCTTAGATAAAGAAGATGAATGCGTAAGCTACCATTCATAACCACCATCAAAATTTCGGATATTCCGATATTTAATCCTCTTGCACCCCGAATGCCCGAATCCCTTCGTCATTCACACCTTCGGGTCCAAGAAGATTAAATAGGGGCATCTGTAATACCCCAAATTTTGACCACTTAGATTTCCAATCATTGTGAAAATCATCATCACAATATGGATGAACCATTATGCTTCTTTAGTCTCCCCAAAGATGGGTGAGCATTGACTACAATTAAAATTAGGGTTTCAAGCCCTCTCTGAGTGCTTAGACAAAGGATCAATCAAGAAATGACATGATCTTCAACTTGTCTAATCTCTCAAACATCCTCAATGGATCAAAAAGGACTCCCACTTCAAGGATCAAGCACAAGGCTACTCCCTTCTAGGTGGATCAAGTCTCAAGATCGACAGTGTCACCAAATTAGGGTTTTGGTCGACCAGGGCCTCCAGATGGAAATTTTTCATCTGGGCACAAGGCAATGATCCAAAACATAACCTAATATACTTCATGGAACCTCATAAACCCATGCATCAAGTCAATTTTGCCTCAGGGGATGCATTCATCAAAAATCAAGAATTAGGGTTTCTTGACCTAATTCACCCCTAAGTTGACTTTTGGGACAAACCATGAGCCAAGACCTCAAGAGATGATTTGAGGGTCTCTAATATACCATATTGATCCATTTGGAACAATGGATTGATCCAAGAAGCTTGAGCAACAAGTCTCAATTTCCTCTGTACCACAATTAGGGTTTTAAGGGAAAAGTCAACTGTAACTTTGACTTTTGACCAGGACATGCTCCCAAACCCTAATACATGATTGAATATACCCTATGACACCCATGGAACATGTCCATCAAGTTTGATTTAGGTCAAGGACATGATTTCCTGAAGAATTGCACAGTTTGGAATTCATCTGATAAAAAGTCAACTGTGCACAAAAGTCAACTTTGACTTTTTGAGATTTTTCACCAAAATAGATTTTTAACCCTAAAATGATGTTAATGTATGATTTGGATCATCATTCATCAAGAAAAATCAAGAAAAGTGAGATAACTTGTAAAAGGGGTAACCATAAAACTTAGAAATTTTTCTAAGTTAAAAATAAAATGGCAAAGGTACCAACTTTGGAGGACCATAACTCCTAAAACACAAGGCCATTTTTCCTCATCCAAAGATGGATTTGTAGCCCTCATTATCACCTACAAAAACTTCAACTACAATTCATTCCAATTCATTAAGGATTTTGAGTTATGGAGTGATCAAAGTGGCTGAAAAGTGAAAATGTCACTTTTTCCAACACTTAGTGAAATTTTAACTAAGTCAGATTCTGCCTCACTTTTTGCCAAATGTAGGGGGATTTTTCACTTGGAATCAAAATATATCAAAACCAAACTTGTTCAAACAGTTGTTGTATCATGTAAGAGCTTTCCAAAATGGCCAAGAACATTGCCAAATTCAACCTACACCATGAGATACAACATTGCCAAGTTGCCTTGCTGAAATCTGTCAAGGCAAGGCAGAATTTGCAACTTTGGTCGATTTGCCAAAATCAGCCAAATTCAATTGCTCCTATCCACTTGGACACCTCAGAGGATTGAATCTAAAGGGGACAATCACTGAGCCAAGCCTCCAAAGTCCATGGAACAAGAAATAGCATGTTGAACCTAGAATGGCCAAAATGGGAACAAGACTTCAAATTTGGAATGTGGCATTCAATGGAACCATCAAGGTGGCATGGACTGAGCCATTCTCATCTGAAATCAATCAAGACTTATCCAAGACCAAGGGGACCAAAGCTCTGTGCCCTAACCTCTAGTCAATGGCTAGAGGAGACTTTCATTTCTATTGGCCAACATTGAGGAAACACCTGCTGCAGCTGCCATTCACTATTCCTTGCAAAACAAACTTGCTCTACTATAAATAGAGCTCAATTGTGGTCAGTTTAAGTACACCAAAGCCATCTAACAGATGCTTTCCTCAAAATCTCTTTCTCTTGGCAAAAATGCCTTTCTTAGCAAGGTAGCTATCGGGTTTTGAGTTTGAGAGCAATTCTGCACAAACCAATCACTCACACACCTCACATACATCACATATGAGCTGATCAAACACTCACATAACTTCTGAAACACCAATTTCATGAAATCACCAGCTGGTTGCTCAAGGTTTTAACCAAAGTACCGCTGAGGTGCCACAAAGTGATCCAGCCAATTTTAATCAAGTCCAACCATCCAAACACAATCCATAGGGTGTAGGGAAGCTGTTCAGATCATCACAACTCATCTGTAACACCTCCAAATCAAAAATCACTTTGAACTTGCAGTCACGACTTGGAGGTAAGCACATACTTGGTCATCTCTCAATCTATGCATATTTCCTCGCACAATAATTTGGCCATATGTTCATAATCATGCATGGAATGTTTTCCCTCAATTAATTGCATTGTTTGAATCGTGTATCAAAAATCCTAGCCTTCATGCAGAAATTAGGGTTCTTGAGGTCTCTTCGTGATTTCTTGTTGTATGTTTAATTTAAATGAAATTAAAGTACATAACCATGATCGTGAGGTTGAGACGAGCATAATGATATGTGGATTGCATGATATGATTACGTATTCATGGAGATTGGATAGAAAATACAAATCTGAGAAACCAAGAACACGCGCGTGTTCTTCAGCTTGTTCTTGGCGCCATTTTTCATAAATTCAAATATTTGAATTTTGTGATTTTGTTTAATTGATTCAAAAATTAATTTCTCTCTGAGTTTTAATGATTTTGAGTTGATTCTTTTTTTAATAATTCACAAAAATGTTAAAATATTTTATTTTCCCAAAAAATCCCAAAAATATTATTTATTTCATATAATTGATATTTTTGTAAAGAATTAATATTTTGATTATTTTTGGCATTTTAAATATTTTTTCTACATTGATTTTGCAACTTTTAATGCTTTCTAATTATTTTGTAGGTCAATACTTAATTTTTGAAGCATTAATCCAAGATCACAATTTGTTTTCCATGTGTTAAACAATTTTTGATCATTTTAATTGAATTTTTATTCAATTAAATACATTTTGGAAAACAAATTAGGGTTTTGGATTAATTCAACCTTCATAAATCATTTTCAAAACACTTTGGGCCTCTAATAGAGTGTAAGACCCAACCCTTTGTAAATACAACCTATTTTTTGGGCCTCACTTATTGTATAAGTCCCGTTGTACCGCCATCACAAAATTCATGTACCGCCATCACATCTGAAAGTTCTTTCTTCCCCGTGGCCATTTTCCATATGGGGAATCGATATGATTGGTATGATTGAGCCCAAGGCTTCAAACGGACATCGGTTCATCCTGGTAGCCATTGATTACTTCACTAAGTGGGTCGAAGCAGCGTCATTCGCCAATGTTACCCGACAAGTGATGGTCCGATTTATCAAAAACAATATCATCTACCGTTATGGTGTTCCAAGCGAGATCATTACTGATAATGGATCTAACTTGAACAATAAGATGATGGAAGAGTTGTGTGCAGAGTTCAAGATCGAACACCATAACTCATCTCCCTACCGACCCAAGATGAACAGAGCGGTAGAAGCGGCTAACAAGAACATCAAGAGGATCGTTCAAAAGATGGTTATAACCTATAAAGATTGGCACGAAATGCTACCCTTTGCTCTTCATGGTTATCGCACATCTGTCCGTACTTCAACAGGGGCTACCCCTTTCTCTCTAGTATATGGCATGGAGGCAGTGCTTCCCATAGAAATAGAGATCCCATCAATCCGGGTATTGATGGAAGCGAAGCTCACCGAAGCTGAATGGTGTCAAAGTCGACACGACGACCTGAACCTGATCGAAGAGAAACGAATCACGGCACTATGCCACGGTCAGTTGTATCAATAGAGAATGAAGAGGGCGTTCGACAAAAAGGTCCGACCTCGTGTCTTCAGGAAAGGAGACCTTGTGCTCAAGAAGATACAATCATTTCTCACTGATTCTCGGGGCAAATGGACCCCAAATTATGATGTCCCTTATGTGGTCACGAAAGCTTTTTCAGGCGGTACCTTGAGGCTTGCAACCATGGACGAAGAGGAATTTGCCTACCCCACGAATGTTGATGTAGTCAAGAAATACTTCGCCTAAAAAAAAAAAACGTCTCGGTGGATTGAAAACCCGAAAGGGCGGTCCAGGCAAAAGTTAGAGACATGAAAAAAAATCATCCCGATGGATTGGAAATCTCATAGTACAATCCAGGAAAAAGTTAGGGATAATGGCAAGTAACTATGTTCAACAGAGGCAAGTCCCTCAGCAGCAGTTACAGCATCATCTATCGGAGGAAATCTCCAGTCAAAGGTCATCTTCGATGAAAGCTCAGGATGCCCCAAATTCAAAGTTGGTAGAAGGATAGTGGTCGTTATGTTTCAACGTAGCCCTTTTCCCTGTAAATTACCGTTTTCAAACTTTGTATATACTCTTTGGAATCACGCGTTTGGCTGATCTCCATGTTATCAATAAAATTTGAGCCCTTGTGCTTTTGTTTGTAATTCTTTACTTGTTTTAGCTTTACAGAACGACGTTGTTTAAACTTAATCAGCGATTCTTGATATGAAACAAAAATGAATTTACTTGTTAAAGTTTTTCTGCTTTTAAATTAGAGATGGCATTTCTTTTGACTGTTGAACATCAGAAGAACATCGATCGCTTCTCCCGAAGTAAGCGAACTTCAAAGTGCAGAATCAAAGTACTCCTTCTAAGCCAGCATGCCTGAATGAAGGGATCAACTGTGTCAGAGACCTTGTTTCGTCTGACACGCCTCGGCCGAGTTCTCATCTCCTAAGCCCGATCAACATAGCTCCCAACGAGACTATCTCTCCTAAGCAAGGTGGAATTGCTATTTTGAATCAACGGTACTTCTTTGCCCCGCGATGGCCGAGTATCCAATTGTGTTTATCCATTGGTCTGTATGTCGCTTTTGTTTTGTCAGCATATACATACATACATACATCATGCATTGTTTATTTGCATTCACATTTCATATTGCATCACTCTCACTCTAGTCGGTCTTGTCCCCTAGTGGTAGAAGTCTTCTCAATCGAGTTGTTAGTTCTTGCCTCGTCAGGAAATACTGGGTCTGAACAACCTCGCTTCCAGTTTAATTCTGGAAAGAAGTTGGTCCTTGACCACTTTGATAACTTGAACCTCTGAAAAGCCAGAGAAAACTTTCAATAAACATCACTCTTCGCCATTTAAGATGATATCCTTGCTTTCCCGGATTAAGGAAAATCCACAGAGAAAGCCTCGTGATCAGAGATTCGGCAGCACGCCAGTTTTGCTCCGAAAAACCACTGATGAGAAGGTCATTGGCACCTCAAAATTGGACCCCATCATATGGCGTTTCTCCGGGAAGATCCCGAGAAAAGTATGATGAAAGATCCCAAATGAAAACAGTCTTTCAAGAGACTCGCTTTCCCCAGTAGAATCGACAAATGGCGTCTCCAACAGAGAAGTTTGTGCAACTCTACAATTCAGACGTTGGGTTCCCCAGCAAGTCTGACATCAAACCTTTTTCCGTCAAATGGCATCTCCCCAGGAAAATTCGGCGAGAAGTTTGAAGAAAAACCGCTACACATAGCGTCATTTGTCAATAAAGTTTATTGACAAAAGAAACTAAGACCAGTTCCTTGGTAGGAAACCAGAACGAGGGGAAGTTTAAATCAGAAACTTAGACCAGTTCCTTGGTAGGAAACCAAGAACGAGGGGAAGTTTAAATCAGAAACTTAGACCAGTTCCTTGGTAGGAAACCAGGATCGAGGGGAAGTTTAAATCAGAGACTGAGACCAGTTCTTGGTAGGAGACCAGGATCAAGGGGAAGTTTACCTTTTCTAAGCATCATCGCTTAGATAAAGAAGATGAATGCATAAGCTACCATTCATAACCACCATCAAAATTTCGGATATTCCGATATTTAATCCTCTTGCACCCCGAATGCACGAATCCCTTCGTCATTCACACCTTCGGGTCCAAGAAGCATCTGTAATACCCCAAATTTTGACCACTTAGATTTCCCATCATTGTGAAAATCATCATCACAATATGGATGAACCATTATGCTTCTTTAGTCTCCCCAAAGATGGGTGAGCATTGACTACAATTAAAATTAGGGTTTCAAGCCCTCTCTGAGTGCTTAGACAAAGGATCAATCAAGAAATGACATGATCTTCAACTTGTCTAATCTCTCAAACGTCCTCAATGGATCAAAAAGGACTCCCACTTCAAGGATCAAGCACAAGGCTGCTCCCTTCTAGGTGGATCAAGTCTCAAGATCGACAGTGTCACCAAATTAGGGTTTTGGTCGACCAGGGCCTCCAGATGGAAATTTTTCATCTGGGCATAAGGCAATGATCCAAAACATAACCTAATATACTTCATGGACCTCATAAACCCATGCATCAAGTCAATTTTGCCTCAGGGGATGCATTTATCAAAAATCAAGAATTAGGGTTTCTTGACCTAATTCACCCCTAAGTTGACTTTTGGGACAAACCATGAGCCAAGACCTCAAGAGATGATTTGAGGGTCTCTAATATACCATATTGATCCATTTGGAACAATGGATTGATCCAAGAAGCTTGAGCAACAAGTCTCAATTTCCTCTGTACCACAATTAGGGTTTTAAGGGAAAAGTCAACTGTAACTTTGACTTTTGACCAGGACATGCTCCCAAACCCTAATACATGATTGAATATACCCTATGACACCCATGGAACATGTCCATCAAGTTTGATTTAGGTCAAGGACATGATTTCCTGAAGAATTGCACAGTTTGGAATTCATCTGATAAAAAGTCAACTGTGCACAAAAGTCAACTTTGACTTTTTGAGATTTTTCACCAAAATAGATTTTTAACCCTAAAATGATGTTAATGTATGATTTGGATCATCATTCATCAAGAAAAATCAAGAAAAGTGAGATAACTTGTAAAAGGGGTAACCATAAAACTTAGAAATTTTTCTAAGTTAAAAATAAAATGGCAAAGGTACCAACTTTGGAGGACCATAACTCCTAAAACACAAGGCCATTTTTCCTCATCCAAAGATGGATTTGTAGCCCTCATTATCACCTACAAAAACTTCAACTACAAGTCATTCCAATTCATTAAGGATTTTGAGTTATGGAGTGATCAAAGTGGTTGAAAAGTGAAAATGTCACTTTTTCCAACACTTAGTGAAATTTTAACTAAGTCAGATTCTGCCTCACTTTTTGCCAAATGTAGGGGGATTTTTCACTTGGAATCAAAATATATCAAAACCAAACTTGTTCAAACAGTTGTTGTATCATGTAAGAGCTTTCCAAAATGGCCAAGAACATTGCCAAATTCAACCTACACCATGAGATACAACATTGCCAAGTTGCCTTGCTGAAATCTGTCAAGGCAAGGCAGAATTTGCAACTTTGGTCGATTTGCCAAAATCAGCCAAATTCAATTGCTCCTATCCACTTGGACACCTCAGAGGATTGAATCTAAAGGGGACAATCACTGAGCCAAGCCTCCAAAGTCCATGGAACAAGAAATAGCATGTTGAACCTAGAATGGCCAAAATGGGGACAAGACTTCAAATTTGGAATGTGGCATTCAATGGAACCATCAAGGTGGCATGGACTGAGCCATTCTCATCTGAAATCAATCAAGACTTATCCAAGACCAAGGGGACCAAAGCTCTGTGCCCTAACCTCTAGTCAATGGCTAGAGGAGACTTTCATTTCTATTGGCCAACATTGAGGAAACACCTGCTGCAGCTGCCATTCACTATTCCTTGCAAAACAAACTTGCTCTACTATAAATAGAGCTCAATTGTGGTCAGTTTAAGTACACCAAAGCCATCTAACAGATGCTTTCCTCAAAATCTCTTTCTCTTGGCAAAAATGCCTTTCTTAGCAAGGTAGCTATCGGGTTTTGAGTTTGAGAGCAATTCTGCACAAACCAATCACTCACACACCTCACATACATCACATATGAGCTGATCAAACACTCACATAACTTCTTAAACACCAATTTCATGAAATCACCAGCTGGTTGCTCAAGGTTTTAACCAAAGTACAGCTGAGGTGCCACAAAGTGATCCAGCCAATTTTAATCAAGTCCAACCATCCAAACACAATCCATAGGGTGTAGGGAAGCTGTTCAGATCATCACAACTCATCTGTAACACCTCCAAATCAAAAATCACTTTGAACTTGCTGTCACGACTTGGAGGTAAGCACATACTTGGTCATCTCTCAATCTATGCATATTTCCTTGCACAATAATTTGGCCATATGTTCATAATCATGCATGGAATGTTTTCCCTCAATTAATTGCATTGTTTGAATCGTGTATCAAAAATCCTAGCCTTCATGCAGAAATTAGGGTTCTTGAGGTCTCTTCGTGATTTCTTGTTGTATGTTTAATTTAAATGAAATTAAAGTACATAGCCATGATCGTGAGGTTGAGACGAGCATAATGATATGTGGATTGCATGATATGATTACGTATTCATGGAGATTGGATAGAAAATGCAAATCTGAGAAACCAAGAACACGCGCGTGTTCTTCAGCTTGTTCTTGGCGCCATTTTTCATAAATTCAAATATTTGAATTTTGTGATTTTGTTTAATTGATTCAAAAATTAATTTCTCTCTGAGTTTTAATGATTTTGAGTTGATTCTTTTTTTAATAATTCACAAAAATGTTAAAATATTTTATTTTCCCAAAAAATCCCAAAAATATTATTTATTTCATATAATTGATATTTTTGTAAAGAATTAATATTTTGATTGTTTTTGGCATTTTAAATATTTTTTCTACATTGATTTTGCAACTTTTAATGCTTTCTAATTATTTTGTAGGTCAATACTTAATTTTTGAAGCATTAATCCAAGATCACAATTTGTTTTCCATGTGTTAAACAATTTTTGATCATTTTAATTGAATTTTTATTCAATTAAATACATTTTGGAAAACAAATTAGGGTTTTGGATTAATTCAACCTTCATAAATCATTTTCAAAACACTTTGGGCCTCTAATAGAGTGTAAGACCCAACCCTTTGTAAATACAACCTATTTTTTGGGCCTCACTTATTGTATAAGTCCCGTTGTATTTCAAAAAAGTTCGACGCGATCATCATCCGTTGAAAAACAAAACCTTGGGCCTACCCTCGAGTAGTAAGACCCATTTCTTTTTTTTAAAAACATTTTGGGCCTCTTGAGAGAGTGTAAGACCCATCCTCCCTTGTACAAAAACTTTTTGGGCCTCATCCATTGTATAAGTCCCTCTGTACAAGTAAACGGCGCGATCGTCGCCCGTTTAAAAATAAAAACCATCTGGGCCTACCCTCGAGTAGTAAGACCCATTTCTTTTTCTTAAAACATTTTGGGCCTCTATTAGAGTGTAAGACCCAATCCCCCTTTTAACCAAAACATTTTGGGCCTCACTTATTGTATAAGTCCCTCTGCGTTAAAAGAAAACCTCGGCGCGATCGCCATTTTTAAACGAAAAATCATTTGGGCCTACCCTCTTTGATTTTGAATATACTGTTGTTTTCAATCTTTCTTTGTTGAACAACTAACCCAACAGCATGGAAGCACTCCATCCGAGTAAGTGGTTATCGCTTTTATTTACTGCTTTCATATATATATAAACTGTATTGTGGGGCTGCTCACTATAAGTCTCCTTTCATAAACTCATATCAACTGTGTAATAATAGTATAGATATTTCGAGTTTCCCCGGCAACTACGTCTAGAACTAGGTGACGCCGTTTCACTTCTTCGTAGAAATAGACGCCTAGATCCCCAATAGGAGCACCAGATACAGTCTTCTCTTCGGCTGTCCTCCTTAGGAATCGTCAAGAAGCTCTACTCCCCAAGATGAATGTATTCTCCGTGAATGGCATCTTTGAGTTTCTTCCAAATTCTCGAACTTTCCTGACTTGATCTATTCCTTGTGGATAGCTTGCCTTGAATGTCTCGGGGTTTGGGTACCCACTACGGTCATAATCTTGGACCTTAACTAAGGAACCCTCTTTAAAAGCTAAAAGGCGCTGGATAGTAAACCTCGCACGTTTACCAGTGGTTTTTATCTTTAAAAGAGTTATCTCTCCTAATGGAAAGGAGATGATAGACCCACGGGCTTCTTAAAAGCATCGGCCTCCTCTTGGGCATTATTCAAGGACACTACGGCTTCTTAGAAGTATTCACAGCCTCCTCTTAGGCTTCGTATAATGATCTCTTCCTCTGGGAATGATAGCCTCCTCTTGGGCTTCGTACAAGGACCCGTCGGCTTCTTAAAAGTTTCCAGCCTCCTCTTGGGCTTCGTACAAATTGTCCCGACGACCTCCTAGAGGTATAGGAACAGAACTTAGTTATCCTCGTAGAACAGTCCTTTCATAGAGTCTACTACTGTTTCTCACAGCATAGTACAAAAAATAAAACTCTAGACTTGGACAGTCTAACTTCCTTGAGTCTCAAAGACATTCTCAAGCACCCTTCGTTAAATAGGAAGGAAACCCGCAGACTCTGACAGTCTCAATACCCTTTGGATTTCCCGTTTCCTCAAAGAGAAGGAAATATCCCTGATCCTCAAATCAAATCCCTGAGTACAGTGTTGCTCATATAAGAACTGATTTTCTCTTTAAAAATCAGTATATTGGATCTGTCACTCAACTGAAACAGTTACAATAGCCTCCATCTCGGGCTTTGTACGAGATACCAAAATTCTCCCCAGTGGAGTCAAAACAACCTTTTCGCCTCTCTCTCGGGCTTTGTACAAGATACAAAATCACTCTCTTGTTGAGTATAAAAGATTCTCCTGTTGAGTCAACCCTTTTAGCCTCTTTCTCGGGCTTTGTACGAGACACAAATTAGCCTTCTCTTAGGCTTTGTATAACGATATGCCCCACTGGGTCAAACCCTTTTAGCCTCTTTCTCGGGCTTTGTACGAGACACAAAATAGCCTCCTCTTAGGCTTTGTATAACGATATGCCTCACTGGGTCGAACCCTTTTAGCCTCTTTCTCGGGCTTTGTACGAGACACAAATTAGCCTCCTCTTAGGCTTCATATAAGAAAACCACTAGTTAATCCAATTAACCTTTTAGCATCAAAGCTGTGCCTTGTTCATAATACACAAACATCAACAACTCCTTTCCCATCATCTAATCGCTGTAAGCGGCAAGCCTCTGGATCATCTACATCCATGCCACTGTCCCTCTTTTAGCATGAGAAATTCCTAAGGAAAGATGGCATGCTCTAAACTGAGTTAAAGTCTTCTCCTTCAGGTTAAAACCCTTTCTTCGGAAATTATGGCATTGCTCGGATCCGCGTATCCCAGTTAAAGTAATTCTCCTTCTCCCCTCTTTAGAGATGACAAATTCTCTCTAAAGTCGAGGTCTTTCAGCTTCACGTCTTGGGCTTTGAACAAGACACAAATAGACCTTTAGCTTCACATCTTGGGCTTTGAACAAGATACAAACTATCCTTTCGCTTCACATCTTGGGCTTTGAACAAGACACCAAAACACCCATTTCCTCCCATAGAATAGGAGGAACTACGAACGCTCTGATTTCCCTGTTTCGGTAAACGGGAATACGTAGGCATAAGATCGAAAGAAAAGATATTAGCGAGCGCAATCAACAAAAAACCCAAATCCCATATCTCCGTCAATCAAAAGCAGTATTTCAAAAACATCAGTCCTGACATCCTAATCCTAATTCCCTGCCAGAAACCTTCTGCCCAAGCCCTAGAAAGAAAGAAACCTGTATTGGCGAAAATACAAATAACCAGTACAAAAGCCCCCCCACATTGATCGCATCCGTAACTTAACAGACCGCTGTTTAAACTCAGTATGCAAGCAGGGTTAATTGGAGACATCTATTTCCCTTCCTTATTCAGCTCACAATAGGATAAAAAATGAATCAACCTATAGTCAAAGCTCAAACCACAGAGAGCGACCAGCGCTTAAGAACCGCGTCCAAAATCGCTCGCTACAGAAAAGTGGCGCCCACCGTGGGGCCCGTTCAAGGTTAGATCTAGGCACGGTCTTCCTTCTCTTCACTTATGTGAAAACCACAGATTGGGGCTTCCGCTGGGGAACCCATTTCTGTCAGGAACTTAGGAATCATAGCTTTATAAGTCTAGGATGATTAGGACAAATATATATACTGCTTTTCCTAATTGCTATACGTGTTTATTTTTCTGCTACTGGGAATGCGTGTGATGCCGCATGTGGTGAGAATGAGTATACACCTAGAAAAGCCAACCCTTTCGTAGTGCGGAAACTATCGAAAATAGTTGTTACGCGATACTACCCTCATTTGAGGCTGGTGATCTATTCTCGTTGAATGGCACTTACTCTAAGATTGCACACAACTCGCTGGCGATCCGCTTGTTGTTTTGCTTTCCTGGGAGGAGCTGATGATAATGAGTACAGGTACAAAAATCACCCTAGTATAAACCTTTGGGGATGGGTAGAGCCTTGACTTCATGACAACGACCCTCTGACCCCATGTTTTTTCTATGTTTTTGTGGGCTGCATTCATGCATTCATTTAATAAAACATTAAAACATTCAAAAAATTTCTCTTCTAGTCTCTCTGTTTTTCAAATTAAACTAAGACTGTGATTGCAAATATCAGAGAAAAAGATTACGCTAATGGATTTCGATAGAAGGAGAACTCACCAGTATACCTTCAAGGTTCCAAAATTAGGGGATTTGAGAAAGTTAGCAAGGATGATCCTTAACCCAGAGGCTTTCAGAGCCAAGCACGGTGGTTTGCTGCCACTGTTAAGAGTCTATGTGATTAAGGGGATCATGGACACGCTCATTCAGTTCTACGATCCGATTCATCACTGTTTCACATTCCCGGATTACCAGCTATCACCAACGCTGGAGGAGTATTCTCATCTGACTGATTTACATATCACTGATCGAGCTCCATTTTCTGGACTGGAAGAAATTCCAAAGAATCAGACTATTGCAATAGCAATTCATTTGGACGAGTCTGAGGTCAAGACTCACATGCCCACTAAGGGTGGCATCCAAGGTTTGCCAGCCCAGTTCTTGACAAAGAAAGCTCTGTACTTCGCTAGTATAGGGAACGGGACTGCTTTTGAAAGCATCTTTGTCTTGCTCACCTACGGGTTATTTTTGTTTCCCAACATCAATAACTTCGTCGATATCAACGCTATTAAGGTTTTTCTCATTGGAAACCCTGTGCCGACTTTGCTCGCAGATGCGTATCATTCTGTACACTTAGGAAATTTGTATAGCGGAGGGGAGATCACATGCTGTGTACCTTTGCTCTACAAATGGTTTATCTCTCACTTGCCCAAGTCTGCTGCTTTTTGGGATTGCAAGAGTGTCTTACGTTGGTCGCAGAAAATCATGTCTCTTACCAACTCTGGTATAGATTGGTGTAATAGGATTTATGAGGGAATCATAATCATTGACCGTTGTGGAAGCTTCCCCAGCGTACCCCTCATAGGAATTAAAGGAGGAATCAACTATCATCCGATATTAGTTCTTCGTCAATTTGGATACCCGATGAGACACATCCCACTGGGTGTTTATCTGGAAAGGTCTTTTCTTCAAGGAAGGAGAAAACGACAGAGCACTAAAGATGGAAATAGTACAAGCTTGGAAACATGTTCATAAGAAAGGACGAGAGTCTCTGGGAAAACCGGACTGTGTCTCGGTGGAGCCTTATCTCCATTGGGTACAATCTAGAGCTCTCAAGCTAAAGATGCCTTATCCTCGTTACGGAATTCTTCCACCGAGGGCAACTGTCATGTACTTCATGACGGAAACTGAAAAGCTTCAGGTTACTCTCAACAAAGTTCAAAAGGAAAGAAGGTCTTGGAAGAACAAGTACCGCACCCTCGACGTAGAGTGTATCCAAATACAGCAACTACTGAAAGAAAAGGATGCTCTGATTGAAATTTTGGAGCAGCATGCTGTAGAGAATCAAGATGACCACAGGAATTTTCTCGCTCCTTTCACTTGGCAAAGGAATGACAACCCGACAACGGCCCAAGCGCCCCGGTCAAAGAAGAGGACTCGGGACCCATTAGTTTAGGTTTCTGTTTCTACACTTTGTAATCTACTGTATTTCCATTTCTATAATCCTTTGGAATTCAATAAAAAGGGGTTTCCCCACTGTTTGATATTTGCAATCTAATTGTCGAAGTTTATTTTGATTAAACCAAAAAACAATTAATATAATCATTGCATTCATCATTCTCACATCGCGTATTCTTCTTCCCTACGAATCTCACGTTTGTGTCTCGATTCTAGAGTCAAATTGTCTCATTCGTATAATACTCGGGCCAATCGTCAGAAAAGGATGGATGATATTGAGGAAGAAAACAGAGAGTTGAAAGAAGAGATCGACGCTCTGAGAGAGGATATGAGAAAGCTTCGTAACGACATGCAAGCCATGGCAGAAGCTCAGCTACAAAGAACTGTGATCTCAGAGATCACCTCAACGCCCATCATAGAAAAGTATGATCCTAGGTATCAGATGCCGAAAGATCGTCCTTGTGGCATGCCTGTTAACTATATCCCGGAAGGATATGTTCCGCCGATCACTGAAGATCAGGGAATTGCAACAGAAGCCGCTGGGCCTGAAGGTTACAAACTTCAGGAAAGCAAAGATGCCAGGGGCATACTCAAGACTCCTGAAGGTTACAAACTTCGGGAGGCGCCAAGACTTACTGCCGTAGTCACGGTACCACCCCCTGTGGTGCACACTGTCCCGGAAGGACAGATTCCACAGACACCTTCTGGTAAGAAGGAAACTATGTTTGACAGAATGGAGGAATTCCAGGAACAGTTCTTGGAAATGCAGAAAGAGCTGCAAGCCATTCGCGGTCAGGATCTATTTGGAAAGGACGCCGCAGACCTCTGCTTGGTCCCCAATGTGAAAGTCCCGCACAAGTTCCAAGTGCCCGACTTTGAAAAATGCAAGGGTAACTCTTACCCTCAGAGCCATCTGGTGATGTACGCTCGGCGGATGTCAGCTCAGACGGAGAATCAGGACCTGCTGATTCACTACTTCCAGGATAGTTTAACCGGTGCCGCACTCAAATGGTACATGGGTTTAAACCGTACTACGATCAGTACATTCAAAGATCTTGGTACTGCCTTCGTCCAAAAATACAAGTACAATTTGGACATGGCACCCGACAGAGATCAACTCAGATCAATGTCACAAAAGGACAAGGAAACCTTTAAGGAGTATGCTCAAAGGTGGCGTGAAATTGCCGCTCAAATTTGTCCACCTCTTGAGGAAAAAGAGATGACAAAGATCTTCTCAAAGACCTTAAGCTCATTTTACTATGACCGAATGGTTGCCAGTGCGCCCAGTGATTTCACCGAAATGGTCAAAATGGATGTACGTCTTGAGGAAGCCGTCCGAGAAGGACGTTTGGTAAAAGACACTAGATCAACGAGCGGTACTAAAAAATACGGTAGCGCTCTCCCTAATAAAAAAGAGCAAGATATTAGGAATATCTCTCTCGGAAAGCAAAGACGACGTTATCAGCCAGTAGCAGCTGTTACTCCTGCTATCGGCCCCGCGCCTGTTCCTATGTATCAACCTCAGGTTGCGCAGAGCCAACCTGACCAACAAAGGACACAACAACCTCTTCAACAGGCTCGTCCTCCATATAACAACAACCGTACAACACGGCCACCAGGATTTGATCCTATACCCGTAACGTACGCAGAGTTGTTTCCGTTACTGCTGGCTAAGGGGCACATTCAGACTAAGTCTCCCCTTTCAGTTCCGGAAAATCCGCCTTTTTGGTTTAAGGTGGATCAAACATGCCCTTATCATCAAGGAGGTCCAGGGCATAACATTGAGACTTGTCTCAATTTCAAATCCGACGTGCAAAAGCTTGTTAGGAGCGGGCTCTTATCTTTCAAAGATACGAATCCCAATGTTCTTACGAACCCGCTGCCTCAACACGAGAAAGCTGCAGTCAATCTGATTGAGAAAGAGACTAACAATGTCTATCAAATTCACGATGTACTCTTGTTGAAAGACCAATCTGGTCAAGATGCATTGTAGACAGAGTGGATATGGCCATGTGCCACCTCATAATTATCACCAGTGTGATATCTGCTCTAAAGACAACCAGGGATGTTCTGTAGTGCATGCAGCTCTACAGGAACAAATGGATCTTGGATGGATCCAAGAGCACCGAGTTCGTGGAGTTAACATGGTTTACACGAATTCCAACGTCATTCAAAACCACGACATCCGTGCGATGAATGTCAACTTGGTGGCGATGCACTCAAGGCAAAGCCAGTATCATAATCTTCCGCGGCACGATTACAGTTCCTGTCTGATTTGCTCGGTAAACAAACAGGGATGCTCTTTCATACAATAGGCCCTCCAGCGTCAGATGGATCTTGGATGGATCCAAGACTACCATGATAGGAACTCCTATCAAATCAACATGGTTCAGGTCTTTGACATTCGCGTGATGAATACCAACCTGGTAGAGTTACATGCTGAGCAGGTCCGACTTGGATTCTTAATATCACATGACTATCAAAATTGTAAAGCAGGTTGCGAAAACGATCGAGGTTGTACCCTTGTCCAGGAGGCACTTCAGCACTTGTTAAAACACTGGTGGATGCCAATCTATATGGACGAAGATACTCAGCAGATTAGTATCAATCACAGGAATCCTACTTATCATCAAAGTCAGGATGTCCGATCAATGGGAGGTAACCTAGTGAGGTTAAATTGCATTCAAAGTGGGCGTGGCCAGGTGCCACCACACAATTATGATAGTTGTAGTGTCTGTTCGGAAAGTAACCAAGGGTGTTACCTTGTGAGAGCAGCTCTCCAGGGTCAGGTCGATCATGGAGAAATTCGTCCATATCCAGGTTCTGGACCCATTAACTGGACGCCGAACTACCTCGCCGATCAAGTCGAGGATGTTGTCACGATCTCTGGTCATCACCAGATCAGGGATGTTTATGCCATCATCCCTCTACTTGATGAATCTAGAGTTCCCAACCGGGAACGGATCAAGGTTACTTATGATGGTCAGAAAAATCAGAAGGTTCCCATAGTCATCTATCTACCGGGGCCGCTACCGTATGAATCAGCTAAGGCAATCCCTTACAAATACGGTGCAACAATAATCGAGAATGGAAAGGAAATTCCATTACCCTCCGTCGTGAATATTGCAGACATCAGTCATGTAACACGGAGCGGTCGAATCTTCAACCTAGAGGTTGGAGAATCCAACAAAGAAAAGGAACTTCAGGCGGAAATTCCTGATCCACCAGTCGGTCAATCTAGTAATCCTGACTTTTCAAAAGACAAAGATGAGATGCTAAAGCTCATCCAAAGGAGTGAATACAACATTGTTGATCAACTGTTACAGACTCCTTCAAAGATCTCAGTATTATCACTGTTACTCAGTTCAGAAGCACACAGAGAGGCTCTACAGAAAGTCTTAGAGCAAGCCTTTGTGGAACAGGATGTAACAATCAGACAGTTCGATAGTATTGTCTCTAACATCACTTCCTGCAACAATTTGGGATTTAGTGATGAAGAATTACCCGAAGAGGGTCGCCGTCATAACATGGCGCTCAACATTACAGTTAACTGCCAGGGCGATGCTTTAGCCAGCGTGCTGGTAGACACAGGGTCAGCCCTGAATGTTATGCCGAAGTCCACTTTGGTGCAATTATCGTTCAAGGGCCCTCCGATGAGGATCAGCGAGGTCGTCGTCAAATCATTCGACGGATCCAGAAAAACAGTTATCGGCGAAGTTGATCTTCCCATAACTATTGGTCCTCACACTTTCCAAATCACTTTCCAGGTCATGGACATCCGGGCAACATACAGTTGTTTATTAGGAAGACCTTGGATACATCAGGCTGGAGCGGTTACTTCAACCCTCCACCAAAAGCTAAAGTTCGTCAAGAATGATCAACTTGTCACGGTTTGTGGGGAACAAGCCTTGCTTGTGAGTAACTTATCATCATCTACTTGTGTGGAACCCGAGGAGATTATTGGAACTCAGTTCCAAACACTATCGGTGAGCAAGGACAATCAGTCCAAAGAAGGAACTTCAATTTCTTCATACAAAGATGCTATCAAAGCGGTCGAGAGTACCGATACGACAGGATGGGGACGGCTTGTCATTCCTATTGACAATAAAACAAAGAAGGGTCTTGGTTTTTCTGCAACCTGTACCCAGACAGTTGCCAACGATGAAAGTATTCATCCCCTTCAACACTTCTTCCACCGTGGAGGTTTTCTTCACCCCGTGTCTCAGACAGTTCATGCTATCAATGAGGAAGATCCCTCTGATGCAGATAAAGGGTGGAAGTCCTACCTTAATGAGGACGGTTATATGTCTCAGGAAGAGGTGTCTATGCCTTTTCGCTTTCCTACAGAAAGTCCGAGATTTATACCAAGATCAGATGTCGAAATGATCTACGGAGATTGTGATCCGGAAGAATGCCGTGCTCCGCCAAATTCATTAGAGGAAGACACTCTGATGAAAGACAATTTTGACCACAATTACTATGGCCCGATGGATGGCCTACCAATGTGGCAGCCTTACCCAGGAAACTTGGGGCAAGAAAGTCAGCCGAGTAATGAAACTCAGCTGAGCATCATTGAACAGAATACCTGTGTCCCCACCGTGTCATGGGATCAACACTCAGGTCATTCGGAAACTACTCAACATGAAGATGAATTCACAACGTTCGCAGGACTAGAATTCATCAATTATGCTTTTCCCGAGGTCAACGTCATCGAGAGAAATGACTCCTCCAGTTCCAAAGAAGTTTGGGACACTTTGGGACAACCAAGTGGAAAATACGACTATATGGTCAAGTACACTGCTCCCGAAAGCTCTCGTATCAGGCTCGAAGATATCCAGTCAACTGGATGGGGAGATACAGCTGAGTGCACCAATGCTATGCAAAATGCAACAGAGGAATTCTCCTGCGACAATTCTGCCTGGGAGACAGATTCCAACGATCCTGCTCCGCCAGAAATCAGCGTCATTTCTGAAGACAAATCAAGGAAGGTGCCAAACTTTGTGATTCACCGAGGAGTTCGCCGCCAATGGGTTGCCGTCGAGGTTCCAAAGGTCGTTCGTCAGTCCAAGTAATTGCCATCTTTAACCTTTCACCCTGCCCAGGTGAAACGGATGTTTTGATAGGGCTCGTTTTCTGTAAATTTCCCTCTTCGCTTTGCCCAAAGCAACAGAGTTTTGTTTTATAGGGCTGTAGTTTCAAGATTCGACTTGTTCATTAATAAAATAACGTCGTTCTGTAATTCCCGCATTAATTGTTGTTTTCTCTTTTTGCTTTTTCAGAAAATGGTAATCCTAAAAAACATTCAATAATAAAAACAAGCAGTAAAATCAAAACACTGCACACACTTACATTTTCTCTATCTCTTCTAAACACGAATCATCACGTCATGCAGATTGCTTGTTTTATACCCCGTTGAAACATACGATCTGATGCCTTCTTCCAACTTTGAGTTCCCAGTATTCGAGGCTGAAGAAGAAAATGACGACAAAATTCCAGAAGAGATCTCCCGACTACTCAGACAAGAGGAAAGGTCCATCGAACCTCACAAAGAGCCGTTGGAAACGGTAAACTTGGGTTCAGAAAAAGAGAGAAAAGAAATCAGGATTGGGGCACTGCTCAGTCCAACTGCCAGAGAGGGTTTGATAAAGCTTCTCAAAGAATTCCCCGATGTGTTCGTTTGGTCCTATCAGGATATGCCAGGGTTGGATACCAGCATCGTGGAACATCACTTACCGTTGAGATTAGAATGTCCGCCAGTAAAGCAAAGGTTGAGACGCACTCACCCGGACATGGCCATCAAAATCAAAGAGGAGGTACAGAAACAGATCGACGCAGGTTTCCTCGCTACATCTGAATATCCTCAATGGTTAGCCAACATCGTACCCGTTCCCAAAAAGGATGGAAGAGTCAGAATGTGTGTCGATTACAGAGATCTGAACAAGGCAACTCCAAAGGACGACTTTCCTTTACCACACATTGACATGCTGGTTAACAGCACAACAAAGTTCAAAGTATTCTCCTTCATGGATGGATTCTTGGGCTATAATCAGATCAAAATGGCGCCGAAAGACATGGAGAAAACTTTGTTCATTACCCCATGGGGTACCTTTTGTTACAAGGTAATGCCGTTCGGTTTGAAGAATGCCGGGGCAACCTATCAAAGGGCCATGACTACTCTGTTTCATGACATGATACACAAAGAAATCGAGGTATATGTCAATGATTTGATTGCAAAATCAAGAACAGAGGATGAGCACGTTGAACATCTGTCAAAGTTGTTTGAACGTCTAAGAAAATTCAAGCTCCGCTTGAATCCCAACAAGTGCACCTTCGGTGTCCGTTCGGGGAAACTACTAGGGTTCATCGTCAGCCAGAAAGGGATTGAAGTTGATCCTGACAAGGTCAAGGCCATTCAAGAAATGCCTTCTCCGAAAACTGAAAAACAAGTCAGAGGATTCCTGGGACGTTTGAACTACATCTCTAGATTCATATTCCTCATGACTGCGACATGCGCGCCGATCTTCAAGTTACTCAAAAAGAACCAGGATTGCGTTTGGTCAGAAGATTTCCAAACCGCCTTCGACAGTATCAAGGAATATCTGTTGAATCCTCCGATTCTATCACCTCTAGTGGAAGGAAGACCACTGATCATTTACCTCACAGTCCTAGAGGACTCAATGGGATGTGTACTTGGCCAACAAGACGAAACTAAACGGAAAGAGTCTGCCATTTACTATCTGAGCAAGAAGTTCACCGATTGTGAAACTCGGTACACGATGCTTGAAAAAACTTGTTGCGCTTTGGCTTGGGCAGCCAAACGTCTTCGCCAGTACATGATTCGTCATACTACTTGGTTGGTCTCCGAAATGGATCCAATCAAGTACGTTTTCGAAAAACCTGCTCTCGCGGGAAGGATTGCCTGTTGGTAGATGTTACTATCAGAATATGACATAGAGTACCATGCTCAGAAAGCCGTTAAAGGAAGTATTTTAGCCGATCATTTGGCTCATCAACCGATTGACGATCAAGAATCAATCGGGTTTGACTTCCCAGACGAAGATGTCATGTATCTAAAGATGAAAGATTGCGATGAACCGCTACCCAGTGAAGGGCCAGAACCAGGTTCCCAGTGGGGACTTATCTTTGACGGAGCAGTCAATCATTATGGAAACGGAATTGGGGCAATCATTGTTACCCCTCAGGGTTCCCACATTCCTTTCACTGCCAGACTTACGTTCAAATGTACGAACAACGAGGCTGAATACGAAGCATGTATTATGGGTCTCGAAGAAGCGATTGATTTAAGGATCAAAAACTTGGACGTATACGACGACTCAGCCCTGGTTATCAATCAGATCAAAGGAGATTGGAACACATACCAATCAGGATTAATTCCTTACAAAGACTACGCAAGAAGGTTGCTACCTTTCTTTGACAGAGTTGAGTTTCATCACATCCCTCGTAATGAAAATCACATGGCTGACGCATTAGCCACTCTCTCTTCCATGATCAGTGTAGGTCGATGGAATGACATACCTAAGATCGACATAATGCGCCTTGAACGGCCCGCTTACATCTTCGCGATTGAAGCAGTCATAGACGACAGACCTTGGTATCACAATATCAAATGCTTCCTTCAGAAACAAGAGTACCCATCTGGGGCACTCAGAAAAGATAGAAAGACCCTCAGAAGATTGGCTGGAAACTCCTTCCTGAGCGGTGACACTCTTTATAAGAGAAATTTTGACATGGTCTTGCTCCAATGCGTCGACAGACCAGAAGCAGACGTGCTCATGAAAGAAATTCATGAAGGATCCTTTGGCACTCATGCCAACGGACACACAATGGCGAGAAAAATTCTCAGGGCCGGGTATTATTGGTTGACCATGGAATCCGACTGCTACAAGTACATGAGGAGGTGTCACAAGTGTCAGATATACTCCAACAAAATTCATGTACCGCCATCACATCTCAAAGTTCTTTCTTCCCCGTGGCCATTTTCCATATGGGGAATCGATATGATTGGTATGATTGAGCCCAAGGCTTCAAACGGACATCGGTTCATCCTGGTAGCCATTGATTACTTCACTAAGTGGGTCGAAGCAGCGTCATTCGCCAATGTAACCCGACAAGTGATGGTCCGATTTATCAAAAACAATATCATCTGCCGCTATGGTGTTCCAAGAGAGATCATTACTGATAATGGATCTAACTTGAACAATAAGATGATGGAAGAGTTGTGTGCAGAGTTCAAGATCGAACACCATAACTCATCTCCCTACCGACCCAAGATGAACGGAGCGGTAGAAGCGGCTAACAAGAACATCAAGAGGATCGTTCAAAAGATGGTTATAACCTATAAAGATTGGCACGAAATGCTACCCTTTGCTCTTCATGGTTATCGCACATCTGTCCGTACTTCAACAGGGGCTACCCCTTTCTCTCTAGTATATGGCATGGAGGCAGTGCTTCCCATAGAAATAGAGATCCCATCAATCCGGGTATTGATGGAAGCGAAGCTCACCAAAGCTGAATGGTGTCAAAGTCGACACGACGACCTGAACCTGATCGAAGAGAAGCGAATCACGGCACTATGCCACGGTCAGTTGTATCAACATAGAATGAAGAGGGCGTTCGACAAAAAGGTCCGACCTCGTGTCTTCAGGAAAGGAGACCTTGTGCTCAAGAAGATACAATCATTTCTCACTGATTCTCGGGGCAAATGGACCCCAAATTATGATGGCCCTTATGTGGTCACGAAAGCTTTTTCAGGCGGTGCCTTGAGGCTTGCAACCATGGACGAAGAGGAATTTTCCTACCCCACGAATGTTGATGTAGTCAAGAAATACTTCGCCTAAAAAAAAAAAAAAACGTCTCGGTGGATTGAAAACCCGAAAGGGCGGTCCAGGCAAAAGTTAGAGACATGAAAAAAAATCATCCCGATGGATTGGAAATCTCATAGTACAATCCAGGCAAAAGTTAGGGATAATGGCAAGTAACTATGTTCAACAGAGGCAAGTCCCTCAGCAGCAGTTACAACATCATCTATCGGAGGAAATCTCCAGTCAAAGGTCATCTTCGACGGAATCTCAGGATGCCCCGAATTCAAAGTTGGTAGAAGGATAGTGGTCGTTATGTTTCAACGTAGCCCTTTTCCCTGTAAATTACCGTTTTCAAACTTTGTATATACTCTTTGGAATCACGCGTTTGGCTGATCTCCATCTTATCAATAAAATTTGAGCCCTTGTGCTTTTGTTTGTAATTCTTTACTTGTTTTAGCTTTACAGAACGACGTTGTTTAAACTTAATCAGCGATTCTTGAAATGAAACAAATATGAATTTACTTGTTAAACTTTTTCTGCTTTTAAATTAGAGATGGCATTTCTTTTGACTGTTGAACATCAGAAGAACATCGATCGCTTCTCCCGAAGTAAGCGAACTTCAAAGTGCAGAATCAAAGTACTCCTTCTAAGCCAGTATGCCTGAATGAAGGGATCAACTGTGTCAGAGACCTTGTTTCGTCTGACACGCCTCGGCTGAGTTCTCATCTCCTAAGCCCGATCAACATAGCTCCCAACGAGACTATCTCTCCTAAGCAAGGTGGAATTGCTATTTTGAATCAACGGTACTTCTTTGCCCCGCGATGGCCGAGTATCCAATTGTGTTCATCCATTGGTCTGTATGTCGCGTCTGTTTTGTCAGCATATATATACATACATCATGCATTGTTTATTTGCATTCACATTTCATATTGCATCACTATCACTCTAGTCGGTCTTGTCCCCTACTGGTAGAAGTCTTCTCAATCGAGTTGTCAGTTCTTGCCTCGTCAGGAAATACTGGGTCTGAACAACCTCGCTTCCAGTTTAATTCTGGAAAGAAGTTGGTCCTTGACCACTTTGATAACTTGAACCTCTGAAAAGCCAGAGAAAACTTTCAATAAACATCACTCTTCGCCATTGAAGATGATATCCTTGCTTTCCCGGATTAAGGAAAATCCACAGAGAAAGCCTCGTGATCAGAGATTCGGCAGCACGCCAGTTTTGCTCTGAAAAACCATTGATGAGAAGGTCATTGGCACCTCAAAATTGGACCCCATCATATGGCATTTCTCTGGGAAGATCCCGAGAAAAGTATGATGAAAGATCCCAAATGAAAACAGTCTTTCAAGAGACTCGCTTTCCCCAGTAGAATCGACAAATGGCGTCTCCAACAGAGAAGTTTGTGCAACTCTACAATTCAGACGTTGGGTTCCCCAGCAAGTCTGACATCAAACCTTTTTCCGTCAAATGGCATCTCCCCGGGAAAATTCGGCGAAAAGTTTGAAGAAAAACCGCTACACATAGCGTCCCTTGTCAATAAAGTTTATTGACAAAAGAAACTAAGACCAGTTCCTTGGTAGGAAACCAGAACGAGGGGAAGTTTAAATCAGAAACTTAGACCAGTTCCTTGGTAGGAAACCAAGAACGAGGGGAAGTTTAAATCAGAAACTTAGACCAGTTCCTTGGTAGGAAACCAGGATCGAGGGGAAGTTTAAATCAGAGACTGAGACCAGTTCTTGGTAGGAGACCAGGATCGAGGGGAAGTTTACCTTTTCTAAGCATCATCGCTTAGATAAAGAAGATGAATGCGTAAGCTACCATTCATAACCACCATCAAAATTTCGGATATTCCGATATTTAATCCTCTTGCACCCCGATGCCCGAATCCCTTCGTCATTCACACCTTCGGGTCCAAGAAGAATAAATAGGGGCATCTGTAATACCCCAAATTTTGACCACTTAAATTTCCCATCATTGTGAAAATCATCATCACAATATGGATGAACCATTATGCTTCATTAGTCTCCCCAAAGATGGGTGAGCATTGACTATAATTAAAATTAGGGTTTCAAGCCCTCTCTGAGTGCTTAGACAAAGGATCAATCAAGAAATGACATGATCTTCAACTTGTCTAATCTCACAAACATCCTCAATGGATCAAAAAGGACTCCCACTTCAAGGATCAAGCACAAGGCTTCTCCCTTCTAGGTGGATCAAGTTTCAAGATCGACAGTGTCACCAAATTAGGGTTTTGGTCGACCAGGGCCTCCAGATGGAAATTTTTCATCTGGGCACAAGGCAATGATCCAAAACATAACCTAATATACTTCATGGAACCTCATAAACCCATGCATCAAGTAAATTTTGCCTCAGGGGATGCATTCATCAAAAATCAGGAATTAGGGTTTCTTGACCTAATTCACCCCTAAGTTGACTTTTGGGACAAACCATGAGCCAAGACCTCAAGAGATGATTTAAGGGTCTCTAATATACCATATTGATCCATTTGGAACAATGGATTGATCCAAGAAGCTTGAGTAACAAGTCTCAATTTCCTCTGCACCACAATTAGGGTTTTAAGGGAAAAGTCAACTGTAACTTTGACTTTTGACCAGGACATGCTCCCAAACCCTAATACATGATTGAATATACCCCATGACACCCATGGAACATGTCCATCAAGTTTGATTTAGGTCAAGGACATGATTTCCTGAAGAATTGCACAGTTTGGAATTCATCTGATAAAAAGTCAACTGTGCACAAAAGTCAACTTTGACTTTTTGAGATTTTTCACCAAAATGGATTTTTAACCCTAAAATGATGTTAATGTATGATTTGGATCATCATTCATCAAGAAAAATCAAGAAAAGTGAGATAACTTGTAAAAGGGGTAACCATAAAACTTAGAAATTTTTTAAGTTAAAAATAAAATGGCAAAGGTACCAACTTTGGAGGACCATAACTCCTAAACCACAAGGCCATTTTTCCTCATCCAAAGATGGATTTGTAGCCCTCATTATCACCTACAAAAACTTCAACTACAAGTCATTCCAATTCATTAAGGATTTTGAGTTATGGAGTGATCAAAGTGGCTGAAAAGTGAATATGTCACTTTTTCCAACACATAGTGAAATTTTCACTAAGTCAGATTCTGCCTCACTTTTTGCCAAATGTAGGGGGATTTTTCACTTGGAATCAAAAGAGATCAAAACCAAACTTGTTCAAACAGTTGTTCTATCATGTAAGAGCTTTCCAAAATGGCCAAGAACATTGCCAAATTTAACCTACACCATGAGATACAACATTGCCAAGTTGCCTTGCTGAAATCTGTCAAGGCAAGGCAGAATTTGCAACTTTGGTCGATTTGCCAAAATCAGCCAAATTCAATTGCTCCTATCCACTTAGAAACCTCAGAGGATTGAATCTAAAGGGGACAATCACTGAGCCAATCCTCCAAAGTCCATGGAACAAGAAATAGCATGTTGAACCTAGAATGGCCAAAATGGGGACAAGACTTCAAATTTGGAATGTGGCATTCAATGGAACCATCAAGGTGGCATGGACTGAGCCATTCTCATCTGAAATCAGTCAAGACTTATCCAAGACCAAGGGGACCAAAGCTCTGTGCCCTAACCTCTAGTCAATGGCTAGAGGAGACTTTCATTTCTATTGGCCAACATTGAGGAAACACCTGCTGCAGCTGCCATTCACTATTCCTTGCAAAACAAACTTACTCTACTATAAATAGAGCTCAATTGTGGTCAGTTTAAGTACACCAAAGCCATCTAACAGATGCTTTCCTCAAAATCTCTTTCTCTTGGCAAAAATGCCTTTCTTAGCAAGGTAGCTATCGGGTTTTGAGTTTGAGAGCAATTCTGCACAAACCAATCACTCACACACCTCACATACATCACATATGAGCTGATCAAACACTCACATAAATTCTGAAACACCAATTTCATGAAATCACTAGCTGGTTGCTCAAGGTTTTAACCAAAGTGCAGCTGAGGTGCCACAAAGTGATCCAGCCAATTTCAATCAAGTCCAACCATCCAAACACAATCCATAGGGTGTAGGGAAGCTGTTCAGATCATCACAACTCATCTGTAACACCTCCAAATCAAAAATCACTTTGAACTTGCTGTCACGACTTGGAGGTAAGCACATACTTGGTCATCTCTCAATCTATGTATATTTCCTCGGACAATAATTTGGCCATATGTTCATAATCATGCATGGAATGTTTTCCCTCAATTAATTGCATTGTTTGAATCGTGTATCAAAAATCCTAGCCTTCATGCAGAAATTAGGGTTCTTGAGGTCTCTTCGTGATTTCTTGTTGTATGTTTAATTTAAATGAAATTAAAGTACATAGCCATGATCGTGAGGTTGAGACGAGCATAATGATATGTGGATTGCATGATATGATTACGTATTCATGGAGATTGGATAGAAAATGCAAATCTGAGAAACCAAGAACACGCGCGTGTTCTTCAGCTTGTTCTTGGCGCCATTTTTCATAAATTCAAATATTTGAATTTTGTGATTTTGTTTAATTGATTCAAAAATTAATTTCTCTCTGAGTTTTAATGATTTTGAGTTGATTCTTTTTTTAATAATTCACAAAAATGTTAAAATATTTTATTTTCCCAAAAAATACCCAAAATATTATTTATTTCATATAATTGATATTTTTGTAAAGAATTAATATTTTGATTGTTTATGGCATTTTAAATATTTTTTCTACATTGATTTTGCAACTTTTAATGCTTTCTAATTATTTTGCAGGTCAATACTTAATTTTTGAAGCATTAATCCAAGATCACAATTTGTTTTCCATGTGTTAAACAATTTTTGATCATTTTAATTGAATTTTTATTCAATTAAATACATTTTGGAAAACAAATTAGGGTTTTGGATTAATTCAACCTTCATAAATCATTTTCAAAACACTTTGGGCCTCTAATAGAGTGTAAGACCCAACCCTTTGTAAATACAACCTATTTTTTGGGCCTCACTTATTGTATAAGCCCCGTTGTATTTCAAAAAAGTTCGACGCGATCATCATCTATTGAAAAACAAAACCTTGGGCCTACCCTCGAGTAGTAAGACCCATTTCTTTTTTTTAAAAACATTTTGGGCCTCTTGAGAGAGTGTAAGACCCATCCTCCCTTGTACAAAAACTTTTTGGGCCTCATCCATTGTATAAGTCCCTCTGTACAAGTAAACGGCGCGATCGTCGCCCGTTTAAAAATAAAAACCATCTGGGCCTACCCTCGAGTAGTAAGACCCATTCCTTTTTCTTAAAACACTTTGGGCCTCTATTAGAGTGTAAGACCCAATCCCCCTTTTAACCAAAACATTTTGGGCCTCACTTATTGTATAAGTCCCTCTGCGTTAAAAGAAAACCTCGGCGCGATCGCCATTTTTAAACGAAAAATCATTTGGGCCTACCCTCGTGTTATAAGCCCTACTCTTTTCTTTAAACCTTTTTGGGCCTCTTGAGAGAGTGTAAGACCCATCCCTTTGTACAGAAAACCTTTTTTGGGCCCCAGTCACTTGTATAAGTCCCTCTGTACAAAGTCACACAGTGCGCTCACTGATAAAACCCTGGGCCTCTCCTTGAGCTGTAAGCCCCAAATCTTTCTTTTTCAAAGCACTTTCTCCTTTGATTTTGAATATACTATTGTTTTCAATCTTTCTTTGTTGAACAACTAACCCAACAGCATGGAAGCACTCCAACCGAGTAAGTGGTTATCACTTTCATTTACTGCTTTCATATATATATATAAACTGTATTGTGGGGCTGCTCACTGTAAGTCTCCTTTCATAAACTCATATCAACTGTGTAATAATAGTATAGATATTTCGAGTTTCCCTGGCAACTACGTCTAGAACTAGGTGACGCCGTTTCACTTCTTCGTAGAAATAGACGCCTAGATCCCCAATAGGAGCACCAGATACAGTCTTCTCTTCGGCTGTCCTCCTTAGGAATCGTCAAGAAGCTCTACTCCCCAAGATGAATGTATTCTCCGTGAATGGAATCTTTGAGTTTCTTCCAAATTCTCAAACTTTCCTGACTTGATCTATTCCTTGTGGATAGCTTGCCTTGAATGTCTCGGGGTTTGGGTACCCACTACGGTCATAATCTTGGACCTTAACTAAGGAACCCTCTTTAAAAGCTAAAAGGCGCTGGATAGTAAACCTCGCACGTTTACCAGTGGTTTTTATCTTTAAAAGAGTTATCTCTCCTAATGGAAAGGAGATGATAGACCCACGGGCTTCTTAAAAGCATCGGCCTCCTCTTGGGCATTATTCAAGGACCCTACAGCTTCTTAGAAGTATTCACAGCCTCCTCTTAGGCTTCGTATAATGATCTCTTCCTCCGGGAATGATAGCCTCCTCTTGGGCTTCGTACAAGGACCCGTCGGCTTCTTAAAAGTTTCCAGCCTCCTCTTGGGCTTCGTACAAATTGTCCCGACGACCTCCTAGAGGTATAGGAACAGAACTTAGTTATCCTCGTAGAACAGTCCTTTCATAGAGTCTACTACTGTTTCTCACAGCATAGTACAAAAGATAAAACTCTAGACTTGGACAGCTAACTTCCTTGAGTCTCAAAGACATTCTCAAGCACCCTTCGTTAAATAGGAAGGAAACCCGCAGACTCGGACAGTCTCAATACCCTTTGGATTTCCCGTTTCCTCAAAGAGAAGGAAATATCCCTGATCCACAAATCAAATCCCTGAGTACAGTGTTGCTCATATAAGAACTTATTTTCTCTTTAAAAATCAGTATATTGGATCTGTCACTCAACTGAAACAGTTACAATAGCCTCCATCTCGGGCTTTGTACGAGATACCAAAATTCTCCCCAGTGGAGTCAAAACAACCTTTTCGCCTCTCTCTCGGGCTCTGTACGAGATACAAAATCACTCTCTTGTTGAGTATAAAAGATTCTCCTGTTGAGTCAACCCTTTTAGCCTCTTTCTCGGGCTTTGTACGAGACACAAATTAGCCTCCTCTTAGGCTTTGTATAACGATATGCCCCACTGGGTCAAACCCTTTTAGCCTCTTTCTCGGGCTTTGTATGAGACACAAAATAGCCTCCTCTTAGGCTTTGTATAACGATATGCCCCACTGGGTCGAACCCTTTTAGCCTCTTTCTCGGGCTTTGTACGAGACACAAATTAGCCTCCTCTTAGGCTTCATATAAGAAAACCACTGGTTAATCCAATTAACCTTTTAGCATCAAAGCTGTGCCTTGTTCACAGTACACAAACATCAACAACTCCTTTCCCATCATCTAATCGCTGTAACCGGCAAGCCTCTGGATCATCTACATCCATGCCACTGTCCCTCTTTTAGCATGAGAAATTCCTAAGGAAAGATGGCATGCTCTAAACTGAGTTAAAGTCTTCTCCTTCAGGTTAAAACCCTTTCTTCAGAAATTATGGCATTGCTCGGATCCGCGTATCCCAGTTAAAGTAATTCTCCTTCTCCCCTCTTTAGAGATGACAAATTCTCTCTAAAGTCGAGGTCTTTCAGCTTCACGTCTTGGGCTTTGAACAAGACACAAATAGACCTTTAGCTTCACATCTTGGGCTTTGAACAAGATACAAACTATCCTTTCGCTTCACGTCTTGGGCTTTGAACAAGACACCAAAACACTCATTTCCTCCCATAGAATAGGAGGAACTACGAACGCTCTGATTTCCCTGTTTCGGTAAACGGGAATACGTAGGCATAAGATCGAAAGAAAAGATCTTAACGAGCGCAATCAACAAAAAACCCAAATCCCATATCTCCGTCAATCAAAAGCAGTATTTCAAAAACATCAGTCCTGACATCCTAATCCTAATTCCCTGCCAAAAACCTTCTGCCCAAGCCCTAGAAAGAAAGAAACCTATATTGGCGAAAATACAAATAACCAGTACAAAAGCCCCCCCACATTGATCGCATCCGTAACTTAACAGACTGCTGTTTAAACTCAGTATGCAAGCAGGGTTAATTGGAGACATCTATTTCCCTTCCTTATTCAGCTCACAATAGGATAAAAAATGAATCGACCTATAGTCAAAGCTCAAACCGCAGAGAGCGACCAGCGCTTAAGAACCGCGTCCAAAATCGCTCGCTACACCATGAAGCTGAAAGGGAAAGGGAAGCTATATAAAACTAACCTTGCACGCGAATGTTTAACTGAACAAACACTTAAAAGAGATTGGGGGGTCCGGGGTCAGGTTATACAATGGGTGGTTGTCAATTACACATCCTATATGTGGTTATCCATAGGATATTAGCTTTAGGTTTTGCTTTGTAATTGATGGTGTTTATCTGATAATGGGTTGGGAAAGTTTCTTGGGAAGTATGACAGGGAGAGTGAGTTTTGTTTTCTGTGGAAAATGATGATGATGTGGCTTAAGGTATGAAACCTAAGTTTTGATTGATATGAAGGTACTGGACCTAGGGTCTTTGATTGGTATGCTCGCTAAGATTTTGCAATCTTAAGCCTACGTATTCCCGTTTAAACGAAACAGGGAAATCAGAGCAATCATAGTTCCTCCTATTCTAAGGGAGGAAAAAGATGTTTTGGTGTCTTCTTCAAAGCCCGAGATTGAAGCTAAAGGGTTTTAAGAGAGAATTTGTCATCTCTAAAGAAGGATTGTTGATTTTTGTGTGCCCTGATTAAAGCACAAGGTTGATGCTAAAAGGTTAATTGACTCGGCTAGGTGATTTCTTTATACAAAGCCTAAGAGGAGGCTGGATAAGACCGAATCAACAAGAGAGTGTATATATTGGTGTCTTGTACAAGGCCCAAGATTGAGGCAAAAAAAAGAGACTGACTCTTTGGGGATATCATTATACAATGCCTAAGAGGAGGCTAGGAGTTTGACTTTTTTGGGGAAAATGTTTTATCTGTCTTGTATAAAGCCCAAGATTGAGGCTAAAAGGGATTTTGACTCCATTGGGGAGGTTTGTATGTGTCTTGTACAAAGCCCAAGATTGAGGATGAAATGGGAAATTTAACTGACTGAGGATATTTTGAGTGTCTTGAACAATGCCCAAGACGGAGGCTACACGGATTTGACTCTACCGGAGAGTGTTATTTATCTTGTACAAAGCCCAAGATAAAGGCGTAAAAGAGTTTGACTCTGTTTGGGAGATTATTCCTCAAAGTCTAATGAAGGCTCGGAGGAATTGACTTTTTTGGAAAATGTTTGTCCTGAGCTTATGAATGTTTATATCTCGTACAAAGCCCAAGATAGTGGCCAAAAAGGTTTGACTCAATAAGAGAGTGCTTTTATCTGTCCTGTGCAAAGCCCAGGATTGAGGCTAAAAAGATTGACTCAACAAGAGAGTCTGCGAAGGTGATTGACTCAACAAGAGAGTCTTGACTCAATAAGAGAGTCTTTAAAAGTTATGGACTCAACAAGAGAGTCTGAAAAGGTTAGCTCCGCTGGGGAGAATCATTTGTGCAAAGCCTAAGAGGAGGCTAAAAGTTGAGGAATGATCATTATACAAAGCCTAAGAGGAGGCTATCTTTCTGCTAGGGATTATCGAGATCCCGAGGCAAGTCCAAATGGGGAATCAACTCTTGCTGAGGGTTACAGAAGAGTTGAGATATCAGAAACCTTGGGGTTTTGATTTGAGATAGTGTCATCCTGATGATAAACTCATCCTGGTTGAGGGATTTTTAGGAGAGAGGTGGGGTTTTAGAACCCACAAGTTTTAACTCTTGCTAGAGATTAATCTAGAATCCGGGGTTTCTCCTGTGTTTTATAAGGAACTTGAGAATGTCTTTGAGACTCAATGGGATTAGACTGTCCAAGTCGGCGGGTGTGGAAGAGTTTTATCTTTTGTATGATGCCCAAGAGGAGGCCGAATCTTTTTAAGGGATGAGTATCAACCCTAAAATTGGTCTGAGGGTTTTGACTCTCTTTTTCAGAAAGAAAGCTCTAGCGAAGGATGACCAAGTTTTGTCCTATACCTTTAAGAGGTCTTCAGGGTCCTTGTATTAAGCCCAAGAGAAGGTATGAGAACTTCTAAGAAGCTGGAGGGTCCTTGTACAAAGTCCAAGAGGAGGCGGGGATGCTTTTAGGAAGCCTGTGGGTCCCAAACCAAGAGAAGTTCAAGAAATGCTATTCATAGAGAATATATCATTTAGTGAAAGTTCTGTGATTTGAAGAAATTCAAGAGATGCTATTCACAGAGAATAGATCAACTCTGGGGAGTAGAATTTCTTTGACAATTTCTAGGGTTGACAGTCTGAGAAAAGGTTCACCGAGAATACTGCCTTTCTCTTTGTTCCATATTGTTTAACCCCAAGAGAAGGGAAGACTGTATCTGGAGATCCTATGGGTGTAGCGAGCGATTTTGGACGTGGTTCTTAAGCACTGTCGCTCTGGGGTTACTACAGGTCGATTCATTTTTTATCCTATTGAAGCTGATGAAGGAAGGGAAATAGATGTCTCCAACTAACCCTACTTTGTAAACTGAGGTCAAACAGTCAAAATTGTTGGTTTACAGATGCGATCAATGTGGGGGGCCTCTCTTAGGTTATTTTGGTTGAATTTAGACTTTTGGTGGGGAATACGGACTCAGATATTTTTTGGTGGATAAGTGAGGATTTGTGACCTGAGGTTTTTGATGTGGTGTGCTCGCTAAGATTTTTATTTTAATCTTATGCCTACGTATTCCCGTTTACCGAAACAGGGAAATCAGAGCTATCGTAGTTCCTCCTATGCTATGGGAGGAAGTGGTGTTTTGGTGTCTTGTTCAAAGCCCAAGACGTGAAGCTAAAGGTGGTTTATATCTTGTTCAAAGCCCGAGATGTGAAGCTGAAGGTGTAGTCTTTAGAGAGAATTTGTCATCTCTAAAGGGGGTCTGTTTGTCACAACTGTTGGGTGACTGACTATAAAGGAGGATTACTTTAATCAGGATATGTGAATCCTAGCAATGCCATAATTTTCTTTATAGGGGGTTTTAACCTGAAGGAGAAGACTTTAACTCAGTGTAGAGTAATGCTATCTTTCCTTAGGAATTTCTCATGCTAAAAGAGGGACAGTGGCGTGGATGTAAATAATCCAGAGGCTTGCCGCTTACAGCAATTAGATGAAAGGAGTTGTTGATGTTTGTATCCTGTGAACGAGGCTCAGTTTTGATGCTAAAAGGTTGATTGACTCAACCGGGGTTTTTCTTATACAAAGCCTAAGAGGAGGCTATTGACCCAACCAGAGGATGCTTTTGTGTGTCTCGTACGAAGCCCGAGAGAGAGGTTAAAAGGAGTTGACTCAACAAGGGAGTGCTTTTAGATGTGTCTTGTACGAAGCCCAAGACGGAGGCTAAAGGTTGACTCAACAAGAGAGTCTTTTATACTCTACAAGAGAGTGATTTTGTATCTTGTACGAAGCCCGAGATGGAGGCTAAAAGGTTTGACTCAACAAGAGAGTCTTTTTGTGTCTCGTACAAAGCCCGAGAAGGAGGCTAAAAGGAGTGTTGTTTCAGTTGAGTGACAGGTCCAGTAGGTTGGTTAAAAGAGAAAATCAGTTCTTATAAAGAGACTGATTAAAGGTAAGGCTATGCTTTGGAATTGATCAGAGGATTAGGGTTATTTCCAGATCTTTAAGGAAATGGAGAATCCAGAGGGTATTGGAGGCTGTCCGAGTCTACTGGTGTTTTTACCTACTTGAGAATGCCTTCGAGACTCAAGGAGATTAGACTGTCCAAGTCTAGAGTTTTATCTTTTGTACTATACTTAAAGAAACAGTAGTAGTACGTTCACGGTAGAAAGATCTAGACTCTTTGAAAGACTGTTCTATTAAGATGACTAATTTCTGTTCGTATACCTCTAGGAGGTCGTCGGGACAATTTGTACAAAGCCCAAGAAGAGGCTGGAAACTTTTAAGAAGCCGAGGGATAATTTGTACGAAGCCCAAGAGGAGGCTCTCTTCCCGAAGGAAGAATCCTTATACGAAGCCTAAGAGGAGGCTGTGAATACTTCTAAGAAGCCGTATGGTCCTTGTACAACGCCCAAGAGGAGGCGGGGATGCTTTTAGGAAGCCTATGGGTCCTCAAAACCCCGAGATATTCAAGACAGGCTATTCGTAGAGAATAGATCAAGCCAGGAAAAGCCGAGAATTTGGAAGAAACTCAAGAGATGCCATTCACAGAGAAAAGATCGTCTCTGGGGAATAGAGTTTCTTTGACGATCTCTAAGGGTGACAGTCTGTGAAAGGGTTCACCGAGAATGCTGCCTTTCACGTCTCCATATTGCTTAACCCCAAGAGGAGGGAAGACTGTATCTGGTAATCCTATGGGGATCTAGTTTTGACTGTATTTAAGAGTGACCAACAGGGCTTAGTGCTAGACGTAGTTGCCAGGGAAACTCTAAATATCTATACTAGTATTACACAGTTGATATGAGTTTATGCAAGAAGACTTACAGTGAAACAGCCCCACAATACAGTTTATATGTATATGAAAGGGGATAAAGAAAGCATATAAACACTTACTCGGTTGTAGAGCTTCCACGCTATTTAGTTAGTTGTTCAACAAAGAAAGATTGAAAATAACAGTATATTCAAAATTAAACGAGAAAGTATTTTGAAAAGATGTTGGGGCTTACAGCTCAAAGAGAGGCCCAAGGTTTATCAGTGATCGCACTGTCGTTTTGTACAGAGGGACTTTATACAAGTGACTGAGGCCCAAGAAAGGTTTTCTGTACAAGGGGATGGGTCTTACACTCTCTCAAGAGGCCCAAGTAATTTATTTTTGTACAAGTGGTGGGGCTTACAGCTCAAGGAGAGGCCCAGGGTCATTTGTTTGAAAATGGCGATCGCGCCGAGATTTTTGAAAATGCGGCGGGTCTTATACAATGTATTGAGGCCCAAAATGGTTTGGTTTTCAAAGGGGGTTGGGTTTTACACTCTAATAGAGGCCCAAAGTTTGAAAATGATTAGTGAGGGTTGAAAATCAAAGAAACCCTAATTTGTTATTCTTTAAAAGTAAATATTTAAAGAAAATCAAATAAAATACCAAATAAGTTTGAATAAACCATTTGTGATTTTTGTTTAAGGTTTGAAAAATGAGGGATTAATCACAAGAGATATTAAAACTCATTTGATTTTGATTTTTCCAAGTAAAGATTCATTTTTAAAAGGTTTAAAATAATTAAAAAGGAATTTATTCACAAAAATACTAATTATATTAAATAAATAATATAACTCTAATTTTTTTGTGGAATAAAATATTTCAACATTTTTGTGATTTTTTGCAAAAAGAACCAATAAAAAATAATTAAAATTGAAGGAGTTATTAATTTTCCAATTAATTAATAAAACATGAAAATATTTGAAAAAATAGCAAAAATGTGAGAAAACACAAAATGGCATGGGTGGGGTTTGAACCCACGACCTCAAGGTTATAGGGCGTGCACCTTTCCACTGGGGTGGTGATACATCCATTGCTTGAAGTGAAACCACAAATATACAAGGCATGCCTTGTTTTCTAGGCCTGGCCAAGGCAAGACAAGTTTTGCCAAGAAACGGGAAGGTCCATAACTTTCTCATTTCTTAATGGTTGGGGACAAAATTTATATGCATCTGACCTAGAATTTCACAAGGAATCCAATGGTGGTGGTATTTTTTTCAGATCATACTCCCTCCTCAAAACCCGATAGTTGTTTTGAAAAAGACCTATAATTGCATTTTATATGCTACACTTTGATACAGGCATGAATTACATGATGAATTGGTCCAAACACAACATATATAACATGTATGTGGTGTGTATGATCAGTGGACTTCAAAGCAATGCATATTTTGGAAAGTTTAAGTCATGATGCTTACCTCTTTTTGAGCTTTTGGAGTTTTTTGTGCAATCTGCCAAACTTCTTGTTCCAGAAATGGTTTGATGCTTTGGACACTCTCAAATGATCCTTTAGAAGCTTTGAGGATGGTTGGAATCAGCTGGAACCTGCAAAAACACAAACTGACCCTTTCTTGAAAAAGGGGTTAAAATGGCCAAAATAGCAACTCCCTCAAATGGTGTTCCAAATGGGGGAACGATTTGGGGCAGTTCAAGGATGTTATTTGGAGTGTGTTTGAGGTTTTATCTGGTTTGGAGAGTGACTAAATCAAGCCATGGCTTGAAAAATGCACAAAAGGCCTATTTTGAGGTTTTGAGAGGTGACTTTGTGATTTTGGTGTTACATGTCACTTTTGATAGTTTGGATCACCTACATATGATGTTTATGAGGTGTTAGGATCATGAGTTGTGATGGAAATGCTTTCTAACTCAAAAACTTAGAGTTACCTTGCTAAAGAAGGCATTTTGGCCTAAAGAGAGGGATTTTGAGGAAAGCATATGTTTGATGGCTTTGGTGTTCTCAAATTGAGCACAAATGAGCTCTATTTATAGTAGAGCAAGTTTGTTTTGGGATCAATAGTGAATGACAACTACAGCAGAGGTTTGGCCAATGGTTGCATTTTGGAATCCAAGTCTCCTCTAGCCATTGACTAGAGGTTAGGGTACAGGGTTGTGGTTCCCTTGGTCTTTGATAAGTCTTGACTAAATTCTGTTGCAAATGACTCAGTCCATGCCACCTTGGTGTATGTATTGAATGCTCCAATCCAAAATTGGATTCTTGTCCCTCTTTTAGGCAATTCTAGGTTTGGCATGCTACTTCTTGTTCCAAGGACTTTGGAGGCTTGGCTCAGTGTTTGTCCCCTTTAGATTTGATCCTCAGATGTGTCCAAAGTGATGACAAGGCTTGGAATTATCTGATTTTGCCAAATCGAGCAAAAATGCAAAATTCTGCCTAACCTTGGCAGTTTTCAGCAAGGCATATTGCCATTGTCATATCTCTTGGCCCAAGTGGAATTTGGTGATGTTCTTGGCCATTTTGGAAAGCCCTCATATGATACAACAACTGTTTGATCATATTTGGTTTTGATACCTTTTGGATCCAAGTGAAAAATCCCCCTACATTTGGAAAAAAGTGAAGGCAGATTCTGACTTAGTGAAAATTTCACTAAGTGTTGGAAAAAAGTGACATTTTCACTTTTTGTGATTTTGATCATTCCATAACTCAAAATCCATGAGGAATTTGGAGGGAGGTCAGTTTTAAGCTTTTGTAGAGGGTAATGAGAGCTACAAATCTAGCTTTGGATGGGGAAAAATGGCCTTGTGGTTTAGGAGTTATGATCCTCCAAAGTTGGTACCCCTTTTACAAGTTATCCCACTTTTCTTAATTTTTCTTGATAAATGATGATTCAAATTATACATTAACATCATTTTAGGGTTAAAAAAACCATTTTTGTGAAAAATCTCAAAAAGTCAAAGTTGACTTTTGTGCACAGTTGACTTTTTGTCAGATGAATTCCAAACTGTGCCATCCTTTATGAAATCAAGTCCTTGACCTAAATCAAACTTGATGGATTGATTTCATAGGTGTTATAGGGTGTATTGAATCATGTCCTAGGGTTTGGGAGCATGTCCTGGTCAAAAGTCAAAGCTACAGTTGATTTTTCTCGAGAAACCCTAATTGTGGTACTGATGAAATCGAGACTTGCTGCTCAAGCTTCCTGGATCAATCCATTGTTACAAATGGATCAATGTGGTATGTTGGAGACCCTCAAATCATGTCTTGAGGTCTTGGCTCATGATTTGTCCCAAAAGTCAACTTAGGGGTGAATTAGGTCAAGAAACCCTAATTCCTGATTTTTAATGAATGCATCTCCTGAGGTCAAAAATTGACTTGATGCTTGGGTCCATGAGGTTCCATGGGGTATATTAGGTTATGCTGTGAAGCATTGGCTCATTCCTAGAGGAAAATTTCCATCTAGAGGCCCTGGTCGACCAAACCCTAATTTGGTGACACTGGCGATCTTGAGGCTTGATCCACCTGGAAGGGAGCAACCTTGTGCTTAATCCTTAAAGTGGGAGTCCTCTTGATCCATTGTAGAGGTTTGGGAGGTTAGACAAGTTGAAGATCATGTCATTTCTTGATTGATCCTTTGCCTAAGAACTCTAAGAGGGCTTGAAACCCTAATTTTGATTGTAGTGGATGTTCACCCATCTTTGGGGAGACTGATGAGGTATGATGGTTTCTCCATATTGTGATGATGATTTTCACAATGATGGGAAATCTTAGTGGTCAAAATTTGGGGTATGACAATGGGGGATCTAGTTTTATTTGTATTCGAGAGTGACCAACAGGGCTTTACCTAGTTCTAGACCTAGTTGCCGGGGAAAACTCTAAATAACTATACTAGTATATATACAGTTGATATAGGACGAGTATTTTAAAAGGGTATGAAGCTTCCCACAATATAGTTATATATATTTGACATGTATTTAAAAGAATGAAAAAATACTAACCATGCGCAGCTTCCCATAATACAGTTATATATATTAAAGCGAGTAAATGAAAGCTGTTAAAACTTACAGGTGAGCAAGCATCCATGATGTATTGTTAGTTGTTCAGAGAAATTAAAGAAAGTTTTGAACAATATATATATTTGAAACTAAATCAAAGGGGAAGTTGTTTTGAAAAGATTGTCGGGGCTTACAGCTCACGGAGAGGCCTAAGGTTTTACAGTGATTGCACCGTTGTTTTGAAGGTCGTGCCGGAACTTATACAATTGCTGAGGCCCAAATTATTTTACTTACAAAAAGGTTTGGGTCTTACAACTCAAGGAGATGCCCAAAGGTTTTACTTTTGTACAATAGATGGGGCTTACAACTCAGGGAGAGGCCCAGATGGTTTTCGTTTTGAAATGGCGATCGTGTCGAGATTTTTGAAAATATAGTGGGTCTTATACAATGATTGAGGTCCAAACTATTTTGGTTCCAAAGAGGGATTATGTCTTACACTCTATTAGAGGCCCAAAATTGATTTTAAGAAAAAGAATGGCGCTTACAACTCTAGGAGAGGCCCAATGGGTTTGTTTGAAAACGACGATCGCGCCGAAGTTTTTGAAAACACAGGGGGTCTTATACAATGAATGAGGCTCAAACTATTTTGGTTTTCAAAAAGGGGTTGGGTCTTACACTCTATTAGAGGCCCAAAAGTGTTTGAAAAAGATTGATGAGGGTGGAATTAATCAAAACTCTAATTTTGTTAAAAATGGAATTAATTTTGTTTAAAAATTAATAAAAATTATTGAAAACATATGACAAATGAGTGGTGATCTTGGATCAATGCTTCAAAAATCATGTTTTTATCCACAAAATGATTGAAAACCATTTAAGTTTGGAAAATCAAGAAGAAAAAATATTTTAAATGTTAAAAAAACAAATAAAAATTAATTCTTTGCAAAAATATCAAGTACATGAAATAAGTAATATTTTTGGGAATTTTTTATAAAATAAAATATTTTAACATTTTTGTGAATTATTAAAAAAAGAATCAACTCAAAATCATTAAAATTCATAGAGAAATTAATTTTTGAATCCATTATATAAAATCACAAAATTCAAATATTTGAATTTTTGAAAAAGGGTGCCAAGAACACTCAAGAACACGCGCATGTTCTGAGTTTTGCCCAGATTTGCATTTTCTCACCAATCTCACTGAATACTTGATGAAATCACACAATCCACATATCAATCTACTCGTTTTCACCTCACGATCATGTCTATGGTCTTTAATTTCATTTATTTTAAGCATGAAATAAGAAATCAAAGAGAAACCTCAAGAACCCTGAATTCTGTATGAAGGCTCAGAAATTCCACACACGATTCATACAAAGCAATTAATTGAGGGGAAACATTCCATACATGATTATGAACATATGGAAAAATTATTGTGCGGGGAAATATGCATGAATCATGAGATGACCAAGTTGAGGCTTACCTCTTGCAGCTGGTGATCGTGTTTTGAGTTAGAGGTGTTACAACTTAGTTCCAATGATGTGGACAACTTCCCTAGGTGCTATGGAGTGTGTCTGAATGCTTGGAGTGGATTGAAGCAAGCTGGAACTTAAAATGGTACCCCAACTGCAAGTCTGCTAAAAGCTTGAGCAGTTGGATGGTGGTTTTGTGAAATTGGTGTTCCAGATGTTGTTTAAGTGTTTGGATCACTTCTATATGATGTTTATGAAGTGTGTGTGTGATTGGTTTGGTTGGAATTGCTCTCAAGCTCAAAACCCGATAGTGACTTGCTTTGGAAGGCAAAATAGGAGTGAAAGAGGTGATTTTGAGGAAAGCATCTGTTTGGGTGCCTTGGTGTACTCAAACTGATCACAAATGAGGTTTATTTATAGTGCACCAAGTTTGTTTTGGTTACAATAGTGTATGGCAACTGGTACAGGTCTGTGGCCAATTGGATCATTTTGGAATCTCAAGTCTCCTCTAGTCATTGACTTGAGATTAGAGCACATGCCTATGGTTCTATGATTCAAGGATAAGGCTTGACTGAAGTGTTCATATTTGCTCTAATATATGCCACCTCTAAGCATCCATTGAATGCCTCAAAACAAAATTGGAGTCTTGAGGCATCTTTAGCTTTTAGGGGTGCCAAACCTATATGTAGTTCCAAAGACTTGGGAGGCTTATGGATCAGTACTTGTTCCTCCTTGGTCTCCCCCTGAGGTGTGCAGATGGATAAACTTGTTTTTGGTTTGCACAAATTGATCAAATCAAGCCCTAATGCACAAATCTTCCTTGCACAACAGTTTGCAGCAAGGCATGTTGCAGCTGTCATAACTCCTAGCTCAGATGGAATTTAATGGAGTTCTTGGACATTTTGGAAAGCTGGTATATCCTATTTCAACATGATGTCCAACTTTGGTTTTGATCCAACTTTAATTACAATGAAAAATGCCTCTACATTTGGGAAAAAATAAGGCAGATTCTGACTTAGTGAAAATTTCACTAAGTGTTGGAAAAATGTCACTTTTGTGTTTTCAGCCATTTTGATCACTCCATAACTTAAAATCCATGAGGAATTGGAATGAGGTGTAGTTGAAACTTTTAAAGTATGCCATGAAAGCTACAAATCAATCTTTGGACCATCCAAAATGGTTGCTTGGATTTCAAGTTAAGATCCTTGGAAGTTGGTACCCTAGCCACTTTGTTCCATAACTTAGAAAAATTCTAAGTTTTTATGGTTACCCCTTTTACAAGTTATCCCACTTTATTTGATTTTTCTTGATGAATGATGATTCAAATCACATATTAACATTGTTTTAGGGGTAAAGAACCATAATTATGAAAAATCTCAAAAAGTCAAACTTTGACTTTTGTGCACAGTTGACTTTTTATCAGATGAATTCCAAACTATGCGGTCCTTTGTGAAATCAAGTCCTTGACCTAAATCAAACTTGATGGATATGTTCCATGGGTGTTATAGGGTGTATTGAATCATGTCCCAGGGTTTAGGAGCATGCCCAGGTCAAAAGTCAAAGGTTCGGTTGAATTTTTCCCCGAAACCCTAATTGTAGTCCTGATGAAATTGAAACTTGTGGATCAAGCTTCTTGGATCAATCCATTGTTGCAAATGGATCAATGTGGTATATTGGAGACCCTTAAATCATGTATTGAGGTCTTGGCTCATGTTTTGTCCAAAAGTCAACTTAGGGGTCAATTACCTAATTCCTGATTTTTTATGAATGCATCCCCTGAGGCTAAATTGACTTGATGATTGGGTCCACGAGGTCCCATGGAGTATTTTAAGTTGTGTTTTGAAGAATTGGCTCATGCCCAGATGAAAAAATTCCATCTGGAGGCCCTGGTCGACCAAAACCATAATTTGGTGACACTGGCGATCTTGAGGCTTAATCCACTTGGAATGATGCAACCTTGTGATTGATTCTTGATGTGGGAGTCCCCTTGATCCTTTTATGAATGTTTGAGAGGTTAGACAAGTTGAAGATCATGTCATTCCTTGATTTATCTTTTGTCTAAGAGCTCTGAGAGGGCTTGAAACCCTAATCTTTGATAGTAGTGAATGCTCAAACATCTATGAGGAGATTGATGAGGCATGATGGTTCATCCATATTATGATGATGATTTGCACAATGATGGAAAATCTTAGTGGTCAAAATTTGGGGTATGACACTTATTTCCAATACCCGTATGTAGCAGTTGCACAATATCCTACTATACCTTATCGGCCAGTTGCTCCAGCGTCAGTGCCAGCTCAAATGTCTCAGCCCTAGGCTACGAAACCTCAATGTCAGCAGAGAAATCAACAATAGAACAATTAGCAACTCCAGGTCCAACAACAAAAACCGAATCAATAAAGGCCTTACTAACAATGTAACGATGCAGGTATCTCTCATATCCCCGTGACATATACTCAGTTGTTGCCTTATCTGATCCAGAATGGAACGGTCATGCCCAAGGGACTACCACCAATTCCAAAGCTTTACAAGCCTTGGTATGACGAGAACGCTAGATGTGCTTTTCATGACAACTCAGAAGGTCATATGACAGAGAATTGCCGCGTTTTTAAGGTTAAAGCGCAAGAGTTGATAGATCAGAAAATGCTATCATTTGTTGATATTCTAAATGTGGGGAATAATCCTTTGTCTATAAATGGTGGTCCAGGCGTCAATACTGTATAAAGTTTTACTAATGAAAGCTTGATAAAGGATGTGTTCTATTTGAAAACTCCCTTGGAAGTAGTTCATGCAAAATTGGTGGAAGCATAATTGATAAAGAAGGCACATGACAAATGTGCAATGTCTTCATTTGACCCAGATCAGTGTGTTGAATTCAAAGCTTGTCTTCAATGTCTGATGGATCTTCAAGTTGTTCAATTTACCAGAACAAGGAGTGATGAAGTTGTTTCTGTGATCGTGCGTATATTTGACCAATAAAAACTCCTCAAGCCTTTGGTGGTTCCTTATCAAAGGAATACAAATACAACACCAGTGAAGAAAATCGAGCTGATGGTTATCCATGTTACTACTCCTTTATCTTTTAATAGTACCAAAGTGGTGCCTTGGAACTATGATGTTGTAGTTTATGTGGGTGACAGACCGATGGTCTTAAAGGAGTCAAATGTGACCAATATCGCTGGAGTTAGTGAAATAACACGAAGTGGAAGGATTTTCTCTCTTGAAGTAATTCAGAATAAAGAAAATGAGATAACAGTTGAACCAACCAAGGGGAAGGAGGTAATTTCTCTAGAAGTAAGAGAAAGCTCATATAAGAAGGCAGTGTCTGCAGAAGAAAATAGAGAGTTTTTGTAGATTATCAAGAAGAATGACTACAAGGTTATGGATCAGCTCAACCAAACGCCATTGAAGATCTCCATCCTTTCTTTACTTATGAGTTATGAGGCTAATATGACTGCTTTGTTGAAGTTCTTAAACGAGGCTTATGTGACGGAAGACATCAGTGTTAACCAGTTTGATGACATGGTTGCTCATCTTAGTGCTAGTAGTTGTTTGATGTTTTACCAATGATGATTTTCAACCTAATGGATGGGAACATAACATGGCTCTTCACATCTCCATTAAGTGTGCAGATTTTACCCTAGCACAAGTACTAGTGAATACAGGTTCATATCTGAACGTATTGCCGAAGACTACTCAGGCGCAGCTAAATGTTGAAGAAGTACAGATGAGGCCCAATGCACTTGTGGTAAAAGCTTTTGATGGGTCTAAGCGAATAACTATTGGATAAATTGATCTCCCAATCTTGATTGGCCCGTAAACTTTCCGCATTAACTTCCAGGTTATGGATGTTAGGCCTGCCTATAACTATCTTTTAGGTAGGCCTTGGATCCATACTGCTGGAGCTGTCACTTCAACACTCCACCAGAAGCTGAAGTTTGCCACTTCTAGTAAGCTGGGTTGAATATCTGGAGAGGAAGATATTTTTGTCAGCCACCAGTCTTCATTCAGATACATTGAAGTAGGTGAAAAAGTTATATAAATGCCTCTTCAGGCCCTTGAAGTGGGTAACATAGTACATACTAAGCCAAAGCTTGTTGAAGAACCCAAGATGGCCATGTCCTCATGGAAGAGTGTGAAGGAAGCTTTAGAAGCTGGTTACCATGAAGCTTGGGGCACAATGACTGAATTACCAAAGAAGGATAAATTTGGATTGAGATATCAGCCGCCTTTTGAGCAGCAGACCAAAGATCAGAGGGTCTATAAAGAAAAAGTTCCTAGCTTCCAAGAAGTATTCTCTAAATCTAGATTTTGAAGTGATGATCAACTGAATTTTATTGAAGAAGAAGACGAGGAAATGTCCAAAATGGTGTTTTATGGACCTCCGAATGCTGCTCTCATAAAATGGAAGGCAACAAATATTCTAGAGAATATTTCATGCTCAAAGTAATTTCTTGTTTTCAAAAAAAATCATATGCCCCGCCCAAGGCATATGGCTAGCTTTATAGGGCCCATTTTGTTTTTATGAATGACTTTATCATCAATACAAGTGCATTTTGAGATCTCTGTCTTTCATTTTGTCAACTTTTGTAAATAATAAATAAATAAAAATGGCAATTTTTATTCCATTTTACTTTCATTTTTCAATTTACTTCCTCTAAAAAAGGAAAATCATTTCCATGCAAATCATTGACAACTGAATCCATTGAACACGACAATGTTATATTTCCCTATGACTTCGACCTCCCAATTAACCAAGCTGAAGAGGATGGTGAGGAAGAATTCGAAGTCTCAGAAGAGTTGGCCAGACTATTGGAGCAAGAGGAAAAGATGATTCAGCCTCATCAAAAACCAGTGGATGTGATCAATATGGGGACTGAGGAGGACCGAAAGGAAGTCAAGGTCGAAACCACCTTGGAGCAAAATGTAATGGAAGAGCTGGTCAAGCTGCTACAAGAATATGTGGATGTGTTTACTTGGTAATATCAAGATATGCCAGCACTCGACACCGACATAGTTGTGCACAAGCTATCGTTGAAGCTGAAATGCCCACCAGTCAAGTAGAAGCTGAGAAGAACTCGACCACACATTGCTGCCAAGATCAGAGAAGAGGTCAAAAAGCAATTTGTTGCAGGTTTTTTGGCTGTCGTGACGTATCTGCAAAGGATTGCCAATATTGTGTCAGTCCAAAGAAGGATGGTAAGGTGCGGATGTATGTGAATTACAGTGACCTGAATATAGCTAGTCCAAAAGACGATTTTCCTTTACCTCGCTGTCATACCCCAAAATTTACCCTACCTTTTCCACTTTTCATCTTACTTAGGATCTTTAATTCATTTGCATATATTCATGCATATCATCCATTTGCATTAACATTTTCAAAAACAAGTATCATGAATTCAAAGGTGTGTTACTTATAGTTGACAAGGGACTAGGGGTTTTCCTAGGAAATCAAGACTGGGAGTCTTGGGCGGTGCATTCAAGTTGGGAGGCTCTTATCTTATGAACCAGGTTCTATAAAACCCTAATTTGTTGACTTTTAGCACTTATGGATTATGTGTTTTGTGAAGTCATTGCATACGACGATGTTAGGAGTTTGGCTTGACTGCGAGTTTTCCGATTATTGAGAAATAGGGGTATCGTCCATACTGATCTAGGCATGGATTCTCTGTCAGGCATGAATAAACGATTGCACAACTCGATTGTCGGTTTCAAAGCTTTTGCTGAGATAAGTTCCTTGGCTTTTTTATTTCTAGTTGGTTCTAACTTTGTGTATTTTAAGAGTTCGACATTGGAAATTGACTCTGATATAGAGGAAGGAAGTAATGATAATAATCAGAACTGAAAATGACAAATGAAATTTATAGTTAAAACAAGCTTGTGGAAGTCTGCATTGCAAATATTTCTCTTAAAATATACTTGCAACATCTTTAATGTGTCAAGTATATAAAAGTTTTTGTTCAACACTATTGATTTTCTATGGCTTATTTGCATTGATCCTTGTGGTAATAACATCATAATTATAGTAGAGATAATGCTCAATTGTAATTACAGATCTTGCAGGCAATGGTGTCCTTGTGAATACCTTGAAAGGAATGCAGTTTTTGTCAATTGTGACATCCATTACTCACATTGAGGATATTCGTTGACCTCACATACTTGTGGCGGAGAAAGAGTCAGCATCTGGTAGATACCTTTCATGTGCTCACAATACCAGTGTTCCATAGCTACCATCAGCATAAAGTTCCAATTAAGTACGAATCATCTCCTAGTCGATGACAAGCTATCGTAGGAGAATGTTCAACAAAGTTACGTACTTGACAAATGTAAAATGATTGAAGTTTCTTTGGTGTGTATTAGAATTATTATATGAAATTGAGAGCTAGTAAATGGAAACAAATTTGGACGTGGTATCAGATTAACCGACTATTTAGTTAAATTTCTTAAGTTATTTTAATTAAGAAGGTGAGTATTTGCATGCATGGAGAAAATGACAGTCTAGAAGGACTGCTGCCAAATGCTAGAGATCCCGGACTAGCTACTTTTAGAGCCTGACCGAGTCATGGAGTTTTGCAACAATAATGATCTTCAGTTAAATGTCATTGTATATGAATGTGCGATGGATGGGTTTGAGCGTTTTGCCCAAAGACATCTGATCACACTTTTTTCTGCTACAAATTATTGTGGAGTACAAATTGTTGGCGTTTCACGGACTTATTAGTGTATCAGATTAAAAGGGTGATACAATACCTATATGGTTGATACAAGAATATGGAGTGCCTTCGCCTTAGGATAGAAATTTGTTTTATCTATATATCCAGCTTTAAGGTCCCAACCGGTATGCTTTAAAAATTGAAGTCACATAGTTGGAATGCCGAGTAGTGGAGAAGTTTGATGACAAGTGACAGCTGCAAGATCTTCACTCGTATGCTGCACAATTTGAGGAACATAGTGTATCATGGATACACCCAAAGCTAATACTTGCCATATGAGTAATTTAAACAAAGGATAAAGATAAACGAATCTACCACCAAGAGGCAAGATGCACAGTGAGATCACCAAAAATATGAGCTAACAGAAACCATGAAGTAATCTAGTAAAGCCGCTGATAAAACTAAGAGGCAGGATAAATACGAGTTTATGCTTTATATTAATTATGTTTATTGTCAGATAATGAGAACTAAGTTTTCTGCCGTTTGTAACTAACTAGTTTAGAATTTACTTTAAACAATGTGTGTCGCTCATTTTTCTCTGCGAGGACAGGAGATACCTCTTATTTCCCAAGCTTTTAGGATTATGTAGGAAAGTTTTCGGAACAAAGACCGGATGAGAATCATCTTCCAATAAAGAAGGGACCGAGAACAAACAATAAAGACCTCCACAAAGGGAATAATCGGCATTGTCTATGCCATATTAATATACCTTAGGCCAAAGTCCAAGCGCACTTGATGCCTCTGGTGAAATCGGCTTTGTCAGGGCCATGTTAATATATCTCTGGCCAAAGTCCAAGTGTACTTGATGCCTCTGGAAAAATCAGCTTTGTCCGAGCCATGTAAATATACCTCTGGCCAAAGTCCAAGCGTACTTGATGCCTCTGGAAAAATCGGCTTTGTCTGGGCCATGTTAATATACCTCTGACCAAAGTTCAAGTGTACTTTATGCCTCTGGAGAAATCGGCTTTGTTAGGGCCATGTTAATATACCTCTGGCCAAAGTCCAAGCGTACTTGATGCCTCTGGGGAAATCGACTTTGTCTGAGCCATGTTAATATACGTCTGGCCAAAGTCCAAGCGTACTTGATGCCTCTGGAGAAATCGACTTTGTCTGGGCCATGTTAATATGCCTTTGGCCAAAGTCTAAGCACACTTGATGCCTCTGGCATAAAATTAAGACCAGGAGCATTTTAAGACTCTTGGCATAAAATTAAGACCAGGAGCATTTTAAGACTCTTGGCATTAAAGCACTTTAAAGAACCTTGACATAAAATGAAAACGCACTTTGGCATAATTGGCTTCGGCCAGGTCATGCAAAACAAGAGCCTCTGACCTCCATTTAACGTCAACCCCCATGGGGCTCTGAACGTCGGTCATGCGAAGTTAACATATCTCTGAATTTAACCAGTTGGTTAGCTTACCACTGATAAATATCCGACATGATCTACTCGGAGTTAGCTAATTTGTGTTCGAGATTAGTAAGACCCCTCAAATCATTAAGGACGACATTGTGGCTTAAAACCTATATTGTACAAAGATAAAGCTGGCTCGCTCAGAGCATGGCATTTTATCTAAATTCCATTTGAACAAATAAATTGTTATCGAGAAGATAATATGTTTTAAGACTACATATCCAAAAAGATTAAACACGGTCACAACTAAAACAAACCTCATAAGAGCTTGATTCATGTTCAAGAGCGAATCACAGAGTCGTTAAAGATCATTATTCTACATATAGCCAAGCCATGGGGATGAATCCGACTCCAATGGTCTGGGACTGACCGCATTTATTTAATCAGAGTACTGTGAGAGAGTCCGGTAATAGAGCCCGAATTACCAAATACTTAAAACCTACATGGGGTGACACAAATATAAAAACAAGACCAAGCATGAGAGTGATTAAAACAGAGATTCAAAAGGTCGAATTCTAAGATGACACCGGGTCATGAATCCACTAGAGATCTCCAGTTTCTTTATTAAAAACGTAAAAGTCGTAGATCTTCCCAAAAATACCCTTAAGGCTTACCCTTCTCCTTGGTAAAACAAAATCTGCTATGGGCTTAAAAGCAAGGTAAAGATCAGTAGAAATGAAATACAACATCATTATAAATCCAATGACCTCAATATGATGCAAGCATATTATAGGAGAGAGAGAGAGAGAGAGAGAGAGAGAGAGAGAAGTAAAATCTAGAAAAAGATATGCCCATGTTATAAAAGAATCGCCACGTCTGGTCACGTCATTGTGCCGATTTAGAAAGTGTGTGCAAATAATAGCAGGTCAAGTTGTATCTTATCTTCAATGGAGAATAATGTTCTGGGCTTCTTTTGTCTGGATATTTTATCCTCTTAGGATTCATACACGAGGGGCTTATGTATATCCCAGAAATTATTTGTCCGGTCGAGGTATGAAGCAGGAATTTTCTAAATTTCCCAAGGTATCTACTTTCCAATATTGGCTGAGATGGTCATATAGGAGCCATATAGGCCAACCTAAGATGCCGGACGACCGGATCCTTAAACAGTTAAAATGGGTCGACCAAAAAGTCATGAAACCGTTACTAGTATTTATAAAAGACGTTACAAATAGTTAAATCCGTTACAAACAATTAATGGGTGGTTATATCCATTTGTAGCGCGATTTTTGTGGTCTTGAATCACGATCGCTTGGGTACTACAGTTCGATTCATTTTTTATCCTATTGAGCTGATTAAGGAAGGGAAATAGATGTCTCTAATTAACCCTGCTTGCATACTGAGTTTAAACAGCTGTCTGTTAGGTTACAGATGCTATTAAGATATGGGTCCCTCTTCGGTTTATTTTGTTAAAATTAGAATGTCTGGACTATTTGCGAGGTTTTTGGTAAGATGTTAGGATTTAGTGCTTTTGGGTTGATATATGGGGGTACTGGATTTAGGGTTGTTGATTAGTATGTTGGCTAAGATTTTGCAATCTTATGCCTACGTATTCCCGTTTAACGAAACAGGGAAATCAGAGCGATCGTAGTTCCTCCTATTCCATGGGAGGAAAAAAAAAGTTGTTTTGGTGTCTTGTTCAAAGCCCAAGACGTGAAGCTAAAGGTGGTTTATATCTTGTTCAAAGCCCAAGATGTGAAGCTGAAAGGTTTTGGCTGAGAGAGAATTTGTCATCTCTAAAGAGGAGTTGTTGATGTTTGTATGCCGTGAGCAAGGCACAACTTTGATGCTAAAAGGTTGATTGACTCAACCGAGGTTTTCTTTATAAAAAGCCTAAGAGGAGGCGGGAGGCTAAAAAGGAGGCCAAAAAGGTTGACTCAACAAGAGAGTCTTGAACGGGTGATTGACTCAACAAGAGAGTCTGCAGGTTGTTTGACTAAACAAGAGAATCTTTTATACTCGACAAGAGAGTGATTTATACGTGTCTTGTACGAAGCCCAAGACGGAAGCTAAAAGATGATTGACTCAACAAGAGAGTCTTTTATACTCAACAAGAGAGTGTTTTATATGTCTTGTAAAAAGCCCGAGACAGAGGCTAAAAGGGGTTGACTCAACAAGAGAGTCTTTTATACTCAACAAGAGAGTGTTTTTCTATCTTGTACGAAGCCTGAGATGGAGGCTAAAAAGGAGGTGACTCAACAAGAGAGTCTGAAAAGGTTAGCTCCCATGGGGAGAATCATTTGTACAAAGCCCAAGAGAAGGCTAGCTTACCGCTGTGGATTCTGGAGATCCTGAAGCGGGTCCAAGTGTGGGGAACTCTCATTAGAGAGACCGGGTTTCTGCCTATGTTTGAAGGGAACTTGAGAATGTCTTTGAGATCAAGATATTTTAGACTGTCCAAGTCTAGAGTTTTATCTATTGTACAATGCCCAAGAGGAGGCATGTGCATTAAGGGATGAGTATCAACCCTACAACGGCCGGAGTTTTGACACTGGAAAGACTGCTCTAGCAAAGGATGACTAAGTTCTGTCTTATACCTTTAAGAGGTCATCAGGATCCTTGTATGAAGCCCAAGAGAAGGCATGAGAACTTCTAAGAAGCCGAAGGGTCCTTGTACAATGCCTAAGAGGAGGCGGGGATGCTTTTAGGAAGCCTGTGTGTCCCCAAACTAAGAGAAGTTCAAGAAATGCAATTCACCGAGAAGAGATCATTCCAGAAAAGTTCGAGAATTTGGAAGAAACTCAAGAGATGCCATTCACGGAGAAAAGATCATCTCTGGGGAGTTAGAGTTTTTTTAACAATTTTTAAGGGTGACAGTCTTAGAAAAGGTTCACCGAGAATACTGCCTTTCTCTTTGTTCCATATTGTTTAACCCCAAGAGGAGGGAAGACTGTATCTAGAATCCTACAGGGGATCTAGTTTTGTTTGTATTTTAGAGTGACAAACAGGCTTTACCTAGTGCTAGACGTAGTTGCCGGGGAAAACTCTAAATAACTATACTAGTATTACACAGTGGATATATGACAAGTATATAAAAGGATGTGAAAGAAGACTTAAAGTGAAGCAGCCCCACAATACAGTTATATACATATGAAAGCGGTAAATGAAAGCGGATAAACACTTACCAGTTGTAGAGCTTCCATGCTGTTTGGTTAGTTGTTCAACAAAGAAAGTTTTGATAACAACATATATTTCAATTCAAAATCAAAGAAGAAAGTGCTTTGAAAAGATTATTGGGGCTTACAACTCAAGGAGAGGCCCAAGTTTTAACGATGATCGCACCATTGTTTTAAAAACTGTACAGAGGGACTTATACAATACGTGAGGTGCAAAAAGTTTTTACGTATAAGAGGATGGGTCTTACACTCTATTAGAGGCCCAAATATTATTTTTGTACAAATGGTGGGGCTTACGGCTCAAGGAGAGGCCCAATTATTTTTGTAAAAAGGCGACGATCGCGCCGTTGTTTTTGAAAATACAGTGGGACTTATACAACGAATGAGGCCCAAAAGTGGTGTATTCACAAAGGGGATGGGTCTTACCCTCTAATAGATGCCCAATTGGTTTTATTTTAAACTGGCGATCGCGCCGAGATTTTTGAAAATGTGTTGGGATTTAACAACGACTGAGGCCCAAACTATTTTGGTTTCAAAGAGGGATTGGGTCTTACACTCTATTAAAGGGCCAAAGTGTTTGAAAAATATTTGTTTGGGTGAAAATCAAAGAAACCCTAATTTCATCATTTTTAAAAGTAAATTCTTAAAGAAAATCAAATAAAAATGATAAAATACTAAATAAGTTTGAATAAGTAACTTGTGATTTTTGGTTGAGGTTTGAAAAATGATGTTTTAATCACAAGATGAATTAAAATTCATTTGGTTTTGATTTTCATGATGAGAATTCACTTTTAAAATGTTTAAAAACAATTAAAAAGGGATTTATTCACAAAAATACCAACTATATTAAATAAATAATATAAATTTGATTTTTTGTGGAATAAAATATTTTGGAGTATGAATAAGAAGTGTGTAAAACAGAATTGGAAAATGATGATTTTTGCTACGTGAAAGAATTGGTTGAGTTTTAAAAATAAGAGAAAACGGAAAGATGTCACAACATCATCTTCGACATCTCTTATGAGGCAAAAACCAGAACTGAAACTTTAGTTTTCAACATCTTTTTTATCAACTTCAAACATTCATAACTCTCTCAATTTTTAACGAAATTAAAATCCATAAGAACCTATCTTGACCGATTTTTCGCAAGGAATCCATTGGTATCACTTATACATACTGAAACTTAATGTATAGAAAACACAAGGCAAAAAACCAGAACTGGACCTTAATTTTAAAACAACATAAACTCCACATATAAACATGTTAAAGTGCAAATAGTAGGAAGATCACAACAAACACATGAAGGACTACATTTTTGCTTCAAGAATTGATCAATAATGATGCATGTATATGGAGTTTCAAAGTGTATGAACACTTACCGATTGGAGCAAGGTCCAATGCCTCTTCAATGTAATTACAGCAGCAAGAGGAAGATTCTATGAGCTTCCTTGATCCTCCAGTAGTGTGTTTGAATGCTTAGAGTGGATTGAAATGAGCTGGAACAGGTTGTGGTACCTCAACTGCAATTCTATCAAGAACTTGAGCAATTGGCTGGTGATTTGATGAATTTGATGTTCCAAATGTTGTGTTAGTGTTTAGATCACCTCTATATGATGTTTATGAGGGGTGTGTGTGTGTGTGATTGGTTTGGTTGGAATTGCTCTGAAACTCAAAACCCGATAGTGACTTGCCTTAGAAGGCAAAATTGGAAGTGAGAAGGAGATTTTGAGGAAAGCATCTGTTTGATGGCTTTGGTGTACTCAAACTGAGCACAAATGAGCTCTATTTATAGTAGAGCAAGTTTGTTTTGCAAGCAATAGTGAATGGCAACTGCTGTAGAAGTTTGGCAAATGTTGATCTATAGGAATCCAAGTCTCCTCTAGCCATTGACTAGAGGTTAGAGCACAGGCTGCTGGTTCCCTAGTTCTTGGATAAGTCTTGACTGAATACAGTTGGAAAGGGCTCAGTCCATGCCACCTTGGTGCATCCATTAAATGCTCCAAAACCAAAATTGGAGTCTTGTCCCTCTTTTAGGGATTTCTAGGTTTGACATGTTACTTGTGGAATCTTGGACTTGGGAGGCTTGGGAATCAGAGCTTGTCCTTTGATTGCCCCCTCCTCAGGTGTGCAAAAGGATGACAAGGCTCAAAAATTCGTGTGGCACAAGAAATGCGCAAATCGGTCCTGAAACCTGTCTTAAAAAATCAGCTGCAGCAAGCCTTGTTGTAAAATCCATAACTTCTTGATCAAGAATGTTAAATGGTCGTTCCAGGACTTTCTGGAAAGCTGAGATGACATACTTCACCTTTAATGCTCAGGGTTTTTCTTGAATCGACTTGGATCATGGAGAAAAACGTCCTTGAAGTTGGGACATTCTTGCTAGAAAAATATTAATGATGTCCCATGAAATGTTGAAACATTTGACAACTTTGAACATTAATAATTCCAAATTTAATCACTTATATCTTTTAATCCACTATGATATTTTGAGTTGAAGTGAATTGTATCTTTGATGCTTGTCCTGCATGGTGACAAAGCTTGAAAATTGTGTGGCACAAGAAAAAGTGCACAAAATCTGTCCTAAAAAAATAGCTGCAGCAAGCCTTACAGTAAAGTCCATAACTTCCTGTTCGAGTATGATAAATGGACGTTCTACAACTTCCTGGAAAGCTGAGATGACGTAATTGAACTTTGACGTTCAAGGTTTATGAAGATAAGACTTGTAAAGTTGTCAAAAATGACCTTGAACATGTGTGATCAAGTCTGTCCTAAAAGCTGTCTTAAAAATTCTGTTTTATCAATGCCTTTTGCAGAGATCATAACTTTCTGCTCGAGAATGATAAATGGGCTTTCTAGGACATTTTGGAAAGGTGAGATGTCGTACTTCAACTTTCATGTTCATGACATGGCTTGAATCAACTTGGATCATGGAGAAAAACGTCCTTAAAGTTGGGACTTTCTTGCTGGAAAAATAATTAATGATGTCCTACGAAATGTCGGAACATCTGACATTAAGAATTCCCAACTTTGATCACTTATATCTTTCAATCCTTATGATATTTTGAGTTGACTCCTTCTAAAATGTTGAAGTATCAAATACCCTCTTTAAAAGTAACCCTTAAGCAAAATCAATGGATGCTTGGATCAACAGTTACAACCTTGAAAAGTTGTGCACTTTAGCATGATTTTAACTTAGAAAAATTTTTAAGTTTCTTTCAATTTGATCAATTTTGCAACTTTGCGTGATTTCTTGGTTTAAATTCGATCAAATGCAATCATCCATCATATTTTCTTGAGTAATGGCTTATGAAGCTCGTAGTTGACTAAAAGTCAAACTTTGACTTTCTGCGTGAGTTGACTTTGTATTAGATGAACGTGAGGCTTGATCCACTTGGAATGTTGCATCTTTATGCTTGATTCTTGATGTGGGAGTCCTCTTGATCCTTTTTGGGTGTTTGAGAGGTTAGACAACTTGAATATCGTGTCATTCCTTGATTGATCCCTTGTCTAAGAGCTCTGAGAGGGCGTGAAACCCTAAGTTTGATTGTAGTGGATGCTCACCCATCTTTGGGGAGACTAATGAGGTATAATGGTCCATACATATTGTGATGATGATTTGCACAATGATGGGGAATCTTAGTGGTCAAAATTTGGGGTATGACAGATGCCCCTATTTAATCTTCTTGGACCCGAAGGTGTGACTGGCGAAGGTATTCGGGCATTCGGGGTGCAAGATGATTAAATATCGAAATGCGCAAATTTTTGATGGTGGTTATGAATGGCAGTTTGCTCATCCATCTTCTTTTGCTAAGCAATGATACTTAGAAAAGGTAAAACTTCCCATCGATCCTGGTCTTCAGCCAAGGAACTGGTCTCAGTTTTCTTTTGAAATAAACTTCCCCTCGATCCTGGTTTCCTACCAAGGAACTGGTCTAAGTTTCTGATATAAACTTCCCCTCGATCCCGGTTTCCTACCAAGGAACTGGTCTTAGTTTCTGATGTAAACTTCCCCTTGATCCTGGTTTCCTACCAAGGAACTGGTCTCAGTTTCTGATATAAACTTCCCCTCGATCCTGGTTTCCTACCAAGGAACTGGTCTTAGTTTCTGATATAAACTTCCCCTCGATCCTAGTATCCTACCAAGGAACTGGTCTCAGTTTCTGATATAAACTTCCCCTCGATCCTGGTTTCCTACCAAGGAACTGGTCTAAGTTTATTTTGTCAATAAACTTTCTTGACAAGGGATGCTATAAAAAGCGATTTTCCTTAAACTTCTCACCGAATTTTACTGGGGAGATGCCATTTGATAGAAAAATTTTTGATGTCAGAGCTGCTGGGTAACCCAGTCGTCTGAGTTGTAGAGGTGTACAAACTTCTCTGTTTGGAGAAGCCATTTGTCGGCTCTACTGGAGAAAGCAGATCTCTTGAGAGACTGATGTCGCTTGGGGTGTTACATCATACTTTTCTCGGGATCTTCTCGGAGAAATACCATATGATGTGATCCAATTTTGAGGTGCTGATGACCTTTTCGTCAGCAAACTTTCCGAAGAGGAACAGTTGTATTGCTGAATCTTTGATTAAGAGGCTTTCTCTGGGGATTTTCCTTAATCCGGGAAAGCGAAGATATCATCTCTGATGGTGAAGAGTGATGTTTGTCAAAGGTCTCCTTGTCTTTCATAGGTTCAAGTTATCAAAGTGGTCAAGGGCCGACTTTAATCCAGAAATAAACTGGAGGCAAGGTTGCTCAGACGCGACATTTCTTGACAAGGAAAGAACTGACAACTCGACTGAGAGGACTTTTATGACTAGGGAACAAGACCAACTAGAGTGATAGTGATGCAATATGAATATGAATGCAAATCAATAATGCATGATGTATGTATGTTTATCTTGACAAAATTGACCCGACATACAGACTAATAGATGAACACGACTAGATACTCGGCCACTGCAGGGGATAAAGAGGTACCGTTGGTTCAAGATAGCAATTCTGCCTTGCTTAGGAGAGATAGTCCCTGTGGGGAAAAAATGTTGGTCGGGCTTAGGAGGTAAGAACTCTGTCGGGGGGTGTCAGATGGAACATTCGCATCTGACACAGCTGATCCTTCATTCAGGTGCACTGGTTTAGAAGGAGTACTTTGATTCTGCACTTTGAAGCTCGATTACTTCTGGAGAAGCGATCAATGTTCTTTTGACGTTCAACAGTCAAAAGAATTGCCATTTTTATTGTAAAAGCAGAAAAAGTTTTACAAGTAAATTCATTTTTGTTTTATGTCAGAATCATTAATCATGTTAAAACGTCGTTCTGTAATGCTAAAACAAATAAGAATTGCAAACAAAAGCACAATGGCTCAAATTTTATTGATAGGATGGAAATTAGCCAAGCGCGTGATTCCATGGAGTATTTACAAAGTTAGAAAATGGTAATTTAAGGGAAAAGGGCTACATTGAAACATAACGACCGCTATCCTTCTACCAACTTTGAATTCTGGGCATTCTGAGCTTCTGTCAAAGATGACCTTGACTGGAGTTTTTCTCGGATGGTGTAACTGCTGCTGAGGATTTGCCCCTGTTGAACATAGTTACTTGCCATTAATCCCTAACTTTTGCCTGGATTGCACTTTGAGATTTCCAATCCACCGGGATGATTTTTGATCATGTCTCTAATTTTTGCCTGGACCGCCCTTTCGGGTTTTCAATCCACCGATACGCTTTTTTTTTAATTTTATTTTATTTTATTTAGGCGAAGTATTTCTTGACTACGTCAACATTCGTGGGGTAGGCAAATTCCTTTCCGTCCATGGTTGCGAGTCTCAAGGCACCGCCTGAGAAAGCTTTCTTGACCATATAGGGGTTGTCATAATTCGGAGTCCATTTGCCCTGAGAATCAGTGAGAAATGATTGTATCTTCTTGAGCAGTTTGAAGATTGGCGCGCATGTCGCGGTCATGAGGAATATAAATCTGGAAATGTAGTTCAAACGTCCCAGGAATCCCCTGACTTGTTTTTCAGTCTTTGGAGAAGGCATTTCTTGAATGGCCTTGACCTTGTCAGGATCAACCTCAATTCCTTTCTGAACGAACACCGAATGTGCACTTATTGGGATTCAAGCGGAGTTTGTACTTTCTTAATCGCTTGAATAGTTTTGACAGGTGGGTCACATGCTCCTCCTCTGTCTTAGATTTTGCAATCATATCATCGACATATACCTCGATTTCTTTGTGTATCATGTCATGAAACAGAGTAGTCATGGCCCTTTGATAGGTTGCCCCGGCATTCTTCAACCCGAACGACATTACCTTGTAACAAAAAGTACCCCATGGGGTGATGAACGAAGTTTTCTCCATGTCTTTCGGCGCCATTTTTATCTAATTATAGCCCGAGAATCCATCCATGAAGGAGAAGACTTTGAACTTTACTGTACTGTCTACCAGCATGTCAATGTGTGGTAAAGGAAAGTCATCCTTTGGACTAGCCTTGTTTAGATCTCTGTAATCGACACACATTCTGACCTTTCTGTCCTTTTTCATAACTGGTACTATGTTGGCTAACCATTGAGGATATTCTGATGTGGCGATGAAACCCGCGTCATTCTATTTTTGGACTTCCTCTTTGATATTGATGGCCATGTCTGGATGAGTTCATCTCAACCTTTATTTTACTGGCAGACATTCTGACCTTAACGGTAGATGATGTTCCACGATGCTGGTATCCAACCCAGGCATATCCTGATAGGACCAAGCGAATACATCGGGAAACTCTTTGAGAAGCTTTATCAAACTTTCTTTGACAGCTGGACTGAGTAGGGCCCCAATCTTGACTTCTTTTCTCTCCTCTTCTGAACCCAAGTTGACCATTTCCAACGACTCTTTGTGAGGCTTAATGGACCTTTCCTCTTGTCTGAGTAATCAGGAGATCTCTTCTGGAATTTTCGTCGTCATCTTCTTCTTCAGCCCCAAATACCGGGAATTCAAAGTTGGGAGAAGGCATCGGATCGTATGTTTCAACGGGGTTTAAAATAAGCAATCTGCATGACGTGATGATTTGTGTTTAGAAGAGATAGAGAAAATGCAAGAGTGTGCAGTATATTTTTTTTGGAAAACTGTTTGTTTTTTTATTATTTGAATTGTTTTTTAGGATTACCATTTTCTGAAAAATAAATGAAAAGAGAAAACACAATTAATGCGGAAATTACAGAACGACGTTTATTTATTTATGATCTTGTCGATTCTTGAAACTACAGCCCTATAAAACAAAACTATGTCGCTTTGGGCGAAGCGAAGAGGGATATTTACAGAAAGTGAGCCCTATCAAAACATTCGTTTCACCTGGGTAGGGTGAAAGGTTAAAACAAAGATGGCAATTACTTTGAGGTATGAACAATCTTCGGAACATCGACTGCAACCCATTGGCGGCGAACTCCTCAGTGAATCACAAAGTCTGGTACCTTCCTTGATTTGTCTTCAGAAATAACGCTGATTTCTGGTGGAGCAGGATCATTGGAATTTGTCTCCCAGGCAGAGTTGTCGTAGGAGGATTCCTCAGTTGTATTTTGTATAGTGTTTGTGCTCTCAGGCAAATCTCCCCATCCAGTTGGCTGGATGTCTTCGAGCCTAATACGAGAGCTTTCAGGAGCGGTGTACTTGACCATGAAGTCATATTTTCCACTTGGTAGTCCCAGAGTGTCCCACACCTCTTTGGAACTAGAGGAGTCATCTCTTTCAATGACGTTGACCTCGGGAAAAGCATAGTTAATGAATTCTAGTCGTGTAAATTTTGCAAATTCATCGTCGTGCTGGATACTTTCTGAATGACCTGAGTGTTGATCCCATGACATAGTGGGGACGCAGGTATTCTTTTCAATGATGCTCAGCTGATATGCATCGTTGCGCTGACTCTCTTGCCCTAAGTCTCCTTGGTACGGCTGCCAGATAGGCCGACCATCAATCGGGCCATAGTAGTCGTGGTCAAAGTTGTATTTCATCGGAATGTATTCCTCTAATGAATTTGGCGGAGCACGGCATCCTTACGGATCACAATCTCCGTATATCATTTCGAAATCTGACCTTGGTATAAATCTCGGACTCTGTGCGGGATAGCAAAATGGCGTAGGCACCTCTTCTTGAGACATATAACTGTCCTCGTTAAGATAGGACTTCCACTCTTCATTTGCATCGGAGGAATCTCCCTGGTTGATGGTATGTACTTCTTGAGACACTGGGTGAAGGAAACTCCACTATGGAAGAAGTTCTGAATGGGATGGAGACTCTCACTGTTAGCGGCAGTCTGTGTACAGGTTACAGAAAAGCCAAGACCTTTCTTTGTCTTGTTATCCGTGGGAATGACAAGATGTCCCCATCCCTTTGTATTGTTACTTTTAATCACTTTGAGAGCATCTTTGTATGAGGAAATCGATGTTCCTCTTTCTGATTGGTTCTCATTGCTCACCAAAAGTGCCTGGAACTGAGTTCCAACAACCTCCTCAGGTTCTACACAAGTGACCAATGATAGGTTACTCACGATCAAGGCTTGCTCTCCACAGACTGTGACCAATTGGTCGTTCTTGACAAACTTCAGCTTCTGGTGAAGTGTCGAAGTGACTGTCCCAACCTAGTGTATCCAATCTCTTCCTAATAAGAAACTACATGTTTCTCGGATGTCCATGACCTGGAAAGTGACTAGGAAAGTGTGAGGACCGATAGTTATGGGAAGGTCGACTTCGCCGATAATTATTTTTCTGGACCAGTCAAATGCTTTGACGACGACCTCACTGCCTCTCATCGGAGATCCTTTGAATGATAGTCGCATTAAAGTGGACTTCGGCATGACGTTGAGAGCCGATCTAGTGTCTACCGGTACGCCGGCTATGGCATCGTCCTGGCAGTTGGCTGTGATATTGAGCGCCATGTTGTGGCTTTTGCCTTCTTCTGGCAATTCCTCATCGCTAAATCCCAAGTTGTTGCAGGAAGTGATGTTAGAGACGATACTGTCGAACTGTCGTATTGACACATCCTGTTCCACAAAGGCCTGCTCTAAGACTTTTTATAGAGCCTCTCTGTGGGCTTCGGAACTGAGTAAAAGTGATAGCACTGAGATCTTTGAAGGAGTTTGTAACAGCTGATCAACAATGTTGTATTAACTCCTTTGGATGAGCTTCAGCATCTCATCCCTGTTCTTTGAAAGGTCGGGATTACTGGATTGAACGACTGGTGGATTGAGAGCTTCTGTCTGAAGTTCCTTATCTCTGTTAGGTTCTCTAACTCCTCTATTGAAGATTCGACCACTCCATGTTACTCGACTAATGTCTGCAATATTCACGACGGAGGGTAATGGAATCTCCTTTCCATTCTCAACTGTTGTTGTACCGTATTTGTAAGGGATAACCTTATTTGATTCATACGGTAGTGGTCCCGGTAGATAGATAACTACAGGAGCCTTCTGATTTTTCTGACTGTTGTAAGTAACTTCAATCAATTCCTAGTTAGGAACTTTCGATTCGTCAAGTAGCGGGATGATGGTACAAACATCTTTGGTCCTCTCATGATCAGAGATTACGACAACATCCTTAATCTGATCAGCGAAATAGTCTGGCATCCAGTTGATAGGCCCCGAAACTGAATATTGTTGAATCTCTTTACGATCCAACTGACTCTGAAGGGCTGCTCGCACGAGGTAGCATCCTTGATTATTTTCTGAGCAGGCTCTACAGTGCTCGTAGTTGTATGGTGGCACCTAGCCACGTCCGCTTTGAATGTAGTGTAACCTCACTAGATCTGTCTCTAGAGATCGGACATCCTAACTTTGATGCTGAGTAGGGTTCCCGTTAACCACACTGATTTGTTGCGTGTCTTCATCCATATAAATCAGAAGCCACCAGTGGTTTAACAAGTGCTGTAAAGTTCTCTGAACGAGAGCGCACCCTTGGTTACTCTCACGGCATACTGTACAGTTCAGATAATCATGTGAAGTGAGAAAACCGAGTTGGACTTGCGTAGCGTGTAACTCCACCAAACTGGTATTCATCAAACGAATATCTAAGATTTGAACCATGTTGATCTGATAGGGATTTCTATCATGGTAGTCCTGGATCCATCCAAGATCCATCTGACGCTGGAGGGCCTCTTGTACAAAAGAGCATCCCTGTTTGTTTACTAAGCAAATCAGACAGGAATTGTAATCATGCCGTGGCAGATTATGATACTGGCTTTGCCTTGAGTGCATTTCCACCAAGTTGACATTCATTGCACTGATGTCATGGTTTTAAATGATATTGGAACTTGCATAAGTCATGTTAACTCCACGAACTCGATGCTCTTAGATCCATCCGAGATCCAATTGTTCCTGTAGAGCTGATTGCACCACATAACATCCTTGATTGTTTTTAGAGCAGATATCACACTGGTGATAGTTATGAGGTGGCACATGGCCGTATCCACTTTGTCTACAATGCATCTTGACAAGGTTGGCCCTCAATAAGAGTACATCATGAATTTGATAGTTGTTGTTAGACTCTCCTTCTATCAAATTTACTGCGGCTTTCCTGTGTTGGGGAAGCAGGTTCGTGAGAACATTCAGATTCGTATCTTTGAAAGATAAGACCCCGCTCCTAACAAGCTTTTTCACATCGAATTTGAAACTGAGACATTTTTCTATGTTATGCCCATGTCTTCCTTGGTAGTAAGGGCAAGTCTGATCCGTTTTGAACCATAAAGGCGGTTTTTCCGATACTGTAAGAGGAGCCCTGGTTTAGATGTGCCCTTTGGTCAGTAAGAGTGGAAACAGTTCGGCGTACAACACCGGTATAGGATCGAACCCTGGTGGTCGCGTTGTACGGTTGTTGTTATATGGAGGACGAGCCTGCTGAAGAGGCTGTTGTGTCCTTTGTTGATATTGTTGTTGAATCGGTTAGCTCTGAGCAACCTGAGGTTGATACGTAGGAACAGGCGTGGGGTTGATAGCAGGAGTTATGGCTGCTACTGGTTGGTATCGTGGTCTTTGCTTTCTGAGAGAGATATTCCCAATATCTTTCTCTTTTTTCTTAGGGAGAGGACTACCGTATCATTTTGTATTACTTGATGATCCAACGTCTTTAACTAACCGTCCTTCTTGGACTGCTTCCTCAAGACGAACTCCCATGCCCACCATCTCGGTGAAGTCACTAGGCGCACTGGCAACCATTCTGTCGTAGTAAAATGAGCTTAAGGTTTTCAAGAAGATCTTTGTCATCTCTTTTTCCTCAAGAGGTGGACAAATCTGGGCGGCAATTTCACGCCATCTTTGAGCGTACTCCTTAAAGGTTTCCTTGTCCTTCTATGACATCGATCTGAGTTGATCTCTGTCTGGTGCCATGTCCATGTTATACTTATATTGTTGAACAAAGGCAGTGCCAAGATCTCTGAAAGTAGCGATCTTAGTGCGATTTAAACCCATGTACCATTTTAATGCGGCACAGGTTAAACTATCCTGAAAATAGTGGATCGGTAGCTCTTGGTTCTTTGTCTAAGCTGACATTCGTCGAGCGTACATCACCAGATGGCTCTGAGGGCAAGAGTTACCCTTGTACTTTTCAAAATCGGGTACCTGGAACTTGTGCAGAACTTTCACATTGGGGACCAAACAAAGGTATACGGCGTCCTTTCCAAAAAAATCCTGACCGCGAAGGGCTCGCAGTTCTTTCTGCATCTCCATGAATTGTTCCTGGAACTCATTCATTCTGTCAAACATACTTTTGTTCCCACCAGAAGATATCTGTGGGATATGTCCTTCTAGGACAGTGTGTACCACGGGTGGTTGTACAGTCATTATGGTCGAGACCCTCGTTGCCTCCCGAAGTTTGTAACCTTTAGGAGTTGCTGTCATGCCCCTGGCATCTTCGCTTTCCTGAAGTTTGTAACCTTCAGGCCCAGCGGTTCCTGTTGCGGTTCCTGGATCTTCAGTGATCGGCGGAATATATCCCTCCGGGATATAGTTAATAGGCATGCCCCAGGGACGATCTTTCGGCATTTTGTACCTAGGATCATACTTTTCCACTATGGGCGTTGATGTGATCTCTGAGATCACAATCCTTTGTTGTTGCATCTGAGCTTCCGCTAGAGCTTGCATGCCGTTATGAAGCTTTCTCAGATCCTCTTTCAGAGTGTCGATCTCTTCCCTCAACTCTCTGTTCTTTTCCTCGAGATCATCCATCTTTTTTTGACGATTGGCCTGAGTATTGTACGAATGAGACAGTTTGACTCTAGAATCGAGACACAAACGTGAGATTCGTAGGTAAGAAGAATGCGTTTATGCGAGAATGATGAATGATATACAATGTTTATATTTTTTAATCAAAATAAACTTCGACAATGGGATTGCAAATATCAAATAGTGGGGAAACCCCGTTTTATTGAATTCAAAGATTGCAAAATGGAAATACAGTAATTTACAAAGTGCTGTAAAAGAAAATCTAAACTTATGGGTCCTGAGTCCTCTTTGAAGCGAGCTCAGGTGCTGGACCGGGGCTCTTGCACCGTTGCCAGGTTGTCATTCCTTTGCCAAGTGAAAGGAGTGAGCCAATTCCTTTGGTCATCCTGATTTTCTACAGCACGTTGCTCTAAAATCTCAATCAAAGCATCTTTTTCTTTTAACAGTTGCTATATTTTCTTGCACTCTACATTGAGAATACGATACTTGTTCCTCCAAGACCTCCTCTCCTGCTGAACTTTGTTGAGAGTAACCTGAAGTTTTTCCATCTCAGACATAAAATAAAGGACCGAGTCCCTTAATGGAAGAACTTCCTGATGAGGGTAAGGCATCCTCAGCTTGAGAGCTCTAGTTTGTACCCAGTGGAGATAAGGCTCCACCGAGACAGTCTGGTTTTCCTAGAGACTCTCTTCCTTTCTTGTGAACGTGTTTCCAGGCGTGCACTATTTCCGTCTTTAGTGCCCTGTCATTTTCTCCTTCCTTGAAGAAAAGACCTTCCAGATGAACATGTTGCGGGACATGCCTCATCGGGTATCCAAATTGACGACGAACTAACACTGGATGATAGTTGATTCCTCCCTTAGTTCCTATAAGGGGTACATTTGGGAAACTTCCATAACGGCCAATGATCCCGATCCCGTCATAGATCCGATTGTACCAATCGATGTCAGATATGGTAAGAGACATGATTCTCCGCGACCAACGTAAAGTATTCTTTTGATCCCAAAATGCAGCAGACTTGGGTAAGTGGGAAGTGAACCATTTGTACAGTAGGGGTACACAGCATGTGATCACTCCTCCGCTGTACAAATTCCTTAAGTGTATCGAATAATAAGCATCTGCGACCAAGGTCGGTACAGGGTTTCCAATCAAAAAAATCTTAATGGCGTTGATATCTACAAAGTTATCGATTTTGGGAAACAAAAATAACCCGTAGGTGAGCAAAACAAAGATGCTCTCGAAAGCGGCCACGTTCCCTTTACTAACACAGTATAGAGTTTTCTTTGTCAAGAATTGGGCTGGCAAACCCTGGATTCCACCCTTAGCAGTCATGTGCATCCTGACCTCTGACTCGTCCAAATAGATTGCTCTCGCAATGGTTTGATCTTTTGGAATTTCTTCCAGTCCAGAAAAGGGAGCTTGGTCAGTGATATGCAAATCAGTTAGGTGAGAGTACTCCTCCAGCGTTGGTGCTAGTTGATAATCCGGGAATGTGAAACAGTGATATACCGGATCGTAGAACTGGATTAGCGTGGACATGATTCCTTTAATTACATGAAAACCTCGGGGTTGGTTATCATCCTTACCAAACCTCTTAAATCCTTTAATTTTGGAACCTTGAAAGTGTACTTATGAGTTTTCCTTATACCGAAATCCATTAGCAATCTCTTTATCTGACATTTGCAATCATTGTCTTTGTTTAATTTAAAAAAGAGAGACTAGAAGAGAAGATTTTTCTTTGTTTTAATGTTTTTTAAATGAATGTATGAATGAAGTACACAAAAACATAGAAAAACATGGGGTCAAAGGGTCGGTGTCATGAAGTCAAGGCTCTACCCATCTCCAAAGGTTTATACTGGTGATTTTTGTACCTGTCCGAAAAATCATTGACCCCTCTTGGGATAACAACAACAAGCGGATCGCCAACGAGCTGATGCATCTTAGAGTGATCTCAGATGAGGGTAGTATCACGTGACAACTATTTCTGATAGCTTCCGCACTACAAAATGGTTTCAGTCTACTAAAAACCTCAGCTTCTCAGATAACCCAGTCGACCACACTACTTTCAACAACCGAAGTCGTATAGGCAATGCATCTGCAAAGGGAGTCTCCACTGAGTTTGATGGTCGACCGGGGACTCTTAACTGGGATTCACTCCCCACAAGATTACCCGTATAATGCCATCACCTATCTTAGGTGTATACTCAATCTTTCCACATGCGGCATCACACGCATTCCCATTAGCAGAAAAATAAACACAGATATCAATTAGGAAAAGCAGTATATATATTTGTCTTAATCATCCTAGACCTCTAGTCTTATGATCTTATACAGACAATAACTCCCCAGTAGAGTCACCATTTCTATGACATTTTCTTGAATTTAAGGTTTCCACCGAAGATTGTAAGAAAGAGAACTGGGCCCCACGGTGGGCGCCATTTTTCTGTAGCGCGACTTTTGTGGTCTTGAATCACGATCGCTTGGGTACTACAGTTCGATTCATTTTTTATCCTATTGAGCTGATTAAGGAAGGGAAATAAATGTCTCCAATTAACACTGCTTGCATACTGAGTTTAAACAGCTGACTGTTAGGTTACAGATGCTATTAAGATATGGGTCCCTCTTCGGTTTATTTTGTTAAAATTAGAATGTCTGGACTATTTGCGAGTTTTTTGGTAAGATGTTAGGATTTGGTGCTTTTGGGTTGATATATGGGGGTACTGGATTTTGGGTTGTTGATTAGTATGCTCGCTAAGATTTTGCAATCTTATGCCTACGTGTTCCCGTTTAACGAAACAGGGAAATCAGAGCGATCGTAGTTCCTCCTATTCTATGGGAGGAAAAAAAGTTGTTTTGGTGTCTTGTTCAAAGCCCAAGACGTGAAGCTAAAGGTGGTTTGTATCTTGTTCAAAGCCCAAGATGTGAAGCTAAAAGGTTTTGGCTGAGAGATAATTTGTCATCTCTAAAGAGGAGTTGTTGATGTTTGTATGCCGTGAGCAAGGAACAACTTTGATGCTAAAAGTTTGATTGACTCAACCGGGGTTTTCTTTATATAAAGCCTAAAAGGAGGTGGGAAGTTTGACTTTTTCGGGGAAAATGTATCTTGTATAAAGCCCAAGATGGAGGCTGAAAGGGTTTGACTCAACAAGAGAGTACTTTTATATGTCCTGTATAAAGCCCAAGACGGAGGCTAAAAAGGTTGACTCAACAAGAGAGTCTTGAATGGGTGATTGACTCAGTAAGAGAGTTTGAAGGTTGTTTGACTCAACAAGAGAGTCTTTTATACTCAACAAGAGAGTGATTTATATGTGTCTTGTACGAAGCCCAAGACGGAAGCTAAAAAGAGATTGACTCAACAAGAGAGTCTCTTATACTCAACAAGAGAGTGTTTTATATGTCTTGTACAAAGCCCGAGATGGACGCTAAAAGGGGTTGACTCAACAAGAGAGTCTTTTATACTCAATAAGAGAGTGTTTTTTATCTCGTACGAAGCCCGAGATGGAGGCTAAAAAGGAGGTGACTCAACAAGAGAGTCTGAAAAGGTTAGCTTCACTGGGGAGAATCATTTGTACAAAGCCCAAGAGGAGGCTAGCTTACCGCTAAGGATTCTGGAGATCCTGAAGCGGGTCCAAGTGTGGGGAACTCTTATGAGAGAGACCGAGTTTCTGCCTATGTTTGAAGGGAACTTGAGAATGTCTTTGAGACTCAAGAGGTTTTAGACTGTCCAAGTCTTGAGTTTTATCTATTGTACAATGCCCAAGAGGAGGCACGGGCATTAAGGGATGAGTATCAACCCTACAATGGCCGGAGTTTTGACACTGGAAAGACTGCTCTAGCAAAGGATGACTAAGTTAGCCTTATACCTTTAAGAGGTCGTCAGGGTCCTTGTATTAAGCCCAAGAGAAGGCATGAGAACTTCTAAAAAGCTGAAGGGTCCTTGTACAACGCCCAAGAGGAGGCGGGGATGCTTTTAGGAAGCACGTGGGTCCCTAAACCAAGAGAAGTTCAAGAAATGCAATTCACTGAGAAGAGATCATTCCAGGAAAGTTCGAGAATTTGGAAGAAATTCAAGAGATGCCATTCACGGAGAAAAGATCATCTATGGGGAGTTAGAGTTTCTTTGACAATTTCTAAGGGTGACAGTCTGAGAAAAGGTTCACCGAGAATACTGCCTTCTCTTTGTTCCATATTGTTTAACCCCAAGAGGAGGGAAGACTGTATCTGGAATCCTACGGGGGATTTAGTTTTGTTTGTATTTAAGAGTGACAAACAGGCTTTACCTAGTGCTAGACGTAGTTGCCGGGGAAAACTCTAAATAACTATACTAGTAGTACACAGTGGATATATGACAAGTATATAAAAGGATGTGAAAGAAGACTTACAGTGAAGCAGCCCCACAATACAGTTATATACATATGAAAGGGGTAAATGAAAGCAGATAAACACTTACCCGTTGTAGAGCTTCCATGATGTTTGTTTAGTTGTTCAACAAAGAAAGTTTTGATAACAACATATATTTCAATTCAAAATCAAAGGAGAAAGTGGTTTGAAAAGATTGTTGGGGCTTACAGCTCAAGGAGAGGCCCAAGTTTTAATGATCATCCACCGTTGTTTTAAAAACTGTACAGAGGGACTTATACAATATGTGAGGCCCAAAAATATGTACAAGGGGATGGATCTTACAATCTATTAGAGGCCCAAAGATTATTTTTGTACAAATGGTGGGGCTTACAGCTCAAGGAGAGGCCCAATTGTTTTTGTAAAAAGGTGACGATCGCGCCGTTGTTTTTGAAAATACAGTGGGACTTATACAACGACTGAGGCCCAAAAGTGGTGTATTTACAAAGGGGATGGGTCTTACACTCTAATAGATGCCAAATTGGTTTTATTTTAAACTGGAGATCGCGCCGAGATTTTTGAAAATGTGTTGGGACTTATACAACGACTGAGGCCCAAACTATTTTGGTTTCAAAGAGGGATTGGGTCTTAGACTCTATTAGAGGCCCAAAGTGTTTGAAAAAGATTTTTTTGGGTGAAAATCAAAGAAACCCTAATTTCATCATTTTAAAAAATAAATTCTTAAAGAAAATCAAATAAAAATGATAAAATACCAAATAAGTTTGAATAAGCAACTTGTGATTTTTGGTTGAGGTTTGAAAAATGATGTTTTAATCACAAGATGAATTAAAATTCATTTGGTTTTGATTTTCATGATGAGAATTCACTTTTAAAATGTTTAAAAACAATTAAAAAGGGATTTATTCACAAAAATACCAATTATATTAAATAAATAATATAATTTTTTTTTGTGGAACAAAATATTTTGGAGTATGAATAAGAAGTGTGTAAAACAGAATTGGAAAATGATGATTTTTGCTATTTGAAAGAACTGGTTGAGTTTTGAAGATAAGAGAAAAAGGAAAGATGTCACAACATCATCTTCGACATCTCTTATGAGGCAAAAACCAAAACTGAAACTTTAGTTTTCAACATCTTTTTTATCAAACTTCAAACATTCATAACTCTCTCAATTTTTAACGAAATTAAAATCCGTAAGAACCTATCTTGATCGATTTTTGGCAAGGAATCCATTGGTATCACTTATACATACTGAAACTTAATGTACAAAACACACAAGGCAAAAATCCAGGACTAGACCTTAATTTTAAAACAACATAAACTCTACATATAAACATGTTAAAGTGCAAACAGTAGGAAGATCACAACAAACTGCATGTATATGGAGTTTCAAAGTGTAAGAAAACTTACCGATTGGAGCAAGGTCCAATTCCTCTTCAATGTAATTACAACCGCAAGAGGAAGATTCTATGAGCTTCCTTGATCCTCCAGTAGTGTGTTTGAATGCTTAGAGTGGATTGAAATGAGTTGGAACTGGTTGTGGTACCTCAATTGCAATTCTATCAAGAACTTGAGCATGGTGATTTATTGAATTTGATGTTCCAGATGTTGTGTTAGTGTTTAGATCACCTCTATATGATGTTTATGAGGTGTGTGTGTGATTGGTTTAGTTGGAATTGTTCTCAAGCTCAAAACCCGATAGTGACTTGCCTTAGAAGGCAAAATTGGAAGTGAGAAGGAGATTTTGAGGAAAGCATCTGTTTGATGGCCTTGGTGTACTCAAACTGAGCACAAATGAGCTCAATTTATAGTTGAGCAAGTTTGTTTTGCAAGCAATAGTGAATGGCAACTGCTGCAGAAGTTTGGCAAATGTTAATCAATAGGAATCCAAGTCTCCTCTAGCCATTGACTAGAGGTTAGAGCACAGGCTGTTGGTTCCCTAGTTCTTGGATAATTCTTGACTGAATTCAGTTGGAAAGGGCCCAGTCCATGCCACCTTGGTGCATCCATTAAATGCTCCAAACCAAAATTGGAGTCTTGTCCCTCTTTTAGGGATTTCTAGGTTTGGCATGCTACTTGTGGAATCTTGGACTTGGGAGGCTTGGGAATCAGAGCTTGTCCTTTGATTGTCCCCTCCTTATGTGTGGAAAAGGATGACAAGGCTTAAAAATTCGTGTGGCACAAGAAATGTGCAAATCTGTCCTGAAACCTGTCTTAAAAAATCGACTGCAGCAAACCTTGTTGTAAAATCCATAACTTCTTGCTCAAGAATGATAAATGGATGTTCCAGGACTTTCTGGAAAGATGAGATGACATACTTCAACTTTGATGTTTAGGGTTTTTCTTGAATCAACTTGGATCATGGAGAAAAACGTCCTTGAAGTTAGGACATTCTTGCTGGAAAAATATTAATGATGTCCCATGAAATGTTGAAATATTTGACAACTTTGAACATTAATAATTCCAAACTTTAATCACTTATATCTTTTAATCCACTATGATATTTTGATTTGCAGTGAATTGCATCTTTGATGTTTGTCCTGCATGGTGACAAAGCTTGAAAATTGTGTGGCACAAGAAAAAGTGCACAAAATCTATCCTAAAAAAACAGCTGCAGCAAGCCTTATTGTAAAGTCCATAACTTCCTGCTCGAATATGATAAATGGACGTTCTACAACTTTATGGAAAGCTGAGATGACGTACTTCAAGTTTGATGTTCAAGGTTTGTGAAGATAAGACTTGTAAAGTTGTCAAAAATGACCTTGAACTTGTGTGGTCAAGTCTGTCCTAAAAGCTGTCTTAAAAATTCTGTTTTATCAATGCCTTTTGCAGAGATCATAACTTTCTGCTCGAGAATGATAAATGGGCTTTGTAGGACTTTCTGGAAAGGTGAGATGACGTACTTCAAATTTCATGTTCATGACATGGCTTGAATCAACTTGGATCATGGAGAAAAAAGTCCTTAAAGTTGGGACTTTTTTGCTGGAAAAATAATTAATGATGTCCTACGAAATGTCGGAACATCTGACATTAAGAATTCCCAACTTTGATCACTTATATCTTTCAATCCTTATGATATTTTGAGTTGACTACTTCTAAAATGTTGAAGTATCAAATACCCTCTTTAAAAGTAGCCCTTAAGCAAAATCAATGGATGATTGGATCAACAGTTACAACCTTGAAAAGTTGTGCACTTGAGCATGATTTTAACTTAGGAAAAATTTCTAAGTTTCTTTCAATTTGATCAATTTTGCAACTTTGCGTGATTTCTTGATTTAAATTCGATCAAATGCAATCATCCATCATTTTTTCTTGAGTAATGGCTTGTGAAGCTCGTAGTTGACCAAAAGTCAAACTTTGACTTTCTACGTCAGTTGACTTTGTATTAGATGAACTTGAGGCTTGATCCACTTGGAATGTTGCATCTTTATGCTTGATTCTTGATGTGGGAGTCCTCTTGATGCTTTGAGGGTATTTGAGAGGTTAGACAAGTTGAAGATCATGTCATTCCTTGATTGATCCCTTGTCTAAAAGCTCTGAGAGGGCGTGAAACCCTAAGTTTGATTGTAGTGGATGCTCACCCATCTTTGGGGAGACTAATGAGGTATAATGGTTCATCCATATTGTGATGATGATTTGCACAATGATGGGGAATCTTAGTGGTCAAAATTTGGGGTATGACACCATTATGAACATGAATGGCTATCAAACCCATTGATGGTGGCTATTGAGGATCCAGAGAAGGGGAATGGTCTGGCAGTATAAATGCAGGCCTTCAATAACAAAGGGGGGGGGGTGAATAGCATAACAAGGAGAGAATAGGCAGAAACCTTGGCCATCAAAAATGGTGGCCATGAATTCTACACATTTATAGACCCTTGACCATACATTTACGACCTCCCATGGCTAGCATCAGGGAGGTTAACCGGTTTATGTTTTTTACACGAGAACAATAATGAGCTTATTATAATTATTCCCTCATAATTAACATAAATAAGAAGACAAAAATATATAATTGATTAGTTAATACTAATTAATTAGGATAATTGTAGGTCAATTGATACTAAGATTAATCTTAGGAAAGTATTAGAGTTTTATTTAGTCTAATTAAAATTAGTAATTAGGGTTAAATGATTTAAAAGAACATTAATCTTTTTCCTTTTCCATATTAACTTTTCTAATTCCATTATATATATATATATATATATATATATATATATATATATATATATATATATAACATTTAATCTAATTTTTAAATAAAAACTAATAATCACATTTTACAATTGAAATCCATTAAAATCAACCATCTCACACTCAAATCTTAAGTCTTTTGCCTTTGTGAATTGATGCGTTTTCAAATCAAACATTTCTCCGCCCCCGATGCATTGAGAACTTTCAAAATCTAAAAACAACAAACAAACAAAAATTTTTTAGATGAACTACAGTGCTCTGATCCATTGAATTGCTTGAGGGTACGTAGGCATAGAGTTGTATCACTCTAGCGAGTACAATAACAAAAAGCTTTTTCTTTGTCCTCTTTCCTGATTAAATCTTCCTTTTATTAAAACAGTAATATAATTCCCTATAAATAAATATTAAGAAATTAATAAATCATAAGGCAAGCATCCCATAGAAAACATAGTTAACCCTAGAATTAGAGAAGGTTCCCGTTGAGTACAACAGAGGTGAGGGGTGCCTAATACATTCCCCTTGCTTAACTGATTCCCAAACCTTAGTATCTCACCCTTAACATTAGATTTTATCATTATTTCCTTGTTTCTTAGGAACAAATAAATGATGATGGCAACTTTGTAATTTTCCAGCCGCGACAGCTGGTCGCGACTTTACGTATATGGTCGGATTACTGCTGCAAGTATACAACTTATCGCTTAGTTTTAAAAGATTGTCAAACCCACAGGGATTAATAATCAACCTAGAGTGATCGATTATTGCGGTATAAATCTAAGGATAGATTTGGCAGTTATAAATTTGGTTTTTAACGGGATTTGAAAAACAACAATAAAGACGAGACCAGAGAATGATTTCCGTGCTCCTTGGGACTCCGTAAAATCCGAGTGTTAACAAAGGTCTGGAAATTGGTCTGAAGGATATACCAGTTTAAAGGCTCGACCTCACACTCTCGCAATCTTAACCAAGCCACGCCTAATGACCCCAAGATTTTGCTCTTGCTCGCTCGGTAGTTAAAAGGTGCGTTTTGAAAACTAACATAAACTAAATGAGGCCCTAAAGCGCTCTCGCTGCATTTAGGCTCAATGTCTGATGCCTACTATCCGGCGATTACCTCAAACTCTCACTCTATTGGACACGCCTTGGTGCGTTTCTCACTCTCGTGACAAAATGCTATTAAACAACCTCTTGCTCTCACGACAAGGATGCCTAAATTCAGTTTAGACACCAAGACCAGAATTTTAAAAACAAAAGTTAAACACCGAAGGTTCTACAGAGTCACGTCGGAACGACGATCCTCAATCTACGGACTCAAAGCAATTCTACTCAGACATAATTAACATTTCTAAAGTTTAAAACATACATATTGATTGGTTTTTGTTTAAGATCAGATTTACACTTTGATGGTGAAAACAAGTTATAAAGCATAAAAGCAAGACTAAATAATGCAGTAAAATAAGAGAATTGTAAATAACCTGAAATGCGAAGTAATTAAACGGAAAATGAGACTTGTATTAATTAGTTGATCCAAGTGTACATCAGCAACAATAGAAACGAAAAGTACAACAGATGTATCAATCTCTAGGTGTGAGTGATCGATACTATGGCAAATGATATAAGTGGTTAGGCTAATGAAATTTTGGCAGCGCTTCCGCAAGGTTCTTGGATCCCTAAATACAGACCTCTGATGCTCTATATATAGGAAAATTTGGCTCCAAGCAGTTGAATTCGAAATTTGAAAACTAAACTTACAAACTGCCAGAACTGCCTCAGAAAACTGCTCCCGCGAAGCAACGACGGTCGTCGTAGGGCTAATGGTGGTCGCCATTTATCTGGGTTTTGAATTTCTCTCCTTTTCTGCTATGGCGAGCACCATTCAGTTGAACCGGGGGGAATGGCGAACACCTTTCATTTGGGTGAGGCAGAATCATGCAATTCTCCACTTTTTCTATTCTTTTAAGCTCAATTCTTGATGTTTTCTTCTATGGAGCTGATATGGGACCTGTAAATGGAAAATGAAAGGAAACATAAGCAAATAATACATGAAATGACAATGACTCGATAATAATATGATAAAACATGCACGAATTGAATCGAAATAAATGATACGGAATCGAGTCATCAAACTCCCCCACACTAAGGCTTTTGCTTGTCCTCAAGCAAACTCCCAATGTAATAAAACAGTAAGCACGATGTTTCGACTCTTAGGCACGACAAAAACAATCCAAGAACTAGGTTGTTAGGCTACAGTGAAATGGATCGGTACTGAATAGTGAAAACAAGGATACTGTAGTGACATGATTCAACAAAAGCGGACGAATATTCCCTTCCTATGCAATACCAAATCAAATCATGACATTATAACTAGATCTATATCCTTCATCTTATTTCACCTCTTTTTCATTCGAGCGCAATCACATTAAGCCCGTTATCCTTTGTACTTACATGTTAAGCGAACCTGTTAGTGTTTATGATCTCTTCTTCAACAAAAATTTTTCTTTTTCGCATTTTATGCTTTCTTTTGATTACAAATTTCAAGAGTCCGAACCTTTAGGCTAAATGGTCGGGTAAGGACCACCTAACTTAGTGGGAACATGTGTTTCATTCGTTTTTTTTTCTATAAAAAATCACATGAAACAACTTTTGAGATCATACATATTTGCATCGGTTCGTTACTTAGTTCATACACAAGGATGGTGCTGACTGCTAGAATAAACTAATCAAGGGGTTACTTCTAAGAAACTAGGCATAAGGTCATGGCATAATGTCTATTTAAATCAATACCACATATTTAGGGAATCTAAGGTGTAGGAACGGTACCGATATTTTCAAAACTTTCCCAAGTCCCCCTACCTAGCCTAAATCAAAGGATGAAACAACCTATACTATACGCGTCATGCCCTTGAGTCTAAATAATTTTTTTTTGAAATTGGGGTCAAATACGGGAGTTATTAGACACAGAAAAACGTAAAGTAAAAACGACTCAAACGTGCATATGACTCGATAATGAAAACAAACTAAACTAGAAAGCAAGAAATAAATAAAAGCAATAAACGGCTCCTCCCCCACACTTAAATTAGACATTGTCCCCAATGTCTTAGTCTAAGGTGAAAGAAGGAGCGATAGAACCTGGATACATCAATGATAGCGAGCACGCCCTCCACGAGGGTTTCTATCCTGCCTGATGGCTGGGTTGTCCTGTGGGACATGCTGGACACAATCTGCAATTCAGTTACCTCCCTGCGCAGTCCCGCCATCTCTGAGACAACATCTCTCAAATCCGACTCGGCCCTGGCCATGAACTCGTACTGCCTCCTCTCTAACTCATGCATCTACACATCACACACGACATCTCTCTCCCTCTGCTGTCTAAGCTCTGACAGAATATCATCCAATGATGACCGAATACCTGCAAAATCAGAAAAAAGGTGTCGTGTGTGCTTGGGTGCTAGACCCAGGAATGTCAGTGATACGACTATGAGTACGGGGCTGCTCAGAATGCTGCCCCATGACATCACGGTAGTGCCTCTCATCGCTCTCCTTCTCTAAATCACGGGCTCTTAGATCAAATAGCCAATTGGCGCTTCGACGCACATTAATACGCTCAGCATTTGGCAAAGAAAAACCTCGGAACTCACGTGTCCGGACCATAAAGTGATACTTGTTACGATGCAAACTCTTGACAAGCCACGTATTATGGCAAAAGTCAATGTCGGCATAGAGACAAGGTATGTTTTCTTCATTTTCTAAATCGGCTTCTAAGTCTAAACAGGTGGCAATGACAGTAATGATACCGCCTATGCAGATGGAACCGCCGACTCTGTTCGCTACACTAATAAAATGGGTCAGGAGGAACGGTGTAGGATTCACTCGGGTTTGGAAAAGTGCACAGTGAATAAAGAACAGATCCTTAGAATTCACGTTCCCTGGGTTTTCTCGGCCGAAAATGGTGGAGGCGAGGGTGCGATGAAAATAATGAATAACAAGGTTATGGATGGTTGTGGCTTTCAAGCCCTCCCATTTGGTGGCTCTTGTGTTGGTTATTTGATTCCAGAATTGGAAGACTCCTTCCTCCCAATCACTATCCAAGGGTGCTTGAGTCACAAGACCCTCACCGGTAGGAAAACCAAAATATTCAGCTATCTGCTCATAAGTAAATGAATAATCAACGTTAAACATTCTGAAATAAATGGTTCCGGTGGTGCGGTTAAGATCATGGACATATCGGACTGAACTAAGAAACTCATAAGTCTAACGGAAGAGGGATTAAACATGGAGCAGAAACGAGTCATACCTAAGTTCCTGAGCATCCACGAGACGCTATCATAAAGACCCAAGGTGCGAAGAGTTTCGGGCTCTGGATACCTTGTGGCATAGACTGACCTTTTGGATACTCGGTGAAAGTTTGAACGCATGGTGGCTCCAATTTCTCCATCGGGGAACTCAATTCCCATGTAATCTATCTCTTGGTTTGCAGCCATGGTTGTTTCTTAGGAGGATGATGTTTGTGGAAATTTTCTGAAGTGTGTAGAGAAATGGAAAGTGGGTTTGAGAAAGGTGAATGGTAATGTGTGGTTAGGGGTGTTTAAATAAGGGTTAAGTGGGTGAATATGGATGGTTAGAAGCTAATGTGGGATGTTGAAGGGTTTACTACGTACTTAGGGGGTCTAGGAACATGCAAGAGTGTCTTGAATGGGTATTAAGGAGGCAAAAGCGTGTTTCACAAAGAAAATAGCGTGTTCTGCCTATTCTAAGGAATGGCGAGCGCCGTTATGCATATGTTGACCGCCATTTGCTCCAGGCACGCCTTTTGGTTTCTTGCTTGGCAGAATACGATCTTGTTACTAATTTTTTGGTTTTTCTTGTTTTCTTGACAAACCTAAATTTGCTAAACATTAACAACTAGTTAAGTAATGATTTAAAACACTAAAATAAAAACTTAAAGAGAAAGAAACATGCATTAAACGAAACTGAAGTGCATTACATTTACACGTCGGCATCCCGACGGTACACAGTGGAATGGAAATTAACAGTACAAACGATACAAGAAAGGGAAACACTATACATGTAAGCAAACTATCCTAAGAAAAATAGGGAAATAGGTGATGCTATGGATCATCCATGATGTTATCTAAGGGAGTAGACAATTTGGAACATATGGTCCAACTCCTCATGTATGACATCCATAAGTCCAATGAAATCGACTCGGAGAGAGGAAATCTCATCTCGGAAAGAATCCACTTCGGACTGGAGAGCATTAATAGCAGTAGCTACATTCAAAGGTGGTGTAGCAGGATCGACTTCGGAACCTTGAGTAGCCTCAGTAAGCCTGAGGAGAGTCGGGTGGAGTCAGAAACTCATTGACGACCTCCAAATCATAGAGCCAATTGTCCTTATTGTGCATACTGGTCTTTTCATGATTGGGTAAGGTGAAATTATGGACTACGAAATTATTGATAAGTAACTCGAATTCAACCGGGCCAAGATTAGAAATAATTCCTCTGTTGAAACAAAAACTAATGTCCATCGGGCAAAAACCACCGAATGCAAAGGAACGATTCAGATGGTACCTCATCCCAATTGCATCAGCAATCATAGTCATCAGGCCGCCTATTAAGATAGGTTCAAAGGAATCACGGGCAATACGAATGAAATTAGAAAGTAAATATGGGGCTGCATTGACAGGTCTTCCCTGGGATGCGCAGAGCATGATATATAGCTCATCACTCGACACAGATGTAATGTTCTCTTCTTTGCCAAAGAAGGTGTGAGCGAGAACCTTTTGGAAATATCTCCATCCAGGATTGTGGATGCTTTCAGAAAACAAGGCATCAGGTTCGGCATTACCGTTTCCAGTTATGGTACCCCAAAAATGTTGAAGATCATAGCTAGTGAAGGAATCAGCAGGGGTCTTGGTCATAACATCGGGTTCATTAGGAAAACCCAATAATTCAGCGAATTCATGGTGGGTGAATCTGTACTTGTTTCTAAATAACCTGAAGGTAGCCAATCCGCGGCCAAATCCGAAACCACGGGTGGCATCATAATAGAGGGAGCTTAAGAACTCCAAGGTCAGGCTACGGTAAGTGCTAAATCTCTTCTCTAAAGCAAAGTGAGACCAGCCTATCTGGCTTAGAAGGAAAACAACACTGTCTCAGATGCTAAGGGTTTGCATAGCCGATTCGTCAGGATAGATGGACAGACCAAAGTATCTTTGAGACAAAGCCTCAAATCGACGCCTCTGGACATCGTTCCTGAAAACAACGGCACGATTTTCAAAAGTCTGCATGGTTGCAGGTCAAAGTTTTCCTAGAGAAGGGTCTCCTGAAAATTGAAAAACATTATAATATTAGGGGAATAATACTATTAGCTACGCGTTAGTAAAATAAAAATAGTGATAATAATCATAATACTGATAATGATAGCAACAATTATGAGATACAACAAACAGTGATGTATATTGTATAGATTTCATACTAAATATGCATGCAGTGTCCAAAAACTAACAAAAAAAAAAACTAAAGATCGTGGTTTAGCTCCCACAGAGCGCTTTGTTTAATGTCGGAAGCTCGAAATTAGAATTGAAAAGGGCATCATTTGTCGGGAAGAGCGGGAAGCTCTTCCAACTTGTAATTAGTGATTCTTGTACCCCAAATTTTTCCCTTAGATTCATTGATTCGTCTGCATATCATATTAGGTCAATCATTTAAGCATAACTAACCTCTTTATCTAGTTTTTGCTTTGTTTGTTTCATTTGTGAACACAGGTGCTGCTACAGAAGGTTTAAGATCCTGAAGGCTGTGTTGTGGGTGTGTTTGTGGAGTTTCCCTGGTCCTTGTAAACCTGTGTTGAACTCCTATGAAGATGTGCCTTTAAGCCATTCTTATTTGCATCCTAAGCCATCATCCATATATTGGGCCATTGGATTTAAGGATATTTCAAAATAGCCCAAGTTACTTAAGGTGATTTCAAGGACCTCAAAACATGCTTATCATTTCCAATTTTGCTGCAAGCCAGAGACCATTGGAAGAGAACTCAAGTTTAGTTTGCTACACAAGAGATTAATATTCAAATTCTACAAACTCAAGAATTGAGGTTTACAAGAAATCATGAGAATTCGTACACTACAAGTGGTAACATGTTGAAATATTCACAAAGTATTTAATCCCAAGATTTCAAATTGGACTTTAACTTCAAGTTCCCATGGGTATCCATTAGATATTTTTAAAACCAAATATCATTTTCAAGCCAAAGTTTAAATTAATCCCAAGTATAAAGGCCAATTAGTTCAAATGGAAATTCCAAGTCTTTCGATTTGAGTTTCAAAGGTCCTTACAAGATTCAGGATTTGGATAGATTATAATTTCAATTACTTCAAGTCCAAATACCATTTATAAACTTCATTGTTGGTCCAAACATATTTTTGACACAAGATTCACAAGATTGAACTTTGAGGTTACAAGGTGCTACAACTCAAATTCACCCAAGGATTTCATCTAGCGAGTTCGTTATTTTTAAATTCTAATCATTCACAACGGGTTGCATTACAAAGAACCATTACAAGATAAATCCATGAGATTCCAACTTTGTTTCCCAAGTCCTAAAAATCTCCATGCCATTAAGTGCCAGGGCATCATTTTTTTTCCAAACCTAAAGGTTATCACATAGAGCCATTCTAAAGTAAGCTGAATCAATATGAACGTTCAAATAATCAAGGCATTGTTTTTTTATTTGAGTTCATGCAAGTGTCATTACAAATTATATTCAAAGAGGTCAAGTTTGAATGTCAACTCAAGTCTCTATAAGTCTTGGTTACGAAAAGCTATGTCCAAAGAAGCTTCTCAAAAATCTCCATATTACCTATTCAAACCGTGTACTTGTAGCTTTTGAATGTCAACGTGGCATTTCACCATACCATCTCCCAATTCAGCTGGCTCCTACAAAAGAAGACATCATTAAATCAAATTGAATTTAGTAGCAGACTTTATGCAAATATGCATAGCTGGCATGGAAATTTTGATACACTAAAAGGCAGCCGTGTTGATTCAGTAAGACAAGGGCATCATCATCATTTTGGTTTCCAGATAAAGAATCTGACATATTCAATAAAATATTAAGTTACAAGATAAGAATGAATTGGAAAGTTTTTAAAATATTATCAATTCAGTTTCCCTTGACAAACTTTTCCAACACGTTCCGAACAATTCACAGAATGAGAAAGGATAACGTATAACCCGCAGAACAACACGTATCATTATCATCATCAAATCATGAGCTTTAATGAGTTTGTCTCAAAATTTGATTAAGATGGAAACTTATTTAAGCACAACAGACAAGAAAGGATTCAGTCATCACTTCAAAACGTTAATCCCAAACACACCAAAGCAGAAAACCCAACACATTTCACATTATTTCCAAAAACATGATCAAGTTTGTCGAATTAAGAAAGGAAAGAATCCAAAACGCAGTGAGACATGTCCAAATAGGATAAATCAAAAAAAGGAAGCACATTATCTTGAATTCATCACAAAAATCAAACACGTTCGGGCCAAAATGGAAATAATATCATCATGAAAAGAATATGTTCAGACAAATTTGAATTCATTTCATAAAAGACTACCAACATGTTGGAAACGGAAACGGAAAGTTTTCAAAATTTACAATTACACATGATCAGACAGCATTCAAGGGAAAGGATCAAAAAGACATTCATCATCAATCATGGCTATGACTCTATTTTTTTTATCAGCCTATAAAAGCAAAGGATTCACACGCATTTAGGAGGGGGACGGTGGAGAAATTATCAGAAAACCAATTTCTCGAGATATCTTACCAAAACAATTCATCAACCCATACCATAAACTCACCAATATCTTATAACCATTCTCCAAACCAAATCAACCAGAAATGTAAAACACATACACACCACATTTCAAAGAGAAAAACACCACAAAACTCAAAATCCATACACATACCAAATTCAAATCGTACTCAGTATATTACAGAAACAATTCATCGGTAGAATAGTAAAATAGTCCAAACATCAGAGCATACAGGACAATTCATCAGTCAAATACCAGAAAATCCATTCATCAACAAACCGAACCATACGACCAATTCAAATAATTGCAATAACCAGAAATCCACAATCGCATATTCTCAGAGGAACGATTCAAAAATCACAAAGGGTTCAGAGTTAACTTATCTATTGAAGTTGGATACATTGAAGCCACATCATTGTTACTCTCCCATTCTCCTTGGCAACCCCTGAAACAGAGAAACAAGGTGTTTTACTACTCAAATCAACAGATCAATCAAAAGGAGAAGAAGGCTCATAAGTACCTGGTTTCGATCGGCGACCTTGCTCCGTTTTTTTTCCGCATTTTATTTCCTTTCATCTTGTAACATGTAATCGACCAATAATGAGAATGATGGGGGATTTAGGGTTTCTGCTGGGGATTGGGTTTTGTTTGCTTCTTGCTGTAGATTTCTAGGGTTCGTGTTTGACGAGAGAAATCGAGAGAGAGATGAGTGGTCGCGGCGGCGAGAAGCTAGGGTTCCAAAGACCCTATTTCGTAGAAAGAAGCGAGAGTGAGAAGAGAGAAACGAGAGTGAGAGGGACGGTGATCTCTTTCCGTTTTCCTTTTGTTCTACACATGATCCAATACACGTACACCCGCGAAAGCACACGTACAACTCTGCGTTCTATCCGTTAGATCGCGCCTCACATGTGCATCCTGTGGCCTTGATCTGAGGGTCCACGATGGACCTTCCCTTATCTTTTGCATCGGGTCCCTCCGTCTATTTTATTTTCTTTTTCACATTTTAACCTTTCTTCTTCTTCTTTTTTTAATAATCATAATCTAATTATGTTCTTAAAATTAAAAATAAATAGGACCCCTTTTTTTTAATATAACTTCTTTTTAAAAATTTGTATTTAAACCAAATTAATTAAATTAAAACTTTTATTTAAATTAGTAAAAGCTTTTTTAATAACTTTTATTTATTAAGATACTAAAATTAAAAAACTTTTATTAATAAGAAACACTCTTAATTAATCTTTTATAATAACTTTTAAAATTCTTAAAAATAAACCCCAAACCTTTTATTAACCTAACTTTTAATCTTTTCTAAATAATTAAACTTGTTTTATAACTAATTTTAAAAAGCATAAGTATGTAGGAGCTTTTACATCTATATATAAAAACCAATTCTTAACCCTTTTTTTAATTAGTAACTTTTCTTAAAAATAATTAATCCTTGTACTAAGAGTTTAAAACTAAAATCTTCTAATTAGAACTTTTTTAATAATCATTAACACAATTTCTCACATAATAAACCCTCATATTAAGATTAACCTTTTTATTTTATAAGATTAAAAACCTTTCACTAGTAAACCTCTAATTTCAAGTTAATAAAACTATAAAAACAATCCTAAAAATAATCCTTATAATAAATAAACTCTTTAAGAATTCTAAGTGAAAATAATCCTTAACAAATTCTCACCATGATTAATCAACTTTTTCACAATAAATCTTAAAAAATCAACTCTTTTCTTAGTAATCATCCCCTTTAGATCCCTCGCGCCGAGTGAATCGTTTGCTTGTATGTTTATTTACCTTGTTGCTTCTTGATTGTTTGCCTTATATGCTTACCTTGTTTGCTTGTGCTTATTGTCTAAACCTTTTTCAAAAATAAAAACTCTCGATCCAACGTCGAGCCCCTTTTATACCCATGTAAGTCGATTGCCTTCGGGCTTCGCATTCAACCTTTGCGGTCACAATACACTTTAACTAGCCCACTTTGCTAGTATGCACAAATAATCAAAGTTAGTTTGTCCCCTCGACATTCCAAAGGAAGGTACCTTAAAATTGACTAAACCGTCATAGGACTAACTCTTAGAACCCAGCCTTAGGATTCGGAGTCGCCGTACTCCACGTCTCGCCATAGACACTTAGAATCTTAGCCTTAGGATCGGAGTCGCCGCACTCCAAGTAAATGCTCCGCCGCGAACATTTACAATCCTACCCCTCTTAAACCAACCTATAACTTTAGAGGCGCCGCACTCTATGTAAGGTCTTGCCTAAGACTTTACTTCCCCTTGGAACCTTGACCCTGTCAAGAAGTTCCTCTTTTCAGAACTACGCATACTCTGATTCTACTCCCGAGGATACGTAGGCATAAGGTGGGATACCTTATCGAGTATACTTAGATACTAACCCCTAGGGTTCAACCTTTAGCATAACACCCTTAGCAAGCGAATGAGAGATAACATAAATATTAACAAGAGGTTCCCGTAGAGTACTACGGACGTTTAGGATGCTAATACCTTCCCTAGGCGTGACCAACCCCCGGACCTTAGATCTTTAGGTTTTTTCACTTTTGAACCTTTCCTTTGGATAAATCAAAGACGGTGGTGAACATTTAAAGAAATGTGATCCTAGTTCATTAATAACTATGGTATCCAATTCTCACTGCAACAGAAATGGCGACTTCACCGGGGACTGTCAAGGGTTTCCCCTATCTTGTTTTTTTTTACTTATGTTATCTTTTTTTACTTGCTATATTTGCTTATTATCTTTTGTGCCGGTTTTCTGGGTTACTATTTGTGTGGTGAGGAGTCCTAGACCCGGACTAGAGTGCAATTATTATAGGAGATGATATGGTCAAGGGTACTTTGACGGAGTTGATTCCTGAAAAGTCGAATTGAGAAAATCATCGCTCAGTTTAGGTTCTTTTGAACTTAATATTGTTTGAACGAGTTCATTCGTGAAAACGGTATTAACTTCGACCAAGAACCCTTAAGACTGAGGACCGTAGCACCTTTAACCCCACTTGGCCTTTTAGAATGTAGTGCGGTGACTATGCGGGAGTCTATTTCCAAATAGTTGTCACATGATACTACACTCAGACGAGATTCTCTTGAGAATATTATTGACTAACCGAGTAATTTGGGAAGTCGATAATATCCGAAAGATGGGTCGTAGACTCTGGGAACTTTTAGAACCCATTCGGCAGGTACATTTGAAACCATACTACCTTATGGGATGGGTAGACCTTGACTCCATTCATGCTCCTTTGAACCTAGGACTTTTGTCTGTTTGTGTGCTCTGTGCTTTGTGTGTTTGCATCCCTGCATTCATAAGCATCATTTCATAAAGATTCATGGAACTTAGTCTCATTTGTAAACATCGTAAGGATATCATGGACTCTAAAAAAGGTTTTAAAGAAAAACGTCGAAGTACACTTACAAAAGTCATAACTTGGACGATCTAAGGAGACAGGAGATCTTGCTGACAAATATAGAAAGGTTCAAAATCAGATGTGGAAACTATCACCACTATTCCTGATTACCAGTTGGTGTCAACTCATGAAGAATATTCTTAGCTGATGGAGTTACTAATTTAAGACAAATATCCATTTCTCAACTTCGGTTAGTATTCAAGCTAACTAAAAGGAGGATTTATTAAAAAAAAAAACTACTTATTGCAAGAAATGGAAAGCTCAAGACGTCTCATCCCATTCTAGTCATCAGTCAACACTATTCTAGAAGAAGCTCGGATGGAAGAAAGAAGTCAAAGGATTCGAGAAGACCGTTGGAAGAGTCTCCTTAGATCTATCATTATTAGCTTTTATTTAGCTTTACGTTATGACTGTTGTAAGGCATACATACGCGTTTTATAATTAATTTTATAACGAACCAAACTTTAGTATTCCAGTACTAATGATTGTAACTGATTTTTTTTATGATTCTTAAAATAAGCCTTTTGATATTCCATGATGATTATAAATAGCTGAGTTTCCATGAATCTTGTTGCATAGCATTTGCATTTTGCATTTCTCTCTTTATCAAGGAACTTAGAGTTGTTTTGTAAGCATTGTACGATGGATTACGGAAAGAAGGAAGTTGTGCCGTACACCTTCAAAGTTTCGGATGTTGAATAACTAAGGGAACTAGGAGGGTAGATCAAAGATCCTGAGGCGTTCGCTGAGAAGTATGGAAGGATTCTCCCGTTATTGCAGACTCGAGTAGCCGCTGGCCTCTTGGAAACGTTGGTTCAACTTTACAGTTTGATCTATCATTGCTTCATCTTCCAAGACTTCCAGCTGACACCCACGTTAGAAGAATACTCCGCTCTATTGGGTATCCTGGTCAAAGACTCACCTCCGTTCTCCGGTGGAGAAGGAAGACCCAGCCAGGAAGACATCGCGAGAGCGACCCGCTTAAAGCTGCTGGAGATCCAAACTCATATGACGTTCAGAGGAGGAATCGATGGTTTGCCTGCCCAATTCTTGTTCGAGAAGGCTCGCCACTTTGCTAATGTAGGGAACACTGGAGCGTTCGAGCACATCTTTGCACTGCTGGCCTATGGTTTGTTCTTATTCCCCAATGTTGAAGATTTTGTCGACGTTTATGCCATAAGGATTTTCATGCTCAAAAATCCAGTGCCGACGTTGTTAGCTGATGCCTACCACGCTATCCATTCAAAAGCTCTGAAGGGAGAAGGTCGGATTACCTGTTGCACCGCTATCCTCTATAGGTGGTTTATTTCGCACCTACCGAGGTCTACTGATTTCTGGGATATGAAAGAAGGTTCAGAATGGCCTGTGAAGCTCATGGCTCTTACTCACTCAGATATTGTTTGGCATGACCCGATGTATGGAGGAATCCCCATGATTCATAGCTGTGGAGACTTTCCCAATGTACCTTTTCTTGGTACGAAGGGATGTGTCAGTTACAATCCCGTGCTCGCCCGTCGTCAACTGGGGCACCCAATGGAAGAAGTACCCAATGCGGAGAATCTAACAAGACTTTTTCTCTATCAAGGAGAAATCCTGAATTTGAAAACCGGAATTGTGTTTGCTTGGCGTCACATCAATCGACAAGGAATGACGGCGACAATAAATCCTGATTGCTCAATTACTAAAGAATGTCTAGCATGAGCTCGTGAAAGGGCTCTAATCTTGAGGATGCCTTTTCCTCGTCCCAAACCTCCCGTTGTCCAATCAGATGAAGTTTCAAAGTTGAAGGCTGAGATAGAGAAGCTTACCCTGGATAAAGCAAGAATGCAACACCAAATCGACAGGCTGATGGAAGAACTCCATGGAAGACAAGGGGCATCATCCAGCAGTTTAGACTCCTAGTTCCTTTTGTGTTGCCTATGTAATAAAACTTTGGAGGTGTACCAACTCTTAAAATTTTAATAAAATGTTTTAATATCTACAATGACTGCAAATACGAGTTTGAGTTCCTTGATAGTTGCATCGTTCTTGCATGTGCATCTCATATCATTTTGCCTTCTTTGCTTTGTTTCCTTTTCTTCTGTTTGTTCCTATGATCTCGTCTATCCTCTGTTCATGACCCGTCTGTTGATTTCCCGACAGTAATCTCTGGACCTGGGGAAAATTTTGAAAGATCATGAATTCAGAAGAGCAGAGCCAGTTTGCGACCGTGGCAGATCTTGAGTTCAGTCAACTTGTGGAAGCTATGACAGCCTTGGTAAGAAAGGACGTTAATACTCAAAGGACTGTTGTGAACAATGTTACCCAAGATCAATCTGTGCAGATTCCTTTGGAGAACCAGGTTATACAATAGCGTACTACCATCCAGGACAAACATCCTTCTTCTGTTGATGCTATGGAGTATCGTAGCCTCGCATGCTCAGAGCCAGATTCCCAAGAGGTGATTCCTGAGGTGAAAACTGAAAATCCACGAGATGCTGAGATTTTGGAGAAAATTCGTGCTTTGGAAAGAAGACTTGACGCCATCAAGGGTCGTGACGCTGGTGATCTGAATACCTTGAATATGTGCCTGGTACCCGAACTTGTAATGCCTCCGAAGTTCAAGACTCCAAAGTTTGAGAAATACAAAGGGGACAGCTGTCCAAAGCAGCACCTGGTGATGTTTTGCAGAAAAATGACTCCACATGTCCCTAATGAACCGCTTATGATCCACTGTTTCCAAGACAGTCTGAGTGGAGCATCACTAAATTGGTATATGCAACTAAAGAGTAGCGACATCCAATCATGGTTAGACCTTTCCAGTGCTTTCGTGAAGCAATATAACTACAATCTTGACTTGGCTCCTAGTCGCCTGCATTTGCTAGACCTATCTCAAAAAGACAATGAATCCTTCTGAAAGTATGCTCAGAGATGGAGAGAAGTAGCTTCTCGCGTTCAACCGCCGCTCTTAGATAAAGAATTGGTTGACTGGTTTATAGATACTTTGCAAGGCCCATACCGAGAAAAGTTGTTTAGCATTGTGACGAGAAATTTCTCTGATGTGGTAATAGCCGGAGAGCGCATCGAGATTGGTCTTAAGAAAGGAAAAATCCGAGGTACCTCAAACATCCGAGCCATTGAGAGTAAGTCAATTGTCAGTTCTCAAGAAGAACAGGAGGAAGAAAATAATTCCATTGAGGAGTATCCAATATATCAGCCTCGGCACTCACGCAACTCAAGTATTTGGAATGAGCAGTCTTTTGGGTCTCTGCGTCAGACGCCATTATCTCTCTAGGGGTAGTGTTCTTCTCCAAATCGAATACCTCCTTGGTGTCGACAGTCATATCGCCAGTCGCGTCAACATGATAGACCAAGACCGAAGAAGAAGAGGCATTTCACCCCGCTACCAATGCCATACAGTCAGTTCTTACCATATTTAATCAAAAGTGGACTTATAGTGCCAAAAGAGTTGAAGCCAGTACCTTTTCCTTATCCACCAGGTTTTGACGTTAACGCCCGATGTGACTACCACACTGGGGCACCGGGGCATTCAACTAACGACTGTAAGGTACTTCCGAGTAAGGTTCAGACTCTGCTGGACTCCAAAATGATCTCATTCACGCCTCATAGAATTCAAATCAATATTCCTTCACTGAACCAGGTGGGTTCATCAGTCCCGGTTATGGAAGAATTCACCGAGAGTGGATATGAAAATGATCCTCAGACCGATCTCGAAAGTCGATTTTAGCTCAAATGGCAAATAAAGAGGAGGTCATTCCCAGGAGTATCAGTTGTTTATATATTTGCATTTATCGCTTTCTTTGATAATTAAAGCATGTTTACATGTAAGAACTTGTTATTCTGAAAGTTAATGCAATTTAATGTTTGTTTTGAAGATATCCATTCGCTTCACTCATTTTTAAAACTGTTTACCATTTTATAATGCCAATACTACTGAATGGAGGATGATGAATTAAAACACAATCTCTTCTGTTGTATGCTTTTGAACGGAAACCCTGCTAAGGATATAAGGCATTGTTTCAACACCAGAGATAACCTCTCGTTAACCCTTTTGAGCCTCGAAATCAAAATCTTATTTTTAACCTGGGGTAGGGTAACTTTCAATCCAAGCGACCGAGCTTCCAAAACTATCAAAATATGAGTGGGTACTAGTACATCTCGACCCTTAAACTTTCAAAATAACCTCACACAAAGGGGTGGGTACAAACAAGCTTTGACCTTTATACCTTTCTACTTCTTAAATCAAATCACTATTCTCAAAGACCTTATTGAAGCAGAGTTCATTTCAAAAGCACACTCGATGAGATAGTGTTTCCTGACTCCTATGAGCCACGCTCAAAGTTCGCATTGGCTTTATAAAAAGGAAAACTAATATGATATCCTAACTAGTGATTCAGTCACAAGCTTGCGATATGCTTTTTCAATAAACTTCAAAACAAACATGACGTTGTACTAGCAGTTTCAGAATTTACACTTTCTGCATGTAAATTTTGCTTGATGTCATAGAAGTCCATATGCAAACAGCTACAAGAAATTCAATTCCTGATTGGAGCTTTGTTAAAGATGGTTACTTTATTGTTAAAGATAATCAGTCTGGGGCATGTTACTTGGAGACCCAGTTAAGAAGGGGACAGATTTTTTCTTCAGTTTGTAACCTCCACAAATTGACTTACCCAAGGGGCAATTTTGAAGATTCAGTATGCAGAATACCGACAATCTGAACCAGTTACGTCGAGATTCTACAAATCTCTCAAGAGTTGGAAGACGCCAGATTATTTTTGAACGCCGAATCTTCTGTGAAATCCTTTTGAGATGACAATCCAGGATAGATGAGAATTGAAGACTTCTTCAACAGATTACTTGAAAATGGCGACTACCATGCAAGTCAAAACTTCACTGACTTCATAGCATTCTTCACCTAATTTCCCGAAGGTTCATGTCTTGAATGGTATGATAATTCCCCAGCAAGTTTTCACTCTAGGAAGTCATGACGTCTCCCCAGTGAATCATTATTTCAGGCAATTATGACATGATCAGTACAAGAAGTTCAGCATCTAGTTGACCCAAAGATCCCCAGTGAATCTCCTCGGTCTCAACTTTCCCTGTTGAAGTGAGTGTTTATTTCACTCCGCAGTGTTTTTCTCAGGATTTTAATCTTCCTCAATAGTGGATGTTTATTTCATCCCCACTGAAGTCTACTCTAACATCTACAACAACAATATTGGTTCAAGCTTCCCCAATGAATTAGTGGATATTTATTTTATCCTCGTGGCTTCTACAGTCTACGTCAGATTACTTCAACAGCGAATATTTATTTTATCCCTGTGATGCCTCGTCCATAGCATCTACTTCTACAGTCTACTTCAGATTACTTCAAAATCGGATATTTATTTTATCCCCGTGACGCCTCATCCATGGCATCTACTACTACACTCTCACTTTGGATTATCTCAGTTATTAAGGATATTTATTTTATCCCCATCAAGGTCTCTCTGAATATAAGTGTGATTCGTTCCCAGTGGATCTTTCTCATCTAGAGTATCAGATTTCACCTTGACGATTCCTAAGTGAAGTCAGGATGTTATATCCCCAAGTGGATTGCTATTTCCCCAGAGAAGTTAGAACCGTTGGTGCCACTTTGGATTTCTATACAAGATTGACAGATGCATCTCTCGTGCAGAGGATGGACGGGCTTCCTCGTTGTTTTCTTTCACCTCTTGTTTCTCTTTGCCTGTTTTGTCGGCATGAGCATAAGCATGACATGACATCATTTGCATTTGCCGCCGTGCGTGTTTGCTTTCTTTTTGTTTCTTGTCGCGTTATCTTGATCTTTGGTTGTGTTTGAGCCAAGTTTTTGGGTTTGTCTGATCTCTCCAAGTAGGTCGTGAACCTTAGGCAGAAAATGCTAATCATTTCCAAGTTTCCCCACAGAGTTCAACCCTCGTGGATGATAGTTATTTCAGTTATCTTTTTCCGCGCTTGGATAAGATAAATCGCCATTTGAGTTCATTTCTCAATGGTGGGTCTTGTTTGACCGTTTCTTTCTAGCTTGATCCTAGATCGAACTTTGGTCCCTGGGGGTACCACCTTTAACTTTTAGTCTCCAAACCTATTTTGAGCCTGCATTTATTTTTGCACTGCATCTCATGGTTTGATCTTTTATAGATCCTCTTTGAAGAATCTGTTCTCCAACAGTGATTGATTGGAACGACGTCTCCGTGGAATCTAAAGCCAAACAACAAGTGACAACCTACATCCAGAATTTTACTCAACTACATTGCAGATACAACTCATTCCTACTCTCAGTCAGTCATCTCCGCCAGAATCTTCGACGGTGTTGCTCTCCAAGGAAGTGGATCTCTTAAGACTCTTCAACGGTGGCTCTCCAGGGAAGGTGTATATCACCAGACTCTTCGACGGTGTTGCTCCCCAATGAAGTGGATCTCTCCAGACTCTTCAACGGTGGCTCTCCAAGGAAGTGGATCTCTTAAGACTCTTCGACGGTGGCTCTCCAGCAAGGTGGATCTCTCCAGACTCTTCAACGGTGGCTCTCCAGGGAAGGTGTATCTCTCCAAACTCTTCAATGGTACTGCTCTCCAGTGAAAGGTATCTCTCTAGACTCTTCAATGGTGCTGCTCTTCATCAAAGTTTATCGCTCCAAAATCTTCGACAGTGTTGCTTTCCAATGAAGTGTATCTCTTCAGACTCTTCGACGGTGCTGCTCTCCAGTGAAGTGTGTATCTACATCAGACTCTTTGACGACGTCACTCTTCAGTGAAATGGACTATTTTGCCGACAACTACTTGACGAAACCACTTGTTGTGAAACTTTTCTTTCCCTAGTGGAGACAGTCTTTCTGAATCAACCTTCACTAAGGATCTTTTCCTACCTGAATGTTATGAACAATCTCTTTATATATAACTTTCGGAGCTTATCTTTCGATCCTACCGCCGTGTGGATCCTGCCCTGCTTCTTTGCTTAGACGACAACTGGTCACGCTTGAACCTGTTGAGTCATCGCCCTGGTTTCCCCAGTGTTGTTTCTTTTCCCCGGTGCGTCTGGTCGTCCCTAGTGAGTTTGTTGCTCGTTGTGTTCGTCTTTCGCTCTGTGTTAGTTTGTTGCTCGTTGTGTTCGTCTTTCGCTCTGTGTTTGTTCGTTTTTGTCTGCATCTTGCCTTTTATCATACCATCATATTCATCATGCTAGAGTTCATGGCATGTCAGCATTAGGTCTAGTTTTGTCCATAGCATTGCATGATCATTGCATCTAAGGGCAAAATTTTCGGTTATCTATATTTAAATATCTCTCACCATGACCTAATGACGATCTTCATCGCCCTGTCATCCGGTGAGGATATTTAAATAGTGGCAACTGTTGTACCCCAAATTTTTCCCTTAGATTCATTGATTCGTCTGCATATCATATTAGGTCAATCATTTGTGCATAACTAACCTCTTTATCTAGTTTTTGCTTTGTTTGTTTCATTTGTGAACACAGGTGCTGCTACAGAAGGTTTAAGATCCTGAAGGCTGTGTTGTGGGTGTGTTTGTGGAGTTTCCCTGGTCCTTGTAAATCTGTGTTGAATTCCTATGAAGATGTGCCTTTAAGCCATTCTTATTTGCATCCTAAGCCATCATCCATATATTGGGCCATTGGATTTAAGGATATTTCAAAATAGCCCAAGTTACTTAAGGTGATTTCAAGGACCTCAAAACATGCTTATCATTTCCAATTTTGCTGCAAGCTAGAGACCATTGGAAGAGAACTCAAGTTTAGTTTGCTACACAAGAGATTAAAATTCAAATTCTACAAACTCAAGAATTAAGGTTTACAAGAAATCATGAGAATTCGTACACTACAAGTGGTAATATGTTGAAATATTCACAAAGTATTTAATCCCATGATTTCAAATTGGACTTTGACTTCAAGTCCCCATGGGTATCCATTAGATATTTTTAAAACCAAATATCATTTTCAATCCAAAGTTTAAATCAATCCCAAGTATAAAGGCCAATTAGTTCAAATGGAAATTCCAAGTCTTTCGATTTGAGTTTCAAAGGTCCTTACAAGATTCAGGATTTGGATAGATTATAATTTCAATTACTTCAAGTCCAAATACCATTTATAAACTTCATTGTTGGTCCAAACATATTTTTGACACAAGATTCACAAGATTGAACTTTTGGGTTACAAGGCGCTACAACTCAAATTCACCCAAGGATTTCATCTAGCGAGTTCGTTATTTTTAAATTCTAATCATTCACAACGGGTTGCATTACAAAGAACCATTACAAGATAAATCCATGAGATTCCAACTTTGTTTCCCAAGTCCTAAAAATCTCCATGCTATTAAGGGCCAGGGCGTCATTTTTTTTCCCAACCTAAAGGCTATCACATAGAGCCATTCTAAAGTAAGCTGAATCAATATGAACGTTCAAATAATCAAGGCATTGTTTTTTTATTTGAGTTCATGCAAGTGTCATTACAAATTATATTCAAAGAGGTCAAGTCTGAATGTCAACTCAAGTCTCTATAAGTCTTGGTTACGAAAAGCTATGTCCAAAGAAGCTTCTCAAAAATCTCCATATTGCCTATTCAAACCGTGTACTTGTAGCTTTTGAATGTCAACGTGGCATTTCACCATACCATCTCCCAATTCAGCTGGCTCCTACAAAAGAAGACATCATTAAATCAAATTGAATTTAGTAGCATACTTTATGCAAATATGCATAGCTGGCATGGAAATTTTGATACACTAAAAGGCAGCCGTGTTAATTCAGTAAGACAAGGACATCATCATCATTTTGGTTTCCAGAAAAAGAATCTGACATATTCAATAAAATATTAAGTTACAAGATAAGAATGAATTGGAAAGTTTTTAAAATATTATCAATTCAGTTTCCCTTGACAAACTTTTCCAACGTGTTCCGAACAGTTCACAGAATGAGAAAGGATAACGTATAACCCGTAGAACAACACGTATCATTATCATCATCAAATCATGAGCTTTAATGAGTTTGTCTCAAAATTTGCATAAGATGGAAACTTATTTAAGTACAACAGACAAGAAAGGATTCAGTCATCACTTCAAAACGTTAATCCCAAACACACCAAAGCAGAAAACCCAACACATTTCACATTATTTCCAAAAACATGATTAAGTTTGTCGAATTAAGAAAGGAAAGAATCCAAAACGCAGTGAGACATGTCCAAACAGGATAAATCAAAAAAAGGAAACACATTATCTTGAATTCATCACAAAAATCAAACACGTTCGGGCCAAAATGGAAATAATATCATCATGAAAAGAATATGTTCAAACAACTTTGAATTCATTTCATAAAAGACTACCAACATGTTGGAAACGGAAACAGAAAGTTTTCAAAATTTACAATTACACATGATCAGACAGCATTGAAGGGAAAGGATCAAAAAGACATTCATCATCAATCATGGCCATGACTCTATTTTTTTTTTATCAGCCTATAAAAGCAGAGGATTCACACGCATTTAGGAGGGGGACGGTGGAGAAATTATCAGAAAACCAATTTCTCGAGATATCTTACCAAAACAATTCATCAACCCATACCATAAACTCACCAATATCTTATAACCATTCTCCAAACCAACTCAACCAGAAATGTAAAACACATACACACCACATTTCAAAGAGAAAAACACCACAAAACTCAAAATCCATACACATACCAAATTCAAATCGTACTCAGTATATTACAGAAACAATTCATCGGTAGAATAGTAAAATAGTCCAAACATCAGAGCATACACGACAATTCATCAGTCAAATACCAGAATATCCATTCATCAACAAACCGAACCATACGACCAATTCAAATAATTGCAATAACTAGAAATCCACAATCGCATATTCTCAGAGGACCGATTCAAAAATCACAAAGGGTTCAGAGTTAACTTATCTATTGAAGTTGGATACATTGAAGCCACATCATTGTTACTCTCCCATTCTCCTTGGCAAACCCTGAAATAGAGAAACAAGGTGTTTTACTACTCAAATCAACAGATCAATCAAAAGGAGAAGAAGGCTCATAAGTACCTGGTTTCGATCGGCGACCTTGCTCCATTTTTTTTCCGCATTTTATTTCCTTTCATCTTGTAACATGTAATCGACCAATAATGAGAATGATGGGGGATTTAGGGTTTCTGATGGGGATTGGGTTTTGTTTGCTTCTTGTTGTAGATTTCTAGGGTTCGTGTTTGACGAGAGAAATCAAGAGAGAGATGAGTGGTCGCGGCGGCGAGAAGCTAGGGTTCCAAAGACCCTATTTCGTAGAAAGAAGCGAGAGTGAGAAGAGAGAAACGAGAGTGAGAGGGACGGTGATCTCTTTCCGTTTTCCTTTTGTTCTACACATGATCCAATACACGTACACCCGTGAGAGCACACGTATACCTCTGCGTTCTATCCGTTAGATCGCGCCTCACATGTGCATCCTGCGACCTTGATCTGAGGGTCCACGATGGACCCTCCCTTATCTTTTGCACCGGGTCCCTCCGTCTATTTTATTTTCTTTTTCACATTTTAACCTTTCTTCTTCTTCTTTTTTTAATAATCACAATCTAATTATGTTCTTAAAATTAAAAATAAATAGGACCCCTTTTTTTTAATATAACTTCTTTTTAAAAATTTGTATTTAAACTAAATTAATTAAATTAAAATTTTTATTTAAATTAGTAAAAGCTTTTTTAATAACTTTTATTTGTTAAGATACTAAAATTAAAAAACTTTTATTAATAAGAAACACTCTTAATTAATCTTTTATAATAACTTTTAAAATTCTTAAAAATAAACCTCAAACCTTTTATTAACCTAACTTTGAATCTTTTCTAAATAATTAAACTTGTTTTATAACTAATTTTAAAAAGCATAAGTATGTAGGAGCTTTTACATCTATATATAAAAACCAATTCTTAAACCTTTTTTTAATTAGTAACATTTCTTAAAAATAATTAATCCTTGTACTAAGAGTTTAAAACTAAAATATTCTAATTAGAACTTTTTTAATAATCATTAATACAATTTCTCACATAATAAACCCTCATATTAAGATTAACCTTTTTATTTTATAAGATTAAAAACCTTTCACAAGTAAACCTCTAATTTCAAGTTAATAAAACTATAAAAACAATCCTAAAAATAATCCTTAAAATAAATAAACTCTTTAAGAATTCTAAGTGAAAATAATCCTTAACAAATTCTCACCATGATTAATCAACTTTTTCACAATAAATCTTAAAAAATCACCTCTTTTCTTAGTAATCATCCCCTTTAGATCCCTCGCGCCGAGTGAATCGTTTGCTTGTATGTTTATTTACCTTGTTGCTTCTTGATTGTTTGCCTTATATGCTTACCTTGTTTGCTTGTGCTTATTGTCTAAACCTTTTTCAAAAATAAAAACTCTCGATCCAACGTCGAGCCCCTTTTATACCCGTGTAAGTCGATTGCCTTCGGGCTTCGCATTCAACCTTTGCGGTCACAATACACTTTAACTAGCCCACTTTGCTAGTATGCACAAATAATCAAAGTTAGTTTGTCCCCTCGACATTCCAAAGGAAGGTACCTTAAAATTGACTAAACCGTCATAGGACTAACTCTTAGAACCCGACCTTAGGATTCGGAGTTGCCGTACTCCACGTCTCGCCGTAGACACTTAGAATCTTAGCCTTAGGATCGGAGTCGCCGCACTCCAAGTAAATGCTCCGCCGCGAACATTTACAATCCTACCCCTCTTAAACCAACCTATAACTTTAGAGTCGCCGCACTCTATGTAAGGTCTTGCCCAAGACTTTACTTCCCCTTGGAACCTTGACCCCGTCAAGAAGTTCCTCTTTTCAGAACTACGCATACTCTGATTCTACTCCCGAGGATACGTAGGCATAAGGTGTGATACCTTATCGAGTATACTTAGATACTAACCCCTAGGGTTCAACTTTTAGCATAGCACCCTTAGCAAGCGAATGAGAGATAACATAAATATTAACAAGAGGTCCCCGTAGAGTACTACGGACGTTTAGGATGCTAATACCTTCCCTAGGCGTAACCAACTCCCGGGCCTTAGATCTTTAGGGTTTTTCGCTTTTGAACCTTTCCTTTGGATAAATCAAAGACGGTGGTGAACATTTAAAGAAATGTGATCCTAGTTCATTAATAACTATGGTATCCAATTCTCACCGCAACAGTGATGAATTCCTTGTTTTCTACCAAGTGGTAGTGCATGAGTCTCTGGCCGTTCACAGAGAACGTCTCATTCGACTTTCCTCTAATTTCAACTGCTCAACTTGGTAAGACTTTTGTAACTTCGAAAGTACTAGACCATCTAGAACGTAATTTTATGGGAAAAAGTTTAAGCCTAGAGTTAAAGAGGAGAACTATATCTCCTTCGTTAAACTCCTTCTTTGTTATCCTTTTATCATGCCACTTCTTGGTTCTTTCTTTATATATTCAGGCATTTTCATAGGTATCTAGTCTTAGTTCTTCTAATTCATGGATATCCAGAACCCTTTTCTTGCCTGCTTCCTTATGATTCATATTCAGGGTCTTAATGGCCCAATAAGCTTTATGCTCAAGTTCCACAAGCAGATGGCATGACTTTCCATAAACTAGTTTGTACGGTGTGGTTCCTATGGGGGTTTTGTAGGCTGTTCTGTAAGCCCACAGAGCTTCATCAAGTTTAGTAGACCAATCCTTCCTAGAGGTTGCAAGGTTTTTTCTAAAATCTGCTTGATCTCCCTATTCGACACCTCTACTTATCCACTAGTTTGAGGGCGATAGGGTGTTGCTACTCGGTGTCGTACTCCGTATTTAAGCAATAGCTTCCCGAAAACATTCGAAATGAAATGGGAACCGCCATCACTAATGACAATTCTTGGTACACCGAATCTGGGAAAGATTATGTTCTTGAAAAGTTTTAGCACCACTCGTGCATCATTTTTAGGTGAAGTTATCGCCTCAATCTATTTTGATACGTAATCAACTGCGACAAGTATGTATTTGTTTCCAAAAGAAGATGGAAAGGGTCCCATGAAATCAATGCCCCATACATCAAAGATTTCGACTTCCAAAATTCCCTTTTGCGGCATCTGATTGCATCTAGAAACGTTTCCAGTGTGTTGGCACCAGTCACAGTTCATAATGGTAATGTGAACGTCCTTCCAAAGGATTGGCCAAAAGAGGCCAGATTGTAATATCTTTGCACATGTTTTTGATGTACTGGCATGTCCTCCATATGGTGCAACATGGCATTGGGATATGACATCCTCTATTTCTGATTTAGGGACACATCGATGAAATATTCCATCGGCGCCTCTCTTGAATAATAGGGGTTCATCCCAGTAATATTGTTTAAGGTCATGGAAAAATTTCTTCTTCTGTTGGTATGTTAGATCTGGTGGAAGCACCTTGGCTGCTAGGTAGTTGACAAAGTCAGCATACCATGGCAATGTGGTTTTTGTATAGATTGCTTCTACTACTTCATTTGTCTCTGTATCTTTAAATAACAAGGAACATTCTACAGTTTTGCTTTCCCTTTCCAACTGGGCTACTAGTTTGTCGTAAGTAAAATCATCGTTTATAGGCACTCCTTCGGGCTTTAGATCCTCAATCCTAGAGAGATGATCTGCTACCACGTTTTCTGTACCTTTCTTATCCTTTATCTCTAAATTGAATTCTTGCAAAAGCAAGATCCATCTCAAGAGTCTTGGTTTGGCATCCTTCTTAGTCAACAGGTACCTAATAGCGGCATGATCGGTATAGATAATAATTTTTGCTCCTACCAGATAGGAGCGAAATTTATCTAAGGCAAACACAACAGCTAGGAGTTCTTTTTCTATGGTCGCATAGTTCATCTGTGCGTTGTCCAAGGTTCTACTTGCGTAGTAAATATCACGAAGCCTTTTATCACTTCTTTGTCCTAAGACAGCCCTACAACATAGTCGCTAGCGTCACACATTATTTCAAATGGTAAACTCCAATCAGGTGGTTGCATAATTGGTGCGTTAATAAGAGCATTCTTCAGATGTTCAAATGCTTTCAAGCATTCTTCATCGAATATAAATTCAGCTTCTTTCATCAGCAGTCCAGTCAAAAGTTTTGTAATCTTAGAGAAGTCTTTAATGAATCGTCGGTAAAAACCGGCATGTCCTAAAAAGCTTCGTACTTCTCTAACTGTTTTTGGTGGTTAAAGGTTTTCTATGATTTCTATCTTTGCTTTGTCTACTTCAATACCTCTATCGGATACTACATGTCCAAGAACTATACCTTGCCGCACCATGAAATGGCACTTCTCCCAATTTAACACAAGGTTCACCTTGACGCAACGTTCAAGTACCATCTCAAGGTTTGACAGACAGTGTTCGAAACTTCCCCCACACATAGAGAAATCGTCCATAAATATTTCCATTATATCGTCTATGAAATCAGCAAAGATCGATATCATGCATCTCTGAAATGTTGCGGGAGCATTGCACAGTCCAAATGGCATTTGACGATAGGCAAATGTACCATAGGGGCAAGTAAATGTGGTATTCTCTTGGTCATCAGGATGAATAGGTATTTGGAAAAATCCTGAGTATCCGTCTAAGTAACAAAAATATGAATGTTTGGCTAGCCGTTCAAGCATTTGGTCTACGAAGGGTAAAGGAAAATGATCTTTTCTAGTAGCCTTATTCAGCTTTCTATAGTCTATGCACATCCTCCATCCAGTTTGAGTTCGTTTTACTACGGACTCGCCTTTTTCGTTAGTTACAACTGTAACACCACCCTTCTTTGGTACGACATGCACTGGGCTGACCCATTTGCTGTCAGATATCAGATATATGATTCCTACTTCCAACAGTTTTTGCACTTCTCTCTTTACTACACCGCTTAGGACAGGGTTCAATCGTCTTTGATGTTCTCTGGATGTATTTTAGTCTTCCTCCATCATGATACGATGCATACATATAGAGGGACTTATCCCTTTTAGATCGGAGATGTTATATCCAAGAGCTGTGGGATATTTCCTCAAGACTTCCAACAATTTCTTGGTTTCTATTTGTCCTAAATCAGCATTAACTATTACGGGTTTTTCAAGTTCAGTGTCTAGGAATTCATACCTTAGATCTCTGGGTAATGTTTTGAGTTCTACAGATGGTTTCTTTGGGCAAGGCATTGGATCGGGTGTGAGTGCTAGGCATTCTCTTAGACTGTCATCTTCATACGGCTCATGCCATTTATCGTCTTCGAATATTAGAGGGGCTAGAATCTTTAGTACTTCCATGTACCCTGTCGGTTCCTTCTCCAGTTCTCTGACGCATTCGTCGATAACGTCTAGAAAACAACATGAATCGTCTAAAGCAGGGGCCTTTAGGAATTGGGCTAAGATAAATTTGACTTTTTCTTCCCCTACTTCGAAGGTTAACTTTCCCTTCTTCACATCTATTATAGCTCCAGCTGTTGCTAAGAACGGTCCACCTAGGATGATTGGTATATTAGAGTCTTCCTTAATGTCCATTATCACAAAATCTGTCATAATATAAAACTGACCTATGCGAACTGGCACGTTTTCTAGCATACCTACTGGATATTTCACAGAACGGTCTGCTAGTTCTAAAGACATCTTCGTTGGCCTCAGGTCTCCTAAGTCAAGTTTCTTACATGTGGATAGGGGCATTAGGCTAACACTGGCTCCTAAGTCGCATAACGCTTTGTCTACGACAGTCTTTTCAATTACACAAGGTATGGAAAAGTTACCTGTATCTTTTAGTTTAGGAGGCATGTTATTTTGAAGTATGGCACTACACTCGGCAGTGAGCATAACGGTTTCGTTATCTTCCAACTTTTTCTTGTTTGATAGGATATCTTTAAGGAATTTGGCATATGAGGGCATTTGCGTAATAGCTTATGTGAAAGGTATCGTTATATTCAGTTGCCTTAGAAGCTCTACGAATTTCTTAAACTTGTCCTTCGTTTTTGGATTTAGCTAGTCTTTGGGGATAAGGCACAGGTGGTTTATATGGTGGCGGAGGCACATAGGGTGTTTCTTTCTCTGCGGCCTTTTTGCTTTCATCTTCCTTCTCCGTGTTAAGCTCCTTTGTTTTCTCGGTTCCCTTTGGTAAATTTTGGTGCATGGCTGAATTTTGGAATCTCGGGTCAACGGGTCCATCGTACTCTATTCCGCTTCGCAAAGTAATAGTGTTAGCATGACCTTTTGGGTTTGGTTGTGGTTGGCCAAGAAATGCTCCAGCGGGGGCTGCTTAGTTGATTGTTGTTGGGCTACTTGAGAAATTTGAGTTTCTAACATTTAGTTATGAGTAGCCATAGCATCAAGCTTGCTTGACAATTGTTTCATCAATTCACTCGTGTGAGCATTTTCATTCGCGAAATCCCTGTTTTGCTGAGCTTGAGCATTCATAAAGTTCTCCATCATGATTTCCAGATTTGAGTTTTTTGGTAAGGTGGAGCGGGTTGCGCTCCTTTCTGAAATCCACGTGGAATAGCAGGTGCTGGGTTAGGTGGATTTAAAGCATTGTTATTCTTATATGAAAAATTCAGTTGATTTCTCCAGCCAGGATTGTAAGTTTTTGAATACGGGTTCCCTTGAACGTAGTTCACTTGGTCGGTAGGAGTACTAGCCAACACTTGACATTCAGCGTTTGTATGCCCAAGGTTTTCGTATATTTCACTATTTGGTGTCACCGCAGCTACGGTAGCTGCTAGTGATGCTACTACTAAACTTTCGATCTTTTGAGCAAGCACGTCCACTTTAGCATTAACTCGCTCTATGTAACGCCCCGGTTTTGTTAGATTTATTTAATAGAGTAGATTTAATTGGTTTTGGTTTTATATTATTTTATTATTGACTTTTATTTGACAAAATTTTATTTTTCATCATTGTTTATGTTTTATCGCATTTTGAGGGCGTTTGCGAGATATTTGAGTTTGAGGGGTAAAATAGTCTTTTAGGGGTTTAGATATTTTATATAAATAGGAAGTGGAAAGAAAAAGAGAGAAAAGAAAGAAAAAGGAAAGAAAGAGAAGGGAAGGAAAGGAAGAGGAGAGAAAAGAGGAGAAAAGAGGAAATCAAAGATTCTCCGTTTCGAGCGCGAATAATCGGGTAAGGGTGAGAAGTTTCAATTATATCTTGCTTGTGTATGTATATGTGTTGTTTGTTGTAATTGTTTTGGTGGTTTCGCGACTTTTCTTATCGATTCAAATTAGGAACAATTGATAGAAATCGATGTTTTCACGGATGCAATTCGATATAAACCGCGTAGAATACTCGTTGATTATGTCTAAACATGTTTTGGTTGTTCTGGTATGAATTAGAAGTCTTTGGGTGGTAAAACTGATGTATTTTGGTCCCATATGACCTAGGTTGACGCTGCTGCGAATTCTGGGTTTCGCAGGTTCGCCTAGCGAACCCCAGTGAAGGAACTGGCGAATGTTCGCTAGAAGGTTCGCCTAGCGAACTTTATGTCTGTTTTCCACTGCCTTGGTTCGCTAGGGTTCGCCTAGCGAATACTGGAGCGAACATGATATTTTCCAATTTTGTTTTCGTCGTAATTTTCAAACCGTAAGTCCGTTTTGGTCGCCGTTCAAAGCGTTGGAAAGCCAATGAAAAGCTCTTTCTTTTTAAAATGGTTTGGAGGGCAGTAGACGAATTATTTAAGTCGTGATTTTGAAAAAGTGTTGGTTTGTATGATTTTCACCGTCGTATTGGTGTGCGAATGATGTGTTATCATGCTATAGGCTTTTAATATGTATCATATGGCTTGTGTGCTGGTATATTATGTGAATATATGTGATAAGTGTTGGTGATGATGGTTTGTGGTGTTATGGAGGAATAAATGTGTGTTTTGGGTTTTGATTTCAATGTGCGATAATGATGTGTTGTGAGTAGCATTTGATATGTAAATCCCTTGTGTGAGGAACTATGATGTCGTTGTGATTTGTGGTATGTGATATGATTGTGGTATTTTATGGCTTGCGATGAAGTGCATTGTTTATGTGAAATTTCAATGTATGTTGTGTGGTGGCATTTAGGGTTTGAAATGCATTGTTTGAATTGCTTTGCAATGCATGAATGTGATGATGTGGAAGCATGTGATAAGTTGTTGTAATTGTTGTGGTTGTGATTTGTGGCCGAAAGGCAAGAAAATGCCAAGTGTTGTATTTGATGATTTATGCATGATTATGAATGTGTGCATGGATGCAATGTGAGTGTCATGAGTCATTGTATGCCAAGCATCATAATGTGCATTGTGGAAACGTCCTAAGTGACGGTTTGATTCCTGAGGGAATATGCTATACCATCGTGTGCCTCGAAAATATGAGGCGATGCCTGAGGACTTAAAGCGATGGGTATAGACGATTGTGGGCTCCTTTGGAGACTTAGAGCAATCCTTAACGTCGTGGGCCTCGAAAATATGAGGCGATGCCTGAGGACTTAAAGCGACGGGTGAACATCGTAGGCCCGACGGGGAGTTACTTGAGATTCTCAGTAACGAGCGATGGTTCCAATAGTTCCTGAGTGGACTAATGACGTGACAAATGACGTGACAATGGAAGTCGGTACCGCATGGCATGTGCATAGAGTCGTTGTGTCGATCTATGTGCATTTGCATAAATCATGAATTAATTGTGCATGGAAATGTGATTGTGATTGATGAGATGAAATATGTGCAATTGAATTGAATGGTATATGTTTGATTGGAATATGTGATTATGTGTGAGAATTGTGAATGGATGCATTATGTGTGAAAAATCATGATTTGATTGATTATGTGTGGAAATTGTGCATTGATTTGTTATGTGTTGAGATTGTAATAGCATTGGTAATTTGATGTGCATATGTGATAAATGCTATGACTTGGTATGCCTTATGTGCAAATGTGTAATTATGTTGGTATAATTGTTATATGCTATGTGGTTGGATTGTTAGAATATGTTATACATCTATGGCTTGCTATATGTATTGGTATGTGACGTGTGGGGTGAGAATAACTGTGTATGTGATTTTATGTGTTTTTGCATATTATTATGCAATCTTGGTTCAGTTGTTATTTCTCACCCTTCTGCTGGAATATGTTTTTTATGGCATAGTGCAGATTGTCAGCTTTAGAGCCGTGGAGGCAAGTGGAAGAGTTAGATCTTCGTTTGCTTAGGTCTTGGTGTCTGCTCTGATACGTAGCACGGGAGTCGGGGAACGCTTTAAGTTAATTGTATATAATTGTTGAATATGTTTTGTATGACCTTTGTATGTATATTTTGATGTTCTAAAACGATTCATTTTGTAAAACAAGTCGGTTATGGATCTTTCCGCTTTATTCCATAATTGACATTCATTTTATATGGAAAAAGGTTCTCTATGGGGTTATCCTATTTTGTGCTATGTATCAAAATAATTGAGCAGGGTTTGTATTTTCTTTCTTTAAGTGTGACATCCCTGTTTCCTGTTGGAAAAACAAATTTTTAGTTACTCTGATTTATATTTGTATTATTTATTCGCGAGGGGAATTGGGATGTTACATTAGTGGTATCAGAGCAGGTCGGTCCGTCCGGCCAAGTTGTTGAGTCAGTTGGTGTGACAGTTGAATACTGTCATTGTTGTCTGTCCCTTAGTACGTGATATGTGTGGGAGGCACTGTCAGTACTTTCTGGTTTTCTAATCCTTTGTTTTCAGGAGTTAGAATGAGATAAGTGGGGGAGAAGCTGGTACTTCACCATGTTGCTTCAGGTGTGGAACGCTGGCTCAGTGTGTTGTGAATTGCAAGATTGTAAGTGTTGTTTGGACAGTGTTGTTCCCGGTTCCGGAGGGAATGCGGAGGTAAGGTTTATGTCAACTAAGGATTGGTACCTTAGGTAGTTTTGTGCGTGAGATGTAAGTAACGCTATTATAGTTTGGTAAAGATGGTTTATGCCCCATCATGATTGTCGGCTGTCTATTGACAAATTGAGGAACTGATCACCCTTAATCTCTTGTTGATAGCAGACGGGAATTATGTTGGATGGAATAGGCGTGTCTTTCCAGCTCGGATAGTGTGTGCCATGTATTGTGTAGAATTGAGAAAATGATTACGGATTGTTTCGATGAGTTGAGGAAGATTCTTATAGCTGAAGGTGAGACGGATTGGAGGTTTTGGTATGTTGGTCTAGTGGGAAGTCATTGAGGGAGAACGATTGGGTATTGTCAAAGGTGGTTCTCAGAGAGAAGAGTGTGAACTCGAATTTGACGAAGGTGAAGATTTGAGGTTTGGATCTACTAAGTAGGTAGAAAACTCTTAGTAGGTGGGACTAAGATGTTTGTTTGGTCTGTGATGATAGTGTTCTGGAAATTGGCAGGAAGTCACAGTGTTGGGCCGTCAGTTGTGTATGGTTTTCAGATGTGTTATGGATGGAACATTAAGGTGTTGTCTTAGGGAGCTCCGGTTTGGTTAGTAACAAAAAGGAAGGATGGTTGAATGGAATAACAAGTATGATGTATATGATGGTATTGGTTTTGAGACTATGGAAAGCGAAACTTAGAGTTCTGGTGAGGTTTGGAGTCTTTGGAGTTTTAGAGCATTAATGGAAATTTTGAGAAAACCCTAGGGTGGATGTAATGTTTGAGAGTTCCTTTGAGTTGGTTGTTGCTACACGTGGGGATTTATGGAATTTTGACTGCAAAGAGAAGAAATTGTGTATGGATTGCTAACAGTTGAATAAGGTAACGATTGAGAACAAGTGTCCACTTTCAGGAATAGATAACTGAATGGTTTGGCTGAGTTTGAGTGAACTTGCAATTGTTTGGAATGTTTGATAAGAGTGGTGGATTGTGTGAGTTGAGGCTGTGATCGACTTAATGCGACTGGTTATGTTTGTTATCATCGGGATAGGCTGTTATTTACTCAGTTAAGCTTGTATGTGAGTAACCAGTTACCCAGGGAAAAGAATTTTGCAAGAACTTTAAGAATTTATATCTTTTGGAATTTGTTTGGGTATTACAACGTGCAGTGATGTTATTTGGTGTTAGTAAGGAATTTGTAATGTTTGTGGAGTAGAGGAATCGTATCTTCCATATTTATTTGGATAAGTTCGTAATGGCTTTGATTGAGGATATTGGGATGCGTCTTTGATGAGTTTAGTCAGTGTGTTAATGCAAGAGGGTAAAGTCGTGGCTTATGCTTTACGACAATTGAGGATTCATAAAAGGATCGATACTATTCAGGATTTGGAATTGGGCGCGATTGTATTGTGTTGGAGAATCTGGAGGTATTATTTTAAGGGTTTTAGGTTCAAGGTGTTTGGATGGAGGAATGGACGGTTTTGGATGAGTAACAAGACTGTTGTAATTCTGAGTTTTCGCAGGTTCGCCTAGCGAACCATTCAGCGAAGGGTAGCGAAGGTTCACTACGGGTATTCGCTTAGCGAAGGCGTGAGCGAAGGTTCGCTAGAGTGTTCGCCTAGCGAACTTGGTGTCTGTTTTTATCTAACAGTTGGTTCGCTGGAACATTCGCCTAGCGAAGGTGCTAGCGAATGCTCGCGAGAAGGTTCGCCCAGCGAACAGTGCCGTTTGTGTAATTTTGTTTTTTGCATAACTTTTGATTTGTAACTCGGAGTAAGGCACGGTCGGATGGTTGGAATTCCTGATTAGTTATGACTTTGGCTCGAATTATCCTATTGGTAAAGTTATGTCGTGCGTGATGAGTTAAGTCGAGAGTTTTACTTATGTCTGCTTTGATGGTTAAAGAGTGGGAACTTTTGACAGAATTTAGAGATTTGGGTTGGTGTGTGAATTGACGTCTGATAGTGTGCAGTTGGATATATTAACAGTGAACAGTGATTTTTGGTGAATATGAGAGAGAGTTAGACTTTGGACGTGAGATTGGTAGTTTTGATGGTTACGAGTAATCAGAGTGCGCAGCGGAAGCGTGATATGGCACATTTCGTATATAAGTGTGGGACTGGTAAGAGTTCATAGGTTGAACATTGGGAACATGTAGGAGTGTTGAGACCATTGAACGCTTCTGGATGGAAGTCATATGTGAAAGGTTTAACTGTTATCTGTGGGCTGCTATGTAGTTGGGTGTTTTGGTTATATGTTCGATTGGTGAATTATAGCATTGTTGTAGTATGGTTGTGTGACAAGGATGTTGGTGTTCTGGTTTTGTTGATGTTGTGGAGACCTTATGGTGTCGTGGAACTTTATGTTCTTGTTTGTGTTGTTGTCTCGTTTCCATTGTGTTGGTATCTTGGCTTTTCTTTGAATCGTGAGTTAGTCGTCAAGTGCATTGTATGGGCCTTGCATCTTGTCGTCGTTGTGGTCGTCGTCGTCGTGTCGTTGTTGTATCTGCTATTGGCAAGGTGGTTTGCCAGTTGTGTTATTCGTGGTGTGCCTTTTGTTGGCATGTTGGGTTGTTAGTCGGATGCGAGAGTCTTATCCGGAGTTGTTCGTACCGGTTAGATTTTCGAGGACGAAAATGTCTAAGTGGGGGAGAATTGTAACGCCCCGGTTTTGTTAGATTTATTTAATAGAGTAGATTTAATTGGTTTTGGTTTTGTATTATTTTATTATTGACTTTTATTTGACAAAATGTTATTTTTCATCATTGTTTATGTTTTATCGCATTTTGAGGGCGTTTGCGAGATATTTGAGTTTGAGGGGTAAAATAGTCTTTTAGGGGTTTAGATATTTTATATAAATAGGAAGTGGAAAGAAAAAGAGAGAAAAGAAAGAAAAAGGAAAGAAAGAGAAGGGAAGGAAAGGAAGAGGAGAGAAAAGAGGAGAAAAGAGGAAATCAAAGATTCTCCGTTTCGAGCGCGAATAATCGGGTAAGGGTGAGAAGTTTCAATTATATCTTGCTTGTGTATGTATATGTGTTGTTTGTTGTAATTGTTTTGGTGGTTTCGCGACTTTTCTTATCGATTCAAATTAGGAGCAATTGATAGAAATCGATGTTTTCACGGATGAAATTCGATATAAACCACGTAGAATACTCGTTGATTATCTCTAAACATGTTTTGGTTGTTCTGGTATGAATTAGAAGTGTTTGGGTGGTAAAAATGATGTATTTTGGTCCCATATGACCTAGGTTGACGCTGCTGCGAATTCTGGGTTTCGCAGGTTCGCCTAGCGAACCCCAGCGAAGGAACTGGCGAATGTTCGCTAGAAGGTTCGCCTAGCGAACTTTATGTCTGTTTTCCACTGCCTTGGTTCGCTAGGGTTCGCCTAGCGAATACTGGAGCGAACATGATATTTTCCAATTTTGTTTTCGTCGTAATTTTCAAACCGTAAGTCCGTTTTGGTCGCCGTTCAAAGCGTTGGAAAGCCAATGAAAAGCTCTTTCTTTTTAAAATGGTTTGGAGGGCAGTAGACGAATTATTTAAGTCGTGATTTTGAAAAAGTGTTGGTTTGTCGGATTTTCACCGTCGTATTGGTGTGCGAATGATGTGTTATCATGCTATAGGCTTTTAATATGTATCATATGGCTTGTGTGCTGGTATATTATGTGAATATATGTGATAAGTGTTGGTGATGATGGTTTGTGGTGTTATGGAGGAATAAATGTGTGTTTTGGGTTTTGATTTCAATGTGCGATAATGATGTGTTGTGAGTAGCATTTGATATGTAAATCCCTTGTGTGAGGAACTATGATGTCGTTGTGATTTGTGGTATGTGATATGATTGTGGTATTTTATGGCTTGCGATGAAGTGCATTGTTTATGTGAAATTTCAATGTATGTTGTGTGGTGGCATTTAGGGTTTGAAATGCATTGTTTGAATTGCTTTGCAATGCATGAATGTGATGATGTGGAAGCATGTGATAAGTTGTTGTAATTGTTGTGGTTGTGATTTGTGGCCGAAAGGCAAGAAAATGCCAAGTGTTGTATTTGATGATTTATGCATGATTATGAATGTGTGCATGGATGCAATGTGAGTGTCATGAGTCATTGTATGCCAAGCATCATAATGTGCATTGTGGAAACGTCCTGAGTGACGGTTTGATTCCTGAAGGAATATGTTATACCATCGCGTGCCTCGAAAATATGAGGCGATGCCTGAGGACTTAAAGCGACGGGTGAACATCGTAGGCCCGAAGGGGAGTTACTTGAGATTCTCAGTAACGAGCGATGGTTCCAATAGTTCCTGAGTGGACTAATGACGTGACAAATGACGTGACAATGGAAGTCGGTACCGCATGGCATGTGCATAGAGTCGTTGTGTCGATCTATGTGCATTTGCATAAATCATGAATTAATTGTGCATGGAAATGTGATTGTGATTGATGAGATGAAATATGTGCAATTGAATTGAATGGTATATGTTTGATTGGAATATGTGATTATGTGTGAGAATTGTGAATGGATGCATTATGTGTGAAAAATCATGATTTGATTGATTATGTGTGGAAATTGTGCATTGATTTGTTATGTGTTGAGATTGTAATAGCATTGGTAATTTGATGTGCATATGTGATAAATACTATGACTTGGTATGCCTTATGTGCAAATGTGTAATTATGTTGGTATAATTGTTATATGCTATGTGGTTGGATTGTTAGAATATGTTATACATCTATGGCTTGCTATATGTATTGGTATGTGACGTGTGGGGTGAGAATAACTGTGTATGTGATTTTATGTGTTTTTGCATATTATTATGCAATCTTGGTTTAGTTGTTATTTCTCACCCTTCTGCTGGAATATGCTTTTTATGGCATAGTGCAGATTGTCAGCTTTAGAGGCGTGGAGGCAAGTGGAAGAGTTAGATCTTCGTTTGCTTAGGTCTTGGTGTCTGCTCTGATACGTAGCACGGGAGTCGGGGAACGCTTTAAGTTAATTGTATATAATTGTTGAATATGTTTTGTATGACCTTTGTATGTATATTTTGATGTTCTAAAACGATTCATTTTGTAAAACAAGTCGGTTATGGATCTTTCCGCTTTATTCCATAATTGACATTCATTTTATATGGAAAAAGGTTCCCTATGGGGTTATCCTATTTTGTGCTATGTATCAAAATAATTGAGCAGGGTTTGTATTTTCTTTCTTTAAGTGTGACATCCCTGTTTCCTGTTGGAAAAATAAATTTTTAGTTACTCTGATTTATATTTGTATTATTTATTCGCGAGGGGAATTGGGGTGTTACAGTCTATACCGTTGACTTTATGCATTCCTCCTTTCGGAGTTGGTTTCTCTATACCAGCGCATTCACCTCCCCATTAGAAATGGTTTTGAGCCATAGTCTCTATGAGTTCATAAGCTTCTGCATACGGTTTATCCATTAGCGCACTGCCTGAGGCAGTGCACAGATTTATTTTGGTATTGTACAACAGTCCGCCGTAAAAGGTATGTATTATCATCCATTCTTCAAGTCCATGATATGGGCATAACCTCAACATGTCCTTGTATCTCTCCCAAGCATCGAATAAAGATTCGTTATCCTTTTGCTTAAATCCGTTAATTTGGGCTCTCAGCATAACTGTCTTGCTTGGTGGGAAATATCTGGCTAAGAAGACTTTCTTCAACTCGTCCCATGTCGTCACTGAGTGAGATGGTAGAGACTAGAGCCAAGCTCTCGCTCTATCTCTCAATGAGAATGGAAAGAGTCTTAGTCTAATTGCTTCTTGACTAACTCCATTGGCTTTTACGGTGTCTTCATATTGCACGAATATTGATAAGTGAAGGTTTGGGTCATCCGTAGCATTACCTGAGAATTGGTTTTGTTGAACTGAGGATATTAGCGAAGGTTTCAGCTCGAAATCATTATGGTTAATAGCTGGGGCAGCAATGTCGTTATGTGGTTCATCTTGTGATGGAATAGCGTAATACTTTAGAGGACGTTCTCTCGGTCCATCGGCCATGTTTTGTTCTGGTTCTGATTCGGTTTCCAAATTTGAGTAGGGAATAAGAGGATCTGGGATGTTATATCTAAGAAGGAATTCGTTAATTCGGCGTCTCATAAGTATGTAACGTTCGATTTCGTTGATTAGTTGCTCTAACTCTTCGCCTTGTGAGCGAGTGTTTGGCATACAATTGACGAATCGAAAAGGAAAAATAAAAAGTTGCCTTAGTCTATACTGTGCAATGAAAATATAACAATATTGACTAAATTAATCCCCGGCAACGGCGCCAAAAACTTGGTCGCGACTTTACGTATATGGTCAGATTATTGCTGCAAGTATACAGCTTATCGCGTAGTTTTAAAAGATTGTCGAACCCACAGGGATTAATAATCAACCTAGAGTGATCGATTATTGCGGTGTAAAGCTAAGGCTAGATTTGGCGGTAAAAGAAATTTGGTTTTTATTGGGATTTGAAAAACAACAATAAAGACGAGACCGGAGAATGATTTCCGTGCTCCTTGGGACTCCGTAAAATCCGAGTGTTAACAAAGGTCTGTAAATTGGTCTGAAGGATATACCAATTTAAAGGCTCGACCTCACGCTCTCATGGTCTTAACCAAGCCACGCCTAATGACCCTAAGATTTTGCTCTCGCTCGCTCGGTAGTTAAAAGGTGCGTTTTGAAAACTAACATAAACTAAATGAGGCCCTAAAGCGCTCTCGCTGCATTTAGGCTCAATGTCCGATGCCTACTATCCGGCGATTACCTCAAAATCTCGGTCTATTGGACACGCCTTGGTGCGTTTCTCACTCTCGTGACGAAATGCTATTAAACAACCTCTCGCTCTCACGACAAGGCTGCCTAAATTTAGTTTAGACACCAAGACCAGAATTTTAAAAACAAAAGTTAAACACCGAAGGTTCTACAGAGTCCCATCGGAACGACGGTCCTCAATCTACTGACTCAAAGCAATTCTACTCAGACATAATTAAATCTAACATTAATGCATTAACATTTCTGAAGTTTAAAACATACATATTGGTTGGTTTTTGTTTAAGATCAGATTTACACTTTGATGGTGAAAACAAATTATAAAGCATAAAAGTAAGACTAAATAATGCAGTAAAATAAGCGAATTGTAAATAACCTGAAATGCGAAGTAATTAAACGAAAAATGAGACTTGTATTAATTAGTTGATCCAAGTGTACATCAGTAACAATAGAAAGGAAAAGTACAACAGATGTATCAATCTCTCGGTGTGAGTGATCGATACTATGTCAAATGATATAAGTGGTTAGGCTAATGAAATTTCAGCAGCACTTCCGCAAGGTTCTTGGATCCCCAAATACAGACCTCTGATGCTCTATATATAGGAAAATCTGGCTCCAAGCAGTTGAATTCGAAATTTGAAAACTAAACTTGAAAACTGCCAGAACTGCCTCAGAAAACTGCTCCCGCGAAGCAACGGCGGTTGCCGTAGGGCTAATGGCAGTCGCCATTCATCTGGGTTTTGAATTTCCCTCCTTTTCTGCTATGGCGGTGCCATTTAGTTAAACTGGGGGGAATGGCGAACGCCTTTCATCTGGGTGAGGCAGAATCATGTAATTCTCCACTTTTTCTATTCTTTTAAGCTCAATTCTTGATCTTTTCTTCTATGAAGCTGATATGGGACCTGTAAATGGAAAATGAAAGGAAACATAAGCAAATAATACATGAAATGACAATGACTCGATAAAAATACGATAAAACATGCACGAATTGAATCGAAATAAACGATACAGAATCGAGTCATCAACAACTGGCAACTTTACTAGGGAACAATCCCTAAGGAGAGTCAAACCTACCCTTTAGTTCTAAGGCTGTGTATTTGTGTGTCTTATTTTTATTCTTTGACTTGTCATTTAATTATTCATTTTCTTTCGCATAATTTTGTTTATTGTTATTTTGTTTATTATATTTATATCTTGAATTAACATGCAAGGGTTTCATTTCTATTTGAGAGCAAGCTCTATACCCGAACTCGAGGAAAAACATAAGTTAAGTAAGGGCTCGTCCTGTTTTGGCCGCTGTGGATTCTTATCCCAATGAGGTTTATTAACGACGACTCTTCCTAGAGTAGATTAATTCAAAGAGTTTATCCTAAGTTGGCTAGCACTTCTTCATGATGAAACTTTGAGTTTGATCTATGACTCTAGGGACCTCTTCAAGAACTCGAACGCGAGACTTCATATATACGAGGCTCCCTAAGAACCCCCTATTGAAATTTTATCGTGGGAGGGCTATGCCCTATCATGATGAAGTTTCACCTAGGGTCCATGACCTTGGGTTTTGTTCTAAAGACAACCAAATAAAATCCTAGAGCTTACCCTGTGAGGGGGAGGGGTAGAAAAAAATGCTATGTCGTTTTATAGGAGCCTTCAATTATGTTGTTCCTATACTTACCCTACATAAAAACTTGCATGATATATCATACCATTTGCATTAAAACAAGCCTTTTTTTGCATATATTTATTATTTTGTGGGGAATTTCAAAATTTGATGTAGGTACATTTTGAAGATGGACTCAGACAAAAGAAAGACCATTCGCATTAAAGTACAAATACATGACATACAAAGCTTGAAGGTTCCCCAAGACTTACTGCCCGACCCTGTTCATAAGAAGTTCACACTCAAATATGAGAGGATTCTTGATCTCTGAAGAGTCTCCATGAAGGTGTAGGCGATCACTACTTTGGCCCAATTTTATAATCCACCCCTACGATGCTTCCTATTTCCAGATTTTCAACTAGCTCCCACCCTCCAAGGGAGAAAACGGGACCCTATGTAGGTATTGGACAATGAGTGAAACCTAAGGAACTGGCTATGACCTTGGGAATACCTACTGAAGACCTATTATTGCACTATAAAGAAGACATGTGTCATACCCCAAATTTTGACCACAAGATTTCCCATCATTCTGCAAATCATCCCCTAAATATAGATGTACCTTCATACCTCATCAATCCTCTCAAAGATTGTTGAGCATTCACTCTAATCAAGAATTAGGGTTTTGAGCCCTCTCAGAGTACTCAGGCAAAGGATCAATCAAGAATGGACATGATCCTCAACTTGTCAAAGCCTCTCAAACATCCATGAAGGATCAAGAGGTCTCCCACATCAAGAATTGAGCATGAGAATGCAACACTTCAAGCTAATCAAGCCTCAAGATCATCAGTGTCACCAAATTAGGGTTTTGGTCGACCAAGGCCTCCAGAGGGAAATTTTCATCTGGGCATGAGCCAATACTTCAAAACATGATCCAAGAAGCTCAAAGGGACCTCATGGACCCTGTCACAAGTTCAAAATAGCCTTAGGGGATGCCTTAATCAAAAATCAAGAATTAGGGTTTCTTGACCTAATTCACCCCTAAGTTGACTTTTGAAGAAAGGCATGAGCCAAGACCTCAAGAAGTCTTTTGAAGACCTCCAATACCTCATATTGATACATTTACAAGATTGAGTTAACTCAAAGAACTTGGTTCATAAGCAGTACAAGGATTCAAATTCATCTGGACCAATTAGGGTTTTCTGATAAAGAGTCAACTGTACCTTTGACTTTTGACCAAGACATGATCCCAAACCTTGGGACATGATTCAAGACACTCTTTAACATCTATGGAATCCATCCATTAGGTTTGAATTAGGTCAAGGACTTGATTTCATAGAGGATCACAATGTTTGAAATTCATCTGACAAAAAGTCAACTGTACCCAAAAATCAAGTTTGACTTTTTGAATTTCTTGACAAACAAGGCTTCCCTAAGTAAAAAAAAATGTTAACTTATGGTTTGGATCATCATCCATCAAGAAAAATCAAGAAAAGTGGGGTTACTTGCAAAAGGGGCAACCATAAGAAACTTGAAATTTCACTAAGTAATGAAAAAAAGTGATTTATATCCAACTTTGCAAGACCATAACTTGTGATCCAAGTAACCTTTTTCTTCCATCCAAAGCTCAAATGAAAGCTCTCATTACATACTTCAAGATTGTCAACTACAACAGATTCCAAATCCTCATGGATTTTGAGTTATGGATTGATAAAAATCACAAAAATATGAAAATGGCCATTTTTCCAAGACTTAGTGAAATTTTGGATAGAATCTGTTTTGCATTTTAACTGACTTTGAGGCCATTTTTCATTATGATCCAAGATGATTCAAGACCAAAGTTAAACATCAAAGTTGAAGTATGTTATTGGGGATTTCCAAAATGTACAAGAGCCTCCCATGGTTCAACTTGAGCAAGGAGTTATAAACCTCCAAAAATGGCATTTTTCACCCTGCCCACACAAAGGCATGAAAACATGACTTGGTTCCCACGATTTCTTGAGCCAATTTTGGACACTTGCAACATTTCATTTCTGTCCAAAATCAACTTGAATGATGAGGGATCTAATCACCAAGCCACCAAGTCAAAAATCATATTCCTTGGCATGTGAAATTCAATGTTGCAAATCCAAAAACTTCAATTTTGTTTCAAGGCATTCAAGAGATACATTGAGGTGGCATGGACTGAGTCATTGATCACTAAAGGAGTCAAGCCTTATCCCTGCAACATAAGACTCATAGCCTGCAAGATTGACTCAAGTCAATGGCTAGAGGAGAGTTTGGCTAAATGACAAAGTTTAATGGATAATGGAGTGATCTAGCCTCCAATCACTATTGCTCCCATAACAAAGTTGCTATACTATAAATAGAGGTTCTTTCTGATCAATTCAAGTACACCAAAGTATAACAACTCATGCTTTCCTTCCAATCACTCTAAAAAACCAGAATTTGCTTCTCTTACAAGTCACATTCGAATTTTCAAATAGAGAGCAATTCCATCCAAACCAACCATCCTAACACCTCACATATGTCATATACAAGTAATCCATAACCTCAAAACACATCTGGAACACCAGAATCACAAAGTCACCATCCATTTGCTCAAGCTTTTTAGCAAGGTTGCAGTTGAGGTGCCACAACAAGTTCCAGGTTGTTTCAATCCATTAGAAGCTTCCAAACACACCACTTGAGGTCCAAGGAAGTTGTCCAGATCATCAAAACACTTCTGTAACACCTATAACTGAGGATTCGATTTCCTCTTGCAGAGGTAAGCCTGACACTCTCAAACTCTATGATCCATGCATCATAAATGTGTTTTCAAGTTAAAAACATGTTTCTACACTTATGTAGAGTGTTTCCCCTCAATCAATTGCTTTGTAGCTATCGTGTATTGGATTTCATAGAGTTCTTGTAGAAATTAGGGTTCTTATGTTCATCTTTTGATTTCTCACTCCACACTTAATATAAATGCAATTAATTTATATCATTGAAATCCTTGTTAAAAAATACACAACTTTCGTGTTTACAAAAGTCAAAACCATTACGTATTGAGAGAGATATGTGAGGTCTTGAAAAAAGGCCATGGAGAGAAGTCGTGAGGAAGAAGATGACCGTTGGCGCCATATTTTGAATTTTTGAATTTTTAGGTCATTTTTCTTAATTGATTCAAAAATTAATTTCTCTCTCATTTTTTATCATTTTTGATTGGTTCTTTTTTTGAAAATTCACAAAAATGTTAAAATATTTTATTCTAAAAAAAAATAAATTTATATTATTTATTTAATTAGTTTTAATTTTTGTAAATAATTTCATTTTATTTATTTTTAAACATTTTTAAATGAAATTTCCACTTTGGTTTTTCAAATTCAAATGAATTCCAAGTTGTCATGTGATTAAACATGATTTTTCAAAACATTTTTCAAAGTTGACAACTTGTTTTTGAATATATTTGATATTTTATTTCATTTTTTATTTAATTTCCTTTGAAAATTGTATTTTTAAATTAAAATTAGGGTTTTTCTTAATTTTGATTTTTTCAAACTTCATTTGAAACACTTTTGGGTCTCTAATAGAGTGTAAGACTCACCCCCTTTGTAAATATACCATTTTGGGCCTCAGTTATTGTATAAGTCCCGATACGATTTTCAAAATAAACGGTGCGATCGCTGTTTTTCATCTGGGCATCTCCTTGAGTTGTAAGCCCCATCTTTTGTATAAAAATAAACTTTTGGGGCCTCTAATAGAGTGTAAGACCCATTCCTTCTTGTACATATAATTTTAGGTCTCAGTCATTGTGTAGGTCCCTCAGTGGTTTTCAAAATCACGGCGCGATCGTCGCCTTTTCAAATAAATCATTTGGGCCTCTCCTTGAGTGTAAGCCCCATTATTCTTTCTTTACAAACAGTTTTGGGCCTCTAATAGAGTGTAAGACCAGAACCCCTTTGTACAAAAACAATTTTTGGGCCTCTGTTGTAGTATAAGTCCCACAACGTCTTTCAGTATCGCAGTGCGATCAATGTTTTCAAATAAGTCATATGGGCCTCTCCTTGAGTATAAGCCCCAATCTTTTCTACATAAACTTTGTTTTAAACATCAAACAACTTTTATGGGCCTCTCCTTGAGTTGTAAGCCCCATACCTCTGTTTTCAAAATCATCTTTCTGTTTTTAAACTGGTACTAAGAGGAGCATTATTCCCGTTGAAACTGCTCTTGGACCACTTGGGCCTCTGTTTGAGATATAAGCCCCAAACCCTCCTTTCATTTTAAAACAAACTTGTTTTTAATTAAAATTCAAATTCAAAGTTTCCTCAAAACTTTCTTTAATTTCTTGAAACCCTAATCAATCATACAATTATAGTCAATATAACAGATCACAATACACTTGGGCTTCTTCTCAGAAGGTAAGTCCCCATATCTATTCAATGCATATCTGTTTACATATCTGTCAATTTACTTGTCTGTACATACTTATACATATCTTGCTTAGAGTTTCCCCAGCATTAGGTCTATGCTTAGGTCAAACCAGAGGTTACTTTACAACATAGTCAAAACTAGTTCCCTCATAGGAAATTCCCTATACAGTCTGCCTTCTCTTGGGCTTATACAAAATGGAACAGAGAAAGGCATTATTCCCGGTGAAACTTTTCTTAAGACTGTCAAACTTAGAAATATATGTGTATACAAGAAATTAATCTCCCCAAAGAGGATTAATTCCCGGTGAAACCTCTTTTGAATTTCTTCAAACCATAGAACTGTTTAACAAAGAAATGACTAATTCTCGGTGAAACCTTTCTTGAACTCTTCTTAGGCTTGGACCCACAAGCTTCCTAGAAGTATCCCCAGCCTCCTCTTGGGCTTAGTACAAGGACCCCCCAGGCTTCTTAGAAGTTCCCCAACCTCCTCTTGGGCTTAGTACAAGGACCCAAAGGCCTCCTAAAGGTATATGATAGAAATTAGTAGTCTCTACTAGTTCAATCCCCAGGAGAGTCAAAATTCTAGAACATCATACCATTCTAGGGTTGATCCTCATCCCTTAAACCCTCAGCCTCCTCTTGGGCATCATACAAAGACCCCTCTCTACACTAGAGCCTACCACTTCTTGAGAGACTTGGACAGTCTCAGCCTCCTCTTAGACTTCATTCAAGTAGACTTGGAAAGTCTCATCTCCTCTTGGATCTCATACAAAAACCCTTAAGTTTCCTAAAAGCACGGGAAAAACCCTGATCATTTCTAACAACGCATCAGTCTCCAACAGAGTTAAAACCTCCATAGGTTTCCAAAATCAACTTTAAACTCCCCTGACCCCCCCAACAAGGCTTAAGCTTTCCTCTTAGAAATCCCCAGCCAGGGTCAGTTTACCATCAATAAATCCTCAGTAAAATCAGAACCTCATGGCATCTGATACCTTAACTCTTCCCTGATTCCTAGCAAGAGTAAAACCTTTGGATTCCCAAATACCATTTGGACTTGCTCATGGATTTCAATAAATCCCAAGCAAGAGTTAGCCTCCTCTTAGGCTTCATATAAGAATTCCCTCAGTTAGCCTCCTCTTAGGCTTCATATAAGAATTTCCCCAGTTAGCCTCCTCTTAGGCTTTGTATAATGAATCTCCCCAGTTAGCCTCAATCTTGGGCTTTGTACAAGACAGATAAAAACCTCCCCAGTGGAGTCAATTTCTTTCAACTTTAACCTTGGGCTTTGATCTAGGCACACAAAAATCAACATCCCCTCAGATGAGACCATGAGTCATCTTTGCAGGAAGATATTTCCTCTATACATCACGTATCAAAACAAACAATCAAAACCTTTTCCCAGATAATTGTTGTAAGTGGCACACTTGTTGATTAAAAATCCAAGCTGGAGTCCCTCCTTTATCCTGGTTAAAATTCATCTTTCATCTAACAGCTGTAAGTGGCAAGCTTCTGGATCCCTAACATCCAAGCCAATGTCCCTCTCTTAGCATGAAAGATTCATAAGGAAAAAGTGGCATTACTCTACACTGAATTAAAGATTTCCTCCTTCATGATACCTCTCTTATAAAGGAAATTATGGCATTGCTGGATTCACATATCCCAGTTAAAGTAATTTCCCTAATAATCAATTAATCAACATTTTGTGATGAATAGGTGAGATATCTACCTTTAGAGATGAAAAATTCTCTCTCAATCACCCTTTTAGCTTCAATCTTGGGCTTTGAACAAGACACAAATACTCTTTAAGCTTCAATCTTGGGCTTTGAACAAGACACAAATACTATTTAAGCTTCAATCTTGGGCTTCAAACAAGACACCACATATTCTTCCTCCCATAGAAATAGGAGGAACTACGATTGCTCTGATTTCCCAGATTTATTTACAGGAATACATAGGCATAAGATTGCGAAATCTTAGCGAACACACAAATCAAAAACTTTAGGTCCAGTACCTTCCCAAAAACAACAAAAAACACTCTCTCAATTCTCCCAAATGAGAAACTTTCCCAAGCCACGGCAGATAAACACAAGAAAGCATATTAAGTTAACAAAGATATATGCAATAATAAGTTCCTATGGATTACCATAGATACACTGGGTGTTAATAGCTTCCTTTTGTATAACCAGACCCCGATCCCCGATCTATTAGCATTTGTTAAAGAAAATATTTGCGTGCAAGGTTAGTTTTAGATATCTTCCCTTTCCTTTCCAGCTTCATAGGATAAATAAGAAATCAGAAAGTAGCACCCAAATTCCATTGCGCTAAGGTGGTCGCGTCACCGACAAAAATCGCACGCTACAACATGGACATCCAAGGTCTCAAAAGAAGTGACTTAGAAAGGGTAGCTCAAAGATTGGTTGCTACATAAAAGTGGGAGTCTTTTGTTGACATTTTGGATTTGATAGTTTTTGGGATAATCCTTTTCCCGTACATGATTGTCTTTGCTGATATTGCTGCTATTAGCGTATGTGTACTACGCTTTGAACGCTTCCAAGACAAGAAGAGAAGGTTGTCACATTGTTGTATTCCACTGTTGTACCAATGGCTTTCCTGACATCTCTACAAAGACATCTATAGGATAGAGAGCAAGTACAGTCATGCTTGGGCCCATAAGCTGATTCCCTCACTGAGAGATCAATCCTCTGGTACCCCCAAAAAAATAAGTGCTAAGGACATAATTGTCAGTTGCGAGAGTTTTCCTAATGTACCCCTCATTGGTTCCAAGGGTTGTATCAACTATAATCCCATAATTGCTATGAGAAAATTGGGTCACCAAGTATTGGAAAATCCTAAAGACGACGATATAAGATAATTCATCTTGCATAATGGGGATACCACATACCAGGAATTGCACAGAAGAATCACTCGTGCATGGAAAAAGGTGCATGTTAAGGAAAATAAGCTAAAAATGAAGGATACTACGACCACAGAATCCTATACCCAATGGGTTAAGGAAAGGGTCCAGGTGGTTAAGCTACATTTTGTTGTTGATCCTACATACTATCTAGACATACCTGACCCCATCCCAGTGTCTATTGAAGAGATCGGCCACCTCAAAGTAACCATCGCAAAACTCGAGCAAGAGAAGGAAAGCTTGGAGCACTACCTCTATGATATGGTCTATGAGAAAAATCAATTTAGATCCAACCTTGAGCAAAGGGAGAAGTAACTTTGTGAAAGCAAGGAGGAGGTCAAGTCTGAAAGGAGCAAGAGACAGAAAACATTGGGAGGATTGTTTAGCACTGGAGTCAACTTCGAGAATCTCAATAAGCAATTGAAGGAGGCCTGAACAGAAATCCAAAGATGGAAAAGAGCATGGGAGATAGCTAGATGGGAACAAAAAGAGATGAATGATGCGCTAGAAGCTCAAATCTTCGTACTTGAAGAATCACTAGCAGTATCATAAGCCTCTGCTGCTAGACAACAATAGCTCTGAGCCAAAGTTGAAGAAATGTTACCCCATGATTGGAGGAGAACCTATAGAGAGCTAATGAACCTTAAAGAGCGTGTGAGCCTTCATGATCAAGATAAAAAAGTCTTAAGAGCTCAAGTCCTACAATTGGAGGGAGAAGTCCAACATCTGAGGGAGCTTGCCAATGCTGCCCAAGTCATAGTTCAAGAGCAGTGCAACAAGGCTGAGGCATGGAGGATCGAGCACTCTAACTTGACAGAATTCATGAACAACTTAGTTCGGTACATCCCTAGGATGCATATGAGAGCCAACAGTGTTGCACACTTCGGCAACACCCTCTAAGATGCCTTGGAATTTATTGAGTTATGCGATATTCTGTTGAAGAAATTTAGGGCCCACATGGATGTGGCTATGAAGACACTGCTTTAGCTTATGTTTTTCTTTTGAAAATTTTACTTCATTTTCAGAATTTTTTTTGGTACAGTTATCTTTATGGATCGTTTTCCTTATGAACCTCTATTTTGGATTTATGAATAAAGTTATTTATGCTTTTTATGCCAATTGTATGGTTTCTTTAAATGTGTTCATATCTCTAACGTGCAACAACAAATCTTGAAATTCTCCCAAGTAAAAAGAAAAAACAAAATTGTTTAGCATACATGTACATCTCATATGACATATACACATACATGCATAAAAAGAAAAAAAAAATCACATTCTCCCATATTTTCTCAGAATTATTGAACGCGACAACCTGACTCTCTGACCGCCTTAACAAACTCAATCTCACTGCAAAAAGCCTAAGGAACAACTTGAGCAGAATCAGACTGCTCTCAGAGGAGATGTAGATACAGTCAAAGGGAATGTGGAAGAGATGAAAGATAAGATCGACTGACTTATTTGCGCCATTACTAACATGATGGCCAGAATTGAGGAGACTAACAATAGAAGGAATGCTTCCACTTCCATCCCCCACCTAGGGACAATAACCCTCTGTTAGGGTTTGTCGCAAATATCCAACATGCTGAAGCAGAGACTGCCCGACTAAAAGCAAATGTCCTACCTCCTGAAGAACTTGTCCTTCCTCCTTCCCATAGTGGGACACCTCATCATACACATATACCAATTCCCTATGACAATTATATAGACTTGAGTGGACAATATGAAGATGAAGATCCAAGGCACGTGATTTCCGAGAATAAACTAGCTGCTCACTCAGTTAATGCTATTGGGGACCCAAGGGCCGATGACAAGTACAAGATACAGGAAGAAAGGCTAAGAGCTTATAAGGCTTTAATATATTTGAATTCGATGTTGTGGAGATATGCTTAGTACCTGACGTGGTCATACCTTCAAAGTTTAAAGCACTGGATTTTGAAAAGTACAAGGGCGACGGTTGTCTTAAAAGTCACCTCTGAATGTTTGTTAGAAAGATGGCTGCTTATGTGGAAAATGAGAAGCTGATGATGCATACCTTTCAAGACAGTCTAAGTGGGGCATACTTAGATTGGTATATGGAATTAGAGAGGAATCATGTCAAAACCTGGGAGGACCTTGATAATGCCTTCCAAAGACAATACAAGTACAATATGGATATGGCTAATAAATGTATGCATCTGCAAAATCAATCTTAGAAGGGAAATGAATCCTTCAAGGAATATGCTCAGAGATGGAGGGAACTAGCTTCTCGTGTGCAACCTCCACTTTTAGAAAGTGAACTAATTGATATGTTCATGGGCACTCTGCAAGGCCCATATTACAAGAAAATGATAGGATCAATATCAACCAGTTTTGGTTCCTAGTTATAATTGGGGAGAGAATTGAGAATGGCTTGAAGAGTGTTAAGATTGGAAAATCATCCTCCAGTCAACATAATAATAATAGGTACTCCAATAAAAATAATCTGAATAAAAGTGAGACCAATGTTGTTACAACTGTGGGGTATTCTCAAATTCCTTACAATCCATATGTGGCTACAGTAAATCCTAATCAGTATCCACAACAGGCATACTCTAGGCCTCAAACCCAACAACCTGGGGCACCGCCTCCATAGAATCAACAACAAAGGAATGGATATCCCCGAAGGGATCAACAGGGGTCTAGGAAAGACTTGGACCCCATACCAATGACGTATACTCAGATCCTACATTACCTACTGCAAAAAGGGTTGGTGGAGACTAGACTTATTACTCCTCCACCAATACCTCCCTCTCACGATTATGACGCTAATGCCAGATGTGACTTCCATGCTAGTGTGCCAGGGCGTACCACCGAAAAATGATTCGCCCTCAAATTCAAAGTACAAGATCCACTTAATCGCAAGATTATTACCTTCACTCCATAAATATCCAAACATAAAAGTTAATCCCTTACCGAGGCACGGTGGCCCAACTATCAATGCCATTGAAGGGTTAGAAAATGACATCCTAATCAAGATGGTGGACCAAGTAAAAACCTGTATGACCAAGGTACATGAAACATTTATTGGCTATGAGTTTTTTGAAAGGTTGCACACTAATTGCTAAGTTTGTATGCTCATTCCATATAAATGTGAAAAGATGAGAAGGTGTCTCCAACAAATGATGGACTAAGGTTTGGTCCAAATCACATACTCGAGGAAGATAGAGGACATTTCAGCTATAGAATCTCATGGGAATATACCTTTTGAGATCCCTTATCAAAGGAGGGAAGCTCTAACATCTTTCCAAATCCATGTTCCAGTGTCTTCTCAGACGCCAATTCAGATACCAGTTCGAGTACCATTTCAAATTCCAGTTCAAAGATCGATTCAAATACCAGTGAAGTCAGAAGACACCATTGTCATCTATGCTCCTACGCCATTTCCTTATGAAAGTACTAAGTTGGTACCTTGGAATTATAATGCCACAACATATGTGGGAGAGAAACCATTAGTACCAGAACCAGCAATCACTTATATAACTGGTATCAAAGGCATGGCATGTAGTGGAAGAGTGTTCACTCCCGATTAACCACTCAAGAAAAGTGTCTCTGAAAGTGTAAAAGGAAAAGAGGCCATAAGTTTAGGTGAAGGATCCTCCAAAAAGACTGTACCCCTAGAGGAGGCTGAAGAATTCTTGAGGCTTATCAGAAAAAGTGACTATAAGGTGGTGGACCAGCTAAGCCAAAAACTTCTAAGATCTTTATATTATCTCTATTACTAAGCTCCAATGCTCATAGAGGAGCTCTATTGAAAACCCAAACGAGGCGTATGTCACCAAGGACATAACAGAGGATCAATTTGACGGAGTAGTCGTTAATATAACTATTAGAAGTCGCTTAGGATTCAATAGTGACGAATTACCTCCAGAAGGCCAAACCCATAATAAGGCCCCTTCACATATCAATCAAGTGTTAAGATAGTATATGTCACACCCTCATTTTCACCTAGACCCTGCCTATCATATATTCGTCATTATACTTTGGTTCATGCTAGGCATATGGACTTATAGAGGGATGTCAAGGGATGATTTTTGCCTCAGATCAAGTTTTGAGATTGGTTTAGATTGGTTTTCTACCCACCACTCAATTCAGGAGGAGGTTTGACCTAGTCTTGATCAAACCCGGGCAATGAGGGATTGCACCTATTGGTAACCTATGGTCATGAGCCATCTTGCATACAAGCATCATTAAAAACCATCAAATGACTAGGGTTCATGATCTTGACAATATGAGCAACCTGATGCTCAAGATTCATTAAAAGGGTTTGTTATCAAAGATGATTCATTTGGCCCATACCTCACTCAATGGGAGAATTAGGGTTTTGGGTCATGACATCATAGACATCTTCTTTGTCAAAATTCACCAAACTACCAGGTCACCTTGGGATATCATGCCAAGTATCCTTCCATGCTTCAAGATTCATCATTCTCAAAGAAAACTCTTCAAAAGCATTGTTATTGGTGTGAGATTATCCATGATGGAAGGCCTTTGTTAAGACAAGTTATTTTTGTGTGTTAAAATACAAGTATAATTCAAGGTAGCAAGGCATCATCATTAGTTATTTGTTCATCATGAAGGTTGATTTGAATTTGAATTGAAGATTAAATAGGGTTCATTCAAGTGACCAATGGGTTGAGTTTAAGATGTCTAAAAAAGTAATCAATGTGCTTAAGATGCTAGCATGCAAAATTAAAAGGTTTATCTAAGAGTTCTTCTTAATAATCAAGTAATAATGACTTATTCCAAAACCACATTCAATTCAAACTCAATTCCAAGGAGTCTAAGTCGTGATTGCCAAACGTGTTTAAAAGAGTTGTCAAGCTGCAAATCTTATGAGTTCTTAGCCCGTGATTGGATTAGGGTAAGCCATGGATAAAAATTTTAAAACCATGTTACACTTTGTTTCAAGTCATAGTTTGAAAAGTAACAAGTTGTGTGATTAATTTTGAAGTCATTCCACAAGTGCATTCAATAGAATCAATGTTCCAATTCAAAATATTCATTTCAGCTATCCAAAAAGAAATCACAAAGGAATTGCAAGTAGTTAAAAAAGTTTGATTCAAAGTCTACAAATTTCTTATAACAACCTAAAGGGCATGCCTAAGAGATCAAGTTCTCATGCCTTGTTCCTACACAAAGCCTTAAAGTTACAACATCCTTGGTTCTGCTATGATGCTGCCAAACTTGCCACCAAGGTGGTATTGACCTCTTCACAAAGTGATCTTCGCTCCTCTCTACCTTTTGTAATCCTCCTGCAACAAGCTTTCATCATCCTACCAATTCAAAGTTGCAACTTCAAGTCATTCACATTTTAAGTCATAAAAAAACAATTCCAAATTGATATCAAGAATCAATATACAAGTGCAATTCACTCCAAACTCAAGCTATCATGATCTAACCCATTCAACAAACTTCAAGTTCAAAAAATCCAATTCAATCATGATCCCCCTGTAGTCCCACGAACTACGAATGCTCTGATTCTTCACTTCTTTCAAGTGAAGATACATAGGCACAAGGTCCCCAATGCTGGGCAAGTACCCTAATAAAAAACCACTCATTTCCCCTTAGAAAACAAAACCCTTTTCTCATACCCTTTTCGCATCACTCACTTAGAATAAAACAAACAACCTTATCTAACATTCCTCACAAATCGAATTAAAAGGTTCCCGTTGAGTACAACGGACGTGAGTTGGTGCTAACACCTTCCCCTCACGTAACCGACTCCCGAACCCAGAATGTGGTTGCGATGACCATGTTCTTTACCTAAAGGTTTTATCGATATTTTCCTTTCCCTCTTTGGAATGAATAAGATTCGATGGCGACTCTATTTTTTCCGTGTCCATTGCGAAGGTTGTATCATTTTTTCGAGGAGCGACAATATCCTTTCAAGAGTGTTAGTGGACATAGGATCATCTTTGAATGTCATGCCCAAACATACTCTCATGAAGCTAAATGCTGAAAGAACCTTCATGAAGACCTTTAGACTAATCGTTAGAGCTTTTGACGATTTGAAGAAAAATGTGATGGGCATTAACCCATCTTATAATGGTTCGTCCATATACTTTTATGACTACCTTCTAAGTGATGTGCATTAACCCATCTTATAGCTGTCTTCTGGGATGACCCTGGATCCATGCTGCAGGCGCCGTCACTTCCACACTTCACCAAAAGCTGAAGTTCGTAATAGGTGACAAGTTGATAATTATTGAGGGTGAGGAAGACATGTTTATCATCTATCTCTCATCGTTCAGATATATAGAGGTAGATGGAGAAACACTAGAAATACCCCAAAACTTGGAAATTGCGGTGGTCAGTGGAAAACAGGACATTTCAAAGGAAGAAAAGTCAATCTCGTCATGGGGAAAAGTTTCAGATCTGATTAAAGGTAGAGATACCACGTGTTGAGGCAAGCTGTTGGAAATACTTGAGAAGAAGGATCGGTTCGGGGTGGGTTACAAACCAGCTAATGAAGTGGTTCAGAAGAATCATTAGAAGAATCTTCGTACTCTCCAAGAAACTTTCAACAGTGCTGGGTTCCAATGTGAAGATCATGTGGCTGCAATCGAAGATCATGAAAGAATACCCAACTTGGTGTGTCACTTACCAGATACCACTCTCAACAATTGGAAGGTCGTAAGATTCCTGAGATGATTTATAGTTCAAAGTAGTTTACTATTTTCTAAAATAATAATAAATCCTCCGCCCAAGTAAAATGGATAAGCTTTGTAGAGCCCCCTTTGTTTCAATGACTTATTTTTTCAATAAATTTCATTTTTGTTTTCAATTAAGATACTTTTCTTTCATTTCAAGTTTTTCAAAAAAAAAATGGAAATTTCCTTCTATAACACACTCATTCCTCGCACTTCATTCTAAAAAAAATAATAATAAGAAAGTCTTCCTCATGCAGATTAATAAATGAACCTATTAAAAACAACACTGCTATAATCCCTTACAACTTTGAAGTCCCGATTAACCAAACAGAAGAAGGCGATGAGGACGATTGCGAGCTTCTTGAAGAGTTAGGCAGACTATTGAAATGAGGACGTGATACAACCTCATCAGGAACCAGTGGATGTGATCAATTTGGGAACTTAAGAAGACAAGAAAGAGGTCAAGGTCGACGCTTCCTTAAATGAGGAAATAAAGAAAAGATTGGTCGAGCTACTACGTGAGTACGCGTATGTGTTTTCCTAGTCATACCAAGATATGCCTGGACTAGACATAAACATTGTAGAACACAAGCTACCACTCAACCAAAGTGCCTGCCAGTCAAGCAGAAACTGAGAAGGACTAGACCTGTCATGGCTCTCAAAATCAGAGAAGAGGTCAGAAAGAAATTCGATGCAGGATTCTTAGCCATTGCAAAATATCTAGAATGGGTAGCTAACATTATGCGAGTCCTGAAGAAAGATGGTAAAGTCAAAATGTGTGTAGATTACCGAGATCTAAATAGAGCAAGTCCTAAAGACGACTTCTCTTTACCATACCGCTTAGTTTTCGGCCTTCTTATTTATGGATGGGTTCTCCAGTTATAACGAGATAAAGATGGCTCCCTCAGACATGGAGAAAACCACGTTTATCACTCCTTGGGAGCACCTTCTATTACAAGGTAATTCCTTTTAGATTAAAGATTATTAGGGAAATATACTAAAGGGAAATGATCACTCTCTTCCATAATATGATTCATAAAGAAATAGAGGTCTATGTCGACGATATGATTGCCAAATCATGCACTGAAGAAGATCACATAATCAACTTACAAAAGTTGTTTGATCGTCTGAGGAAGTTCAAGTTACGTTTGAATCCCGCAAAGTGCACTTTTGGAGTCAGGTCAGGAAAATTTTTAGGGTTCATAGTTAGCTAGAGAGGAATTGAAGTCGATCTCGACAAAGTAAAATCCATCCAAGATATGCCAACTTCAAGGATAGAAAAAGAGGTTCGTGGATTCCTAGGGAGATTGAACTATATTGCTAGGTTCTTCTCGCACCTTACAACTACTTGTGAGCCAATCTTCAAGTTTCTCAGGAAAGATCAAGCCATCGAGTGGAATGAAGGTTGTCAAAAGGCTTTCAATAGAATCAAGGAATATTTGCAAGAGCCACCTATCATGGTGCCACTGGTCCCAGGAAGACCACTTATAATGTACCTAACAACACTTGACATTTCAATGGGTTTTGTACGGGGGAAACACGACGAGATAGGAAGGAAACAACATGCAATCTATTACTTGAGTAAGAAATTCACCAGTTATGAATCCAGATACTCGCTCTTAGAGAAAACCTGTTGTGCTCTTGTCTGGGCCGCTCGAAGCCTAAGATAATACATGGTGTGCCACACAACTTTGCTGATATCCAAAATGGATCTTATTAAATATATCTTCGAAAAGCCATCAGTAACATGAAGAATAACCCAATGGAAGATGTTATTGACCAAATACGACATCCAGAACATCACTTAAAAAGCTATCAAGGGAAGTGTGCTAGCAGATCACCTCGCTCATCATCCAACTAAAGATTATCAACCTATGCAATTTGACTTCCCTGAAGAAGACGTTATGGTTATAAAGGATTGTGAGATCCCAGGTCCCGACAAAGGACCTGAGCCAGGATCACGATGGAAACTTATATTTGACAGTGCCTCAAACGCGGAAGGACATGGAATCCGGGCTGTTATAACTTCTCCAACAGGTTTCCATATCCTATTCACAGCTAGGTTATGTTTCACCTGCACTAATAACATGGAAGAGTATGAAGCATGCATCCTAGGAATCGACGAGGCTATTGACCTAAGAATCAAGATCTTAGAGGTATATGAAGACTCTACTCTCGTCATCAATCAAATCAAAAGAGAATGGGGGCCATAATTTCAAATAAATTCGATACCGAGACCATGTCAAAAAATTTATCACCTACTTCGATGAGATCACTTTCAACTATATTCCCCGGGAGGAGAATCAACTAGCAGAAGCCTTGGCTACTTTAGCATCCATGTTCATAGTCAAGTGGCACAATGAAGCACCTTCTTTAAGAATTCAATGTTTGGATGAACCAACATATTTCATAGCACTCAAAGCATAAATTGATAATAAACCATGGTTTCATGACATCAAACAATTCCTCAAAAAACAAGAGTATCCTGCAAATGCCTCAAGTGGAGACAAGAAAATGCAAAGAAGATTGGCTTCCCAATTCTTCCTCAATGGGGATGTACTTTACAAAATAAATCACCACATGGTCTTACTCAGATGCTTGGATGGATACGAAGCAAACATGCTTATCAAAGAAATTCATGAAGGATCCTTTGGTACTCACGCCAATGGACATACCATGGTTAAGAAAATTCTCAGAGCAGGGTATTACTGGTTGACTATGGAGTCTGATTGTTTCAAATACATCACGAAGTGTCATAAGTGTCATATCTATGAGGATAAAGTATACATACCACCAGCTCCCTTAAATGTCTTAACTGCTCTATGGCCTTTCTCCATGTGGGGTATAGACATAATCTGGATGATCGAGCCAAAAGCTGCAAACGGACACCAATTCATTCTAGTTGACATCGATTACTTCACCAAGTGGGTAAAAGTTGGTTCCTGCGCCAACGTGACAAATTAAGTGATTGTACGATTCACCAAGATAGAGATAATTTTTTGCTACATCGTTCCTAATAAGATTATCACTGATAACAAGCTAAATCTGAACAACAAAGTGATGGACGAGTTATGCGAGAGTTTTAAAATTGAAAACCATAAATCATCGCCCTACCGACTGAAGATGAACAGTGTAGTGGAAGCAACCAACAAGAATATCAAAAAGATTATCCAGAAGATGGTGAAAACCTACAAATATTGGCACAAGATGCTCCCTTTAGAACTACATGGCTATAGAAATGCAACTCGGACTTCGACAAGGGCAACTCCTTTCTCTGTAGTATATGGTATAGAGGCAATGCTCCCTATTGAAGTCGAGATCCCCTCATTAAGAGCCTTGATGGAGACCAAACTGGACGAGACGGAATGGGTACAAACAAGAATCGACAAATTGAACCTCATAAAAATGAAGCATATGGCTGCGGTATGCCATGGGTAGCTATATCAGCGGAGGCTCTAGAAAGCGTACGACAAGAAAGTTCGTCCTTGTTTGTTCAAAGAAGGAGACTTAGTGCTAAGAAAGATATTACCCATCCACAAAGATCCCAGCGGCAAATGGACCCCAAACTATGAAGGGTCGTACGTCGTGAAGAAGGCCTTCTCTGGTGGAGCCTTAATTCTCACAACCATGGATGAAGCGGAGTTACCACGACCAATGAATTCCGACGCAGTCAAAAAATACTACGCCTAGAAAAAGAGGATAAAAGCCTGCTAAGTCGAAAACCCTAAAGGGCGAATTAGGCAAAAAATTAGTGCGTCCCCATGGATTGAAAACTTGAAAGACCAATCCAGGCAAAAATTAGGGACTTATGTAAAAAACATAATAACCCGATAATTCGAAAACCCAAATGTACAACTTAGGCAAAAAAGGGTAGATCATCCCAGTGTACTAAGACTCGAAAAAAGAAGTCCAGGAAATAATTAGGGATATCCAAAAGGGCATGTGACTGTAGCACTTGAGCCATAAGAAATCGGACGGGAGAAACCGATCTAATCATTACCTTCATAGGTGAAGTATTGTGACCTTGAAGATGTAGGGATATTAGCATGTTTTGAATTCAATAGGAACATAAAGCAATCTGTTTTCATTGCCATTTTTAGCTTTCAGTAATCTCCTCTTACGAGAATTACTTCTTTATGTACTCTCGCCATTTACGAGTTAAACTTATCAATAATTAAAATTTGTTTTTCGAGCCTTATGTCCTTGATTTTCAATTTTCCCGCTTGATTACAAAATATCAATTACTTGTGAATAATGAATTGAAACATCGAACATAATAAAAATCTTTTGAAAATGTATTTTACTTCATTTCGAAACATTAAAGAGATCATAGTCTTCTAGTATTGCCTCTCAAACAAGACACATGATCCCTAATCAGCAGTCACAATTTAACCAGTACAGAAGTTTCTTCCTTTCAAGCCATATTACACATTCCCAGAGATCAAGAGCATCATGATCCGTTCCAGGACCATATTGTAGTACCAAAGTTCAGAGAGTCGGAACGTTAGAAAATACCAGTTCCCACAAAGTCATACATTTTATGTACACATCATAAAAGAGGCGTTAGCCCAAATACGACATCATGCATAAAAACATACATTGATTCAAAACATGCATACACATGAACATATATAACATAACATAGGATTTGTGACCGCTCCTAGAAGTCCAATCCCCAGCATACCAGTATAATTCCCTTAATGGGGCCACTTATTGATCTTCCCCAATAAGTAATGTCTCCACGGAGCCTTTTGACAAAGGGTTTCCCCAACAAGCTTACTCACTGTGAGTCTTCCAAAAGGACATATCCAATAAATAAGTCATACCGAAGGATCGTTATCAACCAATGAGCATGTGTTTATCTCTCACATTCCCAGCTAAGCAACCTATCCCCAGACACGGGATAAGTTCCATCAAATACACAGGGTTTCAACATATAATGATCGGCGAATCGTTAGAGGCCTACCAAAATTCCAAAATGATCGGATGATCATAGGAATTACAACGACTAGAGGATCGTCACAATCCTACCTAAATTCCATAAAATGATAGGATGATCATAGGAATCATAATGACTGGAGGATCGTCAAAGTCCTACCCAATTTCATTAAAAAATGATCGGATGATCATGGGAATCATATGCAAGTTTTATCCAGAGGGGTTGAAACTTATCAAAGGGTTCTACTAGGGTTTTATCAAACAACGACTGAAGGATCGTCAGTGTAACACCCCAATTCCCATCGCGGATAAATAATACATAAATAAATCAGAGTGAATAAAATTTTATTCTTAGACAGAAACAAGGATGCCACATTTAAAGAAAGAAAACACAATCCCTGCTCATAAATTTGATACATAACACAAAATGAAATAAACCTAAAAGGGAAACTTTTTCCAGCAAAAGGAAAGTTCAATTATGGAATAAAGCGGAAAGATCCATAACCGACTTGTTTTACAAAATGAATTATTTTATAACATCAAAATATTCATACAAAGGTAATACAAAATAGATCCAACAAATGTATACATATATAACAAAAGCATTCCCCGACTCCCGTGTTACGTATCAGAGCAGACAGACCGACAAAAGGATGGAGAACTAATCTTCACAAAAGCATCCAAGATACTAATCTGCAATTGCCTCATAGAGCAACAAACCATAGCAGAAGGGTGAGAAATAACAACTAAATCAAGATTGCATAATAATATGCAAACAAATATAAATTCACATGCATAATTATTCTCACTACAAGCATCACATACTAATACATATAGCATGCCACATACACATAACATATTTCTAATAATCCAACATAATAACATATTCACACATAATGCATACCAAAGTTATGACATATGGAAACACACCACCACATAACATATATTCATATATAGCATATCATAGATAAGTAATACAATCATTGTGATGTGCAACAGCCCCACAAAACATGACATATGTCTATACATAAAACATATCATCCATAACCAATGCATTTATCACAAATGCACATCAAATCACCAATGCTCTCACAAGCTCAACACATAATCAATCAATTCACAATATTCCACACATAATCAATCCATTCATGATTTTCCACATATAATCAATCCATTCATGATTTATGCAAATGCAAAGAGACCGACACAACGACTCTATGCAAATGCAATGCGGGTACCAATCCATCCATCATTCTCATCATTAATTCACTCAGGAATTATTAGAATCATCGCTTGTTACTTAGTGTAACTCCCTGTCGGGAAAACGATGTTCCCCGTTGCTTTAGGTCCTCTCGGTATAAGGCTCACGACGTTTATGGATCGCTTTAGGTCCTCTTTGTATAAGGCTCACGATCCGATCGCTTTAGTTCCTCTTTGTATAAGGCTCATGATCGTCTATAAAGTCGCTTTAGTTCCTCTTTGTATAAGGCTCACGACCGTTATAGCAGATTCCCTCGGGAATCGTTTCGTCGCTCACACCCACTAGGGCACACGACATCACAAGAATGCATATCATGATGCTTGGCATACAATGACTCATGACAATCAAATGCATACACATATACAACCATGTGAACCATTTCAACATCCATAATCATGCATATACAATCAAACATAACACAGTGCATTTATTTTCCATAAGGCAACAAACCATCATCACAACATCTCATCACATGCATTCACATCATACAACAGCACACAAGCTATACAATATATATTAAAAGCATACCACATGATAACACATCAATCACATACAATTACGACGGTAAAAGTCGACAAAACGACACTATTCTAATAACCAACATAATTAAATCGGCCACTAGCCCCAAAACTAATTTATAAGAAAGAACATCTTATTAGCTTTCCAACGCATCAAACCGCGCCTCAATCCGACTTACGACCCAAAAGTTATGACAATAACAAAATGGAAAATATGTCATGTTCGCTTTCCCCTTCGCAATGCGAATTCCCTGCAAACCATGGCAGAGAAAAAACAGCAGAAAGTTCGCAATGCGAACCTCCCGCGAACCCTCGCTTTCCCTTCGCTGCCCTATTCGCAGTGCGAACCTGCGAACTCAGAAATCCCAGCAGTGTTGTTGTTCACTCCAACCTAACATTTCCTCCACCAAAACACTTCCAAACCATAACATAACAACTAGAACATATCCCAAACATAACAACAAGTATTCTACAACATTTATATCGCATTTCAACAGCGAAAACCTCGATTTCTATCATTTTCTCTCATTCGACCAAGAATTGAAAAGCTAGGAAAACCAGCAAACATTCCAACACACACATACACAATCATACACAAGCATAGCATAACTGAGTTTCGCACCCTTACCCGATTAATCGCGCTTCGAAGTGTCGGTTGAATCGGTTTCTTACACTCCAAGTTTTCCTCTTTTTCTTTTTCTCCTTCTCTGTTTCTCTTAACTTCTTTTTCTCTCTTTTTCTTTCTATGTTTCTATTTTAAATGAAAAACAATATCTAACCAAGCCAAAAAGACCAAAATACCCCTACACTCAATTTTCTCGCAAACGCTCTCAAAACGCGATAAAACATAATAACGATGAAAAATAATATATTTTCAAATAAAAGTCAAGAATAAAATAGTATAAAAACGAAAATAATTAAATCGACTCGATTAAATAAATAAGACAAAATGGGGCTTTACAATTCTCCCCCACTTAGCCATTTTCGTCCTCGAAAATATAACTGATACGAACAACTCCGGATACGACTCTTGCATCCGACTAACAAACTATCATGCCTACAAAAGGCACACCACGAATAACACAAACTGACAAGCCACCTTGCTAATAGCAACTACAACAATGACACGACAACAACGACAACTACAACGACAAGATGCAAAGCCCATACAATGCACTTGACGACCAACTCACGACTCAAGATTACCCAAGTTACGAACACACACAGGTTCACTCTTGAACCAAAACACAACAAGATCGTTACCCTCACCATAGGTAACCTCCCCTAATTCCCGACACAGGAATTAGCTACCCGCACTCGAACCATCACGATGGAAACGAGGCAACAACATAAACAAGAACATAAAGTTCCACGACCCAACATCGTTCTAACAACCTCTACATAACCACAATACCAACATCCTTGTCACCCAACAATATTACAACAATGCTACGATTCCCCAATCGAACATATAACCAAAACATCCATCTACATAGTAGCCCATGAATAATATTTAAACCTTTCACCTAACACTTCCATTCTGAAACGTCCAATGGTCTCATCATTCCTACATGTTTTCAATGTTCAACCTATGAACTCTTATAAGTCACACACGCATATAGGAAATGTGCCACATCACGCTTTCGATGCGCACTTGGATTACTCGTAACCATCAAATCTATCAATTTCACGTCCAAAGTCTAACTCTTTCTCATACTCACCAAAAATAACTGTTCACTTTTAATATACCCAACCTCACACTCTCAGATGTCAATTCACACGTCAAATCAAATCTCTAAATTCTTCTAAAAGTTCCCACTCTTTAACCATCAAAGCAGACATATGTAAAAACTTTCGACTTAACTCATCAGGCACAACATTAACTTTACCAATAGGATAATTCGAGCCAAGGTCATAACTAATCAGGAATTCCAACCATCCTCGTTGTCTCCTACTTTATTCTTTCTGACCAAACAAGTACTCTAAACCCTTGTGATTACTAAACACCTCGAACTCAAAACCATAAAAATAATACCTCCAGATTCCCAACACAAAAGTGACCGCAGCCATCTCGAAATCACGAATCCTCAATTGTAGTAAAGCATAAGCCACGACTTTACCCTCTTGCATTAACACACTGACTAAACTCATCAAAGACGCATCATAATACCTCACAAACGGTTTATTAAGATCACGCATTATCAAAATTAGAGTCGTAGACAACTCTTACTTTAGCTCTCTGAAACTTTCCTTACAACGAACATCCCAAACAAACAACTTACCTTTTGCAAGTCAACTGAGATAACAAAAGTACGAACTTAGCAAAGTCTTCCATAACCTGCAGTAACAACCAACTAAGCCCAAAAGTTTCTAATCTCCTTAACCGACTTCAGAGTCTCTCAATGTATAACTACATCTATTTTGGATAGACACACAACAATACCATCATCGGAAATAACATATCCAAGAAAACTAACCTTTTTCAACCAAAATTCTTACTTCGATAATTTGGCATAAAACTTCGTCTCTTTTCAACACTTGTGATTCAATTCTCAAACACTCTACCTATTCTTCCTCTGAGTTTATAACAGATCCGAATATCCTTAATCTAAGCCTTTACAACTTATCCAAATAAATATGGAAGATACGATTCATATACTCCACAAACATTCCAGACACATTACTATCACCGAACAACATCACTGTACATTGTAATGCCCAACCAAATTCAAACAGATATAAATTCTTAAAGTTTTTGCAAAATTTTTCACTGGGTAACTGGTTACTCACATACAAGCTTAACCAAGTAAATAACAGCCTATCCCGATGATAACAACCATAACCAGTCACATGAAATCGATCAAAGTCTCAACTCACACAATTCACCACTCTTATCAAACATTCCAAACAATTGCAATTTCACTCAAACTCAACCAAACCATTCCAGTCATCTATTCATGAAAGTGGACACTTGTTCTCAATCGTTACCTTATTCAACTGTTAGTAATCCATACACAATTTCTTCTCTTAACAGTCCGAATTCCATAAATCCCAACATGTCGCAACAACCAACCAAAAAGAACTCTCAAATATTACATCCACGCCTAGGGTTTCCTTAAGATTTCCATTAATGCCCTAAAACTTTAAAAACTCCAAAACTCACCAAAACTCTAAGTTTTACTTTCCATAGTCTCAATACCCTTACACACATCATGCTTTTTATTCCATTCAATCATCCTTCCTTTTTGTTACTAACAATACTGGAGCTCTCTAAGACGACACACTTGGTCTCACAAATCCCTTTTCCAGTAAATCTTCCAGCCGCTCTTTCAATTTGAGTAATTCTAACGCTAAAATCCAACATTCCATCCGAAAACACATCTGGAAATCACGCACAACTGGCAGCCCTTCACTGTGGCTTTCCTGTCAATTCCAAAACACTATTATCACAACCAAGACGAACATCTGAGTTTCACTTCCTAAAATTTCTTCTACTTACTTAGCAGATCCAAACCTCAAATCTTCACCTTCGTCAAATTTGAGTTCACACTCTACTCTCTGAGAACAACCGTTAACGATACCCAATCGTTCTCTCTCAATGACTTTCCCACTGAACCAACATACCAAAACCTCTAATCCGTCTCATCTTCCGATATTAGAATCTTCATCGACTCAACAAAACAATTCGTAATCATTTTCTTAATTCCAACAATTCATTGCACACACTATCAAAGCCGGAAAGACACGTCTATTCGATCCAACATAATTTCGTCTACTATCAACAAGAGATTAAGAGTGATCAGTTCCTCAATTTGTCAATAGACAACTGACAATCATGATGGGGCATAAACCGTCTTTACCAAACTATAATAGCATTTCTTTCATCTTGTGCACAAAACTACCTAAGGAACAAATCCTTAGTTGACATAAACCTTACCTCTGCATTCCCTCCAAAACCGGGAACAACACTGTCCAAACAACACATACAATCTTGCAACCACGGCTCCACAACCAAAGCAACTTGGAGAAGCACCAGCTTCTCCCCCACTTTTCTCATTCTCACATCTGAAGACAAAGGATTAGGAAACCAGAAAGTACTGACAGTGTTTCACACACATATCAAGTACTAAGGAACAAACAACATCGACAGTATTCAACTGTCACACCAACTGACTCAACAACTTGGCCGGACGGACCGACCTGCTCTGATACCACTGATGTAACACCCCAATTCCCATCGCGGATAAATAATACATAAATAAATCAGAGTAAATAAAATTTTATTCTTAGACAGAAACAAGGATGCCACATTTAAAGAAAAAAAACACAATCCCTGCTCATAAATTTGATACATAACACAAAATGGAATAAATCTAAAAGGGAAACTTTTTCCAACAAAAGGAAAGTTCAATTATGGAATAAAGCGGAAATATCCATAACCGACTTGTTTTACAAAATAAATTATTTTATAACATCAAAATATTCATACAAAGGTAATACAAAATAGATCCAACAAATGTACACATATATAACAAAAGCGTTCCCCGACTCCCGTGTTACGTATCAGAGCAGACAAACCGACAAAAGGATGGAGAACTTACCTTCACAAAAGCCTCCAAGATACTAATCTGCAATTGCCTCATAGAGCAACAAACCACAACAGAAGGGTGAGAAATAACAACTAAATCAAGATTGCATAATAATATGCAAACACATATAAATTCACATGCATAATTATTCTCACCACAAGCATCAGATACTAATACATATAGCATGCCACAGACACATAACATATTTCTAATAATCCAACATAATAACATATTCACACATAATGCATACCAAAGTTATGACATATGGAAACACACCACCACATCACATATATTCATATATAGCATATCATAGATATGTAATACAATCATTGTGATGTGTAACATCCCCACAAAACATGGCATATGTCTATACCTAAAACATATCATCCATAACCAATGCATTTATCACAAATGCACATCAAATCACCAATGCTATCACAAGCTCAACACATAATCAATCAATTCACAATTTTCAACACATAATCAATCCGTTCATGATTTATGCAAATGCAAAGAGACCGATACAACGACTCTATGCAAATGCATTGCGGTACCAATCCATCCATCATTCTCATCATTAATTCACTCAGGAATTATTGGAATCATCGCTTGTTACTTAGTGTAACTCCCCGTCGGGCAAACGATGTTCCCCATCTCTTTAGGTCCTCTTGGTATAAGGCTCACGGCGTTTATGGATCACTTTAGGTCCTCTTTGTATAAGACTCACGATCCGATCACTTTAGGTCCTCTTTGTATAAGGCTCACGATTGTCTATAACGTCGCTTTAGGTCCTCTTTGTATAAGGCTCACGACCGTTATAGAAGATTCCCTCGGGAATCGTTTCGTCGCTCACACCCACTAGGGCACACGACATCACAGGAATGCATATCATGATGCTTGGCATGCAATGACTCATGATAATCAAATGCATACACATATACAACCATGTGAACCATTTCAACATCCATAATCATGCATATACACTCAAACATAACACAAAGCATTTATTTTCTATAAGGCCATAAACCATCATCACAACATCTCATCACATGCATTCACATCATACAATATCACACAAGCTATACGATATATATTAAAAGCATACCACATGATAACACATCAATCGCACACAATTACGACGGTAAAAGTTGACAAAACGACACTATTCCTATAATCGACATAATTAAATCGGCCACTAGCCCCAAAACCAATTTATAAGAAAGAACATCTTATTGGCTTTCCAAAGCATCCAACCGCGCCTCAATCAGACTTACGACCCAAAAGTTATGACAAGAACAAAATGGAAAATCTGTCATGTTCGCTTTCCTATTCGCAATGCGAACCCCTAGCGAACCATGGCAGAGAAAAAACAGCATAAAGTTCGCAATGCGAACACCCAACGAACCTTCGCTTTCCCCTTCGTAATGCAAATTCCCTGCGAACCGTGGCAGAGAAAAAACAGCAGAAAGTTCGCAATGCGAACCTCCCGCGAACCCTCGCTTTCCCTTCGCTGCCCTATTCGCAATGCGAACCTACGAACTCAGAAATCCCAGCAGCGCTGTTGTTCACTCCAACCTAACATTTCCTCCACCAAAACACTTCCAAACCATAACATAACAACCAGAACATATCCCAAACATAACAACAAGTATTCGACAACATTTATATCGCATTTCAACCGCGAAAACATCGATTTCTATCGTTTTGTCTCATTCGACCTAGATTTGAAAAGCTAGGAAAACTAGCAAACATTCCAACACACACATGCATAATCATACACAAGCATAGCATAACCGAGTTTCGCACCCTTACCCGATTAATCGCGCTTCGAAGTGTCTGTTGAATCGGTTTCTTAAACTCCAAGTTTTCCTCTTTTTCTTCTTCTCCTTCTCTATTTCTCTTAACTTCTTTTTCTCTCTTTTTCTTTCTATGTTTCTATTTTAAATGAAAAACAATATCTAACCAAGCCAAAAAGACCAAAATACCCCTACACTCAATTTTCTCGCAAACGCTCTCAAAACGCGATAAAACATAATAACGATGAAAAATAATATATTGTCAAATAAAAGTCAAGAATAAAATAGTATAAAAACGAAAATAATTAAATCGACACGTTTAAATAAATAAGACAAAATGGGGCATTACAGTCAGAGTCCTACCCAATTTGTGTGATCATAGGAATCGTATGCAAGTTTCACCCGGATGGGCTGAAATTAATCAACAGGGTATCATCGGGGTTCCATCGATGGTTGATTTGGACACCAATAGAGCATCAAGGGTTGTTCGATCCTTGCCCATCTCTAGAATATACTAACTCCGTGATCAAAATTAGGGTCTCTCTCTATATTTAATCATCCGAGGATGAAGACCCACAATCATCATCATCCCAATTTGAAGATGATTAAACAGGGGCAGTTGTCGTACCCCATTATTTATATTATTATGTATTACTTAGTTAATTTAGTGAATATTATTAAGATATATTATTATTAACTGAGCATATTATATTAAGTTATACTATATTATTATTAAAATTGTTCAGGGCTATTTAAATGATTAGATTATTATTTAATTAACTATTAATTTTTATTTTTATATATGATTAGTCCGCTGTATGAGGGGCTATTTAAGCAAATTATTATGTTATTATTTATTTAATTAGTCAGTTAATTATTTTTATGATTATTATGTGTATGAATCTAGTCAACTTTAGGATCAGATGAAGTCAAAGCCCAAAATCCATTCACAAACCCTAACTTGCACAAGAATCAGAAATAAATGCGGATCCAAATATTGATAAAAACATCGAATCAAATCCTTCAATTTTATTACAAGATACATTAGATACATTAAATTTACAAAGAAATAGGACTAAGTACATCAGATCCTAAAAACCCTAATTCCTAATCTAATCAAATCGTATCAATCAAATAAGAATTTTCCTATCACAAATCCATCTAATTGACTAAAGAAACCCTAATTTTATCTATAAATACCTAAGTTAAAATCAGAACAAGGGGACAAAAAAATAGAGAAAAAACCCTAGAAAGTTTTGCTCCTGCGAACCCCAAAACCTCACTCAAAGTTCATAAACATAGTTGGTTAGAGTTTCACCTTGAAACCCTAATACTACTTGAACTCGGCCTCCGTCATAGACCTAAATTACCTCGCATAGAAAGAAGAAGAAGCAGTCATAGAGGGATCCAGATAGAAATTCAAAAAGAAAAGGAAAGGGGTTAAAAGAAGAAAATTTTACTTGGACTGGAGAACTCCACCTCTTTGTAGGTTGGTATTTAATTTTCTTTGAAATTGAATCTCTGACTTGTAGTATTTGCCTGCCTTGCTTGCTCGTGATTATTGTATTGTTTAGGGTTTGATTTTGGGAAAAGGTTAGGGTAAACTGAAAGGGGTTAAGGTTAAGGTTGGAAAATCTTTGGTTGAATTTTAGGTTTTTAAGGTTAGATTGAGGTTTAAAGAAGGCCGATCAATGGATTGACCATAGTTTGGTGATGATCTGGCTAATTTGGGGTTGGTTATGGGTAGATCAGATTAAGGTTAGGGTTTGCATTGAAGAAGAAGATGAATATTCATCTTCTTCAGGGTTAGGGTTCCTCGCTCTAACCTTAGGGTTCATGTGAAGTTGTTAGGGTTCATAAGGAACCTAGATTAGGGTTCATTTGAGTTGTTAGGGTTCATGCGAGTTTGAAGTGTTCTGGGTAGGTTTGAAGGATCTGGAGAATTTTCAGTTGAAGGTTTGAAGTTTCTGGTTGAACTTCAACTGGAAACTGGGTTTGAGGCTATTTGGTGGGGCAATGTTCATGTTAGGCAGTGGCCGATGGGTGGATAAGAAAGAATAGAGAGAAGGAGCGAGATAAAGTGGGTTAAGAGAGAGAAAAGAAATGAAAAATGAAGGAATCCTGAGGGTGCTGCATTTAAATACTTCATCCTTCAGCTGCCACATCATGCTCACGTGGCATAGCCTCATCCAAACGCTATGCTTACTCAGACTAAGCCTAATACACACAAACTTACCCTATTCCCTTGTTGACTTTGCATTATATCCACATGTTCTGCATACATTGATTAGTAATCTAAACTAAGGGCTAGTATCTCATCCAGTAAATTCCTTTTGATCTTGATGATGTGATCTAGAGAAAGTCAACCGTTGACTCTCTCTGTGTGGACCGTCCCTCACATGTGGGCTTCTGAAGCACATGGGCCTTCCTCTGCCTTACTATTTGCACACCCCAACCACTAGCCTATTGCTAGCATAGTTAATTATACACCCGCTAGGATTTTATTTTATTTTCTTATTTATATTAATTGTTTTCTATTTTATTTATTAATTAGAATTATTAATAGAATAATTAGGATTAATTAAGGTTAATAATTTAGTAATTAATTAGTTTATTAGCATAATAAAAAAAACCAAAAAATATATATAATTAAATATTTAAATAGGGTTTTCAATTAGGATAAGGTTAAGGTTAATTTCATAATAATATTAGGAGTAATGACAATTAAGATAATTAAGCATATTTAGGCATAATTAGTTTAACCTATTAATAATTAGCTTATTATAATTATTCCCTTGTAATTAACATAAATAAGAAGACAAAAATTATATAATTGATTAGTTAATATGAATTAGTTAGGATAATTGTAGGCCAATTGATATTAAGATTAATTTCAGGGAAGTATTAGGGTTTTTTAGTCTAATTAAAATTAGTAATTAGGGTTAAATGATTTAAAATAACATCAATCTTTTTTCTTTTTCATATTAACTTTTCTAATTCCATTATTCTATTATATATATAACATTTAATCTAATATTTAAATCAAACTAATCATCACATTTTGCAATTGAAATAAATTAAAACCAACCTTCACACATTCAAATCTTAACTCCTCTGCCCTTGTGCATTGAGGCATTTTCAAATCAAACATTTCTCCGCCTCTGATGCGTTGAGAACTTACAAAATCTAAAAACAACAAACAAACAAACAATTAATAAATCATAAGACAAGGATCCCATAGAAAACATAGGTAACCCTATAATTAGAGAAGGTTCCCGTTGAGTACAACGGAGGTGAGGGGTGCCTAATACCTTCCCCTTGCTTAACTAACTTTCGAACCCTAGTATCCCATCCTTAACTTTAGGTTTTATCATTATTTCCCTTTTCCTTAGGAACAAATAAAGGATGACGGTGACTCTGTAATTTTCCAGTCGCGACAGCTGGCGACTCTGCTGGGAACCATTCCCTAAAGAAAGTCAAACCTACCCTCTAGTACGAGGGTTGTTTATTTGTTTGTCTTATATGTATTCTTTGGCGTGTTATTTATTTATTCATTTTCTTTCGCATTATTTTGTTTATTGTTATTTTCTTTATTATATTTATGTTTTGAATTATTATTCAAGGGTTTCATTTCTATTTGAGAGCAAGCTCTATACCCGAGCTCGAGGAAAACATAAGTTAAGGGGTCGTCCTGTTTTGGCCGTTGTGGATTCTTATCCTAGGAGGTTCTTGAATGACGACTCCGCCTAGAGTAGATAAGCTCATATAGTTTGTCATGAGTTGGCTTGGCTAGCACTTCTTCATGATGAAACTTTGAGTTTGATCCATGACTCTAGGGACTTCTTCTAGAACCCAAACACAAGACTTCATTTATACGAAGGCTTCCTAAGGGAGACCCTGTTGAAATTTTATCGTGGTAGGGATATGCCCTATCATGATGAAGTTTCACCTAGGGTCCATGACCTTGGGTTTTGTTCTAAAGATAGCCAAATAAAATCCTAGAGCTTATCCTGTGTGGGGGAAGGGTAGAAAAAATACTTAGGACCTTTTGTAGGAGCCTTCAATTAAGTTGTTCCTATACTTATCCTATATCAAAACTTGCACGATACATCATGCTATTTGCATTAAATCGAGCATTTTTTTTGCATATATTTATTATTTTGTGGGGAATTTCAAAATTTGTTGTAGGTACCCTTTGAAGATAGACTCAGACAAAAGAAAGACCATTCACATTAAGGAAAAAATGTCTGACATATAAATCCTGAAGGTTCCCCATGACCTAATGCATTCACCTATTCACAGGAAGTTCACACTCAAATATGTGAGGATTCTTGATCTCTTAAAAGACCCCATGAAGGTGGAGGCCATCACTACTTTGGACCAATTTTATGATCCACCCCTATGATGCTTCCTATTTCCAGATTTTCAACTAGCTCCCATGCTAGAAGAATTCGGGTTGTATTTGGACTCTCCAAGGGAGAAAATGGGACCCTATATAGGTATTAAACAACGAGTGAAACCTAAGGAACTGGCTATGACCTTGGGAACACCTACTAAAGACCTATTGTTACACTATAAAAAAGATAGGGACATCCAAGGTCTCAAAAGAAGTTACTTAGAAAGCGTAGGTCAAAGATTGGTTGGTACAAAAAGGTAGGAGTCTTCTCTTGACATTTTGGCTTTGATAGTTTTTGGGATAATTCTTTTTCTGAACATGATCGACTTTGTTGATACTGCTGTTATTAGCCTATTATGGGTTGTAAAAAATTAAGAGGTGGATCCAGTACCCGCTCTGCTAGATGATGTGCACTACACTTTAAACATCTTCCATGACAAGAAGAGAGGGTCGGTATGTTGTTGCATTCCTATGTTGCACCAATGGCTTGCCTCACATCTCTACAAAGATATTTTTAGGATAGAGACGAAGGGCAGTCATACTTAGGCCCAAAAGGTGATTTTCCTCATTGAGAGATCAATCCTTTGGTACCCTAAATAAATAAGTGCTAAGGACATAATTGTCAGTTGTAGGAGTTTTCCTAACGTACCTCTCATTGGTTCCAAGGGGTGTATCAACTATAATCACGTAATAGCTATGAAATGATTGGTCACCCAGTATGGGAAAAGCCTCAGGACGAAGATATAAAAGAATTCATCTTGCATAATGGGGACACCACGTACCAGGAATTGCTCAGAATAAACACTTGTGCATGGGAAAAGGTGCATGTTAAGGAAAATAAGCTAAAAAGGAAGGATACTATGGCCAAGTAATCGTATACCCAATGGGTTAAGGAAAGGGTCCAGCTGGTTAAGCTACCTTTTGTTGTTGATCCTCCATACTGTCCATACATACCTGACCCCATCCCAGTGTCTATTGAAGAGATCGCCCACCTCAAAGCATCAGTCACAAAACTCGAGCAAGAGAAGGAAAGCTTGGAGCACAACCTCTAGGATATGGTCTATGAGAAGAATCAGTTGAGATACAACCTTGAGCAAAGGGAGAAGCAACTTTGTGAAACCAAGGAGGAGGTTAAGTCTTAAAGGAGTAAGAGATAGAAAACATTGGGCAGATTTTTTAGCACTGGAGTCAACTTCGAGAATCTCAATAAGCAGTTGAAGGAGGCTCGAACAGAAATCCAAAAATGGTGTAAATTCTGTGATTTTGGAATTAATAGCAATTTTGTTAAAAGAAGTATCACAGCAAGATGTTGAGCAAAATTTCTTGACATGTTGGTCAGACATTAATTTCAGTGATGTCAAGCACGATGTCGTGACATGTTATACCAGGTGCAAGGGTTTTACTTATTTGGAAGGTTTGTTTTTAAAGTATGAGATTCTATTTGGTTTTAGTTCACACTCTTTCTCATTCCAAGGGGGGGTTATTTAAGGAACATCAATTCTGTGCCAGAAGCACATTTGTTTCATAAAAAGGATCCTAGAGACTTTTTAGGAAACTTTCTATTTTGTTCCTATTTTCTAGCAGAAGATTATGCAGATGACTTGCAGCTGCTGTTTTGGGATATGCGTTTTATTTAGATGAAGAGCCCAAGTCCATGCTGATCAAAAGATATATGAAGAGGTGTTCTAAATCTAATGAAGCATTGAAGTCGTGTATTGAAAGAAGAGTTTTTAAGGGTTTAGTGTGTCATTTGTTATTTGGGATCCACTATGATATCACCTTTATCGTTGAATTGGACTGTGTTGTTTGTGCATTTGTGAGCCATTCATGTACCTCTTAGGTGCTTGAATTGGACTGAGTTTGAGTTGTAATCACTCCTAAGATTTTAAGCAAAGAGTGGATTTTTTGTGTCATTAAAAATGTGTCTTCTATTGTTCATTGTTGTTGAGCTTATTACTATTGTGTGATTGAGGAAAGTGAGAGGGGTCTCATATCTGGGAGTGTCTTAGATAGAAATAGCACGAGTAGTGATTAGGTGAGAAGATTGTAAATCGGAGGTTGTTTACTTAGGCTTCAAACTAATACTATTATAGTTGATTTTCTTCCTGGCTTGGATGCCCCCATATGTAGGTGATGTTGCACTGAACTGGGTTAAAAATTGACGGTGTTATTTACATTCAACTATTTACATTAATTGCATAATTGTTTGTGTTGTCATTATGTCTTGATCCCAGTGTCATGACATCTTACTCGACAACTGGTGTTTGATTACCAAAATTTCAATTGGCATCAGAGCAGGCGTCCTGTTCTTTTTAGGGTGATCTCTAGGGAAGTTTTATTCTGGTACTACGAAAAAGGAAGGAGGAGGAAATGTTAATAGACCCCCAGTCTTAGATGGCACCAACTATGACTATTGGAAGGCACGTATGTCGGCTTTCCTAAAATCTATGGATAGCAAAACCTGGAAAGCTATCATCAAGGGTTGGGAACATCCTGTGGTTAAGGACAAAGATGGGAAGGAGACTTTAAAGCCAGAAGAGGACTAGAATAAGGAAGAAGATGAAACTGCTATTGGAAACTCCAAAGCTTTAAATGCCCTATTCAATGAAGTTGAAAAAAAACATGTTTAGGTTAATAAACACTTGTACTGTGGCCATAAATGCTTGGGAAATTCTCAAAACCACTCATGAAGGCACACCTAAGGTGAAAATGTCTAGAATTCAACTGCTCACTACCAGATTTGAAAATCTAAAGATGAAAGATGATGAAAGCATTTATGACTTTCACATGAATGTTCTTAAAATAGCAAACTCTATTAGTGCTTTGGGAGAAAAGATATTAGAAGAAAAACTGGTTAGAAAGTTCTCAGATCTCTTCCTAAGAGATTTGACATGAAGGTAACAACCATTGAAGAAGCCCAAAACATCAGCAGCATTAGAGTAGATGAACTTGTTGGGTCACTTCAAACTTTTGAATTGACTATTAATGACAAAACTGAAAAGAAGAACAAAAGCATAGCTTTTGTTTCCAACACTGAAGATGAAGAGGATCAATGTTACTTGGACACTGATGAAGGAATGTCCAATGCCACAGTTCAGCTTGAAAGGCAATTCAACAAGGTACTGAAAAGAATGGATAGAAAGTCAAGACCTAATGTCAAGAACATTGTATCTGACATCAGCAAGAACTATGATTTTTAAAGAAAAGCAAGAACAGAAGAAAGGTCCAATCAAAGTAAAGGGGTTCAATGTCATGAATGTGAAAGCTTTGGGAACATTAGAGCAGAATGTCCTACCTATCTAAAGAAACAACATAAGGGGCTATCAATTTCTTGGTCTAATGATTAAAGTGAACCTGAGGATGAATCTGCTAGACTTGTAACTGCTTTAATTGGAAGGTGGGCTTCTGATGAAGACTCTTGTGATAAGGAAACTCCTAATGATGGGATGGCTGCCTCTTCAAAAGATTTGTGCATCATAAGTGACAAGCATAAGGAAATTATTTCTTAACTATAAACTGAAAAGGAAGAATGTTTATCCACTACTTATGCTCTGCAGAATGAGGTAACCCTGTTGACTTCAAAAATTGAAAACATGACCAAGTATGTAAGAATGTTGAAGAATGGTTCTGATATGTTAGATGAAATTCTTCAAGTTGGAAAAAGGGCTGGAAACTTAAAAGGTATAGGCTTTGATTATCAATCTTTGAAAGGAGACACCCATGTGACAAAGTTTGTTTCTACTAGAAGGAAGCCTAAGCCAATGATGTCTAATCAAATGTTTCAACATCGTGCCATACATTAGAATACTCAAGCTGGAAGTAAAGGCTTGCATTAAAGATATCATTACGGTGGTAAATTTGGTTATATAAAGCCTTTATATTTCAAACTGTATGGCTATCCAAAAGGTCCAACACAACCTAGGGTTAATCAAGTAGAGGTTAAAACTAGAAAGGAATGAATACCCAAGAAAGCTACTACTTCTCTTATTTCTAATACCTCTCTCAGAGCCTCAGCTAGAGAAGAGTGGTATTTTGACAGTGGGTGTTCTACACATATGACTGGAGTAAAGAATTTCCTCCACCAGTTATGTCACTTTTGGTGATGGTGCCAAAGGTGAGATTAAAGGAGTTGGAAGACTAGCTTGTACAGGATTCCCTAATCTTGATAATGTTCTCCTTGTAAAAGGACTGACTGCTAATTTGATAAGCATAAGTCAGTTGTGTGATCAAGGTATGGAAGTCAATCTCACTGATGTTGAATGTCTGGTCACTAATGAGAAGAATGAAGTACTGATAAGGGGAGTCGGGTCTAAGGATAATTATTACTTATGAACACCTCAATCAACCAATTGTTCCCCTACATGTTTGATGTCAAGGGAAGATGGATTCCAGCTTTGGCACCAAATGCTTGGTCATCTATAGAATCTATCAGAGGTATTCTTAATCTCAGGAAAGAGGAAGGACGAATCTGTGGTGAGTGTCAAATTAGAAAGCAGACAAAGATGTCACACCCGAAGATCCAACATCTGACTACTTCAAAAGTTTTGGAATGTCTTCACATGGATTTAATGGGCCCTATGCAAGTTGAAACCCTTGGTGGAAAGAGGTAGGCTTGTGTTGTTGTTGATGATTTTTCAAGATTCATTTGGGTGCACTTCATCAGGGAAAAATCAGATGCTTTTAATGTCTTTGAAGAATTATGCCAAAGGCTTCAAAGAGAAAAGGAAAGTAAAATTGTCAGGATTAGAAGTGACCATGGAAAGGAGTTTGAAAACAAAAAATTTGATGATTTTTCCCCCTGAAGGTATTAGCCATGAATTCTATTCTACCATCACTCCTCAGCAAAATGGAGTGGTTGAGCGCAAGAATATGACCCTTCAAGAATCAGCCAGAGTCATGCTTCATGATAAACATCTACCATATAATTTTTGGGCTGTGTAACACCCCAAATTTTTCCCTCTTGTTCTTTCCTAGCTTATGTTTCATTGCATTGCATTTAGATCTCATTGCATCTCATATATCATACATGTTGCATAAGGGCATGTGGTCAATGGTCTTTAGAGAATTGATCATTCAAAGCCATAGGACAAGAGCCAAGGGTCTTAAAGTAAGCCTTAAGAGCCTCTTAGGTCTTATAGGATCTCAATTGATCCCTCAAGTCATTGGAAGAGGAGAATTCACTAAGAGATTGGACAGTTCATCACCTCCTATCAAAAACAGTCCAAATTAGGGTTTGTAATTCAAGCATTCTCCTGATGAAATTTTGGTTCAAACTTGATTTCAATGTTTTCTACATGATGTCAAGTATATAAGGATGGAATATTTCCCATTGGTTCATTTAAGAAGAGGTTCAATTAGTTAGTTGCTTGAGAATCAAGAAATTTGGGGGAAAGTCAATTGTGCAAAGGAAAAAGTCAACTCCTGACCTTTTAAGGTCAAATTCATGAAATTCAAGTCACATATGTTCATTGAATAAGATTTGATCAAGAAATGATGGAGGAATCATGAAAAACTAAGAAATGTACAAAGTTCCCATTTTTAGAAACTTAGGGTTTCCAAAAATGGCAAGTTTGGACCATTTTGCACTACACTTCAAAGCATTCTTTCTCCATGATAAAAGCTTCAAACTTCAGGCCCAAGTTGAGCCAATTAAAGATCACATTCTAAGCTTCAAATCCATATAAAGAACTCCTCCATTGGACCAAAATTGAGAGAGTTATGATCAATCAAAGTTTGACAAAATCAAGGCAAATCTCAAGTCATGGCAAGGCAAGTTCAGGCCTCCAGACCATAATTTCATCAAACACTTGGTGTGCCAAATGTCAAGCCCATTTTCTCCATAAAGAATGATTCAAATGAAAAATTGTTGAACATCAAAGTTGTTCATCTCCATGTTCTCTTCAACTTTGATGTTGAACATTTTTCAATTTGAACAAGTTATGAAGGAGTTATAGTGGTCCAAACATGGAAGCTCCACACAAAATTTTTCATAGGCCATGATGCCATGCATGCCACAACTTGTCTCACCCATGGTTCAGTTTTGCACACTTGAGTTTCAAGCCATTTTCCATCATCTTCCAAACCTCCATTCAATCTGATTCCAACATCAACATTGTTCTATGATGTATCCTTAATCCATAGCCATCAAAAACTCATAATTTCATGCAATGTACATAGAGAATTTCATCATCAAGCATCCATGGTTTCATTGATGTCATGCTGGTCAAGATGAAGGGTTTTGCATTGTTATTGTTTGTTCAGCTTGTTTGCACTACACACCAGCCACTCTTTTCCTATTATGAACACGCATAACTCTTAGACATTATTCCCACACACATTTACCTACACTAAAGAGGAAATGAGAAAACTTGCATGACAAGTTTCTGCAGCAACACATCATCACCACCACTGATCATTAAACCTCACCATAACTTCATGAGCTCTTCCATACTTTAACCAAACTCACCAACTCGTGCCATTAACAACCTCACTCATTCTGTTAACTCAAAACTCAGTTAACTAACTCAGTTAACTTGAGTTCCAACTGTTAACCATCCTAGTTAAGAACTAACCACACTTATATAAACTTCATTTCAAGAGAATTGAGGAGAGCTTCATTCATTTTGACACATTTCAAAAATCACTCTCAAATTTTCTCTCTGCAATTTCTCTCTGAACTCTCTCTCTTGGCACGAGTGCTTCCACATTGCATCATCATCATCATCATTTGTTCATCATTGTTCAAGAACAAGCAAGAACAAGATCACTTCTTCAAGTGTAGCTTCTCTGCAATCTGAATTTTCTCTCTAATCTCTTCAAGATCCAAGACATAAGAGCATTTATTTTGCTCCTTGGAAGCTCAAGAACAAGCCTACACCTCTGGTTTTTTTGTTGATTCCAGTTCTTCGCAGGTCCAGGTTTGAAATTCCTCAACTGATTTTGCTTAGTTTTCTTGCATTTAAGCTTGTTTTTTGTTGTTTATGGAGCTTAATAGAAGCTATGCATGATCCGGCTAGTTGATAGATCTTTTAGAGGTGTAGATTCAAAACCTAGGGAAATATTCATCTCTTAGATTCTCTCCGATTGTTTGTTGTTTGTGAAAATTAATTGTGGATTTGTGATCTCCATGACTTCCTGAACATTTTGATATGCGTTTCATAAATTTCTGGAGAGTTTGAGGATTTGCAGGTGGTGGTGCTTTGCCGGAGAAGATGACAGGAGGTCCTTCTCCGGCCGGTGAGGTTTTCAGATTAGGGTTTAAAAACTTTAAAACGTGACTGTCTGATTGTGTTTGATCCAAGGGTTAATGAGTTGCCAGTGCATAAATGAAACATGTACCTCACGCGTGCCTTGTTCTCCTCTCTGAGTGGTTGCATGTGTGTGCGTGTATGATTATTACCATGTGCTAGATCTATGATTTGTTCATCTTGCATACTTGGATGATTGATCTTGATTGACCTGATCGTATGGCTCAGATTGAGTCAAATGTTGACTGAAGGTGCACCTTAATTCACACACGCACGCGCTTGTATTGGACTGGACTTAAATTGTTTTCTGCACCCCTCTTCTTGAGCCCAATCACTTTTTCCACGTGACTTTTACTATGTCTGCACCCCTGCCTGTTTTCATTCTATTTTTTTTTTTTATCGTTTGATTTTCTTTTATTAAAAATATTAATTCAACTCTAAAAATTCCAAATAAATTCACATGTTATTTTGATACTTAGATATAATTTTATATTATTTTTAATTCTGATTTTATTAATTTTTGCTCATATTTTCATAATTTCTTTTAATGTCTTTTTAAATGATCTTCTTTATTGGTACTTGACCTTTCCCATTTTATTTCTCTTAAATCACACAATATTTTGCATTCATTCTTTTTGCACTTGTTAAATAACATCAGAAAGCATCTGAAAACATTTTCATTTTATTTTTAAAGTCATTTTATCTTAGTTTTTGATGTTCATATTTGAGCTTCCTTTGGATGTGTTTCAATGAGACTTTGTGAGATCTTTTGATCATGTTTCTTTTTTAGTTTTGCCATGACTTTTTGACATGTCTTTAGCTTCTGAATTAGGTTGGTTGAGACCTATGTTCATTATTTTTTCTCATGTGATTTGGTAAGTGTTTGATACCTTGCATGTGAAGCAACATTTGTACATATTATTCTACTTCCCTCTAACATGATTTTGATGAGGCACTTGTGCCACCTTATTATGCTTGCTTTTGTGTGAGATTATATGGTTTGTCTAGAAGATTATAGGTCCTTCTTGGTTCATTTCTAGGTCCTTATGATTTGTGGTTACCATTGATGTGTGTTTATGCATTTTAACTTGCATTTTTGTCCTAATTCCATATCTAATTTCTTCTTGTGCTCTACATGGTTTGTGTTTGCATTGTGTATGCCATTTCATTAATATCATTTACATATCATCAATTGTATGCTACTGGTCTATATGCATTCATACTCATTTCATATGTCATGCATCTTTAACATGATAATTTGTGCATTTAATTGAAACTTGTTTCTCTCCTTTTCATTTCTCCTTCATCTATTTTCTTATACTTGAATCATTTCATCCATGACTTGTATGATTGTTCATATTCATTATAAGACATTAATAAATGATGTATGCTTCTGACCTTGACATTTCATCAAGCATAAATACATGGTCATTTTGCATTTTTACTTATCTTTCATCAACTACTTCCATGATGCATTTCTTTGATGTTTAAGACATTGTTTGTGCAAAGTTTACTTGTGTTTGGTACCTTAACCTTAGAGGACTTTATTAGAGTGTAAGTTCTGACCTTGAGTACTTCTCAACCTTTAGGACCTTTTTTCTTTAGTTCTTAACTTGTTTGGTCTTTACTTGTTATTCTTTCTTTATTTCTTTACTTGCAAATTGTTTTTGCTAACATTTTCAGGGGCTAATGGTAAGTCAAGTGTGTGGGTGTGCACCCACATACAACCTCTTCTCTTATCTCTTTTAAGCTTTCAAGTTGTGATTGTGATAAGCATCTAATGCTTTCTTTGTTCAATCTCTTTCATCCCCTTTGAGTTCTTAGCTTAGCTTCCATCTTTGAAGTAAGTTAGAACTCACTCTTCTTCTCTTTTCTTTTAGATTTAGGTTTCTAAACCACACTTAACCATTAGGAACATCCATGTATGATAACTTTAGGTTTTGAGTCTTAGTCTCCCTCATTAGATTTTACCTTTCTTAATCTTTGAGTCTCTCTTCTTCTCATCTCAAAACAAAAAGCAAAAACACTTAATAAAGGCGTAACATATATTGTATTTAAGCCTTTCATGTGAGAATAAGATAGTGAGGGGTCTTCTCTCACTTTCTTAGAATGTTTAGCATACGTCCCGTCTTGGGTCGATATGCGAGGCATTCGATCCTACGTGAAAGACTTGAATACAATATGCGTTGTAAACACAAAATAATCAAAACACTTCTTTCTAAAATACAAAAACAAACAAATTCTCTTCTCATCTCCTTCATTCTATTCCTAAGGACTCGTCATGCCCGTTCTACCGCAAACAGGTAACACCTAAGTCTCCATACAGCGAGCTGCAACACCTAACTGCTGGAATGCATACTCTGACGTTTCCATAAAAAAACACAAACAAAGCAACCCTTGTTGAGCCGAACTACGTTTGCTCTGATTCTTCTCTCTCGTCTGATTGAAGATACGTAGGCACGAGATGCGATATCTCGACGAGCAACCTTTCCCGTAGTCCGTCGAACTACGTTGACTCTGACTTTCCCATTGCACTGAGGGAATACGTAGGCCTAGGACAACGATAATGTCCTATCGAGTCACTTCTTTCTCCTCTCCCTTCTCATTTCTGTCTTTCATTTCCGGTTCTCTAGTTAGCAGTTGATATCCAGTTTCCTACACCCTTTGATCGAGATAACGAGCGTGGATCCCATCAGGTACGATGGACGCGTGGGGGTGCTAATACCTTCCCTTCGCGTAACCGACTCCCAAACCCAGTTCTCTTGGTCGCAAGACCATGCTCTTTCCTTCCCTCGGGTTTACGCAGTGTTTCCTTTCCTTCTCTTGGGATAAATACACATTGATGGCGACTCTGTTTCCGCTCCACTTTCGCGTTTGTACTTGGATAAAAATCCCGGGAGCGACAGGCTGAAGCAATGAATACTTCATGCTATATTCATAACATAGTTACTTTGAGAACTGGTACTTCAACTATACTCTATGAGTTGTGGAAAGGAAGAAAGCTTACTATTAAATACTTTCATGTTTTTGGAAGTAAATGCTACATCTTGGTTGATCGTGAACAAAGAAGAAAGATGAATCCCAAGAGTGATGAAGGAATATTTCTGGGTTACTCTATAAACAGCAGAGCATATAGAGTCTTCAATACCAAAACCAAAGTCATGATGGAGTCTATTAATGTTGTGATTGATGACTCAACCATAGAAAAGAATATGGATGTCAAAGACGATGTTGAAACATCATCTCAGATGAATGATACTTCAGAAAATGTGGTTGATGTTGAGACCAACAATGAAGCTGTAACTACTGAAGATGATAATAGTCAAGCCAACAAAGGTCCCTCAATCAAAATTTAGAAAGATCATCCTAAGGAACTCATTATAGGAAATCCTAATGAAGATTTTCAAGTGAGAATCGGATATCAAGCTATTAATTAACTTGAATCACAAATCATGAAGTTCACCACCGAGCTTTGATTTATCCAAAGGAAATGGTAAAGATCGAAGAAAACCCTAAGTGTGAGATGTAACAACAAGGCTAGAAGATCTAAGGTTCAGGGGTTGGTTATACCTAGGGAAGCTGCTAGCATCCTAAGTATCTGTAGTACTCTACAGGAACCTCTTGTTAGTATTTATGTTATGTTGAAGTTTGCTTGCTAAGGGAAGTGCTAAGGTAAAGACCTAGGGTATATACACTAAGTATGCTAGCCAAGACATCACATCTCGTGTCTACGTATCCTGATTAGGATGGAATCAGAGCATTCGTAGTTCACCTAACTAGTGTTAAGGAACTCTTAACTGTGGTCAAGGTTCCAAAGGGAATAAGTATCCATAACTGTGGTATTTATATTGAGTTAACAAATTCTCTAAGCCTAAGTTGAAAGCCTAACTAAAGTTGACTTTAAACAATGTCAAAAAAGGGGAAAGTGAATACACATTACAATGGTACTCACATAGAGTTTACAAACTCTAAACCTAATTCTTAGTTATAAAGGAACAAATGGCTCTAGCAAGGCCAATAAGAGAAGAATAAGTACTTATAACAATAGCATTTACTTAGGGTTTACAAACCCTAACCTAAAGCTAGTTGAAAAGGGAGATGGCTTTAACAAGGCCAAGGGAATGATGATCCTAACAAGGTCAAGCGGGAAGTAGGGAAAGGTATAAACTACCTTAGAATATGACTTACAAGTCAACATGGTAACTTTCCTTTGGAATAAGGGGCAAACTATTTGTAATAACAAGTGTTGGAATGATAAGCTTTAAGGTAAGGATGATGACAATCAAAGTGTCAAAGCCAAAGAGTTCAAATGAAATAACAAACCATGAAGGGTAGTAGCTACATCATTTTATGTTCAACATGCTAAAATGATCAAGAACCATGTCAAACACACACCAAAATAACAAGCATACTTACTACAAACTTAATCATACAAGAGAAGTGTAAAAAATGATTCAATCATGGGAGTTACAACTCAAAAATCACATAGGAAGTAGCATACACACCTCATAAAGCTCATATTCAACATTAAGATGCCAATAGAAACACAAGCAAGAACCTCATCAAGGCATAAACAAAACTATATGCAAGGAACAAACCAAAACATCATGAAAGGACTCAAACAAATCAAGGCATGCATAATGGATCAATTGGGAAAACAATGAAACTTTGGGGTCATGAAGTCGATATCTAAGACATGTCTTTCAAACCATACACAAGCAAAAAAATTATCAGGAAAGCTCACTCAAAGAGCATGCCTAAAAACTAGGTCAAGATACACACCAAAACATGTTCAAAACAAACCCTAATTTGATGCCCAAATCAAAAATAGGAAAATGGTCAAATAAAATCCAAATCAAAGTTTTAAGTCATGTTTAAACAATCAAGAATATATGTGCAAAATCTCACAATAATATTGGTACAAAAACCTCTCAAAAACCCATTAACAAACTCATAGTGTCAAAAGAATCGAGGCTCCTAAAACCACAATCAATAGTTTACCTAACAACATCATTTAAGGCCACCAAAAATACTCAAGACTCCCTCAATCATATGTAACAACATGACAACAAATCAGAGTAAAAAGGCTCAAGAAAGTCACTCAAATGAAAAACCCTAATCCAAGGGTGTTTTGGTAAACATACTAAAACAAATGATTTAAATAAAATACGAAAATAAATAAATAAAATAAATAAAAATTATCAAAAATATGTCAAGACAGTAAAGTATCTAAAATTATTTTTGTGTGATTTTTAAAGTGTTTTAAGTATTTAAATAAAATAAAAAGTTGAAAATAACAAAAATATAAAAGAAAAATAGAAACCAAAGTAAAGCAGGGGGTGTATTAGTAAACAGAGAAACAAGGAATCTCTTTAAATCTCGCCTGGTCTTAAAAAAGAGAGGGTGTCAAAAGCAATGTTGCAAGGCCCAGGTCCACATATCTCAAGTCAGAAAAAAACCAAAACACGTAAGCATGGTCATGTGGACATTTTAAATGATGTGGCGCGCTGCTGGCAGTGACATAGCAAGGTCAAAAGGTCAAAACGGAGGTGACACGCAGACGCCAGAGCTAGGGCTCCAGTCGTCTTCTCCGGTAACCTCGCCAGAGTTACAGGGTCAAGACCTCACCAAAAACATCCAAACCTTATATCGTTTTAAAGGATTTTTCATGTAGATCAAGTTTCTGCCATTATTTTTCTCATTTAAGGTCTCTATCACAAGAAAGACCAACCATGAAAGTTAGGTACAAAAATTGGAAACTCACGAAACTTTAAACAAAACACCCAGAAAGATCCTAACATGATTCATAAGCACAAATACATACAAAACATGAAGATTTACACATGGAAACGAAGTGAACTAATTGAAAGAAGTTTTACCAAAACTGAAGTTCTTGGCAGCTTGATTCGTACTTCCCCAACCCCTTTAAATGATTCCAAATGCTTCTTTGTGCTTCCAGAAAGATAATGGAACCAGTATGAACCAAAGTAAATCTCAGACTAACAAGATTCGAAGCTTTTAGTTTTTAGTTGAAAAATGGAGTTTTTGGGTTCTCACACCTATCACTCTCTCTTGCTCTCTCTTGTATGTATTCTTGTGTGTATGTTTTCTCTGATATTTTTGAATGGCCAGAACCGTCTCTTATTCAAAAGGCTGAGTTACTTTGTTGTGGTCACCATCAAAAAAGTGAGGTAGGGTGGAAACTACACGCATAGTTGGCTTGCTCTGGCCAGCCTTGAGCCAAGTGATTTCTTGGTTGCTTGTATTCAGAACAAAGGTGCCAGCAAGAAATGAGGAACCAAAGGATCATGGTCATATGAAAATGGTTTGCAACATGGTCCATAAGTTTTACTAAATATGCCTTTTACATGTCCAACCTAAAGAACCAAAAATGGTAAGTTGAAGATCACACTTTGCAGATTCTAAGGGCATGAAATCAGTCTTGGATGCTGAGAAAATTCATATGGTTTGATTCAAAAAGTTGGTCATGGCTTGGCATGGTTCAGCAAGGTCACACGCATGGCTATGATAGGGAATTTGGTGCACTCTAACTCAATGGTTCTTGGCTCAAATGATAGGGTTTCAAGTTGTAGCGCCGTTTTTGTGGTTTGGAATCACTATCGCTTTGGGGTGCTACAGTTCGATTCATTTTTTATCCTGTGAAGCTGATTAAGGAAGGGAAATAGATGTCTCCAATTAACCCTGCTTGCATATTGAGTTTAAACAGACGACTGTTGGTTTACAGATGCTATCAAAATAGTGGGTCTCTCTTAGGTTATTTGGCTTAAGAATAGAGTGTCTTGACGGTTCATAAGGCTTTTGGGAAGATACTGTATCTAAAAATTTTCTGACTGATGTATGAAGGTACTGCACCTAGAGTTTTTTATTAGTATGCTTGCTAAGATTTCGCAATCTTATGGCTACGTGTTCCCGCTTAACGAAACAGGGAAATCAGAGCAATCGTAGTTCCTCCTATTCTATGGGAGGAAAAAGATGTTTTGGTGTCTTGTTCAAAGCCTAAGATTGAAGCTAAAAAGGGATTTGTATCTTGTTTGAAGCACAAGATATGAAGCTAAAGGGTTTTGGCTGAGAGAGAATTTGTCATCTCTAAAGAGGAACTGTTGATGTTTGTGCGCTTTGATCAAAGCACAAGTTTGATGCTAAAAGGTTGATTGAATCCGCTAGGGATTACTTTATACGAAGCCTAAGAGGAGGCTAGATAAGACTGACTCAACAAGAGAGTGTATATGTATTGTACAAGGCCCAAGATTGAGGCAAAAAAGAGACTGACTCTTAGGGGATATCATTATATAAAGCCTAAGAGGGGGCTAACAGTTTGACTTTTTCGGGGAAAATGTTCTTTTTGTCTTGTACAAAGCCTAAAATTGAGGCTAAAAGGGATTTTTGACTCCGTTGGGGAGGTTTATATGTGTCTTGTACAAAGCCCAAAAGGGAGGCTGAAATGAGTTTGTCTCAACAAGAGAGTGTTTTTATATGTCTTGTACAAAGCCCAAGATGGAGGCTAAAAGAGTTGACTCAACAAGAGAGTCTTGCAAAGGTGATTGACCCAACAGGAGAGTCTGAAAGTTGATTGACTCAACAAGAGAGTCTTTTATACTCAACAAGAGAGTGATTTTCTGTCTCGTACGAAACCTGAGATGGAGGCTAAGAGGAGATTGACCCAACAAGAGAGTCTTGAAAAGTGATGGACTCAACAAGAGAGTCTGAAAAGGTTAGCTCTGCTGGGGAGAATCATTTGTACAAAGCCCAAGAGGAGGCTGGCTGTGTTGAGGAAAGATCATTATACAAAGCCTAAGAGAAGGCTAACTTACTGCTGAAGATTAGATCCATAGGCAGGCCCAAGGGTGGAGAACTCTCATGAGAGAGACCGGGTTTTTGCTGGAGATTTATCCAGAGTGATCGGTGTTTTTTCCTATGTTTGAGAGGAACTTGAGAATGTCTTTGAGACTTAAAGGAGGTTTAGACTGTCCAAGTCTACTGGTGTTGAAGAGTTATATCTTTTGTAGGATGCCCAAAAGAGGGCAAGGGCCTTAAGGGATGAGGATCAACCCTAAAGTGGCCTGAGGTTTGACACTGGAAAGACTGGTCTAGCAAAGGATGACTAAGTTATGTCTTATACCTTTAATAGGTCGTGAGGGTCCTTGTATTAAGCCCAAGAGAATGCATGAGAACTTATAAGAAGCTGAAGGGTCCTTGTACAAAGCCTAAGCGTAGGCGGGGATGCTTTTAGGAAGCCTGTGGGTCCCCAAACCAAGAGAAGTTCAAGAAATGCAATTCACAGAGAAGAGATCATTCCAGGAAAGTTCGAGGGTTTGGAAGAAACTCAAGAGATGCTATTCACGCAGAATAGATCAACTCTGGGGAGTAGAATTTCTTTGACAATTTCTAAGGGTGACAGTCTGAGAAAAGGTTCACCGAGAATACTGCCTTTCTATTTGTTCCATATTGTTTAACCCCAAGAGAAGGGAAGACTGTATCTGGAAATCCTATGAGGATCTAGTTTTGCTTGTATTTAAAGAGTGATCAACAGGGCTTTACCTAGTTCTAGACGTAGTTGCCGGGGAAAACTCTAAATAACTATATTAGTATATATACAGTTGATATATGACAAGTATTTTTAAAAGGTATGAAAGAAGACTAACCATGTGCAGCTTCCCACAATACAGTTAAGTATATGAAAACATATAAAAGAAAGCGGATAAACACTTACCCGTTGTAGAGCTTCCCTGCTGTTTTGTTAGTTGCTTAACAAAGAAATTAAAGAAATTTTTGGTAGTAACTATACATTTGGATTCAAAATCAAAGGAGAAAGTATTTTGAACAGAGATCGGGGCTTACAGCTCAGTGAGAGGCCCAAATTTTAATAGTTATTGCACTGTAGTTTTGACTTTGTATAGGGACTTATACAAGTGACTGAGGCCCAAAGAAAGGTTTTCTATACAAAGGGATGGGTCTTACACTCTCTTAAGAAGCCCAAAAAGTTTTGAAGAAAAGAAATGGGACTTACAACACGAGGATAGGCCCATATGATCATTTGTTTGAAAGATGGCGATCGGGCCGAGGTTTGAAAACACAGTAGGACTTATACAATGACTGAGGCCCAAATTATTTTAGTTTTCAAAAGGGGGTTGGGTCTTACACTCTATTAGAGGCCCAAAAGTGATTAAAGAAAAGAAATGGGACTTATAGCTCGAGGAGAGGCCCAGATGATTCTGTTAAAAAGGCGACGATTGCACCGAACTTTTGAAAATATATAGAGGGACTTATACAATATGTGAGGCCCAAAATTGTTTATTTACAAAGGGATGGGACTTACACTCTATCAAGAGGCCCAAAAAGTTTGAAAAAGATTTGTTTACGGTGATTAAGATCAAAACCCTAAATTAATTTCAAAATGTATTTTAATTAAATAAAAATTTGATTAAAATTATTAAACTTATCAAACATGTGTGAAAAACAAGTTGTGATCTTGGATTAATGTTTAAAAAATCATGTTTTTATCCACAAAATGATTGGAAACCATTTAAGTTTGGAAAATCAAGAAGGAAAAGATATTTTAAATGTTAAAAAACAAATAAAAATTAATTCTTTACAAAAATATCAAATATATGAAATAAATAAGATTTTTGGGAAATTTTTGTAAAATAAAATATTTTAACATTTTTGTGAATTATTTAAGAAAGAATCAACTCAAAATCATTAAAAACCAGAGAGAAATTAGTTTTTGAATCAATTAAATAAAATCACAAAAATTCAAATATTTAAAAATTCAAAAAAGGGCGCCAAGAACACCAAGTTCTTGCCCGCGCCCTCTATTTCTTCATATTTGCGTTTTCCCCTCAATCTCACTGAATACTTGATGAAATCACACAATCCACATATCAATCTACTCGTTTTTACCTCACGATCATGTCTATGGTCTTTAATTTCATTTATTTTAAGCATGGAATAAGAAATCAAGACAAAACCTCAAGAACCCTAAATTCTGCATGAAGGCTGGGAATTTTGATGCACGATTCATACAAAGCAATTAATTGAGGGGAAACCCTCCATACATGATTATGAACATATGGCAAAATTATTGTGCGAGGAAATATGCATGAATCATGAAATGACCAATTTTAGGCTTACTTGAAGGTCGTGGCAGCAAGAGCAATTTGATTTTTGAGTTGGAGGTGTTAAAGATGAGTTGTGATGATATGAACAGATTCCCTACACCATATGGAATGTGTTTGAATGCTTGGAATGATTGGAAATGGATTGGAACAGGTTATGGCACCTCAACTGCAACTTAGTTGAAAGCTTGAGCAATTGGCTGGTGATTTTGTGAAATTGGTGTTCCATATGTTGTTTAAGTGTTTGGATCACTTCTATAAGATGTTTATGAGGTGTGTGTGTGCGTGATTGGTTTAGATGGAATTGTTCTCAAACTCAAAACCCGATAGTGACTTGCTTTAGAAGGCAATTTTGGAAGTGAGAAGGTGATTTTGAGGAAAGCATCAGTTTGGGTGCTTTGGTGTACTCAAACTGATCACAAATGAGCTCTATTTATAGTAGAGCAAGTTTGTTTTGCAAGGAATAGGGTATGGCAACTAGTACAGGTCTGTGGCCAATTGGATCACTTTGGAATCTCAAGTCTCCTCTAGCCATTGCCTAGAGGTTAGAGCACATGCCTATGTGTCTTTAGAGCTTATCCTTGACTCATTCAGTTGGAATAGGCTCAGTTCATGCCACCTTGGTGCATCCATTGAATTCTTGGAAACAAAATTGGAGTCTTGGCCTCCTTTAGGCTTTTTAGGTTTGGCATGCTACTTTTAATTCCAAAGACTTTGGAGGCTTATGGATCAGTGTTTGTTCCTCCTTGGTCTTCCCCTGAGGTGTGCAGATGGATAAACTTGTTTGTCATTTGCACAAATTGTTCAAATCGAGCCTTTGTGCACAAATCTGCCTTGCCAAGCTGTTTGCGTCAAGGGACATTTCAGCCACCATAACTCCTAGCTCAGATGGAATTTGATGGAGTTCTTGGACATTTTGGAAAGCTCTTATGTGACACAACACATGTGTGATCATAGTTTGTCTTGAAACTTTTTGGATCCAAGTGAAAAATGCCCCTACATTTTGAAAAAAAGCAAGACAGATTCTGACTTAGTGAAAATTTAACTAAGTGTTGGAAAAAGTGACATTTCATGTTTCCAGCCATTTTGATCACTCCATAACTTAAAATCCATGAGGAATTGAAATGAGGTGTATTTGACACTTTTAAAGTACGCCATGAGAGATACAAATCAATCTTTGGACCAGCCAAAATGGTTGCTTGGATCTCAAGTTATGATCCTTGGAAGTTGGTACCCTAGCCACTTTGTTCCATAACTTAGAAAAATTCTAAGTTTTTATGGTCACCCCTTTTACAAGTTATCCTACTTTCTTTGATTTTTATTGATGAATGATGATTCAAATCACACATTAAAATTGTTTTAGGGTTAAAGAACCATAATTATGAAAAATCTCAAAAAGTCAAACTTGACTTTTGTGCACAGTTGACTTTTTATCAAATGAATTCCAAACTGTGTGATCCTTTGTGAAATCAAGTCCTTGACCTAAATCAAACTTGATGGATATGTTCCATAGGTGTTATAGGGTGTATTGAATCATGTCCCAAGGTTTGGGAGCAGGTCCTGGTCAAAAGTCAAAGGTACAGTTGACTTTTCCTTTGAAACCCTAATTGTGGTCCTGATGAAATTGAAACTTGTGGATCAAGCTTCTTGAATCAATCCATTGTTGCAAATGGATCAATGTAGTGTATTGGAGACCCTCACATCATGTCTTGAGGTATTGGCTCATGTTTTGTCCCAAAAGTCAACTTAGGGGTGAATTAGGTCAAGAAACCCTAATTCTTGATTTTTTTTTGTGAATGCATCCCCTGAGGTCAAATTGACTTGATGATTCGGTCCATGAGGTCCCTCGGAGTATCTTGGGTTATGTTTTGAAGAATTGGCTCATGCCCAGAGGAAAAATTCAATCTGGAGGCCTCAGTCGACCAAAACCCTAATTTGGTGACACTGGCAATCTTGAGGTTTAATCCACTTGGAATGCTGCAACCTTGTGCTTGATTCTTGATGTGGGAGTCCTCTTGATCCTTTATGGATGTTTTGAGAGGTTAGAAAAGTTGAAGATCATGTCATTTCTTGATTGATCCTTTGTCTAAGAGCTCTGAGAGGGCTTGAAACCCTACTCTTTGATAGTAGTGAATGCTCAAACATCTATGAGGAGATTGATGAGGCAGGAAGGTACATCCATATTGTGATGATGATTTGCACAATGATGGGAAATCTTAGTGGTCAAAATTTGGGGTATGACAGATACCCCTATTTAATCTTCTTGGACCCGAAGGTGTGAATGGCGAAGGTATTCGGGCATTCAGGGTGCGAGATGATTAAATATCAGAATACCCGAAATTTTGATGGTGGTTATGAATGGTAGCTTACGCATTCATCTTCTTTTTCTAAGCAATAATGCTTAGAAAAGGTAAAAACTTCCCCTCGATCCTGGTTTTCAGCCAAGGAATTGGTCTCGGTTTTCTGATGTAAACTTCCCGTCGATCCTGGTTTCCTAACAAGGAATTGGTCTCAGTTTCTGAAATAAACTTCCCCTCGATCCTGGTTTCCTACCGAGGAACTGGTCTCAGTTTCTTTTGTCAATAAACTTCCCCTCGATCCCGGTTTCCTACCAAGGAACTGGTCTCAGTTTCCGATGTAAACTTCCCCCGATCCTGGTTTCCTACCAAGGAACTGGTCTCAGTTTCTTTTGTCAATAAGCTTTCTTGACAAGGGACGCTATTCGTAGCGGTTTTTCCTCAAACTTCTCGCCGAATTTTCTTGGAGAGATGCCATTTGATGGAAAAAATTTTGATGTCAGACTTCCTGGGGAACCCATTCGTCTGAGCTGCAGCGGTGTACAAACTTCTTTATTGGAAACGCCATTTGTTGACTTTACTGGGGAAAATTAGTCTCTTGAGAGACTGCTTTCGCTTAGGGATATTACATCATACCTTTCCTCGAGATCTTCTTGGAGGAAATGCCATGTGATATAATCCAATTTGGAGGTGCTGATGACCTTTTCGTCAGCGAACTTTCCGAAGAAGAACTACTATATTGCTGAATCTATGATTAAGAGCCTTTCTCTGGGGATTTCCCTTAATCCAGGAAAGCGAAGATATCATCTTCAATGGTGAAGAGTGACATTTGTCGAAGGTCTTCTTGTTTTTCAGAGGTTGAAGTTATCAAAGTGGTCGAGGACCGTCTCTAATCTAGAAATAAACTGGGAGAGAGATTGCTTAGATGATCTACCTCCTGATGAGGAAAGAACTGACAACTTGATTGAGAAGACTTTTATCACTTAGGGGATAAGACCGACCAGAGTGATAGTGATGCAATATGAATATGCATGTGAATCAATAATGCATGATGTATGTATGTATATGCTGACAAGACTGACAAGACATACAGACTAATGGATGAACACGACTGGATACTCGGCCACTGCAAGGAACGAGGAAGTACCATTTGGTCCAAAATAGCAATTCTGCCTTGCTTAGGAGAAATAGTTCCTGTGGGTAACAACATTGGTCGGGCTTAGGAGGTAAGAACTCTGCCGAGGATGTCGGATGGAATATTCACATCTGACACAGCTGATCCTTCATTCAAGCGCACTGGCTTAGAAGGAGTACTTTGATTCTGCACTTTGAAGCTCGATTACTTCTGGAGTAGAGATCGATATTCTTTCGATGTTCAACAGTCAAAAGAAATTGCCATCTTTATTTTAAAAGCAGAAAAATTTTAGCAAGTAAATTCATTTTTGTTTTATTTCAAGAATCTTTAATCATGTTAAAATGTCGTTCTGTAAAGCTAAAACAAAATAAGAATTGCAAACAAAAGCACTAGGACTCAAATTTTATTGATAGGATGGGAAATCAGCCAAGCGCGTGATTCCATAGAGCATTTACAAAGTTTAGAAAATGGTAATTTTAAGGGAACAGGGCTGCATTGAAACATAACGACCACTATCCTTCTACCAACTTTGAATTCTGGACATCCTGAGCTTCTGTCGAAGATGACCTTGACTGGAGTTTTCCTGACGGATGGCATGACTGCTGCTGAGGCATTTGCCCCTTTGTTGAACGTAGTTACTTGCCATTACTCCCTAATTTTTTCCTGGATTGTACTTTGAGATTTCCAATCCATTGGGATGATTTCTGATTATGTCTCTAATTTTTGCCTGGACCGCCCTTTCAGGTTTTCAATCCACCGAGACTTTTTTTATTTTATTTAGGCGAAGTATTTCTTGACTACATCAACATTTGTGGGGTAGGCAAATTCCTCTCCATCCATGGTGGCGAGTCTCAAGGTGCCGCCTGAGAAAGCTTTCTTGACCACATAGGGGCCGTCATAATTCGGAGTCCATTTGCCCCGGGAATCATTGAGAAATGATTGTATCTTTTTGAGCACGAGGTCTCCTTTCCTGAAGATGCGAGGTCGGACCTTTTTGTCAAACGCCTTCTTCATTCTCTGTTGATATAATTGACCATGGCATAGTGCCGTTATTCGCTTCTCTTCGATCAGATTCAGTTCGTCGTGTCGATTTTGACACCATTTAGCTTCTGTTAACTTGGCCTCCATCAATACCCGAATTGATGGGATCTCTACCTCTATGGGGAGCACTGCTTCCATGCCATATACAAGAGAGAAAGGGGTTGCCCCTGTTGAAGTGCGGACAGACGTGCGATAACCGTGAAAAGCAAAGGGTAACATTTAGTGCCAGTCTCTGTACGTTACAACCATCTTTTGAACAATCTTCTTGTTGTTCAGGTTAGCCGCTTCTACCGCTCCGTTCATCTTAGGTCGGTAGGGAGATGAGTTATGGTGTTCGATCTTGAACTCAGTGCACAACTCTTTTAGCATTCTATTGTTCAAGTTGGATCCATTATCTGTAATGATCTGGTTAGGAACACCATAACGGCAGATGAGATTGTTTTTAATAAAGCGGACCACGACTTGTCGGGTTACATTAGCATATGACACTGCTTCGACCCACTTGGTTAAGTAGTCAATGACTACTAGGATGAACCGATGTCCGTTTGAAGCCTTGGGTTCATTCATGCCAATCATGTCGATTCCCCATATGGAAAAAGGCCATAGGGAAGAGAGAACTTTGAGATGCGTTGGCGGTACATGGATTCTGACTGAGTATATCTGACATTTATGACATCTTCTCATGTACTTGTAGCAATTGGATTCCATTGTCAACCAATAGTACCATGCTCTTAGAATTTTTCTCTCAATTGTGTGTCCGTTGGCATGAGTGCCAAAGGATCCTTTGTGAATTTCTTTTATCAGCATGTTTGCTTCTGGTCTGTCTACTCATCAAAGCAAGACCATGTCGAAGTTTCTCTTATAGAGTGTATCACCGCTCAGGAAGAAACTGCCTGCCAATCTTCTGAGGGTCTTTCTGTCCTTTCTTAATGCCCCAGGTGGGTACTCTTGTCGTCTATGACTGCTTTGATCGCAAAGATGTAGGCGGGCCGTTCAAGGCGCATTATGTCAATCTTGGGTTTGTCATTCCATTGACCTACACTAATCATGGAAGAGAGAGTGGCTAATGCATCATCCATGTGATTCTCTTCACGAGGGATATGATGAAACTCGATTCTGTTGAAGAATGGTAACAACCTTCTCGCATAATCTTTGTAAGGAATCAGTCCTGATTGGTATGTGTTCCAATCTCCTTTGATCTGATTGATAACCAGGGCTGAGTCGCCATATAGATCCAAGTTCTTGATCCTTAAGTCAATTGCTTCTTCGAGACCCAGGAAACAAGCTTCGTATTCGGCCTCGTTGTTTGTACACTTGAACGTTAGTCGGGCGGTGAAAGGAATGTGGGTACCCTGAGGTGTTATGATGATTGCCCCCATTCCGTTTCTGTAATGACTGACAGCTCCGTCAAAGATTAGTCCCCATTGGGAACCTGGTTCTGGCCCTTCACTGGGTAGCGGTTCATCGCAATCTTTCATTTTCAAATACATGACATCTTCGTCTGGGAAGTCAAATCTGACGGATTCCTGATCTTCAATCGGTTGATGAGCCAAATGATCAGCTAAAATACTTCCCTTAACGGCTTTCTGAGCGTGGTACTCGATGTCATATTCTGATAACAACATCTTCCAACAGGTTATCCTTCCCGTGAGAGCAGGCTTTTCAAAGACATACTTGACGGGATCCATTTCTGAGATTAACCAAGTAGTGTGACGAATCATATACTGGTGAAGATGTTTGGCTACCCAAGCCAGAGCACAACATGTTTTCTCAAGCATAGTGTACCGAGTTTCACAGTCCGTGAACTTCTTGCTTAAATAGTAAATGGCAGACTCTTTTCTTTTTGTTTCATCTTGTTGGCCAGAACATAACCCATTGAGTCCTCCAAGACTGTTAGGTAGATGATCAGTGGTCTTCCTTCCACTAGAGGTGATAGAATCTGTGGGTTCAACAGGTATTCCTTCATACTGTCGAAGGCGGTTTTACATTCTTCTGTCCAAATGCAGTCCTGATTCTTTTTGAGTAATTTGAAGATCGGCGCACATGTCGTGGTCATGAGGAATATAAATCTGGAAATGTAGTTCAAACGTCCCAGAAATCCTCTGACTTGTTTCTCGGTCTTTGGAGAAGGCATTTCTTAAATGGCCTTGACCTTGTCAGGATCAACCTCAATTCCTTTCTGGCTGACGATGAACCCAAAAAGTTTCCCTAAACAGACACCGAATATGCACTTATTGGGATTCAAATGGAGTTTGTACTTTCTCAGACGCTCGAATAGCTTTGACAGGTGGGTCACATGCTCCTCCTCTATTTTAGATTTGGCAATCATGTCGTCGACATACACTTCGATTTCTTTATGTATCATGTCATGAAACAGAGTAGTCATGGCACGTTGATAGGTTGCCCCGGCATTTTTCAAACCGAACGGCATTACCTGTAACAAAAAGTGCCCTATGGGGTGATGAATGAAGTTTTCTCCATGTCTTTCGGCGCCATTTTGATTTGATTATAGCCCGAGAATCCATCCATGAAGGAGAAAATTTTGAACTTTGTTGTACTGTCTACCAGCATGTCTATGTGTGGCAAGGGAAAGTCATCCTTTAGACTGGCCTTGTTCAGATCCCTGTAGTCAACACACATTCTAATATTTCTGTCCTTTTTCGAAACTGGTACTATGTTGGCTAACCATTGAGGATATTCTGATGTGGTGAGGAAACCCGCGTCAATCTGCTTCTGTACTTCCTCTTTGATTTTGATGGCCATGTTCGGGTGAGTCCGTCTTAGTCTTTATTTTACTGGCGAACATTCTGATCTTAACGGTAGATGATGTTCCACGATGCTGGTATCCAACCCTGGCATATCCTTATAGGACCAAGCGAATACATCAGGAAACTCTTTGAGAAGCTTTATCAAACTTTCTTTGACAGTCAAACTGAGCAGTGCCCCAATCTTGACTTCTTTTCTCTCTTCTTCTGAACCCAGGTTAACTGTTTCCAACGGTTCTTTATAAGGTTCAATGGACCTTTCCTCTTATCTGAGTAATCGGGAGATCTCTTCTGGAATTTCTTCGTCATCTTCTTCTTCAACCTCAAATACCCAGAATTCAAAGTTGGGAGAAGGCATTGGATCGTATGTTTCGATGGGGTTTAAAACAACCAATCTGCATAACGTGATGATTGTTTTTTAGAAGAGATAGAGAGGATGCAAGAGTGTGTGCAGTGTATTTTCTGATAACTGCTTGTTTTTATTATTTGAGATGTTTTTTAGGATTACCATTTTCTGAAAAAGCAAAAAGAGAAAACATCAATAAATGCAGAAATTACAGAACGACGTTATTTTATTTATGATCTTGTCGATTCTTGAAACTACAGCCCTATAAAACAAAACTCTATCGCTTTGGGCGAAGTGAAGAGAGACTGTTACAAAAAGTGAGCCCTATAAAAACATCTGTTTCACCTGGGCAGGGTGAAAGGTTAAGATAAAGACGACAATTACTTTGACTTATGAACAACTTTCGGGACATCGACAACAACCCATTGGCGGCGAACTCCTCGATGAATCACAAAGTCTGGTACTTTCCTTCTTGATTCGTCTTTAGAAATAACGCTGATTTCTAGACGAGCATGATCATTGGAATCTGTCTCCCAGGAAAAGTTGTCATAGGAGAGCTCTTCTGTTGTATTTTGCACAGTGTTTGCACTCTCAGGCAGATCTCCCCATCCAGTTGGCTGGATGTCTTTGAGCCTGATGCGAGAGCTTTCGGGAGCGGTGTACTTGACCAAGTAGTCGTACCTGCTACTTGGTTGTCCTAATGTTTCCCACACTTCTTTGGAACTAGAGGAGTCATCCCTTTCAATGACGTTAACCTCGGGAAAAGCATAGTTAATGAATTCTAGTCCTGCAAGCTTTGCAAATTCATCATCGTGCTGGATGTTTTCTGAATGCCCTGAGTAATGATCCCATGACATGGTGGGGACGCAAGTATTTTTTTCAATGATGCTCAGCTGATATACATCGTTCGGATAACTCTCTTGCCCCGAGTCTCCTAGGTAAGGCTGCCACATAGGCAAGCCATCCATTGGATCATAATAGTCGTGGTCAAAGTTGTGTTTCATCAGAGTGTCCTCCTCTAATGAGTTTGGTGGAGCACGACATCCTTCCGGATCACAATCTCCGTACACCATCTCGACATCTGACCTCGGTATAAATCTCGGACTCTGTGTAGGATAGCAAAATGGTGTAGGCACCTCTTCCTGAGACATATAACCATCCTCGTTAAGATAGGACTTCCATTCTTCATCTGTATCGGAGGAATCTCCCTCGTTGATGGTATGTACTTCTTGAGATACTGGGTGAAGGAAACCTCCACCGTGGAAGAAGTCCTGAATGGGATGAAAACTTTCATCGTTAGTAGCAGTCTGGGTACAGGTTGAGAAAAAACCAAGACCTTTCTTTGCTTTGTTATCAGTAGGAATGACAAGCTGTCCCCATCCTTTTGCATTGTTACTTTTAATTACTTTGAGAGCATATTTGTACGAGGAAATCGACGTTCCTCTTTCTTATTGATTCTCATTACTCACCGAAAGTGCTTGGAATTGAGTTCCAACAACCTCCTCTGGTTCTACACAAGTGGATGATGATAAGTTACTCACGATCAAGGCTTGCTCTCCGCAGACTGTGATGAGTTGGTCGTCCTTGACAAACTTCAGCTTCTGGTGAAGTGTCGAAGTGACTGCCCCAGCCTCGTGATCCAAGGTCTTCCCAACAAACAGCTGTATGTTGCTCAGATGTCCATGACCTGGAAAGTGACTAGGAAAGTGTGGGGACCGATAGTTATGGGAAGGTCGACTTCGTCGATAACTGTTTTCCGAGATCAGTCAAATGCTTTGACGGTGACCTCACTGCCTCTCGTCGGAGGTCCTTTGAATGATAGTCGCATTAGAGTGGACTTTGGCATCACGTTTAGAGTTGATCTTATGTCTACCAGTACGCCGGCTAAAGCATCGTCCTGGCATTTGGCTGTAATATTGAGTGCCATGTTATGACTTTGGCCCTCTTCCGGCAGTTCCTCATCACTGAATCCCAAGTTATTGCAGGAAGTGATGTTGTAGATGATACTGTCAAATTGTCTTATTGACACATCCTGTTCCACAAAGGCTTGCTCTAAGACTTTCTGTAGAGCTTCCCTGTGAGCTTCGGAACTGAGTAAAAGTGATAGCACTGAGATTTTTGAAGGAGTTTGCAACAGCTAATCAACAATGTTGTATTCACTCTTCTGGATGAGCTTCAGCATCTCATCATTGTTCATTGAAAGGTCGGGATCACTAGATTGACTGACTGGTTGATCAGGAACTTCTGCTTGAGGTTCTTTTTCTTTGATGGGTTCTCCAACTCCTCGGTTGAAGATTCGACCGCTTCGTGTTACTCGACTGATGTCTGCAATATTCACGACGGAGGGTAACGAACTTCCTTTCCATTCTCAATTGTTCTTGCACTGTATTTGTAAGGGATAGCCTTAGTTGATTCATACAGTAATGGTCCCGGTAGATAGATAACTACAGGAGCCTTCTGATTCCTCTGACCATTGTAAGTAATTTCAATCAGTTCCTGGTTGGGAACTTTCGATTCGTTAAGTAAAGGGATGATGGTACAAACATCTTTGGTCCTCTTTTGATTAGAGATTACAACAACGTCCTTGATTCGATCAGCGACAAAGTCTGGAATCGAATTGGTTAACCCAGAATTTGGACATGGTCGAATCTCTTTGTGGTCCAACTGGCTCTGAAGGGCTGCTCGCACGAGGTAACATCCTTGATTATCTTCAGAGAAAACTCTACAACGTTCATAGTTGTGTGGTGGCACCTGGCCATGTCCGCTTTGTATGTAGTGTAACCTCACTAGATCTGTTTTCATTGATCGAACATCCTAACTTTGATGCCTAGTAGGGTTCCCGTTAATCATACTGACTTGTTGTGTGTCTTCGTCTAAATAGATCGGAAGCTGTAACGCCCCAGTTTTGTCAGTTTTTATTTAATCGAGTCGTTTTGATTATTTTATTATTATTTTATTTTATTTTCAACTTTTATTTGGAAATATGTTATTTTTCAATGTTGTGATATTATATCGGGTTTTGGGAACGTTTGCGAGATATTTGAGTGAGGGGGTATTTTGGTCATTTCATGATATTTTTCATTAAGTAGAAAGAATAGAAAATAGAAAGAGAGAAAAATAGAGAAAAAGAAAAAGAGAAGAAGGAAAAGGGGAAGAAAAGAGAAGAAGAGAAGAAAAAGTGAGAAAATCTTGGAAAATCAAGAAATCAACTTCTAGAATCGATTTAATCGGGTAAGGGTGCGAAACTCGATTATTATATGCTTGCGTATGATTATGTATGTATGTTTTTGATTGTTATTGGATTGAAATGGAGAATATAGTAAAAATCATAATATTTAGAAATTGGTAGAAATTGATTTCAAATGTGTTTAAACTCATGTAGTTGTGTTCTTTGTTGTTTATACATGTTGGATATGTATTGTTATACCTCAAATTGGTGTTTTTCTGAGATTGGATGATGATTTGGAGGGTTTTGGGGGTGAAACCCGTAACAGCAAGAACATGCAGATTTTTCTGGTTTTCGCCCAGATCATACGCGTATGGGGCATGTTCATACGCGTATGGGCCTTGGCGATACGCGTATCATTGGCGAGTTTTGGGGCCAATACGCGTATGGGATGCTTCTTTTCCCGGCCTTCTGGTGAGATACGTAGAGTACGCGTAAGAGTTTTTGCCGTACGCGTATGATAAGGGGCCATACGCGTATGGTCAGGACAATTGTAAAGTGGGACTTTTCAAAATATCGTTTTCGTTTTTCTTTCGTAACTTGTGTTCCGTTTATGCGATTTTTACATTCTTGGTATCGTTGGAAAGCTATTGAGATGTACTTTCATATTATAATAATTTTGAGATTGTTAGCCGATTAAATTATGTCAGAAATTTGGAATAGTGTCATTTTGTCGACTTTTGTTGTTTTAATTGTGTGTAAGTGGTGTGTATCATCCAATGTGATGTTAATGTGGTTATGGTATGATTTACGTGCTACTGTGTAGTATAAATGCATTGTTTTGGGCTTAAATTGCAGAGCATGAATTATGTTAAGTAAGATGGTTGCATATATGTGTGCATTTGAATGGCATGAGTCATTGTATGCTGAGCATCATGATATGCATTCTTGAGACGTCCTGAGTGACGGATTGATTCTAGAGGGAATCTGCTATAACATCGTGTGCCTTATACAAAGAGGTGTGAGCGATGATTATAGACGATCGTATGCCTTATACAAAGAGGTGTGAGCGATCGGGTCGTGTGCCTTAAACAAAGAGGTGTGAGCGATCCATAAACGTCGTGTGCCTTATACAAAGAGGTGTGAGCCACGGGGAATATCGTATGCCCGACGGGGAGTTACATTAAGTAACGAGCGATGATTCCAGTAGAGTTCCTGAGTGAACTAGTGATGAGAAACATTGGAAGTCGGTACCGCATGTGCATATGCATAGAGTCGTTGTGTCGGTCTCTTGCATTTGCATAAATCATTAATGGTTTGTTTATGTGTGGAATTGTGGATAAAATTGATAAATTGATATATGGATAGGTGTTGGTGATGGAAATACGAATTATACATTGTGTTGCCTTGTGTTTGAATACTGGTATGAGTTATGGTGAGAACCGTATATATATGTGTATTTTTGTGTTATATATAATGGTATGCAATTATATGATGATTGTTTTTCTCACCCTTCTGCTATTTTATAATGCTCTATGAGGCATTGCAGATTAGAGTTGCTGGAGGTCTTTTTGTGAAGCTTAGGACTTCATTCTTTTGTCGGTCGGCTCTGATATGTGACACTGGGTAGTTAGGGAGGTCGTTTGTGATTATTGTGTGTTACGTATATATATCTTTTGGCTTGTGCATGTATAACTTGATGTGTGACAAACTTTTCATGTGATATATATATATATATATATATATATATATATATATATATATATAAATATATATATATATATATGATATTCAGTTTTAGATTTTCCGCTTTTATTCTAAATCTGAAATGTGGGTGTAAGGAACTTAGTTCCTCTATTGATTGCCACCCCACTGTTGCATATCTTTATGGGCAGGTGTTGTATGATTTGTTTCAATATAATGTGATTCCCCCCGTCTATGCCATGATAATTTAAATGTACTCTAATGAAAATTTGAATTTTCTTTTACTGCTTTATTTAATTGGGGGTATAGATTGGGGGTGTTACATTAAGTGGTATCAGAGCCAGTTCGTGTCAGTTTGTGCCAGTTCGTGTCAGTTTGTGCCAGTCCGTGTCAGTTGTGTCAGTTCTTGTCGGTCTTGGTGTTTAGGTGAGCTGTTTGTTTAACCATAGTTGCTGTTATTGGAAATGAACAGAATATGGCTGGTAGGAATGACGCTGCTTTGGCTGCTGCTATGCAAGCTATGGCTCGAGCTGTGAAGGGTGCACTTAATGCTGCTGGTAATGATGAGTTCAGGAAGAACAAACCGCCTATCTTCAAAGGAAGATATGATCCTGATGGTGCACAGATTTGGCTTAAAGAGATTGAAATAATTTTCTAGGTTATGGATTGTGCTGAGGATCAGAAGGTGAGACTGGGTACTCACATGTTACTGGAAGAAGCTGATCATTGGTGGGTTAGTACTCGTCGTGTGTTGGAAGCTGCATGGGAGGAGATCACTTGGGCGGTGTTTAGCATTGAGTTTTTTAGGAGATATTTTCCTGAAGATGTAAGAGGAAAGAAGGAAATTGAATTCTTGGAACTGAAACAAGTTAATATGTCTGTTGTTGATTATACTGCTAAGTTTGTGGAGCTTGTGCAGTTTTATCCTCATTATGCTGAAGCGACTGCAGAGTTTTCTAAGTGTGTAAAGTTTGAGAACGGATTACGTCCTGAGATAAAGCAGGAAATTGGTTATCAAAGGATTCAGAGGTTTTCTGATTTGGTGGATTATTGTAGGATTTATGAGGAGGATAGTAAGGCTCGTTCTACTCACTATAAGAGTGTGAGCGAGAGGAAAGGGAAGCAACAGTTCCGTGGTGGTCCGTATGTAACACCAGCTGATAAGGGTAAACAAAGGGGAAATTTTGATAAAAGGTCAAGTGGAGGAGGAATGTCTGGTCCTCTGAGATGTTATAGATATGGTGATGTGGGACATCGTCAGTTTGAATGTAAGAAAGATTTTAGGAAATGTTCTAACTGTGGAGGTGTAGGACACATTGCAGCTGATTGTAAGAAGAATGTGGTGAAATGTTTCAACTGTGGTGAACCTGGTCATATTAGTACAAAGTGTCCGAAACTGAAGCAAGCTCCAGCTGGTGGGAAAGTTTTTGCATTAGCGGGAACTCAGAATTCAAGTGCAGATCGTCTGATCAGAGGTACTTGTTTTATTAATAGTACTCCTTTAGTTGCTATTATTGATACTGGAGCGACTCATTCGTTTATTTCGTCTGAGTGCGCGAAGCGTTTGAATCTTGTATTGTCTTCGATGGGTGGTGAGATGGTTATTGATACTCCAGCAATGGGGTCAGTAACTACTTCGTTGGTTTGTCTAAGTTATCCTTTAACCATTTATGGTAAAGACTTTAAGATGGATTTGATGTGTTTGCCGTTGGAGGGTTTAGATGTGGTTCTGGGAATGAATTAGTTGCAATTCAAACGAGTTCATATTGATTGTTATCATAAGCTAGTAAGGTTTCCTTCTCTAGAGGAAGACGAAGACTCGAATTTCTTATCTACCAAAGAGTTGAAAAGACTTTTGGCGGATGAAGCTCAGTTGTTTGGGTTGTTTGCATCCTTGACTGTGGATAGTCAAGTTTCACTTGAGGTATTTCCTGTTGTGTGTGAATTTCCGGAAGTGTTTCCTGAGGATATTTCTGACTTGCCGCCAGAGAGAGAGGTGGAGTTTTCTATAGATCTAGTTCCTAGGACTAGACCTGTTTCTATGGCACCTTATCGTATGTCGGCATCTGAGTTGGTTGAGTTAAAGGAACAGTTGAATGAGTTGTTGGAAAAGAGGTTTGTAAGACCAAGCGTTTCTCCTTGGGGTGCTCCAGTTTTATTGGTGAAAAAGAAAGATGGAAGTATGCAATTGTTTATTGATTATCGCCAGTTGAATAAGGTGACGATTAAGAATAAGTATCCTCTTCCAAGGATTGATGATCTGATGGATCAGTTGGTTGGTGCGTGTGTGTTTAGTAAGATTGATTTAAGATCAGGGTATCATCAGATTAGGGTGAAGGAGGAAGATATTCAGAAGACGGCTTTTAGGACACGATACGGTCATTATGAATATTTGGTGATGCCGTTCGGGGTTTCTAATGCGCCAGGTGTGTTTATGGAGTACATGAATCGTATTTTCCACGAGCATTTGGATCGATTTGTTGTTGTGTTTATTGATGACATTTTGATTTATTCTAAGTCTCGGGAGGAGCACGCGGAGCATTTGCGTATTGTTTTGCAGGTTTTGAAAGAAAGGAAGTTTTTCACCAAATTGTCTAAGTGTGAATTCTGGTTGTCGAAAGTGAGTTTTCTTGGGCACGTAATTTCAGGTAATAGTATTTCTGTGGATCCATCTAAAGTAGAAGCAGTTCTACAATGGGAGGCTCCGAGATCTGTTACTGAAATTTGAAGCTTTTTGGGTTTGGCCGGATATTATCGAAGGTTTATTGAAGGTTTTTCTAAGCTAGCACTTCCTTTGACCCAGTTGACTTGTAAAGGGCAAGCGTTCATTTGGGATATTCGGTGCGAGGAAAGTTTTAATGAGCTGAAGAGAAGATTGACGACAGCTCTGGTTTTGATTTTGTGGAATCCTAATGAACCATTTGTGGTTTATTGTGATGCGTCTTTGATTGGTCTAGGTGGTGTGCTGATGCAGGAAGGTAAAGTGGTAGCTTATGCTTCAAGGCAATTGAGAGTGCATGAGAAAAATTATCCTACTCATGATCTTGAATTAGCGGCTGTGGTTTTTGTGTTGAAGATTTGGAGGCATTATCTCTACGGTGCAAGGTTTGAAGTCTTTAGTGATAACAAAAGTTTGAAATATCTGTTTGATCAGAAGGAATTGAATATGAGGCAACGTAGATGGTTGGAATTTTTTAAGGACTACGACTTTGGCTTGAATTACCATCCTGGTAAAGCTAATGTGGTAGTTGATGCTTTGAGTTGGAAATCATTACATATGTCCGCTTTAATGGTTAAAGAGTGGGAACTTTTGGAATCGTTTAGAGATTTGAGTTTGGTTTGTGAAGTGACATCGGATAGCGTGAGGCTCGGAATGCTAACGATTACTAATGATTTTCTGATGACTGTTAGTGAGAAATAGAAGCTGGATGTGAAATTTGTGGATTTGATGTTGGTTAGGGAAAAAGATGCGAATAGTGATTTTAAAGTGGATGTTAATGGTGTTTTGAGATTCCGAGGTAGGATTTGTATTCCTGATGATGTGGAGTTGAAAAAGATGATTTTGGAGGAAGGACACTGAAGTAATTTGAGTATACATCCGAGAGCGAATAAGATGTACCAAGATTTGAAAAAAAATTTCTGGTGGTCTGGATTGAAAAGAGATGTGGCTCAGTTTGTTTATGCATGTTTGACTTGTCAGAAATCGAAGGTGGAACATCTGAGGCCTAGTGGTTTGTTGCAGTCGTTGGATATTCCTGAGTGGAAGTGGGATAGAATTTCCATGGATTTTGTAACGGGGTTGCCGAATACACAACGAGGGCATAATGCTATTTGAGTGGTTGTTGATAGGCTGACTAAATCGGCTCATTTCATTCCGATTGACATCAATTTTTCTTTGAAAAGGTTAGCAGAGATTTACATCAGTGTGATTGTGAAATTGCATGGGGTTCCGTTGAGTATTGTTTCTGATCGAGATCCTAGGTTTACCTCGAGATTTTGGGAAAGTTTGCAGAAGGCGTTGGGTTCTAAATTGAGATTGAGTTCGGCTTATCATCCGCAGACGGATGGTCAGACGGAGAGAACGATTCAGTCGTTGGAAGATTTGTTGAGAGCGTGTGTTCTTGAACAAGGTGGTGCGTGGGATAATTATCTTGCATTAATTGAATTCACGTATAATAACAGTTTCCATTCAAGTATTGGAATGGCACCATTTGAAGCACTGTATGGACGAAGATGTCGAACACCTTTGTGTTGGCAAGAATCTGGTGAGAGTTCAGTGGTTGGACCAGAGTTGGTGCAACAGACTACGGAGAAAGTAAAGCTTATTCAGAGAAGATAAAGGCTTCTCAGAGTAGAAAAAAGAGTTATCATGATCAGAGACGGAAGGATCTTGAGTTCCAAGAGGGCGATCATGTATTTCTAAGGGTTGCGCTGGTAACGGGTGTGGGTCGTGCATTGAAATCGAAGAAACTTATTTCTCGGTTTATTGGTCCTTACTAGATATCTGCGAGAGTGGGTGTTGTGGCTTATAGGGTGGCGTTGCCGCCGAATCTGTCGAATTTGCACGATGTGTTCCATGTTTCACAGCTTCGGAAGTATGTTCTGGATCCGTCGCATGTGATTCCGATGGATGAGGTTGAGGTAAAGGAGAACCTTACGGTTGAGGCATTACCAGTTAGGATTTTGGATCGCGAGGTGAAGCGGTTGAGAGGCAAGGATATTGTACTTGTGAAAGTGGCGTGGGGAGGCGCTGCAGAGGGCAATTTGACTTACGAGTTGGAGAGTCGGATGTGGGAGTCGTATCCAGAGTTGTTCGTCTCAGGTATATTTTCGAGGACGAAAATTTCTAAGTGGGGGAGAATTGTAACGCCCCAGTTTTGTCAGTTTTTATTTAATCGAGTCGTTTTGATTATTTTATTATTATTTTATTTTATTTTCGACTTTTATTTGGAAATATGTTATTTTTCAATGTTGTGATATTTTATCGGGTTTTAGGAACGTTTGCGAGATATTTGAGTGAGGGGGTATTTTGGTCATTTCATGATATTTTTCATTAAGTAGAAAGAATAGAAAATAGAAAGGGAGAAAAATAGAGAGAAAGAAAAAGAGAAGAAGGAAAAGGGGAAGAAAAGAGAAGAAGAGAAGAAAAAGTGAGAAAATCTTGGAAAATCAAGAAATCAACTTCTAGAATCGATTTAATTGGGTAAGGGTGCGAAACTCGATTATTATATGCTTGCGTATGATTATGCATGTATGTTTTTGATTGTTATTGGATTGAAAAGGAGAATATAGTAAAAATCATAATGTTTAGAAATTGGTAGAAATTGATTTCAAATGTGTTTAAACTCATGTAGTTGTGTTCTTTGTTGTTTATACATGTTGGATATGTATTGTTATACCTCAAATTGGTGTTTTTCTGAGATTGGATGATGATTTGGAGGGTTTTGGGGGTGAAACCTGTAACAGCAAGAACATGCAGATTTTTCTGGTTTTCGCCCAGATCATACGCGTATGGGGCATGTTCATACGCGTATGGGCCTTGGTGATACGCGTATCATTGGCGAGTTTTGGGGCCAATACGCGTATGGGATGCTTCTTTTCTCGGCCTTCTGGTGAGATGCGTAGGGTACGCGTAAGAGGTTTTTCCGTACGCATATAATAAGGGGCCATACGCGTATGGTCAGGACAATTGTAAAATGGGACTTTTCAAAATATCATTTTCGTTTTTCTTTCGTAACTTGTGTTCGTTTATCCGATTTTTACATTCTTGGTATCGTTGGAAAGCTATTGAGCTGTACTTTCTTATTATAATAATTTTGAGATTGTTAGCCGATTAAATTATGTCGGGAATTTGGAATAGTGTCATTTTGTCGACTTTTGTTGTTTTAATTGTGTGTAAGTGGTGTGTATCATGCAATGTGATGTTAATGTGGTTATGGTATGATTTGTGTGCTACTGTGTAGTATAAATGCATTGTTTTGGGCTTAAATTGTAGAGCATGAATTATGTTAAGTAAGATGGTTGCATATATGTGTGCATTTGAATGGCATGAGTCATTGTATGTTGAGCATCATGATATGCATTCTTGAGACATCCTGAGTGACGGATTGATTCCAGAGGGAATCTGCTATAATATCGTGTGCCTTATACAAAGAGGTGTGAGCGATGATTATAGACGATCGTGTGCCTTATACAAAGAGGTGTGAGCGATCGGGTCGTGTGCCTTATACAAAGAGGTGTGAGCGATCCATAAACGTCGTGTGCCTTATACAAAGAGGTGTGAGCGACGGGGAACATCGTATGCCCGACGGGGAGTTACATTAAGTAACTAGCGATGATTCCAGTAGAGTTCTTGAGTGAACTAGTGATGAGAAACATTGGAAGTCGGTACCGCATGTGCATATGCATAGAGTCGTTGTGTCGGTCTCTTGCATTTGCATAAATCATTAATGGTTTGTTTATGTGTGGAATTGTGGATAAAATTGATAAATTGATATATGGATAGGTGTTGGTGATGGAAATACGAATTATACATTGTGTTGCCTTGTGTTTGAATACTGGTATGAGTTATGGTGAGAACCGTATATATATGTGTATTTTTGTGTTATATATAATGGTATGCAATTATATGATGATTGTTTTTCTCACCCTTCTGCTATTTTATAATGCTCTATGAGGCATTGCAGATTAGAGTTGCTGGAGGTCTTTTTGTGAATCTTAGGACTTCATTCTTTTGTCGGTCGGCTCTGATATGTGACACCGGGTAGTTAGGGAGGCCATTTGTGATTATTGTGTGTTACGTATATATATCTTTTGGCTTGTGCATGTATAACTTGATGTATGACAAACTTTTCATGTGATATATATATATATATATATATATATATATATATATGATATTCAGTTTTAGATTTTCCGCTTTTATTCTAAATCTGAAATGTGGGTGTAAGGAACTGAGTTCCTCTGTTGATTGCTACCCCACTGTTGCATATCTTTATGGGCAGGTGTTGTATGATTTGTTTCAATATAATGTGATTCCCCCCGTCTATGCCATGATAATTTAAATGTACTCTGATGAAAATTTTGAGTTTTCTTTTACTGCTTTATTTAATTGGGGGTATAGATTGGGGGTGTTACAGAAGCCACCAGTGGTTTAACAAGTGTTGCAAAGTTCTCTGAACGAGAGCGCGTCCTTGGTTGCTCTCACGACATACTTTACAGTTCTGATAATTATGCGAAGTCAGAAAACCGAGTTGGACTTGTGTAGCATGTAACTCCACCAAGCTGGTATTCATCAAGCACATATCAAAGATTTAAATCATATTCACTTGATAATGACTTCTATCGCGGTAATCCTAAATCCATCTAAGATCCATATGACGCTGGAGGGCCTCTTGTACAAAAGAGCATCCCTGATTGTTTACCGAGCAGATCAGATAGGAATCGTAATCGTGTTGTGACAGATTATGATGTTGGCTTTTCCTTGAGTGCATTGCCACCCAGTTGACATTCATCGCGCGGATGTCGTGATTCTGAATGACGTTGGAATTCGTATAAGTCATGTTGACCTCACGAATTCGGTGATACTAGATCCATCCGAGATCCAGCTGTTCCTGTAGAGCTGATTGCACCACAGAATATCCTTGATTGTTTTTAGAGCAGATATCACACTGGTGATATTTATGAGATGGTACATGCCCATATCTGCTCTGTCTGTGATGCATTTTGACCAGGTTGGCCCTCAATAAGAGTACATCATGAATTTGATAGTTGTGGTTAGATTCTCCCTCTATCAAATTTACTGCAGCTTTCTCGAGTTGAGGCAGCGGGTTTGTCTGAACATTGGGATTCGTATCCTTGAAGGATAAGACCCCGCTCCTAACAAGTTTCTGTACATCGGATTTGAAGCTGAGACAGTTTTCTATGTTATGCCCTGGTCCTCCTTGGTGGTAAGGGCAAGTCTGATTCGCTTTGAACCAAAAAGGCGGATTTTCCAGAATTGTAAGAGGAGCCCTGGTTTGGACATGCCCTTTGATCAGTAATAATGGAAACAGTTCTGCGTACAACATGGGTATACGGTCGAACCCTGGTGGTCACGTTGTACTGTTGTTGTTGTACTGAGGACGAGCCTGCTGAAGAGGTTGTTGAGTCCTTTGCTGAAATTGCTATTGATTCGGTTGGCTTTGAGCAACCTGAGATTGATACGTAGGAGCAGACGCAGGATTGATAGCAGGAGTTACAGCTGCTACTGGTTGGTATCGTCGCCTTTGCTTTCCGAGAGAGATATTACCAATATCTTGCTCTTTTTTCTTAGGGAGAGCACTACCGTATCTTTTGGTACTACTTGATGGTCCAACGTCTTTTACTAAACGTCCTTCTCGGACTGCTTCCTCAAGACGAACTCCCATGCCGACCATTTCAGTAAAGTCACTGGGCACACTGGCAACCATTCAGTTGTAGTAAAATGAGCTCAAGGTTTTGAAGAAGATCTTTGTCATCTCTTTTTCCTCAAGAGGTGGACAAATCTGAGCGACAATTTCACGCCATCTCTGAGCATACTCCTTAAAGGTTTCCTTATCCTTCTGCGACATGGCTCTAAGCTGATCTCTGTCTGGTGCCATGTCCAGATTATACTTATATTGCTGAACGAAGGCAGCGCCAAGATCTCTAAAAGTGACGATCTTAGTGCGGTTTAAACCCATGTTCCATTTGAGCGCGGCACCGGTTAAACTATCCTGGAAATAGTGGATCAGTAGCTATTGGTTCTCTGTCTGAGTTGACATTCTCCGAGCGTACATCACCTAGTGACTTTGAGGGAAAGAGTTACCCTTGTACTTTTCAAATTCGGGCACCTTGAATTTGTGCGAAACTTTCACATTGGGGACCAAACAAAGGTCTGCGGCGTCCTTTCCGAATAGATCCTAACCGCGAATGGCTTGCAGTTCCTTTTGCATTTCCAGGAACTGCTCCTGGAATTCCCTCATTCTCTCGTCCATACTTTCTTTTCCACCAGACGGTATCTGTGGAATCTGTCCTTATGGGACAGTGTGTACCACAGGTTGTGGTATAGTCATTACGGCAGTGACTCTTGGTACTTCCCTCTCCTGAAGTTTGTAACCTTCAGGAGTTGCTGTCATGCCCCTAGCATCTTTGCTTTTTCGAAGGTTGTAACCTTCATGCCCAGCGGTTCCTGCTGCAGTTTCCGGATCTTCTGTGATCGGCAGAATATATCCTTCAGGGATATATTTGAGTGGCATGCCCCAGGGACGATCTTTAGGCATGGTATATCGAGGATCATACTTTTCCACTATGGGTGCCGATGTGATCTCTGAGATCACGGTCCTTTGTTGTTGCATCTGGGCTGCTGCCAGAGCTTGCATGTCATTGTGAAGCTTTCTCAGATCTTCTTTCAGAGCTTCGAGTTCTTCTCTCAACTCTTTGTTCTCTTCCTCGAGATTATCCATTTTCTTTTGTTGACTGGCCCGAGTATTATACGAATGAGACAATTTGACTCTAGAATTGAGACACAAACGTGAGATTCGTAGATAAGAAGAATGCGTTACGTGAGAATGATGAATGATATGCAATGATTTATATTAATTAAATTTTTTTGTTTAATCAAAATAAACTTCGACAATTGGATTGCAAATATCAAACAATGGGGAGACCCCGTTTTATTGAATTCAAAGATTGCAGAATGGAAATATAGTAATTTACATAATGCTGTAAAAGGAAATGTCTAAGCTAATGGATCCTGAGTCCTCTCTGAGGAGGGCTCAGGTGCTAGTTCTGGTATTTTCCTTTTCTTTGACCGGGGCTCTCGAGCCGTTGTCGGGTTGTCATTCCTTTGCCAAGTGAAAGGAGCGAGCAAATTCCTTTGGTCTTCTTGTTTTCTACAGCATGTTGCTCTAAAATCTCGATCAGAGCATCTTTTTCTTTTAACAGTTGCTGTATTTTCTTACACTCCACATTGAGGATACGGTACTTATTCTCCCAAGACTTCTTCTCCTGTTGCACTCTGTTGAGAGTAACCTGAAGTTTTTCTGTATCATACATAAAATAAAGGGCAGATTCCTTTAACGGAAGAAATTCCTGACGAGGGTAAGGTATCCTCAAATTGAGATCTCTAGTTTGTACCCAGTGGAGATAAGGTTCCACAAAGACACAGTCTGGTTTTCCTAGGGACTCTATTCCTTTCCTGTGAACATGTTTCCAGGCATGCACTATTTCTGTCTTTAGTGCCCTGTCATTTTCTCCTTCCATGAAGAAAAGACCTTCCAGATGAGCATTATGCGGGGCATGCCTCATCGGGTATCCAAATTGACGACGAACTAAAATTGGATGATAATTGATTCCTCCTTTAGTTCCTATGAGGGGTACATTAGAAAAGTTTTCGCAACGGTTAATTATTCTGATCTCGTCATAGATTCGATTGTACCCGTCAATGTCAGAGTTGGTAAGAGACATGATTCTCTGCAACCAATGTAAAGTATTCTTAGGATCCCAAAATGCAGCAGACTTGGGTAAGTGGGAAATGAACCATTTGTATAGCAGGGGTACACAACATCTGATCATTCCTCCGCTATACAAATTCCTTAAGTGTACAGAATGATAAGTATCTGTGAGCAAGGTCGGTACAGGGTTTCCAATCAGAAAAATCTTAATGGCATTTGATAGTTCCTGGATTGGCTGGAATTTTGGTAAAACAAATGTTATTCAATGTTGATGTCAAGGTGCTGATGTTGTAACATTGAAGTCTTAACACTAGGCTGTGTTAAGTTGTTAAATGCTGAAGTTGGATGTCTGATGTCACACAGGTGATGTTGTAACATCAGACCTGCAGAATTAATAACAGCAGGATATGTTATCAGGGCACGCGTATTAGCTGGAATTGTGGAGAGTGGTTAACTCATTGGATGAGAATATCTTGGGATAGATATTTTCTGTTACATGGGAGATTTGATTGCAGGTCTGTTGGAGAATTAAAAGGTTGAAGATTTAAAAAGATTTTGGGGATAAAATCTGTTTTGAAGATTTAGTTTTAATTAACAAATCTGATCAAATATTGTGACAAGTCCAAGCCCAATTCAGGAGCTATATAAAGCGCACAAGACCAAAGGAAAAAGTACATAAAACATTCAGAAGATCAAGAGCAGAAGGCTTAGTGTCTAGAGTTTGTTTAAAGTACTTGTATTTACACTATTCTAGGGTTTGAATAGGTGTTGAGTTTCTGTCCTCTCTAAAGCTGTGAAGCAAAGAGAGTTGTGTAATTTGATCGAAGCTGTGAAGTAAGATCAAGGGTACTCAAAGTGGTTTCTTTGAGTGTTTGTAAGGGATTGAGTGGTGTTCTCATACCTAAGTGGTTTCTTAGGTAGGAAGTCATTAGTAGAGTATAATTTTAGGAGATTGTCAACGGGTCGTTGAGTCTGTAAATTATATCTACAAGTAGTGAATTCCATCCCTGGCTTGGTAGCCCCCAGAGTAAGTTGGTTGTAACCGAACTGGGTCAACAATTCTTGGTGTTATTTTACTGTTATTGCTGTCCATTGTGCAGAGTGTGTTGTTGTGACATCACACCTTAACATCACACGTCTGATACCAGAATTTCAATTGGTATCAGAGCAGGCATCCTGTCTGTCTCTGGGTGAGATCTAGGGAAGTTACTTTCTGGTGTAAAGATGGACAAAGAAGTTGGAGGATTCGTCAACAGACCCCCTATTTTGGATGGATCCAATTATGACTATTGGAAGCCAAGGATGACCAACTTCTTAAAATCCTTGGACAGTAGGGCTTGGAAGGCTGTTATTAAAGAGTGGAAAGCACCTGTTGTATGTGAGAAGGATGATGCTGGTAAAGAGAAAGAAGACACCTCTAAGCTAAAGCCTGAAGAATAATGGACCAAGGAGGAAGATGAGCTCGCCCTTGGAAATTCCAAAGCTCTAAATGCCATATTCAATGGAGTGGATAAGAATATCTTCAGGTTAATCAATACCTGTGAAGTTGCTAAAGAAGCGTGGGATATCTTGCAGGCTACTCATGAAGGAACATCTAGAGTCAAGATGTCACGACTTCAGATTTTAACATCAAAATTTGAAAGCCTGAAGATGAAGGATGATGAAACCATTCATGACTTCCACATGAATGTTCTGGAACTGGCTAATGCATCCAGTGCTCTTGGTGAGAAGATGTCAGAGGAAAAGCTCGTAAGAAAGATCCTTAGGTCCTTACCTAAGAGGTACAAGATGAAAGTGACTGCCATTGAAGAAGCTCAAGACATCAACAAGATGAGAGTAGATGAGCTCATTGGATCTCTTCAGACTTTTGAACTTGGTTTAAATGAAGAAGAACCAGAAAAGAAACCCAAGGGTATTGCTTTGGTCTCCACTCCTGTAGAAGATAAGGTAGTCAAAGATTCTCAAGAAGATTTGTCACAAGCCATTGCAATGGTGGGAAGGCAGTTCAACAAAGTGTTAAAAAGATGGAACAATAACTACAAGCCTAGTGTCAAGAACAGTTCCTCTGACACCACCAATCCAAAAAAGAAAGATGAAGAGAAGACTACTCAGGATAGAGGTGTTCAGTGCTTTGAATGTGAAGGGTATGGACATGTCAAGAAAGAATGTCCCATATTCTTGAAGAAGCAAAAGAAGGGCATGTCAGTTTCCTGGTCTGAATCTGATAGTGAAAGTGATGGTGAGTCAGCAAAGCATGCTAGAGCCTTAACAGGAACTGTTGTGTCTGATGATGGTAGTGATGAAGAAATAACTTATGAGGAGCTAGCTTCTACTTATCGAGAGCTGTGTTTGAAAAGTGCTAAGATTTGTCAAGAAAACAAGTATCATAAGCAACAGATTGCTCAGCTTGAAAATGAAAAAGCTGATCGGGAAAACGAAGTTGTGCTAGTTAAGTCCCAACTGGATCAGATGACTAAATTCATTAGGATGATGAATAGTGGTACTGCTGATCTTGATAAAATTCTTCAGTTAGAGAAATCTGCTGGAGATAAATCAGGCATAGGATATGTGGCTAGCACTTCAGGAACAAAAAGGGAGATGTTTCAACCGTTGTCTCAACATCAACCTACGAAACAGGGCCCTTTCCCAAAGAAGGTTGTTCAGCCCCAAAATGCTGAGAAGAAGAATGGCCCTCATCAGAGGAAGATACAACCCCAAGGAGCTAGTCAGCATATGCCTCCCCAATTTCACCAGAATATGCAAGCTGTCAAGTTCAAGCAGAACATGTCTCAGCAGAGGTATCAACATCAGGAAAAATGGTATGGTTATGCGTACAACAATGCTGTGACTTATGGAAGAGGGAAACCCCATCACCATAGAAGACAGCCTAAGAGACAGCATCATCAATACATCAGAAGACAACTCAACTATGGAATAAGGAGACAATAGTATGGGTGGCAGCCACAGAATTATCAAAGTGGGAGAAGATTTAACCACTTTAGAAACGGCAGAGTCAGATGCTTCTATTGTGGCAGGATTGGTCATATGCAGTCCTCGTGCTTCAAGCTTCACGGATATCCTAACTCTACTCATCAACCCAAACAGCAAGAGGTTAGGCCTAAGGTGATGAAGAAATGGATACCTAAAGTTACCAGCTTGATAGCTCACACGTCCTTGAGGGTTTCTACCAAAGATGACTGGTATTTTGACAGTGGGTGTTCAAGACACATGACTGGAGTAAAGAATATGCTTGTTGATGTGAAACCTCAGTCTTCTGGCTATGTTACATTTGGTGATGGGATCAAAGGAGAGATAAAGGGAATTGGAAGACTAAACTGTGACAGTACTCCCAAGCTGGAGAATGTTCTTCTTGTTAAAGGACTAGAAGCTAATTTGATTAGTATTAGTCAACTTTGTGATCAAGGATTCAAAGTAGACTTCACAAAGTCCGAATGTAATGTGAAAGATGACAAAGGAGAAGTCATTATGAAGGGAGCCAGATCTAAGGACAACTGTTATCTTTGGGTGCCGCAAAATTCAAATTCCTCCACGTGTGTGCTTGCTAAAGAAGATGATGTCAAAATCTGGCATCAGAAGCTGGGACATCTTCACCTAAAGGGAATGAAGAGAATTATCTCCTCAGAAGCAGTCAGAGGGATTCCCAAACTTAGTATTGAGGAAGGAAAGGTGTGTGGAGACTGTCAAAAAGGAAAGTAGACAAAGATGTCTCATCCGAAGCTCCAACATGACACCACCTCCAAAGTATTGGAACTCCTTCATATGGATTTGATGGGACCTATGCAGGTTGAAAGTCTGGGTGGAAAGAAATATGCTTATGTAGTTGTGGATGACTACTCCAGATACACCTTGGTGAATTTCATCAAAGACAAATCTGAGGTGTTTGATGTCTTTAAAGAGCTCTGTCATAAACTCCAAAGAGAAAAGGAGAGTAAGGTCATCAGAATTAGAAGTGATCATGGAAGAGAGTTTGAAAATAGTAAGTTTGAAGAATTTTGCTCGTCTGAAGGTATAAGTCATGAGTTTTCATCTCCTATCACCCCTCAGCAAAATGGAGTTGTTGAGAGGAAGAACAGAACTATACAAGAGTTGGCTAGAGCAATGATTCATGCCAAGAAACTACCTTATCACTTCTGGGCTGAAGCCATGAACACTGCCTGCTACATTCACAACAGAGTCACCCTAAGAAGAGGCACTTCATCCACTCTATATGAACTATGGAAGGGAAGAAAACCTAATGTTAAGTACTTCCATGTGTTCGGTAGTAAATGTTACATTCTGGCAGATAGAGAGCAGAGAAGGAAATTAGATTCCAAAAGCGATGAAGGGATATTTTTGGGGTACTCCATCAACAGCAGAGCTTATCGGGTCTTCAACTCCCGGACCAAAGTGATGATGGAGTCAATCAATGTTGTGATTGATGATGAAGAAAAGCATGAAGTTGAGGATGTCATAGAAGATGTTGGAACATTAACTGATGAGGTAGCTGTTGAAGTTGAAGATAGAAATCCATCCCCAAGTACTGCTGACACTGAGCCTGAGCAACCTCAAAAGGATCCTTCTATCAGGATTCAGAAGGATCATCCTAAGGAGCTGATCATAGGTGATCCAAATTCTGGAGTAAGAACTAGGTCCAGAGAAATCATAGCTAGCTCGTGCTTCGTATCCAAAATTGAGCCAAAAAATGTCAAGGAAGCTCTGACAGATGAATTTTGGATAAATGCTATGCAAGAAGAACTGGAGCAGTTCAAGAGAAATGAAGTCTGGGATCTTGTGCCAAGACCAGAAGGGGTGAATGTTATTGGAACAAAGTGGATCTACAAAAACAAGTCAGACGAGCTTGGAGTGGTTACAAGAAACAAAGCGAGACTTGTTGATCAAGGTTATACTCAAGTGGAGGGAATCGACTTTGATGAGACGTTTGCTCCAGTGGCCAGACTAGAATCCATCAGACTACTTTTGGGTATGGCTTGTAACCTAAGATTCAAGCTGTTCCAAATGGATGTGAAGAGTGCCTTTCTAAATGGCTATCTGAATGAAGAAGTCTATGTAGATCAACCTAAAGGATTCACTGATCCAAACTTTCCCAATCATGTGTTCAAACTGAGGAAGGCACTGTATGGCTTAAAACAAGCTCCAAGGGCCTGGTATGAGCGGTTGACAGAATTCTTAGTGGCAAATGGGTATAGAAAAGGAGGCATTGACAAAACCTTGTTTGTCAAGGAAGAAGGAGGAAAATTAATGGTAGCCCAAATTTATGTGGATGACATTGTATTTGGGGGGATGTCAGATGCTATGGTAAAACAGTTTGTCCAACAAATGCAATCAGAATTTGAAATGAGTTTGGTTGGAGAACTTAGCTACTTCCTTGGGTTGCAAGTCAGACAAATGGAGGATTCTATCTTTATTTCTCAAAGCAAATATGCCAAGAGCATAGTAAAGAAGTTTGGCCTAGATAAAGCCAATCACAAAAGGACACCTGCTCCCACCCATTTGAAGCTATCCAAGGATGAGAATGGAGTGAGTGTGGATCCCAGCTTGTACAGAAGTATAATTGGGAGTTTACTATATCTCACAGCAAGCAGACCTGATATTTCCTTTGCTGTTGGAGTGTGTGCTAGATATCAGTCTGATCCTAAGGTAAGTCACTTGAATCAGGTGAAGAGGATTCTGAAATATGTAAATGGCACAAGTGACTATGGAATGTTATATAGCCGTGATTATGGGACAGTTTTAAAAGGATAATGTGATGCTGATTGGGCTGGAAGTGTAGATGATAGAAAAAGCACTTCAGGAGGGTGTTTCTTTCTAGGGAACAATCTGATTTCCTGGTTCAGCAAGAAGCAGAATTGTGTATCTCTCTCAACTGCTGAAGCGGAGTATATAGCAGCAGGAAGTAGTTGTTCTCAACTGGTATGGATGAAGCAGATGTTGAGTGAATACAATGTTAAACAAGATGTTATGACTTTGTACTGCGATAATCTGAGTGCAATTAATATATCTAAAAATCCTATACAGCACAGTAGGACAAAGCACATAGACATAAGGCATCATTTCATAAGTGATCTGGTAGAAGAAAAAGTTGTTACCTTGGAACATGTAGCCACAGAGAACCAGCTGGCTGACATATTCACTAAAGCCTTGGATGCAAACCAATTTGAAAGGTTAAGAAGCAAATTGGGAATCTGTATTTATGAAGACTGAATCTGCTAGAGGGGTTGTGGGCAGTTGGGGTAATTCTGAAAATGTGTAGTTAACTGCTAGGTGAAGTTTGCCTAATTGTGGCTAAAAAGGGGGAGAACATAGCCAAGATAGTCAAGAGGATTATTGCCATATGTTGCTAATGTGATGCAGATATTAAGGGGGAGATAGATTGATGCTGCTAAAAGGTGTTTAGTTGAAAAGTGGTAATGCCGTTATTGAGGGGGAGTTTTGAAGATATCATGACATGTGAAGAGTGCAGCCAAGCAGACATCTAGGGGGAGTAAATTGCTGCACATTATGAGCTGCTGAACAGCTGTGATGCTGGTTCATGTTTTCAAGGAGAAGCACCAATTGGCTGTTGTCAATAATGAAGATGGTGCTGCAGCAGATCAAGTAATAAAGACTATGCAAAGTGTCAAACTACTGCTAATGAGTTTCAAATTGATTGAAGATTATTCCGCTGCTGAAATCTCTGAAGGTGCAGAGTGCAGAAGTTGATTGCAGAGTACAGAAGTTGATTGCAGAGTGCAGGATTGTTTTAGCCAAAATTAGCCAAAGGGGGAGATTGATAGTTCCTGGATTGGCTGGAATTTTGGTAAAACAAAGGTTATTCAATGTTGATGTCAAGGTACTGATGTTGTAACATTGAAGTCTTAACACTGGGCTGTGTTAAGTTGTTAAATGCTGAAGTTGGATGTCTGATGTCACACAGGTGATGTTGTAACATCAGACCTGCAGAATTAATAACAGCAGGATATGTTATTAGGGCACGCGTATTAGCTGGAATTGTGGAGAGTGGTTAGCTCATTGGATGAGAATATCTTGGGATAGATATTTTCTGTTACATGGGAGATTTGATTGCAGGTCTGTTGGAGAATTAAAAGGTTGAAGATTTAAAAATATTTTGGGGATAAAATCTGTTTTGAAGATTCAGTTTTAATTAACAAATCTGATCAAATATTGTGACAAGTCCAAGCCCAATTTAGGAGCTATATAAAGCGCACAAGACCAAAGGAAAAAGTACATAAAACATTTAGAAGATCAAGAGCAGAAGGCTTAGTGTCTAGAGTTTGTTTAAAGTACTTGTATTTACACTATTCTAGGGTTTGAATAGGTGTTGAGTTTCTGTCCTCTCTAAAGCTGTGAAGCAAAGAGAGTTGTGTAATTTGATCGAAGCTGTGAAGTAAGATCAAGGGTACTCAAAGTGGTTTCTTTGAGTGTTTGTAAGGGATTGAGTGGTGTTCTCATACCTAAGTGGTTTCTTAGGTAGGAAGTCATTAGTAGAGTATAAGTTTAGGAGATTGTCAACGGGTCGTTGAGTCTGTAAATTATTTCTACAAGTAGTGAATTCCATTCCTGGCTTGGTAGCCCCCAGAGTAGGTTAGTTGTAACCGAACTGGGTCAACAATTCTTGGTGTTATTTTACTGTTATTGCTGTCCATTGTGCAGAGTGTGTTGTTGTGACATCGCACCTTAACATCACACGTCTGATACCAGAATTTCAGCATTGATATCAATGAAGTCATCAATGTTGGGAAACAGAAACAACCCGTAGGTGAGTAAGACAAAGATGCTCTCGAAAGCAGTTGCGTTCCCTATACTAGCAAAGTACAGAGCCTTCTTTATCAAAAACATGGTTGGCAAACCCTGGATTCCACCCTTAGTGGCCATGTGAGTCCCGACTTCTGACTCGTCCAAATAGATAGCTTTTGCAATGGTTTGATCCTTTAGAATTTCTTCCAGTCCAGAAAAGGGAGCTTGCTCTGTAATATGTAAATTAGTCAGGTGAAAGTACTCCTCTAGTGTTGGTGCGAGCTGATAATCCGTGAATGTAAAACAATGATAGACCGGATCATAAAACTGAATTAGCGTAGCCAGTATTCCTTCAATTACATGGACCCTTAATAGAGACAGCAGTCCTCCGTACTTAGCTCTGAAAGCATCAGGGTTGGTGATCATCCTCGCCAGCCCTCTCAAATCCTCTAGTCTTGGAACCTTGAAGGTGTAATTGTGAGTCCTCCTTCTACCGAAATCCATAACGCAACCTTTTTCTCTGATATTTGCAATAATTGTCTTAGTTTAATTTGAAAAAGAGAGACTAGAAGAGAAGATTTTTCTTTGATTAATGTTTTTTAATGAAATGAATGCATGGATGTAGCATAAAAAAACATAGAAAAAACATGGGGTCAAAGGTTCGGTGTCATGAAGTCAAGGCTCTACCCATCCCAAAGGTTTATACTGGTGATTTTTTGTACATGTCCTCAAAATTATTGACCCCTCTTGGGATAACAACAGCAGGCTGGAATCACCCGAGCGAGTTGATGTATCTTAGATAATCTCAAATGAGGGTAGTATCGCGTGACAACTATTTCCGTTAGCTTCCGTACTACAAAATAGTAACATGGTTTCAGTCTACCAAAATCCTCAGCTTCTCAGATAACCCAATGGAACAATCTGCTTTCATTAACCGAAGTCGTATAGGCATTAAATCCGCAAAGGGCATCTCCACTAATTTGATGGACGACCGGGACCTCTTATTTGGGATTCACTCCATGTAAGATTACCCGTATAGTGCCATCACCTATCTTAGGTGTATACTCAATCTTTCCAGATGCAGCATCACACGCATTCCCATTAGCAGAAAAATAAACACGGATATCAATTAGGAAAAACAGTATATATATTTGTCCTAACATCCTAGACCTCTAGTCCTATGATCCTAACAGTCAATGACTCCCCAGCAGAGTCGCCATTCACCGTGGTACTTTCTAAACTTAAGGGATTCTACCAAAGAGATGGGAGGACGGCTCTCCCACTGTGGTCGTCATTCTTCTGTAGCTCGGTTTTTGTGGTTTCGAATCGCTATCGCTTTAGGGTGCTAAAGCTCGATTCATTTTTTATCCTATGAAGCTGATTAAGGAAGGGAAATAGATGTCTCCAATTAACCCTGCTTGCATACTGAGTTTAAACAAACGACTGTTGGTTTACAGATGCTATCAAAATAGTGGGTCTCTCTTAGGTTATTTGGCTTACGAATAGAGTGTCTTGACGGTTCATAAGGCTTTTGGGAAGATATTGTATCTAAAATTTTTCTTACTGATGTATAAAGGTACTGGACCTAGAGTTTTTGATTAGTATGCTCGCTAAGATTTCGCAATCTTATGCCTACGTATTCCCGTTTAACGAAACAGGGAAATCAGAGCAATCGTAGTTCCTCCTATTTTATGGGAGGAAAAAGATGTTTTGGTGTCCTGTTCAAAGCCCAAGATTGAAGCTAAAAAGGGATTTGTATCTTGTTTGAAGCCCAATATATGAAGCTAAAGGGTTTTGGCTGAGAGAGAATTTGTCATCTCTAAAGAGGAACTGTTGATGTTTGTGTGCTTTGATCAAAGCACAAGTTTGATGCTAAAAGGTTGATTGAATCCGCTAGGGATTACTTTATACGAAGCCTAAGAGGAGGCTAGATAAGACTGACTCAACAAGAGAGTGTATATGTCTTGTACAAGGCCCAAGATTAAGGCAAAAAATAGACTGACTCTTAGGAGATATCATTATATAAAGCCTAAGAGGGGGCTAACAGTTTGACTTTTTCAGGGAAAATGTTCTTTCTGTCTTGTACAAAGCCCAAGATTGAGGCTAAAAGGGATTTTTGACTCCGTTGGGGAGGTTTATACGTGTCTTGTACAAAGCCCAAGAGGGAGGCTTAAATGAGTTTGTCTCAACAAGAGAGTGTTTTTATATGTCTTGTAGAAAGCCCAAGACGGAGCCTAAAAGAGTTGACTCAACAAGAGAGTCTTACAAAGGTGATTGACCCAACAAGAGAGTTTGAAAGTTGATTGACTCAACAAGAGAGTCTTTTATACTCAATAAGAGAGTGATTTGTTGTCTCGTACGAAGCCCGAGATGGAGACTAAAAGGAGATTGACCCAACAAGAGAGTCTTGAAAAGTGATGGACTCAACAAGAGAGTCTGAAAAGGTTAGCTCCGCTGGGGAGAATCATTTGTACAAAGCCCAAGAGGAGGCTGTCTGTATTGAGGAAAGATCATTATACAAAGCCTAAGAGGAGGCTAACTTACTGCTGAGGATTAGATCCATAGGCAGGCCCAAGGGTGGGGAACTCTCATGAGAGAGACCGGGTTTCTGCTGGAGATTTATCCAGAGTGATCGGTGTTTTTTCCTATGTTTGAGAGGAACTTGAGAATGTCTTTGAGACTCAAAGGGGGTTTAGACTATCCATGTCTACTGGTGTTGAAGAGTTTTATCTTTTGTAGGATGCCCAAAAGAGGGCAAGGGCCTTAAGGGATGAGAATCAACCCTAAAGTGGCCTGAGGTTTGACACTGGGAAGATTGCTCTAGCAAAGGATGACTAAGTTCTGTCTTATAGCTTTAAGAGGTCATGAGGGTCCTTGTATTAAGCCCAAGAGAAGGCATGAGAACTTCTAAGAAGTCGAAGGGTCCTTGTACAAAGCCAAAGAGGAGGCATGGATGCTTTTAGGAAGCCTGTGGGTCCCCAAACCAAGAGAAGTTCAAGAAATGCAATTCACAGAGAAGAGATCATTCCAGGAAAGTTTGAGGGTTTGGAAGAAACTCAAGAGATGCTATTCACGGAGAATAGATCAACTATGGGGAGTAGAATTTCTTTGACAATTTCTAAGGGTGACAGTCTGAGAAAAGGTTCACCGAGAATACTGCCTTTCTCTTTGTTCCATATTGTTTAACCCCAAGAGAAGGGAAGACTGTATCTGGAAATCCTATGGGGATCTAGTTTTTCTTGTATTTAAAGAGTGACCAATAGGGCTTTACCTAGTTCTAGACGTAGTTGTCAGGGAAAACTCTAAATAACTATACTAGTATATATACAGTTGATATATGACAAGTATTTTTAAAAGGTATGAAATAAGACTAACCATGCGTAGCTTTCCACAATACAGTTATGTATATTAAAGCATATAAAATAAAGCGGATAAACACTTACCCGTTGTAGAGCTTCCCTGTACAGGGAGAGGCCCAAATTTTAACAGTGATTGCACTGTTGTTTTGACTTTGTACAGGGACTTATACATGTGACTGAGGCCCAAAGAAATGTTTTTTGTACAAAGGGATGGGTCTTACATTCTCTTAAGAGGCCCAAAAAGTTTTGAAGAAAATAAATGGGACTTACAACACGAGTATAGGCCCATATGATCATTTGTTTGAAAGATGGCGATCGCGCCGAGGTTTGAAAACACAGTGGGACTTATACAATGACTGAGGCCCAAATTATGTTGGTTTTCAAAAGGGGGTTGGGTCTTACACTCTATTATAGGCCTAAAAGTGATTAAAGAAAAGAAATGGGACTTATAGTTCGAGGAGATGCCCAGATGATTCTGTTAAAAAGGCGACGACCGCGCCGAACTTTTGAAAATATACAGAGAGACTTATACAATATGTGAGGCCCAAAATTGTTTATTTACAAAGGGATGGGACTTACACTCTATCAAGAGGTCCAAAAAGTTTGAAAAAGATTTGTTTAGGGTGATTAAGATCAAAACCCTAAATTAATTTCAAAATGTATTTTAATTAAATAAAAATTTGATTAAAATGATTAAACTTATCAAACATGTGTGAAAAACAAGTTGTGATCTTGGATTAATGTTTGAAAAATCATGTTTTTATCCACAAAATGATTGGAAACCATTTAAGTTTGGAAAATCAAGAAGAAAAAGATATTTTAAATGTTAAAAAACAAATAAAAATTAATTCTTTGCAAAAATATCAAATATATGAAATAAATAAGATTTTTGGGAAATTTTTGTAAAATGAAATATTTTAACATTTTTGTGAATTATTAAAGAAAGAATCAACTCAAAATCATTAAAAACTAGAGAGAAATTAATTTTTGAATCAATTAAATAATATCACAAAAATTCAAATATTTAAAAATTCAAAAAAGGGCCCCAAGAACACCAAGTTCTTGCTCGCGCCCTCTTTTTCTTCAGATTTGCATTTTGCCCTCAATCTCACTGATTATTTGATGAAATCACACAATCCACATATCAGTCTACTCGTTTTCACCTCACGCTCTTGTCTATGGTCTTTAATTTCATTTATTTTAAGCATGGAATAAGAAATCAAGACAAAACCTCAAGAACCCTAAATTCTGCATGAAGGCTGGGAATTTTGATGCACGATTCATACAAAGCAATTAATTGAGGGGAAACCCTCCATACATGATTATGAACATATGGCAAAATTATTGTGCGAGGAAATATGCATGAATCATCAAATGACCAAGTTTAGGCTTACTTGAAGGTCGTGGCAGCAAGAACAATTTGATTTTTGAGTTAGAGATGTTACAGATGAGTTGTGATGATCTGAACAGCTTCCCTACACCATATGGAATGTGTTTGAATGCTTGGAGTGATTGGAAATGGATTGGAACAGGTTATGGCACCTCAACTGCAACTATGTTGAAAGCTTGAGCAATTGGCTGGTGATTTTGTGAAATTGGCGCTCCAGGTGTTGTTTAAGTGTTTGGATCACTTCTATATGATGTTTATGAGGTGTGTGTGTGTGATTGGTTTAGTTGGCGTTGTTCTCAAACTCAAAACCCGATAGTGACTTACTTTAGAAGGCAATTTTGGAAGTGAGAAGGTGATTTTGAGGAAAGCATCAGTTTGGGTGCTTTGGTGTACTCAAACTGATCACAAATGAGCTCTATTTATAGTAGAGTAAGTTTGTTTTGCAAGGAATAGGGTATGGCAACTGGTACATGTCTGTGGCCAATTGGATCACTTTGGAATCTCAAATCTCCTCTAGCCATTGACTAGAGGTTAGAGCATAGGCCTATGTGTCTTTGGTTCAGAGTTTATCCTTGACTCATTCAGTTGGAATAGGCCTAGTTCATGCCACCTTGGTGCATCCATTGAATGCTTGGAAACAAAATTGGAGTCTTGGCCTCCTTTAGGCTTTTTAGGTTTGGCATGCTACTTGTAGTTCCGAAGACTTGGGAGGCTTATGGATAAGTGTTTGTTCCTCCTTGGTCTCCCCCTGAGGTGTGCAGATGGATAAACTTGTTTGTCATTTGCACAAATTTTTCAAATCGAGCCTTTGTACACAAATCTTCCTTGCCAAGCAGTTTGCATCAAGGCACATTGCAGCCACCATAACTCTTAGCTCAGATGGAATTTGATGGAGTTCTTGGACATTTTGGAAAGCTCTTATATGACACAACTCATGTGTGATCATATTTTGTCTTGAAACTTTTTGGGTCCAAGTGAAAAATTCCCCTACATTTTGAAAAAAAGCAAGACAAATTCTGACTTAGTGAAAATTTCACTAAGTGTTGGAAAAAGTGACATTTCATGTTTTCAGCCATTTTGATCACTCCATAACTTAAAATCCATGAGGAATTGGAATGAGGTGTAGTTGACACTTTTAAAGTATGCTATGAGAGCTACAAATCCATCTTTGGACCAGCCAAAATGGTTGCTTGGATCTCAAGTTATGATCCTTGGAAGTTGGTACCCTAGCCACTTTGTTCCATAACTTAGAAAAATTCTAAGTTTTTATGGTTACCCCTTTTACAAGTTATCCCACTTTCTTTGATTTTTCTTGATGAATGATGATTCAAATCACACATTAACATTGTTTTAGGGTTAAAGAACCATAATTATGAAAAATCTCAAAAAGTCAAACTTGACTTTTGTGCACAGTCGACTTTTTATCAGATGAATTCCAAACTGTGCGATCCTTTGTGAAATCAAGTCCTTGACCTAAATCAAACTTGATGTATATGTTCCATAGGTGTTATAGGGTGTATTGAATCATGTCCCAAGGGTTGGGAGCATTTCCTGGTCAAAAGTCAAAGGTACAATTGACTTTTCCTTCGAAACCCTAATTGTGGTCCTGATGAAATTAAAACTTGTGGATCAAGCTTCTTGAATCAATCCATTGTTGCAAATGGATCAATGTAGTGTATTGGAGACCCTCAAATCATGTATTGAGGTGTTAGCTCATGTTTTGTCCCAAAAGTCAACTTAGGGGTGAATTAGGTCAAGAAACTCTAATTCCTTATTTTTTTTGGTGAATGCATCCCCTGAGGTCAAATCCACTTAATGATTGGGTCCATGAGGTCCCTTGGAGTATCTTGGGTTATGTTTTGAAGCATTGGCTCATGCCCAGAGGAAAAATTCCATCTGGAGGCCTCAGTCGACCAAAACCCTAATTTGGTGACACTGGCGATCTTGAGGCTTAATCCACTTGGAATGCTGCAACCTTGTGCTTGGTTCTTAATGTGGGAGTCCTCTTGATCCTTTATGGATGTTTTGAGAGGTTAGACAAGTTGAAGATCATGTCATTTCTTGATTGATCCTTTGTCTAAGAGCTCTAAGAGGGCTTGAAACCATACTCTTTGATAGTAGTGAATGCTCAACCATCTATGAGGAGATTGATGAGGCAGAAAGGTACATCCATATTGTGATGATGATTTGCACAATGATGGGAAATCTTAGTGGTCAAAATTTGGGGTATGACACAAGTTCTTTAGAAAGAGGACATGGAGGTGAACAACTTTCATGTTTGAAACTTCTTGAGAGAAGGCTTGGAATATAGTGAAATTTGGACATGAAAACTGACCCAACACATTGGCCTAGGGTTTGGCACGCGGGCCTGGTCATGACCTGGGAAAATTGTTTCAAGGCTTGTCATCCATGTTCATCACACAATAACTTGAGCTATAGAACTCCAATTGAAAAGTTCTACATATGCTTGGAAATCTGAGATGGAGGAGAACAACTTTCATGTTCAACAATTTTGTATTTGAAGCTTGGAACCATTAGAAAAAAAGCTTGCAAGTTGATTAAAAACATGACTTGAGATGCCTTGGCAACTTAGGCAAGTTGCCTAACTTTCACCCAAGAACCTCCAACTTTGAGACACCATAAATTTTGACTCCTTGATCCAATGGAAGAGTTCTACATATGCTTGGAAAGCTTGAAGAACAAGGAATAACTTTCATGTTTGAAGAATTTTAATTTGAGGTCAAGAAACCCATGAAGCCTTGGCTTAAAGTTGGTGCAAAACCTATATTTTAGGACTTAGAAAAATTCTATGTATGAGTGCCAAAACATGATTTCTTCCAACTTTGATCATCCATAACTTCAAATCCTTACATTGTTTGAACTTGGTTTCTTCTACAAACTTGTAGTATGGAATGTCCTCTTTAAAATGAGTACTAGTTTGCTCCATTTGGCTAAAAAATGAGTGAGATATGATCCTTGAAAGATGGCTAAAAATCATGATTTCCACACTTAGAAAAATTCATCCAAAACCCTAATTTTCCAAATCTTCTAATTTTATTGTTCCAAATTGATTTTCCTTAATCTAACCACATGAGATCATGGAATATGACTTGAAATGTTCATGGTTGACCAAAAAACTCAAAGGTTGACTTTTTGGAGCCTTAGTTGACTTTTGATCAGATGAATTCAAAACCTCTCCCATTCACTTAGGAAGTCCTTGAAATGAGTTGTGTTGAACCAAAAGGCATCTTAGGAACCCTTGAAGTGTATGAGGACCTGTTTTGTTGATCTCTATCTCAAATCTTGATTAATTAGAGCTTTTCCTTTCTTGCACAAAACCCTAATTCCACAAAAGAAACAAAACCACAAAGCTTGATAGTTTGGTTAGCTATGTGAAGATGATTGACCTATAATGCTCATGCAAATGATGATGAAATATAAGGGGGTAAAATTTTGGGCATGACATAAGGGATTATCACTAGATCAAAGGAGGTGGTATCTAACTCTTGTTTTGTTTCTAAGATTAAACCCAAGAATGTGAAAGAGGCTTTAACTGATGAATTCTGGATCAATGCCATGAAAGAAGAATTAAGTTAGTTTAAGAGGAATGAAGTTTAAGATTTGGTTCCTAGGCCTGAAGTAACAAATGTCATTGGTACAAGGTGGGTCTATAAGAATAAATTTGATGAAATTGGAGTTGTCACCAGAAATAAGGCTAGACTTATGGCTCAAGGATACAAACAAATTGAAGGAGTGGATTTTGATGAGACTTTTGCTCCAGTTGCTCGTCTTGAATCCATAAGACTTCTGCTAGGAGTGGAATGTTTACTAAAGTTCAAGCTATTTCAGATGGATGTGAAAAGTGACTTCTTGAATGGGTTATTGAATGAAGAAGTGTATGTTGAACAACCAAAGGGGTTTATTGATCCTACTTTTCCAGACCATGTATTCAAACTGAAGAAATATCTTTATGGACTAAAGCAAGCCCCTAGGGCTTGGTATGAAAGGCTGACTTAATTTCTTATCAGTAATGGGTACATGAAAAAAGGAATAGACAAGACTCTGTTTGTTAAAGAAAGGGATGGAAAACTCATGATTGCTCAGATATATGTGGATGACATTGTATTCGGTGGAATGTCAGACCATATGGTCCAGCATTTTGTGAAACAGATGCAATCTGAATTTAAGATGAGTCTTGTAGGTGAATTAACATATTTTCTTGGACTTCAAGTGAGACAGATGGATGATTCTATCTTCATCTCTCAAAGTAAGTATGCCAAGAACATATTGAAGAAGTTTGGAATGGAGAATGCTAGTCACATGAGGACACCTGAACCTACTCATTTGAAGCTCTCTAAAGATGAAAATGGTGTTAATATAGATCAAAGTCTGTACATAAGCATGATTGGTAGCCCATTGTACTTCACAACTAACATACATGACTTCACATTTGCTGTTGGTGTTTGTGCAAGATATCAAGCTGAGCCTAAAACTAGTCACATCAATCAAGTAAAGAGGATTCTAAAGTATGTCAATGGTACAAGTGACCATGGTATGTTTATTCTCATGGTTCTGATGCCATGCTTGTTTGATATTGTGATGCTGGTTTGGTGGGTAGGTAGTGCTGATGATAGGAAAAGCACTTCAGAAGGGTGTTTCTTCCTAGGGAACAATCTTATATCTTGGTTTAGCAAGAAGCAGAATTGTGTGTCCCTATTTGTAGCGAGCGATTTTGGACGCGGTTCTTAAGCGCTGGTCGCTCTCTGCGGTTGAGCTTAAACTACAGGTCGATTCATTTTTTATCCTATTGTGAGCTGAATAAGGAAGGGAAATAGATGTCTCCAATTAACCCTGCTTACATACTGAGTTTAAACAGCGGTCTGTTAGGTTACGAATGCCAACAATGTGGGGGGGCCTTTGTACTGGTTATTTGTATTTTCGCCAATACTGTTTTCTTTCTTTTTAGGACTTTCTAGCGGGGAACAAGGATTAGGATGTTAGGACTGATGCTTTTGAATTACTGCTTTTTGATTGATGGAGATATGGGATTTGGTTTTTTGTTGATTGCGCTCGCTAAGATCTTTTCTTTCGATCTTATGCCTACGTATTCCCGTTTACCGAAACAGGAAAATCAGAGCGTTCGTAGTTCCTCCTATTCTATGGGAGGAAATGGGTGTTTTTGGTGTCTTGTTTAAAGCCCAAGACGTGAAGCGAAAGGTGATTTGTATCTTGATCAAAGCCCAAGATGTGAAGCTGAAAGGTCTATTTGTGTCTTGTTCAAAGCCCAAGACGTGAAGCTGAAAGGTCTCGGCTTTAGAGAGAATTTGTCATCTCTAAAGAGGGGAGAAGGAGAATTACTTTAACTGGGATACGCAGATCCGAGCAATGCCATAATTTCCAAAGAAAGGGTTTTAACCTGAAGGAGAAGACTTTAACTTAGTGTAGAGTAACGCCATCTTTCCTTAGGAATTCCTCATGCTAAAAGAAGGACAGTGGCATGGATGTAGATGATCCAGAGGCTTGCCGCTTACAGCGATTAGATGAAGGGAAAGGAGTTGTTGATGTTTGTGTACTGTGAACGAGGCACAGTTTTGATGCTAAAAGGTTGATTGGATCAACTAGTGGTTTTCTTATACAAAGCCTAAGAGGAGGCTATTTTGTGTCCCGTACAAAGCCCGAGAGAGAGGCTAAAAGTTTTTGACCCGACGATGGAGTCTTTGTGTCTCGTACTAAGCCCGAGATGGAGGCTATGGTTTGTTTGACTCAACGAGGGAGTCTTTATGTGTCTCGTACGAAGCCCGAGAGAGAGGCTAAAACGTTGTTTTGACTCCGCTGGGGAGAATCATTGTACAAAGCCCAAGAGGAGGCTAAGGTTACTGTGTCAGTTAAGTGACAGGTCCAGTATACTGATTTTGAAAGAGAAAATCAGTTCTTATATGAGCATCACTGTACTCGTGGGTTAGGTCTGAGGATCGGGGTTGTTTCCTTTTCTTCGGGGAACCTGGAAATCCAAAGGGTATTGAGACTGTCCGAGTCTGCGGGTTTCCTTCCTATTTAACGAAGGGGTCACTTGAGAATGTCTTTGAGACTCAAGGAAGTTAGACTGTCCAAGTCTAGAGTTTTATCTTTTGTATTATGCTTTGAGAAATAGTAGTAGACTCTATGAAAGGACTGTTCTATGAGGATGACTAGGTTCTGTTCCTATACCTCTAGGAGGTCGTCGGGACAATTTGTACGAAGCCCAAGAGGAGGCTGGAAACTTTTAAGAAGCCGACGAGTCCTTGTACGAAGCCCAAGAGGAGGCTATCATTCCCGGAGGAAGAGATCATTATACGAAGCCTAAGAGGAAGCTGTGAATACTTCTAAGAAGCCGTAGGGTCCTTGAATAATGCCCAAGAGAAGGCGGGGTTGCTTTTAGGAAGCCTGTGGGTCCTTGAACAATGCCCAAGAGGAGGCCGATGCTTTTAAGAAGCCCGTGGGACTATCATCTCCTTTCCATTAGGAGAGACAACTCTTTTAAAGATAAAAACCACTGGTAAACGTGCGAGGTTTACTATCCAGCGACTTTTAGCTTTTAAAGAGGGTTCCTTAGTTAAGGTCCAAGATTATGACCGTAGTGGGTACCCAAACCCCGAGACATTCAAGGCAAGCTATCCACGAGGAATAGATCAAGTCAGGAAAATTCGAGAATTTGGAAGAAACTCAAAGATGCCATTCACGGAGAATACATTCATCTTGGGGAGTAGAGCTTCTTGACGATTCCTAAGGAGGACAGCCGAAGAGAAGACTGTATCTGGTGCTCCTATTGGGGATCTAGGCGTCTATTTCTACGAATAAACGAAACGGCGTCACCTAGTTCTAGACGTAGTTGCCGGGGAAACTCGAAATATCTATACTATTATTACACAGTAGATATGAGTTTATGAAAGGAGACTTACAGTGAGCAGCCCCACAATACAGTTTATAATATGAAAGCAGTAAACGAAAGCAATAACCACTTACTCGGTTGTAGTGCTTCCATACTGTTTGGTTAGTTGTTCAACAAAGAAAGATTGAAAACAACAGTATATTCAAAATCAAAGGAGAAAGTGCTTTGAAAAAGAAAGATTTGGGGCTTACAGCTCAAGGAGAGGCCCAGGGTTTTATCAGTGAGCGCACTGTTTGACTTTGTACAGCGGGACTTATACAAGTGACTGGGGCCCAAAATGGTTTTCTGTACAAAGGGATGGGTCTTACACTCTCTCAAGAGGCCCAAAAAGGTTTAAAGAAAAAAAAGAGTAGGGCTTATAACACGAGGGTAGGCCCAAATGATTTTTCGTTTAAAAATGGCGATCGCGCCGAGGTTTTCTTTTAACGCAGAGGGACTTATACAATAAGTGAGGCCCAAGATGTTTTGGTTAAAAGGGGGATTGTGTCTTACACTCTAATAGAGGCCCAGAGTGTTTTGAACGGGTCTTATAGCTCAAGGAGAGGCCCAGATGATTTTTTTTATTTTAAACGGGCGACGATCGCGTCGTTTACTTGTACAGAGGGACTTATACAATGAGTGAGGCCCAAAAAGGTTTTGTACAAGGGGGGATGGGTCTTACACTCTCTCAAGAGGCCCAAAAAGTTTGAAAATGATTTATGAGGGTTGAATTAATCCAAAACCCTAATTTGTTTTCAAAATGTATTTAATTGAATAAAAATTCAATTAAAATGATCAAAAATTGTTTAACACATGGAAAACAAATTGTGATCTTGGATTAATGCTTCAAAAATTAAGTATTGACCTACAAAATAATTAGAAAGCATTAAAAGTTGCAAAATCAATGTAGAAAAAATATTTAAAATGCCAAAAACAATCAAAATATTAATTCTTTACAAAAATATCAATTATATGAAATAAATAATATTTTTGGGATTTTTTGGGAAAATAAAATATTTTAACATTTTTGTGGATTATCAAAAAAAGAATCAACTCAAAATCATTAAAACTCAGAGAGAAATTAATTTTTGAATCAATTAAACAAAATCACAAAATTCAAATATTTGAATTTCTAAAAATGGCGCCAAGAACAAGCTGAAGAACACGCGCGTGTTCTTGGTTTCTCAGATTTGCATTTTCTATCCAATCTCCATGAATATGTAATCATATCATGCAATCCACATATCATTATGCTCGTCTCAATCTCACGATCATGTCTATGTACTTTAATTTCATTTAAATTAAACATACAACAAGAAATCACGAAGAGACCTCAAGAACCCTAATTTCTGCATGAAGGCTAGGATTTTTGATACACGATTCAAACAATGCAATTAATTGAGGGAAAACATTCCATGCATGATTATGAACATATGGCCAAATTATTGTGCGAGGAAATATGCATAGATTGAGAGATGACCAAGCATATGCTTACCTCCAAGCCGTGACAGCAAGTGCAATGTGATTTTTGATTTGGAGGTGTTACAGATGAGTTGTGATGATCTGAACAGCTTCCCTACACCCTATGGATTGTGTTTGGATGGTTGGACTTGATTGAAATTGGCTGGATCATTTTGTGGTACCTCAGCTGCACTTTGGTTAAAACCTTGAGCAACCAGCTGATGATTTTGTGAAATTGATGTTTCAGAAGTAATCTAAGTGTTTGATCAGCTCATATGTGATGTATATGAGGTGTGTGAGTGATTGGTTTGATTGGAATTGCTCTCAAACTCAAAACCCGATAGTGACTTGCCTTAGAAGGCAAAATTGGAGTGAAAGAAGAGATTTTGAGGAAAGCATCTGTTAGATGGCTTTGGTGTACTCAAACTGACCACAATTGAGCTCTATTTATAGTAGAGCAAGTTTGTTTTGCAAGGAATAGTGCAGGCAGCTGGTAAGTAGGTTTGGCCAATGTTGGCAAATGAAAATCCAAGTCTCCTCTAGCCATTGACTAGAGGTTAGGGCACAGAGCTTTGGTTCCCTTGGTCTTGGATAAGTCTTGACTGATTTCATATGAGAATGGCTCAGTCCATGCCACCTTGATGGTTCCATTGAATGCCTCATTCCAAATTTGAAGTCTTGTCCCTATTTTGGCCATTCTAGGTTCAACATGCTATTTCTTGTTCCATGGACTTTGGAGGCTTGACTCAGTGATTGTCCCCTTTAGATTCAATCCTCTGAGGTGTCCAAGTGGATAGGAGCAATTGAATTTGGCTGATTTTGGCAAATCGACCAAAGTTGCAAATTCTGCCTTGCCTTGACAGATTTTAGCAAGGCAACTTGCCAATGTCATATCTCATGGTGTAAGTTGAATTTGGCAATGTTCTTGGCCATTTTGGAAAGCTCTTACATGTTACAACAACTGTTTGAACAAGTTTGGTTTTGATCTCTTTTGATTCCAAGTGAAAAATCCCCCTACATTTGGCAAAAAGTGAGGCAGAATCTGACTTAGTGAAAATTTCACTAAGTGTTGGAAAAAGTGACTTTTTCACTTTTCAGCCACTTTGATCACTCCATAAATCAAAATCCTTAATGAATTGGAATGACTTGTAGTTGAAGTTTTTGTAGGTGATAATGAGGGCTACAAATCCATCTTTGGATGAGAAAAAATGGCCTTGTGGTTTAGGAGTTATGGTCCTTCAAAGTTGGTACCCTTGCCACTTTATTTTTAACTTAGAAAAATTTCTAAGTTTTATGGTTACCCCTTTTACAAGTTATCTCACTTTTCTTGATTTTTCTTGATGAATGATGATTCAAATCATACATTAACATCATTTTAGGGTTAAAAATCCATTTTGGTGAAAAATCTCAAAAAGTCAAAGTTGACTTTTGTGCACAGTTGACTTTTTATCAGATGAATTCCAAACTGTGCAATTCTTCAGGAAATCATGTCCTTGACCTAAATCAAACTTGATGGACATGTTCCATGGGTGTCATAGGGTATATTCAATCATGTATTAGGGTTTGGGAGCATGTCTTGGTCAAAAGTCAAAGTTACAGTTGACTTTTCCCTTAAAACCCTAATTGTGGTGCAGATGGAATTGAGACTTGTTGCTCAAACTTCTTGGATTAATCCATTGTTCCAAATGGATCAATATGGTATATTGGAGACCCTCAAATCATGTCTTGAGGTCTTGGCTCATGATTTGTCCCAAAAGTTAACTTAGGGGTGAATTAGGTCAAGAAACCCTAATTCCTGATTTTTGATGAATGCATCCCTTGAGGCAAAATTGACTTGATACACGGGTTCATGAGGTCCATGAAGTATATTAGGTTATGTTTTGGATCAATGGCTTGTGCCCAAATGAAATTTTTCATCTGGAGGCCCTGGGTGATCAAAACCCTAATTTGGTGACACTGGCGATCTTGAGGCTTGATCCACCTAGAAGGGAGCAACCTTGTGCTTAATCCTTGAAGTGGGAGTCCTTTTGATCCTTTGAGGATGTTTAAGAGATTAGACAAGTTGAAAATCAAGTCATTTCTTGATTGAGCCTTTGTCTAAAGCTCAGAGAGGGCTTGAAACCCTAATTTTGATTGTAGTGGATGCTCACCCATCTTTGGGGAGACTGATGAGGCATAAAGGTACATCCATATTGTGGTGATGATTTGCACAATGATGGGAAACTTTAGTGGTCAAAATTTGGGGTATTACAGATGCCCCTATTTAATCTTCTTGGACCCGAAGGTGTGAATGACGAAGGTGTTCGGGCATTCGGGGTGCAAGAGGATTAAATATCGGAATACCCGAAATTTTGATGGTGGTTATGAATGGTAGCTTACGCATTCATCTTCTTTAGCTAAGTGATGATGCTTAGAAAAGGTAAACTTCCCCTCGATCCTGGTCTCCTACCAAGGAACTGGTCTCAGTTTTCTTTTTTTATCAACTTCCCCTCGTTCCTGGTTTTCTACCAAGGAACTGGTCTTAGTTTCTGATTTAAACTTCCCCTCGATCCTGGTTTCCTACCAAGGAACTGGTCTTAGTTTCCTTTTGTCAATAAACTTTCTTGACAAGGGACGCTATTCGTAGCGGCTTTCCTTCAAACTTCTCGCCGAATTTTCCTGGGGAGATGCCATTTGAGTGGAAAAAGTTTTGATGTCAGACTTGCTGGGGAACCCATTCGTCTGAATTGTAGAGGTACACAAACTTCTCTGTTTCGGAGACGCCATTTGTCGATTCTACTGGGGAAAGCGAGTCTCTTGAGAGACTATTTTCGTTTGGGGTTACATCAGAATTTTCTCGGGATCTTCCCGGAGAAATGCCATATGATGGGATCCAATTTTGAGGTGCCAATGACCTTCTCATCAGTGGTTTTTTCGGAGCAAAACTGGCGTGCTGCCGAATCTCTGATCACGAGGCTTTCTCTGTGGATTTTCCTTAATCCGGGAAAGCAAGGATATCATCTTCAATGGCGAAGAGTGATGTTTATTGAAAGTTTTCTCTGGCTTTTCAGAGGTTCAAGTTATCAAAGTGGTCAAGGACCAACTTCTTTCCAGAATTAAACTGGAAGCGAGGTTGTTCAGACACAATATTTCCTGACGAGGCAAGAACTGACAACTCGATTGAGAGGACTTCTACCACTAGGGGACAAGACCGACTAGAGTGATAGTGATGCAATATGAAATGTGAATGCAAATAAAAAATGCATGATGTATGTATGTATATGCTGACAAAACAGACGCGACATACAGACTAATGGATGAACACAGTTGGATACTCGGCCATCGCGGGGCGAAGAAGTACCGTTGATTCAAAATAGCAATTCTACCTTGCTTAGGAGAGATAGTCCCGTTGGGAGCTATGTTGATCGGGCTTAGGAGATGAGAACTCGGCCGAGGATGTCAGACGAAACATGGTCTCTGACATTATTGATCCTTCATTCAGGAGTACTGGTCTAGAAGGAGTACTTTGATTCTGCACTTTGAAGTTCGCTTACTTCGGGAGAAGCGATCGATGTTCTTCTGATGTTCAACAATCAAAAGAAATGCCATCTTTAATTTAAAAGCAGAAAAAGTTTAACAAGTAGATTTATTTTTGTTTTATTTCAAGAATCGCTGATTAAGTTTAAACAACGTCGTTCTGTAAAGCTAAAACAAGTAAAGAATTACAAACACAAGCACAAGGGCTCAAATTTTATTGATAAGATGGAGATCAGCCAAACGCGTGATTCCAAAGAGTATATACAAAGTTAGAAAATGGTAATTTACAGGGAAAAGGGCTACGTTGAAACATAACGACCACTATCCTTCTACCAACTTTGAGTTTGGGACATCCTGAGCTTCCGTCGAAGATGACCTTTGACTGGAGATCTCCTCCGATAAATGATGCAACTGCTGTTGCTGCTGAGGGACTTGCCTCTGTTGAACATAGTTACTTGCCATTATCCCTAACTTTTGCCTGGATTGTACTATGAGATTTCCAATCCATCGAGATGATTTTTTTTATTTTGTCTCTAACTTTTGCCTGGACCACCCTTTCGGGTTTTCAATCCACCGAGACGTTTTTTTTTTAGTTTAGGCGAAGTATTTCTTGACTACATCAACATTCGTGGGGTAGGAAAATTCCTCTCCGTCCATGGTTGCAAGTCTCAAGGCGCCGCCTGAGAAAGCTTTTGTGACCACATAGGGGCCATCATAATTCGAGGTCCATTTGCCCCGAGAATCAGTGAGAAAAGATTGTATCTTCTTGAGCACGAGGTCTCCTTTTCTGAAGATACGAGGTCGGACCTTTTTGTCAAACGCCCTCTTCATTCTCTATTGATACAACTGACCGTGGCATAGTGCCGTGATTCGCTTCTCTTCGATCAGGTTCAGTTCGTCGTGTCGACTTTGACACCATTCAGCTTCGGTGAGCTTAGCTTCCATCAATACCCAGATTGATGGGATCTCTACTTCTATGGGGAGCACTGCTTCCATGCCATATACTAGAGAGAAAGGGGTTGCCCCTGTTGAAGTGCGGACAGATGTGCGATAACCGTGAAGAGCAAAGGGTAGCATCTCTTGCCAATCTTTGTAGGTTACAACCATCTTTTGAATGATCTTCTTGATGTTCTTGTTAGCCGCTTCTACCGCTCCGTTCATCTTGGGTCGGTAGGGAGATGAGTTATGGTGTTCGATCTTGAACTCCGCACACAACTCTTTCATCATCTTATTGTTCAAGTTAGATCCATTATCAGTAATGATCTCGCTTGGAACACCATAACGGCAGATGATATTGTTTTTGATAAATCGGACCACCACTTGTCAGGTTACATTGGCGAATGACGCTGCTTCGACCCACTTGGTGAAATAGTCAATGGCTACCAGGATGAACCGATGTCCGTTCGAAGCCTTGGGCTCAATCATGCCAATCATGTCGATTCCCCATATGGAAAAAGACCATGGGGAAGAAAGAACTTTGAGATGCGTTGGCGGTACATGGATTTTGTCAGAGTATATCTGACACTTATGACACTTCCTCATGTACTTGTAGCAGTCAGATTCCATGGTCAACCAGTAGTACCCTGCTCTTAGAATTTTTCTCGCCATTGTGTGTCCGTTGGCATGAGTGCCAAAGGATCCTTCATGAATTTCTTTCATGAGCATGTTTGCTTCTGGTTTGTCGACGCATCGGAGCAAGACCATGTCAAAATTTCTCTTATAGAGAGTATCACCGCTCAGGAAGAAGTTTCCAGCCAATCTTCTTAGGGTTTTCCTATCTTTTCTAAGTGCCCCAGATGGGTACTCTTGTTTCTGAAGGAAGCATTTGATATCGTGATACCAAGGTCTGTCGTCTATGACTGCTTCAATCGCGAAGATGTAAGCGGGCCGTTCAAGGCGCATTATGTCGATCTTAGGTATGTCATTCCATTGACCTACACTAATCATGGAAGAGAGAGTGGCTAATGCATCAGCCATGTGATTCTCATCACGAGGGATGTGATGAAAGTCGACTCTGTTGAAGAAGGGTAACAACCTCCTTGCATAGTCTTTGTAAGTAATCAATCCTGATTGGTATGTGTTCTAATCTCCTCTTATCTGGTTAATAACCAGGGCTGAGTCACCATATACGTCCAAGTTTTTGATCCTTAAATTAATCGCTTCCTCGAGACCCATAATACATGCTTCGTATTCGGCCTCGTTGTTTGTACATTTGAACGTAAGTCGAGCGGTGAAGGGAATGTGGGAACCCTGAGGGGTAACAATGATTGCCCCAATTCCATTTCCATAATGATTAACTGCTCCGTCAAAGATAAGTCCCCACTGGGAACCTGGTTCTGGCCCTTCACTGGGTAGCGGTTCATCGCAATCTTTCATCTTTAGATACATGACATCTTCGTCTGGGAAGTCAAACCCGATTGATTCTTGATCGTCAATCAGTTGATAAGCCAAATGATCGGCTAAAATACTTCCTTTAACGGCTTTCTGAGCGTGGTACTCTATGTCATATTCTGATAGCAGCATCTGCCAACGGGAAATCCTTCCCGTGAGAGCAGGTTTTTCGAAAACGTACTTGATTGGATCCATTTCGGAAACCAACCAAGTAGTATGACAAATCATGTACTGGCGAAGACGTTTGGCTGCCCAAGCCAAAGCGCAATAAGTTTTCTCAAGCATTGTGTACCGAGTCTCGCAGTCGGTGAATTTCTTGCTTAGATAGTAAATGGCAGACTCTTTCCTTTTGGTTTCGTCTTGTTGGCCAAGTACACATCCCATTGAGTCCTCTAGGATTGTGAGGTAAATGATCAGTGGTCTTCCTTCCACTGGAGGTGATAGAATCGGAGGATTCAACAGATATTCCTTGATACTGTCGAAGGCGGTTTGGCAATCTTCTGACCAAACGCAATCCTGGTTCTTTTTGAGTAACTTGAAGATCGGCGCGCATGTCGCGGTCATAAGGAATATGAATCTGGAGATGTAGTTCAAATGTCCCAGGAATCCTCTGACTTGTTTTTCAGTTTTCGGAGAAGGCATTTCTTGAATGGCCTTGACCTTGTCAGGATCAACTTCAATTCCTTTCTGGCTGACGATGAACCCTAGTAGTTTCCCCGAACGGACACCGAAGGTGCACTTGTTGGGATTCAAGCGGAGCTTGAATTTTCTTAGACGTTCGAACAATTTTGACAGATGTTCAACGTGCTCATCCTCTGTTCTTGATTTTGCAATCAAATCATCGACATATACCTCGATTTCTTTGTGTATCATGTCATGAAACAGAGTAGTCATGGCCCTTTGATAGGTTGCCCCGGCATTCTTCAAACCGAATGGCATTACCTTATAACAAAAGGTACCCCATGGGGTAATGAACGAAGTTTTCTCCATATCTTTCGGCGCCATTTTGATCTGGTTATAGCCCGAGAATCCATCCATGAAGGAGAATACTTTGAACTTTGTTGTGCTGTCAACCAGCATGTCAATGTGTGGTAAAGGAAAGTTGTCCTTTGGACTTGCCCTGTTCAGATCTCTGTAATCGACACACATTCTAACCTTTCCGTCCCTTTTGGGAATGGGTACGATGTTGGCTAACCATTGAGGATATTCAGATGTTGCGAGGAAACCCGCGTCGATCTGTTTCTGTACCTCCTCTTTGATTTTGATGGCCATGTCCGGGTGAGTGCGTCTCAACCTTTGCTTTACTGACGGACATTCCGATCTTAGCGGTAAGTGATGTTCCACGATGCTGGTATCTAACCCTGGCATATCCTGATAGGACCAAGCGAATACATCGGGGAATTCTTTGAGAAGCTTTATCAAACCCTCTCTGGTAGTTGGACTGAGCAGTGCCCCAATCCTGATTTCTTTTCTCTCTTGCTCTGAACCCAAGTTTACCGTTTCCAACGGTTCTTTGTGAGGTTCAATGGACCTTTCCTCTTGTCTGAGTAGTCGGGAGATCTCTTCTGGAATTTCGTTGTCAACTTCTTCTTCAGCCCCAAATACCGAGAACTCAAAGTCGGGAGAAGGCATCGGATCGTATGTTTCAACTGGGTTTAAAACAAGCAATCTGCATGACGTGATGATTCGTGTTTAGAAGAGATAGAGAGAAATGCAAGTGTGTGCAGTGTTTTGATTTACTGCTTGTTTTTATTATTGAATGTTTTTTTTTTATGATTACCATTTTCTGAAAAAGCAAAAAGAGAAAACAGCAATTAATGCGGAAATTACAGGACGACGTTATTTTATTAATGAACAAGTAGAATCTTGAAACTACAGCCCTATAAAACAAAACTCTGTCGCTTTGGGCAAAGCGAAGAGGGAAATTTACAGAAAATGAGCCCTATCAAAATATCTGTTTCACCTGGGCAGGGTGAAAGGTTAAAGATGGCAATTACTTTGACTGGCGAACGACCTTCGGAATCTCAACAGCAACCCATTGGCGGCGAACTCCTTGGTGAATCACAAAGTTTGGCACCTTCCTTGATTTGTCTTCAGAAATAACGCTGATTTCTGGTGGAGCAGGATCATTGGAATCTGTTTCCCAGGCAGAATTGTCGTAGGAGGATTCCTCTGTTGCATTTTGCATAGCATTGGTGCTCTCAGCTGTATCTCTCCATCCAGTTGGCTGGATGTCTTCGAACCTGATACGAGAGCTTTCGGGAGCAGTGTACTTGACCATAAAGTCGTATTTTCCACTTGGTTGTCCCAGGGTGTCCCACACTTCTGTGGAATTGGAGGAATCATCCCTCTCGACGACGTTGACCTCGGGAAAAGCATAGTTGATGAATTCTAGTCCTGCAAACGTTGCGAATTCATCGTCATGTTGAGTAATTTCCGAATGACCTGAGTGTTGATCCCATGACATGGTGGGGACACAGGTATTCTGTTCAATGACGCTCAGCTGAGTTTCATTGTTCGGCTGACTTTCTTGCCCCAAGTCTCCTCGGTAAGGCTGCCACATTGGCAGGCCATCCATCGGGCCATAGTAATTGTGGTCAAAGTTGTCTTTCATCAGAGTGTCTTCCTCTAATGAATTTGGCGGAGCACGGCATCCTTCCGGATCACAATCTCCGTAGATCATTTCGACATCTGATCTTGGTATAAATCTCGGACTTTCTGTAGGAAAGCAAAAAGGCATAGGCACCTCTTCTTGAGACATATAGCCGTCCTTGTTAAGATAGGACTTCCATTCTTCATCTGTGTCAGAGGGATCTTCCTCATTGATAGCATGAACTGTCTGAGACACTGGGTGAAGAAAACCTCCACTGTGGAAGAAGTTTTGAAGGGGATGAAGACTTTCATCGTTGGCAGCTGTCTGGGTATAGGTTACAGAAAAACCAAGACCCTTCCTTGTTTTATTGTCAATGGGAATGACAAGCTGTCCCCATCCTGTCGTATCGGTACTCTCGACCGCTTTGATAGCATCTTTGTATGAAGAAATTGAAGTTCCTTCTTTGAACTAATTGTCCTTGCTCACCGATAGTGCTTGGAACTGAGTTCCAATAACCTCCTCGGGTTTCACACAAGTAGATGATGATAGGTTACTCACAAGCAAGGCTTGTTCCCCACAAACCGTGACAAGTTGATCGTTCTTGACGAACTTTAGCTTTTGGTGAAGGGTCGAAGTGACCGCTCCATCCTGTTGTATCCAAGGTCTCCCTAATAAACAACTGTATGTTGCCCGGATGTCCATGACCTGGAAAGTGATTTGGAAAGTGTGAGGACCAATAGTTATGGGAAGATCAACTTCGCCGATAACCGTTTTTCTGGATCCGTCGAATGCTTTAACGACGACCTCACTGACTCTCATCGGAGGGCCCTTGAATGATAATTGCATCAAAGTGGACTTTGGCATAACATTCAGGGCTGACCCTGTGTCTACCAGTACGTTGGCTAAAGCATCGCCCTGGCAGTTAACTGTAATGTTGAGCGCCATGTTATGACGGCGACCCTCTTCGGGTAATTCCTCATCACTAAATCCCAAATTGTTGCAGGAAGTGATGTTAAAGACAATACTATCGAACTGTCTGATTGTTACATCTTGTTCCACAAAGGCTTGCTCCAAGACTTTCTGTAGAGCCTCCCTGTGGGCTTCTGAACTGAGTAACAGTGATAATACCGAGATCTTTGAAGGAGTCTGTAACAGTTGATCAACAATGTTGTATTCACTCCTTTGGATGAGCTTTAGCATCTCATCTTTGTCTTTTGAAAAGTCGGGATTACTAGATTGACCGACTGGTGGATCAGGAATTTCTGCCTGAAGTTCCTTTTCTTTGTTGGATTCTCCAACCCCTCGGTTGAAGATTCGACCACTCCGTGTTACACGACTGATGTCTGCAATATTCACGACGGAGGGTAATGGAATTTCCTTTCCATTCTCGATTATTGTTGCACCGTATTTGTAAGGGATTGTGTTAGCTGATTCATACGGTAGTGGCCCCGGCAGATAGATGACTATGGGAACCTTCTGATTTTTCTGACCATCATAAGTAACCTTGATCCGTTCCCGGTTGGGAACTTTAGATTCGTCAAGTAGAGGAATGATGGCAAAAACATCCCTGGTCCTATGATGACCAGATATTGTGACAACATCCTCAACTTGATCGGCAAGGTAGTTCGGCGACCAAATGATGGGTCCTGAACCTGGATATGGAAGAATTTCTCCATGATCAACCTGACCCTGAAGAGCTGCTCTCACAAGGTAACACCCTTGGTTACTTTCCAAGCAGATGCTACAACTGTCATAGTTGTGTGGTGGTACCTGGCCACGCCCACTTTGAATACAATGTAACCTCACTAGGTTACCTTCCATTGATCAGACATCCTGACTTTGACGACGAGTAGGATTCCTGTTATTGATACTAATCTGCTGAGTATCTTCATCCATATAGATTGGCATCCACCAGTGATTTAACAAGTGCTGAAGTGCCTCCTGGACAAGGGTACAACCTCGATCATTTTCGCAACCCGCTTTACAATTTTGATAGTCATGTGATATCAAGAATCCAAGTCAGACCTGCTCAGCATGTAACTCTACCAGGTTGGTATTCATTACGCGGATATCGAAGATCTGAACCATGTTGATTTGATAGGAGTTCCTATCATGGTAGTCTTGGATCCATCCAAGATCCATCTGACGCTGGAGGGCCTCTTGTATGAAAGAGCATCCTTGTTTGTTTACCGAGAAAATCAGACAGGAAGTGTAATCGTGTCGCGGCAGATTATGATACTGGCTTTGCCTTGAGTGCATCGCCACCAAGTTGACATTCATCGCATGGATGTCGTGGTTTTGAATGACGTTGGAATTCGTGTAAACCATGTTAACTCCACGAACTCGGTGCTCTTGGATCCATCCAAGATCCATTTGTTCCTGTAGAGCTGCTTGCACCACAGAACATCCCTGGTTATCTTTAGAGCAGATATCACACTGGTGATAATTATGAGGTGGCACATGGCCATATCCACTCTGTCTACAATGCATCTTGACCAGATTGGTTTTTAACAAGAGTACATCGTGAATTTGATAGACATCGTTAGTCTCTTTCTCAATCAGATTGACAGCAGTTTTCTCATGTTGAGGTAGCGGGTTCGTGAGAACGTTAGGATTCGCATCTTTGAAAGATAAGAGCCTGCTCCCAAAAAGCTTTTGCACGTCGGACTTGAAATTGAGACAAGTCTCAATGTTATGCCCTGAACCTCCTTGATGATAAGGGCATGTTTAATCCGCTTTAAACCAAAAAGGTGGATTTTCCGGCACTGAAAGGGGAGACTTAGTTTGAATGTGCCCCTTAGCCAGCAGTAACGGAAACAGCTCTGCGTACGTTACGGGTATAGGATCAAATCCTGGTGGCCGTGTTGTACGGTTGTTGTTATATGGAGGATGAGCCTGCTGAAGAGGCTGTTGTGTCCTTTGTTGGTTAGGTTGGCTCTACGCAACCTGAGGTTGATACGTAGGAATAGGCGCAGGGCTGATAGCAGGAATTACAGCTGCTACCGGCTGATATCGACGCCTTTGCTTTTCGAGAGAGATATTCCCAATATCTTGCTCTTTTTTCTTAGGGAGAGCACTACCGTATTTTTTAGTACCGCTCGTCGATCCAGTGTCTTTTACCAAACGTCCTTCTCGGACGGCTTCCTCAAGACGTACGCCCATGCCGACCATCTCGATGAAATCACTGGGCGCACTGGCAACCATTCGGTCATAGTAAAATGAGCTTAAGGTCTTTAAGAAGATCTTTATCATCTCTTTTTCCTCAAGAGGTGGACAAATTTGAGCGGCAATTTCACGCCACCTTTGAGCATACTCCTTAAAGGTTTCTTTGTCCTTTTGTGACATCGATCTGAGTTGATCTCTGTCGAGTGCCATGTCCAAATTGTACTTGTATTGTTGGACGAAGGCAGTACCAAGATCTCTGAATGTACTGATCGTAGTACAGTTTAAACCCATGTACCATTTGAGTGCGGCACTGGTTAAATTATCCTGGAAGTAGTGAATCAGCAGGTCCTGATTCTCCGTCTGAGCTGACATCCGCCGAGCGTACATCACCAGATGGCTCTGAGGGCAAGAGTTACCCTTGTATTTTTCAAAGTCGGGCACTTGGAACTTGTGCGGGACTTTCACATTTGGGACCAAGCTGAGGTCCGCGGCGTCCTTTCCAAATAGATCCTGACCGCGAATGGCTTGCAGCTCTTTCTGCATTTCCAAGAACTGCTCCTGGAATTCATCCATTCTGTCAAACATAGTTTCCTTCTTACCAGAAGGTGTCTGTGGAATCTGTCCTTCTGGGACAGTGTGCACCACAGGGGGTGGTACCGTGACTACGGCAGTAAGTCTTGGCGCCTCCCGAAGTTTGTAACCTTCAGGAGTCTTTGGTATGCCCCTGGCATCTTTGCTTTCCCGAAGTTTGTAACCTTCAGGCCCAGCGGCTTCTGTTGTGATTCCTTGATCTTCAGTGATCGGCGGAACATATCCTTCCGGGATATAGTTAACAGGCATGCCCCAAGGACGATCTTTCGGCATCTGATACCTAGGATCATACTTTTCTATGATGGGCGTTGAGGTGATCTCTGAGATCACAGTTCTTTGTAGCTGAGCTTCTGCCATGGCTTGCATGTCGTTACGAAGCTTTCTCATATCCTCTCTCAGAGCGTCGATCTATTCTTTCAACTCTCTGTTTTCTTCCTCAAGATTATCCATCGTTTTCTGACGATTGGCCCGAGTATTATATGAATGAGACAGTTTGACTCTAGAATCGAGACACAAACGTGAGATTCATAGGTAAGAAGAATACGCGATGTGAGAATGATGAATGCAATGATTATATTAATTGTTTTTTTTTGTTTAATCAAAATAAACTTTGACAATTAGATTGCAAATATCAAACAGTGGGGAAACCCCTTTTTATTGAATCCCAAAGGATTACAGAAATGGAAATACAGTAGATTACAAAGTGCAGAAACAGAAACCTAAACTAATGGGTCCCGAGTCCTCTTCTTTGACCGGGGCGCTTGGGCCGTTGTCGGGTTGTCATTCCTTTGCCAGGTGAAAGGAGCGAGCAAATTCCTTTGGTCATCTTGATTCTCTACAGCATGCTGCTCCAAAATTTCAATCAGAGCATCTTTCTCTTTTAGTAGTTGCTGTATTTGGACACACTCTACGTCGAGGGTGCGGTACTTGTTCTTCCAAGATCTTCTTTCCTTTTGAACTTTGTTGAGAGTAACCTGAAGCTTTTCAGTTTTCGTCATGAAGTACATGACAGTTTCCCTCGGTGGAAGAATTCCGTAACGAGGATAAGGCATCTTTAGCTTGAGAGCTCTAGTTTGTACCCAATGGAGATAAGGCTCCACTGAGACATAATCCGGTTTTCCCAGAGACTCTCGTCCTTTCTTATGAACATGTTTCCAAGCTTGCACTATTTCCATCTTTAGTGCTCTGTCATTTTCTCCTTCTTTGAAGAAAAGACCTTCTAGATGAACACCCAGTGGGATGCGTCTCATCGGGTATCCAAATTGACGAAGAACCAATATCGGATGATAGTTGATTCCTCCCTTAGTTCCTATGAGGGGTACGCTGGGGAAGTTTCCACAAAGGTCAATGATTCTGATTCCCTCATAAATCCTATTGCACCAATCTATATCGGAATTGGTGAGAGACATGATCTTCTGCGACCAACGTAAGACACTCTTGCAATCCCAAAAAGCAGCAGACTTGGGCAAGTGAGAGATAAACCATTTATAGAGCAAAGGTACACAGCATGTGATTTCCCCTCCGCTGTGCAAATTTCCCAAGTGTACAGAATGATACGCATCTGCCAGCAAAGTCGGCACAGGGTTTGCAATGAGAAAAACCTTAATAGCGTTGATATCGACGAAGTCATTGATGTTGGGAAACAAAAATAACCCGTAGGTGAGCAAGACAAAGATGCTTTCAAAAGCAGTCCCGTTCCCTATACTAGCGAAGTATAGAGCCTTTTATGTCAAGAACTGGGCTGGCAAACCTTGGATGCCACCCTTAGTGGTCATGTGAGTCCTGACCTCAGACTTGTCCAAATGAATTGCTATTGCAATAGTCTGATTCTTTGGAATTTCTTCCAGTCCAGAAAATGGAGCTCGATCAGTGATATGTGAATCAGTCAGATGAGAATACTCCTCCAGCGTTGGTGATAGCTGATAATCTGGGAATGTGAAACAGTGATAAACCGGGTCGTAGAACTGAATGAGCGCGTCCATGATCCCCTTAATCACATAGACTCTTAACAGCGGTAGCAAACCACCGTGCTTGGCTCTGAAAGCCTCTGGGTTAACGATCATCCTCGCTAACTTTCTCAAATCCGCTAGCTTTGGAACCTTGAAGGTATACTGGTGAGTTCTCCTTCTACCGAAATCCATTAGCGTAATCTTTTTCTTCGATATTTGCAATCACAGTCTTAGTTTAATTTGAAAAACAGAGAGACTAGAAGAGAAGTTTTTTGAATGTTTTAATGTTTTATTAAATGGATGCATGAATGCAGCACACAAAAACATAGAAAAAACATGGGGTCAAAGGGTCGTTATCATGAAGTCAAGGCTCTACCCATCCCCAAAGGTTTATATTAGGGTGATTTTTGTACCTGTACTCATTATCATCAGCTCCTCCCAGGAAAGCAAGACAACAAGCGGATCACCAACGAGTTGTAAAGCAATCTTAGAGTAAGTGCCATTCACCGAGAATAGATCACCAGCCTCAAATGAGGGTAGTATCGCGTAACAACTATTTCTGATAGTTTTCGCACTACGAAAGGGTTTGGCTCCTCAGCTTCTCAGACTTAACAACTGGCCCATTGGCTAGAAGAGTGAATGGGCTGCATTGGTCAGCCTCCACTGAGGTTGATGGTCGACCCCGTCGCCATCACTTATCTTAAGTGTATACTCATTCTCACCACATGCGGCATCACAAGCATTCCCAGTAACAGAAAAATAAACACGTATAGCAATTAGGAAAAGCAGTATATATATTTGTCCTAATCATCCTAGACTTATAAAGCTATGATCCTAAGTTCCTGACAGAAATGGGTTCCCCGGCGGAAGCCCCAATCTGTGGTATTCACACAAGTGAAGAGAAAAAAGGTTTGTCCAAGGTTTTCACCTTAAACGTTTAAGAAACAAGATTTTGCCCCACGGTGGGCGCCATTTTTTCTGTAGCGAGCGATTTTGGACGCGGTTCTTAAGCGCTGGTCGCTCTCTGCGGTTGAGCTTAAACTACAGGTCGATTCATTTTTTATCCTATTGTGAGCTGAATAAGGAAGGGAAATAGATGTCTCTAATTAACCCTGCTTGCATACTGAGTTTAAACAGCGGTCTGTTAGGTTACGAATGCCATCAATGTGGGGGGGCCTTTGTACTGGTTATTTGTATTTTCGCCAATACTGTTTTCTTTCTTTTTAGGACTTTCTAGCGGGGAACAAGGATTAGGATGTTAGGACTGATGCTTTTGAATTACTGCTTTTTGATTGATGGAGATATGGGATTTGGTTTTTTTGTTGATTGCACTCGCTAAGATCTTTTCTTTTGATCTTATGCCTATGTATTCCCATTTACCGAAACAGGGAAATCAGAGCGTTCGTAGTTCCTCCTATTCTATGGGAGGAAATGGGTGTTTTTAGTGTCTTGTTCAAAGCCCAAGACGTGAAGCGAAAGGTGATTTGTATCTTGATCAAAGCCCAAGATGTGAAGCTGAAAGGTCTATTTGTGTCTTGTTCAAAGCCCAAGACGTGAAGCTGAAAGGTCTCGGCTTTAGAGAGAATTTGTCATCTCTAAAGAGGGGAGAAGGAGAATTACTTTAACTGGGATACGCGGATCCGAGCAATGCCATAATTTCTGAAGAAAGGGTTTTAACCTGAAGGAGAAGACTTTAACTCAGTGTAGAGTAACGCCATCTTTCCTTAGGAATTCCTCATGCTAAAAGAAGGACAGTGGCATGGATGTAGATGATCCAGAGGCTTGCCGCTTACAGCGATTAGATGAAGGGAAAGGAGTTGTTGATATTTGTGTACTGTGAACGAGGCACAGTTTTGATGCTAAAAGGTTGATTGGATCAACCAGTGGTTTTCTTATACAAAGCCTAAGAGGAGGCTATTTTGTGTCCCGTACAAAGCCCGAGAGAGAGGCTAAAAGTTTTTGACCCGACGATGGAGTCTTTGTGTCTCGTACTAAGCCCGAGATGGAGGCTATGGTTTGTTTGACTCAACGAGGGAGTCTTTATGTGTCTCGTACAAAGCCCGAGAGAGAGGCTAAAATGTTGTTTTGACTCCGCTGGGGAGAATCATTGTTCAAAGCCCAAGAGGAGGCTAAGGTTACTGTGTCAGTTAAGTGACAGGTCCAGTATACTGATTTTGAAAGAGAAAATCAGTTCTTATATGAGCATCACTGTACTCGTGGGTTAGGTCTGAGGATCGGGGTTGTTTCCTTTTCTTCGGGGAACCTGGAAATCCAAAGGGTATTGAGACTGTCCGAGTCTGCGGGTTTCCTTCCTATTTAACGAAGGGGTCACTTGAGAATGTCTTTGAGACTCAAGGAAGTTAGACTGTCCAAGTCTAGAGTTTTATCTTTTGTACTATGCTTTGAGAAATAGTAGTAGACTCTATGAAAGGATTGTTCTATGAGGATGACTAGGTTCTGTTCCTATACCTCTAGGAGGTCGTCGGGACAATTTTTACGAAGCCCAAGAGGAGGCTGGAAACTTTTAAGCCGACGGGTCCTTGTACGAAGCCCAAGAGGAGGCTATCATTCCCGGAGGAAGAGATCATTATACAAAGCCTAAGAGGAGGCTGTGAATACTTCTAAGAAGCCGTAGGGTCCTTGAATAATGCCCAAGAGAAGGCGGGGTTGCTTTTAGGAAGCCTGTGGGTCCTTGAACAATGCCCAAGAGGAGGCCGATGCTTTTAAGAAGCCCGTGGGACTATCATCTCCTTTCCATTAGGAGAGACAACTCTTTTAAAGATAAAAACCACTGGTAAACGTGCGAGGTTTACTATCCAGCGACTTTTAGCTTTTAAAGAGGGTTCCTTAGTTAAGGTCCAAGATTATGACCGTAGTGGGTACCCAAACCCCGAGACATTCAAGGCAAGCTATCCACGAGGAATAGATCAAGTCAGGAAAATTCGAGAATTTGGAAGAAACTCAAAGATGCCATTCACGGAGAATACATTCATCTTGGGGAGTAGAGCTTCTTGACGATTCCTAAGGAGGACAGCCGAAGAGAAGACTGTATCTGGTGCTCCTATTGGGGATCTAGGCGTCTATTTCTACGAATAAACGAAACGGCGTCACCTAGTTCTAGACGTAGTTGCCGGGGAAACTCGAAATATCTATACTATTATTACACAGTAGATATGAGTTTATGAAAGGAGACTTACAGTGAGCAGCCCCACAATACAGTTTATAATATGAAAGCAGTAAACGAAAGCAATAACCACTTACTCGGTTGTAGTGCTTCCATACTGTTTGGTTAGTTGTTCAACAAAGAAAGATTGAAAACAACAGTATATTCAAAATCAAAGGAGAAAGTGCTTTGAAAAAGAAAGATTTGGGGCTTACAGCTCAAGGAGAGGCCCAGGGTTTTATCAGTGAGCGCACTGTTTGACTTTGTACAGCGGGACTTATACAAGTGACTGGGGCCCAAAATGGTTTTCTGTACAAAGGGATGGGTCTTACACTCTCTCAAGAGGCCCAAAAAGGTTTAAAGAAAAAAAAGAGTAGGGCTTATAACACGAGGGTAGGCCCAAATGATTTTTCGTTTAAAAATGGCGATCGCGCCGAGGTTTTCTTTTAACGCAGAGGGACTTATACAATAAGTGAGGCCCAAGATGTTTTGGTTAAAAGGGGGATTGTGTCTTACACTCTTATAGAGGCCCAGAGTGTTTTGAACGGGTCTTATAGCTCAAGGAGAGGCCCAGATGATTTTTTTTATTTTAAACGGGCGACGATCGCGCCGTTTACTTGTACAGAGGGACTTATACAATGAGTGAGGCCCAAAAAGGTTTTGTACAAGGGGGGATGGGTCTTACACTCTCTCAAGAGGCCCAAAAAGTTTGAAAATGATTTATGAGGGTTGAATTAATCCAAAACCCTAATTTGTTTTCAAAATGTATTTAATTGAATAAAAATTCAATTAAAATGATCAAAAATTGTTTAACACATGGAAAACAAATTGTGATCTTGGATTAATGCTTCAAAAATTAAGTATTGACCTACAAAATAATTAGAAAGCATTAAAAGTTGCAAAATCAATGTAGAAAAAATATTTAAAATGCCAAAAACAATCAAAATATTAATTCTTTACAAAAATATCAATTATATGAAATAAATAATATTTTTGGGATTTTTTGGGAAAATAAAATATTTTAACATTTTTGTGAATTATCAAAAAAAGAATCAACTCAAAATCATTAAAACTCAGAGAGAAATTAATTTTTGAATCAATTAAACAAAATCACAAAATTCAAATATTTGAATTTCTAAAAATGGCGCCAAGAACAAGCTGAAGAACACGCGCGTGTTCTTGGTTTCTCAGATTTGCATTTTCTATCCAATCTCCATGAATATGTAATCATATCATGCAATCCACATATCATTATGCTCGTCTCAACCTCACGATCATGTCTATGTACTTTAATTTCATTTAAATTAAACATACAACAAGAAATCACGAAGAGACCTCAAGAACCCTAATTTCTGCATGAAGGCTAGGATTTTTGATACACGATTCAAACAATGCAATTAATTGAGGGAAAACATTCCATGCATGATTATGAACATATGGCCAAATTATTGTGCGAGGAAATATGCATAGATTGAGAGATGACCAAGCATATGCTTACCTCCAAGCCGTGACAGCAAGTGCAATGTGATTTTTGATTTGGAGGTGTTACAGATGAGTTGTGATGATCTGAACAGCTTCCCTACACCCTATGGATTGTGTTTGGATGGTTGGACTTGATTGAAATTGGCTGGATCATTTTGTGGTACCTCAGCTGCACTTTGGTTAAAACCTTGAGCAACCAGCTGATGATTTTGTGAAATTGATGTTTCAGAAGTAATCTAAGTGTTTGATCAGCTCATATGTGATGTATATGAGGTGTGTGAGTGATTGGTTTGATTGGAATTGCTCTCAAACTCAAAACCCGATAGTGACTTGCCTTAGAAGGCAAAATTGGAGTGAAAGAAGAGATTTTGAGGAAAGCATCTGTTAGATGGCTTTGGTGTACTCAAACTGACCACAATTGAGCTCTATTTATAGTAGAGCAAGTTTGTTTTGCAAGGAATAGTGCATGGCAGCTGGTAAGTAGGTTTGGCCAATGTTGGCAAATGAAAATCCAAGTCTCCTCTAGCCATTGACTAGAGGTTAGGGCACAGAGCTTTGGTTCCCTTGGTCTTGGATAAGTCTTGACTGATTTCATATGAGAATGGCTCAGTCCATGCCACCTTGATGGTTCCATTGAATGCCTCATTCCAAATTTGAAGTCTTGTCCCTATTTTGGCCATTCTAGGTTCAACATGCTATTTCTTGTTCCATGGACTTTGGAGGCTTGACTCAGTGATTGTCCCCTTTAGATTCAATCCTCTGAGGTGTCCAAGTGGATAGGAGCAATTGAATTTGGCTGATTTTGGCAAATCGACCAAAGTTGCAAATTCTGCCTTGCCTTGACAGATTTTAGCAAGGCAACTTGCCAATGTCATATCTCATGGTGTAAGTTGAATTTGGCAATGTTCTTGGCCATTTTGGAAAGCTCTTACATGATACAACAACTGTTTGAACAAGTTTGGTTTTGATCTCTTTTGATTCCAAGTGAAAAATCCCCCTACATTTGGCAAAAAGTGAGGCAGAATCTGACTTAGTGAAAATTTCACTAAGTGTTGGAAAAAGTGACTTTTTCACTTTTCAACCACTTTGATCACTCCATAACTCAAAATCCTTAATGAATTGGAATGACTTGTAGTTGAAGTTTTTGTAGGTGATAATGAGGGCTACAAATCCATCTTTGGATGAGAAAAAATGGCCTTGTGGTTTAGGAGTTATGGTCCTTCAAAGTTGGTACCCTTGCCACTTTATTTTTAACTTAGAAAAATTTCTAAGTTTTATGGTTACCCCTTTTACAAGTTATCTCACTTTTCTTGATTTTTCTTGATGAATGATGATTCAAATCATACATTAACATCATTTTAGGGTTAAAAATCCATTTTGGTGAAAAATCTCAAAAAGTCAAAGTTGACTTTTGTGCACAGTTGACTTTTTATCAGATGAATTCCAAACTGTGCAATTCTTCAGGAAATCATGTCCTTGACCTAAATCAAACTTGATGGACATGTTCCATGGGTGTCATAGGGTATATTCAATCATGTATTAGGGTTTGGGAGCATGTCTTGGTCAAAAGTCAAAGTTACAGTTGACTTTTCCCTTAAAACCCTAATTGTGGTGCAGATGGAATTTAGACTTGTTGCTCAAACTTCTTGGATTAATCCATTGTTCCAAATGGATCAATATGGTATATTGGAGACCCTCAAATCATGTCTTGAGGTCTTAGCTCATGATTTGTCCCAAAAGTTAACTTAGGGGTGAATTAGGTCAAGAAACCCTAATTCCTGATTTTTGATGAATGCATCCCTTGAGGCAAAATTGACTTGATGCATGGGTTCATGAGGTTCCATGAAGTATATTAGGTTATGTTTTGGATCAATGGCTTGTGCCCAGATGAAATTTTTCATCTGGAGGCCCTGGGTGATCAAAACCCTAATTTGGTGACACTGGCGATCTTGAGGCTTGATCCACCTAGAAGGGAGCAACCTTGTGCTTAATCCTTGAAGTGGGAGTCCTTTTGATCCTTTGAGGATGTTTGAGAGATTAGACAAGTTGAAAATCAAGTCATTTCTTGATTGATCCTTTGTCTAAAGCTCAGAGAGGGCTTGAAACCCTAATTTTGATTGTAGTGGATGCTCACCCATCTTTGGGGAGACTGATGAGGCATAAAGGTACATCCATATTGTGGTGATGATTTGCACAATGATGGGAAACTTTAGTGGTCAAAATTTGGGGTATTACACTATCCACTGTTGAGGCTGAGTATATTGCAGCAGGAAGCAGCTGCTCCCAGCTGATTTGGATGAAGCAGATTTTAAAAGAGTATAATATCAAACAAGATGTCATGACATTATACTGTGACAACTTGAGTGCTATCAACATTTCTAAAAATCATGTTCAACGTAGCAAGACAAATCACATTGACATCCGTCATCATTTTATTAGGGATCTTGTTGAAGACAAAGTTGTTACTCTTGAAGATGTGGCCACTGAGAAGCTACTGGCTGATATTTTCACCAAAGCTTTGGATGTAAATCAGTTTGAGAAACTAAGAGGTGAATTGGGAAGTTGCATTTTTGAGGAATTATTGTAATTAATTTTGTTAGAAAATGAGATGAGGAATTATTGCTGCTGGTGATATCTCATATGCATTTGTTGTTGTCCAATTTATGGTTAAAAAGGGGGAGTAATGGTGATGGTAATGTTTCTGAGTTAATATGTTGTAGGGGTCTATGTGTGAAGAGGAGAATGAGTTAGGGGGAGAAGCATGAGAATGATTTCTTTTTCTCTGTGTTTTATTGTGTGTTAGGAGGTCAGTGTTGATGGTACTGGGATGTCATTTTAAATGTCCTGACATCATTTCTTGTCTGGGAGAATTTATTTTCTCTGCAGAATTTATTTTGAAGCTTCTATGAGCTTGTGTCTGTCCTACTATGTGTGGGAAATGCTCTGGTTGCTCCTTGAGGGGGATTATATATTTCTAGGTGATAGGGGGAGTAAAGACCTAAATTTTGATCATGTCATTCAGGGAAAGGTTGGTAGTATGGTGCTTAGGCTTTCTGAGTATGTTTGCTGTGAGTTATGTTTAATGTCACACAGGATGTCCTGACATTGGATTTCAGTTGTTTGAAGGATCTTGGTGTGTGAGAGTTTATTTCTCTCGGTGTCTTTGTTATTTCTATGTGAGGCTGGGTTTCTACATTATTTCTGTTATGTATGCCTCTAATGTGTTCTGCCAAGTTTGTGTGTGGTTTTATCTTGAGATTGTTGCTGCTGTTTTTTGTGTTTCTCCAGTTCTTCATGCAAAGGTTATTTTAGCCAAAATTTGCCAAAGGGGGAGATTGTAAGTTCTGTGATTTTGGAATTGGCAGCAATTTTGTTAAAACAAGTATCACATCAAGATGTTGAGCAAGATGTCTTGACATATTGTTCAGACATTAATTACAGTGATGTCATACACGATGTCATGACATGTTATACTAGTTGCTACAGTTCTACTTATTTAGAATATTTGTTTTTAAAGTGTGAGATTCTATTTGGTTTTAGTTCACACTCTGTCGAATTCCAAGGAGGGTTATTTTTGGAACATCAGTTATGTGCCAGAAGCTCATTTGTTTCATAAAAAAGGATCCTAGAGACTTTTTAGGAAACTTTCTATTTTGTTCCTATTTTCATGCAGAAGATTATGCAGAAGATTTGCAGCTGCTGCTTTGGGGTATGCGTTTTATTTAGATGAAGAGCCCAAGCCTATGTTGATCAAAAGATATATAAAGAGTTGTTCTAAACCTAATGAATTATTGAAGCCATGTATTGAAAGAAGAGTTTTTTAGTGTTTAGTGTGCCCTTAGTTATTTATGATCCACTCTGATATCACCTTGATATCTGAGTTGGATTGTGTTCATTGTTCATTTGTGAGTCATTCATGTACCTCTTATGTGCTTGAATTGGACTATGTTTGAGTTATAATCACTCATAATATTTTAAGCAAGAGTGGATTTCTATGTCTTTGAAAGTGTGTCTACTATTGTTCTTTGTTCGTGGTTTTATCATTGTTGTGTGATTGAAGGGAAGTGAGAGGGGTCTCATATCTAGGAGTGTCTTAGATAGAAATAACACGGGTAGTGATTAGGTGAAAAGATTGTAAAGCGGAGGTTGTTTACTCAGGCTTCAAACTAATACTATTATAGCAGATTTCCTTCCTGGCTTGGATGCCTCCAGATGTAGGTGATGTTACACCAAACTGGGTTAATAATTAAATTTGTTATTTACATTCAACCATTTAGTTTAACTACATAATTGTTTGTGTTGTCATACTTTTCTGATCCCAGTGTCGTGACATCTTACTCAACATCTGGTGTTTGACTACCAGAATTTCAGATGGGAAAGAGCATGGAAGATAGCTCGATGGGAACAACAAGAGATGAATGATGTGTTAGAAGCTCAAATCTTTGTACTTGAAGAATCACTTTCAGAATCCCAACCCTCTGCTTCTAGACAATAACAGCTCTGAGCTGAAGCTGAAGAAATGTTATCTTATGATTGGAGGAGAACATATAGAGAGTTACTGAACCTTAGAGAGCATGTGTGCCTTCAAGATCAAGATCATGAAGTCTTAAGAGCTAAAGTCCTACAATTGGAGGGAGAAGTCCAGCATCTGAGGGAGCTTGCCAATGCTGGCCAAGTCATAGTTCAAGAGCAGTGCGACAAGGCTGAGGCATGGAGGATCGAGCATTCTAACTTGGCAGAATTCCCGAACAACTTAGTTCGGGACATCCCTAGGATGCACAGGAGAGTCAACAATGTTGCACATTTCGGCAACACCTCCAAAGAAGCCTTGCAATTTATTGAGTTATGCGATATTCTGTTGAAGTAATTTAGGGCCCACTTGGATGTGGCTATGAAGACACCGCTTTAGTTTATGTTTTTCTTTTGAAAGTTTTACTTCAGTTTCAAAATTGTGTTTTGTACTGTTATCTTTATGGATTGTTTCCCTTATGAACCTCTATTTCTGATTTATGAATAAAGTTATTTATGCTTTTTATGCCAATTGTATGGTTTCTTTAACTGTGTTCATATCTCTAACGTGCAACAACAAATCTTGAAATTATCCCATGTAAGTAAAAAGAAAAAAAAACAAATTTTTTTAGCATACATTTAAATCTCATATGACATATACACATACATGCATAAAAAGAAACAAAAATCACCTTCTCCCATATTTTCTCAGAATCATCGAACACGACAACCTGACTCTCCAACCGCCTTATCAAACTTGAGCTCACCGCAAAAAGGCTATGGAACAACTTGAGCAGAATTAGGCCGCTCTCAAAGGAGACGTAGATGTAGTCAAAGGGAGTGTGGAAGTGATGAAAGATAAGAACGATCAACTTACTCGTGCCATTACTAACATGATGGCCAGAAATGAGGAGACTAACAATAGACGGAATGCTTCCACTTCCATCCCTCCACCTGGGGACAATAACCCTCTGTTAGGGTTTGTCACAAATATCGAACATGCTGAAGTTGAGTCTGCCCAACTAAAAGAGAATGTCCTACCTTCTAAAGAACCTGTCCCTCCTCCTACATATAGTGGGACACCTCATCCTACACAGATACCAATTATGTATGACAACTATATATACTTGAGAGGACAATATGAAGATGAAGATCTAAGGCACGTGATTTCCGAAAATAAACTAGATGCTTACCCAATCAATGATATTTGGGAACAAAGGGCCGATGACAAGTACAAGATACTAGAAGAATGGCTAAGAGCTATAGAAGGCTTCAATATCTTTGGAGTTGATGCTGTGGAGACGTGCTTAGTACCTGACGTGGTCATACCTCCGAAGTTCAAAGCATCGGATTTTGAAAAGTACAAGGGCATCAGTTGTCCTAAAAGACACCTCCGAATGTTTGTTAGAAAAATGGATGCTTATGCGGCAAATGAGCAGTTGATGATACATACCTTACAAGATAGTCTAAGTGGGGCATCCTTAGATTGTTATATGCAATTAGAGAGGACTTATGCCAAAACATGGGAGGACCTTGCTAATGCCTTCCAAAGACAATAAAAGTACAATGTGGACATGGCTCCTAACTGCATGCAACTGAAAAATCAGTCTCAAAAGGGCAATGAATCTTTCAAGGAATATGCTCAGAGATTGAGGGAACTAGCTTCTCGTGTGCAAGAGTCATATTATAAGAAAATGATAGGATCACTATCAACCGGTTTTGCTGACCTAGTGATATTTGGGGAGATATTTGAGAATGGCTTGAAGAGTGGTAAGATTAGAAAATCATCCTCTAGTCAACATAACAATAAGAGGTATTACAATAACAATAATTCAAAGAAAACTGAGACCAACGCTATTACAACTGAGGGGTATTCTCAAATGCCTTACAATCCTTATGTGGCTACAGTAAACTCTAATCAGTATCCACAACAAGCATACTCTAGGCCTCAAACCCAACAGCCTGGGCACCGCCTCCACAGAATTAACAATAGAGGAATGGGTATCCCCGAAGGGATCAACAAAGGCCTAGGAAAGAATTTGATCCCTTACCAATGACGTTTAGTCAGATCATACCTTAGCTACTGCAAAAAGGGTTGGTGGAGATTAGACTTCTTGTTCCTCCACCAATACCTCCCCATCACGGTTATGACGCTAATGCCAGATGTGACTTCCATGCTGTTGTGCGATGACATACTATCCAAAAATGTCTATCCCTCAAATTCAAAGTACAAGATTTATTTAATTGCAAGATTATTACCTTCACTCCATAACATTTGAACATAAAGATAATCCCTTACAATGCCATCGAAGGGTTAGAAAATAACATCTTGATCAAGAGGGTGGCCTAAGTAAAAACCCATATGACCAAGATTCGTCAAACATTGTTTGGCTACGAGTTTATCGAAAGGTTACACGCTGACTGCAAAGTTTATCTACTCAATCCAGATAAATGTGAAAAGATGAGAAGGCGACTTCAACAAATGATGGACTAAGGTTTGGTCCAAATCAGATACTCGAGGAATATAAAGGACATTTCAGCTATAGAATCTTAGGGACATATACCTTTTGAGATCCCTTATCAAAGGAGGGAAGCTCTGACATCTTTCCAAATACCTGTTCCAATGTCTTATCAGACGCCAATTCAGATACCAATTCCAATACCATTTCAAATTCCAGTTCAAAGATCGATTCAAATACTAGCGAAGTCAGAAGACCCCATTGTCTTCCATGTTCCTGCGCCATTTCCTTATGAAAGTACTAAGTTTGTACCCTGGAATTATACGCCACAACATATGTGGGAGAGAAACCATTAGTACTAGAACTAACCATTACTAATATAGTTGGTATCAGAGGCATGCCCCGTAGTGGAAGAGTGTTCGCTCCCGAACAATCACTCAAGAAAAGGGTCCCTGAAAGTGAAAAGGGAAAAGAGGCCATAAGTTTAGGAGAAGGATCCATCAAGAAGATTGTACCCCAAGAGGAGGCTGAAGAATTCTTGAGACTTATCAGAAAGAGTGACTGTAAAGTGGTGGACCATCTAAGCCAACACCTTCTAAGATCTTTATACTATCTCTATTACTAAGTTCCGATGCTCATAGGGGATATCTATTGAAAATCCTAATTGAGGCGCATGTTACGAAGGACATAACAATGGATCGATTTGATGGAGTAGTCGCTAATATCATTGCTAGCAGCTGCTTAGGATTCAGTAGTGACAAATTACCTCCAGAAAGGTAAACCCATAATAAGGCCCTTCACATATCAATCAAATGTCAAGATAGTATCCTTTCGAGAGTGTTAGTGAACACAGGATCATCTCTGAATGTCATGCCCAAGAATACTCTCATGAAGCTAAATGCTTAAAGAACCTTCATGAAGACCAGTGCACTAATTGCGAGAGCTTTTGATGATTCGAAGAAAACAGTGATCGGAGAGGTAGATTTACCAATAATGGTTGGTCCACATAATTTTATGACTATGTTTTAGGTGATGGACATTAACCCATCTTATAGTTATCTTCTGGGATGACCATGGATCCACGGTGCAGGCGCCGTCAGTTCCACACTTCACCAAAAGTTGAAGTTCGTAATAGGTGACAAGTTGATAATTATTGAGGGTGAGTAAAACATGTTTATCAGACATCTCTCATCATCCACATATAGAGGTAGATAGAGAAACACTTGAAATACCCTTCCAAACCTTGGAAATTGTCGTGGTCAGTCGAAAACAGGACGTTCCAAAGGAAGAAAAGTCAACCTCGTCATGAAGAAAGGTTTCAGATATGATTAAAGGCGGGGATACCACAGGCTAGGGAAAGCTGTTGGAAATACCTGAGAAGAAGGATCGGTTCGGGCTGGATTACAAACCAGGTAATGAAGTGGTTCAGAAGACTCATCAGAAGAAGCTCCGCACTCTCTAAGAAACTTTCCACAATGCTGGGTTCTGAAGTGAAGATTATGTGGCTTTATTCGAAGAAGAAGAAGATGAAAAGATACCCAACTTGGTGTGTCACTTCTTACCACATACCACTCTCAACAATTGGAAGGTCGTCGAGACTCCTGAGATGATTTCTAGTTCAAAGTAATTTAGTGTTTTCTAAAATAATAATAAATAGTTTGCTCCACCTTGTCGCACCTCAAAAAATACGATAATACGACCCTCGCACAAAAGGCGCGGAAGAAAATTCGTTCGACAGAGTCGCCACCGAACTTTATTTATCCCAAAAGAGGGAAAGGAAAATATCGAGAAAACCTTTAAAAGATAAGAACATGTTCATCGCAACCACATTCTGGGTTCGGGAGTCGGTTACGTAAGAGGAAGGTATTAGCACCCCCTACGTCCGTTGTACTCAACGGGAACCTCTTAGTTCGATTTGTGATGAACGTTAGCTAAGCTTATTTGTTTTCCTTTAAACGAGATAAAGCAAAAAGGGTACGATAAAAGGATTCGATGCTAAGGGAAATGGGTAGTTTTAGATTAAGGTGCTCGCCAAGGATTGGGGCCCTTGTGCCTACGCATGCTCATTCGGACGAGAATGAGGAATCAGAGCGCTCGTAGTTCGGACTACGGGAAAGGGGTTTGGATGAAAAAGGTGGAAAAAGAAAAAGGTAGCTCCCCAAGGATTAGGGCCCTTGTGCCTACGTATCTTCATTTGGACGAGAATGAAGAATCAGAGCATTCGTAGTTCGTGGAACTACGGCTTGTTGGTTTTTAGAGGTGACAATTGTCTACACACGAGTAAGGGAACTCGCACCTGAACAATTGAGGGAAAGGGTCGAAGACTCCATCCCCCTCACTTCACCTTTTAAGAAATTGTGTTTAAATATGGATTAAATGTTTTAATGAACAACGAGTTCTTTTATAAATGGTTTGAATCTTATCGAGTTAGAAATCTTTTAGAGGTGTCAATTGTTCACACACGAGTAAGGGAACTTGATAACACTATTTTAGTGTGTTACTTTAACCCAATGTATGTGACATTTCTAGTTCATGATTTCACTTATGTAGCATGAGTTTAAGGTGTTTTAGCATGATTTAAGCTTTAAGCACTTTATGTGCTTCTTTTACGCTTTCTTTGTGTTTATGCTCTAAAAAAGAAGTTAGATGATGATGAGAAGAGGCATGACCCCAGTTGCCAGATTCTGGAGCAGAATGAGGAGCTAGTTGGAGAGTTGATGATTTAATCAACCATTTCACCAAGGGAGTTGGAGATTGATGGTGAAAAGCCAAGAATTACTAGGGCTCACGTGACAGCATTATGAAGAGCAATGGAACAAAAGGAATGGATAAGATCAAGAAAGCTGGAGGACAAAAGGTAGTACGGTGGGGACCACTCAGCAAAGAGTGCCCAACACCAACACCACAAGCCGTTTGCTCTGCTCCACCAGTCGTCTACTCTGCTCCACCAGCCTGCTACAGCCGCCTGCAAAAAGTTGATTTGTCTCCCACCAATATCTGTACCAGATTGCTTGCAAAGGAAGGATTAATGGACAACTGTCCCATATGAAGGATTTGATTTGGGCCTAACCTTATTTTCCTCAAGAGACCCACAATCCAAGAAAGGAGTAACTACCACTTCTACTCATCACTATTTAAAGAGAGCTTGTGCATTGAAGACAGAGGGACAAGAGATTCCACACACAACAATATTTTATTTTCAGTTTTTAAGTTATTTTCAGTTCCAAGAGTTAGAGTATTATTAGAGAGTATTCTTTTCTTCTCCAGACCTGTACGCTCTGCTGAGAACTGTTGTGACTGAAGAGAGTTATTGTTGTTTATCCAATGCAAGAGATCTCCAAGTTATTATTAAGTTGCATTTCTTCACTACACTGTGTAAGATGATGTTTCCTATTAATCTCATTCCAGTAGTTTGTACTCAACTCACTATGAGCTAAACCTTTGTTTGATGAGACTAATGAAGTTAGTATAAAAGTTGTTTTTATGTTAATATGATGTGTTGGCTAGTGTCTTATTTTGTTATGTGTTTTTATGCTATAAACTTGGTTCTTAGAGTGATCAACTAGGAAAAAAGTAAAAGCTTGTTGTTGAGAGAGATCCAATAAACAAGCGAATTTCATAACAAAAGTGGTTAATAAAGTAGGATAGAGATATTCACTTAATTTAACTTGCTTAGAGATAAGAAGTTGAAACCATAAATATTTTTCAGAATTAAAACCAGACGTATTTTAGGGTTACAAGTGAGACTTAGAGATTTGTTCCCTTGCTCTAGTTATACATGTTTTTGATGTTGTAGAGATACACCACTAGATCACGTTCTGACCTTTTGAGGCACGACACTTCACATCATAAAGGCATATTAAATAACAATTATACTAATGGATTTAGCTCATCAATTACTCTCTCTGATATTTTAACTCCTCTTTAGCTTTAAGTTATTTTAGATAATTGTGTGTGTTCTTGCTCTTTATTCTCATATTTTTGTTACCTTGCTCATACTTTTCTTAAACAAAGAAAACTAATATTAGTAGTTCAAATACTTTACACTTCCCTGTGGGTTCGACCTTTACTTTATCACTTGCTACATTACCAAGCATGTGACACCATTGCTCTAAACCATTTAAAAGAAAAGCATTATATAAATTAGAGTACATTGTAAGTAACAAGTTCTTGGCGCCGTTGCCGGGGAAGTGAGAAAGTTTGAAAAACTATATTTATTTTTTCTTTTTGTTTAAGATTGTATTTGAGCTTTTAACGTTTGCTGTGATTTGGTGATACGACAAGCTTAAGCTATTGCATGCGAAGGTTGTTACAACCATTTTATAGTGGTTATCCTGAACCTGAAAGAATTCTCAAAGCACGAAGAAGAGTTGTACGTGCTCAGTAAATATCTGGAGATTCCTCAACTTCAGTTGTGGCTGAACCTGAAGGAGTAGTGTACGAGGAGGACACAAAAGAAGAAAGCTCATCGTATTCTTCAGACGAGTCATTACACGAGACAACCATGGCAGAGCCAGATATCATTGGCATTGCCAATGACCGAGCGCGCAACATTAGGGATTATGCTGTATTTGATCCTAATGCTATGAATACTGGCATTGCTAGGCCAGCCATCACAACACCACAGTTTGAGTTCAAGCCTATGATGTTCCAAATGTTACAAGCGGCTGGTCAATATTCAGGCTCTCCTCATAAAGATCCTCATTTGCACCTAAAACAATTTCTGGATGTTGCTGACAATTTCAAGATCCTTGACGTGCCAGTAGATACCTTTAGGTTGAGGCTGTTTCCATATTCTCTAAGGGATCGAGCCAAGAGCTGGCTTAATTCTTTGGAACCAAATTCCATTACTACGTGGAATGCCTTGGCAGAAAATTTCCTGGCCAAGTATTTTCCTCCTTCCAAAAATGCAAAAAAAAAAGAGAAATGAAATCACATCATTTAGGCAAGGAGATGATGAAACGTTGTTTGACGCATGGGAAAGATTTAAGGAGCTGTTGAGACAATGTCCACATCATGGGATTCCCATCTGCATACAACTTGAGACTTTCTATAATGGATTAATTCCATCCTCAAGGAACATGTTAGATGCATCCAGTGGTGGAGCTCTATTGTCTAAATCCTATGACGATAGGTACAAGTTGATTGAAAGCATTACAGCCAACACTTATCAATGGCCAGTCACAAGTGCCACTTCAAGTTCAACTCAAAAGAAGCCTGCTGGAGTTCATGAAGTCACTGAGACCACAGCTCTTGCTGCTCAAGTGGCTCAGATCCACCAAATGATGAAGAATCTGATGAATCTTGAAGTGCCAAAATCTGACCCTGTTAAGGTGGTTACAGACGCTTCTAAGGTTGCATGTGTTTACTGTGGAGGACCACATCTATTTGAAGAATGTTTTGCAAATCCTGTTTCAGTTAACTATGTTGGCAATCCCAATAACAACAGCAGATACAACAACCCTTACAGCAACACTTACAACACAGGATGGCACAATCATCCTAATTTCTCTTGGGGTAACAATCAAAATCAACCTAAACTGCAAGCAACTACCCCACAAGTTCCACCTGGTTTTTCTAACCCTACTTATGTTGGGGGTAATCAAGGAAACAACCATTTGGAAAATGTTCTCAAGTCCTTTATTCAAGAAGCAAATAATCAATTTCAAGCACAAGGAGTAAGTATAAAAAACTTGGAGAACCAAGTGGGCCAAATTGCTACAGCTCTAAGTTCAAGAAACTTGGGTAATCTTACCAGTTCTACTGAGACTCCTAATACACAAGCTGGAGTGAAGAATGTTGAAACTTGCCAAGCTCTTAAGTTAAGAAGTGGCAAGGAAATTGAAGAGACCATTACAAAGAGCAAAGAGTCAAGTACTACTGTGTCTAAGCCCGACAGTCCTGGAGCAAAAGACAATGATGGAGAACCGTCTTCATCCAAACAACAAAAGCACAAAGATAATGTACTCACTGAAGATTACATTCCTCCATAAAATCAAGAAGTAATCACTGAAGCCAACAAGAAGCAAAAGTTTGTGCAAGAAAGACCACCACCCCCTTTTCCACAAAGAATAAAAAAGGCAAAGGAAGAGCAACAATTTTCAAAGTTCATGGAGATCCTGAAGCAACTTCATATCAACATACCATTGATTGAAGCCATTCAACAAATGCCAAACTATTTAAAGTTCATGAAGGACGTGCTTACCAAGCGAAAAAGGGTGGGAGAGTTTGCTACGGTTGCACTTACGCAAGAGTGTAGTTAATTAGTTTAAGGCAAACTCCCTCCCAAGTTGAAGGATCCTGGAAGTTTCACTATTCCATGCACAATTGGAGACACCTTTTGTGGAAAGGCATTATGTGATTTAGAATCCAGCATTAATCTCATGCCTCTATCCATATTTAAGAAGCTGGGGATAGGTGCTGCCAGGCCTACAACCATCACCTTGCAGCTGGAAGATAGGAGTATTTGCTACCCACAAGGGAAGATTGAAGATGTGTTGGTGAGGGTTGACAAGTTTGTCTTCCCTGCTGATTTTATCATTATGGATTTTGAAGCTGATGAGGAGACACCCATTTTGTTGGGAAGTCCATTCCTAGCAATGGGTAGAACCTTAATTGATGTTGAAAGAGGAGAACTCACCATGAGGGTGAACGGGCAGCAAGTAGTGTTCAACATACTTAATGCCTTGCAATACCCAGAAGAGGAGGTGGCTGAGTGTTCTATGATATCTAGTTGGGAAGGTTTAATTCATAAAAGCCTTCTAAAGGCTAATGATGTATTGAAAATTGAGTTAGGAAAAGTGGAAGATGAATGGCTAAAAGATGGAATCATCTATGGTCCAATGCCAAAGCAAGAGAAAGGGTATGTGGAAGTGATAGAATCCACCACTGTTGCTCATAAGCAGTAGCTACCTTCCATTGAAGAACCACCTGAATTGGAGCTTAAGTAACTTCCTGAGCATTTACAGTATGCATATCTGGAGGCAGGACAGAAGCTGTCAGTTATCATAGCTACAGATATGCAAGAGGAGCAAAAAGAGCAACTGATTTCACTACTGAAGAGACACAAGAAGGCAATTGCATGGCAGATTTCTGATATTAAGGGAATCAGCCCAGCAATATACATGCACAAAATTCTGTTAGAAGAAAATGCTAAGAATAGCATTGAGAGTCAACGAAGGCTGAACCCCATCATGAAGGAGGTTGTGAAAAAAGAGATTATCAAGTGGTTAGACGCAGGAATTATCTACCGTATCTCTGATAGTGTGTGGGTAAGTCTAATCCAGTGTGTACCGAAGAAAGGAGGCATGACAGTGATAGTCAATGAGAAGAATGAGCTCATTCCCACTAGAACAGTTTCTGGTTAGAGAGTCTGCATGGATTATAGGAAGTTGAACAAGGCAACAAGGAAGGATCATTTTCCTTTGCCTTTTATTGATCAGATGCTGGATATGTTGGCTGGAAAGGAGTATTATTGCTTCTTAGATGGTTATTCAGGCTACAACCAAATTACAATAGCTCCGGAGGATGTCGTTTGGACTGTGCAATACACCAGCCACTTTCCAACGTTGCATGATGGCTATCTTCTCGGATATCATAGAGAATTCCATGGAAGTATTCATGGATGATTTTTCAGTTTTTGGTGAGTCATTCAAGGATTGTCTAAAGAATCTGGAGTTAGTGCTGACCAGGTGTGAAGAGAAAAAATTAGTCCTCAATTGGGAAAAATGCCATTTTATGGTAAAAGAAGGAATTGTTCTTGGTCATAGAATTTCTAAAGAAGGATTGGAGGTAGATCAAGCAAAGGTGGAGGTAGTTGAAAAACTACCCCCACCAATCAATATCAAGTGAATTAGGAGTTTCTCAGGGCATGCTGGATTTTATAGGAGGTTTATAAAAGATTTTTCAAAAATCTCTAAACCACTATGCCAGCTGCTGCAGCATGACACGCCTTTTGTCTTCAGGGAAGAGTGCCTTGAATCTTTCAATCTTTTGAAGAAGGCTCTTATTTTTGCACTGGTAGTCAAAGTTCCAGATTGGTCCAAGCCCTTTGAGTTAATGTGTGATGCAAGTGACATTGCGATTGGTGTTGTTCTAGGCCAGAGGCATAACAAAGTTTTCCACACCATTTACTACGCAAGCAAGACCTTGATAGAAGCACAAATCAATTACACAACCACAGAAAAGGAGCTGCTTGTAGTAGTGTTTTCTTTTGATAAGTTCAGACCTTATTTGGTAGGAACTAAAGTCATTGTGTACACGGATCATGCAGCAATCAAATATTTGATTACCAAAAAAGATGCAAAGCCACGACTCATACGATGGGTGCTTCTCCTACAAGAATTTGACTTAGAGATAAGAGACAAGAAAGGAGTAGAAAACTCAGGTGCTGATCATCTTTCAAGACTACCAGAAGAAGTTTAATCTCAAAGCAGTGGAGAGATTAAAGAAAGTTTTTCGGATGAGAAGCTGTTGGTGATTACTAATGGCATGACTCCTTGGTACGCTGACATTGTGAACTACTTGGTCAGCAGAGTTGTGCCACCAGAATTCAACTACCAACAGAGAAAGAGATTCTTCCACACTGTAAAGAACTATTTCTGGGATGAGCCTTACCTATACAAGAAGTGTGCAGACCAATTACTAAGGAGATGTGTTGATTATGAGGAGGTACGCCAGATCTTATCAGCATGCCACAAAGCCCTATATGGTGGACATTTTGGTGGAGTAAAAACTGCAGCAAAGGTGCTGCAATTAGGTTATTTCTGGCCTTCCATTTTTAAAGATGCTCATGAGCTTACAAAGAGGTGTGATAGATGTCAAAGGGTTGGAAATGTGTCCATGAGACAAGAGATGCCGCTCACTAGTATTCTTGAAGTAGAAATTTTTGATGTGTGGGGCATTGATTTCATGGGACCATTCCCTCCCTCTTTTGGAAATCTTTACATCCTTGTAGCTGTGGACTACGTGTCCAAGTGGATTGAGGCAGTAGCAACGCCATCCAATGATGCTAAGATTGTGACTAAGTTCTTGCTCCAAACATCTTCACAAGACATGGGACGCCTAGAGCTATCATTAGTGATGGTGGATCCCATTTTTGCAATAAACTTTTTGAAAACTTAATGGCAAAATATGGGATTAAGCACAAGGTTGCTACAGCTTACCACCCATAAACCAGTGGACAAGTGGAGTTGTCCAATAGAGAAATCAAGAGAATTTTGGAAAAAGTGGTTAACCCCACAAGAAAGGATTGGTCTAAACACTTGGACGAAGCACTATGGGCGTATAGGACTGCCTATAAAACCCCCTTAGACATGTCTCCATATAGACTTGTCTATGGAAAGGCTTGTCATCTACCCATTGAATTGGAGCACAAGGCATTTTGGGCTGTGAAGCAATTAAATTTTAATATTCAAAATGTTGGCCAATCTAGAATGCTCCAACTAAATGAGTTAGAGGAGCATAGGCTATTTTCATACGAGAATGCTGAATTGTACAAGGAAAAGACCAAGAGGTGGCATGATATGAAATGCCAGAAGAGGGAATTAGTGAAAGGCTAAAAAGTTTTACTTTTTAACTCAAGGTTGAAGCTATTCCCTGGAAAATTAAAATCAAGATGGTCTGGACCCTTTATTGTAGAGGAAATTTACCCCCATGGTGCTGTGGAATTGTTGAATGAGAAAAACAGAGAGAAATTTAAGGTTAACGGCCAAAGGGTCAAAGCTTACCTTGGAGATGAAGCGAGCGATTTTGGACGTGGTTCTTAAGCACTGTCGCTTTGGGGTACTACAGGTCGATTCATTTTTTATCTTATTGAAGCTGATAAAGGAAGGGAAATAGATGTCTCCAACTAACCCTGCTTACAAACTGAGGTTAAACAGTCAAAACTGTTGGTTTACAGATACGGTTTTAGTTCGTGGGCCTCTCTCTGCTTATTTTGTTTAGAGCGAAATACCGGGACTGTTCATGGGGAATTTGTTGGGATACTACGCCAGATTGGTTGGAGGTAGGGGACTTTGGGGTTTTTTTTATTAGTGTGCTCGCTAAGATTCTTTTTCAATCTTATGCCTACGTATTCCCAGGATAGGGAAATCAGAGCGATCGTAGTTCCTCCTATTCTATGGGAGGAAATGGTGTTTTGGTGTCTTGTTTATAGCCCAAGACATGAAGCTAAAGGTGGTTTATATCTTGTTCAAAGCCCAAGATGTGAAGCTGAAGGGTCTATTTGTATCTTGTTCGAAGCCCAAGATGTGAAGCTAAAAGGATGTTGACTTTAGAGAGAATTTGTCATCTCTAAAGGGGTCTGTTTGTCACAATAGTTGGGTGACTGATTATAAAGGAGAATTACTTTAACTGGGATATGCGAATCCAACAATGCCATAATTTCCTTTATAGGGGATTTTCAACCTGAAGGAGAAGACTTTAACTCAGTTTAGAGCAATGTCATCTTTCCTTAGGAATTTCTCATGCTAAAAGAGGGACAGTGGCGTGGATGTAAATAATCCAGAGGCTTGCCGCTTACAGCAATTTAGACGAGGGAAAAGGAGTTGTTGATGTTTGTATGCTGTGACCAAAGCATGATTTAATGCTAAAACGTTGATTGAATCAAACGGGTATTTCTTTATACAAAGCCTAAGAGGAGGCTATTGACCCAACAAGAGGATGCTTTTGTGTCTCGTACGAAGCCTGAGATAGAGGCTAAAAGGGTTGACTCAACAAGAGAGTGTTTTTATATGTGTCTTGTACGAAGCCCAAGACGGAGGCTAAAAGGGTTTGACTCAACAAGAGAGTCTTTTATACTCAACAAGAGAGTGATTTGTATCTCGTACGAAGCCCGAGATGGAGGCTGAAAATGTTTGACTCAACAAGAGAGTCTTTTTATACTCAACAAGAGAGTGTTTTGTATCTCGTACAAAGCCCGAGATGGAGGCTGAAAATGTTTGACTCAACAAGAGAGTCTTTTTATACTCAACAAGAGAGTGTTTTGTATCTCGTACAAAGTCCGAGATAGAGGCTAAAAGAGGATTGACTCAACAAGAGAGTCTTTTATACTCAACAAGAGAGTGATTTTGTATCTCGTACGAAGCCCGAGATGGAGGCTGCAAAGGTTAACTCTGCTGGGAAGAATCATTGTACAAAGCCCAAGATGAGGCTAAGGTTACGTTTCAGTTGAGTGACAGGTCCAGTATGTTGGTTAAAAGAGAAAATCAGTTCTTATATGGGTAATGTTGTACTCATGGATTTGATCTGAGGACCGGGATTATTTCCTGTTCTTTAAGGAAACGGGGAATCCGAAGGGTATTGAGACTGCCCAAGTCTATGGGTGTTTTTTCCTATTTTTGAAAGGAACTTGAGAATGTCTTCGAGACTCAAGGAGATTAGACTGTCCAAGTCTAGAGTTTTATCTTTTGTACTATGCTTAAGAGAGATTAAGAGACAGTACGTTCGCGGTAGAAAGATCTAGACTCTTTGAAAGACTGTTCTATTAAGATGACTAATTTCTGTTCCTATACCTTTAAGAGGTCGTCGGGACAATTTGTACGAAGCCCAAGAGGAGGCGAGAAAAAACTTTTAAGAAGCCGAAGGGACAATTTGTACGAAGCCCAAGAGGAGGCTATCTTCTCGGAGGAAGAATCATTATACGAAGCCTAAGAGGAGGCTGTGAAAACTTCTAAGAAGCCGACGGCTCCTTGTACAATGCCCAAGAGGAGGCAGGGATGCTTTTAGGAAGCTTGTGGGTCCTTGCACTAAGCCCAAGAGGAGGCTGATGAACAATTCCAGAAGGGGTTTCACTTGGAACATTGGCAATCTGTATATGAACTGTTCAAGGGGAAGATTTCTTAGATCTAGTTATCTAAAATTGTTGTAAAAGAAAATTCTCAAGGTTTAGGTTATGCTTGAAATATCTGGGAGAACGTCGGATGTAAGGAGACGAGGTTTTGTCTAGTTCTAGACGTAGTTGTCGGGGAAACTCTAAATATCTATACTAGTATTACACAGTCGATATGAGTTTATGAAAGAAGACTTACAGTGAAACAGCCCCACAATACAGTTATATACATATGAAAGCGGTAAATGAAAGCGGGTAAACACTTACTCGGTTGTAGAGCTTCCATGTTGTTTTGTTAGTTGTTCAACAAAGAAAACTTTGATAACAATATTATATTCAAAATCAAAGGAGAAAGTGCTTTGAAAAGATTGTTGGGGCTTACAGCTCAAGGAGAGGCCCAGGGTTTTATTAGTGATCGTACTGTCGTTTTGTACAGGGACTTATACAAGTGACTGAGGCCCAAGAAAGGTTTTCTGTACAAAGGGGATGGGTCTTATACTCTCTCAAGAGGCCCAAAATGATTGAAAGTGAACAAAGATGGGTCTTATAGCTCAAGGAGAAGCCCAGGGTTTATTTTGAAAAGGACGACGATCGCACCGAGGTTTTGAAAACACCATGGGTCTTATACAATGACTGAGGGCCAAAAGTGTTTGGTTTCAAAAGGGGATTGGGTCTTACACTCTATTAGAGGCCCAAAATGATTTTGAATGGGTCTTATAGCTCGAGGAGAGGCCCAGATGGTTTGTTTTAAACGGGCGATGATCGTGCCAAACTTTTGAAATACAACGGGACTTATACAACATTTGAGCCCCAAAATAGGTTTGTATTTACAAAGGATTGGGTCTTACACTCTATTAGAGGCCCAAGGGGTTTAAAGAAGAGAAATGGGGCTTATAACACGAGGGTAGGCCCAGTTGATTTTTTTTGTTAAAAGGGTGACGATCGCGACGTTGTTTTTGAAAATACAATGGGTCTTATACAATGACTGAGGCCCAAAAGTGGTGTATTTACAAAGGGATTGGGTCTTACACTCTATTAGAGGCCCATGAGTGTTTGTTTGTGTGAAAATCAAGGAAACCCTAAATTTGTTTTCTTTTAAAAGTAAATATTTAAAGAAAATCAAATGAAAATGGTAAAAATACCAAATAAGTTTGAATAAACCACTTGTGATTTTTGTTTAAGGTTTGAAAAATGAGGGTTTTATCACAAGATGAATTAAAACTCATTTAGTTTTGATTTTCAAGGTAAATATTCTCTTTTTAAATCTTTAAAAAGCAATTAAAAATGAATTTATTCACAAAAATACTAATTATATTAAATAACTAATATAAATTTGATTTTTTTTTTGTGGAATAAAATATTTCAACATTTTTGTGATTTTTTACAAAAAGAACCAATCAAAAATAGTTAAAATTGAGGGAGTTATTAATTTTTCAAATCATTAACAAAATAATATGAAAAATAAGAAAATAGGAAAAAGTGATAAAAAAGAGGTATGGGGCGAGGGGGATTCGAACCCCAGACCTCTCTCTTGCCAATACACACAAACCAGCTGATCAACCACTGGAGCGCAATACCAATTCATTAATAACATGGCAAGGGAAAAATATAAGGCAAACTTGGTTGGTTTCTCAAGCATGGCGCCATGGCCATCTTCAACCTCAAGCTCAGATGCGTGAAGCCCTCTAACTCACTCATTTCTCAACCATTTGACATGATTCAAATATCAAACTCATGCGTTTTTTCACAAGGATCACGATGACAATGTTTGATTTCATCTATTTTCAGTGTATAGCAAGTTATATCAACATGACCGTATGAACCCTAATTTTGCAAAAGCAATCGTGCAGACATGGTTGTGAGGGCTATGGTCAAATTTTTTGAGGGGAAACACTCAAAATATGATGGCAAGCAATTGGCAAAAATATCATGCGAGGAAATATGCATGGATCATGAAGATGTAGTTTTAAGGCTTACCTTGATGCAAGCTGAAATGGAACTCTGCACAAACTGTGTTCCAGATGTGATTTGATGATCCCTACAGCTTCAATGGATGTTGTGGAGTGTGTTGCAAGCTTTGGAACACTTTGAAAACCTTTGGATCAAGTTGGAGGACTCCAGTTACATAATTGAGGCAGAATGGCCTGGTTGAAGAGTGATTTTGAGCTAGAGGTGTTACAGTTGGTGTTTAAGTGTTTGGACACCTCAAATACATCATATGTGATATGTTTGAGCAATTGGAATGGATTGCTTAAGGCTGCAACTCAAAACCCGATGGTGGTTGCTCAAAAATAAAGAAAATTGGTACTTAAGAGAGAATGAGAGAAAGCAGTGTTGTAAATTGCTTTGGTGTGATTTGAATGATCAATTGGAACCTCTATTTATAGGTGATCAATTCTTGTCTTGGAGGAATAGTGAATGGCTGTTGGATCAGATCACATTCAAAGGCTTTGGCTTGGTGGCATTTCTTCTCATGCAAGGCAACCTAACCCCTCCCAAGAGCAGGGCTATGCCTTGACCAAATTCACATTCTTTAGATGTTTTTATTGTTGTTTAATCAGAGAACTTGACTGAGTAGAGTGGCTTTGTTGAAAGTACCCTATTTCACATAAATGCCTTTGAATTCAAGGCATATATGCCAAAATGCATTAATCTCAAGTTGGAAGATCCCTTGGCTTTTTGACTAAGCCCTATCAGTTGGATCAGTTGGCTTATGATTAGATTGAATACATGCGGCATAGTGATCATTACTTTTGACTCAGAAATCATGGATGGCAAGAAAACTCACAAACTGATTTTTCATGGCAGCCTTGACATGGTGTGTTGTAGCAGCCATAACTCCTGGCTCAAGTGGAGTGGTTTCATGCCAATGAGTTGCTTGGATTGTAGGCAATATGTACAAAAACTTTGATGTTTATACCTTGAATTGATTCAGCTTGGAACTGTGTGAAAAAATCCCACAAGTTTTGGTGTTTCCAACAAAATCTGTCTTGGACAGAATTTTTTCTAAGTGTTGGAAAAGTTGTACTATCATTTTTTTAGTGATTTTGATCCAACCATAACTCAGAATCCATAATGAATTGGAAGGAGGTGTAGTTGAAGCTTTTGTAGAGGGCCATGAGAGCTACAAATCCAGCTTTGGATGGGGAAAAATGGCCTTGTGGTTTAGGAGTTATGGTCCTCCAAAGTTGGTACCCTAGCCACTTTATTCCATAACTTAGAAAAATTTCTAAGTTTTTTATGGTTACTCCTTTTACAAGTTATCCCATAATGGTGAAAAATCTCAAAAAGTCAAAGTTTGACTTTTGTGCACAGTTGACTTTTTATCAGATGAATTCCAAACTGTGCGATCCTCTATGAAATCAAGTCCTTGACCTAAATCAAACTTGATGGATTGATTTCATAGGTGTCATAGGGTGTATTGGATCATGTCCTAGGGTTTGGGAGCATGCCCTGGCCAAAAGTCAAAGATACAGTTGACTTTTCTCGCAAAACCCTAACTGTGGTTCAGATGAAGTTGAAATTTGTTGCTCAAGCTTCTTGGATCAATCCATTGTTGCAAATGGATCAATGTGATGTATTTGAGACCCTCAAATCCCCTCTTGAGGTCTTGGCTCATGTTTTGTCCCAAAAGTCAACTTAGGGGTGAATTAGGTCAAGAAACGCTAATTCCTGATTTTTTTTATGAATGCCTCCCATGAGGTAAAATTGACTTGATGATTGGGTTCATGAGATCCCTTGGAGCATCATAGGTTATGCTTTGAAGCATGGGCTCATGCCCAGAGGAAAATTTCCATCTGGAGGCCCTGGTTGACCAAACCCTAATTTGGTGACACTGGCGATCTTAAGGCTTGATCCACCTAGAAGGGAGAAGCCTTGTGTTTAATACTTGAAGTGGGAGTCCTCTTGATCCTTTGTGGATGTTTGAGAGGCTAGAAAAGTTGAAGATCATGTCATTTCTTGATTGATCCTTTGTCTAAGAGCTATGAGAGGGCTTGAAACCCTATATTTGATTGTAGTGGATGCTCACCCATCTTTGGGGAGATTAATGGTTCATCCATATTGTGATGATGATTTGCACAATGATGGGAAATATTAGTGGTCAAAATTTGGGGTATCACAGATGCCCCTATTTAATCTTCTTGGACCCGAAGGTGCGAATGGCGAAGGTATTCAGGAATTCTGGGTGCAAGAGGATTAAATATCAGAATACCCGAAATTTTGATGGTGGTTATGAATGGTAGCGTACGCATTCTCCCTCTTTTGCTAAGCAATGATGCTTATAAAAGGTAAATTTCCCCTCGATCTTGGTTTCCTACCAAGGAACTGGTCTCAGTTTCTGAAATAAACTTCCCCTCGATCCTGGTTTCCTACCAAGGAACTGGTCTCAGTTTCTGAAATAAACTTCCCCTCGATCCTGGTTTCCTACCAAGGAACTGGTCTTAGTTTCCAATATAAACCTCCCCTCGATCCTGGTTTCCCACTAAGGAACTGGTCTCAGTTTCTGAATTAAACTTCCCCTCGATCATGGTTTCCTACCAAAGAACTGGTCTCAGTTTCCGATATAAACCTCCCCTCGTTCCTGGTTTCCTACCAAGGATCTGGTCTTGGTTTCTTTTGTCAATAAACTTTATTGACAAGGGACGCTATCTGTAGCGGTTCTCCACAAACTTCTCGCTGAATTTTCCTGGGGAGATGCCATTTGATGGAAAATGTTTTGATGTTAGACTTGCTGGGGAACCCATCTGTCTGAATTGTAGGGGTGTACAAACTTCTCTGTTTGGGGACCCCATTTGTCGACTCTACTGGGGAAAATGAGTCTCTTTGAGAGACTGTTTCTTGCTTGGGGTATTTCATCATACTTTTCTCAGAGATCTTCTCGGAGAAATTCCATATGACGTGATCCAATTTTGAGGTGCTGATGACCTTTTCATCAGCGGATTTTTGGAGAAAAACAGTTGCATTGCCGAATCTCTAATTAAGAGGCTTTTTCTGGGGACTTTCCTTAATCAGGGAAAGTGAAGATATCATCTCTGATGGTGAAGAGTGACGTTTCTCGAAAGCTTCCTTTCCTTTCAGAGGTTCAAGTTATCAAAATGGTCAAGGGCCAACTCTAATCCAAAGATAAACTGGAGGAGAGAGATTGCTCAGACGCAACATTTCCTGACGAGGAAAGCACTGACAACTCGATTGCGAAGACTTTTATCACCAGGGGACAAGACCAACTAGAGTGATAGTGATGCAATATGAATATGAATGTAAATCAAACATGCATGATGTATGTATGTTTATGCGGACAAAACTAACGTGACATATAGACTAATAGATGAACACGACTGGATACTCGGCCACAGCGGGAGATAAAAAGTATCGTTGGTTCAAGATAGCAATTCTGCCTTACTTAGGAGAAGTAGTCCCTGTGGGGGGGAACAACCGTTGATCAAGCTTAGGAGGTGAGAACTCGGCCGAGGGTGTCGGATGAAACAAAGTCTCTAACAAAGCTGATCCTTCATTCAGGTGCACTGGTTTAGAAGGAGTACTTTGATTCTATACTTTAGAGCTTGCTTACTTCTGGAGAAGCAATCGATGTTCTTTCGATGTTCAACAGTCAAAAGAATTTTCCATCTTTATTAAAAGCAAAAAAAATTTATAAGTAAATTCATTTTTGTTTTATTTCAAGAATCGTTGATCATATTAAAATGTCATTCTGTAAAGCTAAAACAAATAAGAACTGCAAACAAAAGTACAAGGGCTTAAATTTTATTGATAGGATGGAAATCAGCCAAACGCTTGATTCCATAGAGTATTTACAAAGTTAGAAAATGGTAATTTAAGGGAAAATGGCTACATTGAAACATAACGACCACTATCCTTCTACCAACTTTGACTTCGGGGCACCCTGAGCTTCTGTCGAAGATGACCTTGACTGGAGTCTTTCTGATGGACGATGTAACTGCTGCTGAGGTACTTGCCCCTTTGTCGAACGTAGTTACTTGCCATTATCCCTAATTTTTGCCTGGATTGTACTTTAGGGTTTCCAATCCACCGGGATGATTTTTGATCATGTCTCTAATTTTTGCATGCACCGCCCTTTCGGGTTTTCAATTCACCGAGACGTTTTTTTATTATTATTATTATTTTTTTAGGCAAAGTATTTCTTGACTACGTCAACATTTGTGGGGTAGGCAAATTCCTCTCTGTCCATGGTAACAAGTCTCAAGGCGCCGACTGAGAAAGCTTTCTTGACCACATAGGGGCCGTCATAATTCGGAGTCCACTTGCCCTGAGAATCAGTGAAAAATGATTGTATCTTCTTGAGTACGAGGTCTCCTTTCATGAAGACGCGAGGTCGGGCCTTTTTGTCGAACGCCTTCTTCATTCTTTGCTGATACAACAGACCATGGCATATTGTTGTGATTCTCTTTTCTTCGATCAGGTTCAGTTCATCGTGTCGACTTTGACACCATTCAGCTTCTGTAAGCTTAGCTTCCATCAATACCCGGATTGATGGGATCTCTACCTCTATGGGGAGCACTGCCTCCATGCCATATACTAGAGAGAAGGGGGTTGCCCCTGTTGAAGTGCGGATAGATATGCGATAACCGTGAAGAGCAAAGGGCAGCATCTCGTGCCAATCTTTGTAGGTTACAACCATCTTTTGAACGATCCTTTTGATGTTCTTGTTAGCCGCTTCTACCGCTCCGTTCATTTTGGGTCGGTAAGGAGATGAGTTATGGTGTTTGATTTTGAACTCAGCACACAACTCTTTCATCATCTTGTTGTTCAAGTTAGATCCATTATCCGTAATGATCTGGCTCGGAACACCATAACGACAGATGATATTTTTTTGATAAATCGGACTACCACTTGTCGGGTTACATTGGTGTATGACGCTGCTTCGACCCACTTGGTGAAGTAATCAATGGCTACCAAGATGAATCGATGTCCATTTGAAGCTTTGGGCTCAATCATACCGATCATGTCGATTCCCCATATGGAAAAAGGCCATGGGGAAGAAAGAACTTTGAGATGTGTTGGCGGTACATGGATTTTGTCAGCATATATCTGAAACTTATGACATCTCCTCATGTACTTGTAGCAGTCAGATTCCATTGTCAACCAATAGTACCCTGCTCTCAGAATTTTTCTCGCCATTGTATGTCCGTTGGCATGAGTGCCAAAGGACCCTTTGTGAATTTCTTTTATCAACATGTCTGCTTCTGGTCTGTCGACGCATCGAAGAAAGACCATGTCAAAGTTCCTCTTATAGAGTGTATCACCGCTCAGGAAGAAACTGCCTGCTAGCCTTCTGAGGGTTTTTCTGTCTTTCCTTAGTGCCCCAGGTGGGTACTCTTGTTTCTGAAGGAAGTATTTGATATCGTGATACCAAGGTCTGTCATCCAGGACTGCTTCAATCACGAAGATGTAAGCGGGCCATTCAAGGCGCATTATGGCAATCTTAGGTAAGTCATTCCATTGACCTACACTAATCATGGAAGAGAGAGTGGCTAATGCATCAGCCATGTGATTCTCCTCACGAGGGATATGATGAAACTCGATTATGTTGAAGAAGGGTAACAACCTTCTCGCGTAATCTTTGTAAGGAATCAATCCGGATTGGTATGTGTTCCAATCTCCTTTGATCTGATTGACGACCAAAGCGGAGTCGCCATATACATCCAAGTTCTTGATCCTCAAGTCGATCGCTTCTTCGAGACCCATAATACAAGCTTCGTATGCGGCCTCGTTGTTTGTGCACTTGAATGTAAGTCTGGCAGTGAAAGGAATGTGGGTACCCTGAGGTGTTATGATGATTTCCCCAATTCCGTTTCCGTAACGATTGACAGCTCCGTCAAAGATAAATCCCCATTGGGAATCTGGTTCTAGCCCTTCACTGGGTAGCGGTTCATCGCAGTCTTTCATTTTTAGATACATGACATCTTCGTCCGGGAAGTCAAATTCGATTGATTCCTGAACATCAATCAGTTGATGAGCCAAATGATCGGCTAAAACACTTCCTTTAACGGCTTTCTGAGCGTGGTACTCGATGTCGTATTCTGATAACAACATCTGCCAACGGGAAATCCTTCCCGTGAGAGCAGGTTTTTCAAAGACATACTTGATTGGATCCATTTCAGAGATTAACCAAGTGGTGTGACGAATCATGTACTGGCGAAGACGTTTGGCTGCCCAAGCCAGAGCGCAGCAAATTTTCTCGAGCATAGTGTACCGAGTCTCGCAGTCGGTGAATTTCTTGCTCAAATATTAGATGGCAGACTCTTTCCTTTTGGTTTCGTCTTGTTGGCCAAGTACACAGCCGATGGAGTCTTCCAAGACTGTTAAGTATATGATCAGTGGTCTTCCTTCCACTGGAGGTGATAGAATCGGCGGGTTCGACAGGTATTCCTTGATACTGTCGAAGGCAGTTTGGCAGTCTTCTGTCCAAACGCAGTCCTGGTTCTTTTTGAGTAATTTAAAAATCGGCGCACATGTCGCGGTCATGAGGAATATGAATCTGGAGATGTAGTTCAGACGTCCCAGGAATCCTCTGACTTGTTTTTCAGTTTTCGGAGAAGGCATTTCTTGAATGGCCTTGACCTTGTCAGGATCAACCTCAATTCCTTTCTGGCTGACTATGAATCCTAAGAGTTTCCCTGAACGGACACCGAACGTGCACTTATTGGGATTCAAGTGGAGTTTGTACTTTCACAAACACTCAAATAGTTTTGACAGGTGGGTCACATGCTCCTGTTCTGTTTTAGATTTTGCAATCATGTCATCGACATACACTTTGATTTCTTTGTGTATCATGTCATGAAACAGAGTAGTCATGTCCCTCTGATAGGTTGCCCCGGCGTTCTTCAAACCGAACGGCATTACCTTGCAACAGAAGGTACCCCAGGGGTAATGAATGAAGTTTTCTCCATGTCTTTCGGCGCCATTTTGATCTGGTTATAGCCCGAGAATCCATCCATGAAGGAGAAAACTTTAAACTTTGTTGTATTGTCTACCAGCATGTCTATGTGTGGCAAGGGAAAGTCGTCCTTTGGACTAGCCTTGTTTAGATCTCTGTAATCCACACACATTCTGACCTTTCCGTCCTTTTTTGGAACGGGTACGATGTTGGCTAACCATTGAGGATATTCTGACGTGGCGAGGAAACCCGCATCAATCTGTTTATGTACCTCCTTTTTTATTTTGACAGCCATGTCTAGATGAATTCGTCTCAACCTCTGTTTTACTGGCGGACATTCCGATCTTAACGGTAGATGGTGTTCCACGATGCTGGTATCCAACCCTGGCATATCCTGATAGGACCAAGCGAATACATCGGAAAACTCTTTGAGAAGTTTCGTCAAACTTTCTTTGACAGTTGGATTGAGCAGTGCCCCAATCTTGACTTCTTTTCTCTCTTCTTCCGATCCTAAGTTGACTGTTTCCAGCAACTCTTTGTGAGGCTCAAAGGACCTTTCCTCTTGTTTAAGTAGTCGGGAGATCTCCTCTGGAATTTCATCATCATTTTCTTCTTCAATCTCAAATACCGGGAACTCAAAGTTGGGAGAAGACATTGGATCGTATGTTTCAACGGGCTTTAAAACAAGCAATCTGCATGACGTGATGATTTATGTTTAGAAGAGATAGAGAGAATGTAAGAGTGTGTGCAGTGTTTTATATTTGGAAAACTGCTTGTTTTTATTATTGATTTGTTTTTTAGGATTACCATTTTCTGAAAAAAGAGAAAAGAGAAAACAACAATATATGCAGAAATTACAGAACGACATTATTTTATTCATGAACAAGTCGATTCTTGAAATTAAAGCCCTATAAAACAAAACTCTGTCGCTTTGGGCAAAGCGAAGAGGAAAGTTTACAGAAAGTGAGCCCTATCAAAACATCCATTTCACCTGGGCAGGGTGAAAGGTTAAAGTAAAGATGGCAATTACTTAGACTTATGAACAATCTTCGGAACATCGACAGCAACCCATTGGCGACGAACTCCTCGGTGAATCACAAAGTCTGGTACTTTCCTTGATTTGTCTTCATAAATGACGCTGATTTATGGTGGAGCAGGATCATTGGAATCTGTCTCCCAGGCAGAGTTGTCGTAGGAGGATTCCTCTGTTGTATTTTGCATAATATTTGTACTCTTAACTGTATCTCCCCATCCAGTTGGCTGGATGTCTTCGAGCTTGATACGAGAGCTTTCAGGAGCGGTGTACTTGACCATAAAGTCTTATTTTCCACTCGGCTGTCCCAGGGTGTCCCACACTTCTTTGGAATTGGAGGAGTCATCCCTCTCGATGACGTTGACCTCAGGAAAAGCATAGTTGATGAATTCTAGTCCTGCAAACGTTGCGAATTCATCGTCGTGCTGGGTAGTTTTAGGATAACCTGGGTGTTGATCCCATGACATGGTGGGGACGCAGGTATTCTTTTCAATGATGCTCAGCTGATTTTCTTTGTTCGGCTGACTTTCTTGCCCCAAGTCTCCTGGGTAAGACTGCCACATTGGCAGGCCATAGTAGTCGGGGTCAAAGTTGTATTTCATCGGAGTGTCTTCCTCTAATGAATTTGGCGGAGCACGACATCCTTCAGGATCACAATCTCCGTATATCATTTCGACATCTGACCTCGGTATAAATCTCGGACTCTATGCAGGAAAGCAAAAGGGAGTCTGTGTTTCGCCCTGAGACGTATAACCGTCCTCGTTGAGATAGGACTTCCATTCTTCCTCTGAAGGAATCATCTTTATTAATGGTATGCACGTCTTGAGTCACTGGTTGAAGGAAGCCTCCACTGTGGAAGAAGTTCTGAATGGGATGAAGACTTTCATCGTTAGCAGCTGTCTGGGTGTAGGTTGCAGAAAAACCAAGACCCTTCTTTGTTTTGTTATCGGTAGGAATGACAAGTTGTCCCCATCCTTTCGTATTATTACTTTCAATTTCCTCGAGAGCCTCTTTGTATGAGGAAATCGAGGTTCCTTTCTCTGATTGATTCTCATTGCTCACCGACAGTGCTTGGAACTGAGTCCCAACAACCTCCTCGGGTTCTACACAATTAGATGATGATAAGTTGCTTACGAGCAAGGCCTGTTCTCCACAGACTATGACAAGTTGGCCGTTCTGGATGAACTTTAGCTTTTGGTGGAGGGTCTAAGTGACCGCCCCAGCCTGATGTATCCAAGGTCTTCCTAATAAACAACTGTATGTTGCCCGGACGTCCATGACCTGGAAAGTGACTTGGAAAGTGTGAGGACCAATAGTTATGGGAAGGTCGACTTCACCGATAACCGTTTTTCTAGATCCGTCAAATGCTTTGATGACGAACTCACTGGTTCTTATCGGAGGTCCTTTGAATGATAATTGCATCAAAGTGGACTTCGGCATAACATTCAGGGTTGACCCTGTGTCTACCAGTACGCTGGCTAAAGCATTGTCCTGGCAGTTGACTGTAATGTTGAGCGCCATGTTATGACGAGAACCTTCTTCAGGTAATTCCTCATCACTAAATCCCAAGTTATTGCATGAAGTGATGTTAGAGACAATGCTATCGAACTGTCTGATTGTTACATCCTGTTCCACAAAGGCTTGCTCCAAGACTTTCTGTAGAGCCTCCCTGTGCGCTTCTGAACTAAGTAATAGTGATAATACCGAGATCTTTGAAGGAGTTTGTAACAGTTGATCAACAATGTTGTATTCACTCCTTTGGATGAACTTCAGCATCTCATCATCGTTTTTTGAAAGGTCGGGATTATTGGATTGACCGACTGGTGGATTAGGAACTTCTGTCTGAGGTTCCTTTTCTTTGCTGGGTTCTCCAACTCCTCTGTTGAAGATTCTACCACTCCGTGTTACTCGACTGATGTCTGCAATATTCACGACGGAGGGTAACAGAATTTCCTTTCCATTCTCAATTGTTGTTGCACCATATCTATAAGGGATAGCCTTAGTTGATTCATACGGTAGTGATCCCGGTAAATAGATGACTATGGGAGCCTTTTGATTTTTCCGACCATCATAAGTAATTCGATTCGTTCCTGGTTGGGAACTCTCGATTCGTCAAGTAGAGGGATAATGGTACAAACATCCCTAGTCCTCCGATGATCAGAGATTACGACAATGTCCTTAATTTGATCAGCGAAGTAGTTAACTGATCCAGAACTTGACCATGGTTGAATCTCTTTGTGGTCCAACTGACTTTGAAGGGCTGCTCGCACGAGGTAGCATCCTTGATTATCCACTGAGCAAACTCCACACTGCTCATAGTTGTGTAGTGGCACCTGGCCACGTCTACTTTGAATACAATGTAACCTTACTAGATCTGTTTCCATCGACCGAACATCCTGACTTTGATATCTAGTAGGATTCCCATTAGTGATACTAATTTGCTGGGTGTCTTCATCCAAATAGATTGGAAGCCACCAGTGGTTCAACAAGTGCTGAAGTGTTTCCTGGACAAGGGCACAGCCCTGATCGTCTTTGCAACCTGCTTTACAGCCCTGATAATCATGTGATACCAGGAACTCGAGCAGGACCTGTTTAGCATGTAACTCCACCAGGCTGGTATTCATCAAGCGAATATCGAAGATTTGAATCATGTTGATTTGATAATGATTCCTATCATGGTAGTCTTGAATCCATCCAAGATCCATCTGACGCTGGAGGGCCTCTTGTACAAAAGAGCATCCATGTTTGTTTACCGAGCAAGTCAGGGAGGAATTATAATCATGACGCGGAAGATTATGATACTGGCTTTGCCTTGAGTGCATTTCCACTAAGTTGACATTCATTGCACGGATATCGTGGTTTTGAATGATGTTGGAATTCATATAAACCATGTTAACTCCACAAACTCGGCACTCTTGGATCCATCTGAGATCCATCTGTTCCTGTAGAGCTGATTGCACCACAGAACATCCTCGATTTCTTTTAGAGCAGATATCACACTGGTGATAATTATGAGGTGGCACATGGACATATCCATTCTGTCTACAATGCATCTTGACCAAGTTGGCCCTTAACAAGAGTACATCATGAATTTGATAGATGTTGTTAGACTCTCCCTCTATCAAATTGACTGTAGTCTTCTCGTGATGAGGCGGCGGGTTCGTGAGAACATTCGGATTAGTATCTTTGAAAGATAAGACCCCGCTCCTAACAAGCTTTTGCACGTCGGATTTGAAACTGAGATAGTTTTCTATGTTATGCCCTGGTCCTCCTTGATGGTATGGGCAAGTCTGATCCACCTTAAACGAAAAAGGAGGATTTTCTGGTACTGTAAGAGGAGACTTAGTCTGGACATGCCCCTTGGCTAGTAGTAACGGAAATAGTTCTGCGTACGATACGGGTATAGGATCAAATCCTGGTGGCCGCGTTGTACGGTTGTTGTTGTATTGAGGACGAGCCTGCTGGGAGAATCTATTGTGTCCTTTGCTGAAATTGTTGCGACTGCGGTTGGCTTTGAGCAACCTGAGGTTGATACGTAGAAATAGGCGCAGGGTTGATAGCAGGAGTTACCACCGCTACTGGTTGATATCGTCGCCTTTGCTTTCCAAGAGAGATATTCCCAATATCTTGCTCCTTTTTCTTAGGGAGAGCACTTCCGTATTTTTTAGTACCGCTTGTCGACCCAGTGTCTTTGACTAGACGTCCTTCTCGAACGGCTTCCTCGAGACGCACTCCCATACCGACCATTTCGGTGAAGTCGCTGGGCGCACTGGCAACCATTCTGTCGTAGTAAAATGAGCTCAAGGTCTTTAAGAAAATCTTTTTCATCTCTTTTTCCTCAAGAGGTGGACAAATTTAAGCGGCAATTTCATGCCATCTCTGGGCGTATTCCTTAAAGGTTTCCTTGTCCTTTTGCGACATTAATCTGAGTTGATCTCTGTCTGGTGCCGTGTCCAAATTGTATTTATATTATTGGACGAAGGCAGTGCCAAGATCTCTGAAAGTGATAATCGTAGTGCAGTTTAATCCCATGTACCATTTTAATGTGGCACCGGTTAAACTATCCTAAAAGTAGTGAATCAGTAGATCCCGGTTTTTTGTCAGAGCTGACATTCACCGATCGTGCATCACCAGATGACTCTGAGGGCAAGAATTACCCTTGTATTTTTCAAAGTCAGGAACTTGGAACTTTTGCGGGACCTTCACATTGGGGACCAGGCAAAGGTCCGCGGCGTCCTTTCCAAATAAATCCTGACCGCGAATAGCTTGCAGTTCCTTCTGCATTTCCAGGAACTGCTCCTGGAATTCATCCATTCTATCAAACCTACTTTCCTTTCTATCAGAAGGTATCGGTAGAATCTGTCCTTCCGGGACAGTGTGCACTACAGGGGGTGGTACCGTTACTACGGCAGTGAATCTTGGCGTTTCCCGAAGTTTGTAACCTTCAGGAGTCCTCATTATACCTCTGGCATCCTTGCTTTCCCGAAGTTTGTAACCTTCAGGCCCAGCGGCTTCTGCTATGATTCCCTGATCTTCAGTGATCGGCGGAACATATCCTTCTGGGATATAGTTAACAGGCATGCCCCAGGGATGATCTTTTGACATTTGATACCTAGGATCATACTTCTCCACTATGGGCATTGAGGTGATCTCTGAGATCACAGTTCTTTGTAGCTGAGCTTCTGCCATGGCTTGCATGTCGTTACGAAGCTTTCTTATATCCTCTCTCAGAGCGTCGATCTCTTCTTTCAACTCTCTGTTCTCTTCCTCGAGATCATCCATCTTTTTCTGACGATTGGCCCGAGTATTGTACGAATGAGACAGTTTGACTTTAGAACCGAGACACAAACATGAGAATCATAGGTAAGAAGAATATGTGACGTGAGAATGATGAATGCAATGATTATATTAATTTTGTTTTTGGTTTAATCAAAATAAACTTCGACAATTAGATTGCAAATATCAAACAGTGGGGAAACCCCCGTTTTATTGAATTCAAAGGATTGCGGAAAGGGAAATACAGTAGATTACAAGGTGCGGAAACAAAAACCCAAGCTAATGGGTCCCGAGTCCTCTCTGAGGAGAACTCGGGTGCTAATTCTGGTACTTTCCTTTTCTTGGATCGTGGCTCTTGGACCATTGTCGGGTTGTCATTCCTTTGCCAAGTGAATGGAGCGAGTAAATTCCTTTGGTCATCCTGATTTTCTACAGCATGTTGCTCCAAAATCTCAATTAGAGCATCCTTATCTTTCAACAGTTGCTGTATTTTGGTACACTCCACATTGAGAATGCGGTACTTGTTCTTCCAAGACCTCCTCTCCTATTGAACTTTATTGAGAGTAACCTGAAGTTTTTTTGTTTCAGTCATGAAGTACATGACAGGTTCCCTTGGGGGAAGAACTCTGTGACAAGGATAAGGCATCTTTAGCTTGAGAGCTCTAGTTTGTACCTAGTGGAGATAAGGCTCCACCGAGACACACTCCGGTTTTCCTAGAGACTCCCGTCCTTTCTTATGAACATGTCATTTTCTCCTTCCTTGAAGAAAAGACCTTCCAGATGAGCATTACGCGGAACATGCCTCATCGGGTATCCAAACTGACGACGAACTAAGACTGGATGATAATTGATTCCTCCCTTAGTTCCTATAAGGGGTACGTTGGGGAAGTTTCCACAACGGTCAATGATCCTGATCTCGTCATAAATCCTATTGTACCAATCTATATCAGAGTTGGTAAGAGACATGATTTTCTGCGGCCAACGTAAGGCACTCTTATGATCCCAAAAAGCAGCAGACTTAGGCAAATGGGAGATAAACCATTTATATAGCAGGGGTACACAACACGTGATCATTCCTCCGCTGTATAAATTCCTTAAGTGTACAGAATGATACGCATCTGCAAGCAAGGTTGGTACGGCGTTTCCAATGAGAAAAACCTTAATGGCGTTGATATCGACGAAGTTATCAAAGTTGGGAAACAGAAGTAACCCGTAGGTGAGTAAAACAAAGATTCTTTCAAAAGCAGTCACGTTCCCTATACTAGTAAAGTACAGTTCCTTTTTTACCAGAAACTTGGCTGGTAAACCTGGGATTCCTCCCTTTGTGGTCATGTGAGTCTTGACTTCTGGCTCATCCAAATAGATTGCTTTTGTAATGGTTTGATCCTTTGGAATTTCTTCCAGTCCAGAAAAGGGAGCTTGATCAGTAATGAGTAGATCAATCAGATGAGAATACTCCTCCAGCGTTCGTGCGAGCTGGTAATCCGGGAATGTGAAACAACGATAGACCAGATCGTAAAACTGAATGAGTGCCTCCAGGATTCCTTTAATTACATGGATCCTTAACAGAGGTAGCAGACCTCCGTACTTGGCTCTGAAAGCGTCAGGGTTAGTGATCATCCTTGTTAATCCTCTCAAATCCTCTAGTTTTGGAACCTTGAAGGTATACTTGTGAGTTTTTCTTCTACCGAAATCCATTAGCGCAATCCTTTTCTCTCTGACATTTGCAATCATTGTCTTAGTTTAATTTTAAAAAGAGAGACTAGAAGAGAAAATTTTTTTGCTTAATGTTTTTAAAATGAATGCATGAATGCAGCACACAAAAACATAGAAAAAACATGGGGTCAAAGGGTCGGTGTCATGAAGTCAAGGCTCTACCCATCCCAAAGGTTTATACTAGTGATTTTTGTACCTGTCTCTCAAAATCATTGATTCTTGTCGAGATAACATCAGCGGGTCGGGAACCGTGCTAGGTGATATATTTCGAAGAATCTCAGAAGAGGGTAGTATCGCGTGACAACTATTTCTGATAGCTTCCGCACTACTGAAAGAGGTTTTTCCTAGGTGTATACTCAATCTTTCCACATGCGGCATCACACGCATTCCCATTAGCAGAAAAATAAACACAGATATCAATTAGGAAAAGCAGTATATATATTTGTCCTAATGTCCTATACTTTTTAAGAGCTACGAATCCTATGATCCTAATAGAAAATGGCTCCCTAGCGGAGTCGCCATTTTATGGTACCTTCCCAACTTAAAGGTTTTTGACCTAAGATCCTAGTGAGGGCCGATCCTAATAATGACATTCCCTGATGGAACCGTCATTCGGTGATACCTTGTGAACCCAATGACTCGTCCTAAGAGAAGGTTTCAACCAGAGAGATAAGAGAGACCAGATTCCTTTGTTTGGCCCCACAGTGGGCGCCATTATTTCTGTAGCGAGCGATTTTGGACGTGGTTCTTAAGCACTGTCGCTCAGGGGTACTACATGTCGATTCATTTTTTATCCTATTAAAGCTGATGAAGGAAGGGAAGTAGATGTCTTCAACTAACCCTGCTTGCAAACTGAGGTTAAACAGTCAAAACTGTTGGTTTACAGATGCGGTTTTAGTTCGTGGTCCTCTCTTTGCTTATTTTGTTCATAACGAAATACCGGGACTGTTCATGGGGAATTTGTTGGGATACTGCGCCAGATTGGCTGGAGGTAGGGGACTTTGGGGTTTTTTTATTAGTGTGCTCGCTAAGATTCTTTTTCAATCTTATGCCTACGTATTCCCAGGATATGGAAATCAGAGCGATCGTAGTTCCTCATATTCTATGGGAGGAAATGGTGTTTTGGTGTCTTGTTCAAAGCCCAAGACATGAAGATAAAGGTGGTTTATATCTTGTTCAAAGCCCAAGATGTGAAGCTGAAGGGTCTATTTGTATCTTGTTCAAAGCCCAAGATGTGAAGCTAAAAGGATGTTGACTTTAGAGAGAATTTGTCATCTTTAAAGGGATCTGTTTCTCACAATTGTTGGGTGACTAATTATAAAGGAGAATTGCTTTAACTGGGATATGCGAATCCAGCAATGCCATAATTTCCTTTATAGGGGATTTTCAACCTGAAGGAGAAGACTTTAACTCAGTTTAGAGCAATGTCATATTTCCTTAGGAATTTCTCATGCTAAAAGAGGGACAGTGGCGTGGATGTAAATAATCCAGAGGCTTGCCGCTTACAGCAATTTAGACGAGGGAAAAGGAGTTGTTGATGTTTGTATGCTATGACCAAAGCATGATTTGATGCTAAAAGGTTGATTGAATCAAACGGGGATTTCTTTATACAAAGCCTAAGAGGAGGCTATTGACCCAATAAGAGGATGCTTTTGTGTCTCGTACGAAGCCCGAGATAGAGGCTAAAAGGGTTGACTCAACAAAAGAGTGTTTTTATATGTGTCTTGTACGAAGCCCAAGACGGAGGCTAAAAGGGTTTGACTCAACAAGAGAGTCTTTTATACTCAACAAGAGAGTGATTTGTATCTCGTACAAAGCCCGAGATGGAGGTTGAAAATGTTTGACTCAACAAGAGAGTCTTTTTATACTCAACAAGAGAGTGTTTTGTATCTCGTACAAAGCCCGAGATGGAGGCTGAAAATGTTTGACTCAACAAGAGAGTCTTTTTATACTCAACAAGAGAGTGTTTTGTATCTCGTACAAAGCCCGAGATAGAGGATAAAAGAGGATTGACTCAACAAGAGAGTCTTTTATACTCAACAAGAGAGTGGTTTTGTATCTCGTACGAAGCCCGAGATGGAGGCTGCAAAGGTTAACTCTGCTGGGGAGAATCATTGTACAAAGCCCAAGAGGAGGCTAGGGTTACTGTTTCAGTTGAGTGAAAAGTCCAGTATGTTGGTTAAAAGAGAAAATCAGTTCTTATATGGGTAATGTTGTACTCATGGATTTGATCTGAGGACCGGGATTATTTCTTGTTCTTTAAGGAAACGGGGAATCCGAAGGGTATTGAGACTGCCTAAGTCTACGGGTGTTTTTTCCTATTTTTGAAAGGAACTTGAGAATGTCTTTGAGACTCAAGGAGATTAGACTGTCCAAGTCTAGAGTTTTATCTTTTGTACTATGCTTAAGAGAGATTAAGAGACAGTACGTTCGCGGTAGAAAGATCTAGACTCTTTGAAAGACTGCTCTATTAAGATGACTAATTTCTATTCATATACCTTTAAGAGGTCATCGGGACAATTTGTACGAAGCCCAAGAGGAGGCGAGAAAAAACTTTTAAGAAGCCGAAGGGACAATTTGTACGAAGCCCAAGAGGATGCTATCTTCCCGGAGGAAGAATCATTATACGAAGCCTAAAAGGAGGCTGTGAAAACTTCTAAGAAGACGACGGGTCCTTGTACAACGCCCAAGAGGAGGAGGGGATGCTTTTAGGAATCCTGTGGGTCCTTGCACTAAGCCCAAGAGGAGGCTGATGAACAGTTCCAGAAGGGGTTCCACTTGGAACATTGGCCTTCTGTATATGAATTGTTCAAGGGGAAGATTTCTTAGATATAGTTATCTAAAATTGTTGTAAAAGAAAATTCTCATGGTTTAGGTTATGTTTGAAATATCCGGGAGAACGTCGGATGTAAGGAGACGAGGTTTTGTCTAGTTCTAGACGTAGTTGCCGGGGAAACTCTAAATATCTATACTAGTATTACACAGTCGATATGATTTTATGAAATAAGACTTATAGTGAAACAGCCCCACAATACAGTTATATACATATGAGAGCGGTAAATGAAAGTGGGTAAAACTTACTCGGTTGTAGAGCTTCCATGCTGTTTTGTTAGTTGTTCAACAAAGAAAACTTTGATAACAATATTATATTCAAAATCAAAGGAGAAAGTGCTTTGAAAAGATTGTTGGGGCTTACAGCTCAAGGAGAGGCCCAGGGTTTTATCAGTGATCGCACTGTCGTTTTGTACAGGGACTTATACAAGTGTCTGAGGCCCAAGAAAGGTTTTCGGTACAAAGGGGATGGGTCTTATACTCTCTCAAGAGGCCCAAAATGATTGAAAGTGAACAAAGATGGGTCTTATAGCTCAAGGAGAAGCCCAGGGTTTATTTTGAAAAGGGCGACGATCGCGCCAAGGTTTTGAAAATACCGTGGGTCTTATACAATGACTGAGGCCCAAAAGTGTTTGGTTTCAAAAGGGGATTGGGTCTTACACTCTATTAGAGGCCCAAAATTATTTTGAATGGGTCTTATAGCTCGAGGAGAGGCCCAGATGGTTTGTTTTAAACGGGCGATGATCGCGCCGAACTTTGAAATACAACGGGACTTATACAACATTTGAGGCCAAAAATAGGTTTGTATTTACAAAGGATTGGGTCTTACACTCTATTAGAGGCCCAAGGAGTTTAAAGAAAAGAAATGGGGCTTATAACACGAGGGTAGGCCCAGTTGATTTTTTTTTGTTAAAAGGGTGACGATCGCGCCGTTGTTTTTGAAAATACAGTGGGTCTTATACAATGACTGAGGCCCAAAAGTGGTGTATTTACAAAGGGATTGTGTATTACACTCTATTAGAGGCCCATGAGTGTTTGTTTGTGTGAAAATCAAGGAAACCCTAAATTTGTTTTCTTTTAAAAGTAAATATTTAAAGAAAATCAAATGAAAATGGTAAAAATACCAAATAAGTTTGAATAAACCACTTGTGATTTTTGTTTAAGGTTTGAAAAATGAGGGTTTTCTCACAAGATGAATTAAAACTCATTTAGTTTTGATTTTCAAGGTAAATATTCACTTTTTAAATGTTTAAAAAGCAATTAAAAATGAATTTATTCACAAAAATACTAATTATATTAAATAACTAATATAAATTTGATTTTTTTGTGGAATAAAATATTTCAACATTTTTGTGATTTTTTACAAAAAGAACCAATAAAAAATAATTAAAATTGAAGGAGTTATTAATTTTTCAAATCATTAACAAAATAATATGAAAATTAAGAAAATAGGAAAAAGTGATCAAAAAGAGGTCTGGGGCGAGGGGGATTCGAACCCCAGACCTCTCGCTTGCCAATACACACAAACCAGCTGATCAACCACTGGGGCGCAATGTCAATTCATTAATAGCATGGCAAGGGAAAAATATAAGGCAAACTTGGTTGGTTTCTTAAGCATGGCGCCATGGCCATCTTCAACCTCAAGCTCAGATGCGTGAAGCCCTCTAACTAACTCATTTCTCAACCATTTAACATGATTCAAATATCAAACTCATGCGTTTTTTCACAAGGATCACGATGGCAATATTTGATTTCATTTATTTTCAGTGTATAGCAAGTTATATCAACACGACCGCATGAAACCTAATTTTGCAAAAGCAATCGTGCAGACATGGTTGTGAGGGCTATGATCAAATTTTTTTAGGGGAAACACTCAACATATGATGGCAAGTAATTGGCAAAAATATCATGTGAGGAAATATGCATGGATCATGAAGATGTAGTTTTGAGGCTTACCTTGATGCAAGCTGAAATGGAACTCTGCACAAACTGTGTTCCATATGTGATTTGATGATCCCTACAGCTTCAATGGATGTTGTGGAGTATGTTGCAAGCTTTGGAACACTTTGAAAACCTTTGGATCAAGTTGGAGGACTCCAGCTGCATAATTGAGGCATAATGGCTTGGTTGAAGAGTGATTTTGAGCTAGAGGTGTTACAGTTGGACTTAAGTGTTTGGACACCTCAAATACATCATATGTGATGTGTTTGAGCAATTGGAATGGATTGCTTAAGGCTGCAACTCAAAACCCGATGGTGGTTGCTCAAAAACAAAGAAAATTGGTACTTAAGAGAGAATGAGAGAAAGCAGTGCTGTAAATTGCTTTGGTGTGATTTGAATGATCAATTGGAACCTCTATTTATAGGTGATCAATTCTTGTCTTGGAGGAATAGTGAATGGCTGCTGGATCAGATCACATTCAAAGGCTTTGGCTTGGTGGCATTTCTTCTCATGCAAGGCAACCTAGCCCCTCCCAAGAGCAGGGCTATGCCTTTACCAAATTCACATTCTTCAGATGTTTTTATTGTTGTTTAATCAGAGAACTTGACTGAGTAGAGTGGCTTTGTTAAAAGTGCCCTAATTCACATAAATGCCTTTGAATTCAAGGCATATATGCCAAAATGCATTAATCTCAAGTTGGAAGATCCCTTGACTTTTGGACTCAGCCCTATCAGTTGGATCAGTTGGCTTATGATCAGATTGAATGCATGTGGCATAGTGATCATTACTTTTGACTCAGAAATCGTGGATGGCAAGAAAACTCATAAACTGATTTTTCATGGCAGCCTTGACATGGTGTGTTGTAGCAGCCATAACTCTTGGCTCAAGTGGAGTGGTTTCATGCTAATGAGTTGCTTGGATTGTAGGCAATATGTACAACAACTTTGATGTTTACACCTTGTTAGTTCTGTTATTGGCAGCAATTTTGGTAAAACAATGTGTTTGTTCAAGATGTCATGTCTGATGTCTTAACTTGTGCTTCTATCATTCTGCATGTGCTGCAGTTGTTTTGTGTTTGTGATGTCAAGGCAGATGTTCTAACATTTGATGACAGAACATTATACATTTTGTTCAGAATGTGTTGTTTTGTGTGGTGCGCTATTTTAGCAATCTGCAGTGTGATTTGTGTTCTGATTGTTGCGAAAATCATGGAGTATTTTATTTATGTGAAGCAATCTTTTTCTACTGTTTTGAAGAATCAATTTGTTACTAATTTCGGGGAAAGAGATTTGGAGAATAAATCTGTTTTATTGTTAATTCAAATCTGAGATTTTATTCTGCCCAAGCCCAAGAAGATTGTTCTATTTAAAGGCATATCAACCCTACTTGCAAATGGAGAAGGGTAATTCTAAGAGCTGCGTTACTTGTGTTAGGGTTTAAGTCTCTCTTCGTGTTTTATTAATTGTGAGCCATTCACTCATCTCTTTGATGTTTGGAATTGGACTGTTTATTTGAGTTGTAATTTTTCCACTCTAAGCTTTTAAGCACGAGTGTCTTGTTCATGATTGAAGCTTTTAAGCAAGATTAAGGTGTGTCTTTGAAGAGTGTTCTTCTCTACTTTGTAATCATTCAATTGTTGTCACTACTGTGATTGAGGGGGAGTGAGAAGTGTCTCATATGTAAGAGTGTCTTAGGTGGAAGTGTCATTGGGCAGTGATTAAGTGAGTAGATTGTCAACTGGTGTATTGACTGTAGTGTCTATGAATTAATACTACTGATAGTGAATTTCCTCCCTGGCTTGGTAGCCCCCAGACATAGGTTGTTAGACCGAACTAGGTGAACAATTCTCTGTGTTTATTTATTACTTTCAAATGCTGTTACTTTTATTGTCTTGTTCATATAGCAGATATTGATGTTGTGACATCTCACTTAACATCACATATCTGATACCAGAATTTCAATTGGTATCAGAGCAGGTCATCCTGCTCTGTATCTGGGTGAGATCTAGGGTTGTTACTTTCTGGTGCAATGGACAAGGAGAATGGTGGATTTGTGAATAGACCCCCTATTTTAGATGGATCAAATTATGACTATTGGAAACCTTGCATGGTTGCCTTTTTGAAATCTTTAGACAGCAGGGCTTGGAAGGCTGTTCTGACAGAATGGAAACATCCTGTCATTGTGGGAAAAGATGGTGTCAAAGCTGAAACCTGAGGAGGAGTGGACCAAGGAAGAAGATGAACCCGCTCTTGGGAATTCTAAGGCCTTGAATGCTTTATTTAATGGTATTGACAAGAACATTTTCAGGCTGGTCAACACATGTGAAATGGCTAAGGAGGCTTGGGATATCCTGAAAACAACTCATGAAGGAACTTCCAAGGTCAAAATGTCAAGACTTCAGCTACTAACAACAAAATTTGAAAGTTTTAGGATGAAAGATGAAGAGACCATTCATGATTTTCACATGAATATACTTGAACTGTCAAATGCTTCTAGTGCCCTAGGAGAGAGGATGTCTGATGAGAAGCTGGTAAGAAAAATTCTCAGATCTCTTCCCAAGAGATTTGATATGAAGGTGACTGCTATAGAAGAAGCTCAAGACATCAGCCAGATGAGGGTAGATGAATTGATTGGTTCACTTCAGACATTTGAATTAGGGTTGAATGACAGATCTGAAAAGAAGGTCAAAAGCATAGGAGAAGCCTAATAATGACAAAGGAATCCAATGCTATGGATGTGAAGGTTATGGTCACATCAGAGCTGAATGTCCTACATACCTTAAACAGAAAAAGGGTTTGTCTGTTACTTGGTCTGATGAAGACAGTGAAGGTGAAGATGAATCTGCCAAGCATGTCAGAGCAATGACTGGAATATGTGAGTCTGATGATGATTCAAGTGATGGAGAGTGTAGCGAGCGATTTTAGACGCGGTTCTTAAGCGCTGGTGGCTCTCTGCGGTTGAGCCTAAAACTACAGGTCGATTCATTTTTTATCCTATTGTGAGCTGATGAAGGAAGGGAAATAGATGTCTCCAATTAACCCTACTTTGCATACTGAGTTTAAACAGCGGTCTGTTAGGTTACGAATGCTACCAATGTGGGGGGCCTTTGTACTGGTTATTTGTATTTTCGCCAATACGGTTTTCTTTCTTTCTAGGACTTTCTAGCGGGGAACAAGGATTAGGATGTTAGGACTGATGTTTTTGAATTACTGCTTTTGATTGATGGAGATATGGGATTTGGGTTTTTTGTTTAGTGTGCTCGCTAAGATTTTTCTTTCAATCTTATGCCTACGTATTCCCGTTTACCGAAACAGGGAAATCAGAGCGTTCGTAGTTCCTCCTATTCTATGGGAGGAAATGGGTTTTTGGTGTCTTGTTCAAAGCCCAAGACGTGAAGCGAAAAGGTAATTTGTATCTTGTTCAAAGCCCAAGATGTGAAGCTAAAAAGTTTATTTGTGTCTTGTTCAAAGCCCAAGACGTGAAGCTGAAGGACCTTGACTTTAGAGAGAATTTGTCATCTCTAAAGAAGGGTTTGTCTGTCACAACTGTTGGGTGACTGGTTATAAAGGAGAATTACTTTAACCGGGATATGCGAATCCGGCAATGCCATAATTTCCTTTATAGGGGATTTTAACCTGAAGGAGAAGATTTTTACTCAGTGTAGAGCAATGCCATCTTTCCTTAGGAATTTCTCATGCTAAAAGAGGGACAGTGGCGTGGATGTAGATGATCCAGAGGCTTGCCGCTTACAGCGATTAGATGAAGGGAAAGGAGTTGTTGATGTTTGTATACTGTGAACGAGGCACAACTTTGATACTAAAAGGTTGATTGGATCAACCAGTGGTTTTCTTATACAAATCCTAAGAGGAGGCTAATATGTGTCTCGTACAAAGCCCGAGAGAGAGGCTAAAAGGTTTTTGACTCAACGAGGGAGTCTTTTGGTATCTCGTATAAAGCCCGAGATGGAGGCTATTTGACTCAACAAGAGAGTTTTTGTATCTTGTACAAAGCCCGAGATGGAGGTTGTTGTTTGTTTGGCTCAATTAAGAACCTTTTTGTATCTCGTATAAAGCCCGAGATGGAGGCAAAAGGGGTGATTGACTCAACGAGGGAGTCTCTTATGTGTCTCGTACAAAGCCCGAGAGAGAGGCTAAACGTTGTTTGACTCCGCTGGGGAGAATCATTGTACAAAGCCCAAGAGGAGGCTAACTTCATTGAAGAAGGATCATTATACAAAGCCTAAGAGGAGGCTATGGTTACTGTTTCAATTGAGTGACAGGTCCAGTATACTGATTTAAAGAGAAAATCAGTTCTTATATGAGCAACACTGTACTCAGGGATTTGATTCAAGGGATCCGGGTTATTCCTGTTCTTTGAGGAAACGGGAAATCCAAAGGGTATTGAGACTGTCCGAGTCAGCGGGTTTCCTTCCTATCTAACGAAGGGGTCACTTGAGAATATCTTTGAGACTCAAGGAGATTAGACTGTCCATGTCTAGAGTTTCATCTTTTTGTACTATGCTTTGAGAAACAGTAGTAGACTCTATGAAAGGACTGTTCTATGACGATGACTAGGTTCTGTTCCTATACCTCTAGGAGGTCGTCGGGACAATTTGTACGAAGCCCAAGAGGAGGCTGGAAACTTTTAAGAAGCCGACGGGTCCTTGTACGAAGCCCAAGAGGAGGCTATCATTCCCAGAGGAAGAGATCATTATACGAAGCCTAAGAGGAGGCTGTGAATACTTCTAAGAAGCCGACAGGTCCTTGTACTAAGCCCAAGAGGAGGCGGGGTTGCTTTTAGGAAGCCTGTGGGTCCTTGTACGATGCCCAAGAGGAGGCCGATGCTTTTAAGAAGCCCGTGGGTCCCTAAACCCCGAGAAATTCAAGGCAATGCTATTCACCGAGAATATATCAAAGTCAGGAAGGTTTGAGAGTTTGGAAGAAACTCAAAGATGCCATTCACGGAGAATACATTCATCTTGGGGAGTAGAGTTTCTTGATAATTCCTAACGAGGACAGCCGAAGAGAAGACTGTATCTGGTGATCCTATTTGGGGATCTAGGTGTCTATTTCTATGAATAAACGAAACGGCGTCACCTAGTTCTAGACGTAGTTGCCGGGGAAACTATAAATATCTATACTATTATTACACAATTGATATGAGTTTATGAAAGAAGACTTACAGCGAAATAGCCCCACAATACAGTTATATATATATGAGTTTATGAAAGGAGACTTACAGTGAAACAGCCCCACAATACAGTTATATACATATGAAAGCCGTAAATGAAAGCGGGTAAACACTTACTCGGTTGTAGAGCTTCCATGCTGTTTGGTTAGTTGTTCAACAAAGAAAGATTGAAAACAACAGTATATTCAAAATCAAAGGAGAAAGTGCTTTGAAAAAGAAAGATTTGGGGCTTACAACTCAAGGAGAGGCCCAGGGTTTTATTAGTGAGAGCACTGTTGAATTTGTACAGAGGGACTTATACAAGTGACTGAGGCCCAAAAAGGTTTTCTATACAAAGGGATGGGTCTTACACTCTCTCAAGAGGCCCAAAAAGTTTTAAAGAAAAAGAGTGGGGCTTATAACACGAGGGTAGGCCCAGATGATTTTTCCGTTTGAAATGGCGATCGCGCCGAGGTTTTCTTTTAACGCAGAGGGACTTATACAATAAGTGAGGCCCAAATGATTTTGGTTAAAAGGGGATTGGGTCTTACACTCTAATAGAGGCCCAAAAGTTTTGAATGGGTCTTATAGCTCGAGGAGAGGCCCAAGGGTTATTTTGAAAAAGCGACGATCGCGCCGTTTGTTTTTGACGGTATCGGGACTTATACAATACACTGAGGCCCAAAATGTTTTGGTCAAGAAAGGATTGGGTCTTACACTCTATTAGAGGCCCAAAATGTTTTAAGAAAAAGAAATGGGTCTTACTACTCGAGGGTAGGCCCAGGTTTATTTTAAAAAAGGCGACGATCGCGCCGTTTATTTGAAAATGTACAGGGGGACTTATACAATAAGTGAGGCCCAAAAAGGTTTTCTGTACAAGGGTGTTGGGTCTTACACTCTAATAGAGGCCCAAAAAGTTTTAAAGAAAAGAAATGGGTCTTACTACACGAGGGTAGGCCCAATGGTTAATTTTGAAAAGGGCGACGATCGCGCCGAGTTTTTGGAAACACCGTGGGACTTATACAAGTGACTGAGGCCCAAAATTTTGGTATTTACAAAGGGATCGGGTCTTACACTCTATTAGAGGCCCAAAAGTGTTTGAAAAAGTTTGATGAGGGTTGAAATAATCAAAAACCCTAATTTCATTTTTTAAAGAGCATTTTTCAAAGAAAAATCAAGTAAAAAATGATAAAAAATATCAAATAAAATCATTAATCATGTTATAAATAGTGATTAAGGTTTATGAAAAAATATTTTATCCACATGAATATTTAAAATCATTTTGGTTTTAAAAATCAAGAAAAAGAAATCATTTTAAAAGCATTTAAAACAATTTAAAACAATATTTTTGAATATATTAAAAATATATCAAATAATAATATTTTTTGTGATTTTTTGGTGGATTAAAATATTATGGAGTATGAATAACAAGTGTGTAAAACAAATTTTGAAAATGATAATTTTTGCTATGTGAAAAAATTGGTTGAGTTTTGAAGATAAACTAAGAAAAAGAGGAATGTGATGTCACAACATCACTCATGAGTTTTCAACATCTTTTTTATCAAACTTCCAACACCCATAACTTTCTCAAATCTTAATGGTTTGAGGCAAAATTTATATGCATCTAGCCCAGAATTTCACAAGGAATCCAATGGTGATGGTAGTTTATTCAGATCACACTCCCTCCTCAAAACCCGATAGTGGTTTTGAAAAGGACCTATAATTGCATTTTCTGTGCTACACTTTGATACAGGCATGGATTACATGGTGAATTAGCCCAAATACAACATATACAACATGTATGAGATGTGTATGATCAGTGGACTTCAAAGCAATGCATGATTTCAAGGATTCCAAGTTGTGATGCTTACCTCTTTTTGAGCTTTTTGGAGTTTTTGTGCAATCTGTCAAGACTCTTATTCCAGAAATGATTTGATGCTTTAGACACACTCAAATGATCCCTTAGAAGCTTTTAGGATGATTGGAATCAACTGGTACCTGCAAAAACACAAACTGTCCCTTTCTTGCAAAAGGGGTTAAAAGTGACCAAAATAGCAACTCTCTCAAAAGGTGTTCCAGATGTTGGGAACCATTTGGGACAGTTCAAGAATGATATTTGGAGTGTGTTTGAGGTTTTATCTGGTTTAGAAAGTGACTGAATCAAGACATGGCTTGAAAAATGCAAAAAAGTGCCATTTTGAGGTTTTGAGAAGTGACTTTGTGATTTTGTGATTACAGGTCACTTGTGATAGTTTGCACAGCTTACATATGATATATATGAGGTGTGTGTGTGATTAGTTTGAGTGGAATTGCTGTCTTACTCAAAAACTCAGAATTACTTGCTTTGGAAGGCAAATTTGAGGTGAAAGAAGAGATTTTGAGGAAAACATCTGTTTGATGGCTTTGGTGTACTCAAACTGAACACAAATGAGCTCTATTTATAGTAGAGCAAGTTTGTTTTCGCAGCAACAGTGAATGGTGGCTGCAGCAGAGGTTTGGCCAATGTTGTCCAATGAAAATCAAAGTCTCCTCTAGCCATTGACTAGAGGTTAGAGCACAGAGCTTTGGTTCCCTACTTGTTGGAGGAATGTTGACTGAATTCAGTTGCAAATGTGTCAGTCCATGCCACCTCTAAGCATCTATTAAATGCTCCAATCCAAAATTGGAGTCTTGTCCATCTTTTAGGGATTTTTAGGAATAGCATGCTACTTATTGTTCCAAGGACCTTGGAGGCTTGGCTCAGTGATTGTCCCCTTTAGATTTGATCCTCAGAGGTGTCCAAAGTGATGACAAGGCTTGGAAATTCGTGTGGCACAAGAAATGTGCAAATCTGTCCCATGAAAAATTTAGCTGCAGCAAGTCGTTTTGTAAAATCCATAACTCCCTGCTCGAGTATGCTACATGGACGTTCTGGGACTTTCTGGAAAGCTTAGATGACGTACTTCAACTTTGATGTTGGACTTTGGTCTTGGTTCAGCTTGCGAAGTCATCAAAAATGGCCTTGAACTTGTGTAGTCGAATCTGTCCTAAAAGCTGTCATGAAAATTCTGCTTTATCAATGCTTCTTGCAAAAATCATATCTCCCTGCTCGAGTATGCTACAAGGACGTTCTACACCTTTCTGGAAAGCTGAGACAGCGTACTTCAACTTTGATGTTCAAGGTTTGGCTTGAATCAACTTGGATCATGGAGAAAAATATCCTTGAAGTTGGGACATTCTTGCTGCAAAAATATTAATGATGTCCCTATGCAATGTTGAAACATTAGACATTGAATATTAATAATTCCAAACTTTAATCACTTGTATCTTTTAATCCACTATGATATTTTGAATTGAAGTGAATTGCATCTTTGATGCTTGTCTTGCATGGTGACAAAGCTTGAAAATTGGGTGGCACAAGAAAAGTGCACAAAATATGTCCTAAAAAATCAGCTCGAGCAAGGCCTGTTGTGAGGTTCATAACTCCTTGCTCAAGTTGAATTAATGGGAGTTATAATACATTTTGGAAAGCCCTAATGACATACTTTAACTTTGATGTTTGACTTTGGTCTTGGATCAGCTTGCAAAGTCATCAAAAATGGTCTTGAACTTGTGTAGTCAAATATGTCCCAAAAGTTGTCATGAAAATTCTGCTTTATCACTGCTTCTTGTGAAAATCATATCGCCCTGCTCGAGTATGCTACAAGGACGTTCTACACCTTTCTGGAAAGCTGAGACAACGTACTTCAATTTTCATGTTTGACTCCAGACCTGGTTCAACTTGGATAATGGAGAAAAACGTCCTTGAAGTTGGGGCATTCTTGCTGAAAAAATATTAATGATGTCCCTATGCAATGTCAGAACATTGGACATTAAGAATTCCCAATTTTGATCGCTTATATCTTTCAATCCTTATGATATTTTGAGTTGATTCCTTCTACAATGTTGAAGTATCAAATACCCTCTTTAAAAGTAGCTCTTACTCAAAATCAATGGATGCTTGGATCAATAGTTACAACCTTGAAAAGTTGTGCACTTGAACATGATTTTAATTTAGAAAAAATTTCTAAGTTTCCTTCAATTTGATCAATTTTGCAATTTTGCGTGATTTCTTGATTTAAATTTGATCAAATTAAATCATCCATCATATTTTCTTGAGTAATTGCTTGTGAAGCTCAAAGTTGACCAAAAGTCAAACTTTGACTTTCTGCGTCAGTTGACTTTGTATTAGATGAACTTGAGGCTTGATCCACCTGGAATTTTGCACTCTTGTGCCTAATTCTTGAGGTGGGAGTCCTCTTGATCCTTTATGGATGTTTAAGAGGTTAGACAAGTTGAAGATCATGTCATTCCTTGATTGATCCTTTGTCTAAAGGCTCTGAGAGGGCTTGAAACCCTAAGCTTGATTGTAGTGAATGCTCAACAATTCCTTGAGGAGATTGATGAGGCATAAAGGTACATCCGTATTGTGCTGATGATTTGCACCATGATGGGAAATCTTAGTGGTCAAAATTTGGGGTATGATAGATGCCCCTATTTAATCTACTTGGACCCGAAGGTGTGAAAGACGAAGGTATTCGGGCATTCGGGGTGCAAGAGGATTAAATATCGGAATACCCGAAATTTTGATGGCTATGAAGGGCAGCTTGCACATTCATCTTCTTTAGCTAAGCGATGATGCTTAGAAAAGGTAAACTTTCCCTCGATCCTGGTCTTCAGCCAAGGAGCTGGTCTCAGTTTTCTTTTGAAATAAACTTCCCCTCGATCCTGGTTTCCTACCAAGGAATTGGTCTCAGTTTCTGGTTTAAACTTCCCCTCGATCCTGGTTTCCTACCAAGGAACTGGTCTTAGTTTCTGAAATAAACTTCCCCTCGATCCTGGTTTCCTACCAAGGAACTGGTCTTAGTTTCTGATTTAAACTTCCCCTCGATCCTGGTTTCCTACCAAGGAACTGGTCTAAGTTTCTGATTTAAACTTCCCCTCGATCCTGGTTTCCTACCAAGGAACTGGTCTAAGTTTCTGATTTAAACTTCCCCTCGATCCTGGTTTCCTACCAAGGAACTGGTCTTAGTTTCTTTTGTCAATAAACTTTCTAAACAAGGGACGCTATTTGTAGCGGTTTTCCTCAAACTTCTCGCCGAATTTTCCTGGGGAGATGCCATTTGAGTGGAAAAAGTTTCGATGTCAGACTTGCTGGGGAACCCATTCATCTGAATTGTAGAGGTACACAAACTTCTCTGTTTTGGAGACGCCATTTGTCAATTCTGCTGGGGAAAGCGAGTCTCTTGAGAGACTATTTTCATTTGGGGGCTTACATCATACTTTTCTCGGGATCTTTTTGGAGAAATGCCATATGATGGGATCCAATTTTGAGGTGCCGATGACCTTTTCATCAGTGATCTTTTCGGAGTGAAACTGGCGCGCTGCCGAATCTATGATTACGAGGCTTTCTCTGTGGATTTTCCTTAATCTGGGAAAGCAAGGATATCGTCTTTGATGGTGAAGAGCGACATTTGTTGAAGGTTTTCTTGTTTCTCAGAGGTTCAAGTTATCAAAGTGGTCAAGGACCGTCTCTAATCCAGAGATAAACGGGAGAAGAGATTACTTAGATGATTCACTTCCTAACGAGGAAAGGTCTGACAACTCGATTGAGAGGACTTTTATCACTAGGGGATAAGACCGACTAGAGTGATAGTGATGCAATATGAATGTGAATGCAAATCAATAATGCATGATGTATGTATGTATATGCTGACAAAACTGACGCGACATACAAACTAAAAGATGAACATGACTGGATACTCGGCCATTGCGGGGCGTGTAGAAATATCGCTGGTTCAAGATAGCAATTCCACCTTGCTTAGGAGAGATAGTCCCTGTTGGGAGCTATGTTGGTCGGGCTTAGGAGATAAGAACTCGGCCGAAGATGTCAGATGGATTAGTCGCATCTGACACTATTGATCCTTCAATCAGGCGCACTGGCGTAGAAGGCGTACTTTGATTCTGCACTTTGAAGTTCGCTTACTTCTGAAGAAGCGGTTGATGTTCCTTTGATGTTCAACAGTCAAAAGAAATTGTTGTCTTTATTTTAAAAGCAGAAAAAGTTTTAACAAGTAAATTCATTTTTTTTTTATTTCAAGAATCGTTAGTCATGTTAACAACGTCGTTCTGTAAAGCTAAAACAAGCAAGAATTACAAACAAAAGCACAAGGCTCAAATTTTATTGATAAGATGGAGATCAGCCAAACGCGTGATTCCATTGAGTATTTACAAAGTTTAAAAATGGTAATTTACAGGGAAAAGGGCTACGTTGAAACATAACGACCACTATCCTTCTATCAACTTTGAATTCGGGGCATCCTGAGCTTCTGTCGAAGATGACCTTGACTGGAGTTTTTTTCCGATGGATGATGTAACTGCTGCTGAGGGACTTGCCTCTGTTGAACATAGTTACTTGCCATTATCCCTAATTTTTGCCTGGATTGTACTATGAGATTTCCAATCCATTAGGATGATTTTTTTTCATGTCTCTAATTTTTGCCTGGACCGCCCTTTCGGGTTTTCAATCCACCGAGACATTTTTTTTTAGGCGAAGTATTTCTTGACTACATCAACATTTGTGGGATAGACAAATTCCTCTCCGTCCATGGTTGCAAGTCTCAAGGCGCCGCCTGAGAAAGCTTTCGTGACCACATAGGGGCCATCGTAATTCGGAGTCCATTTGCCTCGCGAATCAGTGAGAAATGATTGTATCTTCTTGAGTATTTTGAAGATTGGCGCGCATGTCGCGGTCATGAGGAATGTGAATCTGGAGATGTAGTTCAAACGTCCCAGGAATCCTCTGACTTGTTTTTCAGTTTTCGGAAAAGGAATTTCTTGAATGGCCTTGACCTTGTCAGGATCAACTTCAATTCCTTTCTGGCTGACGATGAACCCTAAGAGTTTCCCTGAACGGACACCGAAGGTGCACTTGGTGGGATTCAAGCGGAGTTTGTACTTTCTTAACCGCTCGAATAGTTTTGACAGATGGGTCACATGCTCCTCTTCTGTTCTAGATTTAGCAATCATATCATCGACATATACCTCGATTTCTTTGTGTATCATGTCATGAAACAGAGTAGTCATGGCCCTTTGATAGGTTGCCCCGGCATTCTTCAAACCGAACGACATTACCTTGTAACAAAAGGTACCCCATGGGGTAATGAACGAAGTTTTCTCCATGTCTTTCGGCGCCATTTTGATTTGATTATAGCCCGAGAATCCATCCATGAAGGAGAAAACTTTGAACTTTGCGGTATTGTCAACCAGCATGTCAATGTGTGGTAAAGGAAAGTCGTCCTTTGGACTTGCCTTGTTCAAATCTCTGTAATCAACACACATTATGACCTTTCCGTCCTTTTTGGGAATGGGTAGGATGTTTGTAACAGCCCGCGGCCGCTCGCGCACGAGTCCCGGCACTATTACCAACTCAGACTTAATCACTAGCCCCCTTTTTCAACTATACTAGTGTTTTTGCCTCCCGTGGGAATCGAACCGTGTACCTGGGGATAAGTACCACGTTCAATGCATTCCCACTACCAATTGGGCTGTAGCTCAATTGGTAGTGGGAATGCATTGAACGTGGTACTTATCCCCAGGTACACGGTTCGATTCCCACGGGAGGCAAAAACACTAGTATAGTTGAAAAAGGAGGCTAGTGATTAAGTCTGAGTTGGTAATAGTGCTGGGACTCGTGCGCGAGCGGCCGCGGGCTGTTACAATGTTGGCTAACCATTGAGGATATTCTGATGTGGCGAGGAAACCCGCGTCAATCTGTTTCTGTACCTCCTCTTTGATTTTGATGGCCATGTCCGGGTGAGTGCGTCTCAACCTTTGCTTTACTAGCGGACATTCCGATCTTAACGGTAAACGATGTTCCACGATGCTGGTATCCAACCCTGGCATATCCTGATAGGACCAAGCGAATACATCGGGGAATTCTTTGAGAAGTTTTATCAAACCCTCTCTGGAAGTTGGACTGAGCAGTGCCCCGATCCTGATTTCTTTTCTCTCTTGCTCTGAACCCAAGTTTACCGTTTCCAACGGTTCTTTGTGAGGTTCAATGGACCTTTCCTCTTGTCTGAGTAGTCGGGAGATCTCTTCTGGAATTTCGTTGTCATTTTCTTCTTCAGCCTCGAATACCGGGAACTCAAAGTTGGGAGAAGGCATCGGATCGTATGTTTCAACTGGGTTTAAAATAAGCAATCTGCATGACGTGATGATTCATGTTTAGAAGAGATAGAGAAAATGCAAGTGTGTGTAGTGTATTTATTTTACTGCTTGTTTTTATTTTTAAATGTTTTTTAGGATTACCATTTTCTGAAAAAGCAAAAAGAGAAAACAGCAAATAATGCGGAAATTACAGAACGACGTTATTTTATTTATGAACAAGTCGATTCTTGAAACAACAGCCCTATAAAACAAAACTCTATCGCTTCGGGCAAAGCGAAGAGGGAAATTTACAGAAAGCGAGCCCTATCAAAACATTTGTTTCACCTGGGCAGGGTGAAAGGTTAAAGATGGCAATTACTTTGACCGATGAACGACCTTCGGAACCTCAACGGCTACCCATTGGCGGGGAACTCCTCGGTGAATCACAAAGTCTGGCACCTTCCTTGATTTGTCTTCAGAAATAACGCTGATTTCTAGTGAAGCAGGATCATTGGAATCTGTCTCCCAGGAAGAATTGTCGTAGGAGAATTCCTCTGTTGCATTTTGCATAGCATTTGTGCTCTCAGCTGTACCTCCCCATCCAGTAGGCTGGATATCTTCGAGCCTGATACGAGAGCTTTCGGGAGCGGTGTACTTGACCATGAAGTCGTATTTTCCACTTGGTTCTCCCAGAGTGTCCCAAACTTCTTTGGAACTGGAGGAGTCATCTCTCTCAATGACGTTGACCTTGGGAAAAGCATAGTTGATGATCTCAAGTCCTGCAAACGTTGCGAATTCATCTTCATGTTGAGTAGTTTCTGAATGACCTGAGTGTTGATCCCATGACATGGTGGGGACACAGGTATTCTGTTCAATGACGGTCAGCTGATTTTCATTGTTCGGCTGACTTTCTTGCCCCAAGTTTCCTGGGTAAGGTTGCCACATTGGCAGACCATCCATCGGGCCATAGTAGGTGTAGTCAAAATTATCTTTCATCGGAGTGTCTTCCTCAAATGAATTTGGTGGAGCGCGGCATCCTTCCGGATCACAATCCCCGTAGGTCATTTCGACAACTGATCTTGGTATCAATCTCAGACTTTCTGTAGGAAAGCAAAAAGGCATAGGCACCTCTTCCTGAGACATATAACCGTCCTTGTTAAGATAGGACTTCCATTCTTCATCTGTGTCAGAGGGATCTTCCTCATTGATAGCATGTACTGCCTGAGACACTGGGCGAATGAAACCTCCACTGTGGAAGAAGTTTTGAAGGGGATGAGGACTTTCATCGTTGGCAGCTGTCCGGGTACAGGTTGCAGAAAAACCAAGACCCTTCTTTGTTTTATTGTCAATGGGAATGACAAGCTGTCCCCATCCTGTTGTATCGGTACTCTCGACCGCTTTGATAACATCTTTGTATGAGGAAATTGAGGTTCCTCCCCTGAACTGATTGTTCTCGCTTACCGACAGTGCTTGGAACTGAGTTCCAATAACCTCCTCGGGTTCTATACCAGTAGATGATGACAAGTTACTCACGAGCAAGGCTTGTTCTCCACAGACTGTGACAAGTTGATCGTTCTTGACGAACTTTAGCTTTTGGTGGAGGGTCGAAGTGACTGCTCCAGCCTGATGTATCCAAGGTCTTCCTAATAAACAACTATACGTTGCCCGGATATCCATGACCTGGAAAGTAACTTGGAAAGTGTGAGGACCAATAGTTATGGGAAGATCAACTTCGCCGATAACTATTTTTCTGGATCCGTCGAATGCTTTGACGACAACCTCGCTAACTCTCATCGGAGGCCCTTTGAATGATAATTGCATCAAAGTGGACTTTGGCATAACATTCAGGGTTGACCCTGTGTCTACCAGTACGCTGGCTAAAGCATCGTCCTGGCAGTTAACTGTGATATTGAGCGCCATGTTATGACGACGACCCTCTTCAGGTAATTCTTCATCACTAAATCCCAAATTGTTGCAGGAAGCGATGTTAGAGACAATGCTATCGAACTGTCTGATTGTTACATCCTGTTCCACAAAGGCTTGCTCCAAGACTTTTTGTAGAGCCTCCCTGTGGGCTTCTGAATTGAGTAACAGTGATAACACCGAGATCTTTGAAGGAGTCTGTAACAGCGGATCAACAATGTTATATTCACTCCTTTGGATGAGCTTCAGCATCTCATCATTGTTTTTTGAAAGGTCGGGATTACTGGATTGACCGACTGGGGGATCGGGAGCTTCTGTCTGAAGTTCCTTTTCCTTGTTAAGTTCCCCAACTCCTCGGTTGAAGATTCTACCACTCCGTGTTACTCGACTGATGTCTGCAATGTTCACAACGGAGGGTAATGGAATTTCCTTTCCCTTTTCAATTATTGTTGCACCGTATTTGTAAGGGATCGCCTTAGCTGATTCATGCGGTAGCGGTCCTGGTAGATAGATGACTACATGAGCCTTCTGATTTTTCTAACGATCATAAGTAATCTCGATTCGTTCCCGTTTGGGAACCTTAGATTTGTCAAGTAGAGGGATGATGGCAAAAACATCTCTGGTCCTGTGATGACTAGAGATCGTGACAACATCCTCAACTTGCTCGGCAAGGTAGTTCGGCGACCAGTTGATGGGTCCAGAACCCGAATAGGAACAAATTTCTCCACGATCGACCTGACCCTGAAGAGCTGCTCTCACAAGGTAACACCCTTGGTTACTTTTCGAACAGACGTTACAACTGTCATAGTTGTGTGGTGGCACCTGGCCACACCCACTTTGAATACAATGTAACCTCACTAGGTTAGCTTCCACTGATCGGACATCCTGACTCTGACGCCGAGTGGGGTTTCTATTACTGATACTAATCTGCTGAGTATCTTCATCCATGTAGATTGGCATCCACCAATGATTTAACAAGTGATGAAGTGCCTCCTGGACAAGGGTACAACCTCTATCGTTTTCGCAACCTGCTTTACAGCTTTGATAGTCATGTGATATTAAGAATCCGAGTCGGACCTGCTCAGCATGTAACTCTACCAGGTTGGTATTCATCACACGAATATCGAAGATCTGAACCATGTTGATTTGATAGGAGTTCCTATCATGGTAGTCTTGGATCTATCCAAGATCCATCCGACGCTGGAGGGCTTTTTGTATGAAAGAGCAACCCTGTTTGTTTACCGAGCAAATCAGACAAGAACTGTAATCGTGCCACGGCAGATTATGATACTGGCTTTGCCTTGAGTGCATCGCCACCAAGTTGACATTCATTGCACGGATGTCGTGGTTCTGAATGACGTTAGAATTCGTGTAGACCATGTTAACTCCACGAACTCGATGCTCTTGGATCCATCCTAGATCCGTTTGTTCCTGTATGGCTGCTTGCACCACAGAACATCCTTGATCGTCTTTAGAGCAGATATCACACTGGTGATAGTTATGAGGTGGCACATGGCCATATCCGCTCTGTCTACAATGCATCTTGACCAGATTGGTTTTCAACAAGAGTACATCGTGAATTTGATAGACATTGTTAGTCTCTTTCTTAATCAGATGAACTGCAGCTTTCTCATGTTGAGGCAGCGGGTTCGTAAGGACATTGGGATTCGTATCCTTGAAGGATAAGACCCCGCTCCTAACAAGTTTTTGCACGTCGGACTTGAAATTGAGGCAAGTCTCTATGTTATGCCCTGAACCTCCTTGATGATAAGGGCATGTTTGATCCACCTTAAACCAAAAAGGCGGATTTTTCGGTGCCGTAAGAGGAGACTTAGTCTGGATGTGCCCCTTAGCCAGTAGTAACGGAAACAGTTCTGCGTACGTCATGGGTATAGGATCAAATTCTGGTGGCCGTGTTGTACGGTTGTTATTGTATGGAGGACGAGCCTGCTGAAGAGGCTGTTGTGCCCTTTGCTGGTCAGGTTGGCTCTGCGCAACCTGAGGTTGATACGTAGGAATAGACGTAGGGTTGATAGCAGGAGTCACAGCTGCTACCGGTTGATAACGTCGTCTTTGCTTTCTGAGAGAGATATTCCCAATATCTTGCTCTTTTTTCTTAGGGAGAGCACTACCGTATTTTTTAGTACCGCTCGTCGATCCAGTGTCTTTTACCAAACGTCCTTCTCGGACGGCTTCCTCAAGACGTACGCCCATCCCGACCATTTCGGTGAAGTCACTGGGCATACTGGCAACCATTCGGTCATAGTAAAATGAGCTTAAGGTCTTTAAGAAGATCTTTGTCATCTCTTTTTCCTCAAGAGGTGGACAAATTTGAGCGGCAATTTCACACCACCTTTGAGCAGACTCCTTAAAGGTTTCCTTGTCCTTTTGCGACATCGATCTGAGTTGATCTCTGTCGGGTGCCATGTCCAAATTGTATTTGTATTGTTGGACGAAGGCAGTACCAAGATCTCTGAAAGTGCTGATCGTAGTACGGTTTAAACCCATGTACCATTTGAATGCGGCACCCGTTAAACTATCCTGAAAGTAGTGAATCAGTAGGTCCTGATTCTCCGTCTGGGCTGACATCCGCCGAGCGTACATCACCAGATGGCTTTGAGGGCAAGAGTTGCCCTTGTATTTTTCAAAGTCGGGCACTTGGAACTTGTGCGGGACTTTCACATTGGGGACCAAGCAGAGGTTTGCGGCGTCCTTTCCGAATAGATCCTGATCGCAAATAGCTTGCAATTCCTTCTGCATTTCCAAGAACTGTTCCTGGAATTCATCCATTCGGTCAAACATTGTTTCCTTCTTACCAGAAGGTGTCGGTGGAATCTGTCCTTCCGGGACAGTGTGCACCACAGGGGGTGGTACCGTGACTACGGCAGTGAGTCTTGGCGTTTCCCGAAGTTTGTAACCTTCAGGAGTCTTCAGTATGCCCCTGGCATCTTCGCTTTCCCGAAGTTTGTAACCTTCAGGCCCAACGGCTTCTGTTGTGATTCCCTGATCTTCAGTGATCGGCGGAACATATCCTTCTGGGATATAGTTAACAGGCATGCCTCAAGGACGATCTTTCGGTATCTGATACCTAGGATCATACCTCTCTACTATGGGCATTGAGGTGATCTCTGAGATCACAGTTCTTTGTAGCTGAGCTTCTGCCATGGCTTGCATGTCGTTACGAAGCTTTCTCATATCCTCTCTCAGAGCGTCGATCTCTTCATTCAACTCTCTGTTTTCTTCCTCAAGATCATCCATCCTTTTCTGAAGATTGGCCCGAGTATTATACGAATGAGACAGTTTGACTCTAGAACCGAGACACAAACGTGAGATTCGTAGGTAAGAAGAATACGTGATGTGAGAATGCAATGATTATATTAATTATTTAAGGTTTAATCAAAATAAACTTCGACAATTAGATTGCAAATATCAACGGTGGGGAAACCCCTTTTTATTGAAATTCAAAAGATTACAGAAGTGGAAATACAGTAAATTACAAAGTGCAGAAATAGAAACCTAAACTAATGGGTCCTGAGTCCTCTCTGAAGAGAAATCAGGTGCTGATTCTGGTATCTTCCTTTTCTTTGACCGGGGCTCTTGGGCCGTTGTCGGGTTGTCATTCCTTTGCCAAGTGAAAGGAGCGAGCAAATTCCTTTGGTCATCCTGATTATCTACAGCATGTTGCTCCAAAATTTCGATCAGAGCGTCTTTCTCTTTCAGTAATTGGTGTATTTTGATGCACTCTATGTCGAGGGTGCGGTACTTGTTCTTCTAAGACCTTCTCTCTTTTTGAATTTTGTTGAGAGTAACCTGAAGCTTTTCGGTTTCCGTCATGAAGTACATGACAGATTCCCTTGGCGGAAGAATTCCGTAACGAGGATAAGGCATCTTTAGCTTGAGAGCTCTAGTTTGTACCCAATGGAGATAAGGCTCCACCGAGACACAGCCCGGTTTTCCCAGAGACTCTCGTCCTTTCTTATGAACATGCTTCCAAGCGTGCACTATTTCCATCTTCAGTGCTCTGTCGTTTTCTCCTTCCTTGAAGAAAAGACCTTCCAGATGAACACCCAGTGGGATGTGCCTCATTGGGTATCCAAATTGACGGCGAACCAATACCGGATGGTAGTTGATTCCTCCTTTAGTTCCTATAAGGGGTACGTTGGGGAAGTTTCCACAACGGTCAATGATCCTGATTCCCTCATAAATCCTATTACACCATTCTAAATCAGAGTTGGTAAGAGACATGATCTTCTGCGACCAACGTAAGGCACTCTTACAATCCCAAAAAGCAGCAGACTTGGGCAAGTGAGAGATAAACCATTTGTAAAGCAAAGGTGCACAGCATGTGATCTCCCCTCCGCTGTACAAATTTCCTAAGTGGACAGAATGATACGCATCTGCGAGCAAAGTCGGCACAGGGTTCCCAATGAGAAAAACCTTAATGGAGTTAATATCGACGAAGTTATTGATGTTAGGAAACAAAAATAACCCGTAGGTGTGCAAGACAAAGATGCTTTCAAAAGCAGTTATGTTTCCTATACTAGCAAAATATAGGGCCTTCTTCGTCAAGAACTGGGCTGGCAAACCTTGGATGCCACCCTTAGTGGTTAGGTGAGTCCTAACTTCAGACTCGTCCAAATGAATTGCTCTTGCAATAGTCTGATTCTTTGGAATTTCTTCCAGTCCAGAAAATGGAGCTCGATCCGTAATGTGTAGATCGATCATGTGAGAATACTCCTCCAGTGTTGGTGCAAGCTGGTAATCCGGGAATGTGAAACAGTGATAAACCGGATCATAAAACTGAATGAGCGCATCCATGATTCCCTCAATCACATGGACTCTTAATAGTGGTAGCAAACCTCCGTGCTTGGCTCTAAAAGCCTCTGGGTTAGTGATCATCCTCGCTAACCTTCTCAAATCCTCTAGTTTTGGAACCTTGAAGGTGTACGTATGAGTTCTCCTTCTACCGAAATCCATTAGCGTAATCCTCTTCTCTGATATTTGCAATCACAGTCTTAGTTTAATTTGAAAAACAGAGAGACAATAAGAGAAGTTTTTTGAATGTTTTAATGTTTTATTAAATGAATGCATGAATGCAACACACAAAAACATAGAAAAAACATGGGGTCAAAGGGTCGTTGTCATGAAGTCAAGGCTCTACCCATCCCCAAAGGTTTATACTAGGGTGATTTTTGTACCTGTACTCATTATCATCAGCTCCTCCCAGGAAAGCAAAACAACAAGCGGATCGCCAGCGAGTTGTAGTGCAATCTTAGAGTAAGTGCCATTCACCGAGAATAGATCACCAGCCTCAAATGAGGGTAGTATCGTGTAACAACTATTTTTGATAGTTTCTGTACTACGAAAGGGTTTGGCTCCTCAGCTTCTCAGACTTAACAATCGGCCCATTGTCTAGGTGAGAGAATGGGTTGCATTGGTCAGCCTCCACTGAGGTTGATGGTCGACCCCGTCGCCATCACTTATCTTAAGTGTATACTCAATCTTTCCACATACGACATCACCCGCATTCCCATTAGCAGAAAAATAAACACGTATAGCAATTAGGAAAAGCAGTATATATATTTGTCCTAATCATCCTAGACTTATGAAGCTAAGAATCCTAAGTTCCAGACAGAAAATGGGTTCCCCGGCGGAAGCCCCAATCTGTGGTATTCACATAAGAGGTGAAAAGAAATCAGAAAAACAGAGACCGGCCCCACGGTGGGCGCCATTTTTCTGTAGCGAGCGATTTTGGACGCGGTTCTTAAGCGCTGGTCGCTCTCTGCGGTTGAGCTTAAAACTACAGGTCGATTCATTTTTTATCCTATTGTGAGCTGATGAAGGAAGGGAAATAGATGTCTTCAATTAACCCTGCTTTGCATACTGAGTTTAAACAGCGGTCTGTTAGGTTACGAATGCTATCAATGTGGGGGGCCTTTGTACTGGTGATTTGTATTTTCGCCAATACGGTTTTCTTTCTTTCTAGGACTTTCTAGCGGGGAACAAGGATTAGGATGTTAGGACTGATGTTTTTGAATTACTGCTTTTGATTGATGGAGATATGGGATTTGGGTTTTTTGTTTAGTGTGCTCGCTAAGATTTTTCTTTCAATCTTATGGATACGTATTCCCGTTTACCGAAACAGGGAAATCAGAGTGTTCGTAGTTCCTCCTATTCTATGGGAGGAAATGGGTTTTTGGTGTCTTGTTCAAATTCCAAGACGTGAAGCGAAAAGGTAATTTGTATCTTGTTCAAAGCCCAAGATGTGAAGCTAAAAAGTCTATTTGTGTCTTGTTCAAAGCCCAAGACGTGAAGCTGAAGGACCTTGACTTTAGAGAGAATTTGTCATCTCTAAAGAAGGGTTTGTCTGTCACAACTGTTGGGTGACTGGTTATAAAGGAGAATTACTTTAACCGGGATATGCGAATCTGGCAATGCCATAATTTCCTTTATAGGGGATTTTAACCTGAAGGAGAAGACTTTAACTCAGTGTAGAGCAATGCCATCTTTCCTTAGGAATTTCTCATGCTAAAAGAGGGACAGTGGCGTGGATGTAGATGATCCAGAGGCTTGCTGCTTACAGCGATTAGATGAAGGGAAAGGAGTTGTTGATGTTTGTATACTGTGAACGAGGCACAACTTTGATGCTAAAAGGTTGATTGGATCAACCAGTGGTTTTCTTATACAAAGCCTAAGAGGAGGCTAATATGTGTCTCGTACAAACCCCGAGAGAGAGGCTAAAAGGTTTTTGACTCAACGAGGGAGTCTTTTGGTATCTCGTATAAAGCTCGAGATGGAGGCTATTTGACTCAACAAGAGAGTTTTTGTATCTCGTACAAAGCCCAAGATGGAGGTTGTTGTTTGTTTGGCTCAATTAAGAACCTTTTTGTATCTCGTATAAAGCCCGAGATGGAGGCAAAAGGGGTGATTGACTCAACGAGGGAGTCTCTTATGTGTCTCGTACAAAGCCCGAGAGAGAGGCTAAACGTTGTTTGACTCCGCTGGGGAGAATCATTGTACAAAGCCCAAGAGGAGGCTAACTTCATTGAAGAAGGATCATTATACAAAGCCTAAGAGGAGGCTATGGTTACTGTTTCAGTTGAGTGACAGGTCCAATATACTGATTTAAAGAGAAAATCAGTTCTTATATGAGCAACATTGTACTCAGGGATTTGATTCAAGGGATCCGGGTTATTCCTGTTCTTTGAGGAAACGGGAAATCCAAAGGGTATTGAGACTGTCCGAGTCAGCGGGTTTCCTTCCTATCTAACGAAGGGGTCACTTGAGAATATCTTTGAGACTCAAGGAGATTAGACTGTCCATGTCTAGAGTTTCATATTTTTGTACTATGCTTTGAGAAATAGTAGTAGACTCTATGAAAGGACTGTTCTATGAAGATGACTAGGTTCTGTTCCTATACCTCTAGGAGGTCGTCGGGACAATTTGTACGAAGCCCAAGAGGAGGCTGGAAACTTTTAAGAAGCCGACGGGTCCTTGTACGAAGCCCAAGAGGAGGCTATCATTCCCGGAGGAAGATATCATTATACGAAGCCTAAGAGGAGGCTGTGAATACTTCTAAGAAGCCGACAGGTCCTTGTACTAAGCCCAAGAGGAGGCGGGGTTGCTTTTAGGAAGCCTGTGGGTCCTTGTACGATGCCCAAGAGGAGGCCGATGCTTTTAAGAAGCCCGTGGGTCCCCAAACCCCGAGAAATTCAAGGCAATGCTATTCACCGAGAATAGATCAAAGTCAGGAAGGTTCGAGAGTTTGGAAGAAACTCAAAGATGCCATTCACGGAGAATACATTCATCTTGAGGAGTAGAGTTTCTTGATAATTCCTAATGAGGACAGCCGAAGAGAAGACTGTATCTGGTGATCCTATTTGGGGATCTAGGTGTCTATTTCTATGAATAAACGAAACGGCGTCACCTAGTTCAAGACGTAGTTGCCGGGGAAACTCTAAATATCTATACTATTATTACACAGTTGATATGAGTTTATGAAAGAAGACTTACAGCGAAACAGCCCCACAATACAGTTATATATATATATGAGTTTATGAAAGGAGACTTACAGTGAAACAGCCGCACAATACAGTTATATACATATGAAAGCGGTAAATGAAAGCGGGTAAACACTTACTCGGTTGTAGAGCTTCCATGCTGTTTGGTTAGTTGTTCAACAAAGAAAGATTGAAAACAACAGTATATTCAAAATCAAAGGAGAAAGTGCTTTGAAAAAGAAAGATTTGGGGCTTACAGCTCAAGGAGAGGCCCAGGGTTTTATCAGTGAGCGCACTGTTGAATTTGTACAGAGGGACTTATACAAGTGACTGAGGCCCAAAAAGGTTTTCTGTACAAAGGGATGGGTCTTACACTCTCTCAAGAGGCCCAAAAAGTTTTAAAGAAAAAGAGTGGGGCTTATAACACGAGGGTAGGCCCAGATGATTTTTCCGTTTGAAATGGCGATCGCGCCGAGGTTTTCTTTTAACGCAGAGGGACTTATACAATAAGTGAGGCCCAAATGATTTTGGTTAAAAGGGGATTGGGTCTTACACTCTAATAGAGGCCCAAAAGTTTTGAATGGGTCTTATAGCTGGAGAAGAGGCCCAAGGGTTATTTTGAAAAGGCGACGATCGCGCCGTTTGTTTTTGACAGTATCGGGACTTATACAATACACTGAGGCCCAAAATGTTTTGGTCAAGAAAGGATTGGGTCTTACACTCTATTAGAGGCCCAAAAAGTTTTAAGGAAAAGAAATGGGTCTTACTACTCGAGGGTAGGCCCAGGTTTATTTTAAAAAAGGCGACGATCGCGCCGTTTATTTGAAAATGTACAGGGGGGCTTATACAATAAGTGAGGCCCAAAAAGGTTTTCTGTACAAGGGTGTTGGGTCTTACACTCTAATAGAGGCCCAAAAAGTTTTAAAGAAAAGAAATGGGTCTTACTACACGAGGGTAGGCCCAATGGTTAATTTTGAAAAGGGCGATGATCGCGCCGAGTTTTTGGAAACACCGTGGGACTTATACAAGTGACTGAGGCCCAAAATTTTGGTATTTACAAAGGGATTGGGTCTTCGCTCTATTAGAGGCCCAAAAGTGTTTGAAAAAGTTTGATGAGGGTTGAAATAATCAAAAACCCTAATTTCATTTTTTAAAGAGCATTTTTCCAAGAAAAATCAAGTAAAAAATGATAAAAAATATCAAATAAAATCATTAATCATGTTATAAACAGTGATTAAGGTTTATGAAAAAGTATTTTATCCACATGAATATTTAAAATCATTTTGGTTTTAAAAATCAAGAAAAAGAAATCATTTTAAAAGCATTTAAAACAATTTAAAACAATATTTTTGAATATATTAAAAATATATCAAATAATAATATTTTTTGTGATTTTTTGGTGGATTAAAATATTATGGAGTATGAATAACAAGTGTGTAAAACAAATTTGGAAAATGATAATTTTTGCTATGTGAAAAAATTGGTTGAGTTTTGAAGATAAACTAAGAAAAAGAGGAATGTGATGTCACAACATCACTCATGAGACATCACTCATGAGTTTTCAACATCTTTTTTATCAAACTTCCAACACCCATAACTTTCTCAAATCTCAATGGTTTGAGGCAAAATTTATATGCATCTAGCCCAGAATTTCACAAGGAATCCAATGGTGATGGTAGTTTATTCAGATCACACTCCCTCCTCAAAACCCGATAGTGGTTTTGAAAAGGACCTATAATTGCATTTTCTGTGCTACACTTTGATACAGGCATGGATTACATGGTGAATTAGCCCAAATACAACATATACAACATGTATGAGATGTGTATGATCAGTGGACTTCAAAGCAATGCATGATTTCAAGGATTCCAAGTTGTGATGCTTACCTCTTTTTGAGCTTTTTGGAGTTTTTGTGCAATCTGTCAAGCCTCTTATTCCAGAAATGATTTGATGCGTTAGACACACTCAAATGATCCCTTAGAAGCTTTTAGGATGATTGGAATCAACTGGTACCTGAAAAACACAAACTGTCCCTTTCTTGCAAAAGGGGTTAAAAGTGACCAAAATAGCAACTCTCTCAAATGGTGTTCCAGATGTTGGGAACCATTTGGGACAGTTCAAGGATGATATTTGGAGTGTGTTTGAGGTTTTATCTAGTTTGGAAAGTGACTGAATCAAGACATGGCTTGAAAAATGCAAAAAAGTGCCATTTTGAGGTTTTGAGAAGTGACTTTGTGATTTTGTGATTACAGGTCACTTGTGATAGTTTGCACAGCTTACATATGATATATATGAGGTGTGTGTGTGATTAGTTTGAGTGGAATTGCTCTCTTACTCAAAAACTCAGAATTACTTGCTTTGGAAGGCAAATTTGAGGTGAAAGAAGAGATTTTGAGGAAAACATCTGTTTGATGGCTTTGGTGTACTCAAACTGAACACAAATGAGCTCTATTTATAGTAGAGCAAGTTTGTTTTCGCAGCAACAGTGAATGGTGGCTGCAGCAGAGGTTTGGCCAATGTTGTCCAATGAAAATCAAAGTCTCCTCTAGCCATTGATTAGAGGTTAGAGCACAGAGCTTTGGTTCCCTACTTGTTGGAGGAATGTTGACTGAATTCAGTTGCAAATGTGTTAGTCCATGCCACCTCTAAGCATCTATTAAATGCTCCAATCCAAAATTGGAGTCTTGTCCCTCTTTTAGGGATATTTAGGAATAACATGCTACTTCTTGTTCCAAGGACTTTGGAGGCTTGGCTCAGTGATTGTCCCCTTTAGATTTGATCCTCAGAGGTGTCCAAAGTGATGACAAGGCTTGGAAATTCGTGTGGCACAAGAAATGTGCAAATCTGTCCCATGAAAAATTCAGCTGCAGCAAGCCGTTTTGTAAAATCCATAACTCCCTGATCGAGTATGCTACATGGACGTTCTAGGACTTTCTGGAAAGATTAGATGACGTACTTCAACTTTGATGTTGGACTTTGGTCTTGGTTCAGCTTGCGAAGTCATCAAAAATGGCCTTGAACTTGTGTAGTCGAATCTGTCCTAAAAGCTGTCATGAAAATTCTGCTTTATCAATGCTTCTTGCAAAAATCATATCTCCCTGCTCGAGTATGCTACAAGCACGTTCTACACCTTTATGGAAAGCTGAGACAACGTACTTCAACTTTGATGTTCAAGGTTTGGCTTGAATCAACTTGGATCATGGAGAAAAATATCCTTGAAGTTGGGACATTCTTGCTGCAAAAATATTAATGATGTCCCTATGCAATGTTGAAACATTAGACATTGAACATTAATAATTCCAAACTTTAATCACTTGTATCTTTTAATCCACTATGATATTTTGAATTGAAGTGAATTGCATCTTTGATGCTTGTCTTGCATGGTGACAAAGCTTGAAAATTGGGTGGCACAAGAAAAGTGCACAAAATATGTCCTAAAAAATCAGCTCGAGCAAGGCCTGTTGTGAGGTTCATAACTCCTTGCTCAAGTTGAATTAATGGGAGTTATAATACATTTTGGAAAACCCTAATTACATACTTTAACTTTGATGTTTGACTTTAGTCTTGGTTCAGCTTGTAAAGTCATCAAAAATGGTCTTGAACTTGTGTAGTCAAATCTGTCCCAAAAGCTGTCATGAAAATTCAGCTTTATCACTGCTTCTTGCGAAAATCATATCTCCTGCTCGAGTATGCTACAAGGACGTTCTACACCTTTCTGGAAAGCTGAGACAACGTACTTCAACTTTCATGTTTGACTCTAGACCTGGTTCAACTTGGATCATGGAGAAAAACGTCCTTGAAGTTGGGGCATTCTTGCTGAAAAAATATTAATGATGTCCCTATGCAATGTCAGAACATTGGACATTAAGAATTCCCAACTTTGATCGCTTATATCTTTCAATCCTTATGATATTTTGAGTTGATTCCTTCTACAATGTTGAAGTATCAAATACCCTCTTTAAAAGTAGCTCTTACTCAAAATCAATGGATGCTTGGATCAATAGTTACAACCTTGAAAAGTTGTGCACTTGAACATGATTTTAATTTAGAAAAAATTTCTAAGTTTCCTTCAATTTGATCAATTTTGCAATTTTGCGTGATTTCTTGATTTAAATTTGATCAAATTAAATCATCCATCATATTTTCTTGAGTAATTGCTTGTGAAGCTCAAAGTTGACCAAAAGTCAAACTTTGACTTTCTGCATCAGTTGACTTTGTATTAGATGAACTTGAGGCTTGATCCACCTGGAATTTTGCACTCTTGTGCCTAATTCTTGAGGTGGGAGTCCTCTTGATCCTTTATGGATGTTTAAGAGGTTAGACAAGTTGAAGATCATGTCATTCCTTGATTGATCCTTTGTCTAAAGGCTCTGAGAGGGCTTGAAACCCTAAGCTTGATTGTAGTGAATGCTCAACAATTCCTTGAGGAGATTGATGAGGCATAAAGGTACATCCGTATTGTGCTGATGATTTGCACCATGATGGGAAATCTTAGTGGTCAAAATTTGGGGTATGACAGAGAGATTACCTATGAGGAACTAGCTGCATCATATAGAGAGCTATGTATCAGAAGTGAAGAAGTGTGTCAAGAAGGGGAGAAGCAAAAGGAACTTATAATCCAACTAAAGGCTGACAAAGCTGAACTGGAAAATGAAGTCAGTTTGCTGAAATGCAACCTTGATCAAATGTCCAAATCTCTCAGAATGTTGAACAGTGGAACTGAAACTTTGGATGAAATACTTCAAGCTCGAAAGATGGCAGGAGATACGACAGGGCTGGGATTTGATAAGAAGAAACCCATTTCAGATGCTAGTTCATCTGGACTTAAACATAACAGGTCCCATCAGATGTCTCAACATCATGGGAAAATTCATGTTTCTGGACCTAATCATTTTGTGCCTCAACATCATGGCAGAAGACAGCCTCAACATCATGGGAGAAGACACCCTCAAGGGAGGAGACATCCCAACCATTTCAGAGGAGGATTTCAAAGATGGAGATGTCATTACTGTGGAAGGTTTGGTCACATAAAACCTTTTTGCTTCAAATTGCATGGATTTCCTGAGGCTGATCCTTAACCTAGAACAAATCAAAGTATTCCTACAAATGGAAAACAATGGGTTCCCAAGGCTGCTGCTAACAGCTTGATAGCTCACATGTCTCTAAGAGATTTTACCATAGGAGATTGGTATTTTGATAGTGGATGTTCTAGACATATGAAAGGTGGCAAGAACTGCTTGGTGGATATCAAATCTTACTTCACAAGTTATGTGACTTTTGGTGATGGAGCAAAGGGAGAAATCAAAGGGATTGGAAAGGTGAACTGTTCAGGAGTTCCTAATCTTGATAATGTACTGCTAGTGAAAGGATTGAAATCCAACTTGATAAGCATCAGTCAACTGTGTGATGAAGGGTTCAAGGTCAACTTCACAAAATCTGATTGTTTGGTTACTAATGAAAAGGGTGAAGTAACCATGAAGGGTGTCAGATCTCTAGACAATTGCTACTTGTGGGATAAAAGCAAACTGTGTCTTCAACAAGAAATAAATAGGACCACCTCCTTGGAAAATGTCATAGGAATACCTAAGTTAAAGCTGGAAGAAGGAAGAGTTTGTGGGAAGCAAACTAAGAGTAAGAAGTTACACCAGAAGTTTCAACATCTCACTACTTCAAAAGGTATGGATCCACCTCACTTGGACCTGATGGAATCCAAAAGTGGTGTTGAAATGACCAAACAGGGAATTCAGCAAAAGCAGACAGAACCTAAGATGTGCCTTGGTGATAAGATGAATGGTTATAAACTCTTATCTCAAATTAAGCTGACTAAGTACAATGTCAAGCAAGATGTCATGACATTACACTATGACATCCTGAGCATATTGATTAGAAGTCTTGTGGAAGATAATGTGATAAGTTTGAAACTTGTTCCCACTGAAAGAAAATCGGATGAGGCTGTGAATGCAAGTAAATTTGAATTCTCAAGAAAAAAATTGGGTATCCATATGTGTGAAGACTTATAGCAATTAAAGGCGTGTGGGAAAATCCTTTTGAATTTTAAAAGTCATTTACTAGTTTATGGAAATATCATTAATTTCCTTTTGTGTTTCCAAAAGCAGCCCATCTATTTTAGGCAATCATTTCAACATATTGCCCCCATGCACAACATACATCTTACACCTTATTTGCTCTGCTCATTCATCTTCCCTCTCAGAGAAAGAAACCCTTTTGCTCCTAACCCCACCCTTTGCAAGATTTTTTCAATGTCTCAACAACCGCCATCACCATCCAAGAAATCTGCTACCAAGAATCCTACGCATCCAAAATCTAGGGTTTCTTCGGAAGAGGTCTCCCCTGATAATGCTCTTGACATTGCTCCTCTATCCATGATTCTCCATTCTAAAACTGAAAAGACAAGGCCCAGCAAACTGCATGTAAGAAGTTCCAAACGTACACCTGTAGGTAACTCCTCTAAAACCACTGTTGAGTCTTCTTATAATCATAGGGAAGGTAGTAAGTATGTGGATAGAACCATTAAAAGTATTGTCACTGGTCTATTGTATGGAGAGCGTAAGGTTCCTGGGATTAATATCCCTCTGTCTAAAATTGATGTTGTTCCTACTTTGGATGCACATCAAAGTGAGGAAAGAAAAGTAGACTCTTCGAGTTCTGAGGAAGATACTGAGACTGCAAATTTGCACAAATTGGTTAATTCTGTGCTTAAGGAAGGAAGAAGTGAGGGTGTTACTAAGGACTCTAGTTCAGGGAAGAAGAGTGTTGGTGCTGATCAGAGTAAGGAAAAAATTGTTAACTCTGATGATGTTGTTGTGAATCTTGTTGATGTTCCCTCTGACAACGAGTTAATTGCAAATATGCATCCTGGTATTGCTAAGAGGTTGAAGACAAGAAAAGGGAAATCTGTGGATACCTCTCCTAAAGTGAAAGTTGTTAGTGGTAAGAAAAAGACTACTGTTGCGGGACCCCCAAAATCCTGGAGCAAAGTGTCCACTTCCTCCAAAAAGAGGAAGCTCTGGATTGAGTCTGACTCAGAATATGAGGTTGAAGATGATGTCTAGGACATCACTCATGTGAAAAAGCCTGTTGTGAGTAGAACTGCTGATAAAGTTCCTGATGCTCCACTAGATAATGTTTCTTTTCATTCTGTTGTTAGTGTGCAAAAATGGAGGTTTGTTTATCAAAGAAGGGTTGCCATGGAGAGAGAGCTAGGTAGAGATGCTCTTGAGATGAAGGAGATTATGGAATTGATCAATTATGCTGGATTAATGAAGACTGTGTCTAGTTTTTCAAAATGTTATGATATGCTTGTCAAGGAGTTCATTGTGAACATCCTGAAGACATTACTGATAGTAGGAGTATGGATTTTAGAAAGGTTTATGTAAGAGGTAGGTGTATTGAGTTTTCTCCTACTGTTATTAACAGGTACTTGGGAAGGAGTGAACAAGCAGAGAGTGAGTTGGAGGTCACTGACAATCAGATTTGCAAGGAGATTGCTGCAAATCAAGTGACTGCATGGGTTCCTACCAACCATAAGACTACAATTTCTGTTGGGTTGGGAAAGTTTATCTTTGCAGTTGGAACCAAGAAGGACTTTGATTATGGTTCTTATATTTTTGATCAAACAGTCAAACATGCTGGAACAATGGCTGTGAAGTTGCCAATTGCTTTTCCATCCTTAATATGTGGAATTATTATGAATCAACATTCTAGGATCTTGGTTGCTACAGATATTGCTTGCAAAAGGGAGTCTGTTTTGTCTCTTCACTCCAAACTCTTTCTAGGACAACATGTTCCTGATATTGTTTCAACATCTGCAACTGTTGGCAACAAGAATACCACCAAAGGTGAGTTGATCAGTGAGTTGAAGGCTAGTTGCAAGGAGCTGGAAACAGTGATCAGCATAAATACTGCTAGGAAGCTGAAATTAGAAGCCTTGATCAAAAGTTTGGAACAGGTTAATGATGAGGGAGAGGAGGAAGCTGGTGCCTCCAGTGAGGAGAATGATGAATGACTTGGTTCTGGCACTCTGATGTGTTCTGTTGATGGTGTTGCTGTTGTTCCTTGATGGTTCTTTTGGTTTTTTTTATTAGTTGTTTGTTTTGCACCTTGGGTGTTTGCTATGTAATCTGAACATCTTGGATATTGTTTCCTATATGATTATCTTGTTTGGATGTTCCATGACTTGTCTTGACTTTCTGTGGCTAACAAGGGAGAGCTGAGTTGACTGACGGGTAGCTAGTATGACTAACTGTGAGTAGAGAGGGTGAGTTCTTGGTACTGACTTGACTTCTTTCATAACTCTTTGGCCAATTATGGCTAAAAAGGGGGAGAGTAGTTGGCGTTGATGGTGTGGCTTAGTAGTTGGCTTTGCTGTTGTGGATTTGCTGTTCAGATGTTGGTTTGAAGTAGTTAGATTTCTGGTTTCTTGGCAAGAGGGGGAGTTTGTGTTTTTATTGGTGTGCAGCTACTGAATGATAGTGTTATGTGTGTGTGTCTGCTGCAGGTATCTCTGATGTGTGCTGATATTGTTTTAGTCAAAATTAGCCAAAGGGGGAGATTGTTAGTTCTGTTATTGGCAGCAATTTTGGTAAAACAATGTGTTTGTTCAAGATGTCATGTTTGATGTCTTAACATGTGCTTCTATCATTCTGCATGTGCTGCAGTTGTTTTATGTTTGTGATGTCAAGGCAGATGTTCTAACATTTGATGACAGAACATTATACATTCTGTTCAGAACGTGTTGTTTTGTGTGGTGCGCTATTTTAGCAATCTGCAGTGTGATTTGTGTTCTGATTGTTGCGAAAATCATGGAGTATTTTATTTATGTGAAACAATCTTTTTCTACTATTTTGAAGAATCAATTTGTTACTAATTTAGAGGAAAGAGATTTGGAGAATAAATCTGCTTTATTGTTAATTCAAATTTGAGATTTTATTCTGCCCAAGCCCATGAAGATTGTTCTATTTAAAGGCGTATCAACCCTACTTGCAGATGGAGAAGGGTGATTCTAAGAGCTGCGTTACTTGTGTTAGGGTTTACGTCTCTCTTCGTGTTTTATTAATTGTGAGCCATTCACTCATCTCTTTGATGTTTGGAATTGGACTGTTAATTTGAGTTGTAATTTGTCCACTCTAAGCTTTTAAGCACTAGTGTATTGTTCTTGATTGAAGCTTTTAAGCAAGATCAAGGTGTGTCTTTGAAGAGTGTTCTTCTCTAATTTGTAATCATTCAATTGTTGTCACTGCTGTGATTGAGGGGGAGTGAGAAGTGTCTCATATCTAAGAGTGTCTTAGGTAGAAGTGTCATTGGGTAGTGATTAAGTGAGTAGATTGGCAACTGGTGTGTTAATTGTAGTGTCTATGTAATACCCCGTATTTTATTTCTCCGGATAACAGTATATTGTGATCGACTGAGTCCAGTGTACTCCGAGAAATTATTTGAAAATAATTAGAGTAACTGTGGAACTTAGATTAAATCCAATTACTATTATCTGACTCTGAGGCATTCTATTTAATTGGACTCTAGAGACATGTTTGGACATTTAGTAGTATTGTTTTAATAATACTTACTATATATGTATATTTTCTCTCATTTGGATTAAAAAGAAAAAGATAGAAAGAAAGAAGAAAAGAGGAGAGAAAAGAGGAAGAATGGAAAAGAAGAGAAAAACAAGGTTTTGGAAGAGAAGCATCAAGATCATCATCATCCATTCATCCATCTTCATCCAATCTTCTCAATCATCTTCATCTTGCTCATCTCAAGGTGGGTTCTAGATAGAGGCTTTAGTTGTAGAATTATTGAGATTCTAGAGTTAGGTTAGATTTTGAGAAAAATGAACAATTTTGCAAATCAATGAAATCTAACGGTTGAAATGTGTTATAAATTGTGTAGCATGATGAATATATGTGTGGAATCATCTGTTTATGATTGTTATGATGTTTGATCAAGTTTTGGTTAGGATTGGTTGGGTTTTGTATCCATAAAAACAGAGTTTTTGGCTTCTGCGACATGGTTAATCGATTAACAGTATGGGTTAACCGATTAACCAGTGGAAAAATGGTGTTTTACGCCAAAATTGAACTGGTTAATCGATTAACCATTTTGGTTAATCTGTTAACAGAAAGTTTATGAATTTGGTTAATCTGTTAAACACATGCGTTAACCGATTAACACTGTAACTTTTTGGAAAATACTTCAAAAATTCATAACATTTTACTCGGGTGTCCGATTTAAGCGTTCTTTATATCGATGTGAAGCTAAGGAAATATTCTATTCAATGCAGCTGATATATGTCGAATTTACCGACCGATTAAATAATCGGGAAAGTTCGAAAGTGATATAATTATGTTTTAAATTGTGGTATATTATTCTATTATGCTATTATGATGTGTTTTGCTTATTGTTTAGCATGTTGTGAGCGAATATGCATGTTAATGTAAAAAAATGAAATAGGAATAGTGAGGAAAACATCAACCTTGACAATAAGAAAACCTAGGAAGAACTAGGATTGGTAGACAACTCTAGATGGCAATACTTGGGCACGTGTTGTAAGAAAGTGCATCCTTGCCGGTATTGGCCTAGTCGAGAGTGGAACACTAGTATGGAACATGAGGTTAATTTTGTGGTTTGAAGGACAAGAAAGGCCTTGGGGCATTATATCCTATGCATTGTCGAATACACTATTTTGTTGTGTGATCATGTAATCGTAACCATTTTATTTTGAGTTGCCCTTGAGAGGCCTTCATGAGTCTCGAGCTCCTCTGAAGTGCAGGCAGGATTACTTGGTAGGTTTGATTCCCTACGTGTAGTACAATTGGAAGCCCGTGCAATGGGTACGAGACTTGTGATGGTTAACAGGCCATGAGAAGTGACGGTTCACGATTAACAGGCCGATGATCCTGAATCCAATTGTATACCAAGTAACTACAAGGATCTATGACTCGGGTCGCCTTCTAGACGTAGAAGCGGACGGGAAGAAGAGATACCTTGGTATCGGTTATCAATTAATGATGTGGTGAGTTAATGAACTCATGTCATGTTTCCATATAGTGTGAGAGTATTAAGTGTGAACTCAAGAGTCCTTCCCTTCCCCGAACTTGAGTTAGGATTGTTAGAATCGTGAATAATCCGAGAGAATCCATAAGATAGGGAACTCACTGAGATTTGATGTATCTCACCCCACGTTGTTGATGTATTTCAGGTGTTTCAGGTTCCGAGAAGGGTAAGGACAAGGTCGTTTGATCTTTCCTTTACGTGTTGATGGCTAGCTTCCGCTATGTTGTTATTTTGAGATCATTGTTATGATCTAGTTCTTAGTTTTTATCATTTTGAACATCTTGTGTATATTATGCCTTAGGTTTTTGTACTTTGTACTTTAGGGCATTTATTTGTATACAATGTGTTAACTAGGAGCTTATGTGTTTCAGTACCAAACACTTGGATCTATATATAATATTTATGCTTTGATGTATGAGTTTTATATATGGGTGTTACAGTTGGTATCAGAGTAGGTCGTATCCTCGACCTACCCATGAAATAATATAAGTATTTCTTTCCGTTTCATATGCGTTGTGTCGCCATTGGTCTTAAGTATTATATTTATGGCATTGAGTCTGATCAACTTAATCCTATCTGTATGACATTCAGGAACATGGCTGACGGGCGCAAAAACAACCGTGGTAGACCGAGAAACGCTCCAACAGGGACTAATCCGCCGGTTGGCGATGGTAATGCTCCGTTGTATCAGTTCATGCAACAGATGCAACAACAACATAATCTATTCATGCAGCAAATGGTGCAGCAAATGAATGGAGGTCCGCATCCTCAGGTAGTTGTTCCCGAAGCTGTGGGTGGGAATTTCTGGGACTTTAACCGCATGAATCCTCCAGAATTTCAGGGTGGATTAGATCCCGTGAAGGCTCACGAATGGATTTCTGGTATGGAAAAGATTTTCTTAATAGTTCATTGCAGCGAAGAGAACAAGGTGTTGTTCACTTCTCATTCACTGAAGGATCCCGCTATGAGATGGTGGGAGAGCGCTTCGGTTTTGATGGCTATTCAAGAAGTGCCAAAGGTGTGGGAACAATTCAAAGCTGTTTTCATGGAGAAGTATTTTCCGAGTTCGTTGAGGACTCAGAAGGAGTTTGAGTTTCAACAATTGCGACAGGGCGGTATGACGGTAGCAAGTTATGCCGAGAAGTTCGAAGATATGGCTGCATATTCTAGGCAAGCCATGTATGCCCCTGATGAGAGGTGGAAGATAGATCAATTTCTATTTGGTTTAAGGGCTGAAATCTCACATAGCGTCTCTCAGAGGGAGTTCGCCACTTATGTTGAAATGTTAAGACAATGCTATGTGGCAGAACATAGTTTGAAAAAGGTTCGAGATGAAAGTGTAGCAAGTCGGGTAACTCAAGGTGATCGTGGAAGGTCTAATCAACCATTTAGACCTAAACCACAATCCTTCAAAGGGAAACAAGTACAAGATACAAGGGCGAGTACACCTCCCGTGTGTCGCACTTGTGGCAAGAATCATTCTGGAAGGTGTGGATTTGAAGGGGTAAAGTGTTTCCAATGTCAGAAGGTGGGTCATCTGAGAAGAGATTGTCCTCAGAATAGGACTTAGACACAAGGAAGGGTTTATACCTTAGATGCAAGGAAGAAGAAGAGTGACAATTCCTTAATTGCTGGTACGTGCTTTGTTAACGGATTTCCTTGTTTTGTTTTATTTGATTGCGGAGCTACACACTCTTTTATATCGATGCAATGTATGAAGCGGCTTGGATTACGGTCTGTTCCTTTGTCTCCTCCTATGGTGGTCACTACCGCCATGGATGAAATAGTTGAAACACCATTGATGTGTGAAAACTGTGTTTTGTCTGTGGACGGTAGAGTGTTTCAGATTGATCTTATTTGTCTACCGCTTAAGAAAGTTGATGTCGTTTTGGGAATGGATTGGCTTTCTGCTAATTCGGTGTTTATTGGGTGCAAAGAAAAGCTCATCATCATTCCATCTAATGATGCTACCCCGAAAGATGTCTTAGCAACTATTCTTGAAGGTACGGTTGGAATGGTAAATTTCTTATTTGAAGAAGAGAAATCTGTGCTGTTGGTTCTCACTAAGGAAGGGAGTAGTGACCTTCAAGTTTCGAACATTCCTGTAGTTTGCGAGTTTTCCGAAGTTTTCCCCGAAGATGTCACTTCTCTTCCTCCGGAGAGGGAAGTGGAATTTTCTATTGACCTGGTACCGGGAACGGCTCCTATATCCGTTTCTCCGTATCGGATGGCACCTTTGGAGTTAAGGGAATTAAAGGATCAATTAGAAGAGCTTATGGCAAAGCATTTTGGTAGATCTAGTGTTTCACCATGGGGAGCTCCAGTTCTATTAGTAAAGAAGAAAGACGGTGGAATGCGATTGTGTATCGATTATCGTCAGCTGAATAAAGTCACCATTAAGAACAAGTATCCCTTGCCCAGGATAGACGACCCTTTCGATCAATTGAAAGGAGCCTGCGTGTTCTCGAAGATTGATTTGAGGTCGGGTTATCACCAAATCCGAGTGAAGAGTTCCGATGTACCTAAGACTGCATTTAGAACCCGTTACGGTCATTACGAATTTTTAGTGATGCCTTTCGGGGTGACTAAGGCTCCAGTTGTTTTTATGGACTACATGAACCGTATATTTCAAGCTTACTTGGATCAGTTTGTTGTAATCTTCATTGATGATATTCTTATTTATTCTCGTACTTCACAAGAGCACGAGGAACATCTGAGAATTGTGTTATCTGTGTTGCAAGAGAAGCAACTTTTTGCTAAGTTAAGTAAGTGTGAATTTTGGATGGCGGAAGTTAAGTTTCTTGGTCACGTTATATCACAAGGTGGTGTAGCAGTAGATCCGTCGAAGGTGGAAGCAATGATAAATTGGGAGAGGCTGAGAAATGCTTCGGAAGTTAGAAGTTTCTTAGGGCTGGCAGGTTACTATAGGAGGTTCATCGAAGGTTTCTCTCAGTTGGCTTTACCAATGACAAAATTTACTCGTAAAGATTTTGCTTTTGAGTGGGATTCGGGTTGTGAGCAAAGTTTCAGGAAGTTGAAGGAGAGATTTACGACAGCTCCGGTGTTAATCATTCCTGATCCTAACAACTCTTACGAAGTGTTTTGTGATGCTTCTAAGATGGGATTGGGAGGTGTTCTGATGCAAAGTGGTCAAGTAGTAGCGTATGCCTCCCGACAATTGAAAATTCATGAACAGAATTATCCAACTCATGATTTGGAATTGGCAGCGGTTGTTTTTACACTAAAGGTGTGGCGGCATTATTTGTATGGTGTACGTTTTGAAATGTTCAGTGACCATAAGAGTTTGAAATATTTATTTGACCAAAGGGAGTTAAATATGCGACAACGAAGATGGATGGAGTACTTAAAAGATTATGATTTAGAATTGAAGTATCATCCAGGAAAAGCGAATAACGTAGAAGATGCGTTAAGTCGGAAAGTAGTTCATAGCGCGAAATTGATGATTTTGGAGTATGCATTGTTGGAGAATTTTAGAGATCTTAATCTTCAGTTTGTGTGGACCCAAGATGGTGTGATTATGGGAAATTTGAATGTCAATTCTACTTTAAGAGTTGAGATTCAACAAGGTCAAATGTTGGATGAGAGGTTGCAAGAAGTGTTACTTCTACCGGGTTTTGTTCAGACTACCGACGGAATTATTACGTTCGACCAAAGAATTTGTGTTCCGAATGATGCAATGTTAAGAAGAAAGATTTTGGATGAAGCTCATAAAGGTACTTTTAAGATACATCCTGGTTCTTCGAAGATGTATCAGGATCTGAAGAAGGACTTTTGGTGGTCCGGAATGAAAAAGGATGTTGCGATGTATGTGTCAGAATGTGCAGTGTGCCAACAGGTTAAGATTTAACACCAAAGACCGGGCGGTCTGTTGCAACCTTTAGAAATTCCAATTGGGAAATGGGATAGCATTTCTATGGACTTTGCAGTAGGTTTGCCCCGTACGCAAGGTGGTTATGATTCAATTTGGGTGATTGTGGATCGACTAACGAAATTTGCGCATTTCTTGGCCGTGAAGACTACTTTTAAGGCAAGTCATCTTGCGAGGTTGTTTATTGTAAAAATTGTAAGATTGCACGATATTCCCTCTAATATTGTGTCGGATAGAGATCTGAAGTTTACTTCAAGGTTTTGGAAAGTCTTTCAACAAGCTATGGGGACGGAGTTGCGTTTGAGCACGTCTAAAGATCCACAGACGGATGGTCAGACTGAGCGAACGATACAAACGATGGAGGATATGTTGAGAGCTTGTGTGTTAGAGAGTAAACAGAATTGGAAAGAACTTCTACCATTGATTGAGTTTTCTTATAATAATAGTTATCATGCGAGCATCGGTATGGCTCCGTATGAAGCATTGTATGGGCGAAAATGTAGAACACCTTTATGTTGGGCGGAAGTTGGGGAAGATAGAATCTTAGGACCCAAAATTATCCAAGAGACTACGGAAAAGATTCGAATGATCCGCGAGAAAATTAAGCAAGCACAAGATCGACAAAAGAGTCATGCGGACAATCGAAGGAGACCTTTAGAATTTGAAGAAGGTGACCATGTGTTTTTGAAAGTTACTCCTAGATTGAGATTGAAAGGACCGTTTAAGTCACGCAAGCTAAGCCCGAGATACGTGGGACCATATCAGATCTTAGAAAGGATTGGTGAAGTAGCTTACAGGTAGGCCTTACCACCTTCTCTGTCGGAAATGTATGATGTTTTCCATGTATCTCAACTTCAGAGATTTGTTCCAGATCCTCTTCAGCCGAATCTACCGGATACTATTGAAATAGAAGCGGATTTGACATTTGAACCTCAACCGAGCCGCATTGTGGGAAGAGAAATGAAAGAATTAAGGAACAAGGATATTCCTCTCGTTAAGGTACAGTGGGATGTAACGCATCCGGGTGATGCAACTTGGGAACTCGAATCGGAAATGCGAGATGCTTACCCTCATTTTTTCAGGTAATCTTTAAATTCGAGTAAGAATTTCTATTTAAGGGGGGGAGGATGTAATACCCCGTATTTTATTTCTCCGGATAACAGTATATTGTGATCGACTGAGTCCAGTGTACTCCGAGAAATTATTTGATAAATAATTAGAGTAACTGTGGAACTTAGATTAAATCCAATTACTATTATCTGACTCTGAGGCATTCTTTTTAATTGGACTCTAGAGACATGTTTGGACATTTAGTAGTATTGTTTTAATAATACTTACTATATATGTATATTTTCTCTCATTTGGATTAAAAAGAAAAAGATAGAAAGAAAGAAGAAAAGAGGAGAGAAAAGAGGAAGAAGGGAAAAGAAGAGAAAAATAAGGTTTTGGAAGAGAAGCATCAAGATCAACATCATCCATTCAGCCATCTTCATCCAATCTTCTCAATCATCTTCATCTTGCTCATCTCAAGGTGGGTTCTAGATAGAGGCTTTAGTTGTAGAATTATTGAGATTCTAGAGTTAGGTTAGATTTTGAGAAAAATGAACAATTTTGCAAATCAATGAAATCTAACGGTTGAAATGTGTTATAAATTGTGTAGCATGATGAATATATGTGTGGAATCATCTGTTTATGATTGTTATGATGTTTGATCAAGTTTTGGTTAGGATTGGTTGGGTTTTGTATCCATAAAAATAGAGTTTTTGGCTTCTGCGACATGGTTAATCGATTAACGGTATGGGTTAACCGATTAACCAGTGGAAAAATGGTGTTTTACGTGAAAATTGAACTGGTTAATCGATTAACCATTTTGGTTAATCTGTTAACAGAAAGTTTATGAATTTGGTTAATCTGTTAACCATATGCGTTAACCGATTAACACTGTAACTTTTTGGAAAAATACTTCAAAAATTCATAACTTTTTACTCTGGTGTCCGATTTAAGCGTTCTTTATATCGATGTGAAGCTAAGGAAATATTCTATGCAATGGAGCTGATATATGTCGAATTTACTGACCGATTAAATAATTGGGAAAGTTCAAAAGTGATATAATTATGTTTTAAATTGTGGTATATTATTCTATTATGCTATTATGATGTGTTTTGCTTATTGTTTAGCATGTTGTGAGCGAATATGCATGTTAATGTAAAAAAATGAAATAGGAATAGTGAGGAAAACATCAACCTTGACAATAAGAAAACCTAGGAAGAACTAGGATTGGTAGACAACTCTAGATGGTAATACTTGGGCACGTGTTGTAAGAAAGTGCATCCTTGCCGGTATTGGCCTAGTCGAGAGTGGAACACTAGTATGGAACATGAGGTTAATTTTGTGGTTTGAAGGACAAGAAAGGCCTTGGGGCATTATGTCCTAGGAATTGTCGAATACACTATTTTGTTGTGTGATCATGTAATCATAACCATTTTATTTTGAGTTGCCCTTGAGTTGCCCTAGAGCAAAGTGTCCACTTCCTCCAAAAAGAGGAAGCTCTGGATTGAGTCTGACTCAGAATATGATGTTGAAGATGATGTCTAGGACATCACTCATGTGAAAAAGCCTGTTGTGAGTAGAACTGTTGATAAAGTTCCTGATGCTCCACTAGATAATGTTTCTTTTCATTCTGTTGTTAGTGTGCAAAAATGGAGGTTTGTTTATCAAAGAAGGGTTGCCATGGAGAGAGAGCTAGGTAGAGATGCTCTTGAGATGAAGGAGATTATGGAATTGATCAATTATGCTGGATTAATGAAGACTGTGTCTAGTTTTTCAAAATGTTATGATATGCTTGTCAAGGAGTTCATTGTGAACATCCTAAAGACATTACTGATAGTAGGAGTATGGATTTTAGAAAGGTTTATGTAAGAGGTAGGTGTATTGAGTTTTCTCCTACTGTTATTAACAGGTACTTGGGAAGGAGTGAACAAGCAGAGAGTGAGCTGGAGGTCACTGACAATCAGATTTGCAAGGAGATTACTGCAAATCAAGTGACTGCATGGCGTTTGAAGGGAAAATTGGTTGCTAGTCTTTTGAGTGTTAAGTATGCTATACTGCATAGGATTGGAGCTGCCAACTGGGTTCCTACCAACCATAAGACTACAATTTCTGTTGGGTTGGGAAAGTTTATCTTTGCAGTTGGAACCAAGAAGGACTTTGATTATTGTTCTTATATTTTTGATCAAACAGTCAAACATACTGGAACAATGGCTGTGAAGTTGCCAATTGCTTTTCCATCCTTAATCTGTGGAATTATTGTGAATCAACATTCTGGGATCTTGGCTGCTACAGATATTGCTTGCAAAAGGGAGTCTGTTTTGTCTCTTCACACCAAACTCTTTCTAGGACAACATGTTCCTGATATTGTTTCAACATCTGCAACTGTTGGCAACAAGAATACCACTAAAGGTGAGTTGATGAGTGAGTTGAAGGCTAGTTGCAAGGAGCTGGAAACAGTGATCAGCATAAATACTGCTAGGAAGCTGAAATTAGAAGCCTTGATCAAAAGTTTGGAACAGGTTAATGATGAGGGAGAGGAGGAAGCTGGTGCCTCCAGTGAGGAGAATGATGAATGATTTAGTTTTGGCACTCTGATGTGTTCTGTTGATGGTGTTGTTGTTGTTCCTTGATGGTTCTTTTGGTTTTTTTTATTAGTTGTTTGTTTTGCACCTTGGGTGTTTGCTATGTAATCTGAACATCTTGGATATTGTTTCCTATATGATTATCTTGTTTGGATGTTCCATGACTTGTCTTGACTTTCTGTGGCTAACAAGGGAAAGCTTAGTTGACTGACGGGTAGCTAGTATGACTAAATGTGAGTAGAGAAGGTGAGTTCTTGGTACTAACTTGACTTCTTTCATAACTCTTTGGCCAATTATGGCTAAAAAGGGGGAGAGTAGTTGGCGTTGATGGTGTGGCTTAGTAGTTGGCTTTGCTGTTGTGGATTTGCTGTTCAGATGTTGGTTTGAAGTAGTTAGATTTCTGGTTTCTTGGCAAGAGGGGGAGTTTGTGTTTTTATTGGTGTGCAGCTACTGAATGATAGTGTTATGTGTGTGTGTCTGCTGCAAGTATCTCTGATGTGTGCTGATATTGTTTTAGTCAAAATTAGCCAAAGGGGGAGATTGTTAGTTCTGTTATTGGCAGCAATTTTGTTAAAACAATGTGTTTGTTCAAGATGTCATGTTTGATGTCTTAACATGTGCTTCTATCATTCTGCATGTGCTGCAGTTGTTTTATGTTTGTGATGTCAAGGCAGATGTTCTAACATTTGATGACAGAACATTATACATTCTGTTCAGAACGTGTTGTTTTGTGTGGTGCGCTATTTTAGCAATCTGCAGTGTGATTTGTGTTCTGATTGATGCGAAAATCATGGAGTATTTTATTTATGTGAAACAATCTTTTTCTACTATTTTGAAGAATCAATTTGTAACTAATTTAGGGGAAAGAGATTTGGAGAATAAATCTGCTTTATTGTTAATTCAAATCTGAGATTTTATTCTGCCCAAGCCCATGAAGATTGTTCTATTTAAAGGCGTATCAACCCTACTTGCAGATGGAGAAGGGTGATTCTAAGAGCTGCGTTACTTGTGTTAGGGTTTAAGTCTCTCTTCGTGTTTTATTAATTGTGAGCCATTCACTCATCTCTTTGATGTTTGGAATTGGATTGTTTATTTGAGTTGTAATTTGTCCACTCTAAGCTTTTAAGCACTAGTGTATTGTTCTTGATTGAAGCTTTTAAGCAAGATCAAGGTGTGTCTTTGAAGAGTGTTCTTCTCTAATTTGTAATCATTCAATTTTTGTCACTGCTGTGATTGAGGGGGAGTGAGAAGTGTCTCATATCTAAGAGTGTCTTAGGTAGAAGTGTCATTGGGTAGTGATTAAGTGAGTAGATTGTCAACTGGTGTGTTAACTGTAGTGTCTATGTAATACCCCGTATTTTATTTCTCCGGATAACAGTATATTGTGATCGACTGAGTCCAGTGTACTCCGAGAAATTATTTGATAAATAATTAGAGTAACTGTGGAACTTAGATTAAATCCAATTACTATTATCTGACTCTTATGCATTCTATTTAATTGGACTCTAGAGACATGTTTGGACATTTAGAAGTATTGTTTTAATAATACTTACTATATATGTATATTTTCTCTCATTTGAATTAAAAAGAAAAAGATAGAAAGAAAGAAGAAAAGAGGAGAGAAAAGAGGAAGAAGGGAAAAGAAGAGAAAAACAAGGTTTTGGAAGAGAAGCATCAAGATCATCATCATCCATTCAGCCATCTTCATCCAATCTTCCCAATCATCTTCATCTTGCTCATCTCAAGGTGGGTTCTAGATAGAGGCTTTAGTTGTAGAATTATTGAGATTCTAGAGTTAGGTTAGATTTTGAGAAAAATGAACAATTTTGCAAATCAATGAAATCTAACGGTTGAAATGTGTTATAAATTGTGTAGCATGATGAATATATGTGTGGAATCATCTGTTTATGATTGTTATGATGTTTGATCAAGTTTTGGTTAGGATTGGTTGGGTTTTGTATCCATAAAAACAGAGTTTTTGGCTTCTGCGACATGGTTAATCGATTAACGGTATGGGTTAACCGATTAACCAGTGGAAAAATGGTGTTTTACGTGAAAATTGAACTGGTTAATCGATTAACCATTTTGGTTAATCTGTTAACAGAAAGTTTATGAATTTGGTTAATCTGTTAACCATATGCGTTAACCGATTAACACTGTAACTTTTTGGAAAAATACTTCAAAAATTCATAACTTTTTACTCGGGTGTCCGATTTAAGCGTTCTTTATATCGATGTGAAGCTAAGGAAATATTCTATGCAATGGAGCTGATATATGTCGAATTTACCGATCGATTAAATAATCAGGAAAGTTCGAAAGTGATATAATTATGTTTTATATTGTGGTATATTATTCTATTATGCTATTATGATGTGTCTTGCTTATTGTTTAGCATGTTGTGAGCGAATATGCTTGTTAATGTAAAAAAATGAAATAGGAATAGTGAGGAAAACATCAACCTTGACAATAAGAAAACCTAGGAAGAACTAGGATTGGTAGACAACTTTAGATGGCAATACTTGGGCACGTGTTGTAAGAAAGTGCATCCTTGCCGGTATTGGCCTAGTCGAGAGTGGAACACTAGCATGGAACATGAGGTTAATTTTGTGGTTTGAAGGACAAGAAAGGCCTTGGGGCATTATGTCCTAGGCATTGTCGAATACACTATTTTGTTGTGTGATCATGTAATCGTAACCATTTTATTTTGAGTTGCCCTTGAGAGGGCTTCATGAGTCTCGAGCTCCTCTGAAGTGCAGGCAGGATTACTTGGTAGGTTTGATTCCCTACGTGTAGTACAATTGGAAGCCCGTGCAATGGGTACGAGACTTGTGATGGTTAACAGGCCATGAAAAGTGACGGTTCACGGTTAACAGGCCGATGATCCCGAATCCAAATGTATACCAAGTAACTACAAGGATCTATGACTCGGGTCGCCTTCTAGACGTAGAAGCGGACGGGAAGAAGAGATACCTTGGTACCGGTTATCAATTAATGATGTGGTGAGTTAATGAACTCATGTCATGTTTCCATATAGTGTGAGAGTATTAAGTGTGAACTCAAGAGTCCTTCCCTTCCCCGGACTTGAGTTAGGATTGTTAGAACCGTGAATAATCTGAGAGAATCCATAAGATAGGGAACTCACTGAGATTTGATGTATCTCACCCCACGTTGTTGATGTATTTCAGGTGTTTCAGGTTCTGAGAAGGGTAAGGACAAGGTCGTTTGATCTTTCCTTTACGTGTTGATGGCTAGCTTCCGCTATGTTGTTATTTTGAGATCATTGTTATGATCTAGTTCTTAGTTTTTATCGTTTTGAACATCTCGTGTATATTATGCCTTAGGTTTTTGTACTTTGTACTTTAGGGCATTTATTTGTATACAATGTGTTAACTAGGAGCTTATGTGTTTCAGTACCAAACACTTGGATCTATATATAATATTTATGCTTTGATGTATGAGTTTTATATATGGGTGTTACAGTCTATGAATTAATACTACTGATAGTGAATTTTTTCCCTGGCTTGGTAGCCCCCAGACGTAGGTTGTTAGACCGAACTGGGTGAACAATTCTCTGTGTTTATTTATTACTTTCAAGTGCTGTTACTTTTATTATCTTGTTCATATAGCAGATATTGATGTTGTTACATCTCACTTAACATCACATATCTGATACCAGAATTTCACACCTTGAATTGATTCAGCTTGGAACTGTGTGAAAAAATCCCACAAGTTTTGGTGTTTCCAACAAAATCTGTCTTGGACAGAATTTTTTCTAAGTGTTGGAAAAGTTGTACTTTCATGTTTTTAGTGATTTTGATCCAACCATAACTCAGAATCCATAATGAATTGGAAGGAGGTGTAGTTGAAGTTTTTGTAGAGGGCCATGAGAGCTACAAATCCAGCTTTGGATGGGGAAAAATGGCCTTGTGGTTTAGGAGTTATGGTCCTCCAAAGTTGGTACCCTAGCCACTTTATTCCATAACTTAGAAAAATTTCTAAGTTTTTTATGGTTACCCCTTTTACAAGTTATCCCACTTTTCTTGATTTTTCTTGATGAATGATGATTCAAATCACACATTAACATCATTTTAGGGTTAAAAAACCATAATTGTGAAAAATCTCAAAAATTCAAAGTTTGACTTTTGTGCACAGTTGACTTTTTATCAGATGAATTCCAAACTGTGTGATCCTCTATGAAATCAAGTCCTTGACCTAAATCAAACTTGATAGATTGATTTCATAGGTGTCATAGGGTGTATTGGATCATGTCCTAGGGTTTGGGAGCATGCCCGGGTCAAAAGTCAAAGATACAGTTGACTTTTCTCGCAAAACCCTAACTGTGGTTCAGATGAAGTTGAAATTTGTTGCTCAAGCTTCTTGGATCAATCCATTGTTGCAAATGGATCAATGTGATGTATTTGAGACTCTCAAATCCCCTCTTGAGGTCTTGGCTCATGTTTTGTCCCAAAAGTCAACTTAGGGGTGAATTAGGTCAAGAAACCCTAATTCCTGATTTTTTTTATAAATGCCTCCCCTGAGGTAAAATTGACTTGATGATTGGGTTCATGAGATCCCTTGGAGCATCATAGGTTATGCTTTGAAGCATGGGCTCATGCCCAGAGGAAAATTTCTATCTGGAGGCCCTGGTCGACCAAACCCTAATTTGGTGACACTGGCGATCTTAAGGCTTGATCCACCTAGAAGGGAGAAGCCTTGTGCTTAATCCTTGAAGTGGGAGTCCTCTTGATCCTATGTGGATGTTTGAGAGGCTAGACAAGTTGAAAATCATGTCATTTATTGATTGATCCTTTGTCTAAGAGCTCTGAGAGGGCTTGAAACCTTAAATTTGATTGTAGTGGATGCTCACCCATCTTTGGGGAGACTAATGGTTCATCCATATTATGATGATGATTTGCACAATGATGGGAAATATTAGTGGTCAAAATTTCGGGTGTGATAGGAGAGTCCTCAAGTAACACAAGGGATGCCCTCCATTTTATTGATTAATGGATTTTTGTATTGGTCAGGCGATAAGACCTTAAAATAGCGCTACTGGGAGGCAGCCCAGCTTTATGCATTTTTTTCTTTTATTTTGTACAGGATCATGATGTGTTCTTGTGGCGTCAGCTCATGACAAGACGAGACATGCCAGCAACAGACACAAGGATGGTGGAGTTGGAATAGTGGAAAACTGAAGGAATAAAAAAATTTCCTAAGTCCAATGAGATTGATATTAATGCTGAGTTGGAGTTAATTATTTTTCTTTTGGAAAATCAGAAAAGAATTGAAACGTTATGCTTAAGGAGGAGGAGAGAGAAATGAAGTGCATCATAGGGAGTATGCGTCTTGGGCTTAGTGAGAGAGCATAGTTATGATGGCCAGGTCTGCCACGTCAGACACCTCAGCCACCTAAACACGCAAACCCACTAAAATATGTCTTTTCAGGTGTCAGACCTAGGGCTTTCCACTCCTTGCCCTACGAAACACAAAAACGGAAAAATCTCTCTCTCCAACTTTCAAGAAACATTTTATTTTATTATTTCCTAAAAAAAATTTCCAACCATCTTTACAACTTCCCCCTACTTTTACCTATACACAAACCTTCAGACAAAAACCTCTTCACCTTTCATTTCAACTTCTTCTCCGAAACCCTAAAAAATTCTCACACCCTTGTTTTCCTCTTTCACTCAAGAAAAATGGCACGAGACCCACAAACTGGCCGCCGTTACAAAGCAGCTGCAAAGAAGAATGACACCCCTACCATTGACATATCAAGTCAGGACGAAGACGAGATCTTTGTCAGTATGGAAGCACACAGACGTTACATGGAACACTTCAGCAAGATGAGTATCTTTGCTGAGCGTGGTTTCATAATGGATACTATTGATGAAGACATGGGACTCCCAGGGGGTATTGGAACTACAATCTCAAAGTTGAAATCGGAACAGTTGTGCAAGCAGCCTGGTGTATACAATGCGAGCCTAGTCAAGGAGTTCTATGTAAATCTCACTGATCCAGGACACAAAAGATTGGAGGTTATCATAAGAGGAACGAAAATTGTGTATACTGAGTCAAATATCAACTTCTACTTCAAACTGGAAGCTGTGGAGGATGAGTACCAAAACTTGGTACTAAGTTCTCAAGAAGACGAGTATGATGCATATCTGGAATCTTTGTGCGTCCCGGGTGCTAAATGGGTGGATAAAGCGGTCAAGAGAATGGATCTCAGGCCGGAGGTCAAAGTATGGTATCAGTTCTTAAAGCATTCTATCAAGCCAACCGCTCACAATGAGACAGTTTCTAGGGAAAATCTGGTACTTTTACACTGTATCACTGGGTTGAGACCCGTCAATGTTGGGAAGATCATAGTGCAGGAAATTCATGCTTGCTCCTAAAAGAAAGAAGGGATGCTCTACTTCCCTTGCTTGATTACAACTTTGTGTCAAAGACATGGTGTGTCTGAGTATGACTCATACAATTTTGGCTCCCCACAACAGCCATTAGACAAGACACTAGTCATGACACTCATGAAGCCTAAGGGATCGAGGAAGAGAGGAGCTACAACAAGTAAAAGCTCATATGGAACAGAGGAGCAAAACCCAGCAATGGAGATCTTAAGGCAGATGAAGAAGGATCAACAAGCATACTTTGCTTACCAAAAGGCAAAGGCGCAATGGCTAGAAGAAATGTGGGCCATGCAAGCCCCATCTCATATGCCGAAGGCCCCAGAGTTCCCAGACCATATTTTAGGGATTGTTGAACCAGTTGCTGCTGCTGAAGGGGAGGAAAAGAAATTCACAAAGAAGGAAAAGTCCAAAATGAAGAAGAAAGACAAGGAATCAAAGAAGAAGGATGTTGAAGAGACTAGCAAAGGTGTGTCAGTGGAAACCAGTCAAAGCCAAGTCAAAAAGAAGAAAAAGCTGAGGAAGGCTTATTCATCTCCACCTCCAGAAATGGAGGAAAGCCCAAAGAAAAAGAAGCTGAAGGCTGAATGGAAAAAGAAAGAGACATTTGCAGTCGTGACACCACCTGCCAGCCCTGTAACAACTGCCAACAAATTTGACTTGAACAAATCAGACCAGGAGGAAGAAAGATCAGAAAAGGATGAAGTCTTGGAAACTATGTTGTTAGAAGTAGAAAAGGATGCAAAAGGCTTAGAGATGAACAAGGAAATAGCTACTGTGGATGAAGGAAAAAGTGAAGAAAAGGAGGATATTATGGAAGAGATAGTACAATATGAAGGTGGAACTGAAGACAAGGAAGCAGAGAAAGTGAGGAGATATTACTCCTCCACAGAAACAGAAAAAGAGGAAGTTGCCAAAGAAGATGAGGAAGCGGATAGTGAGGAGACAGAAAAGAACAGAGTTGAGCCAGAACCCCTGTCTGTCATGGAATCGGCAGTGAATGAGGATAACATTGTTGTGGAGGAGCAGCGAAAGGAAAGTGGAGAACAACCTCAACAGAAGGGGAAAAGTCCAACGAAAGCTGCTAGGAAGGAGGTTGCTGTTGGCACAGCTTGAGAAGGCAGTGAAAAGAAAGACCTGGGAGCGCAGGAGACTAAAAAGAAGAAAAAGAAGCAAATTGTGCAAGCACCAAGAAAGAGCTCCAGGCTTAGGGCCTAAGTGGTAACTGTCGCTCCCGGGATTTTCACCCTAGTACAAACGCGAAAGTGGCACCGAAACAGTGTCGCCGGCAATGTGTATTTATCCCACGAGAGGGAAAGGAAACACTGCATAAACCTGAAGGAAAGGAAAGAGCATGGTCTTGCGACCAAGAGAACTGGATTCGAGAGTCGGTTACGCGAGAGGAAGGTATTAGCACCCCCTCGCGTCCATCGTACCCGATGGGATCCATGCTTGCTTGTCTCGATCAAAGGGTGATAGAAAAGGATACTGGAAAAGGAACTGAAAGAAAGAAAGGAGAAAGAATGGAAAAGGAACTAGAAATAAATGTAGGTAAAATAAAAGAAGTGCTCGCATGGGCCCTACCCCACTGCCTACGTATCTCATCGGGAACATGAGAATCAGAGCGACGTAGTTCCCCTCACTAGGGATGGATTGTTTGTGTTTTTTAGAGAACGACTAACGTTCTAGCTCAGGTGTTGCAGGCTCGCTGGTCCGAGTGCGTTACCATCTTGCAAGATAACGAGGAGAAGCACGTTCGTACGTTGAGAATGAGTGAGATGAGAAGAGAATTCCCGAAGGAAAGACGTTATTGTTTGTTTTTGTCTGTTAGAAGTTTCTTTTTATTTGTTTTCATATGATAGTGTATCTAAATCTTAATCATTGGAATGTATACATCCTCACATTCCAAGATGGAATGAGTAAGAAAGTACACTAAGGGTGAAGAAGACCCTCACACTTAATTCCAATTATCAAGGTTCAAACACACTAGCATACTTGTATTTATTAAGTGTTTTTGTTAATTCTGAAATGAAGAAGTGTTTTTTATTTGTATTTTCAACAAGTATTGCATTTAAGTCCCTCATTCAAGATCAAATGTTTAACACATTGACCCAAGATGGGGCATATGCTACACATTCTAAGATTATAAGAGAAGACCCCTTATAATCTTTTCTTTATATGAAAGGCCTAAATGCAATAAGTGCCTACCTTTATTAGATATTTTGAATTTTCTTTGAGATGAGAAGATGGAAGACTCAAGTGGGAGAGAAAGGTAAAAATCTATGTGAACTATGACTCAATCCTAATTGATTAGTTAAGGGAGTGATCCTAAAGGTTTGTGAGGTTGCAAAACCTAAAGTCTAAAGAAGGAATGAATTAAACAATTCACTTCTAAAGTAGAAGATGAGTTGTAACTCAAAAGGGAAAGTAATGAGTTAATCAAAGGAAGCACATAAGTACTTAACAAAACACAATATTGAATTGTAAAATATGAAAGGAGAGAAGTTTGAATGTGGATTCCTTATCCACACTTAATTTAGTAAACATGGAAACATGTATAGGAAGTAAAAAGCACTTAATACACATTAAAGTTCAAAAGAATAAGATGAAGAATCAAATCTTAATATCACAACTAGAATGTGGATCATATTGACAACAAGTGATTATCATCATACAAATTCAAATAAGTAAGCAACAATCATCATCCATAGCATTCAAACATGTTACCATAAGAAAGGATAGATGAAAGATGAAAGGAAATGAAAAGAACATGCATAAATGGAACATGCAATCCAACAATCAGAATTGAAACTAAATGGAAAATGGTTTATAAACATCTCAAAAGTGTTCATGAATCAACATCAAGACATTCAAGAAGTAATAGAAGAAGAATTGAAGTGAAAGTTCAAAAGGAAAGTGCAAACAACATATGTCAAAGATGCACAAAGTTCAAGTTGAAATGAACATGTAAAGATGACCTATAATGTGTACCAAGGACCTATAATATCATACAAATGACTCATAAAACATGCAAATGCTCATACAAATATGCACAAAAGCATTCATGTAAAACATGCACTAAAGTTAGAATGATGTGACATGTATTATGTTTCAAATGTAATGCATAAAAAAAAATCAAATGGACCTATGAAAATTATACAAGAATGGTATTTAAATGTATAAGTCAGAAGCAAATTATACATGAAAATAGCATGTCAAAATTCAAGGCAAGATGACTTCAAACAAATGCATTAGGTCAAGTTAGAACATCATGCAAAGTGGTGCAAAGATAAGCATCAAAACATGTCATAAAGTAACCTAAAAAATCAAACAAAAATCATCTAACATACTTCAATGTATTAGTGAATCAATGCAAAAAGAATCATGTCAAAACAATTTGTAATGAGCAAGAACAAAATTCCACAAATTCATGTATCACATTTGGAATGCATACAAATGGAAATTCAAAGCAAATTATGAAACAGGAGCAAAAATGTAATAAAATCGTGAAATAAAAATATAAAAAATTTCCTAAATGTATTAAAAATATTCATGAATTTTCCCATAATTTTATGATGTTGTTTTGTAATTTTAAAAATTAAAAATGAAACGTGCATAAAATGAAGAAAATAAAAAAGAAATTGAAATCAAGTAGGGGGTGCATGCATAGCAAACCATCAGTTCAAAATTGCCTGGGCTTTAAAACGCATGGTGTAAATAGAAATTTAGTCCAGTCCAAGTCCCAGCGCATGGAACACAATAACAAACATGGAATTCAGTCCACAAAGTTGACTCACGCGTGGCCATTGGATCAGATCAGAGTCAAACCACAATCAAAGTAAGCAAATCATGCACATCATATTGCTGGCACATCATAACAATCATATACGTACACGCATGCAAGCATCAGATGGATTAAAAATGAATCACGTGACACACACCATCCCCATTAATTCGCTGGTAACATCACCACCCTTGGATTAAAACAAATCAGACGGTCACGACTTAAAATTGCACTAAACCCTAACATAATGATCACCGGCCGGAGAGGGACCTCCGGTCACCTTCTCCGGCGAGAACCTCCACCTGCAAATCTTACATGTTCACCAAAATACACAATGCACATACCAAAATGAAGCTGAGATAATGGAGATCATGAATACACAACTATTTTGCACATAACAATCACACATGGAGAGAACAGAAGAGATAAAGATATGCCCTAACCTTTGAATCTACGCCTCTAAGAGGCCTATCAACTAGCCGGAGATAAAAGAGCTTCTAGCAAGCTAAAATCAACAAGAAACAAGTGATGATGAAAAGAAAACGTGCAATCAAAACTCAAGAGATCAAAACTGAACCTGCTGAGACTTTGAGTATACAAGAACACCAGAGGAATGTACTTTTTCCTTGAGCTTCCCTTGGCCATATAAAGGCTTTATAGCTTGAAATCGCGCAGAGAATCACACTGAAAATTCCAATGTCTTGAATCTGAGCTTGATTACTTGGATCTGTATATTCTTGTTCTTGATCTCAAATGATACAATGATGATGATGGAGATGATAGAAGATGGTGGAAAGTGTGTGAAATCAGAGAGAAAACAGAGAGAGTTCTTGGAGTGAAAATGAGAAAATGAAGTTAGAAGTTGAAATGTGAGTGAAGGTTGCTATTTATAAGTTGGCTTAACTATGGTTAAATGGGTGAGTTAACTGAGTCCAAGTTGAGTTAACTGAGTTGCCTCTAACTAACTGAGTCAATTTAGTTAGGGCGAGTCAGTTGTGGGTGTGATATGGTGGTGGATGTCCATGGTGTTATGGTGGAGGTGAGAGTGAACTTGGAATGGCACGGATGGTGTAGCAAAAACTTGTTCAACAAGTTTGTTCTTTCTATTCTCATGTATGGCACGTGTTATGGCAAGTGTATGAGAAATATGTTTGGTTTAATGTGGAAATGGTTGGATAGTGTGAGCAATGTACGTGCAAACTGATGTAGAGTTTCAACATTAACCATGAATTTTCATGCTTTGGTAGTAGCAACACACTTGATGCATCAGTGGGTGTTTGAAGATGAAATTCTCCATGCATTGTGAATGGTTTGATGAGTTTTTGGAGTCATTGGAAAGAGGGATCATAGTAGAACAACTTTGATATGAGAAATGAATTGAATTGAGGTATATATGATAGTGTAAAATAGCTTAGAACATCCATATTTGAAACTGGTGAAAAGGCGTGGCAATGGGGTTGGCTGGCAAGGTATCTTGGTGCATGGAATTTCAGTGTGGTCATACCAACTTGGACCCATCATAACTTCTTAACCTTTGATCAAATGAACAAACCATGAACACCAATTTTGAAGATCTCACATAGAGGAACAACTTTCATGTTGAAAGATTTTTCATTTGAGGCCTCTAACCATGAGTAATTGATCAAAACATTTGGCCCACCACATGTTTGTAGAAATGATGGCGCGTGACCTAAGATATGCCCAAGCTGACTAGCATTTTGCCCAAGTTTTTCCTCAACTTTGATCATCCATGACTCTCTCAATTTTTATCCAATGGAGATGTTCTACACATGGATTTGAAGCTTGAAACAAGATCTTTTGTTGTGGCCGAGTGGAATTTTCATTTGATGTCTCAATTTTGAATGGCCTTGGTTCAAAGTTTGGTGCAAAATGGCCAAAACTTCCCTTATTTGGAAACCCTACTCCTTCCAAAAATGGCAACTCTTCAAATCTTGATTTTTTATGATCCTTTTGGAGTTTCTTGATCAAATTTTGTACATTGGTCACATATAACATGAATTTCATGAATTTGGCCTCAAAAAATCAAGAGTTGACTTTTTCCCCTGATTATTTGACTTAACCCCAATCCTCCTGATTTTTTATCTTTCTTCCAATTAAACCACTTCTAAAACCAATTGAGAGGCAATTTTCCCCACACATACACTTAAGGACATGTAGAATACCATGACATCAAGTTTTATCCAAAAAATCAGAGATGACCTGATTTTAGGTCAAACCCTAATTTTGATACCCACCTCCTAAGGGGAAAATGTGCAGTCTTCAATTTCAAATTCCTCAGAGTATGTTGTGTATCCTATTAAAGGATGAAGAGATATGCCACTTAAGGGTGATTTTGAACTAATGAACTATCTCTTATGAGGGTTTTCCTTCAGTTTTTTTGGACCTCTTGCATAGTGTAGGATGTAGTGCTTCAATCTCCTATTGAATCTCACTTTCTTGAGGTTTTGGATGATCAATTGAGATAGTATGAGACATGAAAGACCTCTTGGCTTGCCTTGAGGCAACTTGTTTGACCCTTTGTGCCTTGAATGATTCCTTGATTGTCCACCTTTCTTCTGATCACATGCCTTGATGGTAAGAGGGATGACATGCTTCATTTTTCTATGTTAAAGACGCAATGCAATGCTAATGATATGGATATGATATGATATGATAATGCTATGCTATGATGGAGAGAGCAAATTTTGGGGTATTACAGTAACATGAAAATAGGTGAGCTCTGATTTGCCACCCCTCATCACTAAACAGTGAGGACACTGTCCTGACTAAGTTTGGGGGAGGGCATCAGTACTCAACCTATTTTCACCAATTCTAACCTTCTATAATCAATTGTTTCTGTCTTTTACTGTAGTGTCTGTCTTTGACTGTTGGCCTATTTTCTACTCATGGATAATGTTTTGGATGTTGTGTTTGGTTGGCCGTGTTTTGAGCCAAATGTTTTTAATTTTCTTGAGGAATGCTGTAACGCTCCCAGAACATGATGACCTGGTGTTTTATGTTTTCTTTTAATGATATGTGTGTGGCACTTTGTGTGATAATTCTTGTGTTAAATGTGTGTTTATCATAACTTAGAATAAGGAAGAACTAGGGAATGTTGGGATTCAACCAAGTCAGGAGCTTAAACTTTTAATTTCAGGGCTCAAGAATAAAGAAGCGGAATGAAGCTGTAAGTGTTAGAAAATCAAGGTGTAGGAATTTCACCAAATGAGTTTGACAGAGGAGACTGATGTTCTCCGTCACGACAGCACTAGTCTCCTAAACCAGCCAGAAAATTTTTCCAAAAGAAACTGAATTGTGAAAATCAGGGGAAAGGTTGAACTCCTAGGAATTACGAAGGGAAGGACAAGAAGATTTAAATAATGATTGAGATAACCACAGAAGGGACACACTTCACAAAGACACGCAAAAGCGTGCAAAAAAAAGTGGCAAAGACCACCAATAAAGTTCATGTGCCCGAAACTGGAGGAACAGCAAGCGTCTTCATCATAATATCCAGTTGAACTCACAAGAGAAGATTCTGAGATGAGACGTTTTGCCAAAAAAAAAGAGAAAGAGACAAAGAAAATAAATAACAAGTGAATAAGTGTGGTCCCAAATGTGTTAGTCAAAAATATCAAATGAGAATCAGGACAAAATTCCCTAGTGAGACCAAAAGAGAAGAGACCCCACTCAAGAAAGTACTCAAGGAGGGATCAAAAAGATAAAATTGTGGTTTATTTTCTAGAAGAGTAGGTTCGTGACATGAGACGTCAGTTCCCCTTTGAGCTAGCAAAACTTTGGGACAATTGCAAAGCTGAGCAACTCGCACCAGTACCGCTTCCTGAGCCTTCCAATTGTTAAAGCCTCATTACACTGCTAAACCTGACTGAAGATGTTGAGAACCAAATTCACTTCCCTGTGTCTTTCACTGTCACATCACTTAAGGATAGGCGATCATTCAAGTTTGGGGGAGTGATAACACTATTTTAGCGTGTTACTTTAACCTAATGTATGTGACATTTCTAGTTCATGATTTCACTTATGTAGCATGAGTTTAAGGTGTTTTAGCATGATTTAAGCTTTAAGCACTTTATGTGCTTCTTTTACGTTTTCTTTGTGTTTATGCTCTAATAGGAAGTTAGATGATGATGAGAAGAGGCATGACCCCAGTTGCCAGATTCTGGAGCAGAATGAGGAGCTAGTTAGAGAGTTGATGATTTAATCAACCATTTCACCAAGGGAGTTGGAGATTGATGATGAAAAGCCAAGAATGACTAGGGCTCTCGTGGCAGCATTATGAAGAGCAATGGAGCAAAAGGAATGGATAAGATCAAGAAAGCTGGAGGACAAAAGGTAGTACGGTGGGGACCACTCAGCAAAGAGCGCCCAACACCAACACCACCAGCCGTCTGCTCTGCTCCACCAGCCGTCTACTCTGCTCCACCAGCCTGCTACAGCCGCCTGCAAAAAGCAGATTTGTCTCCCACCAACATCTGTACCAGATTTCTTGCAAAGGAAGGATTGATGGACAGCTGTCCCACATGAAGGATTTGATTTGGGCCTAACCTTATTTTCCTCAAGAGACCCACGATCCAAGAAAGGAGTAACTACCACTTTGTAATACCCCAAAATTTGCCCTCTCATTTTCCATATCATTTAGCATGAGCTTTCATTTCATTGCATTGCATTCAAGCATAGAAAAATAAAACATTAAACATTTAGCATGGCATCTTGCATAAGGGCATGTGATCAGTTGTTTCTCAAAGAGGTATGGATCATCCAAAGCAAGAGAATAAGAGCCAAGGGTTTCTCAACAAGCCTCAAGGGTCTATTACATCATATATCATCCTAATTGATCTCACAAGTCATTGGAAGATAGGAATTCATCAAGAAGATTGGGCAGTGCATCACCTCCTATCACAAAAATAGTCAAAATTAGGGTTTTGGATTCAAGTGGTCTCCTGATGAAATTTTGATTCAAACTTGATCTCAATGTTTTCTACATGATATTAAGTGTCTAAGGATGGAAGAGTGGCCATTGTTTCATCTCAGAAGAGGTTCAATTGATCAGTTGCTTGAGAATCAAGAAATTGGGGAAAAAGTCAACTGTGCAGTGAAAAAAGTCAACTCCTGACTTTTTAAGGTCAAATTCATGAAATTCATGTTATATATGTTCATTGGACATGATTTGATCAAGAAATGATGGAGGAATATTGAAAAATCAAGAAATTACAAAACTGCCAAAAATAGAAACTTTAGGGTTACCAAAAATGGCAAGTTTGGACCATTTTGCACCACACTTTGAGGCCCTCTTTCTTCAAGATAAAAACTCCAAACCTCAGGCCCAAGTTGAACCAATTAAAGTTCATGTTCTAAGCTTCAAATCCATATAAAGAACTCTTCCATCGGATCAAAATTGAGGGAGTTATGATCAATCAAAGTTTGGTAAAATCAAGGCAAATCTCAAGTCATGGCAAGGCAAGTGCAGGCCTCCAGGCCATAATTTCATCGAACAGTTGGCGTGCCAAATGTCAAGCCAATTTTCTCCATCATGAAGGCTTTAAATGAAAAATTGTTGAACATCAAAGTTGTTCATCTCCATGCCCTCTTCAACTTTGATGTTGGACATTTTTTCATTTGAACAAGTTATGAGGGTCATATGAGGGCTCGAACATGGTGGTTATATGTTGAAAGTTCACAAGTCACAAGGCCTTGCTTGCAGCCCAAGTCACACACCCATACACTAGTTGTGGTTCCTTATTTTCCAAGCAACCGAGTTGATCCTAACTAACCGAGTTAACTAACTTGACTCGGTGAGTTAAGTCTAACTAACTCCGACCCTTGCTCCAAACCCAAACCACATTCCAAACCTCTTATACTCCAAACCTAAAATCTATTTAAGCGATGCTTCACTCATTTTCAAGGACCTTCAACCATTTTCTCAAATTTCTCACATTTCTCTCTCATTTCTGTCTTCACTTTGCTACAACTTCTACTTCTCTCTTCCAAAACCACACACAAAAGCTCTTATTTCTTGAAGAATAATCACTTTTTACATTGAAAAGTGATTAATTCTTGAGCTAAACTTCATCTCTTGGTTTGCATTGGTTGGATTTTCTGGAATTTCAGCTTGTTCTTCTTCAATCCAAAGGTTTCTCACCATTTATTTTGGTGCAAGTTGGATTTTGGTGGATTTTCGCGATTTCGTTCGATTTCGACGCATTTCGGCTATTGATTGAAGAATCTCTGGTTTTCTTTCATTTTCTGCACCAAGATTACTTTGCAATAATTACCAAAGTAAGTCTCCGCTTTGTAGGTTGGTTTTCCCTAAATCTACATTGTTTTTAGCTTATTTGCAACTTATTCGATGTAGATCTTTGTGTATTTTCAATTTGGATCCATGTGCTTGAATTTGATTCTTGATGTTGTTGATTATTGGATGCAATTGATGTTTGTTGACTGTAATTCAACATAATTTCGTGATAAACTAATTGCATGTCCATTTGGAAGTTTGGAGAAGTGATTTGCTGCTGAAAAGTGCTTTTGAAACTAGGTTTTTTGGCCACTGACCCAGAGTAACCGGTTACTCACCGTTTGTTAACCGGTTAACATGTGTATTTTTGCGTAAATTGTCTGATTTTCAACTAAGTAACCGGTTACTCACCGTTTGTTAACCGGTTACTCTGGGACAGAATGTGTATTTTTGTAGTTTTCCTTGCTTGTTTGAGGTCCTTTTCATGCCTAAACTTCATGGATCAATGCGTTGATGATCGGTGGATTATTTTTGAGCTATCTTAACTCACACCACAGTACGAACTTGATTTTACGACACGCGTGCATTCGTTTTTCATCATTGAACATAATGTTTGCGTTGTTGATTAATTGATGTGATGAACACATGATGCACACACTTTGAGCTTATTAATTGCTAATTGATGTTATGTTGCTGGAATTACTATGCACATGTTCATTTGCTTTCCATTTCAAGAGATGTATACTTGTTTTTTGACTTGCTCATATTCTTGACCATGTGTATTCTGTTGTAATGTGCATTATAACATGTTTGATTTCAAGGATTGTTCACCGTGATTTGTAATGAGATTGTGATCATGATTGATTGAATAATGTGCAAGGCTTGAAGCATGTTTGTTCTTTTATGATTGAAATTGTTTGTGAATACATGCTGCCCCTGATTTTTCATTGCTGACTATACACATATATGTTGTAGTATGTGCTGCCAAATGCTTGTTACACCCATTTTGTATGCGGAACATGAGTTGTTGTTTGCTGTTTGGTATATGAAGCTGAATTTACTGTTGTTCTGTTGCACGTGGGCTATAATAGCTGTTGTTTTCATTATTTCCTTCCATTTGCTTGTTTGACCAAGTTATTTTACTTAGGATTTCTTGTAGATAGTTTTTGAACTAACATTTTCATGTAGGTGCAAATGGTAAGTAAGTGTGTGGATATGCTTCCGCATGTAATTCTTTCTTTCATTTTCTCTTATGTCCTTTAATAATTCAACTTGTGATCATGATAAGCATTTATATGCTTTCCTTGAATAACTTCTTCTTCATCCCTCTTTAAGATCAACTTAACTTCCATCTTTGAAGTAAGTTGCTTTCTATCTTCTTCTTCTCCTTTCTTTTAGGATTAGGTTCCTTAAACCACATTAACCATAGGAACATCCATGTATGATAACATTAAGACTGAGTCTTAGTCTCCCTCATTAGATTTTTACCTTTATCGACCTTTTGAGTCTCTTCTCATCTCAAAACAAAAGTAAAAAACACCTAATAAAGGCAAAACAAATATTGTATTTGAGCCTTTCATGTGAGAATAAGGAGGTGAGGGGTATTCTCTCATTTTCTTAGAATGTTTAGCGTACGTCCCGTCTTGGGTCGATATGCGAGGCATTCGATCTTACATGAGGGACTTAAATACAATATGTGTTGCAAAACATCAAATAAACAAAACACTTCTTTCTTAAAAGACAAAAACAAACAAACAAATTCTTTTCTCATCTCCTTCATTCTATTCCTTAAGGACGCGTCAAGTCTGTTCCACCGCAAACAGGTAACGCGTAAGTCTCCTTACAGCGAGCTGCAACACCTAAACTGCTGGAACGCGCACTCTAACGTTCCCACCAAAAAACACAAACAAAGCGACCCTCGTTGAGGGGAACTACGTTGCTCTAATTCTCATGTTCCCGATGAGATACGTAGGCAGTGGGGTAGGGCCCATTTGAGCACTTCTTTTATTTTCCCTACATTTGTTTCTCTTTCTCCTTTCCATTTCCAGTTCTCCAACTAGCAATTCCTTTTCCAGTATCCTTTCCTTACACCCTTTGATTGAAGCAGCAAGTGTGGATCCCATCAAGTATGATGGACGCGTGGGGGTGCTAATACCTTCCTCATGCGTAACCGACTCCCGAACCCAGTTCTCTTGGTCGTGAGACCATGCTCTTTCCTTCCTTCAGGTTTATGCGGTGTTTCCTTTCCTTCTCTTGGGATAAATACACATTGCTGGCGACTCTGTTTCGGTGCCACTTTCGCGTTTGTACTTGGATGAAAATCCCGGGAGCGACAGCTGGCGACTCTGCTGGGGAACGAACCCAGAATCTCTGGTTTCCTTAGCGAGTCACTCCTAGCGCTTGTCTGTTTTTCTTTCATTGGGTGTTTACTGTTGTACTGTATTGCTATTTACTGTATTACTACTTTACTGTATATTACTGTATTTACCGCACTTTAGCATTTTCATTTCATATGCTATATTATGTTATTGGACAGTGTTGTTTACTGTTTGGTGGGATGGGGTATTCTGAGAGATAGGCCCAATACACAGGCCTGAATGCACTTATGTTTAGTGAGTTTCATATCCTCTCGCGTTCCATTTCGGTGCGAGGAGGGAATATGAAACACAATTTGGATGTAGTTCTCTCTAAATAATTCTGCATTGTGGATCTTCCACGATGGTAGAGCTATCTGGAAGAGCTGTTAAGTCCGGATGACCTTTTAGGATGACCCCTCTTTATTTCGAGGCGAATCAGAGGACGATCTCTTTGTTTGGCGATAACATTGTATCCTTTGGGCTGAATGTGCTATTGCTTCTCATTTCGGGATCCGAATCTGAGGATCCTCACGTTCTAGTACATACATGTGAGATTGGGGGATTGTTTACAGGTGTGCAGGGACCCTTGGCCTTCATCTTACCTGGTCTTCTTATTTGTTCTGAACTGGTTACTGAACCTTTGATCCTGACCAGTTCACATTTGTTCTGGATTTGTTATTGGACTTTTTATCCTGGTTTTGTATATCTCACCAAATTCAGAAAATAGTACAGTGGGTTCAGCATTATTTGTGCAGCACTGATCACATGCCCTTGCATATATATATCATCATTAGCATTCTTGCATTTAACCTTCATGTTTATTCATTTGCAGGGTATACTTCCTTTCGATTCTGGTTGACAGTTCCCTTTTGTAGCTATGGAGATTCCCAGGAAGAACAATGTGCATTACACGTTCTTTGACACAAAGGTGGGTCAGTTGTAGAAGATGGTTTCTCTTATTACTCCAGATCATGTGGGTTTGTTCTGGAAGGCTTATGGGGAGATTCTGACCATGGTTGATGATTTGAACGCTTCAGAGAGGAGTGTCATCCATACTTGCTTGCAGCTTTATGACCCACAGTTAAGGTGCTTCACTTTTTCGGACTTTCAGTTGGCCCCAATGCTAGAAGAGTATGCCATTCTTCTAGACGTGCCTCTCAAATACCAGATTCCTTTTAACTCCGATATGCGCCCTCCAAAGCCTGAGGAGATAGCGAAGGCCCTCCATCTGAGCGTAACTGTGGTAGCAGATAATCTCGCCACCAAAGGAGGTTTATCTGGCTTTCATCTGGATTTCTTGTTTGCCAAAGCTGAAGAATATGCTGCTAAGGCTCAATGGGAAACAGTTTGTGCTATTCTGGCCTTAAGTATTTATGGGATTATGTTGTTTGCTGATGAGCCCAAATTCGTGGACATGAGATCCATCCATATCTTTGTGTTGAAAAATCCTATACCTACGCTCTTGGGGGACTTGTATTATTATGTGCATTATAAGAACGAGAAGAAGAGAGGGGGTTTGGTTAGATGTTGTGCACCTCTGTTTCATAAATGGCTCATGAGACACTTACCAAATTCTGAGGCTTTCCTGGATCCACATCCTGCAAAGAATTGGGCTAAAAGGATGATTTAACTGACAACAAAAGATATTCGTTGGTTTAATCAAAGAACAATGGGTGGGGATTTTGTCAGTAGCTGTGGAAGACATCCAAATGTGCCACTCTTGGGGATAAGGGATTGCATCAATTACAATCCTATTATTCTAAGGAGGCAGTTTGGATTTGCTTTAATCGATCCTCCCTGAGATAGCGAATTGGAAGAATCTTTCTTTTTCTCTGTGAAGGGTAATCTTTTGTTGGTAAGGCAAGCGAAGTGTCTATATTCGCAAGGTCAAGCAAAATGAGATGGCATTAAAAGAGGCGTGCAAGCGTATCAACGAGCAGTTGTCAAAATCTGAAAATGCACTTTCCAAAGGGCAGCAGAGATGGGATGAGTTCTCTGAGTGCCGAAGGGAGATCGAAGCAAGAATCGGGGCTGAAAATGATGAGTTGAGAAAGAATTTAAAGAGTAAAGAAGGTGAATTCCTCCAGCAGCTTAGTTCAGCCAACCGAGAGATTGAAGATCTGAAAGTCCGCGCCGGAGTAAAGAGAGCCAAAGAGTTAGACATTAAAGATCAAATCAGAAAGCTGGAGGAAGCTGTCACAATAAGAAGTTAGTTGATCAGAAGTTTTACGGAGCGCCCTAATGATCCAGTTACTGAAGCACTTCTCAAGGAAGTCCGGGAGGATTTGTATGGGCTCAATGTCTGAGTTGTTTTGTTGTTATTCTGGGAACTCACCATCAGACTTGTTGATGGGTTTTCTTTTGCTTGTATTCATGCTATTCAGTTATATTTGATCAGAATCAATTTATATTTGACTGTTCCACACCTGGTTGTGGGTTTTCATTTATGATAATGGTGTTTCGTTTGGTATTATTGAGGTGGATTCTTCATCAAATTATACAATGATCCACACACTCACTGGGCCGTATATGATGGGTATTCTGAATTATTAATATGCACCTCTGATGTTCTATCAATATTAGCAATTGCAGGAATGTGTGTTGTTCCCTTACGGTCAAACTGGAATTGAAGGAAGGAATGCCCCAAAATGAATAAACATTGCATTGCATGGCATATCATTTTGCATTTTGTTGTTTGCTTTTCAGGTACTCGTGGCAGGGTCTCTAACCTTTATTTGGTTTCAGGCATTATAGTTGATACCCACGTCCGCCATACGCAACTCGTAGAAATCCAGCCAGAACCATGGATCAAGTGCAGGTAGAATTAAGGGAGATGCGAAGCCAAATGGGGCAGTTTATGAGGGACATGCAAGCTTTAATTCAAGACCAAAAAATGCTGAAGGAAGAGGTCAATCAAGTGAAGACCCAGATGAGTTTTGTTATGGAAGTTGTGAGAAATGTGCTCAGAAAAGATGATAATCCCACACCTGAGGCTATAACAGAAGTTGTCGTTCCACCATTGCCTGTGGAATCTATCCCAAAGAGTGATATGCCTCTCGGATTTTCTGTACAACCTGGAATTCAGAAACTTACTCACCAGCAGTTACCTCTAGTTTCCCCATACGGCCCCAAGGCTAGGAAGTACTTACCAAAGTCGAAGAAAACTGACAGAATCTTTGATCCGCTTCCTATGCCTTATGCTCAGTTGTTGAGGTACCTACTTCAACTCCAATTGGTTGAACTTCGGACGATAAATCCCCCTAGTGGAAAGCTCCCATTCAATTATGATGCAAGTGCCCATTGCGATTTTCACTCTGGTGCGCCGGGGCACAATGTGGAAAAATGTAAAGCCTTTCATAATGTGGTCCAAGATCTGATTGATTCAAAGGCAATAGATTTTGCGCTGGGCGGCGTAAGCGTACAGAGTAATTCTACTCCTACTGCTGCAAGAGAGATGAATTTCCCGGTGTTCCCTCTTGAAGCAGCATCAAGTCAAGGGCATATCTTGCAGTCTTTGGTCTCAAAATCCCCATATCAGTGACTTGTTCCCGATCTTAGGCCAAGTTTGAAAAGGAAAGTGCTGGGAAGAGAGGAGTACCCGAATCAGTATCAGCAGCAGACTAGCTCCTAGAGGAGATATCAAAGACCCAGAAAGCCCGAGAGAAAATTTGATCCCATTACTGTTTCTCACAGTCAGCTGCTCGGCCATTTACTTCAAGACTCTTTGATTCAGTTAAGGGAAGTTGCTCCTGTCCCGTATCCCCTTCCGCCAGGTTATGACAAGAATGCTAGGTGCGAGTACCACTCAGGGACACAGGGGCATGCCATTGAAGATTGTAAGGTGTTCAGGCATAAAGTGCAAGATCTGATTAACGTTGGGATCATTATTTTCACTACAGATGGTCTGTACGTTAACTAGAGCTTCCCAAGCAAACACGTAAAAAAGGAAAAACATCTCCCAAAGCATTCAGTCCAGACGGAGTCAAGCCTCCTCAACAATGGCAATCTTCGTTTCTTTGATGCTTTTTCATATATAGCTTTCATTTGTTTGTTCAGACATTGTTTGCATGTTAAAACTTGTTTGTATTTGGTATGATGATTTTAATGTAATGAATATGTTTTCTTGAAGAATTTCATTTGTGTTCACTCATTTAATGTTAATGTGCACTGCAATACCAATTTTCTTGCTTAAACTCTTGAGGGAGGATGATGAGGTAAAAACGCAGAAATCTCTAAGGGTGTGCTTTTGAATAAGAACTCTGTTGAGGATGTACAGGCATTGTTTCAAACCCCTAAACACTGGAGATATAAGGGAGATAGACCCTCGTTAACCCCTTTGAGCGTTGAAGTAGGAGTTTCTTTCGTATGAAAAAACCCTCACATTTAACCCAGGGGTAGGGTAGGCGTCAGTTAATTTGACCGAGCGTTCAAATTTCAAAAGGAGTGTGCATCTGAGGATCCATTACCTTCTATTCCACCGTCAAGAGGTCAAGAGATGTGAAACCACAATGGTTATCCATCAACAATCAAAGAGTGAGGCAGTCGCAACCCTTTCAACAAAGTCAAGACAAGCCAGCGCCACACGATTTGTTCCAAAAAGAATTGAAAAAACAAAAGAAATGAAAAGCTAAGTTGAAACGTGAAAACAAGCAACTTAGGCAAAAGTTAGGGCATCCCGCTGGACTCCGAAATCAAAGATTCAAAGGAATCTGTCCAGGCAAAAGTTAGGGATAAGCAAAAAAAAAAAGAATGTGAAAGCAAAGTGCGAACAGGATTACCCAAGAAAGATCCTCAAAAGAAAGAACAGAGTCGTGTGACTATGAACAAAAGACAAAAGGGGTGACTGTTACTCCAAAACCTCATTAGGTGTCAAACCATCAATGCCTGGATTCCTTAAAGATCATGAAATCTTTTTGAGAGATGAGTGCTTGTGTCAAATTAGCTGAACGTAGGACTGGAGAATATCACGAAGAGTGGGTGGGCACTGATAAACTTTGAGCCTTAAAACTTTTTTTCAAAACCGTGAACCAGGCCACGATACAACCCTCAAAAGTCCTAATTGAAACAGGGTTTATTTCAAGGGTGTACTCCGATGAGATAGCGTTCCTGACTCCCATGAGTTGTGCTAATAAGATCTTGTTGGTATTGCATGTGCATGCTTTATTTTATTCAAAAATCAATGTCGTATCCTAACCCGTGATCCTCTCACAAAGGGTTTGCGACATCTTTTCAGTAAAACTTCAAGATTAACATGTGTGTTTCATTAGAATTTTCATTCTCAGACTAAAACATTTTCTGCTTGCATACATTTGTGTGACATCAAAAGAAGTTTACATATGGAAATTTAGTCCAGAAGCTTGATCTTGCCGAGTTGAGAATCCTGAAACTTCCGAAGGGCAGTCACATCCAGTGGTACTTCCTCAGGAAACTTTGTTGAGCAGGTGTCTTACCAACAAGTTGTGGTCGATCTAGGGGCAATCGTGTCGAATCATCTCCTCAAAGTTTAGCTAAACTGGGGCAATCACTTCGAGACTCAGATCTCTCCAAAGGCAGGTATTCTGGTTCTTCCTTCGAAGATCAGTAGTCAGGGGTGAAACCACTTCAAGGTTCATACTGGGGCAGGCCATCCCAAGAGCATGAGAAGTTAGTCCATCCAGACGACTAATCAGCCTATCCAGGGTTCAGAGTATTTGGGCAGAATATCTCACGAGTATATGAGATTGTTCATGAATCTTCTCGAGGCGAATTTCTCTGTAGACCATACAGGCTAAGGTAGTTACTTCGAGATCTGACGAATCTCTCCAAGAAGTTTGAAGACATGGAGGCGTTTTGGATGACAAGTCTTCTGTAAGATCCTCTTGAGACAATTTCTTTTAGTGGACCATGTCGGTCTGGGGCAAGTTGAAATTCTGGTATATCAGACTACAGATGTCCTATAGAATGTCTAGACATCTGATCTGAACAAAACAGCATGGCAAGGTATAAACAAATAAAACCAGTACAGAAAAGCATAAACCACACACAGAATTTGTTCACCCAGTTAGATCTAACAATCTACATCTGGGGGCATACCAAGCCAGGAAGGAAGTCCACTCTTAGCAGTATCAAATTACAGACTCAACAACCAAGTTGACAATCCACTAACTTAATCACTACCCAATGACCCTTCTATCTAAGTCCTCCCTAGATAAGAGACTCCATCTCACTTCCAATCATCGCAATGATGTCTAGCAGTCAACACCTCAGCCACTGCATCAACAGCTTGATTTCCAACAGCTCTTCAATCACAGAAAAGTAGAAGACATACTTTCATGACAATACCTAGACTTGACACACATGACTAAGAACAATACTTAGAGTTGCTTAACAGCTTCCTCCAAGAACAACACTCACTCTTGCTTAAAAGCTTCGAGGAGAACAGTGACCATCTCACAATCCGAGTGGTTCACACATACCAACTCTCCTAGAGAGTGGTTCACAAGAACGAAACCCTAATAATTTTACATCTTGGAATCGTTACCAAATCAGGTTACAAACACTCCTATTTATAACCTACATCCCAACTGGATTTGGGCTTCAAATCACAGCAAATAAGCTGCTACAATTCAGCAGAAACTTCTGCTACATAATAGGTCTTCAATCAAATATTTCCTAATATGTCTCCATATTTAGAAAGTAGTGAAAATATGGAAACCAGCACAAAACTTAACTCAGATTACTTTGGATGCCACCTAGGATAACTAAATATTCACAGAATATTCAATAACAAATAACAACTAACAGAATCTTCTTTCAATCCAATAACAGACGCGATGTCCTATGATCTAGGATGGGACATCTTTATCCGACATGTTTAATGCAGAATATTAGAACATCTTGTTTCAACATCTTGATTAACCATCACATGACATCAACATTGTTTTACCAAAATTGTAGCCAATTACAAGAACTAACACAAGTGAAAAACTATTGTTCACGCATATGCAGCCAATCAACCAAAAGGTTTGAAACAAAAGGGGCATTCCAATCCAAGGCATTTGTGGTCCCCCGTCTTCAGCAGGCTCCATTAATAACGTTCCCAGCAAGAGATGCATCAAAACCTTTCTCCCCAATAAGTGGTGGTTCAGAGTTAGATCTTCTCAGTTGCAGAAGTCATATCCAGCACGGGGCATACATGCATATCCTTTGGCTTGCAGGTAGCAGCCTCATACTAGGCTCAAAGGCAAGATTGAAGCCTTTTTGAGATCATGGGCCATTTCTTCTAGACGAGTAATCACTTATTCCCATGCGGAAGACTGGGGTAGGCAGGTTCAGGAAAAGGTTCGCATGTCACCTTTTGTCACAACATTTACTGATCGAGTCCATCATTCGACCGACGATCACTCACGACGATTCGATATCGACAAGTTAATATCAAATGGGTAGTGTTGTATCTTATTAAATCGATTCTCCTATTCAGTACTTCCAACAACTACAAGCTTTTTTGTGTCGATAACGGTTGCGAATTCCCCAGTAGAGTTGCAAGACTCAATGAGTGTCCAAGAGTTTGAAGATGCCAAGTCTTCTGTAAAATCCTCTTGGGAAAATTTCTTCAGATCAGTCGTGTAATCATGGAGCAAAAGCAAGTTGTTGACTCTCCCAAACATGGGGCATCATGAAGTTCCCCGGCCAGGGAAGTCCTGGATCTATTATCCCCAGTAGAGTGACCTCCCTGTTATTATGTCTAGCTCAAGTCGCGGCATTTGTCCAAGAGTTTGAAGATGCGTGGTCTTCTGTAAAATCCTCTTAAGAGACATTCCCCAGCGAGAGACGCTTTAAAGCGGTTTTCCCCAGCAGAGGTTGTTGTAAACTCATTATCCCTAGTGGAGTCGTCAAGCGGAAGGTTCGCCTAGCGTGGGACATTGTGGTTCTTATTCTAAGCTCGACAGCTTTGTTCCCCAACAGATTACTGTGGGTTTTTGTGTTTTCCCAGCAGATCTCTAGGGACTCGTTCCCAGCATATCACAACAGAACATCTTCTAACTAGGATTTGTGTATCCCTGACGAAGTAGGACCAGTCCCCAGCAAGATTGTGTCTCTGGTAGTTGTACTCCCCACAGAGTTCAGCATTGAATCTTGTCAACAATACTCCCCAGCTGAGTTGTTTTTCTTCCCCGCAGAAGTTTAGCAGGTCAACAGAATCTCTTCCTCAGCAGAGTGTTAGCATATTCTCCTCGGGTTTGATAGATCCCCAAGCAGAGTTTTAATGACTTGTCTTCCTTAGCAGAGTGTTAGTACATTCTTTCCCCAGCCAAGTCAGAAAATTCTCATCCCCAGCGGAGTTGCTATGACCAGAATTCGTCCCTAGTCAAATGAAGTAGTTCCTGGCAAAGTCATCATTCTCCACATCTCAAAGTCCAATTTATTTTTGGCAAGCGTGACAATTCGAAGCAAATAGATTATTCAGTCTTTCTCCAGCAGAGATACCATCCTTTCAAGAGTCTCTAAGGTCAAATTATTGATCACTGTTCCTCAGCAGGGTTAGCTGGGATGTCTGACATGCATGCAGAGCATAATCCCGTATTGGAATTTCAGCAAAGTCCAACCACAGATTGGCAAAAGTCTATCCAAGGGTGGCAAAGCAAGGCAAAGTCCAACCGTAGATTGGCAAAAGTCCATCCAAGGATGGTAAAACATCAAAGTCCAATCGTAGATTGGCAAAAGTCCATCCAAGGGTGGCAAAGCAGTAAAGTCCAACCGTAGATTGCAAAAGTCCATCCAAGGGTGGCAAAGCAGTAAAGTCCAACCGTAGATTGGCAAAAGTCCATCCAAGGGTGGCAAAGCAAGGCAAATTCCAACCGTAGATTGACAAAAGTCCATCTAAGGGTGGCAAATCAGCTGCAAGTCCACCTGCAGTGTGGCAGGTCAATAGTCGTCTGACTCCATTCAAAAAGACAGTTGTAAGTCCAACCGTAGATTGGAAAAAGTCCACCCGTAGTGTGGCAGGTCAGTAGTCGTTTGAATCCATTCAAAAAGACAGTTGTAAGTCTAACCGTAGATTGGCAAAAGTCTACCCGTAGTGTGGCAAGTCAGTAGTCGTCTGACTCCATTCAAAAAGACAGTTTAAAGTCTAACCGTAGATTGGCGAAAGTCCACCCGCAGTGTGGCAGGCCAGTAGTCGTCTGCCGTTGTACAAAAGACGGTGCTAAAGTCCACCCGTAGTGTGGCAGGCCAGTAGTCGTCTGGCGTTGTATAAAAGACATTGCTAAAGTCCACCCGTAGTGTGGCAAGCCAGTAGTCGTCTGGCATTGTACAAAAGACATTGCTAAAGTCCACCCGTAGTGTGGCAGGCCAGTAGTCGTCTGGCGTTGTACAAAAGACATTGCTAAAGTCCACCCATAGTGTGGCAGGCCAGTAGTCACCTTCTGCTGCGACATGCCTATACCTCCACAATTGGAACACTTCTCCAAATTCTTCCTACATTCGAACTGACAGTGTCCCAATTCACCACATCTATAACATCTCAAAGAATTAGACATACCTCCTCCACTAAGCCTTTGATCAAAAGTACCCCTTTGCTTACCCTTATCCGCTGGTGTCACATAAGGACCACCACGAAACGGTTGCTTCCCTTTCCTGTCGCTCACACTCTTATAGTGAGTAGAACGAGCTTTACTATCTTCTTCATAAATCCTACAACAGTCCACCAAATCAGAAAACCTCCTAATCCTTTGATACCCGATTGCCTGCTTGATCTCAGGACGCAATCCGCTCTCAAACTTTACACACTTAGAAAACTCCGCGGTCGCTTCAGCATAATGTGGATAAAACTGCACAAGCTCCACAAACTTAGCAGTATAATCAACAACAGACATATTACCTTGTTTCAGTTCCAAGAACTATATTTCCTTCTTTCCTCTTACATCTTCGGTAAAATACTTCCTCAGAAACTCAATTCTAAACACAGCCCAAGTGATCTCTTCCTCTGCAACTTCCAACACACGACGAGTACTGACCAACCAATCATCCGCCTCTTCTTGTAACATGTGAGTACCCAGTCTCACCTTCTGATCCTCCACACAATCCATCACTCGGAAAATCCTTTCAATCTCTTTTAGCCAAATCTGAGCGCCATCAGGATCATGTCTCCCTTTGAAGACATGTGGTTTGTTCTTCCTGAACTCATCATTTCCAGCAGCATTAGGTGCACCCTGCACAGCCCGAGCCATAGCTTGCATAGCAGCAGCCAAAGCAGCGTCGTTCCTACCAGCCATATTCTGTTCATTTCCAATAACAGCAACTATGGTTAAACAACATCTCACCCCAAACACCAACACCGACAAGGACTGACACAAAGTGACACGGACTGGCTCTGATACCACTTAATGTAACACCCCCAATCTATACCCCTAAGTTATTAAAGCGATAAATAAAATTCCAAATTTCATCAGAGTATATTTAAAACATTCACGGCATAGACCGAGGGGTCACATCAATTTGAAACAAAATACACGTAAACCTGCCCATAAAGATATGCAACAATCAGGTAGCAATTAACAGAGGAACTTAGTTCCTACTACCCACAATTCAGATACAGAATAAAAGCGGAAAATCTGTACTGAAATCTCATATATATATATATATATATATATATATATATATATATATATATATATATATCATGAAAAGTTTGTCTGCCAAATACAATCATACATGTACAATCCCAAAAGAAACATATACATCTACACACAAATCACCAACGGTCTCCCTAACTACCCGGTGCCACATATCAGAGCCGACCGACAAAAGAATGAAGACATAAGCTTCACAAAAAGACCTCCAGCAATCTAATCTGCAATGCCTCATAGAGCATTATAAAATAGCAGAAGGGTGAGAAACACAATCATAATATAATTGTATACAATTATATAATAACACAAAATTACACACGTAAAATATTGTCACCACAACGTACAACAGAATCCAAATACAACACAACACAATACCTATCTCAACTCATCAGTTCCAATCACAATTCCACAGAAATCAATCCATTCATAAATTATGCAAATGTACAGAGACCGACACAACTACTCTATGCAATGCATATGCGGTACCAATATCAACATCTCAACACCAGTTCACTCAGGAACTATTGGAACCATCGCTCGTTACATAATGTAACTCCCCGTCGGGCATACGATGTTCCCCGTCGCTTTCGGTCCTCTTGGTATAAGGCGCACGACGTTTATGGATCGCTTTTAGTCCTCTTTGTATAAGGCACACGATCCGATCGCTTTCGGTCCTCTTTGTATAAGGCGCACGATCATCTATAACCATCGCTTTTGGTCCTCTCGGTATAAGGCGCACGATGTTATAGCAGATTCCCTCTGGAATTGATTCGTCGCTCACACCCCACAAGGGCACACAACATTACCAGCATGCATATCATGATGCTTAGCATGCAAGGACTCATGACCATCAAATGCATCTTCACACATATATGCAACCATAATCATGAATTTACAACCAAACACAACACATTGCATTTACTTGCCCTTAGGCCATAAACCATCATCACAACATGTCATCACATGCATTCACATCATATAACATCACACAAGTCATATAATATCCATATCAAAAGCACATTGCATGAGACACATCAATTACACACAATTAATACGGTAAAAGTCGACAAAACAACGCATTTCCAAATTCCCGAGATAATTAAATCGGTCAACAATCTCAAAACCATCATCATAAGAAAGTACATGCTACAAGCTTTCTAACGCATCAAACCGACTCACGGATCAAAAGTTATAAAGAAAACAAATTGGGAAAAACTGTCATGTTCGCAGTGCGAAGCTCCAGGCGAGTCCTTCGCTCCCTCATTCGCAGTGCGAATGTCCTAGCGAACAGTGGCAGAAGCAAAATAGCCTAGAAAATTCCCAATGTTCGCAGTGCGAACTCCCAGCGAATGCTCGCTACCCCCATTTGCAATGCGAATCCTCCAGCGAATAGTGGCAGAATGGAAAATAATACAACGTTCGCAGTGCGAACCTCACGCGAACGCTCGCCACCCATTCGCTGGCCATTCGCAGTGCGAACCTGCGATTTCAGCAAAACCCAGCAGCGCACCAGATCATCCCAAAACCATATTTTCTCCACCCAAAACATCTCCAAACCAACATATAGCAATCAAAACATAACTCATTCATGGTAACAAGTATTCTACTACGTTTACACCGATTTTCAATCGCGAAAACATCGATTTCTCATTATATTTCTCATTTCAACCTAGAATCCAAAACTATAAAAAGACAATAGCATATGCAAACACATACATACATAATCATACACAAGCATAAGATAATTGAATTTCACACCCTTACCCGATTTAATCGTGTTTAGAAAGTCGGTTGTTTCGATTTCTTCTTTTCCAAGTTTTTCTCTCTTTTTCTTCTCTTCTTTTCCCTTCCTTCTCTTTTTCTTCTTCTCTTTTTCTTTCTCTCTACTTTTCTCTCTTTCTATTTCTAAATGTTTCTAACTTAAGAAAATAATTGAAAAAGACCAAAATACCCCTACGCTCAAATATCTCGCGAACGTTCCCAAAACGCGATAAAATATAATCAAGATGAAAAATAACATATTTTCAAATAAAAGTCTGAAATAATAATAAAATAATCAAAACGACTCAAATAAATAAAACGGACAAAACTGGGGCGTTACATCAGTCACTTGTATAAGTCCCTGTACAAATTCAAAACCACAATGCAATCACTGATAAAACCTTGGGCCTCCCCTTGACCTGTAAGCCCCAACATCTTTTCAAAGCACTTTCTCCTTTGATTTTGTATATAATATTGTTATCAAAGCTTTCTTTGTTGAACAACTAACCAAACAGCATGGAAGCTCTACAACCGAGTAAGTGTTTATATGCTTTCATTTACCGCTTTCATATACATATAACTGTATTGTGGGGTTGTTTCACTGTAAGTCTTCTTTCATAAACTCATATCAACTGTGTAATAATAGTATAGATATTTAGAGTTTCCCCGGCAACTACGTCTAGCACTAAGCCCTGTTGATCACTCTTAAATAGACTAAACTAGATCCCCATAGGATTACCAGATATAGTCTTCCCTCCTCTTGGGGTTAAACAATATGGAGATGTGAAAGGCAGATTCTTTTTTAACCCTTTCTCAGACTGTCACCTTTAGAAGTTGTCAAAGAAACTCTACTCCCCAGAGATGATCTTTTCTCTGTGAATGGCATCTCTTGATTTTCTTCCAAATTCTCGAACTTTCCTGGCTTGATCCATTCTCGGTGAATGGCATGTCTTGAACTTCTCGGGGTTTGGGGACCCACAGGCTTCCTAAAAGCATCCCCGCCTCCTCTTGGGCATTGTACAAGGACCCGTCGGCTTCCTAGAAGTATTCATAGCCTCCTATTAGGCTTCGTATAAGGATTCTTCCTTCGGGAAGGGAGCCTCCTCTTGGGCTTCGTACAAATTGTCCCTCGGCTTCTTAAAAGTTTCCAGCCTCCTCTTGGGCTTCTTACAAATTGTCCCGACGACCTCCTAGAGGTATAGGAATAGAAAGTAGTCATCTTAATAGAACAGTCTTTCAAAGAGTCTAGATCCTACTACTGTTTCTCTAAGCATAGTACAAAAGATAAAACTCTAGACGTGGACAGTCTAATTTCCTTGAGTCTTGAAGGCATTCTCAAGCCCCTTTCAAAAAATAGGGAAAACATCAGTAGACTCGGACAATACCCTCAGAATTTCCCATTTCCTTAAAGAACAGGAAATAACCCCGATCCTCTGATCAAATACCAAAGAATGGCCTTACTTTTAATCAGTCTCTTTATAAGAACTGATTTTCTCTTTTAACCAACATATTGGACCTGTCACTCAACTGAAACAGCCAACCTTTTGCCTCTATCTCGGGCTTCGTATGAGATACAAAAAGACTCTCTTGTTGAGTCAAAACTACCTTTCGCCTCTATCTCGGGCTTCGTACGAGATACAAAAAGACTCTCTTGTTGAGTCAAACAACCTTTAACCTCTATCTCGGGCTTCGTATGAGATACAAAAAGACTCTCTTGTTGAGTCAAAACTTCCTTTTTCCTCTATCTCGGGCTTCATACGAGATACAAAAACACTCTCTTGTTGAGTATAAAAGACTCTCTTGTAGAGTCAACCCTCTTCAGCCTCCGTCTTGGGCTTTGTACAAGACAGAAATCACTCTCTTGTTGAGTATAAAAGACCCTCTTGTTGGGCCACTAGCCTCCTCTTAGGCTTTGTATAAGAAAACCCCGATTGAGACAATCAACCTTTTAGCATCAAAATATGTGCCTCGTTCACAGTATACAAACATCAACAACTCCTTTTCCTTCATCTAATCGCTGTAAGTGGCAAGCCTCTGGATTATTTACATCCACGCCACTGTCCCTCTTTTAGCATGAGAAATTCCTAAGGAAAGATAGCATTGCTCTACACTGAGTTAAAGTCTTCTCCTCTAGGTTGAAAAGCCCCTATAAAGGAAATTATGGCATTGTCGGATTCACATATCCCGATTAAAGTAATTCTCCTTTATAATCAGTCACCCCTGACAAACAGACCACTTTAGAGATGACAAATTTTCTCTAAAGTCAACACCCTTTTAGCTTCACATCTTGGGCCTTGAACAAGATACAAATAAACCCTTCAGCTTCACATCTTGGGCTTTAAACAAGATACAAATCACTTTTAGCTTCACGTCTTGGGCTTTGAACAAGACACCAAAACACCATTTCCTTCCATAGAATAGGAGGAACTACGATCGCTCTGATTTCCCTGTTTCGGTAAACGGGAATACGTAGGCATAAGATTGCAAGAAAAATCTTAGCGAGCACACTAATCCACAACCCAAATCCCGTACCTTCACCCATCAATCGAAAAGCATCAGTCCTAACATCTTACCCATGAACAGTCCCAGTATTTTTCACTCTAAGAAGAAAGAGGCCCCATTACCATATAGCATCTGTAACCTAACAGACTGCTGTTTAAACTCAGTATGCAAGCAGGGTTAGTTGGAGACATCTATTTCCCTTCCTTCATCAGCTTAATAGGATAAAAAATGAATCGACCTGTAGTAACCCCAAAGAGCGACAATGCTTAAGAACCACGTCCAAAATCGCTCGCTACAGCTGGATCATTGGAATCTGTCTCCCAGGCAGAGTTGTTGTAGGAGGATTACTTAGTTGTATTTTGGGTAGTATTTGTACTCTCAGCTGTATCTCCCCATCCAGTTGGCTGGATGTATTAGAGCCTGATACGAGAGCTTTCAGGAGTGGTGTATTTGACGTTGAAGTCGTATTTTCCACTCGATTGTCCCAAGGTGTCCTACACTTCTTTGGAACTGGAGGAGTCATCTCTCGATGACGTTGACCTCGGGAAAAGCATAGTTGATGAATTCTAGTCCTGCAAACGTTGCGAATTCATCGTCGTGCTGGGTATTTTCAGGATAACCTGGGTGTTGATCCCATGACATGGTGGGGACGCATGTATTCTCTTCAATGATGCTCAGCTGATTTTCATTGTTCGGCTGACTTTCTTACCCCAAGTCTCCTGGGTAAGGCTGCCACATTGGCAGGCCATCCATCGGACCATAGTAGTCGGGGTCAAAGCTGTCTTTCATCAGAGTGTCCTCCTCTAATGAGTTTGGGGGAGCGCGGCATCCTTCCGGATCACAATCTCTGTACATCATTTTGACATCTGACCTTAGTATAAATCTCGGGCTCTGTGCAGGAAAGCAAAAGGGAGTCTGCATTTTGCCTTGAGACGTATAACCGTCCTCGTTGAGATAGGACTTCCATTCTTCCTCCGTATCGGAGGAATCATCTTTATTGATGGTATGCACGTCTTGAGTCACTGGTTGAAGGAATCCTCCACTGTGGAAATTTTTTTGAGTGGGATGAAAATGTTTATTGTTCGCAGCCGTCTGAGTACAGGTTGAGGAAAAGCCAAGACCTTTCTTTTTCTTATTGTTAGTAGGAATGACAAGCTGCCCCCATCCTGTTGTATTGTTATTCTCGACCGCTTTGATAGCATCTTTGTACGCGGAAATCAAAGTTCCCCCTTCGGATTGATTGTCCTTGTGTAGCGAAAGCGTTTGGAACTGGGTTCCGATTACCCCCTCCGGTTCTACATAAGTGGATGACGATAAGTTGCTTACGAGTAAGGCCTGTTCTCCACAGACTATGACGAGTTGGCCGTTCTGGACGAACTTTAGCTTTTGATGGAGGGTCGAAGTGACCGCCCCAACCTGATGTATCCAAGGTCTTCCTAATAAACAACTGTATGTTGCCCAGATGTCCATGACCTGGAAAGTGACTTGGAAAGTGTGAGGACCGATAGTTATAGGAAAGTCGACTTCCCCGATAACCATTTTTCTGGATCCGTCAAATGCTTTGACGACGACCTCGCTGGTTCTCATCGGAGGTCTTTTGAATGATAATTGCATCAAAGTGGACTTCGGCATAACATTCAGGGCTGACCCTGTGTCTACCAGTATGCTGGCTAAAGCATCGTCCTGGCAGTTGACTGTAATATTGAGCGCCATGTTATGACGGCGACCTTCTTCAGGTAATTCCTCATCACTAAATCCCAAGTTATTGCAGGAAGTGATGTTAGAGACAATGCTATCGAACTGTCTAATTGTTACATCCTGTTCCACAAAGGCTTGCTCCAAGACTTTCTGTAGAGCCTCCCTGTGCGCTTCTGAACTAAGTAATAGTGATAATACCGTGATCTTTGAAGGAGTTTGTAACAGCTGATCAACAATGTTGTATTCACTCCTTTGGATGAGCTTTAGCATCTCATCATCATTTTTTGAATGGTCGGGATTACTGGATTGATCGACTGGTGGATTGGGAACTTCTGTCTGAGGTTCCTTTTCTTTGCTGGGTTCTCCAACTCCTCTGTTGAAGATTTTACCACTCCGTGTTACTCGACTGATGTCTGCAATATTCACGACAGAGGGTAATGGAATTTCCTTTTCATTCTCAATTCTTGTTGCACCGTATTTGTAAGGGATAACCTTAGTTGATTCATACGGTAGTGGTCCCGGTAGACAGATGACTATGGGAGCCTTCTGATTTTTCTGACCATCGTAAGTAATTTCGATCTGTTCCTGGTTGGGAACTCTCGATTCTTCAAGTAGAGGGATGATGGCACAAACATCCCTAGCCCTCTGATGATCAGAGATTACGACAATGTCCTCGATTTGATCAGCGAAATAGTTGACTGGTCCAGAACTTGACCATGGTTGAATCTCTTTGCGATCCAACTGACTCTGAAGGGCTGCTCTCATGAAGTAGCATCCTTGATTATCCACTGAGCAAACTCCACACCGCTCATAGTTGTGTAGTGGCACCTGGCCACGTCTGCTTTGAATACAGTGTAACCTTACTAGATCTGCTTCCATATCCTGACTTTGATATCTAGTAGGATTCCCATTAGTGATACTAATTTGCTGGGTTTCTTTATCCATATATATTGGAAGCCACCAGTGGTTCAACAAGTGCTGAAGTGTTTCCTGGACAAGGGCACAACCTTGATCGTCTTCGCAACCCGCTTTACAGCTCTGATAATCATGTGATACCAGGAACCCGAGCCGGACCTGTTTAGCATGTAACTCCACCAAGCTGGTATTCATCAAGCGAATATCGAAGATTTGAATCATGTTGATTTGATAATGATTCCTATCATGGTAGTCTTGAATCCATCCAAGATCCATCTGACGCTGGAGGGCCTCCTGTATGAAAGAGCATCCCTGTTTGTTTACCGAGCAAGTTAGACAAGAATTATAATCGTGTTGTGGCAGATTATGATACTGGCTTTGCCTTGAGTGCACTGCCACCAGGTTGACATTCATCGCACGGATATCGTGGTTTTGAATGATGTTGGAATTCGTATAAACCATGTTAACTCCACGAACTCGGTGCTCTTGGATCCATCCGTGATCCACCTGTTCCTGTAGAGCTGATTTCACCACAGAACATCCTCGATTGCTTTTAGAGAAGATATCATACTGGTGATAATTATGAGGTGGCACATGGCCATATCCACTCCGTCTACAATGCATCTTGACCAAGTTGGCCCTTAACAAGAGTACATCATGAATTTGATAGATGTTGTTAGACTCTCCCTCTATCAAATTGACTGCAGCTTTCTCGTGTTGAGGCAGCGGGTTTGTGAGAACATTAGGATTCGTATCCTTGAAAGATAAGACCCCACTCCTAACAAGCTTTTGCACATCGGACTTAAAACTGAGACAGTTCTCTATGTTATGCCCTGGTCCTCCTTAATTGTAAGGGCAAGTCTGATCCACCTTAAACTAAAAAGGCAGATTTTCTGGTACTGTAAGAGGAGACTTAGTCTGGACATGCCCCTTGGCCAGTAGTAATGGAAATAGTTCTATGTACGATACGGGTATAGGATCAAATCCTGGTTTCCGCATTGTACGGTTGTTGTTGTATTGAGGACGAGCCTGCTGAAGAGGCTATTGTGTCCTTTGCTGAAATTGCTGTGAATGTGGTTGGCTTTGAGCAACCTGAGGTTGATACGTAGAAACAGGCGCAGGGCTGATAGCAGGAGTTACAGCTGCTACTGGTTGGTACCGTCGCCTTTGCTTTCCGAGAGAGATATTCCCAATATCTTGATCCTTTTTCTTAGGGAGAGCACTACCGTATTTTTTAGTACCGCTAGTCGACCCAGTGTCTTTGACTATACGTCCTTCTCGAACGGCTTCCTCGAGACACACTCCTATACCGACCATTTCGGTGAAGTCGCTGGGCGCACTGGCAACCATTCTGTCGTAGTAAAATGAGCTCAAGGTCTTTAAGAAAATCTTTGTCATCTCTTTTTCCTAAAGAGGTGGACAAATTTGAGCGGAAATTTCACGCCATCTCTGAGCATATTCCTTAAAGGTTTCCTTGTCCTTTTGTGACATTGATCTGAGTTGATCTCTGTCTGGTGCCATGTCCAAATTGTATTTATATTGTTGGACGAAGGCAGTGCCAAGATCTCTGAAAGTGCTAATCGTAGCGTGGTTTAAACCCACGTACCATTTTAATGCAGCACCGGTTAAACTATCCTGAAAGTAGTGAATCAGTAGATCCTGGTTCTCTATCTGAGCTGACATTTGCTGAGCGTACATCATCAAATGGCTTTGAGGGCAAGAGTTACCCATGTACTTTTCAAAATCGGGTACTTGGAATTTGTGCGGGACTTTCACACTAGGGACCAAACAAAGGTCTGCGGTGTCCTTTCCAAATAAATCCTGACCACGAATAGCTTGCAGTTCTTTCTGTATTTCCAGGAACTGCTCCTGGAATTCATCCATTTTGTCGAACATACTTTCCTTTCTACCAGAAGGTATTTGTGGAATTTGTCCTTCGGGGACAGTGTGCACCATAGGGGGTGGTACCGTTACTACGATAGTGAATCTTGGCGTTTCCCAAAGTTTGTAACCTTCAGGAGTCCTCATTATGCCTCTGGCATCCTCGCTTTCCTGAAGTTTGTAACCTTCAGGCCCAGCGGCTTCTACTATGATTCCCTGATCTTCAGTGATCGCCGGAACATATCCTTCCGGGATATAGTTAACAGGCATGCCCCAAGGACGATCTTTCGGTATTTGATACCTAGGATCATACTTCTCCACTATGGGCGTTGAGGTGATCCCTGAGATCACAGTTCTTTGTAGCTGAGCTTCTGCCATGGCTTGCATGTCGTTACGAAGCTTTCTCATATCCTTTCTCAGAGCGTCGATCTCTTCTTTCAACTCTCTGTTCTCTTCCTCGAGATCATCCATCTTTTTCTGACGATTGGCCCGAGTATTGTACGAATGAGACAGTTTGACTCTAGAACCGAGACACAAACATGAGATTCGTAGGTAAGAAGAATACGTGACGTGAGAATGATGAATGCAATGATTATATTAATTGTTTTTTTTGTTTAATCAAAATAAACTTCAACAATTAGATTGCAAATATCAAACAGTGGGGACACCCCCATTTTATTGAATTTAAAGGATTGCGGAAATGGAAATACAGTAAATTACAAGGTGCGGAAACAGAAACCTAAGCTAATGGGTCCCGAGTCCTCTCTGAGGAGAACTCGGGTGCTGATTCTGGTACTTTCCTTTTCTTGGACCGGGGCTCTTGGGCCGTTGTCGGGTTGTCATTCCTTTGCCAAGTGAAAGGAGCAAGCAAATTCCTTTGTTCATCCTGATTTTCTACAGCATGTTGATCCAAAATCTCAATTAGAGCATCCTTATCTTTCAGCAGTTGATGTATTTTGGTACACTCCACATTGAGAATGTGGTACTTGTTCTTCCAAGACCTCCCTCCTGTTGAACTTTGTTGAGAGTAACCTGAAGTTTTTCCGTTTCAGTCATGAAGTACATGACAGATTCCCTTGGCGGAAGAACTCCGTGATGAGGAGAAGGCATCTTTAGCTTGAGAGCTCTAGTTTGTACCCAGTGGAGATAAGGCTCCACCGAGACACAGTCCGGTTTTCCTAGGGACTCCCGTCCTTTCTTATGAACATGTTTCCAAGCGTACACTATTTCCATCTTTAGTGCCCTGTCATTTTCTCCTTCCTTGAAGAAAAGACCTTCCAAATGAGCATTATGCGGGACATGCCTCATCGGGTATCCAAATTGATGACGAACTAAAACTGGATGGTAATTGATTCCTCCCTTAGTTCCTATGAGGGGTACGTTGGGGAAGTTTCCACAACGGTCAATGATTCTGATCCCGTCATAAATCCTATTGTACCAATCTACATCAGAGTTGGTAAGAGACATGATTTTCTGTGACTAATGTAAGGCACTCTTATAATCCCAAAAAGCGACAGACTTAGGCAAATGGGAGATAAACCATTTATATAGCAGGGATACACAACACGTGATCATTCCTCCGCTGTATAAATTCCTTAAGTGTATAGAATGATACGCATCTGCGAGCAAGGTTGGTACGGCATTTCCAATGAGAAAAACCTTAAGGGCATTGATATCGACGAAGTTATCAATGTTGGGAAACAAAAATAACCCGTAGGTGAGTAAAACAAAGATGCTTTCAAAAGCAATCACGTTCCCTATACTAGAAAAGTACAGAGCCTTCTTTACCAGAAACTTGGTTGGTAAACCTGGGATTCCTCCCTTGGTGGTCATGTGAGTCTTGACTTCTGACTCATCCAAATAGATTGCTCTTGCAATGATTTAATCCTTTGGAATTTCTTCCAGTCCAGAAAAGGGAGCTTGATCAGTAATGGGTAGATCAATCAGATGAGAATACTCCTCCAGCGTTGGTGCGAGCTGGTAATCCGGGAATGTGAAACAATGATAGACCAGATCGTAAAACTGAACGAGGGCCTCCAGGATTCCTTCAATTACATGGACCCTTAACAGAGGTAGAAGACCTCCGTACTTGGCTCTGAAAACGTCAGGGTTAGTGATCATCCTTGCTAATCCTCTCAAATCCCCTAGTTTTGGAACCTTGAAGGTATACTTGTGACTTTTTCGTCTACCGAAATCCATGAGCGTAATCCTTTTCTCTCTGACATTTGCAATCATTGTCTTAGTTTAATTTGAAAAAGAGATACTAGAAGAGAAAAATTTTCTTTGCTTAATGTTTTTTTAAAATGAATGCATGAATGCAGCACACAAAAACATAGAAAAAACATGGGGTCAAAGGGTCGTGTCATAAAGTCAAGGCTCTACCCATCCCAACGGTTTATACTAGTGATTTTTGTACCTGTCTCTCAAAATCATTGATTCTTGTCGAGATAACATCAGCAGGTCGGGAACCGTGCTAGGTGATGTATTTCGAACAATCTCAGAAGAGGGTAGTATCGCGTGACAACTATTTCCAATAGCTTCCGCACTACTGAAAGAGGTTTTTCCTAGGTGTATACTCAATCTTTCCACATGCGGCATCACACGCATTCCCATTAGCAGAAAAATAAACACAGATATCAATTAGGAAAAGCAGTATATATATTTGTCCTAATGTCCTAGACTTTTTAAGAGCTATGAATCCTATGATCCTTACAGAAAATGGCTCCCCGGCAGAGTCGCCATTCTGTCGCCATTCTATGGTACCTTCCCAACTTAAAGGTTTTTGACCTAAGATCCTAGTGAGGGCCGATCCTAGCAATAATGACATTCCTTGATGGAACCGTCATTCGGTGATACCTTGTGAACCCAAGGACTCATCCTAAGAGAAGGTTTCAACCAAAGAGATAAGAGAGACAAGATTCCTTTGTTTGGCCCCAAGGTGGGCGCCATTTTTCCTGTGGTGGCCACCGTCATGAAAATGACTTGTCCAAGGTTTTCACCTTAAATTGTAAGAAAGAAAGAGGAGAAGTCCCCACGGTGGGCGCCATTTTTTTGTAGCGAGCGATTTTGGACGTGGTTCTTAAGCACCGTCGCTCTGGGGTACTACAGGTCGATTCATATTTTATCCTATTGAAGCTGATGAAGGAAGGGAAATAGATGTCTCTAACTAACCCTGCTTGCAAACTGAGGTTAAACAGTCAAAACTGTTGGTTTACAGATGCGGTTTTAGTTCGCGGGCCTCTGTCTGCTTATTTTGTTCAGAACGAAATACCAGGACTGTTCATGGGGAATTTGTTGGGATACTGTGCTAGATTGGCTGGAGGTAGGGGACTCTTGGTTTTTTTTTATTAGTGTGCTCGCTAAGATTCTTTTGCAATCTTATGCCTACATATTCCCGGGATAGGGAAATCAGAGCGATCGTAGTTCCTCCTATTCTATGGGAGGAAATGGTGTTTTGGTGTCTTGTTCAAAACCCAAGACATGAAGCTAAAGGTGGTTTGTATCTTGTTCAAAGCCCAAGATGTGAAGCTGAAGGGTCTATTTGTATCTTGTTCGAAGCCCAAGATGTGAAGCTAAAAGGGTGTTGACTTTAGAGAGAATTTGTCATCTCTAAAGGGGTCTGTTTGTCACAATTGTTGGGTGACTGATTATAAAGGAGAATTACTTTAACTGGGATATGCTAATCCAGCAATGCCATAATTTCCTTTATAGGGGATTTTCAACCTGAAGGAGAAGACATTAACTCAGTTTAGAGCAATGCCATCTTTCCTTAGGAATTTCTCATGCTAAAAGAGGGACAGTGGCGTGGATGTAAATAATCCAGAGGCTTGCCGCTTACAGCAATTAGACGAGGGAAAAGGAGTTGTTGATGTTTGTATGCTGTGACCAAAGCATGATTTGATGCTAAAAGGTTGATTGAATCAAACGGGGATTTCTTTATACAAAGCCTAAGAGGAGGCTATTGACCCAACAAGAGGATGCTTTTGTGTCTCATACGAAGCCCAAGATAGAGGCTAAAAGGGTTGACTCAACAAGAGAGTGTTTTTATATGTGTCTTGTACGAAGCCCAAGACGGAGGCTAAAAGGGTTTGACTCAACAAGAGAGTCTTTTATACTCACCAAGAGAGTGATTTGTATCTCGTACGAAGCCCGAGATAGAGGCTAAAGGTGATCGACTCAACAAGAGAGTCTTTTTATACTCAATAAGAGAGTGATTTGTATCTCGTACGAAGCCCGAGATAGAGGCTACAAATGTTTGACTCAACAAGAGAGTCTTTTATACTCAACAAGAGAGTGATTTTGTATCTCGTACGAAGCCCGAGATGGAGGCTGCAAAGGTTTGACTCAACAAGAGAGTCTTTTATACTCAACAAGAGAGTGTTTTGTATCTCGTACAAAGCCCGAGATGGAGGCTAAAAATGTTTGACTCAACAAGAGAGTCTTTTATACTCAACAAGAGAGTGTTTTGCATCTCGTACAAAGCCCGAGATGGAGGCTAAAAGGGTTTGACTCAACAAGAGAGTCTTTTATACTCACCAAGAGAGTGATTTGTATCTCGTACGAAGCCTGAGATGGAGGCTAAAAGGGTTTGACTCAACAAGAGAGTCTTTTATACTCACCAAGAGAGTGATTTGTATCTCATACGAAGCCCGAGATGGAGGCTAAAGGTGATCGACTCAACAAGAGAGTCTTTTTATGCTCAACAAGAGAGTGTTTTGTATCTCGTACAAAGCCCGAGATGAAGGCTAAAAATGTTTGCTCTGCTGGGGAGAATCATTGTACAAAGCCCAAGAGGAGGCTAGGGTTACTGTTTCAGTTGAGTGGCAGGTCCAGTATGTTGGTTAAAAGAGAAAATCAGTTCTTATATGGGTAATGTTGTACTTGTGGATTTGATCTGAGGACCGGGATTATTTCCTGTTCTTTAAGGAAACGGGGAATCCGAAGGGTATTGAGACTGCCCAAGTCTACGGGTGTTTTTTCCTATTTTTGAAAGGAACTTGAGAATGTCATCGAGACTCAAGGAGATTAGACTGTCCAAGTCTAGAGTTTTATCTTTTGTACTATGCTTAAGAGAGATCAAGAGACAGTATGTTCGTCGTAGGAAGATCTAGACTCTTTGAAAGACTGTTCTATTAAGATGACTAATTTATGTTCCTATACCTTTAAAAGGTCGTCGGGATAATTTGTACGAAGCCCAAGAGGAGGCGAGAAAAACTTTTAAGAAGCCGAAGGGACAATTTGTATGAAGCCCAAGAGGAAGCTATCTTCCCGGAGGAAGAATCATTATATGAAGCCTAAGAGAAGGCTGTGAAAACTTCTAAGAAGCCGACGGGTCCTTGTATAACGCCCAAGAGGAGGCGGGGATGCTTTTAGGAAGCCTGTGGGTCCTTGCTCTAAGCCCAAGAGGAGGTTGATGAACAGTTCTAGAAGGGTTTTCACTTGGAACATTGGCCTTCTGAATATGAACTGTTCAAGGGGGAGATTTCTTAGATCTAGTTATCTAAAATTGTTGTAAAAGAAAATTCTCATGGTTTAGGTTATGTTGAAATATCCGGGAGAACGTCGGATGTAAGGAGACGAGGTTTTGTCTATTTCTAGACGTAGTTGTCGGGGAAACTCTAAATATATATACTAGTATTACACAGTCGATATGTGTTTATGAAAGAAGACTTACAGTGAAATAGCCCCACAGTACAGTTATATACATATGAAAGCGGTAAATGAAAGCGGGTAAACACTTACTCGGTTATAGAGCTTCCATACTATATTGTTAGTTGTTCAACAAAGGAATTGAAAACAACAGTATGTTACAAAATCAAAGGAGAAAGTGCTTTTGAAAGGAAAATTGGGGATTACAGCTCAAGGAGAGGCCCAGGGTTTAATCAGTGATCGCACTGTCGTTTTGTACAGGACTTATACAAGTGACAGAGGCCCAAAAAAAAGGTTTTCTGTACAAAGGGGATGGGTCTTACACTCTCTCAAGAGGCCCAAAATGATTGAAAGTGAACAAAGATGGGTCTTATAGCTCAAGGAGAAGCCCAGGGTTTATTTTGAAAAGGGCGACGATTGCGCCGAGGTTTTGAAAACACCGTGGGTCTTATACAATGACTGAGGCCCAAAAGTTTTTAGTTTCAAAAGGGGATTGGGTCTTACACTCTATTAGAGGCCCAAAATGGTTTTGAATGGGTCTTATAGCTCGAGGAGAGGCCCAGATGGTTTGTTTTAAACGGGCGATGATCGCGCCGAACTTTTAAAATACAACGGGACTTATACAACATTTGAGGCCCAAAATAGGTTTGTATTTACAAAGGATTGAGTCTTACACTCTATTAGAGGCCCATGAGTGTTCGGAAAAGTTTGTTAGGGTGAAAATCAATAAAACCCTAATTTCATCATTTTTTAATATAATTATTCAAAGAAAATTAATACAAATGATAAAAATTCCAAATAAGTTTGAATATACAACTTGTGATTTTGGTTTTAGGTTTGAAAAATGAGGCTTTCATCACAAGATGAATTAAAACCTACTTGGTTTTGATTTTCCAAAATGGATATTTATTTTTAAAAGGTTTAAAAACAAATAAAAGACATTTATTCACAAAAATACTAATTATATTAAATAAATAATATAAATCTAATTTTTGGGGGGAATAAAATATTTCAACATTTTTGTGATTTTTTGTAAAAAGAACCAATCAAAATTAATTAAAATTGAGGGAGTTATTAATTTTTCAAACTATTAAAAATAATATGGAAAATAACAAAAAGTGGGAAAAATAGCAAAAATAGGATCTGGGGCGAGGGGGATTCGAACGCCAGACCTCTTGTGTATAGGGCGCGCGCCTTACCACTGGGGTGGTGATACATCCATTGATTGAAACAAAACCATAAATATACAAGGCTTGCCTTGCTTTTGGCCTAGCCCAAGGCAAGGCAAGGCAAGTTTTGGTAAGAAATGGGAAGGTCGATAACTTTCTCATTTCTCCATGGTTGGGGACAAAATTTATATGTATCTGGCCTAGAATTTCACAAGGAATTCAATGGTGGTGGTATTTTTTTCAGATCATGTTCCCTCCTCAAAATCCGATAGTGGTTTTGAAATAGACCATATTTTGCATTTTCTGTGCTACATCTTGGTACAGGTATGAATTACATGATAAATTGACGCAAACACAACATATATGACATGTAGAAGAGATGCATGATTAGTGGACTTCAAAGCAATGCATATTTTGGAAAGTTCAAGTCATGATGCTTACCTCTTTTTGAGCTTTTGGAGTTTTTTGTGCAATCTGCCAAGTTTCTTGTTCCAGAAATGGTTTGATGCTTTTGACACTCTCAAATGATCCCATAGAAGCTTGTAGGATGATTGGAATCAGCTAGAACCTGCAAAAACAAAAACTGGCCCTTTCTTGCAAAAGGGGTTAAAATGGCCGAAATAACAACTCTCTCAAATGGTGTTCCAGATGTTGGGAGCCATTTGGGACAGTTCAAGGATGATATTTGGAGTGTGTTTGAGGTTTTATCTGGTTTGGAAAGTGACTGAATCAAGACATGGCTTGAAAAATGCACAAAAAGCCTATTTTGAGGTATTGAGATGTGACTTTGAGATTTAAGGATTACAGGTCACTTGTGTGAGTTTGGACAGCTTAAATATGACATATTGGATGTGTTTGGATCATGAGCTGTGATGGAAATGCTCTCTAACTCAAAAACTCAGAGTTACCTTGCTAAAGAAGGTATTTTTGCCTAAAGAAAGTGATTTTGAGGAAAGCATCTGTTTGATGGCTTTGGTGTACTCAAACTGAGCACAAATGAGCTATATTTATAGTAGAGCAAGTTTGTTTTGGGATCAATAGTGAATGGCAACTGCAGCAGAGGTTTGGCCAATGTTGATCAATGAGAATCCAAGTCTCCTCTAGCCATTGACTAGAGGTTAGAGCACAGAGCTGTGGTTCCCTAGTTGTTGGATCATTCTTGACTGAATTCAGTTGGAAATGTGTCAGTCCATGCCACCTTGGTGCATCCATTAAATGCTCCAATCCAAAATTGGAGTCTTGTCCCTCTTTTAGGGATTTCTAGGTTTGGCATGCTACTTCTTGTTCCAAAGACTTTGGAGGCTTGGATCAGTGTTTGTTCCCTTTAGATTTGATCCTCAGATGTGTCCAAAGTGATGACAAGGCTTGGAATTATCTGATTTTACCAAATCGAGCAAAAGTGCAAAATTCTGCCTAGCCTTGGCAGTTTTCAGCAAGGCATATTGCCATTGTTATATCTCATGGCTCAAGTGGAATTTGATGGAGTTCTTGGCCATTTTGGAAAGCCCTCATATGTTACAATAACTGTTTTATCATAATTGTTTTTGATACTTTTTGGATCCAAGTGAAAAATGCCCTTACATTTGGAAAAAAGTGAAGGCAGATTCTGACTTGGTGAAAATTTCACTAAGTGTTGGAAAAAAGTGACATTTTCACTTTTCTTGATTTTGATCATTCCATAACTTGAAATCCATAGGGAATTGGAATGAGTGGTGGTTGAAGCTTTTGTAGAGGGCCATGAGAACTACAAATCTAGCTTTGGATGGGAAAAAATGGCCTTGTGGTTTAGGAGTTATGATCCTCCATAGTTGGTACCCTAGCCACTTTGTTCCATAACTTAGAAAATTTTCTAAGTTTTTTATGGTTACCCCTTTTACAAGTTATCCCACTTTTCTTGATTTTTCATGATGAATGATGATTCCAATCATACATTAACATCATTTTGGGGTCAAAGAACCATAATTGTGAAAAATCTCAAAAAGTCAAAGTTTTACTTTTGTGCACAGTTGATTTTTTGTCAGATGAATTCCAAACTGTGCGATCCTCTATGAAATCAAGTCCTTAACCTAAATAAAACTTGATGGATTGATTTCATAGGTGTTATAGGGTGTATTGAATCATGTCTTAGGGTTTGGGAGCATGTCCTGGTCAAAACTCAAAGATACAGTTGACTTTTTCCGCGAAGCCCTAACTGTGGTTCTGATGAAATTGAAACTTGTTGCTCAAGGTTCTTGGATCAATCCATTGTTACAAATGGATCAATGTGATGTATTTGAGACCCTCAAATCCCCTCTTGAGGTCTTGGCTCATGTTTTGTCCCAAAAGTCAACTTAGGGGTGAATTAGGTCAAGAAACCCTAATTCCTGATTTTTTGATGAATGCATCCCCTGAGGCTAAATTGACTTGATGATTGGGTTCATGAGATCCCTTGGAGCATCATAGGTTATGCTTTGAAGCATTGGCTCATGGCCAGAGGAAAATTTCCATCTGGAGGCCCTGGTCGACCAAACCCTAATTTGGTGACACTGGCAATCTTAAGGCTTGATCCACCTAGAAGGGAGAAGCCTTGTGCTTAATCCTTGAAGTGGGGGTCCTCTTGATCCTTTGTGAATGTTTGAGAGGCTAGACAAGTTGAAGATTTCTTGATTGATCCTTTGTCTAAGAGCTCTGAGAGGGCAAAAAACCCTAAGTCTGATTGTAGTGGATGCTCACCTATCTTTGGGGAAACTAATGGTTCATCGATATTGTGATGATGATTTGCACAATGATGGGAATTCTTAGTGGTCAAAATTTGGGGTATGACACCTTGTTTTAAACCTTTCACCCTGCCCAGGTGAAACGGATGTTTTTATAGGTCTCACTTTCTATAAATGTTCCTCTTCGCTTTGCCCGAAGCGACAAAGTTTTGTTTTATAAGGCTGTAGTTTCAAGAATCGACAAAATCATAAATAAACGTCATTATGTAATTTCCGCATTTATTGCTATTTTCACTTTTCGCTTTTTCAGAAAATGGTAATCCTAAAAAATAACTCAAAAATGAAAACAAGCATTTTTCAGAAAATACACTGCACACACTCTTGCATTTCTCTCTATCTCTTCTAAAAAACAAATCATCACGTCATGCAGATTGCTTGTTTTAAACCCCATTGAAACACACGATCCAATGCCTTCACCCAACTTTGAATTCTCGGTATTTAAGGCTGAAGAAGAAGAGGACGCTGAGATTCCAGAAGAGATCTCCCGATTACTCAGACAAGAGGAAAAGTCCATTGAACCTCACAAAGAGCCGTTGGAAACGGTCAACTTGGGTTTAGAAGAAGAGAGGAAAGAAGTCAAGATTGGGGCACTGCTCAGTCCGATTTTTAAAGAAAGTTTGATAAGACTTCTTAGAGAGTTTCCAAATTTGTTTGCTTGGTCCTACCAGGACATGCCAGGGTTGGATACCAGCATCGTGGAACATCATCTACCGTTAAGATTAGAATGTCCACCAATAAAATAGAGACTGAGACGGACTCATCTAGATATGGCCATCAAAATCAAAGAGGAGGTGCAGAAACATATTGACGCGGGTTTCCTTGCCACCTCAAAATATCCTCAATGGCTAGCAAACGTAGTGCAAGTTCCGAAAAAGGACGGAAAAGTCAGAATGTGCGTTGACTACAGGGATCTAAACAAAGCTAGTCTGAAGGATGACTTTCCCTTACCATACATAGATATGTTGGTTGACAGTACAACAAAGTTCAAAGTCTGCTCCTTCATGGATGGATTCTCAAGCTATAATCAAATCAAAATGGCTCCGAAAGACATGGAGAAAACTTCATTCATCACCCTATGGGGCAGCTTTTGTTACAAGGTAATGTCATTCGGTTTGAAGAACACTGGGGCAACCTATCAAAGGGCCATGACTACTCTATTTCACGACATGATTCACAAAGAAATTGAAGTGTATGTCGATGATATGATTGCCAAATCCAAAACAGAAGAGTAGCATGTGACCCACCTGTCAAAACTATTAGAGCGTTTGAGAAAATACAAACTCCGCTTGAATCCTAACAAATGCACGTTCGGTGTCTGCTCAGGAAAACTTTTAGGATTCATTGTCAGCCAAAAAGGAATTGAGGTTGATCCTGACAAGGTCAAGGTCATTCAAGCAATGCCTTCTCCAAGGACTGAAAAACAAGTCAGAGGATTCCTGGGATGTTTGAATTACATTTCCAGATTTATATTCCTCATGATCGCGACATGCGCGCAATCTTCAAATTGCTCAAAAAGAATCAGGATTGTGTATGGACAAAAGACTACCAGAAAGCCTTCGACAGTATCAAGGAATACCTGTTGAATTTGCATATCCTGTCACCTCCAGTGGAGGGAAGACCACTGATCATCTACCTAACAGTCTTGGAAGACTCAATGGGTTGTGTACTTGGCCAACAAGACGAAACAAAAAGAAAAGAGTCTGCCATCAACTACCTAAGCAAGAAAGTTACCGACTGTGAAACTCTGTATACTATGCTCGAGAAAACTTGTTGCGCTATGGCTTGGGCAGCCAAATGTCTTCACCAGTACATGATTTGTCACACTACTTGGTTAATCTTCGAAATGGATCCGATAAAGTATGTCTTCAAAAAACCTACTCTCACGGAAAGGATCTCCCGTTGGAAGATGTTGTTATCAGAATACGACATCAAGTACCATGCTCAGAAAGCCGTCAAGGGAAGTATTTTAGCCAATCATTTGGCTCATCAACCGATTGACGATCAGGAATCAATCGGTTTTGACTTCCCAGACGAAGATGACATGTACTTGAAAATGAAAGATTGTGATGAACCGCTACCCAATGAAGGGCTAGACCCAGGTTCCCAATGGGGACTAATCTTTGACGGGGATGTCAACATCTACGGAAAATGAATTGGGGCAATCATCATAACACCTCAGGGTACCCATATTCCTTTCACCTCTCGACTGACGTTCAAATGTACAAACAACGAGGCCGAATACGAAGCCTGTATCATGGGTCTCGAAGAAGCTATCGACTTAAGGATCAAGAACTTGGATGTGTATGGAGACTCAACCCTGGTTATCAATCAGATCAAAGGAGATTGGAACACGTATCAATCAGGACTGATTCCTTACAAAGATTAAGTGAGAAGGTTATTACCATTCTTCAACAGAATAGAGTTTTATCATATCCCTCGTGAAGAGAATCACACGGCTGATGCATTAGCCACTCTCTCTTCCATGATTAGTATAGGTCAATGGAATGACGTACCTAAGATTGACATAATGCGCCTTGAACGACCCGCATACATCTTCATGATCGAAGCAGTCATAGACGACAAACCCTGGTATCATGATATCAAGTGATTCCTTCAAAGACAAGAGTACCCGCTTGGGGCATCCAGAAAAGACAGGAAAACCATCAGGAGACTGGCTGGCAGCTTCTTTCTGAGCGGTGATACACTCTATAAGAGAAACTTTGACATGGTTCTGCTTTGATGTGTAGACAGACCAGAAGCAAACATGCTGATAAAAGAAATTCACAAAGGATCCTTTGGCACTCATGCCAACGGACACACGATGGCAAGAAAAATTCTGAGAGCAGGGTACTATTGGTTGACAATGGAATCCGATTGCTACAAGTACATGAGGAGATGTCACAAGTGTCAGATATACTCAGACAAAATCCATGTACTGCCAACACATCTCAAAGTTCTCTCTTCCCCATGGCCTTTTTCTATATGGGGCATTGACATGATTGGCATGATTGAACCCAAAGCTTCAAACGGACATCGGTTCATCCTAGTAGCCATTGACTATTTCACCAAGTGGGTCAAAGCAGCGTCATACGCCAATGTAACCTGACAAGTCGTGGTCCGCTTTATCAAAAACAATCTCATCAGCCGTTATGGTATTCCAAGCCACATCATTACAGATAATGGATCTAACTTGAACAACAAGATGATGAAAGAGTTATGTGCTGAGTTCAAGATCGAACACCATAACTCATCTCTCTACTGACCTAAGATGAACGGGGCGGTAGAAGCGGCTAACAAAAACATCAAGAAGATTGTTCAAAAGATGGTTGTAACCTACAAAGACTGGCACGAGGTGCTACCCTTTGCTCTTCACGGTTATCGCACATTTGTCCGCACTTCAACAGGGGCAACCCCTTTCTCTCTAGTATATGGCATGGAAGCAGTGCTCCCCATAGAAGTAGAGATCCCATCAATCCGGGTATTGATGGAAGCTAAGCTAACAGAAGTAGAATGGTGTCAAAGTCGACACGATGAACTGAATCTGATCGAAGAGAAACGAATGACGACTCTATGCCACGGTCAGTTATATCAACAAAGAATGAAAAAGGCATTTAACAAAAAGGTCCGACCCCGTGTCTTTCAAAAAGGAGACCTTGTACTAAAAAATATACAATCATTACTCACTGATTCCCGGGGCAAATGGACTCCGAATTATGACGGCCCCTATGTGGTTAAGAAAGCCTTCTCAGGCGGTGCCTTAAGACTCGCAACCATTGATGGAGAGGAGTTTGCCTACCCCAAGAACTTTGATGTAGTCAAGAAATACTTCGCCTAAATAAAAAAAAAAGTCTCGGTGGATTGAAAACCCGAAAGGGCGGTCCAGGCAAAAATTAGAGACATAAGCAAAAAAAAAAATCATCCCGATGGATTGGAAATCTCAAAATACAATCCAGGAAAAATTTAGGGATTAATGGCAAGTAACTACGTCCGACGAGGTTAATTCCCCAATAGTCATGCCATCCATCAGAAAACTTCAAGTCAAGGTCATCTTTGACAGAAGCTCAGGATGTCCGGAATTCAAAGTTGGTAGAAGGATAATGGTCGTTATGTTTCAATGTAACATTTTTCCCTTAAATTACCATTTTTCTAAACTTTGTAATGCTCTATGGGATCACGCGATTGGCTGATTTCCATCCTATCAATAAAATTTGAGCCCTAGTGCTTTAGTTTAAAATTCTCATTTGTTTTAGCTTTACAGAATGACATTTTTAACATGATTAACGATTCTTGAAATAAAACAAAAATGAATTTACTAGTCAAAATTTTTCTGCTTTTTGAAATAAAGATGGCAATTCTTTTGACTGTTGAACATCGAAAAGAACATCGATTGCTTCTCCGAAGGTGATTGAACCTCAAAGTGCAGAATCAAATTACTCCTTCTAAACCAGTGCACCTGAAGGAAGGATCAACTGTTTCAGATGTGATTTTCCTGTCTGATATCCCCGGCAGAGTACGTATCTCTTAAGACTGATTGAACAACACTTCCTCCCTACGGGGACCGTCTCTCCTAAGCAAGGCAGGATTGCTATCTTGGAACATCGATACTTTTCGTCCCCCGTCGTGGCTGAGTATCCAGTCGTGTTCATCTATTAGTCTGTATGTCGCGTCAGTTTTGTCAGCATAAACATACATACATCTTGCATAATTGATTCATATTCATATTCATATTGCATCGCTATCACTCTAGTCGGTCTTGTTCCCAAGTGATAAAAGTCCTCTCAATCGAGTTGTCAGTCCTTTCCTCGTTAGGAAATGCAGCGTCTGAACAATCTCTCCCCTAGTTTATTATGGATTGGAGTCGGTCCACGTCCATTTTGATAACTTGTGTTGCGGTGAAAATTGGATAACAAGCTATTTATTAACTTGCATCATTTTCTTTTACAACCGACTTTGATTTATCCAAAGGAAAGGTTCAAGATCGTTAGAAAAACCTAAAGGGAAGAGATCTAAGGTTCGGGGGTTGGTTACGCCTAGGGAAGGTATTAGTACCCTAAACGTCTGTAGTACTCTACGGGAACCTCTTGTTTAATGTTTGTGTTATTCTATGTTCGCTTGCTAAGATATCTGCTAAAGGTAAGGACCTAAATATGTACACCAAGTTTGTCTCGTCTTAATCATGATTTAATCGAGAAATTGATAATCAATGATTCTTGACTTTCATCGACTAAAAAGTAAATGAAACTGAAATAAAGAGAAAGCGGTCTCATATTGATCAAAGTTTTGTTGATTCAATGAAGTCAACCAAACCATGAAGTTTGTTATGTCATCGACCAAAATAAAGATAATGGAATCGAAATGAAAAATAAAGTTGGTCTCGTTTAAATCAAGATTTAAATCGATAAATCGATAATCTTAGATTCTTAACTTTCATTGACCAATAAAAATAAATAAGAAGTGGCCTCATATTTATCAAGACTTTATTGATTTGAAATAATCAAAGTCAAGATTTGTGCAATGTCATCGGCCTAAAGTAAAGAAAATGGACTCGAAATGAAGAATAAAGTTAGTCTCATCTTGATCAAGATTTAATCGGAGGATCGATAATCTTTTGATATTCGACTTTCGTTGACCAACAAAAATAAAGAAATGAGCCTCATACATATCAAGACTTTTTAGTCATTTTATATAAATCAACTAAGTCATGATATTGTAATATCATTGGCCCTAAAAATCGAAATAAAGATCGTAAGCGAAAAATAAAAATCAAAACAAAATTCGAAAGAAAAAGTTATGAATTCAAGAAATAACATGATAAATTGAAACTAAAAATTCAAAGTGCTCCTAAAATAAAAACTAGAGAAAAATAATTAAGAAATAAATGGAAAATAAAATAAAAATAGTATGAAATAATAAAAGGGTGGTGATGAAGCATGTTTTTCGTCTTTTTGAATTTTTATCTAATCTTTTAAACATCATTCATAATAAAACCAAACAAAAATTATAGGATATTACAATACTTTTTCCAGAAAAATATTAACATGCTAATGAACTTGATAACTGCATAGATAAATGATCATGGTACTTTGAAAACGGAGAAATAAAAGAGGTGAATGTTACCTAGTGGAGACGGTCCACTGCCTCTTCAATGACACGAGTTATGAAAAAATGAAGACGAGCCTTCTCTCCAGAAAATTTGCAAGAATAATTGAGGGAGAAAATTAAGAGAGTATTCAGCCTTTGTGTGGGGTGAATCTGGTGTCCAAAATGAGAGAATGAGAGATCTTATTTATAGTGTGAATAAAGTGGGAGTGTTGATGTGGCAATCCATGTGACTTTATGAGAATGATTCTTGGCCATTGATAATTGAAGTGTAAGAATGCTTTTTGGCCATTGATAAATCCAAGTTGGCAATCCATGTGACTTTATGAGAATGGTTCTTGGCCATTGATAAGTGAAGTGTAAGAATGCTTTTTGGCCATTGATAAATCCAAGTTGGCAATCCATATGAAGTGTTTGTATTGTAGTGGTCCCCACTTACCATGAAGATAAACAAAATAAAAGTAATAATAATAATAATAAAAAAGCTTAGTAATAATAAAACTAATAATAATAAAACTAATAATAGTAAAACTAATAATGATAATAAAACTAATAATAATAAAATTAATAATAATAAAATTAATAATAATAATAATAATAATAAAGAAATAATAATAATAAAACTAAAAATAATAAAAAAAATAATTAAAAATAGTTAGTAAAAAAAGAAATAAAACAAATTAAATTCTAACAAAAAATGCATGATTATTGATATGTTTACTAAAATGCGAAAACAGAGACCAATGAAAAGGATATGCAAACGATCAGAATATCGGAGGGTAAAATTTGGGGTACAACAGTTGCCCCTATTTAAATATCTTCACCGGATGACATGAGTGATGATAGTCCTCATGGAATCATGGTGGAAGGTATTTAAATATAGATAACCGAAAATTTTGCCCTCAGACGCACTGACATGCAATGCTATGGACAAAAATGCTGACATGCAATGAACTCTAATATGATGAAAATGATGGAATGCTAAATGCAAAGGGGCAGACAAACAAAACACCAAGGATGAAGGGCAATCCACCACAGGTGAGCTTACTGGGGAAGGATAAGGTTAGCATTCACGAGAAAGACTCACTGGGGATACAGACTGTCCAACGATAGACTCACTGGGGAGACTCTAAGGATGCACCGGGGATAGAAACATAAAGAGGAAGTCCTACAGGTCCTCACTGGGAATGGGAGCCAGAGAGGTGCTCTCCATTGGGGAAAAGTCTAACGAGATGGACGACAGGTTTATAGGTGACCGGACGACACTGGGGAAATGAAAGTACACTCTTTACTGGGCATGGAACCAGAAAGAAAACACGATCTCCACTGGGGATCAATTTGAAATGAAAGGATAGACATCAACAAAAGTTTTCTGGGATTTTCCCATACTGAAGAGTTCAAACGGGATCTTCGAGAAAAGCCAAAAGAGAAAGACACATCCGGAGAAACGTCAGATGGCAAAAGAAACCAGTCATCCAATAATGGCTTTGAATGAAAGGTACAAGTCACAATATCTAATAATGGCTTTAGATAAAGGTGAGTAAACAAGACTATATGGCATTGAATAAAAGGACACCAGGCATTCAATAATAGTTGAGAATGGCATCAGATGAATGTGAATAGAGACTGCATTCAAGAATGGCATTGAATGCAAAGAAACCAGACACCCAATAATGGCTTTGAATGAAAAGTATAACTCACAATATCTAATAATGGCTTTAGATAAAAGTGAACAAAGACTCGATCTGGTAAAATATCAGAAAGAGAGACACATCCGGAAAGGCATCGGATGGTATAGAAGCCAGACATCCAATAATGGCTTTGAATGAAAGGTATAAATCATAATATCTAATAATGGCTTTAGATGAAAGTGAACAAAGACTCGATCTGGAAAAACATTAGATAGAGAGACACATCCGGAAAGGCATCGGATGGTAGAGAAGCCAGACATCCAATAATGTCTTTGAATGAAAGGTATAAATCACAATATCTAATAATGGCTTTAGATGAATATGAATAGTAAGAATCCAAGAAAGCATGGATAAAAAGGATCACAGTATCCAAGACAGCATTAAATGACTGTGAACTTTCAGGAATGGCACTGAAAGTAAAGGTAAATCACTATATTCAGGAATAGTATTGAATGATAGTGAGAAAGACATCCAGGAATGGCACTGAATGAACAGATAAGACTTTCAGGAATAACATTAAAAGATATCCAAGTAAATTTGATTGTGGTTACAGAAAGTAGGCAAAACTTTCAGGAATAGCACTGGGAGAAACAAGAGGAATAAGATATCCAGGAATGGCACTGGAGATCACAAGAGACGGACATCCAGGAATGGCACTGGAGTGAAAGAATATACAGATCCAGGAATAGCACTGGAATGAGAGAAGATAATCATGAAACGACAACATTCAGGAATGGCACTGAATGAAAAGGACAGGTAACATTTTGGTAAGGTAAGACGTGGATAACGACACGACCTTGGGAGAAATGCAAATGAGGATGAAACACTCATGCTATGCATATGTATATGAATTATGCAAATGATATATGATCAAAGCAAATGCAATGCAGATGCCGACGACATGGCTCGACTCTTTTGTGGAGAAGACAATACTGGAAGGCTGATTCCTCAACACAGAGATCACTGTCATTCTGCTTAGGACTAGAGATGCAACTGCTGAACACATCATTGCCACACTGGTAAACTATATCCAAATTGATGATCCTTGTAGGAAGGATGAAGAGCTGCTTGGGGATTCTTCAAGTAAACTGCCCCAGATTAGCTGACTGTTGTAGATAAACTGATCATTGCTTAAGCCTGATTAATTCTGGAAATGACCGTTTCATGGTGCTCTTAGAAAGCTTACCCCAGTCTGAGTCTTGAAAGATGATTGTTTTACTGTACACTGGGAAAACTTGCCCCAGTATGAGTCTTGAAAAATCTTCTGTATAAACCAATTCTGAGAAGTCGCCATTAAACCACAAATCTTGAACTGATTCTCAACAGGATATGGAAGGAACTTGCCCCTGATTGGATCATCGGCCAAGTTTCTCAACTGTTTGAAAATTCCTTGAATAGAAAGGCAATTTGCAAACAAAAGTGTTCATACAAACATAGTAAATGTAGAGTTCATACAACTTTTGAAATCAACATTATTTTTTGAAACTTGCAAAGTATATGAGTCACTAATCAGAACACTTTGGTTCAAGATGTTTAAAAGTGAAAGATAAAGCAAAAAGGCGTGAGGCCAAAACAGGTGATCTGCAAAGATCTTTAGGAGTCAGTTCACGCAACCTTGATGTAGTATGCTTTCAAAGTAACCTTGCTTCAATTAGGTCTTTTGAGGGTTGTAACGTTGCCTGGTTCACGGTTCATGAAACAAAGGATAGAGGCTCAAAGTTTATTTATACCCACCCAATCTTCGTGAAGATCTTCAGTCCTACGCTCAGTTAACTCAGATTATGCACTCAAGTTCCCATAGGTTAGGAATTGCACTGATAATAGTAATGATGGTTCAGAAATCAATGGACTCTAAATGGCAGTCACCACTTCCCTATAACATTTAGTTGTTTTTTCATTTAGGACTTTTATGGTAAGGATTTAAAGATTTCTCTTTTTTATTATCCCTAACTTTTGCCTGAACTGTTTCTTGTGAATCTTACATTCAGCGGGATGCCCCAATTTTGCCTAAGTATCCTTCATAGGTTTTGACATAGCGGGCTTTTTCTTTTTTGATTTTTATCTTTTTTGAAAGAAAGTGACTGTCTGGCTTAATGATTACGGCGAACCATCATCGGCTTTTGACTTGAAGGACATCTTCGACACTTGCTTGCTGTGTGCGAAGGAATATTTGAGAATGCAATCTTCATGTGAAAGGTGTCTTGCACGAAAGTCTAGTATTTGAATGCATAATCAAGTTAACTGAAAACTACCCTGCCCCAGGTTAAGATTACGGGTATTTATTTGTAAAGAAAGAAACTCCTACTTCTAGGCTCGAAGGGGTTAAATAGGGGTTATCTTCCTTATGTCTCCAGTGTTTAGGGATTGAAACAATGCCTTACATCGTCAGCAAAGTTTTGATTTGAAAGCATACCAACAGCAATTATGAGTATTTACGTTTTCATCATCCTCCATCCAATCTTTGCATAATCAAAAAAGAAAATGGAACAGAGATAAAGTATTTATTGAAAAAGAAAGCATGGAGATGTAAATAGCAAACACAAATGAATTGAATCAAAAAGTTGCAATGCTCATTTCATTAATTGAGAAAGTACAAACATAATTTGAAAGCAAACAGCTATTACAAAATAAGGGAAAAGCAAACAACAAGAAACAAGGCCTAGTGACTAATCAAACACAAGGATAAGTTGTCCCGTCTTTAAGAAATAGCTGAGCCGAAGTCGACTGAGGCTTCACTTGGCGTGCCCTGGCAGAGGATTGCTCTGAACATTGGGATTGTCCTTAAAAGAGAGGATTTTTTTCCTCACCAGCTCTTGTACTCTAGCCTTCAATGCAAAGCAACTTTCCAAGTTATGGCCTGCACCACCTTGATGGTATTCACAATGAAGATCAGCCCTATAGCCGGCTGGAAGAGGATTTGGAGGAGGAGGGAAAGGCCTTGTGGTAATCAAACCTTGTTGAACCAAACCAGGATAAAGTTCTGTGTAACTCATGGGAATAGGATCAAATTGACCTCTATTACGGTACTGGTTTTGTCCAACAGCCGGACGTTGGAGAGCTTGAGCTGGTTGTGGTGCAGCAACCACGAGAGTAACAGCAGCAACAACAGGGTGAATGGTATCCGAGGTCGGGGACGAGGCCTTCTTGCTTCAACCATGACAGCATTAGTCTGATCTTCCTTCTTCTTCTGAAAGTTCCCGTAGGATTTCTTCACAGCATTAGAAGATTCAACAGCCTTGGACACTTTTCCTTTCTTAAGACCTTCCTCTAATCTTTGGCCAATAGTAACCAAATCAGTGAAATTGGAGGAAACACTTCCAACCATCTTCTCCCAATAGAATGGGGACAGGGTATCCATGAACATTCTGGTTAACTCTTTCTCAGCCAAATGAGGTTCAACCTGGGAAGCCAACTCTCTCCAGCGTTGAGCATACTCCTTGAAGGACTCTTTATCATTCTGAGACATGTTTTGCAGTTGACGGCGATCAGGAGCCATGTCGAGGTTATACTTATACTACTTCATGCAGGCATTTGTGATGTCTTGGAAATTATGGATAGAGTTTTGCTCGAGACCCATGTACCATTTGAGTGATGCTCCACTCAAGCTGTCTTGAAAACAGTGGATAAGCAACTTCTGATTCTTGGCATGAGCATTCATCCTGCGAAGATACATGACCAAATGAGCTCTTGGGCAAGAGTGACCCTTGTACTTCATAAAATCTGGAGTTACGAACTTAGCAGGTATAACAAGGTCTGATACTAAGCACATGTTGTCTACATCCACATTAAAGAAATCAGTACCCTCAACGGCTTTGAGTCTCTTCTCTATGCTCTAAAACTGCTCTCGAACAACTTCAGGTTCAACAAAGTCTTCACGGTCTTCACCTTGAGCACTGGCAGCATTGTACTCATAAAAGGGATTCTCGAAAGAAGCTCGAATAGTCTGTGGAACAGCATGGACCACGGGTCTGGGCTCGGCAAAAATAGGAACTTGAAAGACAGGCATATCAGTCTGACCAACCATAGCAGTAGATGCAAGAGGTGGATAATAGTTGTATGGCAAACCAAACTCTGGCCACGTTGAAGGCGGCATCTGAACTGGTGGAGGATCAGCGCTTGAAACTTCCTGGATGACAGTCCTTTGGGGTGGCTCTCCCCTAGCAATCAAAACTTGGAGCATCTCAGTAAGTTTAGCCATGCTCGACTTAAGGTCATCGATCTCCATTCGGACCTCAGGATTGTGTGCCTCTTGCTCTGACATCTTGCATCTGTAATTAACTCTAGTCAGGTATCGGTGTCGAGGAATTAGCTTGACGACTCACAGATGACACTAGAAGATAGAGACCACTGGAAATGAGTAGCTGGGCAGACAGACGTATGCAATGAGACATGCAAAGATGCAAATCAAATGCAATGCAATGCAAACAGGATGCAAAAACACATGCAACAGGATCAAGGGTTAGAGATCACAACATGAAGTCTAGGTAAAGAACCAACGATAGGGTGTGTACTAGGGTTCTTGTATCTACAGAGCAAGGTTCTAAAGAGTTCCCAGAGTCAACAACCCATCTTTCAGATTTTATCAACTTCCCAATTGCTCGGTGATCAATAAAATCCTCAAGAGAGTCTCGTCTGAGCGTAGTATCGCGTAGCAATCATTTAGGATTACTCCCTCATAATCATTGCACTACATCCTAAATAGGCCAGGTGGGGAAAAGGGATAACTAAAGGTCATCAGTATCTCTGGCTCCTAGGTCGAAAGTAGTAACGCATTCACGATTGCTCGTTCAACATTTACCACCTCCAAGAGGGCCTCAACTGAGTGTGGACTTCAAGCTCCCTCCTTTGGGATTTCTCCCTCGAAGTTCCCTTAACTATGTCCACGGTTCCTACACATATGTGTTCTCTCAAGTCCGGGTTAGGACTTATCTCACTCATAGATACCATGATAACCCAAAATAAACAGGATAATAAAGCGAGAACAAAGATACAAGTATATAAGCAAATATGACATACATAAGCATATACAAGTAAATAAGCAAACATGAATAACATAAAAACAAGATTGGCTTAACCCTCTTAGGAAAGGACCAGCAATAGGTCTAACTTAATCCCCAGTGAAGTCGTCATTTCTGTTGCGGTGAAAATCGGATAACAAGCTATTTATTAACTTGCATCATTTTCTTTTAAAACCGACTTTGATTTATCCAAAGGAAAGGTTCAAGATCGTTAGAAAAACCTAAAGGGAAGATATCTAAGGTTCGGGGGTTAGTTATGCCTAGGGAAGGTATTAGCACCCTAAACGTCTGTAGTACTCTACGGGAACCTCTTGTTTAATGTTTGTGTTATTCTATGTTCGCTTGCTAAGATATCTGCTAAAGGTAAGGACCTAAATATGTACACTAAGTTTGTCTCCTCTTAATCATGATTTAATCGAGAAATCGATAATCAATGATTCTTGACTTTCATCGACTAAAAAGTAAATGAAACTGAAATAAAGAGAAAGCGGTCTCATATTGATCAAAGTTTTGTTGATTCAATGAAGTCAACCAAACCATGAAGTTTGTTATGTCATCGACCAAAATAAAGATAATGGAATCGAAATGAAAAATAAAGTTGGTCTCGTTTAAATCAAGATTTAAATCGATAAATCGATAATCTTAGATTCTTAACTTTCATTGACCAATAAAAATAAATAAGAAGTGGCCTCATATTTATCAAGACTTTATTGATTTGAAATAATCAAAGTCAAGATTTGTGCAATGTCATCGGCCTAAAGTAAAGAAAATGGACTCGAAATGAAGAATAAAGTTAGTCTCGTCTTGATCAAGATTTAATCGGAGGATCAATAATCTTTTGATATTCGACTTTTGTTGACCAACAAAAATAAAGAAATGAGCCTCATACATATCAAGATTTTTTAGTCATTTTGCATAAATCAACTAAGTCATGATTTTGTAATATCATTGGCCCTAAAAATCAAAATAAAGATCGTAAGCGAAAAATAAAAATCAAAACAAAATTCGAAAGAAAAAGTTATGAATTCAAGAAATAACATGATAAATTGAAACTAAAAATTCAACGTGCTCCTTAAATAAAAACTAGAGAAAAAAAATTAAGAAATAAATGGAAAATAAAATAAAAATAGTATGAAATAATAAAAGGGTGGTGATGAAGCATATTTTTTGTCTTTTTGAATTTTTATCTTATCTTTTAAACATCATTCATTATAAAACCAAACAAAAATTATAGGATATTACAATACTTTTTCCAGAAAAATATTAACATGCTAATGAACTTGATAACTGCATAGATAAATGATCATGGTACTTTGAAAACGGAGAAATAAAAGAGGTGAATGTTACCTAGTGGAGACGGTCCACTGCCTCTTCAATGACACGAGTTATGAAAAAATGAAGACGAACCTTCTCTCCAGAAAATTTGCAAGAATAATTGAGGGAGAAAATTAAGAGAGTATTCAGCCATTGTGTGGGGTGAATCTGGTGTCCAAAATGAGAGAATGAGAGATCTTATTTATAGTGTGAATAAAGTGGGAGTGTTGATGTGGCAATCCATGTGACTTTATGAGAATGATTATTGGCCATTGATAATTGAAGTGTAAGAATGCTTTTTGGCCATTGATAAATCCAATTTGGCAATTCATGTGACTTTATGAGAATGATTCTTGGCCATTGATAAGTGAAGTGTAAGAATGCTTTTTGGCCATTGATAAATCCAAGTTGGCAATACATGTGAAGTGTTTGTATTGTAGTGGTCCCCACTTACCATGAAGATAAACAAAATAAAAGTTATAATAATAATAATAAAGCTTAGTAATAATAAAACTAATAATAATAAAACTAATAATAATAAAACTAATAATGATAATAAAACTAATAATTATAAAATTAATAATAATAATAATAATAATAATAATAATAAAACAAAAAATAATAAAAAAGATAATTGAAAATAGTTAGTAAAAAAAAGAAATAAAACAAATTAAATTCTAACAAAAATGCATGATTATTAATATGTTTACTAAAATGCGAAAACAGAGACCAATGAAAAGGATATGCAAACGATCAGAATATTGGAGGGTAAAATTTGGGGTACAACAACTTGAACCTCTGAAAGGCAAGAAAACATTCAACAAACGTCACTCTTCACTCTTGAAGATGGTATTCTTGCTTTCCCGGATTAAGGAAAATCCCCAGAGGAAGCCTTTTAACCAAAGACTCTCGGCAATACAACAATTTCTCCCTAAAAATTTGCTATCAAATGAGGTCATCAGCACCTCCAAATTGGATTACATCACATGGCATTTCTCCGAAAAGATCTCGAAGAAAAGTATGATGTAGTATCCCCAAGCAGAAAATAGCCTCTCAGGAGACTCGTTTTCCCTAGTAGAGTCAACAAATGGCATCTCCGACAGAGAAGTTTGCACACCTCTACAGCTCGGATGAATGGGTGTCCCCAGCTAATCTAACCTTAAATTTTTTCCATCAAATGGCGTCTCCCCAGTAAAACTCGGTGAGAAGTTTAATGAAGACCGCTACACATAGCGTTCCTTGTCAAGGAAGGAACTTGACAAGAAGAAACTGAGACCAGTTCCTTGGCTGAAGACCAGGATCGAGGGGAAGTTTATATCAGAAACTGAGACCAGTTCCTTGGATGAAGACCAGGATCGAGGGGAAGTTTATATCAGAAACTGAGACCAGTTCTGTGGCTGAAGACCAGGATCGAGGGGAAGTTTCACCCTTTTCTGAGTATCATTGCTTAGCAAAAAAAGATGGATGAGCGAATTTCCATTCATAACCACCATCAAAATTTCGGGTATTCCGATATTTAATCCTCTGGCACCCCGATTGCCTGAATACCTTCGCCATTCACACCTTCGGGTCCAAGAAAATTAAATAGGGGCATCTGTCATACCCCAAATTTTGACCACCAAGGTTTCCCATCATTGTGAGAATCATTACCACAATATGTATGTACCTTCATACCTCATCAATCTCCTCAAAGACGGTGGAGCATTCACTGCAATCAAGAATTAGGGTTTTTAAGCCCTCTTTGAACACTTAGACAAATGATCAATCAAGGAATGACATGATTTTCAACTTGTATAACCTCTTAAAACATCCACAAAAGATCAAGGGAGATCCCACCTCAAGAATCAAGAACAAAGTTGTGACATTCCAAGTGTTTTGAGCCTCGAAGCACCTGATATCGCCAAATTAGGGTTTTGGACGACCGGGACCTCCAGAATGAGATTTTCACAAGAGGATGAGCCAAGACTTCAACATGTGACTCAATATGCTCAAAATAACCCTAGGGGTCCATTTGCAAAGATGAATGACCCTCAGAGGATGCATTCCCCAAAAGTCGGGAATTAGGGTTTTTACACGGAGAACCGCTCCGGAGCCAAAAGTCAAAACATGACTTTTTTTTGGAAAAAATGATCCTTATGATTCATATTTTCATAAAATATGATTTATAATGTCATTTGAACAAGAATTGATCAAGAAATCAAGATAACTTGTAAAAGGGGTAACCTTGAAAAATTGAAAAAATTTCTAAGTTACTACGTTTAAATGGTTTTGGTGCCAACTTCCAAGGATCATAACTTGTGATCCAAGCAACCATTTTGGATGATCCAAAGCCTGATTTATAGGTCTTCCTACATTCTACAAAAGCTTAAACTACCTCAAACTCCAATTCTTCATGGATTTTAAGTTATGGAGTGATCAAAATGACAAAAATGAAGAAAGTGACACTTTTTCAACACTTTGTGAAAATCTGCCTAAGTTACCAGCTTTGGACACCAAAGTTCATGGGGTTTTTTCAGTTGGATTTAGATAGTTTCAAAACCAACTATGATCACACATGTGTTGTACTATATGAGGGCTTTCTAAAAAGCACAAGAGCTTTCCATAACTCCATCTGAGCAAGGAGATATGAATCCCTCAAAATCACCATTTCCAACTGTCCTAAGCAAGGCAGAATTTGGTGTTTTGCTCGATTTGGTAAATTTGAATAAATCCAAGCCTTGTCATCCATTTGGACACATCAGAGGATGAAATCAAAGGGGAATGATCTGATCCCCAAGCCTCCCAAGTCCAAGAATCTACATATAGCCCTAACAAACCTAAAAAGGCTAAAAAGTGCCAAGACTCCAATTTTGTTTCAATGTGTATTACCCCAAATTTTGACCACTAAAGTTTCCCATCATTGTGCAAATCATCACCACAATATGGATGTACCTTTAGGCCTCATCAGTCTCCCCAAAGATGGGTGAGCATCCACTACAATCAAAATTAGGGTTTCAAGCCCTCTTTGAGCTTTAGACAAAGGCTCAATCAAGAAATGACTTGATTTTCAACTTGTCTAATCTCTCAAACATCCTCAAAGGATCAAAAGGACTCCCACTTCAAGGATTAAGCACAAGGTTGCTCCCTTCTAGGTGGATCAAGCCTCAAGATCGCCAGTGTCACCAAATTAGGGTTTTGATCACCCAGGGCCTCCAGATGAAAAATTTCATCTGGGCACAAGCCATTGATCCAAAACATAACCTAATATACTTCATGGAACCTCATGAACCCATGCATCAAGTCAATTTTGCCTCAAGGGATGTATTCATCAAAAATCAGGAATTAGGGTTTCTTGACCTAATTCACCCTTAAGTTGACTTTTGGGACAAATCATGAGCCAAGACCTCAAGAGATGATTTGAGGGTCTCTAATATACCATGTTGATCCATTTGGGACAATGGATTAATCCAAGAAGTTTGAGCAGCAAGTCTCAATTCCATCTGCACCACAATTAGGGTTTTAAGGGAAAAGTCAACTGTAACTTTGACTTTTGACCAAGACATGCTCCCAAACCCTAATACATGAGTGAATATACCCTATGACACCCATGGAACATGTCCATCAAGTTTGATTTAGGTCAAGGACATGATTTCCTGAAGAATTGCACAGTTTGGAATTCATCTGATAAAAAGTCAACTGTGCACAAAAGTCAACTTTGACTTTTTGAGATTTTTCACCAAAATGGATTTTTAACCCTAAAATGATGTTAATGTATGATTTGAATCATCATTCATCAAGAAAAATCAAGAAAAGTGAGATAACTTGTAAAAGGGGTAACCATAAAACTTAGAAATTTTTCTAAGTTAAAAATAAAGTGGCAAGGGTACCAACTTTGGAGGACCATAACTCCTAAACCACAAGACCATTTTTTCTCATCCAAAGATGGATTTGTAGCCCTCATTATCACCTACAAAAACTTCAACTACAAGTCATTCCAATTCATTAAGGATTTTGAGTTATGGAGTGATCAAAGTGGCTGAAAAGTGAAAATGTCACTTTTTCCAACACTTAGTGAAATTTTCACTAAGTCAGATTTTGCCTCACTTTTTGCCAAATGTAGGGGGATTTTTCACTTGGAATCAAAAGAGATCAAAACCAAACTTGTTTAAACAGTTGTTGTATCATGTAAGAGCTTTCCAAAATGGCCAAGAACATTGCCAAATTCAACTTACACCATGAGATATGACATTGGCAAGTTGCCTTGCTGAAATCTGTCAAGGCAAGGCAGAATTTGCAACTTTGGTCGATTTGCCAAAATCAGCCAAATTCAATTGCTCCTATCCACTTGGACACCTCAAAGGATTGAATCTAAAGGGGATAATCACTGAGCCAAGCCTCCAAAGTCCATGGAACAAGAAATAGCATGTTGAACCTAGAATGGCCAAAATAGGGACAAGACTTCAAATTTGGAATGAGGCATTCAATGGAACCATCAAGGTGGCATGGACTGAGCCATTCTCATCTGAAATTAGTCAAGACTTATCCAAGACCAAGGGGACCATAGCTCTGTGCCCTAACCTCTAGTCAATGGCTAGAGGAGACTTGCATTTCCATTGGCTAACATTGAGGAGACACCTGCTGCAGTTGCCATTCACTGTGGATCCCAAAACAAACTTGCTCTACTATAAATAGAGCTCAATTGTGGTCAGTTTGAGTACACCAAAGCCATCTAACAGATGCTTTCCTCAAAATCTCTTCTTTCACTCCAATTTTGCCTTCTAAGGCAAGTCACTATCGGGTTTTGAGTTTGAGAGCAATTCCAATCAAACCAATCACTCACACACCTCACATACATCACATATGAGCTGATCAAACACTTAGATTACTTCTGAAACATCAATTTCGCAAAATCACCAGCTGGTTGCTCAAGGTTTTAACCAAAGTGCAGCTGAGGTACCACAAAATGATCCAGCTAATTTCAATCAAGTCCAACCATCCAAACACAATCCATAGGGTGTAGGGAAGCTGTTCAGATCATCACAACTCATCTGTAACACCTCCAAATCAAAAATCACATTGCACTTGCTGTCACAGCTTGGAGGTAAGCACATGCTTGGTCATCTCTCAATCTATGCATATTTCCTCGCACAATAATTTGGCCATATGTTCATAATCATGCATGGAATGTTTTCCCTCAATTAATTGCATTGTTTGAATCGTGTATCAAAAATCCTAGCCTTCATGCAGAAATTAGGGTTCTTGAGGTCTCTTCGTGATTTCTTGTTGTATGGTTAATTTAAGTCCCGCTGTACAAAGCACTTTCTCCTTTGATTTTGAATATACTGTTGTTTTCAATCTTTCTTTGTTGAACAACTAACCAAACAGCATGGAAGCACTACAACCGAGTAAGTGGTTATTGCTTTCGTTTACTGCTTTCATATTATAAACTGTATTGTGGGGCTGCTCACTGTAAGTCTCCTTTCATAAACTCATATCTACTGTGTAATAATAGTATAGATATTTCGAGTTTCCCTGGCAACTACGTCTAGAACTAGGTGACGCCATTTCATTTATTCGTAGAAATAGATGCCTAGATCCCCAATAGGAGCACCAGATACAATCTTCTCTTCGGCTGTCCTCCTTAGGAATCGTCAAGAAGCTCTACTCCCCAAGATGAATGTATTCTCCGTGAATGGCATCTTTGAGTTTCTTCCAAATTCTCGAACTTTCCTGACTTGATCTATTCCTTGTGGATAGCTTGCCTTGAATGTCTCGGGGTTTGGGTACCCACTACGGTCATAATCTTGGACCTTAACTAAGGAACCCTCTTTAAAAGCTAAAAGTCGCTGGATAGTAAACCTCGCACGTTTACCAGTGGTTTTTATCTTTAAAAGAGTTGTCTCTCCTTATGGAAAGGAGATGATAGACCCACGGGCTTCTTAAAAGCATCGGCCTCCTCTTGGGCATTGTTCAAGGACCCACAGGCTTCCTAAAAGCAACCCCGCCTCCTCTTGGGCATTATTCAAGGACCCTACGGCTTCTTAGAAGTATTCACAGCCTCCTCTTAGGCTTCGTATAATGATCTCTTCCTCCGGGAATGATAGCCTCCTCTTGGGCTTCGTACAAGGACCCGTCGGCTTCTTAAAAGTTTCCAGCCTCCTCTTGGGCTTCGTACAAATTGTCCCGACGACCTCCTAGAGGTATAGGAACAGAACCTAGTCATCCTCATAGAACAGTCCTTTCATAGAGTCTACTACTATTTCTCAAAGCATAGTACAAAAGATAAAACTCTAGACTTGGACAGTCTAACTTCCTTGAGTCTCAAAGACATTCTCAAGTGACCCCTTCGTTAAATAGGAAGGAAACCCGCAGACTCGGACAGTCTCAATACCCTTTGGATTTCCAGTTTCCCCAAAGAAAAGGAAACAACCCCGATCCTCAGATCTAACCCATGAGTACAGTGATGCTCATATAAGAACTAATTTTCTCTTTCAAAATCAGTATGTTGGACCTGTCACTTAACTGACACAGTAACCTTAGCCTCCTCTTGGGCTTTGTACAATGATTCTCCCCAGTGGAGTCAAAACAACGTTTTAGCCTCTCTCTCGGGCTTCGTACGAGACACATAAAGACTCCCTCGTTGAGTCAAACAAACCATAGCCTCCATCTCGGGCTTAGTACGAGACACAAAGACTCCATCGTCGGGTCAAAAACTTTTAGCCTCTCTCTCGGGCTTTGTACGGGACACAAAATAGCCTCCTTTTAGGCTTTGTATAAGAAAACCACTGGTTGATCCAATCAACCTTTTAGCATCAAAACTGTGCCTCGTTCACAGTACACAAACATCAACAACTCCTTTCCCTTCATCTAATCGCTGTAAGTGGCAAGCCTCTGGATCATCTACATCCATGCCACTGTCCTTCTTTTAGCACGAGGATTTCCTAAGGAAAGATGGCGTTACTCTACACTGAGTTAAAGTCTTCTCCTTCAGGTTAAAACCCTTTCTTCAGAAATTATGGCATTGCTCGGATCCGCGTATCCCAGTTAAAGTAATTCTCCTTCTCCCCTCTTTAGAGATGACAAATACTCTCTAAAGCCGAGGTCTTTCAGCTTCACGTCTTGGGCTTTGAACAAGACACAAATAGACCTTTCAGCTTCACGTCTTGGGCTTTGGACAAGACACAAATAGACCTTTCAGCTTCATATCTTGGGCTTTGAACAAGATACAAACCACCTTTCGCTTCACGTCTTGGGCTTTGAACAAGACACCAAAACACCCATTTCCTCCCATAGAATAGGAGGAACTACGAACACTCTGATTTCCCTGTTTCGGTAAACGGGAATACGTAGGCATAAGATCGAAAGAAAAGATCTTAGCGAGCGCAATCAACAAAAAAACCAAATCCCATATCTCCATCAATCAAAAAGCAGTAATTCAAAAGCATCAGTCCTAACATCCTAATCCTTGTTCCCCGCTAGAAAGTCCTAGAAAGAAAGAAAATAGTATTGGCGAAAAATACAAATAACCAGTACAAGGCCCCCCCCCCCACATTGATGGCATTCGTAACCTAACAGACCGCTGTTTAAACTCAGTATGCAAGCAGGGTTAATTGGAGACATCTATTTCCCTTCCTTATTCAGCTCACAATAAGATAAAAAATGAATCGACCTGTAGTTTAAGCTCAACCGCAGAGAGCGACCAACGCTTAAGAACCGCGTCCAAAATCGCTCGCTACAGAAAAAATGGCACCCACCGTGGGGCCAAATCTTCTTTCTTAAATGTTTAAGGTGAAAACCTTGGACAAACCTTTTTTCTCTTCACTTGTGTGAATGCCACAGATTGGGGCTTCTGCCGGGGAACCCATTTCTGTCAGGAACTTAGGATCATAGCTTTATAAGTCTAGGATGATTAGGACAAATATATATACTGCTTTTCCTAATTGCTATATGTGTTTATTTTTCTGTTACTGGGAATGCGTGTGATGCCGCATGTGGTGAGAATGAGTATACACTTAAGATAAGTGATGGCGACGGGGTCGACCATCAACCTCAGTGGAGGCTGACCAACGCAACCCATTCACTCTTCTAGCCAATGGGTCGGTTGTTAAGTCTGAGAAGCTGAGGAGCCAAGCCCTTTCGTAGTGCGGAAACTATCGGAAATAGTTGTTACGCGATACTACCCACATTTGAGGCTGGTGATCTATTCTCGGTGAATGGCACTTACTCTAAGATTGCTTTACAACTCGCTGGCGATCCGCTTGTTGTCTTGCTTTCCTGGGAGGAGCTGATGATAATGAGTACAGGTACAAAAATCACCCTAGTATAAACCTTTGGGGATGGGTAGAGCCTTGACTTCATGACAACGACCCTTTGACCCCATGTTTTTTCTATGTTTTTGTGTGCTGCATTCATGCATCCATTTAATAAAACATTAAAACATTCAAAAAACTTCTCTTCTAGTCTCTCTGTTTTTCAAATTAAACTAAGACTGTGATTGCAAATACCGAAGAAAAAGATTACGCTAATGGATTTCGGTAGAAGGAGAACTCACCAGTATACCTTCAAGGTTCCAAAGCTAGGGGATTTGAGAAAGTTAGCGAGGATGATCGTTAACCCAGAGGCTTTCAGAGCCAAGCACGGTGGTTTGCTACCGCTGTTAAGAGTCCATGTGATTAAGGGGATCATGGACGCGCTCATTCAGTTCTACGATCCGGTTTATCACTGTTTCACATTCCCGGATTACCAGCTTGCACCAACGCTGGAGGAATATTCTCATCTGACTAATTTACATATCACTGATCGAGCTCCATTTTCTGGACTGGAAAAAATTCCAAAGAATCAGACTATTGCAATAGCAATTCATTTGGACGAGTCTGAGGTCAGGACTCACATGACCACTAAGGGTGGCATCCAAGGTTTGCCAGTCCAGTTCTTGACAAAAAAGGCTCTATACTTCGCTAGTATAGGGAACGTGACTGCTTTTGAAAGCATCTTTGTCTTGCTCACCTAGGGTTATTTTTGTTTCCCAACATCAATGACTTCGTCGATATCAACGCTATTAAGGTTTTTCTCATTGGAAACCCTGTGCCGACTTTGCTCGCAGATGCGTATCATTCTGTACACTTGGGAAATTTGTACAGCGGAGGGGAAATCACATGCTGTGTACCTTTGCTCTACAAATGGTTTATCTCTCACTTGCCCAAGTCTGCTGCTTTTTGGGATTGCCAGAGTGTCTTACGTTGGTCGCAGAAGATCATGTCTCTCACCAATTCCGATATAGATTGGTGCAATAGGATTTATGAGGGAATCAGAATCATTGACTGTTGTGGAAACTTCCCCAGCGTACCCCTCATAGGAACTAAAGGAGGAATCAACTATCATCCGATATTGGTTCTTCGTCAATTTGGATACCCGATGAGACGCATCCCACTGGGTGTTCATCTGGAAGGTCTTTTCTTCAAAGAAGGAGAAAATGACAGAGCACTAAAGATGGAAATAGTGCAAGCTTGGAAACATGTTCATAAGAAAGGACGAGAGTCTCTGGGAAAACCAGATTGTGTCTCGGTGGAGCCTTATCTCCATTGGGTACAAACTAGAGCTCTCAAGCTAAAGATGCCTTATCCTCGTTACGGAATTCTTCCACCGAGGGAAACTGTCATGTACTTCATGACGAAAACTGAAAAGCTTCAGGTTACTCTCAACAAAGTTCAAAAGGAAAGAAGGTCTTGGAAGAACAAGTACCGCACCCTCAACGTAGAGTGTGTCCAAATACAGCAACTACTAAAAGAGAAAGATGCTCTGATTGAAATTTTGGAGCAGCATGCTGTAGAGAATCAAGATGACCAAAGGAATTTGCTCGCTCCTTTCACCTGGCAAAGGAATGACAACCCGACAACGGCCCAAGCGCCCCGGTCAAAGAAGAGGACTCGAGACCCATTAGTTTAGGTTTCTGTTTCTGCACTTTGTAATCTACTGTATTTCCATTTTTGTAATCCTTTGGGATTCAATAAAAAGGGGTTTCCCCACTGTTTGATATTTGCAATCTAATTGTCGAAGTTTATTTTGATTAAACAAAAAAAACAATTAATATAATCATTGCATTCATCATTCTCACATCGCGTATTCTTCTTACCTACGAATCTCACGTTTGTGTCTCGATTCTAGAGTCAAACTGTCTCATTCGTATAATACTTGGGCCAATCGTCAGAAAAAGATGGATGATCTTGAGGAAGAAAATAGAGAGTTGAAAGAAGAGATCGACGCTCTGAGAGAGGATATGAGAAAGCTTCGTAACGACATGCAAGCCATGGCAGAAGCTCAGCTACAAAGAACTATGATCTCAGAGATCACCTCAACGCCCATCATAGAAAAGTATGATCCTAGGTATCAGATGCCGAAAGATCGTCCTTGGGGCATGCCTGTTAACTATATCCCGGAAGGATATGTTCCGCCGATCACTGAAGATCAAGGAATCACAACAGAAGCCGCTGGGCCTGAAGGTTATAAACTTCGGGAAAGCGAAGATGCCAGGGGCATACCAAAGACTCCTGAAGGTTACAAACTTCGGGAGGCGCCAAGACTTACTGCCGTAGTCACGGTACCACCCCCTGTGGTGCACACTATCCCGGAAGGACAGATTCAACAGACACCTTCTGGTAAGAAGGAAACTATGTTTGACAGAATGGATGAATTCCAGGAGCAGTTCTTGGAAATGCAGAAAGAGCTGCAAGCCATTCGCGGTCAGGATCTATTTGGAAAGGATGCCGCGGACCTCTGCTTGGTCCCAAATGTGAAATTCCCGCACAAGTTCCAAGTGCCCGACTTTGAAAAATACAAGGGTAACTCTTGCCCTCAGAGCCATCTGGTGATGTACGCTCGGCGGATGTCAGCTCAGACGGAGAATCAGGACCTGTTGATTCACTACTTCCAGGATAGTTTAACCGGTGCCGCACTCAAATGGTACATGGGTTTAAACCGTACTACGATCAGTACATTCATAGATCTTGGTACTGCCTTCATCCAACAATACAAGTACAATTTGGACATGGCACCCGACAGAGATCAACTCAGATCAATGTCGCAAAAGGACAAAGAAACCTTTAAGGAGTATGCTCAAAGGTGGCGTGAAATTGCCGCTCAAATTTGTCCACCTCTTGAGGAAAAAGAGATGACAAAGATCTTCTTAAAGACCTTAAGCTCATTTTACTATGACCGAATGGTTGCCAGTGCGCCCAGTGATTTCACTGAGATGGTCGGCATGGGCGTACGTCTTGAGGAAGCCGTCCGAGAAGGACGTTTGGTAAAAAACACTGGATCGACGAGCGGTACTAAAAAATACGGTAGTGCTCTCCCTAAGAAAAAAGAGCAAGATATTGGGAATATCTCTCTCGGAAAGCAAAGGCGTCGATATCAGCCGGTAGCAGCTGTAATTCCTGCTATCAGCCCTGCGCCTATTCCTACGTATCAACCTCAGGTTGCACAGAGCCAACCTAACCAACAAAGGACACAACAACCTCTTCAGCACGCTCGTCCTCCATATAACAACAACCGTACAACACGGCCACCAGGATTTGATCCTATACCCGTAACGTACGCAGAGCTGTTTCCGTTACTGCTGGCTAAGGGGCACATTCAGACTAAGTCTCCCCTTTTAGTTCCGGAAAATCCGCCTTTTTGGTTTAAAGCGGATCAAACATGCCCTTATCATCAAGGAGGTTCAGGGCATAACATAGAGAACTGCCTCAATTTCAAATCCGACGTGCAAAAGCTTGTTAGGAGCAGGCTCTTATCTTTCAAAGATACGAATCCTAATGTTCTCACGAACCCGCTGCCTCAACATGAGAAAACTGCAGTCAATCTGATTGAGAAAGAGACTAACAATGTCTATCAAATTCACGATGTACTCTTATTGGGGACCAATCTGGTCAAGATGCATTGTAGACAGAGTGGATATGGCCATGTGCCACCTCATAACTATCACCAGTGTGATATCTGCTCTAAAGATAACCAAGGATGTTCGGTAGTGCAATCAGCTCTACAGGAACAGATAGATCTCGGATGGATCCAAGAGCACCGAGTTCGTGGAGTTAACATGGTCTATACGAATTCCAACGTCATTCAAAACCACGACATCCGTGCGATGAATGTCAGCTTGGTGGCGATGCACTCAAGGCAAAGTCAGTATCATAATCTGCCACGGCATGATTACAGTTCCTGTCTGACTTGCTCGATAAACAAACAGGGATGCTCTTTCATACAAGAGGCCCTCCAGCGTCAGATGGATCTTGGATGGATCCAAGACTACCATGATAGGAACTCCTATCAAATCAACATGGTTCAGATCTTCGATATCCGCGTAATGAATACCAACCTGGTAGAGTTACATGCTGAGCAGGTCCGACTTGGATTCTTAATATCACATGACTATCAAAATTGTAAAGCGGGTTGCGAAAACGATCGAGGTTGTACCCTTGTCCAGGAGGCACTTCAGCACTTGTTAAATCACTGGTGGATGCCAATCTATATGGATGAAGATACTCAGCAGATTAGTATCAATAACAGGAATCCTACTCGTCGTCAAATTCAGGATGTCCGATCAATGGAAGGTAACCTAGTGAGGTTACATTGTATTCAAAGTGGGCGTGGCCAGGTACCACCACACAACTATGACAGTTGTAGCATCTGCTCGGAAAGTAACCAAGGGTGTTACCTTGTGAGAGCAGCTCTTCAGGGTCAGGTTGATCATGGAGAAATTCGTCCATATCTAGGTTCAGGACCCATCATTTGGTCGCCGAACTACCTTGCCGAGCAAGTTGAGGATGTTGTCACAATCTCTGCTCATCACAGGACCAGGGATGTTTTTGCCATCATCCCTCTACTTGACGAATCTAGAGTTCCCAACCGGGAACGGATCAAGGTTACTTATGATGGTCAGAAAAATCAGAAGGTTCCCATAGTCATCTATCTATCGGGGCCACTACCGTATGAATCAGCTAAGGCAATCCCTTACAAATACGGTGCAACAATAATCGAGAATGGAAAGGAAATTCCATTACCCTCCGTCGTGAATATTGCAGACATCGGTCGTGTAACACGGAGCGGTCGAATCTTCAACCGAGGGGTTGGAGAATCCAACAAAGAAAAGGAACTTCAGGCAGAAATTCCTGATCCACCAGTCGGTCAATCTAGTAATCCCGACTTTTCAAAAGACAAAGATGAGATGCTAAAGCTCATCCAAAGGAGTGAATACAACATTGTTGATCAACTGTTACAGACTCCTTCAAAGATCTCGGTATTATCACTGTTACTCAGTTCAGAAGCCCACAGGGAGGCTCTACAGAAAGTCTTGGAGCAAGCCTTTGTGGAACAAGATGTAACGATCAGACAGTTCGATAGTATTGTCTCTAACATCACTTCCTGCAACAATTTGGGATTTAGTGATGAGGAATTACCCGAAGAGGGTCGCCGTCATAACATGGCGCTCAACATTACAGTTAACTGCCAGGGCGATGCTTTAGCCAACGTACTGGTAGACACAGGGTCAGCCCTGAATGTTATGCCGAAGTCCACTTTGATGCAATTATCATTCAAGGGCCCTCCGATGAGAGTCAGCGAGGTCGTCGTCAAAGCATTCGACGGATCCAGAAAAATGGTTATCGGCGAAGTTGATCTTCCCATAACCATTGGTCCTCACGCTTTCCAAATCACTTTCCAGGTCATGGACATCTGGGCAACATACAGTTGTTTATTAGGAAGACCTTGGATACATCAGGCTGGAGCGGTCACTTCGACCCTCCACCAAAAGCTAAAGTTCGTCAAGAACGATCAACTTGTCACGGTTTGTGGGGAACAAGCCTTGCTTGTCAGTAACCTATCATCATCTACTTGTGTGGAACCCGAGGAGGTTATTGGAACTCAGTTCCAAGCACTATCGGTGAGCAAGGACAATCAGTTCAAAGAAGGAACTTCAATTTCTTCATACAAAGATGCTATCAAAGCGGTCGAGAGTACCGATACGACAGGATGGGGACAGCTTGTCATTCCCATTGACAATAAAACAAGGAAGGGTCTTGGTTTTTCTGCAACCTATACCCAGACAGCTGCCAACGATGAAAGTCTTCATCCCCTTCAAAACTTCTTCCACAGTGGAGGTTTTCTTCACCGAGTGTCTCAGACAGTTCATGCTATCAATGAGGAAGATCCCTCTGACACAGATGAAGAATGGAAGTCCTATCTTAACAAGGACGGCTATATGTCTCAGGAAGAGGTGCCTATGCCTTTTTGCTTTCCTACAGAAAGTCCGAGATTTATACCCAGGTCAGATGTTGAAATGATCTACGGAGATTGTGATCCGAAAGGATGCCGTGCTCCGCCAAATTCATTAGAGGAAGACACTCTGATGAAAGACAACTTTGACCACAATTACTATGGCCCGATGGATGGCCTGCCAATGTGGCAGCCTTACCCAGGAGACTTGGGGCAAGAGAGTCAGCCGAACAATGAAACTCAGCTGAGCGTCATTGAACAGAATACCTGTGTCCCCACCATGTCATGGGATCAACACTCAGGTCATTCAGAAACTACTCAACATGAAGATGAATTCGTAACGTTTGCAGGACTTGAATTCATCAACTATGCTTTTCCCGAGGTCAACGTCGTCGAGAGGGATGACTTCTCCAGTTCCAAAGAAGTTTGGGACACTCTGGGACAACCAAGTGGAAAATACGACTATATGGTCAAGTACACTGCTCCCGAAAGCTCTCGTATCAGGCTCAAAGACATCCAGCCAACTGGATGGGGAGATACAGCTGAGGGCACCAATGCTAAGCAAAATACAACAGAGGAATCCTCCTACGACAATTCTGCCTGGGAAACAGATTCCAATGATCCCGCTCCACCAGAAATCAGCGTCATTTCTGAAGACAAATCAAGGAAGGTGCCAGACTTTGTGATTCACCAAGGAGTTCGCCGCCAATGGGTTGCTGTCGAGATTCCGAAGGTCGTTCGCCAGTCAAAGTAATTGCCATCTTTAACCTTTCACCCTGCCCAGGTGAAACGGATATTTTGATAGGGCTCGTTTTCTGTAAATTTCCCTCTTCGCTTTGCCCAAAGCGACAGAGTTTTGTTTTATAGGGCTGTAGTTTCAAGATTCGACTTGTTCATTAATAAAATAACGTCGTTCTGTAATTTCCGCATTAATTGTTGTTTTCTCTTTTCGCTTTTTCAGAAAATGGTAATCCTAAAAAACAATTCAAAAATAAAAACAAGCAGTAAAATCAAAACACTGCACACACTTGCATTTCTCTCTATCTCTTCTAAACACAAATCATCACGTCATGCAGATTGCTTGTTTTAAACCCCGTTGAAACATACAATCCGATGCCTTCTTCCGACTTTGAGTTCCCAGTATTCGAGGCTGAAGAAGAAGTTGACAACGAAATTCCAGAAGAGATCTCCCGACTACTCAGACAAGAGGAAAGGTCCATTGAACCTCACAAAGAACCATTGGAAACGGTAAACTTGGGTTCAGAGCAAGAGAGAAAAGAAATCAGGATTGGGGCACTGCTCAGTCCAACTACCAGAGAGGGTTTGATAAAGCTTCTTAAAGAATTCCCCGATGTATTCGCTTGGTCCTATCAGGATATGCCAGGGTTGGATACCAGCATCGTGGAACATCACTTACCGCTAAGATCGGAATGTCCGCCAGTAAAGCAAAGGTTGAGACGCACTCACCCGGACATGGCCATCAAAATCAAAGAGGAGGTACAGAAACAGATCGACGCGGGTTTCCTCGCTACATCTGAATATCCTCAATGGTTAGCCAACATCGTACCCGTTCCCAAAAGGGACGGAAAGGTTAGAATGTGTGTCGATTACAGAGATCTGAACAAGGCAAGTCCAAAGGACGACTTTCCTTTACCACACATTGACATGCTGGTTGACAGCACAACAATGTTCAAAGTATTCTCCTTCATGGATGGATTCTCGGGCTATAACCAGATCAAAATGGCGCCGAAAGACATGGAGAAAACTTCGTTCATTACCCCATGGGGTACCTTTTGTTACAAGGTAATGCCATTCGGTTTGAAGAATGCTGGGGCAACCTATCAAAGGGCCATGACTACTCTGTTTCATGACATGATACACAAAGAAATCGAGGTATATGTCGATGATTTGATTGCAAAATCAAGAACAGAGGATGAGCACGTTGAACATCTGTCAAAATTGTTCGAACGTCTAAGAAAATTCAAGCTCCGCTTGAATCCCAACAAGTGCACCTTCGGTGTCCGTTCGGGGAAACTACTAGGGTTCATCGTCAGCCAGAAAGGAATTGAAGTTGATCTTGACAAGGTCAAGGCCATTCAAGAAATGCCTTCTCCGAAAACTGAAAAACAAGTCAGAGGATTCCTGGGACGTTTGAACTACATCTCCAGATTCATATTCCTTATGACCGCGACGTGTGCGCCGATTTTCAAATTACTCAAAAAGAACCAGGATTGCGTTTGGTCATAAGATTGCCAAATCGCCTTCGACAGTATCAAGGAATATCTGTTGAATCCTCCGATTCTATCACCTCCAGTGGAAGGAAGACCACTGATCATTTACCTCACAGTCCTAGAGGACTCAATGGGATGTGTACTTGGCCAACAAGACGAAACCAAAAGGAAAGAGTCTGCCATTTACTATCTAAGCAAGAAATTCACCGACTGCGAGACTCGGTACACAATGCTTGAGAAAACTTGTTGCACTTTGGCTTGGGCAGCCAAACGTCTTCGCCAGTACATGATTCGTCATACTACTTGGTTGGTCTCCGAAATGGATCCAATCAAGTACGTTTTCAAAAAACCTGCTCTCACGGGAAGGATTGCCCGTTGGCAGATGTTACTATCAGAATATGACATAGAGTACCATGCTCAGAAAGCCGTTAAAGGAAGTATTTTAGCCGATCATTTGGCTCATCAATCGATTGACAATCAAGAATCAATCGGGGTTGACTTCCCAGACGAAGATGTCATGTATCTAAAGATGAAATATTGCGATGAACCGCTACCCAGTGAAGGGCCAGAACCAGGTTCCCAGTGGGGACTTATCTTTGACGGAGCAGTCAATCATTATGGAAACGGAATTGGGGCAATCATTGTTACCCCTCAGGGTTCCCATATTCCTTTCAACGCTCGACTTACGTTCAAATGTACAAACAACGAGGCCGAATACGAAGCTTGTATTATGGGTCTCGAAGAAGCGATTGATTTAAGGATCAAAAACTTGGACGTATACGGCGACTCAGCCCTGGTTATCAATCAGATAAAAGGAGATTGGAACACATACCAATCAGGATTGATTCCTTACAAAGACTATGCAAGAAGGTTGTTACCTTTCTTCAACAGAATCGAGTTTCATCACATCCCTCGTGATGAGAATCACATGGCTGATGCATTAGCCACTCTCTCTTCCATGGTTAGTGTAGGTCGATGGAATGACATACCTAAGATCGACATCATGCGCCTGGAACGGCCCGCTTACATCTTCGCTATTGAAGCAGTCATAGGCGACAGACCTTGGTATCACGATATCAAATTCTTCCTTCAGAAACAAGAGTACCCATCTCGGGCACTCAGAAAAGACAGGAAAACCCTCAGAAGATTAGTTGGAAACTTCTTCCTGAGCGGTGACACTCTTTATAAGAGAAATTTTGACATGGTCTTGCTCCGATGCGTAGACAGACCAAAAGCAGACATGCTTATGAAAGAAATTCATGAAGGATCCTTTGGCACTCATGCCTACGGACACACAATGGCGAGAAAAATTCTCAGGGCCAGGTATTATTGGTTGACCATGGAATCCGACTGCTACAAGTACATGAGGAGGTGTCATAAGTGTCAGATATACTCCGACAAAATTCATGTACCGTCATCACATCTCAAAGTTCTTTCTTCCCCATGGCCTTTTTCCATATGGGGAATCGACATGATTGGCATGATTGAGCCCAAGGCTTCGAACGGACATCGGTTCATTCTGGTAGCCATTGACTATTTCACAAAGTGGGTCGAAGCAGCGTCATTCGCCAATGTAACCCGACAAGTGATGGTCCGATTTATCAAAAACAATATCATCTGCCGTTATGGTGTTCCAAGCGAGATCATTACTGATAATGGATCTAACTTGAACAATAAGATGATGAAAGAGTTATGTGCAGAGTTCAAGATCGAACACCATAACTCATCTCCCTACCGACCCAAGATGAACGGAGCGGTAGAAGCGGCTAACAAGAACATCAAGAAGATCGTTCAAAAGATGGTTGTAACCTACAAAGATTGGCAAGAGATGCTACCCTTTGCTCTTCACGGTTATCGCACATCTGTCCGCACTTCAACAGGGGCAACCCCTTTCTCTCTAGTATATGGCATGGAAGCAGTGCTCCCCATAGAAGTAGAGATCCCATTAATCCGAGTATTGATGGAAGCTAAGCTCATCGAAGCTGAATGGTGTCAAAGTCGACACGACGAACTGAACCTGATCAAAGAGAAGCGAATCATGGCACTATGCCACGGTTAGTTGTATCAACAGAGAATGAAAAGGGCATTCGACAAAAAGGTCCGACCTCGTATCTTCAGAAAAGGAGACCTTGTGCTCAAGAAGATACAATCATTTCTCACTGATTCTCGGGGCAAATGGACCCCAAATTATGATGGCCCCTATGTGGTCACGAAAGCTTTCTCAGGAGGCGCCTTGAGACTTGCAACCATGGACGGAGAGGAATTTGCCTACCCCACGAATGTTGATGTAGTCAAGAAATACTTCGCCTAAACTAAAAAAAAAACGTCTCGGTGGATTGAAAACCCGAAAGGGTGGTCCAGGCAAAAGTTAGAGACAAAATAAAAAAAATCATCCCGATGGATTGGAAATCTCATAGTACAATCCAGGCAAAAGTTAGGGATAATGGCAAGTAACTATGTTCAACAGAGGCAAGTCCCTCAGCAGCAGTTACAGCATCATCTATCGGAGGAAATCTCCAGTCAAAGGTCATCTTCGACGGAAGCTCAGCATGCCCCGAATTCAAAGTTGGTAGAAGGATAGTGGTCGTTATGTTTCAACGTAGCCCTTTTCCCTGTAAATTACCGTTTTCAAACTTTGTATATACTCTTTGGAATCACGCGTTTGGCTGATCTCCATCTTATCAATAAAATTTGAGCCCTTGTGCTTTTGTTTGTAATTCTTTACTTGTTTTAGCTTTACAGAACGACGTTGTTTAAACTTAATCAGCGATTCTTGATATGAAACAAAAATGAATTTACTTGTTAAACTTTTTCTGCTTTTAAATTAGAGATGGCATTTCTTTTGACTGTTGAACATCAGAAGAACATCAATCGCTTCTCCCGAAGTAAGCGAACTTCAAAGTGCAGAATCAAAGTACTCCTTCTAAGCCAGTATGCCTGAATGAAGGGATCAACTGTGTCATAGACCTTGTTTCGTCTGACACGCCTCGGCTGAGTTCTCATCTCCTAAGCCCGATCAACATAGCTCCCAACTGGACTATCTCTCCTAAGCAAGGTGGAATTGCTATTTTGAATCAACGGTACTTCTTCGCCCCGCGATGGCCGAGTATCCAATTGTGTTCATCCATTAGTCTGTATGTCGCGTCTGTTTTGTCAACATATACATACATACATCATGCATTTTTTATTTGCATTCACATTTCATATTGCATCACTATCACTCTAGTCGGTCTTGTCCCCTAGTGGTAGAAGTCCTCTCAATCGAGTTGTCAGTTCTTGCCTCGTCAGGAAATATTGTGTCTGAACAACCTCGCTTCCAGCTTAATTCTGGAAAGAAGTTGGTCCTTGACCACTTTGATAACTTAAACCTCTGAAAATCCAGAGAAAACTTTCAATAAAAATCACTCTTCGCCATTGAAGATGATATCCTTGCTTTCCCGGATTAAGGAAAATCCACAGAGAAAGCCTCGTGATCAGAGATTCGGCAGCACGCCAGTTTTGCTCTGAAAAACCACTGATGAGAAGGTCATTGGAACCTCAAAATTGGACCCCATCATATGGCATTTCTCTGGGAAGATCCCGAGAAAAGTATGATGTAACTCCAAACGAAAACAGTCTCTCAAGAGACTCGCTTTACCCAGTAGAATCGACAAATAGCGTCTCCAAAACAGAGAAGTTTGTGTACCTCTACAATTCAGACGAATGGGTTCCCCAGCAAGTCTGACATCAAAACTTTTTCCACTCAAATGGCATCTCCCCAGGAAAATTCGGCGAGAAGTTTGAAGGAAAGCCGCTACGAATAGCGTCCCTTGTCAGTAAAGTTTATTGACAAAAGAAACTAAGACCAGTTCCTTGGTAGGAAACCAGGATCGAGGGGAAGTTTAAATCAGAAACTAAGACCAGTTCCTTGGTAGAAAACCAGGAACGAGGGGAAGTTGACAAAAAAGAAACTAAGACCAGATCCTTGGTAGGAGACCAGGATCGAGGGGACGTTTACCTTTTCTAAGCATCATTGCTTAGCTAAAGAAGATGAATGCGTAAGCTACCATTCATAACCACCATCAAAATTTTGGGTATTCCGATATTTAATCCTCTTGCACCCCGAATGCCCGAACACCTTCGTCATTCACACCTTCGGGTCCAAGATGATTAAATAGGGGCATCTGTAATACCCCAAATTTTGACCACTAAAGTTTCCCATCATTGTGTAAATCATCACCACAATATGGATGTACCTTTATGCCTCATCAGTCTCCCCAAAGATGGGTAAGCATCCACTACAATCAAAATTAGGGTTTCAAGCCCTCTCTGAGCTTTAGACAAAGGCTCAATCAAGAAATGACTTGATTTTCAACTTGTCTAATCTCTCAAACATCCTCAAAGGATCAAAAGGACTCCCACTTCAAGGATTAAGCACACGGTTGCTCCCTTCTAGGTGGATCAAGCCTCAAGATCACCAGTGTCACCAAATTAGGGTTTTGATCACCCATGGCCTCCAGATGAAAAATTTCATCTGGGAACAAGCCATTGATCCAAAACATAACCTAATATACTTCATGGAACCTCATGAACCCATGCATCAAGTCAATTTTGCCTCAAGGGATGCATTCATCAAAAATCAGGAATTAGGGTTTCTTGACCTAATTCACCCCTAAGTTGACTTTTGGGACAAATCATGAGCCAAGACCTCAAGAGATGATTTGAGGGTCTCTAATATACCATATTGATCCATTTGGGACAATGGATTAATCCAAGAAGTTTGAGCAGCAAGTCTCAATTCCATCTGCACCACAATTAGGGTTTTAAGGGAAAAGTCAACTGTAACTTTGACTTTTGACCAAGACATGCTCCCAAACCCTAATACATGATTGAATATACCCTATGACACCCATGGAACATGTCCATCAAGTTTGATTTAGGTCAAGGACATGATTTCCTGAAGAATTGCACAGTTTGGAATTCATCTGATAAAAAGTCAACTGTGCACAAAAGTCAACTTTGACTTTTTGAGATTTTTCACCAAAATGGATTTTTAACCCTAAAATGATGTTAATGTATGATTTGAATCATCATTCATCAAGAAAAATCAAGAAAAGTGAGATAACTTGTAAAAGGGGTAACCATAAAACTTAGAAATTTTTCTAAGTTAAAAATAAAGTGGCAAGGGTACCAACTTTGGAGGACCATAACTCCTAAACCACAAGGCCATTTTTTCTCATCCAAAGATGGATTTGTAGCCCTCATTATCACCTACAAAAACTTCAACTACAAGTCATTCCAATTCATTAAGGATTTTGAGTTATGGAGTGATCAAAGTGGCTGAAAAGTGAAAATGTCACTTTTTCCAACACTTAGTGAAATTTTCACTAAGTCAGATTTTGCCTCACTTTTTGCCAAATGTAGGGGGATTTTTCACTTGGAATCAAAAGAGATCAAAACCAAACTTGTTTAATCAGTTGTTGTATCATGTAAGAGCTTTCCAAAATGGCCAAGAACATTGCCAAATTCAACTTACACCATGAGATATGACATTGGCAAGTTGCCTTGCTGAAATCTGTCAAGGCAAGGCAGAATTTGCAACTTTGGTCGATTTGCCAAAATCAGCCAAATTCAATTGCTCCTATCCAATTGGACACCTCAAAGGATTGAATCTATAGGGGACAATCACTGAGCCAAGCCTCCAAAGTCCATGGAACAAGAAATAGCATGTTGAACCTAGAATGGCCAAAATAGGGACAAGACTTCAAATTTGGAATGAGGCATTCAATGGAACCATCAAGGTGGCATGGACTGAGCCATTCTCATCTGAAATTAGTCAAGACTTATCCAAGACCAAGGGGACCATAGCTCTGTGCCCTAACCTCTAGTCAATGGCTAGAGGAGACTTGCATTTCCATTGGCCAACATTGAGGAGACACCTGCTGCAGTTGCCATTCACTGTGGATCCCAAAACAAACTTGCTCTACTATAAATAGAGCTCAATTGTGGTCAGTTTGAGTACACCAAAGCCATCTAACAGATGCTTTCCTCAAAATCTCTTCTTTCACTCCAATTTTGCCTTCTAAGGCAAGTCACTATCGGGTTTTGAGTTTGAGAGCAATTCCAATCAAACCAATCACTCACACACCTCACATACATCACATATGAGCTGATCAAACACTTAGATTACTTCTGAAACATCAATTTCGCAAAATCACCAGCTGGTTGCTCAAGGTTTTAATCAAAGTGCAGCTGAGGTACCACAAAATGATCCAGCTAATTTCAATCAAGTCCAACCATCCAAACACAATCCATAGGGTGTAGGGAAGCTGTTCAGATCATCACAACTCATCTGTAACACCTCCAAATCAAAAATCACATTGCACTTGCTGTCACAGCTTGGAGGTAAGCACATGCTTGGTCATCTCTCAATCTATGCATATTTCCTCGCACAATAATTTGGCCATATGTTCATAATCATGCATGGAATGTTTTCCCTCAATTAATTGCATTGTTTGAATCGTGTATCAAAAATCCTAGCCTTCATGCAGAAATTAGGGTTCTTGAGGTCTCTTCGTGATTTCTTGTTGTATGGTTAATTTAAATGAAATTAAAGTACATAGACATGATCGTGAGGTTGAGACGAGCATAATGATATGTGGATTGCATGATATGATTACGTATTCATGGAGATTGGATAGAAAATGCAAATCTGAGAAACCAAGAACACGCGCGTGTTCTTCAGCTTGTTCTTGGCGCCATTTTTAGAAATTCAAATATTTGAATTTTGTGATTTTGTTTAATTGATTCAAAAATTAATTTCTCTCTGAGTTTTAATGATTTTGAGTTGATTCTTTTTTTAATAATTCACAAAAATGTTAAAATATTTTATTTTATCAAAAAGTCCCAAAAATATTATTTATTTCATATAATTGATATTTTTGTAAAGAATTAATATTTTGATTGTTTTTGGCATTTTAAATATTTTTTCTACATTGATTTTGCAACTTTTAATGCTTTCTAATTATTTTGTAGGTCAATACTTAATTTTTGAAGCATTAATCCAAGATCACAATTTGTTTTCCATGTGTTAAACAATTTTTGATCATTTTAATTGAATTTTTATTCAATTAAATACATTTTGAAAACAAATTAGGGTTTTGGATTAATTCAACCCTCATAAATCATTTTCAAAACACTTTGGGCCTCTATTAGAGTGTAAGACCCATCCCCCCTTGTACAAAAACTTTTTGGGCCTCACTCATTGTATAAGTCCCTCTGTACAAGTAAACGGCGCGATCATCGCCCGTTTAAAATAAAAAAAATCATCTGGGCCTCACCTTGAGCTATAAAACCCGTTCAAAACACTTTGGGCCTCTATTAGAGTGTAAGACCCAATCCCCCTTTTAACCAAAACATCTTGGGCCTCACTTATTGTATAAGTCCCTCTGCGTTAAAAGAAAACCTCGGCGCGATCGCCATTTTTAAACGAAAAATCATTTGGGCCTACCCTCGTGTTATAAGCCCCACTCTTTTTTTTTCTTTAAACCTTTTTGGGCCTCTTGAGAGAGTGTAAGACCCATCCCTTTGTACAGAAAACCATTTTGGGCCCCAGTCACTTGTATAAGTCCCGCTGTACAAAGTCAAACAATGCGCTCACTGATAAAAGCCTGGGCCTCTCCTTGAGCTGTAAGCCCTAAATCCTTCTTTTTCAAAGCACTTTCTCCTTTGATTTTGAATATACTGTTGTTTTCAATCTTTCTTTGTTGAACAACTAACCAAACAGCATGGAAGCACTACAACCGAGTAAGTGGTTATTGCTTTCGTTTACTGCTTTCATATTATAAACTGTATTGTGGGGCTGCTCACTGTAAGTCTCCTTTCATAAACTCATATCTACTGTGTAATAATAGTATAGATATTTCGAGTTTCCCCGGCAACTACGTCTAGAACTAGGTGACGCCGTTTCATTTATTCGTAGAAATAGATGCCTAGATCCCCAATAGGAGCACCAGATACAATCTTCTCTTCGGCTGTCCTCCTTAGGAATCGTCAAGAAGCTCTACTCCCCAAGATGAATGTATTCTCCGTGAATGGCATCTTTGAGTTTCTTCCAAATTCTCGAACTTTCCTGACTTGATCTATTCCTTGTGGATAGCTTGCCTTGAATGTCTCGGGGTTTGGGTACCCACTACGGTCATAATCTTGGACCTTAACTAAGGAACCCTCTTTAAAAGCTAAAAGTCGCTGGATAGTAAACCTCGCACGTTTACCAGTGGTTTTTATCTTTAAAAGAGTTGTCTCTCCTAATGGAAAGGAGATGATAGACCCACGGGCTTCTTAAAAGCATCGGCCTCCTCTTGGGCATTGTTCAAGGACCCACAGGCTTCCTAAAAGCAACCCCGCCTCCTCTTGGGCATTATTCAAGGACCCTACGGCTTCTTAGAAGTATTCACAGCCTCCTCTTAGGCTTCGTATAATGATCTCTTCCTCCGGGAATGATAGCCTCCTCTTGGGCTTCGTACAAGGACCCGTCGGCTTCTTAAAAGTTTCCAGCCTCCTCTTGGGCTTCGTACAAATTGTCCCGACGACCTCCTAGAGGTATAGGAACAGAACCTAGTCATCCTCATAGAACAGTCCTTTCATAGAGTCTACTACTATTTCTCAAAGCATAGTACAAAAGATAAAACTCTAGACTTGGACAGTCTAACTTTCTTGAGTCTCAAAGGCATTCTCAAGTGACCCCTTCGTTAAATAGGAAGGAAACCCGCAGACTCGGACAGTCTCAATACCCTTTGGATTTCCAGTTTCCCCAAAGAAAAGGAAACAACCCCGATCCTCAGATCTAACCCATGAGTACAGTGATGCTCATATAAGAACTGATTTTCTCTTTCAAAATCAGTATGCTGGACCTGTCACTTAACTGACACAGTAACCTTAGCCTCCTCTTGGGCTTTGTACAATGATTCTCCCCAACGGAGTCAAAACAACGTTTTAGCCTCTCTCTCGGGCTTCGTACGAGACACATAAAGACTCCCTCGTTGAGTCAAATAAACAATAGCCTCCATCTCGGGCTTCGTACACAAAGACTCCCTCGTTGAGTCAAACAAAAACTTTTAGCCTCTCTCTCGGGCTTTGTACGGGACACAAAATAGCCTCCTTTTAGGCTTTGTTTAAGAAAACCACTGGTTGATCCAATCAACCTTTTAGCATCAAAACTGTGCCTCGTTCACAGTACACAAACATCAACAACTCCTTTCCCTTCATCTAATCGCTGTAAGCAGCAAGCCTCTGGATCATCTACATCCATGCCACTGTCCTTCTTTTAGCATGAGGAATTCCTAAGGAAAGATGGTGTTACTCTACACTGAGTTAAAGTCTTCTCCTTCAGGTTAAAACCCTTTCTTCGGAAATTATGGCATTGCTCGGATCCGCGTATCCCAGTTAAAGTAATTCTCCTTCTCCCTTCTTTAGAGATGACAAATTCTCTCTAAAGCCGAGGTCTTTCAGCTTCACGTCTTGGGCTTTGAACAAGACTCAAATAGACCTTTCAGCTTTACGTCTTGGGCTTTGAACAAGACACAAATAGACCTTTCAGCTTCATATCTTAGGCTTTGAACAAGATACAAACCACCTTTCGCTTCACGTCTTGGGCTTTGAACAAGACACCAAAACACCCATTTCCTCCCATAGAATAGGAGGAACTATGAACGCTCTGATTTCCCTGTTTCGGTAAACGGGAATACGTAGGCATAAGATTGAAAGAAAAGATCTTAGCGAGCGCAATCAACAAAAAAACCAAATCCCATATCTCCATCAATCAAAAAGCAGTAATTCAAAAGCATCAGTCCTAACATCCTAATCCTTGTTCCCTGCTAGAAAGTCCTAGAAAGAAAGAAAACAGTATTGGCGAAAATACAAATAACCAGTACAAGGCCCCCCACATTGATGGCATTCGTAACCTAACAGACCGCTGTTTAAACTCAGTATGCAAGCAAGGTTAATTGGAGACATCTATTTCCCTTCCTTATTCAGCTCACAATAGGATAAAAAATGAATCGACCTGTAGTTTAAGCTCAACCGCAGATAGCGACCAGCGCTTAAGAACCGCGTCCAAAATCGCTCGCTACACAATGCATTCAATGGATGCATCAAGGTGGCATGAACTGAGGCAAACTTAACTGAATGAGTCAAGCCTTATCTCTGAACCAAAAGACCATAGGCATGTGCTCTAACCTCAAGTCAATGGTTAGAGGAAATTTGAGATTCCATTTTATCCACATTGGCCACAGACCTGCTGCAGTTGTCACGCACTATTGCTGCCAAAACAAACTTGACACACTACAAATAGAGCTTATATATGATCAGTTTGAGTACACCAAAGCACCCAAACTGATGCTTTCCTCAAAATCTCTTCTTCACTCCAATTTTGCCTTCTAACTCAAGTCACTATCGGATTTTGAGATTCAGAGTGATTCCAACCAAACCAATCACACACACACACCCCTCATAAACATCATGTATGAGTGATCCATAACACAAAATCACATCTGGAACATCAAATTCCCAAAATCACCAGCCAATTACTCAAGTTCTTGACATAGTTGCAGTTGAGGTACCACAACGAGTTCCAGCTCATTTCAATCCACTCCAAACATTCAAACACACTCCTTGGCACCTAAGGAAGCTGTCCAGATCATTGGAACCAAGCTGCAACACCTCCATCATCAAACTCAATCACCAGCTGCAAGAGGTAGGCCTGAACCCTTCAAACTCTATGATCCATGCATCATGAATGAATTTTTGAGTTACCATCTTGTTTATGCATGTATGTAGAGTAATAACCCTCAATCAATTGCCATGAATCCATCGTGTATAGAATTTCATTGTGTTCATGCTGAAATTAGGGTTCTTGAGGTTTTCTGTTGATTTCTTCCTCCATACTTAATATAAATGCAATTAATCTATATGGTTGTGATCCTTGTTCAAAAACGAACAAGATTGGTACTTGAATCGTGCAAAACTATTGAGAAATCATGGAGAAAAGTGGGAAAACGTAAATCTGGAAAAACAGGGGACGCGGGCAAGAACCAAGTGTTCTTGGCGCCATAATTCAAAATTTTGAATTTTAGTTTTTTTGTTTAATTGATTCAAAAATTAATTTCTCTCTGAATATTTATGTTTTTGAACTGATTCTTTTTCTCAAAATTCACAAAAATGTTCAAATATTTTATTTTACAAAAAACTCCAATTTATATATTTTTTTTAATATAGTTAGAATTTTTGTAATTAAATTCATTTTATTTGTTTTTGAACATTTTTAAATGAAATTCCCACTTTGATCTTTCAAAACCAATTGAATTTCAAACTTTCATGTAATTAAACATGATTTTTCAAAATATTTTTCAAAGTGTACAACTTGTTTTTGAATATATTTGGTATTTTATATCATTTTTTTCATTTATTTTCATTTGAAAAATGACATTTTAATTTAAAATTAGGGTTTCCTCTCGATTTTAAATTTTCAAACTTTGGGCCTCTAATAGAGTGTAAGTCCCAACCCTTTTTATAAATATAAAACCTTTTTGGGCCTCAGTTGTTGTATAAGTCCCAATACATTTTCAAAAATCTCGGTGCGATCGCCGTTTCAAAACATTTTCATCTGGGCCTACCCTCGTGTTGTAATTCCCATTTCTTTTCTTTTAAACAACTTCGGGCCTCTAATAGAATGTAACACCCATTCCTTGTAAATAAAACCTTTTTGGGCCTCAGTCATTGTATAAGTCCCACTGTGTTTTCAAAATCTCGGTGCGATCGTCGCTTTCCGAAACAAAATCATCTGGGCCTCTCCTTGAGTTGTAAGCCCTATTTATTTTCTTTTTCAAACACTTTTGGGCATCTAATAGAGTGTAAGACCCAATCCTCTTTTGCACATAAATGATTTGGGCCTCACACATTGTATAAGTCCCGATACAATTTTCAAAACAACGGTGCGACCACTGTTATTTCTGGGCCTCTCCTCGAGTTGTAAGCCCCATCTCTTGTACAAAAATAAACTTTTGGGCCTCTAATAGAGTGTAAGACCCAAACTCTTTGTAAAATATAATAACTTGGGCCTCAGACATTGTATAAGTCCTAATACCATTTTCAGATCAATGGTACGACTACTGTTTTTCATCTGGGTCTCTCCTTGAGTATAAGCCCCAATCTTCTTTTCAAAAACAACTTCCTTTTGATTTAGGTTCAAATTCATAGTTGTTATCAAAACTTTCTTTAATTTCTTGAACAACTAACCATACAGCTGTTATAATGGAAGCTTGCTCACCTGTAAGTTTTAAATAGCTTTCTTGTACACACACACACACACACACACACACACACATATATATATATATATATATATATATATATTTGTGTGTGTGCTGGAAGCTTGCTCACCTGTAAGTCCTCCTACCCTCTTTTTACATATTTGTCTATATATATCTGTATATATATGCCTGTATATTATCTACTTAGAGTTTTCCCAGGCAATTAGGTCTCGAACTAGATAAAGCCAGTGGTCACTCTTTCAACACAGTCAAAACTAGTTCCCCAAAGGAAATCCAGATACAGTCTTGCCTTCTCTTGGGATTAAACAATATGGAACAAAGAGAAAGGCATTATTCCCGGTGAAACTTTTCTCAGACTGTCACTATTAGAAATTGTCAAAGAGATTCAGTTCCCCTAGAGAGGATTAATTCCCGGTGAAACCTCTCTTGAATTTCTTCAAACCCTAGAACTGTTCATTAAAGAAAAGATTATTCTCGGTGAAACTTTTCTTGAACTCTTCTTAAGTTTGGACCCACAGGCTTCCTAAAAGCATCCCCGCCTCCTCTTGGGCTTTGTACAAGGACCCTCCGGCTTCTTAGAAGTTCTCATGCCTTCTCTTGGGCTTAATACAAGGACCCTGAAGATCTCTTAAAGGTATAAGATAGAACTTAGTCATCCTTTGTTAGAGCAGTCTTTCTAAAGAGTGAAAACCTCAGACCAATTTAAGGGTTGATTCTCATCCCTTAAAGTACCAGCCTCCTCTTGGGCATCATACAAAGATAAAAAAAATTTATACCAATAGACTTGGACAGTCTAATCTCCTCTTGGATCTCAAAGACATTCTCAAGTTCCCTACAAACATGGGAAAAACACTGGTCATTTAATCAATCTCCAGTAGAGTTAAAACCTCTGTAGGTTCAAAAACTTAAAATTTCTTCCAAATTTCCCCAGCTAGGGTCAAATCACTACCAATAAACCTTTATTAGAACCTCAAGGCATCTGATATCTCAACTCTTCTGTAAATCCTCAGTAAGAGTTGATTCTCCATTTTAGACCTGCCTTTGGATCTCAATAATCCTCAAGAGAAGTCAGCCTCCTCTTAGACTTTGTATAATGATTTTCCTCAGCAGTTAATCTTAAAAGCACTCTCTTGTTGAGCCACCCCCCATAAGCACTCTCTTGTTGAGTCATTCTCTTCAGCCTCAATCTTGGGCTTTGTACAAGACACCATACAAACACTCTCTTGTTGAGTCATTTGTCTCTTTTTTGCCTCAATCTTGGGATTTGTACAAGACATATATAAACTTATTCCAGAAAGGTCAAAATCTTCATAACCTTCTCTTAAGCTCTGGATAAATATCTTCCTAGCGGAGTCAATTCCTCTCAGCCTTCTTTTAGGATTTGGGAGTTAATCTCCTTAAGCAGAGTTAATTCCTCTTAGCCTCCTCTTAGTCTTTTTATAATGATTTTCCTAAGTAGAGTTAGACTCAATCTTGGGCGCTGTACAAAACAAATCATACTCTCCAGCCGAGTCAATCCCACTTTAGCTACAATCTTGGGCTTTGTACAAGACATATAAAACCTCTCACCAGTAGAGTCAGTTTCCCCTTTAGCCTCAATCTTGGGCTTTGTACAAGACGCATACAAGTATTCCCCAGTGGAATCAAAAAACCTTTTTAGCCTCAATCTTGGGCTTTGTACAAGACAAATAAAATATTTCCCCAGAAAAGTCAACTTTTAGCCTCCTCTTAAGCTTTATATAAAGATATCCCCAAAGAGTCAATTCTCTTTTCATCCTCAATCTTGGGCTTTGTACAAGACAGATAAACACTCTCTTGTTGAGTCAGTCTTTCCTAGCCTCCTCTTAGGCTTTGTATAAGGACTCCACCAGTGGAGTCAATCTATCTCTTAGCTTCAACCTTGGGCTTTAATCAAGGCACACACAAAAACCAAAATCCCCTCAGAGGAAATCAAAATCTCTCTGTAAGAAGATTTCTCTGTATATCACAACATCAAAACAGAAAATTCAAAATAAACCTCAATCCCAGATAACTGCTATAAGTGGCAAACTTGTTAATTCAAACATCTGAGTTGTAGTCCATCTCTTATCCTGGTCAACTTCCTCTTTCATCTAATTGCTGTAAGCGGCAAGCCCCTGGATTATTTACATCCACGCCACTATCCCTCTCTTAGCATGAAAGATCCCTAAGGAAAAATGGCATTGCTAAACACTGAGTTAAAGTTTTCTCCTTCAGGACAACACCCCTATAAAGGAAATTATGGCATTACTGGATTCACATATCCCAGTTAAAGTAATTCTCCTTTATAAACAGTCACCCAACAGTTGTGATAAACAGACGAGATGTCTCCCTTTAGAGATGACAAATTCTCTCTCAGCCAAACCTTTTAGCTTCATTCTTGGGCTTTGAACAAGACACAAATACTCAACCTTTTTAGCTTCAATCTTGGGCTTTGAACAAGACACCAAATCATCTTTCCTCCCATAGAATAGGAGGAACTACGATTGCTCTGATTTCCCTGTTTCTTTAAATGGGAATACGTAGGCATAAGATTGTGATATCTTAGCGAGCATACCAATCAAAAACTTTAGGTCCAGTACCTTCACACTAAACGAAACTTTAGGTATAGTACCTTACCAAAAACATTAAAAAAACCCAAAATCAACAAAAACTCTCTTTCTCAAACACTCCCAACGGAGAAAGTTTCCCAACCCACAACAGACAAACACCAGTAAGTAGAAAGCAGTAAGTATAATTGCTAACGACCTGTGGATAACCACATATAGGATGGGTAACTGATAATTCCCCATTGTATAACCTGACCCCGAACTCCACGAATCTCTTAGCGTTTGTTCAGTTAAACATTCGCGTGCAAGGTTAGTTTTAGATAGCTTCCCTTTCAGCTTCACGGGATAAATAAGAAATCAGAAAGTAGCACCCCACTCCCTACCATTGTGGTGAGGAGAAACCCATGGCGATAAGGTGGTCGCGTCACCGACAAAAATCGCACGCTACACATACTATCCCTTTTAATGAACTCTGAGGCTTACAGGGAAGCTCTACAAAAGGTCCTGGAGCAAGCTTTTGTAAACCATGACGTAACGGTGGGTCAATTTGGCAATATTATTGCTAACATTACCATTTGCAATAAATTGAGCTTCTGTGATGAAGATCTCCCAAAAGAGGGGGGAAATCACATTATGGCACTAAACATCTCAGTCAACTGCATGAATGACGCCTTTCCAAGTGTATTAGTGGACACTGGTTCATCACTAAATGTAATGCCAAAATCAACTCCTACAAGGTTAGCATTTCAAGGCGCTCCTATATAGGGCAGCAAAATTGTCGTCAAAGCCTTTGATGGATCCAAGAAGATAGTTATTGGTGAAGTTGATCTCCCCATAACTATTGGCCCCCATACATTTCAAGTTACCTTCAAAGTGATGGATATCCAAGCAGCATACAGTTGTTTGTTAGGTCATCCCTGGATCCATAAGGCAAGAGCAGTCACTTTAACGCTAAATCAAAAGCTGAAGTTTGTGAAAAATAACATGCTGGTTACTGTGTGCTGCGAACGGGATTTGGTTGTAAGCAATCTGTCATTATTTTCTTACTTTGAACCCAAAGAGGTTATTGGAACTCAGTTCCAGGCACTTTCTATAAGTAGCAAAGATTGTAAAGGGGCATCCATTTCCTCTTACAAAGACGTTGTTCAAGTAGTGGAAAATGGTACCACTAAAGGGTGGGGACATGTTGTGATTCCTACCGATAACTAGACCAGGGGAGGCCTCGATTTTTCTCCAGTATTCACTAAAGCTGCAAGAAATAATGAAGGCATCCCTCCCATTCAAAATATTTTCTGCAGTGGAGGCTTTATCCATCATATCCCTTAAGAGGTCGACGCCATTAACAGAGAAGACCCTGAAGACGGACTCTTAGATCCTGAAGAAGAATGGAAGTTCTACCTTAACGATTCTGAGTACATATCGCAAGAAGAGGAGTATACTCCATTATCCCTTCCTCAGGAGTAATTCGAGGATGTATTTGAGTCAAATGATGAGATGGATATAGAGGGTTGCAACACTGAGAGCTGTCCTACTTCCCTTAGTTCACCAGAAATGGGTACGGTTATGGAAGATAATTTTTGCTACTCTGAGGATGATTCAGATATTCTTCCAGAGGTCTGGAATCCCTACCTAGAAACTCCTGGGTACGATAGTCATCCAGAAGATGCCTAAATACTTGTCTATACTCCTCATCCCATCGAGAAAGCAGCCGAGGATCACCTTTTTGACAAATTTGCAAAGATTGCTGAAAGAGATTTTATTCATTATACTATGCCAGAAGTGAATGTCATAACTGAAAATGATTCTGAAAAGGATTTGTCGACTTACATGGCACCTCCTAAAGTTCTATAAAAGCTGCCCAATTATCTTTGGTGTATACCTCACAAGTTTATGCGAACCACTACAGTTCTTACTAAGCCACCGGCCAAAGAAAAGCCCGAGAAAGTGAAAAAAAATTCCAAATACAAAACTGCATCTTGTGATCTCAATATATGTTAGTGGGAACCTTATTCAGAAGACCCCGAATACATGTCTTCAGAGGACGCACATGTACCATTCCATATCCCGCGATCCGTCAAAAAGACGATTGAAGACCTCTTTTTTTATGTATCTGCAAAGATTTAAAATTCCATTAAAGCGACTCCACCAGAAGTCAGCACCATCATCGAAGACAGTCCTGAAAGGGATTCACAAGACTTTGTGACACATGGAAAAGTTTATCAAAATTGGATAGCTGTTTATGTTCCAAATGTTGTCCATATCTCTAAGTAAATATTTTATCTTTGTTTTTGTCCTCTCGCTCTGCCCAAAGCAAGAGATGTTTTTAGGGTCCCTTTTAAAATATTTCCTTATTATGCTTTTATTTCAAGAAATAATTTATCAATAATAAAGATGTTGTTTTCAATTCCATGATATTGTTTTTACTTTTCATCTTTTTCAGAAAATGGTAATAAAAACAAAAACAAAACAAAAAATGATAAGCACTTTAAATGTTTTCTCGCCACTGCATTTATCTGTTTTCTAAAATCCAGCAATAAATCATATGTGCAGATTAAACATCAAAAAACCCATTGAGAAACATAACCTTATGCCATCTCCCAACTTTGAGTTCTCAGTATTCGAAGTTGGGGATGAAGAAGAGGAAGAAATTTCGGATGAAATTTCCTGACTTCTTAAGCAAGAAGAAGCCTCTATTCAGCCGTACAAAGAACCGATAGAGGTGATCAACCTCGGTTCTGAAGAAAACAAAAAAGAGGTCAAGATTGGGGTACTTCTTAGTCCAGCTGTTAAAATAAAAATGGAGGAACTTCTCAAAGAATTCCCAGATGTGTTTGCTTGGTCTTACCAAGACATGCCAGGATTGGACACCGATATTATGGAGCACCACTTACCGTTGAAGCCAGAATGTCCGCCAATCAAGAAAAAATTAAGAAGAACTCGTTGTAGCGAGTAATTTTTGTCGGTGACGCGACCACCTTATCGCTGAAGTTTGGGTTTTCCTCCTCAAGGAGAAAGGGTGCTACTTTCTGATTTCTTATTTATCCCATGAAGCTGGAAAGGAAAGGGAAGGTATCTAAAACTAACCTTGCATGCGAATGTTTAACTGAACAAATGCTTTAAGAGATTCGGGGAGTCGGGGTCAGGTTATACAATGGGTAGTTGTCAATTATCCATCCTATATGTGGTTATCCACATGATATTAGCTTTAGGTTTCGCTTTGTAATTGATAGTGTTTATCTGGTAATGGGTTGAGAAAGTTTCTTGGGAAGTATGAGTGAGTGAGTGAGATTTGTTTTCTGTGGAAAATGATGATGATGATGGCTTAAGGTATGAAACCTAAGGTTTTGATTGATATGAAGGTACATGACCTAGAGTTTTGATTGGTATGCTCGCTAAGATTTCGCAATCTTATGCCTACGTATTCCCGTTTAAACGAAACAGGGAAATCAGAGTAATCATAGTTCCTCCTATTCTAAGGGAGGAAAAATTACATTTTGGTGTCTTGTTCAAAGACCAAGATTGAAGCTAAAAGGATATTTGTGTCTTGTTCAAAGCCCAAGATTGAAGCTAAGAGGTTTGACTGAGAGAGAACTTGTCATCTCTAAAGAGGGATTGTTGATTTTTGTGTGCCTTGATCAAAGCACAAGGTTTATGCTAAAAGGTTAATTTATTTGGCTAGGGGATTTCTTTATACAAAGCCTAAGAGGAGGCTGGATAAGACCGACTCAACAAGAGAGTGTTTTATCTGTCTTGTACAAAGCCCAAGATTGAGGCTAAAAAGAGACTGACTCTTTGGGGATATCGTTATATAAAGCCTAAGAGGAGGCTAAAAAAGGGTTTTGACTCCGCCGGGGAGTTTTGTATGTGTCTTGTACAAAGCCCAAGATAGAGGCTGAAATGAATTTGACTCTTGTTGGAGAGTATTATCTGTTTTGTACAAAGCCCAAGATTGAGGCTAAAACGGGAAATTTAACTAACTCTGGTGAGGATGTGTCTTGTACAAAGCCCAAGATTGAGGCTGCAATGAGTTTGACTCTGCTTAGGGACATTATTCTTCAAATCCTAAATGAAGGCTGGGAGAAAATGACTCGGCTGGGGAAGGTATCTGTCCCCAACTCAAGAGAGATAAATTTATGTCTTGTACAAAGCCCAAGATTGTGGCTGAACAGGCTGGAGAACTTGAGAGGAGGCTAGCTCCTACTAAGGGGGAGATCTTTATACCAAGCTTTGGATAAAGATCGAATCAACAAGAGAGTATTTTTATCTGTCTTGTACAAAGCCCAAGATTGAGGCTAAAAGGGTTGACTCAACAAGAGAGTACTGAAAGGTGATTGACTCAACAAGAGAGTCTGAAAAGGTGATTGACTCAACAAGAGAGTCTGAAAAGGTGATTGACTCAACAAGAGACTCTTTTATACTCAACAAGAGAGTGATTTGATGTCTCGTACGAAGCCCGAGATTGAGGCAAAAGAGGTATTGACTCAACAAGAGAGTCTGAAAAGGTTAGCTCCGCTGGGGAGAATCATTTATACAAAGTCCAAGAGGAGGCTGACTTCGCTTTGGAAGGATCATTATACAAAGCCTAAGAGGGGGCTAGCTTTCCACTAAGGAAAGGTCCTTATACAAAGCCTAAGAGGAGGCTATCTTTTGCTGGGGATAATTGAGATCCCGAGGCAGGTCCAAATGGGGAATCAACTCTTGCTGAGAGTTACAGAAGAGTTGAGATGTCAAATACCCTGAGGTTATGATTTGAGATAGTGTTGACCCTGGTCGGGGAACTCTCATGAGAGAGACTGGGTTTCTGCTGGAGATCGATCCAAAATGCCTGGGGTTTCTTCCTATGGTTGTAAGGGACTTCAGAATGTCTTTGAGACTCAAGGGGATTAGACTGTCCAAGTCTACTGGTGTGGGAAAGTTTTATCTTTTGTATGATGCCTCCAAGAGGAGGCAAAGGTACTAAGGGATGAGAATCAACCCTAAAGTGGCCTGAGGTCTGACACTGGGAAGACTGCTCTAGCAAAGGATGACTAAGTTCTGTCTTATACCTTTAAGAGGTCGTCAGGGTCCTTTTATTAAGCCCAAGAAAAGGCATGAGAACTTCTAAGAAGCCGAAGGGTCCTTGTAAAACGCCCAAGAGGAGGCGGGGATACTTTTAGGAAGTCAGTGGGTCCCCAAACCAAGAGAAGTTCAAGAAATGCAATTAACAGAGAAGAGATCATTCTAGGAAAGTTCGAGGGTTTGGAAGAAACTCAAGAGATGCTATTCACAGAGAATAGATCAACTCCGGGGGGTAGACTTTCTTTGACAATTTCTAACGGTGACAGTCTGAGAAAAGGTTCACCGAGAATACTGCCTTTCTCTTTGTTCCATATTGTTTAACCCCAAGAGAAGGGAAAGACTGTATCTGGAAATCCTATGGGGATCTAGTTTTGTTTGTATTTAAGAGTGACCAACATGGCTTTACCTAGTTCTAGACCTAGTTGTCGGGGAAAACTCTAAATAACTATACTAGTATATATACAGTTGATATATGACAAGTATTTTAAAAGGTATGAAAGAAGAATACCCATGCGCAGCTTCCCACAATACAGTTATATATACCTGACGTGTATTTAAAAGAATGAAAGAAGACTAACCATGTGCAGCTTCCCACAATACAGTTATATATATCTGACGTGTATTTAAAAGAATGAAAGAAGACTAACTATGTGCAGCTTCCTACAATACAGTTATATATATCTGACGTGTATTTAAAAGAATGAAAGAAGACTAACCATGCGCGGCTTCCCACAATACAGTAATATATATTTAAGCGAGTAAAGGAAAGATGTTTAAAACTTACAGGTGAGCGAGCTTCCATGCTGTATTGTTAGTTGTTCAGAGAAATTAAAGAAAGTTTTGACAACAACTGTATATTTGAACCTAATTCAAAATGGAGTTGTTTGTGAAAAATTGTTGGGGCTTATACTTAAGGAGAGGCCCAAGGTTTGAACAGTGATTGTACTGCTGTTTTGAATATCGTACCGGGACTTATACAACGACTGAGGCCCAAAAAGTTTTGGTAAAAAGGGGATTGGGTCTTACACTCCATTAGAGGCCCAAAGGTGTTTTTAAGAAAAGAAATGGGACTTATAGCTCGAGGAGAGGCCCAAGGTTATTTTCTGTTTGAAAATGGTGATCGCGCCGAGGTTTGAAAACACAGTGGGTCTTATACGATGACCGAGGCCCTAAAAGTTTTGGTTTCCAAAAGGGGTTGGGTCTTACACTCTATTATAGGCCCAAAGATTATTTAAAGAGAAGAAATGAGACTTACAACACGAGGGTAGGCCCAGATGATTTTCTGTATGAAAATGGCGATCGCGCCGAGATTTTTTTAACGCAGAGGGACTTATACAATATCTGAGGCCTAAATGGTTTTGTATTTTCAAAGGGTTGGGTCTTACACTCTCTCAAGAGGCCCATGAGTGTTTGGAAAAGATTTGTTAGGGTGAAAAATTAAAGAAACCCTAATTTCATTTTCTTTTAAAAGTAATCCTTTTAATAAAATGAATAAAAATGACAAAAATACCAAATAAGTCTAAATAAACTACTTGTGATTTTTGGTTAAGGTTTGAAAAATAAGGTTTTAATCACAGGATGATTTAGAACTCATTTGATTTTGATTTTCAAGATGAATATTCATTTTTAAAAGGTTTAAAAATAATAAAAATGAATTTATTTACAAAAATACCAACTATATTAAATAAATAATATAAATCTGATTTTTTTGTGGAATAAAATATTTCAACATTTTTGTGATTTTTTGCAAAAAGAACCAATAAAAAATAATTAAAATTGAGAGAGTTATTAATTTTCCAAATCATTTAAAAATAACATGAAAAATAATAAAAAGTGGAAAAAGTGATAAAAGAGAGGATCTGGGGCGAGGGGGATTCGAACCCCAGACCTCTAGGGTGTAGTGCGCGCCCTCTACCACTGGGGTTGTGATACATCCGTGTATCAAAACCACCCCATGAATATATGAGGCAAGCCTTGTTTTTGGCCTGGCCAAGGTAAGGCAAGGCAAGGTTTTGGCCAAAAACGTGAAGCTTGTAACTTTCTCATTTCTCCAAAGATTGGGACAAAATTTAGGTCTATCCTGCCTAGAATTTCACAAGGAATCCAATGGTGGTGGTGGTTTTTTCAGATGAGGCTCCTATTTCAAAACCCGATGGTGTTCTTGAAATAGGCCTAAAATTGTATTTTCTATGCTACCTCATGTTACAGGCATGAATTACATGATGAATTGGTTCAAACACAACATATATAACATGTATGAGATGTGCATGATCAGTGGACTTCAAAGCAAGGCATATTTCTAAGAGTTCAAGTTGTGATGCTTACCTCTTTAGGAGCTTTTTGGGCTATCTGCCAAGTTTCTTGTGCCAGAAGTAATTTGATGTTTTAGACACTCTCAATTGATCCCTTAGAAGCTTTTAGAATGGTTGGAACCAGCTGAATCCTCAGGAACAAGTTTGAGCTCTTTCTTGCAAAAAGGGTAAAAGTGACCAATATGGCAACTCTCTCAAATGGTGTTCCAGATGTGGGGAACCATTTGGGACAGTTCAAGGATGATATTTGGAGTGTGTTTGAGGTTTTATCTGGTTTTGAAAGTGACTGAATCAAGACATGGCTTGAAAAATGCAAAAAAGTCTAATTTTGAGGTTTTGAGAGGGGACTTTGTGATTTTGGTGTTATAGGTCACTTATGAGAGTTTGGACAGCTTAGATATGACATATTGGATGTGTTTGGATCATGAGCTGTGATGGAAATGCTCTCTAACTCACAAACTCAGAGTTACCATGCAAAAGAAGGCATTTTTGCCTAGAGAAAGAGATTTTGAGGAAAGCAAGTGTTGTAGTGCTTTGGTGTACTTAAACTGAGCACAAATGAGCTCTATTTATAGTAGAGCAAGTTTGTTTTGCAAGCAATAGTGAATGGTGGCTGCAGCAAGCCTTTGGCCAATTGGATCATTTTGGAATCTCAAGTCTCCTCTAGCCATTGACTAGAGGTTAGAGCACAAGCCTATGGTTCTTTGGTTCAGAGTTTATCCTTGACTCATTCAGTTGGAATAGGCTCAGTTCATGCCACCTTGGTGCATCTATTGAATGCTTGGAAACAAAATTGGAGTCTTGGCCTCTTTTAGGCTTTTTAGCGTTTGGCATGCTACTTGGGGAATCTTGGACTTGGGAGGCTGATGAATCAGTGCTTGTCCCTTGGTTGTTCCCCCTTGAGGTGTGAGGATGGATAGGCATGCTTGGAATTGCACAATTTGAGCAAATCGAGCCTTTATGCACAAATCTGCCTTGCCAAGATAGTTTGCAGCAAGGCATGTTGCAGCTGTCAGAACTCCTAGCTCAGGTGGAGTTTGATGGAGTTCTTGGACATTTTGGAAAGCCCTTATGTGACACAACACATGTGTGATAATAGTTTGTCTTTAAACTTTTTGGATCCAAGTGAAAAATGCCCCTACATTTTGAAAAAAAGCAACACAGATTCTGACTTAGTGAAAATTTCACTAAGTGTTGGAAAAAGTGACATTTCATGTTTTCAGCCATTTTGATCACTCCATAACTAAAAATCCATGAAGAATTGGAATGAGGTGTAGTTTAAACTTTTAAAGTATGCCATGAGAGCTACAAATCCATCTTTGTACCATCCAAAATGGTTTCTTGTATCTCAAGTTATGATCCTTGGAAGTTGGTACCCTAGCCAATTGGTTCCATAACTTAGAAAAATTCTAAGTTTTTATGGTTACCCCTTTTACAAGTTATCCCACTTTCTTTGATTTTTTTTATGAATGATGATTCAAATCACATATTAACATTGTTTTAGGGTTAAAGAACCATAATTATGAAAAATCTCAAAAAGTCAAACTTTGACTTTTGTGCACAGTTGACTTTTTATCAGATGAATTCCAAACTGTGCGATCCTTTGTGAAATCAAGTCCTTGACCTAAATCAAACTTGATTGACATGTTCCATAGGTACTATAGGGTGTATTAAATCATGTCACAAGGTTTGGGAGCATGCCCAGGTCAAAAGTGAAAGGTTCAGTTGACGTTTTCCCCGAAACCCTAATTGTGGCCCAGATGAAATTGAAACTTGTGAGTTAAGCTTCTTGGATCAATCCATTGTTGCAAATGGATCAATGTAGTTTATTGGAGACCGTCAAATCATATCTTGAGGTCTTGGCTCACGTTTTGTCCCAAAAGTCAACTTAGGGGTGAATTAGGTCAAGAAACCCTAATTCCTGATTTTTTTTTTGTGAATGCATCCGCTGAGGTAAAATTGACTTGATGATTGGGTTTATGAGGTCCCTTAGAGTATCTAGGGTTATGCTTTGAAGCATTGGCTCATGCCCAGAGGAAAAATTCCATCCGGAGGCCTCAGTCGACCAAAACCCTAATTTGGTGACATTGGCGATCTTGAGGCTTGATCCACTTGGAATGCTGCAACTTTGTGCTTGATTCCTGTTGTGGGAGTCCTCTTGATCCTTTATGGATGTTTTAGAGGTTAGACAAGTTGAAGATCATGTCATTTCTTGATTGATCCTTTGTCCAAGAGCTCTGAGAGGGCTTGAAACCCTAATTCTTAGTTGTAGTGAATGCTCACCCATCTGTGAGGAAATTAATGAGGCATGAAGGTACATCCATATTGTGATGATGATTTGCACAATGATGGGAAATCTTAGTGGTCAAAATTTGGGGTATGACAGATGCACCTATTTAATCTTCTTGGACCCGAAGGTGTGAATGGCGAAGGTATTCGAACATTCGAGGTGCAAGATGATTAAATATCGGAATACCCAAAATTTTGACAGTGGTTATGAATGGTAGTTTACGCATTCATCTTCTTTTGCTATGCGTTGATACTTAGAAAAGGTAAAACTTCCCCTCGATCCTAGTTTCCTACCAAGGAACTAGTCTCAGTTTCTGATACAAACTTCCCCTCGATCCTGGTTTCCTACCAAGGAACTGGTCTCAGATTTCTTTTGAACTAAACCTCCCCTCGATCCTGGTTTTTAGCTAGGGAACTGGTCTCGGTTTTTGATGTAAACTTCCCCTCGATCCTGGTTTCCTACCAAGGATCTGGTCTCAGTTTTGGATATAAACTTCCCCTCGATCCCGGTTTCCTACCAAAGAACTGGTCTTAGTTTCTTTTGTCAATAAACTTTCTTGACAAGAAACGCTATTCGTAGCGGTTTTTCCTCAAACTTCTCGCCGAATTTTCCTGGGGAGATGCCATTTATGGAAAAAGTTTTGATGTCAGGCTTGCTGGGGAACCCATTGGTCTGAAATGTAGAGGTGTTCAAACTTCTCTATTGGAGACGCCATTTGTTGACTCTACTGGGAAAAAACGAGTCTCTTGAGAGACTGCTTTCTGCTTGGGGATATTACATCATACTTTTCTTCGAGAACTTCTCGGAGAAATTCCATACAATGTACCCCAATTTTGAGGTGCTGATGACTTCATTAACATTGATTTTCTGGAGAGAAAAACCACTGTGTTGCTGAGAGTCTTTAGTTGCGAGGCTCTCTCTGGGATTTTCCTTAATCTGGGAAAGCAAAGATATCATTTTCAATGGTGAAGAGTGACGTTTGTCGAATGTCTTCTTGCCTTTTAGAGGTTCAAGTTATCAAAGTGGTCAAGGACCGGACATTTCCTGACAAGGAAAGAACTGACAATTCGATTGAGAAGACCTTTATCACTTGGGAACAAGACCGACTAGAGTGATAGTGATGCAATATGAATATGAATGTAAATCAATAATGCATGATGTATGTATGTTTATGCTGACAAAACTGACACGACATACAGACTAGTGGAGGAACACGGTTGGATACTCGGCCACTGCGGGGGATGAAAAGTATCACTGGTTCAAGATAGCAATTCTGCCTTGCTTAGGAGAAAAAGTTCATGTGGGGAACAACCGTTGGTCGGGCTTAGGAGATAAGAACTCTGCCAGGGGTGTCAGATGAAACACGGTCTCTGACACAACTGATCCTTCATTTAGACGTATTGGTTTAGAAGGAGTAATTTGATTCTGCACTTTGAGGTTCGATTGCTTCTGGAGAAGCGGTCGATGTTCTTTCGATGTTCAATAGTCAAAAGAAATTGCCATCTTTATTTAAAAACAGAAAAAGTTTGACAAGTAAAACTTCATTTTTGCTTTATTTGAAGAATTGTTAATCATATTAAAATCATCATTCTGTAAGGCTAAAACAAATTAGAATTACAAACAAAAGCACTAGGGCTCAAATTTTATTGATAGGATGGAGATCAGCCAAGCGCGTGATTCCATAGAGTATTTACAAAGTTAGAAAATGGTAATTTAAGGGAAAAGGGCTACATTGAAACATAACGACCGCTATCCTTCTACCAACTTTGAATTCTGGACATCCTGAGCTTCCTTCGAAGATGACCTTGACTGAAATTTTCTGATGGCTGGCATTACTGCAAGGGAGTCGAACTGATCAGACATAGTTACTTGTCATTATCCCTAACTTTTGCCTGGATTGTACTTTGAGATTTCCAATCCATCGGGATGATTTTTTGGATTATGTCTCTAATTTTTGCCTGGACCGCCCTTTCGGGTTTTCAATCCACCGAGAAGTTTTTTTTTATTTAGGCGAAGTATTTCTTGACTACATCAACATTCGTGGGGTAGGCAAATTCCTCTCCATCCATGGTTGCGAGTTTCAAGGCACCGTCCGAGAAGGCTTTCTTGACCACATAGGGGCCGTCATAATTCGGAGTCCACTTGCCCCGGGAATCAGTGAGAAATGATTGTATCTTTTTTAGCACAAGGTCTCCTTTCCGGAAGACGCGAGGTCGGACCTTTTTGTCAAACGCCTTCTTAATCTTTTATTGATACAACTGACCATGACATTGTTCCGTTATCCGCTTTTCTTCAATCAGATTCAGTTCGTCATGCCGACTTTGACACCATTGAGCCTTTGCTAACTTAGCTTCCATCAATACTCGGATTGATGGGATCTCTACTTCTATGGGAAGCACTACCTCCATGCCATATACTAGAGAGAAAGGGGTTGCCCCTCTTGAAGTGCGGACAGATGTGCGATAACCTTGAAGAGAAAAGGGTAGCATCTCGTGCCAGTCTTTGTAGGTTACAACCATCTTTTGAACGATCTTCTTGATGTTCTTGTTGGACGCTTCTACCGCTCCGTTCATCTTGGGTCGGTAGGGAGATGAGTTATGGTGTTCGATTTTGAACTCAGCGCACAACTCTTTTATCATCTTGTTGTTCAAGTTGGATCCATTGTCGGTAATGATCTGGCTCAAAACACCATAACGGAAAATGATATTGTTTTTTATAAATCCGACCACCACTTGTCGGGTTACATTGGTGTATGAAGCTGCTTCGACCCACTTGGTGAAGTAGTCAATGGCTACTAGGATGAACCGATGTCCGTTCGAAGCCTTGGGGTTTGATCACGCCAATCATGTTAATTTCCCATATGGAAAAGGGCCATGGGGAAGAGAGAACTTTGATTTGCGTTGGTGGTACATGGATTTTGTTTGAGTATATCTGACACTTGTGACATCTCCTAATGTACTTGTAGCAATCAGATTCCATTGTCAGCCAATAGTACCCTGCTCTTAGAATTTTTCTCGCCATCGTGTGTCTGTTAGCATGAGTGCCAAAGGATCCTTCTTGAATTTCCTTTATCAGCATGTTTGCTTCTGGTCTGTCTACACATCGGAGCAAGACCATGTTGAAATTTCTCTTATAGAGTGTATCACCGCTCAGGAAGAAGCTGTCTGCCAATCTTCTGAGGGTCTTTCTGTCCTTTCTTAATGCCCTAGGTGGGTACTCTTGTTTCTGAAGGAAGCATTTGATATCGTGATACCAAGGTTTGTCGTTTATGACTGCTTCAATCGTGAAGATGTAAGTGGGTCGTTCAAGGCGCATTACGTCGATCTTAGGTACGTCATTCCATTGACCTACACTAATCATGGAAGAGAGAGTGGCTAATGCATCAGCCATGTGATTCTCTTCACGAGGGATGTGATTAAACTTGATTCTGTTGAAGAATGGTAACAACCTTCTCGCATAGTCTTTGTAAGGAATCAGTCCTGATTGGTATGTGTTCCAATCTCCTTTGATCTGATTGATAACCAGGGCTGAGTCGCCATATACATCCAAGTTTTTGATCCTTAAGTCAATCGCTTCTTCGAGACCCATGATACAAGCTTCGTATTCGGCCTCGTTGTTGGTACACTTGAATGTCAACCTTAAAGTGAAAGGAATATGGGTACCCTGAGGTGTTATGATGATTGCCCCAATTCTATTTCTGTAATGATTGACAGCTCCGTCAAAGATTAGTCCCCATTGGGAACGTGGTTCTGGCCCTTCACTGGGTAGCGGTTCATCACAATCTTTCATTTTCAAATACATGACATCTTCGTCTGGGAAGTCAAATCTGACTGATTCCTGATCGTCAATTGGTTGATGAGCCAAATGATTGGCTAAAATACTTCCTTTTACGACCTTCTGAGCTTGGTATTCGATGTCGTATTCTGACAACAACATCTGCCAGCGGGCTATCCTTCCTGTGAGAGCAGGTTTTTCAAATACATACTTGATTGGGTCCATTTCGGAGATTAACCAAGTAGTGTGACGAATCATATACTGGCAAAGACGTTTGGCTGCCCAAGCCAAAGCACAACAAGTTTTCTCAAGCATAGTGTACCGAGTTTCACAGTTGGTAAACTTCTTGCTCAAATAGTAGATGGCAGATTCTTTCCTTTTGGTTTCATCTTGTTATCCAAGTACACAGCCCATTGAGTCTTCCAAGAATGTTAGGTAGATGATTAGTGGTCTTCCTTCCACTGGAGGTGATAGAATCGGTGGATTCAACAAGTATTCCTTGATACTGTTGAAGGCGATTTGGCAATCTTCTATCCAAACACAATCCTGATTCTTTCTGAGTAATTTGAAAATCGGCGCGCATGTCGCGGTCATGAGGAATATGAATCTGGAAATGTAATTCAAACGTCCCAGGAATCCCCTGACTTATTTTTCAGGCTTTGGAGAAGGCATTTCTTGAATGGCCTTGACCTTGTTAGGATCAACCTCAATCCCTCTCTGGCTGACAATGAACCCTAGCAGTTTCCCTGAGCGAACACCGAACGTGCACTTATTGGGATTCAAGCGGAGTTTGTATTTTCTCAGACGCTCAAATAGTTTTGACAGGTGGGTCATATGCTCTTCTTCTGTCTTAGATTTGGCAATCATATCATCGACATACACTTCTATTTCTTTATGTATCATGTCGTGAAACAAAGTAGTCATGGCTCTTTGATAGGTTGCCCCGGCGTTCTTCAAACCAAACGGCATTACCTTGTAACAAAAAGTGCCCCATGGGGTGATGAATGAAGTTTTCTCCATGTCTTTCGACGTCATTTTGATCTGATTATAGCCCAAAAATCCATCCATGAAGGAGAAGAATTTGAACTTTGTTGTACTGTCTACCAGCATGTCTATGTGCGGTAAGGGAAAGTCATCCTTTGGACTTGCCTTGTTCATATCCCTGTAGTCTACACACATTCTGACTTTTCCGTCTATTTTTAGAACTGGCACTATGTTAGCTAGACATTGAGGATATTCTGATGTGGCGAGGAAACCCGCGTTAATCTGTTTCTGTACTTCCTCTTTGATTTTGATGGCCATATTCGGATGAGTCCGTCTCAACCTTTGTTTTACTGGCGGACATTCTGATATCAACGGTAGATGATGTTCCACGATGCTGGTATCCAACCCTGGCATATCCTGATATGACCAAGCGAATAAATTGGGAAACTCTTTGAGAAGATTCGTCAAACTTTCTTTGACAGTTGGACTGAGCAGTGCCCCAATTGTGACCTCTTTTCTCTCTTCTTCTGAACCCAAGTTGACCATTTCTAAAGGCTCTTTGTGAGGTTAATGGTCCTTTCCTCTTGTCTGAGTAATTGGGAGATCTCTTCTGGAATTTCTTTGTCATCTTCTTCTTCAGCCTCAAATACCAGGAATTCAAAGTTGGGAGAAGGCATTGGATCGTATGTTTCAATGGGGTTTAAAACAAGCAATCTGCATGACGTGATGATTAATTTTTAGAAGAGATAGAGAGAAATGCAAGAGTGTGTGCAGTGTATTTTTTTTTACTGCTTGTTTTTATTATTTGAGTTGTGTTTAGGATTACCATTTTCAAAAAAAGCAAAAAGAGAAAACAGCAATAACTGCGGAAATTATAGAACGACGTTATTTTATTTATGATCTTGTCGATTCTTGAAACTACAGCCCTATAAAACAAAACTCTGTGGCTTTGGGCAAAGGGAAGAGGTACATTTACAGAAAGTGAGCCCTATCAAAACATCTGTTTCACCTGGGCAGCGTGAAAGGTTAAGATAAAGACGACGATTACTTCGACTTATGAACAACTTTTGGAACGTTGACAACAACCCATTGGTGGCGAACTCCTCGGTGAATCACAAAGTCCGGTACTTTCCTTATGGATTTGTCTTCATAAATAATGCTGATTTCTGGTGGAGCAGGATCGTTGGAATCTGTCTCCCAGGCAGAGTTGTCGTAGGAGAGCTCTTCTGTTGTACCTTGTGTAGTGTTTGCACTCTCAGGCAAATCTCCCCATCCAGTTGGCTGGATGTCTTCGAGCCTGATACGAGAGCTTTCCGGAGCGATGTACTTGACCAGAAGTCGAATTTTCCACTTGGTTATCCCAAGGTGTCCCACACCTCTTTAGAACTGGAGGAGTCATCCCTTTCGATGACGTTGACCTCAGGAAAAGCGTAGTTGATGAACTCTAGTCCAGCAAGCTTTGCAAATTCATCGTTGTGCTGGATATTTTTAGAATGCCCTGAGTGTTGATCCCATGACATGGTGGGGACGCAGGTATTCTTTTCAATGATGCTCAGCTGATATGCATCGTTTGACTGACTCTTTTTCCCCAAGTCTCCTGGGTACGGCTGCCAGATAGGCAGGCCATCCATTGGGCCATAATAGTCGTGGTCAAAGTTGTCTTTCATCGGAGTGTCTTCCTCTAATAAATTTGGTGGAGCACGGCATCCTTCTGGATCACAATATCTGTATATCGTTTTGACATCTGACCTTGGTATATATCTCGGACTCTGTGCGGGATAGCAAAATGGCGTAGGCACCTCTTTCTGAGACATATAATCGTCCTCATTAAGATAGGACTTCTATTCTTCATCCATATCGGAGGAATCTCCCTCGTTGATGGTATGTACTTCTTGAGACACTGGGTGAAGGAAACCTTCCCTATGGAAGAAGTTCTGAATGGGATGAAAACTTTCATCGTTAGTAGCAGTCTGGGTACAGCTTAAAGAAAAACCAAGACCTTTCTTTGCCTTATTGTCCGTAGGAATGACAAGTTGTCCCCATCCTTTGGCATTGTTACTTTTAATCACTTCTAGAGCATCTCTGTACGAGGAAATCGATGTTCCTTTTTTTGGCTGATTGTCGAGGCTCACCAAAAGTTCCTGGAACTGGGTTCCAACAACCTCCTCGGGTTCTACACAAGTGGATGACGATAAGTTACTCGCGATCAAGGCTTGCTCTCCGCAGACTATGATGAGTTGGTCATTCTTGACGAACTTCAGCTTTTGGTGAAGCGTCGAAGTGACTTCCCCAGCCTCGTGTATCCAAGGTCTTCCCAACAAACAGTTGTATGTTGCTCGGATGTCCATGATGTAACACCCCACTTTCCCATTTTATAAAATATAGAAGTAATACGGAAATAATCAGAGTTTTACAACCAATGTAGGATGCTACACCCATAAAACCAACAACAAAACTTCTTTTGCATTAATAAAATCAAACAGCGGAAAATATAAGTTTATTCAATTTACGGCCACCTGCCAACAACATCAAAATCCACCTAAAATATGGTCCACCATAAGTTCAATAAAAGAAATGATACGTAACCAAAATAACCAATGAATAACAACTAATAAAAATTCCCCAAATCTCGTGTTACGTATCAGAGCGACTCCTAAGACTCGATCAGGTAACACGCACTCCATGCACACTCAAGTACCTGGATTATCTGTACTTCCGAAGAAGCACAGACACAAAAAACAACAGAGGGGTGAGAATTACATTCAATAATAAATGGTGAATAATACATATTAAGGGTAGTTACTCACACAATCATATATCATAAACACACCATCACGACATACTTGTCATTTACATTCAAACTTTATCAAACACATAATAATGCAATGTGACTCAAAACATCGACACAATGCATGTGGTACCAAAATCACCATGGTTAATTCAATCGAACCTGGATAAATCACATACACCCCAACTTGGCAATGATTTATCTCTACCACACTCCTCATTGGAGTTCGGGTAAATCATATACACTCCTCTTGAGCAATGATTCACCACCACCAACACACCATGAATGCATGACAACAACTATGCACATAATACACATGTATAATAATAGATATACATCTTCATGATCCTCCTGATCTAATATGAACCAATCACCAACATACACCACATGGAAAATACCTCACCCGACGTTGATTAGCTAATTACTAATTAATTCACCAAAGTTACTAAATCAATTAATTCCATCACCAATTACACATTTTTCAGCTTCTGGCATCTATCCCCAACCTCTGAAACCAAAAGGAATCACTTCGAACGCGAAAACGGGAAAGAAATCGCGAAACGGCAAAATTCTGCACTCTCGCTGGCCATACGCGTATTGCCCTGTGCCATACGTGTATTGCCAGCTCGCTCACCAAAACCATACGCGTAATGCCTCCCCCTTACGCGTAATGCCTAAGCCTCCATACGCGTACCATTACGCGTACGGGCAGAGGGTTGTGCCAAGCCTCCTTTTGGCCCTCCCATACGCGTATTGACCATAGTCGTACGCATATTGCCTTACCTGATACGCGTATGGTCAAATCTGTTACGCAAACTCAATTCCCCTACACCAGTCTGGGTTCTGCTACGGGATCCTCACTTTTCCTCTCCAATCCAGTCCTAAACTTGTTTCTATACCAGTTTTAGGTCCTATTCTTCAACTTACTTCTTTTACCTATCATTAGTAGTCAAATTTACGGTTCTTGGATCTAATTTCTTTCACTCAACATGCACAAAAATTCAGACCTGCAACATTCATATTCATATAGTAACAGCAACACCAAAACATCAAACAATCAGAACCACAATGATTCGATTCACACAATTTGCATCACAGATTCACATATGCACAACATAATCATAACACAGCATAAATTCATACGAATTCCTACGGGGTTAAGCACTCCCCACTACCCTCTCATAATTATATCACCAATATTAAACCCATTCTCCCCCCTTACCTCGAATTTCCTAATCAAATTCATGCGAAATTGATGAAGATGGGTGCCCTAGCTCTTCCTTGTTCTTCCTTCTCTAACCCTTTCTTTTCCAAAAATCTGATTATGATTAACCCCTCCCTAAATCTCACTAATTCCAGATTAATGGCTAAATTATCCCTTACTCCTTCCCATTAGCCCATTATTCACTTAATTAAATCAGATGTTTAATTTAGTAACAACAAAAATAATAATATTAATAATAATAATAATAATAATAGTAATAGTAATAACAATAATACTAATAATAATACCACTATTACTACTTCTACCTCACTACTATTCCCGACACCTCTAATCTACTCGTCCCACCAAGGACTCCACGCCTACGCGCTCAACCACACACACACACCCTTAACAAGGCCAAACAACGGAAAATAACACGACGATCAAATAATTTTAAATTGGGGTGTTACAACTCTCCCCCCCCCCTTAAATTATTTTCGTCCTCGAAAATGTACCTGATAGAAACAACTCCAGATACGACTCTCGCATCCTGCTTTCCAACTCCCAGGTCACACTTCCTCCAGCAGCTCCTCCCCAAGCTACTCTCACTAAAGGAGTCTCCTTTCCTCTTAGTTGTTTCATCTTGCGATCCTCGATCCTTATTGGCATCGCCTCCACCGTAAGATTATCTCTGATCTGCACCTCATCCCTCTGGATAACATGAGATGGATCAGATACATACTTTCGAAGTTGCGACACATGAAATACGTCATGCAAGTTTGAAAGTTCAGGCGGCAACGCCACCCTATACGCAACTACACCAACCCTCTGCAAGATCTGATATGGTCCAATAAACTTAGGATCCAGCTTCTTTGATTTCAATGTACGTCCAACACCGGTCATTGGGTTGACTCTCAAGAACACGTGGTCACCTTCACTGAATTCCAAGTCTTTCCTCCGATTATCATGATAACTTTTCTGCCTACTCTGAGACGTTTTCATCTTCTCGCGGATCATCTGAATTATCTCAGTAGTATGTTGCACAAACTCAGGTCCAAGCACCACATTCTCACTGGTCTCGTACCAACACAGAGGCGTCCTACACCTCCTACCATACAAAGCTTCGAAAGGTGCCATTCCAATGCTAGAATGGTAACTATTGTTATACGTGAACTCGATTAATGGCAAATGAGTATCCCACGCACCACCTTTCTCCAACACACAGGCTCTCAGCAAATCTTCCAACGACTGAATAGTCCTCTCTGACTGACCATCAGTCTGTGGATGATAAGCCAAGCTAAACTTCAATTTAGAACCCAAAGCTTCCTACAGACTCTTCCAAAATTCCAAAGTAAACCTCGGATATCTATCCGACACTATGCTTGCTGGAACACCATGCAACTTCACAATTATCATGATATAAATCTCCGCCAGCTTCGACAACTGGAAACTGATATTAATTGGTATAAAATGAGCGGATTTCGTAAGTCGATCCACCACTACCCAAATAGCATCAAAGCATCTCGCCGTATTTGGAAAACCAGTAACAAAATCCATAGTAATACTATCCCACTTCCATTCCGGTATCTCTAACGGTTGCATTAACCCCGACAGTTTCTGGTGTTCCACCTTTGAATTTTGACATATCAAACAAGCATAAACAAACTGAGCTATGTCCCTCTTCATATCGGACCACCAAAATAACTTCTTCAAGTCATGATACATCTTTGTAGCTCCCGGATGAATACTCAAGCTACTCCGATGCCTTTCCTCTAAGATTGCCTTTTTCAATTCCACATTATCCGGTACACAAATTCTGCCCCAAAATCTCAACACACCAACATTATCCACTTTAAAATCACCATCAGGATCACCTCCTTCTGTAGGCATCAAGTCCACTAATTTCACATCAAGTTTCTGATTTTCCATAATCACATCCAAAAAGTCATTATTCACCTTAAGCATACCCAGTCTAACACTCCCTGGCGTAGTTTCACAAACCATACTCAAGTCTCTAAACTGCTCAATCAACTCCATTTCTTTTACCATTAATGTCGACATATGAATTGTCTTCCGACTTAACGCATCTGCTACAACATTAGCTTTTCCCGAGTGGTAACTCAGACTAAAATCATAGTCTTTCAGGAATTCCAACCATCTTCTTTGCCTCATATTTAATTCCTTCTGATCAAACAAATACTTCAGACTCTTGTGATCACTGAATACTTCAAATCTCGATCCATACAAATAATGTCTCTAAATTTTCAATACAAAAACTACTGCAGCTAGTTCAAGATCATAAGTAGGATAATTCCTCTCATGTACCCTCAATTGCCGCGAAGCATATGCCACCACTTTTCCATCTTGCATCAACACTCTGCCTAATCCCATCTTAGACGCATCAAAATACACCACAAAAGGTTCACTTGGACTTGGTAGAACTAATACTGGCGCTGTAGTCAATTTCTTCTTCAGTTCCTCAAGACTTTCCTCACAAGCCGTATCCCAAACAAAAACTTGATTCTTTCTAGTTAACTGGGTCAATGGTAACGCCATATTAGAAAACCCTTCAATGATTCTTCTGTAGTAACCTGCCAAACCCAAAAAGCTTCTAATCTCTGTTGCTGTCTTCAGAGCTTCCCACTGAAGTATTGCACTTACTTTAGATGGGTCCACCGCTATACCATCACCAGAAATAACATGACCCAAGAAACTCACAGTCCTCAGCCAGAATTCACATTTCGAAAACTTTGCGAACAATTTATTATCCTTCAACACCTGCAATGTAATTCTCAAGTGTCCTGCATGATCCTCGTCAGACTTAGAATAAATTAGTATATCATCAATGAATACCACAATAAACTGATCCAGATAAAAATGAAAGATACGATTCATATACTCCATAAACACAAACGGTGCATTAGATAGTCCGAACTGCATCACTGCATATTCATAATGTCCAAGCGAGTTCTAAACGCAGTCTTCCGAATATCATCTTCCTTTACTCGAATCTGATGGTAACCCGACCCCAAATCAATTTTACTAAAAACACGAGCTCCTACAAGCTGATCCATTAAGTCATCAATCCTCAGAAGTGGATACTTATTCTTAATGGTCACTTTATTCAACTAACGGTAATCAATGCACAGACGCATACTACCATCCTTCTTTTTCACCAACAACACTAGAGCTCCCCACGGTGACACACTCAGTCTAATAAACTTCTTATCAAGCAATTCTCCAATCTGAGATTTCAACTCTGCCAATTCTAATACAGACATCCTGTACGGTACCATAGATATAGGTCTGGTACCAGGTACAAGATCAATAGTAAATTCAACTTCTCTCGTCGGAGGCAACTCTGTAATATCATCTAGAAACACTTCCGGAAATTCATTTACCACAGGCAACTCATTAATTGTCTTGCTTTCAATAGATAACGAGGCAAACACTGCAAACATCTTAGCTTCATCTTCCAACAACATCCTCAACTCTTTGCTAGACAAGGAATCCGCTAATGCTTCCTCTTCCGGAGTAAGAAACAATAACGTCTTCCTAAAACAATCAATATACACTCGGTTGAACTCCAACCAGTTCATCCCCAAAATAACATCGAGATTACCGAGTGGCAAACAAATCAGGTCCACTCTGAAATCTCTACCAAACATAGTCAACGGACACTTCAAACACACTAAGGAAGTAACTATAGAACCAATAAATGGAGTCTTAATCATCATCCTCTGATCTAGAGTAGACGGCACAATCCCTAGTCTCTTCACACAATCAACAGAAATAAACGAGTGGGTTGCACCCGTGTCAATGATAGCAATCAAAGGAATATCATTAATAAAACAAGTACCTTTGACGGAACGTTCCTCTTCGGTGGATTGGGCTCCCACCAAGGCAAACACCTTCCCACGGCCTGAGACTTCTTTGGCTTCTCATAGTGAGTGCTGATATGACCCTTCTCTCCATAGTTATAATAGGTAGGCATCGTGGCTTTCCAATCGGCTATAACATGACATGGTCGACCACACTTGAAACACTTTTTCACCTCATTCGGACAATTATTAGCACGGTGACCCGCGCCACCACAGCGAAAAACACTTGAGAGTATCAGGAGCCACTCCTCCCTGTTTCGATTTCTTTCCTGTAACAGCTTTCTGTTTCCCCTTATCAGCTGGAGCACTGTAAGGAGTACCCCCAAATCTCTGCTTACCCTTCTTATCATTCGCAGCTTTGTAATGGGCAATTCTGGCTCTGTTATCATTGTTATAGATTCTGCTTCTGCTTACCAGCTCTGGATAATTCCTTATTTTCTGACAAGCAATGCCCAGTTTGATCTCGGGACGTAGCCCATTCTCAAACTTCAAGCACTTCGAATTCATAGCCTCTTCCGTATTGTAATGAGCACAATACTGCACCAACTCTTCAAACCGAGCAGCATATTCAGTAACAGTCATGCTACCCTGTTTCAGCTCCAGGAATTCAATCTCCTTTGCACTACGAATATCTTTCGGAAAGTACTTTTCCAGAAACTCAGCCTGAAACACCGTCCAAGTAATCTCAATCCCCGCAGCTTCCAACCTATGACGACTATTGTCCCACCAGGCTTCAGCCCCTCCTTCCAGCATATGAGTACCAAACCGTACCTTCTGAGCATCACTGCATCCCATGGTCCTGAAGATTTTCTCCACAACCTTCAGCCATTTCTGTACAGCCTTTGCATCCAAAATACCTCCCTCATATGTAGGCGGCTTATTGCTCTGGAACTGAGCTAAGTCACGGAATTGGGCACCTCCAACCTGATTAGTGTTCTCTACTGCCTGTGCCATGGCTTGCATAGCAGCAGCAAGAGCAGCATCATTCCTTCCTGCCATACTAGTCAACAATCAACATACGGTCAGAACACACAACTCACTCCTATTCTAAGGACAGACTCTACTACTCAACCTGGCCGGACGGACCGACCTCCTCTGATACCAATTATAACACCCCACTTTCCCATTTTATAAAATATAGAAGTAATATGGAAATAATCAGAGTTTTATAACCAATGTAGGATGCTATACCCATAAAACCAACAACAAAACTTCTTTTGCATTAATAAAATCAAACAGCGGAAAATATAAGTTTATTCAATTTAAGGCCACTTGCCAACAACATCAAAATCCACCTAAAATGTGGTCCACCATAACTTCAATAAAAGAAATGATACGTAACCAAAATAACCAATGAATAACAAATAATGAATAACAACTAATAAAAATTCCTCAAATCTCGTGTTATGTATCAGAGCGACTCCTAAGACTCGATCAGGTAACACGCACTCCATGCACACTCAAGTACCTGGATTATCTGTACTTCCGAAGAAGCACAGACACAACAAACAACAGAGGGGTGAGAACTACATTCAATAATAAACGGTGAATAATATATATTAAGGGTAGTTACTCACACAATCATATATCATAAACACACCATCACGACATACTTGTCATTTACATTCAAACTTCATCAAACACATGATAATGCAATGTGACTCAAAACATCGACACAATGCATGTGGTACCAAAATCACCATGGTTTATTCAATCGAACCTGAATAAATCACATACACCCCTACTTGGCAATGATTTATCTCCACCACACTCCTCATTGGAGTTCAGGTGAATCACATACAATCCTCCTGAGCAATGATTCACCACCACCGACACACCATGAATGCATGACAACAACTATGCACATAATACACATGTATAATAATAGATATACATCTTCACGATCCTCCTGATCTCACATGAACCAATCACCAACATACACCACATGGAAAATACCTAACCCGACGTTGATTAACTAATTACTAATTAATTCACCAAAATTACTAAATCAATTAATTTCATCACCAATTACACATTTTTCTGCTTTTGGCATCTATCCCCAACCTCTCAAACCAAAAGGAATCACTTCTAACGCGAAAACGGGAAAGAAATCGCGAAACGGAAAAATTCTGCACTCTCGCTGGCCATACGCGTATTACCCTGTGCCATACGCGTATTGCCAGCTCGCTCACCAAAACCATACACGTAATGCCTCCCCCTTACTCGTAATGCCTAAGCCTTCATACGCGTACAGTTACGCGTACGGGCAGAGGGTCGTGCCAAGCCTCCTTTTGGCCTTCCCATACGCGTATTGACCATAGCCGTACGCGTATTGCCTTACCTGATACGCGTATGGCCAGATCTGTTACGCAAACTCAATTTCCCTACACCAGTCTGGGTTCTGCTATGGGATCCTCACTTTTCCACTCCAATCCAGTCCTAAACTTGTTTCTATACCAGTTTTAGGTCCTATTCTTCATCTTACTTCTTTTACCTGTCATTAGTAGTCAAATTTATGGTTCTTGGATCTAATTTCACTCACTCAACATGCACAAAAACTTAGACCTGCAACATTCATATTCATACAGTAACAGCAACACCAAAACATCAAACAATCAGAATCACAATGATTCGATTCACACAATTTTCATCACAGATTCACATATGCACAACATAATCATAACACAGCATAAATTCATACGAATTCCTTTGGGGTTAAGGACTCCCCACTACCCTCTCATGATTATATTACAAATATTAAACCCATTCTCCCCCTTTACCTCGAATTTCCTGATCAAATTCCTGCGAAATTGATGAAGATGGGTGCCCTAGCTCTTCCTTGTTCTTCCTTCTCTAACCCTTTCTTTTCCAAAAATCTGATTATGATTAACCCCTCCCTAAATCTCACTAATTCCAGATTAATGACTAAATTACCCCTTACTCCTTCCCATTAGCCCATTATTCACTTAATTAAATCAGATGTTTAATTTAGTAACCACAAAAATAATAATATTAATAATAATAATAATAATAATAATAATAATAATAATAATAGTAATAGTAATAACAATAATAATAATAATAATACTAATAATAATACCACTATTACTACTCCTGTGAAGCTTATTAAGGAAGGGAAATAGATGTCTCCAATTAACCCTGCTTGCATACTAAGGTTAAACAGTCAAAACTGTTGGTTTACAGATGCTATCAAAATAGGGGGTCTGTCTTTAGGGTATTTTGTTTAAGAACGGAGTGTCGTGACTGTACAGGAGGATTTTGGTAAGGTACTAGGTCTGATGTTTTTGATTGATGTGTGAAGGTACTAGACTTTGAGTTTTTTGATTAGTATGCTCGCTAAGATTTTGCAATCTTATACCTACGTATTCCCGTTTAACGAAACAGGGAAATCAGAACGATCGTAGTTCCTCCTATTCTATGGGAGGAAAGAGATGTTTTGGTGTCTTGTTCAAAGCCCTAGACATGAAGCTAAAGGTGATTTGTATCTTGTTCAAAGCCCAAGATATGAAGCTAAAGGGTTTTGACTGAAAGGGAATTTGTCATCTCTAAAGAGGAATTGTTGATGTTTGTATGCTGTGAGCAAGGCACAAATTTGACGCTAAAAGGTTGATTGACTCAACCGGGGATTTCTTTATACAAAGCCTAAGAGGAGGCTGAAAGTTTGACTTTTTTGGGGAAAATGTTCTTTCTGTCTTGTACAAAGCCCAAGATTGAGGCTAAAAGGGATTTTGACTCCGTTGGGGAGAATGTATCTTGTATAAAGCTCAAGATGGAGGCTGAAGGGGTTTGACTCAACAAGAGAGTACTTTTATATATCTTGTATAAAGCCCAAGACGGAGGCTAAAAAGGTGGACTCAACAAGAGAGTCTTGAACAGGTGATTGACTCAATAAGAGAGTCTGAAGGTTGATTGACTCAACAAGAGAGTCTTTTATACTCAACAAGAGAGTGATTTGTTGTCTCGTACGAAGCCCGAGATTGAGGCTAAAAGGATATTGACTCAACAAGAGAGTCTTTTATACTCAACAAGAGAGTGTTTTTTACATGTCTTGTACAAAGCCCAAGACGGAGGCTAAAAGTGGTTGACTCAACAAGAGAGTCTGAAAAGGTTAGCTCCGTTGGGGAGAATCATTTGTACAAAGCCCAAGAGGAGGCTGACTTACTGCTGAGGATTATTTATCCTGAAGCGGGTCCAAGTGTTGGGGTCTCTCATGAGAGAGACCGGGTTTTTGTTGGAGATTGATCTAGAGTGATCGTTGTTTTTTCCTATGTTTGAAAGGAACATGAGAATGTCTTTGAGACTCAAGAGGTTTAGACTGTCCAAGTCTAGAGTTTTATCTTTTGTACAATGCCCAAGAGGAGGCGCGGGCATTAAGGGATGAGTATCAACCCTAAAATGGTCGGAGTTTTTGACGCTGGAAAGACTGCTCTAGCAAAGGATGACTAAGTTCTGTCTTATACCTTTAAGTGGTCATCAGGGTCCTTGTATTAAGCCCAAGAGAAGGCATGAGAACTTCTAAGAAGCCGAAGGGTCCTTGTACAACGCCCAAGAGGAAGCGGGGATGCTTTAGGAAGCCTGTGGGTCCCCAAACCAAGAGAAGTTCAAGAAATGCAATTCACAGAGAAGAGATCATTCCAGGAAAGTTCTAGAATTTGGAAGAAACTCAAGAGATGCCATTCACGGAGAAAAGATCATCTCCGGGGAGTTAGAGTTTCTTTGACAATTTCTAAGGGTGACAGTCTAAGAAAAGGTTCACCGAGAATACTGCCTTTCTCTTTGTTCCATATTGTTTAACCCCAAGAGGAGGGAAGACTGTATCTGGAATCCTACGGGGGATCTAGTTTTGTTTGTATTCGAGAGTAACCAACAGGCTTTACCTAGTTCTAGACGTAGTTGCTGGGGAAAACTCTAAATAACTATACTAGTATTACACAGTGGATATGTGACAAGTATATAAAACTCTAAATAACTAGACGTAGTTGATTGGAAACCAATTAAATTTGGAAAATCAAGGAGGAAAAAATATTTTAAATGTAAAAAACAAATAAAAGATTAATTCTTTTCAAAAATATCAAGTATATGAAATAAATAATATTTTTGGGAATTTCTGGCAAAATAAAATATTTTAACATTTTTGTGAATTATTAAAAAAAGAATCAACTCAAAATCATTAAAACTCAGAGAGAAATTAATTTTTGAATCAATTAAATAAAATCACAAAATTCAAATATTCAAATTTGTGAAAAAGGCGCCAAGAACATGGGCCAAGAACACGCGCGAAGGGAGTTTTGCTCAGATTTGCATTTTCTATCCAATCTCACTGAATACTTGATGAAATCACACAATCCACATAACAATCTGCTCGTTTTCACCTCACGGTCATGTATATGGTCTTTAATGTCATTTATTTTAAGCATGGAATAAGAAATCTTGACAAAACCTCAAGAACCCTAAAATTTGCATGAAGGCTGAGAATTTTGATACACGATTCAAACAAAGCAATTAATTGAGGGGAAACATTCTATGCATGATTATGAACATTTGGCAAAAGTATTGTGCAAGGAAATATGCATAGATTAAGAGATGACTAAGTTTAGGCTTACTTGAAGGTCTTGACAGCAAGAGCAATGTGATTTTTGAGTTGGAGGTGTTACAGATGTGTTTTGATGATCTGAACAGCTTCCCTACACCATATGGAGTGTGTTTGAATGCTTGGACCTAATTGGAAATGGCTGGATCACTTCATGGCATCTCAACTGCAACTTGGTTGAAAACATGAGCAACTGGCTGGTGATTATGAGAAATCAGTGTTACAGTTGTGTGTTTAGTGTTTGATCAGCTCATATATGATGTTTATGAGGTGTTAGAGCAATTGGTTTTAGTGGAATTGCTCTCTACTGAAAAATTCGATAGTGACTTGCTAAGAAAGGCATTTTTGAGAGTGAGAAGATGATTTTGAGAAAGGCAAGTGTTGTAGGCCTTTGGTGTACTTAAACTAAGCATAAATGAGCTCTATTTATAGTAGAGCAAGTTTGTTTTGGAAGCAATAGTGAATGGCAACTGCAACAGCTCATTGTCCAATGGCATCACTTTGGAATCTTAAGTCTCCTCTAGCCATTGACTAGAGGTTAGAGAACAGGCCTTTGGTTCCCTAGTTCAGAGGCTCAGTTCATGCCACCTTGGTGTATCCATTGAATGCTCCAAAACAAAATTGGAGTCTTATCCCCCTTTTAGGCATTTTTAGGTTTGCCATGCAACTTTTAGTTCCAAAGACTTGGGAGGCTGATGGATCAGTGTTTGTTCCTCCTTGGTCTCCCCCTGAGGTGTTCAGATGAATAAAATTGTTTGTCATTTGCACAATTTGATCAAATCGAGCAAAATGCACAAATCTTCCTTGCCATGACAGTTGCAGCAAGGCATATTGCCATTGTCATAACTCTTTGCTCAAATGGGATTTGATGGAGTTCTTGGCCATTTTGGAAAGCTCTCATATGATATAACATATGGGTGATCATAGTTTGTCTTGACACTTTTTGGATCTAAGTGAAAAATTCCCTTACATTTTGAATAAAGTGAAACAGATTCTGACTTAGTGAAAATTTCACTAAGTGTTGGAAAAAGTGGCATTTTCATGTTTTTGTCATTTTGGTCACTCCATAACTAAAAATCCTTGAAGAATTGGAGTGAGGTGTAGTTGACACTTTTAAAGTATGCCATGAGAGCTACAAATCCATCTTTGGATCAGTCAAAATGGTTGCTTGGATCACAAGTTATGATCCTTGGAAGTTGGTACCCTAGCCACTTTGTTCCATAACTTAGAAAATTTCTAAGTTTTTTATAGTTACCCCTTTTACAAGTTATCCCACTTTTCTTGATTTTTCTTGATGAATGATGATCCCAATCACACATTACCATCATTTTAGGGTTAGGGAACCATAATTGATCAAAAAAATAAAAAAGTCAAACTTTGACTTTTGGGCACAGTTGACTTTTTATCAAATGAATTCCAAACTGTGCGATCCTCTATGAAATCAAGTCCTTAACCTAAATCAAACTTGATGGATTGATTTCATAGGTGTTATAGGGTGTATTTAATCATGTCCCAAGGTTTGGGAGCATGTCCTGGTCAAAAGTCAAAGGCACAGTTGACTTTTTCCGCGAAACCCTAACTGTGGTTCTGATAAACTTGAAACTTGTGAATCAAGCTTCTTGGATCAATCCATTGTTGTAAATGGATCAATGTAGTGTATTAGGGACCCTCAAATCATTTCTTGAGGTTTTGGCTCATGCTTTGCCCCAAAAGTCAACTTAGGGGTGAATTAGGTCAAGAAACCCAAATTCCTGATTTTTTATGAATGCAATCCCTGAGGCTAAATTGACTTGATGATTGGGTTTATGAGGTCCCTTAGAGTATTTTGGGTTATGCTTTGAAGCATTGGCTCATGCCCAGAGAAAAATTCCATCTAGAGGCCCTGGTCGACCAAAACCTTAATTTGGTGACACTGGCGATCTTGAGGCTTAATCCACTTGGAATGTTGCAGCCTTGTGCTTGATCCTTGATGTGGGAGTCCTCTTGATCCATTGTGGATGTTTGAGAGGTTTAGACAAGTTGAAGATCATGTCATTCCTTGATTGATCCTTTGTCTAAGAGCTCTGCGAGGGCTTGAAACCCTAAGTTTGATTATAGTGGATGCTCACCCATCTTTGGGGAGACTAATGAGGTATGATGGTTCATTATGATGGTTTGCACAATGATGGGGAATCTTAGTGGTCAAAATTTGGGGTATGACAGATGCCCCTATTTAATCTTCTTGGACCCGAAGGTGTGATTGACGAAGGTATTTGGGCATTCGGGGTGCAAGAGGATTAAATATCGGAATACCCGAAATTTTGATGGTGGTTATGAATGGAAGCTTTCCCATCCATCTTCTTTTGCTAAGCAATGATGCTTAGAAAAGGTAGAAACTTCCCCTCGATCCTGGTTTCTTACCAAGAAACTGGTCTCAGTTTCTGAAATAAACTTCCCCTCGATCCTGGTTTCCTACCAAGGAACTGGTCTCAGTTTCTGATATAAACTTCCCCTCGATCCTGGTTTCCTACCAAGGAACTGGTCTCAGCTTCTGATATAAACTTCCCCTTGATCCTGGTTTCCTACCAAGGAACTGGTCTCAGTTTCTGATATAAACTTCCCCTTGATCCTAGTTTCCTACCAAGGAACTGGTCTCAGTTTCTTTTGTCAATAAACTTTCTTGACAAGGGACGCTGTTTGTAGCGGTTTTCCTCAAACTTCTCGCCGACTTTTCCTGGGAGATGCCATTCGATGGAAAAAATTTTGATGTCAAACTTGCTGGGGAAACCCATTCGTCTGAACTGTAAAGGTGCACCAACTTATCTATAGGAGATGCCATTTGTTGACTCTATTGGGGAAAACGAGTCTCTTGAGAGACTGTTTCCTGCTTGGGGATATTACATCATACTTTTCCTCGAGATCTTCTTGGAGGAATGCCATGTGATGCAATCCAATCCTGAGGTACTGATGACCTTTTTTGTCAGCGAATTTTCCGAAGGAGAACTGCTGTATCGCCGAATCTTTGATTAAGAGGCTTTCGCTGGGGATCTTCCTCAATCCGGGAAAGAAAAGATATCATCTTCGATGGCGAAGAGTGATTTTTGTCGAAGGTCTTCTGGTCTTTTCAGTGGTTCAAGTTATCAAAGTGGTCAAGGACCGTCTCCAATCCAGAAATAAACCAGGGAAGAGAGATGGTTCAGAAGCAACATTTCCTGATGAGGAAAAAACTGACAACTCGATTAATAAGAGGACTTTTATCACTAGGGGATAAGACCGACTAGAGTGATAGTGATGCAATATGAATATGAATGTAAATCAATAACGCATGATGTATGTATGTTTATGCTGACAAAACTGACGCGACATACAGACTAGTGGATGAACATGACTGGATACTCGGCCATGGCGGGGGACGAAGAAGTACCTTAGGTTCAAAATTGTAATTCTGCCTTGCTTAGGAGAGATAGTCCCTGTGGGGAACAACGTTGGTCGGGCTTAGGAGATAAGAACTCTGCCGGGGGTGTCGGATGGGATATTCGCATCCGACACAGTTGATCCTTCATTCAGGTGCACTGGTTTAGAAGGAGTACTTTGATTCTGCACTTTGAGGTTCGATTACTTCTGAAGAAGCGATCGATGTTCTTTTGATGTTCAACAGTCAAAAGAATTGCCATCTTTATTTTAAAGCATAAATTTTTTTACAAGTAAATTCATTTTTGTTTTATTTCAAGAATTGTTGATAATATTAAAAACATCATTCTGTAAAGCTAAAACAAATAAGAATTGCAAACAAAAGCACTAGGGCTCAAATTTTATTGATAGGATGGAAATAAGCCAGACGCGTGATTCCATAGAGTATTTACAAAGTTAGAAAATGGTAATTTAAGGGAAAAGGGCTACATTGAAACATAACGACCACTATCCTTCTACCAACTTTGAATTCTGGATATCCTGAGCTTCCGTCGAAGATGAACCTGACTGGAGTTTTCCTGAAGGATGGTGTAACTGCCGCTGAGGGATTTGCCCCTTTGTTAGATGTAGTTACTTGCCATTAATCCCTAACGTTTGCCTAGATTGTACTTTGAGGTTTCCAATCCATCGGGATGATTTTTGCTCATGTCTCTAATTTTTGCCTAGACCGCCCTTTCGGGTTTTCAATCCACCGAGACGATTTTTTTTAGGCGAAGTATTTCTTGACTATGTCAACATTTGTGGGGTAGGCAAATTTCTCTCCATCCATGGTTGCAAGTCTCAGGGCACCGCCTGAGAAAGCTTTCTTGACCACATAGGGGGCGTCATAGTTCGGAGTCCATTTGCCCCGAGAATCAGTGAAAAATGATTGTATCCTTTTGAGCACAAGGTCTCCTTTCCTGAAGATGCGAGGTCCGACCTTTTTGTCAAACGCCTTCTTCATTCTTTGCTAATATAACTGACCATGGCATAGTGTCGTTATTCACTTCTCTTCGATCAGATTCAGCTCATCGTGTTGACTTTGACACCATTCTGCCTCTGTTAACTTATCTTCCATCAATACCCAGATTGATGGGATCTCTACTTCTATGGGAAGCACTGCTTCCATGCCATATACTAGAGAGAAAGGGGTTGCCCATGTTGAAGTGAGGACAGATGTGCGATAACCGTGAAGAGCAAAGGGTAGCATTTCATGCCAGTCTTTGTAGGTTACAACCATCTTCTGAATAATCTTCTTGATGTTCTTGTTAGCCGCTTCAACCGCTCCGTTCATCTTAGGTCGATAGGGAGTTGAGTTATGGTGTTCGATCTTGAACTCAACGGACAACTCTTTCATCATTTTGTTGTTTAAGTTGGATCCATTATCGGTAATGATCTGGCTTGGAACACCATAACGGCAGATGAGATTGTTTTTGATGAATCGGACCACCACTTGTCTGGTTACATTGGCGTATGATGCTGCTTCGACCCATTTGGTGAAGTAGTCAATGGCTACCAGGATGAACCGATGTCCGTTCGAAGCTTTGGGTTCGATCTTACCAATCATGTCGATTCCCCATATGGAAAAAGGCCATGGGGAAGAGATAACTTTGAGGTGTGTTGGCGGTACATAGGTTTTGTCAGCGTATATTTGACACTTATGAAACTTCCTCATGTACCTGTAGCAGTCGGATTCCATGGTCAACCAGTAGTACCCTGCTCTTAAAATTTTCCTCGCCATTGTGTGTCCGTTGGCATGGGTGCCAAAGGATCCTTCGTGAATTTCCTTTATCAACATGTTTGCTTCTGGTCTGTCTACACATCGCAGCAAGATCATGTCAAAATTCCTCTTATAGAGTGTATCACCGCTCAGGAAGCAGTTGCCTGCTAGCCTTCAGAGGGTCTTTCGGTCCTTTCTGAATGCCCCAGGCGGGTACTCTTGTTTTTGAAGGAAGCATTTGATATCGTGATACCAAGGTTTTTCATCTATGACTGCTTCGATCGTGAAGACATAAGCGGGCCGTTCAAGGCGCATTATGTCAATCTTAGGTAAGTCGTTCCATTGACCTACGCTAATCATGGAAGAGAGAGTGGCTAATGCATCAGCCATGTGATCCTCTTCACGAGGGATGTGGTGAAACTCGATTCTGTTGAAGAAGGGTAACAACCTTCTTGCGTAATCTTTGTAAGGGATCAGTCCGAACTGGTATGTGTTCCAATCTCCTTTGATCTGATTGATAACCAGGGCTGAGTCGCCATATACATCCAAGTTTTTGACCCTTAGGTCGATCGCTTCTTCGAGACCCATGATACAAGCTTCATATTCGGCCTCGTTGTTTGTACACTTGAATGTTAATCGGGCGGTGAAAGGAATGTGGGTACCCTGAGGTGTTATGATGATTGGCCCAATTCCGTTTCCATAATGATTGATAGCTCCGTCAAAGATAAGTCCCCATTGGGAATCTGGTTCTGGCCTTTCACTAGGTAGCGGTTCATCGCAATCTTTCATTTTCAAGTACATGACATCTTCGCCTGGGAAGTCAAATCTGACTGATTCCTGATCGTCAATCGGTTGATGAGCCAAATGATCGGCTAAAATACTTCCTTTAACGGCTTTATGAGCATGGTACTCGATGTCGTATTCTGATAACAACATCTATCAATGGGCGATCCTTCCCGTGAGAGCAGGCTTTTCAAAGACATACTTAATTGGATCCATTTCGGAGATTAACCAAGTAGTGTGACAAGTCATGTACTGGCGAAGACGTTTGGTTGCCCAAGCCAGAGCACAACAAGTTTTCTCAAGCATAGTGTACTGAGTCTCGCAGTCGGTGAATTTCTTGCTCAAATAGTAAATGGCATACTCTTTCCTTTTGGTTTCGTCTTGTTGGCCAAGTACACAACCCATTGAGTCTTCCAAGACTGTTAGGTAGATGATCAGTGGTCTTCCTTCCACTGGAGGTGATAGAATCAGTGGGTTCAACATGTATTCCTTGATACTATCGAAGGCGGTTTGGCAGTCTTCTGTCTAAACGCAGTCCTAATTCTTTTTGAGTAATTTGAAGATTAACGCGCATGTTGCAATCATAAGGAATATAAATCTGGAAATGTAATTCAACCGTCCCAGGAATCCCCTGACTTGCTTTTCAGTCCTCGGAGAAGGCATTTCTTGAATGGCCTTAACTTTGTCGGGATCAACCTCAATTCCTTTCTGGCTGACGATGAACCCTAAAAGTTTCCCTGAACAGACACCGAAGGTGCACTTGTTGGGATTCAAGCGAAGTCTGTAATTCCTCAAATGCTCGAATAGTTTTGACAGGGGGGTCACATGTTCCTCTTCTGTCTTAGATTTGGCAATCATATCATCGACATATACCTCGATTTCTTTGTGTATCATGTCATGAAACAGAGTAGTCATGGCCCTTTGATAGGTTGCCCCGACGTTCTTCAAACCAAATGACATTACCTTGTAACAAAAGGTACCCCATGGGGTAATGAACGAAGTTTTCTCCATATCTTTCGGCTCCATTTTTATCTGATTATAGCCCGAGAATCCATCTATGAAGGAGAAAACTTTGAACTTTGCTGTACTGTCTACCAGCATGTCAATGTGCGGTAAGGGAAAGTCATCCTTCGGACTGGCTTTGTTCAGATCCCTGTATTCTACACACATTTTGACCTTTCCATCCTTTTTCGGAACGGGTACTACGTTGGCTAACCATTGAGGATATTTCGATGTGGCGAGAAAACCCGCGTCAATCTCTTTCTGTACTTCCTCCTTGATTTTGATGGCCATGTCTGGGTGAGTCCGTCCCAACTTCTATTTTACTGGCGAGAATTTTGGTCTCAACGGTAGATGATGTTCCACGATGCTGGTATCCAACCCTGGCATATCCTGATAGGACCAAGCGAATACATCGGGAAACTCTTTGAGAAGCTTTGTCAAACTTTCTTTGACAGTTGGACTGAGCAGTGCCCCAATCTTGACCTCTTTTCTCTCCTTCTCTGAACCTAAGTTGACTGTTTCCAACGGCTCTTTGTAAGGTTCGATGTACCTTTCCTCTTGTTTGAGTAATCGAGAGATCTCCTTTGGAATTTCTTTGTCATCTTCTTCTTTAGCCTCAAATACCGGGAATTTAAAGTTGGGAGAAGGCATTGGATCGTATGTTTCAATGGGGTTTAAAATAAGCAATCTGCATGACGTGATGATTGTTTTTAGAAGAGATGGAGAAAATGCAAAAGTGTGTGCAGTGTAAATTTTTTTGGAAAACTTCTTGTTTTTATTATTTGTTGTTTTTTAGGATTACCATTTTCTGAAAAAGCGAAAAGAAAAAACATCAATTATTGCAGAAATTATAGAACGACGTTATTTTATTTATGATTTTGTCGATTCTTGAAACTACAGCCCTATAAAACAAAACTCAGTCGCTTTGGGCGAAGCGAAGAGGTACATTTACAAAAAGTGAGCCCTATCAAAACATTTGTTTCACCTGGACAGGGTGAAAGGTTAAAGATGTCAATTACTTAGACTTATGAACGACTTTCGGAACGTTGACAGTGACCCATTGGCGGCGAACTCCTCGGTGAATCACAAAGTATGGTACCTTCCTTGATTTGTCTCTAGAAATAACACTGATTTATAGTGGAGCAGGATCATTGGAATCTGTCTCCCAGGAAAAGTTGTCATAGGAGGATTCCTCAGTTGTATTTTGCATAGTATTTGTGCTCTTAGGTATATTTCCCCATCCAGTGGGCTGGATGTCTTTGATCCTGATACGAGAGATTTCCGGAGCGGTGTACTTGACCAAGAAGTTATATTTTCCACTTGGTTGTCCTAAGGTGTCCCACACTTCTTTGGAATTGGAGGAGTCATCTCTCTTGATGACGTTGACCTCGGGAAAAGCGTAGTTGATGAAGTCTAGTCCAGCAAGCTTTGCCAATTCATCGTCGTGCTAGATGTTTTCTGAATGCCCTGAGTAATGATCCCATGATTCTGTGGGGACGCAGGTATTCTTCTCAATGATGCTCAGCTGATATGCATCATTCGACTGACTCTTTTGTCCTGAGTCTCCTGGGTACGGCTACCACATCGGCAGGCCATCCATCGGGCCATAATAGTCATGGTCAAAGTTGTCTTTGATCATAATCTCCATATATCATTTCGAAGTCCGCTCTCGGTATAAATCTCGGACTCTGCGCCGGAAAGCAAAATGGCGTAGGCACCTCTCCCTGAGACATATAACCATCCTCGTTAAGATAGGACTTCCATTCCTCATCTGTGTTGGAGGAATCTCCCTCGTTGATGGTATGTACTTCTTGAGACACTGGGTGAAGGAAACCTCCACTATGGAAGAAGTTCGAAATGGGATGAAGACTTTAATGGTTAGTAGCTGTCTGGGTACAGGTTGCAGAAAAACCAAGACCTTCCTTTTTCTTATTGTCAGTAGGAATGACCAGCTATCCTCATCCCTTTGCATTGTTATTTTTTATCACCTTGAGAGCATCTTTGTACGAGGAGATCGATGTTCCTTTCTCTAATTGATTCTCATTGCTTATCGAAAGTGCCTGGAACTGAGTTCCAATAACCTCCTCGGGTTCTACATAAGTGGACAACGAAAGGTTGCTCACGATAAAGGCTTGTTCGCCACAGACCGTGACGAGTTGGTCATTCTTGACGAACTTCCGCTTCTGGTGAAGTGTCGAAGTGACTGCCCCAGCCTGGTGTATCCAAGGTCTTCCCAACAAATAGTTGTATATTGCTCGGATGTCCATGACCTGGAAAGGGACTTGGAAAGTGTGAGGACCGATAGTTATGGGAAGGTCGACTTCGCCGATAACCGTTTTTCATGATTCGTCAAATTCTTTGACGACGACCTCACCGCCTCTCATCAGAGATCCTTTGAGTGATAGTCGCATTAGATTGGACTTCGGCATAACGTTGAGAGCCGATCCAGTATCTACCAGTACGCTGGCTAAGGCATCGTCCTGGCAGTTAACTGTGATATTGAGTGCCATGTTGTGACTTTTGCCTTCTTCTGGCAATTCCTCATCACTAAACCCCAAGTTGTTGCAAGAAGTGATGTTGGAGATGATGCTGTCAAATTATCTTATTGACACATCCTGTTCCACGAAGGTCTATTCTAAGAGTTTCTATAGAGCCTCTCTGTGGGCTTCGGAACTGAGTAAAAGAGATAACACAGAGATCTTTGAAGGAGTTTGTAACAGCTGATCAACAATGTTGTATTCACTCCTTTGGATGAGCTTTAGCATCTCATCACCGTTCCTTGAAAGGTCGGGATTGCTGGCATGCCCGACTGGTGGATTAGGAGCTTCTGTCTGAAGTTTCGTTTCTCTGTTAGGTTCTCAAACTCCTCTGTTGAAGATTCGACCGCTCCGTGTTACTCGACTGATGTCTACAATATTCACGACGGAGGGTAATGGAATTTCCTTTCCATTCTCAATTGTTGTTGCACCATATTTGTAAGGGATAACTTTATCAGACTTGTACGACACTAGTCTCGGCATATAGATAACTACAGGAGCCTTCTGATTTCTCTGACTGTCGTAAGTAACTTCAATCAGTTCTTGGTTAAGAACCTTCGATTCGTCAAGTAGAGGGATGATGGTACAAACATCTTTGGTCCTTTCACGATCAGAGATCACGATAACATCCTTAATCTGATCAGCGATATAGTCTATCGTCCAGTTGATTGATCTAGAACTCAGACACGGTTGAATTTCCTTGCGTTTCAACTGACTTTGAAGAGCTGCTCGCACGAGGTAGCATCCTTGGTTATTCTCCGAGCAGACTCTACAGCGCTCGTAGTTGTGTGGTGGCACCCGGCCACGTCCGCTTTGAATGCAGTGTAACCTTACTAGGTCTATTTCCATAGATCAGACATCCTGACTTTGATGTCTAGTAGGGTTCCCGTTTGTCACACTGATTTGTTGCGTGTCTTCGTCTAGATAGATCAGAAGCCACCAATGGTTTAACAAGTGTTGTAAAGTTCCTTGAACGAGAGCGTACCCTTGGTTACTCTCACAACATACTTTACAGCTCAGATAATCATGTGAAATGAGAAAACCGAGCTAGACTTGCTTGGCGTGTAACTCCACCAAGCTAGTATTCATCAAACGAATATCGAAGATTTGAATCATGTTAACTTGATAAGGATTTCTATCATGGTAGTCCTGGATCCACCCAAGATCCATCTGACGCTGGAGGGCCTCTTGTACAAATGAGCATCCCTATTTGTTTACCGAGCAAGTCAGACAGGACTTGTAATCGTGTCGCGGCAGATTATGATACTGGCTTTGCCTTGAGTGCATTGCCACCAAGTTGACATTTATTACACGGATGTCGTGGTTCTGAATGATGTTGGAATTTGCTTAAGTCATGTTAACTCCACGAACTCGGTGCTCTTGGATCCATCCGAGATCCAATTGTTCCTGTAGAGCCGATTGCACCACAGAACATCCTTGATTGTTTTTAGAGCAGATATCACACTGGTGATAATTGTGAGACGTTACATGACCGTATCCGCTCTGTCTGCGATGCATCTTAACCAGGTTGGCCCTTAATAAGAGTACATCATGAATTTGATAGCTGTTGTTGGACTCTCCTTCTATCAAATTTACTGCAGCTTTCCCGTGTTGAGGCAGTGGGTTCGTGAGAACATTCAGATTCGTATCTTTGAAAGATAAGACCCCTCTCCTAACAAGCTTTTACACATCGGATTTGAAACTGATATAGTTTTCTATGTTATGCCCTGGTCCTCCTTGATGGTAAGGGCAAGTCTGATCTGCTTTAAACCAAAAAGGCAGATTTTCCGGTATTGTAAGAGGAGACCTGGTTTGGACGTGTCCCTTGACCAGTAAGAGTGGAAACAATTCTGCGTACGACATCGGTATAGGGTCGAACCCTGGTGGTCGCGTTGTACGGTTGTTGTTATATGGAGGACGAGCCTGCTGAAGAGGTTGTTGTGTCCTTTGCTGATATTGCTATTGATTCGGTTGGCTCTGAGCAACCTGAGGTTGATACGTAGGAACAGGTGCAGAGTTGATAGCAGGAGTTACAGCTGCTACTGGTTGGTACCGTCGCCTTTGCTTTCTGAGAGACATATTGCCAATATCCTGCTCTTTTTTCTTAGGGAGAGCACTACCGTATCTTTTGGTACTGTTTGATGATCCAGCATCTTTAACTAAACGTCCTTCTCGGACTGCTTCCTCGAGACGAACTCCCATGCCTACCATTTCAGTAAAGTCTGGGTGCACTGGCGACCATTCGGTCGTAGTAAAATGGGCTCATGGTTTTCAAGAAGATCTTTGTCATCTCTTTTTCCCCAAGAGGTGGACAAATTTGGGAGGCAATTTCACGCCATCTCTAAGCGTACTCCTTAAAGGTTTCCTTGTCCTTTTGCGACATGGCTCTAAGTTAATCTCTCTCTGGTGCCATATCCAGGTTATACTTATATCGTTGAACGAAAGCAGCGCCAAGATCTCTGAAAGTGTCGATCTTAGTACGGTTTAAACCCATGTACCATTTGAGTGCGGCAACGGTTAAACTATCCTGAAAATAGTGAATCAGTAGCTCTTGGTTCTTTGTCTGAGTTGACATTCGCCGAGCGTACATCATTAAGTGACTTTGAGGGCAAGAGTTAGCCTTGTAATTTTCAAATTCGGGCACCTTGAACTTGTGTGGAACTTTCACATTGGGGACCAAACAAAGGTCTACGGCGTCCTTTCCAAATAGATCCTGACCACGGAGGGCTTGCAGCTCTTTCTGCATTTCCAGGAACTGTTCCTGGAACTCCTTCAATATGTTATCCATACTTTCATTTCCACCAAAAGGTATCTGTGGAATCTGTCTTTCTGGGACAGTGTGTACATAGTGCTATAAAAGGAAATCTAAACTTATGGGTCCCGAGTCCTCTCTGAGGGGAGCTCAAGTGCTGGTTTTGGTATTTTCCTTTTCTTTGACCGGGGCTCTTGAGCCGTTGTTGGGTTGTCATTCCTTTGCCAAGTGAAAGGAGCGAACAAATTCCTTTGGTCATCCTTATTTTCTACAGCATGTTGCTCTAAAATCTCAATCAGAGCATCTTTTTCTTTTAATAGTTACTGTATTTTCTTGCACTCCACATTGAGGATACGGTACTTGTTCTTCCAAGACCCTTTCTCCCGTTGAACTTTGTTGAGAGTCACCTGAAGTTTTTCCGTATCAGACATAAAGTAAAGAACATGGTCTCTTAATGGAAGAACTTCCTGCCGAGGATAAGGCATCCTCAGCTTGAGAGCTCTAGTTTGTACCCAGTGGAGATAAGGTTCCACCGAGACACAGTTTAGTTTTCCTAGAGACTCTCTTCCTTTCCTATGAACGTGTTTCCAGGCATGCACTATTTCTGTCTTTAGTGCCCTGTCATTTTCTCCTTCCTTGAGGAAAAGACCTTCCAGATGAGCATTACGCGGGACATGTCTCATCGGGTATCCGAGTTGACGAAAAACTAAAACTCGATGATAGTTAATTCCTACTTTAATTCCTATGAGGGGTACATTAGGGAAGTTTCCACAACGGTCAATGATTCTTATCCCGTCATATATTCGATTATACCAATCGATGTCAGAGTTGGTAAGAGACATGATTCTCTGCGACCAACGTAAAGTACTCTTATGGTCCCAAAATGCAGCAGACTTTGGCAAATGAGAAATTCACCATTTGTATAGCAGGGGTACACAACATGTGATCATTTCTCCGCTGTATAAATTCCTTAAGTGTACAAAATGATAAGCATCTGCGAGCAAGGTCGGTACAGGGTTTCCAATTAGAAAAATCTTAATGGCATTGACATCAATGTGTCATACCCCAAATTTTGACCACTAAGATTTCCCATCATTGGGCAAATCATCATCACAATATGGATGGACCATCATACCTCAGTAGTCTCCCCAAAGATGGGTGAGCATCCACTAGAATCAGACTTAGGGTTTCAGGCCCTCTCAGAGCTCTTGGACAAAGGATCAATCAAGGAATGACATGATATTCAACTTTTCTGGCCTCTCAAACATCCACAATGGATCATTAGGACTCCCACCTCAAGGATTAAGCACAAGGTTGCAACATTCTGAGTGGATCAAGCCTCAAGATCGTCAGTGTCACCAAATTAGGGTTTTGGTCGACCAGGGCCTCCAGATGGAAATTTTCCTCTGGGCATGAGCCAATGCTTCAAAGCATAACCTATGATGCTCTAAGGGACATCATAAACCCAATCATCAAGTCAATTTAACCTCGGGTGACGCATTCACAAAAATCAGGAATTAGGGTTTCTTGACCTAATTCACCCCTAAGTTGACTTTTTGGACAAAACATGAGCCAAGACCTCAAGACATGATTTGAGGGTCTCTAATACACCACATTGATCCATTTGCAATAGTGCATTGATCCAAGAAGCTTGAGCAATAACTTTCAATTTCATCTGAACCACAGTTAGGGTTTCGCGGAAAAAGTCAACTGTATCTTTGACTTTTGACCAGGACAAGCTCCCAAACTCTAGGATATGATTCAATACACCCTATAACACCTATGAAATCAATCCATCAAGTTTGATTTAGGTCAAGGACTTAATTTCATAAAGGATCGCAGAGTGTGGAATTCATCTGACAAAAAGTCAAATGTGCACAAAAGTCAAACTTTGACTTTTTGAGATTTTTCACGATTATGGTTTTTTAACCCTAAAATGATGTTAATGTGTGATTAGAATCAACATTCATCAAGAAAAATCAAGAAAAGTTGGATAACTTGTAAAAGGGGTAACCATAAAAAACTTAGAAATTTTTCTAAGTTATGGAACAAAGTGGCTAGGGTACCAACTTTGGAGGATCATAACTCCTAAACCACAAGGCCATTTTTCCCCATCCAAGGCTGGATTTGTAGCTCTCATTACCCTCTACAAAAGCTTCAACTACACCTCATTCCAATTCATCATGGATTTTGAGTTATGGAATGATCAAAATCACAAAAAGTGAAAATGTCACTTTTTTCCAACACTTACTGAAATTTTCACTAAGTCAGAATCTGCCTTCACTTTTCTCCAAATGTAGGGGCATTTTTCACTTGGATCCAAAAAGTATAAAAACCAATTATGATCAAACAGTTGTTGTATCATATGAGGGCTTTCCAAAATGGCCAAGAACTCCATCAAATTCCACTTGGGCCATGAGATATAACAAAGGAAATATGCCTTGCTGAAAACTGCCAAAGCAAGGCAGATTTTGGAGTTTTGCTCGATTTGCCCAAATTTTGCAAAGGGCAAGCAACTCTATCCATCTGAACACCTCAAGGGGGGACCAAGGAGGAACCAACTCTGATCCAAAGCCTCCCAAGTCTTTGGAATCAAAAATAGCATGCCTAACCTCTAGTCAATGGCTAGAGGAGACTTGGATTCTCATTGCTCAACATTGGCCAAACCTATGCAGCAGTTGCCATTCACTATTCCTTGCAAAACAAACTTGCTCTACTATAAATAGAGCTCATTTGTGATCAGTTTGAGTACACCAAAGCCATCAAACAGATGCTTTCCTCAAAATCACCTTCTCACTTCCAATTTTTCCTTCTAAGGCAAGTCACCATCGGGTTTTGAGTTTGAGAGCTATTCCAACCAAACCAATTGTAACACCCCATTTCTACCCGGCGGATAAATAATAAAATCAGAGTTTTCTTTTCAAAAATTTTCAACATAAACGGGATGTCACATTTCAACTTTGATCAACAACTTCGATTAATTTCATATTAAACAGATACATAACACTTCAGCTCGGATGAACCGATGACGACAAAATTCACATATATCTTCCTTTCAAAGCCAAACAACTTAAAGATATACACATTCAACTTCAAGTCACTTAACATTTTTGTTCGACTAAGACAACTTCAAAACAACATAATACTGAATAAATTCAACTTAAAAATTAACAACATAAACAAGGTCAACAATAAACAACAAGCGTTCATTCCCCCCGAGTGTTAAGTATCAGAGCAAGACCCTCTTGCAATAAAGCAACATAAAGACTCCAGAAAGCTATCCTGAACTTCCACGGCAATTCTTGAGTACCTGCCCATTTCCCATGGTAAGGGAAATATCAGGAGAAGGGGTGAGATATCCAACGATATAATAAGTCATATGATAAATAATATATCAGAATAAAACATTGTAAATCACCACTTCGTACTTTATTACACAATCAACAGCTCCACTAATTATTCAACAAATCGCAACAACAGTTCAACTTTCTATTCAACAATCACACCAACTCAGGATGCAACATGAAAATGCGACTCAACAATGCACATGCATGTGGTACCATTTGAGCAGAACTCCCAACTTAAAAATACGGAGAAACACTCCCAACTTAGAAACTTGTCAATTAATATTGACGTTAACAAGGCATAAGCCTTCAACTTAATATTTTGCCAATCCAGGCGAACTTAATAATTTTGTCAATCCAGGCCAACTTAATATGCAAATGTATGTGACTCGATGAATGCGACATCACAACAACAACTACAACAACGACAACAACGCTGGCCATAGGCCTACAACTTGATATCAATTCAACAGCAACTTCGCAGCAAATTCGACATTGGTCATAGGCCTACAACTTAGTATCAACATCTCAACAACAACATGACGACAACATTTCAACAACAACAACTTATCATCAACAATAATTAAATAGCAACTTAACAATAATAATCAACATTGACAATAAGTCTACAACTTCATCTTGCCATTAAATAGAGGCAACACAACATATAATCACCACCTGCAATTTCACAGATTAACAACGGCAACAACCCAGCGACTTATTTATACTAATACTACTATCACAAGTCCTATTAATACTACTTGTGTACCACTGCCAATTTTACCTATTACAACAAAGTATACAACACCCCATATCAACTAAAATGTACAACAAATGTTCCGTATAGTTATTCGGACAATTCGACTAAATACGGCTACTTAATCTTCTGCTAAAATACTCGATACTTTCTACTCTGAACCAATGTACTTATTAGCTATCTGTTAATTTAATACTACACTGCTACCAAATATAGGTACACCAGTTACTGTTGACTTTTCCACCAATACTACTAATTCCGCTACTACTGATTAATTATCTCCCTGCTAAATAAATGAAACTATTATTTTTATGCCACTAATTCATACCTGCTGCTACTCCCAAATTATTCTGCTTGTCATCAAACCACACTGCTATTTAATATTCTAAGCAAATATTATTTTTATTAGTATCCCAAACAAGTATTGTTTTCCTGCTAGTTAGTGATTTATATTCTAAATAAGTATTACTCTCCAACTAATTAGCACTGTACAACTACGTTATTTTACTGCCATTAACCTATTTTAATTTCTATTCAACATACATCATCTACTGTGATTAACACATTGTTAATATTCCTTAATATTTCTTACTAACATAATTATGTCATTACTAATAATTCTGGTCACTATTAATAATTTAAACAAATAACTAGTGGCACTGGCCACCCCAAAACATCCCTAGTGGCACAAGCCACATCATTAAGTGGCTCCTGCCACATTACTCTTCCTAGTGGAGCCGGCCATGACTTAGTGGCTCCAGCCACCTCTAGTCCAATGGTGGCGCACGCCACCCCCCCTTAGTGGCTCCCGCCACTTCCACACACAAGTGGCTCTCGCCACTTCCAATCACCCTCAAGTGGCTCTCGCCACTTCCAACCACACACAAGGATAACACAACGGAACAATTACAAATATACCCTAAAACAACATAGACTAATTTCTTTCCACAACCAATTCACCAACCGCAAGCATATTTCAACGTAGCATCAGTTATCAATATCAACACAGAAATACTTCAACGATTTTTTATTTTCAACACGGCAACACAACACGATTATCAACACGGGAAAAATAACCTAAAACTTACAGTATTTTAATTCCCCCATACTACTTATCATACAACCCATTAGAAAGTCGGAACCCCAACCTTACCTTGGATTGAAGGTAGCTCTCTAATTCTCGATCGGATTTCGCTTGTCTCTTGACTGCAACTTCCACGCTCCTCTTCGCCACCAAAACCCTCATTGTTCTTACTGTTACCACTACTTCTCAAATTCCTTCTAATGACTAATAATCAAATAATACTATTACACTATTATATCTTATTGGGCTTAAGTTCTTACACCCCCTTTCTACTACTTCCAACCAATTAAATAGGCCCAATTAATATAATCTAGTATTATTTCTAATTTCTACCACTTAATTCAACTAAATCAATTCAACAAAAGTCAACACAACTTAAATCGATATCACACAACTTCAACAATTAAATCGGAAAATATTCAAAACTATTTAATTAAATGAATAATTAAATATCGGGCGTTACACCAATCATACACACACCTCATAAACATCATATAGAAGTGATCCAAACACTCACATAACATCTGGAACACCAAAATCACAAAATCACTAGCCAATTGCTCAAGCCCTTGACAGATTTGCAGTTGGGGTGCCATCTCAAGTTCCAGATCATTTCAATCCATTCCAAGCATCCAGACACACTCCATGGAACCTAGGGAAGCTATCCAGATCATTAGAACCTAGCTGTAACACCCCTAACCCAAAACACGATCACCAGCTGCAAGTGGTAAGCATGAGCTCTTCTAACTCTATGATCCATGCAATTTTTGCTGCACAATAATTTGGCCATATGTTAATAATCATGCATGGAGTGTTTCCCCTCAATCAATTGCATTGTTTGAATCGTGTATGGAATTTCTGAACCTTCATGCAGAATTTAGGGTTCTTGAGGTTTCTCTTTGATTTTTTATTCCATGCTTAAAATAAATGAAATTAAAGACTATAGACATGATCGTGAGGTTGAAACGAGTTGATTGATATGTATATTGCATGATATAATCAAGTATTCAGTGAGATTGGATAGAAAACTCAAATCTGCAGAAACAGAGGGTGGCGCGTGTTCTTGCCCTTGTTCTTGGCGCCTTTTTTGAAAATTCAAATATTTGAATTTTGTGATTTTATTTAATTGATTCAAAAATTAATTTCTCTCTGAGTTTTAATGATTTTGAGTTGATTCTTTTTTTTAATAATTCACAAAAATGTTAAAATATTTTATTTTACCAAAAAATCCCAAAAATATTATTTATTTCATATAATTGATATTTTTACAAAGAATTAATATTTTAATTGTTTTTGACATTTAAAATATTTTTTCCTTCTTGATTTTGCAAATTTTAATGAACTCTAATCATTTTGTAGGTCAAAACTTGATTTTTGAAACATTAATCCAAGATCACAATTTTTTTCCACATGTTTAATAATTTTGATCATTTTAATTGAATTTTTATTCAATTAAAATACATTTTGAAAACAAATTAGGGTTTTTGATTAATTCAACCCTCAACAGACTTTTTCAATCATTTTGGGCCTCTAATAGAGTGTAAGACCCAATCCTTTGTAAATACAAACCTATTTTGGGCCTCAAATGTTGTATAAGTCCCGTTGTATTTCAAAAGTTCGGCGCGATCATCGCCCGTTTAAAACAAACCATCTGGGCCTCTCTCGAGCTATAAGACCCATTCAAAATCATTTTTGGGCCTCTAATAGAGTGTAAGACCCAATCATTTGTAAATACAAACCTATTTTGGGCCTCAAATGTTGTATAAGTCCCGTTGTATTTCAAAAGTTCGGCACGATCATCGCCCGTTTAAAACAAACCATCTGGGCCTCTCCTCGAGCTATAAGACCCATTCAAAATCATTTTTGGGCCTCTAATAGAGTGTAAGACTCAATCCTTTGTAAATACAAACCTATTTTGGGCCTTAAATGTTGTATAAGTCCCGTTGTATTTCAAAAGTTCGGCCCGATCATCGCCCGTTTAAAACAAACCACCCAGGCCTCTCCTCGAGCTATAAGACCCATTCAAAATCATTTTTGGGCCTCTAATAGAGTGTAAGACCTAACCCCCTTTTGAAACCAGAAACTTTTGGGCCTCAGTCGTTGTATAAGACCCATGGTGTTTTCAAAACCTCGGCACGATCGTCGCCCTTTTCAAAATTAACCATTGGGCTTCTCCTTGAGCTATAAGACCGATCTTTGTTCACTTTCAATCATTTTGAGCCTCTTGAGAGAGTGTAAGACCCATCCCCTTGTACATAAAATCTTTCTTGGGCCTCAGTCACTTGTATAAATCCCTGTACAAAATGACAATGCGATCACTGATAAAACCTTGGGCCTCTCCTTGAGCTGTAAGCCCCAACAATCTTTTCAAAGCACTTTCTCCTTTGATTTTGAATATAATATTGTTATCAAAGTTTTGTTTGTTGAACAACTAACAAAACAACATAGAAGCTCTACAACCGAGTAAGTGTTTACCCGCTTTCATTTAGCACTTTCATATGTATATAACTGTATTGTGGGGCTGTTTCACTATAAGTCTTCTTTCATAAACTCATATCAATTGTGTAATACTAGTATAGATATTTAGAGTTTCCCCGGCAACTACGTCTAGCACTAGGTAAAGCCCTGTTGATCACTCTTAAATGCAAACAAAACTAGATCCCCATAGGATTACCAGATACAGTCTTCCCTCCTCTTGGGGTTAAACAATATGGAGACGTGAAAGACAGCATTCTCAGTGAACCCTTTCTCAGACTGTCACCCTTAGAAATTGTCAAAGAAACTCTGACTCCCCAGAGATTATCTTTTCTCCGTGAATGGCATCTCTTGAGTTTCTTCCAAATTCTCAAAATTTCTTGGCTTGATCTATTCTCAGTAAATGGCATGTCTTGAATTTCTCGGGATTTGGGGACCCACAGGCTTCCTAAAAGCATCCCCGCCTCCTCTTGGGCATTGTATAAGGACCCGTCGGCTTCTTAGAAGTTTTCACAGCCTCCTCTTAGGCTTCGTATAATGATTCTTCCTCAGGGAAGATAGCCTCCTCTTGGGCTTTGTACAAATTGTCCCTAAGGCTTCTTAAAAGTTTTTCTCGCCTCCTCTTGGCCTTCGTACAAATTGTCCCGACGACCTCTTAAAGGTATAGGAACAAAAATTAGTCATCTTAATAGAACAGTCTTTCAAAGAGTCTAGATCTTTCTACGGCAAACGTACTGTCTCTTGATCTCTCTTAAGCATAATACAAAAGATAAATCTCTAGACTTGGATAGTCTAATCTCCTTGAGTCTCGAAGACATTCTCAGGTTCCTTTCAAAAATAGGAAAAAGCACCCGTAGGCTTGGGCAGTCTCAATACCCTTCGGATTCCCCGTTTCCTTAAAGAACAGGAAATAATCCCGGTTCTCAGATCAAATCCATGAGTACAACATTACCCATATAAGAAATGATTTTCTCTTTTAACCAACATACTGGGCTTGTCACTCAACTGAAACAGTAACCTTAGCCTCCTTTTGGGCTTTGTACAATGATTCTCCCCAGCGGAGCTAACCTTTTTAGCCTCTATCTCGGGCTTCGTACGAGATACAAAAACACTCTCTTGTTGAGTATAAAAGACTCTCTTGTTGAGTCAAACATTTTGTAGCCTCCATCTTGGGCTTCGTAAGAGATACAAAAACACTCTCTTGTTGAGTAAAAAAGACTCTCTTGTTGAGTCAAACATTTTTTTAGCCTTCATCTCGGGCTTTGTACGAGATACAAAACACTCTCTTGTTGAGTATAAAAAGACTCTCTTGTTGAGTCGATCACCTTTAGGCTCTATCTCGGGCTTCGTACGAGATAAAAAATCACTCTCTTGTTGAATATAAAAGACTCTCTTGTTGAGTCAAACACCTTTAGCCTCTATCTCGGGCTTCGTACGAGATACAAAATCACTCTCTTGTTGAGTATAAAAGGCTCTCTTGCTGAGTCAAACATTTTCAGCCTCCATCTCGGACTTTGTACGAGATACAAAACACTCTCTTGTTGAGTATAAAAGACTCTCTTGTTGAGTCAAACCTTCTCAGCCTCCATATCGGGCTTTGTACGAGATACAAAATCACTCTCTTGGTGAGTATAAAAGACTCTCTTATTGAGTCAAACCCTTTTAGCCTCTATCTCGGGCTTTGTACGAGATACAAAATGCTCTCTTGTTGAGTTAACCCTTTTAGCCTCTATCTCGGGCTTCGTACGAGACACAAAAGCATCCTCTTGTTGGGTCAATAGCCTCCTCTTAGGCTTTGTAAAAAGAAATCCCCGTTTGATTCAATCAACCTTTTAGCATCAAATCATGCTTTGGTCACAACATACAAACATCAACAACTCCTTTTCCCTCGTCTAATTGCTGTAAGCGGCAAGCCTCTGGATTATTTACATCCACGCCACTATCCCTCTTTTAGCATGAGAAATTCCTAAGGAAATATGGCGTTGCTCTAAACTGAGTTAAAGTCTTCTCCTTCAGGTTGAAATTCCCCTATAAAGAAAATTATGGCATTGCTGGATTTGCATATCCTATTTAAAGTAATTCTCCTTTATAATCAGTCACCCAACAATTGTGATAAACAGACCCCTTTAGAGATGACAAATTCTCTCTAAAGTCAACACCCTTTTAGCTTCACATCTTGGGCTTCGAACAAGATACAAATAGACCCTTCAGCTTCACATCTTGGGCTTTGAACAAGATATAAACCACCTTTAGCTTCATGTCTTGGGCTTTGAACAAGACACCAAGACACCAAGACACCATTTCCTCACTTAGAATAGGAGGAACTACGATCGCTCTGATTTCCCTATCCCGGGAATACGTAGGCATAAGATTGAAAAAGAATCTTAGCGAGCACACTAATCAAAAAACCCCAAAGTCCCCTACCTCCAGCCAATCTAGCACAGTATCCTAACAAATTCCCCATGAACACTCCCGGTATTTCGTTCTGAACAAAATAAGCAGAGAGAGACCCATGAACTAAAGCTGCAGTTGTAAACCAACAATTTTGACTGTTTAACCTCAGTTTGCAAGCAGGGTTAATTGGAGACATCTATTTCTCTTCCTTCATCAGCTTCAATAGGATAAAAAATTAATCAAACTGCAGTACCAAAGCGATAGTGATTCGAAACCATAAAAATCGCGCTACAGAAAAATGGCGACCACAGTGGGAGTTCCATGGTAAGATCTTGTCATCCCCATTTTCCACAGAAAAATGGCGACCATAGTGGGAGCCAAAGGAAGATCTAGTTATCGTCGTCCCCATTTTCCACAGAAAAATGGCGACCACAGTGGGAGCTGACTTGTTCTTCTCCCGTCTCTTTGGAGGAAACCTTAAGTTTATACAATTTCACAAGAAAAATGGTGTCCACCGTGGGGCCAAACAAAGGAATCTTGTCTCTCTTATCTCTCTAGTTGAAACCTTCTCTTAGGACGAGTCCTTAGGTTCACAAGGTATCACCGAATGACGGTTCCATCGGGGAATGTCATTATTGCTAGGATCGACCCTCACTAGGATCTTAGGTAAAAAACCTTTAGGTTGGGAAGGTACCACAGAGTGGCGCCTCCGTCGGGGAGCCATTTTCCGTTAGGATCATAGGATTCATAGCTTTTAAAAAGTCTAGGACATTAGGACAAATATATATACTGCTTTTCCTAATTGATATCTGTGTTTATTTTTCTGCTAATGGGAATGCGTGTGATGCCGCATGTGGAAAGATTGAGTATACACCTAGGAAAAACCTCTTTCAGTAGTGCGGAAGCTATCGGAAATAGGTGTCACGCGATACTACCCTCTTCTGAGATTCTTCGAAATACATCACCTAGCACGGTTCCTGGGCCGCTGATGTTATCTCGACAAGAATCAATGATTTTGAGAGACAGGTACAAAAGTCACTAGTATAAACCTTTGGGATGGGTAGAGCCTTGACTACATGACACCGACCCTTTGCCCCATGTTTTTTCTATGTTTTTGTGTTCTGGATTCATGCATTCATTTAAAAAACATTAAGCAAAGAAAAATTTTCTCTTCTAGTCTCTCTTTTTCAAATTAAACTAAGACAATGATTGGAAATGTCAGAGAGAAAAGGATTGTGCTAATGGATTTCGGTAGAAGAAAAACTCACAATATACCTTCAAGGTTCCAAAACTAGGGGATTTGAGAGGATTAGCAAGGATGATCACTAACCCTGACGCTTTCAGAGCCAAGTACGGAGGTCTGCTACCTCTGTTAAGGGTCTATGTAATTGAAGGAATCCTGGAGACACTCATTCAGTTTTATGATCCAGTCTATCACTGTTTCACCTTCCCGGATTACCAGCTCGTACCAACGCTGGAGGAGTATTCTCATCTGATTGATCTACCCATTACTGATCAAGCTCCCTTTTTTGGACTAGAAGAAAACCCAAAGGATCAAATCATTGCAAGAGCAATCTATTTGGATGAGTCAGAAGTCAAGACTCACATGACCACCAAGGGAGGAATCCCAGGTTTACCAGCCAAGTTTCTGGTAAAGAAGGCTCTGTACTTTGCTAGTATAGGGAACGTGACTGCTTTTGAAAGCATCTTTGTTTTGCTCACCTACGGGTTATTTTTATTTCCCAACATTGATAACTTCGTCGATATCAACGCCATTAAGATTTTTCTCATTGGAAACGCCGTACCAACCTTACTCGCAGATACGTATCATTCTGTACACTTAAGGAATTTATACAGTGGAGGAATGGTCATGTGCTGTGTACCCCTGCTATACAAATGGTTTATCTCCCATTTGCCTAAGTCTGCCGCATTTTGGGATCATAAGAGTGCCTTACGTTGGTCGCAGAAAATCATGTCTCTTACCAACTCTGACATAGATTGGTACAATAGGATTTATAACGGGATCAGAATCATTGACCATTGTGGAAACTTCCCCAACGTACCCCTTATAGGAACTAAAGGAGGGATCAGTTATAATCCAGTTTTAGTTCGTCGTCAATTTGGATACCCGATGAGGCATGTTCCGCGTAATGCTCATCTGGAAGGTCTTTTCTTCAAGGAAGGAGAAAATGACATGGCACTAAAGATGGAAATAGTGCATGCTTGGAAACATGTTCATAAGAAAGGACGGGAGTCTCTAGGAAAACCGGATTGTATCTCGGTGGAGCCTTATCTCCACTGGGTACAAACTAGAGCTCTCAAGCTAAAGATGCCTTATCCTCGTCACGGAGTTCTTCCGCCAAGGGAATCTGTCATGTACTTCATGACTGAAATAGAAAAACTTCAGGTTACGCTCAACAAAGTTCAACAGGAGAGGAGGTCTTGGAAGAATAAGTACCACATTCTCAATGTGGAGTGTACCAAAATGCAGCAACTACTAAAAGAAAAGGATGCTCTGATTGAGATTTTTGAGCAACATGCTGTAGAGAATTAGGATGACCAAAGGAATTTGCTCGCCCCTTTCACTTGGCAAAGGAATGACAACCCGACAACGGCCCAAGAGCCCCGGTCCAAGAAACGGAAAGTGCCAGAATCAGCACCCGAGTTCTCCTCAGAGAGGACTCGGGACCCATTAGCTTAGGTTTCTATTTCCGCACCTTGTAATTTACTCTATTTCCATTTCCGTAATCCTTTGAATTCAATAAAATGGGGGTTTCCCCACTGTTTGATATTTACAATCTAATTGTCGAAGTTTATTTTGATTAAACAAAAAAAAACGATTAATATAATCATTGCATTCATCATTCTCACGTCACGTATTCTTCTTACCTACGAATCTCACATTTGCGTCTCGATTCTAGAGTCAAACTGTCTCATTTGTACAATACTCGGGCCAATCGTCAGAAAAAGATGGATGATCTCGAGGAAGAGAACAGAGAGTTGAAAGAAGAGATCGACGCTCTGAGAGAGGATATGAGAAAGCTTCGTAACGACATGCAAGCCATGGCAGAAGCTCAGCTACAAAGAACTGTGATCTCAGAGATCACCTCAACGCCCATAGTGGAGAAGTATGATCCTAGGTATCAAATGCCGAAAGATCGTCCCTGGGGCATGCCTGTTAACTATATCCCGGAAGGATATGTTCTGCCGATCATTGAAGATCAGGGAATCATAGCAGAAGCCGCTGGGCCTGAAGGTTACAAACTTCGGGAAAGTGAGGATGCCAGAGGCATAACGAGGACTCCTGAAGGTTACAAACTTCGGGAAACGCCGAGATTCACTGTCGTAGTAACGGTACCACCCCCTGTGGTGCACACTGTCCCGGAAGGATAGATTCCACAGATACCTTCTGGTAGAAAGGAAAGTATGTTCGATAGAATGGATGAATTCCAGGAGCAGTTCCTAGAAATGCAGAAGGAACTGCAGGCTATTCGCGGTCAGGATTTATTTGGAAAGGACGCCGCAGACCTTTGTTTGGTCCCCAATGTGAAAGTCCCACACAAGTTCCAAGTACCCAATTTTGAAAAGTACAAGGGTAACTCTTGCCCTCAAAGCCACTTGGTGATGTACGCTCGACGAATGTCAGCTCAGACAGAGAACCAGGATCTAATGATTCACTACTTTCAAGATAGTTTAACCGGTGCTGCATTAAAATGGTACATGGGTTTAAACCGCACTACGATGAACACTTTTAGAGATCTTGGCACTGCCTTCGTCCAACAATATAAATACAATTTGGACATGGCACCAGACAGAGATCAACTCAGATCAATGTCGCAAAAGGACAAGGAAATCTTTAAGGAGTACGCTCAGAGATGGCGTGAAATTTCCGCTCAGATTTGTCCACCTCTTGAGGAAAAAGAGATGACAAAGATTTTCTTAAAGACCTGGAGCTCATTTTACTACGACAGAATGGTCGCCAGTGCGCCCAGTGACTTCACCGAGATGGTGGGCATGGGAGTTCGTCTTGAGGAAGCCGTCCGAGAAGGACGTTTATGTTAGTTCTTGGATTGGCTGGAATTTTGGTAAAACAAAGTATGTTCAATGTTGATGTCAAAGTGCTGATGTTGCAACATTGAGTCTTAACACTAGGTTGTGTTAAGTATTTAAATTGCTGAAGTTGGATGTCTGATGTCACATGGCGATGTTATGACATTAGATCTGCAGAATTAATAACATCAGGTTGTGATGTTGTTAGGGTTGCGTGTTAGCTAGAATTGTGGAGAGCAAGCTGTCTCATTGGATGCGAATATCTTAGGATAGATATTTTCTGCTGCAAAGGAGATCTGGTGCAGATTTGTAGGAGATTTAAAAGGTTGAAGATTTAAAAAGATTTTAGGAGAAAATCTGTTTTAAATATTCAGTTTTAAATAACAAATCTGGCGAGATTTTGGAGGAGGTCCAAGACCAATTCAAGGAGCTATATAAAGCGCACAAGACCAAAGGAAAAAGTGACAGAGATACCGAGAAAGAATCAAGAGCATAGGCTGAGTGTCTTGAGTAGTTTGTACGAGTCTTGTATCCAGAATTCTAGGGTGAATTGCTGAGTCGTATTCTGCCTCTCTTAGAAGCTGTGAAGCAATAGAGAGTTGTTACTTGATCAAAGCTGTGAAGTAAGATCAAGGTTGCTCAAAGAGGTTATTCCTTGAGGATCGTTTTAGGGATTGAGTAGTGTTCTCATATCTAAGTGGTCTCTTAGGTAGAAAGTCACTAGTAGGAATTAAGTTTAGGAGATTGTCAACTGGGTTGTTGAGTCTGTAAATTAATTCTACAAGTAGTGAATTTCATCCCTGGCTTGGTAGCCCCCAGACGTAGGTAGTTAGACCGAACTGGGTGAACAATTCTTTGTGTTGATTTGTTTATGTTATTGTTGTCCATTGTGCAGAGTGTGTTGTTGTGACATCACACCTTAACATCACATGTCTGATACCAGAATTTCAATTGGTATCAGAGCAGGCATCCTGTCTGTCTCTGGGTGAGATCTAGGGAAGTTACTTTCTGGTGTAAAGATGGACAAAGAAGTTGGAGGATTTGTCAACAGACCCCCTATTTTGGATGGATCCAATTATGACTATTGGAAGCCAAGGATGACCACTTTCTTAAAATCCTTGGACAGCAGGGCATGGAAGGCCATTATTAAAGAGTGGAAAGCACCTATTGTGTGTGAAAAAGATGATGCTGGCAAAGATAAAGAAGGCACCTCTAAGCCAAAGCCTGAAGAAGAATGGACCAAGGAGAAAGATGAGCTCGCCCTTGGAAATTCCAAAGCTCTAAATGCAATCTTCAATGGAGTGGATAAGAGTATTTTCAGGTTAATCAATACATGTGAGGTTGCTAAGGAAGCATGGGATATTTTGAAGGCCACTCATTAAGGTACATCTAGAGTTAAAATGTCAAGACTTCAGATTTTAACATCAAAATTTGAAAGCCTGAAGATGAAGGACGATGAGACTATTCATGACTTCCACATGAATGTTCTGGAGCTGGCTAATGCATCCAGTGCTCTTGGTGAGAAAATGTCAGATGAAAAGCTTGTAAGGAAGATCCTTAGGTCCCTTCCTAAGAAATATAAGATGAAGGTAACTGCCATTGAAGAATCACAAGACATCAGCAAGATGAGAGTTGATGAGCTCATTGGATCTCTTCAAACTTTTGAGCTTGGGTTGAATGAGGAAGAACCAGAAAAGAAGCCAAAGAGTATAGCCTTGGTGTCAAATGATCAAGAAGAAAAAGGAAAGAGCTCTGAGTCCCAGGAGGATCTATCTCAGGCCATAGTGATGTTGGGAAGACAGTTCAACAAAGTGTTCAAGAGGATGAATAATAACTCCAGGCCTAATGTCAAGAACATATCTTCTGACATCAGCAGATCAAAAGAGAAGGATGAAGAAAAAACTGCCCAAGATAAAGGAGTTCAGTGCTTTGAGTGTGAAGGGTATGGACATGTCAAGAAAGAGTGTCCCACCTTCTTGAAAAAGCAGAAGAAGGGCATGACAGTTTCCTGGTCTGACTCTGAAAGTGAAAGTGAAGGTGAGTCAGCAAAGCATGTTAGAGCTTTAATAGGAACTGTTGTTTCTGATGATGATTCTAGTGATGGAGAAATAACGTATGAGGAGTTGGCATCTACCTATCAAGAGCTGTGTTTAAAAAGTGCTGAGATTTGTCAAGAAAACAAGTGCCACAAGCAACAGATTGCTCAGCTTGAGAATGAAAAAGCTGATCTGGAAAATGAAGTTGTACTAGTTAAAGCTCACCTTGATCAGATGACCAAGTCTGTTAGGATGCTGAGCTGTGGGACAGACACACTTGATAAGATACTTCAGGCATAAAAGGATGTTGGTGATAAGTTTGGTATAGGATATGTGGCAAGCACTTCAGGAGCAAAGGAGGAGGTGTCTCAACCAATGTCTCAAACAAAGAAACAGGATTCTACCCCTAAGAAGGTTGTTCATCCTTAGAATGTTGAGAAAAAGATGGTCCCCATCAGAGGAAGATGCAGCCTCAAGGAGCTAGTCAATATATGCCTCCCCAATATCACAAGAGCATGCAAGCTGCAAGGTTAAAACAGAACATGTCACATCAGATGTCTCAACATCAGGGAAACTGGTATGGATATGGATACAACAATGCTGTGCCTCATTACTATGGAAGAAGGAAGCCTCATCACCATAGAAGACAGCCTAGAAGACAGCACCCTCAGTTCAGGAGATAGTCTACGTATGGTAAAAGACATCAGCACCATAGAAGACAGACCAACTCTGGAACGAGGAGACAACATTATGGGTGAAAGCCACAGCAATATCATAATGGTAGAAGATATAACCAATTCAGAGATGACAGAGTTAGATGCTTCTATTGTGGAAGGTTGGGACATATGCAGTACTCTTGTTTTAAGCTCCATGGTTATCCAAATTCTGTTCCTCAAACCAGACAGAAGGAAGTCAGACCTAAAGTTGCTAAACAATGGGTTCCTAAGGAGAAGGTGAAATGTCTTTTAGCCCACACCTCAGATAGACATATTGATAAGGATACATGGTAATTTGACAGTGGATGTTCAAGGCATATGACTGGACTCAAAACTTTGTTAGTTGAAGTCAGTCATTGTCCCTCTCTTGAGGTCATTTTTGGCAATGGTGAAAAAGGTGTAGTTGCAGGAGTTGGAAAAGTAAAGTGTGGACCTGAACTTGACAAGGTCCTGTTTGTCAATGGTTTAAATGCAAATTTGATCAGCATAAGCCAGTTGTGTGATGAAGGTTACAAGATTAACTACACTAAGGATGAGTGTGTGGTATCTAATGAGCATAATCACGTTGTTATGAAAGGTGCCAGAACCAAAGATAACTGCTATCAGTGGACTTCCCTTGAAGGAAATTCAACTAATGATACTCAAGTTGATGTTATAACATCAGACTATGATGTCAGGATGCTGAAAGGTCACGCAGAGTTAATGAGTTCGGATGTGAATCTTTTTAAATTTTTAAAAGGAAAGTTTTTATGGAGGGAGAAAATTAGTGATTGGTCTTTAAGAGGTACTCAAAATCAGGCGCCTTACCACATTGATTCTATATCAAGATTCATCAAAGAGTTCTCATCTCAACGGTTCATCTCCCTCAACAGAATAGAAAAATCTTATCTAAACCTAGTCTGTTACAAAGGAACGAGGTCTTCCCCATCCAAGAACTCTGATTCTCAAAGACCTGCGCATGTACGAACTAGGGTTTCTTCGGAAAAAGAACTTGCTGACAAAGAACACATTCCTATGGCACTTCCAGACTCAGGTAACTCTAAACCTTCAACCAAGATGAATAAAACTGAAACTGGGCCATCATCCTCTCATGCGATTGAGGAGAAGTATGATGTAGACATGCATTTGGAGCAGATTGCCACCAAAATCCTTGAGAAGGGAATACGTGTGAAAGGGATTTCTGTCCCTTTAAGGCAAATGCCTGCTGAACAGGTGGACTCTCAAAATGAGGACACAAATCCTCAAAGACTGGCCTTGTCCGTGGTTCAAGACGCTGAAAGAGAAGATCTTGAAGATACTGATGTCATCTTTGATGTCAGAACATTATCCCCTAGGAATGGAAGTCACAGGTGTAAAAGGAAGGATCGGGTTGAGGTTATAGATGTTGAGGACTCATCCGATAGTGAAATCATTGGAAGGGAGGACAAGAAAAAGACTGTAATTGCAGACTCTCTCAAGTCGTGGAGCAAAGTTGCCAGGTCTGGCAAGAAGAGGAGAATCAGGGAAGAATCAGATTCAGAGTGTGATGCTCATGACATCAAACCTGTGATGAATAGAGTTGCTGATCAAGTGCCTGATAACATTTCATTTCACTGTGCCAGAAGTGCATCCATGTGGAACTGTGTGAGCCAAAGAAGGATAGCTCTAGAAAGAGAGCTAGTAGGTGAGGACTTAGAGTCTACTGGAATTGTAGATCTAATTAAGTTTGCTGGTCTCATAAGGACTGTGTCAGGATTGTCTAGTTGCTATGATAGACTGGTCAGAGAATTTGTAGTGAATATCCTTGAGTCTATTGATAACCGCAAAAGCCTAACCTTCAGAAGAGTTACCGTCAGGGGTAAGTGTATCTGGTTCTCTCCTAAGGTGATCAATGCCTACTTAGGAAGAAGTGAGGAAGATGATGGAGAATTAGAAGTTTCTAATAATGTTATCTGCAAAGAGATCACATTTGGTCAGGTAGAAGTTTGGCCTTCAAGAGGAAAGTTATCTGCAAGTTTATTAAGTGTGAAATATGCTCTTCTTCATAGAATAGGTGCGGTTAAATGGGTTCCTACTAACCACAAGACCTCTGTTTCTGCTGGATTGGGAAAATTAGTTTATGCCAATGGAACAAAGAAACTAATTGATTATGGCTCTTACATCTATAATCAGACTATCAAGCACGTTGCAACAAGAGCTGTGAAATTGCCTATTGCATTTCCATCCCTCATTTGTGGGATAATTCTGTCTCAGCATCCTGGGATTCTTAACCAGGATGATAGTGTATGTAGAAGGAAGCCTGGATTGTCTTTTCATCAGAAGCTGTTTAAAGGAAGACATGTTGCTGATAATGTCAAAGCATCTGCCCCAACATCTACTAATCATACTTATGTCAAGACTGATATGATTTCTAAACTGGAGGAAGCCTGTAAAGAACTTAATGAAGTCATTAGAGTAAACATTGAAAGGAAGGACAAGTTTAAAAAATTTCTTATGAAGATGAAGGAGAAAGAAAGTGAGAAAGTAGCTGCTGATAAGACAGATGAGTCTGCCAATGACAGTCCAAAAGAAGATGAAGAAAATGATGATCTCAGCTCTGATGATCAAAGTTTTTAATGCTCCTCTTTATTAGTAGTTTTAGTTTTATTTTCTGCTTTTGTTTCAGCACTGAATGTGCTTGGTTATGTAATTTGAATATTGTGCTGTTATATGCACTGGTTATGTTTTTTTCAATGATTTGTTTTGCCTGGTTGCTAACTGTGAGGCTAACAATGAGAGCTAGGGTGTACTAACTGTAGTTATTAGGGCTTCTAATTAAAGCTTGTCTAATTGTGGCTAAAAAGGGGGAGAAGTAGCCAAAGAAAGAAAGCCAAAGGTAAATGATTGTCTAAAGATGTCAAAGGAGCTGTTGAGCTGTCAAAGGAATATGCAGAAATTGAGGGGGAGCAACATTGTTGAAAATTGCTGGTTCATGATTGAGGGGGAGCAATTGTTGCTGTTGCTGTTGAAATATGTGCAGCAAAGTTTTTGTGAGGCAAAATCCATAATGAAGTTTTATGATGCTGCTGCTGGATGCTGAAGTGAATTGAAGTTGCTGCTAATAATGAAATATGTGCAGCTGTTTGAAGAATGTAGCTATTTTGTTTGTTGCTGCAGCAAAGTTTTGTGAAGTCTTTATTGAAGATGCTGCTTGAAGTTTCAAAATCATTGATTGAAGTTTTCCGCTGCTGAAGTCTCTGAAGGTGCAGAGTGCAAAGATTGTTTTAGCCAAAATTAGCCAAATGGGGAGATTGTTAGTTCTTGGATTGGCTGGAATTTTGGTAAAACAAAGTATGTTCAATGTTGATGTCAAAGTGCTGATGTTGCAACATTGAGTCTTAACACTGGGCTGTGTTAAGTATTTAAATTGCTGAAGTTGGATGTCTGATGTCACATGGCGATGTTGTGACATTAGATCTGCAGAATTAATAACATCAGGTTGTGATGTTGTTAGGGTTGCGTGTTAGCTGGAATTGTGGAGAGCAAGCTATCTCATTGGATGTGAATATCTTGGGATAGATATTTTCTGCTGCAAAGGAGATCTGGTGCAGATTTGTAGGAGATTTAAAAGGTTGAAGATTTAAAAAGATTTTAGGAGAAAATCTGTTTTAAATATTCAGTTTTAAATAACAAATCTGGCGAGATTTTGGAGGAGGTTCAAGACCAATTCAAGGAGCTATATAAAGCGCACAAGACCAAAGGAAAAAGTGACAGAGATACCGAGAAAGAATCAAGAGCATAGGCTGAGTGTCTTGAGTAGTTTGTACGAGTCTTGTATCCAGAATTCTAGGGTGAATTGCTGAGTCGTATTCTGTCCTCTCTTAGAAGCTGTGAAGCAATAGAGAGTTGTTACTTGATCAAAGCTGTGAAGTAAGATCAAGGTTGCTCAAAGAGGTTATTCCTTGAGTATCATTTTAGGGATTGAGTAGTGTTCTCATATCTAAGTGGTCTCTTAGGTAGAAAGTCACTAGTAGGAATTAAGTTTAGGAGATTGTCAACTGGGTTGTTGAGTCTGTAAATTAATTCTACAAGTAGTGAATTTCATCCCTGGCTTGGTAGCCCCCAGACGTAGGTAGTTAGACCGAACTGGGTGAACAATTCTTTGTGTTGATTTGTTTATGTTATTGCTGTCCATTGTGCAGAGTGTGTTGTTGTGACATCGCACCTTAACATCACACGTCTGATACCAGAATTTCAGTTTAGTTAAAGACGCTGGATTGTCAAGTAGTACAAAATGATACGGTAGTGCTCTCCCTAAGAAGAAAGAGCAGGATATTGGGAATATCTCTCTCGGAAAGCAAAGGCGACGGGACCAACCAGTAGCAGCTGTAACTCCTGCTATCAGCCCTGCGCCTGTTTCTACGTATCAACCTTAGGTTGCTCAAAGCCAACCGCATTCGCAGCAATATCAGCAAAGGACACAACAGCCTCTTCAGCAGGCTCGTCCTCAATACAACAACAACCGTACAAAGCGGCCATCAGGATTCGATCCTATACCCATATTGTACACAGAACTATTTCCATTACTACTGGCCAAGGGGCATGTCCAGACTAAGTCTCCTCTTATAGTACCGAAAAATCCGCCTTTTTGGTTTAAGGTGGATCAGACTTGCCCTTACCATCAAGGAGGACCAGGGCATAACATAGAAAACCGTCTCAGTTTCAAATCCGACGTGCAAAAGCTTGTTAGGAGCAGGGTCTTATCTTTCAAATATACGAATCCGAATGTTCTCACGAACCCGTTGCCTCAACACGAAAAGGCTACAGTCAATTTGATAGAGGGAGAGTCTAACAACACCTATCAAATTCACGATGTACTCTTATTGAGGGCCAACTTGGTCAAGATGCATTGTAGACAGAGTGGATATGGCCATGTGCCACCTCATAATTATCACCAGTGTGATATCTGCTCTAAAAGCAATCGAGGATGTTCTGTGGTGCAATCTGCTCTACAGGAACAGATGGATCTCGGATGGATCCAAGAGCACCGAGTTCGTGGAGTTAACATGGTTTATACGAATTCCAACATCATTAAAAACCACGATATCCGTGTGATGAATGTCAACCTGGTGGCAATGCACTCAAGGCAAAGCCAGTATCATAATCTGCCACGACATGATTACAATTCTTGTCTGACTTGCTCAGTAAACAATCAGGGTTGCTCTTTCATACAAGAGGCCCTCCAGCGTCAGATGGAGCTTGGATGGATTCAAGACTACCATGATAGGAATCATTATCAAATCAACATGATTCAAATCTTCGATATTCACTTGATGAATACCATCCTGGTGGAGTTACATGCTAAACAGGTCTGGTTCGGGTTCCTGGTATCACATGATTATCAGGGCTGTAAAGCGTGTTGCGAAGACGATCAGGGCTGTGCCCTTGTCCAGGAAACACTTCAGCACTTGTTGAACCACTGGTGGCTTCCAATCTATATGGATGAAGACACCCAGCAAATTAGCATCACTAACGGGAATCCTACTAGATATCAAAGTCAGGATGTTCGGTCGATGGAAACATATCTAGTAAGGTTACAATGTATCCAAAGCGGACGTGGCCAGGTGCCACTACACAACTATGAGCGGTGTGGAGTTTGCTCAATGGATAATCAAGGATGCTACCTCGTGCGAGAAGTCCTTCAACGTCAGTTGGACCGCAAAGAGATTCAACCATGGTCAAGTTCTGGATCAGTCAACTATCTCGCTGATCAAATCGAGGATGTCGTCGTAATCTCTGATCATCAGAGGACTAGGGATGTTTATACCATTACCCCTCTACTTGACGAATCGTGAGTTCACAACCGAGAACGGATCGAAATTACTTACGATGGTCATAAAAATCAGAAGGCTCCCATAGTCATCTATCTACCGGGACCACTACCGTATGAATCAACTAAGGCTATCCCTTACAAATACGGTGCAATAACAATTGAGAATGGAAAGGAAATTTCGTTACCCTCCGTCGTGAATATTGCAGACATCAGTCGAGTAACACGGAGCGGTCGAATCTTCAACTGAGGAGTTGGAGAACCCAGTAAAGAAAAGGAACCTCAGACAGAAGTTCCTAATCCACCAGTCGGTAAATCCAGTAATCCAGACCTTTCAAAAAATGATGATAAGATCCTGAAGCTCATCCAAAGGAGTGAATACAACATTGTTGATCAGCTGTTACAAACTCCTTCAAAGATCTCGGTATTATCACTGTTACTTAGTTCAGAAGCGCACAGGGAGGCTCTACAGAAAGTCTTGGAGAAAGCCTTTATGGAACAGGGTGTAACAATTAGAAAGTTCGATAGCATTGTCTCTAATATCATTTCCTGCAATAACTTGGGATTTAGTGATGAGGAATTACCTAAAGAAGGTCGCCGTCATAACATGGCGCTCAACATTACAGTCAACTGCCAGGACGATGCTTTAGCCAGCGTACTGGTAGACACAGGGTCAGCCTTGAATGTTATGCCGAAGTCCACTTTAATGCAATTATCATTCAAAGGACCTCCAATGAGAACCAACGAGGTCGTCGTCAAAGCGTTTGACGGATCCAGAAAAACGGTTATCGGCAAAGTCGACCTTCCCATAACTATCGGTCCTCACATTTTCCAAGTCACTTTCCAGGTCATGGACATCCGGGCAACATACAGTTGTTTATTAGGAAGACCTTGGATACATCAGGCTGGGGCGGTCACTTCGACCCTCCACCAAAAGCTAAAGTTTTTCCAGAACGGCCAACTCGTCACAGTTTGTGGAGAACAGGCCTTGCTCGTACGCAACTTATCGTCATCTACTTGTGTAGAGCCCGAGGAGGTAGTTGGGACTCAGTTCCAAGCGCTTACGATGAGCAATGAGAATCAATCAGAGAAAGGAACCTCGATTTCCTCATACATAGATGCTCTCAAAGTGATCGAAAATAACAATGCAAAAGGATGGGGACAACTTGTCATTCCCACTGATAACAAAACAAAGAAGGGTCTTGGCTTTTCTGCAACCTGCACCCAGACAGCTGCTAACGATGAAAGTCTTCATCCCATTCAGAACTTCTTCCACAGTGAAGGCTTCCTTCAACCAGTGACTCAAGAAGTGCATACTATCAACGAGGGAGATTCCTCCGATACAGATGAGGAATGGAAGTCCTATCTTAACGAGGACGGTTATATGTCTCAGGAAGAGGTTCCTATGCCATTTTGCTATCCCGCACAGAGTCCGAGATTTATACCAGGGTCAGATGTTGAAATGATAAACGGAGATTGTGATCCTGAAGGATGTTGTGCTCCGCCAAATTCATTAGAGGAAGACACTCCGATGAAATACAACTTTGACCACGACTATTATGGCCCAATGGATGGCCTGCCTATCTGGCAGACGTACCCAGGAGACTTGGGGCAAGAAAATCAGCCGAACAATGAAAATCAGCTGAGCATCATTGAACAGAATACTTGTGTCTCCGCCATGTCATTCCAAACTTATCCAGTACGATGACGAATTGGCAAAGCTTGCCGGACTAGAGTTCATCAACTATACTTTTCCCGAGGTCAACGTGATCGAGAAAGATGACTCCTCCAGTTCCAAAGAAGTGTGGGACACCCTGGGACAACTAAGCAGAAAATTTGACTTCATGGTCAAGTACACCACTCCTGAAAGCTCTCGTATCAGGTTCGAAGACATCCAACCAACTGGATGGGGAGATACAGCTGAGAGTACAAATACTACGCAAAATACAATAGAGGAATCCTCCTACGACAACTCTGCTTGGGAGACAGATTCCAATGATCCTGCTCTGCCAGAAATCAACGTCATTTCTGAAGACAAATCAAGGAAGGTACCAGACTTTGTGATTCATCAAGGAGTTCGCCGCCAATGGGTTGCTGTCGATGTTCCGAAGATTGTTCATAAGTCAAAGTAATTGCCGTCTTTAACCTTTCACCCTGCCCAGGTGAAACGGATGTTTTGATAGGGCTCACTTTCTATAAATTTCCCTCTTCGTTTTGCCCAAAGCGACAGAGTTTTGTTTTATAGGGTTGTAGTTTCAAGAATCGACTTGTTCATTAATAAAATAACGTCGTTCTGTAATTTCTGCATTAATTGCTGTTTTCTCTTTTCGCTTTTCTCAGAAAATGGTAATCCTAAAAAACAACTCAATAATAAAAACAAGCAGTAAAAGAAAAATACACTGCACACACTTTTGAATTTTCCCTATATCTCTTCTAAACACAAATCATCACGTTATGCAGATTGCTTGTTTTAAACCCCGTTGAAACATACGATCCGATGCCTTCTCCTGACTTTGAATTCCCGGTATTTGGGGCTGAAGAAGAAAATGACGACAAAATTCCAGAGGAGATCTCCCGACTACTCAGACAAGAGGAAAGGTCCATTGAGCCTCACAAAGAGTTACTGGAACAGTCAACTTGGGCTCAAAAGAAGAGAGAAAAGAAGTCAAGATTGGGGAACTGCTCAGTCCAACTGTCAAAGAAAGTTTGACAAAGCTTCTCAAAGAGTTTCCCGATGTATTCGCTTGGTCCTATCAGGATATGCCAGGGTTGGATACCAGCATCGTGGAACATCATCTACCGTTAAGATCGAAATGTCCGCCAGTAAAACAAAGGTTGAGACGGACTCACCCGGACATGGCCATCAAAATCAAAGAGGAGGTACAAAAACAGATTGACGCGGGTTTCCTCGCTACATCAGAATATCCTCAATGGTTAGCCAACATCATACCAGTTTTGAAAAAGGACGGAAAAGTCATAATGTGTGTCGACTACAGAGATCTGAACAAGGAAAGTCCAAAGGACGACTTTCCCTTACCATACATAGACATGCTGGTAGACAGTACAACAAAGTTTAAAGTCTTCTCCTTCATGGATGGATTCTCGGGTTATAATCAGATAAAAATGGTGCCGAAAGACATGGAGAAAACTTCGTTCATTACCCCATTGGGGAACTTTTGTTACAAGGTAATGTCGTTCGGTTTAAAGAACGTCGGGGCAACCTATCAAAGGGTCATGACTACTCTGTTTCATGACATGATACACAAGGAAATCGAGGTATATGTCGATGATATAATTTCCAAATCTAAAATAGAGTAGGAGCATGTGACCCACCTGTCAAAACTATTCGAGCGTTTGCGAAAGTACAAACTCTGCTTGAATCCCAATAAGTCTACATTCGGTGTCCGTTCGGGGAAACTCTTAGGGTTCATCGTCATCCAGAAAGGAATTGAGGTTGATCCTGACAAGGTCAAGGCCATTCAAGAAATCCCTTCTCCGAAAACTGAAAAACAAGTAAGGGGATTCCTGGGACGTTTGAACTACATCTCCAGATTCATATTCCTCATGACCGCGACATGTGCGCCGATTTTCAAATTACTAAAAAAGAATCAGGATTGCGTTTGGACAGAGGACTGCCAAATCGCCTTTGACAGTATTAAGGAGTATCTGTTGAACCCACCGATTCTATCACCTCTAGTGGAAGGAAGACCACTGATCATATACTTAACAGTCTTGGAAGACTCCATGGGCTGTGTACTTGGCCAACAAGACGAAACCAAAAGGAAAGAGTCTGCCATCTACTATTTGAGCAAGAAATTCACCGACTGCGAGACTCGGTACACTATGCTCGAGAAAACTTGTTGCGCTTTGGTGTGGGCAGCCAAACATCTTTGCCAGTACATGATTCGTCACACTACTTGGTTAATCTCAGAAATGGATCCAATCAAGTATGTCTTTGAAAAACCTGCTCCCACGGGAAGGATTGCCCGTTGGCAGATGTTGTTATAAGAATACAACATCGAATACCACTCTCAAAAAACCGTTAAAGGGAGTATTTTAGCCGATCATTTGGCTCATCAACCGATTGACGATCAGGAATCAATCAGATTTGAATTCCCAGACGAAGATGTCATGTATCTAAAAATGAAATATTGCAATGAACCGTTACCCAGTGAAGGGCCAGAACCAGATTCCCAATGGGGACTTATCTTTGACGGAGCTGTCAATCATTATGGCAACGGAATTGGGGAAATTATCATAAAACCTTAGGGTAGCCTCATTCCTTTCACCGCCATACTTACATTCAAGTGTACAAACAACGAGGCCGAATACGAAGCTTGTATTATGGGTCTCGAAGAAGCGATCGACTTAAGGATTAAGAACTTAGATGTATATGGCGACTCAGTTTTGGTTATCAATCAGATCAAAGGAGATTGGAACATATACCAATCAGGATTGATTCCTTACAAAGATTATGCAAGAAGGTTGTTATCCTTCTTCAACACAGTCAAGTTTCATCATATCCCTCGTGAGGAGAATCACATGGCTGATGCATTAGCCACCCTCTCTTCCATGATTAGTGTAGGTCAATGGAACGACCTACCTAAGATCGACATAATGCGCCTTGAGCAGCCCGCTTACATCTTCACGATTGAAGCAGTCATATACGACAAACCTTGGTATCACGATATCAAATGCTTCCTTCAGAAACAAGAGTACCCACCTGGGGCACTAAGAAAAGACAAGAAAACCCTCAGAATGCTGGCTGGCAGCTTCTTCTTGAGCGGTGACACACTATATAAGAGGAACTTTGACACGGTCTTGCTTCGATGCGTAGACAGACTAGAAGCAGACATGCTGATAAAAGAAATTCACGAAGGGTCCTTTGGCACTCATGCCAACGGACATACAATGGCGAGAAAAATTCTAAGAACAGGGTACTATTGGTTGACAATGGAATCTGACTGCTACAAGTACATGAGGAGATGTCACAAGTGTCAGATATACTCAGACAAAATCCATGTACCGCCTACACATCTCAAAGTTCTTTCTTCCCCATGGCCTTTTTCCATTTGGGGAATCGACATGATCGGTGTGATTGAACCCAAGGCTTCGAACAGACATCGGTTCATCCTGGTAGCCATTGGTTACTTCACCAAGTGGGTCGAAGCAGCGTCATACGCTAATGTAACCCGACAAGTGATGGTCCGATTTATCAAAAACAATATCATCTGCCGATATGGTGTTCCGAGCCAGATCATTACAGATAATGGATCTAACTTGAACAATAAGATGATGAAAGAGTTGTGCACAGAGTTCAAGATCGAACACCATAACTCATCTCCTTACCGAACCAAGATGAACGGGGCAGTAGAAGCGGCTAACAAGAATATCAAGAAGATTGTTCAGAAGATGGTTGTAACCTACAAAGACTGGCACGAAATGCTGCCCTTTGCTCTTCACGGTTATCGGACATCTGTCCGCACTTCAACAGGGGCAACCCCTTTCTCTCTAGTATATGGCATTGAAACAGTGCTCCCCATCGAAGTAGAGATCCCATCAATCCGGGTATTGATGGAAGCTAAGCTTACAAAAGCTGAATGGTGTCAAAGTCGGCACGATGAATTAAATCTGATCAAAGAAAAGAGAATCATGGCACTATGCCATGGTCAGTTGTATCAACAAAGGATAAGAAGGCGTTCGACAAAAAGGTTCGACCTCGCGTCTTCAGGAAAGGAGACCTCGTGCTCAGAAAGATACAATCATTTCTCACGGATTCCTGGGGCAAGTGGACTCCGAATTATGACGGCCCCTATGTGGTCAAGAAAGCTTTCTCAGGCGGCGCCTTGAGACTCGCAACCATGGACGGAGATGAATTTGCCTACCCCACAAATGTTGACGTAGTCAAGAAATACTTCGCCTAAATAAAAAAAAATGTCTCGGTGGATTGAAAACCCGAAAGGGCGGTCTAGGCAAAAATTAGAGACATGATAAAAAATCATCCCGGTGGATGGGAAACATCACAATACAATCCAGGCAAAAATTAGGGATAATGGAAAGTAACCACGTTCGACAAAGGGGCAAGTCCCTCGGCAGCAGTTACACCATCCATCAGAAAACTCCAGTCAAGGTCATCTTCGACAGAAGCTCAGGATGCCTGGAAGTCAAAGTTGGTAGAAGGATATTGGTCGTTATGTTTCGATGTAGCCCTTTTCCCTTAAAATTACCATTTTCTAAACTTTGTAAATACTCTATGGAATCAAGCGTTTGGCTGATTTCCATCCTATCAATATGATTTGAGCCCTTGTGCTTTTGTTTGCAATTCTTATTTCTTTTAGCTTTATAGAACGACATTTTAATATGATTAACGATCCTTGAAACGAAACAAAAATGAATTTATTTGTCAAACTTTTCTGCTTTTAAAATAAGGATGGCAATTCTTTTGACTGTTGAACATCGAAAGAACATCAATCACTTCTCCAAAGATGGTTAAGCTTCAAAGTGCAGAATCAAAGTATTCCTTCTAAACCAGTGCACCTGAAAGAAGGATCAACTGTGTCAGAGACCATTGTTTCATCTGACACCCTCGGCCGAGTTCTCATCTCCTAAGCCCGACCAACGGTTGTTCCCCCCACAGGGACTACTTCTCCTAAGCAAGGAAGAATTACTATCTTGAACCAGCGATACTTTTTATCTCCCACTGTGGCCGAGTATCCAGTCGTGTTCATCTACTAGTCTGTATGTTGCGTCAGTTTTGTTAGCATATACATACATACATCATGCATTATTGATTCACATGCATAATCATATTGCATCACTATCACTCTCGTCGGTCTTATCCCCTAGTGATAACAGTCCTCTCAATCAAGTCGGCATTTCTTTCCTCATCAGGAAGTGTTGCATCTGCACTACCTCTCTCCTCCAGTTTATTTCTGGGATGAAGTCGGCCTTTGACCACTTTGATAACTTGAACCTCTGAAAAACCAGAGAACCCTCAGCCAACATCACTCTTCGCCATTGAAGATGAAATCTTCGCTTTCCCGGATTAGGGAAAATCCCAAGAGAAAGCCTCTTAATCAGAGATTCGACAATGCAACCGTTTTTCTCCAAAATTTCGCTGATGAAAAGGTCATCAGCACCTCAAAATTGGATCACGTCATATAGCATTTCTCCAAGAAGATCTCCGAGAAAAGTATGATGAAATACCCCAAGCAAGAAACAGTCTCTCAAAGAGACTCGTTTTCCCCAGTAGAGTCGACAAATGGCGTCTCCAAACAGAGAAGTTTGTACACCTCTACAATTCAGACAGATGGGTTCCCTAGCAAGTCTGACATCAAAAGTTTTTCTATCAAATGGCATCTCCCCAGGAAAATTCGGCGAGAAGTTTGAGGAAAACCACTACGAATAGCGTCCCTTGTCAAGAACATTTATTGACAAAAGAAACTGAGACCAGTTCCTTGGTAGGAAACCAGGATCGAGGGGAAGTTTATTTCAGAAACTAAGACCAGTTCCTTGGTAGGAAACCAGGATCGAGGGGAAGTTTATTTAAGAAACTAAGACCAGTTCCTTGGTAGGAAACCAGGATCGAGGGGAAGTTTATTTAAGAAACTAAGACCAGTTCCTTGGTAGGAAACCAGGATCAAGGGGAAGTTTATTTTAGAAACTGAGACCAGTTCCTTAGTTGAAGACCAGGATCGAGGGGAAGTTTTTACCTTTCCTAAGAATTATTGCTTAGCAAAAGAAGAAGGATGTGAACTGCCATTCATAACCACCATCAAAATTTCGGGTATTCCGATATTTAATCCTCTTGCACCCCGAATGCCCGGATACCTTCGCCATTCACACCTTCGGGTCCAAGAAGATTAAATAGGGGCATCTGTCATACCCGAAACTTTGACCACTAAGATTTCCCATCATTGGGCAAATCATCATCACAATATGGATGGACCATCATACCTCAGTAGTCTCCCCAAAGATGGGTGAGCATCCACTATAATCAGACTTAGGGTTTCAGGCCCTCTCATAGCTCTTGGACAAAGGATCAATCAAGGAATGACATGATCTTCAACTTGTCTGGCCTCTCAAACATCCACAATGGATCATTAGGACTCCCACCTCAAGGATTAAGCACAAGGCTACAACATTCTGAGTGGATCAAGCCTCAAGATCGCCAGTGTCACCAAATTAGGGTTTTGGTCGACCAGGGCCTCCATATGGAAATTTTCCTCTGGGCATGAGCCAATGCTTCAAAGCATAACCTATAATGCTCTAAGGGACATCATAAACCCAATCATCAAGTTAATTTAACCTCAGGGGATGCATTCACAAAAATCAGGAATTAGGGTTTCTTGACCTAATTCACCCCTAAGTTGACTTTTGGGACAAAACATGAGCCAAGACCTCAAGACATGGTTTGAGGGTCTCTAATACACCACATTAATCCATTTGCAACAATGGATTGATCCAGTAAGCTTGAGCAATAAGTTTCAATTTCATCTGAACCACAGTTAGGGTTTCGCGGAAAAAGTCAACTGTATCTTTGACATTTGACCAGGACAAGCTCCCAAACCCTAGGATATGATTCAATACACCCTATAACACCTATGAAATCAATCCATCAAGTTTGATTTAGGTCAAGGACTTGATTTCATAAAGGATCGCATAGTGTGGAATTCATCTGACAAAAAGTCAACTGTGTACAAAAGTCAAACTTTAACTTTTTGAGATTTTTCACAATTATGGTTTTTTAACCCTAAAATGATTTTTCACAAAAAGTCAACTGTGCACAAATGTGTGATTAGAATCAACATTCATCAAGAAAAATCAAGAAAAGTTGGATAACTTGTAAAAGGGGTAACCATAAAAAACTTATAAATTTTTTTTAAGTTATGGAACAAAGCGGCTATGGTACCAACTTTGGAGGATCATAACTCCTAAACCACAAGGCCATTTTCCCATCTAAGGATGGATTTGTAGCTCTCATTACCCTCTACAAAAGCTTCAACTACACCTCATTCCAATTCATCATGGATTTTGAGTTATGGAATGATCAAAATCACAAAAAGTGAAAATGTCACTTTTTTCCAACACTTAGTGAAATTTTCACTAAGTCAGAATCTGCCTTCACTTTTCTCCAAATGTAGGGGCATTTTTCACTTGGATCCAAAAATTATCAAAACCAATTATGATCAAATAGTTGTTGTATCATATGAGGGCTTTCCAAAATGGCCAAGAACTCCATCAAATTCCACTTGGGCCATGAGATATGACAATGGCAATATGCCTTGCTGAAAACTGCCAAAGCAAGGCAGATTTTGGAGTTTTGCTCGATTTGCCCAAATTTTGCAAAGGGCAAGAAACTCTATCCATTTGAACACCTCAAGGGGGGACCAAGGAGGAACCAACTCTGATCCCAAGCCTCCCAACTCTTTGGAACCAAAAATACCATGCCAAACATAGAATTGCCTAAAAAAGTGACAAGACTCCAATTTTGGATTGGAGCATTCAATGCATACACCAAGGTAGCATGGACTGAGCCATTGACAACTGAATTCAGTCAAAACTTATCCAAGACCAAGGGAACCAGCAGCCTGTGCCCTAACCTCTAGTCAATGGCTAGAGGAGACTTGGATTCTCATTGCTCAACATTGGCCAAACCTATGCAGCAATTGCCATTCACTATTCCTTGTAAAACAAACTTACTCTACTATAAATAGAGCTCATTTGTGATTAGTTTGAGTACACCAAAGCCATCAAAGAGATGCTTTCCTCAAAATTACCTTCTCACTTCCAATTTTGCCTTCTAAGGCAAGTCACCATCGGGTTTTGAGTTTGAGAGCTACTCCAACCAAACCAATCACACACACACACACACACACCTCATAAACATCATATAGAAGTGATCCAAACACTCACATAACATCTGGAACACCAAAATCACCAAATCACTAGCCAATTGCTCAAGCCTTTGACAGATTTGCAGTTGGGGTGCCATCTCAAGTTCCAGATCATTTCAATCCATTCCAAGCATCCAGACACACTCCATGGCACCTAGGGAAGCTATCCAGATCATTGGAACCTAGCTGTAACACCCCTAACCCAAAACACGATCACCAGCTGCAAGTGGTAAGCATGAGCTCTTCTAACTCTATGATCCATGCAATTTTTGCTGCACAATAATTTGGCCATATGTTCATAATCATGCATTGAATGTTTCCCCTCAATCAATTGCATTGTTTGAATCGTGTATGGAATTTCTGAACCTTCATGCAGAATTTAGGGTTCTTAAGGTTTCTCTTTGATTTTTTATTCCATGCTTAAAATAAATGAAATTAAAGACTATAGATATGATCGTGAGGTTGAAACGAGTTGATTGATATGTATATTGCATGATATAATCAAGTATTCAGTGAGATTGGATAGAAAACTCAAATCTGCATAAACAGAGGGTGGCGCGTGTTCTTGCCCTTGTTCTTGGCGCCTTTTTTGAAAATTCAAATATTTGAATTTTGTGATTTTATTTAATTGATTCAAAAATTAATTTCTCTCTGAATTTTAATGATTTTGAGTTGATTCTTTTTTTAATAATTCACAAAAATGTTAAAATATTTTATTTTACCAAAAAAATCCCAAAAATATTATTTATTTCATATAATTGATATTTTTGCAAAGAATTAATATTTTAATTATTTTTTACATTTAAAATATTTTTTCCTTCTTGATTTTGCAAATTTTAATGACTTCTAATCATTTTGTAGGTCAAAACTTGATTTTTGAAACATTAATCCAAGATCACAATTTGTTCTCCACATGTTTAACAATTTTGATCATTTTAATTGAATTTTTATTCAATTAAAATACATTTTGAAAACAAATTAGGGTTTTTGATTAATTCAACCCTCATCAGACTTTTTCAATCATTTTTGGGCCTCTAATAGAGTGTAAGACCCAATCCTTTGTAAATACAAACCTATTTTGGGCCTCAAATGTTGTATAAGTCCCGTTGTATTTCAAAAGTTCGGCGCGATCATCGCCCGTTTAAAACAAACCATTTGGGCCTCTCCTCGAGCTATAAGACCCATTCAAAATCATTTTTGGGCCTCTAATAGAGTGTAAGACCCAATCCTTTGTAAATAAAAACCTATTTTGGGCCTCAAATGTTGTATAAGTCCCGTTGTATTTCAAAAGTTTGGCGCGATCATCGACCGTTTAAAACAAACCATCCGGACCTCTCCTCGAGCTATAAGACCCATTCAAAATCATTTTTGGGCCTCTAATAGAGTGTAAGACCCAACCCCTTTTTGAAACCAAAAACTTTTGGGCCTCAGTCGTTGTATAAGACCCACGGTGTTTTCAAAACCTCGACGCGATCGTCGCCCTTTTCAAAATTAACCATTGGGCTTCTCCTTGAGCTATAAGACCCATCTTTATTCACTTTCAATCATTTTGGGCCTCTTGAGAGAGTGTAAGACCCATCCCCTTGTACAGAAAACCTTTCTTGGGCCTCAGTCACTTGTATAAATCCCTGTACAAAACGACAGTGCGATCACTGATAAAACCCTGGGCCTCTCCTTGAGCTGTAAGCCCCAATAATCTTTTCAAAGCACTTTCTCCTTTGATTTTGAGTATAATATTGGTATAAAAGTTTTCTTTGTTGAACAACTAACAAAACAACATGGAAGCTCTACAACCGAGTAAATGTTTACCCGTTTTCATTTACCGCTTTCATATGTATATAACTGTATTGTGGGTCTGTTTCACTGTAAGTCTTCTTTCATAAACTCATATCGACTGTGTAATACTAGTATAGATATTTAGAGTTTCCCCGGAAACTATGTCTAGCACTAGGTAAAGCCCTTTTGATCACTCTTAAATGCAAACAAAACTAGATCCCCATAGGATTACTAAATACAGTCTTCCCTCCTCTTGGGGTTAAACAATATGGAGACGTGAAAGGCAGCATTCTCGGTGAACCTTTTCTCAGACTGTCACCCTTAGAAATTGTCAAAGAAACTCTGACTCCCCAGAGATGATCTTTTCTCTGTGAATGGCATCTCTTGAGTTTCTTCCAAATTCTCAAACTTTCCTGGCTTGATCTATTCTCAGTAAATGGCATGTCTTGAATTTCTTGGGATTTGGGGACCCACAGGCTTCCTAAAAGCATCCCCGCCTCCTCTTGGGCATTGTACAAGGACCCATCGGCTTCTTAGAAGTTTTCACAGCCTCCTCTTAGGCTTCGTATAATGATTCTTCCTCTGGGAAGATAGCCTCCTCTTGGGCTTCGTACAAATTGTCCCTACGGCTTCTTAAAAGTTTTTCTCGCTTCCTCTTGGGCTTCGTACAAATTGTCCCGACGACCTCTTAAAGGTATAGGAACAGAAATTAGTCATCTTAATTGAACAGTCTTTCAAAGAGTCTAGATCTTTCTACGGCAAATGTACTGTCTCTTAATCTCTCTTAAGCATAGTAAAAAAGATAAAACTCTAGACTTGGACAGTCTAATCTCATTGAGTCTCGAAGACATTCTCAGGTTCCTTTCAAAAATAGGAAAAAGCACTCGTAGGCTTGGGCAGTCTCAATACCCTTCGGATTCCCCGTTTCCTTAAAGAACAGGAAATAATCCCGGCTCTCAGATCAAATCCATGAGTACAACATTACCCATATAAGAACTAATTTTCTCTTTTAACTAACATACTGGACCTGTCACTCAACTAAAACAATAACCTTAGCCTCATCTTGGGCTTTGTACAATGATTCTCCCCAGCGGAGCTAACCTTTTTAGCCTCTATCTCGGGCTTCGTATGAGATAAAAAAACACTCTCTTGTTGAGTATAAAAGACTCTGTTGTTGAGTCAAACATTTTGTAGCCTCCATCTCAGGCTTCGTACGAGATACAAAAACACTCTCTTGTTGAGTATAAACGACTCTCTTGTTGAGTCAAACACTTTTTTAGCCTTCATCTTGGGCTTTGTACGAGATACAAAACACTCTCTTGTTGAGTATAAAAAGACTCTCTTGTTGAGTCGATCACCTTTAGCCTCTATCTCGGGCTTCGTACGAGATACAAAATCACTCTCTTGATGAGTATAAAAGACTCTCTTGTTGAGTCAAACACCTTTAGCCTCTATCTCGGGCTTCGTACGAGATACAAAATCACTCTCTTGTTGAGTATAAAAGGCTTTCTTGTTGAGTCAAACATTTTCAGCCTCCATCTTGGGCTTTGTACGAGATACAAAACACTCACTTGTTGAGTATAAAAGACTCTCTTGTTGAGTCAAACCTTTTCAGCCTCCATCTCGGGCTTTGTACGAGATACAAAATCACTCTCTTGGTGAGTATAAAAGACTCTCTTGTTGAGTCAAACCCTTTTAGCCTCTATCTCGGGCTTCGTACGAGATACAAAATGCTCTCTTGTTGAGTTAACCCTTTTAGCCTCTATCTCGGACTTCGTACGAGACATAAAAGCATCCTCTTGTTGGGTTAATAGCCTCCTCTTAGGCTTTGTAAAAAGAAATCCCCGTTTGATTCAATCAACCTTTTAGCATCAAATCATGCTTTGGTCATAGCAAACAAACATCAACAACTCCTTTTCCCTCGTCTAATTGCTGTAAGCGGTAAGCCTCTGGATTATTTACATCCACGCCACTGTCCCTCTTTTAGCATGAGAAATTCCTAAGGAAAGACGGCGTTGCTCTAAACTGAGTTAAAGTCTTCTCCTTCAGGTTGAAAATCCCCTATAAAGAAAATTATGGCATTGCTGGATTCGCATATCCCAGTTAAAGTAATTCTCCTTTATAATCAGTCACCCAACAATTGTGACAAACAGACCCTTTTAGAGATGACAAATTCTCTCTATAGTCAACACCCTTTTAGCTTCACATCTTGGCCTTCGAACAAGATACAAATAGACCCTTCAGCTTCACATCTTGGGCTTTGAACAAGATATAAACCACCTTTAGCTTCATGTCTTGGGCTTTGAACAAGACACCAAGACACCATTTCCTCCCATAGAATAGGAGGAACTACGATCGCTCTAATTTCCCTATTCCGGGAATACGTAGGCATAAGATTGAAAAAGAATCTTAGCGAGCACACTAATCAAAAAACCCCAAAGTCCCCTACCTCCAGCCAATCTAGCACAATATCCCAACAAATTCCCCATGAACAATCCCTGTATTTCGTTCTTTCCAAAATAAGCAGAGAGAAACCCACGAACTAAAGCCGCAGCTGTAAACCAACAGTTTTGACTGTTTAACCTCAGTTTTCAAGCAAGGTTAATTGGAGACATTTATTTCCCTTCCTTCATCAGCTTCAATAGGATAAAAAATGAATCAAACTGTAGTACCAAAGCGATAGTGATTCGAAACCACAAAAACTGCACTACACAACAAAGTTATCAATGTTGGGAAACAGAAATAACCCGTAGGTAAGCTAAACAAAGATGCTTTCGAAAGCGGCCACGTTCCCTATACTAGCAAAGTACAGAGCTTTCTTTATCAAGAACTGGACTGGAAAACCCTGGTTACCCCCTTAATGATCATGTGAGTCCTGACTTCTGACTTGTCCAAATAGATTGCTCTTGCAATGGTTTGATCCTTTGGAATTTCTTCCAGTCCAGAAAAGGGAGCTTGGTCAGTGATGGGTAAATCAGTCAAGTGAGAGTACTCCTCCTGTGTTGGTGCTAGTTGATAATCCGGGAATGTGAAACAGTGATAGACCGGGTCGTAGAACTGGATTAGCGTGGACAGGATTCCTTCAATTACATGGACCCTTAACAGAGACAGCAGTCCCTCGTACTTAGCTTTGAAAGCCTCAGGGTCGGTTATCATCCTTGCCAACCCTCTTAAATCCTCTAGTTTTGGAACCTTGAAGGTGTACTTGTGAGTCTTCCATCTACCGAAATCCATTAGCAATCTCTTTATCTGACATTTGCAATCATTGTCTTAGTTTAATTTGAAAAAGAGAGACTAGAAGAGAAGATTTTTCTTTGTTTAAAGTTTTTAATGAAATGAATGCATGAATGCAGCACACAAAAACATAGAAAAAACATGGGGTCAAAGGGTCGGTGTCATGAAGTCAAGGCTCTACCCATCCCCAAAGGTTATACTGGTGATTTTTGTACCTGTCCTCAAAATCACTGACCCCTCTTGGGATAACGACAGCAAGCGGATCGTCAGCGAGCTGTAGTATCTTAGAGTAATCTCAAATGAGGGTAGTATCGCGTGACAACTATTTTCGATAGCTTCCGTACTACAAAATGGCTTCAGTCTACTAAAATCCTCAGCTTCTCAGATAACCCAATTGAACAATCTTCTTTCAACAACCGAAGTCGTATAGGCATTGAATCCGCAAAGGGCATCTCCACTAATTCGATGGTCGACCGGGACCTCTTATCTGGGATTCACTCCCCGTAAGATTACCCGTCTAGTGCCATCACGTATCTTAGGTGTATACTCAATCTTTCCACATGAGGCATCACACGTATTCCCATTAGCAGAAAAGTAAACCCAGATATCAATTAGGAAATGCAGTATATATATTTGTCCTAATATCCTAGACCTCTATAATCCTATGATCCTATACAGACAATGACTCCACAGTAGTGTTGTCATTTCTGTGGTATTTTGTGAGCTTAAAGTTTTCCACCTAAGACGGTAAGAAAGAACAGACTCCCACTGTGGTTGCCATTTTCTCTGTAGCGCGATTTTTTTGGTTTCGAATCACTATCACTTTGGTACTGCAGTTCGATTCATTTTTTATCCTGTGAAGCTGATTAAGGAAGGGAAATAGATGTCTCCAATTAACCCTGCTTGCATACTGAGGTTAAACAGTCAAAACTGTTGGTTTGCAGATGCTATCAAAATAGGGGGGTTTGTCTTTAGGGTATTTCGTTTAAGAACGAAGTGTCGTGACTATACAGGAGGATTTTGGTAAGGTACTAGGTCTGATGTTTTTGATAGATGTGTGAAGGTACTGGACTTTGAGTTTTTTGATTAGTATGCTCCTAAGATTTCGCAATCTTATACCTACGTATTCCCGTTTAACGAAACAGGGAAATCAGAGCGATCGTAGTTCCTCCTATTCTATGGGAGGAAAGAGATGTTTTGGTGTCTTGTTCAAAGCCGAAGACATGAAGCTAAAGGTGATTTGTATTTTGTTCAAAGCCCAATATATGAAGCTAAAGGGTTTTGACTGAAAGGGAATTTGTCATCTCTAAAGAGGAATTGTTGATGTTTGTATGCTGTGAGCAAGGCACAAATTTGATGCTAAAAGGTTGATTGACTCAACCGGGATTTCTTTATGCAAAGCCTAAGAGGAGGCTGGAAGTTTGACTTTTCTGGGGAAAATGTTCTTTCTGTCTTATACAAAGCCCAAGATTGAGGCTAAAAGGGATTTTTACTCTGTTGGGGAGAATGTATCTTCTATAAAGACCAATATGGAGGCTGAAGGGGTTTGACTCAACAAGAGAGTACTTTTATCTGTCCTGTATAAAGCCCAAGACGGTGGCTAAAAAGGTGGACTCAGCAAGAGAGTCTTGAACAGGTGATTGACTCAACAAAAGAGTCTGAAGGTTGATTGACTCTCACAAGAGAGTCTTTTATACTCAACAAGAGAGTAATTTGCTGTCTCGTACGAAGCCCGAGATTAAGGCTAAAAGGAAATTGACTCAACAAGAGAGTCTTTTATACTCAACAAGAGAGTGTTTTTTACATGTCTTGTACAAAGCCCAAGACGGAGGCTAAAAGTGATTGACTCAACAAGAGAGTCTGAAAAGGTTAGCTCCACTGGGGAGAATCATTTGTACAAATCCCAAGAGGAGGCTGACTTACTGCTGAGGATTATTTATCCTAAAGCGGGTCCAAGTGTGGGGGTGTCTCATGAGAGAGACTAGGTTTCTGCTGGAGATTGATCCAGAGTGATTGGTGTTTTTTCCTATGTTTGAAAGGAACTTGAGAATGTCTTTGAGACTCAAGAGGTTTAGATTGTCCAAGTCTAGAGTTTTATCTTTTGTACAATGCCCAAGAGGAGGCGCGGGCATTAAGGGATGAGTATCAACCCTAAAATGGCCAGAGTTTTTGACGCTAGAAAGACTGCTCTAGCAAAGGATGACTAAGTTTTGTCTTATACCTTTAAGAGGTCGGCATGGTCCTTGTATTAAGCCCAAGAGAAGGCATGAGAACTTCTAAGAAGCCGAAGGGTCCTTGTACAACGCCCAAGAGGAGGCGGGGATGCTTTTAGGAAGCCTGTGGGTCCCCAAACCAAGAGAAGTTCAAGAAATGCAATTCACAGAGAAGAGATCATTCCAGGAAAGTTTGAGAATTTAGAAGAAACTTAAGAGATGCCATTCACGGAGAAAAGATCATCTCTGGGGAGTTAAAGTTTCTTTGACAATTTCTAAGGGTGACAGTCTGAGAAAAGGCTCACCGAGAATACTGCCTTTCTCTTTGTTCCATATTGTTTAACCCCAAGAGGAGGGAAGACTGTATCTAGAATCCTACAGGGGAACTAGTTATGTTTGTATTCGAGAGTGACCAACAGGCTTTACCTAGTTCTAGACGTAGTTGCCGGGGAAAAATCTAAATAACTATACTAGTATTACACAGTGGATATGTGACAAGTATATAAAAAGATGTGAAAGAAGACTTACAATGAAATATCCCCACAATACAGTTATATACGTATGAAAACGGTAAATGAAAGCGGATAAACACTTACCCGTTGTAGAGCTTCCATGCTGTTTTGTTAGTTGTTCAACAAAGAAATTTAAGAAAGTTTTGATAACAACATATATTTGAATTCAAAATCAAAGGAGAAAGTGCTTTGAAAAGATTGTTGGGGCTTACAGCTCAAGGAGAGGCCCAAATTTTAACGATAATCGCACCGTTGTCTTAAAGATCGTATCAGGACTTATACAACGACTGAGGCCTAAAAAGTTTTTATGTACAAGGGGATGGGTCTTATACTCTATTAGAGGGCCAAAGATTTATTTTTGTACAAGAGATGGGACTTACAACTCAAGGAGAAGCCCAGGGTTATTTGTTTGAAAACGGGGATCGCGCAGAGGTTTTTGAAAACACAGTGGGCCTTATACAACATCTGAGGCCCAAATCATTTTGGAAAAAAAGGGTTGGGTCTTACACTCTATTAGAGGCCCTAAGAGTTTGAAAATGAATAAAGATGGGTCTTATAGCTCAAGGAGAAGCCCGGTTGATTTTGTTAAATAGGCGACGATCGCGCCGAACGTTTGAAAATATACAAAGGGACTTATACAATGTGTGAGGCCCAAAGGTATTATTTATAAAGGGGTTGGGTCTTACACTCTATTAGAGGCCCAAAGTGTGTTTTTAAGAAAAGGAATGGGACTTATAGCTCAAGGAGAGGCCCAAGTGATTTGATTTTTCAACGGGCGATCGCGCTGAGGTTTCGCAGTGGGTCTTATACAATAACTGAGGCCCAAATTATTTTGGTTTCAAAAAGATATTGAGTCTTACACTCTATTAGAGGACCATGAGTGTTTGAAAATGATTGATGAGGGTTGAATTAATCAAAACCCTAATTTTGTTTTAAAAGGAATTAATTTTGTTAAAAAATTAATAAAAAGTATTGAAAACATGTGAAAAATGAGTGGTGATCTTGGATCAATGTTTCAAAAATCATGTTTATATCCACAAAATGATTGGAAACCAATTAAATTTGGAAAATCAAGGAGGAAAAAAAATTGTAAATGTAGAAAACAAATAAAAGATTAATTCTTTGCAAAAATATCAAGTATATGAAATAAATAATATTTTTGGGAATTTCTGGCAAAATAAAATATTTTAACATTTTTGTGAATTATTAAAAAAAGAATCAACTCAAAATCATTAAAACTCAGAGAGAAATTAATTTTTGAATCAATTAAATAAAATCACAAAATTCAAATATTCAAATTTGTGAAAAAGGCGCCAAGAACATGGGCCAAGAACACGTGCGAAGGGAGTTTTACTCAGATTTGCATTTTCTATCCAATCTCACTGAATACTTGATGAAATCACACAATCCACATATCAATCTGCTCGTTTTCACCTCACGGTCATGTCTGTGGTCTTTAATTTCATTTATTTTAAGCATGGAATAAGAAATCAAGACAAAACCTCAAGAACCCTAAAATTTACATGAAGGCTGAGAATTTTGATACACGATTCAAACAAAGCTATTAATTGAGGGAAAACATTCTATGCATGATTATGAACATTTGGCAAAAGTATTGTGCGAGGAAATATGCATAGATTAAGAGATGACCAGGTTTAGGCTTACTTGAAGGTCGTGGCAGCAAGAGCAATTTGATTTTTGAGTTGGAGGTGTTACAGATGAGTTGTGATGATCTGAACAGCTTCCCTACACCATATGGAGTGTGTTTGAATGCATGGACCTGATTGGAAATGGCTGGATCACTTCATGGCATCTCAACTACAACTTAGTTGAAAACATGAGCAACTGGCTGGTGATTCTGAGAAATCAGTGCTACAGTTGTGTGTTTAGTGTTTGATCAGCTCACATATGATGTTTATGAGGTGTTAGAGTAATTGGTTTAAGTGGAATTGCTCTCTACTGAACAATTCGATAGTGACTTGCTAAGAAAGACATTTTTTAGAGTGAGAAGATGAATTTGAGAAAGGCAAGTGTTGTAGGCCTTTAGTGTACTTAAACTGAGCACAAATGAGCTCTATTTATAGTAGAGCAAGTTTTTTTTGCAAGCAATAGTGAATGGCAACTGTAGCAGCTCATTGTCCAATTGCATCACTTTGGAATCTTAAGTCTCCTCTAGCCATTGACTAGAGGTTAGAGCACAGGTCTTTGGTTCCCTAGTTCAGAGATCATCCTTGACTCATTCAGTTGGAAAAGGCTCAGTTCATGCCACTTGGTGCATCATTGAATGCTCCAAAACAAAATTGGAGTCTTGTCCCCCTTTTAGGCATTTTTAGGTTTGGCATGCTACTTTTAATTCCAAAGACTTAGAAGGCTGATGGATCAGTGTTTGTTCCTCCTTGGTCTCCCCCTGAGGTGTTCAGATGGATAAAATTGTTTGTCATTTGCACAATTTGATCAAATCGAGCAAAATGCACAAATCTCCCTTGCCATGACAGTTGTAGCAAGGCATATTGCCATTGTCATAACTCTTAGCTCAAATGGGATTTGATGGAGTTCTTGGCCATTTTGGAAAGATCTCATATGATACAACATGTGGGTGATCATAGTTTATCTTGACACCTTTTCGATATAAGTGAAAAATGCCCTTACATTTTGAAAAAAGTGAAACAGATTCTGACTTAGGGAAAATTTCACTAAGTGTTGGAAAAAGTGGCATTTTCATGTTTTTGTCATTTTGGTCACTCCATAACTAATAATCCATGAAGAATTGGAGCGAGGTGTACTGACAATTTTAAAGTATTCCATGAGAGCTACAAATCCATCTTTGGATCAGCCAAAATGGTTGCTTGGATCACAAGTTATGATCCTTGGAAGTTGGTACCCTAGCCACTTTGTTCCAAAACTTAGAAAATTTCTAAGTTTTTTATGGTTACCCCTTTTACAAGTTATCCCACTTTTCTTGATTTTTCTTGATGAATGATGATCCCAATCACACATTACCATCATTTTAGGGTTAGGGAACCATAATTGATCAAAAAATCAAAAAGTCAAACTTTGACTTTTAGGCACAGTTGACTTTTTATCAAATGAATTCCAAACTGTGCGATCCTCTATGAAATTAAGTCCTTGACCTAAATCAAACTTGATGGATTTATTTCATAGGTGTTATAGGGGGTATTGAATCATGTCCCAAGGTTTAGGAGCATGTCCTGGTCAAAAGTCAAAGGCACAGTTGACTTTTTCCGCGAAACCCTAATTGTGGTTCTGATGAACTTGAAACTTGTGAATCAAGCTTCTTGGATCGATCCATTGTTGCAAATGGATCAACGTAGTGTATTAGGGACCCTCAAATCATGTCTTGAGGTTTTGGCTCATGCTTTGTCCCAAAAGTCAACTTAGGGGTGAATTAGGTCAAGAAACCCTAATTCCTGATTTTTTATGAATGCATCCCCTGAGGCTAAATTGACTTGATGATTGGGTTTATGAGGTCCCTTAGAGTATTTTGAGTTATGCTTTGAAGCATTGGCTCATGCCCAGAGAAAAAATTCCATCTGGAGGCCCTGGTCGACCAAAACCCTAATTTGGTGACACTGGCGATCTTGAGGCTTAATCTACTTGGAATGTTGCAGCCTTGTGCTTGATCCTTGATGTGGGAGTCCTCTTGATCCATTGTGGATGTTTGAGAGGTTTATACAAGTTGAAGATCATGTCATTCCTTGATTGATCCTTTGTCTAAGAGCTCTGCGAGGGCTTGAAACCCTAAGTTTGATTGTAGTGGATGCTCACCCATCTTTGGGGAGACTAATGAGGTATGATGGTTCATCCATATTGTGATGATGGTTTGAAAAATGATGGGGAATCTTAGTGGTCAAAATTTGGGGTATGAAACTACTAAGTAAAAAATCCTAGGCTAATGTTGCCCCCCAAAAATTCCACTTTCGATCATATGGTCAGATGGAAGAAAGGTGGCATTTTTGTAGCCCTTCGACGAAATGTCACAATATTTAATTATTATTCTCTGGTCATTATGACCTTTTTACACCAAAAAGACACATCACAGACGTGCATCCAATCGATCATGATCACTCCTTATTTCCTAGGAGCTTTAATAAAAAATGAAATTAAGGCCAACTCTCTTAATTCCATCTACATATTTCCCCATGACCTTTCAGATTCCATCTATTAACTCAAACGTGCCACATGGTTAAGATCATTTGGAGGGAAAAATTGAACCACTTTCTCCTTTGGGTATTTAGCATATTACCTATCAACGTCCTATTCTCTCTCATTTCCATCCCTCTGAAACGCATACAAAAAGAGAGCTTTTCCTACAGTTTTCTTTCTTCTTTATTAAGCTTGTCTTCAATGAAACTTTCATAATCCACAATGGCGCGTAAATATCATTCTCATCCTCTTTTCAGTGCTGAAATTGATGCACCACTCTAGGCCAACGACCGTACCTACGTTCCTGAACCCCCATAGAGGATGGAAGAAGGACCCTCTGGTACTATGCTTCTCTCATCCCTTACACCCTTGCTGGATCTATTCATGCATTCATGGGTTCACTCCCTAGGCATATAAAGAAACATCACATGGTGAAGGAATTCTTTCCTACTTTCCTTGGTTACAAACCCTTAGTGTTCGTGGATGCCCCATTCAATTTTAACTTCTTCAAGAACAAAGTGTTTCGTTCTTCCCCTCAACCAAGGATGCTAATTATATCAAATGGGTGAATAGGGTTGAAGAGAAGAAGAAACACTTTTGGAGAGATTTAGGCATTTTTTACCTAATCCAGCTATCACGAGTTGGTCTCTCATACAATTCTCACATGCTCATTTCTGTTATGTGCTTCTGGGATACATCGACCAAGACGTTTCACCTTCCTTGTGGGTTAATAACTCTCACACTCTTCGACATTGTTGCCATAGTTGGTCTTTGACCAATTGGAGAGGCCTTTGAGCCCGCTACAAAAACAAAACCAAAATGTGGTTTCACCTTCGTCAGAACTGCTTATAGCTCTTTCATAGAGGATCACCAGGGTTCGACATATCGAGTAGATGCACAGGAACCCATTGCATTCCAAACTTAGTAGCTTTCCAGGTATGCCTTATGTGCTCGATTTGTTCAGGTGGCAAAGAAGTATGTCCCTTTAGCCACCCAACTCTATGAATGGAGGAAAATATGCCTAAGCGGGTTAATCATTTTTGGCCTATAAGAATCACTGGGGTTGGCCTATGAAGATTAGAAAATGATGAATCCTGACAGCCTTCAGATAGGTGGCCCTGTCTGGCTTCTATAGTTATGGCTTAATGCCAATTTCGAACTCTCCATCAAAACTAGAGTTCGTACTAACCCAGAGTGGGGGTTGAAGGTCTTAGGCTCGCAAAACTTACTCCCAGCGATGGGAAGGCTGCCTCTTGGAGGTTCGAGAATTACTTCCAAATTTTTTATAGGTGCAAGACTTTCAGCTTGACTATGGTACCATTTTCTAGTCAACAGTTGGTATTTAGTGGTTCAAGAAATCATTTCCAAATCCATCCCCACAAGAAGATAAGGACATACATGTTACTCTACATGCTTGCTTCAGTCCGACAGCTCTGTGGTCGAGACTTACCTCTTCCTAGACAGGACTAAAGGCTACTCCTTACTAGCCAAACCTGGTGGCCAGGAAGTTTTGTTTGAGCTAGCCTCTCCCTAAGTTTTTCATCCTTAAAGGAAAGGCCTTTTTCTTTTCCAGCAACAATGCCACTGAGAAATGGCTTGAAAGCAGACACTACTTTTGCAAAAGGAAAGAGGTTTTCCTCGGTTCCTTTGACTATTCTCTCTCTTATCACTACACTCAAGATTTTGAGGAGTCGTGGGTGCTCCATTACTCCGATGTTCCATACCACACCCTTATGGCATAGTGTTTGGTTGACGCCTTCTCCTTCCCAAGGGAACAAGGTAACCTTTGTCGACTGGGATTTAAGTGGTACTTACTTTGTCTCACCTTGAATCTTTCTTGGATTCTAATGCATCCTTGTTTACTTTTTTTTGTAGGGGTTCCCACTGTCATACCCTAAATTTTGACCACAATATTTCCCATCATTGTGGAAATCATCACCACAATATGGAGGTATCTTCATGCCTCACCAATCCTCTCAAATATTGTTGAGCATTCACCTCAACCAAGGATTAGGGTTTTTGAGCCCTCTCAGAGCACTCATGCAAAGGATCAATCAAGAATTAACATGATCTTCAACTTGTCAAGCCCCTCAAACATCCATGAAGGATCAAAATCTCTCCCACATCAAGAATCAAGCATAAGAATGCAACATTTCAAGCTGATCAAGCCTCAAGATCACCAGTGTCACCAAATTAGGGTTTTGGTCGACCAAGGCCTCCAGAGGGAAATTTTCATCTGGGAATGAGCCAATAATTCAAAACATGATTCAAGAAGCTCAAAGGGACCTCATGGATCTAATCATGAGTTCAAAATAGCCTCAGGGGATGCATTCATCAAAAATCAGGAATTGGGGTTTCTTGACCTAATTCACCCCTAAGTTGACTTTTGGAGCAAGGCATGAGCCAAGACCTCAAGAAATATTTTGAGACCTCAAATATCTTATATTGATCCTCTAGCAAGTTTAAATTAACACAAAGAACTTGATTCATGAGCAATGCAAGGATTCAAATTCATCTGGACCACAAACTAGGGTTTTTGAGAAAAAGTCAACCATACCTTTGACTTTTGACCAAGACATGATCTCAAACCTTGGGAAATGATTCAAGACACTCTAAAACACCTATGGAATCCATCCATTAGGTTTGATTTAGCCCAAGAACTTGATTTCATAAAGGATCACAAAGTTTGGAATTCATCTGATAAAAAGTCAGCTGTGCCCAAAACCAAGTTTGACTTTTGAGATTTTTTGACAAATATGGCTTCTTCAAGTCAAAAACAATGTTAAATTATGGTTTGGATCATTATCCATCAAGAAAAATCAAGAAAAGTGAGGTTACTTGCAAAAAGGGTAATCTTAAGAAACTTAAAATTTCACTAAGTTATGGAAAAAAGATAATTTTTACCCAACTTTGCAAGACCATAACTTATGATCCAAGCAACCATTATCTTCCATCCAAAGCTCAAATGAAAGCTCTCATTACATACTACAAAAGTGTCCTACTGGTCCATAGTAAAAAATGCATGGATTTTGAGTTATAAAGCCATGAAGTTAGGGTTTCATGGGATTTCCACTTTTGAGACTTAGTGAAATTTTGGGACAGAATCTGCTTGCATTTTTGTCAACTTTGAGGTCATTTTTCTCCATGATCCACATTGATCCAAGACCAAAGGTAAACATCAAAGTTGAATTATGATGTGCAAGCTTTCCAAAGAGTACAAGAACATCATCAAACTCCATTTAAGCAAAGAGATATGGGGTGATCAACATGTCTTGCTGCAAACTATTTACAAGACAGTTCTGGTCATTTCTTTCTAGCCACGATTGTTTTGTCAAGAGCAATGATCATGGAACTACACCAATTCAATGTGATCAGAGTGAGTCACAACAAACCGGCAGAATTGAGTCAAAGAATCAAGAAAAATCTCATGTTGGAATAATGAACTTTGTCTTCTTATGCCTTGAATTCAAATGGCATTTATGTGCAATAGTGTACATTCAACAAAAGGACATTCCTCAGTCAAGATGCTCACATAAACAAAAATAAAAATGACTGAGGAATGTGGAATTGGTCAAAAGTTAGCTATGCCACTTGAGAGACCTATTGTACCTTGCATAAGAAGTAATGATACCAATCCAAAACCATTGAACCAAGTTCTTATCTTCCAATCTGAAGTTGTTCATCCAAGACAAAGCCATCAACCTATAAATAGAGGTCACATTGCTTCATTCAGATCACGCCAAAACAACCACAATGCTTGTTTTCTCACAAATTCTTCCTCTTGCAAAATTCAAAGTTCTCAAAAAGTGAAACTTGGAATTCTCAAATTAGTCCAATTCCACTCAAACCAAGCATCCAAACACTTCACATAAGCATCATAAAAGTGATCCATAACCTCAAAACACTTCTGTAACATCAGAATCACCAAGTCATTATCCTTTTGCTCAAATTTTCCTCAGAGTTGCAGATAGGGTCGAGCCAAGTGATCCAGAAGGTTTCAACCCATTCTAATCATTGGAACACCATCCTTGGGGGTCAAGGAAGCTGTCCAGATCATCATCTTGCATCTGTAACACCTACATTGCAGAATTCGATTCTCACTTGCAAGGTAAGCTTCCTCAAATCTAAACTCTATGATCCATGCATCATAAATGTGTTTTCAAGTTACCAACATGTTTCTACACTTATGTAGAGTGTTTCCCCTCAATTAATTGCTTTGTATCTATCGTGTATGGAATTTCATAGTGTTCTTGCAAAAATTAGGGTTCATATGTTCTTCACATGATTTCTCACTCTACACTTAAAAGAAATGCAATTAATTGGTTCCATTGAAATCCTTGTTCAAAAACGAGCAACTTTCATGTTTATGGAAGTCAATTTCATTTCGTATTCCGTGAGATAGGGAAGATTTTGAAAATCTGAATTGGAGGGTGGCACGAGGAAGAAGATGATGTTCTTCGCGCCCTTTTTCAAATATTTGAATTTTTAAATATTTTTAATATTTTCAATTATTTTCAAAAATTCATATCTCTCTCATTTTTAATCTTTTTCAAATGATTTTTTAAACATAAATCATTTATACATTTTAATATTTTATTCCACAAAAAAATAAAAAATAAAATATTTGATATTTGATATATTTTTGAATTTTTCAAAGAATTTCTTTTTAATTGTTTTAAACATTTTTAAATGAATTCTTTCTCTTGATTTTTCAAAACCAATTGAATTTCAAATCATCTTGTGAATTAAAACATCTATTTTCAAACATTTTTCAAAGTTCACAACATGTTTATTAAATATATTTTATATTTTATATCATTTTTATTTAATTTTTCTTTGAAAATGTATTTTTAAATAAAATTAGGGTTTTTCCTTGATTTTTAAATCTTTCAAAACTTCATTTGAAACACTTGGGCCTCTATTAGAGTGTAAGACCCCAACCATTTTGTAAATAAATAATTTTTGGGTCTCTGTCATAGTATAAGTCCCAATGCGATTTTCAAAATAACTGTGTGTTCACTGTTTTCATTTGGGCCTCTCCTTGAGTATAAGCCCACTTTTATTCTTTCAATAATCAACTTTGGGCCTCTAATAGAGTGTAAGACACAAACCCTTTTGTACATAAATAAATTTTGGGCCTCTGTTGTAGTATAAGTTGCACAACGTCTTTCGGTATCGTAGTACGATCACTGTTTTCAAGTAAGTCATTTGGGACTCTCCTTGAGTATAAGCCCAAATATTTTGTACATAAACTTGGTTTTAAACAATAAACAACCTCCATGGGCCTCTCCTTGAGTTGTAAGCCCCATACCTCTATTTTCAAAATCATTTGTTTGTTTTTTACATGTACTAAGAGGAGCATTATTCCCGGTGAAACTACTCTTAGACCACTTGGGTCTCTCTTTGAGTTATAAGCTCCAAACATTCTTTTCTTTTTAAACAAATTTCTTTTTAATTCAAAAATCAAAGTTTTCTCAAAAACCTAATCATACAGTTGTATTCAATACAATCAATCACAATACACTTAGGCCTCTTTTCAGAGTGTAAGGTCCCAACATCTTTTCAAATCATTGCCTACTTCTTTGTATATATAGCTATTAATTCACTTATTTGTATATGCTTGTGCACACCTATCTAGAGTTTCCCTAGCAGTTAGGTCATCCTCAGTTTACCCTTTAGGTCAAACAGTAAGGATACTCATAACTTAGTTCAAAAACTAGTTACCCATAGGAAACTTCCCCAAATATAGTCTGCCTCCTCTTGGGCTTTATTCAATATGGAAATAAGACAGGCATTATTTCCGGTGAAACTTTTCTTAAGAGTGTCCAAACTTAGAAACATATAAAAGAAATTCATTTCCCCAGAGAGGATTATTTCCCGGTGAAACCTCTTTTGAATTTCTTCAAACCTTGGAACTGTTCAACAAAGAAATGACTTATTCCCGGTGAAACCTTTCTTGAACTTTTCTTAGGCTTGGACCAACAGGCTTCTTAAAAATTCCCCCAACCTCCTCTTGGGCTTAGTACAAGGACCACCAGGCTTCTTAAAAGTTCCCTAGCCTCCTCTTGGGCTTAGTATAAGGACCCAAAAGGCTTCCTAAAAGCATAGGATAGAATTTAGTCATCTCTGCTAATCCAATCCTCAGGAAAGTCAAAAGACTCCAGAATACCCAATCATTCAAGGGTTGATCTTCATTCCTTGAACCCTCAGCCTCCTCTTGGGAATCATACAAAGATCTCTTTGCAAACCAGAGTCTACCTCTTCTTAATGAGACTTGGATAGTCTCGGCCTCCTCTTGGGCTTCATACAAGTAGACTTGGAAAGTCTCACCCTCATAGTCTCCTCTTGGGATTAACACAAGGACCCACGGGCTCCCTAAAAATATAGGATAAATCCTGATCATTTTACCAATACATCAGCCCCAGAAGAGTTAAAACTTCTAAGGTTTTCAAACTCACCTTTAAACCCCTCTGACCCCCAATAAGGCTTAACTTTCTCCTTTAAAATCCCAACCAGGGTCAATTTACCATCAATAAATCCTCAAAAGAATCAGAGCCTCGTGGCATCTGGTAAGTCAACTCTGCTCAAATCCTTAGCAAGAGTTAGTTTCCCTTTGGATTCCCCAATACAATCTAGACCTTCTCCTTGATTTCAATAATCCTCAGCAAGAGTCAGCCTCCTCTTAGGCTTTATATAATGATTTTCCCAGACAGCCTCAATCTTGGGCTTTGTACAGGACAGATATAACACTCCCCAAAGGAGTCATTTCTTTCAGCTTCAACCTTGGGCTTTGAACAAGGCACACAAAAAAACAACATCCCCATAATTGAGACCATGAGTCCCCTCTGTAGGAAGATACCTCTTTTATACATCACATATGTAAATAAACAATCAAAACCTTTTTCCAGATAATTGATGTAAGTGGCACACTTGTTGATTCAAAATCCAAGTTGGAGTCCTTCCTTTATCATGGCTAAAATTTCTCTTTCATCTAAATGATGTAAGTCGCAAGCCTCTGGATTCTACACATCCAAGCCAATGTCCCTCTCTTAGCATGAAAGATTCATAAAGGAAAAAGTGGCATTGCTCTACACTGAGTTAAAGCTTCTTCCTTTCTGACATCTCTCTTATAAAGGAAATTATGGCATTGTTGGATCCCATATCCCAGTTAAATTAATTTCCCTTATAACCAATTACCTGACATTTTGTGATGAACATGTGAGATATCTCCCTTTAGAGATGACAAATTCTCTCTCTCAGTCAACTTTAGCTTCAATCTTGGGCTTTGAACAAGACACCAAATATTTTTCCTCCCATAAAAATAGGAGGAACTACGATTGCTCTAATTTCCTAAATCTCTTTATGGGAATATGTAGGCATAAGATCGTGAAATCTTAGCGAGCACACAAATCAAAATTCTAGGTCCAAAAAACCGACGCTACAGAAAAATGGCGACTCTGCTGGGGAGTTTAGGATTTCCTAAGTGGTTTAGGCTTTTGTTTTGCATTTATTTTTTCTTCTATTTTTACTTGCTTTCTCATTTTTATATATCATATGCTGTCATATTACTTGATATATTTGTTTAAATTACTGTTATCTGGGAATATGATTAATACGCATGTGGTGAGTCCGAGAGAACATTAAGATAAGTGGTGGCATATTCAGGAAGGCTTATAGGGAGTGAGTCCTGACCAAGCTAACTTGAGAGTCTGCCGAATCAGTGGAGGTACCCTTGTGGAATTGTTGATGTTGAACGAGCAAGTCGTGAAAACATTACTTTTGCCATTGGGCACCCTTTAAACTGAGGATTGGTAAACATTTAACCATTTGACCAATTAGGTAGTGCAGAAACTATCGGGAATAGTTGATACACGATACTACACTCAAAAGAGATTCATCTTGGGGATATTACAGCTCTCATGAGTCCGTTGATTTGTTGTTAATATTCTCGAGAGGGGTCAATGATTTTGGGAACCTTTGTTAGAACCCGTTCTACAGGTATAAAAATTGACCTTTAGTACACACCTTGGGGATGGGTAGATCCATGGCTCCATGCTCGTGACGATGAACCCTTAAACCCATGTTTTCAAATGTTTTTGTTTGCTGCATTCATGCATCCATGCATTTCATTCATTAAAAAACTCTTTTAAACAAGAAAAAAATCTTTTTATATAAGAACTAAAACAATAATTGCAAATATCAGAAGTTGCGTTATGGATTTCGGTAGAAGAAAAACGCACAAGTACACCTTCAAGGTTCCAAAACTGGAAGACTTAAAAAAATTGGGAAGAATGATTAATAATCCCGAAGCTTTCAGAGCTAAGCACGAAGGACTGTTGTCTCTTTTGAAGGTCCACATAGTAGAAGGAGTCATGTCTACATTGGTTCAGTTCTATGATCCAGTATACCACTACTTCACTTTTCCGGATTATCAGCTCACACCAACATTGGAAGAGTATTCTCACCTGTTAGATTTACCTATCACTGATCAAGATCCATTTTCTGGACAGGAAGAAATTCTAAAAGATCAAGCCATTGCAAGAGCAACCTCATTGGAAGAGTCGGATATTAGGACTCACATGACCACTAAGGGAGGAATCCAGGGTTTACCAGCTAAATTCCTGATGGAGAAATGTCTTTGTCCTACTCATATATGGGTTATTCCTCTTTCCCAACAATGATAACTTTGTAGATGTTAATGCCTTCAAGATATTCTTAATTGGGAACCCCGTCCCAACCTTGCCCACAGATGCTTATCACTCTGTACATTTAAGGAATTTGTACAGTGGAGGGATAATCACATGCTGTGTACCATTACTCTACATATGGTTTATTTCTCACTTACCCAAGTCTGCTGCTTTTTTGGATCACAAGAGTGGTCTGCGATGGTCGCGCAAGATTATGTTTCTTACCAATTCTGACATAGATTGGTACAATCAGATCTATGACGGAATAAAAATCATCGACAAGTACTAAGGGAGGGATCAACTACCATCCAATTTTAGCTTGCCGTCAACTTGGATACCCGATGAAGAATGTACCACATAATATTCATCTGGAAGGTCTTTTCTTTAATGAAGGAAAAAATGAAAGGGCACTAAAGAAAGAAATAGTGCATGCCTGGCAACATGTTCATAGGAAGGGGAGAGAGTCCCTAGGAAGGCCAAATTGCATCTCTGCAGAACCTTACCTCCACTGGGTACAAACTAGGGCCATCAAACTAAAGATGCCTTACCCTCGTCAAGAAGTTTTTCCTTAAAGGAATTTGTCCTTTATTTCATGTCCGATGCGGAAAAACTCCATATCGCTCTTAACAAAGTCCAACGTGAGAAGAACTCTTGGAAGAACTCGTACCAAATTATTAATTTGGAGTGCACAAAGATCCAAGAACTGTTGAAGGAAAAGGATGCTCTGATTGAGATATTAGAGCACCATGCTTTAGAAAGTCAGGAGGAACGAAGAAATTTGCTCTCTCCTTTCACATGGCAAAGGAACATTGACCCGACAACGATTGAAGGGGCCCGATCAAAGGAAAGAAAAAATCAGGAACCAGCATCTGAGCTTTCCTCAGAGAAAACTCAGGATCCATAGGCCTAATTTTCCTTCTCGCACTTTGTAAAATACTGTACTTTTCCCTGTAAAATACTGAAATCTTTTGAGTTCAATAAAAGGTTTCCACCACTGTATGATATTTGCAACATAATTATTAAAAGTTCTTTTGAAAACTAAAAAATAAATGATTCTCATTCTTTGCATATCATTTATCATTCTCACATAACTCATCTTTGTCTTTGAGTCTCACGCATGTGTCGCACTCTAGAGTCAAACTATTTTATTCGTACAATACTCGGGCCAATCGGAAAAAGAAAATGGATGATCTCGAAGAAGAGAACATAGAGCTGAGAGAAGAAATCAATGCTCTGAAAGAGAGTTTGGAGAAACTCCACAACACGATTGAATCCCTGGCCGCAGCTCAGGACAACCACCTCAAAGGACTGCAATCTCAGAGATTATGTCTACACCAGCGTTTGAGACACCTGGCAGTCATCCTTAGTATAACATGCCCAAAGGTTTTCCTTGGGATATTCCTTTCAATTTTATACCTGAAGGATATGTACCTCCGGTCACTGAAGACCCGGAAGCTGTAGCAGGAACCTCCATACCAGAAGGTTACAAACTTCAAGTAAATGAAGATGCAAGGGTTACAACAGAAACTCCTGAAGGTTACAAACTTCAGGTTACTAAAGAGCCAAAAGTTATCGCTGTAATGTTTATACCACAACCGGTGGTACACACTATCCTGGAGGAACAATTCTGTAGGCCACTTCTGGCAGAAACGATTAAGTATATGAAAGGATGAATGAATTCCAGGAACAGTTCTTGGAAATGCAGAAGGAACTGCATGCCATTCATGGACAATATTTGTTTGGTAAGGACGCCGCTGACCTCTGTTTGGTCCCTAATGTAAAGATACTGCACAAATTCAAGGTGCCTGACTTTGAAAAATACAAAGGTAACTCTTGCCCTCAAAGTCATTTGGTAATGTAGGCTCGGAAAATGTCTACCTAGACAGAAAACCAACAGCTATTAATCCATTACTTCCAAGACTGTTTAAGCGGTGTCGCACTCAAATGGTACATGGGTCTAAACCGTACTAAGATCAATACTTTCGTAGATCTTGGGACAGCCTTCGTTCAGCAGTATAAATACAATTTGGACATGGCACCAGATAGGGACCAGCTCAGGGCAATGTCCTAGAAAGATAAAGAAATCTTCAAGGAGTATGCTCAGAGATGGCGTGAAATCGCCGCCCAGATCTGTCCTTCTCTCGAGGAAAATGAAATGACAAATATCTTCCTAAAAACATTAAGCTCATTTTATTATGACCGAATGGTTGCAAGTGCACTAAGTGACTTCACCGAAATGGTGAACATGGGAGTACGCCTTAAGGAAGCAGTCCGAGAAGGCCGGTTAGTAAAAGATACAGAGGCATCCAGCAGTACTAAAAGATACATGAGTATTTTCCAAAAGAAGAAAGAGTAAGATATCAGTAATATCTCTCTAGGAAAGAAAAGGTGAAGGTATCAACCTCGATAGGTAGCAATAGTATCTCCTGTTGTCAATCCCGCACCAGCTCCGACATATCAACCTTAGGTGGTTCAAAGCCAGTCAAGTCAACAACAGTATAACAAAGGCAACAACAGCCTCTTCAGCAGGCTCGCCCGCAGTACAATAATAAAAATTATACTACGCGGTCCCTAGGGTTTGACCCTATACCAATGTTATATGCAGTATTATTTCCACTTCTGCTAGCCAAGGGGCACGTTCAAACCCGAACTCCTCTTACAATACCAGACAACCCTCCTTTTTGGTTTAAGGCCGATCAAACTTGCCCTTACCATCAAGGAGGATCAGGACATAACATTGAGAATTGCCTCAACTTCAAATCTGATGTACAAAAGCTCGTCAGAAACGGAACTTTATCTTTCAAAGATACTAATTCGAATGTTCAAACGAACCCATTACCGCAACATGAAAAGACTATGGTTGATAGAAGGAAAACTCGGCAGCAGTTATTAAATTCACGATGTACGCCTACTAGGAACCAATCTGGTGAAAATACATTGCAGGAAAAGTGGGTACGGCCATGTACCATCTCATAACTATCATCAGTGTGATATATGTTCTAAGAACAATCAAGGATGTGTCATTGTACAAGCAGCTCTTCAAGAACAAATGGATCTAGGCTAGATTCAGGATCACATGATTTGTGAAGTAAACATGGCCCATGCACATCCAAATATTTTTCAAAATCATGACATTCGTGCAATGAATGCCAATCTGGTGGTAATGCATTCAAGACAAAGTCAGTATTACAACTTGCCGCTGCATGACTACAATGCTTGCCCAATTTTCTCAAAAGACAATCAGGGATGCTGTTTTGTACCAGAGGCCCTCCAGCATCAAATGGATCTTGGATGGATCCAAGACTACCATGAAAGGAATGATCATCAAGTCAATATGGTTCAGATCTTCGATATTCGTTTAATGAATACCATCTTGGTAGAGTTGCATGCCAAGAAGGTCAGACTCAGTTTTTTGACCTCGCATAATTATCAGGATTGCAAGGATTGTTTTGAAAACGATCAAGGTTGCGGGTTTGTGCAAAGAGCTCTTCAACATCTATTGGACCACTGGTGGCTTCCAATCTACTAGGATGACGACACGCGTCAAGTTAGCATAACTAATGGAAATCCTGATAGACACCAAAGTTATGATATCTGCTTACTAGAAATGGATCTGGTAAGGATGCACTGCATACAAAGTGGGTACGGTCGGGTGCCACCTCATAATTATGAACGCTGTGGAATATGTTCAGAAAATAACCAAGGATGCTACCTCGTGCGAGCAGCTCTCCAACATCAGGTAGACCAAAAGGAAACTCAACCATGTTTGAATTCTCGATCAATCAACATGGTGCAAGGTTGCCTCCCTGTTCAAAACAAGGTCCGAGGACTACTTGACAAAAGCATTGTCACAGTCTCCGATAAAAGAGAACATGTCATTCATGGAATTACCAAGGATGTTTTTACCATAATTCCTTTGCTTAAGGAACCAATGCGCGTGGAAATCCCTCTGGATAGTAGAAACGTATCTAACATTCCCAATTTGGAGCTAATCGAGGTTGTCTATGATGGTAGAAAGACCCAAAAAGCCCATGTGGTTATCTAACTGCTAGGATCAATACCGTACAAGTCAGAGAAAGCTATTCCATACGATTACGGTGCGACGACCATAGAAGATGGAAAATAAATTCCATTGCCATCCCTTGTAAACATCGCTGATATCAGTCGAGTCGCTCGAAGCGGTCGAATCTTCAACAGAGGAATTGGAAAACCTATAAAAGAAAAGGAACCATAAGCTGGAGTTCCTAATCAACAAATTGGTCAATCCAGCAACACGGAGCCCGTAAAGAACAACGATGAAATGCTAAAGCTCATCCAGTAAAGCGAGTACAACATTGTGGATCAATTGTTACAAACTCCTTCTCAGATTTCCATTTTATCCCTTCTGCTCAATTCAGGAGCTCACAGATAAACTCTACAGAAATTCTTAGAACAACCCTTTATAGAACAAGATGTGACAATAGGGTAGTTTGACAACATTATTAGCAACATCACTTCCTGCAACAATTTGGGTTTCAGTGATGAAGAACTTCCAGAGGAAGGCAAGAACCATAACATGGCACTCAATATCACATTCAATTGCCAGGATGATGCTTTAGCTAGCGTACTAGTAGACACAGGTTCATCCTTGAATGTCATGCCAAGATCAACTTTGGTACGACTATCTTTTCAAGGTACTACGATGAGAGGAAGTGAGATCATCGTCAAAGCCTTTGACGAATCTAGAAAAACTGTTATCGGCGAAGTCGATCTTCCCATAACCATCGGTCCTCACACTTTCCAAGTCACTTTCCAGGTCATGGACATCCGAGCAGCATATAGCTATTTATTACGAATACCTTGGATACATGAAACAAGGGCAGTCACTTCGACACTTCACCAAAAGGTGAAGTTTGTCAAGAACGACAAATTGGCCACAGTATGTGGAGAAGAGGCTTTAATTGTGAGCAACCTATCATCATTTTCACATTTATAACCAGAGGAGGTTGTTGGAACTCAATTTCAAGCACTCTCGATGAGCAATGAGAATTACCAAGAAAAAGGAACATCGATTTCCTCGTACAAAGACGCTCTCCAGATACTGAGAAGCGGTGACATAAAGGGATGAGGGCAGATTGTAATTCCTGCTGATAAAAAGACAAGAAAAGGTCTTGGTTTTTCTCCAACATGTACCCAGACTACAAAGAAGGATGAAAGCTTTCGTCCCATTCAGGATTTCTTCCACAGTGGAGGCTTCCTCCACCCAGTATCTCAGGAAGTCCACACCATCGAGGAGAACAACTCTTTTGATACAGATGAAGAGTGGAAATCTTATCTCAAGGATGAAGGTTATATATCCCAGGGAGAAACATACATGCCATTCTGCTCTCCAAAGCAAAGTCCCAAATATATACCAAGATCAAACATTAGAATGATCTACGGAGATTGCGATCCTGAAGGATGTCGTGCTCCACCCAACTCATTAGAAGAAGATACTCTAATGAAGGAAAACTTTGACTATGATTCTTATGATCCCCTGGATGATTTGCCTATCTGGAAACCTTACATGGAAGACTCGGGGCAAAAGAGTCAGCCAAAGAATGCATATTGTAGCGTGCGATTTTTGTCGGTGACGCGACCACCTTAGCGCCATGGGTTTCTCCACACCGCAGTGGTAGGAGTGAGGTGCTACTTTCTGATTTCTTATTTATCCCATGAAGTTGGAAAGGAAAGGGAAGCTATCTAAAACTAACCTTGCACGCGAATGTTTAACTGAACAAACGCTAAAGAGATTTGGGGAGTTCGGGGTCAGGTTATACAATGGGGAGTTGTCAATTACCCATCCTATATGTGGTTATCCACAGGTTGATTAGCATTAGGTTCTGCTTTGCACTTGATGGTGTTTATCTATAAATGGGAAAGTTTCTTGTTTGTGGGGATGTCTGTGAGAGAGAGTATTTTTGTTGATTTCGGGCTTTCCAATGTTTTTGGTAAGGTACTAGACCTAAGGTTTTTATATTAGTGTGAGAAGGTACTGGACCTAAAGTTTTTGATTGGTATGCTCGCTAAGATTTCGCAATCTTATGCCTACGTATTCCCGTTTAAAGAAACAGAAATCAGAGCAATCTTAGTTCCTCCTATTCTATGGGAGGAAAAAGATGTTTGGTGTCTTGTTCAAAGCCCAAGATTAAAGCTAAAAGGTTGTATTTGTGTTTTGTTCAAAGCCTAAGATTGAAGCTAAAAGTTTGACTGAGAGAGAATTGTTATCTCTAAAGGGAGACATCTCGTCTGTTTATAACAACTGTTGGGTGACTAATTATAAAGGAGAATTACTTTAACTTGGATATGTGAATCCAACAATGCCATAATTTCCTTTATAGGGGATTTATCCTGAAGGAGAAAACTTTAACTCAGTGTCGAGCAATGCCATTTTTCCTTAGGAATCTTTCATGCTAAGAGATGGACATTGGCGTGGATGTAAATAATCCAGAGGCTTGCCACTTATAGCAATTAGATGAAAGAGGAAGTTTACCAGGATAAGAGATGGACAACAGCTTGGATTTTTGAATCAACAAGTGTGGCACTTATAGCAGTTATCCGGGATTAGGGTTTGTTTTGATTTTCTGTTTTGATTTGTGATATACAGAGAAATGTTTTCCTACAGAGAGTTTTTGATTTCCTCTTAGGGGATGGTGGTTTTTTGTATGTGCCTTGATCAAAGCCCAAGTTTGAAGCTAAGAGATTGATTGACTCCACTGGGGAAGTCCTTATACAAAGCCTAAGAGGAGGCTGGAAAAGACTGGCTCAACAAGAGAGTGTTTGTGTGTCTTGTACAAGGCCCAAGATTGAGGCTAAAAGAGACTGACTCTTTTGGGGATATCATTATACAAAGCCTAAGAGGAGGTCAAAAGTTGACTTTTTCGGGGAAATATTTTATCTGTCTTGTACAAAGCCCAAGATTGAGGCTAAAAGGGGAAAATTGACTCTGCTGGAGAGTATGGTTTGTCTTACAAAAAGCCCAAGATTAAGGCTAGGAAGATATTTGTTTAGGGAGATTTTATATGTGTCTTGTATAAAGCCCAAGATTGAGGCTGAAGGATATTTATAGGTGTCTTGTACAAAGCCCAAGATTGAGGCTGAAGGGAAGACCGACTCCTGTTTTGGGATATTAATTCTTAAAGCCTAAAAGAAGGCTGAGAGGAATTGACTCAGCTAGGGAAGATATTTGTCCGGAGCTTAAGAGAAGGTTATGAAGATTTTGACTTTGTTGGAGAAAGTTTATATATGTCTTGTACAAAGCCCAAGATTAAGGCTAAAAAAGAATGACTCAACAAGAGAGTGTTGAAAGATGATTAACTCAACAAGAGAGTACTTTGTTTGTCTTGTACAAAGCCCAAGATTGAGGCTGAACAAGCTGGAGAAATCATTATACAAAGCCTAAGAGGAGGCTAAAAAAGGGTTGACTCAACAAGAGAGTGCCTTAAGGTAATTAACTCAACAAGAGCGTGTTCTAAAATCCTTATACAAAGCCTAAAAGGAGGCTGGCTTTTGCTAGGGGAAATCATTATACAAAGCCTAAGAGGAGGCTGGAAAAGATTGACTCAACAAGAGAGTGCTTTTATCTGTCTTGTACAAAGCCCAAGATTGAGGCTGAAAGGGGTGACTCAACAAGAGAGTGATTTTTGAAGCAAGATCTACTGAGGAAAATCATTATACAAAGCCTAAGAGGAGGCAGACTTCTGCTGAGGATTATTGAGATCCAGAGGCAGGGCCAAAGCGGGGAATCAACTCTTGCTAAGGGTTCTAGAAGAGTTGAGGTATCAGATGCCTTGAGGTTCTGATAAAGGTTTATTGGTAGTGATTTGACCCTAGCTGGGAAAATTTAGGATAAAGATTGAGTTTTAGATCCTGTGAGGATTTTAAACTCTACTGGAGATTGATCGAATGATCAGGGTTTCTCCAGTATTCATAGGGAACTTGAGAATGTCTTTGAGATCCAAGAGGAGATTAGACTGTCCAATCTACTGGTATGGAAGAGTTTATCTTTGTATGATGCCCAAGAGGAGGCTGGTTTTTTTAAGGGATGAGTATCAACCCTAAAATTGGTCTGAGGTTTTGACTCTTTTAGAAAGACAGCTCTAACAAAGGATGACTAAGTTCTGTCTTATATCTTTAAGAGGTCTTCAGGGTCCTTGTACTTAGCCCAAGAGAAGGCATGAGAACTTCTAAGAAGCCGGAGGGTCCTTGTACAAAGCCCAAGAGGAGGCGGTGATGCTTTTAGGAAGCCTGTGGGTCCAAACTTAAGAAAAGTTCAAGAAAAGTTTCACCGGGAATAATCTTTTCTTTAGTGAACAGTTGTAGGGTTTGAAGAAATTCAAGAGAGGTTTCACCGAGAATTAATTCTCTCTAGGGGAAATGAACTTCTATGACAATTTCTAATAGTGACAGTCTGAGAAAAGTTTCACCGGGAATAATGCCTTTCTCTTTGTTCCATTTGTTTAAGCCCTAGAGAAGGCAAGACTGTATATGGAATTCCTATGGGGAACTAGTTTTGATTGTGTTGAAAGAGTGACCACTGGCTCTATCTAGTTCTAGACCTAATTGTCGGGGAAAACTCTAAGCAGGTATACAAGTATATATACAGTTGATATATGACAAGAATTTAAAAGGATATGAAAGAAGGACTTACAGATGAGCAAGCTTCCAGCACAAACAAATATATATATATATATATGTGTGTGCAAGTATGTAAAAGAAAGTTGTTTAAAACTTACAGGCGAGCAAGCTTCCATTGTAATAGCTGTATGGTTAGTTGTTTAAGAAAGTAAAGAAAGTTTTGATAACAACTATGAATTTGAACCCAAATCAAAAGGGAAAGTTGTTTTAAAAATATTGTTGGGGCTTATACTCAAGGAGAGGCCCAGATGAAAAACAGTAGTCGTACCATTGATCTGAAAATTGTATTGGGGCTTATACAATGACTGAGGCCCAGATTAGGTTTTATTTACAAAGAGATGGGTCTTACACTCTTTTAAGAGGCCCAAAGTGTTTGAAAAAGAAAAGAAATGGGGCTTATAACTCAAGCAGAGGCCCAAATGACTTTGTTTAAAAGGCGACGATCGCGCCGAGATTTTAGAAATCGCAGTGGGACTTATACAATGACTGAGGCCCAAAATAGTTTGGTTTTCAAAAAGGGTTGGGTCTTACACTCCATTAGAGGCCCAAAAGTTTTTTAAAAGAAAGATGGTACTTATAACACAAGCGTAGGCCTAGAGGGTTTTTGGTTAAGAGGCGACGATCGCGCCGTGGTTTTAGAAAACACAGTGGGACTTATACAATGACTGAGGCCCAAAATTTTTGGTTTTTAAAAGGGGTTGGGTCTTACACTCTATTAGAGGCCCAAATTTTTATTTTTGTATAACAATGATGGGGCTTACAACTCAAGGAGAGACCCAGATGAAAACAACGATCGCACCGTTATTTTTGAAAATCGTATCGGGACTTATACAACGACTGAGGCCCAAATTATTTTATATACAAAAGGATGGGACTTACACTCTACAAAGAGGCCCAAAGTGTTTGAAAATTTAAAATCGAGAGGAAACCCAAATTTTAAATTAAAATGTCCTTTTTTCAAAGGAAATTTAAATAATAAATGATAAAATATCACATATATTCAAAAACAAGTTGTACACTTTGAAAAGTATTTTGAAAAATCATGTTTAATCACATGAAAGCTTGAAATTCAATTGGTTTTGAAAGATCAAAGTGGGAATTTCATTTAAAAATGTTTAAAAATAATTAAAATGAAATTAATTACAAAAATTCTAACTATATTAAATAAATAATATAAATTGGATTTTTTTGTAAAATAAAATATTTAAACATTTTAGTGAATTTTGAGAAAAAGAATCAATTCAAAAAAATAAATATTCAGAGAGAAATTAATTTTTAAATCAATTAAACAAAATAAATAAAATTCAAAAATTTGAATTATGGCGCCAAGAACACTTGGTTCTTGCCCGCGCCCTCTGTTTTTGCAGATTTGCGTTTTCTCACTTTTCTCCATGATTTCTCAATGGTTTGCACGATTCAAGTACCAATCTTGTTCGTTTTTGAACAAGGATCGCAACCATATAGATTAATTGCATTTATATTAAGTATGGAGGAAGAAATCAACATAAAACCTCAAGAACCCTAATTTCAGCATGAACACAATGAAATTCCATACACGATGGATTCATGGCAATTGATTGAGGGTTATTACTCTACATACATGCATAAACAAGATGGTAACTCAAAAATTCATTCATGATGCATGGATCATAGAGTTTGAAGGGTTCAGGCCTACCTCTTGCAGCTGGTGATCGAGTTTGGTGATGGAGGTGTTACAGCTAGGTTCCAATGATCTGGACAGCTTCCTTAGGTGCCAAGGAGTGTGTTTGAATGCTTGGAGTGGATTGAAATGAGCTGGAACTGGTTGTGGTACCTCAACTGCAACTCTGTCAAGAACTTGAGCTATTGGCTGGTGATTTTGTGAATTTGATGTTCCAGATGTGATTTTGTGTTATGGATCACTCATACATGATGTTTATGAGGTGTGTGTGTGTGATTGGTTTGGTTGGAATCACTCTCAATCTCAAAACCCGATTAGGTTTGTTAGGGCTATATGTAGATTCTTGGACTTTGGAGGCTTGGGGACCAGATCATTCCCCTTGGATTTTGTCATCAGATGTGTCCAAATGGATGACAAGGCTTGGAGTTGTCCAATATTGGCAAATCGAGCAAACCACCAAATTCTGCCTTGCCTATGACAGTTGGAAATGGTGATTTTGAGGGATTCATATCTCCCTGCTCAGGTTGAGTTATGGGAGGCTTTTGTGCTTTTTAGAAAGCCCTCATATGATACAATACATGTGTGATCATGCTTTATCTTGAAACTATTTGAATCCAACTGAAAAATCCTCATGAACATTGGTGTTCAAAGCTGATAACTTAGGCAGATTTACTGGGGAGATGCCATTTGATGGAAAAAGATTGGAGGTTAGACTTGCTGGGGAAACCCATTCGCCTGAGCTGTAGAGGTGTTCAAAATTCTCTGTTGGAGACGCCATTTACTGACTCTACTGGGGAAAAATGAGTCTCTTGAGAGACTGCATTTCTGTTTGGGGATACTACATCATACTTTTCTTCTAGATCTTCTCGGAGAAATGCCATATGATGTAATCCAATTTGGAGGTGTTGATGACCTTGTTGAAAGCAAACCTTTCAGAGAGAAACTGCTGTACTGCCGAGAGTCTTCGGTTAAGAGGCATTCTCTGGGGATTTTCCTTAATCCGGGAAAGCGAAAATATCATCTTCAATGGTGAAGAGTGAAGTTTGTCGAATGCTTTCTTGCCTTTCAGAGGTTCAAGTTATCAAAGTGGTCAGGGACCATCTCCAATTCAGAAATAAACTGGGGAGAGATTGTTTAGGTGACACTTTTCCCGACGAGGAAAGGACTGACAACTCGATTGATAAGAGGACTTTATCACTTGGGGATAAGACTGACCAAAGTGATAGTGATGCAATATGATTATGAATGTGAATCAATTATACATGATGTATGTATGTTTATGCGGACAAAACTGACGCGACATACAACCTAAGTGGATGAACACGACTGGATACTCGGCCACTGCGGGGAATGAAAAGTATCACTGGCTCAAGATAACAATTCTGTCTTGCTTAGGAGAGACTGTCCCTGTGGGGGGAAGAGAATCGTCGATCGGTCTTAAGAGGTAAGAACTCTGCCGGGGATGTCAGATGGGAAAATCACATCTGAAACAGTTGATCCTTCGCTCAGGCGTACTGGTTTAGAAAGAGTACTTTGATTCTGCACTTTGAAGTTCAATCACCTTCAGAGAAGCGATCGATGTTCTTTTCGATGTTCATTAGTCAAAAAGAATTGCCATCTTTACTTTAAAAGCAGAAAAATTTTGACAAGTAAATTCATTTTTGTTTTATTTCAAGAATTGTTGATCATGTTAAAAATGTCATTATGTAAAGCTAAAATAAATAAGAATTGCAAACAAAAGCACTAGGGCTCAAATTTTATTGATAGGATGGAAATCAACCAAGCGCGTGATCCCATAAAGTATTTACAAAGTTAGAAAATGGTAATTTAGGGAAAAGGGCTACATTGAAACATAACGACCGTTATCCTTCTACCAACTTTGAATTCTGGACATCTTGAGCTTCTGTCGAAGATGACTTTAACTGAAGTTTTCTTGATGGATGGCATTACTGCTGGGGATTTAACCTCGTCGGACGTAGTTACTTGCCATGAATCCCTAACTTTTGTCTGGATTGTACTTTGAGATTTCCAACCCATCGGGATGATTTTTACTTGTGTCTCTAATTTTTACCTGGACCGCCCTTTTAGGTTTTCAATCCACCGAGACGTTTTGTTTTTTTTTTTTAATTTAGGCGAAGTATTTCTTGACTACATCAACATTTGTGGGGTAGGAAAATTCTTCTCCGTCCATGGTTGCGAGTCTCAAGGCACCGCCTGAGAAGGCTTTCTTAACAACGTAAGGGCCGTCATAATTCGGAGTCCATTTACCCCGAGAATCAGTGAGGAATGATTGTATCTTCTTGAGCACGAGGTCTCCTTTCCTGAAGACACAAGGTCGGACCTTTTTGTTAAATGCTTTTTTCATTCTTTGCAGATTCAGTTCGTCGTGTCGACTTTGACACCATTTTGCTTCTGTTAGCTTAGCTTCCATCAATACCTGGATTGATGGGATCTCTACTTCTATGGAGAGCACTGCTTCCATGCCATATACTAGAGAGAAAGGGGTTGCCCCTGTTGAAGTGCGGACAGATGTGCGATAACCGTGAAGATCAAAGGGTAGCATCTCGTGCCAGTCTTTGTAGGTTACAACCATCTTTTGAACAATCTTTTTGATGTTCTTGTTAGCCACTTCTACCGCTCCATTCATCTTAGGTCGGTAGGGAGATGAGTTATGGTGTTCAATCTTGAACTCGGCGCACAACTCTTTCATCATCTTATTGTTCAAGTTAGATCAATTATCAGTAATGGTCTGGCTTGGAACACCATAACGGCAGATGAGATTATTTTTGATAAACTGGACCACCACTTGTCGGGTTACATTGGCGTATGACGTTGCTTCGACCCATTTGGTGAAGTAGTCAATGGCTACCAGCATGAATCGATGTCCGTTTGAAGCCTTGGGTTCGATCATGCCAATCATGTCGATTCCCCATATGGAAAAAGGCCATGGGGAAGAAAGAACTTTGAGATGCGTTGGTAGTACATGGATTTTGCCTGAGTATATCTGATACTTGTGACACCTCCTCATGTACTTGTAACAATCAGATTCCATTGTCAACCAATAGTACCCTGCTCGTAGAATTTTTCTCGCCATTGTGTGTCCGTTGGCATAAGTGTCAAAGGATCCTTCGTGAATTTATCTCATCAACATGTTTGCTTCTGGTCCGTCTATGTATCGGAGCAAGACCATGTTAAAATTTCTCTTATAAAGTGTATCACCGCTTAGGAAGAAACTGCTAGCCAGTCTTCTGAGAGTCTTCCTGTCTTTCCTGGATGTCCCAGGTGGGTACTCTTGTTTTTGAAGGAAGCATTTGATATCGTGATACCTAGGTTTGTCGTTTATGACTGCTTCAATCGTGAAGATGTAAGCGGGCCTCTCAAGGCGCATTATGCCGATCTTAGGTACGTCGTTCCATTGAACTACACTAATCATGGAAGAGAGAGTGGCCAATGCATCATCCATGTGATTTTCTTCACGAGGGATGTGATGAAACTCGATTCTGTTGAAGAATGGTAACAACCTTCTCGCGTAATCTTTGTAAGGAATCAGTCCTGATTGGTATGTGTTCCAATCTCCTTTGATCTGATTGATAACCAGGGCTAAGTCACCATATACATCCAAGTTCTTGATCCTTAAGTCGATCGCTTCTTCGAGACCCATGATACAAGCTTTGTACTCGGCCTCGTTGTTTGTGCACTTGAATGTCAGTCGGGCGGTGAAAGGAATATGGGTACCCTAAGGGGTCACGATGATTGCTCCAATTATGTTTCGATAATTATTGATAGCTCTGTCAAATATTAGTCCCCATTGGGAATCTGGTTCTGGCCCTTCACTGGGTAGCGGTTCATCGCAATCTTTCATTTTTAGATACATGACATCTTCGTCTGGGAAGTCAAATCTGATTGATTCCTGATTGTCAATCGGTTGATGAGCCAAATGATCGGCTAAAATACTCCCTTTGACTACTTTCTGGGCATGGTACTCGATGTCGTATTCTTATAACAACATCTGCCAACGGGCAATCCTTCCCGTGAGAGCAGGCTTTTCAAAGACGTACTCGATCGGATCCATTTCAGAGATTAACTAAGTGGTGTGACAAATCATATACTGGCGAAGACGTTTGGCTGCCCAAGCCAGAGCACAACAAGTTTTCTCAAGCATAGTGTACCGAGTTTCACAGTCGGTAAACTTCTTGCTAAAATAGTAGATGGCATACTCTTTTCTTTTGGTTTCGTCTTGTTGGCCAAGTACACAGCCCATTGAGTCTTCCAAGACTATTAGGTAGATGATCAGTGGTCTTCCCTCCACTGGAGGTGACAGGATAAGCGGATTCAACAAATATTCCTTGATACTGTCGAAAGCTTTCTAACAATCCTCTGTCCATACGTAGTCCCAATTCTTTTTGAGTAATTTGAAGATTGGCGCACATGCCGCAGTCATGAGGAATATAAATATGGAAATGTAATTCAGACGTCCCAAAAACCCCTTGACTTGTTTCTCAGTCTTTGGAGAAGGCATTTCTTGAATGGCCTTGACCTTGTCAGGATCAATCTCAATTCCTTTTTGGCTGACGATGAATCCTAAAAGTTTTCCTGAGAGGACACCCAACGTGCACTTGCTGCGATTCAAGCGGAGTTTGTACTTTCTCAAACGCTCGAATAACTTTGACAAGTGGGCCACATGTTCCTTTTCTATTTTAGATTTGGCAATCATATCATCGACATATACTTCGATTTCTTTGTGTATCATGTCGTGAAACAGAGTAGTCATGGCCCTTTGATAGGTTTCCCCGGCGTTCTTCAGACCGAACGGCATTACCTTGTAACAAAAGGTGCCTCATGGGGTATTGAATGAAGTTTTCTCCATGTCTTCCGGCGCCATTTTGATTTGATTATAGCTCGAGAATCCATCCATGAAGGAGAAGACTTTGAAATTTGTTGTACTGTTAATCAGCATGTCTATGTGTGGTAAGGGAAAGTCATCCTTTGGACTGACTTTGTTCAGATCCTTGTAGTCTACACATATTCTAACTTTTCCCTCCTTTTTCAGAACTGGCACTATGTTGCCAACCATTGAGGATATTCTGAGGTGGCAAGGAAACCAGCGCCAATCTGTCTTTGCACTTCCTCCTTGATTTTGATAGCCATATCCGAGTGAGTCAGTCTCAGTCTTTGTTTCACCGGCGGACACTCTGATCTTAACGGTAGATGATGTTCCACGATGCTGGTATCCAATCCTGGCATGTCCTAATAGGACCAAGAAAATACATCTGGAAACTCTCTGAGAAGTCTTATCAAGCTTTCTTTGACAATCGGACTGAGCAGTGCCCCAATCTTGACTTCTTTCCTCTCTTCTTCGGAACCCAAGTTGACCGTTTCTAACGGATCTCTGTGAGTTTCAATGGATCTAGCCTCTTGCCTGAGTAATCGGGAGATCTCTTCTGGAATTTCTTTGTCTTCTTCTTCTTCAGCTTCAAATACCAAGAATTCAAAGTTGGGAGAAGGCATTGGTTCGTATGATTCAACGGGGTTTAAAACAAGCAATCTGCAAGACGTGATGATTTGTTTTTTAGAAGAGATAGAAGGAATGCAAGAGTGTGTGCAGTGTATTTTTTCTAAATGCTCATTTTTATTTTTTAGTTGTTTTTAGGATTACCATTTTCTGAAAAAAGAAAAGTGAAAACAGCAATGAATGCGAAAATTATAGAACGACGTTTATTTATTTATGATTTAGTTGATTCTTGAAACTACAACCCTATCAAACAAAACTCTGTCTCTTTGGGAGGAGCGATGAGGGACATTTACAGAAAGTGAGCCCAATAAAACATCTGTTTCACCTGGGAGTGGTGAAAGGTCAAAACAAAGACGACATTTACTTAGACTTATGGGCGACTTTTCGGACATCGACAGCAACCCATTGGCGGCGAACTTCTCGGTGAATCACAGAGTCTGGTACCTTCTTTCTTGGTTTGTCCTCAGAAATGACATTGATTTTTGGCGGAGCAGGATTGTTGGAGTCTTCCTCCCATGCAGAGTTGTCAAAAACGAACTCTTCTGTTGTGTTTTGTTAGGGTTTTCACTCTCAGATGGATCTTCCCATCAGTTAGCTGGATGTCTTTGAGCCTGATACGAGAGCTTTCAGGAGCGGTGTACTTGACCAAGAAGTCGTACTTGTCACTCGATTGTCCTAAGGTGTCCCATACTTCAGTGGAACTGGAGGAGTCATCCTTCTCGATGACGTTGACCTCAGGAAAAGCATAGTTGATGAATTTTTGTCCTGCGATCTTTGCAGATTCGTCGTTATGCTGGATATCTTTGGAATGTCCTGAGTAATGACCCCATGATTTGGTGGGGACGCAGGTATTCTTTTCAATAATGCTCAGCTAATACGCATCGTTGGGCTGACTCTTTTGCCCTAAGTCTTCTGGATACGATTTCCAGATAGGCAAGTCATCCATCGAGTCATAATAGTCATAGTTAAAGTTGTCTTTCATCGGATTGTCTTCCCATGAGTTAAACGGAGCACGACATCCTTCTGGATCACAATCTCCGTACATCATCTTGACGTCAGGTCTTGGTATATATCTCAGACTCTGCGTGGGATAGAAAAATGGCATATGCATTTCTTCCCGAGACATATAACCGCCCTCGTTGATATAGGACTTCCACTCTTCATCTGTATCAGAGGAGTCACCCCATCGATGGTGTGTACTTCTTGAGAAACTGGGTGAAGGAAACCTCCACTGTGGAAGAAGTCCTGAATGGGATGAAAACTTTCATCATTAGTAACAGTCTGGGTACAGGTTGAGGAAAAACCAAGACCTTTCTTTGTCTTGTTATCCGTAGGAATGACAAGCTGTCCACATCCTTTTACGTTGTTACCCTCAATCACTTTGAGAGTATCTTTGTACGAGGAAATCGATGTTCCTTTCTTTGATCGATTCTCATTGCTCACTGAAAGTGCTTGGAACTGAGTTCCAACAACCTCCTCGGGTTCTACACAGGAGAATGATGATAAGTTGCTCACGATTAAGGCCTGCTCTCCACAGACTATGACTAGCTTGTCATTCTTAACAAACTTCAGCTTCTGGTGAAGTGTGGAAGTGACTGCCCCAGCCTCGTGTATCCAAGGTCTTCTTAATAAACAGCTATACGCTGCCCGGATGTCCATGACCTAGAAAGTGACTTGGAAAGTGTGAGGACCAATAGTTATAGGAAGATCAACTTCGCCGATAACTATTTTTTGGATCCGTTAAAGGCTTTAATGATGACCTCACTGCCTCTCATCGGAGATCCTTGAAATGAGAGTTGCATCAGAGTAGATTTTGGCATAACATTTAGAGCTGATCCGGTATCTACCAGTACGCTGGCTAAAGCATCGTCCTGGCAATTGACTGTAATGTTAAGCGCCATGTTATGATTTTTGCCTTCTTCCGGCAGTTCTTCATCACTGAATCTCAAGTTGTTGCAGGAAGTGATGTTGGAAATGATACTGTCAAATTGTCTTATCGTCACATCTTGTTCCACAAAGGCTTGTTCTAAGACCTTTTGCAGAGTTTCCCTATGAGCTTCGGAACTGAGCAAGAGAGGCAACACAGAGATTCTCGAAGAAGTTTGCAACAGTTGGTCTACAATGTTGTACTCACTTTTCTGGATGAGCTTCAGCATCTCATCATTGTTGTTTGAAACGTCGAGATTACTGGATTGCCCGGCTGGTTGATTAGGAACTTATGTTTGAGGTTCCTTTTCTTTGGTGGGTTCTCAGACTCCTCTGTTGAAGATCCGACCGCTCCGTGTTACTCGACTGATGTCGGCAATGTTTACGATGGAGGGTAATGGAGTTTCCTTTCCATTTTCAATTGTTGTTGCACCATACTTGTAAGGGATAGCCTTATCGGATTTGTACGGTATTGATCCTAGAAGATATATGACCACAGGAGCCTTTTGATTTTTCTGACCATCGTAGCCGGCCTCAATTGGTTCGAGGTTGAGAATCTTTCTACTATCAAGAGGGAGTCTTGATTCATGGAGTAGAGGGATTATGGCGCATATGTCTTTGGTCCTCCCATGATCAGAGATTATGACAACGTATTTGCTTTGATCAGGGAGATAGTCCAGCATTACGTTGACCGAACCAGAACTTGAACATGGTCGAATCTCCTTTCGGTCCAATTGATTTTAAAGAGCTGACCGCACGAGGTAGCATCCTTGGTTGTTCTCTGAGCAAACTCTACAGCGCTCATAGTTGTGTGGTGGCACCTGGCCACGCCCGCTTTGTATGCAGTGTAACCTTACTAGATCTATTTCCATCGAGCAAATATCCTGACTTTGATGCCTAGTAGGATTCCCCTCAGTCATACTGATCTATTGTGTAGCTTCATCCAAGTAGATTGGAAGCCACCATTGGTCCAACAAGTGTTGAAGTGTTCTTTGGACAAGTACACATCCTTGGTCGTCTTCACGACACACTTTATAGTCCTGATAACCATATGAAGCCATAAAACCGAGCCTGGCTTACTTAGCATGTAATTTTACCAGACTAGTATTCATCAAGCGAATATCAAAGATTTGAATCATATTAACTTGATGGATACTTCCATCACAGTAATCCTGGATCCATCCGAGATCCATCTGACGCTGGAGGGCCTCTTGTACAAAAGAGCATCCCTGATTGTTTATTGAGCAAATCGGACAGGAATTGTAATCGTGTCGTGGCAGATTATGATAGTGACTTTTCCTTGAATGCATTGCCACCAAGTTGACATTCATCGCCAGAATGTTGTGGTTTTGAATAATGTTGGGATTTGCATGAGCCATATTGACCTCACGGATTCGATGATCTTAGATCCATCTGAGATCCATTTGTTCTTGTAGAGCTTATTGCACTACGAAACATCCTTGATTATTCTTTAAGCAGATATCACACTGGTGATAATTGTGAGACAGTACATGACCATACCCGCTCTGTCTGCAATGCATCCTGACCAGAATGGTTCCTAATAGGAGTACATTGCGAATTTGATAACCGCGGTTAAATTCCACCTCTATCAAATATATGGCAGTTTTCTCATGCTGAGGCAACGGGTTCGTCTGAACAGTTGGATTTGTATCCTTGAAAGATAAGACCTTATTCCTGACAAGCTTCTGTACATCAGATTTGAAACTGAGACAATTCTCAATGTTGTGCCCTGGTCCTCCTTGATGGTAAGGGCAAATTTGATCCGCTTTGAACCAAAAAGGCGGATTTTCTGGTATTGTAAGAGGAGGCCTGGTTTGGACATACCCCTTAACCAGTAGTAGTGGAAACAGTTCTGCGTACAACATCGGTATAGGGTCTAACCCTGGTGGTCGTGTCGTACAATTGTTGTTATACTGTGGACGAGCCTACTGAAGAGGCTGTTGATACTGTTGTTGATTCGGTTGGCTCTGAACAACCTGAGGTTGATAAGTTGGAGCCGACATTGGGTTGATAGTGGGAGTTACCGCTGCCACTGGTTGATACCTTCGTCTTTGCTTTCCGAGAGAGATATTGTTGATATTTTGCTCTTTTTTCTTAGGGAAAGCACACCGTATCTTTTGGTACTGCTAGATGGTTCTGTACCCTTGACCAGTCGTCCTTCTCGGACTGCTTCTTCAAGGCGTACCCCCATGTTCACCATTTCAGTGCAGTCACTGGGCGCACTGGCAACCATTTGGTCGTAATAGAATAAGCTTAAGGTTTTCAAAAAGATCTTGGTCATATCTTTTTCCTCAAGATGGGGACAGATCTGGGCGGCAATTTCACGCCATCTCTGAGCATATTCCTTAAAAGTTTCTTTGTTCTTCTGCGACATTGCTTGGAGTTGATCTCTATCTGGTGCCATGTCTAGGTTATACTTATACTGTTGAACGAAGGCTGCGCCAAGATCTCTGAAAGTGACGATCTTGGTGCGGTTTAAACCCATGTACCATTTTAGTGCGGCACTGGTTAAACTGTCTTGGAAATAGTGCATCAATAGCTGTTGATTTTGAGTCTGAGTTGACATTTTTTTAGCGTACATCACCAAATGACTTTGAGGGCAAGAGTTGCCCTTGTATTTCTCAAAGTCAGGCACCTTGAATTTGTGCGGTATCTTTACATTAGAGACCAAACAAAGGTCTGCGGCGTCCTTTCTGAATAAATCTTGACCGTGAATGGCATGCAGCTCCTTCTGCATCTCCAGGAATTGTTCCTGGAACTCATTCATCCTGTCGTACATCTCTTCATTTCCACCAGAGATTACTTGTGGAATCTGTCCTTCCGAGATAGTGTGTACCACGGGTTGTGGTATAGTCATTACGGTGGTGACTCTTGGTTCTTATATACCCCGAAGATTGTAACCTTCAGGAGTTGCTACCATCACTCTTGCGTCTTCGCTTTCCCGAAGTTTGTAACCTTCAAGCCCAGTAGTTCCTGCTGCAGTTTCTGGGTCTTCTGTGACCGGCGGAATGTATCCTTCAGGGACAAAGTTGATGGGCATGACCCAGGGACGATCTTTAGGCATGTTGTACCGAGGATCATACGTCTCCACTATGGACGTAGATGTGATCTCCGAGATCACAGTCCTTTGTTGTTGTCTCTGAGCTGTTGCCAGGGATTACATGTCACTGTGAAGTTTTTTCAGATCTTCCTTCAGAGCGTCGATTTCTTCTCTCAGCTCTCTGTTTTCTTCCTCGAGATCGTCCATTTTCTTTTGTCGATTGGCCCGAGTATTGTACGAGTGAGACAGTTTGACTCTAGAATCGTAACACATACGTTAGACTCGTAGATAGGAAGAATGCGTTATGTGAGAATGATGAAAGATATGCAATGATATATTTATATATTTTGATTTTGCTTTAATAAAAAAGAAACTTCAACAAATAGATTGCAAATATCATACAGTGGGGAGACCCCGTTTTATTGAATTTGAAAAATTGCCGAAAGGGAAATACAGTATTTTACAAAGTGTTGTAAAAGGAATGTCTAAGTTCATGGATCCTGAGTCCTTTCTGAAGAGAGCTCAGATGTTGGTTCCGGTACTTTCCTTTTCTTTGACCGGGGTTCCTCGGCTGTTGTCGGGTTGTCAGTCCTTTGCCAAGGGAAAGGAGTGAGCAAGTTCCTTTGATCTTCTATAGCATGCTGTTCTAGAATCTCAATCAGAGCGTCCTTTTCTTTTAATAGTTCCTGGATTTTGGTACATTCCACATTGAGAATGCGGTATTTATTTTTCCAAGAGTTCTTTTCCCGTTGAACTTTGTTGAGAGCGACCGGGAGTTTTTTCTGTATCAGACATAAAATAAAGGACAGATTCCTTTAACGAAAGAACTTCTTGATGATGGTAAGGCATTTTCAGCTTGAGAGCTCTAGTTTGCACCCAGTGGAGATAAGGTTCCATGGAGATACAGTCCGGTCTTCCTAGAGACTCTCTTTCTTTCCTGTGAACATGTTGTTAGGCATGCACTATTTCTTTCTTTAGTGCCCTGTCATTTTCTCCTTCCTTGAAGAAAAGACCTTCTAGATGAATATTTTGCGGGATATGCCTCATCGGGTATCCGAGTTGACGGCGAACTAAAATTGGATGATAGTTGATTCCTCCTTTAGTTCCTATGAGGGGTACATTAGGGAAGTTTCCATATTTGTCAATGATCCTTATCCCGTCATAGATCTGATTGTACCAGTCTATGTCAGAGTTGGTAAGAGACATGATTATCTGTGACCAATGCAGAGTACTCTTATAATCCCAAAATGCAACAGACTTGGGTAAATGGGAAGTGAACCACTTGTAAAGCAAGGGTACACAACATGTGATCATTCCTCCGCTGTACAAATTCCTTAAGTGTACAGAATGATAAGCATCTGCGAGTAGGGTTGGTACGGGGTTTCCAATCAGAAATATCTTAATGGCATTGGTATCGATGAAGTTATCGATGTTGGGAAAGAGGAACAACCCGTATGTGAGTAGAACAAAGATATCTTCGAAAGCAGTAACGTTTCCTACACTAGAAAAGTATACGGGTTTCTCTACCAAAAACTTGGCCGGTAAACCTTGGACTCCATCCTTAGTGGTCCTGTGAGTCCTGACTTCTGACTCGTCCAAATAGATTGCTCTTGCAATGGTTTGATCCTTTAGAATTTCTTCCAGTCCAGAAAAGGGAGCTTGGTCAATGATGGGTAAATTAGTCAGGTGAGAGTACTCCTCTAGCGTCGGTGCTAGTTGATAATCCGGGAATGTGAAACAGTGATAAATCGGATCGTAGAACTGAATCAGCGTAGATAGGGTTCCTTCAACTACATGGACCCTTAACAAAGATAGCAGTCCCCCGTACTTAGCTCTGAAAGCATCAGGGTTGGTGATCATCCTTGCCAACCCTCTTAAATCCTCTAGTTTTGGAGCCTTGAAGGTGTACTTGTGCATCTTCCTTCTACCGAAATCCATAACGCAATCTTTCTCTCTGATATTTGCAATTATTGTTTTAGTTTAATTTAAAAAGGAAAGAAGAGAAAAGAAGATTTTTTCCTTGTTTAAGAGTTTTTAAATGAATGCATGAATGCAGGACACAAAAACATTGAAAAAACATGGGTTCAAGGGTTCAACGTCACGAGCATGGAGTCATGGCTCTACCCATCCCAAAGGTTGTATTCTGGTGAATTTTGTACTTGTAGAACGGGTTAAAAGTTCCCAAAATCATTGACCCCCTTAGGGATGACAACAGCAAGCTGGTTCACCCGAGCGAGCTGTAGTATCCTAAGGTAATCTCAATTGAGTGTAGTATCGCGTATCAACTATTCCCGATAGTCACCACACTACCAAATGGCCATATGGTTAATGTCTACTAAATCCTCAGTTTCACGGACACCATATTGGGACAATCTTCCTTCACGACGGAGTCGCTAAACATTGAATCCGCAAAGGGTATGTCCACTGATTTGATGGTCTACCAGGATCGCTTTTTTGGGAATCACTCCCTGTAAGTCCACCCGTCTATGCCATCACCTATCATAGGGTTCTATCATACTTTCCACATGCGACATCACTCGCATTCCCATTGACAGAAAAATAAACAAGGATATCAAGTAGGAAAAGCGATATATATATATATATATATATAGTGTATAATGCTTAAAACTAATCATCCTGGCCTCTTAAGAATTCTAGTCTTAATTTGGCTCCCCAGCAGAGTCGCAATTTTTACTGTAGCATGCGATTTTTGTCGGTGACGCGACCACCTTATCGCCATGGGTTTCTCCTCACCGCAGTGGTAGGAACGAGGTGCTACTTTCTTATTTCTTATTTATCCCATGAAGCTGGAAGGGAAAGGGAAGCTATCTAAAACTAACCTTGCACGCGAATGTTTAACTGAGCTAACGCTAAAGAGATTCAGGGAGTTCGGGGTCAGGTTATATAATGGGGAGTTATTAATTACCCATCCTATATGTGGTTATCCACAAGTTGATTAGCATTAGGTTCCGCTTTGCACTTGATGGTGTTTATCTGTAAATGGAAAAGTTTCTTCTTTGTGGGGATGTCTGTGAGAGAGAGTATTTTTGTTGATTTCTGGCTTTTCGATGATTTTGGTAAGGTACTAGACCTAAGTTTTTTTTATTAGTGTGAGAAGGTACTGGACCTAAAGTTTTTTATTGGTATGCTCGCTAAGATTTCACAATCTTATGCCTACGTATTCCCGTTTAAAGAAACAGGGAAATCAGAGCAATCTTAGTTCCTCCTATTCTATGGGAGGAAAAAGATGTTTGGTGTCTAGTTAAAAGCCCAAGATTGAAGCAAAAAAGGTTGTATTTGTGTCTTGTTCAAAGCCCAAGATTGAAGCTAAAAGTTTGACTGAGAGAGAATTTGTCATCTCTAAAGGGAGACATCTCGTCTGTTTATCACAATTGTTGGGTGACTAATTATAAAGGAGAATTACTTTAACTGGTATATGTGAATCCAGCAATGCCATAATTTCCTTTATAAGGGATTTATCCTGAAGGAGAAAACTTTAACTCGGTGTTGAGCAATGCCATTTTCCTTAGGAATCTTTCATGCTAAGAGAGGGACATTGGCGTGGATGTAAATAATCCAAAGACTTGTCGCTTACAGTAATTAGATGAAAGAGGAAGTTTACCAGGATAAGAGATGGATGACAGCTTGGATTTTTGAATCAACAAGTCTGCCACTTATAGCAGTTTTCTGGGATTAGGGTTTGTTTTGATTTTTTGTTTTGATTTGTGATATACAGATAAATGTTTTCTTACAGAGAGTTTTTGATTTCCTCTTAGGGGATGGTGGTCTTTTGTATGTGCCTTGATCAAAGCCCAAGGTTGAAGCTAAGAGATTGATTGACTCCATTGGGGAAGTCCTTATATAAAGCCTAAGAGGAGGCTGGAAAAGACTGACTCAGCAAGATAGTGTTTATGTGTCTTGTACAAGGCCCAAGATTGAGGCTAAAAGAGACTGACTCTTTTGGAGATATCATTATACAAAGCCTAAGAGGAGGCTAAAAGTTGACTCTTCCGAGGAAATAATTTATCTGTCATGTACAAAGCCCAAGATTGAGGCTAAAAGGGGAAAATTGACTCTGCTGGAGAGTATGGTTTGTCTTGCACAAAGCCCAATATTAAGGCTATATGTGTCTTGTATAAAGCCCAAGATTGAGGCTGAAGAATATTTATGTGTGTCTTGTACAAAGCCCGAGATTGAGGCTGAAGGGAGGATCGACTCCTGTTTAGGGATATTAATTCTTAAAGCCTAAAAGAAGGCTGAGAGGAATTGACTCAGCTGGGGAAGATATTTGTCCGAAGCTTAAGAGAAGGTTATGAAGATTTTGACTTTGTTGGAGAAAGTTTAAATATGTCTTGTACAAAGCCCAAGATTGAGGCTAAAAAATAATGACTCAACAAGAGAGTGTTGAAAGATGATTGACTTGAGAAGAGAGTACTTTGTTTGTCTTGTACAAAGCCCAAGATTGAGGCTGAACAAGCTGGAGAAATCATTATACAAAGCCTTAGAGGAGGCTAAAAAAGGGTCGACTCAACAAGAGAGTGCCTTAAGGTAATTAACTCAACAAGAGAGTGTTTTAAAATCCTTATACAAAGCCTAATAGGAGGTTGGCTTTTTCTAGGGGAAATTATTATACAAAGCCTAAGAGGAGGCTGTAAAAGATTGACTCAACAAGAGAGTGCTTTTATCTGTCTTGTACAAAGCCCAAGTTGAGGCTGAAAGGGGTGACTCAATAAGAGAGTGCTTTTTTAAAGCTAGATCTGCTGAGGAAAATCATTATACAAAGCCTAAGAGGTGGTTGACTTCTACTGAGGATTATTGAGATCCAGAGGCAGGTCCAAAGCGGGGAATCAACTCTTACTGAGGGTTCCAGAAGAATTGAGGTATCAGATGCCTTGAGGTTCTGATAAAGGTTTATTGGTAGTGATTTGACCCTAGCTGGGAAAATTTAGGATACAGATTGAGTTTTAGATCCTGTGAGGATTTTAAACTCTACTGGAGATTGATCGAATGATCAGGGTTTCTCCTGTATTCATAAGGAACTTGAGAATGTCTTTGAGATCCAAGAGGAGATTAGACTGTCCAAGTCTACTAGTATGGAAGAGTTTATCTTTGTATGATGCCCAAGAGGAGGCTGACTTTTTTAAGGGATGAGTATCAACCCTAAAATTGGTCTGAGGTTTTGACTCTTTTAGAAAGACAGCTCTAACAAAGGATGACTAAGTTCTGTCTTATACCTTTAAGAGGTCTTCAGGGTCCTTGTACTAAGCCCAAGAGAACTTCTAAAAAGCCGGAGGGTCCTTGTACAAAGCCCAAGAGGAGGCGAGGATGCTTTTAGGAAGCATGTGGGTCCAAACTTAAAAAAAGTTCAAGAAAACTTTCACCGGGAATAATCTTTTCTTGAGTGAACAGTTCTAGGGTTTGAAGAAATTCAAGAGAGGTTTCACCGAGAATTAATCCTCCCTGGGGGAAATGAACTTCTTTGACAATTTCTAATAGTGACAGTCTAAAAAAAGTTTCACCGGGAATAATGCCTTTCTCTTTGTTCCATATTGTTTAAGCCTAAGAGAAGGCAAGACTGTATCTGGAATTCCTATGGGGAACTAGTTTTGATTGTGTTGAAAGAGTGACCACTAGCTCTATCTAGTTCTAGACCTAATTGTCGGGGAAAACTCTAAGCAGGTATACAAATATATATATAGTTGATATATGACAAGAATTTAAAAGGATATGAAAGAAGAACTTACAGGTGAGCAAGCTTCCAGCACAAACAAATATATATATATATATATATGTGTGTGCAAGTATGTAAAAGAAAGTTGTTTAAAACTTACAGGCGAGCAAGCTTCCATTGTAACAGCTGTATAATTAGTTGTTCAAGAAAGTAAAGAAAGTTTTGATTACAACTATGAATTTGAACCCAAATCAAAAGGGAAAGTTTTTTTAAAAAGATTGTTGGGGCTTATACTCAAGGAGAGGCTCAGATGAAAAATAGTTGTCGTATCGTTGATCTGAAAATTGTATTGGGGCTTATACAATGACTGAGGCCCAAATTAGGTTTTATTTACAAAGAGATGGGTCTTACACTCTTTTAAGAGGCCCAAAGTGTTTGAAAAAGAAAAGAAATGGGGCTTATAACTCAAGCAGAGGCCCAAATGACTTTTGTTTAAAAGGCGACGATCGCGCCGAGATTTTTGAAATCGCAGTGGGACTTATACAATGACTGAGGCCCAAAATAGTTTGGTTTTCAAAAAGGGTTGGGTTTTACACTCCATTAGAGGCCCAAAAGTTTTTTAAAAGAAAGATGGGACTTATAACACAAGGGTAGGCCCAGATGGTTTTTGGTTAAAAGGTGACGATCGCGCCGTGGTTTTAGAAAACACAGTGGGACTTATACAATGACTGAGGCCCAAAAATTTTGGTTTTTAAAAGGGGTTGGGTCTTACCATCTATTAGAGGCCCAAAGTTTTATTTTTGTACAACAATGATGGGGCTTACAACTCAAGGAGAGGCCTAGATGAAAAACGGTCGCACCGTTATTTTTGAAAATCGTATCGGGACTTATACAACGATTGAGGCCTAGATTATTTTATTCACAAAAGGATGGGACTTACACTCTACAAAGAGGCCCAAAGTGTTTGAAAATTTAAAATCGAGAGGAAACCCTAATTTTAAATTAAAATGTCATTTTTCAAAGGAAATTTAAATAATAAATGATAAAATATCACATATATTCAAAAACAAGTTGTACACTTTGAAAAATATTTTGAAAAATCATGTTTAATCACGTGAAAGCTTGAAATTCAATTGGTTTTGAAAGATCAAAGTGGGAATTTCATTTAAAAATGTTTAAAAACAATTAAAATGAAATTAATTACAAAAATTCTAACTATATTAAATAAATAATATAAATTGGATTTTTTTGTAAAATAAAATATTTAAACATTTTAGTGAATTTTGAGAAAAAGAATCAATTCAAAAACATAAATATTCAGAGAGAAATTAATTTTTGAATCAATTGAACAAAATAACTAAAATTCAAAAATTTGAATTATGGCGCCAAACACACTTGGTTCTTGCCCGCGCCCTTTGTTTTTGCAGATTTGTGTCTTCTCACTTTTCTCCATTATTTCTCAATGGTTTTGCACGATTCAAGTACCAATCTTGTTCGTTTTTGAATAAGGATCACAACCATATAGATTAATTGCATTTATATTAAATATGGAGGAAGAAATCAACAGAAAACCTCAAGAACCCTAATTTCAGCATGAACACAATGAAATTCCATACACGATGGATTCATGGCAATTGACTGAGGGTTATTACTCTACATACATACATAAACAAGATGATAACTCAAAAATTCATTCATGATGCATGGATCATAGAGTTTGAAGGGTTGAGGCCTACCTCTTGCAGCTGGTGATCCAGTTTGGTGATGGAGGTGTTACAGCTAGGTTCCAATGATCTGGACAGCTTCCTTAGGTGCCAAGGAGTGTGTTTGAATGCTTGGAGTGGATTGAAATGAGCTGGAACTGGTTGTGGTACCTCAACTGCAACTCTGTCAAGAACTTGAGCAATTGGCTGGTGATTTTATGAATTTGATGTTCCAGATGTGATTTTGTGTTATGGATCACTCATACATGATGTTTATGAGGTGTGTGTGTGATTGGTTTGGTTGGAATCACTCTCAATCTCAAAACCCGATAGTGACTTGAGTTAGAAGGCAAAAATTGGAGTGAAGGAGAGATTTTAAGGAAAGCATCAGTTTGGGTGCTTTGGTGTACTCAAACTGATCACAACTGAGCTTTATTTATAGTACAACAAGTTTGTTTTGGCAGCAATAGCGTGTGGCAACTGCAGCAGGTCTGTGGCCAATGTGGATCAAATGAAATCTCAAGTCTCCTCTAGCCATTGACTTGAGGTTAGAGCACAAGCCTATGGTCTTTTGGTTCAGAGATAAAGCTTGACTCATTCAGTTAAGCTTGCCTCAGTTCATGCGACCTTGATGCATCCATTAAATGCATTGAAACAAAATTGGAGTCTTGGCACTTTTTAGCCTTTTTAGGTTTGTTAGGGCTATATGTAGATTCTTGGACTTTGGAGGCTTGGGGATCAGATCATTCCCCTTGGATTTTTTCTTCGGATGTGTCCAAAAAGATGACAAGGCTTGGAGTTGTCCAATTTTGCCAAATCGAGCAAAACACCAAATTCTGCCTTGCTTATGACAGTTGGAAATGGTGATTTTGAGGGATTCATATCTCCCTACTCAGGTTGAGTTATGTGAGGCTCTTGTGCTTTTTAGAAAGCCCTCATATGATACAATACATGTGTGATCATATTTTGTCTTGAAACTATTTGAATCCAACTAAAAAATCCTCATGAACATTGGTGTTCAAAGCTGATAACTTAGGCAGATTTTCACTAAGTGTTGGAAAAGTGTCATTTTCATGTTTTTTGTCATTTTGATCACTCCATAACTTAAAATACACCAAGAATTGGAGTTGGAGGTAGTTGAAGCTTTTGTATAATGTAGCAAGACCTACAAATCCAACTTTGGATCACCCAAAATGGTTGCTTGGATCTCAAGTTATGATCCTTGGAAGTTGGTACCAAAATCACTTTTGTTCCATAACTTAGAAAACATTTTGGTTTCTTATGGTTGCCCTTTTTGCAAGAAACCTCACTTTTATTGATTTTTCTTAATGAATTATGATCAATACCACACATTAACATTATTTTTGACTTAGGAGAACCATATTTGTGAAAAATTCCAAAAAGTCAAACTTGATTTTGTGCACAGTTGACTTTTTTATCGGATGAAATCCAAACTGTGCGATCCTTTGTGAAATCAAGTCCTTGACCTAAATCAAACCTAATGGATGGATTCCATAGATGTTATAGGGTGTATTGAATCATGTCCCAAGGTTTGGGAGCATGTCTTGGTCAAAAGTCAAAGATACAATTGACTTTTTCCTCAAAACCCTAATTGTGGTCCTGGTGAAATTGAAACTTGTGAACCAAGCTTCTTGGGTCAATCCATTGTTGCAAATGGATCAATGTAGTATATTGGAGGCCCTCAAGTCATTTCTTGAGGTCTTGGCTCAGGCTTTGTCCCAAAAAGTCAACTTAGGGGTGAATTAGGTCAAGAAACCCTAAATCCTGATTTTTTAAGAATGCATCCCCTGAGGCTAAATTGACTTGATGATTGAGTTCAAGAGGTCCCTTGAAGTATCTTGGGTTATGCTTTGAAGTATTGCCTCATGCATAGATGAAAATTTCATCTGGAGGCCTTGGTCGACCAAAACCTTAATTTGGTGACACTGTCGATCTTGAGGCTTGATCCACTTAGAATGTTACAACCTTATGCTTGATTCTTGATGTGGGAGACCTCTTGATCCTTTACAGGTGTTTGAGAGGTTAGACAAGTTGAATATCATGTCATTCCTTAATTGATCCTTTGTCTAAGTGCTCTGAGAGGGCTCAAAACCCTAATTCTTGATTGGGGTGAATGCTCAATCATCTTTAAGGAGATTTATGAGGCATGAAGGTACATCCTTATTGTGGTGATGATTTACATAATGATGGGAAATATTGGTGGTCAAAATTTGGGGTATGACACATATCTACTGAATGACCTTGAGAAAAATCCATTTTCTCTCCCAGAGTCATGGAATCCTTACCCAGAACATCCCGAGGATGTCGAGCGCCACATTGATGAATTTGCAAAGATCGCAGGACAAGAATTTATCAACTTTGCATTTCCTGTGGTCAAATTCATTGAGGAAGATGACTCATCTATCCCCTCAGAAACTTGGGATACCTTGGGGCAGCCAAGCGGCAAGTACGACTTTCTAGTGAAGTACACTTCCCCCGAAAGCTCTCACATCAGATATGAGGACATCCAGCCAACTGGATGGGGATATCCTCTTGAAAATAAAAACACTGTTGAAAACATAATGGAAGAGTCCTCTTATGATAATGCTGCATGGGAAGAAGACTCCAATAATCCCACTCCGCCAGAAATCAGTGTCATTACTGAAGACAAACCTGGAAGAAAGATACCGGAATTTTTTATTCACAAATGTGTTCATCGCCATTAGGTCGCGGTTGATGTCCCGAATGTCGTTCAGAAATCGAATTAATTGTTGCATCTTTGTTTTGACCTTTCACTTTGCCTGGGTGAAATGGATGTTTTATATGGCTTACTTTTCTATAAATGTCCCTCTTCGCTTCACCTAAAGCAACAGAGTTTTGTTTTATAGGGTTGTGTTTCAAGAATCGACAAATCATGAATAAATAATGTCATTCTGAATTCCTGCATTTATTGTTATTTTCACTTTTCGCTATTTCCTGAAAATGGTAATCCTAAAAAAAACAAAATAAAAGCAAACGTTTTCAAAGAAAATACACTGCACACACTTTTGCATTCTCTCTGTCTTTTCTAAAAAGGGAATCATCATTTCATGCAGATTACTTGTTTTAAACCCCATTAAAACATACGATCCAATGCCTTCTCCCGACTTTGAGTTCTCGGTATTTGAAACCGAAGAAGAAAAGGACAAAGAAATTCCATAAGAGATCTCTCGACTACTCAGACAGGAGGAAAGGTCCATTGAGCCTTACAAAGAGCCATTGGAAATGGTCAATTTGGGTTCAGAAGAAGAAAGAAAAGAAGTTAAGATTGGAGCACGGCTCGGTCCAATTGTCAGAGAAGGCTTGATAAAACTTCTCAAAGAACTTCCATATATGTTTACTTGGTCCTACCAAGACATGCCAGGATTGGAGGCTAGCATCGTGGAACATCACTTACCATTGAAAACAGAATGTCCTCCGATAAAACAAAAACTAAGAAGGACTCATCCAGATATGGCCATCAAAATTAAGGAAGAAGTGCAGAAACAGATTGACGCAGGTTTCCTCGCCACTTTAGAGTATCCTCAATGGCTAGCCAACATAGTGCGAGTTCCCAAAAAGGACGGAAAAATCAGAATGTGTGTGGACTACAGGGATTTAAACAAAGCAAGTCCAAAGGATGATTTTCCCCTACCACACATTGACATGCTGGTTGACAGCACAACAAAATTAAAAGTCTTCTCCTTCATGGATGGATTCTCGGGCTATAATCAAATCAGAATGGCGCCAGGAGACATGGAGAAAACTTCATTCATCACCCCATGGGGAACCTTTTGCTACAAAGTAACGTCGTTTGGTCTAAAGAACGCAGGAGCAACTTATCAAAGGGCGATGACAACTCTGTTTCACGACATGATGCACAAAGAGATTGAAGTGTACGTCGATGACATGATTGCCAAATCTAAAATAGAAGAAGAACATGTGGGACACCTATTAAAGTTATTCAAACATCTAAGAAAATACAAACTCCACTTAAATCCCAACAAATGTACATTCGGTGTTCGCTCAGTAAAGCTTTTGGGATTCATCGTCAGCCAGAAAGGAATTGAGGTTGATCCCGAAAAAGTCATGCCCATTCAAGAAATGCCTTCCCCAAAGACTGAAAAGCAAGTAAGAGGATTTTTAGGACGTCTAAATTACATCTCAAGATTCATATCCCTCATGATTGCCACATGCGCGCCAATCTTCAAGCTACTCAGAAAGAGTCAAAGTTGTATATGGACAGAAGACTACCAAAAGGTTTTCGACAGCATCAAAGAATATCTGCTAAATCCACCAATTATGTCTACTCTAGTGGAAGGAAGACCACTGATCATCTACTTAACAGTCTTGGAAGACTCAATGGGTTGTGTACTTGGCCAACAAGACGAGACGAGAAGAAAATAGTCTGCCATTTATTACTTAAGCAAGAAGTTCACAGACTGTGAAACTCGATACACTATGCTCGAGAAAACTTGTTGCGCTCTGGCTTGGGCAGCTAAGCGTCTTCGCCAGTACATGATTTGTCACACTACTTGATTAATCTCTGAAATGGATCCGATCAAGTACGTCTTTGAAAAGCCTGCCTTAACAGGAAGGATTGCCCGTTGGCAAATGTTTTATCGGAATACAACATCGAGTACCATGCTCAAAAAGCCGTCAAAGGAAATATTCTAGCCGATCATTTGGCTCATAAACTGATTAACAATCAAGAATCAATCAAATTTGACTTCCCAAACGAAGATGTAATGTACCTGAAAATGAAAGATTGCGATGAACCGCTACCAAGCGAAGGGCCAGAGCCAGGTTCCAAATGGGGACTAATATTCGACAGAACTGTCAACGCTTATGGAAATGGAATTGGGAAAATCACCGTAACACCGAAGGGTACCGATATTTCTTTTACCGCCAGAGTGGCATTCAAATGTACAAACAATGAGGCCGAATACGAAGCTTGTATCATGGGTCTCGAAGAAGCTATCAATTTAAGGATAAAGAACTTGGATGTGTATGGAGACTCAGCCTTGGTCATAAATCGGATCAAATGAGAGTGGAACGAATATCAACCAGGATTGATTCCTTACAAAGACTATGCAAGAAGGTTGCTACCCTTCTTCAACAAAATTGAGTTTCATCACATTCCTCATGAAGAAAACCACATGGCTGATGTGTTGGCTACTCTATCCTCCATGATTAGTGTGAGTTGATGGAACGATGTACCCAAGATTGACATAATGCGTCTTGATAGGCCTACTTACATATTTGGAATTGAAGCAGTCATAGATGACAAAACATGGTATCACGATATCAAATGCTTCCTTCAAAGACAAGAATACCTGCCTGGGGCATCGAGAAAAGATAGGGAGACTCTCAGAAGACTGGCTGGAAACTTCTTCCTGAACAATGATACACTCTATAAAATAAACTTCGACATGGTTTGCTCAGATGCATGGACAGACCCGAAGCAAACATGTTAATGAAAGAGATTCACAAAGGATCCTTTGGCACTCATGCGAATGGACACATAGTGGCAAGAAAAATTCAGAGAGCGGGATATTATTGGCTGACAATGGAATTCGATTGCTACAAGTACATGAGGAAATGTCACAAGTGTCAGATATACGCCGACAAAATTCATGTACCACCAACGCATCTCAAAGTTCTTTCTTCTCCATGGCCTTTTTCTATATAGGGAATCGACATGATTGGCATGGTTGAACCCAAAGCTTCAAACGGACATCGGTTCATCCTGGTAGCCATTGATTACTTCACCAAGTGGGTCGAAGCAGTATCATACACCAATGTGACCAAGAAAGTGGTGGCCCAATTTATCAAGAACAATCTCATCTGCTGTTATGGTGTTCTAAGCCAGATCATTACAGATAATGGATCGAACCTAAATAACAAGATGATGAAAGAGTTGTGTGCTGAGTTCATGATCGAACACCATAACTCGTCTCCCTACCGGCCTAAAATGAATGGAGCGGTAGAAGCAACTAATAAGAACATTAAAAAGATCATTCAGAAGATGGTTGTAACCTACAAGGATTGGCACGAGATGCTACCCTTTGCTTTTCGCGGTTATCGGACATTTGTCCGCACTTCAACAGGGGCAACCCATTTCTCTCTAGTATATGGAATGGAATCAGTACTCCCCATAGAAGTAGAGATCCCATAAATGAGAGTATTGATGAAAGCCAAGCTAACGGAAGCTGAATGGTGTCAAAGCCGACACGATGAACTGAATCTAATCGAAGAAAAGAGAATGACAGTTTTATGTCATGGTCAGTTATATCAACAAAGAATGAAGAAAGCTTTTGACAAAAAGGTTCGACCTCCTGTATTCAGGGAAGGAGGCCTCGTGCTCAAGAAGATACAATCATTTCTCACTGATTCCAGGGACAAATGGACTTCAAATTACGATGGCCCCTATGTTGTTAAGAAAGCCTTTTCGGGCGGTGCCTTAAGACTCGCAACCATGGATGGAGAAGAGTTTACTTATCCCACAAATGTTGATGCAATCAAGAAATACTTCGCCTAAAAACAAAAAAAAATGAAATTAAAAAAAATGTCTCGTTGGACTGAAACCCGGAATGGCGGCCCAGGCAAAAATTAGAGACATAAAACAATGATCATCCTGGTAGATTGAAAACCTAAAAGGACAATCTAGGCAAAAGTTAGGGATTCATGGCAAGTAACTGCATCCAACAAGATTGGCTCCCCAGCTGCAACGTCATCTATCAAGAAATTCTCAATCAAGGTCATTTTCGACAGCAGCTCAAAAATACCCAGAATTCAAAGTTGGTGGAAGGATAGCGGTCGTTATGTTTCAATGTAGCCCCTTTTCCTTTAAATTACCATTTTCTAAACTTTGTAATGCTCCATGGGATCACGCGTTTGGTTTATTACCATTCTATCAATAAAAACTAGAGCCCTAGTGCGTTTTGTTTGCAATTCTCATTCATTCTGCTTTGCAAAATGACATGTTTATTTGATTAACATTCTTGAAACGAAAAAAGTTAATTTACTTTTGCTTTCAAATTTACTTCTGCTTTTGAAATAAAGATGGCAATTTCCTTTCGGTTACTGAACACAAAAAGGGAATATCGACGGCTTCCCCGAAAGTGATCAAACTTCAAAACGCAGAATCAAAATACTCTTTATGATCAGTACACTTTGAATAAATGATCAATTACTTCGGATGGAATGTCCCATCTATCATCCCCGGTAGAGTTTTTACCTATGAGAACCAATGTTTGGTTTTTATCCCCAGTAGAGTCTACCCTTAAAATGTAAGAATGGGTTTCTATACCTAGCAGGCTCGTACCTCCAGAAACCAGAACAAACGCAGGAATTCCCATGCCCAAACAAAATTACAACTTTCAAAATCTCCAGTGATACCCCCATCTCTCAAATGGCCAAGTATCCAGTTGAACTCATCTTCAGTTCGTATGTCATGTCTGTCTTGTCAGCATAAGCATTTCATACATACATCATGCATAATTGATTCATATTCATATTCATATTGTATTACAATCACTTTGGTCATACTCATCCCCAAGTGATAAATGTTCTCTCTCCATTAGAGTTGTCAGTTTTCCTTTCTACACTTGATAGGATAAAATCCCGGTTTAAGTTCTTTCCTCGTCAGGAAATGTATCGTCTAAACAATCTCTCTCTAGTATATTCCTGGATTGGAATCGGTCCTCGACAACTTTGACAACTTGAACCTCTGAAAGGCAAAAATACATTTGGATATACACCTTTAGAACTTCACTCTTCACCATTGAAGAGGATATTTTGCTTTCCCGAATTAAGGATCCCCCGCGGAAGCTTCTCAACAAAAGACTCTTGGCCACATAGACTTTACATCCTCCAAGAAATCTCTACCAATTGGAAAACCAAAAAAATCTATCTTTGCCCTCATGAATTTCCAAATAAAGTCGACAAATGGCAGTCTCTCCCCGAGAAGTTTATCCTACTTTCAAGGAGGTCATTAGCACCTCAAAATTGAATTACATCACATGGTGTCTCTCCGAAAAAGTCTCGAAGGGAAGTATGATATAATTTCTCCAGTAAATGGCATATCCAACAGAGAAGTTTGCACACCTCTGCAGTTCAGACAAATGGTTATCCCTAGCAAGTCTAACATCAAATCTTTTTCTATCAAATGGAATCTCCCCAGTAAATCTCGGCGAAAAGTTTAATAACAAAACTATCACATATAGCATTGCTTGTCAAGAGAATAACTCGACAAGAAGAAACTAAGACCAATTACGTGGCTGAAGACCAGGATCGAGAGGAGGTTTATTTCAAAAGAAAACTGAGACCAGTTCCATGGCTGAAGACTAGGATCGAGGGGAGGTTTATTTCAAAAGAAAACTAAGACCAGTTCCATGGCTGAAGACCAGGATTGAGGGGAGGTTTATTTCAAAAGAAAACTAAGACCAGTTCCATGGCTGAAGACCAAAATCGAGGGGAGGTTTATTTCAAAAGAAAATTGAGACCAGTTTCATGGCTGAAGACTTGGATCGAGGGGAAGTTTTACCCTTTTCTAAGTAGAATTACTTAGTAAAAGAAGATGGATGAGCAAATAACTACTATTCACAACCACAATCAAAATTTTGGGTATTCTAATATTTAATCCTCTTTTATCTCAAATGTCCGAATGCCTTCGTCATTCACACCTTCAGGTCCAAGAAGATTAAATAGGGGCATCTATCATACCCTAAATTTTGACCACAATATTTCCCATCATTGTGAAAATCATCACTGCAATATGGAGGTTTCTTCATGCCTCATCAATCCTCTCAAAGATTGTTGAGCATTCACCTCAACCAAGGATTAGGGTTTTTGAGCCCTCTCAGAGCACTCAGGCAAAGGATCAATCAAGAATTGACATGATCTTCAACTTGTCAAGCCCCTCAAACATCCATGAAGGATCAAAAGGTCTCCCACATCAAGAATTAAGCATAAGAATGCAACATTTCAAGCTGATCAAGCCTCAAGATCACCAGTGTCACCAAATTAGGGTTTTGGTCGACCAACGCCTCCAAAGGGAAATTTTCATCTGGGCATGAGCCAATACTTCAAAACATGATTCAAGAAGCTCAAAGGGACCTCATGGATCCAATCATGAGTTCAAAATAGCCTCAGGGGATGCATTCATCAAAAATCAGGAATTAGGGTTTCTTGACCTAATTCACCCCTAAGTTTACTTTTGGAGCAAGGCATGAGCCAAGACCTCAAGAAATGTTTTGAAGACCTAAAATATATTATATTGATCCTCTCACAAGTTTAAATTGACATGAATAACTTGATTCATGAGCAATGCAAGGATTCAAATTCATCTGGACCACAAACTAAGGTTTCTGAAAAAAAGTCAACCATACCTTTGACTTTTGACCAAGACATGATCTCAAACCTTGGGAAATGATTCAAGACACTTTAAAACACCTATGGAATCCATCCATTATGTTTGATTTAGCCCAAAACTTGATTTCATAAAGGATCACAAATTTTGAAATTCATCTGATAAAAAGTCAACTATGCCCAAAACCAAGTTTGACTTTTGAGATTTTTTGACAAATATGGCTTCTCCAAGTAAAAAAAAATGTTAAATTATGGTTTGTATCATCATCCATCAAGAAAAATCAAGAAAAGTGAGGTTACTTGCAAAAGGGGTAATCTTAAGAAACTTAAAATTTCACCAAGTTATGGAAAAAATATGATTTTTACCCAACTTTGCAAGACCATAACTTATGATCCAAGCAACCATTTTTTTCCATCCAAAGCTCAAATGAAAGCTCTTATTACATACTACAAAAGTGTCCTCCATAGTCAAAAGATGCATGGATTTTGAGTTATAAAGCCATGAAGTTAGGGTGTCATACCCCTAATTTTACCCTCAGATCCTCTGATCATTTTCATATCATTTTAAATTAACTGTCTTTGCATTTACAGTCGGGTAGCCCATTAATCATTAGTCATACATATTCTTCAAGTTTAATCTCCGTTTTAGAGTTTAGAATTTTGTTTTAATTTAGAATTATTTATGTATTATTTTTAAATTAATAATGTAGTTAAATTTATTTCTCTTTTTTGCTAATAGTCATCAATTATTTCACTCTTTCAATTTTTTATTTTAATCATCAAATTTATTTCTTTTTGTTAATTTATTATTTTGTTTATTATTATTAGTTATTGTTATTTAGTTATTATTATTTTAGTTATTATTATTTTGTTATTATTATTAGTCATTATTATTAGTTATTATTATTTTATAACTATTATTTTAGTTATTATTTTTATTATCATTATTTTTATTTTACTATTTTAATTATTTAATTATTTAATTATTATTATTATTTCACTTCATTACAAGTCCAAGGTCCAAACTCAATGACAAAAAAAATCATCCCACAAGATACTCTCAGCCAAACCATGTTCCTTGTGATCTGTCACTTTCACAACCAAACAAAATTTTGTCCACAAACCTGCCCTCTACACACTCAACCCGGGCCAACAGCATTACACTACCACAATGACCAAAAAAAGCTTTGACCTCTGCAAAACTGATACGATAACTTGCAACATACCAACACTAGCATCCAAAATCGTACACCATCCCATCACCCTGCTAAACCAATTCAGACCACCAAACTTGCAAAAAAATTGTACAACCTACAAGCCACAAGCTAGCACATGTAACAACAAAACTTGCTGTCCCAAACATTTCACAACAGACAAAACCCTGCAGACCACAAAACCTTGCCAAAACTTCTTGCGCATGAACCACTACCTGCACACAATACGTACATCACTCCACCCCAATACGCTACAGCTGCCAGAAGCCGACCAATAACCTGCCAACTATTTGAAAGCAACAGGACCATCTGCAGCATAAAAAAACAAGTTATGTGATTGCTTAAAAAAAGGAAGAGGAGGGAGAACGTTTGGGGGGTACACATTGAACAAAAAAGAACCACAAGAAAAAACAAAAAATTCTGGGAAGAAATAATAAGAAAAATAAAATGGGATACCTCAAAGAACAGTTGGGCAAAAACTTTTCCTCATTGTTCTTTTACACGACCTTTCTTCTTTATTTTCAACAAAAAGCCAAATCTTCATCACTCCTAAACCCGCTTCGTCTTTTCCACTAATTTCTTCACACCAGCAACTATAACAATCACCCCCTGGAAACAAACCTTACTCTTCAGTCCGCTTCACCCTTCCAAAAAAACCTCTCTTTCTGCTCGCGAACAAGCAAGATTCACGCACAACAGACCATAAACCGTCGTGAGAAACAGAGAGATAATGAGACATAGCGAGAACAACGAAGAGCAGAGATAGCAACGAGAGAGATCGAGGATGAAACTGCGTTGCTTTTTCTTTTGAGGAGACTGAGATAGATGAGCGATTGATTCGCATGTGAGGGTGGATCGAGAATTGAAGGTGAAAGGTTGCGAATTCTATTAGGAGATGAGCGAGTTTTAGAATGAAGGCGTTTGATGATTTCTCCTCTTCGGTTGCTGTCTGAACGTCTCGTTTCGCTTTACTGAACGTACGTGTTCTTTCTTTTCCTTTGGAACGATAAGTAATGGCTGAATACCATTAGGGTACCTTTTCCCCTTTTGAAATCCAAACCGAGTCGGTTTTCCTCACCCAGGATCCGTTTGTGTGGACTCAGTATCAATGGGCTAATTACTTCATCTTGGCCAATCATGTTTATTTAGTTTTCTTTTTAATCTTTCATTCTTTGATGATTTTGTTAATTAATATGTTTAGCTAATAATAGTTTGTTAATCCTTTTAATATTTCCTTAAAAACTAGTTTTATTTTATCAAATAATTAATGTTAAACTTTTTGTTGATTCCTTAATTACTTTATTAAATGAATTTTTTATATTCAGTTTAATTAGTTTATATATATATATATATATGTTCATATTTATTTATTAAATATAACAAAACTCAAACTATTGTTTTTTATTAGTTTTAGAGAATTAATCATCTTTTTATTTTTCATCCATGCTTAGAATGTGAATATTTAGAATTTGTTTTGATCATTTCAATTTTTAATTTCCATAAATTTCTCTGACTACTAACTTGTGACTTCTCTTCTTGATGATACTTGTAAATATTTCTCGATGAAATCTTGTGAATGACTTTCTTGTTCCTGTTATGATTTTTTATGCCTATTTTGTTTGATGATCTCTTTACCCTTCCAAAGGAAATCCTCTCTATTGACTTTAATGTCATAGATAGCTCATTACTTCTTGGCCTCATTAGAGCCATCATTTACCTCTTGGCCTCATTAGAGCCATTTCTTCCCCTGACCTTATTATGATCGTCTCCCCTTGGCCTCATGAGAGCCATTTGTTTTACAACTTAAAGTTAGGTTTGGGAGTTTTTGAACTCCATGTGGGTACCATTATGATGTGTACTCACTTTTCGATTTTTGAATTTGTTTAAAGTCAACTTTAGGTTAGTTTTTAAACTTAGACTTAGAGAGTTCTTTAACTCTATGCGAGTATCATGATCATGAATACTCATTCCCTCTTGGAACCTTGATCATTATCAAGAGTTCCTCGTCCCTAGCTAGGCGAACTACGGAGGCTCTGATTCCTCATTCATAATCAGGATACATAGGCACAATATGCGATATCTTGTCGAGCCAATTTTCCTTACATCTTAGACTTTGAGAGTTCTTTAACTCTACGTGAGTATCATGATCATGAGTACTCATTTCCTCTTGGAACCTTGATCATTATCAAGAGTTCCTCGTTCCTAGTTAGGTGAACTACGAATGCTCTGATTCCATCCTAGTCAGGATACGTAGGCACGAGATGCGACGTCTTGGCGAGCATACTTAGTGTATATACCCTAAGGTCTTTACCTTTAGCACCTTGGTCTTTACCATAGGTCTTTATCTTTACCTTAGCAGATTCCTTAGCAAGCAAACATAACATAACACAAATACAAACAAGAGGTTCCTGTAGAGTACTATAGATACTTAGGATGCTAACACCTTCCCTAGGTATAACTAACCCCCGAACCTTAGATATCTTGCATTGTTCTTAAATTGCAATTAGGGTTTCCGATATTTTCCCTTTCCTTTGGATAAATCAAAGTTCGGTGGTGAATTTCAATGATGTGTGGTTCAAGTTAATTAATAGGTTTATATCTGATTCTCACCGCAACAGAAATGACCACTTCACTGGGGATATAGGGTCTCCTGCTAAGAGGGTTAAGCCCACCTTGTTTGCATTTGTGTTATTTATATTCTTATTTGCCTGTATACTTATATATCTGCATATCTGTACATCTGTATATCTGAATATATCTGTCTGTGCTTGGGTTTTTTGTATACAGAGTCATTACTTTGAGTGGTGAGTATATGTCCTATACCCAGACTTGAGTGCACCTATGATAGGATGATGGTATATTCAAGGAGACTTTGAGGGAGTCGATTCCCGAAAAAGTTTACTTGAGAAACTATCACTCAGTTGAGGCCCTCTTGAGAGTTAGTCATGTTGAACGAGTCTATTCATGAAAACGTTACTACTCTCGACCTAGGAGCCCATGACACTGATGACCACTAGTCACCTTTAACCCACTTGGCCTTTTAGGATATAGTGCGATGGCTATGAGGGAGTCGATTCCCAAAATGGTTGATACGCGATACTACACTTGGACGAGAATCTCTTAAAAATATTATTGACTACCGAGTCATTCTGGAAATCGATAATATCCGAAAGATGGGTTGTTGACTCTGGGAACTTTTTATAACCCTGTTCTGCAGATGATAAACCCATAGTACATACCTGTTGGGATGGGTAGACCATGGCTCCATGCTCGTGATCTTCAAAGCTAGGCCCTCATTTGCTTGCCTGTATATATGTGTATATTTGTGAATATCTGTATATGTGTGTTTGTGCATACATCCATCCATTTATAATAGCCCTTTGGTTTCAAGGAATTCAGATGATCATTCCTTTGTGAAGAAATCAATAGAGCTTGGATTTTGAAGTTAAACTTTTTAGTTTTTCCAAAAATGTTTGCAACTTGCTCTTGAGTTCCTTGAAGCCATTTAGCTTGCATTAGCATTGCATGCGCATGTTGTCACATTTGCATTTGCATTTCATTTACATTTCTCAGCCTTGAGTCTCATCCATTCTCTGTCCATAACCCAGTTGACTTCCCAAAGCCAGCATTAGACTTGAAGTAGCTTTTGAAGGATCATGAACTCAACAGAGCAGAACCAGTTTGTGACTAGAGCGGATTTTGAAGCGATGAAAACTCAGTTGGATTAGATTATGGAAGCTATAACAGCTTAAGCGAAGAGAGATGACAATATTCATAGGACTTCTGTGAACAATGTTGCTCAAGCTCAACCTGTGCAAATTCCTGTTGAGAACCAGGTTATACAAGAGCGTACCATCATCCGAAATGGACATTCTTCTTCTATTGATGTCGTGGAATACCGCAGCTTCGCATTCTTTGAGCCAGATTCCCAAGAGGTAGTCCCTATGATGGAAACCAAGGACCCACGATATGTTGATATTATGGGAAAATGTCGTGCGTTGGAAGAGAGGCTTGATGCCATTAAGGGTTGTGATGCTGCTGATCTGAATGCTTTGAACATGTGCTTGGTACCCGACCTTGTGATACCTCATAAGTTCAAAACACCGAAGTTTGAGAAGTACAAAGGGGATAGCTGTCCAAAACAACATTTGGTGATGTTTTGCAGAAGAATGACTTCGCATGTCCGTAACGAAAAACTTATGATCCACTGTTTCCAAGACAGTCTGAGTGGGGCATCACTAAATTGGTATATGTAGCTAGAGAGCAGTCACATCCAATCATGGTCAGACCTAGCCAATGCCTTTGTGAAGCAATAAAACTATAATCTTTACTTGGCTCACAGTCGTCTGCATTTGCTTGACTTACCTCAAGAAGACAATGGATCCTTCAGAAAATATGCTCAGAGGTGGAGAGAAATAGCTTCTCGTGTTCAACCACCACTCTTGGATAAGGAATTGGTTGACTGGTTTATGGATACTTTGCAAGGCCCGTACCGAGAGAAGTTGTTTAGCATTATGACATCAAACTTCTCTAACTTGGTAATAGCTGGAGAGTGCATCGAGAGCGGTCTCAAGAGCGGAAAAATCCAAGGCACCTCGAACATCCCAGCTAGTGAAAGTGAATCAGTTCTCAGTTCTCAAGAAGAATGGGAGAAAGAAAGTAATTCCACTTGGGAATCTCTGATACCACAGTGCTCGTGCGTCTCAATTGATCAAAGTCAGCAATATTTTGGGTCTCCGCGTCAGTCACCATTCTCTCCTCAGGAACAATATTCTTATCCAAATCAAAGACCTCCTCAATATCAACGGTCATACCGCCGGCAGCCGCGTCAGCATGCCCGACAAAGGCCAAGAAATCCAGAGAGGAATTTTACTCTGTTGCCGATGTCATACAGTCAGATATTGCCAGATTTGATCAAAGGTGGTTTGATAGTGCCAAAGGAGATAGATTTTCTGATTCCTCCATACCCACCAGGCTTTGACGTCAACGCCCGATGTGACTACCATGATGGGGCACAAGGGCATTCAACTGAAGACTGTAAGGTGCTCAGGAGTAAGGTCCAGACTCTGCTTGACTCCGAGATGATCTCATTCACGCCCCAAGGCATTTAAATCAATAATCCTTCACCTAATCAGGCGAGTTCATCAGACTCTGAGATGGAAGAAATTGCCGAGGATATAGGTGAAGATGATTCTCAGACGGATCTCAATAATCAACTATGAAGATGATTATCTCAGTTTGGCAAGTCAAGAAAGGAAAGCCTGTTCCCCGAAGCTGGCAATATTTTGGCTGTTTCAGCATTTCTGTTGTATTTTCTTTGCATGTTGAATTTGGATCTGCTTGTAAGCTGTTATTTTTCAAATTGGCAAGATTAATGAAATGTTTATGCACCTTTTGATTAATTCCATTCGTATTCACTATTTCTCTTTCCTTTCATCATTAAAAAAAAGAAAAGAAAAAAAAGCAAAAAGATTTCTTTTTCCATCCACTTATCTTTATCAAATTGTTGTTTAAACAAAGATTGGGGAGGATGACGAAGATATTATACCCATAACTGTTGTTGGTATGCTTTCAATTAAACTTTGCTGATGATGTAAGGCATTGTTTCAATTCCTAAACACTAGAGAAATAAGGATGATAATCCCTCGTTAACCCCTTCAAGCCAAGAAGTAGGAGTTTTCTTTCCTTACAAAAAAAAACTGTAATCTCAACCTTGGGGTGGGTAATTCTCAGTTAACTTGGTGATATGTACATACAAAACACATTTCATATAAAGGTTGTGCTCGCAGGTTTTCCTTCGCACACAACAAGCAAGTGTCGAAGGGGTTTCCCAAGCCTAAGGGCCCATGGTGGTTCACCGTAGCCATTAAACTAGGTAGTCACCTCCTTTCAAAAAAAGAGAAAAAAAGGAAACTAGCTAAGTCAAAACCTATTAAGGAGACTTATGCAAAAATGGGGGCATCCCGCTGACTGTAAATCTAAAAGGAGTAGTTCAGGCAAAAGTTAGGGATAATAAAAAAAGGAATTCTTCAAAGCTTTCACTTCGAAAGTCCTCAATAGTAAAGGATAACCAAATGCTGTAAGGGAGTAGTGACTGCCTTAGGTTTTTGAACCATCACCAACTATCATCAGTTCAATTCCTAGCCAATAGGAACCAGAATGTATAGCCTGAGTTAACTGAGCGTAGGATTGAAGTTCATCATGAATAAAGGGTTGGGACAAACAAGCTTTGAGCCTTTATCCTTTGTTTCATGAGCCGTGAAACAAGCCACGTTACAACCTTTAAAAGACCTAATTGAGGTAAGGTTGTTTTGAAAGCATACTATAGCAAGGTTGGATAACTTGACTCCTAATGATCTTTGTAATTGTTTGTGTTGATCACTTCATCTGTTATTCTGTAAATGACAAGATCCACTTTGTTTTTGATTATTTAATCACTCCACTGTGTTTTATCAATAAACTTTGATTTCAAAAGCTTGCATGAATGTTGTATTGAAATTGCCAATTTTAAATGAACAATACAGCTTGCAAGACAATTCAATACTAAAGGAATCCCAACAAATGCAGCCAGCTAGGGAATTTGATTTGGTAAAAGAAGCTCAGTCAGGGGCAACCAATTTGAAATATTTGTTAATTGACCATTCCAGGATTTGGTGAATCAGGGGCAGAACTCTTCGAAGTTCAAAATATTGGGGCTAGCTGTCTTGAGGTCATCTTATGACAAGTTGTTTCCCAACTCCTTTTGAGGCAAGGACTCCAATGACCCACCGACAGGGGCAAGTCTGTTTCCCAGTTGTTACTCCCACAGTCTGAAGGATAAGTCTGAGGACTTCGTTGTACAAATACACTTAAACTGGGACAGTTATGTCGAGATTTGTGAATCTCTCCAAGAGTTTGAAGATATTGAAGCATCTTGTGTGCCAATTCTTCTGTAAATTCCTCTTGGTATTTTTCTTCCAACAGACCATGTAATCTGGGGAAGAGGAGATTTGTAGATTATTTGTTGCAAGAACCGTTGCTCATTGTGAGGATCATTATGTAATTGAAGTGCAAAACTACATTGTTCTTGTGGCATCTTTTGCCAGGTCCTCAGTAAGTTGTTACTTCAAGTTGATATTGGCAGTTTCCCATGGATCTCCTCCTTCAGCAAGGAAATCAGGCTCATGATAGCAATCCTAGTGAAGTCATGACATTATGCCTCTGAGTGGAATACTCTTTTCCCCAGAGAAGGTTGTAACCTTGAAGTAAGGTTGTTGTTTCTACATGTTCATCCCTAATGATGTCCAATCTGCTGAGGTTGGCTGGGTATCCTTGGCGAGATGTTTATTTCATCTCCCGTTTGCTCCCCCTTGTCTGTTTTGTCAGCATAAGCATAATCATAAACATGGCATACACGCATTCATACATGTGCATAACATCTTAGCATTCCTGCTACCTTTCTGGTGTTTACCTGTTTCGTTTACTTTGGCTTTTACTCCCCAAGTAACTGGTAGGGTCGTCACCTTTAGGCATAAAGTGCCCATCCTTTCTAGAATTCCCCACAGAGATCGATTCTAGTGGATGATGGTTGGTTCAGTTATCTTTTCCACATTTAGATAAGATAAATCCCCATTTGAGCTCATTCCTCAATGGTTGGAGTCTTGTTTGACCGTTTCTTTCTAGCTTGTTCCTAGATTGAACTTTGGTCCCTGGCAGGTGTTGCTTTTTAGCTGATTAGGTTGCCGAACCTAATTTGAACGTGCACTTATTTTGCATTGTGTCTTGCAGAAAAAATCTTTTACAGATCCTCATTGAAGACAAAATATTTTCTCCAGCAGTGTTGTCATAACAATATCTCCTTGGAATTTATACTCAACAAGTGACAGTCTCCTTGAGAAGCTTGTTTTATCATTGGTATTTTTGCAACGATAAGTGGCAATCTCTCCCGAGAAGCTTATCTGTCTTTGGCATTTACCTAAATTCTTTTTGTGTAACAAGTGGCAATCTCTTTGAGAAGCTTGTTTTCTATGACGATAAGTGACAATCTCCCCTGAGAAGCTTATCCATCCTTGGTTTTGTTCAACCTTTTTGTAGTCACAATTGTTATTACTCTCAATCATTCATTTCCATCAACCCCTTGATGAAATTCCGACTTGAGGTGTTTCTTTCCGTCAACTCTTTGACGATTTCACTCTTTAGTGAATTGGTTTTCATTTCCGTCAACTCTTTGATGATGTCATCATTTATGTCAGTATCTCCCCGTCAACCCTTTGACCGTATCACTCTTTAGCAAATTGGTTTTCATTCCCATCACCCCTTTTGAAGATGTCAGCTTTCTTTCCATTAATCCTTTGATGATGTGGCTCTATATTTCGATTATCCTTCCGTCAACCTTTTGACGTTGATAGTGGTTACCTTACCATCAACCCTTTGATGACGTCACTTATTAGTGATTTGTTTCATTGTCGTTAACCCCTTGACAATGATGATGCTTGGTGAATTGTTTCATTCCGTCAATCATTTGGCAATGGTAATGTTTGGAGAATTATTTCTTTCCATCGACCATTTGACGAGGTGTCTCTTTGATGAAGTCATTTTCTCTTCTGTCAACCCTTTGATGATGTCAGTTGTTTTTGTTCCATCAATCCTTTGATGATGCCACTCTGTAGTGAATATGTCCCAAATTGGATGGTGCCCGTCAACCCATTGACGATGATAATGTCGGGTGGTTTGCTACCCTACTATTAACCCTTTAGTCGTGACTCTCAAGTTTATGTATCTTTCTGTCAACCCTTTGACAATGCCACTCATTTGTGAAGCTTTTCTTTCCCCAGTGGAGACCGTATTTCCGGTTCTACCTTCATTGAGGATCTTTTGGTTCTAGAATGTCATTCGGTCACAGTTGAACCTGATGATCAATCATTCTAGATACCTCTGTTGGAGCCCACTTTTGGTTCTACTTCCAAAGAGTTTGCTTTATTCTTTTCAGAGTGTCCGCCAGTCATACTTGAACTTGTTGATCCACTACTCTGGATATTCCCCAGTGGAGACCGTCTTTCCGGTTCAAGCTTCTTTGAGGATCTTTTGGTTCTAGAATGGCATCCAGTCACATTTGAACATAATGACCAATCATTATTGGTGTTGTATAAGTCCAGTGATTACTGGCGCGTTTTTTATCCAATCATTATTGGTACTCCAAGTCCAGTGTTTACTGGCATTGCTTCAAAATCAATCATTATTGATGTTGAAAAGTCCAGTGATTACTGGAATTGTTTCAGACCAATCATTATTGGTACCTTAAGCCCAGTGTTTACTGGCATTGTTTCAAAGATCGATCATTATCGGTATTGTAAAGTCCCGCGATTACTGGCATTTGTTGAGAGTTTGACCATTACCGGTACCCTAAGTCCAATTATTACTGCGTGTTTTTCTGAGTCCAATCATTATTGGCATTTTATAATCTGATCTCCACCAGAGATTTGGTCATTACAAACATCCCCTTGAAAGTCCATGTGTCTACCATCATTTGGATCTATCAGAGCCGATTATTACCTATGCTTCTGGTTTAAGTCCAATATGTTTGGCACATGCGGAGTTTATGTTTTTCTCTGTATTTTTTGGTTTTTCTTGAGGATCCCGTTTGAACTCTTCAATATAAGAAATCCCCAAAAAATCTGTTTGTTGGATGTATATCCCTTTGGTTCAAGTTGATCCCCGATGGAGATCATATTTCTTTCTGGTTTTATCCCCAGTAAGGAACTTGTCTACCTTTTGTTGTTCCAAAGTCATCCGGTCATATCCAAACCTGCTGTTTATCTACCTGGGTCTTTCCCCAGTGGAGATCACCTGTCTGAATTTTACCTCCAGTGCAGATATTTCCTCTCTAAAGCGTCAACCGGTCACATTTAAACCAGTTGCTCAATCACTTTAGATTCCCCCAGTTTTGTTTCAGCTTCCCTAGTGTTGCTGTCAATCCCCAGTGAGTGTCTACTCATTATGTTGCCTCTATCCCTGTTTGCTTTTGTTTTCGTCTGCATTTTGCATCTAGCATTCCATCATTGTCATCATGGTAACGTTCATGGCATGTCAGCATCATATATTAGTTTTGTCCATAGCATTGCGTATCATTGTATCTAAGGGCAAAATTTTTGGTTATCTATATTTAAATATCTTTCACCATGATTTCACGAGGATTATCATCACTCGTGTCATCCAGTGAAGATATATAAATAGGGGCAACTCTCATACCCCAAATTTTACCCTCAGATCCTCTGATCATTTTCATATCATTTTAAATTAACTGTCTTTGCATTTACAGTCGTGTAGCCCATTAATCATTATTCATACATATTCTTCAAGTTTAATCTCTGTTTTAGAGTTTAGAATTTTTTGTTTTAATTTAGAATTATTTATGTATTATTTTTAAATTACTAACTAGATGGTAACCCGCGCGTTGCGCGGAGGTTTTAACATTTTGTTAATTATTTTTGTATTTATTTGAATATTATAATTGATAATATTTTGTTGTTTTCATAAAATATATAGATATTTCATTTAATTTTTTTTATTATTTTGCATATATTTTATATTGTAGAATGGTATTGAGGCAGTTTCAAGATTTTATCTAAATAAAAAAAGAAATTTCAAAATTATTGACATTTTTCAATTATTTTTTTATTGGACTAAAATATGTTAATTGTTTTGAATTTTATGGCTATTTTTTTAGTTTAAAGTAAGTTTGGTATTTATAGGTATTAGGAATATTTCATGCTATTGAGGAAGTATTGAGGAAGTGTATATTGTATTATTAAATTATACATTATAATTTTTTTAAAGAGTAATAGTTGTGTTTAGTTGTGATTAACTCTTCTGAAATATATAATAATAAGATTTTTGTAACATTTGGTTTTTGGATTAAAAATTTAAGTGTAATTGTATTTTATTAATTTGTAAATAAAAATTAAATTATTTATGAAAATTGATCAACTAATAAAATTAATGTAATTATTAAATCTTGTAATTATTTTAAATATTTAATATAAATTTTTTTATTAGTCATCAATTTTTTGTTAGATGTAAGGTGAAAAGACTGAATTATATAAAAAATGATAATTGTGTTTAACTGTAATTAATTTTTGTTAGATATTTAATAATAAGAATTTTGTAACCTATAATTTTTGGAATAGAAATTGAAGTATAACTGTGTAGTTTTGTTGAAAGATTCAATTATAAAAGTTACACGTCAGATTTTAATTGATGTGGCAAATATAATCTACATGGCATATTATGTGTCAGAATCTAATCCAATGCATTAGATTTAATATATTATAATAGATAATAGATAATAGATAATAGATAATAGATGTAGTTAAATTTATTTCTCTTTTTTGCTAATAGTCATCAATTATTTCACTCTTTCAATTTTTGCTTTTAATCATCAAATTTATTTCTTTTTGTTAATTTATTATTTTGTTTATTATTATTAGTTATTGTTATTTAGTTATTATTATTTTAGTTATTATTATTTTGTTATTATTATTAGTTATTATTATTTTATTACTATTATTTTTGTTATTATTTTTATTATTATTATTTTTATTTTACTATTTTAATTATTTAATTATTTAATTATTATTATTATTATTATTATTATTATTATTATTATTATTATTATTATTATTTCACTTCATTACAAGTCCAAGGTCCAAACTCAATGACAAAAAAAACCATCCCACAAGATACCCTCAGCCAAACCATGTTCCTTGTGATATGTCACTTTCACAACCAAACAAAATTCTATCCACAAACCTGCCCTATACACACTTAACCCGGGACAACAACATTACACTACCATAATGACCCAAAAAAAAAGCTTTGACCTCTACAAAACTGATACGATAAATTGCAACATACCAACACTAGCATCCAAAACCGTACACCATCCCATCACCCTGCTAAACCAGTTCAGACCACCAAACCTGCAAAAAAATTATACAACCTACAAGCCACAAGCTAGCACATGTAACAACAAAACTTGTTGTCCCAAACATTTCACAACAAACAAAACCCTGCAGACCACAAAACCTTGCCAAAACTTCTTGCGCAAGAACCACAACCTGCACACAACACATACATCACTCCACCCCAATACGCTACAGCTGCCAGAAGCTGACCTATAACCTGCCAACCATTTGAAAGCAACAGGACCATCTGCATCATAAAAAAACAACAAGTTATGTGATTGCTTAAAAAAAGGAAGAGGAGGGAGAATGTTTGGGGGGGTACACATTGAACAAAAAAGAACCACAAGAAAAAAACAAGAAGTTCTGGGAAGAAACAACAAGAAAAATAAAAGGGGATACCTCAAAGAACAGTTGGGTAAAACCTTTTCCTCACTGTTCTTTTACACGACCTTTCTTCTTTCTTTCCAATAAAAAGCCAAATCTTCATCACTCCTAAACTTGCTTCGTCTCTTCCACCAATTTCTTCACACTAGCAACTATAACAATCACCCCCTGGAAACAAACCCTACTCTTCAGTCCATTTCAACCTTCCAAAAAAAACCTCTCCTTCTAAGGAGACTGAGATAGATGAGCGATTGATTCACAGGTGAGGGTGAATCGAGAATTGAAGGTGAAATGTTGAGAATTCTATTATGAGATGAGCGAGTTTGAGAATGAAGGCGTTTGACCATTTCTCCTCTTCGATTGCTTTCTAAACATTTCGTTTCACTTTATTGAATGTACAAGTTCTTTATTTTTCCTTTGGAACGATAAGTAATGGTTGAGTACCATTAGGTTACCTTTTCCCCTTTAGAAATCCAAATCGGGTCGGTTTTCCTCACCCAGGATCCGTTTGTGTGGACTCAGTATCAATGGGCTAGTTACTTCATCTTGGCCCATCATGTTTATTTAGTTTTCTTTTTAATCTTTCATTCTTTTATGATTTTGTTAATTAATATGTTTAGCTAATAATACTTTGTTAATCCTTTTAATATTTCCTTAAAAACTAGTTTTGTTTTATCAAATAATTATTGTTAAACTTTTTGCTTATTCATTAATTACTTTATTAAATGAATTTGTTATATTCAGTTTAATTAGTTTTTTATATATATGTTAATATTTATTTATTAAATATAACAAAACTCAAATTATTGTTTTTTATTAGTTTTTGAGAATTAATCATCTTTTTATTTTTCATCCATGGTTAGAATGTGAGTATTTAGAATTTGTTTTGATCATATCAATTTTTAATTTCCATAAATTTCTCTGACTACTAACTTGTGACTTCTCTCCTTGATGATACTTGTAAATATTTCTCGATGAAATCTTGTGAATGACTTTCTTGTTCCTGTTATGATTTTTGATGCCTATTTTGTTTGATGATCTCTTTACCCTTCCAAAGGAAAGCCTCTCTATTGACTTTAATGTCATAGATAGCTAATTCTTTCTTGGCCTCATTAGAGCAATCATTTACCTCTTGGCCTTATGAGAGCCATTTGTTTTACCACTTAAAGTTAGGTTTGGGAGTTTTTGAACTCCATGTGGGTACCATTATGATGTGTACTCATTTTCCCCTTTTTTACTTTGTTTAAAGTCAACTTTAGGTTAGTTTTTCAACTTAGACTTAGAGAGTTCTCTAACTCTATACGAGTATCATGATCATGAATACTCGTTCCCTCTTAGAACCTTGATCATTATCAAGAGTTCCTCATCCCTAGCTAGGCAAACTACGGAGGCTCTGATTCCTCATTCCTAATCAGGATACATAGGCACAAGATGTGATATCTTGTCGAGCCAATTTGCCTTACATCTTAGACTTAGAGAGTTCTTTAACTCTACGTGAGTATCATGATCATGAGTACTCATTTCCTCTTGGAACCTTGATCATTATCAAGAGTTCCTCGTCCCTAGTTAGGTGAACTATGAATGCTTTGATTCCATCCTAGTCAGGATACATAGGCACGAGATGCGACGTCTTGGCGAGCATACTTAGTGTATATACACTTAGGTCTTTACCTTTAGCACCTTGATATTTACCATATGTCTTTATCTTTACCTTAGTAGATTCCTTAGCAGGCAAACATAACATAACACAATTACAAACAAGAGGTTCCTATAGAGTACTACACATACTTAGGATGCTAACACCTTCCATGGGTATAACCAACCCCCGAACCTTAGATCTCTTGCATTGTTCTTACATTGCAATTAGGGTTTCCGATCTTTTCCCTTTCCTTTGGATAAATCAAAGTTCGGTGGTGAATTTCAAAGATGTGTGATTCAAGTTAATTATTAGCTTGATATTCGATTCTCACCGCAACATAGGGTTTCATGGGATTTCCACTTTTGACACTTAGTGAAATTTTGGGACAGAATCTGTTTGCATTTTTGTCAACTTTGAGGTCATTTTTCTCCATGGTCCATATTGATCCAAGACCAAAGTTAAACATCAAAGTTGAAGTATGATGTGCAAGCTTTCCAAAGAGTACAAGAATATCATCAAACTCCATTTGAGCAAAGAGATATGAAGTGATCAACATGCCTTGCTGCAAACTGTTTACAAGACAGTTCTGGTCATTTCTTGCTAGCCACGATTGTTTTGTCAAGAGCAATGATCATGGAACTACACCAATTCAATTTGATTAGAGTGGGTCACAACAAACCTGCAGAATTGAGTCAAAGAATCAAGAAAAATATCAAGTTGGAATGATGAACTCTGTCTTCTTATGCCTTGAATTCAAATGGCATTTATGTGCAATAGTGCACATTCAACAAAAGGACACTCCTCAATCAAGATGCACATATAAACAACAATAAAAATGACTGAGGAATATGGAATTGGTCAAAAGTTAGTTATGCCACTTGAGAGAGCTATTGTACCTTGCATAAGAAGTAATGATACCAATCCAAAACCATTGAACCAAGTTCTTATCTTCCAATCTGAAGTTGTTCATCCAAGACAAAACCATCAACCTATAAATAGAGGTCACATTGCTTCATTCATATCACACAAAAACAACTATAAAGCTTGTTTCCTCACAAATTCTTCCTCTTGCAAAATTCAAAGTTCTCAAAGGGTGAAAACTTGGAATTCTCAAACCAGTCCAATTCCACTCAAACCAAACATCCAAACACTTCACATAAGCATCATAAAAGTGATCCATAACCTCAAAATACTTATGTAACATCAGAATCACCAAGTCACTATCCTTTTGCTCAAATTTTCCTCAAAGTGGCAGATAGGGTCGAGCCAAGTGATCAAGAAGGTTTCAACCCATTCTAATCATTGGAACACCATCCTTGGGGGTCAAGGAAGCAGTCCAGATCATCATCTTGCATCTGTAACACCTAAATTGCAGAATTCGATTCTCAGTTGCAAGGTATGCTTCCTCAAATCTGAACTCTATGATCCATGCATCATATATGTGTTTTCAAGTTACCAACATGTTTATGCACTTATGTAGAGTGTTTCCCCTAAATTAATTTCTTTGTATCTATCGTGTATGGAATTTCATAGTGTTTTCTCACTCTACACTTAAAAGAAATGCAATTAATTGATTCCATTGAAATCCTTGTTCAAAGACGAGCAACTTTCATGTTTATGGAAGTCAATTTCATTGCGTATTCAGTGAGATAGGGGAGATTTTGAAAATCAGAAATGGAGGGTGGCACGAGGAAGAAGATGATGTTCTTCGCGCCCTTTTTTAAATTTTTGAATTTTTAAATATTTTTAATATTTTCAATTATTTTCAAAAAATCATATCTCACTCATTTTTAACCTTTTTCAAATGATTTTTTAAACATAAATCATTTATAAATTTTTATATTTTATTCCACACAAAAATCAAAAAAATATTTTATATTTGATATATTTTTGAATTTTCAAATAATTTCTTTTTAATTGTTCTAAACATTTTTAAATGAATTCTTTCTCTTGATTTTTCAAAACCAATTGAATTTCAAATTATCTTGTCAATTAAAACATCTATTTTCAAACATCTTTCAAATTTCACAACATGTTTATTAAATATATTTGATATTTTATATCATTTTTATTTAATTTTTCTTTAAAAAATGTATTTTTAAATAAAATTAGGGGTTTTCCTTAATTTTTAAATCTTTAAAAACTTCATTTGAAACACTTGGGTCTCTATTAGAGTGTAAGAAGCAACCCCTTTTGTAAATAAATAATTTTTGGGCCTCTGTCATAGTATAATTCCTAGCGCGGTTTTCAAAATAATGGTGCGTTCACTATTTTCATTTGGGCCTCTCCTTGAGTATAAGCCCAGCTTTTCTTCTTTCAATAATCAATTTTGGGGCTCTAATAGAGTGTAAGACCCAAACCCTTTTGTACATAAATAAATTTTGAGCCTCTGCTATAGTATAAGTCCCACAACGTCTTTCGGTATCGCAGTACGATCACTATTTTCAAGTAAGTCATTTGGGCCTCTCCTTGAGTATAAGCCCCAATCTTTTGTACATAAACTTGGTTTTAAACAATAAAAAACCTCCATGGACCTCTCCTTGAGTTGTAAGCCCCATACCTCTGTTTTCAAAATCATTTGTCTATTTTTTTACTGGTACTAAGAGGAGCATTATTCCCGGTGAAACTGCTCTTAGACCACTTGGGCCTCTCTTTGAGTAATAAGCCCCAAACATTCTTTTCTTTTTAAACAACTTTCTTTTTAATTCAAAAATCAAATTTTTCTCAAAACTTTCTTAAATTTCTCAAAACCTTAATCATACAGTTGTAGTCAATACAATCAATCACAATACACTTGGGCCTCTTTTCAGAGTGTAAGACCCAACATGTTTTCAAATCATTGCCTACTCTTTTATATATATATATATATATATATATATATATATATATATATATATATATATATATATATATATATATATATATATATATATATATTAATTCACTTATTTGTATATGCTTGTGCACACCTATCTAGAGTTTCCCCAGCAGTTAGGTCATCCTCAGTTTACCCTTTATGTCAAACAGCAAGGATACTCATAACTTAGTTTAAAAACTAGTTCCCCCATAGGAAACTTCCCCAAATACAATCTGCCTCCTCTTGGGCTTTATTCAATAAGGAAATCAGAAAGGCATTATTCCCGGTGAAACTTTTCTTAAGACTGTCAAAACTTAGAAACATATCAAAGAAATTCATTTCCATAGAGAAGATTAATTCCCGGTGAAACCTCTTTTGAATTTCTTCAAACCTTGGAACTGTTCAACAAAGAAAGGACTCATTACCAGTGAAACCTTTCTTGAACTTTTCTTAGGCTTGAACTAAAAAGCTTCTTAAAAGTTCCCCCAGCCTCCTCTTGGGCTTAGTAGAAGGACCACCAAGCTTCTTAAAAGTTCCCTAGCCTCCTCTTGGGCTTAGTACATGGACCCAAAAGGCTTCCTAAAAGCATAGGATAGAATTCAGTCATCTCTGCTAGTCCAATCCTTAGGAAAGTCAAAAGACTCCAGAATACCTAATCACTCAAGGGTTGATCTTCATCCCTTGAACCCTCAGCCTCCTCTTGGGCACCATACAAAGATCTCTTTCCAAACCAAAGTCTACCTCTTCTTAATGAGACTTGGATTGTCTCAGCCTCCTCTTGGGCTTCATACAAGTAGACTTGGAAAGTCTCACCCTCATAGTCTCCTCTTGGGCTTAACACAAGGACCCACAGGCTCCCTAAAAGCATAGGATAAATCCTGATCCTTTTACTAATACGCCAGCCCCAAAAGAGTTAAAACTTCTAAGGTTTTCAAACTCACCTTTAAACCCCTCTGACTTCTCCTGGATGCTCAAATCCTCAGCAAGAGTTAGTTTTCCTTTGGATTCCCCAATACAGTCTAGACTTCTCCTGGATTTCAATAATCCTCAGCAAGAGTCAGCCTGCTCTTAGGATTTATATAATGATTTTCCCAGACAGCCTCAATCTTGGGCTTTGTACAAGACAGATATAACACTCCCCAAAGGAGTCATTTTCTTTCAGCTTCAACCTTGGCCTTTGAACAAGGCACACAAAAAACAACATCCCCACAGATGAGACCATGAGTCCCCTCTGTAGGAAGATACCTCTTCTATGCATCACATATCAAAATAAACAATCAAAACCTTTTTCCAGATAATTGATGTAAGTGGCACACTTGTTTATTCAAAATCCAAGCTGGAGTCCTTATTTTATCATGATTAAAATTCCTCTTTCATCTAACTTATGTAAGTGGCAAGCCTCTGAATTCTACACATCCAAGCCAATGTCCCTCTCTTAGCATGAATGATTCATAAAGGAAAAAGTGGCATTGCTCTAGACTGAGTTAAAGCTTCTTCCTTTATGACATCTCTCTTATAAAGGAAATTATGGCATTGTTGGATCCCATATCCCAGTTAAAGTAATTTCCCTTATAACCAATTACCTGACATTTTGTGAAGAACATGTGAGATATCTCCCTTTAGAGATGACAAATTCTCTCTCTCTCAGTCAACTTTAGCTTCAATCTTGGGCTTTGACCAAATATTTTTCCTCCCATAGAAATAGGAGGAACTACGATTGCTCTGATTTCCCAAATCTCTTTACGGGAATACGTACATAAGATTGTGAAATCTTAGTGAGCACACAAATCAAAATTCTAGGTCCAGTACCTTCCCAAAAATAATAGAAAACCCAAACACAACAAAAACACTTCCTCTATCCTCCCAAAGGAGAAAATTTCCCAACTAACAGCAAATAGACTTAAGAAATCATTTTAAATAATAGAAAATACCTGCAAATAAGGGTTCCTATGGACAACTAGAGATAATCTAGGTGTTAATAGCTTTCCTTTGTGCAACCAAACCCCGATCCCCAATCTCTTAGCATTTGTTAAAGAATATACTTGCGTGCAGGGTTAGTTTAAGATATTTTCCCCTTCCTTTCAAGCTTCATAGGATAAATACAGAAATCAGAAAGTAGCACCAAACAGTGGTAGGTGGTCGCGTCACCAAAAAACTGATGCTACACCCACAAATCCAAAGGTATCGACTTCTAGTTCTCAAGGCACCATCACCACTAGAAATTCTAAGGTAAAAAAGATAACCTTCTTCTCTTTTAGTCTTTTCCCGTCAATTTTTTATCCAACTTTCCCTCTCAGGGTCAAAAGGTAACAAAGGCCTCTACTGATGCAGGGCCATCAAGGAAAAAACAAATGGGTGATAACGTCGACAATTCCTCAGACAAAGAGATTTTGGTTTGTACCTTCTACTATATTATTTCCCCTAACTTTCTTTAATTTCTATGATATTGTGAAACCATGTTAGTCTCCTCAGAAAAAGCGTGAGTTCGACATCAATGATGATGGCCAACAATCTCCTCCTATCATTCCTCCAAAACAAAAAACAAATACAAGCATCCATATTCCTAACGCCAACGCTGTGCATCCAGGGGAAAACAAACCCCATGTTGAAGCTTCTATTGGATAGAAAAAGAGGATCAGGTGTGAGACTATGACAGTCTTTAAGGACAACAGGACTAAGGAGAGTGACTTTCCACCTATGAACAAGAGGAATATAAGTGGCACCATCTCCCGACAACCGACTTAAGGCGCTGAGAATATGTCTTCCAATCCTTTTCCAATCAATGACTTGTTAACTTTCCTCTTTTGTACTCTCATTTTTTAACTATGCTCGAATTCAAAAAATATCCATCTTGGCAGCCTGCCGATGCCAACCTTGAAGGCCCCCAACCCCAACCAGATGCATCATGCAGTCATACCGATTACTCAAGCATCAAGTACACGATGCCTTCGACGACTACTTCACCATTTGATAACTTACAGAGTGATGCTTGAAATGGTGGTGTTGTCGACGAATAAAGACATGTTGGTGGTGAGACTCAAGAGTTGATTGTAGAGATTGTTGAAATCCCGACCAATTAGTCTCCTACTAAAGGGCAAGGTCGACCAACAACTGAATCGACTCCTCATGTCGACAAGGCTAAAGCTCAAATACCAGAAGTTCTCATGGGATCTACTCATGCATAGGAAACATATGGGGCACTCATGTTAAAAAGACTCCAAACATTGTTAGGCCCAACAATGTCTAGCCATTTGCAGGATCTCCTTGTCATGAAGGCTTTTAGAAGCATACCCATTCTTCTCCTACTCCAGGATCACTCTCTCGATCTCAGGAGAGTTTCAGTGAGGTCTATGTTTTGACTATGCATGCTTTAGAGGGTAGTGGTAATCAAGAGAATCATGTTGGGGTTTTTAAAATACTCTTAGATAGCCAAGAGGCTTTCTCTAACTTATATCCCACTTTTCCAGGTGTTCAGCATGGCAACTTTGATGACATGTTCCAGCGGTTAAAGTCCAGACTTGTCGGCTTGACCTTTTCCAAACAATCAGAGACAACCTTATTTCCTTGTTTGAGATCCAAGGATTAGTTTGAAGCTTAGAAAACCAGAGGTTCCAAGACCCATTGAGAATGTTGTTTTGGACTTCAAACATCTTCTTCAGCATGTCGTTCAAGGTTTTAGGCAAAAACAAGAGTTTGTTGGCCGTTTCGAGCTGAGAGCCAAAATTTTGAGCGAACACCAAAGCTTGGTTTCTAAATATCAAATTTAAGTTGCTGAGTTAGAAGCAGAGGCTAAGGCAAAGAAAAAACTAGCAACTCTGGAAGGTGATATCATCTCCTTGACTCAACAAATAAATTGTTTTCACATGAAGATTGAGGGGACAGAGAAAGAGAAAACAGAGTCAAATGCTTATGAGTTGGCTTCTGTCGATGATAAGTTAATCGAAAAGGCCATCAATGGTTTGGAACATGCAAGAACTGCTTTCCTACTAAAAGTATAAGAGGAAAAACTGAAAGTTGTCGACCGCCTGGTCGATAGGAATCTTTAGCGCACAGCGCTATGCTTCGAGGAGTTGAGGAGCAAGTTAAATTCTTCTGGTTAATTTCGTTTGTTTATTTTCATATATTTTGTATTGTACTTATGATTTTGTAAGGCCTGTAGTTTTTTTGGCATAATTAACATACCAGTTTGGCCACCCCTTTTTCACATTATGTTGATATTCTTACTTCTTGTAACATAAGCTTATACTTTTTCAAGTATTTACCATTTAATTGTATTACTCAACTGTCAGAACTTAATTCCTCGATCTCATAAGCATTATTTAAAACACTTGGTTAATTTTAAATGTCCCTTCCCAATTTAGATACCATTTCCTTAAGGCTTTATCTATTTGATCCATAGGTAATATTACCTTCCACGTGTAATCTTCGACTGAAAAGACTTTCGTCTTGACTTTCTTATTATAAGCTTTGGCTACTCGCTCCTTTTTTCTAATAAGGATGTATGAAGCGGTTAACCTTTCTTCATCTAAGTTGACCAACTCGTCCATCATTATGCTTCAATAACAGTCTGTATGAATTTCTCCTTGCCTTTGGATTCTTACTGACCGCAAGTGTATTTCTGCAGGCAACACTGCATCATGCCTAAAAGTTAGTCGAAAAGGCATAGAGTTAGTTTCCTCTTTTGGGGACGTTTGACAAGCCCAAAGTGCTTGGTCTAACATCTTATAATAATTCTTTGGCTTTGGTCCTACATATTTTTTTATCAGGATAATTATGACCTTGTTTGCAGCCTCGACTTGACCGTTTGCTTGAGGTTAACAGTTTGATTCTTGATTTGATGCAAACATAACCATCTTTTTCCAGTAAAAAAGGATCCTTGATCTGTGGTTATGGTCTCTGGAATCCCGAATCTAGAGATTATGTGACTTTGGGTAAAGTTAATCACAACGTCTTGGTCGACATTTACCAAAGGCACTGCTTCGACCCATTTGGTAAAATAGTCGATGCCTACCAAAATGTATTTATGACACTTGGATGATGTCGGTCTTATTTCACCTATCAAATCGAAGTTCGAACCTCTAAATGGCCAAGGTTTGATTATTGTGTGTAGCTCACTGGCTGGAACATGCTAGATCCCTGCGTGCTTTTGACACTCCTGGTACCTTTTGGCAAAATCTATGCAGTCTTTCAACATGGTGGGCCAATATACACTTTGTCAAAATAACAACCACTTCATTTTGATGGATGCCACATGATCCACTATGCACACTAAATGTTGCCAAATAGGGTTTGCTTTTGCTAAGGCACTTAAGTAAAACACCTTCAGGAGTCTTTTTGAACAACTCGTTGCCAATAATGACATAACTTAATGCCTTATAATAGATCTTTTGATCCGTTGTTCCTGTTGGGTTCTTCAAGAACTCTATGGTTGGTTTCCTCTAATATTCGTTTGACAAATGGTTAATGGCGGCAGTTTTAAAATTTTTGGGATTTAGGTCTTCCAATTCTTTTACTCCAACCAGTTTCGTTTTTACAATTCTAGAGATAGTACACTAATCAAAATCAATTTGTCTTTGACCTCAATTAGTTCTTCCAATTTTTCTTTAGAAGCTCTATACCCGGAGGCAATCTGAGCCAAATCATCGGCCTCCCAATTCTCAATTTGTGGCACATGTTTAATGTTGACCATGTCGAACTTCCTTAAAAATGAATATGCCTTGACAAAATATATTACTAAGTTATCGTTAATTCATTTGTACTTTTTTGTTGATTGTGCTACCACAAGTTATGAGTCTCCCTTAATATCGACTCTTGTTGCCCCCATGTCTAACAAAATGGAAAGGCCTTGTTATTAAGGCTTCATATTCAGCCTCGTTATTTGAGCAACAACCATTAATTTTGAATTTGTACCTGGTTAGAATTCCCTGAGGGGAGATAATTAAAATTCCAATGCAGGTTCCTTTGGCATGACTTGAACTGTCGAAATATAACTTCCATGTCGATTGTCCAACAAAGTTTTGCACTACTTCTGTTATTGCGTGATCGACTATGAAATCATCAAGATTTTGGCCTTTCATGGATCTCAACGGTCTGTATGTTAAAGAATATTATGTTAGGGAGATAGCCCACTTTCCAATTCTACTATGTAGAATTAGTTTCGACAACATATGTTAAATAATATCAAAGTGCGAGTAAATAAATACACCTATCGATTTAACATAGTATTTCAATTTCATACATGAAAAGTAGAAAGACATGCACTATTTTTCTATCAAGTTATACCTAGTTTCTGCATCTATTAATAGACGAGTAAGATAATATATGGCCTTTCGATTCCATCATCATATTCCTGGGCTAACATAATACTCGTTGTCGAATCTGATGCAGAAAATATACAATTTCATGCTCTTAGTTCTCATATGAGGTAATAACACATGAGGCTTCGACATTTACTCTTTAATATCATCAAATGCCTTTTGATGTTATGATTCCCATATGAAACTTTCCTCCTTATTTAAACGTACACTACTACAAAATACACCTTCGGTAACATAATACTATGCTTTCCACCGTTGTAATATCGCAAACTGGATGCACCTGATATATTTTTTATTTTTTTGAAATTTATTTAGTCACGGTTAAGATAAACAACCGTGGTGATAAAGTAAGTGTTACAAGCTTCGAATTCAAGCAACTACATTTTTTCCATTTTTCCTATTACAAAAAGCGTGTGTCACTTAATTTCATAAATAAATAAAAAATTGAAAACTATTTAACTACGGTTGGATATAACAATTGTAATAAAAGGTTTTCTTGATAAATTTAAAACAAAACAAATTCATTATTTCCTTCATAACATGCCATAAGAGAACTAGCGAACCAGTGAACAAAAGAAGACAACGATAGCGATAGCGAAATCTTCATCTTCACAATATTCGTTCATTTGAATCTTAATTCTTGATAATATTCACTATCTTCATTCTTGGTCTCTTCCCCTTTGAAGTACGGTATGTTTCATGCAACCTTCACTCTTTTCCTCATCTTCCTAATTCTTGATAACCTTCATTATCTTCATTCTTATTTCATTTTATGGTCTGTTTCGTGCAAAGTTCACATGCTTTATATTTTATTGTTGGATTTAGCAGTGAACAAAAATATTATAACTTTTTTACAATGGATATCCATATGCTTAAGATTTATATTTGTATTATTGTTATGAATATGCTTTAGTTTTTTTATATGTTTTAGGTTTAGAATTTGTTGTGCCATTCACAATATTGTTTTGATATAAATTTCAGAATTTATTATGGATCGTAGTTGGATGAAAGCTGATAGATTAGATCCGGTATATGAGAAAGGAGTTCTTGAATTCCTTGAATATGCTGATCAAAATCTTCCCGACAATGATGGTATCTTTTATTGTCCTTGGGTTAATTGCGGGAATATAAATAAAGGTACAAAGGATGAGATATTCCATCACCTATGTTGTGATGGTATATGTGAAGGTGCGAGAAAGACACAAGAAAGGGGGGTTTGAATTATGTATTTACTCTTTTAGCAACTTTTCGCTTCTTGTCAATAAGACACTTTACATTAGATCAGAGTTCGTTGAGAGACTCTGACATGCGAAGTTATATTCAAACTTGCCAATGCTTAGAGCGTGAGAACCAATATGAGTCTGAACACTATGTACATCAATCAGAACTTGTAGAGCGGAAGCTTATCAGAGTTACAAGGTTCTGACTTGCTTATGTAAGGTTTTGATCCTCAATATAGAAACATAAACAAAGACATTAAGCATAAGAGTAAAGAACACATGATATATCCTGGTTCACCACAAAGGCTAATCCAGTCCACCCTCCTCAGGTGATTTCGCCTTGAACACAAGGTCTTAATCCACTATAATCAATCTCGATTACAGATGCACGGGCAACAGCCGGTGACTAACAACTTACACAGCCGCACTGTGACTAACCCATAATGAACCGTTCAGGGATTCAAATTAATGAATACAACGAACATTGACCTGCAGGTTCCAATCTCGCAAGATCTACTGCTAGGATTTCAACAGCTAGACGTTCAGGGATTCATCGCAATGAATATAATGCTACTGACCCTATTTCAGGCTTTTCCACAATGACATCTCGCCATTGTCTTCTCGAGTCTCCGGTCACACTGACCACTCAAGGAATCCTAATTCACCAAGAATTAGTTTTACAGGAGATTACAAAGTTGCTTCTTAATAAGCAGATTACTCCTAAATTTAAGTACATAAGAACACATAAGTGTTCAAGCAAGATGTGAGCAGCAGCTCCTTGCTATCTTAAGAAACTACAAAGATGTATGTGATTTGACAGTTGTTGACATCTTGTAGATCTTCTTCTTCTTTGTCTTCTTGGGTGAGCAAGCTTTGAGCAACAACTCCTTGCTTAAGATCTTCAATGTAGTCCTGACGAGAAGGTGGTTGATGACTTGACTGATTTGCATTGTTGTCTTCTTCATCAACAGCTTCTGTACCAATTTGTTGTTGTTGTGTTGATTTGATCTTTAAGCTTCAACAACAAAGGCCATGTGTAAATTGATGACAGCTTTGGATATTCTAAGTGTTACAACGAGAACTCATCGTTGTTGCTATCTTCACACAATGACTTGGTCGATTCTTTTGTGATTGATTCAATTTACAGGATTAATGTTATCAACACAATCGACACCTCAGAAGCGATAACTCCTTTCTTTAAATAGCCTAAGAGAAATATAGCCATTGAAATAATGTTGGCTGTTAGAAAAGAGACGTTGTGTAATAATTAGTTGTACTGACACATCTCCCTTTTACTGTGGAGGAAGTGACATGATATTTCTTCTTGGGCGCAGTGTACAGTCGTTTAACAACGGTAACATTTGTCTTCAAGTTTTCAGAGGCTTCTGATGGTAATTAATTGAAGCATGAGTAGAGACTTCTTAATAGGATATCTGATACGTCAAGTCTTCAGTCAATTAAAGAAGTCCATTAGGAATCAGTCTTCAGAACTTCAGCACTTGTCTTTAAGAACTTTATCCTTTACTACTTCAAGTCTTCCGAAACTTCAGAACTCGTCCATTAGGAATCTATCTTCAGAGTCTTCAGTACTTGACCTTTGGAACCGTAATCTTCAGAACACATAAGTCTTTAGAGTCTTTCTGCACTTGGTCTTCAGAGCCTTCCGCGTTCAGAGCTTCAAGTCATGAGAGTCTTCAGCACTTCGGTTCTCCAGAAGATTATCTTCTTCAGAAGCCTCGCTATCTTCAGAATCTCAACCACTTTCAGAGAGCATCCACAAGAGCATTGCAACAGCAATATCAGCATCCTTGGATCTGACTGATCATGATCAGATACATAAGCGTTCTTGCTTCTTGCGACTCGTGTCACACATAGTAACTTCGCATATTATCAATTACGCACATCTGGCTGGTGCTTGTTGGATCTGATATCTTCTATGATTATGATCTGCACACAACACACGTTAGAACATAAAATAGTTCTTTCACAAATACGTTTTGTTATCATCAAAACATAGATTGACTTGTAGAGACAACTCTTGCTCTCATAATCTCCCCCTTTATGATGATGGCAAAACCAAGTATTTTGATTGAACATTTTATACAAGGTAATCACCAAACAAACAAATTCAGAGTCTGGAACAACAGGTCCCCCTGAATGTGTTAACCTCAAAGTTTTATCTGTGATCATCTAGAATCTTATATGACCCAAAGACATACAGAATAACAACTTGAGTTTCCAGAACGAAGAATAGAAAATGACTACTTCTCTATCTTGTCTTTAAGGAAACAGAGAGTCTTCAGCATTTGGACTAGTTCATCAGAACTTCCATCTTCAGATCTTCAGAACTCAATTCCTTTTGTAGTCGTTTCAGAGCTAATAATCTTCAGAAACATCTGAAGCATTTCTACTTTTCAACAGATTCATTTTAACACAAACAGAACAGTTTTTATCTAATAACATAGCATTGCTATTCATCAGAGACAGACACTGTCTTTTGAGAAACTCCCCCTGAGTTTCAGACTTTGTGAAGATTTTAGGATTTAACATTTGAATCTTCTGGGTAGTCTCCCCCTAATTTCCATAAGTCAGGTATTGGGATCTTCAGAATGTAGTTCAGGAATATAAGTTTTTAATCACCAATGTGGATCATGACTTTTTCAGAGTTTGACTATTGAACACAGGTCTTCATCTCAGAACCTTGTTACTGTCATAACTCAGTGGTTCATCAAAGCTTGATTTTTGATCAGATACCAATTGAAGGTTAATTTTTGTGATCAATCAACGCTTGATTCTAAAACTGGTACACATGTTTTTAATCTTAGTCTGATACTGAGTTATACCAGAGTATGTTGTGTCTGATTCCAATTGAAGGAATTCTTTTCATACCACTTGAAGGGTATTTCCTTAATGTGCTGAGATTGATACCAATGAAGGTATAGAAAACATTTCACAGCTTAGCTCTGATTGATATTACTGCAGACTGAGTCTGATACCAATCTTTATGTATACTGAGTCTGATTACCAATTGTTGATTTAGTTTAAAACCAAATCATTTCTTCTTAATTGAGTTCTTGGTAGACATCAAAACTACTTCTTCTTGGATCTTCAATCTAGATCTTCAGACAGTTCTTTGACTTCTGATTTGCACAGTTGTTCTGAGTAAGCATCTTGAGATGTAGACTTTGTCTTGACTGCTTTCAGAGTTTTCTTCTTCTGATTCTTAGGTTCTGAATATCATATTTTCAGACAGCTTACAGCTTCTGAACCAAGTGAGATAGAGATCACGATAAACTTTGACTTTTAGAAAGTTCTCAACTTCTGAACAATACTGGGTAGATCTGATTCTGAACACATGTTCACGAAGTGTACAACTTCGATCATATGAACAAACAGTTCATAAGAACTTCTAACAGAGTTCTCCTTTCTTAACCTGTTCTTAGAATGCCTAGTGAATTTGTTCAGAGTTCCTTGGTTAAACATCAAACAACAGACGTTAGTAGTAACGCATTTTATATGACTGATTACTTGTTTGAGTTGCATTGATTTCTTTCTAATCAAAATCATATTTCTTTCTCCCCCTTTTTGACATCATTCAAAAAGTTTTTAGAGAATTTGAGCATTTAGGCTTTAAGCATTAGATTATTATTTATTAAGCATACAAAAATTGATATAATAATAACATTTTCATTGGTGGATAATTAGATTGAAACTTTACCACAGAACCACAAAATAGTTTTAAAATATAAAGCATGGGTTAAGCTTAATGAGAATAGACTTAATCAGAATAGATAGAGTACTCAACACTTATCTTTAGACTTATAAGCATATTCTGTTTTAAGTTAAGGCAATGTCATTGATTCATTAGAGATCATACATGAAATAGAGATAAAACAACATAAAGTATTATAAAACTACAATCGACAAATCATAGCAACTACTGGAAGAAAAAACGTAATCATTAAAATCCTTAACATTATCCACTCTATCACATCTGCTTTTAACAGGTGAGGGTCCTGGTCCTAGGCATCTTATTAGTCCCCAAGCCTTTTCTTTCAAAATTATTTCAGATATTATTTTTCCATATGGAATGTAGGCATGCATCTGATTCCTTGAGACCTTGATGGAGCGTCTCATGTAGTTAAAAATGGTCTTGGGAAGATTTATTGTAACATGATGGGTTAGGAGGAAGATGAAGATTCTGTCGTCGTGAGTCAGAGTGCCTCTCGCAGATGCTCGTGGACGAAGGTTGGTCAATGAAAATTTGAACCAGGTTTTGGGAGTAAGACGGAGTTTCTTAGGATTTTTTGGTTCGGAGGGAACTGAATCATCAAACAAGGTTCTGCACCTCTCTACCATGCTTAAGTCTGATTGAAAATTATCAATCGTGACTCCGTCGGAGATACAGCCAGTGAATTTCTCTATGGAGGAGACAGAGATTGCAATGGGGTGATAGTGGACCTCAGAAAAGATGGTGTTTCCATCGTTGCTGACCCTAGCAAAATTCGAGAACTCTTTAAGAAGGTCAGGAAAGATAGGACCATTTAGTAGAAAGTAATAACACTATCAGGACTGGGCCTGCATGCTTCTGATTATTTCTAAGCCATTGTTTCCGAGACGAGCAAGGTTTGGCCTTTTCTCAGATATAACTTCTTTTCTTCCTAGAAAGGTTGGACCATTTCTGTGGGAATTCATCATCTTTGTTGAAATAGGAGTTTTGAGAGAGTGACGATTTATGTTTTGATGATGAAGGAGGATGAAGCAAAATCTTAATATTTATAGGCGAATGAGAGTCAAGAGTAATAATTGAATCGGTACTCGAGGATTTGGGTTTACTATTTCCTAGGTAGTCATGATTACTTAGGGTATGCTAAAAGGCGTAATCGTGTGAGAAAAGAAAACGAAGCAGTTACTAATTTATTTGAAGAATTGATCAGTTATGGATAACATTATTTAATGGTGAGTGGCGGCTGGGACTGATGCATTTTGAATAATGATGATTTCTTGAGCCACTTAAATATCTTTCAGATAATTTTTAAAGAAATCAATCTATCATTAGAGCTTGTCAAACATTTTTATAATTTTTAGAATTAAAGGTACAATAATCAAAATGATTTACAGGCACCGTTCATTAACCTTAAATAACTTAGGGCAAACTGACACTATTGAAACAACTTAGAACAACTATGATTTCAAGCATGCACTCCGCATACATAGTTAAAACATAGATAAATTTAGTTTTCCTAGTTACTAAAGATTTCGCACTTAGTCTTCAACAAGCAGTTATCTGGAAGGCTTTCAGGACCATCTTCTTCAATTTTCTTTTTGATCATATCCATAATTCCCTCTCTGAAGAAAATCTCGGATAAAACTTTTGCATAAGGAATGTAAGATTTTGTGAGGTTTCTGGATTCAGAGATGGATTTCCAGAGACAATTGAAGATAGTGTGTGGTAGGTTAATCTGAAAGTCATTCATTAGCAAATGAATAAATTGGTGGTCATGAAATCTTAGTATGTCATGGCATTCTCCTCTGGGAAGGAAATTTGATACAACTAGTTTGTACCATGCTTTGGGAATGGGTAGAAGGTTTTCAGGATTGGATGGTTCATATCCGGATGAAAGGTTATGAAGGAAGGCAAATCTTCTAGCAACAAAGAATTTGTTTAGATCACAATCAACAGAGATTCCAACATTCTCACACCCAGTTGCAAGAGTGACTGAGAACGGGTTGTGGTAATTGGGATTTAAAAAACAAAGGAGGTGATGCACTTGCTTTCAAGATCAAGATCATCATGTTTCCAGAAATCCTTAACTAGATTTACGTAGATAGGTTTTTCTAGCATCATAAAGTACCTAGTCCATTGTTGAGTGTACAGCACATCTGCTAGACTGCAAGCAATGTAACTCGGAAGATGAGGGGTGTTGATTACAAACTGTTTTTTAGGAATGATTTCAAGAAGATCTTGGTTTCCAAGAAAGGTTAGTGGAGGCATGATGACGGATGGATAATAGAGTTTTGACACTTATGCTTTATGATGGAAGGACTTGAGTGTGAAAATGTTTGACAAGGAGAAGCGATTTTTATACACATAGATAGATAGGATGAGTTGTGCCTAGTCTAGGGAAAACATAGATCAAGTACAAAAATATTTTAATAAGATTTCAAAAGCTTATGTTGTCAGAGATATGTTATGATTACTCAGGTTTTGTAATTATTATTTGAGGTTACTTTTGAGTGCACGCATTGTCAAAGGATTTTTCTTGTAAGACAAAAATATTTTAGATCATTTATTTCTACCAGATCAAATTCTTGCAGCGGTGTTTAACTATTTTAAAATGAAGAGGATCATACCTTTAGAAAATCTGAAATCTTTATTTTTATTCTGGTATTCAGTTCTGATTCTGAGCTTCTGATTTTCATCATTTCGCTTTTGCTTCCTTCTGGTTTAGAGTTCCCTTATTCTGAAAAGATTCATTGGTATTCTGCCTTCTGAAGAACATAATTTATTTTCTGAATTTCTGATCCCGGTTTGAGAGCTAGAATCAATCTACAAAAAAAATCTTTTCCTTTTTCCAGTTCAGACCTATTCATCTGATTTTTTAGAACAACCAATCAGAGACTTTGAACCTGATTTTCAGAAGGACAAACTTCCATACAGCTTCCACATTTTTAGAAGGTCATTAAATTCAACTTAATCATAAACCATTGAGAGGTTATTTGCTGAGAGAATTTGATCTTCATCTCATAGCATCTTCTGACATTGTTTCTCTGAACAGATGCAGATCATGTTCAGAAACAAGTATCATCAAACATGTGTGTAACACAACATATAGTTTGCATGACACTTCTTGATCTCACAATGCTGATTTATCTTATTTATTGAAGTAGTCCATCAAGGATCAACATCATATCTACTTCTAAAAGAATGTCAACTGATTTCTTCATTTTGAAAACATCAGCAACTTAAATCCTTTTGACTTCAAGTAGATGACTTCAGTTAATGTATCAAATTGAACATCTTCTGGTTTTGGATTAAAGAAGTTATGAGAAACTCATTTGATAGAATCTGATCAATCACAAATGGTTCAACTGGGATAGAATCTCAAGTTAACAGAACATAGTTATATTGACTCAATCAAAACTCTAAGTGTTCATTCTTGATCAAGTACTTGATGAATCTATGAAAATCTTCTTCCTGAATATTCTTTCAGTTTTCTGCATAGCTTCCAAGAAAACAATATTCAGTTCTTCATTGAATCTTTTAACCTTCTTGATCAGTCAAAATTTAGATGTTGAGTTATTTTGAATTCTTCAGTTTTCTGAATTCTGTATACTTCATTATGAAGTTCAACATCATAGAACAACAATCTTTCTTCTTTACATGAAAAAGTTCTGAATGAGTTTTTATACGAGAAAGTCAAGGGTGGACCTAATCCGTTTCTTAAAAACATCTCAAAAACTCATAAAGAATTAATATTCAGCAAACAAGGCTTCTTGTTTTCTGATGATTCAACTTTGAGCAAATGTGTGGTTTATCCACATGTATCTTCCAAGATAAGCATTCAATAGATACTACTTCTTATCTGATGAATCTATCTTATCATCTGATTCTTCAATCTTCATCAAGGTTTAGATAAGGAAGATTTAGCTATTTGACAACTGGAAAACTTCCAGAATCAGTGATTTGCTCAAGTAATCAGATTGATTACAATTTTGTACACAATCATCTTCTGAACTGTTATAGAAATTGTAAGTGGATTTCAATCTCACCCAGAGTATTTCTACGCACCGCATCTAGATCTTTTTCTGACATTGTTAAGTGTTTGATATTCATCAATAATAGAACCGAAGCTCTGATACCAATTGAAGGTGCGAGAAAGACACAAGAAAGGGGGTTTGAATTGTGTATTTACTCATTTAACAACTTTTCGCTTCTTGTCAATAAGACACTTTACATTACATCAGAGTTCGTTGAGAGACTCTGACTTGCAAAGTTATATTCAGACTTGGCAATGCTTAGAGCTTGAGAACCAATATAAGTATGAACGCTATGTACATCAATTAGAACTTGCAGAGCGGAAGCTTATCAGAGTTACAAGGTTCTGACTTGCTTATGTAAGGTTCTGATCCTCAATATAGAAACATAAACAAAGACATTAAGCATAAGAGTAAAGAACACACGATATATCCTGGTTCACCACAAAGGCTAATCCAGTCCACTCTCCTCAGGTGATTTCGCCTTGAACACAAGGTCTTAATCCACTATAATCAATCTCGATTACAAATGCATGGGCAATAGCCGATGACTAACAACTTGCATAGCTGCACTGTGACTAACCCACAATGAACCGTTAAGGGATTCAAATTAATGAATATAACGAACATTGACCTGCAGGTTCTAATCTCGGAAGATCTACTGCTCGGATTTCAACAGCTAGACGTTCAGGGATTCATCGCAATGAATATAACGCTACTGGCCCTATTTCAGGCTTTTCCACAATGGCATCTCGTCATTGTCTTCTCGAGTCTCTGGTCACACTGACCACTTAAGGAATCCTAATTCACCAAGAATTAGTTTTACAGGAGATTACAAAGTTGCTTCTTAATAAGCAGATTACTCCTAAATTTAAGTACATAAGAACACATAAGTGTTCAAGCAAGATGTGAGCAGCAGCTCCTTGCTATCTTAAGAAACTACAAAGATGTATGTGATTTGACAGTTGTTGACATCTTGTAGATCTTTTTCTTCTTCGTCATCAATGTAGTCCTGACGAGAAGGTGGTTGATGACTTGACTGATTTGCATTCTTGTCTTCTTCATCAACAGCTTCTGTACCAATTTGTTGTTGTTGTGCTGATTTGATCTTTAAGCTTCAACAACAAAGGCCATGTGTAAATTGATGACAACTTTGGATATTCTAAGTGTTACAACGAGAACTCATGGTTGTTGCTATCTTCACACAATGACTTGGTCGATTCTTTTGTGATTGATTCAATTTATAGGATTAATGTTATCAACACAATCGACACCTCAGAAGCGAGAACTCCTTTCTTTAAATAGCCCAGTAGAAATATAGCCGTTGAAATACTATTGGCTGTTAGAAAAGAGACGTTGTGTAATAATTAGTTGTACTGACACATCTCCTTTTTACTGTGGAGGAAGTGACATGATATTTCTTCTTGGGCGCAGTGCACAGTCGTTTCACAACGGTAACATTTGTCTTCAAATCTTCAGAGGCTTCTGATGGTAATTAATTGAAGCATGAGTAGAGACTTCTTAATAGGATATCGATACGTCAAGTCTTCATTCAATTGAAGAAGTCCATTAGGAATCAGTCTTCAGAACTTCAGCACTTGTCTTTAAGAACATTATCCTTTACTACTTCGAGTCTTCCGAAACTTCAGAACTCGTCCATTAGGAATCTGTCTTCAGAGTCTTCAGCACTTGACCTTTGGAACCGTAATCTTCAGAACACATAAGTCTTCAGAGTCTTTCTGCACTTGGTCTTCAGAGCCTTCCGCCTTCAAAGCTTCAAGTCATGAGAGTCTTTAGCACTTCGGTTCTCCAGAAGATTATCTTCTTCAGAAGCTTTGCTATCTTCAGAATCTCAACCACTTTCAGAGAGCATCCATAAGAGAATTGCAATAGCAATATCGGCATCCTTGGATCTGACTGATCATGATCAGATATAGAAGTGTTCTTGCTTCTTGCGACTTGTGTCACACATAGTAACTTCGCATATTATCAATTACGCACATCTGGCTGGTGCTTGTTGGATCTGATATCTTCTATGATTATGATCTGCACACAACACACGTTAGAACATAAAATAGTTCTTTCACAAATACGTATTGTTATCATCAAAACATAGATTGACTTGTAGAGACAACTCTTGCTCTCATAATATGTCATAATTATACAATATGGACGTGGCATGGTGAAGTGTAAAAAAACAGAAACAGAGCATCACAAAGTCACGAAATTAATGAAGATGAATATATGGATGACCGACTATAAGATATGTTCCGTGATATTGGATAATCTTCTTTTAAGAACGCCCGTATTTTGATACTTTATGTAGTGATAAGGACACCCCTTTATATAAGGGGTGCACAAGTTTTACACGATTGTCTGCGGTGTTAAAGTTGTTTAATCTGAAAGCAAAAAATGGGTGGTCAAATAGAAGTTTCAAGGAATTTCTTTATTTGCTAAAAGAAATGCTACCAAAAGATAACAATTTGCCTGATCGTTGTTATAATGCCAAGAAGATATTGTGTCCAATGGGTTTGGAGTATATCAAAATACATGCATGCCCTAATGACTGCATATTATATAGGAAAGAGTATGAAAATTTGGATCAATGTCCGGAATATGGGGTGTCGTGTTACAAGTTGAAGGACAACAATGGTAATGACAATGCCAATGACAATGTCAGTAGGAAGAGTCCTCCTGCTAAAGTGTTATGGTACTTGCCAATAATTTCAAGATTCAAGAGGCTTTTTGCTAATGCGAATGACGCAAAGAATATTAGATGGCATGCAGATGAAAGAAAATATGATGGAAACATACGCCATGTAGCTGATTCATTGCAATGGAAGAAAAATGATTTTTTGTTTCTGGATTTTGGCACTAAGCCAAAAAAAACCTTAGGCTTGGACTGGCCACCGATGGAATGAACCCCTTTGGTAATCTGAGTAATAACCATTCTTCGTGGCCTGTTCTTCTCACAATTTACAACCTATCTCCTTGGTTGTTCATGAAGAGTAAATATATGTTGTTAAGTATGACGATTTATAGACCACGATAACCTGGAAATGACATAAATGTTTATTTAAGTCCATTAATTGAAGATTTAAGACTTTTGTGGTAGGAAGGCGTTGAAGTTGATGATGCATATTCTGGTGAAAAGTTTAAGATGCGTGCAATGTTATTTTGTACAATCAACGACTTTCCTGCATATGGTAATTTGGCTGGATATAGTGTCAAAGGACACAGAGTGTGTCTTATTTGTGAATCTAATACCTGTTATCACCAACTTGAGTTTGGAAAAAATAATGTTTACCTTGGGCATCATAAATTTCTAAAACCTTGTCATTCTTATCGTAGACTGCAGAAGGCTTTTAATGGAGAGCAGGAGTTTGAAATCGCTCTTAAACCTTTAACCAGGGATGAAGTTTATCAATGACAAAAACACATTAATGTTGTCTTTGGAAAGATAGAAAAAGAAAAAGGTTCACTTGAGAAAAATATATGGAAAAAGAGGTGTGTTGCGGTGAGAATCGGATAACAAGCTATTAATTAACTTGCATCACAAAACTTTGAATTCACCACTGTAAGACCCTAATTTTTACCCCTAAGATTTCGCACATCTCATTTTACATATCATACCACAAGCAAGGTCACAATCTTTGTTTCTCCTGAGTATCTATGTATTTCTCACTTGCTTCATTATTTGTTTATGTTTATCTAACCTCTAACCAAAATACCAAAAAAGATTTGCTGCAGTTTCTCTCTCTGTGTGTTTTACATGTTTGTCAAAGCAAAGACATAATTTCATATTGAGTGTGGTTGTTCAGCTTTGATCCAGTTCAGATGGATTTTTGACTTAATCTTGGTCAAACTATCAAGTTTGTTTCATCTGCCCGTCATTTGTGCTAATGGTTCATTTCTCAAGCAGTGATTATTCAAAGTTAAAATGTCTTGTGATTGAGATTCTTCAGTTTATCAAGCACTGGTTCATGTGAGTTTTGAGTTCAGAAAGTACGATTCAAATGGTCGTTGTTCAGTTGTGGCTTATTCAGTGGCTTGTGAAAAAGTTTGGTTATACATTTAAACCATTTCCAGTATCCATTTTTCTAAACTAGATACCCAATCAAAATTCATTTTTTCTAAATCCACCTTTTTTATCCATAACCAATTATCCATTTTTTTTCTAAAAAAACCAATTCAATATCCATTTTGAATCCATTTCAATAATCCAATATGTCCAAAATTTCATCCACATTTTAAATATCCATTCATTAATTTTTTTCTTACACACACATTTCTAAAAGAATTCCAAGAGTTCATTACAAAAAAAAAGATAAAGTTACAAATTAATTCAAAAAAAGAAAGCCCATTCTAATTGACAATGTTTATAAGCCCAAGTTTCAAACAATTGCCAAAAAAAACAAGAAGAAAAATGCAGTAGCTATACAAAAGCCTCGCCACTCCAAACAACTTCCAAGTCGTTACTTCATGATAAGCCAATAACACAAGCTACTATTTCCCCAAGCCTTATTCAAGCCTCATTGAACACAAGACCTCGCAAGAAACTTCCACAGCCAAGCCACTTCAGTCGTGCCAAATGAAGAGAAACCGGCTGCAACGAAGCCAAGCAAATTCCCAAACGGCTGCAATTCAAAATGCAGAAAAAAATGCGTAAACGGCAACTCAAATTCACTTCAATTTACCTATAAATCACACTCATTTCTACACATTTGAACAAGCTTGGATAGCCTAAAGTCATTCTGCAGAAACAATCACCCAAATTCCAAATTCAATTTCAAGCTTCAATTCAAACCACACAAAAATATTGCAAACCATTCACAAACCATAAACAACAATCATCAGTTCCAGAATCCTTCGCACAACAAAAACACATCAATTGCAACAACCCTTCATCAGCCATCAACAACAATTACGATTTGCCACTACAACAGTGAACGAAATCGCATCAAAGCCAACATCAGAAGCTACAACCAATTCGCAACAATTGCACATACCTGATGTCGGATTGAGGCAATCTTTGCGACGGTAATCCTTTGTGTGCAGATCTGCAAATTTCTTGGAAGCATCTTAATCCTTTCGTTCGTTTTATCTCATTAATTGCGGCGAATCATTGTTTGATGATGGATTCATGCCATTTCTGTGATGTAATTTGGTGAATGATGTTCGAAGATGAAGAGGAATACATTTTGTGAACAGTAGCCACGCAATGAATGAAGGAGATGATAAAATGTTTCATTTTCTGATTTCAACTTTCATTTTTATTGTTTTTTTATCCTTTTTTTAATTAGATTTGGGCCTATCGTGTGGGCTCATTCCTACACCACCACCATTTTCTTAACATAACCTCTCTTTCTTTCTTTTTTTTACAAAAATCTTCTTAAATTTTCTTTTATCTTTTTTCATATAAATTTCTTCCTAATTTCTTTTGTTATTATTATTTTAAACCTTGTTTCACTATTTTTTTTTTGAATTTGTTTAGGAAATTTTCTTTAAAAAAAATTGTTTGAAAATATATTTTAATTATTTCTTCTTTTCATTTTGATTTTGATTTTCTTTTTGTTGGTTGTGTGGATCATAACATGTTAGATCCACTTTTCTTCATCTCTTTTCTTTTTGATCGATGAAAGTCTAAAGGATCTTGAAATTCCTTCGTTGAATTTTGATCAATACTAGATCGTTACCACTTTTCTTTTCGTGCGGTATAGCTTTTGGATGACGATTTACATATCGTTCATCTAGTATGCATTAGCACAAAGATCTATTGGCCGACCTCATTTGTAGGGTAATTACTCCGTAAATTACTCGGTGATTGCTTAACATAGCGCAATATTTTTCCCGTATCGGAAAACCATCAAGAATGATTGATTATTTGTATTTTGGTTCAAAACTTATGAAACTTGTTGTTAGGAGGCTTTGGTCTTATCAATCCTCTAATGAGTTCTCATTAACCTTAACCTAAGTGCAATTATTCAATTATTATTGATCACTTACTCTAACAACTAACAACTAATCACTAACTTCTAACTTTTACTTTTACAATTCCTTCTCGCTCCCTATCTCTCTTTTACTTTTATGCTCCATTATTATCATTTCTTATCATGTTTATGTTTCCGCCATTTTTCCTTTGCCCGTTGGACATATGTTTATGCTTCCGCAATTTTTCCTTTGTCCGTTGGACACATGTTTATGCTTATGCCTTTTTCTCTTTGTCCACTTGGACCAAAAACATTAATAAAGGTCAAAACCTATAAAAAACTTGTGCTTTTAATCTTGGACTATGGTTACTATCCTATACAATGGACATGGATTTTTGCACCTAGACCTTGGACTTCAATGCCATTCTTGAACCCTTGGACTTAGACCTTGGACATCCAATGCAATTCTTGGAACCTTGGACTTAGAACTAGGACCTTTTACCTTTGCTTTGGAATTATAGTTCGAAGACTTTGGAGCTTACTTGTGTGGTTAGGCTATTCTTATCCTTAGCTTTTACTTTATACTATAGGATAGTCACTTCTTCTCCACCCCATTCTTCAATTTTCAAAACTCTCTCTCTTTTTCAAAACATTCTTGTTTTCAAACTTTCACCTCTTTCATAATCAAACCTTGACTTTGTCAAGTGATTTTACTCTTTTCCTTTCATTTCTTAACAAATGCTAAACTACATAAGCATGTTAACACCTTTTTCAAAAGACTTTAAAAAACACCAAACTCATTCAAACTCCTTTTGTTCCCTCGTGCACTTTCTTTCTTAAAGCTTTTTCATAAGTTTAGACATGATTCATTTCTTTAAGCGGAATTATTCGTTTGGAAATGACGACTTATCTTTACATTTAAAATCAACCAAAACAAACAAATTTCATTCTTTGTACCATGAACTACGAGGTTTTGATCCTACATTGCACATCGTGGGTACGTAGGCATGAGACGATAAGTCTCTCCAAACACAAAAATCTTAAAAAACAATTTCTCTTCTCATCTCCTCAATCACTTTTCAAGCAAACATTTTCAGACCAAAAGCGGTAGATATTTCAAAGGGCTCCTATAGAGTACTATAGACGTTTTGGGTGCTAACATCTTCCCATTACGTAACCAACCCCCCTTATCCAGTCTCTCTTCACTTGTCCTTGTTGTAGAGCTTGTGTAGGTTTTGTTCGCTCTTTTTCCTTTCCTGTTTGGATAAAATAAAAGTGCAGTGGCGACTCTTACTTTTTGAGTTAAGTTAATCAATAGCTTACACTCACGATTTTGCCACTACAGAAAAGTGGCAACTCTGCTGGGGAACCTCCCTTGAGGGGTTTAGCCTACTTTGATTTATTTACTACCTTTTGCCTGATTTGCTTGTTACTTGATTGTTCTGTTTTGGAGTTCCTCTGTGTGTGAGATAGGTCCTATACCCGGACCAAAGTGTACTTTGAGATAGGAGGATGGTATAGTCAAGGGAACTTTGAGGGAGTCGAATCCTAAAAAAGAAGAACTTGAGAATCCATCCACTCGGTGGTTTCCTCTTTGGAATTACTGATGTCGATCGAGCAATCATGAAGGCATTACTTTTTCCATAGAAGCCTATAACACTGAGAACCGTAGTAACCTTTAACCCATCTTAGCCTTTTTAGGATCGTGGCGCGGTAGCTATGAAGTTGCAAATCTGACTTAGCTGTTACGCGATGCCACACTCAGGTTAGATTCTCTTGAGGATAACTACCAACCTCCGAGCAAATCGGTGCGCTGGTGTGTCTGATAGTGGATTATGGACCCTGGGCACTATGTTAGAACCGCTGTTTTCTGCAGGTGCAATAAAGACAAACCTTAGCACATACCTTTTGTGGGTTAGTTCTTAACCTTGGCTTCATGCCCATGACTCAAACTTTTGAACCCGTGTGCTTCGAGTGATCTTGTTTGTGGTTGTTGCATCCATGCACTCTTGCATCCATGAGCATACATATGCATTCTTCCCAGGTGTCTCAGAAACTCATTTCAACTGTCTCCTTCTTCAGTTATCTATTCACCATTAAGTTGTTTCCTCAACACAACTACGGAACTAGAGCTGCCGTCAGATTGAGAATGGAAAACCAAGAACAACACAACGCCGAAGTCAGAATGGAAATTGATGAGTTGAAGGTCGGCATGACCGGACTCATAGAAATGCTGCAAGTTCTGATTGCAAGGGGAGAACCACCTCAGAGGACTGTGATTGTTAAAACTTCAACTGCTGCTGTTGACCCTCCACTGACTCAGCAACCAGCTTCTACTTGGCCAGAATTTGGGTTACCTCCGAATTACTCACCACCCTTTACGACTACTCCTGTGTTTGTACCGTCTGTACAGCCAGTATCTTCAGCTCCATTGTTCACTGAACCTCAGCCTGTTGTGTATTCTGTTGCTTAAGTTATTCCTGAGAATCCTCCTTTCATGTACTATGCTGCTGGTCCACAATCTGAAAGTCAAGGAGAACCTGGATACATTGAAGAAGTCAGGGAGCAATGGCAAACTTTAGACAAAAGGATAAGAGCCGTGGAAGGAAGTGATGTCTTTAGTGCTGCTGCAATGGACATGTGCTTGGTTTCAGACTTGGTTATACCTGCAAAATTCAAAACTCATGATTTTGAGAAATACAAGGGGCACACCTGTCCCAGAACCCACTTGGTGATGTACTGCCGCAAGATGGCTGCTCATGCCAAAAATGACAAACTGCTCATTCACTATTTCCAAGACAACTTGAGTGGGGCTTCAATGAAATGGTATATGGGACTTGAGAAGAACCGTATCCAAAGCTGGAATAACTTGGCTGATGCTTTCTTAAAGCAATATAAGTACAATCTGGACATGGCACCTGACCGCGGCCAATTGCATAATATTTCTTAGAAAGAAAAAGAATCCTTTAAGGAGTACGCTCAGTGCTGGAGAGAGCTAGCTGCTCAAGCAGAGCCACCCTTGGCTGAAAAAGAATTGACTGGATTGTTCATGGACACTCTTCAGCCACTCTTTTGGGAAAAGATGATAGGCAGTGTATCATCTGGTTTTGCTGACCTAGTCACTATTGGAGAAAGACTAGAAGAGGGTATCAAGAAAGGAAAGATTGTTAATGCTTAAGCCTTTAGTGGTGCTAAAAAGTATGCTGGGAATTTTCAAAAGAAAAAGGATGGTGATACCCATGCTGTTTCAGTTGAAGGGAAACCTCGTCGCAGGCAACAATAATATGTAGCTGCAGTTACTCCTGTTGTCAATGCTCAAACAGTTCAAGCTCCTCGCCAGACTGTTAGACAAAATCAGAATTGCAATAGGGTTAACTTTGATCCTATCTCGGTGTCTTACTGTGAGCTATATCCATGTCTTGTTCAGAAAGGTTTGATTATAACGAGGGATCTACCTCCTTCTCCAAATCCTCTCCCAGCCGGCTATAGGGTTGATCTTCACTGTGAGTTCCATCGAGGTGGGGCAGGCCATAACATGGAAGGTTGTTGTGCATTAAAAGCTAGAGTACAAGAATTGGTGAACTCAAAGATTCTGACTTTTCTTGATGAGAATCCCAATGTTGTCAACAATCCTTTGCCAGAGCATGCCAAGTGAAGTTTGAGTCAGTTCAAACGGATCATCTCCTAAAGCTAGTGTTTCAGACAGGACAGCTCATCCTTGTTGCTGATTAATCACTAGGCCTTGTTTCTTTCTGTTTGCATTTTTCTTTGATTGTATTGACTGTTTGCTTTCGAACTTTATTTGTACTTTCATGGTAATTTCAATGAAATGAGTATTGCAATGTTTTGATTCAATTCATTTATATCCACTGTGTGCATCTTTATGCTTTCTTTTTCACAAAACAAAAAAATATATATATCTCCTGTTCACTTTCTTTATCAAACTTTTGTTTATGCAAAGATTGGAGGGAGGATGATGAAAACGAAATACCTGAAATTGTTGGACTGTATGCTTTTAATCAAAACTTGGATGATGATGTACAAGCATTGTTTCAACTCCCAAACACTGGAGAAATAAAGAAGATAATCCCTTGTCAACCCCTTTGAGCCTAAAAGGTGGGGTTTCTTTCTGTACGAAAAACCCGCAATCTTAACCTGGGGATAATTAGTTCTCAGTTAATTTGACTGTGCATGCAAGACGCCTTCCAATAAAAGTTGCAATCACAAGCTTTCCTTCACACACATCAAAGAAGTGTCGAAGATGTCTTTCAAATCAAAAGCCAATGATGGTTCACCTTAATCATTTAGCCAGACAGTCACTATCTTTCAAAAAATGATGAATGAAAAATCAAAAGAAAAAGCCCGCTAAGTCAAAACCTATGAAGGAGACTTAGGCAAAAATTGGGGCATCCTGCTGACTGTGAGCTCAAATGACACGGTTCAGGAAAAAATTAGGGATAACAAAAGAAAAATCAAGAGGTTGCCAAAATCCTCAAAGACGAAACAAGTTGACTGAGGTCCTCATCAAAAACAACAAAATGTTGTAAGAAAGAGTGATTGCCATCTCAAAAATACCTTGGTCCTTGAGCCATCATCACGACAGTGTTGCAATTCCAAAATTTCTTGGAACCTGAATGCATAGTTTGAATTAACTGAGCATAGGACAGAAGATAATCGTGAAGAATGGGGTGGGTACAAATAAACTTTGAGCCTATATCCTTTGTTTCGAAAACCGTGAACCAGACCACGTTACAACCTTTAAAAGACCTAATTGAAGCCAGGTTTCTTTTGAAAGCATACTACAGCAAGGTTGCGTAAACTGACTCCTATGTTTGTTGCCAATCATTTGCTTTGATGTCATACCTTTGCTTTATCTTTCATTTTGAATGTCTAAACCACCGTGTTTTGACAACTGATTCATTTGCTTTACGTCAATAATATCATTCCAAAAATGATTTTTGATTTCAAAAATTGCATGACCTTTGCATTAAAATTACCATGTTTGAATGATCTTATTTACATGCAAACTTTCCTCATCAAGAATTTTCAAACAGTTGAGAAACTTGGTCAGTGATCCTATCAGGCACATTACTTCCAGATCCTATTGTGAATCAATTCAAGATTTATTGCTCAGTGTAAGTTATTCTTAGATTGGTTAACCAGAACATTTCTTTCAAGACTCATACTGAGTTTAGCCTTCTCAATAGTCATTTCAAGAACTGAAGCCATGATCAGTTCACCCCGTCAACAGCAACTGAAGCCATGATCAGTTTATTCTCAACAAACATTTCAAGAACTGAAGCCATGATCTGTTCATCCCCAACAATAACAACTGAAGCCATGATCAGTTTAACCTCAGCATTCATTTCAAGAATTGAAGCCATGATCAGTTCATTCTTCCCCTGCAGCAGTCAAACTAAAGCTATGATCAGTTTATTTTCATCAGTCAATCAATCTGGGGCAGTCTTCTTCAAGAATCCTCAAGATGTCTTTCCTCAAAAGACGATCAACCTGATATAATTCATAAGAGTGACAGAGATGTGTTCAACATCTTCTCTCCAAGCAGAGTGGGCAATGTTCCCTGTGTTGAGGAATCAGAGTTCCATTCTTCCCTCAAAAAAGAGTCTATCTCAGTTGTCCCTATCATCTGCATTTGCATACATAAATCATTCATATATCATTGTATAGAAATATTTTCATAGGTCGAAGTGTGCTTCACGCTCATATGCATTTTTCCGAGGTCCTAATGCTATCAACATCTTACCTTGTGATCAAAGTCCAACTTACTTGGCGCCTACCAAAACTTTTACCTGCCTTTTCATTCAGTGCCATTCCTGAATGTTGTCATTTACCTATCTTCTTTCTTTCCAGTGTTATTCCTGGATATTGTCGTTTCCCTGTGCATCTTGTCCTGTTGTTAGATGTTTGTCTTCTTTCATTCCAGTGTTATTCCTGTATCTTTATATTCTTTCACTCCAGTGTCATTCCTGGATGTCTGCCTCTTGTCACTCCAGTGCCATTCCTGGATGTCTGTCTCTCCTGGATATCTTGTTCCTCTTATTTCTCCCAATGCTATTCCTAGAAGGTTTGCCTCTGTTCTGTAATCCCCAACAGTTTTGCTTGGATATCTTTCAGTGACATTCCTGAAAGTTTTATATGTTCATTCAGTGCCATTCCTGAATGAGTTTTCTCCTTTGCATTCAGTGCCATTCCTGGATGTCTTTCTCACTATCATTCAGTGCCATTCCTGAATATAGTGATTTACCTTTACCTTTCAGTGCCATTCCTAAAAGTCCCTGCTCACTTTATTCAATGCCCGTCTTGGATATCGTGAACTTTTTTATCCAATGCCATTCTTGGATACTTCTGATATATTTTCCAGAACCTTTTTCACCTAATCCAATGCCATTCTTGGATGTTGAGATTCTTTTGTCCAATGCCATTCTCAGACACCTTTTCCCCAGCCAAGTCCAATGTTATTCTTGGATATCTCTGATGTTTAACCTTGCCATCCAATGCCATTCTTGGATGTCCCCAGTGAAGTTTTCAAATGGAAGTTTTGTTTCCATCCAATGCCATTCTTGGATATCTTTTCCTCAGCTGCGTCCAATGCTATTCTTGGATGACTCTGATGTTTGTTATTGCCTCATTCAATGCCATTCTTGAATGTTATAGTTCCTTTTATCCAATGCCATTCTTGGATATCTTATCCCCAATAGACTGTTTTTCACCTCCATCCAATGCTATTCTTGGATGACGCTGCTGTTTTTACCAGAAACTTTCTTGTTGTTGTCCAATGCCATTCTTGGACATCTTTTGAGCATACTTTTGTCTCGTTCGTAGTTTCCATCCAATGCTATTCTTGGATGTCACTACTCATCTTCCAGGGTCTTGTCCCTCTCTTTCCAACTATTGATGAATACTTCTTGTCACCTTGACAGATATCCAAAAATAGCTTGTGTTCCCTGGCGTGTCTTTTCATGTCGTCTCTCTCAATTTACCATAACTCTCTCGTTTCAAGTTTCCCCGCAATCTGTTTCATCCTTTGCATTCATATCATCTTGTGGCATCTTATGGCTAAAAATTTGGTTTTCTGTATTTAAGTATCTTCAATCTTGTCGAGACGAAGTTTCAACCTTCATACCTCCTGATAGAAGAAACTTAAATAGGGGCAGCTGTAAAACCCTAATTTTTACCCTAAGATTTCGCATATCTCATTTTGCATATCATACCAAAAGCAAGGTCATAATATTTGTTTCTCTTGAGTATCTGTGTATTTCTCACTTGCGTCATTATTTGTTTATGTTTAACCTCTAACCAAAATACCAAAAAAAATTGCTGCAGTTTCTCTCTGTGTGTGTTTTACAGGTTTGTCAAAGCAAAGGCATAATTTCAAATTGAGTGTGGTTATTCAGCTTTGATCCAGTTCAGATGGATTTTTGACTTAATCTTGGTTAAACTATCAAGTTTGTTTCATCTGCCTGTCATTTGTGCCAATGGTTCATTTCTCAAGCAGTGATTATTCAAAGTTAAAATGTCTTGTGATTGAGATTCCTCAGTTTATCAAGCAGTGGTTTATGTGAGTTTTGCGTTCAGAAAGTCAGATTCAAATGGTCGTTGTTCAGTTGTGGCTTATTCAGTGGCTTGCGAAAAAGTTTGGTTATCCATTTAAACCATTTCCAGTATCCATTTTTCTAAACTAGTTACCCATTCAAAATTCATTTTTTCTAAATCCACCTTTTTTATCCATAACCAATTATCCATTTTTTTCTAAAAATACCAATTCAATATCCATTTTGAATCCATTTCAATAATCCATTATGTCCAAAATTTCATCCACATTCTAAATATCCATTCATTAATTTTTTTTCTTACACACACATTTCTAAAAGAATTCCAAGTGTTCATTACAAAAAAAAGAGAAAGTTACAAATTAATTCAAAAAAAGAAAGCCCATTCTAATTGACAATGTTTACAAGCCTAAGTTCCAAACAATTGCCAAAAAAAAACATGTAGAAAAATGCAGTTGCTATACAAAAGCCTCACCACTCCAAACAACTTCCAAGCCATTACTACATGATAAGCCAATAACACAAGCTGCTATATCCCCAAGCCTTATTCAAGCATCATTGAACATAAGACCTCACGAGAAACTTCCACAGCCAAGCCACTTCAGCCGTGCCAAATGACGAGAAACCGGCTGCAACGAAGCCAAGCTAATTCCCAAACGGCTGCAATTCAAAACGCAGAAAAAAAATGCGTAAACGGCAGCGCAAATTCACTTCAATTTACCTATAAATCATACTCATTTCTACACATTTGAACAAGCTTGGATAGCCTAAAGTCATTCTGCAGAAACAATCACCCAAATTCCAAATTCAATTTCAAGCTTCAATTCAAACCACACAAAAATATTGCAAACTATTCACAAACCATAAACAACAATCATTAGTTCCAGAATCCTTCGCACAACAACAACACATCAATTGCAACAACTCTTCATCAGCCATCAACAACAATTACGATTGTCCACTACAACAGTGAACGAAATCACATCAAAGCCAACATCAGAAGCTATAACCAATTCGCAACAATCGCACATACCTGAGGTCGGATTAAGGCAATCTTTGCGACGGTAATCCTTTGTGTGCAGATCTTCAAATTTCTTGGAAGCATCTTAATCCTTTCGTTCGTTTTATCTCATTAATTGCGGCAAATCATTGTTTGATGATGGATTCATGCCATTTCTGTGATGTAATTTGGTGAATGATGTTCGAAGAAGAAGAGGAATATGTTTTGTGAACAGTAGCCACGCGATGAATGAAGGAGATGATGAAGTGTTTCATTTTCTGATTTCAACTTTCATTTTTATTGTTTTTTATCCTTTTTTTAATTAGATTTGGGCCTATCGTGTGGGCTCATTCCTACACCACCACCATTTTCTTAACATAACCTCCCTTTCTTTCTTTTTTTACAAAAATCTTCTTAAATTTTCTTTTATCTTTTTTCATATAAATTTCTTCCTAATTTCTTTTGTTATTATTATTTTAAACCTTGATTCACTATTGTTTTTTTTAATTTGTTTAGGAAATTTTCTTAAAAAAAATTGTTTGAAAAAATATTTTAATTCTTTCTTCTTTTCATTTTGATTTTGATTTTCTTTTTGTTGGTAGTGTGGATCATAACATGTTAGATCCACTTTTCTTCATCTCTTTTCTTTTTGATCGATGAAAGTCTAAAGGATCTAGAAATTCCTTCGTTGAATTTTAATCAAGACTAGATCGTTACCACTTTTTTTTTCGTGCGGTATTGCTTTTGAATGACGATTTACATATCATTCATCTAGCATGCATTAGCACAAAGATCTATTGAACCGCCTCATTTGTAGGGTAATTACTCCGTAAATTACTCGGTGATTGCTTAACATAGCGTAATATTTGTCCCGTATCGAAACACCATCAAGAATGATTGATTATTTGTCTATTGGTTCAAAACTTATGAAACTTGTTGTTAGGAGGCTTTGGTCTTATCAATCCTCTAATGAGTTCTCATTAACCTTGACCTAAGTGCAATTACTCAATTATTATTGATCACTTACTCTAACAACTAACAACTAATCACTAACGTCTAACTTTTACTTTTACAATTCCTTCTTGCTCCCTATCTCCCTTTTACTGTTATGCTCCATTATTATCATTTCATATCATGTTTATGTTTCCGCCATTTTGCCTTTGTCCGTTGGACATATGTTTATGCTTCCGCAATTTTTCCTTGTCCGTTGGACACATGTTTATGCTTATGCCTTTTTCTCTTTGTCCACTTGGACCAAAAACATTAATAAAGGCCAAAACCTCTAAAAAAACTTGTGCTTCTAATCTTGGACTATGGTTACCATCCTATGCAATGGACATGGAGTTTTGCACCTAGACCTTGGACTTCAATGCCATTCTTGAACCCTTGGACTTAGACCTTGGACATCCAATGCAATTCTTGGAACCTTGGACTTAGAACTAGGACCTTTTCCCTTTGCTTTGGAATTATGGTTCGAAGACTTTGGAGCTTACTTGTGTGGTTAGGCTATTCTTATCCTTAGCTTTTACTTTATGCTATAGGATAGTCACTTCTTCTCCACCCCATTCTTCAATTTTCAAAACTCTCTCTCTTTTTCAAAACATTCTTGTTTTCAAACTTTCACCTCTTTCATAATCAAACCTTGACTTGTCAAGTGATTTTACTCTTTTCCTTTCATTTCTTAACAAATGCTAAACTACATAAGCATGTTGACACCTTTTTCAAAAGACTTTAAAAATCACCAAACTCATTCAAACTCCTTTTGTTCCCTCGTGCACTTTCTTTCTTAAAGCTTTTTCAGAAGTTTAGACATGATTCATTTCTTTAAGCGGAATTATTCGTTTGGAAATGACGACTTGTCTTTACATTTAAAATCAACCAAAACAAACAAATTTCATTCTTTGTACCACGAACTATGAGGTTTTGATCCTACATTGCACATCGTGGGTACGTAGGCATGAGACGATAAGTCTCTCCAAACACAAAAATCTTAAAAAACAATTTCTCTTCTCATCTCCTCAATCACTTTTCAAGCAAACATTTTTAGACCAAAAGCGGTAGATATTTCAAAGGGCTCCTATAGAGTACTATAGTTGTTTTGGGTGCTAACACCTTCCCATTACGTAACCAACCCCCTTATCCAGTCTCTCTTCACTTGTTCTTGTTGTAGAGCTTGTGTAGGTTTTGTTCGCTCTTTTTCCTTTCCTGTTTGGATAAACTAAAAGTGCGGTGGCGCTCTTGCTTTTTGAGTTAAGTTAATCAATAGCTTACACTCACGATTTTGCCGCTACAACCACCGACTCTGATTTATCCAAAGGAAAGGTTCAAGATCGAGAAAACCTAAAGGGGGAGATCTAAGGTTCGGGGGTTGGTTATACAAAGGGAAGGTATTAGCACCCTTAATATCTGTAGTACTCTTCAGGAACCTCTTGTTTAGTTTGTGTTATATTATGTTTGCTCGCTAAGAATCTGCTAAAGGGTAAAGGTAAAGACCTAGGGGTATGTACACTAATTTTGCTCGCCAAGACGTCGCATCTTGTGCCTACGTATCTGACTAAAGAATTAGAGCAACCGTAGTTCACCTAACTAAGGGTGAAAGAGGAACCATTGACTATGGCCAAAGTTCCAAGGGGGAATGAGTATGAGCTCATTTAGAGTTTAAGAAACTCTCTAAGTCTAATTTGTAATAGGGGAAGTGAATACTCAAAGTGATGAGCCTCACATAGAGTTCAAGAACTCTAACTTGTTGTAAGTTGTAAGATTGAATGGCTATGAGACCATGGAAAGTACCCTATGACTATGAGGTCAAAGAGAAGGTGGCCATGACTATGAGGTCAAGGCTGGTAAGTGGCTATGACTATGAGGTAAAGCTGGTAGGTGGCTATGACTATGAGGTCAAAGCTGGTAATCCTGTGACTATGAGGTCAAGGAGAATGTAAATACCTATGACTATGAGGTCAATGGTTGATTATGAGCTATCTATGACTTAAAAGTCAATAGAAAAACTTTCCTTTGGAAGGAGAGGAGGAGAATAACAATTTTATGAAACCAAGAAGTTTATATGGATATTTACATGAAGATGCGATATTAAATGTCAAAGCATCCAAATGAAACAAAAGGTATAACATTATGCAACGTTAGAGCCAAACATTTTAGACATTATCTAACCAAGATGAATAAAGATAACATGGCAAGAGAAATAAAGAAGCCAAATGTGTTTATGGTAGAAACCCTAAAAAGATACTTCCACTTCTAACATGAATAAAGGCCTCAAAATTAAATGTATTCATCAATCTTTTTTATATTTAAAAAGTAAATTCATTTAGGAACATTTAGCAAAAGGAATGAGTGAAAAAGGATGAAAAATGGTTGAGTTATGAAAGTTTGAAATTGAAGCATAAACCATAAAACAATAAGGCAACATGTGATAAAAAATAATAGGAGAGGTCCCTATGGGTGTTGAACCCAGGACCCTGTGCATGCAGCCTAAAAGCCTTGCCAATTGTGCTAACGTGCGCGTTCTTAACATGTTATAGACATAACGCAATATATGGAGAACAAGGATGTTTTGGAAAATTAAAATAAAAGGACTGGGGCGAGGGGGATTCGAACCCCAGTCCTAGTGGTCAAATGGGCGTGTGTATGTGTGTGCTTGCCACTGGGGTGGCTGTTACATCCGGTCATTATCCTCATTCCATAAACATTTAAGCCTTGACAAGCGAAAAACAAAGGAATCAAGCTTGGCCCATGATTGGGTTACGTCCTCCACTAGATGTAGGTTCATAACAAAGTTAGCCTTGACATACCTCATCAAGATATAATCAACAGAAAAAGAAAAATTAACTAACCATGCCAATAAGCAAACTTCAACATTTTGTGAACTACCAAGTGAAGAAAAAAGAATAATATTAGACCAAATACTCATCAAATATTCATGCTACAATGAGATGAGTTAATTCGAATCAATGTAAACATGTAAGTTTTGATGTTGATCAGGTTTGAGTACATGGTGGAACAGGTTTCTAGCATCTTTAAGATTGCAAATAGCATATGGTAACACAATACATGTCAACATTCCTTATAACAGTAGGCATTCAAATGATCCAAAGCAATCCTAGTGTGCATTACAGTCTAAAAACAAACAAATGCACTACCAAACCAGTGCTAAATTAATCCATGTTTGTCAATGTTATACATAAAGAGAGTGAGTCAAACTATCATGCTACCTATAAACAGAAGCAATTTAAATATACACTCACAAATCCCATCCTTGTGATCATTTTATTAGGGTGTAGGAAAACAGTGTGCATTGCATGGCAGGTTGTGGCATTTTACACACTCAGGGTGCAGTGATTAGTACCATAGAGACAATAGACATCAAATCTTCTGTTCATTAGCACTGATCAAAATAAAGCAGAAAAAAAGGCATAGCAACTAGACATTGGTGACATGTGCAAACAGATAATATATCAAGAGGGCAGTTCCTGTACATACCACAAGGCAACAATGCACAACCTCAAGGGATCCTCAAATGTACATACCAGTCTTAGCATACCACTTTAACTTGATTTTATACCAACATGTCATGATACATTGTGAGCACCAAATAGGGCAGTTGACATAAACTTCAAAGGATTAGCAGTAGATGGTACATACCAGGTGAATACAAGACATAACAATAGTCCACACAAATTAACTACATATTAAGGCAGGATTTTATGCATACAAATTGAACATAATGCCTAGTAACACTTCCCAACTCAGACATACATCAAAGGGGCATTCTGAAAGCATGCATTCATGTCTTAAACACTAGGTATAGCATGGAGGTAACAGACATAGATTTCAAAAAGTTAATAGCTCATACATCATTCACAAGTGCACAAATCACATTAGCTTAAAATCAAATAGTATGGCATGGTTAGAGATGCATCAGGAATGTCCTCATGCATTGTCATGGTAGGTGGCAGTTCAAGCAATGTAGAAGTGATATCACAAAACAAACTCAAGAGAAAGACTGCAGGGCATGGTAAACATAAGGTCATTTAAAAACAAACTGTCGAAAAAAGGTAACTAAGTGAACATGTGCAATTTCAAACAAAACAAATGATCTGCACATGAAAACAATCTAGACTAAGGTGTGGACATGTGGATAAGCATAAATGATCATTTATCAATAGATATGACATGGTAGTTCCTAACTTTAATAATTATCAATAATGAAAAAGTTTTGAACAGACAGACATACATAACACACATCTTGACAAAGTTTAATTCAAGTTGGCACACATACTATGAATGCATGGTCTGGTAAGTATGCTCACAGCTTGGAAACACATCAAATGACAATTTAAGGTTTGCATACATATCCTAAACACAAAGTCTAGCATGATGGCATGACATCACAAAACAAAACCTCCAGAAATTATTAGTTTCATGCAACAATTTTGACATACACAAAGCAACATGTCATGATATAACAAGCCATGAAATGTTGAGAGGCACGTGATTAAATATGAGGGCAGAAACTTAACACAAGGGAACATGATCAAATCCTCATTCTCAAATGACCATTTTAGTTATGAACACGACATACACATTCTCAGGTTATAAAAATACAAGTGTTTCAAATCAACTGGGATGAGCTATATTCATGGATCTTGCCTCTTATTATTATATCATCAAAAATAGTCAAAGCTTTGTTAGCATTTCTTGCACCCAAGTGTTTGGCAGATTTACACAACAACAAAGTCACGCATACTCATAAAGTCAGTGAGTGATCATTACAAGTGCGTGGTGGTATAATAGCAAGAACAGAAAGTAGTGCCAATATCCACCTTACCTCAGCCAACCATAACCAGGCCTATCTCACCTCAGGATTACAGGTCATGGACAGAAATTAAGTGGAGCCCCAATACACATTGTTTACACATGATAGAGGAAAACATACAAGACACATACTATATGAACATATATGACATAGATATAATGATAAACATGTCTATGAGTATGAATAATGAGCATGGGGAGAGCACTTACCAAGTGGAATATGTCCACTACAACTTCCAATATGCACGAGCTTCTTTCTTGCTGGAGCAAACACAAACTCCCAAAGCCCAGCTTCCTCCTCTTTCTTCATTTGCAAGACTTCAAACTCAGATTGTATTTAGAGTGTGTTTGTGAAAGATGTTGGTGAGAAATGTAAGAACAAGGCCTGCTATTTATAGGGGAAGTATGAGGATTCAAAGCATGGTCATTTTACCAAAAATGCCAACAATGCCCTTTCCATTTCGTGTGAAGTAGCATTTGCAGAGAAAAATCTTTCAAGGATCTCTGAATACCTGAGCAAAGACTGTTAGGAAGTGATTGGTCCATTGCTCAAGGAATAAACAAATGTTTCCTTGCTTTTTAGAAAGTTTCTCTCTCCCTCCCACTTGCATAAACAAGACACAAACTCTTATTTTAATGCAACCAAGCCAAATTTTCGTTGAGAGGCTTGAATTAATGTTAAATGTATCATTAAAACTCAGAAACAATGAAAATTGGTGATTAGGGAAGTGTTTGAGTCAAAACTCAAAAGTTGGTTTCTTGAACTTTAAGGAATGGAACCCCCAACTTTGGATCTTCGAAACTCCCAGCTCACTCAATGGATGGAGGGGTTCTAGTACTTTTTGGAAATCCCCCAATGCCCTCTAAAACTTTCATGTCAAAAGATTTTTGAGTTGAGGCCTGGAACTTTATGAAAAACTGGGTTAAAGTCGTGTGCAAGTTAAAGGAAAACAAGCTGAAATTTCACTGTCTTGGGTCAGTTTGGCTTCTAAGTCTCATAACTCACAAACCATGCATTTTTTGGAAAAACATCATATTTAACACTTTGAAGATCTTGGAAAGAGCTTCCATTTGGGCTTTGATTCACTCAATTTGGATGTGTGGTTTGGAAGTTATGACCATTTCAAGTTTGCACAAGGGGGAAAATTTTACATATGAAAAGTTTCATGAACAAAACCTTACTTCCTTTGCAAGATATCTCTTGGAACTTGATCTCAAATACTTTAAGTCAACAATGAGACATGTTATGATGAATTGGGGTCTTGGAGGTTTCATTTGGATCAAAATCCCAAGGATTAGGGTTTCAGTCAAAACCCTAATTTCAACTGTGAATGCACTGGGGCAAACTCTTATGGTCTTGATTCTTTCTTCACATCTAAAGCTCATAGATGGTCTCTAGGGATGTCCACTACCATGTGTAGTCAATTCTTACGGTTTGAGAGCACCTCTTGGTCAAAATTAAAGGCAATGATCCACTTGTCTTAACAGAAACCCTAGTTTGGAGACAGGGTGAAACTGTGGCTCAAACTAATCATGATGAGAGCCAGATAACCTTGAATTCTTGTTGAGTGAGACCTCTTGGATGTAGGTAAACTCAAATGTTTGATGAACCAAGCAATTCTTAATTTATTATGGTAAAATTCTTCAGTGATTTCTCAGGTTAAAACCCTAATTCCACCTTTTGGTCTGGTGATCCTTTGTTGACTTAACTTGATTCAAAGTCTTGAGATCTTGGTATCAACCAAATGGTAAATCTTTGTGATGATTGAATGAAGCTATAGAATGCCTTAGGAGGCCTTGAATCTCTCTGTGCAAACCCTAATTTCAACATAAGAGAAACAAGCTGCAAGATATGGGTTAGTTAAATAGTGCACATATGATTGATCCTAAATGTCTATGCAAGATGTTATGACATCTAAGAGGTAAAATTTGGGGTACAACAGTTGCCCCTATTTGAATAGCTTTACCAGATGGCACGAGGGATGGAAATCCTCGGGACATCAAGGTGAAAGGTATTCAAATATAGCAAACCAAAAATTTTGCCCTTATATGGAATGAAAATGCTAAGGATGGGCCACAGACATGAATGATGACATGCCATGAACTTCTAATATGATGATATGATGCCGTGATAATGCAAAGATGCAGACAGACCAAACACCAGAGATAAATAGCAAACCAACACCGGTGAGCATTGTTGGGGAAGGATGAAGGTTAATATCCATGAGGAAAGCTCACTAGGGATACAGGCTGACCAATAAAAGAGACTCATCGGGGCACTCCGAGGAAACACTGGGATAGAAAAATAAAGGGGGACACCCTACAGATCCTCACTGGAGATAGGAGCTGGAGAGGTATTCTCCACTGGGGAAATATCCAGGGAGAAGGATGACAGGTTCATATGTGACCGAACGACACTGGGGTAATAAAGACACATTCTTACTGGGCATGAAACCAGAAAGAAGACATGATCTCCACTGGGGATCAGTTTGAAATAAAAGGATGGACTTTCGCTAAAAGATTTTCTGGGATTTTCTTATACTAAAGAGTTCAAACGGGATCTTCAAGAAAAATCAGAAAAGATAGAGATAAACTTTCCCGTGCCAGATGATGAAAAAAATGATCAGACTTTTAGTTAGGAATAAGGTTAATGAGCCATTGATGATGGGACTCGGGTACCAATATGAGTTGGACTCCAATATGAGTTAGAAATGACAACCAGTTTGGGGTTATAGTTTGGATACCAGTATGAGCTGGACTTGGGGTGCCAATATGAATTGGACTTGGGGTGCCAATATGAATTGGACTTTGAATACCAGTATAAGCTGGACTTTTGGATACCAGTATGAGCTGGATTTTGACTACCAGTATGAGCTGGATTTTAGGATACCAGTATGAGCTGGATTTTTGGATACCGGTATGAGCTGGATTTTTGGATACCAGTATGAGTTGGATTTTTGGATACCAGTATGACCTGGATTTTTGGATACCAGTATGAGTTGGATTTCAGGATACTAGTATGAGCTGGATTTTTGGATAGCTGGATATTTGGATACCTGTATGAGCTGGATTTTGGATACCAGTATGAGCTGGATTTTAGGATACCAGTATGAGCTAGACTTTTGGATACCAGTATGAGCTGGATTTTGACTACTAGTATGAGCTGGATTTTAGGATACCAGTATGAGCTGGATTTTAGGATACCAGTATGAGCTGGATTTTTGGATGCCAGTATGAGCTGGATTTTAGGATACCAGTATGAGCTGGATTTTTGGATACCAGTATGAGCTGGATTTCTATGTTCATATCTGACCTGAGTTTTTGGTTCAAATTTGACCAGAGTTTAGGTTCACATTTGACCTGAGTTTAGGTTCATATCCGACCTGAGTTTAGGTTCACATTTACCTGAGTTTTTGGTTCATATTTGACCAGGTTTTAGGTTCACATTTGACCTGAGGTTTAGGTACACATTTGACCTGGGTTTCAAACAACGGGTTCACATTTAACCTGAGGTTTAGGTTCACATTTGACATGGGTTTCATACAACGGGTTCACATTTGACCTGAGGTTTTAGGTTCACAATTGACCTGGGTTTCAAACAACGGGTTCACATTTGACCTGAGGTTTAGGTTCATATTTGACCTAGTTTCAAACAACGGGTTCACATTTGACTCGAAGTTTAGGTTCATATTTGACCTAGAATAAATGATGCCAGCAATTACTGGACTTTAAGTTCCATATGAGGAGATTAAGTATCATATAGGTTAGCACCGGGGTTGCATAACTGAAGATTAGACTTCCTTGGGAATACCAATTATGGTTGCAAAAAGTTGGATAGTACCAGGGATAGACAAGCTTCTCAAGAGATTGTTACTTGTTATTGGGTATAAATTCGAACGAGATGTTGATATTACAACACTGCTGGAGAAAGGATCATGTCTTCAATATGGATATGTAAAAGATTCTTCTTGCGAGACGCAATGCAAAATAAATGCCGTTCAAACTAAGTTCAATAACCTAATCTGCCAGGGACCAAAGTTTGATCTAGGAACAAGCCAGAAAGAAACGGTCAAACAAGACTCCAACCATTGAGGATGAGCTCAAATGGGAATTTATCTTATCCAAATGTGGAAAAGACAACTGAACCAACCATCACCACGAGGATAAAACTCCGTGGGGAATTCAGAAGGATGGGCACTTTACGCCTAGGGCTGACAACTCTATTGGAGAGAAAAGACAAACCCAGTCACTTGGGGATATAACGCCAAGGTGAACAAACATGTCAACACCAGAATGAAGCAAAAATGCTAAGATGCAATGCATATAAGTGTATGTATGTCATGCTTATGCTTATACTGACAAAACAGACAGGAAGCGAAACTGGAGATGAAATAAACATCTTGACAAGGATACCCAGCCAAACTAAACAGGTTGGACCATTACTGGGGATGAACAAGTAGGAGCAGTAACTTTACTTCAAGGTTAAGACTTTCTCTGGTGAGAAGAGAACTCCACTTGGTATAGCATCACGACTTCACTAGGATTGTTATCATGAGCTTGATCTCTTTACTGGAGAGAAAAGATCCATTAGGAAATGTCAAGTTTAGCTAATGTAACAGTTTACTGAGGAGCTAGCAAAAGATGTCACAAAAGCTGAGTAGTTCTGCATAACTCATATGCCCCAGATTACATGGTCTGTCAGGAGAAAATATCAAGAGGATTTTACTGAAGAATTGGCATACAAGGTGTTTCAATATCTTCAAACTCTTGGAGGGATTCATGAAATTCAGCACAATTGCCCCAGATTGATTGCATTTACACAACAAGGTCCTTAATCTTGTCAAATGGGGAACAAACTTGCCCCTTTCAGCTTGGTTCACCTGTGAAGGAGGTGTCGTCGATTTTTAGAGATTTACCGAGTCTCGACCTGACTGTTTCTGATTAACTGGTTTGTAGGTCATCAAAAGGATTTTACAGAAGAATTGGCATACCAGATGCTTCAATATCTTCAAACTTTTGAAGGGAAATGAACCTCAACATAACTGCCCCAACTCAACTGTATTCGCAATACAAAGTCCTTTAGACTGTAGTAGAAACGGTCAGGAAACAACTTGCCCCTGTCAATGGGTCACTGGAATCCTTGCCTTGAAACATACTTGTCATAAGATGGCCTCAAGAAGGCTTGCCCCAATATTCTAAACTTTGGAAGAGTTCTGCCCCTTGATTCAATAGCTCTTGGAATGATTGATTGGAAAATCCTCACACTTGGTTACCCCTGACTGAGCTTCCTTTATCAAGTTAAATTCCCTAGCTGGCTGTATTTGTTGGGATTCCTATGATATTGAATTGTTTTACAAACAAGTATTGTTCATTTAAAATTGGTAATTTCAATGCAAAATTCATGCAAGCTTTTGAAATCAAGTTTAATTGATGAAACACACACAGTGGAATGATTAGATAATCGAAAACAACAGTGGATCTAGCCATTCATAGAATGACAGATGAAATGATTAACACACGTAATTTAGCAAAGATCATTAGGAGTCAGGTTAATTAACCTTGTTGTAGTATGCTTTCAAAACAACCTTACCTCAATTAGGTCTTTTAAAGGTTGTAACGTGGCTTGGTTCACGGTTTATGAAACAAAGGATAAAGGCTCAAAATTTATTTGTACCCACCCTATCTTCGTGATGAACTCCAATCCTACACTCAGTTAACTCAAGCTATACATTCAGGTTCCTCTAGGCTAGGAATTGAATTGATGGTAGTTGATGATGATTCAGACACCGTGGTAGTCATTACTCCCTTTTGATTGTCCTTTATTGCTGAGGTTTTGAGACCTCCTCTTGTCTTTATTGAGGTTTTGAGACCTCTTTTTCTTCGTTGAGGTTATGAGACCTCTTCTTTGCTTGTTGAGGTTATGAGACCTCTTTTTGTCTTCACTGAGGTTTTGAGACCACTTCTTGTCTTTGTTGAGGTTTTGAGACCTCTTTTTCGCCTTTGTTGAGGTTTTGAGACCTCGTCTTTGTCTTCGTTGAGGTTTTGAGACCTCTTTTTCGCCTTTGTTGAGGTTTTGAGACCTCGTCTTTGTCTTCGTTGAGGTTTTGAGACCTCGTCTTTTTTATTGTCACTTGATTTGAGAGAGTTGACTGGTGTCTTGCATGAAGTGCTTGCATTTGAGTGCATAACCGAGTTAAACTGAGAACTACCCTTCCCCAAGGTTGAGATTTAAGGGTTTTTTGTGTAAGGAAAGAAAACTCCTACTTCTAGGCTCGAAGGGTTAACGAGGGATTATCTTCCTTATATCTCCAGTATTTGGGGATTGAAACAATGCCTTACATCCTCGGCAAGGTTTAATCGAAAGCATACCACGACAATTATGGACAATATTTTCATCATCCTCCCCAATCTTTGCTTAACAACAATTTGATAAGTGGAGTGAAACAAGATAAAGATATATTTTTTGTTTTTATGAGCATAAAAGTAGATGAGTGAAACGAATGGACTTAATCAAAAGATGCATAAATATTTCATTAATCTTGCCAATTTGAAAGTACAACAAAGCTTATAAGCAAATACAAAATCAAAGTGCAAAGGAAATACAATTGAAAATACTGAAATGAACAAAATGCAGCCATCCTTGGTGAATTGATTTCAGAAGATTTCAATTTCAGGGCCTAAGCGGGGGAACACCTTCACCACTGATCACTAGTTCCTTGTGATATAGAAGTTTGAGAGGCCTTGTAAGTCTCTTGCCTTTTGCTTCAGAAGTCAAGGTATTGGCATCTGACCCACCTTCTTGAGGTTGTAGTGTCTTTAGCAGGTTTAGCAGTCTCGCTTCGAACTCTTTGCATTCTTCAATGGGATACCCCATTGTCCCAGTATGGAATTTACATTTAGTCTCCGGATGATCTTCTTCAAAGATCAATTCCTTGTCATAAATCAGCCTTTGCACACTATATTCTAAGGCTCGGCAACCATCCAAATCATGCCCTTCAACTCCCTTATGGAATTCACAAGTCAGGTTTGGGTTGTACCAAGGTCCTGGCACAAGGTTGAGAAGTCGAGGAGTTACCAACTTGTTCTGCATCAACAGCGGGAAGAGTTTGCTTAATGGCACCGGAACGGGCTGGTAGTTAACTTTTCCCCTTTTGACAGAGCACCTCTTCTTATCTTGGTTTCGAGGACCTCGGGGAGAAACAACCATTTAGAGGCTGAAACACCCTTTCGGTAGATACCTGATGGCGATTATATTCTGGTGCAAGACTAAGACCAAAGGTTGGCTGGTGTGAAGTTTCCCCAAAGGCAGATCCTTGGCATGGGAGAACCACAGGAGACGAGGAATTGACAACTTCTCTAGGAGTAACAGGGTGAGCGTGCTCCTCTTTTTTCATCAGAGCTTGCAAAGTTTCCAGAACCCCATTCATCTGGAATTTGAGGATTCTGACATTTTCTTTCAAGTCTTCTTGGTTCTTCGGAATTTCATTCATTGTCGCCATTGTCTTGAATAGGTGCTAGGTATCCTTCAGACATATAAGAGGAAGAGAGACTCAAGACTGAGAAATGAGAATGTGATGTGAATGGGCATGAAATGCAAATGTAAGCCAAGTGGTTTCAAGGAATGCAAAGGCAAGTTGCGAAAAAAATTCTTTGGAAAAACTGAAGAAGTTTTTGTTTTTAAGATCCAAGCTATGTTGATCTTTTGGAAAGGAAATGAATGTCTGAATTCCTTGAAACCAACAATGGATGCAATGAGATGTATGCAATGTACAAAACACATAAGCACATATATTCACAAATGTATAACCACACAGACAAAGGGTCTAGGTTAAGGTCAAGAGCATGGAGCCATGATTTACCCTTCCCATTGGTATGTACTATTGGTTTTCATCTGTAAAATAGGGTTCTAAGAAGTTCCCAGAGTCGACAATCCATCTTTCGGATTTTATCGATTTCCCAAATGACTTGGTAGTCAATAAAATTCTCAAGAGAATCTCGTCTGAGTGTAGTATCGCGTAGCAACCAATTCAGGAATAGACTCCCTCATAGTCCTTGTAACACCCCACTTTCCCATTTTAAAAATAAACAAAGTATTAAAGATAAATCAGAGTTTTTACCAAGTGGAATGTCACATTAAGAGCCAACAAAACAAATCTCCTTTATTTTAATAAAATCAAACAGTGGAAAATGTATTCAATTATTCGATTTACGACCATCTGCCAATAACACCAAAACTGCACATAAAATTGTGGTTCACCATAATGTTCATCAAAAATAAAGATACGTAACAAAAAGAATAACAAATAACAAAATGAATGAATCCCAAAAATCCTGTGGTACGTATCAGAGCACTCCTATGGACTCGATCAGAAACACCAATATCCAAGCTATCTAACTACCTGGATTATCTGTACTTCCGAAGAAGCACAGACACAACAACAACAAAGGGGTGAGAAATCACATTCAATATTATCGGTGAATAAATACATGATAACAAGGTAGCATTCACATATATAAGTCAACATCACACCAACACGACCTACTGTCCAATATCATCAACAACATCAAATAATAATGTAATGCAACACGACACCATGCATGCGGTACCGACTCATTGGTTCATTCAATCGAACCCCGGATAGATCACATACACCTCTACTTGGCAATGATCTATCACCCACCATTCTCCATATAGGAGTACGGATGAATCACATACACTCCTCCTGAGCAATGATTCATCCCACCAATCACCATGAATATGCAAGACTCAACTATGCACAACAAAACATGTATACAAGCGTAAATACATGCACACGATCCTCCTGATCACATCATACATATCATCAACACCATCGTCATGTAATTTGCTTCATACACACCAAACACCCAATTAATTAATTAATTAATTAAAATTATTAAAATTAATATTTTCATCACCCATGTCTTATTTCTCAGCGCCTGGCACCTATTCCCAACCTCTCAAACCAAGAGAAAACAACTCCGATGCGAAGACGGGAAAGAAATCACAAAAATATGAAATTCTGCACCACTGCTATCCATACGCGTATTGACCTGAGTCATACGCGTATGACTTGCTCCCTCGCCCTTCCTTACGCGTATGCCCCCATCTGATACGCGTAAGGCCTCCTGCCTCACCCTGCCATACGCGTATTGCCCAACTTCATACGCATATGGGCAGAGACCCATTTTCCTTCAATTTCCAACTCTCAGATCTCCCTACGCGTAAGGCGACTCCATACGCGTATTGCCATACCACCATACGCGTATGGGCAGAGGGCCGTGCCAAAACCCTCTCCCTCAGCCACCCTTACGTGTAACGCTCCCTTTCCTTCACTCCCATACGCGTATGGCCTAGCCCAATACGCGTATGGCCAAATCCATTACGCAAATCACCAGAGACCTCACCATTATGCACTCTACTACGATTTCCACACTTCTTCACTTCCAACCAGTCCTATAATCGTTTCTACATGAATTTTAGGTCCAATTTTCATCTTTTCTCTTGTACCTAGAATTACTACATGTATTACGGGTCTATAATCTCAAATCGTTCTCCCAATTTGGATCCAAAAACAACAGATCTGTAACAGATGTTCATACAACAGCAACAACAGCAAAAATTCACATTATCACCAATCCATACATGCACGATTTCATCATCATAGCAGGCATATACAACAGATCAACAACACAACAGTTTGCATACAAATTCCTACGGGGTTAAGGACTCTCCACTACCCTATCATGAATAAATCACCAATATTAAACCCGTTTCTCCCCCTTACCTCGAATCTTTACAGAAAATCTGGACAACTGGGGAAGAAGATCAAGCCCTAGCACACCTTTTTCTTTCTCTCCTCTTGGTTCTCTATTCCTCGTTTCACGTGCCAAAACCTTTCTATTTTCCCTAAACCTCTTCTAATTCTCTTAATCCTATTTTAATTAAATTAATTAATAATAATAGCAATAATAACAATAATAATAATAAAATAATAATATTACTATTATTAATTAAATTATTATTATTATTAACTATACCACTATTAGTATTAATCTAAAGGCTTTATTTCACCAACTCACCTTCCTAACTAAGGGCAACCCTTAAACGCACTCAAAACACTCCCCCCAACAAGGTCACACAAATAAAATAACACAAGACGTCTAAATAATTAAAATGGGGTGTTACAACTCTCCCCTACTTAAATTATTTTCGTCCTCGAAAATTACCTGATGGAAACAAATCTGGATACGACTCTCGCATCCTGCTTTCCATTTCCCAGGTCACACTGCCTCCTGCAGCATCTCCCCAAGCTACTCTCACCAGAGGTATCTCCTTTCCTCTGAGTTGTTTCATCTTACGATCTTCGATCCTCAACGGCATCGTCTCTACGGTAAGATTCTCCCTGATCTAAACTTTGTCTCTCTGAATCACATGAGACGGATCTGAAACATACTTCCGAAGTTGCGAAACATGAAACACGTCATGCAAGTTCGAAAGTTCAGGCGGCAACGCCACCCTATAAGCCACTGTACCAACCCTCTGGATCCAATAAACTTAGGATCCAACTTCTTGGATTTCAAAGCACGACCCACACCGGTCACTGGGTTAACTCTTAGGAACACGTGATCACCTTCACTGAATTCCAAATCTTTCCTCCTGTTATCAAGATAACTCTTCTATCTATTCTGAGACGCTTTCATCTTCTCACGTATCATCTGAATTGTCTCAGTAGTCAGTTGCACAATTTCAGGTCCAAGCACCACATTCTCACCTATTTCATACCAACATAGAGGTGTCCTACACCTCCTACCACACAAAGCTTCGAAAGGCGCCATTCTGATGCTAGAATGGTGACTGTTATTATACGTGAACTCAATCAATGGCAAATGAGTATCCCACGCACCACCTTTTTCTAATACACAGGCTCTCAACAAATCCTCCAACGACTGAATGGTCCTCTCTGACTGACCATCGGTCTGTGGATGATAAGCCGAGCTCAACTTCAACTTAGAACCCAAGGCTTCCTGCAGACTCCTCCAAAATTCTGAAGTAAACCTCGGATCTCTATCTGACACTATGCTCGACGGAACACTATGTAACTTCACAATTATCCTGATATAAATTTCCGCCAGCTTCGACAACGGAAAACTGATGTTAATTGGTATAAAATGTGCGGACTTCGTAAGTCGATCCACCACTACCCAAATAGCATCAAAGCCTCTTGCCGTATTTGCCAAACCAGTCACAAAATCCATAGCAATACTGTCCCATTTCCATTCGGGAATCTCTAACGGTTGCATCAATCCCGAAGGCTTCTGGTGCTCTACTTTTGACTTCTGACATGTCAAATAAGCGTAGACAAACTGAGCTATGTCCCTCTTCATACCGGACCACCAAACCAACTTCTTCAAATCATGGTACATCTTTGTAGCTCCCGGATGAATACTCAAGCTACTCCGATGACTCTCTTCCAAGATTGCCTTTTTCAATTCCTCATTATCCGGCACACAAATCCTGCCCCAGAATCTCAACACACCAACATTATCCACTTTAAAGTCACTATCAGGATCATCCCCTCCTGCTGGCATCAAGTCCACTAATTTCACATCCAGTTTCTGATTTTCCTTAATTACATCCAAAAAGTCATTATTCACCTTCAGCATACCCAATCTGATACTTTCCGGTGTAGTTTAACAAACCATACTCAAATCTCTGAACTGTTCAATCAATTCCATTTCCTTCACCATTAACGCAGACATATGGATTGTCTTCCGACTCAGAGCATCTGCCACAACATTAGCTTTTCTCGGATGGTAACTCAAATTGAAATCGTAATCCTTTAAGAACTCTAACCACCTTCTTTGCCTCATATTCAATTCTTTCTGGTCGAACAAATATTTCAAACTTTTGTGATCACTAAATACTTCAAATCTTGATCCATACAAATAATGTCTCCAGATTTTTAACACGAATACCACTACAGCTAATTCCAGATCATGAGTAGGATAGTTTCTCTTATGCACCCTCAACTGTCTTGAAGCATAAGCCACTACCTTGCCACCTTGCATCAACACACCGCCTAATCCCATCTTAGACGCATCGCAATACACTACAAAAGAATCATTTGGACTTGGTAAAATTAACACTGGTGTTGTAGTCAACTTCTTCTTCAGTTCCTCAAAACTTTCCTCACAGGCAGCATCCCAAACAAAAGCTTGATTCTTCCTGGTCAGCTGAGTCAATGGCAACGCCAATTTAGAAAACCCTTCAATGAATCTTCTATAGTAACCTGCCAAACCCAAAAAGCTTCTAATCTCCGTTGCGGTCTTCGGAGCTTCCCACTGAAGTACTGCACTTACTTTAGAGGGATCCACCGCTATACCATCACCAGAAATCACGTGACCCAAGAAACTCACGGTCCTCAACCAAAATTCACACTTCGAGAACTTTGCAAACAGTTTATTATCCTTCAACACCTGTAATGCAATTCTCAAGTGACCCGCATGCTCTTCGCCAGACTTAGAGTAAATCAGTATATCATCAATAAATACCACAATAAACTGATCTAGATAAGAATGAAAAATACGATTCATATATTCCATAAATACACCCGGCGCGTTAGACACTCCGAAAGGCATCACTGCATATTCGTAATGTCTGTAGCGAGTTCTGAAAGCCGTCTTCTGAATATCACCTTCCTTTACTCTAATCTGAAGGTAACCCGACCTCAGATCAATTTTGCTGAAAACACGAGCTCCTACCAGCTGATCCATTAAGTCATCAATCCTCAGAAGTGGATACTTATTCTTAATGGTTACTTTATTCAACTGACGATAATCAATGCACAGACGCATACTACCATCCTTCTTTTTCACCAACAACACTGGAGCTCCCCACGGCGACACACTTGGTCTGATAAACTTCTTATCGAGCAATTCCCCGACCTGAGATTTCAACTCTGCCAGTTCTGATGCAGACATCATGTACGGTGCCATAGAGATAGGTCTGGTACCCGGTACAAGATCAATAGCGAATTCAACTTCCCTTGTCGGAGGCAATTCTGTGATGTCATCTGGAAACACTTCAGGAAATTCATTCACTACTGGTAATTCATTAACTGAAGTCTTGCTTTCAATAGAGAACGAGGCAAACACCGCAAACAGATTCGCTTCGTCCTCCAACAACGCCCTCAACTCCTTGATAGATAGCGAATCTGCTAATGCTTCCTCTTCAGGAGTAAGAAACAGTAACGTCTTCCTGAAGCAATCAATATACACCCGGTTGAACTCCAACCAGTTCATCCCCAAAATAACATCAAGATTACCGAGTGTCAAACAAATCAAGTCCACTCTGAAATCTCTACCAAACATGGTCAGCGAACACTTCAAACACACCAAAGAAGTAATCACGGAACCAATAGATGGAGTTTCAATCGTCATCCTCTGCTCTAGAGTAGACGGCACAATCCCTAATCTCTTCACACAGTCAACAGAAATAAACGAGTACGTTGCACCCGTGTCAATGATAGCAATCAAAGGAACATCATTAATAAAGCAAGTACCTTTGACGGAACGCTCCTCTTCAGTGGATTGGGCTCCCACCAAGGCAAACACTTTCCCACCAGTTTGAGACGCCTGAGACTTCTTCGGCTTCTCACAGTGGGTGCTGATGTGACCCTTCTCTCCATAATTATAACAAGCAGGCATCGTGGCTCTGCAATCAGCTATAACATGACCTGCTTTGCCACACTTGAAACACTCCTTCACCTCATTCTGACAGTTGTTAGCACGGTGACCCGCGCTGTAACACCCCTTTTCCCATCGCGAATAAATAATACATTATAAAATCAGAGTAACTAAAAATTTATTTTTCCGACAGAAACAGGGATGCCACATTTAAAGTAATAAAATACAATCCTTGCTCAATCATTTGATACATAACACATAATAGAAAAATCATTAACGGGAAACTTTTTCCATAAAAAGGGAAAGGTCAATTATGGAATAAAGCGAAAGATCCATAGCTAACTTGTTTTACAAAATAAATTATTTTATAACAACAAAATATACATACCAAAGTAATACAAAATATACTCAACAATTATATACATATATATCATAATCGTTCCCCGACTCCCGTGCTACGTATCAGAGCAGACACCAAGACCGACAAAAGAACGGAGGGCTAATCTTCACAAAAAGACCTCCAGCAACTCTAATCTGCAATGCCTCATAGAGCATTATAAAATAGCAGAAGGGTGAGAAATAACAACTAAAATCAAGATTGCATAATAATATGCAAATACGTAACAATTCACATGCATAGCTATTCTCACCACAAACACCACATACTAATACATATAACATACCTCATATACGTAACATATATCTATTAATCCAACGATATAGCATATATCAAGTATCCAATATACTCACATATTTCCCCATAAGGCATACCAAGTCATAACATTTAGAAACACATCACACATCACATAGCATATGTCTACGCCTATTACATATTATCCACAACCAATGCATTTATCACATATGCACATCAAATTACCAATGCTATCACAATCTCAACACATAACAAATCGATGCACAATTCCCACACATAACCAATCAAATCATGATTTTCCACACATAATGCATCCATTCACAATTCTCACACATAATCAATCCATGATTTATGCAAATGCACAGAGACCGACACAACGACTCTATGCAAATGCCATGCAGTACCGACTTCCAACATTTCTCATCACTACTTCACTCAGGAACTCTGCTGGAACCATCGCTCGTTACATGACTGTAACTCTCCGTCGGGCATACGATGTTCCCCGTCGCTTTCGGTCCTCTTTGTATAAGGCTCACAACGTTTATGGATCGCTTTCGGTCCTCTTATCTTTAAGGCGATTCATACCTCTTATTTTTAAGGCTCATGATCCGATCGCTCACACCCCACATGGGCACACAATCGTCTATAATCATCGCTTTTGGTCCTCTTATTTTTAAGGCGATTCATACCTCTTATTTTTAAGGCGAACGATGTTATAGCAGATTCCCTCTGGAATCAATCTGTCACTCAGGACGTCTCAAGAATGCATATCATGATGCTTGGCATACAATGACTCATGACAATCAAATGCATCTTCACACATATATGCAACCATAATCATGCATATATTTCAACTCATCAATTCCATACATTCACAATTCAACAATATGAATTATCTCATCATCAATATTCATGCATAGAAAACAATTCAAACAATGCATATACTTGCCATAAGGCTACCAAATAACACACATTGAATTGCATATAAACAATGCATATCATCACAAACCACAAACCACAACAATCATACAATCACAATTACTTCCACAAGGGATTCACACCACAAAGGCTACCCACAGCACATAATAACAACATACATTGATATTCAATCAAACAATGTATTTTACCACACAACAACATTATTAATCACGCATCGAAGTCTATTCCAAAACAATGCACATATTTGACCTAAGTCCACAACCCATCATCACAACATTTCATCATGTATATTCACATCATATAACATCACACAAGCTACACGTTACATAACAAAAGCATATAGCATGATAACACATCCATCGCACACAATTAACGCGATAAAAACCCGACAACCCGACTATTTTTCAAAAACACGAATTAATTAAATCATCTTTTACCCTCCAAACCATTTTTAATAGAAAGAATATTTTATAAGCTTTCCAACGCTTCGAACGGGGGTCCAAACGGACTTACGGTTCAAAAGTTACGATCGAAACAATTTTGAAAGAAAAACCTACAGTAGGGGTGACACGGCCACCCGTGTTGTGTGACACGGCCAGTGTCACCCAAAATTCCAAATTTCATTTTTTTCGCGTTTCCTCCCTCCAGGGGCAGTAGGCTGACACGGCCCCCCGTGTTGTGTGACACGGGCCGTGTCAGGGCCCAGAAAATTGCATTTTTATCGTCGGAAGCCTTCCGGACCTCCGTTTTCGATTCCGTAAAAAGCCCCGGTCTCAGAATTCGAAATACTACAATATTTTCACCATTAAAAAGCCATCCAACACATTTTCCATTTTTGAAATATTTTGAAACATAGTTTTATCAATTTAACCCAATTCCAAACTCGATCAAAACCACTCGAAAACACACAAACAACCATTCCCGATTAAATATCAACCTATACCAAGGTTCCCCAGACATATCCAAACACTTTTACTCGATCACAACATCAATTTGCACAAAAACATCGATATATATCAAAAACGCAAAAGTTACAAATTCAACTCAATTCAATCAAACGATCACGCTAAATCACGACCCAACATCACTCGACTCTACTATACAGGTTATTCCGACTTTCGTCTGTGAAAACATCGATTTCTATTCATTTCTACCATTTCTACCTAAAATGAAAACTATAAGAAAATAACAAAAACAATCCAAGAAAACATACACATATACATTCACAAGCAAGATATAATCGAAACTTTTCACCCTTACCTGATTATTCGCGCTTGAAACGGAGAACCTTCGATTTTCCCCTCTTTTCCTCTTCTCCCTTTCTTTCCTCTCTTTTCTCTTCTCTTCTCTTTTCTTTCTTTTTCTTTTCCTTCCTATCTTTTCTCTCTTTTCTTTCTTTTTATAAAAATATCTACCCCCAAAAAGACCAAAATACCCCTCAGCTCAAATATCTCTCAAACGCTCTCAAAATGCGATAAAACATAAACATACCGATAAAATATATTTCGGGAAAAAAAATTTGAAAAGAAATTATAATTTATTGCAAATATTTTACCTATCAGGGAAATTAACCAATCAACTCAATTAGCAGGTAAAATACAATAAATTCACACATTTCACAAAATTCACATAAATGAAATAAATAAATGCAATTAAACAAATTGGGGCGTTACAACTCTCCCCCACTTAGACATTTTCGTCCTCGAAAATATAACCGATACTCACAACAACGGATACGACTCTCGCATCCGACCAACAAACCAACAGGCCTAAAAAAAAGCACACCACGAATAACACAACTGACAACCCACCTTGCTAACAGCGACTACAACAACGACACGACAATGACGACAACTACAACGACAAGATGCATAGCCCATACAATGCACTTGACGACCAACTCACAACTCAAGGAAAATCATGATACCAACACACAGTTTCACTCTTGAACCGAAACACAACAAGATCGTTACCCTCACCCTATGTAACACTCCCCTAACTCCCCACACAGGAATTAGATACTCGCACTCGAACCAACACGATAGGAACGAGGCAAAACACAAACAAGAACACAAGTTCCACGACACCACATCATCTCAACAACATCAACAAAACCAGAATACCAACATCCTTGTCACACAACCTTATTACAACAATGCTACGATTCACCAATCGAACATATAACCAAAACATCCATCTACATAGTAGCCCATGGATAATATCTAAACCTTCCACCTATCACTTCCATTCCGGAACGTCCAATGGTCTCACCATTCCTACATGTTTCCAGTGTTCAACCTATAAACTCTTATAAGTCACACACGCATATACGAATTGTGCCATATCACACTTTCGTTGCATGCCCTGATTACTCGTAACCCTCAAAACTATCAATCCCACGTCCAAAGTCTAACTCTTTCTCATATTCACCAAAAAGCATTGTCCACTTTTAATATACCCAACCTCACACTCCACTGAGTTATCTCACACCAGACACAAGTCTCTGAACTGCTCGAATGATTTTAATTCTCTATCCATCAAAACAACCATGTGAAGACTATCGACTTAACTCTTCAGGCACAACCTCCGCTTTTCCCGAAGCATAATCCACGCCAAATTCAAAACTCATCACGAATTCTAACCATCCTCATTGTCTCATACTATATTCCTTCCGACCAAACAGGTACTCAATATTCTTGAGATTACTAAACACTTCGAACCTAGAACCATAGAGATAATACCTCCAAATTTTCCAACACAATACAACCACAACCAATTCCAACTCTTGAATAGTAGAGATCATTTTCTAAATCCTCAATTGTCGTAAAGCATAAGCCACGACTTTACCCTCTTGCATTAACCCACTGGCTAACCTCATCAAAGACACATCACAATACCCCACAACCGGTTTATTAGGATCACACAGAATCAAAACTGAAACCGTAGACAACTTCTACTTTAACCCTTTCAAACTTTCCTCACAATGAACATCCAAAGCAAACGACTTACCCTTTGCTAGTCAACCGAAGTAACGAAAATGCTAACTTGGAAAAACCTTCCATAACCTCCGGTAATAACCAACCAAAGTCCAAAAAGTTTCTATTCTCCGTAATCAACTTCGGAGCCTCCCATATAGAACTACATCTACTTCCGATGGATCCATAACCATACTCTCATCTGAAATAACATTTCCAAGAAACTAACCCTTTTCAACCAAAATTCTCACTCGAATAACTTCGCATAACACTTCGTCTCTTTTCAACACTTGTAATTCAAATCTCAAACACTTTACTCGTTCTTCCTCTGAGTTTATAACAGATCCGAATATCCTCAATTAAAACCACTACTAACTTATCCAATTAAATATGGAAGATACAATTCATCTACTCCATAAACATTAGAGACGCATTACTAACACCAATTACCATCACTGTACGTTGCAATTCACAACCAAAATCCAAAAGATATAAATTCTTAAAGCTTTTGTAAAACTTTTCACTGGGTAACTGGTTACTCACACAAAATTCACTATCCTTATCAAACGTTCCAAACAATTGTAATTTCAATCAAACTCAACCAAACCATTCCAGTCATCTATTCTTGAAAGTGGACACTTATTCTCAATCGTACCTTATCCAACTGTCAGTAATCCATACACAATTTCTTCTCTTGACAATCCAAATTCTCATAAATCCCAACATGTAGTAACCACCAACCAAAAGAACTCTCAAATATTACATCCACATCTAAGGGTTTTCTCAAGATTTCCATAGTCTCAATACCCTCAAGGAATTTCAAATCGTGTGCGATTCGTCACAATTCAAAACTCAAGCTATCCAGAATACAACCGCAAGTTTCCATACTACTCATTGATTAACACGCAACCTCCTGCTATCATCCTTTTCCTTACCAACCATGATGGACCTTTTCAAGTCGACACACTAATGTTCCATCCAAAAACACATCTGAAAACCAGTCACAACTGACAGCCCATCACTGTGACTTTCCTGCCAATTTCCAGAACACTACCATCACGGACAAAACACACCTCTTAGTCCCATCTACCAAGAGTTTCCTACTTACTTAGTAGATATAACCCTCAACTATTCACTGTTGTCCAATTAAGTTCAATCTCTATTCTCTGAGAAGCAGCCCTAAATAAAACCCAATCATTCTCCCTCAATGATTTCCCAACTGAACCAACATACCAAAACCTCTAACCCGCCTCATCTTCTGATATAAGAATCTTCTTAAACTCATCAAAACAATCCTTAATCATTTCTTACTTCCAAACAATTCATTGCACACACTATCAAAGCCGGAAAGACACGTCTATTCCATCCAACATAATTCTGTCTACTATCAACAAGAGATTAAGGGTGATCAATTCCTCAATTTGTCAATAGACAGTCGACAATCATGATGGGGCATAAACCGTCTTTACCAAACTATAATAGTATTCCTTACATCCTGTGCTCAAAACTACCTAAGGCATAAATCCTTAGTTGACATAAATCTTACCTCCGCATTCCTTCTGGAATCGGGAACAACACTGTCCAAACAACACTTACAATCTTACAATTCACAACACACGGAGCCAATGCTCCACACCTAAAGCAACTTGGAGAAGTACCAGCTTCTCCCCCACTTATCTCATTCTACATCTTGCAGACAAAGGATTAGAACACCAGAAGGTACTGACAGTGTTTCACACACATATCACATACTAAGGAACAAACAACAACGACAGTATTCCACTGTCACACCAACTGACTCAACAACTTGGCCGGGCGGACCGACCTGCTCCGATACCACTAATGTAACACCCTTTTTCCCATCGCGAATAAATAATACATTATAAAATCAGAGTAACTAAAAATTTATTTTTCCGACAGAAACAGGGATGCCACATTTAAAGTAATAAAATACAATCCCTGCTCAATCATTTGATACATAACACATAATAGAAAAATCATTAACGGGAAACTTTTTCCATAAAAAGGGAAAGGTCAATTATGGAATAAAGTGGAAAGATCCATAACTTACTTGTTTTACAAAATAAATTGTTTTATAACAACAAAATATACATACCAAAGTAATACAAAATATACTCAACAATTATATACATATATATCATAATCGTTCCCCGACTCCCGTGCTACGTATCAGAGCAGACACCAAGACCGACAAAAGAACGGATGGCTAATCTTCACAAAAAGACCTACAGCAACTCTAATCTGCAATGCCTCATAGAGCATTATAAAACAGCAGAAGGGTGAGAAATAACAACTAAAATCAAGATTGCATAATAATATGCAAATACGTAACAATTCACATACATAGCTATTCTCACCACAAACACCACATACTAATACATATAACATACCTCATATACGTAACATATATCTATTAATCCAACAATATAGCATATATCAAGTATCCAATATACTCACATATTTTCCCATAAGGCATACCAAGTCATAACATTTAGAAACACATCACACATCACATAGCATATGTCTACGCCTATTACATATTATCCACAACCAACGCATTTATCACATATGCACATCAAATTACCAATGTTATCACAATCTCAACACATAACAAATCAATGCACAATTCCCACACATAACCAATCAAATCATGATTTTCCACACATAATGCATCCATTCACAATTCTCACACATAATCAATCCATGATTTATGCAAATGCACAGAGACCGACACAACGACTCTATGCAAATTCCATGCAGTACCGACTTCCAACATTTCTCATCACTAGTTCACTCAGGAACCCTGCTGGAACCATCGCTCATTACATCACTGTAACTCTCCATCAGGCATACGATGTTCCCCGTCGCTTACGGTCCTCTTTGTATAAGGCTCATGACGTTTATGGATCGCTTTCGCTCCTCTTATTTTTAAGGCGATTCATACCTCTTATTTTTAAGGCTCACGATCCGATCGCTCACACCCCACATGGGCACACGATTGTCTATAATCATCGTTTTCGGTCCTATTATTTTTAAGGTGATTCATACCTCTTATTTTTAAGGCACACGATGTTATAGCAGATTCCCTCTGGAATCAATCCGTCACTCAGGACGTCTCAAGAATGTATATCATGATGCTTGGCATACAATGACTCATGACAATCAAATGCATCTTCACACATATATGCAACCATAATCATGCATATATTTCAACTCATCAATTCCATACATTCACAATTCAACAATATGAATTATCTCATCATCAATATTCATGCATTGAAAACAATTCAAACAATGCATATACTTGCCATAAGGCCACCAAATAACACACATTGAATTGCATATAAACAATGCATATCATCACAAACCACAAACCACAACAATAATACAATCACAATTACTTCCACAAGGGATTCACACCACAAAGGCTACCCACATCACATCATAACAACATACATTGATATTCAATCAAACAATGTATTTTACCACACAACAACATCATTAATCACGCATCGAAGTCTAATCCAAAACAATGCACATATTTGCCCTAAGGCCACAACTCATCATCACAACATTTCATCATGTATATTCAAATCATATAACATCACACAAGCTACACGTTACATAACAAAAGCATATAGCATGATAACACATCCATCGCACACAATTAACGCAATAAAAACCCGACAACCCGACTATTTTTCAAAAACACGAATTAATTAAATCATCTTTTACCCTCCAAACCATTTTTAATAGAAAATATATTTTATAAGCTTTCCAACGCTTCGAACGGGGGTCCAAACGGACTTACGGTTCAAAAGTTACGATCGAAACAATTTTGAAAGAAAAACCTACAGCAGGGCTGACACGGCCACCCGTGTTGTGTGACACGGCCAGTGTCACCCAAAATTCCAAATTTCATTTTTTTCACGTTTCCTCCCTCCAGGGGCAGTAGGCTGACACGGCCCCCCGTGTTGTGTGACACGGGCCGTGTCAGGGCCCAGAAAATTGCATTTTTATCGTCGAAAACCTTCCGGACCTCCGATTTCGATTCCGTAAAAAGCTCCGGTCTCAGAATTCGAAATACTACAATATTTTCACCATTAAAAAGCCATCCAACACTTTTTCCATTTTTGAAATATTTTGAAACATAGTTTTATCAATTTAACCCAATTCCAAACTCGATCAAAACCACTCGAAAACACACAAACAACCATTCCCGATTAAATATCAACCTATACCAAGGTTCCCAGACATATCCAAACACTTTTACTCGATCACAACATCAAATTGCACAAAAACATCGATATATATCAAAAACGCAAAAGTTACAAATTCAACTCAATTCAATCAAACGATCACGCTAAATCACGACCTAACATCACTCGACTCTACTATGCGGGTTATTCCGACTTTCGTCCGTGAAAACATCGATTTCTATTCATTTCTACCATTTCGACCTAAAATGAAAACTATAAGAAAATAACCAAAACAATCCAAGAAAACATACACATATACATACACAAGCAAGATATAATCGAAACTTCTCACCCTTACCCGATTATTCGCGCTTGAAACGGAGAATCTTCGATTTTCCCCTCTTTTCCTCTTCTCCCTTTCTTTCCTCTCTTTTCTCTTCTCTTCTCTTTTCTTTCTTTTTCTTTTCCTTCCTATCTTTTCTCTCTTTTCTTTCTTTTTATAAAAATATCTACCCCCAAAAAGACCAAAATACCCCTCAGCTCAAATATCTCCCAAACGCTCTCAAAATGCGATAAAACATAAACATACCGATGAAATATATTTCGAGAAATAAAATTTGAAAAGAAATTATAATTTACTGCAAATATTTTACCTATCGGGGAAATTAACCAATCAACTCAATTAGCAGGTAAAATACAATAAATTCACACATTTCACAAAATTCACATAAATGAAATAAATAAATGCAATTAAACAAATTGGGGCGTTACACGTGCCACCACATCTGAAGCACTTGAGAGTAACAGCACCTGCTCCCTTCTCCTTTGGTTTCTTTCCCACATCAGTTTTCTGTTTCCCCTTATCAGCTGGAGCACTGTAAGGAGTACCTCCAAATCTCTGCTTACCCTTCTTCTCATTCACAGCTTTGTAATGAGCAATTCTGGCTCTCTTGTCATTATCATAAATTATGCTTCTGCTTACCAGCTCTAGATAGTTTCTTATCTTCTGACAAGCAATACCCAATTTGATCTCGGGACGCAACCCGTTCTCAAACTTCAAACACTTCGAAGTCATAGCTTCTTCAGTATTGTAATGAGCACAATACTGAACCAACTCCTCAAACTTAGCGGCATACTCAGCAACAGTCTTATCACCTTGCTTCAGCTCCAGAAATTCAACCTCCTTTGCACTACGAATGTCTTCTGGAAAATACTTTTCCAGAAACTTAGCTTGAAACACAGCCCAAGTAATCTCAGTACCTGCAGCTTCCAATCTCTGACGACTATTGTCCCACCAAGCCTCAGCCTCTCCTTCCAGCATATGCATACCAAACCGTACCTTCTGAGCATCACTGCATCCCATGGTCCTGAAGATCTTCTCCACAGCCTTCATCCATTTCTGTGCAGCTTCTGGATCTAAGATACCTCCCTCATAAGTAGGCGGCTTGTTGCTCTGGAATTGTGCTAAGTCACGAAACTGAGCACCTCCAGCCTGATTGGCATTCTCTACAGCCTGTACCATGGCTTGCATAGCAGCAGCAAGAGCAGCATCATTCCTTCCTGCCATATTATTCAACAATCAACATAAGGTCAGAACACCAAATCAACGCCTATTCTAAGGACAGACTCAACTATAACACCTGGCCGGACGGACCGACCTGCTCTGATACCAATTGTAACACCCCACTTTCCCATTTTAAAAATAAACAAAGTATTAAAGATAAATCAGAGTTTTCACCAAGTGGAATGTCACATTAAGAGCCAACAAAACAAATCTCCTTTATTTTAATAAAATCAAACAGTGGAAAATTTATTCAATTATTCGATTTACGGCCATCTGCCAATAACACTAAAACTCCACATAAAATCGTGGTTCACCATAATGTTCATAAAAAATAAAGATACGTAACAAAAAGAATAACAAATAACAAAATGAATGAATCCCCAAAATCCCGTGTTACGTATCAGAGCACTCCTATGGACTCGATCAGCAACACCAATATCCAAGCTATCTAAGTACCTGGATTATCTGTACTTCCGAAGAAGCACAGACACAACAACAACAAAGGGGTGAGAAATCACATTCAATATTATCGGTGAATAAATACATGATAACAAGGTAGCATTCACATATATAAGTCAACATCACACCAACACGACCTACTGTCCAATATCATCAACAACATCAAATAATAATGTAATGCAACACGACACCATGCATGCGGTACCGACTCATTGGTTCATTCAATCGAACCCTGGATAGATCACATACACCTCGACTTGGCAATGATCTATCCCCTACCATTCTCCATATAGGAGTATGGATGAATCACATACACTCCTCCTGAGCAATGGTTCATCCCACCAATCACCATGAATATGCAAGACTCAACTATGCACAACAAAACATGTATACAAGCGTAAATACATGCACATGATCCTCCTGATCACATCATACATATCATCAACACAATCGTCATGTAATTTGCTTCATACACACCAAACACCCAATTAGTTAATTAATTAATTAAAATTATTAAAATTAATATTTTCATCACCCATGTCTTATTTCTCAGCGCCTGGCACCTATTCCCAACCTCTCAAACCAAGAGAAAACAACTCCGATGCGAAGACGGGAAAGAAATCGCAAAAATATGAAATTCCGCACCACTGTTGTCCATACGCGTATTGACCTGAGTCATACGCGTATGACTTGCTCCCTCGCCCTTCCTTACGCGTATGCCCCCATCTGATACATGTAAGGCCTCCTGCCTCGCCCTGCCATACGCGTATTGCCCAACTTCATACACGTATGGGCAGAGACCCATTTTCCTTCAATTTCCAACTCTCAGATCTCCCTACACGTAAGGCGACTCCATACGCGTATTGCCATACCACCATACGCGTATGGGCAGAGGGCCATTCCAAAACCCTCTCCCTCAGCCACCCTTATGCGTAACGCTCCCTTTCCTTCACTCCCATACGCGTATGGCCTAGCCCATTACGCGTATGGCCAGATCCATTACGCAAATCACCAGAGACCTCACCATTCTGCACTCTTCTACGATTTCCACACTTCTTCCCTTCCAACCAGTCCTATAATAGTTTCTACATGAATTTTAGGTCCAATTTTCATCTTTTCTCTTGTACCTAGAATTACTACATGTAGTACAGGTCTATAATCTCAAATCGTTCTCCCAATTTAGATCCAAAAACAACAGATCTGTAACAGATGTTCATACAACAGCAACAACAGCAAAAATTCACATTATCACCAATCCATACATGCACGATTTCATCATCATAGCAGGCATATACAACAGATCAACGACACAACAGTTTGCATACAAATTCCTACGGGGTTAAGGACTCCCCACTACCCTATCATGAATAAATCACCAATATTAAACCCGTTTCTCCCCGTTACCTCGAATCTTTACAGAAAATCTGGACAATTGGGGAAGAAGATCAAGCCCTAGCACACCTTTTTCTTTCTCTCCTCTTGGTTCTCTATTCCTCGTTTCACGTGCCAAAACCTTTCTATTTTCCCTAAACCTCTTCTAATTCTCTTAATCCTATTTTAATTAAATTAATTAATAATAATAGCAATAATAACAATAATAATAATAAAATAATAATATTACTATTATTAATTAAATTATTATTATTATTAACTATACCACTATTAGTATTAATCTAAAGGCTTTATTTCACCAACTCACCTTCCTAACTAAGGGCAACCCTTAAACGCACTCAAAACACTCCCCCAACAAGGTCACACAAATAAAATAACACAAGACGTCTAAATAATTAAAATGGGATGTTACAGTCCTCGTACTACATCCTAAAAAGGCTTAAGTGGGGTTTGGAAATAACTACGATTCTCAGTATCGATGACACCTACATCGAGAGTAGCACGTTTTCACGAATGGACTCGTTCAACATGACTAAACTCTCAAGAGGGCCTAAACTGAGTTATGGTGTCTCAAGTCAACTTTTTCAGGAATCGACTCCCTCAAAGCCTCCTTGAATATACCATCGTCCTATAAATAAGTGCGCTCAAGTCCGGGTTAGGACTTATCTCACCACTCAAGAACACCCTGCCAAACAGAAGAAACTAAGCAAATATACAAGTATGTACAGATATATACAAATATATAAATAACACAAATAAAAAAGGTGGGTTTAACCCTCAAGTATTTCCCCAGTGAAGTCGCCATTTCTATTGCGGTGAGAATCGGATAACAAGCTATTAATTAATTTGCATCACAAAACTTTGAATTCACCATCGACTTTGATTTATCCAAAGGAAAGGTTCAAGATCGAGAAAACCTAAAGGGGGGAGATCTAAGGTTCGGGGGTTGGTTATACAAATGGAAGGTATTAGCACCCTTAATATCTGTAGTACTCTACAGGAACCTCTTGTTTATTTTGTGTTATATTATGTTTGCTCGCTAAGAATCTGCTAAAGGGTAAAGGTAAAGACCTAGGGGTATGTACACTAAGTTTGCTCGCCAAGACGTCGCATCTTGTGCCTACGTATCTGACTAAAGAATCAGAGCAACCATAGTTCACCTAACTAAGGGTGAAAGAGGAACCATTGACTTTGGCCAAAGTTCCAAGGGAGAATGAGTATGAGCTCATTTAGAGTTTAAGAAACTCTCTAAAGTCTAAGTTGTAATGGGGGAAGTGAATACTCAAAGTGATGAGCCTCACATAGAGTTCAAGAACTTTAACTTGTTGTAAGTTGTAAGATTGAATGGTTATGAGACCATGGAAAGTACCCTATGACTATGAGGTCAAAGAGAAGGTGGCCATGACTATGAGGTCAAGGCTGGCAAGTGGCTATGACTATGAGGTCGAAGTTGGTAGGTGGCTATGACTATGAGGTCAAAGTTGGTAATCTTGTGACTATGAGGTCAAGGAGAATGTAAATACCTATGACTATAAGGTCAAGGGTTGATTATGAGCTATCTATGACTTAAAAGTCAATAGAAAAACTTTTCTTTGGAAAGAGAGGAGGAGAATAACAATTTTATGAAACCAAGAAGTTTATATGGATATTTACATGAAGATGTGATATTAAATGTCAAAGCATCCAAATGAAACAAAAGGTATAACATTATGCAAGGTTAGAGCCAAACATTTTAGACATTATCTAACCAAGATGAATAAAGATAACATGGCAAGAGAAATAAAGAAGCCAAATATGTTTATGTTAGAAACCCTAAAAAGATACTTCCACTTCCAACATGAATAAAGGCCTTAAAATTAAATGTCTTCATCAATCTTTTTATATTTAAAAAGTAAACTGATTTAGGAACATTTAGCAAAACGAATGGGTGAAAAAGGATGAAAAATGGTTGAGTTATGAAAGTTTGAAATTGAAGCATAAACCATAAAACAATAAGGCAGCATGTGATAAAAAATAATAGGAGAGGTCCCTATGGGTGTTGAACTCAGGACCCTGCGCATGCAGCCTAAAAGCCTTGCCAATTGTGCTAACGCGTGCGTTCTTAACAGGTTATAGACATAACACAATATATGGAGAACAATGATGTTTTGGAAAATTAAAATAAAAGGACTGGGGCGAGGGGGATTCGAACCCCAGTCCTAGTGGTCAAATGGGCGTGTGTATGTGTGTGCTTGCCACTGGGGTGGCTGTTACATTCGGTCATTATCCTCATTCCATAAACATTTAAGCCTTGACAATCGGAAAAAAAAGGAATCAAGCTTGGCCCATGATTGGGTTACATCCTCCACTAGATGTAGGTTCATAACAAAGTTATCCTTAACATACCTCATCAAGATATCATCAACAGAAAAGGAAAAATTAACTAACCATGCCAATAAGAAAACTTCAACATTTTGTGAATTACCAAGTGAAGAACAAAGAATAATATTAGACCAAATACTCATCAAAGATTCATGCTACAATGAGATGAGTTGATTTGAATCAATGTAAGCATATAAGTTTTGATGTTGATCGGGTTTGAGTACATGGTGGAACAGGTTCTTAGCATCTTTAAGATTGCAAATAGCATGTGGTAACACAATACATGTCAACATTCCTTATAACAGTAGGCATTCAAATGATCCAAAGCAATCCTAGTGTGCATTACAGTCTAAAAACAAACAAATGCAGTGCCAAACCAGTGCTAAATTAATCCATGTTTGTCAATGTTATACATAAAGAGAGTGAGTCAAACTATCATGCTGCCTATAAACAGAAGCAATTCAAATATACACTCACAAATCCCATCCTTGTGATCATTTGATTAGGGTGAAGGAAAACATTGTACATGGCATGGCAGGTTGTGGCATTTTACACATTCAGGGTGCAGTGATTAGTACCATAGAGACAATAGACATCAAATCTTCTGTTCATTAGCACTGATCAAAATAAAGCAGAAAAAAGGCATAGCAACTAGACATTGGTGACATGTGCAAACAGACAATATATCAAGAGGGCAGTTCCTGTACATACCACAAGGCAACAATGCACAACCTCAAGGGATCCTCAAATGTACATATCAGTCTTAGCATACCACTTTAACTTGATTTTATACCAACATGTCATGATACATTGTGAGCACCAAATAGGGCAGCAGACATAAACTTCAAAGGATTAGCAGTAGATGGTACATACAAGGTGAATACAAGACATAGAAATGGTCCACACAACTTAATTACATATTAAGGCAGGATTTTATGCATACAAATTGAACACAATGCCTAGTAACACTTCCCAACTCAGACTTACATCAAAGGGGCATTCTGAAAGCATGCATTCATGTCTTAAACACTAGGTATAGCATGGAGGTAACAGACATAGATTTCAAAAAGTTAATAGCTCATACATCAGTCACAAGTGCACAAATCACATTAGCTTAAAATCAATTAGTATGGCATGGTTAGAGATGCATCAGGAATGTGCTCATGCATTGTCATGGTAGGTGGCAGTTCAAGCAACGTAGAAGTGATATCACAAAACAAACTCAAGAGAAAGACTGCAGGGCATGGTAAACATAAGTTCATTCAAAAACAAACTGTCAAAAAAAGGTAACTAAGTGAACATGTGCAATTTCAAAGAAAATAAATGATCTGCAGCATGAAAACAATCTAGACTAAGGTGTGGACATGTGGATCAGCAGAAATGATCATTTATCAATAGATATGACATGGTAGTTCCTAACTTTAATAATTATCAACAATGAAAAAGTTTTGAACAGGCAGACATACATAACATACATCTTGACAAAGTTTAAGTCAAGTTGGCACACATACTATGAATACATGGTCTGGCAAGTATGCTCACAGCTTGGAAACACATCAAATGACAATTTAAGGTTTGTATACATATCCTAAACACAAAGTCTAGCATGATGGCATGACATCACAAAACAAAACCTCCAGAAATTATCAGTTTCATGCAACAATTTTGGCATACACAAAGTAACATGTCATGATATAACAAGCCATGAAATGTTGAGAGGCACATGATTAAATATAAGGGCAGAAACTTAACACAAGGGAACATGATCAAATCCTCATTCTCAAATGACCATTTTAGTTATGAACATGGCATACACATATTTGGACCGATGCCATACTGCAGGATATACACAAGAAATTAAAACTCAAAGTATGGTATCAAGTACATAACTCAAAGAGATTACCAGTTCACAAATCTCAGTCATAAATCACCTAGCTCAAAACAAACATGTCATGACTTGTGTACATGTTGGGATGTAAGTGAGCACATGAGTGGATAAACATAGTACTTGTGACACAATGATCTAGAACCACATTCTCATGTTCAAGGACAAAACTTAACAAGTATCAACACATAAGCAACCCCCTCAATGCAAAATATATCATGAGTTTACACTTACAAACTGGCTATAAATCCAATATGACAGCAATGATACAATAGCTCAAAAAGAACATTCTCGGGTTATAAAAATACAAGTGTTTCAAATCAATAGGGATGAGCTATATTCATGGATCTTGCCTCTTATTATGATATCATCAAAAATAGTCAAAGGTTTGTTAGCATTTCTTGCACCCAAGTGTTTGGCAGATTTACACAACAACAAAATCACGCATACTCATAAAGTCAGTGAGTGATCATTACAAGTGCATGGTGGTATAATAAAAAGAACAGAAAGTAGTGCCAATATCCACCTTACCTCAGCCAACCATAACCAAGCATATCTCACCTCAGGATTGCAGGTCATGGACAGAAATTAAGTGGAGCCCCAATACACATTGTTTACACATGATGGAGGAAAACATACAAGACACATACTATATGAACATATATGACATAGATATAATGATAAACATGTCTATGAGTATGAACAATGAGTATGGAGAGAGCACTTACCAAGTGGAATATGTCCACTGCAACTTCCAATATACACGAGCTTCTTTCTTGCTGGAGCAAACATAAACTCCTAAAGCCCAGCTTCCTCCTCTTTCTTCCTTTGCAAGACTTCAAACTCAGATTGTATTTAGAGTGTGTTTGTGAAATATGTTGGTGAGAAATGCAAGAACAAGGCCTGCTATTTATAGGGGAAGTATGAGGATTCAAAGCATGGCCATTTTGCCAAAACTGCCAACAATGCCCTTTCCATTTCGTGTGAAGTGGCATTTGCAGAGAAAAATCTTCCAAGTATCTCTGAATACCTGAGCAAAGACTGTTGGGAAGTGATTGGTCCATTGCTCAAGGAATAAACAAATGTTTCCTTGCTTTTTGAAAAGTTTCTCTCTCCCTCCCACTTGCATAAACAAGACACAAACTCTTATTTTAATGCAACCAACCCAAATTTTCATGGAGAGGCTTGAATTAATGTTAAATGTATCATTAAAACTCAGAGACAATGAAAATTAGTGATTAGGGAAGTGTTTGAGTCAAAACTCAAAAGTTGGTTTCTTGAACTTTAAGGAATGGAACCCCCAACTTTGGATCTTCGAAACTCCCAGCTCACTCAATGGATGGAGCCCCAAATGCCCTCTACAACTTTCATGTCCAAAGATTTTTGATTTGAGGCATGGAACTTTATGAAAAACTGGGTTAAAGTCATGAGCAAGTTAAAGGAAAACAAGCTGAAATTTCACTAAGTCTTGGGTCAGTTTGGCTTCTAAGTCTCATAACTCACAAACCATGCATTTTTTGGGAAAAATTCATATTTAATACTTTGAAGATCTTGGAAAGAGCTTCCATTTCGGCTTTGATTCACTCAGTTTGGTGTGTGGTTTGGAAGTTATGACTATTTCAAGTTTGCACAAGAGGGGAAAACTTTACATATGAAACGTTTCATGAACAAAACCTTACTTCCTTTGCAAGAAATCTCTTGGAACTTGATCTCAAATAACTTAAATCAACAATGAGACATGTTATGATGAATTGAGGTCTTGGAGGTTTCATTTGGATCAAAATCCCAAGGATTAGGGTTTCAGTCAAAACCCTAATTTCAACTGTGAATGCACTGGGGCAAACTCTTATGATCTTGCTTCTTTCTTCATATCTAAAGCTCATAGATGGTTTCTAGGGATGTCCACTACCATGTGTAGTCAAGTCCTAAGGTTTGAGAGCACCTCTTGATCAAAATCAAAGGTAATGATCCACTTGTCTTAACAAAAACCCTAGTTTGGAGACAGGGTGAAACTGTGGCTCAAACTAATCATGATGAAAGCCAGATGACCTTGAATTCTTGTTGAGTGAGACCTCTTGGATGTAGGTAAATTCAAATGTTTGATGAACCAAGCAATTCTTAACTTATTATGGTAAAATTCTTCAGTGATTTCTCAGGTTAAAACCCTAATTCCACCTTTTGGTCTGGTGATCCTTTGTTGACTTTACTTGATTCAAAGTCTTGAGATCTTGGTACCAACCAAATGGTGAATCTTTGTGATGATTGAATGAATCTATAGAATGCCTTAGGAGGCCTTGAATCTCTCTGTGCAAACCCTAATTTCAACATAAGAGAAACAAGCTGCAAGATATGGGTTAGTTAAATAGTGCACATATGATTGATCCTAAATGTCTATGCAAGATGTTATGACATCTAAGAGGTAAAATTTGGGGTACAACAAGGTGAAATTCTGGCCTATACAGATAGCAGATGTCCTAACACATGTCAAGAAATTGTGCTACATAATCATTTAAACATAGAGGCGCAACATCAGACTAATACCTTGAATATCAGAACTGCAGGATCACAGATGTCACGACATCTGATCCAACATGTTTATCATGAACCCTAATAGAAAATGTAAATCTGCAGAATGATAAAGAACACAGCAATTGTTAACCCAGTTCGGTGAAATTCACCTACATCTGGGGGATACCAATCCATGAAGAAGACTTCACTATCTGTAGACCTGTTACAAAGCTAAACTCCCCCGTTTACAACTTTATCCTAACATCTACCCAATGAACATCTTTATCAAGGCTAAACTCAAACGTTTACAACCCTGATATGAGATACCCCACTCACTTCCCTTAATCACCAACTATGATATCTACATCATCCTTGTCAATACATAAATCTGTCAAGCTTTCTTGACAAACAAGCTAACTCAGATTTGCTTAAAAGCTTCATCCAAGAACAATACACAATCCAATACCTCAAGGCTTATGGATCTATGCAACACCTATATCTACCACAGTGCATCAAACAATACAAAGGGAGACTTACAACCTAGAGAGCCAACGACTCTCAAAACCCTAAACCCTTGTTTCTTACGCAAGAACACAAGGTTACAAAAGGTATACAAAGGCTTATAAAAACCTAGGTCTAAGTCTTCTATTTATAGTGTCTTCTGCAATCTTGCGCTTCAATCTTCAGTCCTTGATCCATGCAGCAATTTCTCCTTGAGTGTTGCAGCAGATTAAAAACTAACTTAAGCCATTCAGGACAGGATGTCAAGATGCATGTTAAGACATCTTGTTCGATATCACGTCTTCAGCAGAATTGTTTATCTTGATCTCATTGTTGAGTTAACAATTATGTTTTACCAAAATTTGTTCAAAACCCCAGAGCTTTCAATCTCCTCCTTTTTGGCAAATTTTGGCTAAAATACATATGCACGACAAACTCCAGATCGATGGTGCATGCAGAGAGGACTCCAAATAATTTCAAGGCCTATGCCTTACCTGTGATGGAGTACATGAGAAATAAGATGCAAGACGCTCCCCCTCAACCCATGAACCAATACTTGTCACGAAAGGATAAATCTTCCTCTTAAGAGGCATAAGAAAACCATTAGGAAAGAGTAGTAGCAATACCCTTAGCAGCAAAGTACTTCCTTCGGTAACTCAGAACACAGGACATGACTGTGCTCATAACTCAGATCACAAGACACAAAAGTCCATTTGAGAGCTGAGACCCAGAATTTTGTAACATCCTGTTGAGCATTTTTGCCAAGCTGCTTTATCAGACGTGAGATTCTCATGAGCAGATCAGAACATTTCTCCCCCTTTTTAGACACAATTTGACAAATATTACCAAGGTACATCCAGATCCAAAGAGTGCTCACCCAGAACCTTATATAAGCCATAAAGACAACAGTAAGAGTGATACAGCGATGAGTAAGATGAATTTTGAGATCCCCTTATTTGAATTTTATCAACCACTACCCAGTCTTTATGTCTTTATTCATTTTTGGGCAGATTCTTCTTGAAGTACAAGTTCCAACACATGTGAATGTATATTCAAGGACAAGATTTTACACGTCCTTCTAACAAGTATACACCTTAAGCATTTTCCCAAGACAGAATCAATACCTCTGTCATCAGACTGTCAGAGATTCTCCAGACACTCTTTACTGCTATGACGTCCTCGACCAAGTCACACCCAACAATGTTAAAGAAAATATCTATATTGAATAAAGTCTTCATATTTTTGTGATCACATCCTGCAGGGAAAAATAAATTCTCCCAAACTCAACCAATGATTCTTAAGCATCCAATAAGAACCATTACACATACACTACCAAGTCTCCCCCAACTTGCAACAATACAAAAAAATGTCAAGACATCCTTCTTGACATCTCATCCTCCCAAGATAGACACATAATCACAGCTTGCTTGACGCACAAATGTAAACCGAAACTCCAACTGTACCCTCGCAATAAAACATCTTAGATCAAGGAGCAACTCCCCCTATCTAAGGTAACCAGTGCTCCTCCACAGAACACCTAGCTAATGAATGGAAAACATAAGACACTTCTTCATGTCTTCAAGAGCGCACCCTCAGTTCAAGCCACGTGCTGAACACAATCATCAACTCTCTTATTGCTTCTTCTGACAAGAACCAATAATCACTCACACATGATCACCATCATGCTACCCATGAGGAAATGTATACCAGGATAACAATCCTACCATAACAAACTCTTGGCTTAAGATCAAAGTCCCACTGATCCCCCCATCCTGTAACCATCTACACACCACACGAACTCCTCTTGAATTCTCATGTATAGACCTCCAGCTACTTGAGGCACAAACCAATTGAATCAGAATGCTTCACATTCCTCAAATAGATGCACAGGGCCCCTTAGTTTGTTATAACGATGTCAGCTATCGTATGCATGCTCCAGAACTTCACAGCTGCCAAACTGATCCACTACTAGTATGACTCGCAGCCAGGGGCAACATCCCCTTCGCAAGATTTTCCACTGACTTCACCAAGCCAGCAATAGAGATAGACACCCACACAATCCAAGATGTAACACCCCATTTTAATTATTTAGATGCCCTGTATTATTTCAACTGTTGGCTTTGGTTGGGTGCGTGTTTGAGTGCGTAAAGGGTGGTATTAGTAATATGGAAATATTATTATTATTTTAATAGTATATTTCATAATAATTATTATTACTATTAGTATTAATATGGTTTTGGCTATTATTATTATTATTTAGATTATTTAGTAAATAGGACCTAAGATAATTAAGTGAATATTGGATTAGTGAGATTAGTGAGGGTAGTTTGGTAATTGGAGCCTAATTAGTGGAAAATTGGTAAAAGTTAGGAGAATCAGAATTTTAGAGATAGAAAGAGAAAAGAGCTAAGGAGAGGAAGAACAAGGGAGCACTAGGGCAAGGTATCTTCACCAATTTTCGCAGGAATTCATCAGATTCGAGGTAAGGGGGATAAACGGGTTTAATATTGGTGTTTATCTCATGATCGGGTAGTGGGGAGTCCTTAACCCCGTAGGAATTTGTATGAAAAATGTTGTGTTGATGAATTGTTGCATATATCTGATCTGATAATGAAGTTGTGTTTGAATCGATCTATGATTATGAGATTTTCTGCTGTTGTTGCTGTTGTATGAACGTATATGTTGTTGTTGATTCAGATTGAGGGAAACGATTTAAGATTTTAGGCTTGTAATTGATGTAGTAATCATAGGATGCAAGTGAAAGAAGGAAAATAGGGCCTAAAATCAATGTAGAAACGATTATAGGACTGATTAGAAGTGGAAAAATGTGAAAATCGTAGCAGAATGCAGAATAGGGAGGTCTCTGGTGAAATGCGTAATAGATCTGGCCATACACGTATGGGGCTAGGCCATACGTGTATGGGAGTGAAGGAAAGGGGGTCATACACGTAAGGAAGTAGGCAGTAGGTGGAAGAGAGAGTAATACGCGTATGGCATTGGAATAGGGAAATTCAGTGAGGAAACGTCTCTATCCGTACGCGTACGGCATAAGGCAGTACGCGTATGGCCTTGGGCACTGTGAAGAGATACGCGTAACAGATGGAGCCTTACGCGTATGGATGAGCGGAGAATTGAGGCATACGCGTATGACTTGGGTCAGTACGCGTATGGGCTGACTGCGTGCAGGATTTTGCTGTTTGGAGATTTCTTTCCCGTTTTCGTACCCGTTTCGATTTCTAACGGTTTGAGAGGTTGAGGGTAGAAGTCAGTTGCTGAGGGATAATAATTTGGTGATGAAAATAATCAGTTTAATAATTTTAAATTAATTAATTGATTAATTAATAGTTGATTTATGTGGTGTGACGTAATTGTATGGTGTTGAGTATTTGGTGTTTAATTTTGGTGTGATCAGGAGGATCGTGAACATGTATCCATGTGGTAATATACATGTGTTTTATATGCATTTGGTGTCATTGCATTTCATGGTGGTTGGTGGGATGGATCGTTGCTCAGGAGGAGCGTATGCGATTCATCCGTACTCCTATATGGAGAATGGTGGGGATATATCATTGCCAAGTAGAGGTGTATGTGATCTATCCGGGTTCGATTGAATGAACCAATGAGTCGGTACCGCATGCATGGTGTTGTGTTGCATTGCATTATTATTTGATGTTGTTGACGACATTGGGCAGTAGGCCGTGTTTGATAATTGATGATGGTTGTGTATGGTGACTACCTGTTTATCATGTATTTATTCACCTATAATATTTGAACGTGATTTTTGACCCCTTTGTTGTTGTTGTGTCTGTGCTTCTTCGAAAGTACAGATAATCCAGGTACTTAGGTAGCTTGGATATTGGTGTTGCTGATCGAATCTATAGGAGTGCTCTGATACGTAACACCGAAACTATTTGGGGATTTTAAATCATTTGTTATTTGTTATTTCTTTCATTTGTTACGTATCATATTTTGGTGAACCACGATTTAATGTGGGATATTTTTATAAGTTGTTGGCAGATGGCCGTGAGTTGAATGAATAAAATGATTTCCGCTATTTCATTTAGTAAAAGAGTTTATTTGTCGAATTTCAATGTGACATTCCACTTTTGGTGAAAAAATCTGATTTATCTTTAAGATTTTGTATTTTTTTTTACATTGGGAAAGTGGGGTGTTACAATTGGTATCAGAGCAGGTCGGTCCGTCCGGCCAGTGTAGTAGTCGAGTCTGTCCTTAGAATAGGAGTTTATTTTGGTGTTCTGACCTTGTGATGATTGTTGTCCAGTATGGCAGGAAGGAATGATGCTGCTCTTGCTGCTGCTATGCAAGCCATGGCGCAAGTTGTAGAGAATGCCAACTAGGGTGGAGGTGCTCAGTTTCGTGACTTAGCACAATTTCAGAGCAACAAGCCGCCTACATATGAGGGAGGTATCTTGGACCCAGAGGCTGCACAGAAATGGCTAAAGGCTGTGGAGAAAATCTTCAGGACCATGGGATGCAGTGATGCTCTGAAGGTACGGTTTGGTACTCATATGCTAGAAGGGGAAGTCGAGGCTTGGTGGGACAACAGTCGTCAGAGATTGGAAGCTGCAGGTACTGAGATTACTTGGGTTGTGTTTCAAGCTGAGTTTCTGGAAAAGTATTTTTCGGAAGACATTCGTAGTGCGAAAGAGGTTGAGTTTCTGGAGCTGAAGCAGGGTGATAAGACTGTGGCTGAGTATGTCGCTAAGTTTGAAGAGCTGGTTCAGTATTGTGCTCATTATAATACTGAAGAAGCTATGACATCGAAGTGTCTGAAGTTTGAGAACGGGCTGCGTCCCGAGATCAAATTGGGTATTGCTTGTCAGAAGATAAGAAACTATCCAGAGCTAGTAAGCAGAAGCAGAATTTATGATAATGACAACAGGGCCAGAATTACTCATTACAAAGCTGTGAATGAGAAGAAAAATAAGCAGAGGTTTGGAGGTACTCCTTACAGTGCTCCAACTGATAAAGGGAAACAAAAAACTGATGGGGGGAAGAAACAAAAGGAGAAGGGAGCAGGTGCTGATACTCTCAAGTGCTTCAGATGTGGTGGCGCGGGTCACCGTGCTAACGACTGTCAGAAAGAGGTGAAGAAGTGCTTCAAGTGTGGCAAGGCAGGTCATGTTATAGTTGATTGCAGAGCCACTATGCCTACCTGTTATAATTGTGGAGAGAAGGGTCACATCAGTACTCACCGTGAGAAGCCGGAGAAGTCTCAGGCGTCTCAAACTAGTGGGAAGGTGTTTGCCATGGTGGGAGCCTAATCCACTGAGGAGGAGCGTTCCGTCAAAGGTACTTGCCTTATTAATGATATTCCTTTGATTGCTATCATTGACACGGGTGCAACGCACTCGTTTATTTATGTTGAATGTGTGAAGAGATTAGGGATTGTGCCGTCTACTCTAGAGCAGAGGATGACGATTGAAACTCCATCTATTGGTTCCGTGGTTACTTCTTTGGTGTGTTTGAAGTGTCCACTGACCGTGTTTGGTAGAGATTTCAGAGTGGACTTGATTTGTTTGCCACTCGATAATCTTGATGTTATTTTAGGGATGAACTGGTTGGAGTTCAACCGGGTATATATTGATTGCTTCAGGAAGACATTGCTGTTTCTTACTCCTGAAGAGGAAGCATTAGCAGATTCGCTATCTAGCAAGGAGTTGAGGGCGTTGTTGGAAGATGAAACAAATCTGTTTGCAGTATTTGCCTTGTTATCTGTGGAAAGCAAGACTTCAGTTAGTGAATTGCCAGTGGTCAATGAATTTCCTGAAGTGTTTCCAGATGACATCACAGAATTGCCTCCGACAAGGGAAGTTGAATTTGCTATTGATCTTGTACCGGGTACCAGACCTATCTCCATGGCACCGTACAGGATGTTTGCATCAGAGTTGGCAGAGTTGAAATCCCAGGTCAGGGAATTGCTCGATAAGAAGTTTATCAGACCAAGTGTGTCGCCGTGGGGAGCTCCAGTGTTGTTGGTGAAGAAGAAGGATGGTAGTATGCGTCTGTGCATTGATTACCGTCAGTTGAATAAAGTGACCATTAAGAATAAGTATCCACTTCCTAGGATTGATGACTTAATGGATCAGTTGGTAGGAGCTCGTGTGTTCAGCAAAATTAATCTGAGGTCGGGTTACCATCAAATTAGAGTAAAGGAAGGTGATATTCAGAAGACTGCTTTCAGAACTCGCTACGGACATTACGAATATACAGTGATGCCTTTTGGAGTGTCTAATGCGCCAGGTGTATTTATGGAATATATGAATCATATTTTCCATTCTTATCTGGATCAGTTTATCGTGGTGTTTATTGATGACATTCTGATTTATTCTAAGTCTGACGAAGAGCATGCAGGTCACTTGAGAATTGCATTGCAAGTGTTGAAAGATAATAAACTGTTTGCAAAGTTCTCGAAGTATGAATTTTGGTTGAAGACCGTGAGTTTCTTGGGTCATGTTATTTCTGGTGATGGTATAGCGGTGGATCCCTCTAAAGTAAGTGCAGTGCTTCAGTGGGAAACTCCGAAGACCACAACGGAGATTAGAAACTTTTTGGGTTTGGCAGGCTACTATAGAAGGTTCATTGAAGGGTTTTCTAAATTGGCATTGTCGTTGACCCAGTTAACCAGAAAGAATCAAACTTTTGTCTGGGATGCTGCCTGTGAGGAAAGTTTTGAGGAACTAAAGAAGAAGTTGACTACAGCCCCAGTGTTGATTTTACCAAGTCCAAATGATTCTTTTGTAGTGTATTGTGATGCGTCTAAGATGGGATTAGGCGGTGTATTGATGCAAGGTGGCAAGGTAGTGGCTTATGCTTCAAGGCAATTAAGGGTGCATGAAAGGAACTATCCTACTCATGATCTTGAATTAGCTGCAGTGGTGTTCGTGTTAAAGATTTGGAGGCATTATTTGTATGGATCGAGATTTGAAGTGTTTAGTGACCACAAGAGTTTGAAATATTTGTTCGATCAGAAGGAATTGAATATGAGGCAGAGAAGATGGTTAGAATTCTTGAAGGACTATGACTTTAATTTGAGTTACCATCCGGGAAAGGCTAATGTTGTAGCAGATGCTCTGAGTCGGAAGACAATCCATATGTCTGCGTTAATGGTGAAGGAAATGGAATTGATTGAACAGTTCAGAGATTTGAGCATGGTTTGTGAGGCTACGCCAGGATGTGTCAGATTGGGTATGCTGAAAGTGAATAATGACTTTTTGGACGTAATTAAGGAAAATCAAAAACCGGATGTGAAATTAGTAGATTTGATGCCTACAGAAGGAGATGATCCCGATAGCGACTTTAAAGTGGATAATGTTGGCGTGTTGAGATTCCGAGGCAGAATTTGTGTACCAGATAATGTGGAATTGAAAAAGGTAATATTAGAAGAGAGTCATCGGAGTAGCTTGAGTATTCATCCGGGAGCTACAAAGATGTATCATGACTTGAAGAAGTTGTTTTGGTGGTCCGGTATAAAGAAGGATATAGCTCAGTTTGTCTATGCTTGTTTGTCATGTCAGAAGTCAAAAGTGGAGCATCAGAAACCTTTGGGATTGATGCAACCGTTAGAGATTTCGGAATGGAAATGGGACAATATTGCTATGGATTTTGTGACTGGTTTGCCGAATACGGCGAGAGGCTTTGATGCTATTTGGGTAGTGGTGGATCGACTTACGAAGTCCGCCCATTTTATACCAATTAACATCAGTTTTCCGTTGTCGAAGCTGGTAGAAATTTATATCAGGATAATTGTGAAGTTGCATGGTGTTCCATCGAGCATAGTGTCGGATAGAGATCCGAGGTTTACTTCAGAATTTTGGAGGAGTCTGCAGGAAGCCTTGGGTTCTAAGTTGAAGTTGAGCTCGGCTTATCAGCCACAGACCGATGGTCAGTCAGAGAGGACCATTCAGTCGTTGGAGGATTTGCTGAGAGCATGTGGGTTGGAAAAGGGTGGTGCGTGGGATACTCATTTGCCATTGATTGAGTTCACGTATAACAACAGTCACCATTCTAGCATCGGAATGGCACCTTTTGAAGCTTTGTATGGTAGGAGGTGTAGAACGCCTTTGTGTTGGTATGAAACAAGTGAGAATGTGGTGCTCGGACCTGAAATTGTACAACAGACTACTGAGATAATTCAGATGATCCGTGAGAAGATGAAAGCGTCTCAGAGTAGACAGAAAAGTTACCATGATAATCGGAGGAAGGAATTGGAATTCATGAAGGTGATCACGTATTCCTAAGAGTTAACCCAGTGACCGATGTGGGTCGTGCTTTGAAATCCAAGAAGTTATATCCTAAGTTTATTGGACCGTATCAAATCTTGCAGAGAGTTGGTGCAGTTGCTTATAGAGTGGCATTGCCACCGGAGCTTTCGAACTTGCATGACGTGTTTCATGTGTCGCAACTTCGGAAGTATGTTTCGGATCCGTCTCATGTGATTCAGAGAGACGAAGTTCAAATCAGGGAGAATCTTACCGTAGAGACGATGCCGTTGAGGATCGAGGATCGTAAGATGAAACAGCTCAGAGGGAAGGAGATACCTCTGGTGAGAGTAGCTTGGGGAGGTGCTGCAGGAGGCAGTGTGACTTGGGAATTGGAAAGCAGGATGCGAGAGTCGTATCCAGAATTGTTTCCATCAGGTAATTTTCGAGGACGAAAATAATTTAAGTGGGGGAGAGTTGGAACACCCCATTTTAGTTATTTAGATGCCCTGTATTATTTCAATTGTTGGCTTTGGTTGGGTGCGTGTTTGAGTGCGTAAAGGGTGGTATTAGTAATATGGAAATATTATTATTATTTTAATAGTATATTTCATAATTATTATTATTACTATTAGTATTAATATGGTTTTGGCTATTATTATTATTATTTAGATTATTTAGTAAATAAGACCTAAGATAATTAAGTGAATATTGGATTAATGAGATTAGTGAGGGTAGTTTGGTAATTGGAGCCTAATTAGTGGAAAATTGGTAAAAGTTAGGAGAATCAGAATTTTAGAGATAGAAAGAGAAAAGAGCTAAGGAGAGGAAGAACAAGGGAGCACTAGGGCAAGGTATCTTCACCAATTTTCGTAGGAATTCATCAGATTCGAGGTAAAGGGGAGAAACGGGTTTAATATTAGTGTTTATCTCATGATCGGGTAGTGGGGAGTCCTTAACCCCGTAGGAATTTGTATGAAAAATGTTGTGTTGATGAATTGTTGCATATATCTGATCTGATAATGAAGTTGTGTTTGAATCGATCTATGATTATGAGATTTTCTGCTGTTGTTATTGTTGTATGAACGTATCTGTTGTTGTTGATTCAGATTGAGGGAAACGATTTAAGATTTTAGGCTTGTAATTGATGTAGTAATCATAGGATGCAAGTGAAAGAAGGAAAATAGGGCCTAAAATCAATGTAGAAACGATTATAGGACTGATTAGAAGTGGAAAAATGTGAAAATCGTAGCAGAATGCAGAATAGGGAGGTCTCTGGTGAAATGCGTAATAGATCTGGCCATACGCGTATGGGGCTAGGCCATACGCGTATGGGAGTGAAGGAAAGGGGGCCATACGCGTAAGGAAGTAGGCAGTACGTGGAAGAGAGAGTAATACGCGTATGGTATTGGAATAGGGAAATTCAGTGAGGAAACGTCTCTGTCCGTACGCGTACGGCATAAGGCAGTACGCGTATGGCCTTGGGCACTATGAAGAGATACGCGTAACAGATGGAGCCTTACGCGCATGGATGAGCGGAGAATTGAGGCATACGCGTATGACTTGGGTCAGTACGCGTATGGGCTGACTGCGTGCAGGATTTTGCTGTTTGGAGATTTCTTTCCCGTTTTCGTACTCGTTTCGATTTCTAACGGTTTGAGAAGTTGATGGTAGAAGTCAGTTGCTGAGGGATAATAATTTGGTGATGAAAATAATCAGTTTAATAATTTTAAATTAATTAATTGATTAATTAATAGTTGATTTATGTGGTGTGACGTAATTGTATGGTGTTGAGTATTTGGTGTTTAATTTTGGTGTGATCAGGAGGATCGTGAACATGTATCCATGTGGTAATATACATGTGTTTTATATGCATTTAGTGTCATTGCATTTCATGGTGGTTGGTGGGATGGATCGTTGCTCAGGAGGAGCGTATGCGATTCATCCGTACTCCTATATAGAGAATAGTGGGGATATATCATTGCCAAGTAGAGGTGTATGTGATCTATCCGAGTTCGATTGAATGAACCAATGAGTCGGTACCGCATGCATGGTGTTGTGTTGCATTGCATTATTATTTGATGTTGTTGACGACATTGGGCAGTAGGTCGTGTTTGATAATTGATGATGGTTGTGTATGGTGACTACCTGTTTATCATGTATTTATTCACCTATAATATTTGAACGTGATTTCTCACCCCTTTATTGTTGTTGTTGTGTCTGTGCTTCTTCGAAAGTACAGATAATCCAGGGACTTAGGTAGCTTGGATATTGGTGTTGCTGATCAAGTCTATAGGAGTGCTCTGATACGTAACACCGAAACTATTTGGGGATTTTAAATCATTTGTTATTTGTTATTTCTTTCATTTGTTACGTATCATATTTTGGTGTATTTTGGTGAACCACGATTTAATGTGGGATATTTTTATAAGTTGTTGGCAGATGGCTGTGAGTTGAATGAATAAAATGATTTCTGCTATTTCATTTAGTAAAAGAGTTTATTTGTCGGATTTCAATGTGACATTCCACTTTTGGTGAAAAACTCTGATTTATCTTTAAGATTTTGTATTTTATTTTTCATTGGGAAAGTGGGGTGTTACACAAGACAGTCATTCCTTATCATTCTCCCGTATGATAACCTGGAATACTTCTGATTTTTTGGTGAATATCCACTTCTGAATGCATCAAAAACCATACCTTCGTGCAATCAACATATGATCCACTCCAGTCTTCTCCGCACCATCCTCCCAAGGCAGTTCTTATACTTCATCATTCTCCCATATGACAAGATAGATACTCCTTAGACATGATGTAGCCAACAAGTTCCTAGATCAGAACTTAAGAATCCTCCACCAAGGATGACCAACCCAAAGATGTTCTAACATCAGTTAGGACATCTTCCACACATCACAGACACCACACACCATGGTTCTTGATATGCTCCACCACTGGACTTACTATCAGCATAGTAATCCAAACTGAAGATCTTCACACAACACTGCGCCACCAGTTTGAACAACAAGAACTTCAGAAACCCAGAGAAAAATAAACTCTCATCCACCAAAAGAAGGTATACTTCCATCCTCAACCCAGAACTTCTGCCACAAGCTCCCAGAGAACTAAACCCTCCTTACATTTTCAACTAACTACTCTTCTGCACAAGAGCAATCAGTTTCAAGCATCCTGCTTGAATGCACACTATGAAACCAACCAAATGCCACCTTTTGATTGATCTCAATCTTCTTTAGAATTCTCACAAGATACACTGATCCATCAATGAAAATAGATCTTCAAGTCACATGAACTACTTGCCCCATAGCAAGACATCTTGGATCCACCAAGCCTCTTAGTCATGTAACATCTTTCCATCCACAGCTCCCACAAACTACATGAGATAAACCTTTTTGAAGCATCCGCAACTTCCATTCTCTTGTAGATCACCTTATCTTAAGCTGATGTGCCACATCACCAGCTGAGACTTTTGATGTTGAGCTAGATGTTAGTACATTCTGATATGACATCCAACTGTTGAATTTAGCTACTCCTTCTGCCACTTAGAAGAACCTTCTCCCTTCGTAAAACAAGAGTTCCATGCTCTCATAGACTTGATTCAACAACCAAGTTTGGGTAGGCAACCTCCATCCTGCTTTAGAACTCCAAAGACTTCAAACCTGCTACGTCTGAATCTTCAAAAAATAAGTAGTCCAAGACTGCACCATAGCCATACCAAAGAATGCCACTTTCCTTAGTAGAGCAGACTGTAGAAAGTCAGAGATAACTGCCAATTAACTTTGACCTTCAACAAGAAGAGCAAGATCCATGCTCCAAAGCACCTAGATCTGAAATAAACTGATCCAAGCTATAACCATCAAGATTATGATGTCTTCATCTTCAACAGCATCAAAGTCTAGACTTGTTTCTTTCCAGGAAACTCTCCAGAGAACACATGCTTCTATCACACCTGACTGAAGCCACTTCTTAGGTCATCACCTAAGACTAAAACAGATGCTAAAGTGTATGCAGTACCCCTCCCATGATTCTGCATAAACTCTGATGATGAGATGTTCCAACATCTTGTTGAACATCAGTAATCTTGACTTTCAAGGATAATCAATTAAATACTTGTGGACTCCACAAATAGCAACTAATCTTAAATCCTTGTCCAATAACCCTTCTTCACTGTTGTAGCTGAGCTCCACCAAATCACGTCATGAACACTTGTAAAGTATTCAATCTTTTTGCAAGTATATTCTTCAAAGGACAATGTTGAGATACCAAGGCTGCCACCCTTGACTCAAGTAACTAAGACTTTCTCTGAACAAATCTTATTTACCTCAATAATTCTTCAATTAGATTGGATCCACTCTTAGGGTCAAGAGAGATGAATCCTTCCTTGTTGTTTTTGGATGGTGAAAATAAATCACCTCCACTTTCTTCAGATTGTGTTTCAAAGAAATACCTTCTAGTCAAAAGAGTAACTAGAAGACTTCAGATACACGACATAGATGCCTTTATGAGTGGACTTGAGAGAATTCTCAAGTATCTTTGACAACCTAGCCGATCAATAATTTATCAAACTCCTAGAGCAAGAACCTGATAAACTTAAACTCAACTTCTCTCCTCTTCAACTGACTTCAACTGCACCAAGAAACCAAGCTTCCAAGTACCAAGTCATCATACCAGATATCTAACACCAACTCCTTTCACTCCATCGCTCCCAACTTTGGAATAAAAGAATGCAGATATCTTCAAATATAGAGGCCGACGATTGAGACCTTCCACCAACTGTCTTCAATAACAACTCCAGAATCCCATAATTCTAGAGCTCTTCCATCAGAAACACATGCAGCGGAACCACCAAGGAACAAATCCTGCTTGCCCTAATAAGATGTCACAATATCTTATACGACACACCAACAAGAGAACTAGCCACTTCTCCTATAGTTTTTGTAGAATTTTCTCAGCAACATGAACAACCTCCGGGTTACTCCCTTCGATCCAGAACATCCATCTCATCCATTAAAACCCTTGAGTATGTCTGAGTTAATTGATCTGATCTTCAAAACTCCTCGTTGTTTAAAAGCCAGAAAGTATCTCCCAAGGATTTCATCTGGAACCAGACAGGCTGCCTGCTCTGATACCAATTGAAATTCTGGCCTATGCAGACAGTAGATGTCCTAACACATGTTAAGACATTGTGCTACATAATTATTTAAACATAGAGGTGCAACAACAAATTGATACCTTGAATATCAGAACTGCATGATCACAGATGTCACAACATCTGATCCAACATGTTTATCATGAACCCTAACAGAAAACGTAAATATGCAGAATGATAAAGAACATAGTAATTGTTAAACCAGTTTGGTTCAATTCACCTACATCTGGGGGATACCAATCCAGGAAGAAGACTTCACTATCTGTAGACCTGTTACAAAGCTAAACTCCCCCGTTTACAACTTTATCCTAACATCTACCCAATGAACATCTTTATCAAGGCTAAACTCAAATGTTTACAACCCTTATATGAGATACCCCACTCACTTCCCTTAATCACCAACTGTGATTTCTACATCATCCATGTCAATACAGAAATCTGTCAAGCTTTCTTGACAAACAAACTAACTCGGATTTGCTTAAAAGATTCATCCAAGAACAATACACAATCCAATAACTCAAAGCTTATGGATCTGTGCGACACCTATATCTACCACAGTGCATCAAACGATACAAAGGGAGACTTACAACCTAGAGAGTCAACGACTCTCAAAACCCTAAACCCTTGTTTCTTACGCAAGAACACAAGGTTACAAAAGGTATACAAAGGCATATAAAAACTGAGGTCTAAGTCTTCTATTTATAGTGTCTTCTGCAGTCTTGGGCTTCAATCTTCAGTCCTTGATCCATGCAGCAATTTCTCCTTGAGTGTTGCAACAGATTAAAAACTAACTTAAGCCATTCAGGCCAGGATGTCAAGATGCATGTTAAGACATCTTGTTCGACATCACGTCTTCAGCATAATTATTTAGCTTGATCTCATTGTTGAGTTAACAATTATTTTTTACCAAAATTTGTTCAAAACCCCAGAGCTTTTAAGAGGTTTGTGTTCTTTGATCTTCCATATTGGTTAAGTCTCAATGTAAGACATTGTCTTGATGTGATGCATGTGGAGAAAAATGTGTGTGATAGTTTAATTGGAACACTTCTAAACATTTCAGGAAAGACTAAAGATAGTAAGCAATCTCGTCTCGATATGGAGGTTATGGGTATACGAAAACAATTGGCTCCAATAGAAAAAGGGAAAAAAAACTTATCGGCCTCCGGATTATTACACTCTATGTAAAAAGGAAAAGAAAAGTTTTTGCGAGAGTTTGCATTGTATCAAAGCTCCCCAAGGTTATTATTCAAACATCAAGAAACTTGTATCAATGAAAGATCCCAAGTTAATTGATTTGAAATATCATGATTGTCATGTCTTGATGCAACAACTTCTACTAGTGGCTATCTGTGGATTCCTACCAAAAAATGTGAGTGTAACTATAACCAAATTGTGTTTGTTCTTTAATGCCATATGTAATAAAGTTCTTGATTTCAAAAAATTAGATGAATTAGAAGATGGAGCTGCCATAATCTTGTGTCAATTAGAGATGTATTTTCCTCCATCAGTTTTTGACATTATGTTTCACTTACTTGTTCATCTAGTCAGAGAAATCAGATTTTGTGGTACAGTTTATTTAAGGTAGATGTATCCAATAGAGTGATACATGAAGATCTTTAAAGGATATATGAAGAATCATCACCGACCGGAAGCTTCGATTGTTGAAAGGTACATCACAGAAGTTGTTGAGTTTTGTACAAACTATGTGTCGGAAGCAGAGTCAATAGGAAATCTAAAGTCTTGTCATGCTAACATTGAAGGTAAAGGTATTCAAGGTTTAAATGTTAAGTCAATGGCTCGGGATGTAGTTATTCAGGCACGTTTATATATATTGAATAATCTTGAAGAAGTTCAACCTTACATGGCTACTCACAAAAGATTTTTGAAGAAAAGGTATCCACGAATGAGTGACAAGTTATTGTTGATCGACCATAACAAGAAATTCCTAGATTTGTTTAATAAAAACATACCAAATGATCATAGTGCATACGAGATAATTAAATGGTTGTCGTACTTGCCAAAATTTAATGTGATAACTTGGAATGCATATGACATTGGTCATTATACCTTTTATACAAAATCAAAAGATGATCGTAGTACAATAGAAAATAATGGGGTTATGGTTTAGGCCGAATCCATGTATTTCTCGAGTTCAAAAGATAAGAATCTAATATTGGCATCTAGTGCGTTCTAAGGTGTCACTGAGGAGATTTGGGAGATTAATTATGTTATCTTTAAAGTGTCTTTATTTAAATGCAAATGGGTTCCCAATAAAATTAATGGTGTACAAACTGATGACTTAGGATTCACCCGTGTTGACCTTGGCAAGGAAAATTATATGATCGAACCATTCATCATGGCTTCACAAGAAAAACAAGTTTTCTATGTGACCGACCCTTCAGACACATCGAGGAAATGGTCAATCGTTCTCTGAGGAAAATACATTCCTAGTAGTGATGAAAGTTTTAATATTCCTTCTACTCCTTCTTACACAACACAAGTGCCTACCACATATGATGAAGTTGATAGAGATGGTGTGCAAGCTATTCGTATCGATCATAATGAAAGCATATGGGAAAATTAACAAGTATGTTTTTTATTCTTTATTCATAATTTAATGTAAGTTATTATATCTAAGTATATTTATTGACAAGACACCAAGAGACAAGAAACCAAAACACTAAGATACAATTATGTGATGTTATATAATGTGTTGTAGGTTATTTTGTGCCATTTTTCTTTTGATTTAATATATATACAATATTTGGTTCTTAATCTAATATATGGATTTGATGTAATACAATACAACTCTTGTTATGATACAATTGTTTCTGTTCTGATATGGTTCACAAAAATATAGGTTAAAAAATGGAAAAAAATTCAAAAAGCAGAAAAATATTTTTTTTTAAAAGCAGATAATTTAACGAAAGTTGTTAAATATGATTGTGGTTTTAGAGTGAACATTGTCCGGAATAATATATATATATATATATATATGCCAAAAAGGCGCTGCTAATATATTACAACTCTTAATTAAAGCAATTGTGGTAATATGTCGCACGCTTTTAGGTTTTCTACAACGGTCATACGACCGTGATTGTAAGTAACGCATATACAACCACACACTATTTCACAAAGTTTGGTCACGCGTGATGATATCCATTTTCCAACCGTTGTTGTATATGTTTGTTGTAGTAGTGGTAGCAACTATGAGAATACCTTCATCTTGTCGATTTGATTCAATATAAACCTTCTCAAGAAGTTTATTTTCCCAAGTAGAGTTTAGAGTTGATTCTTATTTGTCGGAGGCTTTATATTAAATAGCCATCATTTTTTTCTGATTTATCTTGATGCCCTTCTTATGGACAACAAAGCCTATGAAATCACATGCACTGACACAGAAAACACATTTAATGGATTCATTCTCAATCCATATTTCCTCATCCTTTAGAAGAAATGTCGAAGATGGTCTAAATGGCCACTTTTTGATGAGGATTTGACGCTGATGTCATCTATGTAAACTTGCATAAATGTCTCTATGAAATCATGGAACTGTTGGCTTTTACTTTCGATGCCTGGTTTGATTTATAGAACAAATAAGGAAAAGGAAATTTTTTGCCAAGTTATGATAGACTTCGACTAGGCAAGTGCAATATTGAAGGCCCATTCGAAGTTACTCTTTACACAAGGAAAGATGGCTAGATGGACTTAAGGAAAATTTCCTAAGTTCGAAGTAGTATTTCAACGGGGATGCTACTGATGGTATCTTCGATTTTGATTTTGAATTTGAATCAAAGAGGGAATGTTGTCCTTATCCAGTTTTCAGAAGAAGACACGCGGAGTATGCTGGAAAGTCAAAGACATGTCGAGCGCCACTTGTCATAATTTAGGAGAAATGGCGTTAAAGGCAGTTATTTCGATTCAATATAAATAAGAGGTCTTAGTGTTAGGATTTCGTGTGTATTCAAGTTTATACAAAATCACTCAAAATACTCAAAGTACCCAGTGTGTAGAGAAACGAGTTGTTGAGAAAATGTACGTTTGATGAAACACCATTTATTTGCTTACATTTTAATAAAAGTCAATTTATGCTTTTGCCCAGAAATTTATCTTTATTTTATACAAGTTATTTTTAGCATATTTTACTGCACTTTTGACCATTCCCTTGTCACACAATTTTCTTTATCTTTTTAAAGCAAACTATGTTCTAACTATGAATACTGTCGAAGTGTTCGTTGTTTCTCAAACTTTAATTTAAAAACACTAAGCACATGTCCTAGGATTCACTGGTTGATCCTGCAAGTTAACCAATATTTGGAGACCAACAGTTGTTTACCAATTTTCACGGTAAACAGGAACATAGAATTCATTACCCTTTAATAGGTTGCGCCAGCATTTTTTAGCCCAAAAGGCATCACTACCCATTGGTATGTGCCCAAGGCTTAAGGACATCAAAACTATGTCTTAGCCACATCTTCTTCTGCAATAAAACTTGATTATAACATGAATAACCATCTAAAAAACTTAAATACTCAAAACCATCCGCCGAGTTAACTAGCATCTCTGCCACTAACATTGGGTATTCGTCTTTTGGATTGGCAACGTTTAAATCTCTAAATTCGATATAGACCATGAGAATGCCATTCTTTTTAATTACTAGAATAATATTGGCTAACCACTCGACGTACCTTGCAGGCCTTATGAATTTGTTTCTCAACAGTCGTTTGATTTTTTTCCCTTGATTTTTGACATGAAGTCTGGCGTAAATCTCTTTAAGGTTTTCTTTATAAGCCTCTTGTCAGGCATGATTAGTAGTTTCAACTCTACCAAATCCCAACTAAGACCTGACATCTCATGGAAATCCCTTGCGAAACAGTCCTTGAACTCCTCCGGCATCTCGATTACTCTTACTTTTAGGGTTGGGTCGAGCTTGAAACTTATGTAAGTTGATATTTTCGTCGACCCGTCCCTCAAATCTACTTTTTCCAAAGGATCTTGAGCTTACATCCTTTTGGTTGAGGTTAGTGGGTCTTTCTCAAACCCCAAAGGCTCGTCATCATAGATACAGTCGAGCCTGCGGTTTTATGAATTTATTTCTTGGCCATTCTGGCTAATTTCTTTATTAACTTCAAACTTAGTGGCTTCGATAGCCATCATCCCTTGTGATTTATTCTCTAAGGCTGCTATTAATTTATTTTTAGCCATGTAGGCTGAAATACGAGCCAAAGTGCTTGACTGAAACATCATCATCATCTGATCCAGACCATTTATTGTATCCCTTAATAGTCTCGTACTCCCAAGTAAAGACATGAAAAGGGTGTAGCTTTATAGAGTAGTATACATCATCTCCCTTAAAATTAAAGCCAATTCTCGTCAGTGCACATGGAAAAGTGTTCTCCAATCGTGGATCAAAATTCCTCTTGTCGACATGATTCACTTCTGCATGAAAGAAGCTTTGGTTAGCTTTTATGTGCTCTACGATCACATCCGGATTCCAGATTGTAATTCTTTGGTGCATGGAGGATGGGATACACCCAACTCCATGAATCCATTCTCGACCCTAGAAAAAATTATAATTCACTTTAGTTGGAATTACAACAAACAAAGTAGGTCGAGTTGTGGTTCCTACAACCTCATCCACTTGGATAACCCCAAAAATCATGTTGGTCTTTCCTTCATAATTGGATAAGAACGTGTTATTAGATTTCAAATTAGTGTCATATTTGCCTATCCTTTTAAGTAGGGAAGCTGTCATGACATTGATACATGCTCCACAATTAATAAGAACCTTATTAACTCCACATCTTCCACCTTGGCCCTTATGTACAAAGGCTTCAGATGTTGTTGCATAGAGATGTCAGGTCTTTCGAATATGGGCTTGTCCTCATTGATGAAGCCATCATGTATAACATAGTAGCATAAAGGTTTATGAGTAGCCATTTCTTCGGCCAGCCCATCTTCCTATTCAATTACCTCGGTAACTGTATCATACTCCAATGACAGCACTGATATCATATTACATGTGATATCTAACTCATCCTCCAACCCAAAGTCAAAGTTATTGTTCACCATCTCCTTGACTTATCCGGTGGAGACCTTAGGTTCATTTTCCACCACTGATGATAGTGGTTGAAATAAACTTTGTTTGAAAGGCTTCTTTGCCTTTTATCCATCAGTCGTAGCTGTGACACTACTGTTCTTGCTAGTGCTCCTTGCTTTGAAGCCAGCCTTTTTGTTTCTTTAAGGCCATGTCCACTGAGTGCACGTCATGGGGTTCTTCCTCATGTAGTTTTTTTAAACATAAGAATATTTCTTGGAATTTTGGGAATTATCGAGGTAGGACGATCCCCCACCTACTTATATGCGCTTCCATTTTCCTTTTTCAACTACTGACCTCCCTACATGTCTAGACCACTCCTTGATAGGATTGTGAGTAGGCGGGATGTAAGTTCTAGACCTCTGAGTCCTTTGAGGGACTTCTCTCTTGTTAAAAAATAATTATTTGTGCTGGTCTTGTCGACCAACTTTCTTTGATTGATCATGGTTGGTATTTCCCAACTCTTTCGCTGCTTCCTTATCAAAGACAGCGCTGGAACATGGATATAACATTACCTCATAATCCTTTAGTTTACACACGTTCAAAAAATCTATGAGTTCCTCCTCAACCTTGGGAAAAACTACTTTTATCTGCTCTTCATAGCTAGGTTCAACCCCTTTTATGCTCTCAGTTATGTCGACCATGAACACATCTATAGACTTGACTAACAATGCCTCTTCAACTTTAGGATCAGATTCACCCTTTCGTCAAGCTTTTTGCTTCTCAACAAACTTGAGTCTTTACAAAAATATTTTTTCTTTCTCTGTTCTAATGGCGGTGTTTTCAACCCTTTAAGGATTACTATTTCGCAATTAGAAACCAGAAGATCAAAATTTTCGTCACATTTGGTTACATTGAACATATATATTTTTGTGATAAATTTCTCATTTTTTGGTTCAATGGAATTTTTTCCATTTTAAGATTTCAATAGTTTACAAACATAAGGAGGTCATGGCTTCAGTTTTGCCACATTGACCTCATTTTATTCAATAAAACCACTATATGTGTTGTTTTTTATTTCATCTATATCGACATAAGCTACTTTTTCCTTTTTATGGTACTTACTTGACCTGGACTTTTCGGCCTTCAAGCGCTCAACCTGTTGAACCCTATCTTCCAGTTGGGCCATATCCCTTAGATACTAAGATTATAACTTCTTCCTAACTAAACCACCTGCGGCCATTTCGACTAACTCATATTCAGGGACTTGCGTAAATCACATTGCCTTGCGAAGTCTAAACCTGTTAAAGTAGTCATCAATCGACTCATATATTTTATGCCTAACGTTGGTCAGTTCCTTAAGGCTCATTTTTTACTGACCCATGTAGAATTGTTCATGAAACACTCTCTCTAGTTGACTCCAACTATGTATGGAATGAGGAGGGAGTATGGTGAACCATGTGAAGGCATTTTTTGTCAGATAATTTGTAAAATATTCCATCTTCAAATTATCATTATTAGTTATATCCCTTGCCTCAGTCTGATATCAGGAGACATGTTCAACTGTAAACTCATTGGTCTCACCAGAAAACTTAGTGAATTTGGGGACTTTCTACCCCATGGGGAGTTCGGTCTGTCGAACATATTTTGACATAGGAGACACATTATTAGGCCTATGAAGGCCAACGTTAAGGCCATTATGGGCCAAAATCTGTTCGACCACGTTAGTTATATAATTCTGCCCCCAAAAGTTATTTTGTTGGACATTCCTAAGTACTTGGTCGTCATCTTGGTCTCCTGGCACCATAACTATTTCAGGGACATTCCGGACATGGTTTCGTTCACCCATCCTAGGTGGAGGTTGTTCAACGGGAACTTTGTTAATATGTGGTGGCATAACTAGTGCCGAAGGCACCCCAAAAAAAGTAGGCAATTCTACCCGTCTGATGGGCTAACTACTAGTAACTTTGAGTAGTGTTCTGAATCAGGGGATGAAACACCGTACCTATTTATTGTGTCAACATGTTCACCATCTCATGGTTACTTTCAACCATTTATTGCCTCATGGTCAATATGGAATCAGTATTTAAGGCTGGCATTAAAGGAAGACCAGATCGGACCCCTCCCTGTGGTTATGCCATCGATCAGGGTTGCTTATGGCAGATCCTGACGCCAAATGTGGATTGAGGGGTGTCGCTATCGTTGTAGCGTTATTCGCAAACCTCAAAGCTTGACTTTGTAACCCCGTTATCATGGCAGTTGACATGGCATATGGGTAATCCCCCGTTACTAAGGGAAAAGTGAAACTTGGGACATATGGGAGTTTAGGGTCCCCCAGAACTATCGAAGTAGGCCTGGGAGAGGTCGGTATTCTTGTTACTGATGGTAAAGTAGCTACCACTCTTGGAATTGATGTAGAAGTCGCTACCGGAGATAGGATGGGGTCGATGACTTCGATAATGTTTGTTGTCCCTATTGTACCAACCATCATAGTGACTATTAGTTCAGGGTCTGGAGCATCGTTTCGGGCACGAGAAGTGTTTTTGGGTTAACCATTTCCTCTAAGATCCTACCAATCCTCAAACGCATATGGCCCCGGACATTGAGAACATTTCAACAATAAAACAAAGTAAATAATATGAAATTTTCTTGTAAAACAAAACTATTTTTTTGCGCAAAACGGGTCCCACAGGGCTTACTAATTTGTTTGCAAGTTTTTTAACGAACAATCATGAGTTTGAAAGTTTTTAAGATTAACTCAAAAAATATCGGGAATAAGTCTGTGCAAACATGTTTACAAGAAAGTATGTGTATAATGTGACTACGAATGTCTGCGTGCAGATAGTGTAAGTCGCGGCCGGAAAAATGACAAAGTCGTCATCATCCTTTATTCGTCCTAAAAGACAGGAAAATAATGATAAAACCTGAAGATTAAGGGTGAGACACTAATGTTCGGGAGTCGGTTAGGCGGGAGAAAGGTGTTAGGCACCCCTCACCTCTATTGTATCCAATAGGATCCTCCTTAAGTTTTATGGTATGTTTCTTGTCTAAAGTATGTTTGCTTGAGCATTTACATAATCATTTATTCATAAATAATATTTAATTTAATTTACAAAGAAACAGAGAAACCTAAAGATAATTTTTTATTCTTGTACTCGTTAGGGTTTACAACCCTATGCCTACGTACCCTCAAGTTTGAAGGATCAGAGTTCTGTAGTTCGTATCCCTTATTTTGTTGGTTGGTTGTTTTTATCCCATGAAAAGTTCTCACTCATCGGGGGCGGAGAAATATTTAACTTTGCAAAATGCCTCAACGCTCAAGGGCAGAGGACTTAGATTTTTAGGTGAGTTGAAAGTCTTTTATCCCTTATGCCTTATTTAATTTGTAAAAATATCTCATTTAATTTTATTGTGAAAATAATATAATATTATAATTATATTATATAAACTCCTAACCTTTATCCCAATTTTATTTATCCTAAAAAACTTAGGTTTTATCCCTTCAAAATATCCCTAAGTTTTTGTCCCATTTTATTTGCAAAAATATCCTTTTTTTAATTTATTTAGAAAAATAAATTAATTATATAGTATATTAAAATATTATAAAAAATACCCTAAGTTTTATCCCTTATCCTAAATCCCGATTTTTATACTCTTTAGACCCTAAGAGTTTTATCTCAAGAATTTATCCCATTTAATCCCAATTATATCCCTTGATTACCCCTGATTTGTTTATAAAAAATAGTTCTTAATTTATTTCAAAAAAAATAAATTGATGATTGTAATTAAACACTTATCCCTGATTTATTCCTGACTTTTTATCCCTGATACCCTAGAAATTCCCTAGGATTTTATCACATTTATTTAATTATAGAAAATATCCCTTTAATTTATTTATAAAATAAATTAGTTATAATAAAATATTTATATAAAAAACTCAAGTTTTATCCCTTATCCCAAATCCTAATTTTATACTCTTTGGATCCTAAGAGTTTTATCCCAAAAATCTATCCCTTTATATCCCATTACTTTATCCCGTTTTATTCCTTGATTTTATTTAAAAAGTATCCCTTTAATTTATTTAGAAAATAAATTAATTGTAATAATTTATATAAAAAAAAAAACCATGTTTTATCCATTATCCCAAACCTAATATTTATACTCTTTGGACCCTAAGAGTTTTATCCCAAAACTTATCTCTTTTAATTATCTCTTGATTATCCCTAATATCCCTTAAAATTATCCCATAAGGTTAACCCATAATTATCCCATAAGGTTAACTCATAATTATCCCTTTATAAACCAAAATATTTTGTCCCTTATCCCTTATTTTATCCCCAATATTTATCCCTTAAAACCCTAATATTATTCCAATTAGTCATCCACAAAAGATATTAAACCCTTTAATAAATAAATATTTTTCTAATTACTTAAAAAATAGAAAGATAATTAAAAATTTAAAATATTGACAATCCCTAATTATCTCTTTTGTATTTTAATCCTCTTTATTATATTAATTAAACCTTAAACATTATCTGAATTATATCCCTAACCATATAACTCTAATTAATAGTTATATTTAATTATAAAAATAATCCCAATTTAAATCCCTCAATTATATTTTTCATGTTGATTATAACCAATTAAATAAATATCTAATTACTTTTGTTAATCCAATTATTATATTAATAATAAAAGAGATTTTTTTTATTAAACCAATTATTGAATTATTAAACCTAATTAATTCTATTTATATTATATTAATTACTAGGAAATTCTATAAATAAATCCTAACTAAGCATTTGAACCTATATATATTTTTGGGTATTTTTAATAATCAACTTAAACTAATTATAATGTCTTGGTACTTTTAAAGGAAATATTTTTATCTTTAATTTTTATGAATAAAAAATCAAATTAAAGTTAAATGACAAGAAGGTTAATTTTACTCTAAATTTCTGTCTCACGTGCAAGAAAGAACAGAAAAGCAAAAATCTTCTCCTTCCTCTTTTAAAAGAAATCGAACCCTCTTCTCTCTCTAATCTCACGTGAAAAACCTCATCTCCCTCAATTCCTTCTTTGGCTTTTGTTTCTTTTTATGAATGGTTGATTATGAGAAAATGATTGTAGTTGACGATTGGTTTTGATATTGTTGTTCTCTATAAGTGTCTGTGTTGCTATTGTTTTGTGGTGGTGTTTTGAATTGAGAAACAAGTTTTATTCTTTTTAATTTCATAGATTTGGTGTATCAGTTTGAGCATGAAAATGATGGTGATTTCAATTCATTCTATTTTTTGAAAGTGAAATTGAATGGTTTAAATTTTGTTATGAATTTTTCTACAGCTTTGGTTAATGTTGGATGGGAAAGGTTACAGGTTTAATTATGTTTGTGATGTTGTTAGTTATGGTATTTGTGCCATGAAAATAGAAGTAACAAGTTATGTTGGTGTGATTTAGATATTACCATAAAAAGGCTTTTAATTTATAAACAATTTATAATTTATGATATAAAAAGGGTTTACGATGATGATTACAAAAGATTTCTTTTTTTCGTTTTGCCTTTTTTTGTCAATAATAATAACCTAACAAAACCTAACCAAAATTAATCGTAAATAAAAAAAATATATATATATATACCACATCAAATTATATACACACATACATGATCATCTTAGAACAAAACATACAATAATTAATTCAGATTCCAGATCACAATCCAAACAGGAATTTAACAATTTGAAGATACCAACCTGGAGTGTCGCGATCCACGTAAGCTGCTTCTTCCTCCCTCCTATTCCTCGCGTTCTTCCTTTTCCCTTTCGATTTTTCTTGATCAGTTGATGATGGAGGCTAGGCTTTAGTAGTTGTTGTTGTTCAGTGTGAAGAACAACAACTTTGAGATTAAAATATGTAAATTGTGGGTGGGTTTCTTAGGTTAGAAAAATGTTTTCTATTTATAATGGAACACTTAGGTCAATTCTAAAAGGAATGAAAATTAATCATTAATTAACATAATTAAATCAAAAATAATTTGACTTTAATTTCTTTATTAGTATATTTTACCAATCCAACTTAAAATCTTCCTAAAATAATTTGTTTGTTCTTTAAGAATGAAAAAGTGCCAAAAATAAACAAACAAAATTAAAATCTATTTTTTTATGATTTTTTATGGCTCTTTTTTATAAAATTGCATGAAATAAATAAAAATGATTATTTAAAAATGTCTAAAATAGAAAAACGAATATTAGATTTAAAATAATAAAAAATACAATTTGTAATTTTTGAATAACATAAAAATTAAAATAAATTTAAAAACAAATAAAAAGGGGAAAAAACCACAAGTGGGAATAATGAGATTCGAACCCCATGACTTCTCAAAGAACTCACAAGTTATTCTAGAGTTGTGTTGTTCATATCCTTTGAAAGTTTCAGCGCAGTTACCATAGGCCTCCATCTCTTGGGTAAGCTTATGATAATCTTCACATGATCGGCAGTATAGTAACCTTTGCCCAAAACCTTAAGTCCTGCAACAAGAGTTTGAAACCTTGAGAACATGTTCTCAACAGTTTCATTGTCTTCAATCTTGAAGGCTTCATACTTCTGTATCAAGGAAAGATCCTTGGTTTCTTTAACTTGAGCTTCATAAATCATTCTCAAAGAATCAAATATAGACTTAGTTGTAACTCTGTTTATGATCTTTTCATACTCAGTGTATGAAATAGCATTCAACAAGATGGTTCTTGCTTTGTGATGATTCTTGTAGTCTTTCTTTTGTTGATCAGTCATCACTCTATGTTCCACCTTATTACCACTAGCATCTACAGGATGAACGTAGCCATCAGCTACATATCCCATAGATATACATCATTACCAAGGAAAAAACTTTCTATTATATCTTTCCAGTAATCATATTTTTCTCCATAAAAAATTGGATGTTTTGCACTATAGTGATCTCTATCAGCGAGTGCGGCTGGTGGAGGTACTCCTACCATTGTGTTTCACAAATTGGATCTTTATCTGATATGGTGAAGTGTTTAATATGCAGTCAATACCAGAACCGGAGCTCTAATGCCAATTGAATATGAATGGAAACACAAGAAAGGGGGTTGAATTGTGTTTCTAAAAATGAAAACTTTTTAACTTCACACAACAAATATCAAACAAGGAAAAAAAAATAATGAAACATATATTTTTATATTGGTACACTATAACACAAGCTACCTCTAGTCCACCCGCCATGGTGATTTCGCCTTATCAACAAGGGCTTAATCCACTATGATCAAACTTGATTACAACACAAAGATCAACAGTCAATGTCTTCTTTGATATACAGACTAAACCTTAATCACTCAAGGAATAAAAATACAATCAAAAAGATTGATACAAAGTGTATTTACAAAGCTTCTAAGAAAGCAGAATACACAAACGAAATACAAGTGTCACACAAAAGATTTACAATGAAGAGTATGAACAAAAGCTCTTGTGTGAGTGTTTTTTTCTATCAAAATATTCACAAATAGCATTGTTCATGTATGATAATAGTGTGGTACGAGTTTGTGATTTTCAATTAATTCAAGTCTACTTTATATAAGCAATGAAGAGATTCGTTGGAGGGTAGAATTGGAATACCAAAATGCAGTTGTATCCTTGCATAACGGTTTGTGAAAATGGGAGACAGAATGGTATAATAGTACAGTCCTTAGCCTACAAAATCAGTGTAGTGGAAGGAATATTGATCTTGTACTGTGTACTATTTTTCTCACGTAAAACCTTTTGATCTTATCTTTAATATTCAGAGAATTCTTATAAGTAGGTGATGAAACATGCATAAGAGAAGAATAAGAGTCTGGTTGAAAGAATTTTCAGAAACTTGGTCTTCAGAGTCTTAATCCAATTCATCAGAATGTGGTCTTCAGAATCTGTTGACACAGTTCAGAGTTAATTTGAGCGCGGGTCTTCAGAGCATAACAACTTCAGAAGCTTCAGATTATCAAAGCCTTGGATAAGTAGATGTCACAAGCATTGTGTATAGAATCCAGAGCTTGGCCAACTTTGTAAACACATAACCCAAAGTCAAAGTGTAATATTTTCAGAGTCTGATGACGTCACACGTCATTTAGTAAGAGTCGGAACTTAAATATATAATTTGCACATTGAGCAAAATTATTATGGTATAAAATGGTTCTCTAAAACACTATGAATTGTTATCATCAAAACATAAGGCCTGATGCAGAACCAAATCTTGTTCTAATAGTTTTTGTTGGGCCTTGGGAAAACACTGCGATGGCTGTCTTAGCTTCCATGAATTTGTTGTGAGGGAAGAATCTGTTTAGGAAATTTTCCTCTGACAAGTTTCAATTGTCATCCTCGATGTGGGTTAATCTACATACAAATCATTTGATTTTCCAATCAAAGAGTGTCGAAAAATCGTAGGAATACAGCTTCTTCCTCATTTTTTAGAGCTCCTAGCGTACCAACAATTTCGTTGAATTTTGTGAGGTGTGTGTAAGAGTCTTCATGATCTAAACCTACAAATGGGTTAGCATACAGAGTTTGTAATACATAGTCTTCATGGTGTGCCACAATTATTGTTTCCATTGTTGTTGTTATCGTCAACTTCAACCATGTTTCTTTGCTTTGAGATAGAAGAATCTTCTATATATGTCTTATTGGAACTTTGTTTCTTTTTCTTGTTCTTACTGAGGTTTCTGCATGCAGTTCTTTCGATTTCGGAATCGAATAATAATTATTCTATAGGAATCTTATCTCACATAAACTAGTATAAACATAATTAACTCTAGATGTTAATGGGTTAGTGGCTATGAACAAAATATATAGATATTAACAAATATATATATATATATATATATATATATATATATATATATATATATATATATATATATATATAAATAAATAATACTTAAAATAATAAAAACTGTGCGATGTTTTTAAAAACTAGCACCAGTCCCCAGCAACGGCGCCATTTTGTTTGTTGAGCAGCAAAAGTAAGTTTTATCATTATCATATCCACAGAGACTGGTGGTTACAAAGATATTTCAACAGTTTTAAGATTTTAAGTAGAGGAGGATTTATATTTGTTTTGATACGTGAAAGTAAATGATGGAAAATAAATGACAGAAAGTAAAATGGAGATTTCGGTGTTAACGTTAAGAAAGTTTGTTATGGGTAGATTTCATCATTACGTATTTATCATGTATAACCATACGTCAGTAATATGCTCCTCTACTCAGTTGTTAATATTACCACATGTTGCTCTAACTTGTATCTTCTGTCGATCTCAACACCATAAGATTAGTGAATTACCTAATAGTTGATATCTCGGTCTACTAACCAACGCAGAGCATTAAGTTATAACAGTTATAAAGCAGAAAGACTCCATACTAATCCTACTACAGTACATGCAGATATTGAACCTAACCCTATGTCTAAGCATTAGAAACCAATAGATTATTATCTTGGATCTAGTAATAGTAAGCACATTTCAGTTGTCAAGCCATACCATGAAAACAAGTTTTAGGTAGCAAATCTAAAACAGACATTAAGATTAAAGAGTCATCAATATTAAATCTTGAATAGAGTTACATAAAACTCCATGAAATATTTAACACATCAATATAATGGCTATGTCTCACCCCTAACAAATAGATTTTTAGTTATGCTTACTCATCATAGTTGCTCTGGTAATCCTGCAAAGTTGAGCTTGGAAGTTTATCTGCCTTATCGCATGAGCAGCGCTTCCACGTTCAAACTACCTCTCTTATTCTTCTCTTGTAGACCAAGGTGAACCTACTCCAATTATGTGCTACCTCACTCAACCGAAACCCCCTTTGTGATGAATTGGAAGGCTCTATTTATAGGCTAATACTTGGTCCCATCGCAAGGTTCATCGCCCTTATGCCTAGCGAGCCTACTTTCTTCTCAATTAAACAATGCTAGATGTCTGATAGGTGGTCCTAATGGCCTTTTCTTGTTAAGCGCACCGCATATGTGCTTAGCGCACAAACACTTGCTTCACGACGAAAATGATTTCATGGGACCGTTCTCATCTTCAAAAGGGAATAGATTTATACTTGTTGTTATGGATTATGTGTCTAAAGGGATAGAGGTCATTGCTTCTCTGACTATTAATGCATAAGTTCTAATAAAAATGTTTAAAAATGTCATATTCCCTAGGTTTGAAACCCCTAAATTGGTCATCAGAGATGGTGGCTCACACTTCATTTCCAAATGCTTTGAAAACCTCTTAACCAAGTACGGAGTTAAACATAGAGTTGCGACCCCTTACCATTCGCAGACAAGCGGACAGATGGAAATCTCAAGTCAAAAGATTAAAAGGATACTGGAAAAAACAGTATCATACGAGAATTTCTTAATTTATAAGGAAAGAACAACAAAATGGCGTGATAAACGCTTCTCTTGGAGGAAATTCAATGAAGGCGAGCTTGTCCTGTTGTTCAAATCCAGAATAAGATTATTCCCTGGTAAATTACAGTAGCAATGGTCAGGACCGTTTGAGGTGACGAGATTCAGTGAGTCTGGTGCAGTGGAGGTCTGAAGTGAATCCACTAGGAAGTTCGCAGTTAACGGCCAGAGATTGAAACACTACCATCCGTCAGTTAATGTTTTAGATTAAGGTTGTACCTTGATGTTGTGTCCCCCTTGAGGGCTGATTAAAATGAGATGAGCTACCAACATAAAATGAAGCGCTGCGTGGGAGGCACCCACAGGTTCCAAGTTTTTGTTTCATTTTAATTCTTATTAATAATTGGTAAACCCAGTTAAGAGATAACCGGAGGTCAATGAGCCTTTGTGTCACAAAAATATTCCTCATGTGCCTTAAAAGGCATTACATTCATCGTTTCCAAGAAAATAATTGAAAAGGCGTTGTTTCAGCTACATGACGAGTTACCCGTCACCTAGATGACGAGCATCATGTGTTCCAAGAGCACTGATGGGCGGGTCATCATTAGGATGACGCTCGTCAAGCTATTAAGGGAGTGTTTGGAAACCTTTATTTCTCCAAAAGCACTTATTCTCCAACGCTGATGCCCGTCAGGTTTTTAAAACACACATTTTACCAAAAATTCTGACTGTTTCTCAATTTATCCCAATAATTACTCCAATTAATCCACTTAATTCCTCTTTCCAATTCCTACCACTTTTTTCCCGTCATTTTAAAAACATGTACCATTTTCCTTCTTCTCACACTTTCTCTTCCTCTTATTCTCCATCTTCTCCATAAAAATAACTCACTCACCATTAAAACTCCTGCCTTCAAGCTACTCAAACTCACTCATTTCTCCTCCAAATCCAATTCTTAGACCACCGTCGTTATCCCCATTCTTCCCGCTTTCATATTCACCATTCTAAACTCACACTTCCATCCTCCCCAAAAAACACAAATCCAAACATCATCCAAAATCACTTCATTTTTACTTCCAAAATGCCTCCAAGGAGACAAGTGTATTACAAGGATGGAATTGATTAGCAACGAAGATGAGCGACTCAACTTAAAGTTCCTCGCATCATATTCATATGTCACTAATCCCGTGAGCCACGGCTCGATTGTGGCCGTTTGATTTAGAATGTTTAATAAGAATTATGTGTTTGATCAGAATGTGGTTACTTCCTTGTTACGATTCCCGCACAATGCTGGTATTCGAGGTCCCTCAGCATAGACCTTAGTTTGGTCGCCTTTGGAAATGGCTAACAGGAAATTATGCTACTGATATGGAGGGGGAGAAGTCTTTCCATATCCATTCCTTCAAACACCCTTCCTAATTTAATTTTACTTTAAAATATTCTAATATATTTAATTTTAAATTATTGTAAGAGGAAAAAATGCTCCAGAACGGAGTTAGTAGTTTTAATCTTTGTCAATCCATATATACACTACACTACCGAGAAATTAACCTACCACCCCCACACTTAAACCTCACCCCCCCCCCCCCCCCCTCGTCAACCTGTATGAATAGATCAAACTAACCCTGGAAATTTTTTTCCCAACTTTTCAAATTTCAGGGCGCATACCGGAAATTTCAAAACAACTACCAAAAATTTCAAAACAAGAAATTTTTATCAGAAAATTCCATAATTTCCGGTATTTTATACCTGAAATTTCAAAATTTCCGATAGTATCTACCATAAATTTTAAAATTTCTGGTACATAACCAAATATTCTTTACCGGAAATTTCAAAATTTCCGGTAGTTTTAAAAATCTAGTTTTGTACAGGAAATTTTGAAATTTCTGGTGGATATAAAAATTTAGTTTTATATCGAAAATTCCAAAATTTTCGGTAACTGCCATTGTTATTTTTTCTTAATATTTATTTTTTTTCTTCTTTTGTAGTGAAATTTAGAGGCAGAGATGGTACTATTGTAGGGAGAGTTGCGGATATAGCATCAAACCAGGGTAGGGTTGCCAGGGGTGCTGATGTTGGGTCTTCCCAGCTATGGGCAGGACGAGTGGTCCCCACCGGAAGCAGATGGCTGAGCGAGATCATTTTTGGGAACCTCATTCAACTCGACGTCGTGGAGTTCGATCAACAGAGCAGGCTACATATGAGGTGTTGTTAGATGTTCCTGTAGTTGATCCCGTCGGTGAGCCGGTGGTTGAGTCAGTGGTTGAGCAAATGGTTGCTCAAGTGGTTGATCCAGTTGTTCAGGAGTTGTTGAAGATGTTGCTCAGGAGGCTATTGAGGAGGCTGCTCAGAAGGTTGTTGAGGAGGTCCAGGCAGATGTTGATGTTGGTGAGTCGGGCCCATCAGTTATTGTTGAGACAGAGGTTACGGCTCCTTCAACTGAGCCCTCTGTTGTCATACCCCCAAATTTTGACCACCAAGATTTCTCATCATTGTGAGAATCATTACCACAATATGGATGTACCTTCATACCTCATCAATCTCCTCAAGGATTGTTGAGCATTCACTACAATTAAGAATTAGGGTTTTGAGCCCTCTCAGAGCACTTAGACAAAGGATCAATCAACAAGTTACATGATCCTCAACTTTTCTAGCCTCTCAAACACCCATAAAGGATCAAGATGTCTCCCACATCAAGAATCAAGCACAAGGTTGTAACATTCCAAGTGGATCAAGCCCCAAGATCGCCAGTGTCACCAAATTAGGGTTTTGGTCGAACAAGGCCTCCAGATGAAAATTTTCATCTGAGCATGAGCCAATACTTCAAAACATGATTCAAAATGCTTAAATGGACCTCGTGGACCCAATCATCAAGTCAAAATAGCCTCAAGGGAAGCATTCATCAAAAATCAGGGATTAGGGTTTCTTGACCTAATTCACCCCTAAGTTGACTTTTGAGGTAAGACATAAGCCAAGACCTCAAGACATGATTTGAGGGCCTCAAACACACCAAATTGATCCATTTACAACAATGGATTAATCCAAGAAGCTTGATTCACAAGTTTCATTTCCATCTGGATCACAATTAGGGTTTTGAAGAAAAAGTCAACTGTACCGTTGACTTTGGACCAAGACATGCTCCCAAACGTTGGGACATGATTCAATATACCCTAAAACACATATGGAATCAATCCATTAGATTTTAATTAGGTCAAGAACTTGATTGCATAGAGAATCACACAGTTTGGAGTTCATCTGACAAAAAGTCAACTGTGCCCAAAATCAAGTTTGACTTTTTGGATTTTTTCACAAATGTGGCTCCCCTAAGTCAAAAACCATGTTAATGTATGGTTTTGATCATCATTCATCAAGAAAAATCAAGAAAAGTGAGGTTTCTTGCGAAAGGAGCAACCATAGAAAACCTAAAATTTTCTAAGTTATGAAACAAAATGGATTTGGTACCCACTTTGCAAGGTCATAACTCCCAAAACCTAAGGCCTTTTTCTTTCATCCAAAGCTCAAATGAAAGTTCATATGACATACTTCAAAAGTGTGAACTACGTCATATTCCAATTCCTCATGGATTTTTAGTTATGGATTTATCAAAATCACAAAAAGTGAAAATGACCACTTTTTCCAACACTTAGTGGAATTTTTCAAAGTCAGAATATGTTTCATTTTTTCCCAACTTTGAGGTCATTTTTCACCTTGATCCAAACTTAACCAGGTCCATTTGTGGGCATCAAAGTTAAAGTATGTCATGAGAGCTTTCCAAAGAATACAAGAACTCCCATTGATTCAACTTAATCAAGGAATTATGAACCTCATAACATGCCTTGCTCAAACTGATTTCCAAGACAGATTCTGTGCATTACTTGTGGCACACGATTCTTGAGTCCAATTTTGGTAACTATGAAAGACTAATCCTTATCCAAATTCAACAAGAATCTCAGTCAATCATGAAAACCCTGCAAGCTTGGGCTCTAAGGCAAGAATCCAATCCCTTTGGCATGTGATCATCAAGTTTCAAATCCAAAACTCCAAGTTTGTCATTTGGCATTGATGTGGAACATAGAGCTGTCATGAACCAAGCTATATCAGTCCAATTGAGTCAAGATTGACTCAAAACTCAGAAGACCTAGAGCGACAAAGATCAGCTCTAGTCAATGGCCAAGTGAAGACTTGGTACCTTGGCATTTAAGGAAGTGAAACATGGGCATATCCATTGGATAATAGAGTGATACCTCATCTAACACCATTCCTTCAAAAACAAAACTCCTCTACTATAAATAGAGGTCATTTCTGATGTTTCAAACCACACTAAAATAATACCAAAGCCTTGTTTTCTCACTCTCCCTCTCTTACTTCAATTTTAAGTCACATTGGAGCAATTTGGGAATTCTTGAAACCAGAGCAAAAACCACTCAAATAACCATCCAAACACATCATAAATCATCCATTGGAGGTGTTCAAACCTTCATCCACATTGTACAACCTCAAAATCAGAAAGTCAATCTCCAAAACCTCAAATTTTGACTTTTCTGTATTTCACAAGCCATATCTTGATTCAGTCACTTTCAAAACCAAACAAAACTTCAAACACACTCCAAATATCATCCTCAAACTGTCCCAACAGGTTTCCCTCAACTATAACACCATTTGAGTGAGTTACCATTTTGGTCACTTTTGCCACTTTTGCAAGAAAGAGTCAATTCTTGTTTCTGAGGTTTCCAGCTGGTTTTGATCATCCTAAAAGCTTCTAAGGGATCAATCAAGAGTGTCTAAAGCATTGGATTACTTCTGGCACAAGCATCTTGACAGTTAGCACAACGAGCTTCAAGAGGTAAGTGCATCACAACTTGAACTTTTAAAATATGCATTGCTTTGATGTCCATTAATCATAAACATGTCATATATATCATATGTGTTGTGTTTGAACCAATTTACCATGTTGTTATTGCTTGTATGATGAGATAGCATTGAACTTGCAAATCTTGGCCTATTTTGAAACCACTATCGGGTTTTAAAATAGGAGCATCTTTAGAAAATTCTAAAAGCACCATTGGATTCCTCATGAAATTCTAGGCAAGATCCATTTAAATTTCATCCAATTCCATGGAGAATTGAGAAAGTTATGGCCTTCTTGCAAATCTACCAAAACTTGGTTTTTGCCTTGGCCAGACCTAGAATTCAGGCCACCCATATATGTTTATGGGGTGGTTTTGATACACGGATGTATCACCACCCCAGTGGTAGAAGCGCGCTTGTGTTTGGTTGGAGGTCGTGGGTTCAAGACCCACCCAGACCATTTTGTTATTTCTCTCATTTTTTATGGTTTTTATTAATTAATCTCAAAACTAATTTCACTCTCAATTTTAATTATTTTTTATTGGTTCTTTTTTTTGAAAGTTCACAAAAATGTTGAAATATTTTATTCCACAAAAAAATTGAATTTATATTATTTATTTAATATAGTTTGAATTTTTGTAATTAATTTCATTTTATTTGTTTTCAAACATTAAAAAATGCAATTTCCACCTTGATTTCTCAAAATCAATTGAATTTCAAGCCTTCATGTGATTAAACATGATTTTTTAAAATATTTTTCAAAGCTTACCACTTGTTTTTGAATATATTTGATATTTTATATTTAATTTCCTTTGAAAATAATATTATATTAATTAAAATTAGGGTTTCCCTCAATTTTAATTTTTCAAACTTCATTTGAAACATTCTTGGGCCTCTTGATAGAGTGTAAGTTCCATCCCTTTGTAAATAAACCATTTTGGGCCTCAGTCATTGTATAAGTCCCGATACGTTTTAAAAAAATCTCGGCGCGATTGCCGTTTTCAAAACAATTTCCATCTAGCCTCTCGTTGAGTTGTAAGTCCCATCTCTTGTATAAAAATAAACTCTTGGGCCTCTAATAGAGTGTAAGACCCATCCTCTTTGTGAATACAATAATATGGGCCTCAGTCATTGTATAAGTCCCTCTGTGGTTTTCAAAATGCCGACGCGATCGTCGCCTTTTCAAAAGAGATCATCTGGGCCTCTCCTTGAGTATAAGCCCCAAACTTCTTTTCACAACAAACTTTCTTTTTGATTTAGATTCAAATCTTAAGTTTCATCAAAACTTTCTTCAATTTCTTGAATAACTAACCATACAGCTGTAATTACAATGTTGGAGCTTGCACACCTGTAAGTGCTATTGTTTCTTCAATACATACTTGTTTATATATTTCATATGCATATATATGCTTGTATATACTTGCTTAGAGTTTTTCCCCAGTAATTAGGTCTAGTTTTAGATCAAACCAGTGGTTACTCTTTCAACACAGTCAAAACTAGTTCCCCATAGGAAATTCCAAATACGGTCTTGCCTCCTCTTGAGCTTATACAATATGGAACAAAGAAAGGTATTATTCCCGGTGAAACTTTTCTCAAGACTGTCACAACTTAGAAATATCTGTACAAGAAATTCATTTCCACAGAGAGGATTATTCCCGATGAAACCTCTTTTGAATTTCTTCAAACCCTAGAACTGTTCACTAAAGAAAGGATTATTCCCGGTGAAACCTTTCTTGAATTTTTCTCAGATTTGGACTCACAAGCTTCCTAAAAGCATCCCTAGCCTCCTCTTGGCCTTTGTACAAGGACCCTCAGGCTTCTTAGAAGTTCTCAGCCTCCTCTTGGGCTTAGTACAAGGACCTGAAGACCTCCTACAGGTATAGGACAGAACTTAGTCATCTCTACTAGTTTAATCCTCCAGAAGGTCAGAATTCCAAAACATCATACTTGTTTAGGGTTGATTCTCATCCCTTAAAATATCAGCCTCCTCTTGGGCATCATACAAAGATCATCCTCTTCATACCAGTAGACTTGGAAAGCCTTATCTCCTCTTAGATCTCAAAGAAACCCTCAAGTTTCCTAAAGACACGGGAAAAAAAACCCTGATGACTTCATCAATCTCCAGTAGAGTTAGAACCTCCATAGGTTTTAAAAACTCAATCTTTAAACTTTCATTCTAAGTTCCCCAGCTATGGTCAACTTACCATCAATACAACAGAAATAGAATCAGAACCTCATAGTCTCTGATATTTCAACTCTTCTGTAATCCTCACAAGAGTTTATTTCCCAATTTGGACCTGTCTCTGGATCTCAATAATCCTCAGAAGAAGCTAGCCTCCTCTTGGGCTTTACAGATCATATTCTCCAGCTGAGTCAATCAACATTTTAGCCTCAAACTTAGGCTTTGTACAAAATAGATAAAACCTCTCCCCAGTGGAGTCAATTCTTTTTTAGCCTCAATCTTGGCCTTTGTACAAGACAGACAAAACTTTCCCCAGAAGATTCATCTCTTTCAGCCTCAATCTTGGGCTTTGTACAAGACAGATATAGAACTCCCTAATAGAGTTAACCTTTTAGCTTCAAACCTTGGGCTTTGATCAAGGCACATAAAACCAACACCCCCTCAGAGGAAATCAAAAGTTCTCTCTGTAGGAAGACATTTCTCTGTACATCACACATCTAAACAAACAATAAAAAAACCCTAATCCCAGATAACTGCTGTAAGTGGCACACTTGTTGATTCAAAAATCCAAGTTGTGGTCCCTCTCTTATCCTGGTAAACTTTCTCTTTCATCTAATTGTTGTAAGTGGCAAGCCTCTTGTAATACCCCAAATTTTGACCACTAAGATTTCCCATCATTGTGTAAATCATCATCACAATATGGATGAACCATCATGCCTCATCAAATGTGTTGTACCCCAAATTTTACCCTCAGATATTCTGGTCGTTTGCATTTTTTTGAGTCAGTCGTCTCATTTTTTAGTTAAACATTTCATTGATCATTAATCATGCATTTTTTAGTCAATTTTATCATTCCATTTTAAAATATGTTTTATTATCTTAAGATTTATTTAGAATTGATTTAATTTAATTTCAATTTAGTTTATTATTTTATATAGCTTATTTCTTTAATTGAGTTTATTTTCAACATAGTTTAATTTCTAACTTAGTTTAATTTTAACTTTAGTGTGGCTTTTATGTTTATTTTAGTTTAGTCTTAATGTAATTATTTTTTTAATTTAGTTTATATTTTAGTTTGGTTCATATTTTAGTTTAAGTTTCAGTTAAGTTTATTTTTTTTATATAGTTGAGTTTATATTTTAATTTGATTTAATCTAACTAGTTTAAGTTTATTAATTTAGTTTGATTTTATTTTCATTTTTCATTTTAATTAAGATTATAGTTTTTATTTTCACTTTGGTTTTTAAGTTGATCTAATTCAGTTAATTTTAAAGCTCTACAAAAAATTCAAAAAAAAAGAAAAGAACAAAGACTCTTTTTTCACTTTGACCATTTCCAAGCTTAGAAAGTTACTACTACCATCTGCTATCACAAAAGCTTGCGCCATCCCAAAACTCCTATGTACCTCATGCGCCAACTTGCACCAAAATAAACAAATTGTTGCCCTTCTCAAAGGTACTCCTACTGCTACACAACCTTAACCATCATAAACTTGTCCTACACACCATGCCCAAACCATGTATCATCTGCTACAATATCAACACAGAGCCAATACCTGAACCAAAAAAAAAAAACCTCAGCTTTGACCATTTTTTTTAAACGCATAACAACAACAATACAATGTCATTCCAAGACAAAAGTCTTACACAGAAAGTGACCTCTCATCAAGAGATGAGTTCACAAACAAAATTCAAATTAAAAACAAGTTTTGGGGTTGGTTTCCAAGAGGGGAAAAGAGAGGTACGGATCAGAAGTAATGCATAACAAAGGGAAAATGATGTTTGTCTTTAAATCCCTCAGCCATAAATCACAACACGGGAACAACCCACAAAGAAAAAACCGTTTGAGAGGATTCTCCTCCCTGGTGAACTCTCTTTCGACCACCATTTCTCAGCTCACATACCACCACAACAAGCCGTAACACACGGTTGCCACACTCATCACCATTATCAAACCATAACAGTGAACTCACTCACCATAACCAGACTATCTTCTCCCTCCACCTGCGTTGTTTCTTCACCTTCAGACTCACCTTGCTCATTTTCTCATAAACCACATATTTCACTAAACAAACTCAAGACCACCATTCTTTCATGATACAAGATCTCTACAACCATCCTCGACCTCCTTCTCACTTTAACTTCCCCTCATTTTTCCCCATTTTTACTGCTCGTGTTCTTCTTCACTACGCACGCATAATACCTTCCATACACACTAACAAAAACTCTTCATGAAAACTTGCTACTATTCATCATCACTGCTCTAACCTTCACCATAAACAAGCCAAGCACCAGCACCGTGCGTCTTTCGCCGTCGGAAACGACACATACTCCATAGCTCAACTCCACCGTGCCGCAAGAAGTGAGAAAGATTGACGCGGAGAAGAACAGAGAAAGCCGCAGCGGAACAAAAATGGCGACTCAACATTAACAACACAACGACATGTCGGTAACATTCTGGTTTCTCATTTACACTAGCTGGTGCTTTGATGCGTAGTCTCATTTCCATATCATTCTGTGTTGTTTCTTTGTGCATGACTTTTTGCCGTATCTCATCGTGTGCTTGCGTTGTGACATCGCTTGCTCGTGTTGTTTCTTATTATGCTTGCTGATATTTATTTTGTTTTATGAGCTTGGTGAATCCAGTTAATGTTTGTATAGAAATTTGAATCACCTGGCGTTTTGTTTTGTTATGAATAAGGAGTGTAACCTTCATGTTTCAGTTCATATGCTTGAACATGTTTAAGTTGTAGGATACGTTAAAGCATACACTTAGTTAACCATGTTTTTTTTTAATTTGTGTAACCTTCATGTATCACTTAGTTATTTTATTTTTTTTCATAGAATAAAACACGTAATCTTCATGTATCAGTAAATTTAATTTGTTTTTATTTTGCTATAAACTTAGTTTTTTAGAAGGGATGTTTTCTTTCATTTCAATTTTTGCCACCTTTCAATTTTGGTTCACTTCATTAAATGGTTGGATATGAATTTAGGATAGTGTTTAGATTTTCGATGCACCTGTAGTCACAGATACCAAAAAAAACAAATTTAATTGTTTAACTTCTTTTTTGTTTCAATTTTTTATTTAAAAATACGAAAGAAAAAACCAAAGATATTTTAATCATTTTTATTTTTTTATTTTCAGCTTTATTATTTAATAGTTAAATATTAAAAATGTAAAAGATAAGATTTGTTATAACTATTAATTATTTTAAATGTTTTTATTTAATATTGATTAATTAAATTATTAATTAATCTTATTAAATATTAATATTTAAATTAATTAAAATTCTTCTTGTTGCCCGATTCTATTTTCACGACTTGTCTGTTTTTATGTTTTGAGCCCGTTCTCTCTGTTCACGATGCTTTGTCGTGAACGTGTTGTTGACCTTTTACGCGATGCTTTGCCGCGTATTTTTTTTCTGTTGATTACATGATGCTTTTCCGTGTACTGTGTCTGTGACTTATCTGTTTGCCTTATTCCAAAGGAAAGGGTTATTCCCACTGACTGCCATGTCATTTAGGATAGCCTTGTCCGTCATTCCCTTATCTCACGCCGCCGCGCGATCGAAACTTGCCTTCTTTTTTTACCTAGCCTTAGGTTGGGAGCCGCCGCACTCCACGTAGGTGTCTTGCTGTCAGGCCCTACTTTCCCTTGGAACCTTGACCACAGTCAAGAGTTCTTCACCCCCATTGAGGGGAACTACGATTGCTCTGATTTCTCAAGTTCACCTTGAGAATACGTAGGCATAGGATTGCGAGATCCTAGCGAGCTACCTTTTTTCTTTTTCCATCTTTTTCCTTTACATCCGATGCCCTCTCGGATTCCACATTTTCTTTTTACACCCTTATACCATACTTAGTGTACATATCTTTAGGTCTTTACTTTAGTACAAATTCGCTTTAGCAAGCAAACATAACATAACACAAATATTAAACAAGAGGTTCCCGTAGAGTACTACGGACGTTTAGGGTGCTAATACCTTCCCTGGACGTAACCAACCCCCGAACCTTAGATCTCCCCCTTTTAGGTTTTTTAACGATCTTGAACTTTTCCTTTGGATAAATCAAAGTCGGTTGTAAAAGAAAATGATGCAAGTTAAGTAATAGCTTGTTATCCAATTTTCACCGCAACAAAATGCCTCAAGGGTTGTTGAGCATTCACTACAATCAAAATTAGGGTTTCAAACCCTCTCTGAGTGCTTAGACAAAGGATCAATCAAGGAATGACATGATCTTCAACTTGTCTAAACCTCTTAAACATCCACAAAGGATCAAGAGGACTCCCACATCAAGAATTAAGCACAAGAGTGCAACATTTCAAGTGGATCAAGCCTCAAGTTCATCTAATACAAAGTTAACTGACGCAGAAAGTCAAAGTTTGACTTTTTGGTCAACTATGAGCTTCATAAGCCATTACTCGGGAAAATATGATGGATGATTTAATTTGATCAAATTTAAATCAAGAAATCATGCAAAATTGCAAAATTGATCAAATTGAAAGAAACTTAGAAATTTTTTCTAAGTTAAAATCATGTTCAAGTGCATAACTTTTCAAGGTTGTAACTATTGATCCAAACATCCATTGATTTTGAGTAAGAGCTACTTTTAAAGAGGGTATTTGATACTTCAACATTGTAGAGGGAATCAACTCAAAATATCATGAGGATTGAAAGATATAAGTGATCAAAGTTGGGAATTCTTAATGTCCAATGTTCTGACATTGCATAGGGACATCATTAATATTTTTTCAGCAAGAATGCCCCAACTTCAAGGACGTTTTTCTCCATGATCCAAGTTGAACCAGGTCTGGAGTCAAACATGAAAGTTGAAGTATGTTGTCTTAGATTTCCAGAAAGGTGTAGAACGTCCTTGTAGCATACTCGAGCAGGGAGATATGATTTTCGCAAGAAGCAGTGATAAAGCAGAATTTTCATGACAGCTTTTAGGACAGATTTGACTACACAAGTTCAAGACCATTTTTGATGACTTTGCAAGCTGAACTAAGACCAAAGTCAAACATCAAAGTTAAAGTATGTCATTAGGGCTTTCCAAAATGTATTAGAACTCCCATTAATTCAACTTGAGCAAGGAGTTATGAACCTCACAACAGGCCTTGCTCGAGCTGATTTTTTAGGACAGATTTTGTGCACTTTTCTTGTGCCACCCAATTTTCAAGCTTTGTCACCATGCAAGACAAGCATCAAAGATGCAATTCACTTCAATTCAAAATATCATAGTGGATTAAAATATACAGGTGATTAAAGTTTGGAATTATTAATGATTAAAGTTGTCAAATGTTTCAACATTTCATAGGGACATCATTAATATTTTTGCAGCAAGAATGTCCCAACTTCAAGGATATTTTTCTCCATGATCCAAGTTGATTCAAGCCAAACCTTGAACATCAAAGTTGAAGTACGTTGTCTCAGCTTTCCAGAAAGGTGTAGAACGTCCTTGTAGCATACTCGAGCAGGGAGATATGATTTTCGCAAGAAGCATTGATAAAGCGGAATTTTCATGACAGCTTTTAGGACAGATTCGACTACACAAGTTCAAGGCCATTTTTGATGACTTTGCAAGCTGAACCAAGACCAAAGTCCAACATCAAAGTTGAAGTACGTTGTCTCAGCTTTCCAGAAATGTGTAGAACATCCTTGTAGCATACTCGAGCAGAGAGTTATGAATTTTACAAAACGGCTTGCTGCAGCTGAATTTTTCATGGGGCAGATTTGCACATTTCTTGTGTCACACAAATTTCCAAGCCTTGTCATCACTTTGGACACCTCTGAGGATCAAATCTAAAGGGGATAATCACTGAGCCAAGCCTCCAAAGTCCTTGGAATAAGAAGTAGCATGATATTCCTAAAAATCCCTAAAAGAGGGACAAGACTCCAATTTTGGATTGGAGCATTTAATAGATGCTTAGAGGTGGCATGGACTGACACATTTACAGCTGAATTCAGTCAAGATTCCTCCAACAAGTAGGGAACCAAAGCTCTGTGCTCTAACCTCTAGTCAATGGCTAGAGGAGACTTTGATTCTCATTGGACAACATTGGCCAAACCTCTGCTGCAGCCACCATTCACTGTTGCTGCGAAAACAAACTTGCTCTACTATAAATAGAGCTCCTTTGTGTTCAGTTTGAGTACACCAAAGCCATCAAACAGATGTTTTCCTCAAAATCTCTTCTTTCACCTCAAATTTGCCTTCCAAAGCAAGTAATTCTGAGTTTTTGAGTTTGAAAGCAATTCCACTCAAACTAATCACACACACACCTCATATATATCATATGTAAGTTGTGCAAACTATCACAAGTGACCTGTAATTACAAAATCACAAAGTCACTTCTCAAAACCTCAAAATGGCACTTTTTTGCATTTTTCAAGCCATGTCTTGATTCAGCCACTTTCCAAACCAGATAAAACCTCAAACACACTCCAAATATCATCCTTGAACTGTCCCAAATGGTTCCCAACATCTGGAACACCATTTGAGAGAGTTGCTATTTTGGTCACTTTTAACCCCTTTTGCAAGAAAGGGACAGTTTGTGTTTTTGCAGGTATCAGTTGATTCTAATCATCCTAAAAGCTTCTAAGGGATCATTTGAGTGTGTCTAAAGAATCAAATCATTTTTGGAACAAGAGGCTTGACAGATTGCACAAAAACTCCAAAAAGCTCAAAAAGAGGTAAGCATCATAACTTGGAATCCTTGAAATCATGCATTGCTTTGAAGTCCACTGATCATACACATCTCATACATGTTGTATATGTTGTATTTGGGCTAATTCACCGTGTAATTCAAGCCTGTATCAAAGTGTAGCACAGAAAATGCAATTATAGGTCCTTTTCAAAACCACTATCGGGTTTTGAGGAGGGAGTGTGATCTGAAAAAACTACCACCACCATTGGATTCCTTGTGAAATTCTGGGCCAGATGCATATAAATTTTGTCTCAAACCACTGAGATTTGAGAAAGTTACGGGTGTTGGAAGTTTGATAAAAAAAAGATGTTGAAAACTCATGAGTGATGTCTCATGAGTGATGTTGTGACATCACATTCTTTTTTTTCTTAGTTTATCTTCAAAACTCAACCAATTCTTTCACATAGCAAAAATTATCATTTTCCAAATCTGTTTTACACACTTGTTATTCATACTCCATAATATTTTAATCCACCAAAAAATCACAAAAAAATATTATTATTTGATATATTTAATATATTCAAAAATATTGTTTTAAATTGTTTTAAATGCTTTTAAAATGATTTCTTTTTCTTGATTTTTAAAACCAACATGATTTTAAATATTCATGTGGATAAAATACTTTTCATAAACCTTAATCACTATTTATAACATGATTAATGATTTTATTTGATATTTTTTATCATTTTTTACTTGATTTTTCTTAGAAAAATGCTCTTTAAAAAATGAAATTAGGGTTTTTGATTAATTCAACCCTCATCAAACTTTTTCAAACATTCATGGGCCTCTATTAGAGTGTAGACCCAACACCCTTGTACAGAAAACCCTTTTGGGCCTCACTTATTGTATAAGTCCCCCTGTACATTTTCAAATAAACGGCGCGATCGTCGCCTTTTTTAAAATAAATCTGGGCCTACCCTCGAGTAGTAAGACCCATTTCTTTTTCTTAAAAATTTTTGGGCCTCTAATAGAATGTAAGACCCAATCCTTTTTTAACCAAACCATTTTAGGCCTCAGTGTATTGTATAAGTCCCGATACCGTCAAAAACAAACGGCGCGATCGTCGCCTTTTCAAAATAACCCTTGGGCCTCTCCTCGAGCTATAAGACCCATTCAAAACTTTTGGGCCTCTAATAGAGTGTAAGACCCAATCCCCTTTTAACCAAATTCATTTGGGCCTCACTTATTGTATAAGTCCCTTTGCGTTAAAAGAAAATCTCGGCGCGATCGCCATTTTAAACGAAAAATCAATTGGGCCTACCCTCGAGTAGTAAGACCCATTTCTTTTCTTAAAACTCACTTGGGCCTCTTGAGAGAGTGTAAGACCCATCCCTTTGTACAGAAAACCATTTCGGGCCTCAGTCACTTGTATAAGTCCCTCTGTACAAATTCAAACAGTGCACTCACTGATAAAACCCTGGGCCTCTCCTTGAGCTGTAAGCCCCAAATATTTTTATTTCAAAGCACTTTCTCCTTTGATTTTGAATATACTGTTGTTTTCAATCTTTCTTTGTTGAACAACTAACCAAATAGCATGGAAGCTCTACAACCGAGTAAGTGGTTATCACTTTCATTTACCGCTTTCATATACATATAACTGTATTGTGGGGCTGTTTCGCTGTAAGTCTTCTTTCATAAACTCATATCAACTGTGTAATAATAGTATAGATATTTAGAGTTTCCCCGGCAACTACGTCTAGAACTAGGTGATGCCGTTTCGTTTATTCGTAGAAATAGACAACTAGATCCCCAATAGGATCACCAGATACAGTCTTCTCTTCGGCTGTCCTCATTAGGAATTGTCAAGAAACTCTACTCCCAAAGATGAATGTATTCTCCGTGAATGGCATCTTTGAGTTTCTTCCAAATTCTCAAACTTTCCTGACTTGATCTATTCCTTGTGAATAGCTTGCCTTGAATTTCTTGGGGTTTGGGGACCCACGGGCTTCTTAAAAGCATCGGCCTCCTCTTGGGCATCGTACAAGGACCCACAGGCTTCCTAAAAGCAACCCCGCCTCCTCTTGGGCATAGTACAAGGACCCGCCAGCTTCTTAGAAGTATTCACAGGCTCCTCTTAGGCTTCGTATAATGATCTCTTCCTCCGGGAATGATAGCCTCCTCTTGGGCTTCGTACAAGGACCCGTCGGCTTCTTAAAAGTTTCCAGCCTCCTCTTAGGCTTCGTACAAATTGTCCCGACGACCTCCTAGAGGTATAGGAACAGAACCTAGTCATCTTCATAGAACAGTCCTTTCATAGAGTGTACTACTGTTTCTCACAGCATAGTACAAAAGATAAAACTCCAGACTTGGACAGTCTAATCTCCTTGAGTCTCAAAGACATTCTCAAGTGACCCCTTCGTCAAATAGGAAGGAAACCCACAGACTCGGACAGTCTCAATACCCTTCGGATTTCCTGCTTCCCTAAAGAATAGGAATAACCCGGATCCCTTGAATTAAATCCTTGAGTACAGTATTGCTCATATAAGAACTGATTTTCTCTTTAAAATCAGTATACTGGACCTGTCACTCAACTAAAACAGTCACCCTAGCCTCCTCTTGGGCTTTGTACAATGATTCTCCTCAGCGGAGTCAAACAACGTTTAGCCTCTCTCTCGGGCTTTGTACGAGACACATAAGAGACTCCCTCGTTGAGTCAATCACCCCTTTCGCCTCCATCTTGGGCTTTATACGAGATACAAAAAGGTTCTTATTGAGCCAAACAAGCAACAACCTCCATCTCGGGCTTCATACGAGACACAAAAAACTCTCTTGTTGAGTCAAATAGCCTCCACCTTGGGCTTTATACGAGATACTAAAAGATTCTCCTGTTGAGTCAACCCTTTTAGCCTCTCTCTCGGGCTTCGTACGAGACACATAAAAACTCCCTCTTGTTGGGCCAATAGCCTCCTCTTAGGCTTTGTATAAGAAAACCACTGGTTGATTCAATCAACCTTTTAGCATCAAAAACTGTGCCTCGTTCACAGTACACAAACATCAACCACTCCTTCCCCTTCATCTAATCGCTGTAAGCGGCAAGCCTCTGGATCATCTACATCCATGCCACTGTCCCTCTTTTAGCATGAGAAATTCCTAAGGAGAGATAGCATTGCTCTACACTGAGTTAAAGTCTTCTCCTTCAGGTTAAAATCCCCTATAAAGGAAATTATGGCATTGCCGGATTCACAAATCCCGGTTAAAGTAATTCTCCTTTATAAAACAGTTGTGACAAATAAACCCCTTTAGAGGTGACAAATTCTCTCTAAAGTCGAAACTTTTCAGCTTCACATCTTGGGCTTTGATCAAGATACAAATCACCTTTCGCTTCACGTCTTGGGCTTTGAACAAGACACCAAAAACACCCATTTCCTCCCATAGAATAGGAGGAACTACGAATGCTCTGATTTCCCTGTTTCGGTAAACGGGAATACGTAGACATAAGATCGAAAGAAAAGATCTTAGCGAGCACGCTAAACAAAAACCCAAAATCCCATATCTCCATCAATCAAAAGCAGTAATTCAAAAAGCATCAGTCCTAACATTCTAATCCCTGTTCCCCGCCAGAAACCTTCTGTCAAGGTAAAAAGAAAGAAAACAGTATTGGCGAAAATACAAATAACCAGTACAAAGGCCCCCCCACATTGATAGCATTCGTAACCTAACAGACCACTGTTTAAACTCAGTATGCAAATCAGGGTTAATTAGAGACATCTATTTCCCTTCCTTCATCAGCTCACAATAGGATAAAAATGAATCGACCTGTAGTTAAAGCTCAACCGCAGAGAGCGACCAGCGCTTAAGAACCGCGTCCAAAATCGCTCGCTACAGAAAAATGGCGCCCACCGTGGGGCCCGTTTTTTCTTTCTTACAATTTAAACCTTGGGTAAGTCATTTTCATGGCGGTGGCCGCCAACAGAAAAATGGCGCCCACCGTGGGGCCTAATTCTGATTTCCTTTTTCACCTCTTGTGTGACTACCACAGATTGGGGCTTCCGCCAGGGAACCCATTTTCTTTCAGGAACTTAGGATTCATAGCTTTAAAGGTCTAGGGTGTTTAGGACAAATATATATACTGCTTTTCCTAATTGCTATACATGTTTATTTTTCTGCTAATGGGAATGCGTGTGATGCCGCATGTGGTGAGATTGAGTATACACTTAAGATAAGTGATGGCGACGGGGTCGGCCATCAACCTCAGTGGAGGCTGACCAACGCAACCCATTCTCTCACCTAGACAATGGGCCGGTTGTTAAGTCTGAGAAGCTGAGGAGCCAAACCCTTTCGTAGTGTGGAAACTATCGAAAATAGTTGTTACGCGATACTACCCTCATTTGAGGCTGGTGATCTATTCTCGGTGAATGGCACTTACTCTAAGATTGCACTACAACTCGATGGCGATCCGCTTGTTGTTTTGCTTTCCTGGGAGGAGCTGATGATAATGAGTACAGGTACAAAAATCACCCTAGTATAAACCTTTGGGGATGGGTAGAGCCTTGACTTCATGACAATGACCCTTTGACCCCATGTTTTTTCTATGTTTTTGTGTGCTGCATTCATGCATTCATTTAAAAAACATTAAAACATTCAAAAAAACTTTTCTTCTAGTCTCTCTATTTTTCAATTTAAACTAAGACTGTGATTGCAAATATCAGAGAAGAGGATTACGCTAATGGATTTTGGTAGAAGGAGGACTCATGCGTACACCTTCAAGGTTCCAAAACTAGAGGATTTGAGAAGGTTAGCGAGGATGATCACTAACCCAGAGGCTTTCAGAGCCAAGCACGGAGGTTTACTACCACTGTTAAGAGTCCATGTGATTGAGGGAATCATGGATGCGCTCATTCAATTCTACGATCCGGCTTATCACTGTTTCACATTCCCGGATTACCAGCTTGCACCAACGCTGGAGGAGTATTCTCATCTGATCGATCTACATATCACCGATCGAGCTCCATTTTCTGGACTGGAAGAAATTCCAAAGAATCAGACCGTTGCAAGAGCAATTCATTTGGACGAGTCTGAGGTCAGGATTCACATGACTACTAAGGGTGGCATCCAAGGTTTACCAGCCCAGTTCTTAACAAAGAAAGCTCTGTACTTTGCTAGTATAGGGAACGGGACTGCTTTTGAAAGCATCTTTGTTTTACTCACCTACAGATTATTTTTGTTTCCCAACATCAATAACTTCGTCGATAGCAACGCCATTAAGGTTTTTCTCATTGGAAACCCTGTGCCGACTTTGCTCGCAGATGCGTATCATTCTGTACACTTGGGAAATTTGTACAGCGGGGGGGGGGGGGAGATCACATGCTGTGTACCTCTGCTTTATAAATGGTTTATCTCGCACTTACCCAAGTCTGCTGCTTTTTGGGATTGCAAGAGTGTCTTACGTTGGTCGCAGAAGATCATGTCTCTCACCAACTCTGATATAGATTGGTGTAATAGGATTTTTGAGGGAATCAGGATCATTGACCGTTGTGGAAACTTCCCCAACGTACCCCTATAGGAACTAAAGGAGGAATCAACTATCACCCGGTATTGGTTCGTCGTCAATTTGGATACCCGATGAGGCTTGTTCCGCGCAACGCTCATCTGGAATGTCTTTTCTTCAAGAAAGGAGAAAGTGACAGAGCACTAAAGATGGAAATAGTGCACGCTTGGAAGCATGTTCATAAGAAAGGACGAGAGTCCATGGGAAAACCGGACTGTGTCTCGGTGGAGCCTTATCTCCGTTGGGTACAAACTAGAGCTCTCAAGCTAAAGATGCCTTATCCTCGTTACGAAATTCTTCCGCCGAGGGAATCTGTCATGTACTTCATGACGGAAACTGAAAAGCTTCAGGTTACTCTCAACAAAGTTCAACGGGAGAGAAGGTCTTGGAAGAACAAGTATCGCACCCTCGACGTAGAGTGCATCAAAATACAGCAATTACTGAAAGAGAAGGATGCTCTGATTGAAATTTTAGAGCAGCATGCTGTAGAGAATCAAGACGACCAAAGGAATTTGCTCGCTCCTTTCACCTGGCAAAGGAATGACAACCCGACAACGGCCCAAGAGCCCCGGTCAAAGAAAAGGAAGATGCCGGAATCAGCACCCGATTTCTCTTCAGAGAGGACTCGGGACCCATTAGCTTAGGTTTCTGTTTTTGCATCTTGTAATCTACTGTATTTCCATTTCTGTAATCCTTTGAATTTCAATAAAAAGGGGTTTCCCCAGTGTTTGATATTTGCAATCTAATTGTCGAAGTTTATTTTGATTAAACCAAAAAACAATTAATATAATCATTGCATTCATCATTCTCACATAACGCATTCTTCTTACCTACGAATCTCACGTTTGTATCTCGGTTCTAGAGTCAAACTGTCTCATTCGTACAATACTCGGGCCAATCGTCAGAAAAAGATGGATGATCTTGAGGAAGAAAACAGAGAGTTGAAAGAAAAGATCGACGCTCTGAGAGAGGATATGAGAAAACTTTGTAACGACATGCAAGCCATGGCAGAAGCTCAGCTACAACGAAGTGTGATCTCAGAGATCACCTCAACGCCCGTAGTGGAGAGGTATGATCCTAGGTATCAGATACCGAAAGATCGTCCTTGGGGCATGCCTGTTAACTATATCCCAGAAGGATATGTTCCGCCGATCACTGAAGATCAGGGAATCACAACAGAAGCCGCTGGGCCTGAAGGTTACAAACTTCGGGAAAGCGAAGATGCCAGGGGCATACTGAAGACTCCTGAAGGTTACAAACTTCGGGAAACGCCAAGACTCACTGTCGTAGTCACGGTACCACCCCATGTGGTACACACTGTCCCGGAAGGACAGATTCCACCAACACCTTCTGGTAAGAAGGAGACTATGTTCGATAGAATGGAGGAATTCCAGGAACAATTCTTGGAAATGCAGAAGGAGCTGCAGGCCATTCGCGGTCAGGATTTATTTGGAAAGGACGCCGCAGATCTCTGCTTGGTCCCAAATGTGAAAGTCCCACACAAGTTCCAAGTGCCCGACTTTGAAAAATATAAGGGTAACTCTTGCCCTCAAAGCCATCTGGTGATGTACGCTCGGTGGATGTCAGCTCAGACAGAGAATCAGGACCTACTGATTCACTACTTTCAGGATAGTTTAACCGGTGCCGCATTAAAATGGTACATGGGTTTAAACCATACTACGATCAGTACATTCAGAGATCTTGGTACTGCCTTCGTCCAATAATACAAATACAATTTGGACATGGCACCCGACAGAGATCAACTCAGATCAATGTCGCAAAAGGACAAGGAAACCTTTAAGGAGTATGCTCAAAGGTGGCGTGAAATTGCCGCTCAAATTTGTCCGCCTCTTGAGGAAAAAGAGATGACAAAGATCTTCTTAAAAACCTTAAGCTCATTTTACTATGACCGAATGGTTGCCAGTGCGCCCAGTGATTTCACCGAGATGGTCGGCATGGGCGTACGTCTTGAGGAAGTCGTCCGAGAAGGACGTTTGGTAAAAGACACTGGATCGACGAGCGGTAATAAAAAATATGGTAGTGCTCTCCCTAAGAAAAAAGAGCAAGATATTGGGAATATCTCTCTCGGAAAGCAAAGGCGACGTTATCAACCGGTAGCAGCTGTAACTCCTGCTATCAGCCCTGCGCCTATTTCTATGTATCAACCTCAGGTTGCGCAGAGCCAACCTAATCAGCAAAGGACACAACAGCCTCTTCAGCAGGCTCGTCCTCCATATAACAGCAACCGTACAACACGACCATCAGGGTTTGATCCTATACCCACGACGTACGCAGAGCTGTTTCCATTACTGCTAGCCAAGGGGCACATTCAAACTAAATCTCCTCTTACAGTACCGAAAAATCCACCTTTTTGGTTTAAGGTGGATCAGACATGCCCTTATCATCAAGGAGGATCAGGGCATAACATAGAGACTTGTCTCAATTTCAAGTCCGACGTACAAAAGCTTGTTAGGAGCGGGGTTTTATCCTTCAAAGATACGAATCCCAATGTTCTCACGAACCCGCTGCCTCAACATGAGAAGGCTGCAGTCAATCTGATTGAGAAAGAGACTAACAATGTCTATCAAATTCACGATGTACTCTTGTTAAAGACCAATCTGGTCAAGATGCATTATAGACAGAGCGGATATGGTCATGTGCCATCTCATAATCATCATCAGTGTGATATCTGCTCTAAAGATAACCAGGGATGTTCTGTAGTGCAAGCAGCTCTACAGGAACAAATGGATCTCGGATGGATCCAAGAGCACCGAGTTCGTGGAGTTAACATGGTTTACACGAATTCTAACGTCATTCAGAACCACGACATCCGTGTGATGAGTGTCAACTTGGTGGCAATGCACTCAAGGCAAAGCCAGTATCATAATCTGCCATGGCACGATTACAGTTCCTATCTGACTTGCTCGGTAAACAAACAGGGATGCTCTTTCATACAAGAGGCCCTCCAGCGTCAGATGGATCTTGGATGGAGATAAGACTACCATGATAGGAACCCTTATCAAATCAACATGGTTCAGATCTTCGATATTCGCGTAATAAATACCAACCTGGTAGAGTTACATGTTGAGCAGGTCCGACTCGGATTCTTAATATCACATGACTATCAAAGCTGTAAAGCGGGTTGCGAAAACGATCGAGGTTGTACCCTTGTCCAGGAGGAACTTCAACACTTGTTAAATCATTGGTGGATGCCAATCTACATGGATGAAGATACTCAGCAGATTAGTATCAGTAATAGAAACCCCACTCGGCGTCAGAGTCAGGATGTCCGATCAGTGGAAGCTAACCTAGTGAGGTTACATTGTATTCAAAGTGGGCGTGGCCAGGTGCCACCACACAACTATGACAGTTGTGGCATTTTTTCGGAAAGTAACCAAGGGTGTTACCTTGTAAGAGCAGCTCTTTAGGGTCAGGTCGATCGTGGAGAAATTCGTCCATATCCGGGTTCTGGACCCACCAACTGGTCGCCGAACTACCTTGCCGAGCAAGTTGAGGATGTTGTCACGATCTCTGGTCATCATAGGACCAGGGATTTTTTTGCCATCATCCCTCTACTTGATGAATCTAGAGCTCCCAACCGGGAACGGATCGAGATTACTTATGATGGTCAGAAAAATTAGAAGGTTCCCATAGTCATCTATCTACCGGGACCACTACCGTATGAATCAGCTAAGGCGATCCCTTACAAATACGGTGCAACAATAATTGAAAATGGAAAGGAAATTCCATTACCCTCCGTTGTGAACATTGCAGACATCAGTCGAGTAACACAGAGTGGTAGAATCTTCAACCGAGGGGTTGGGGAAGTTAACAAGGAAAAGGAACTTCAGACAAAAGCTCCCGATCCACCAGTCGGTCAATCCAGTAATCCTGACCTTTCGAAAAACGATGATGAGATGCTGAAGCTCATCCAAAGAAGTGAATATAACATTGTTGATCAACTGTTACAAACTCCTTCAAAGATCTCGGTATTATCACTGTTACTCAGTTCAGAAGCGCACAGGGAGGCTCTACAGAAAGTCTTGGAGCAAGCCTTTGTGGAACAGGATGTAACAATTAGACAGTTCGATAGCATTGTCTCTAACATCACTTCCTGCAATAATTTGGGATTTAGTGATGAGGAATTACCCGAAGAGGGTCGCCGTCATAACATGGCACTCAATATCACAGTTAACTGCCAGGACGATGCTTTAGCCAGCGTACTGGTAGACACAGGGTCAGCCTTGAATGTTATGCCAAAGTCCACTTTGATGCAATTATCATTCAAAGGCCCTCCGATGAGAGTCAGCGAGGTCGTCATCAAAGCATTCGACGGATCCAGAAAAACAGTTATCGGCGAAGTTGATCTTCCCATAACTATCGGTCCTCACACTTTCGAAGTTACTTTCCAGGTCATGGACATCCGGGCAACATACAGTTGTTTATTAGGAAGACCTTGGATACACCAGGCTGGAGCGGTCACTTCGACCCTCCACCAAAACCTAAAATTCGTCAAGAACGATCAACTTGTCACGGTTTAGGGGGAACAAGCCTTGCTTGTAAGCAACTTGTCATCATCTACTGACATAGAACCCGAGGAGGTTATTGGAACTCAGTTCCAAGCACTGTCAGTGAGCAAGAACAATCAGTTCAGAGGAGGAACCTCGATTTCCTCATACAAAGATGTTATTAAAGCGGTCGAGAGTACCGATACAACAGGATGGGGACAGCTTGTCATTCCTACTGACAATAAAACAAAGAAGGGTCTTGGTTTTTCTGCGACCTGTACCCGGACAGCTGCCAGCGATGAAAGTCTTCATCCCCTTCAAAACTTCTTCCACAGTGGAGGTTTTCTTCACCCAGTGTCTCAGATAGTTCATGCTATCAATGAGGAAGATCCCTCTGACACAGATGAAGAATGGAAGTCTTACCTTAACAAGGACGGTTATATGTCTCAGGAAGAGGTGCCTATGCCTTTTTGCTTTCCTACAGAAAGTCTGAGATTTATACCAAGGTCAGACGTCGAAATGATCTATGGAGATTGTGATCCGGAAGGATGTCGTGCTCCGCCAAATTCATTAGAGGAGGACACTCTGATGAAAGACAACTTTGACCACAATTACTATGGCCCAATGGATGGTTTGCCAATGTGGCAACCTTATCCAAGAAACTTGGGGCAAGAAAGTCAGCCGAACAATGAAAATCAGCTGACCGTCATTGAACGGAATACCTGTGTCCCCACCATGCCATGGGATCAACACTCAGGTCATTTAGAAACTACTCAACATGAAGATGAATTCGCAACGTTTGCAGGACTTGAGTTCATCAACTATGCTTTTCCCGAGGTCAACGTCATTGAGAGAGATGACTCCTCCAGTTCCAAAGAAGTTTGGGACACTCTGGGAGAACCAAGTGGAAAATACGACTATATGGTCAAGTACACCGCTCCCAGAAGCTCTCGTATTAGGTTCGAAGATATCCAGCCAACTGGATGGGGAGATCTACCTGAGAGCACAACTACTCTGCATAATACAACTGAGGAATCCTCCTACGACAGCTCTGCCTGGGAGACAGATTCCAATGATCCTGCTCCACCAGAAATCAGCGTCATTTCTGAAGACAAATCAAGGAAGGTGCCAGACTTTGTGATTCACCGAGGAGTTCGCCGCCAATGGGTTGCTGTCGATGTTCCGAAGGTCGTTCACCAGTCAAAGTAATTGTCATCATTTAACCTTTCACCCTGCCCAGGTGAAACAGATGTTTTGATAGGGCTCGCTTTCTGTAAATATCCCTCTTCGCTTTGCCCGAAGCGACAGAGTTTTGTTTTATAGGGCTGTAGTTTCAATATTCGACTTGTTCATTAATAAAATAACGTCGTTCTGTAAATTCCGCATTAATTATTGTTTTCTCTTTTTGCTTTTTCAGAAAATGGTAATCCTAAAAAACAATTCAAAAATAAAAACAAGCAGTAAAATAAAACACTGCACACACTTGCATTTTCTCTATCTCTTCTAAACACGAGTCATCACGTCATGTAGATTGCTTGTTTTAAACCCCGTTGAAACATACGATCCGATGCCTTCTCCCAACTTTGAGTTCCCGGTATTCGAGGCTGAAGAAGAAAATGACAACGAAATTCCAGAAGAGATCTCCCGACTACTCAGACAAGAGGAAAGGTCCATTGAACCTCACAAAGAACCGTTGGAAATGGTAAACTTGGGTTCAGAGCAAGAGAGAAAAGAAATCAGGATTGGGGCACTGCTCAGTCCAACTGCCAGAGAGAGTTTGATAAAGCTTCTCAGAGAATTCCCCGATGTGTTCGCTTAGTCCTATCAGGATATGCCAGGGTTGGATACCAGCATCGTGGAACATCACTTACCGTTAAGATTGGAATGTCCGCCCGTAAAGCAAAGGTTGAGACGCACTCACCCGGACATGGCCATCAAAATCAAATAGGAGGTACAGAAATAGATCGACGCGGGTTTCCTCGCTACAGCTGAATATCCTCAATGGTTAGCTAACATCGTACCCGTTCCCAAAAAGGACAGAAAGGTCAGAATGTGTGTTGACTACAGGGATCTGAACAAGGCAATTCCAAAGGACGACTTTCCTTTACCACACATTGACATGCTGGTAGACAGTACAGCAAAGTTCAAAGTCTTCTCCTTCATGGATGGATTCTCGGGCTATAATCAAATCAAAATGGCACCGAAAGGCATGGAGAAAACATCGTTCATTACCCCATGGGGTACCTTTTGTTACAAGGTGATGTCGTTCGGTTTGAAGAACGTCGGGGCAACCTATCAAAGGGCCATGACTACTCTCTTTCATGACATGATACATAAGGAAATCGAAGTGTATGTCGATGATATGATTGTAAAATCAAAAAACAGAGAGTGAGCACGTTAAACATCTGTCAAAATTGTTCGAACGTTTGAGAAAATTCAAGCTCCGCTTGAATCCCAACAAGTGCACCTTCGGTGTCCGTTCAGGGAAACTACTAGGGTTCATCGTCAGCCAGAAAGGAATTGAGGTTGATCCTGACAAGGTCAAGGCCATTCAAGAAATGCCTTCTCCAAAAACTAAAAAACAAGTCAGAGGATTCTTGGGACGTTTAAACTACATCTCCAGATTCATATTCCTCATGACCGCGACATGCGCGCCAATCTTTAAACTGCTCAAGAAGATACAATCATTTCTCACTGATTCGCGAGGCAAGTGGACTCCAAATTATGATGGCCCCTATGTGGTCACGAAAGCTTTCTCAGGCGGTGCCTTGAGACTTACAACCATGGACGGAGAGGAATTTGCCTACCCCACAAATGTTGATGTAGTCAAGAAATACTTCGCCTAAACTAAAAAAAAAAAAAAAACGTCTCGGTGGATTGAAAACCCGAAAGGGCGGTCCAGGCAAAAGTTAGAGACAAAATGAAAAAAAATCATCCCGGTGGATTGGAAACATCAAAGTACAATCCAGGCAAAAATTAGGGATAATGGCAAGTAACTATGTTCAACAGAGGCAAGTCCCTCAGCAGCAGCAGTTACATCATCTGTCAGAAAACTCCAGTCAAGGTCATCTTCGACAGAAGCTCAGGATGCCCCGAATTCAAAGTTGGTAGAAGGATAGTGGTCGTTATGTTTCAACGTAGTCCTTTTCCCTGTAAATTACCATTTTTAAACTTTGTAAATACTCAATGGAATCACGCGTTTGGCTGATCTCCATCTTATCAATAAAATTTGAGCCCTTGTGCTTTTGTTTGTAATTCTTATTTGTTTTAGCTTTACAGAACGACATTGTTAACATGATTAACGATTCTTGAAATAAAACAAAAATGAATTTACTTGTTAAAACTTTTTCTGCTTTTAAAATAAAGTCGGCAATTTCTTTTGACTGTTGAACATCAAAAGAGCGTCAATCGCTTCTCCAGAAGTAAGCAAACTTCAAAGTGCAGAATCAAAGTACTCCTTCTAGGCCCAGTACGCCTGAATAAAGGGATCAACTATGTCAGAGACCTTGTTTCGTCTGACATCCACGGCAAAGTTCTTACCTCCTAAGCCTGATCAACGGTATTCCCCGCAGGGATTATCTCTCCTAAGCAAGGTGGAATTGCTATCTTGAACCAGCGATATCTCTATACGCCCCGCGATGGCCGAGTATCCAGTCGTGTTCATTTTTTAGTTTGTGTGTCGCGTCAGTTTTGTCCGCATATACATACATACATCATGCATTATTGATTTGCATTCACATCTCATATTGCATCGCTATCACTCTAGCCGGTCTTGTCCCTTAGTGATAGGAGTTCTCTCAATCGAGTTGTCAGTTCTTTCCTCGTCAGGAAACGTTGTGTCTGAACAATCTCGCCACCAGTGTATCTTTAAATCAGAGTCGGCACTCGACCACTTTGATAACTTGAACCTCTGAAGGGCTAGAGAACCTTCAACGGACATCACTCTTCGCCGTTGAAGATGATATCCTTGCTTTCCCGGATTAAGGAAAATCCACAGAGAAAACCTCGTAATCAGAGATTCGGCAGCATGCTAGTTTCGCTCCAAAAATCCACTGATGAAAAGGTCATCGGCACCTCAAAATTGGACCCCATCACATGGCATTTCTCCGGAAAGATCCCGAGAAAAGTATGATGTAAGATCCCAAACGAAAGCAGTCTCTCAAAAGACTCGTTTTCCCCAGATAGAGCCGACAAATGGCGTCTCCAAACAGAGAAGTTTGTACACCTCTACAACGCAGACGACTGGGTTCCCCAGCGAGTCTGACATCAAAACTTTTTCCATTCAAATGGCATCTCCCCAGGAAAATACGGCGAGAAGTTTGAAGGAAAACCGCTACTAATAGCGTCCCTTGTCAATTAAGTTTATTGACAAAAGAAACTGAGACCAGTTCCTTGGTAGGAAACCAGGATCGAGGGGAAGTTTATATCAAAAACTAAGACCAGTTCCTTGGTAGGAAACCAGGATCGAGGGGAAGTTTAAATCAGCAACTGAGACCAGTTCCTTGGTAGGAAACCAGGATCGAGGGGAAGTTTACCTTTTCTAAGCATCATTGCTCAGCAAAAGAAGATGAATGCATAATCTACCATTCATAACCACCATCAAAATTTCGGGTATTCCGATATTTAATCCTCTTGCACCCCGAATGCCCGAATACCTTCGTCATTCACACCTTCGGGTCCAAGAAGATTAAATAGGGGCATCTGTAATACCCCAAATTTTGACCACTAAGATTTCCCATCATTGTGAAAATCATCATCACAATATGGATGAACCATCATGCCTCATCAAATGCCTCAAGGGTTGTTGAGCATTCACTACAATCAAAATTAGGGTTTCAAGCCCTCTCTGAGTGCTTAGACAAAGGATCAATCAAGGAATGACATGATCTTCAACTTGTCTAAACCTCTTAAACATCCACAAAGGATCAAGAGGACTCCCACATCAAGAATTAAGCACAAAAGTGCAACATTTCAAGTGGATCAAGCCTCAAGTTCATCTAATACAAAGTTAACTGACGCAGAAAGTCAAAGTTTGATTTTTTGGTCAACTATGAGCTTCACAAGCCATTACTCAGGAAAATATGATGGATGATTTAATTTGATCAAATTTAAATCAAGAAATCATGCAAAATTGCAAAATTGATCAAATTGAAAGAAACTTAGAAATTTTTTCTAAGTTAAAATCATGTTCAAGTGCATAACTTTTCAAGGTTGTAACTATTGATCCAAACATCCATTGATTTTGAGTAAGAGCTACTTTTAAAGAGGGTATTTGATACTTCAACATTGTAGAGTGAATCAACTCAAAATATCATGAGGATTGAAAGATATAAGTGATCAAAGTTGGGAATTCTTAATGTCCAATGTTCTGACATTGCATAGGGACATCATTAATATTTTTTCAGCAAGAATGCCCCAACTTCAAGGACGTTTTTCTCCATGATCCAAGTTGAACCAGGTCTGGAGTCAAACATGAAAGTTGAAGTACGTTGTCTTAGATTTCCAGAAAGGTGTAGAACGTCCTTGTAGCATACTCGAGCAGGGAGATATAATTTTTGCAATAAGCAGTGATAAAGCAGAATTTTCATGACAGCTTTTAGGACAGATTTGACTACACAAGTTCAAGACCATTTTTGATGACTTTGCAAGCTGAACTAAGAGCAAAGTCAAACATCAAAGTTAAAGTATGTCATTAGGGCTTTCCAAAATGTATTAGAACTCCCATTAATTCAACTTGAGCAAGGAGTTATGAACCTCACAACAGGCCTTGCTTGAGCTGATTTTTTAGGACAGATTTTGTGCACTTTTCTTGTGCCACCCAATTTTCAAGCTTTGTCATCATGCAAGACAAGCATCAAAGATGTAATTCACTTCAATTCAAAATATCTTAGTGGATTAAAATATGCAGGTGATTGAAGTTTGGAATTATTAATGATCAAAGTTGTCAAATGTTTCAACATTTCATAGGGACATCATTAATATTTTTGCAGCAAGAATGTCCCAACTTCAAGGATATTTTTCTCCATGATCCAAGTTGATTCAAGCCAAACATTGAACATCAAAGTTTAAGTACGTTGTCTCAGCTTTCCAGAAAGGTGTAGAACGTCCTTGTAGCATACTCGAGCAGGGAGATATGATTTTCGTAAGAAGCATTGATAAAGCAGAATTTTCATGACAGCTTTTAGGACAGATTCGACTACACAAGTTCAAGGCCATTTTTGATGACTTTGCAAGCTGAACCAAGACCAAAGTCCAACATCAAAGTTGAAGTACGTTGTCTCAGCTTTCCAGAAAGGTGTAGAACGTCCTTGTAGCATACTCGAGCAGGGAGTTAAGAATTTTACAAAACGGCTTGCTGCAGCTGCATTTTTCATGGGGCAGATTTGCACATTTCTTGTGCCACACGAATTTCCAAGCCTTGTCATCACTTTGGACACCTCTGAGGATCAAATCTAAAGGGGACAATCACTGAGCCAAGCCTCCAAAGTCCTTGGAACAAGAAGTAGCATGCTATTCCTAAAAATCCCTAAAAGAGGGACAAGACTCCAATTTTGGATTGGAGCATTTAATAGATGCTTAGAGGTGGCATGGACTGACACATTTACAACTGAATTCTGTCAAGATTCCTCCAACAAGTAGGGAACCAAAGCTCTGTGCTCTAACCTCTAGTCAATGGCTAGAGGAGACTTTGATTCTCATTGGACAACATTGGCCAAACCTCTGCTGCAGCCACCATTCACTGTTGTTGCGAAAACAAACTTGCTCTACTATAAATAGAGCTCCTTTGTGTTCAGTTTGAGTACACCAAAGCCATCAAACAGATGCTTTCCTCAAAATCTCTTCTTTCACCTCAAATTTGCCTTCCAAAGCAAGTAATTCTGAGTTTTTGAGTTAGAAAGCAATTCCACTCAAACTAATCACACACACACACCTCATATATATCATATGTAAGTTGTGCAAACTATCACAAGTGACCTGCAATTAGAAAATCACAAAGTCACTTCTCAAAACCTCAAAATGGCACTTTTTTGCATTTTTCAAGCCATGTCTTGATTCAGTCACTTTCCAAACCAGATAAAACCTCAAACACACTCCAAATATCATCCTTGAACTGTCCCAAATGGTTCCCAACATCTGGAACACCATTTGAGAGAGTTGCTATTTTGGTCACTTTTAACCCCTTTTGCAAGAAAGGGGCAGTTTGTGTTTTTGCAGGTATCAGTTGATTCCAATCATCCTAAAAGCTTTTAAGGGATCATTTGAGTGTGTCTAAAGAATCAAATCATTTCTGGAACAAGAGGCTTGACAGATTGCACAAAAACTCCAAAAAGCTCAAAAAAAGGTAAGCATCACAACTTGGAATCCTTGAAATCATGCATTGCTTTGAAGTCCACTGATCATACACATCTCATACATGTTGTATATGTTGTATTTGGGCTAATTCACCATGTAATTCATGCCTGTATCAAAGTGTAGCACAGAAAATGCAATTATAGGTCCTTTTCAAAACCACTATCGGGTTTTGAGGAGGGAGTGTGATCTGAAAAAACTACCACCACCATTGGATTTCTTGTGAAATTCTGGGCCAGATGCATATAAATTTTGTCTCAAACCATTGAGATTTGAGAAAGTTATGGGTGTTGGAAGTTTGATAAAAAAAAAGATGTTGAAAACTCATGAGTGATGTCTCATGAGTGATGTTGTGACATCACATTCTTTTTTTTTAGTTTATCTTCAAAACTCAACCAATTCTTTCACATAGCAAAAATTATCATTTTCCAAATCTGTTTTACACACTTGTTATTCATACTCCATAATATTTTAATCCACCAAAAAATCACAAAAAAATATTATTATTTGATATATTTAATATATTCAAAAATATTGTTTTAAATTGTTTTAAATGCTTTTAAAATGATTTCTTTTTCTTGATTTTTAAAACCAAAATGATTTTAAATATTCATGTGGATAAAATAACTTTTCATAAACCTTAATCACTGTTTATAACATGATTAATGATTTTATTTGATATTTTTTTATCATTTTTTACTTGATTTTTCTTTGAAAAATGCTCTTTAAAAAATGAAATTAGGGTTTTTGATTAATTCAACCCTCATCAAACTTTTTCAAACATTCATGGGCCTCTATTAGAGTGTAAGACCCAACACCCTTGTACAGAAAACCCTTTTGGCCTCACTTATTGTATAAGTCCCCCTATACATTTTCAAATAAACGGCGCGATCGTCGCCTTTTTTAAAATAAACCTGGGCCTACCCTCGAGTAGTAAGACCCATTTCTTTTTCTTAAAACTGTTTGGGCCTCTAATAGAGTGTAAGACCCAATCCTTTTTGACCAAACCATTTTAGGCCTCAGCGTATTGTATAAGTCCCGATACCGTCAAAAACAAACGGCGCGATCGTCGCCTTTTCAAAATAACCCTTGGGCCTCTCCTCGAGCTATAAGACCCATTCAAAACTTTTGGGCCTCTAATAGAGTGTAAGACCCAATCCCCTTTTAACCAAATTCATTTGGGCCTCACTTATTGTATAAGTCCCTTTGCGTTAAAAGAAAATCTCGGCGCGATCGCCATTTTAAACGAAAAATCAATTGGGCCTACCCTCGAGTAGTAAGACCCATTTCTTTTCTTAAAACTCACTTGGGCCTCTTGAGAGAGTGTAAGACCCATCCCTTTGTGCAGAAAACCATTTCGGGCCTCAGTCACTTGTATAAGTCCCTCTGTACAAATTCAAACAGTGCGCTCACTGATAAAACCCTGGGCCTCTCCTTGAGCTGTAAGCCCCAAATCTTTTTATTTCAAAGCACTTTCTCCTTTGATTTTGAATATACTGTTGTTTTCAATCTTTCTTTGTTGAACAACTAACCAAACAGCATGGAAGCTCTACAACCGAGTAAGTGGTTATCACTTTCATTTACCGCTTTCATATACATATAACTGTATTGTGGGGCTGTTTCACTGTAAGTCTTCTTTCATAAACTCATATCAACTGTGTAATAATAGTATAGATATTTAGAGTTTCCCCGGCAACTACGTCTAGAACTAGGTGACGCCGTTTCGTTTATTCGTAGAAATAGACAACTAGATCCCCAATAGGATCACCAGATACAGTCTTCTCTTCGGTTGTCCTCATTAGGAATTGTCAAGAAACTCTACTCCCAAAGATGAATGTATTCTCCGTGAATGGCATCTTTGAGTTTCTTCCAAATTCTCAAACTTTCCTGACTTGATCTATTCCTTGTGAATAGCTTGCCTTGAATTTCTCGGGGTTTGGGGACCCACGGGCTTCTTAAAAGCATCGGCCTCCTCTTGGGCATCGTACAAGGACCCACAGGCTTCCTAAAAGCAACCCTGCCTCCTCTTGGGCATAGTACAAGGACCCACCGGCTTCTTAGAAGTATTCACAGCCTCCTCTTAGGCTTCGTATAATGATCTCTTCCTCCGGGAATGATAGCCTCCTCTTGGGCTTCGTACAAGGACTCGTCGGCTTCTTAAAAGTTTCCAGCCTCCTCTTGGGCTTCGTACAAATTATCCCGACGACCTCCTAGAGGTATAGGAACAGAACCTAGTCATCTTCATAGAACAGTCCTTTCATAGAGTCTACTACTGTTTCTCACAGCATAGTACAAAAGATAAAACTCCATACTTGGACAGTCTAATCTCCTTGAGTCTCAAAGACATTCTCAAGTGACCCCTTCGTCAAATAGGAAGGAAACCCGCAGACTCGGACAGTCTCAATACCCTTCGGATTTCCCGCTTCCCTAAAGAACAGGAATAACCCGGATCCCTTGAATCAAATCCTTGAGTACAGTATTGCTCATATAAGAACTGATTTTCTCTTTAAAATCAGTATGCTGGACCTGTCACTCAACTGAAACAGTCACCCTAGCCTCCTCTTGGGCTTTGTACAATGATTCTCCTCAGCGGAGTCAAACAACATTTAGCCTCTCTCTCGGGCTTTGTACGAGACACATAAGAGACTCCCTCGTTGAGTCAATCACCCATTTCGCCTCCATCTCGGGCTTTATACGAGATACAAAAAGGTTCTTATTGAGCCAAACAAGCAACAGCCTCCATCTCGGGCTTCATACGAGACACAAAAAACTCTCTTGTTGAGTCAAATAGCCTCTACCTCGGGCTTTATACGAGATACTAAAAGATTCTCCTGTTGAGTCAACCCTTTTAGCCTCTCTCTCGGGCTTCGTACGACACACATAAAAACTCCCTCTTGTTGGGCCAATAGCCTCCTCTTAGGCTTTGTATAAGAAAACCACTGGTTGATTCAATCAACCTTTTAGCATCAAAAACTGTGCCTCGTTCACAGTACACAAACATCAACCACTCATTCCCCTTCATCTAATCGCTGTAAGCGGCAAGCCTCTGGATCATCTACATCCATGCCACTGTCCCTCTTTTAGCATGAGAAATTCCTAAGGAGAGATAGCATTGCTCTACACTGAGTTAAAGTCTTCTCCTTCAGGTTAAAATCCCCTATAAAGGAAATTATGGCATTGTCGTATTCACAAATCCCGGTTAAAGTAATTCTCCTTTATAAAACAGTTGTGACAAATAAACCCCTTTAGAGGTGACAAATTCTCTCTAAAGTCGAGACTTTTCAGCTTCACATCTTGGGCTTTGATCAAGATACAAATCACCTTTCGCTTCACGTCTTGGGCTTTGATCAAGACACCAAAAACACCCATTTCCTCCCATAGAATAGGAGGAACTACGAACGCTCTGATTTCCCTGTTTCGGTAAACGGGAATACGTAGGCATAAGATCGAAAGAAAAGATCTTAGCGAGCACACTAAACAAAAACCCAAAATCCCATATCTCCATCAATCAAAAGCAGTAATTCAAAAAGCATCAGTCCTAACATCCTAATCCCTGTTCCCCGCCAGAAACCTTCTGTCAAGGTAAAAAGAAAGAAAACAGTATTGGCAAAAATACAAATAACCAGTACAAAGGCCCCCCCACATTGATAGCATCCGTAACCTAACAGACCGCTGTTTAAACTCAGTATGTAAAGCAGGGTTAATTGGAGACATCTATTTCCCTTCCTTCATCAGCTCATAATAGGATAAAAAATGAATCGACCTGTTGTTAAAGCTCAACCGCAGAGAGCGACCAGCACTTAAGAACCGCGTCCAAAATCGCTCGTTACACCTCTAGATTATTTACATCCAAGCCCATGTCCCTCTCTTAGCTTGTAAAGACTCCTAAGGAAAAATGACATTGCTCTACACTGAGTTGAAGTTTCCTCCTTCAGGACATCACCCTTATAAAGGAAATTATGGCATTGCTGGATTCCATGCATTCCAGTTAAAGTAATTCCCCTTTTTAACCAAACCTTCCACAAACTGTGATAAACAGGTGAGATATCTCCCTTTAGAGATAACAAATTCTCTCTCAGTCACCCTTTAGTTTCAATCTTGGGCTTTAAACAAGACACAAAATATCTTTCCTCCCATAGAATAGGAGGAACTACGATTGCTCTGATTTCCCTGTTATCTTTACGGGAATACGTAGGCATAAGATTACGAAATCTTAGCGAGCACACAAATCAAAAACTTTAGGTCCAATACCTTACCAAAAAACAACAAAAACACTCTCTCAACATTCCCAACCAATAACAGTAAACACCAGAAAGTATTTGAACATGCCACACAAAATCTATGGATAACCACATATACATCAGGTAATTAACAACACCCCTCTGTATAACCTGACCCCGGACCCCCCAATCTCTTAGCATTTGTTAAAGAAAACATTTGTGTGCAAGGTTAGTTTTAGATAGCTTCTCTTTCCTTTCCAGCTTCATAGGATAAATAAGAAATCAGAAAGTAGCACCCAATTCCAACCATTGCGGTAAGGTGGTCGCATCACCGACAAAAATCGCAAGCTACAGAAAAATGGCGACTCTGCTGGGGACTCTTTAGGATTAGAGTTCCTAAGAGGTCTAGGCTTTGTTAGCATTTTCTATACTTTCTACTATATATATATCATTTACTGTTATACTACTTGATACTCGTGTTTAATTTTCTGTCAACTGGGAATGCGATTAATACGCATGTGGAAAGTTTGAGAGAACATTAAGATAAGTGGTGGCATATCCATAGGGGTGTGCATGGTTGGTTATTTATCATATCCATAGGGGTGTGCATGGTTGGTTATTTATGTAAAAATTATTTTTGTTCCTAAAAAATTTGACTTTTTTTCCAAAAATTTGATTTTTTTTTTCAAAAAATTGAATTTTTTTCAAAATACTAAATATTTTTCAAAAAAATTATTTTTTTTAACATAAAAATTATTTTTTTTCCAAAAAAATTTGACTTTTTTTCAAAAAAATTTGATTTTTTTCAAAATACTAAATTTTTTTCAAAAAAATTAATTTTTTTAATATAAAAATTAATATTTTTTTTCGAAAAATTTAGAGCCTGATTGAATGAGTTTTTAAAAACTTTAAAAATGAAAAACTTGTTTGATTTGATGCATTGTAATATAGTTTTTAAAAACTGTTTTCAATATTCTAGTTTTTAAAAGCAAAAACTCAAAACAGTCTAAACATGTTTTACATTTCAGTTTTGAGTTTTTTCTTTCAAATTTGGATTTGAAAATATGGAAAAAAGAACCATTTTTATTAATGGCAAAAATGTAATAATTTATTTTTTTAAATTCAACCGAAATGCTCGCACATGTATTAATTTTTTTCCTTCTATTTCTTAATTATAACTTTATCACTTCAAAACTGACGCGTATCATTCCAAAACTAACTCTAGTAATCAAAATTACTTTTATTATTAAATTCAATCATATAAATTATTTTATAAAAATGCATATAAAATAAATATGATTGAACTGCTTTTACTCCATAATAGTTTTATTTAGTATAATAATATATTTTATTAAATTTGAATTATGTTTAAAAAAACATCAAACACGTTTTTGATTTATTTTGCTTCTTCAAAATACTTTTTAAGATTTCTAACCAATTTTTAATTTATTTTTATTTTAAAAATAATTTTAAAACAAATTTTAAAAAACAAAAATAAAACTCATTCAAAGATATCGTAAAACCTACTGCATAATATGTTGTACCGACTTTTTTTTTTTTAATGAGGCCAATATAAAAAAAAAGAATTTTATAAGAAATAATAAGTTTTATTTAGTATAGAAATTACTATTTATTGATCATATGAATTACTTTTTCTTTTGTACCGACTAGAAAGTACTAACTTTGTTTTTTTTTTTACAAAAATGTTAATTTGATAAGAAATAAGAATATTTGTAACTCTATAATTTAATAAAATATATTTTAATATCTAAAAAATATTTTGAAAATCAATCTACTAAACAAGTTTTTGAATTTTCTATTCCCTAAAACAGTTTCTAAAATTGTGATTACCAAATGGATTTTAATTTATTTATTTTCAAAAACAGTTTGTTGAAAGAGTTTTAGAAAATAGAATTTAAAAACTAAAAATCAAGACTCATTCAAACAAGCCCTTAATTTTTTCCACAAAATATTTAATTTTTTTCACATAAATTAATTTTTTTCCACAAAAAAATTAATTTTTTCAAAAAATTTCATTATTTTTTGTAAAAATAAATTTTTCATAAAAATTAAAAAAAAAATTCCGCAAAAAAAATTTCCTAAAAAATTTAATTTTTTATTCGAAAATTTATAATTGAATTAAATATTTGGATTTTGGATAATATCCGGATTATAACCGGATCCAAAAATAAAATATGGTTGGATAATCAACCATTAATACTTTAACTGGTTAATAACCATTTAATTATATCCGGATATTTTAAATGGATTTGGATTTGGTTATGGATTTGGATCTCATAACCGGATATTTTGCACACCCCTACATATCCAGGAAACGCTTATAGGGAATAAATCCCGACCAAGCTAACTTGGCAGTCCACCGAATCTGTCGAGGTACCCGTGCGGAAGTATCGATGTTGAACGACCGATTGTCGTGAAAGCATTGTATTTCCCAGTGTGGTACCCATGACCCTGAGGATTTACTAGAAATTAACCATATGACCATTTGGTAGTGCGGTGACTATCGGGAATAGTTGATACGTGATACTACACTTAAATGAGATTCATCCTAGGATATTACAGCTCGCTCGAGTGAACCAGCTTGTTGTTGGTATCCCTAGGAGGGGTCAATCTTTGGGAACCTTAGAACCTGTTCTACAGGTACAAAAATTGACCAAAATAGTACAATCTTTGGGGATGGGTAGAGCCATGACTCCATGCTCGTGACGTTGAACCCTTGAACCCATGTTTTCAAATGTTTTTGTGTGTTGCATTCATGCATTCATTTAAAAAACTCTTTTCAAAACAAGAAAAAAAATCATTTTTCAAGAGAACTAAAACAATAATTACAAATATCAGAGATTGCGTTATGGATTTCGGTAGAAGAAAAACGCACAAGTACACCTTCAAGGCTCCGAAACTAGAAGACTTAAGGAAATTGGCAAGGATGATTACCAATCCCGAGGCTTTCAGAGCTAAGCACGGAGGACTGTTATCTCTGTTAAGGGTCAACGTAGTTGAAGGAATCCTGTCTACGCTAATTCAGTTCTACAATCCAGTTTACCACTGCTTCACATTCCCGGATTACCAACTGGCACCAACACTAGAAGAGTACTCCCACCTGATTGATTTACCTATCACTGATCAAGCTCTGTGTTCTCGACTGGAAGAAATTCCAAAGAATCAGACCATTGCAAGAGCAATCTCTTTTGACGAGTCAGAAGTTAGGACTCACATAACCACTAAAGGAGGGATCCAGGGTTTACCAACTAAATTCCTGATGAAGAAAGCTCTATACTTTGCTAGTATAGGAAACATAACTACCTTCGAATACGTCTTTGTTCTGCTCGTATATGGGTTATTCCTCTTTCCCAACATTGACAATTTCGTTGATACCAATGCTGTTAAGATATTTTTAATCGGAAACCCCGTACCAACCTTGCTCGCAGATGCTTATCATTTTGTACACTTAAGGAATTTGTACAGTGGAGGAATGATCACATGCTATGTACCCTTACTCTACAAATGGTTCATTTCCCGTTTACCCAAGTCTGCTGCTTTTTGGTATCATAAGAGTACTCTACGTTGGTCACAAAGGATTATGTCTCTTACCAACTCTAACATAGATTGGTACAATAGGATTTACAAAGGGATAGAGATCATCGACAGATGTGGAATTTTTCCCAACGTACCCCTCATTGGAACTAAAGGAGGAGTCAATTATCATCCAATTTTAGCTCGCCGTCAACTCGGATACTCGATGAAGAATATCCCACATAACGTTCATCTGGAAGGTCTTTTCTTCAAGGAAGGGGAAAATGACCGGGCACTAAAGAAAGAAATAGTGCATGCCTAGCAACATATTCACAAGAAAGGCAAAGATTCTTTGGGAAGACCAAATTGTACCTCCATGGAACCTTATCTCCACTGGGTACAAACTAGAGCCCTCAAACTGAGGATGCCTTACCCTCGCCAAGAAGTTTTTCCCTTAAAGGAATATGTCCTTTATTTCATGTTTGATGCGGAAAAACTCCAGGTCGCTCTCAACAAAGTTCAACGTGAGAAGAGTTCTTGGAAAAACAAATACCAAATCCTTAATTTGGAATGTACCAAGATTCAGGAACTGTTAAAGGAAAAAGATGCTCTGATTAAGATATTAGAGCAACATGCTATAGAAAGTCAGGAAGACCGAAGGAATTTGCTCGCTCCTTTCACTTGGCAAAGGACTGACGATCCGACAACGGCTGAAGAGCCCCTATCAAAGAAAAGGAAAATACAGGAACAGACATCTGAGCTCTCTTCAGAGAGGACTCAGGATCCATGAGCTTAGACATTTCCTAAAAGCACTTTGTAAATACTGTACTTTTCCTTGTGAAATACTGCAATCTTTCAAATTCAATAAAAAGGGGTCTCCCCCCATCCCCCCACTGTGTGATATTTGCAATCTATTTGTTGAAGTTTCTTTTTGAATAAAACAAAAACTAAAAATATATCCTTGCATATCATTCATCATTCTCACATGACGCATTTTTCTTATCTTTGAGTCTTATGTATGTGTCACAATTCTAGAGCCAAACTGTCTCACTCATACAATACTCGGGCCAATCGACAAAAGAAAATGGACGGTCTCGAGGAAGAGAACAGAGAGCTGAGAGAAGAAATCGTCACTCTAAAGGAAAGTTTGGAAAAACTTCACAGTAACATGCAATCCCTGGCAGCAGCTCAGGAGCAACAACAAAGGACTGTGATCTCGGAGATCACATCTACACCTGTAATGGAGACATATGATCCTCAGTACAACATGCCTAAGGGTCGCCCCTGGGGCATGCCTTTCAACTTTATACTTGAAGGATATATCCCACCGGTCACGGAAGACCCAGAAACCGCAGCAGGAACCGCTGGACCTGAAGGTTACAAACTTCAGGAAAGTGAAGATGCAAGGGTTACAACAGCAATGCCTGAAGGTTACAAACTTCAAGGCACTGAAGCGCCAAGAGCCACCGTTGTAATGTCTATACCACAACCAGTGGTACATACTGTCCCGGAAGGACAGATTCCGCAAGCAATTTCTAGTGGAAACGAAGACATGTACGAAAGGATGAATGAGTTCCAGGAACAATTCTTGGAAATGAAGAAGGAACTCCATGTCATTCGCGGTCAAGACTTATTTGGAAAGAACGCCGCAGACCTCTGTTTGGTCCCTAATGTAAAGATCCCGCACAAATTCAAGGTGCCTAACTTTGAAAAATACAAAGGCAATTGTTTCCCTCAAATTCATTTGGTGATGTATGCTCAAAAAATGTCTACCCAGACAGAAAATCAACAGCTACTGATCCATTACTTCCAAGATAGTTTAACCAATGTCGCACTCAAATGGTACATGGGCTTAAACCGCACCAAGATCAGTACTTTCAGAGATCTTGGGGCAGCTTTTGTTCAGCAGTATAAATACAACTTGGACATGGCACCAGATAGGGACCAGCTCAGAGCAATGTCGTAAAAGGACAAAGAAACTTTTAAAGAATATGCTCAGAGATGGCGTGAAATTGCCGCTCAGATCTGTCCCCCTCTCGAGGAAAAGGAGATGATAAAGATCTTCTTGAAAATCTTGAGCTCATTCTATTACGACCGAATGGTCACCAGTGCGCCCAGTGACTTCACTGAAATGGTGAACATGGGAGTACGCCTTGAAGAAGCCGTCCGAGAAGGACGATTGGTCAAAGATGCAGAGCCATCTAGCAGTACTAAGAGGTACAGTAGTGCTTTCCAAAAGAAGCAAGAGCAAGATATCAGTAATATCTCTCTGGGAAAGCAAAGGTGAAGGTATCAACCAGTAGCAGCAATAACTCCCGCTATTAACCCAGCGCTGGCTCTGACTTATCAACCTCAGGTTGCTTAGAGCCAACCAAGTCAACAACAGTATCAGCAAAGGCCACAACAGCCTTTTCAATAGGCTCGCCCACAGTACAATAACAACAATCGTACTAGAAGACCATCAGGGTTTAACCCTATACCGATGTTGTACGCAGAATTATTTCCACTTCTACTGGCCAAGGGGCACGTCCAAACCAGGACTCCTCTCGCAGTACCAGAAAGTCCACCTTTTCGGTTTAAGGCAGATCAAACTTGCCCTTACCATCAAGGAGGATCGGGACACAACATTGAGAATTGTCTCAGCTTTAAGTCTGATGTACAGAAGCTTGTCAGGAATGGGATTTTATCTTTCAAAGATACTAATCCGAATGTTCAGACAAACCCATTACCGCAACACGAAAAGACTACAATGAATTTGATAGAAGGAGAACCTGTCAACAGTTATCAGATTCACAATGTACTCCTCTAAGGAACCAATCTGGTGAAAATGCATTGCAGACAGAGCATGTACGGTCATGTTCCATCTCACAACTATCATCAGTGTGATTTCTGCTCCAAGGACAATCAAGGGTGTGCCATAGTACAAGCAGCTCTGCAAGAACAAATGGATCTGGGCTGGATTCAGGATCACAGGATTCGTGAAGTAAACATGGCTCATTGTAGCGGCAAAATCGTGAGTGTAATCTATTGATTAACTTAACTCAAAAAGCAAGAGTTGCCACCACACTTTTATTTTATCCAAAAAGGAAAGGAAAAAGAGCGAACAAAACCTACACATGCTCTACAACAAGAACAAGTGAAGAGAAACCGGGTAAGGGGGTTGGTTATGCAGAGGGAAGGTTTTACGCACCCAAAACATCTGTGGTACTCCACGGGAACCCTTTGAAATATCTACGCTTTTGGTGTGAAAAAGTTTGTTTGAAAAGTGATTGAGGAGATGAGAAGAGAAATTGTTTTTAAGATTTTTGTGTTTGGAGAGACTTGTCGCCTCATGCCTACGTACCCACGAAGTGTAATGTAGGATCAAAACCTCGTAGTTCGTGGTACAAAGAATGAAATTTGTTTGTTATGGTTGATTTTAAAATGTAAAGACAAGTCATCATTTCCAAGCGAATAATTCCTCTTAAAGAAATGAATCATGTCTAAACTTATGAAAAAGTTTTAAAAGAGAAAATGCACGAGGGCACAAAAGGAGTTTGAATGAGTTTGGTGTTTTTAAAGTCTTTTGAAAAAGGTGTCAATATGCTTATGTAGTTTAGCATTTGTTAACTAATGAAAGGAAAAGAGTAAAATCACTTGACAAAGTCGAGGTTTGATTATAAAAGAGGTGATGGTTTGAAATCAAGAAGATTTTGAAAAAGGGAGAAAGTTTTGAAAATTGAAGAATGGGTGGAGAAGAAGTGGCTATCCTAAAGCATAAAGTAAAAGCTAAGGATAAGAAAGATCTTACCACAAATGTAGTTATCTTCACCATAAACCAAGTAAAAGCACAAGTCTTCAAAGTCTTCGAACCATAATTCCAAAGCAAAGGGAAAAGGTCCTAGTTCTAAGTCCAAGGATCCAAGAATAGCATTGAAGTCCAAAGTCTTCAAACCATAATTCCAAAGCAAAGGGAAAAAGCCCAAGTTCTAAGTCCAAGGATCCAAGAATAGCATTGAAGTCCAAGGTCTAGGTGCAAAACTCCATGTCCATTGCAACGGATAGTAACCATAGTCCAAGATTAGAAGCACGAGTTTTTTAGAGGTTTTGGCCTTTATTATTGTTTTTGGTCCAAGTGGACAAAGAGAAAAAGGCATAAGCATAAACATGTGTCCAACGGAAAAAGGAAAAATTGTGGAAGCATAAACATGATATGAAATGATAATAATGGAGCATAAAAGTAAAAGAGAGATAGGGAGCAAGAAGGAAGCATAAAATTAAAAGTTAGAAGTTAGTGATTAGTTGTTAGTTGTTAGAGTAAGTGATCAATAATAATTGAATAATTGCACTTAGGTCAAGATTAATGAGAACTCATTAGAGGATTTATAAGACCAAAGCCTCCTAACAACAAGTCTCATAAGTGTTGAACCAAAAGACAAATAATCAATAATTTTTTATTGTTTCCGATAAAAGCACATATGTTGCGCTATGTTAACCAATCGCCAAGTAATTTACGGAGTAATTACCCTACAATGAGGCCGGTCAATAGCTCTTTGTGTTAATGCATGCTAGATGAATGATATGTAGATCGTCATCCGAAAGCAATACCGCACGAAAAGAAAATAGGTGACGATCTCGTCTTGATCAAAAATTCAACAAAGGAATTCTAAGATCCATAAGACTTTCATCGATCAAAAGAAAAGAGAAATAGATGAAGAGAAAGCCAAATTAAACCACACAATTATGTGATCTAAGGCTAAGAACAAAAGGAAAGGGAAGAAAAGGAAAAGGAACCAAAAAAGTCCCAAAAACAAGCCAACATGTGCATTCTGTTTCGAAGTAACCGGTTACTGCATATCTGTTAACCGGTTACTTAGTTCAAAATAAGCGCAGTTTTTCAAAATTAACACAGAGTAACCGGTTACTGCATATATGCTAACCGGTTACTCTGCACCAGAATGCAGAAAATTATGCAAAATTCAGCATGATCCACTTCCAAAACTTTTTACAAACACCTTGTGATCATGGAACTGAAATTGCACGAAATTTAAAGTAAAATAACAGCAAAAACCAGCAATTAAACACAACTACAAGATCCAAAGGATCAAGTAACAAAGATCTCCAAAGATCTACATTATGGAAGATGAAGATGAAACTTCAACAATGGTGAAAGATGAATTACCACTTCAAATTTGAAAATTCCTTCAAATTACTTTAAGATCCAAACACCAAAGCCTTGATCTATGAGAATTGATAAAGAAAACAAGTTTGGATGAAGGTTTAGCTCAAAGTTGAACAAGATTCAATGTGAATTCTTGTTAACTTTCAAAAGAAGAAAAGTGAGCTTTGGTGAATTTTGTGGTTGGGAAGAGAATTTGCAAGAAGTTTTTTGGCTATCAAAAGCTTCAAGAGAAATTTTAGCAAGGTGAATTTGGCTATCAAAAGCTTGTGAAATGAATGAAATGAGGGCTCTATTTAAAGAGTTTAGGCTTGGGAATTTGGTGGTTTGGAATTTGGTTTGGAAGATCAAAATTAGGCTTGGAATTTGAATTTGGAGGGAAATTCATAAAAGAGTGGTGATTAGTGAAGGTGCATGGTAGGAATTAATTATGATGATGTATGGAATTAAAATGAGATGGTCTAGAATATTCCAAATATGATCAAAATGATGAGAATTAGTGTGAAAATTATTGAATTTGAATTTGCTGAATTTTTTCAAATTTCCACGAGGGTAACCGGTTACAGACTATATGATAACCGGTTACTTAGTGCAAATTTTGAAAAATACTTCTTTTGAATGCACTGTTGTGGTTCGGCTCAATTATTTTGCTCGTCAAAGAAGGCATGGAAATAAACACATGAACCTTGGAGTCTCTTGAATAATAATCAATTAAAACTTCGGGGAATCCTTGACCAGATAAATTTGACATGATTGCGGATCAACTTTGACTTTTCTCAGATAAAATTCATTCGAGCTGTGGGACTGTTATTTTGGCATTTTTGACCTGTTCTTCCCCTGAAAATGTTATTGAAAGAAAAGCAAAAAATATTTTTGGATTTTGGTTAAGGTTAGTAAAATATAAACAAATAAAGCAATAAAGTGAATAAGAAAACACACAGATGATCAGTAAACCCTTCAAGGCATAAACCCAAAGATGAGAAGGATAAGGGAATCAATGTGTGATCTTGCTTGTGGTAAAAATGCAAATGAAAATATGAATGATATGTGGAATCTTAGGGGTCAAAATTTAGGGTCTTACACTCATGCACATCCCAACATTGTACCGAACCACGACATTAATGCAATGAATGTCAATTTAGTGGAAATGCATTCGAGACAAAGTCAGTATTATAATCTACCACGACACGATTACAGTGTTTGTCCAGTCTGCTCAACAGACAATCAGGGATGCTCTTTTGTACAAGAGCCTTCCAACGTCAGATGGATCTCGGATGGATCCAAGACTACCGTGAAAGAAATGACCATCAAGTCAATATGGTTCAGATCTTTGACATACACTTGATGAATACCAGTCTAGTAGAATTGCAAGCTGAGCAAGTCAGGCTCGGTTTTCTGGCTTCACATGATTACCTAGACTGTAAACAATGTTGTGAAGACAACCGAGGGTGTGCGCTTGTGCAAAGAACCCTTCAACATCTGTTGGACCACTGGTGGCTTCCGATCTACCTGGATGAAGATACACAATGGATTAGCATAACTGATGGGAATCCAGATAGACATCAAAGTTGTGATATCCGCTCAACAGAAACAGATCTAGTAAAGATGCACCGCGTACAAAGCGGATGTGGTCGGGTACTACCGCACAATTATGAGGGTTGTAGAGTATGCTCGAAAAATAACCAAGGATGTTATCTCGTACGAGCATCCCTCCAAAATCAGTTAAATCGGAAGGAGGTTCGACCATGTTCAAGTTCTGGGTCGATCAACATGATACAAGAGTACCTCCCTGGTCAAAGCAAAAGCACCGTCGTAATCTCCAATCATGGAATAACCAAGGACATTTGCGCCATATTCCCTCTGCTCAACAAGTCAAAAGTCTCTCTTAACAGTAGAAGAATTCTTAACCTCGAACCAATTGAGGCTGCTTACGATGGTTAAAGAAATCAAAAAGCTCCTGTGGTTATCTACCTGCCATGTCCAATACCGTACAAATCAGAAAAGGCTATCCCTTACAAGTACGGTGCAACGACCATCGAAAATAGAAAGGAAACTCTATTACCCTCCGTCGTAAACATTGCCAACATCAGTTGGGTCACACGAAGCGGTCGGATCTTCAACAGAGGAGTTGGAGAACCTGCCAAGGAAAAGGAACCTCAAACAGAAGTTCCTAATCAACAAGTCGGTCAATCCAGTAATCCAGAACTGATGAAGAACAACGATGAGATGCTGAAACTCATCTAGAAAAGCGAGTACAACATTGTGGACCAATTGTTGCAAACTCCGTCTCGAATCTCTGTGTTATCTCTCCTGCTTAGTTCAGAAGCTCACAGGGAAGATCTACAGAAAGTCTTAGAGCAAGCCTTTATGGAACAAGATGTGACGGTAGGACAATTTGATAGGATCATCTCCAACATCACTTCCTGCAACGACTTAGGATTCAGTGATGAAGAACTGCCGGAAGAAGGCAAAAACCATAATATGGTGCTTAAAATTGCAGTCAAATGCCAAGACGATGCTTTAACCAGCGTGCTGGTGGACACAGGATCATCTTTGAATTTTATGCCAAAATCAACTCTGATACGACTATCATTTCAAGGAGCTCCGATGAGAGGCGGTGAGATCATCATCAAAGCCTTTGACGGATCTAGAAAAACAGTTATCAGCGAAGTCGATCTTCCCATAACCATCGGTCCTCACACTTTCCAAGTCACTTTCCAGGTCATGGACATCCGGGCAGCATACAGCTATTTATTAGGAAGACCTTTGATACACGAAGCTGGGGCAGTCACTTTGACACTTCACCAGAAACTGAAGTTCGTCAAGAATGACAAATTAGTCACAGTTTGCAGAGAACGAGCCTTAATCGTGAACAACTTATCATTATTCTCCTGTGTAGAACCCGAGGAGGTTGTTGGAACCCAGTTCCAAGCACTCTCGGTGAGCAATGAGAATCAATCAGAAATAGGGCGTCGATTTCCTCATACAAGGATGCTCTCAAAGTGATCAGGAGTAATGACATAAAAGGATGGGGACAGATTGCAATTCCTACATATAACAAGACAAGAAAAGGTCTTGGTTTCTCTTTAACCTGTACCCAGACTACGAAGAAAGAAAAAAGTTATCATCCCATTCAGAATTTCTTCCACAGTGGAGGTTTCCTCCACCCAGTGTCTCAAGAAGTACACACCATCAATGAAAGAGATTCCTTCGATACAGAGGAAGAGTGGAAGTCTTATCTCAATGATGGTGGTTATATATCTCCGAAAGAAGCACGCATGCCATTCTGTTTTCCCAAGCAGAGCCCAAGATATATACCGAGGTCAGACGTCCGGATGATCTATGGAGATTGTGATCTGGAAGGATGTTGTGCTCCGCCCAACTCATTAGAGGAGGACACTCTGATGAAATACAACTTTGACTATGCTTATTATGATCCCCTGGATGACTTGCCTATCTGGAAGCCATACACGGAAGACTTGGGGCAAAAGAGTCAGTCGGATGATGCCTATCAGCTGAGTAATATTGAAAAGAATACCCACGTCCCCACCGAGTCATGGAATCATTACTCAGGACATTCCAAAAATTTCCGACACCATAGTGATGAATCTGTACAGATTGCAGGACAAGAATTTATTAACTATGCTTTCCTAAGGTCAACGTCATTAAAGAGGATGACTCCTCTATTCCCACAGAAATATGGGGCACCTTAGGATAGCCGAGTGGCAAGTACGACTTCCTAGTTAAATACACTGCTCCCGAAAGTTCTCGCATCAAATACGAGGACATCCAGCTAACTGGATGGGGATATCCTCTTAAGAGTGAAAACACTATGGAAGAAACAACAGAAGAGTTCATTTATGACAACTCTGCATGGGAGGAAGACTCCAACGATCCTACTCCACTAGAAATCATCGTCATTTCTGAAGACAAACCAAGAAGGAAAGTACTAGACTTTGTGATTCACAGAGGAGTTCTTCGCCATTGGGTTACTGTCGATGTCCCGAAAGTCGTCCATAAGTCTAAGTAATTGCCATCTTTGTTTTAACCTTTCACCTTGCCTAGGTGGAATGGATGTTTTATAGGGCTCACTTTTTTGTAAATGTCCCTCTTCGCTTAGCCCAAAGCGACTGAGTTTTGTTTTATAGGGTTGTGTTTCAAGAATCGACAAATCATAAATAAATAATGTCATTATGTCATTCCCGCATTTATTGCCGTTTTCACTTTTCGTTTTTCAGAAAATGGTAATCCTAAAACAACTCAAAATAAAAACAAGCATTTTTCAGAAAATACACTGCACACACCCTTGCATTCTCTCTGTCTTTGCTAAAAAACAAATTATCACATCATGCAGATTGCTTATTTTAAACCCCATTGAAACGTACAATCCAATGCCTTCTCCCAACTTTGAATTCCTGGTATTTAAGGCTGAAGAAGAAGAGGACAAAGAAATTCCAGAAGAGATCTCCCGACTACTCAGGCAAGAGAAAAGGTCTATTGAGCCTCACAAAGAGCCATTGGAAACGGTCGATTTGGGTTCAGAGGAAGAAAAGAAAGAAGTTAAGATTGGAGCACTGCTCAAACCAACTGTCAGAGAAGACTTGATAAAACTTCTCAAAGAGTTTCCAGATGTGTTTGCTTGGTCCTACCAGGACATGCCAGGGTTGCATACCAGCATCATGGAACATCATTTGCCACTAAAAATAGAATGTTCGCCAGTAAAACAAAGACTGAGAAGGACTCATCCTGATATGGCCATCAAAATTAAAGAGGAAGTGCAGAAACAGATCGAAGCGGGTTTCCTCGCCACCTCAGAATATCCTCAATGGCTAGCCAACATAGTACCAGTTCCGAAAAAGGACAGAAAAGTCAGAATGTGTGTAGACTACAGAGTCCAAAGGATGACTTCCCCTGCCACACATTGACATGCTGGTAGACAGCACAACAAAATTCAAAATCTTCTCCTTCATGGATGGATTCTCGGGCTATAATCAAATCAAAAAGGCGCCGGAAGATATGGAGAAAACTTCATTCATCACCCCATGGGGCGCCTTTTGTTACAAGGTAATGCAGTTCGGTCTGAAGAACGTCGGGGCAACCTATCAAAGGGCCATGACAACTCTGTTTCACGACATGATGCACAAAGAGATTGAAGTGTACGTCGATGACATGATTGCCAAATCTAAAATAGAAGAAGAGCATGTGACACACTTGTCAAAGCTATTCGAGCGTTTGAGAAAATACAAACTCCGCTTGAATCCCAATAAGTGCATGTTCGGTGTTCGCTCAGGAAATCTCTTAGGATTCATCGTCAGCCAGAAAGGAATCGAGGTTGATCCTGACAAGGTCAAGGCCATTCAAGAAATACCTTCATCGAGGGCTGAAAAACAGGTCAGAGGATTTCTGGGACGTCTGAATTACATCTCCAGATTCATATCCTTTATGACCGCGACATGCACGCCCATCTTCAAACTACTCAAAAAGAATCAAAGTTGTGTGTGGACGAAGATTGCCGAAAAGCTTTCGACAGCATCAAAGAATATCTGTTGAATCCACCTATTCTATCTCCTCTAGTGGAAGAAATACCACTGATCATTTACTTAACAGTCTTGGAAGACTCTATGGGTTGCGTGCTTGGCCAACAAGACGAAACAAAAAGAAAAGAGTATGTCATTTACTACTTAAGCAAGAAATTCACAGACTGTGAAACTCGGTACACTATGCTCAAGAAAACTTGATGTGCTCTGGCTTGGGCAGCCAAACGTCTTCACCAGTACATGATTTGTCACACTATTTGATTAATCTCTGAAATGGATCCGATTAAGTACGTCTTTGAAAAGCCTGCTCTCACGGGAAGGATTGCTCGTTGGCAAATGATATTATCAGAATACGACATCGAGTATCATGCTCAGAAAACCATTGAAGGAAGTATTTTAGCTGATCATTTGGATCATCAACCGATTGACAATCAGGAATCAGTCGGATTTGACTTCCCAGACGAAGATGTCATGTACTTGAAAATGAAAGATTGCGATGAACCGCTACCCAGTGAAGAGGCAGAACCAGGTTCCCAATGGGGACTAATTTTTGACGGAGCTGTCAACAATTATGGAAACAGAATTAGGGCAATCATCGTAACACCTCAGGGTACCCACATTCCTTTCACTGCCCGACTGACTTTCAAATGCACAAATAACAAGGCCGAATACGAAGCTTGTATCATAGGCCTCGAAGAAGAAATTGACTTAAGAATTAAGAATTTGGATGTGTATGGAGACTCGGCCCTGGTTATCAATCAGATCAAAGGAGAGTGGAACACATACCAATCAGGATTAATTCCTTACAAAGATTATGCGAGAAGATTGTTACCCTTCTTCAACAAGATTGAGTTTCATCGCATCCCTCATGAAGAAAATCACATGGCTGATGCACTAGCCACTCTCTCTTCCATGATTGATGTAAATCATTGGAATCACGTACCTAAGATCGACATAATGCGCCTTGAGAGGCCCGCCTATATCTTCGCGATTGAAGCAGTCATAGATGACAAACCTTGGTATCATGATATCAAGTGTTTCCTTCAAAGACAAGAGTACCCGCCTGGGGCACATGAAAAGACAGGAAAACCCTCAGAAGACTGGCTGGCAACTTTTTCCTGAGCGGTGATACACTCTATAAGAGAAACTTCGACATGGTTTTGCTCAGATGCATAGACAGACAAAAAGAAAACATGTTGATGAAAGAGATTCACGAATGATCGTTTGGCACTCATGCCAACGGACACACAATGGCGAGAAAAATTCTGAGAGCAGGATGTTATTGGCAGACAATGGAATCCGATTGCTATAAGTACATGAGGAAGTGTCATAAGTGTTAGATATACGCAGACAAAATCCATGTACCACCAACGCATCTCAAAGTTCTTTCTTCTCCATGACCTTTTTCTATATGGGGAATCGGCATGATAGGCATGATTGAATCCAAAGCTTCAAACGGACATTGGTTCATCCTAGTAGCCATCGACTACTTCACCAAATGGGTCGAAGCAGTATCATACACCAATGTGACCCGACAAGTGGTGGTTCGATTTATCAAGAACAATCTCATATGTTGTTATGGTGTTCCAAGCCAGATCATTACGGATAATGGATCCAACTTGAACACAAGATGATGAAAGAGTTGTGTGCTGAGTTCAAGATCGAACACCATAACTCATCTCCCTGCCGATCCAAGATGAACGGAGCAGTAGAAGCGGCTAACAAGAATATCAAGAAGATCGTTCAAAAGATGGTTGTAACCTATAAATATTGGCACGAGATGCTACCTTTTGCTCTTCATGGTTATCGTACATTTGTTCGCACTTCAACAGGGGCAATCCTTTTCTCTCTAGTATATGGCATAGAGGCAGTGCTCCCCATAGAAGTAGAGATCCTATCAATCTGGGTATTGATGGAAGCTAAGCTAACAGAGGCTGAATGGTGTCAAAGTCGACACGATGAAATGAACCTAATCGAAGAAAAGAGAATAACTGCTCTATGCCATGGTCAGTTGTATCAGTAAAGAATGAAGAAAGCGTTCGACAAAAAGGTCAGACCCCGTGTCTTCAGAAAAGGAGACCTCGTGCTCAAGAAGATATAATCATTTCTCACTGATTCCCGGGACAAATGGACTCCGAATTATGATGGCCCTTATGTTGTTAAGAAAGCCTTTTCAAGCGGCGCCTTGAGACTTGCAACCATGGATGAAGAGGAGTTTACCTACCCCCACGAATGTTGATGTAGTCAAGAAAGACTTTGCCTAAATAAAATATAAAAAAAAAACTTCTCGGTGGATTGAAAACCCGAAAGGGAGGTCCAAGAAAAAATTAGAGGCATAAGCAAAAAATCATCTCGATGAATTGAAAATCTCAAAAGGCAATCCGGGCAAAAGTTAGGGATTCATGGCAAGTAACTACGTCTGACAAGGTTAAATCCCCAGCGATAACACCATCCGTCGAAAGACTCCAGTCAAGGTCATCTTCGACAGAAGCTCAGGATGTCCAGAATTCAAAGTTGGTAGAAGGATAACGGTCGTTATGTTTCAATGTAGCCCCTTTTCCATTAAATTACCATTTTCTAAACTTTGTAAATACTCTATGGGATCACGCGCTTGGCTGATTTCCATTCTATCAATAAAATTTGAGCCCTAGTGCTTTTGTTTTCAATTCTCATTTATTTTTGCTTTACAAAACGACATCTTTTAAATATGATCCACGATTCTTGAAACAAAACAAAAATGAATTTACTTGTCAAATTTTCTTCTGCTTTTAAAATAAAGATGGCATTTCTTTTTTACTACTGAACACAAAAAGGAACATCAATGGCTACTCCGGAAGTGATTAAACCTCAAATGCAGAATCAAAGTACTTCGTCTGAATGAAGGATCAACTGTTTCAGATGTAATGTCCCATCTGATATCCCCGACAGAGTTCTTACCTCTTAAGACCAATTGATGGTTCTTTTGTGACGCCCCCAAACTATACCCCCAATTAACATGCAATTAAAGCACTAAAAGAAAATTCGAAATTTCGTCAGAGTACATTTGAATTCGCGGCATAGAAAGGGAGGAATCACATCAACTGTAACAAAACATAGCATACAACACCTGCCCATAAAGATATACAACTGTGGGGTAGCAATCAACAGAGGAAACTTAGTTCCTTACACCCACTTTTCAGAAATTAGAATTAAAGCGGAAAATCTAAAATCTGAACAACATATATACATATATACATATAAACATGTCTATCATACATCCAGTTATACATATACAACCACAATATATCATCGGATATACAAAATAATCGCAAACGGCCACCCTAGCTACCCGGAGTCACATATCAGAGCCGACCGACAAAAGAATGAAGACGCAAAGCTTCACAAAAAGAATACCTCCAGCAACTCTAATCTGCAACGCCTCATAGAGCGTTATAAAACAGCAGAAGGGTGAGAAAAACAACCATAATATAATTGCATAAAATTATATATTAACACCAGGAATGCACAAATAACATCTTCTCACCACAAATGCACCACAAGCAGATATAACACAATACAATTACACATATTCCAATCACATTATTCACACACACAATTAATATGCACATTTAATCCATGATTATGCAAATGCACAGAGACCGACACAACGACTCTATGCACATGCCATGCGGTACCGACTTCCATTGTCTCATGTCTCATCATCAGTTCACTCAGGAACTATTGGAACCATCGCTCGTTACTGAGAATCTCAAGTAACTCCCCGTCGGGCCTACGATGTTCACCCGTCGTTTTAGGTCCTCAGGCATCGCCTCATATTTTCGAGGCACACGACGTTAAAGATTGCTTTAAGTCTCCAAAGGAGCCCACAATCGTCTATAACCACCGCTTTAGGTCCTCAGGCATCGCCTCATATTTTCGAGGCACACGATGTTATAGCAATTTCCCTCAGGAATTAAACCGTCACTCAGGACGTTCAACAATGCACACTATGATGCTTGGCATACAATGACTCATGACATTCACATTGCATCCATACACACATTCATAATCATGCACATTTATCAAATACCACACTTAGCATTTTCTTGCCTTTCGGCCACAAACCATCGTCACAACAGCACATAAGTCATCTCACGTACAAAACAACAACATACGGCATAATACACGTCAATTCCACACCATTAAAATGACAAAAATCGATAACCGACACTATTCACATTTCCTGACATAATTTAATCGGCTAACAATTCTCAAAACATCATAATCATAAAGTACAACTCGATACCTTTCCAACGACACCAAGAATTCAAAAATCGGATAATCGGAACCAAAGTTACGGACAAAACCGAAAACAACATTTTGAAAAATCACATTTTTGCAATTCTCCTGTCCATACGCGTAACACCTATTCCCATACGCGTATTGACAGAACAATTTCTCTTCACAAAATCACGTTTCAAAAATCCATACGCGTACGCCCATAGCCCTTACGCGTATCACCAGAGGGCCGGTAAAACATGCATTTCATACGCGTATTGGCCCAAAACCACGCCATTGTTACGCGTAACGCCTAGACTCATACGCGTATTGGCAAGTCCCTGACGCGTATGGCCAGGACAGATCCAGAAAAATTCTGCAGAACATTTTCTGCGTTTTTTCAAACCCCAATCAACCAAATCTTCACCTAAAACTCAGAAAAACACCAAATAGAAGTGTAATAATACATCACAAACATGTATAGACAATCAAGAACATAGTCCACAAGAATTTAGACACTTTCCAATCAATTTCTAACCAATTTTACCAAAAATGAGTTTTACCAATTTTCTCCAAATTAATCCCACACCAACAACAAACATACATACATAATCGTATACAATCATAGAATAATCGAGTTTCGCACCCTTACCCGATTAATCGATTCCTAGAAATTGTTCTTGATGATTTTTCCACTCTTTCTCCAATTTTCTCTCATCTCCTCTTTTCTTCCCTTTTTCCTTCTTTCTTCTTTCTTTCTCTCTATTTTTCTTTCCCTTTTCTTTTCTATTTTCTTTTCTAGTCTAACTTAGTAAAAATATCAATGAAATGTCCAAAATACCCCCACACTCAAATATCCCGCAAATGTTCCCGAAACGCGATAAAATATTCACGACGAAAAATAACACATTTTCACATAAAAGTCGAAAATAAAATAAAATAATAATAAAATAATAAAAAAGACTCAATAAAAATAAAGTTGGCAAAACTGGGGCGTTACATCTTTCACCCCCAGAAAGGTCTACCCCTCCTAAGCAAGAAAGGATTACTGTCTTGAACCAATGATACTTCTTATTCCCCCGCAGTGGCCGAGTATCCCTTCGTGTTTATTCACCAGTCTGTATGTCGCGTCTGTTTTGTCAGCATAAACATACATACATCATGCATAATTGATTCATATTCATACATATATTGCATTAATATCACTATGGTCATTTTTATCCCCAAGTGATAATGTCCTCTCACCGATAGAGTTGTCAGTTATTTTCGCATCCGAAAATGTATCGTCTGAGCAATTTCTCCCCAGTTTATTTCTGGATTGGAGATGGTCCTCGACCACTTTGATAACTTAAACCTCTGAAAGACGAGAAAACATTCGACGGGCACCTCTAAAACATCACTCTTAACCATTGAAGATGATATTTCTGCTTTCCCGTATTAAAAAAAATCCCTAGAGAAAGCCTCTCAACTAAAGACTTTTGGCAATACAACTGTTTCTCCCCGAAAAATTGCCTTCAAAAAAGTCATCAGCACCTCAAAATTGGATTACATCACATGGCATTTCTCCGAAAAGGTCTCGAAGAAAAGTATGATGAAATATCCCCAAGCAAAATGCAATCTCTCAAGCGACTCATTTTTCCCCAGTAGGTCGACAAATGGCGTCTCCCACAGAGAAGTTTTCACACCTCTACAGTTCAGACAAATGGGTTTCCCCAACAAGTATGACATCAATTCATTTTTCCATCAAACAGCATCTCCCCAGTATAGCTCGGCGAGAAGTTTGATGAAGACCGCTACACATTGCATCCCTTGTCGAGGAAGAAACTCGACAAGAAGAAACTGAGACCAGTTTCGTGGCTGAAGACCAGGATCGAGGGGAAGTTTATTTCAAAAAAAACTGAGACCAGTTTCGTGGCTAAAAACCAGGATCGAGGGGAAGTTTATAGAAAACTGAGACCAGTTCCATGGCTGAAGACCAGGATCGAGGGGAAGTTTTACCCTTTTCTAAGTAACATTGCTTAGCAAAAAAATATGGATGAGAAAACTGCTATTCATAACCACCGTCAAAATTTTGGGTATTCCGATATTTAATCCTCTTGCACCCTGAATGTCTGAATACCTTCGACATTCACACCTTCGGGTCCAAGAAGATTAAATAGGGGCATCTGTCATACCCCAAATTTTGACCACCAAGATTTCCCATCATTGTGAGAATCATTACCATAATATGGATGTACCTTCATACCTCATCAATCTCCTCAAGGATTGTAGAGCATTCACTACAATCAATATTTAGGGTTTTGAGCCCTCTCAAAGCACTTAGACAAAGGATCAATCAAGAAATGACATGATCCTCAGCTTGTCTAGCCTCTCAAACACCAATAAAGGATCAAGAGGTCTCCCACATCAAGAATTAAGCACAAGGTTGCAACATTCCAAGTGGATCAAGCCCCAAGATCGCCAGTGTCACCAAATTAGGGTTTTGGTCGATCAAGGCCTCCAGATGAACATTTTCATCTGGGCATGAGCCAATACTTCAAAACATGATTACAAATGCTTAAAGGTACCTCATGGACCCAATCATCAAGTCAAAATAGCCTCAGGGGAAGCATTCATCAAAAATCAGGGATTAGGGTTTCTTGACCTAATTCACCCCTAAGTTGACTTTTAAGGCAAGACATAAGCCAAGACCTCAATACATGATTTGAGGGCCTCAAAAACACCACATTGATCCATTTACAACAATGGATTAATCCATGAAGCTTGATTCACAAGTTTCATTTTCATCTGGACCACAATTAGGGTTTTGAAGAAAAAGTCAATTGTACCTTTGACTTTGGACCAAGACATGCTCCCAAACCTTGGGACATGATTCAATATACCCTAAAACACCTATGAAATCAATCCATTAGGTTTTAATTAGGTCAAGAACTTGATTGCATAGAGAATCACACAGTTTGGAATTCATCTGACAAAAAGTTAACTGTGCCCGAAATCAAATTTGACTTTTTGGATTTTTTTCACAAATGTGGCTCCCCTAAGTCAAAAACAATGTTAATGTATGGTTTTGATCATCATTCATCAAGAAAAATAAAAAAAAAAGTGAGGTTTCTTGCAAAAGGGGCAACCATAGAAAACCTAAAATTTTCTAAGTTATGAAACAAAATGGATTTGGTACCCACTTTGCAAGGTCATAACTACCAAACCCTAAGGCCTTTTTCTTCCATCCAAATCTCAAATGAAATTTCATATGACATACTTCAAAAGTGTCAACTACATCAGATTCCAAATCCTCATGGATTTTGGGTTATGGATTGATCAAAATCACAAAAAGTGAAAATGACCACTTTTTCCAACACTTTAGTGAAATTTTTCAAAGTCAGAATCTGTTTCATTTTTTACCAACTTTGAGGTCATTTTTCACCTTGATCCAAGCTTAACCAGGTCCATTTATGGACATCAAAGTTAAAGTATGTCATGAGATATTTCCAAAGAAGACAAGAACTCCAATTGATTCAACTTAATCAAGGAGTTATGAACCTCACAACATGCCTTGCTCAAACTGATTTCCAAGACAGATTTTGTGCATTACTTGTGGCACACGATTCTTGATTCTAATTTTGGTGACTATGCAAGACCGATCATCATCCAAATTCAACACGAATCTCAGTCAATCATGAAAAACCTGCAAGCTTGGGCCTTACGCCAAGAATCCAATCCCTTTGGCATGTGATCATCAAGTTTCAAATCCAAAACTCCAAGTTTGTCATTTGGCATTGATGTGGAACATAGAGTTGTCATGAACCAAGCCATATCAGTCCAATTGAGTCAAGATAAACTCAAAACTCAGAAGACCTAGAGCTACAAATATCAGCTCTAGTCAATGGCCAAGTGAAGACTTGGTACCTTGGCATTTAAGGAAGTGATACATGGGCATATCCATTGGATAATAGAGTGATCCCTCATCCAACACTATTCCTTCAAAAACAAAACTCCTCTACTATAAATAGAGGTCATTTTTTATGTTTCAAACCACACCAAAACAATACCAAAGCCTTGTTTTCTCACTCTCTCTCTCTCTCTTACCTCAAATTTTGACTTTTCTGCATTTCACAAGCCATGTCTTGATTCAGTCACTTTCAAAACCAAACAAAACTTCAAACACACTCCAAATATCATCCTCAAACTGTCCCAACAGGTTTCCCTCAACTGTAACACCATTTGAGTGAGTTACCATTTTGGTCACTTTTGCCACTTTTGCAAGAAAGAGCCAATTCTTGTTCCTGAGGTTTCCAGCTGGTTTTGATCATCCTAAAAGCTTCTATGGGATCAATCAAGAGTGTCTAAAGCATTGGATTACTTCTGGCACAAGCATCTTGACAGTTAGCACAACGAGCTTCAAGAGGTAAAGTGCATCACAACTTGAACTTTTAAAATATGCATCGCTTTGATGTCCATTGATCATAAACATGTCATATATATCATATGTGTTGTGTTTGAACCAATTTACCATGTTGTTATTGCTTGTAGGATGAGATAGCATTGAACTTGCAAATCTTTGCCTATTTTGAAACCACTATCGGGTTTTAAAATAGGAGCATCTATAGAAAATTCTAAAAGCACCACTGGATTCCTCATGAAATTCTAGGCAGGATCCATCTAAATTTCATCCAATTCCATGGAGAATTGAGGAAGTTATGGCCTTCTTGCAAATCCACCAAAACTTGGTTTTTGCCTTGGCCAGGCCTAGAATTCAGGCCACCCATATATGTTTATGGGGTGGTTTTGATACACGGATGTATCACCACCCAGTGGTAGAAACGCGCTTGTATTTGGTTGGAGGTCGTGGGTTCAAGACCCACCCAGACCTTTTTGCTATTTCTCTCATTTTTCCTATTTTTCTCATTTTTTATGGTTTTTATTAATTAATCTCAAAACTAATTTCTCTCTCAATTTTAATTATTTTTCATTGGTTCTTTTTTTAACAATTAAAAAAAATGTTAAAATATTTTATTCCACAAAAAAATTGAATTTATATTATTTATTTAATATAGTTTGAATTTTTGTAATTAATTTCATTTTATTTGTTTTCAAACATTAAAAAATGAAATTTCCACCTTGATTTCTCAAAATCAAATGAATTTCAAGCCTTCATGTGATTAAACATGATTTTTCAAAATATTTTTCAAAGCTTACCACTTGTTTTTGAATATATTTGATATTTTATATTTAATTAATATTATATTAATTAAAATTAGGGTTTCCCTCAATTTTAATTTTTCTAACTTCATTTGAAACATTCTTGGGCCTCTTGATAGAGTTTAAGTCCCATCCCTTTGTAAATAAACCATTTTGGGCCTCGGTCATTGTATAAGTCCCGATATGTTTTAAAAAAATCTCGGCGCGATTGCCGTTTTCAAAACAATTTCCATATGGGCCTCTCTTTGAGTTGTAAGTCTCATCTCTTGTATAAAAATAAACTCTTGGGCCTTTAATAGAGTGTAAGACCCATCCTCTTTGTGAATACAATAATTTGGGCCTCAGTCATTGTATAAGTCCCTCTGTGGTTTTCAAAATGCCGACGCGATCGTCGCCTTTTCAAAAGAGATCATCTGGGTCTCTCCTTGAGTATAAGCCTCAAACTTCTTTTCACAACAAACTTTCTTTTTGATTTAGATTCAAATCTTAAGTTGCATCAAAACTTTCTTTAATTTCTTGAATAACTAACCATACAGCTGTAATTACAATGCTGGAGCTTGCACACTTGTAAGTTCTATTGTTTCTTCAATACATACTTGTTTCTATATTTCATATGTATATATATGCTTGTATATACTTGCTTAGAGTTTTTCCCCAGCTATTAGGTCTAGTTTTAGATCAAACCAGTGATTACTCTTTCAACACAGTCAAAACTAGTTCCCCATAGGAAATTCCAGATACGGTCTTGCCTCCTCTTGGGCTTATACAATATTGAACAGCGAAAGGCATTATTCCCGGTGAAACTTTTCTCAAGACTGTCATAACTTAGAAATATCTGTACAAGAAATTCATATTTTTCTATTTTTTTCTTTTCTTTTTCAACCTCATAGAAACCAACCAATGAGTAAACAATCCTTCTCTCCCCAACTTGAATTCAACCACATCATCATGTGAATACTCCCTACTTTCTAAGGCAAGGTAAAAATTCATACAACAACACAAAGTTAAGGGTTCAAGAAAAAACAATCAATCAAAATCCATACAAAAAGTGAATTCAATACTCATAGACATGCACTAAGTTCAAATAACATGGATAATGATAGAAAGGCACAAAGGGGTTACGAATGATCACACGCTCACAAGGTGAATGACTATTTGGCTAGGCAGTTGTGCTCAAAATGAAACAAAATGCCTTGATCCTTTTCATGCTTTCATATAATCAACACAAACAAAAGATTAAACATAATAAAATCCAGTTAGAACAAGAGTGTTGGTACTCCGCGCATATATGAACAATGGAAAGCTACCTCACAAAAAGGTGGGAACTAAAGTGATTCACAACAAGAACAATTATACAAAAGAATGAACGGCATGAAAGTTTGTAAAAAGCCTAAGTATCATGAATATGCTAAAGTCTAGAAAGCGATAAACACATACCTTGGACGTGTACAAATCTTAACAATATCATTACCATACATCCGCAAGTTGAAATCATCAAACTTGGAACATCACCTTAAATTTCCTCAAATAAGTCGACCAAAATTTGCGTCCAAACAACAAACTAAAACATTAGAAACTAAAAACAATAAAACATGCTTGTTTTACGTCGTAAGCTCGACGTCTTTACTGTGCTTAGCTAGTAACTTCCTCCATTCATGCCATGGTGATGCCTCACCGCGCAAACCAAAAGCAAGTGGCCTAACCAAACACTTAAACAAACGTTGCGGGAACAAAATATACAAGTATCATTATAAACAAGTGAAAATATACAATATGTATGATATCTTTAAAACTCAAAAACAAAGAAAATATCGCAATGTGATTCAATATCAAAACCAATCCCCGGCAACGGCACCATTTTGTTGAAGCGGTAAAGCGGCAAGCAAAAATATTATTTTCGGAAGAATTCCCTCCGGGATTTACGTCGTGTCCAAGAGATCGGTTTGAGGGAAAGAATGTCGTTTGACAATCTCAATGTTAAATAGTTTGGTTTAAAATGGGTTGAGCATAGAAACAGAAAAGTAAATATCAACATAAAAAGAATTCATTCTTCAGAGAGAAGAAACTTATCCGGCATGCATATAATCCACTCCTCACAAACTTAAACCTACCGACCAGTTATACTCAACCTACAATACTCCTCAATATCATCCAGCATCGCTCACAACAGTGTTCATCTCTGACACACTGAGCTGAGATAACAACCGTGTTACTCTCGTCGACACTCTCGAACTCGACTCAAGATACGGAGGCATTAAGTTCCGACACCCATAAAGATTGTTAGCTCTAAATCTATCTCTAGCATCCAGAAACTAACAGATAATCATCCTTAATCAAAGTTTGCGATGTTTATCTCTAACACAACCCAAACTCCGGGCATAAAGCAAAAATCAAGGACAATCACCGATAAAGATTTGTAAAGCAGATTTTATACAACGCCATGGGCGACAAATATACATGAGTTCAAAGTAAATAAATATACAACAACCCAACAAAGAAGAAAAACACAAAGAAGAACAGAAATAAACCAAACATCTCGCGGTTTGTCAAATGCCGGTCGATGAGAAATCCACCCCGGATCATCCGTGTGCAAGCTTCAATGTTGTTTTCTAGCTAATTCTACTGAAAAATGAGTTTGATGGAGTTGGGAGAAAAAATCCCCAAAACCATAACCTAAAAAATGACTGAAATGACTTAAATACAATTTCAAAATCTGTCAAGTTCGCAGTGCGAACTTTTATTCGCAAAGCGAACTCCAAAAATTGGCACTTAAGTGCCTCAGAACAGCTAAACCGCCTCTGCAATTCTGCAGAAGTTCGCAATGCGAACTTTTATTCGCAAAACGAATATTCGCTGGGAAGTTCGCAAAGCGAACTTTGGTCCCTTTTTCTCCTGCCTCAAATATGGGAGCATTCGCTGGGAAGTTCGCAAAGCGAAAATTCGCTAGAAAGTTCGCAAAGCGAACTTGACAGCAAACCAGCCCTTATTTTGACCACAACTTTTGAACCGTAACTCGGATTGACACACAATCGGAAGCGTTGAAAAGCTTATTCAATACTCTTTATGAATATGACAAGATATCCTTGCTTGAATACCTACAAAAATGAGAGAAAATCAATTAAACTCATTGATATTTACACGATACGCAATATATACACTATAATGTAAAGTAAACGTATTTACAAACAAAGTGGGGTTTATTCGTACGATATTAACAAAAAGTATCGATAAGTGCATCAAAACTTATATACAAAAATAGTTACAATTTGCACTTATCAAACTCTCCCCAACTTAAACTTGTTTGTCCTCAAACAAGAATCAAGCGAACTTAAAAACACAAAAGCAATAACCAAAGAATGTTGAATCAACAAGTTTTGGAAAATAGAAACAAATGAATGGTTCAAATGAAAACCGGTACACACAAAGTAAATACTTACCATTAAACTACGACGATAACATAGTCACGAAACAAATGCAAAATACTAAAATCATGCCAAACATCCTAAAACAACACAAGTTCAAACGTGAATCACACCTAGCAAAAACAATCATCGGTAGATGAAAAACACAAAATGAGTTACCTTTCACTCACACAACAATCTTGCAAACAAAAGACTAAATTATGCATTCATCCAAAAATTCACATTGAACATACAAAGGCAAGAATCACAAGGGCTTTCAAGGTTGTAATGTGGTCGGGAAAACATACAAGGGGCAATTTCTAAAGGTAATTGAAACAAAAACTTGCCTAATCCTAAGGGAGTGGTCAATTCACAAAGGCTCAAACACAAAATTCCAATCAAATTTTTCCAAAATCCCAAGTGTTACACAAAACACAATACTTATTTAGCACAATTATTTGAACTCTTTTTGTTTCCTTTCTCAACGATTTTCTTTTTCTTTCTTTTTTTCTTTTCTTTTCTTTTTCATTTTTTTCTATTTTTTTCTTTTCTTTTTCAACCTCATAGAAACCAACCAATGAGTAAACAATCCTTCTCTCCCCAACTTGAATTCAACCACATCATCATGTGAATACTCCCTACTTTCTAAGGCAAGGTAAAAATTCATACAACAACACAAAGTTAAGGGTTCAAGAAAAAACAATCAATCAAAATCCATACAAAAAGTGAATTCAATACTCATAGACATGCACTAAGTTCAAATAACATGGATAATGATAGAAAGGCACAAAGGGGTTACGAATGATCACACGCTCACAAGGTGAATGACTATTTGGCTAGGCAGTTGTGCTCAAAATGAAACAAAATACCTTGATCCTTTTCATGCTTTCATATAATCAACACAAACAAAAGATTAAACATAATAAAATCCAGTTAGAACAAGAGTGTTGGTACTCCGCGCATATATGAACAATGGAAAGCTACCTCACAAAAAGGTGGGAACTAAAGTGATTCACAACAAGAACAATTATACAAAAGAATGAACGGCATGAAAGTTTGTAAAAAGCCTAAGTATCATGAATATGCTAAAGTCTAGAAAGCGATAAACACATACCTTGGACGTGTACAAATCTTAACAATATCATTACCATACATCCGCAAGTTGAAATCATCAAACTTGGAACATCACCTTAAATTTCCTCAAATAAGTCGACCAAAATTTGCGTCCAAACAACAAACTAAAACATTAGAAACTAAAAACAATAAAACATGCTTGTTTTACGTCGTAAGCTCGACGTCTTTACTGTGCTTAGCTAGTAACTTCCTCCATTCATGCCATGGTGATGCCTCACCGCGCAAACCAAAAGCAAGTGGCCTAACCAAACACTTAAACAAACGTTACGGGAACAAAATATACAAGTATCATTATAAACAAGTGAAAATATACAATATGTATGATATCTTTAAAACTCAAAAACAAAGAAAATATCGCAATGTGATTCAATATCAAAACCAATCCCCGGCAACGGCACCATTTTGTTGAAGCGGTAAAGCGGCAAGCAAAAATATTATTTTCGGAAGAATTCCCTCCGGGATTTACGTCGTGTCCAAGAGATCGGTTTGAGGGAAAGAATTTCGTTTGACAATCTCAATGTTAAATAGTTTGGTTTAAAATGGGTTGATCATAGAAACAGAAAAGTAAATATCAACATAAAAAGAATTCATTCTTCAGAGAGAAGAAACTTATCCGGCATGCATATAATCCACTCCTCACAAACTTAAACCTACCGACCAGTTATACTCAACCTACAATACTCCTCAATATCATCCAGCATCGCTCACAACAGTGTTCATCTCTGACACACTGAGCTGAGATAACAACCGTGTTACTCTCGTCGACACTCTCGAACTCGACTCAAGATACGGAGGCATTAAGTTCCGACACCCATAAAGATTGTTAGCTCTAAATCTATCTCTAGCATCCAGAAACTAACAGATAATCATCCTTAATCAAAGTTTGCGATGTTTATCTCTAACACAACCCAAACTCCGGGCATAAAGCAAAAATCAAGGACAATCACCGATAAAGATTTGTAAAGCAGATTTTATACAACGCCATGGGCGACAAATATACATGAGTTCAAAGTAAATAAATATACAACAACCCAACAAAGAAGAAAAACACAAAGAAGAACAGAAATAAACCAAACATCTCGCGGTTTGTCAAATGCCGGTCGATGAGAAATCCACCCCGGATCATCCGTGTGCAAGCTTCAATGTTGTTTTCTAGCTAATTCTACTGAAAAATGAGTTTGATGGAGTTGGGAGAAAAAATCCCCAAAACCATAACCTAAAAAATGACTGAAATGACTTAAATACAATTTCAAAATCTGTCAAGTTCGCAGTGCGAACTTTTATTCGCAAAGCGAACTCCAAAAATTGGCACTTAAGTGCCTCAGAACAGCTAAACCGCCTCTGCAATTCTGCAGAAGTTCGCAATGCGAACTTTTATTCGCAAAACGAATATTCGCTGGGAAGTTCGCAAAGCGAACTTTGGTCCCTTTTTCTCCTGCCTCAAATATGGGAGCATTCGCTGGGAAGTTCGCAAAGCGAACTTGACAGCAAACCAGCCCTTATTTTGACCACAACTTTTGAACCGTAACTCGGATTGACACACAGTCGGAAGCGTTGAAAAGCTTATTCAATACTCTTTATGAATATGACAAGATATCCTTGCTTGAATACCTACAAAAATGAGAGAAAATCAATTAAACTCATTGATATTTACACGATACGCAATATATACACTATAATGTAAAGTAAACGTATTTACAAACAAAGTGGGGTTTATTCGTACGATATTAACAAAAAGTATCGATAAGTGCATCAAAACTTATATACAAAAATAGTTACAATTTGCACTTATCAAACTCTCCCCAACTTAAACTTGTTTGTCCTCAAACAAGAATCAAGCGAACTTAAAAACACAAAAGCAATAACCAAAGAATGTTGAATCAACAAGTTTTGGAAAACAGAAACAAATGAATGGTTCAAATGAAAACCGGTACACACAAAGTAAATACTTACCATTAAACTACGACGATAACATAGTCACGAAACAAATGCAAAATACAAAAATCATGTCAAACATCCTAAAGCAACACAAGTTCAAACGTGAATCACACCTAGCAAAAACAATCATCGGTAGATGAAAAACACAAAATGAGTTACCTTTCACTCACACAACAATCTTGCAAACAAAAGACTAAATTATGCATTCATCCAAAAATTCACATTGAACATACAAAGGCAAGAATCACAAGGGCTTTCAAGGTTGTAATGTGGTCGGGCAAACATACAAGGGGCAATTTCTAAAGGTAATTGAAACAAAAACTTGCCTAATCCTAAGGGAGTGGTCAATTCACAAAGGCTCAAACACAAAATTCCAATCAAATTTTTCCAAAATCCCAAGTGTTACACAAAACACAATACTTATTTAGCACAATTATTTGAACTCTTTTTGTTTCCTTTCTCAACGATTTTCTTTTTCTTTCTTTTTTTCTTTTCTTTTCTTTTTCATATTTTTCTATTTTTTTCTTTTCTTTTTCAACCTCATAGAAACCAACCAATGAGTAAACAATCCTTCTCTCCCCAACTTGAATTCAACCACATCATCATGCGAATACTCCCTACTTTCTAAGGCAAGGTAAAAATTCATACAACAACACAAAGTTAAGGGTTCAAGAAAAAACAATCAATCAAAATCCATACAAAAAGTGAATTCAATACTCATAGACATGCACTAAGTTCAAATAACATGGATAATGATAGAAAGGCACAAAGGGGTTACGAATGATCACACGCTCACAAGGTGAATGACTATTTGGCTAGGCAGTTGTGCTCAAAATGAAACAAAATGCCTTGATCCTTTTCATGCTTTCATATAATCAACACAAACAAAAGATTAAACATAATAAAATCCAGTTAGAACAAGAGTGTTGGTACTCCGCGCATATATGAACAATGGAAAGCTACCTCACAAAAAGGTGGGAACTAAAGTGATTCACAACAAGAACAAGTATACAAAAGAATGAACGGCATGAAAGTTTGTAAAAAGCCTAAGTATCATGAATATGCTAAAGTCTAGAAAGCGATAAACACATACCTTGGACGTGTACAAATCTTAACAATATCATTACCATACATCCGCAAGTTGAAACCATCAAACTTGGAACATCACCTTAAATTTCCTCAAATAAGTCGACCAAAATTTGCGTCCAAACAACAAACTAAAACATTAGAAACTAAAAACAATAAAACATGCTTGTTTTACGTCGTAAGCTCGACGTCTTTACTGTGCTTAGCTAGTAACTTCCTCCATTCATGCCATGGTGATACCTCACCGCGCAAACCAAAAGCAAGTGGCCTAACCAAACACTTAAACAAACGTTACGGGAACAAAATATACAAGTATCATTATAAACAAGTGAAAATATACAATATGTATGATATCTTTAAAACTCAAAAACAAAGAAAATATCGCAATGTGATTCAATATCAAAACCAATCCCCGGCAACGGCACCATTTTGTTGAAGCGGTAAAGCGGCAAGCAAAAATATTATTTTCGGAAGAATTCCCTCCGGGATTTACGTCGTGTCCAAGAGATCGGTTTGAGGGAAAGAATGTTGTTTGACAATCTCAATGTTAAATAGTTTGGTTTAAAATGGGTTGAGCATAGAAACAGAAAAGTAAATATCAACATAAAAAGAATTCATTCTTCGAAGAGAAGAAACTTATCCGGCATGCATATAATCCACTCCTCACAAACTTAAACCTACCGACCAGTTATACTCAACCTACAATACTCCTCAATATCATCCAGCATCGCTCACAACAGTGTTCATCTCTGACACACTGAGCTAAGATAACAACCGTGTTACTCTCGTCGACACTCTCGAACTCGACTCAAGATACGGAGGCATTAAGTTCCGACACACATAAAGATTGTTAGCTCTAAATCTATCTCTAGCATCCAGAAACTAACAGATAATCATCCTTAATCAAAGTTTGCGATGTTTATCTCTAACACAACCCAAACTCCGGGCATAAAGAAAAAATCAAGGACAATCACCGATAAAGATTTGTAAAGCAGATTTTATACAACGCCATGGGCGACAAATATACATGAGTTCAAAGTAAATACATATACAACAACCCAACAAAGAAGAAAAACACAAAGAAGAACAGAAATAAACCAAACATCTCGCAGTTTGTCAAATGCCGGTCGATGAAAAATCCACCCCGGATCATCCGTGTGCAAGCTTCAATGTTGTTTTCTAGCTAATTCTACTGAAAAATGAGTTTGATGGAGTTGGGAGAAAAAATCCCCAAAACCATAACCTAAAAAATGACTGAAATGACTTAAATACAATTTCAAAATCTGTCAAGTTCGCAGTGCGAACTTTTATTCGCAAAGCGAACTCCAAAAATTGGCACTTAAGTGCCTCAGAACAGCTTAACCGCCTCTGCAATTCTGCAGAAGTTCGCAATGCGAACTTTTATTCGCAAAACGAATATTCGCTGGGAAGTTCGCAAAGCGAACTTTGGTCCCTTTTTCTCCTGCCTCAAATATGGGAGCATTCGCTGGGAAGTTCGCAAAGCGAAAATTCGCTAGAAAGTTTGCAAAGCGAACTTGACAGCAAACCAGCCCTTATTTTGACCACAACTTCTGAACCGTAACTCGGATTGACACACAGTCGGAAGCGTTGAAAAGCTTATTCAATACTCTTTATGAATATGACAAGATATCCTTGCTTGAATACCTACAAAAATGAGAGAAAATCAATTAAACTCATTGATATTTACACGATACGCAATATATACACTATAATGTAAAGTAAACGTATTTACAAACAAAGTGGGGTTTATTCGTACGATATTAACAAAAAGTATCGATAAGTGCATCAAAACTTATATACAAAAATAGTTACAATTTGCACTTATCAAACTCTCCCCAACTTAAACTTGTTTGTCCTCAAACAAGAATCAAGCGAACTTAAAAACACAAAAGCAATAACCAAAGAATGCTGAATCAACAAGTTTTGGAAAACAGAAACAAATGAATGGTTCAAATGAAAACCGGTACACACAAAGTAAATACTTACCATTAAACTACGACGATAACATAGTCACGAAACAAATGCAAAATACAAAAATCATGCCAAACATCCTAAAACAACACAAGTTCAAACGTGAATCACACCTAGCAAAAACAATCATCGGTAGATGAAAAACACAAAATGAGTTACCTTTCACTCACACAACAATCTTGCAAACAAAAGACTAAATTATGCATTCATCCAAAAATTCACATTGAACATACAAAGGCAAGAATCACAAGGGCTTTCAAGGTTGTAATGTGGTCGGACAAACATACAAGGGGCAATTTCTAAAGGTAATTGAAACAAAAACTTGCCTAATCCTAAGGGAGTGATCAATTCACAAAGGCTCAAACACAAAATTCCAATCAAATTTTTCCAAAATCCCAAGTGTTACACAAAACACAATACTTATTTAGCACAATTATTTGAACTCTTTTTGTTTCCTTTCTCAAGGATTTTCTTTTTCTTTCTTTTTTTCTTTTCTTTTCTTTTTCATATTTTTCTATTTTTTTCTTTTCTTTTTCAACCTCATAGAAACCAACCAATGAGTAAATAATCATTCTCTCCCCAACTTGAATTCAACCACATCATCATGTGAATACTCCCTACTTTCTAAGGCAAGGTAAAAATTCATACAACAACACAAAGTTAAGGGTTCAAGAAAAAACAATCAATCAAAATCCATACAAAAAGTGAATTCAATACTCATAGACATGCACTAAGTTCAAATAACATGGATAATGATAGAAAGGCACAAAGGGGTTACGAATGATCACACGCTCACAAGGTGAATGACTATTTGGCTAGGCAGTTGTGCTCAAAATGAAACAAAATGCCTTGATCCTTTTCATGCTTTCATATAATCAACACAAACAAAAGATTAAACATAATAAAATCCAGTTAGAACAAGAGTGTTGGTACTCCGCGTATATATAAACAATGGAAAGCTACCTCACAAAAAGGTGGGAACTAAAGTGATTCACAATAAGAACAAGTATACAAAAGAATGAACGGCATGAAAGTTTGTAAAAAGCCTAAGTATCATGAATATGCTAAAGTCTAGAAAGCGATAAACACATACCTTGGACGTGTACAAATCTTAACAATATCATTACCATACATCCGCAAGTTGAAATCATCAAACTTGGAACATCACCTTAAATTTCCTCAAATAAGTCGACCAAAATTTGCGTCCAAACAACAAACTAAAACATTAGAAACTAAAAACAATAAAACATGCTTGTTTTACGTCGTAAGCTCGACGTCTTTACTGTGCTTAGCTAGTAACTTCCTCCATTCATGCCATGGTGATGCCTCACCGCGCAAACCAAAAGCAAGTGGCCTAACCAAACACTTAAACAAACGTTACGGGAACAAAATATACAAGTATCATTATAAACAAGTGAAAATATACAATATGTATGATATCTTTAAAACTCAAAAACAAAGAAAATATCGCAATGTGATTCAAAATCAAAACCAATCCCCGGCAACGGCACCATTTTGTTGAAGCGGTAAAGCGGCAAGCAAAAATATTATTTTCAGAAGAATTCCCTCCGAGATTTACGTCGTGTCCAAGAGATCGGTTTGAGGGAAAGAATGTCGTTTGACAATCTCAATGTTAAATAGTTTGGTTTAAAATGGGTTGAGCATAGAAACAGAAAAGTAAATATCAACATAAAAAGAATTCATTCTTCAAAGAGAAGAAACTTATCCGGCATGCATATAATCCACTCCTTACAAACTTAAACCTACCGACCAGTTATACTCAACCTACAATACTCCTCAATATCATCCAGCATCGCTCACAACAGTGTTCATCTCTGACACACTGAGCTGAGATAACAACCGTGTTACTCTTGTCGAAACTCTCGAACTCGACTCAAGATACGGAGGCATTAAGTTCCGACACCCATAAAGATTGTTAGCTCTAAATCTATCTCTAGCATCCAGAAACTAACAGATAATCATCCTTAATCAAAGTTTACGATGTTTATCTCTATCACAACCCAAACTCCGGGCATAAAGCAAAAATCAAGGACAATCACCGATAAAGATTTGTAAAGCAGATTTTATACAACGCCATGGGCGACAAATATACATGAGTTCAAAGTAAATACATATACAACAACCCAACAAAGAAGAAAAACACAAAGAAGAACAGAAACAAACCAAACATCTCGCGGTTTGTCAAATGCCGGTCGATGAGAAATCCACCCCGGATCATCCGTGTGCAAGCTTCAATGTTGTTTTCTAGCTAATTCTACTGAAAAATGAGTTTGATGGAGTTGGGAGAAAAAATCCCCAAAACCATAACCTAAAAAATGACTGAAATGACTTAAATACAATATCAAAATCTGTCAAGTTCGCAGTGCGAACTTTTATTCGCAAAGCGAACTCCAAAAATTGGCACTTAAGTGCCTCAGAACAGCTAAACCGCCTCTGCAATTCTGCAGAAGTTCGCAATGCGAACTTTTATTCGCAAAACGAATATTCGTTGGGAAGTTCGCAAAGCGAACTTTGGTCCCTTTTTCTCCTGCCTCAAATATGGGAGCATTCGCTGGGAAGTTCGCAAAGCGAAAATTCGCTAGAAAGTTCGCAAAGCGAACTTGACAGCAAACCAGCCCTTATTTTGACCACAACTTCTGAAGCGTAACTCGGATTGACGCACGGTCGGAAGCGTTGAAAAAATTATTCAATGCTCTTTATGAATATGACAAGATATCCTTGCTTGAATACCTACAAAAATGAGAGAAAATCAATTAAACTCAATGACATTTACACGATATGCAATATATACACTATAATGTAAAGTAAACGTATTTACAAACAAAGTGGGGTTTATTCGTACGATATTAACAAAAAATATCGATAAGTACATCAAAACTTATATACAAAAATAGTTACAATTTTCACTTATCAACGGTCTTTGAGACCAGACAGCTTACTTGCTGTTTGAGTCTGTTACAGGTATACTTGAAATTATAATATATTGTTGCTTTCATATTTATTTTTTACGAGTACCATTTCTAAATTATTATTTGTTATGTCTGTGTTCTGATTTCAGTGTTGGATATACAAGTATTTCTCTACCATCTGTGACAGGATGGTGTAGCATTGCGAGATAGGGGCCCACGGGAGAAGAGGTGGAAGGGGGATAGGCACATCCTGGTGGTTTTGTTGAGTATAGGATGAGGCTCGATGCTCTTACTGTAGATGATGTCATCTGAACACCATACACTGGTCATATAGTCCACAGTGAGTTCGAGGAGTCATCCTTATATTCAGGTTACATGCGGTGGGAGACCATGGTTGCGAGACACTTGCCTGAGAGGTGTCTGCCACAGTATGGTTATGTTCAGGGTATCACACGACCAGTTCCAGATATCCCAGCTTCAGAGATTGATTGGTAGTTTCAGAGTAACTTCATCAGCTCTGGTCGTGCCATCAAAGATCGAGCAGTCACTGCTCAGCACCCCTCGCAGTGTGAGGGTGGTTACTTAGAGTGGTACCTCACTGTATCACACCCTCGCATCACCCCACCCCCAGCTGATGATGGGCTTCTGATGACCGGGTACCTGTTGATGACGCGCCGCTGTCTCCTCCAGTAGATCACGTCGATGACCTGATTGCAGTGATTATGGATAACCTCATGGGTTTGATAAACCCATATGGTGAGGTATATACTGGATTAGCTTAGGCTGCACACATAGCCCGTTGGGGCCTATTTAGATACATTTTGTATTATTAGTATTATTTGTATATTATTCAGACATCTTTATCATAACACTTTATAAGTTAATATTAGTGATCTTCCTTAAATTGCAGTGTGAACGTTAACTAACATCCGACAATGATTTTCATAACTTAAATAAAAAACACTTAACATTACAATATGATTAACAAATAAGAACCTAAACACTACCAGACGCTTTAGGACATTTCAGCATCTCCATTATGTCATCAACGGATCTTGACAGCTTCGCATCTAACTCGATCGGCCCCTTTGTTATCCTACGGCAAAATGATCTCCACATTTCCTTCACATCTTCGTCGGTCTTCAACTCAATAAGATTGTATTTCACCCTCCCATTTGTATCAATCCAATCCTCACGAAACTCGATCTTTCTCACCTTTCTATTGTCACCATCAGACAACAATTCATTCAACTTCGACGTAAGGCCGACAAAAGAGGTTATGTCATCGGGAAGCTTAAACTCTACAAGAGGAGAAGCTCCTTTGAAGTACACTTCTTCCTTAATAAAAAATTAGAGAAAAAGCATATTTTGAGATATGTTTATCAAACAGGTGACCCATAAACTGTCGACAAAATTCTAATCATCCAAAAAAAACTCTAAAAATATAACTACAGAAATTTTCACTTAGAGTGAAATTTCAAGTATCAACACGGAAATTTCAAATTTCCGAAACATTTTGCACTTTACTACCGAAAATTTTAAATGAACTATCAAAAATTTCAACATGCCAAACGAAAGTTTAATGTAATTTTGACATTATGAAATAATGGGGGCCAGAAGGTTTGTAATTTTTGCCTGGCCCACCCTTGATATTTTATCATCACATGAAACTCTAGTAAAAAAAATCAAATAAGCCTTGAAAGTTGCTACTTCATTTTCCATCAAAGATTACAAACCATAAATCATTTGGAAAATGAAGTTACAAACCATAAACCATAAATAAGCCATAAATCATTTGTTGCACTACTTTGGTGTTGAAGTTATTTCAAGTTCCCCAGGCTTATTCCTCCACCAACATAAACACATTGCAGAAAGAACCAAAATGATTAATGCCAGGCTTGTTATCACTTCATTATCAATTTAGGACTTCCTTAACTAAATATGTTGTTCTTTTCCATTGGCTTGATGTGCTCAAAATAACACAACTCTTCAAAGAAATATACAAACAAGCAACACAATTATTAAAAAACAAAATTAGTTAACTTCTAAAAGTGCGCATTTACCCGATGGTGTCTAACTTTGTGATATTAAATTAACAGAAATATTTTCAGAAAATGCAAAAACGTTTACAGGGATATACTAATTGGTACTTTCTCACTTGAGAAAAAAGTGACAACGAGCTAATCTACTTTGTTCCTTACTGTGTTAAAGGACCTACAATCATTCCTCAGTACTCCAAAACTGTTGGTGCGGGATAACCGGATTGCGTCACCAACAAGGATGACTTGAGAAGTTTAGAAACCAAAGAAACCAAGCTCACTGGCTCTCTCCTTCTCAAATGTCTCAAAGTACTGATAGATGATTGTCACGGCAAGTAGGATTCCGGTTCCTGACCCAATTGCCCCCATAAAATCTGCCAATACTGTCAGGGCACCAATACACATTCCTCCAAATGCTGCAGCAGTGGGAATGTATCGGTTAAGCTCTTTCTGCAAGTTTGATTCCCGATGGCCAGGCATAACCATTTGTTGTTCCTGCAAGTTGAAAAATGATGATTATCACATGCAAAATTTTAGAAAGCAATGGAACCAAGGTATTAACTCCAAATGAATTTTAAATAAATGCATGTCAAATCTGTACCTTCAACTGCTTGGCAACATCCCTAGCAGATGAACCAGAGACTTCAATCCATGTTTTGGAGAACAAGGCACAGGCTGACAGCATAAATACCAGGTAGAACAATGCATGGAAAGGATTGGCTGCCATATCAGCTAAGCTGTAAAAAAAACAGTTAAATAAAATTAAGAGTTGGGACAGCAAGTAGCATTAAATATATAACTGATTGAAGTTTTATATCAAGCTCAGCAAAGAATTTAATAGGTTTATAATTATAAAACCATTTGAAAGGAAACACCTCTATTACCTGGATGGTGCAGTTATATAGTATGCAATGCCACCAACAGGAATAGAGTGACCACCGCCATATTCAGATTCCTTCCATTTTCCCAACAGATCCACAATGAAGTTTCCGGCATACTTTCTGTGTAGCAGCTGTAAATTCCAGATAAATTCATATTGTTAAAAAATAGGAAAATATTTACCCCAATTTGCAACATACCATGGTAAAACTTCATTACCTGGGAAAGGAAGTAGAGATTGGAAACAAGGGCAGACTGAAGAATAATGGGCATGTTGGAGGTGTAAAACAGCTTGATTGGATATGAGCCCTGCTGTCCACGAGCATTCTTTGACCTTACAGGCAAAACCACACGGAAACCTTGGAAGTATATCACAATTAGGAAGATCAAGACAGTAGCCAGCAGATTTGTGACATTAGGAAGATTCTGCCGATAAAATGCTTCCCGGAGAGCACGAACCTTGTCTGTTCTAGTTATCAACAAATGGAATAGAGCAATTACAGCACCCTCAAACTCAGCTCCTCGGCCACTATTAATGGTAGTGGGACTAAATGCTTTCCATATAATGTTTTCACTGCATCAAAATGAGACAATTCCTCCTTAGTTTTTTTTATAAAAGGGCATAGACTTTGTTTATAAAAAAAAACAGCATCATCCATAAAAAAATATTAATATAGAAAAGGAAAAAAGGCACCACAAAATTTACCAGATATTAGTGGCAATGAATAGAGAAATTCCAGATCCCAAACCATAACCTTTTTGAAGGAGCTCATCTAAACATATGACAATGATACCAGCAAAAAAGAGCTGGAGGATGATGAGGATGGCATTTCCCACTCCAAGTTGGCCCACACTACCATACATCCCTGAAAGAACATAGGCAACAGCCTCTCCAACAGCTATCAAGATGCCAAGAAGTTTCTGTGCACCATTTCTGGGAGCAAAGAGGAATTTATCTCATTAGTCAATCTACTTGTGCATTGAGAACAAACAAAATTTACCATAATATGGCAGTGCGAAGCTAGGAAATATGCAGATTCGGTGAGGAATTGCCACCCACACCCATAACACAAAGATATTTTATTTTTTCACACCATAAAAAGAAGCATGTATAACAAATTCAGAGCTACCAATGAAATAATCTGAAATTTTCGGCCAACACAATGAGGAAAACATCATATGTACTAGGAAAGGAAATAACATAATCAACAAATAAAATACTTACAAGAGAGCACGATCCTCCCTTACATTGTTGTCCACTTCAATGATCTTTGACCCAGCCAAAAGTTGCATCACCAATCCAGAAGTCACGATGGGGGTGATTCCAAGCTCCATAACAGTTCCACGGTTTGAAGCTAGGATAACACGCATCCAATAGAATGGATCAGCACCCGTTGTTGAGTGTATTCCATACAGAGGGAGCTGACTACACACCAGAAAAATGAACAGGGCGATCACAGTATATATGACCTTCTCTCTAAATGGCACTTTCCTATCAGCAGTCTGAACTTCAGGAAGGAATGGTAGAAAAGGTCTGACTAAGTGAAGCACCCTAAACCCACCTCCCATCTTACCAGATTAGACTAATTTAACCTGCATCAGAAATTCACAGTGCAAGGATAAGTAGATGCCATAGGTAGGAGAACAGGAAAAACTAATACTGAATCAACACCTCAGCATCCGTAAGAAAATTCATAAAGAACAGACATTATAATTAGAATTTAAGCATCAAATCAAACAGAGAAAAACAATGACAAAATCGAAATCAACATCACACTACAAAGCAAATTCTTCATTTTTTAAAAATATAAAAATAGATCACTATCAGGTCCAAAAAAATTTCTGAAATAATGAAAACAGATTAATTATAAATCTCGGTGTACGTGTATTGAATAATAAAGACTATGTGATCCAACAAACCTATCTATGGTTAAAAACAATGAAAAGAGACAAAAAAAAAACATTGACAGTCACATAACATCAACATTCATCATGAAACCGAAATTAGAAATCACGCAACCAAAATCGTCCTCGATCCAGCTAGATACGTATCAATCCATTCAAAAACATCCACGCAAGAAAAAAATAAATCCCAACATACACGCGATTTCAAAACCCTTATCGCATGCCACAGATCAACAATTTTCCATCAACACGTTCATCAAGACAAAGATCACGGCTGAATTTTACAGCGGTAATTCACATGCAATCATGAACAACGGCATAAAACGAATAACAGAAAACAAAACGTAGATTGAACGATTGCATGCATTAACACAGATCTGTAAATCAGAGAATATGTGAAAGGAAACAAAGAGAAAGAGATTTACCTATCGATTGAGAATAGGTATTGCGATTGCGTGGAGTGCAAAAATGGAGAAATTAGGTTCCGCTGCTGTGGTGAGAACTGGATCTAAGAACCAGAGCTTCTTCCGATTCAAATAGGAGAAATGGTGGAGGAGATCTTTACGTGGGTTAACAAATAGTATTACGCCACGTGGATTTTTAATCTGATGTGGCAACACTAACCGATTTTGACCTCTTTCTTGGTTTTATTTTTAACGCGTTAATTTATTTTCAGAGCCGGATTTATTTATTTTTCGGAATTTCAGATTGATAAAGCCACAAATATCCGATAGATTTTCGCTCTTGAAATTTTAGGCGGATAAATCTACAGGTGATTTTGTTGTAAAAAAACTACAAGTGAATCATAAGATATTTATAGGGTTTTTTATAGAATTTATTTATGGGTTCTTTTATTTAATAAACAATTCCTCTTACTATGATTTTATTAATATCTTCTTTTTAAAATATTAATCTCAATTGTTAAAAAAAATATATTTATGTAGTTATTAGTCCCATTTATTAAAAAATATGTGTATTATTGAATTTTAAAATATTTAAAAGATCAAAAATATATTTAATTTTAAAATACAACATAATAATAATTTTTTTATATTTATTATTGATGTTATTATAATTTATTTTTTATTCATATAATACATTTCTTATATCTAACAAGCTGCTTTATTAAAAATCATAATTTTTTTAATAATAATTTAATTCAAAATAAGGTATATTATTAAAATCTAAAAATAATCTAAAAAATCAATAAAACTACTATCATAGTAAAAAAACTGTAGAAAACTCTACGAGGATTTAGTGCAACCTTTTCAAAACATTTAATTTTATAAAAATATATTCAACCAAAATCCAGAGTTTTATATATGGGAAATGCTAACTTACACCTAAAATTGGTGGGCCCCACACAAAAATACACTACATCTATTTTCTTTATATTTTTCTTCTTCATCTTTTTAATGTGGGTCCCACCTAAAATTAGTGGGTCACACACAAAAATACACTAAGATGTATGTTGCTAATGCACACCTACATGGGTGTGCATTAGCATGACCCTTTATATATATATATATATATAGAGAGAGAGAGAGTCTATCTGATTCTGAGACTAGTCTGATTTATATTATTTTAAGTTTTGTTTTATTCTCGCTGGTTCTTATTATTTGTTATAATTTCTTTAACCCTGAAGTTTTAGTTCTTTCTGGGGAACTGCTGAATAGTGAGTGGTCCAGGTAGTAAGTCCCGAGAGTGAGGCTGTGAATCCGTTGGTTTACCTCATTGTATTCTTCTAGAAATATACAAATTATAAGGGGGTAGGAAGGAGTAGCAAGTTTAAGAAACCTTTGGATTAAAACATATCTTTATAATTTTGTATATCTACCATGTCTCAAATCTTGAAAGTTTTAAGCCGGTTGGGAAGTAGTGCTTCTAGCAGTAGGAAAACCCTAATAACTGCGTCTACTAGCTATGATAATACTAATAACAATATAGATCATGACACTTATCAAAATCATGAATTACAAATTCAAGAATTAGAAAATTAACTAATTAATTGGTCCATGCCAGAAATTAAAATGAAAGATGTTTATAAAGTCTCTACCTTTAGCGATGATACTAAAAAGTTTATTAAGACAGTTGAATCGTCTAAATCTGTCTCTAATAAACAAGAAACCATACCTTTGTTAAAAAAATCATTAATAGATGAGCATAAATCCCAAGGATTTAAATACATTCACTTAGGATTAATACAAATAACTATTAAACCTCTGCATAAATTAGGTTTTAATACCCCTATTTTATTAATGCTTAGAGATACTAGGATAAAAGATTTTCATAACTCAGTTATAGCTATGGTCGAAACTAATCTCAATGATGACCCAGTTTATTTTAACTGTCATCCTAATTATTCCATGAGTTTAGCCGATAAAGTTACTCCGTAGTCCTTAGTAACTTTCGTTCAAGCTTCTGAAAACAATTTTAATCCTGGAGTATCTAATATAGATATAATTAGTAGAATAACTTACAAGATTTCAAAAGTTAATTACGGTTTTAACTCTTTAAAAGTTACACCTAGAAATGAAACATGTATTATTGAAGCCAATTTAAGAAGATCTAATATTGTGACGCCTAAAATCTTAACTGCGTCTGAAATTATGGATAAATTACCAGAAGAATGGGTCTTAAAAGACGTTATTAAACCTGAGAAAATTGAATCTAGATCAATTAAACACCTTATTACGGACACAGATGGTTCGGTAGTTATAAGAATGAATTGTAGTCAATCTTATAGATACCATCAGTCTAGTAGTATAGCCTCTTCTGAGGCTAGAAGATCAACAGACTCTAGGAGATCAACAGACTCCACTATTAGAGTTAATCTTGCAGGAGTAAACTTTTCCCCTAATATACCCAGACCTATGTATTCCGAGCCAATATCTAGGTCTCCCTCACCTACTGAGTCACAAATATTGAACATTGTTACACAAGATACCTTTGAAATTGATAAACCTTGGATAAGAGAAAATTTTCTAGCCAGTTACAACCAAGAAAAACGAGATTGGTATTTTAGCACCTTCTCGAAACAAGAAACTCAAGATTACTTAAGTTATTTTTATAAATTTCTAGAAGAACAAGAAATAAATGTTTACTTTTTTACTTGGTTTGAGCTATATTGCTTAGAAAACAATATTAAAAATCCTTTCGCTACAGAAATGATGATAGATGTTAATACTAGAATGAACACCCATTGGAAAACTGTCAAAAAGGGTGTGATCGAATCTATCCATTCTCCTTTAGAAGCAATTAAAATTCAGCATGAAACAGATAAAATAGAAATAGATGCGTCTCCCTTTAAAGTTATTACTAATCCTTCTGAGCTAAGGAAAGATATGAATAATGTTCATAGTCAACTTAATTATACTAATCAGCTGCTGCATTCTGTGGCACATCAAATGGATCGTATTGAGAATTCTCTTAGCCATAGAGAAAAAACTTTACCAGAATTTAAACCAAATCCTACGAGACCTATATACCAGTATACTGCCCCATCTGATTTAGAAATTAAAAAATTAAAATTAGGCAGAGAAGATAAAATAGAAGAATTAATACAAAAATTAAAAATTATGGAAATAGGTGATCCCTCCAAGTTGTTAATGTATTATCTAGAGAAGAAGAATTTGGTAACTTAATAAACCGGCTAGAACGGTCCCCGAAACCTACAACTAGAAATTACTATCCTAGACCTTCGTTTGCAGATGTGCAATTCGAAGAAAGAAGCCATTTCGTAGAAAACAGTTATTCAGGAGAATCTATAATATAATGGAATATAGATGGTGCCTCAGAACAACAAGTTTTAGACACCATACAAAACATGGCTATGGCAGCCACCGCTTTTAAAATCAGAAACAATGAGGATAAAAAGACTAAAGAAATGTTAATTATGGGTTTCACTGGCCAGCTAAAAGGTTGGTGGGATAACATTGTTAGTCCTGAAGACAAACTAAAAATAGACTCAACTATTAAAACAGAAACTCAAGAAGCTATATGCGTTGCAACTTTGCTATACACTATAACTAAGTTCTTTATAGGAGAACCTCTTAAGTTCCAGCAAAGAGCTGGAGATCAATTACAAAACCTTTATTGTTCTAAGATGTCTGATTACAGATGGTATCGCGACATGTTCCTATCTAAGCTTTGTCTTAGAGAAGATGGCGCGGCTGTTTATTGGAAAGAGAGATTCTTAAGTGGATTACCTAGACTCTTTGCTGAAAAGGTAAAGACCAATATTAGGCAAGCCTTTAGTGGCGAAATTCCTTATCAAAACCTAACCATAGAAGAATTATTCAATTATTTTATTGAAACTGGAATACAAATATGTACAGATTACAAAATACAAAATAAAATAAAATAAGAAATAACTAATAGTAAGAAGGAATTAGGTTCATTTTGCGAACAATATGGAGTAGCTCCCCTTAGAGCTCCTAGCAACCCTAAACATAAAAAGAAATCAATTAGTAAAGGAAGAAGTAACTACAAATATCATAAAAAGCCTTACTCAGATAAAACGGAATTTTATCAGAATAAAAAGAAAAATTATGGTAAAAAGCCTTATAAGAAGTCTTTTAATAAAACTAAACCAAATGATAAAGAGGTTAAGTGCTACAAATGTGGAAGATTTGGGCATTATGCTAATAAATGTAAGGTCCAAGATAAGATAAATCAATTAAGAAATCTTGACATATCAAAAGAATTACAAGATAACCTTATTAGTTCTTTAGAGAACATTTTACTTAATAGTGAAGAAGAAACTTCGTTTCAAGAAGAAACTTCTGATGAAGACATTAATCAACTTATTCACTCATCTAATTCAGAATCTGATTCTGAAGATGAATGTGCGGGATTAGATTTATGCAATTGTAACAACCGCAAAACTATTAATGTATTAACTAACACCCAAGCTAATACTTTAATTACTATTCTCGATAAAATGGAAGAATCAGAATCGAAAAATGCCTTTATGCGACAAATTAAGTCCATTATAGAAGAAGATACAAGTACTTCAAAAAATATTAACAAGGTTGAATTTAAAGAAGTTATGAAAATGTTTAAATCACCCGAAAAAGAATATCACTATACAAGACCTACAGCAAGAAATTAAAGTTTTGAAACAAGAAATACAAAATTTAAAAAGCCGGGATGATGAGATAGAATTAAAAAATTTTGAATTAGAAGGACATATGATTGTTCAAAAACAAAATCAATCCTCGCCAAGTACTAACAATATATGTACGAATGTCAAAAAATACATTTTTAAAGTAGAAAAAATTATTTCTCATAAGTGGTACTGTAGAATCAATCTGGTGATAAAAGACACTAATTTAGATATAGTAGCCTTAATAGATTCTGGTGCAGACTTAAATTGCATTCAGGAAGGATTGATACCCACTAAATATTATGAACAAACTAAAGAAACCCTTAGAGGCGCCAATGGAATGCGCTTAGGTATATCCTATAAATTATCTGATGCTAAAATCTGTAAAGGACAAATATGTTATAAGACCTCTTTCATCTTAGTTAAAGATCTCCAAGAAACCGTAATATTAGGAACCCCATTTCTATCATTATTATATCCTTTTATAGTTGACGATACCGCCATAAGTACTCAGGCGCTGGGAAGAATAGTTAAATTTGAATTCCTAGATAAACCTAAAATTAGAGATCTTAATATTATGCAAGAAAGAAAAATCTCTATTATAAATTAAATTACGAATAAAACCAAACACATTAAGCACCTTAGTAAAGAAGTTCACTTTAAGAGTTTGGATGAGCAATTACAAAGTAATGTTGTCCGAGAGAAAATTAAAACTATAACTAGTAAATTTATTTCTGACCTCTGTTCAGATCAACCCAATGCTTTCTGGAAAAGAAAGACTCATGTTATATCTTTGCCTTACGACCCTAGTTTTAAAGAAATTAACATTCCAACTAAAGTTAGACCAATCCAAATGAATAAAGATCATATGGATTATTGCCAGAAAGAAATTAATGAATATTTAGCTAAAGGGTTAATTAGGCCCAGTAAGTCGCCTTGGAGTTGCTCGGTGTTCTATGTGGTCAATGCGGCCGAATTAGAAAGAGGAAGTCCTCGATTAGTAATAAACTATAAACCTTTAAACCAAGCGTTACAATGGATTAGGTATCCCATACCTAATAAAAAGGATCTAATTAACAGATTACAACAGGAAAGTATATTTTCTAAATTTGATCTTAAATCAGGATATTATCAAATTCAATTACATGAAAAAGATAAATATAAAACAACATTTGTAGTCCCTTTCGAGAATTATGAATGGAATGTACTTCCATTGGGTCTTAAAAATGCGTCTTCCGAGTTTTAGAACATTATGAATACTATATTCAATTATTACTTAAACTTTACTATAGTTTATCTTGACGATATCTTGGTCTTTTCAGATTCTATAGACTATCATTTTAAACATTTAAATCAATTCTATGAACTAATCAAATCTAATGGATTAATATTATCAGAAAAGAAGCTTAATTTGTGTCAAAGTAAAATTAGGTTTTTAGGGTTTGACATTGGCCAAGGTCTGTACACCCCAATTAGTAGATCCTTAGAATTTGTTACAAAATTTCCAGATGAAATTAAAGATAAAACCCAGCTACAAAGATTCTTAGGATGTCTAAATTATGTGTCCGATTTTATTCCTAATTTAAGAACCATTTCTATACCTCTATTTAAAAGACTTAAGAAGAATCCTCCTCCTTGGGATAAGTCTATAACTAAGAGTGTACAACTGCTTAAGAAGATAGTTAAAAAACTACCTTGTTTAGGTATTCCAGATCCTACCACAGATCTTATTGTTGAAACCGATGCCTCAGATATAGGTTTTGGGGGAATATTGAAACAGGTTTTACCAGGTTCTAAGAAGGAGCAAGTTGTGAGATATTACTCGGGAACCTAGACTCAAGCCCAATTAAATTATTCTACTATTAAAAAAGAGATTTTATCAATTGTTTTATGTATTATGAAATTTCAAGATGATTTGTTTACAAAATTATTTATTTTAAAAACGGATTGTAAATCTGCAAAAAGTGTATTACAAAGGGATGTTAAGAATTTAGTTTTCAAACACATTTTTGCCAGATGGCAGACTTTACTCGCATGTTTTGATTTTGAAATTATTCATATAGAGGGTATTAAAAATGCATTACCAGATTTTTTAACAAGAGAATTTTTACAGGGAAAGAAAAATGAGTAACAAGACTACTTCTAAAGATTCTTATGGCCCGCCATTACATAGTCCAGAAAGCCACAATGAACAAGTGGTACTGGGATAATCTTCCTATGTATCAAAAATTACTTCTCCAGTTTCCTCTTTAAAAGGAAAAGGATCCAACCCTGCTTTGGTTTCTCCATCGCAGTTTACTCAGGGTATTACGTCATCCTCTTCTTTGAAGATGGCACCAATTAAAAGTAAATTAGCATATTACACTCCCCCACCAGGAGTAAAATCAAAGTTTATTACTAAGGAATTTTCAATTCCTATTATTCTCTTGGAAGATTATTACTGTCTTCTCGAAGTATCGTTGTTACAAGTGATTAGTAAGATTTTTCCTCAAGAAATTCACTTTCTTAATCCAGACATTAATAAAACTAGGTCCTTTTATGAGTTCATCCTGGTAGATACTGATTCTATTACTCTTACCCACGTTAAAGATGATGCTACTGGAAATATTAAATACTCAAAGTTCAAAATTAATAAAGTTCTGTCCCCGTCAGACTGGGGTACTCATCCTTATCATTCTCGAGATTTTACCAGGACCTTTTTCCCTCAGCATTACACTTACTTAAATTACATGGACGCCTGGTCCCATTTCGTTGCAGTTAGGCCATATGATCATACTTAGTTTATTTGGTTTAATAAGAACATACCATTAAAGTTTCCTAACTGGTTTATTAAATGGTTCGAAGTTTATGGGTTGGAAACCCAGATCTTTCCAGATCTAGCATTAAAATCTTACCAAGAATTTTGCAAAGTTACTGCTTGTCCAAAGCACAAAAGTCTGTTATCTTTTACAGTCACGTTTGGAATTACATGGATTATGTCTTGGTCATTTACTACCGATCAAATTTGGCAAGACACTACTGCCTCGCATCTATCACTAAAGATTTCTATCAAATGGTGGGACTCTTTCAGTCCAGAACTACTTACTCCAGCTGTTAGAAACGCTTGGTATGCAAAAAATCCCAAGCTTTGTAAGTCTACTACAACTAGCACAAAAACTACTTTCCTAGCTGACAAGAGTAAATTATTGGCATCACTCTCGGCAATTTTTTATCCCCAGAAATTTGCTGAAAAGCTCCAAGAAATTACAAGTGCCATGTCAGAATGCCACAGTTCATCCTCTTCTATTGATGGCACACCTGGCAATGAAGACGATTCTTATGGAATCTATGATTAGATTTCTACCAAGATTATTGATATTACTTTTTCATATATGTTAAATTACTTTTAAGATAAGATTTGCTCTTATCACTTGCTATCATTTATCTTGTGAGTTGTTAGGCCATGTGGGCCACCTTTGCTTTTACTTTACTCTACTTTGAACAATTATGTAAAAGATAAGATTCCTTATCTTTGCTTTTGGCCATTTGTATTTGTCGGCCACTTTGTTTCTTTATTATTGTAGCTTTTAAGTGTATTGTATTTTAGTTTGAAGTCCGTGTGCTATATAAGGACTCAGTCTTGTTTGTTCAAGGCATTAGAAATTTCTCTCATACTTGAGTTAAAAGCAAAACCCTTGAAGAATCAATATTGTAAGTCTTCTTGTGAAATAATAAAATTATGACTTTGTTTATTGCTGTACATTTAAATTATATACCTATTTTTAGATTTTCTAATGATGATATTTTACCTATGACAAATATATTTATTCAAGTATACATTAACCATAATACTGCATTTGTCATTTACATTACTTCTTCCAACTTTGAAAGATCCTATTTACATATAATCTCTACCATTTATTTTAAAATCTAATTATTCAATTTCATTCTCACGTTCTTACGTAAAAATGACATTCTCATATGATATAAATGCCATTTTTATGTGAGAATATGAGAATGAATCTGAATCATTAGATTTTAAAATAAATTGTGGAGATTATGTGTGGTTTTTATTTTTCTCTCTTCTCCATTATTAAAAGAAAATGATGGAAGAGAGAGAAAAAACTGACACATAATCACTCCAATTTATTTTAAAATCTAATGGTTCAGATTCATTCTCATATTCTCACATAAAAATGGTATTCTCATATGATACGTTCCATATATATATATATATACACACACACACACACACACACATATATATATATATATATATATATATATATATATATATATATATATATATATATATATATATATATATATATATATAATTAAAAATGGGCATAATTTTTTAAATAAAAATATAATTAAAATAATTAAAAATGACATATAATAATATAATTATATATTAATTAAAAGTAAATTTAATTATAATTATTTTGACTTTGATCCATCTCATTTTTTTATGTATTGAGTTTTTAGGGTTAATACCCCTTTTGCCCCCTGCCATATGGGCGAAATCTCAAAAACAACCCTGTAAAAAAAAACACAGATTACATCCCTACCATTTGTAAATTCCCTCGTTTTGCCCTCTGAGTAGATTTGGTCAACAAAATTGATGATGTGGCGCTGCTTTGTTGACAATTTTTATTTTTTTTATTTATTTAATATGACGTGTCATGCTTTGATGAATTTTTTATATTTTTATATTTTTATTTTAATTACATGCGTGGCATTTTTATTAATATTTTGTTTATTGCATGTTAAAATGTCAAAATATGGCAGTTTAAAATTTTGTCATTCATGAGAATCAAACCCATGACTTAGAGCTGGCAAGGGGCGCCCTTTACCACTAGGCCATCTTGCTTGCTTTGTTATAGTACCCTATTGAAATTAATATATTACATTAATTATTTATTAATATTAATACTAAAATGAATTATTAATATTGTAGTATTGTAGTACTAAATATTAATACTGAAATAGTATGTATTAGTTAAACTATTTAGTATTTAATATTAGTTAAACTATTATTTATTAGTTAAATTATTTAGTATGTAGTACTAAAACGAATTATTAGTTAAACTATTTAGTTAACCGGTAAATTAATTTAGTTCACATACTAAAATATTAAATATTAAATAGTATGTATTTCAATTAAATTTTTAACTGAATTAATATCACTTATAACAATTTAAAATAAAATAAATATAAATTAATTTTTTAAAGGCACTGTTCCGGACTGGGCCAGCGCCTGCCTCGCTGTCGGGCAGGCCCAAGCCCAATGGCTAGCGGAAGCCCAACAAGGCGAAAACCACATCCGTGTCGGGCACGTCCCAGTCCTCTTGGACGTCGGGCACGCGAGGTAAAGGCTGTTAGACAGGAGCATGTGCCCTACTGGCACACCTCTCCCCGACACCCACGTGCTCCTCCCCACGAGGACACGTTCTCTTGTAACTTCTCACTCTCGAAGGAATCGGTCTGCCCTACTTCCGGAGATTTAGGGACCGTTACACCAGGGCGAAGACCACGTGCTGGTCTTCACTACGCCACGTAAGCCCTGGCAGTTACTTGGATTTGGCCTGGCAATCCAGCCCAATGCAAGTAACCGTTGGCTCCACGTTGGGGGCTCTCTATAAATACCCTCTCACTTGAGAGGGTCAGGTTAGACACAACATATTCTAACTCTCACCTGTTTTTCTGTACTTGCTTACTCCCTTTCTTACTTGAGCGTCGGAGTACCTTGCAGGTACAACCCCCCCTCCGTATCATCATCACCGGAGCTGAAGTTCATACGACGTTGCTGGCCACTAAACAACTGTTTGATCCAGGTAAGATCAGTGGCGCCGTCTGTGGGAAACATTGCTTCCCCGTTTTTCCCTTCAACGATAAACCAAAGCAATCCTTTCGTTCATCACCAGCATGGCCAATAACCCGTCTGCGAACAAAGCTCTGGACACCGTCCTCGCGCAACTCGAGAACAGAAACCACCGTGAGGACGCTGCTGCCCTCAACGTCGAAGAAGGCGACATAAGAGACGGGCAGACCGCCTCCCCAGACTCCCAAGACACGGCTTACGACGTCGCCCGCCAAGACGACCAGCAAGCCGTCTTTCAGCCAGTTGCTCCTCTGCCTAATGCAGATTCGAGCACCGTGGCCCTATTTGCCTTGGTCAATCAGACCAACCAGCTGATCATGCACCAAAATCTCAGAATTGAAGCACTCGAGCGAGGGCGGGCACGACGATCTTCCCCGCGAAGACATCATCGCCCACCTTCACCTCGTCGTTCTCCTTCCCCGCGAAGGACTCCTTCCGAAGAATCTCGAACCCCCTCGCTGGTGCGCGAGGGCCGTCGGCCACGCCTCGAACGCCCCCAGCCGGCGATCGCCCAGAAGCGCCATCGTTCCCCGCCTCGGAAGAAACCCAGGCCCTCCTCAACTACCAAGAAGACCAAGACCACCAAGGAGAGGCCGAGGAACCGTTCAAGGAATTCCCCTCCACGACAAGAACCTGGTCGACAACACCGATCCCCTTCGAGGTCCCCAGCCGGAAGCGACGACGACGACCAGATGACCCCCTATCATGGGAGATCATGGACGCCCCCATTCCTGCGGGCATGGAGAAACCCCCGCCACTAGGGACCTACGACGGCCTGGCCGACCCTGACGATCACGTCGAAAGTTTTGAAGCCATACTCGACTTCAGAAACGTCAGGGGAGTCATTAAGTGCAGGCTTTTCCCCACCACCTTGCGGAAGGGCGCCTTGACTTGGTACAAGGGTCTGGCACCCGGGTCAATCACATCCTGGAAGCAACTAAGACAACGCTTCACCAAATACTTCACTGCGCCTTGTCGACACCCGAAGACGGAGGCTGCACTAGAGAGCATCTTCCAGGGGAAGAATGAATCTCTCAGGAACTACATTGAGAGATTCAACAGGGAAGTTGTCGAGGTTCATACAACCGACAACATGAAGAAGTATTTAATCATCCACGGACTACATTTTGGATCTGATTTTGCCAAGTCCGTGGGCCTCCGCAGACCTCACCATCTGGAGGACCTCCTCCAACGAGCTCAATCGTACATCGAGCTCGAGGAGTCAGAGGCAGCACAGATCGCCCTCGAGTCGAGGCAGAAGGAAGGCCCCCGCGACCACAAAGAAGAAGACTCTCCTCCCCGACGAGGAGGAGAAAGAAAGAAAGAAAATCGCCCCCGGGATCCTCGTGAACCGCGCGGACCAGCTGGCCGGTTCACGGAATACACCCCGCTTAACGCTCCCCGCGCGAATCCTCTCCGAGTGCTCCAACTCAAAATTTCTTAAAGGAGGCGTTAACTTTCCGAAGCCAACGACCCCCAAATCAAACACGGACAGGTCCAAGTATTGCAGGTTCCACTGGAGCCATGGACATGTCACGGAGTACTGCATCCATCTCAAAGATGCAATTGAGATCCTGATCAAGGAATGGCACTTAAAGAAATACGCCCAGAAGAATGATGCTCCTCGTCCCAGTTCCCGGGAAGCCCAAAACGTCGAGGAGATGATACCTCCTCCCGACGAGAGTCAGCTTCAGGCCACCCTCAGCGTCACTCGACCCGAAGACTTCTTTGTCCCCGAAGGCATCGAGGGCCAAGAAGCAGTTCGCAGCATGTGGGCAAACTTCCCCCATGAAGACCCCGTCGCTGCCCGTAGCACATGGGAAGGTTTTCCCAAGACTATGGTCATCTCTGGGGGTGGTTACGAGAAGGTGTTCGTCGGGTCGATCAAGCAGAAATTTGACGAACTGGAGTCTGCAACATCGGCGAAGACCACTACTCTCGAGAAGGTGCAAGGGAAATCAAACCCTATCACCTTCTACCTTGAAGAGCTCCCAAGCGGAGCGCCCAACGCCACCATCCCCCTCTTGGTCAGGGCACAGATGGCGAATTTTGACGTTCGAAGGATCCTCGTCGACCAGGGAAGTTCGATCGACATCATGTATGCCTATCTGTTCGGGACTCTCCAGCTCGACGAGAGATATCTGACCCCATACGTCGGTTCAGATCTGCAGGGGTTCAACGGCACCACCACCAGACCATGGGGCTACGTTGAACTGATGGTCACATTCGGGACCGAAGACATCGCCCGCCAAGTGAAGACCTGCTTCCTGGTGGTTGAATGCCCATCCCTCTACAACTGCATCCTCGGGAGGACCACCCTGGCCGAACTCACAGCAGTGCCATCAACGGTCCACCTCAAGATGAAGTACTACACGGCCAGGGGACATGTAGTTATGATGCATGGGGACATAGACGCGGCCAGGAGGTGCTTCGACGTTGCGATCAAAGGAATGAGTTCCATCGGCACCAAGCCCAAGACCGGAGCAAATCCATCCACGGACACCGTACAGAGGCCTCTCCCGCGTGTCAACGCGGTCGACCTCGACAGCAGGTTCCTGGACGAGCACGAAGAAGGCGGAGCAGCGGACCTCGACCTCCAGGCGGAAATTAACGGGTGGCCTCTCTACCCAACGCACCCCATCCCAGATGGAGACTTTGAGCTCGTGGCCCTCGGGGAGGACCCCGACTGTAACGTGAAGATTGGCACCGGGATCCCCGACCTGGCGAAGGAGCAACTGAAGGCGTGTCTCTGGGAGAACACTGATCTGTTCGCATGGAGCGCGTCCGAGATGCCTGTCCTTGACCCCAAGGTGGCTTGCCATCAGCTCGCAGTAGATCCGGCCGCTAGGGCCATAGCTCAACGTAGGCGTAATAGTCTCCCGAAAAAGCGGAGGTTGCTGAAAAAGCTGTAAAAGACCTCCTAGAGACGAATTTTATTTCGGAGGCCAGGTACACAACCTGGCTGTCCAACGTTGTACTCGTAAAAAAGAATAATGGAAAATGGAGGATGTGTGTTGACTATACTGATCTTAACTAGGCATGCTCGAAAGACTGCTATCCTTTGCCTAACATCGACCAGCTGGTCGACAATTCTGCAGGTTACAAACTATTATCATTCATGGACGCCTACTCGGGATACAACCAAATTCCCATGGATAAGGTCGACAAATACCACACAACCTTCATGACCGAGTCGGGCAATTACTATTATAACGTAATGCCCTTCGGCCTGAAGAACGCCGGTGCGACCTAGCAACGGATGATGAACAAGGTTTTCCGAGGTGAAATCGTCGACATGCTCGAGGTCTATATGGACAACATGATCGTCAAATTCGCGGAGGAAGTCGACCATGCCGCGCACCTCAAGAAGGTGTTCGACACAGCGAGGAGATGTCGCATGAGGTTCAATCCCGACAAATGCACCTTCGGCATTCGGGCAGGTAAGTTCCTCAGCTTCTACCTCACAGAGCGAGGAATCGAGGCCAACCCCGACAAGTGTAGGGATTTCTCCGAGATCCCTACTCCGAACTCGAAGAAGTCAATACAATCATTAAACGGGATACTCACCGCCCTCTCCCGCTTCTCCGCCAAGTCTGCACAATACGCGCTCCTATTTTTCAAACTTCTTCGACAAAAAACGACGTTTGAATGGAGCGAAGAGTGTGAGCAAGCGCTCCTCCACCTAAAACAAGTCCTATAGCGACCCCCGGTCCTCTCACGGCCTGATCACGGGGAGACATTGTTCTTGTATCTCGCAATCATGAGTGAAGCGGTCAGCGCCGTCCTCATCCGGGAAACCCCGGACGGGCAGAAACCGATTTACTTCACGAGTAAAGCCCTTCAGGGCCCCGAGCTCAGGTATCAGCAGATAGAGAAAGTCGCCCTGGCCCTCGTCACCGCAGCCAGGAGGCTGCGCCATTACTTTCTAGCCCACATTGTCGTCGTGAGGACCGAACAACCTATAAGGCAACTCCTTAGACGACCAGATATGGCGGGGAGGATGCTCAGATGGTCACTCGAACTCGCCGAATTCGACATCTAATACGAGGGAAGGAAAGCCCTGAAGGCTCAGGTATTGGCCGACTTTGTGGTGGAGATGACCGTTCCGAAACCTTCGACCAACAGATCCCAAAAGTGGATGATCTATGTCGACGGAGCATCTAGCACGAAGGGAGCGGGGCGGGCATTATCCTCGAAAACTAGGAAGGCATCCTGATCGAGGTATCCCTCGAACTATCCTTCCTGACGTCGAACAACCAAGCAGAGTACGAAGCTTTCCTCGTCGGGCTTCGGTTGGCCGAGGACCTCGGTGCCAAGGAGGTCAAAATCTTCACCGACTCCCAGCTCGTAGCCTCGCAAGTCCGAGGAGAATACCAGGCCAAGAACGATAGCCTCATCGAATACTTGACCTTGGTGAAAGAAAAGATGAAAAAATTCACCTCCGCGGAGGTAACCCATATCCCTAGCGAGCACAATACCCGAGCAGATGTCTTGTCCAAATTGGCAAGCACAAAGAAGAAAGGCGAAAACAAATCCGTCATACAAGAAGTACTTTCCCGCCCGAGCGTCGACAAACCCGTTCCGGCGGCAGACGTGAACGCCATCGGGGACAGCAATTGCTGGATGACCCCGATATACGAGTACCTCACGACGGGCAAACTGCCCGAAGATGTAACACCCCAATTCCCATCGCGAATAAATAATACATAAATAAATCAGAGTGAATAAAAATTTATTTTTCCGACAGAAACAGGGATGCCACATTTAAAGAAATAAAATACAATCCCTACTCAAATATTTTTGATACATAGCACAAAATAGAATACCCTCAAAGGGAAACCTTTTCCATATAAAAGGAAAGCTCAATTATGGAATAAAGCGGAAAGACCCATAACTGACTTGTTTTACAAGATAAATTGTTTTATAACATCAAAATATACATACAAAAGTCATACAAAACATATTCAACAATTGTATATAAATAACTTAAAGCGTTCCCCGACTCCCGTGCTACGTATCAGAGCAGACACCAAGACCGACAAAAGAATGGAGAACTAAACTTCACAAAAGCCTCCAAGATACTAATCAGCAAATGCCTCATAGAGCATCAAACCACAGCAGAAGGGTGAGAAATAACAACTAAATCAAGATTGCATAATAATATGCAAACACACATTCAAACACATGTATAAATCATCTCACCCATGCCATCACATACTAACACATAAAGCATGCCACAAATACAAAACATATCACACATAATCCAACCACAATTATGACATATGGAACCACACCACCACATCACCACAAAATATAGCATATATCAATTATCCCCACATAACCACATGTTCACACATAATGCATATGTCTATACACAAAACATATCATTCATAACCAATGCATTTAACACTAATGCATATCACAATTTCTCACACACAATCAATCCATTCATGATTTATGCAAATGCAAAGAGACCGACACAACGACTCTATGCAAATGCCATGCGGTACAATCCATCCATCATTCTCATCACCAGTTCACTCAGGAACTATTGGAATCATCGCTTGTTACTTAGGATTACTCATGTAACACCCCGTCGGGTAAACGATGTTCCCCGTCGCTTTAGGTCCTCTTATTTTTTTAAGGCACACGACGTTTATGGATTGCTTTAGGTCCTCTTTGTATAAGGCACACGATCGTCTATAATCATCGTTTTAGGTCCTCTTGTGTTTTTAAGGCACACGATGTTATAGCGGATTCCCTCTGGAATCGATTCGTCGCTCACACCCCCCAAGGGCACACGACATCACAAGATGCATATCACATCAAGAATTACTCACCATCAACCACAACAATCCTACAATCATACAATGATACTCACATCACTAGGATTCACGCCACGAAGGCTACCCACAGCAACATACATTAATACCATACATTTGTATTCAACTCAACAAAGTATTTTGCCATGAGGCCACAACAATTACAACAACTTATCACATGCTTCAACATCATATAAACCACATAAAAGTTCCACGTCATATAACAATAGCACAACACACGATAAAATACCGACCGCACGCATTGTACGCGATAAGAACACCCGACCGCCCGACTAATTCTCAAAAACACAAATTAATTAAATCATATTTTACCCTCAAAACCATTTTTAATAGAAATAATATTTCATTAGCTTTCCAACGCTTCGAACGGGGGTCAAAACGGACTTACGGTTCAAAAGTTATGAAGAAAACAAAATCTGACATTTTGGAAAATTTGTGTAACGCGCAGGTATGCTCAGGTCGAGTCTTTAGGTCGACTCAAGGTTCTTTAGGTCGACTCAAAAGTCCTTTAGGTCGACTCATACTATGCAGAATTTGAAAAAAAACTCAGTTTAATGACAGAAAATCCAACCAAAACTCGATTGAATCACTCGGGATCACACCAACAACTTTAACCGATTAAATATCAACCTATACCAATGTTACTAGACATATCCAAACACTTTTACTCGATCACAACATCAATTTGCACAAAAACATCGATATATATATCAAAAACGCAAAAGTTATAAATTCAACTCAATTCAATCAAACGATCACGCTAAATCACGACCCAACATCACTCGACTCTACTACGCGAGTTATTCCGACTTTCGTCCGTAAAAACATCGATTTCTAATCATTTTCTCATTTTCAACCTAAATGAAAACTAAAGAAAATAACCAAAACAATCCAAGAAAACATACACATATACATATACAAGCAAGATATAATCTAAACTTCTCACCCTTACCCGATTATTCGCGATTGAAACGGAGATTTTCTCGATTTTCCTCTTCTCTCTTTTTCCTTCTCTTCTCTTTCTCTTCTTCCCCTTTTCTTTCTTTTCTTTTCCTTTCTCTCTCTTTTCTCTCTATTTCTCTTTTTATATAAATATCTAACTAATCAAATGACCATTTTACCCCTCAGCTCAAATATCTCGCAAACGCTCTCAAAACGCGATAAAACATAATAACAATGAAAAATAATATATTTACCAAATAAAAGTCAATATTAAAATAATATAAAACGAAAATAATTAAATCGACTCGATTAAATAAATCTAACAAAAACCGGGGCGTTACAACTCTCCCCCACTTAGAAATTTTCGTCCTCGAAAATATAACTGAGACGAACAACTCCAGATACGACTCTCGCATCCGACTAACCAACTAACATGCCAACACTAGGCACACCACGAATAACACAAACTGACAAACCACCTAGCTAACAGCAGCTACAACAACGACACGACAATAACAACAACTACAACGACAAGATGCGAAGCCCATACAATGCACTTGACGACCAACTCATGACTCAAAGAATACCCAAGTTACGAACACACACAGGTTCACTCTTGAACCGAAACACAACAAGATCGTTACCATCACCGTAGGTAACACTCCCCTAATTCCCCATCTTAGGAATTAGTTACACGCACTCGAACCATCACCATGGAAACGAGGCAACAACAGAAACAATACCATAAGGTTCCACGACATAAACAACACCTTAACAACATCCATAAAACTAGAATACCAACATCCTTGTCACACAACATTATTACAACAATGCTACGATTCACCAATCGAACATATAACCAAAACATCCATCTACATAGTAGCCCATGAATAATATTTAAACCTTTCACCTAACATTTCCATTCTGAAACGTCTAATGGTCTCATCACTCCTACATGTTTACAATGTTCACCCTATGAACTCTTACAAGTCACACACGCTTCCGCTGCGCACTCTGATGACTCGTAACCATCAAAACTATCAATCTCACGTCCAAAGTCTAACTCTTTCTCATATTTGCCAAAAAATCACTGTTCACTTTAATATTCCCAACCTCACACACCAGACTCAAGTCTTTGAACTGCTCAACTAACTCTAATTCTCTGACCATCAAAATTGATATATGTAAAGACTTTAACTTAACTCTTCAGGCACAACATTAGCTTTCCCCGAAGGATTATCCAAGCCAAATTTATAACTCGTCACGGATTCTAACCATCCTCGCTGTCTCATACTATATTCCTTCCGACCAAACATGTACTCAATATTCTTGTGATTACTAAACACTTCGAACCTAGAACCATAAAGATAATACCTCCAAAGTTTCCAACACAATACAACCGCAACCAATTCCAAATCCTGAATAGTATAGATCCTCTTATGAATCCTCAATCTTCGTAAAGCATAAGAAATGACTTTACCCTCTCGCATTAACACACTGACTAAACTCATCATAGACGCATCCCAATACCTCACAAACAGTTCATTGGGATCACACAAAATCAAAACTGGAGCCGTAGACAAATTCTACTTTAACCCTCTCAAAATTTCCTCACAATGAACATCCAAAGCAAACGACTTACCCTTTGCAAGTCAACTGAAGTAACGAAAACGGTAACTTGGAAAAGCCGTCCATAATCTCCGATAATAACTAACTAAAGTCTAAAAAGATTCTAATCTCCTTAACTAACTTTGGAGTCTCTCAATGTAGAACTGCATCTACTTCCGATGGATCCTTAACAATACCATCACCAGAAATAACATATCCAAGAAAACTAACCTTTTCCAACCAAAATTCTCACTTGGACAACTTAGCATAAAAATTCCTTTCTTTTCAACACTTGCAACTCGATTCTCAAACATCCTACATACTCTCTTTCTGATTTTAGAATAGATCAGAATATCCCTAATAAACACCACTTCGAACTTATCCAAAAATATGGAAGATACGATTCATATACTCCACAAACATTCCAGCAGCATTACTAACACCAACCAAATTACAAAAGATATAAATTCTTAAAGTGTTTGCAAAATTTTTCACTGGGTAACTGGTTACTCACATACAAGCTTAACCGAGTAAATAACACCCTAATCCGATGATAACAACCATAACCAGTCACATGAAATAGATCAAAGCCTTAACTCACAAAATTCACCACTCTTATCAAACATTCCAACAACTGTATTTTCAATCAAACTCAACCAAACCATTCTAATCATCTATCCTTGAAAGTGGACACTTATTCTCAATCGTTACCTTATTCCACTGTCAGTAATCCATACACAATTTCATTCTGAGCCCGAAACAATTCATCCAAAAATAGCTTAACAATCTCTGGTTACCATATTCCATATCAATTCTTCTTACGGGGTTCCAACTCACTCAAGGTTTCTGTTGACACGAGATCTCAACCCATAACAAAAGTAATACCATCAAGGAACTTCAAATCGTTCGCGATTCGTCACAATTCAAAACTCAAGTTATCCCGAACACCACCGCAAGTTTCCATACTACTCACTGATTAACACGCAACCTCATGCTATCATCCTTTTCCTTACCAACCATGTTGGACCTCTTCAAGTTGACACACTAATGTTCCATCCAAAAACACATCTGAAACCATGCACAACTGACGGCCCATCACTGTGGCCTTCCTGCCAATTTCCAGAACACTATCATCACAAACATAACAACATCTTAGTTCCACGTCCTAAAAGTTCTTCTACTTACTTAGCAGGTCCAAACCTCAAATCCTCACCTTTGTCAACTTTGAGTTCACACTCTACTCTCTAAGAACAACCATTAGTAATACCCAATCATTCTCTCTCAATGACATTCCAACTTAACCAACATACCAAAACCTCCAATATAAGAATCTTCATCGACTCAATCAAAACAATCTGTACTCACTTCCTTAATTCCAAACAAGTCATTCACACACTATCAAAGCCGGAAAGACACGTCTATTCCATCCAACATAATTCTCGTCTGCTATCAACAAGAGATTAAGGGTGATCAGTTCCTCAACTTGTCAATAGATAGCCGACAATCATGATGGGGCATAAACCGTCTTTACCAAACTATAATAGCATTTCTTGCATCCTGTGCACAAAACTACCTAAGGCACAAATCCTTAGTTGACATAAACCTTACCTCCGCATTCCCTCCGGATCTGGGAACAACACTGTCCAAACAACACTTACACTCTTGCAATCTACAACACACTGAGCCAACGCTCCACACCTGAAGCAACTTGGAGAAGTACAAGCTTCTCCCCCACTTATCTCATTCTCAATCCTGAAGACAAAGGATTAGAAAACCAGAAAGCACTGACAGTGTTTCACACACATATCATATACTAAGGGACAAATAACATCGACAGTATTCAACTGTCACACCAACTGACTCAATAACTTGGCCGGACAGACCGACCTGCTCTGATACCACTAATGTAACACCCCAATTCCCATCGCGAATAAATAATACATAAATAAATCAGAGTGAATAAAAAATTATTTTTCGACAGAAACAGGGATGCGACATTTAAAGAAATAAAATACAATCCCTGCTCAAATATTTTTTATATATAGCACAAAATAGAATACCCTCAAACGGAAACCTTTTCCATATAAAAGGAAAGCTCAATTATGGAATAAAGCGGAAAGATCCATAACTGACTTGTTTTACAAGATAAATTGTTTTATAACATCAAAATATACATACAAAAGTCATACAAAACATATTCAACAATCGTATACAAATAACTTAAAGCGTTCCCCGACTCCCATGCTACGTATCAGAGCAGACACCAAGACCGACAAAAGAATGGAGAACTCCCGTGCTACGTATCAGAGCAGACACCAAGACCGACAAAAGAATGGAGAACTAAACTTCACAAAAGCCTCCAAGACACTAATCTGCAAATGCCTCATAGAGCATCAAACCACAGCAGAAGGGTGAGAAATAACAGCTAAATTAAGATTGCATAATAATATGCAAACACGCATTCAAACACATGTATAAATCATCTCACCCATGCCATCACATACTAACACATAAAGCATGCCACAAATACAAAACATATCACACATAATCCAACCACAATTATGACATATGGAACCACACCACCACATCACCACAAAATATAGCATATATCAATTATTCCCACATAACCACATGTTCACACATAATGCATATGTCTATACACAAAACATATCATTCATAACCAATGCATTTAACACTAATGCATATCACAATTTCTCACACACAATCAATCCATTCATGATTTATGCAAATGCAAAGAGACTGACACAACGACTCTATGCAAATGCCATGCGGTACCATCCATCCATCATTCTCATCACCAGTTCACCCAGGAACTATTGGAATCATCGCTTGTTACTTAGGATTACTCATGTAACACCCCGTCGGGCAAACGATGTTCCCCGTCGCTTTAGGTCCTCTTATTTTTTTAAGGTACACGACGTTTATGGGTCGCTTTAGGTCCTCTTTGTATAAGGCACACGATCCGATCGCTTTAGGTCCTCTTTGTATAAGGCACACGATCGTCTATAATCATCGCTTTAGGTCCTCTTATGGTTTTAAGGCACATGATGTTATAGCGGATTCCCTCTGGAATCGATTCGTCGCTCACACCCCACAAGGGCACACGACATCACAAGATACATATCACATCAAGAATTACTCACCATCAACCACAACAATCCTACAATCATACAATGATACTCACAACACTAGGATTCACGCCACGAAGGCTACCCACAGCAACATACATTAATACCATACATTTGTATTCAACTCAACAAAGTATTTTGCCATGAGTCCACAACAATTACAACAACCTATCACATGCTTCAACATCATATAAACCACATAAAAGTTCCACGTCATATAACAATAGCACAACACACGATAAAATACCGACCGCACGCATTGTACGCGATAAGAACACCGACCGCCCGACTAATTCTCAAAAACACAAATTAATTAAATCATCTTTTACCCTCCAAACAATTTTTAATAGAAATAATATTTCATTAGCTTTCCAACGCTTCGAACGGAGGTCAAAACGGACTTACGGTTCAAAAGTTATGAAGAAAACAAAATCTGACATTTTGGAAAATTTGTGTAACGCGCAGGTATGCTAAGGTCGAGTCTTTAGGTCGACTCAAGGTTCTTTAGGTCGACTCAAAAGTCCTTTAGGTCGACTCATACTGTGCAGAATTTGAAAAAAACTCAGTTTAATGACAGAAAATCCAACCAAAACTCGATTGAATCATCGGGATCACACCAACAACTTTAACCGATTAAATATCAACCTATATCAATGTTACCAGACATATCCAAACACTTTTACTCGATCACAACATCAATTTGCACAAAAGCATCGATATATATCAAAAACTCAAAAGTTACAAATTCAACTCAATTCAATCAAACGATCACGCTAAATCACGACCCAACATCACTCGACTCTACTACGTGAGTTATTCCGACTTTCGTCCGTAAAAACATCGATTTCTAATCATTTTCTCATTTTCAACCTAAATGAAAACTAAAGAAAATAACCAAAACAATCCAAGAAAACATACACATATACATATACAAGCAAGATATAATCGAAACTTCTCACCCTTACCCGATTATTCGCGATTGAAACGGAGATTTCCTCAATTTTCCTCTTCTCTCTTTTTCCTTCTCTTCTCTTTCTCTTCTTCCCCTTTTCTTTCTTTTCTTTTCCTTTCTCTCTCTTTTCTCTCTATTTCTCTTTTTATATAAATATCTAACTAATCAAATGACCATTTTACCCCTCAGCTCAAATATCTCGCAAACGCTCTCAAAACGCGATAAAACATAATAACAATGAAAAATAATATATTTACCAAATAAAAGTCAATATTAAAATAATATAAAACGAAAATAATTAAATCAACTCAATTAAATAAATCTAACAAAAACCGGGGCATTACAGAGGATCCCAAGGAAGCGGGGATGGTGAAGCGGCGGGCGTGCTCGTACGCGATAGTCGAGGATAAACTATACCAGTGAGGGTTTTCTATTCCCCTCCTCAGGTGTGTCGAGGAGACCAAGGTCCCCGGCATACTCCAGGAAATCCATGAGGGAATCAATGCACAGCACCTCGGTGGACGATCGTTAGCCCGTAAAGCACTTCGGGCAGGGTATTACTGGCCCACCATGCAACAAGACGCTGAGGAACATGTAGAGAAGTGCGATAGATGCCAGTGGCACGGGGACATGCACCTCGCTCCTCCTAACGAGCTCAAAACACTGTCCTCCCCGTGGCCGTTTGCGTGGTGGGGGATGGATATCCTCGGACCTTTTGTCGCGGGATCGTATCTAAACAAATACATCATTGCCGGGGTGGATTATTTTACGAAGTGGATCGAGGCGGAAGCGTTGGCCAAAATTACGGCCTTCAACATACTACGTTTCTACAAGAGGAACATCCTCGCCCGATTCGGCGTGCCCCAAGCTATTGTCACCGACAACGGAACATAGTTCACCGACAGGAACTTCCAAGACTTCGTCACCAAACTGGGCACGAAGCAGCATTTCACGTCGGTCGAGCACCCTCAAATGAACGGGCAAGCCGAAACGGCGAACAGAGTAATCCTCCGAGGACTAAAACGTCGATTAGGCGACGCCAAACAACGGTGGGTCGAGGAGCTACACAGCGTCCTCTGGGCCTACCGAACAACCCTGCATTCCACAAACGGGGAGACCCCTTTTCGTCTAACCTACAGAATGGAAGCGGTGATCCCCGTGGAGATCAGGGAACCCTCGAGGAGGACGGAAGCCCCCCTCGACGGAGACGCGAACAACGAAGCCCTGAGGGAAGAGCTCGATTTCGTCGAGGAGACGCGTTCGGGCACTTCTCTCCGAGAAGCTTCACTTAAACAGAAAATAACTTTACGTTATAATGACAAAGTTATCAAACGTGATTTTCAAGTAGGCACCCTTGTCCTATGAAGGAACCTGAAAGATTTGCGGGAAGGCAAACTCGCCGCAAACTGGGAGGGCCCGTACCGCGTCCGCGCGAAAACGGGGACAGGAGCCTACTTCCTTAAAAATCTACACGGGGAAGAACTTACTCGACCATGGAATGCTGAGAAACTCAAACAGTACTACAGTTAAACACTGCCAGCGACATACTAGCATCGCGGTTACGGGGACGCACTAGGGTACAGGCGTGACACCCCTATACAGAACACGATGATCAAAGGCCGCGTTGTGTGTGCGCGGGGACTTTTGATCCGACGAGGATACCTCGATCGAGCTCCGTCGTCGTTGTACCAATTAGGCAGAACACCCAGCTCGCGATGGGAAGTTCATGCCACGAAGCTAAGACCTCGACCGAGCTCTTAGCCTCGTTGAAGGTCGGAATACACTTCCGGCCACTCGACCAGCTCTCCACGCAGTCGAGGATTATCCAAGTCGAGCAAGCCCCAAAATTTCTATACTTAGACAAAAATAAACAAAGTATAGCAAATACAATAACATCACACGCAAACAAAATAAGTAAACATCACACACATATAAACACAACGATCAAAATATAAATTCGGGCAAAAAACCCACTGTACAAATATTACAAGTATTTCAAAAACCCTTGGCACACAGGCCGGGCAAACAAAAGAAACAAGATGAAATGGCTCGCAGGCCAAGCAAAACAAGAAAACAAAACCTATTCCGTGGTCGTCCCCTCTGGCTGCTCACGCCCGATCACGTCCCCGTCAACCCCTTCCTCTACCACCGGTCGCACGATTCGACCATCAACCACGTCGTAGTCGGAGTGGGTTCCTGTCATACCCTAATTTTTTACCATAAGATCTCACCCTCTCTGTGCATCATCTTGCACAGCATATTCAAGTCATAGGTCTGTCTCCACGCTTTATTACTAACCAGTTTATGCAGGTGCAATACTTTCAAGTATGAATTCTATCTGTCAAGCATTTTCAGGGGCATAACCATTTTGATTCAAAGGATCATATGGTTCTCTACTGGTCGTTTTCTTCAAGATTTCTCAGAAGCCAGCATATATTCCACGGAGAATCAGGGTTTTCTATCCATTGATGTGGCACGTGGTCATAAAAACTAGTCATGGTTGTGTGGCAAATTATGTTATAAATTGTATCTGGGGATTCTTCAAGGCGTGTTTTCTTGTACCAGGTTCATTTGTGATTAAGTGGGTGATAAATGCCAAGTGCAAGATCAATGTTAAGTCTCTACCTCTCCTCAAGATTCATATCAAGTTCCAAAAATTCAAAAAGGTTTAAATTGAAAGAGTTAAGTTCAAGGTGACATCAAGTTACAAAATTCAAGTTATCATTCAAATATTCAATTTACAAATTCACGGGGATTTTGCATCAAGGAAGAATAAGATTCATTAAGTTTTAGGAAATGATTCAAATCTCATCATAGAAATTAATTTGAGTGTTTCGTTACAAGAATTTGAATTTGCAAGAAAAATAAACCAATTGCAAGAGGTATTATTATTGAACAAAAAAGAGGAGTTCAAAACATAGAACTTAACCATTTGTCTTCATGATTACACATGACATCTCTTTCTAGATTACAAATATTCATTATTCTTTTCATTAAGGAAGACTGTGTTCAATTAAAACTCTTCATTTGGTTGACCTCATCTTCAACTTGGATTAATATATCATCAGCTTCTTCACATTCATTGTTGTGTATGCACTTGGCCACTCATTCTCAATATAGACATGACACCTTTCTCAACATTGATGTGGGCTCCCTTTTGTCTACCACACCTTTTTTCTAACATGTGAAGAGTCTTTGTTATCCCTAGTGCACTTTCTACATGGCAACTGTTCCTTTGTTTTACCCTAAATGCATCTATGTTGTTAAACATTTCAAAAGGCTTGAAACAAGATTCACAAAAAGGCCTCGTCATCAGTATTATGTGGCTACTGTAATGGTTGGTACTTGTTGACTTTCCATTCTCATCCTGCAAGCTTTTGAGTCATTGTCTGGTACCATCACCCATTTGAAGGCTAATTAACAACATTTATCCTACTAAAACATTAAACAGCAAATCAGACAAATACAAAAACTCACCAAAACACACCATCAAACATGTTCCAACTCAAATGGAAAGTTTTATCATGTAATAGACACAAGATCAGACAGGTTCAAAATAACCGTGATTTGTTTCCAAAGTCGGTTCCGACACGAACTTAATTTCGAGATTACCGTGTTAATGGTGAGAAGTCTATAAAGGGGACACACGGTTGAGGGAGGAAAGGGGGGGAGAAGTAGAAAATAATGCACATACACAAACATCCATTACTACACCAGAAGAAAAAACCATCACAAGCTTTATTCACATCCAGAACTAACTCAATCCACAGCCGTTCAGAAGTAATCACCACGCTACACATAGCATAGACGAGCCCGGTTTCGTAATCGTAGTTCACACATCAGGGGCCATCGCATACACGCACAACAAAGCGTGGAAAGAACATACACGCAGAAACGAAAGCAAGTGGGAATTCACATACAAGAATCATCATCACGTACACACACGCAACAAGAGGAAGGAGGAAGAACGTTCAAGGCATACCGGTAATCGAATTTGCTGCCGAAGACGCGTCGGACGAACTCCGATAGGTAATCTCGATCAATTCTTTCCTTTTACCACATATTTGAATGCTTATTGTTGATTATCGCCGTTAATTTGTTCAATTCGACGATGTTGTGAGCTTCAATGAGAGATAGTGACGAGAGGGAAGGGTTTTCGTTAGTGAGAAAGGAGAACTCATGGATGATGGACGATAACGAGAAAGGGAGACGTCGTGAAAGGGATTCGCGAGAGGAGCACGGTTCATAGAGAGAAGATGGCCATGTCTTAGGTTTCACTGGGTTTCATTTGTGGCTAAATTCTGTTTCCCTAATGGTTTAATCTTTGTTGTAGACCCAATTGGGTCATAGTGAATTGACCCGATCTTTCTCAACCTGACCCAAATGCTTGTTGGTGTGCCCCCTTTAGACTTTACTTCCCCGTGCCTCAGCCTTGTCTACTAGCGCAAGTCCCTTTTTCTTTTATTTTTATTTTACTGCTTATTTTTATTTTGACTAATTATCTTATCCTTTTGTTTTCCTTTTAATAATTAGTTTTATTTTAATCCTTACTTTTAATAAATTGTTAACATTTTTTTTGTTAGTTAATTTTAATTTAGGACTTAACTTCTCATTTAGTTTATTTGTTCAAAATTGAGAAAAAAATTCAAAAAATATTTTAGTGGTTTAAGTGTTTTAAATATTTAAACGTAGAACTTAAAAATTTGATTTCTATTTTTCTTTGATCAATTTAAACAATTTTGCGTGAATGTATAACTCTGATTTTTGTTCTGACCATCCATGTCATATTTAGGACAACCTTGTCCACCTTTCCCTTAAGGCCTCTTTAGGTTATTCCCTATTTCATCCTGACCTTAGGATCGGAGTCACCGCACTCTATACATGTGTTCTGCCATGGACACTTTCTACCCTTTTCAACTCAACTTTAACTTTAGAGTCACCGCACTCTATGTAGTGTCTTGCCATAGACGCTACCTCCCCTTTGAACCTTGACCACAATCGAGAGTTCCTCACCCTCTTTGAGGGGAACTACGAATACTCTGATTCCACTCCCGTCAGGATACGTAGGCACAAGATGCGATGTCTTGGCGAGTATACTTAGAAACACTAACCCCTAGGTATTTCCCTTAGCACACACCCTTAGCAAGAAAACAATAAATAACACAAATAATAAAACAAGAGGTTCCTGTAGAGTACTACAGATGTTTAGGATGCTAATACCTTCCCTAGACGTAACTAATCCCCGAACCTTAGATCTCTTAGGTTTTTTTGATCTTTAACCTTTCCTTTGGATAAATCAAAGTTTGGTGGTGAATTAAATGATTTGCGATTCAAGTTAATCCAATAGCTTGATATCCGATTCTCACCGCGACAGAAATGGCGACTTCACTGGGGACGATCGAGGGTTTCCCCTAACTTGTTTTATTTTTTGTTATCTACTTGCTTATTTGCTTTATATTTTTATATATACCTGTTGTGCTCGGGTTTTTCTGTATGCAGGGTTGTTACATTTGGGTGGTGAGATAAGTCCTAACCCGGACTTGAGAGCACATATAAGATAGGATCGTGGATATAATCGAGGAGATTTCGAGGAAGTAATTCCAAAGAAGTCGATTTGATTCCACACTCAGTTGAGGCCCTCTTGAAGGTGGTATTTGTTGAACGAGCTATCGTGAATACATTACTACTTTCGACCTAGGAGCCCGGGATATTGAGAACCGTAGTTACCTTTAACCTAACTTGGCCTTTTAGGATGTAGTGCGATGACTATGAGGGAGTAATTCCGAAATGGTTGATACGCGATACTACACTCAGACGAGATTCTCTTGAGAATATTGTTGACTACCAAGTAATTAGGAAATCGATAATATCCGAAAGATGGGTTGTAGACTCTGTGAACTTTGTAAAACCCGTTCGGCAGGTGCAAATAAACCTCTAGTACATACCTTGGGAAGGGTAGACTATGGCTCCATGCCCGTGATCTTCAAACCTAAGCCTTGGCTTGTTTGCCTGTATATGTGTATATGTGTATACCTGTGTTTATGCGTCCATTCATGCATTCATGAATAACCCTTTGGTTTCAAGGAACTCAATTGTTCTTTCCCTTGCAAAATCAATAAAATCGTGGATTATAAAATGAAACTTTTTCAGTCGTTCCAAAATATTTGCAACCTGCTTTTGTGTTCCTTGAAACCATTGCATTGCATTGCATATCATTTGCATGCCTCCGTTGTCCAGCAACTCATTTCCAGTTGGCTATATGTTCCAGTGTCACCTGTGAGTCGTCGAGCTGATTCCTCGACACAGATATCGGACTAGAGCTAACTACAGACACATAATGTCAGAGCAAGAAGCACACAATGCTGAGATCCGAATGGAGATCGACGACCTTAAGTCAAGCATGGTAAAGCTCGCTGAGATGCTCCAAGTTTTGATTGCTAGAGGAGAACCACCTCAAAGGACTATCATTCAGGAAGTCTCAAATGCTGATCCTCAACCTGTTCAGGTGCCACCTTCAACTTGGCTAGAGTTTGGTTTGCCACGTAACTACTCTCCACCGATTGCATCTACTGCTATGGTTGGTCAGACTACTATGCCCGTTTTTCAAGCTCTAGTTTTCACCGAGCCTAAACCTGCGGTTCATACTATTTCCCAGACTACTCGAGCTCCCTTTGAGAATCTCCTCTATGAGCATATTGCTGCCAGATCACAACAAGTGAAGCTTCAGTCGACTTTAGCAGACTATCTTCCGAAAATCCAGCATTTCAGACATGACAGCTCATCTTTGTTTCTGATTAGTCACTAAGCCACATTTCTTATTGTTTGCACTTTCTTTATTTGTACTAGTTGTTTGCATTCGAATTGTGTTTGTACTTTCATGATTAATGAAATGAGCATTGCAACTTTTGATTCAATTCATTTGCTTTTGTTATTTACATCTTTACGCTTTATCTTAAAAAAAAAAAACAAAAACAAAAACAAAAAATTATTATCTCTTTTCCACTTTCTTTTCGATTATGCAAAGATTGGAGGGAGGATGATGATAACGTAAATACCCATAATTGTTGTTGGTATGCTTTCAAATCAAGACTTTGCTGACGATGTAAGGCATTGTTTCAATCCCCCAAACACCGGAGAAATAAGGAAGATGACCCCTCGTCAACCCCTTTGAGCCTTGAAGTAGGAGTTTCTTTTCTGTACAAATAAAAACCCACAATCTTAACCTGGGGTAGGGTAGTTCTCAGTTAAATTGATTGTGCATTAAAATACAAGAGTTTCGTGCAAGACACATTTCACATAAAGGTTGCATTCTCAAACAACAAGTAGGTGTAGAAGATGTCTTTCAAATCAAATGCCAATGATGGTTCACCGTAATCATTAAGTCAGGCATTCACAATTTTTCAACTCTTCCAAATTAAATGAATAAATGTTGTACAAGTTGTTCCTAAAGTGATAAATGAAGAAGGATCATCAAGAAATTCTTATTCAAAGAATAAGCCGAGTCCCTTTTGAGGCAAAAGCTAAGAAAGATGGGAAGCTCATGACCTTACCTTATTCAAAGAATGAGCCGAGTCTCTTTCGAGGCAAAAGCTAAGAAAGATGGGAAGCTCATGACCTTTCCTTATACATAGAGAAATCAGAACAAGCTTGTATGACAACCAAATGTTGTAAGGAAGCAGTGACTGTCACCTCAAAAGTCCCTTAACTTCTGAATCATCGCTATCATCAGTACAATTTCCAACATATGGGAACCTGAGTGTATAGTCTGAGTTAACTGAGCGTAAGACTGGAGATCATCACGAAGATTGGGTGGGTACAAATAAACTTTGAGCCTTTATCCTTTGTTTCTTAAACCGTGAACCAGACCACGTTATAACCCTCAAAAGACCTAATTGAAGCAAGGTTATTTTGAAAGCATACTACAACAAAGTTACGTAAATTGACTCCTAAAGATCTTTGTAGATCATCTATTTTGGGCATTACACCTTTTTTCTTAAATTTTTCACTTTTTAATGTCTTGAACCACTGTGTTCTGACCAATGACTCATATGCTTTTGCATCTTTCCAAAATTGATGTTGATTTCAAAAGTTGCATGAACTTTTCATTTGCTATGTTTGTATGAACACTTTTGTTTACAAACTGGCTTCCTCTTAAGGAATTTTCAAACAGTTGAGAAACTTGGTCGGTGATTCAATCAGGGGCAAGTTCCCTCCATATCCTGTCGAGAATCAGTTCAAGATTTGTGGTTCAGTGCAAGTCCTTCTCAAAATGAGTTTATACAGAATTTTTTTTAAAGACTCATGCTGGGGCAAGCTTTCCAAGCGCACAGTAATTCAGTCACTTCCAACATCAATCCGATTGAAGCAATGATCAGTTTATCTGTAATTGTCAGCTAATCTGGGGGCAGTTTACTTGAAGAATCCCCAAGCATCTGTCCGCCCTTCCTATAGGAATCATCAATTTGGATAGAGTTTACCAGTGTGGCAATGATGTGTTCAGCAGTAGCATCTCTAGTCCCAAACAGAATGACAGTGATCTCCGTGTTGAGGAATCAGTCTTCCAGTCTTGTCTTTTCCACAAAAGTGTCGAGCCGTGTCGTCGACATCCATGTTTACATTTGCATTTGATCATATATCATCTGCATAATTCATATACATATGCATAGAAAGAGTGTCATCCTCATTTGCACTCATTTGCATTCTCCATAGGTCGTGTCGTTATTCACGTCTTACCTTGTCGTCTAAGTCCAACTCACTCGACACCTACCAAATAGATATTGTCACTTTTATCCAATGCTTTCTTGGGTATCTCCTTGTTCATATTCGTTCAATGCTTTCTTAGAAGTTGTGATTTCTTTGTGTCCAATGCCTTCTTGGATTACATTATTTATCTCATTTGCGTCTGATGCCTTCTCAGATATTATGAGTTATACCTCTCATTCAAAGCCATTATTGGATGTCTGGTTTCTTTACCATCTGATGCTCTTCCGGATGGGTCCCTCTTTCTGGTGTTCTTCTAGATCGAGTCCTTGTTCACATTCATCTAAAGCCATTATTAGATACTGTGATTGTACCTCTCATTCAAAGCTATTATTGGATGTCTGGTTTCTTTGCATTCAATGCCACTCTTGAATGTAGTCTTTGTTCATATTCATCTAAAGCCATTATTAGATACTGTGATTATACCTCTCATTAAAAGCTATTATTGGATGACTGGTTTCTTTGCATTCAATGCCATTCTTGAATGTAGTCTTTGTTCACATTCATCTAAAGCCATTATTAGATATTGTGATTATACCTTTCATTTAAAGCCATTATTGGATGACTGATTATTTTATCTCACATTCATCTAAAGCCATTATTAGATATTGTGATTGTACCTTTCATTCAAACCCATTATTGGATGTCTGGTTTCTTTACCTTGTTCACTTTCATCTGAAGCCATTATCAGATATTGTGAGTGTACCTTTCGTTCAAATCCATTATTGGATGACTGGTTTCTTTGTGTCCGATGCCTTCTCGAATTACATTATTTTGTCTCATTCTCATCTGATGCCTTCTCAGATATTGTGATTATACCTTTCATTTAATGCCATTATTGGATGTCTGGTGTCTTTTTCATCCAATGCCATTCTTGGATGACGTGTACTCGTTTTCCCAGATTTGTCTTCAAATCTCTTCCCGTACCTTTATTGCTTTTCTAAATGTTTTGGGTGTACCTTCAGGATCTATTGTCTTGCATTCATTTCATATCATTTCATGACATATCATATGCATTTGTGGCATCTTAGGGCCAAAAGTTATGCATGTTTATATTTAAGTCTCTCCTATCACGTCGAGACGAAGATTTCAATCTCCATATCTCCGGATAGAAGAAACTTAAATAGGGGCATCTGTCATACCCTAATTTTTTACCATAAGATCTTTCCCTCTTTGTGCATCATCTTGCACAGCATATTCAGGTCATAGGTCTGTCTGTACGCTTTATTACTAACCAGTTTGTGCAGGTGAAATACTTTCAAGTATGAATTCTATCTGTCAAACATTTTCAGGGGCATAACCATTCTGATTCAAAGGATCATATGGTTCTCTACTGGTCGTTCTCTTCAAGATTTCTCAGAAGCCAGCATATATTCCACGGAGAATCAGGGTTTTTTATCCATTGATGTGGCACGTGGTCATAAAAACTAGTCATGGTTGTATGGCAAATTGTGTTATAAATTATATCTGGGGATTCTTCAAGGCGTGTTTTCTTGTACCAGGTTCATTTGTGATTAAGTGGGTGATAAATGCCAAGTGCAAGATCAATGTTAAGTCTCTACATCTCCTCAAGATTCATATCAAGTTCCAAAAATTCAAAAAGGTTTAAATTGAAAGAGTTAAGTTCAAGGTGACATCAAGTTACAAAATTCAAGTTATCATTCAAATATTCAATTTACAAATTCACGGGGATTTTGCATCAAGGAAGAATAAGATTCATTAAGTTTTAGGAAATGATTCAAATCTCATCATAAAAATTAATTTGAGTGTTTCGTTACAAGAATTTGAATTTGCAAGAAAAATAAACCAATTGCAAGAGGTATTATTATTGAACAAAAAAGAGGAGTTCAAAACATAGAACTTAACCATTTGTCTTCATGATTACACAGGACATCTCTTTCTAGATTAAAAATATTCATTATTCTTTTCATTAAGGAAGACCGTGTTCAATTAAAACTCTTCATTTGGTTGACCTCATCTTCAACTCGGATTAATATATCATCAGCTTCTTCACATTCATTGTTGTGTATGCACTTGGCCACTCATTCTCAATATAGACATGACACCTTTCTCAACGTTGATGTGGGCTCCCTTTTGTCTACCACACCTTTTTTCTAACATGTGAAGAGTCTTTGTTATCCCTAGTGCACTTTCTACATGGCAACTGTTCCTTTGTTTTACACTAAATGCATCTATATTGTTAAACATTTCAAAAGGCTTGAAACAAGATTCACAAAAAGGCCTCGTCATCAGTATTATGTGGCTACTGTAATGGTTGGTACTTGTTGACTTTCCATTCTCATGCTGCAAGCTTTTAAGTCATTGTCTGGTACCATCACCCATTCGAAGGCTCATTAACAACATTTATCCTACTAAAACATTAAACAACAAATTAGACAAATACAAAAACTCACCAAAACACACCATCAAACATGTTCCAACTCAAATGGAAAGTTTTATCATGTAATAGACACAAGATCAGACAGGTTTAAAACAGCCGTGATTTGTTTCCAAAGCCGGTTCTGACACGAACTTAATTTCGAGATTACCGTGTTAATGGTGAGAAGTTTATAAAGGGGACACACGGTTGAGGGAGGTAAGGGGGGAGCAGTAGAAAATAATGCACATACACAAACATCCATTCCCACACCAGAAGAAAAAACCATCACAAGCTTTATTCACATCCAGAACTAACTCAATCCACACCCATTCAGAAGCAACCACCATGCTATACATAGCAGAGACGAGCGCAGTTTCGTAATCGTAGTTCACACATCAGGGGCCATCGCATACACGCACAACAAAGCGCGGAAAGAACATACACGTAGAAACAAAAGCAAGTGGGAATTCACATACAAGAATCATCATCACGTACACACACACAACAAGAGGAAGGAGGAAGAACGTTCAAGGTATACCGGTAATCGAATTTGCCGCCGAAGACGCGTCGGACGAACTTCGATAGGTAATCTCGATCAATTCTTTCCTTTTACCGCATATTTAAATGCTTATTGTTGATTATCGTCGTTAATTTGTTCAATTCAACGATGTTGTGAGCTTCAATGAGAGATAGTGATGAGAGGGAAGGGTTTTCGTTAGTGAGAAAGGAGAACTCATGGATGATGGACGATAACGAGAAAGGGAGACTTCGTGAAAGGGATTCGCGAGAGGAGCACGGTTGATAGAGAGAAGATGGTCGTGTCTTAGGTTTCATTGGGTTTCATTTGTAGCTAAATTCTGTTTCCCTAATGGTTTAATCTTTGTTGTAGACCCAATTGGGTCATAGTGAATTGACTTGATCTTTCTCAACCTGACCCAAATGCTTGTTGGTGTGCCCCCTTTAGACTTTACTTCCCCGTGCCCCAGCCTTGTTGTCGTGGTGAAAATTGGATAACAAGCTATTAGTTAACTTGTATCGCCTATTTTAGTGTCACCACCGGTCTTTGGTTTTATCCAAGGGAAGGGAGAAAAACCGAATTCCCACAATGCAATGCAAATGCACTTAAGATTCTAAGTTCGGGGGTTGGTTATACCTAGGGAAGGTGTTAGCATCCTAGATATCTGTAGTACTCTATAGGAACCTCTTGATTAATTTTATATTATCTGTTATTTGTTTGCTAAGGGTTTAAGGGTAGGTGATTTAGAATTTTATTCCTAAGTGTGCTCGACAAGATATCGCCTCTTGTGCCTACATATCCTGTCAGGAGGGAATCAGAGCACTTGTAGTTCCTCATTATTAAGGGTACTAAATGTTTAAAGGTTTAGGAGAGGAAGATGAGTCATCATCTTAAGAAAACCACCACAGTTCTTTGAAAATGTTTGTATCTGTGGGGTATGGGATTGTATGTCCCTTTCTTTGAGATGATTAACATCTAATTCTCTTGTGTGGAGAATTAGGTGGGCTAAAGTTTGATTAAAGAATCAAAATTGAGGGGGGACTAACCTAGGAAGTCTATCCTAGAGTTGTCTAATTGACTTGACTTAAGGGTATGGATTATAAATGCAAATGATGTGCACCATGCACAATAACATGGTTATCATGCATGGGGTTTTCCCTTGGATATTTTATGCGGTTAATTATATTATTTAGGCGAGTGTGCTAGCAAAGTGATGCTAGACTTGTGTCCAGTGATCGGTAGGTCGAATGCGATGCCCTAAGGCGATCGACTTACATGGGTAGAAAATTGGCTCGACGTTGGATCGAGAAATTTTAATATTTTTTTTGAAAGGGTTTAGACATACAAGTATATAACAAGAGCAAACATTCAAATGGAGGTAAGCATACAAAAGCATGGCAACAAGCATCAGTCATGAACAACATGCTAAACACACAAGCGTATACTCAAGTGCGAAGAGGGATGGTTTATGAAAGGAGTATTTAGATTTCTAAGGTTTATCACTTTGAGAAATTATGTTAAAGATTATTAAAAGAAAAAAAGTTAAAAGTTTTCAATAAAAAGATTCGATTTTAACATTTTAGTAAAAAAATTTCATTATTTTAAAAAGCTTATCTCTAAAAAGGGTCTTATCCTCTTTATTATAAAATAAAGCCTATAAAAAAAAGGTTATTAAAAAAAGAGTTCATTTTGTTATGAAATTATATTATACCAAACTTATTATAAAAGGTTTATTAATTATAAAAGGGTTTTATTTTGTAAAAGTTATATTTTATTATAAAAAAGAAAGAAATGATGAAAAGATGTTATTAGTTTTAAAAGGTTATTAAAAGTTTTTTTTTTTAGTTTTGCTAATTTTATCAAAGTTAATAATTATATTTTAGTTAGATTTTATTAAGAGAATATAAATATAAAAGAGATATTAATTTAAGTTAAAAGGTTTCTAATACATTAGGATTAGTTATGTAAAAACAAATTATTTAGAGAAAACGAGTTACTTAAAAGAGTTAAATTAGAAAGGAAATTAGTTAAATGGAGGGACCATGTGTTGTGCAAAGGGGAGGGTCTACGATAGACCCTCGGATCGTGGCCGTATGATGAAAATGCATTGTGATCCAGTGTGAGGGTGCACTGTGGTGATACGGTGTGTAGCATGCATACGATCATAAGGAAATTAAAAAAAAAAACGAAGCATAGAGATCACAACACTCAGACCCTCCTCTCATCGTTCTTATCCCTCTCGTTCCTCTCCTTTTCCTCTCAAGGGATTTAGGGTTTTGGAAACCCTCCTCGCCGCCGCTACCTTCGTCTCTCACTCGTCTTCTCCCTCTCAATTTCTCTTCTCTCTCTCGCAACCAAAAATCAATCGACCCTAACCCCACGATTCCCAGCCCCCATCGTTCTCATTATAACTGATGCTTACACGTTACAAACGGAGCAAAATAAAATGCGAAAACGAAAAAAAAAGAAGCCCGGTCGTCGGTTGTTGACAGTGAGGAGAAGCGGTCGAGACCTCAAGCGAAATCTCCGTCGAAGATAAGTCGCGTTCCTCCTTTTGATGAATTCTCCTTTTTTTGTGTTGTTCATTGATTTACTCTCCGTTGCTTTGTTTGTGTGTGTGTTGCGATTTCGCTTCCTCTGATACTACTGCTTTGTGTATGCGGGATTCGATGAGTCCGGTTTGGTCTATGGTAGGATTGTTTAGTTGATATGAAGTTTTGGTGGTTCCTGATGGATTAGTTTTTTTGTATCGTAAATGATATGTTTGAATCTTCAATTTTGTATGGATGCTGCGTGTGGAATGTATGGTTTTGGGAGACTGTTGAAATTTGACGAGGAAGGTTTGCGTAGTGTACGTGTATGGTTAAAGGGTTTGTTATTCTGAATCTTTTCTGGTGCGATTTTTTTTCTGTTTGTATATGATTTTTGTGAATGCTGTGATGTGTTTGTTGTCTCCCCCGGTGTAAACGTGATGCCCCTTTATATAGGTGTTATGACATTGAATTCTTTGATTTGGAATTGAATGCCATACTAATTGTGATAATCCTTTCCAATTTGGTTTAAACGTGTCTGAGTCTCTGGTTTAGGAAAAGTCTCACTATTGTTTTGGTAAGTTTTCAAAAATGCCTTAAACACGATTTTGTCCATATTGATGATGCTGATTCTTGCTCTTCATGATTCTTTACGTTTCTGATTTTGTGTTGGCATGCTTGTAAACAAGTTGAATAACCTTCCTTATTCATCTCGACAATTGTTTTGGAAATGTAGGTGTGAAGTGAGTGATTTCCCTTTTGATTTGTTAGGTTTGAATGCGTTGCTGGCTGTTATGAACATGTGATTTTGTGATTGAATAGGTTTCCAATTTAAACAACACATGTCTGAAAAAAAGGCTTGCTGTGAATATTTTGTTTGAATTCACAAAGTGCTCACGATCACAAGACTAATGAGGGATGATTTTAGCCTTGTCGTTTTGATCTTATTATCTAGTTTTCTCATATCCTGCAGTGGCGAGTGGGAATGAAGACTTCAAGCTGACATAGGTTGATGGTGGCGGAGGGGGACGCGTCAATTTGGAATTCTTCTTCACTTCGTAAAATAATGGTATTAGCATTGTATAAAATTGGAATTTTCATTACGTTGCACATTTGAATTTGAATTAACCAAAATTGAATAAATTGATAAAGCGTCTTTTGTACTGTAGGTATGTGGCCCCAACAACCCTTACGCCTATTGGCCATGAATTTTGTCAAATTGGAACCTGCTGCAACATAAATTTGGTTGGATTGAGGGATAGTCTGTGGAAGACCTGTAGCACACGCATCATCAACGAAAGATGGTATTTTCTGCCAAGCAACTGCATTTGGTGGAGATGAATAATCGGTATAGGACGAAGGCTATTTTAAAGAGGAATTTGACTATGAGGTATGTTCCTGTAGAAATATTCTTGTTTTTTTTTTCTCATTTCTGTTTGCAGCATGCTTTATTAGATAGCTTTGACAATGATGTGTATTCTTCCTTCAAACAGGTGTTTCCATAATGCCTTCATCAACACGTCCATCTGAGCATTGTTTTTCTTTGGCTATCTTCTCAGCTGCCCGCTTCGTTCCGAGGATATGTCCTGGCGGTATAAAGACTGCAACATGTGAAAAAACAATATAGGGCGTCCAACCAAGATACCATTGTGTCCAACCTTGAAGCGTAATGTAACAAAATGTGACTGATGTTCAGAGTTCCATTTGTATTGGATAGAACAAATTCAACTTCTTTAGTCTTTGATGCGACCTCATAGTAGAATACCAACTGAATTAATTGGAGATGGTGGACCCAGCAACATAGACATGAGTGGTATATTCCAAGCTTTGTCATGGTATCCAGGCTGACAAAGTGCCAAGTTCGTGGTACTAACATCTTTGAACGTTTCGATGACAGAGTTATATGTATAATTTCTTGTCATAAATTTCTTTGTAAATTGTCATGGGCTTCTTGTAACTTTAAATGCTTGTAAAGAGCATAGGAACTTTGGAATTGGTGTGGACATGTGGGCTTTTATAAAGAAACACCTTGCAACCTGAAAAAAAATATCTTTTGTAGTGAAACTTCTAAAATCCAACTTTAGTGAACTTTAACTTTTGGATTGAAGTACATCTTCATGATTTTGAATTTAATTCTTTGATTTGTACTTTAACTCTTGAACTTCGAACTTAAGCCTTGAACGTTGTGACAATTTGAACCCTTATGAATCTTAGAAAGGAACAAAAAAAAGTAGCGTGTTCTTGTGATATGATTTGAATTTTGGATTTGGAAATGCTCGTAGAAATTGAGACTCATTTTGAACTCTTGCATCCTTTGAATATACTTCCAACAACTTGAATTACTTTTAAGGTAAACTAGATGCCATATTACAAACAATCGAATCCACCATGCCAAAACTTCTCTTGAAAATGGACGAATCAAATCTTGTGAATTTACTCTGAAGTCAAAGGCCTTGAATTGATTTGAAATTTCAATGAGACTTGCCTCGTAAAAATGAATTGGATTTCAAACTTCTAATTCCTTCCAAATTTAACCTTCAATACTTAAGAACATAATATCGTAAAGCAAACCCAATTCTTAAATCTTGAAGGGTTGACAGAGGATGTAAGGACATAGTATTATGTGGGGGGAAGAACTGAGGAGACGAATGGAAGAGAGGCTTGGTGGTGGCTTAGAAACTGGAAAGGGAAAGGGCACAATCACACAGGACTAGAGAACCTCCACAATCACACACACAACACAACTTTCAAGACCTTGAGTCTTCTGCAGCGGTACCTGTCCTTAAAAGAAAACAAAACAAACAAAGCTAGCTAAATCGGTTAGTTATGGCACAAATGATCTAATATGCTATGCAAAGAACGCAGCGGGGATCTTAGGGTCAAAAATTAGGGTGCGACAGATGCCCCTATTTAAGCTTCTCCTATTCGGAGATATGTAGATTGAAAATCTTCGTCTCGACGAGATAGGTGAGACTTAAATACAAACATGCACAAAACTTTTGGCCCTAAGATGCCACCAAATGCACATGATATGGTATGAAATAATATGAAATGCAAGACAAGGATCCTGTGAGGAATAATGTCACAGGGGATAACCGAGGTTGAAACACTGAAACACAGATTCGACAAGGACAACTAACAAAGCAAGACTCCACGGGGAAAGATCTAACTCCACTGGGGAAAAAAAAAGACTACCAAATGACAATCACAAAGTGGCTTAAGCAGTAGGGTGTCCTCCAATGAAAACAATAGTGTATATTGCAAAGATAATAAGAAAACATGTCTCCCGGTATGGTTAAGCTCCTTAATTAACTGGATGTTGCAACGTCTTGAAATACAATGCTACGAGGTTGTCAGCCTCGGGCCAAAATCTTGAAATGTAGGCTGCGAAGTTGTTTGCCTCGAGCCAAAATCCACTTGAAAAGGGTAAAATATAAACCTCCCCTAGTCTCGCGTCATAAGCCACGGACTGGTCTCAGTTTCTTCTTTGATCAAGTATTTCACTTGAAAAGGGTAAAATATAAACCTCCCCTAGTCTCGCATCATAAGCCACAGACTGGTCTCATTTTCTTCTTTGATCAAGTATTTCACTTGAAAAGGGTAAAAATAAACCTCCCCTACTCTCGGGTCATAAGCCACGGACTGGTCTCAGTTTCTTCTTTGGGGATAAAATATCTACTACCGGTTTACTGGGTAGTTCACAAAGAAGGACCACTTGCTACCGGTTTATTGGGTAGAAAAATATTACATGCTACCGATTTACTGGGTAGAGAAAGATTGTCTGCTACCGATTTACTGGGTAGTCAGATTGTCTGCTACCGATTTACTGGGTAGAAAAATATTACTTGCTACCGATTTACTGGGTAGAAAAATACCTACTACCGATTTACTGGGTAGTCAGCGAAGAAAAGATCATATGCTACCAGTTTACTGGGTAGTCCTTAGAGAAAAGATTGCCTGCTACCGATTTACTGGGTAGTCAGATTGTCTGCTACCGATTTACTGGGTAGAAAAATATTACTTGCTACCGATTTACTGGGTAGAAAAATATTACTTGCTACCGATTTACTGGGTAGAAAAATACCTACTACCGATTTACTGGGTAGTCAGCGAAGAAAAGATCATATGCTACCGGTTTACTGGGTAGTCCTTAGAGGAAATATTGTCTTCTACCGATTTACTGGGTAGTCAGTGAAGAAAAAAGAATTATCTGCTGGGGATAGACAAACTGCCTTGAGGAGACTGCCATTAGTCATCCGAATAGAAAGCTTGAAAATGAAACAAGTTGCTCAAATAAAGAGGCTGCCACTTGCCGTCTGGTATGAATTCCAAGAAAATGTTGTAATAACTGCTAGAGAAATAATACTCGTCTTCCATAGCGATTTTCAAATAAGCTCTTCTCGGGGAGACAAAGTGCAAAATAAATACACGTTCAGACCGGGTTCAAAATCTCAGAAATATCCGAAATTTGTGATTGTCAGGGACCAAAGTTCAATCCAGGAAGTATCTGGAGAGAAACGCTCAAACAAGACTCCATCCATTGAGGACTGAACTCAACGGAGGTTTATCTTTATCCAAATATGGAAAATAAAACTAAAGCCACCATCTTCCACGAGGACAGAGCTCAGTGGGGAATTAGAAAGTGTGTGTTTTTTCTGCCTAGGGCTGACGATTCTACTTAGAGGGAGAAGACAAACCCTGATCACTTGGAGATAAGCGCAACCAAAGTGAAAGAACAAACCAACAAACACAAAAATGCAAGATGCAAAATGCACACATGCCATGAATCTACATGAAAGAATGCCATGCTATGCTTATGCTTATGCTGACAAAACAACGACAAGAAGCAAACTGGAGATGAAAACAAGCATCTTGATACGGATACTCGGCCAATCTTCGCAAGGTAAAAGCATCACTGGGGGCTGAATGGAAAACCGTATATGGAAACATGTCCTGCTTCAAGGGTTCAAACTCCTCTGGGGAAAAGAGAGCACTCCACTTGGGGATGAACATCATGACTCCACTTAGGATTGTTAAGATGAACCTTGGGATTCTGTTGGGGATGAGAAAGATTCACTGGGAACGAATCAAACTCAAGGGTAAAAGAGACTTCACGGGGGATAAAATAATCATCCACTGCGAACTGAAGTAGTTTTGAATGAAAATTGTGACTGGATAAAATAAATATCCATTTCATCGGGGAAACTTGGATCAATAGTGGTTGAAAATATCGGAGGTAAAATTTTGAGAGGATAAAATAAACATCCGCCTTCGTTGGAGAAGATTGATATAGTCTAATGAGGAGCGAAATAAACACTCGCTTCACTGAGGAAGGTCGAAACCGAAGAAGTTCACCAGGGATTCTTAGGTTTTCGACTACGGAAATCTTGCGTCAAACGTGCCATAACTTCTTGAAGTAGAGGTTCACGGGGAATAGTCGTGACTACCTGAAGTAGGACTCTTACTGGGGAGTCATCACATTAGTTTAAGATAAAAAGCTCTTCAGGGTGTGAGTGAATAATGTTGTGAGACTGATGTAACTCTGTATTGATAACCTGCATGGTAGTCGCCATTTTGAACAACAATTGTTGTGGATGAGAAGCAATCTTCATTTCTCAAATGCCCCAGATCACTTGGTTTATAAGAAGAAGTCATCCCAAGAGGATTTTACAGAAAACTTGGCGTCCAACTGTCCCAATGTTTTCAAACTCTTGGAGAGATTGTCAAATCTCGACGTAATTGGCCCAGATCGACTATATCTTGTATAACTGAGTCTTCGCATTTGGAGAGATTTATCAAATCTCGACATAACTGCCCCAGACTGACGGTATTCTGAGCCTTCAAACTTGTTCTTCAGACTGTGGAGAGATTTACCAAATCTCGACGTAACTGCCCCAGATTGACGGTATCCTGGGTCTTCAAACTTGCCCCTTGGGGTCAGACGGCGAAAGAAACAGCTGGGAAACAACTTGCCCCTGCTCAGCAAGGTCTTCAAGTGACGTGCCCCTGGATACTATCATCTCCTTGAAACAGTACTAAATTTTAGCTCATCAATGCCACACGTATGTTAATTTCTACGATGTCAAGCAATGTTAGCAAGTAGAAAATGTTAATTCTGAAATAGATAATGCAACGTATGTTTGTCTTGAAGTTTTATTACTGATTTTATAATGCCAACACGAATTTGAGCATAGCTCATAGGAGTCAGGAAACGATATCTCAATGAGTATGCTTTTGAAATAAACCTTGCTTCAATTAGGACTTTTAAGGGTTGTATCTTGGATTGGTACACGGTTTTAAGAAACAAAGGATATAAGGCTCAAAGTTTGTTTGTGCCCACCCAATCTTCGTGATATTTTACTCCTTTTTTGAAAATTACCCTGCCCCAGGTTAAGAATGAGGGTTTTTTTGATTTGGAAGAAGAAAACTCCTACTTCAAAGGCTCAAAAGGGTTAATGAGGGTCTATCTCCCTTATATCTCCGGTGTTTAGGATTTTGAAACAATGCCTTATATCACTAACAGAGTTTTATTCAAAAGCATACAACAAGAGATCTTGCGTTTGATTTCATCATCCTCCATTCAATTCTCTGCCAAGGCAAGAAATTGGGCAGCATTGGCATTATAAAATAGAAAAAGCATTTGAAAATGAGTGAAACGAATGGTTTTCTTCAAGACAAACATTATTCATTGCATCGACCATTCAAAATAACAAGTTCTTGCATGCAAATAACAAATGCATTAACAAATAAAACCGTTACATACGAAAAGCAGAAATTAGCTAAAGCTTTAAGGAGACTGTCTCAGTCTGAGCTTATAGTTTTCACATTAGGTCCAGAGTTATCAAAAGACAAGACACCTTGTCGCATTAGTCTTTGTACTTCGTGTTTCAAAGGAAAACAGTCTTCGATGTCGTGTCCGGGTGCACCTTGATGGAAAGCACAACGAGCCTTAGGTTTATACCACCACGGGAGATCCTTCGGGATGGCTGGCGGAGCTCGTGTCTGCACCATATTCCTTTGTATCAAAAATGGATACAATTTCGCATAGGTCATCGGAATCAGATCAAACTGTCTTTGAACACGGTTTTGATTATTGAATGATAGACGAGCCTGTGGTTGATGAGCAGTAGTGTTGGTGACGGGAGATATAGCAGCGATATGTTGAGGTCGCTGATGCCTTCTTCTTTTTGGTCATCCTTGATGCACAACACTTACTTCCTGTTCCTTCTTTTTTCCGAAATCACTTCCATATTTCTTGGCATTGCTGGGAGCACTTCCTTCTTTAACCAATCTTCCTTCACGGACACCCTCTTCCAAACGCATCCCCATATTTACCATCTCAGTAAAATCACTAGGGGCACTTGCTACCATTCTCTCATAGAAAAATGGGCTCAGTGTTTTCAAAAAAATTCTAGTCATCTCTTTCTCCTCCAGAGGTGGAGTAACTTGAGCAGCTAGTTCACGCCAACGCTGGGCGTACTCCTTAAAATTTTCTCTTTCTTTCTGGGCCATGGCTCTCAGTTGGTCTCTATCCGGTGCCATGTCGACATTATATTTGTATTGCTTAATAAAAGACTAACAAAGGTCATTAAAACTGCAGACCTTTGAACTATCTAGCCCCATGTACCACTTAAGGGCTGCTCCAGTCAATCTATCCTGGAAATAATGTATCAATAGTGGATCATTATTCTTGTGAACAGACATTTTTTGGGCATACATAACTATATGACTATGCGGGCAAGAATTTCCTTTATACTTCTCCAAATCAGGGAGTTTGAATTTTGGAGGAACCTTAACATTAGGGACCAAGCACAACTCAGAGGCACTCTTCCCGAACAACTCTTTCCCACGAAGGGCCTTGATTTCTTTCTTCATTTCTAGAAATTGGTCCTGGAAGTCATCCATTCGTTCTTCCATTCCAATACTTTCGCTAGGAGTAGCATGGAACACATGCTCTTTTAGCTGGAAAGGAGTAACATTGACCACGGGTGGTGGCACAGTCAATACAGCAGTTGTACCAGGGACCTGAGACGCCGGTAGGTGGTATCTTGCTGGAGTGAAATTAGGAGGCATCCCCCACGGGAAACCAAAAGGCATAGAATACTGAACTTCACTTGTAGTGGAAACCACTGGGATCGGTGCAGATATCATTATAGTTCCTTGCTCTGGCACATTATGTGATGGCTGATTCTGAGCGGCCATCAATGTTTCCATCATCCCATTAATCTTCTCCATATTTCCTTTCAGTGTTGAAACCTTTTCCCGAAGTACTCTCTTTTCCTGCTCGAGTTGATCCATTCTTATCTTGCGACCGGCTCGAGTATTGTATCGACGATTTAGAGTCTGAGAAGAGAGACACAAATGAGAACCTAGAATGCAAAGGAATGTAAATGCAAATGATGCAACAAGATTCATGGAACTCAGCTATTTATAATCATCATGGAATATCAAGAGACTCAAATAAAAAAATCATTAAAAACGGTTACGATAATCAATATCTGGAATATTAAAACAGATTTATTAATAACGCGTCGGTACGCCTTACAACAGTCATAACGGAAAAGCTAAATAAAAGCTAATAATGATAGATCTAAGGAGACTCTTCCAACAGTCTTCTTTGAGTCCTTGACTTTCTTCCAACTGTGCATCCAAGGTATTGATTAAGGACTAAAGTAACTTCTTCCCAAAATTTCTCCTTTTGTAGTCATATTAGCTCGGACATTTGTCGAAGATAGTAAATGGATTCTTGTCTTGAATAAGTAACTCCATTAGCAGAGAATATTCTTCAAGAATTGTCACCAACAGTGATGGACTGGAGTAGAGTAGATAATGTTTCCTTATCAATAAGGGCTTCCCCATATCTGGTCTTGAACCCTTCTTTATCCGTCAATAAGGTCTCCAATCCCCTTAGATCGTCCAGGTTATGACTCTTGTAAGTGTACTTCAACATTTTTTTTTCTTTAAAATTTTTTTTAGAGTCCACGGTACCCTTATGATGTTTATAAACAAGACTAAGTTCCATGAATCTTTATGATATAATGCTGATGAATGTCGGGATGCACACACACAAAGCACAAAACACAAGGCACACACAAGCAATCAAACAGACAAAAGTCCTAGGTTTGAAAGGTCATAGCATGGAGCCAAGGTCTACCCTTCCCAATAGGAGTGTACTATGGTTTCAAATGTACCTGCCGAACGGGTTCTACAAAGTTCCCAGAGTCTACAACCCATCTTTCAGATATTATCGATTTCCCAAATCACTTGGTAGTCAATAATATTCTCAAGAGAATCTCGTCTGAGTGTAGTATCGCGTAGTGACTATTGCAGAAATAAATTCCTGCATAGTCCCCGCACTACGTCCTAATAGGCCAAGTTGGGTTAAAGGTAACTACGGTCCCCAGTCTCGATGGCCTTTAGTTCGAAATAATAGCGTCTTCACGAATAGACTCGTTGGACAAAATTAAATTCGAGAGGGCCTAGACTGAGTGGTGAAGTCTCAATTCACTTTTTCAGAAATCGACTCCCTCAAAGTATCCTTGAATTCTCACCGTTCCTATAATTTCACTCTAGTCTGGGTGTAGGAATTTGTCTCACCACATAAGTAATATCCCAAGCAAACATAACAGATAATATATAACAAAACATAATTAATCAAGTTAGGGGGAACCCTCTTATGAGTCGAATATTCCCCAGTGAAGTCGCCATTTCTGTCGCGGTGAAAATTGGATAACAAGCTATTAGTTAACTTGTATCGCCTATTTTAGTGTCACCACCGGTCTTTGATTTTATCCAAGGGAAGGGAGAAAAACCGAATTCCCACAATGCAATGCAAATGCACTTAAGATTCTAAGTTCGGGGGTTGGTTATACCTAGGGAAGGTGTTAGCATCCTAGATATCTGTAGTACTCTATAGGAACCACTTGATTAATTTTATATTATCTGTTATTTGTTTGCTAAGGGTTTAAGGGTAGGTGATTTAGAATTTTATTCCTAAGTGTGCTCGACAAGATATCGCCTCTTGTGCCTACATATCCTGTCAGGAGGGAATCAGAGCACTTGTAGTTCCTCATTATTAAGGGTACTAAATGTTTAAAGGTTTAGGAGAGGAAGATGAGTCACCATCTTAAGAAAACCACCACAGTTCTTTGAAAATGTTTGTATTTGTGGGGTATAGGATTGTATGTCCCTTTCTTTGAGATGATTAACATCTAATTCTCTTGTGTGGAGAATTAGGTGGGCTAAAGTTTGATTAAAGAATCAAAATTGAGGGGGGACTAACCTAGGAAGTCTATCCTAGAGTTGTCTAATTGACTTAACTTAAGGGTATCGATTATGAATGCAAATGATGTGCACCATGCACAATAACATGGTTATCATGCATGGGGTTTTCCATTGGATATTTTATGCGGTTAATTAAATTATTTAGGCGAGTGTGCTAGCAAAGTGATGCTAGACTTGTGTCCAGTGATCGGTAGGTCGAATGCGATGCCCTAAGGCGATCGACTTACATGGGTAGAAAATTGGCTCGACGTTGGATTGAGAAATTTTAATATTTTTTTTGAAAGGGTTTAGACATAAAAGTATATAACAAGAGCAAACATTCAAATGGAGGTAAGCATACAAAAGCATGGCAACAAGCATCAGTCATGAACAACATGCTAAACACACAAGCGTATACTCAAGTGCGAAGAGGGATGGTTTATGAAAAGGAGTATTTAGATTTTTAAGGTTTATCACTTTGAGAAATTATGTTAAAGATTATTAAAAGAAAAAAAGTTAAAACTTTTCAATAAAAAGATTCGATTTTAACATTTTAGTAAAAAATGTTCATTATTTTAAAAAGTTTATCTCTAAAAAGGGTCTTATCCTCTTTATTATAAAATAAAGCCTATAAAAAAAAAAGGTTATTAAAAAAAGAGTTCATTTTGTTATGAAATTATATTATACCAAACTTATTATAAAAGGTTTATTAATTATAAAAGGGTTTTATTTTGTAAAAGTTATATTTTATTATAAAAAAGAAAGAAATGATGAAAAGAAGTTATTATTTTTAAAAGGTTATTAAAAGTTTTTTTTTTAGTTTTACTAATTTTATCAAAGTTAATAATTATATTTTAGTTAGATTTTATTAAGAGAATATAAATATAAAAGAGATATTAATTTAAGTTAAAAGGTTTCTAATATATTAGGATTAGTTACGTAAAAATAAATTATTTAGAGAAAAAAAAAAAGAGAAAACGAGTTACTTAAAAGAGTTAAATTAGAAAGGGAATTAGTTAAATGGAGGGACCATGTGTTGTGCAAAGGGGAGGGTCTACGATAGACCCTCAGATCGTGGCCGTATGATGAAAATGCATTGTGATCCAGTGTGAGGGTGCACTATGGTGATACGGTGTGTAGCGTGCATACGATCATAAGGAAATTATAAAAAAAACGAAGCATAGAGTTCACAACACTCAGACCCTCCTCTCATCGTTCTTATCCCTCTCGTTCCTCTCCTTTTTCTCTCAAGGGATTTAGGGTTTTGGAAACCCTCCTCGCCGCCGCTACCTTCGTCTCTCACTCGTCTTCTCCCTCTCAATTTCTCCCTCAATTTCTCTTCTCTCTCTCTCTCTCGTAACCAAACAATCAATCGACCCTAACCCCACGATTCCCAGCCCCCATCATTCTCATTATAACTGATGCTTACACATTACAAACGGAGCAAAATAAAATGCGAAAACGAAAAAAAAAAAAGCCCGGTCGTCGGTTGTTGACGGTGAGGAGAAGCGGTCGAGACCTCAAGCGAAATCTCCGTCGAAGATAAGTCACGTTCCTCCTTTTGATGAATTCTCCTTTTTTAGTGTTGTTCGTTGATTTACTCTGCGTTGCTTTGTTTGTGTGTGTGTTGCGATTTTGCTTCCTCTGATACTACTGCTTTGTGTATGCGGGATTCGATGAGTCCGGTTTGGTCTATGGTAGGATTGTTTAGTTGATATGAAGTTTTGGTGGTTTCTGATGGATTAGTTTTTTTGTATCGTAAATGATATGTTTGAATCTTCAATTTTGTATGGATGCTGCGTGTGGAATGTATGGTTTTGGGAGACTGTTGAAATTTGACGAGGAAGGTTTGCGTAGTGTACGTGTATGGTTAGAGGGTTTGTTATTCTGAATCTTTTCTGGTGCGATTTTTTTTTCTGTTTGTATATGATTTTTGTGAATGTTGTGATGTGTTTGTTGTCTCCCCTGGTGTAAACGTGATGCCCCTTTATATAGGTGTTATGACATTGAATTCTTTGATTTGGAATTGAATGCCATACTAATTGTGATAATCCTTTCCAATTTGGTTTAAACGTGTCTGAGTCTCTGGTTTAGGAAAAGTCTCACTATTGTTTTGGTAAGTTTTCAAAAATGCGTTAAACACGATTTTGTCCATATTGATGATGCGGATTCTTGCTCTTCATGATTCTTTACGTTTCTGATTTTGTGCTGGCATGCTTGTAAACAAGTTGAATAACCTTCCTTATTCATCTCGACAATTGTTTTGGAAATGTAGGTGTGAAGTGAGTGATTTCCCTTTTGATTTGTTAGGTTTGAATGCGTTTCTGGCTGTTATGAACATGTGATTTTGTGATTGAATAGGTTTCCAATTTAAACAACACATGTCTGAAAAAAAAAGGCTTGCTGTGAATATTTTGTTTGAATTCACAAAGTGCTCACGATCACAAGACTAATGAGGTATAGTTGTTAACTCAAGAGATTCTAACAAATTGGGTAGAAAGAATCTTTAACCACATGATTTGCTCCAAAGAGAACCAATCAACATGACTCCCTTATAGTTTAATGATCACTAAGATCTTAATAACCTTCAAAATTAATATCATGGATGAAGCTGTGGACTCAATCAACCATAGGATCACCTATATTTCCTATTAGAGAAATAAAAGTTCTAGTTAATAATGGAGAAATACAGGACGACCCAACAATCAAGGACGAAGAAGACGAGCCAAAAGAGGTAGAAGACACCAATGTTAGTTTCTTGGATTGGCTGGAATTTTGGTAAAACAAAGTATGTTCAATGTTTGATGTCAAGGTGGTGATGTCACAACATTGAGTCTTAACACTGGGCTGTGTTAAGTGTTTAAGTTACTGAAGTTTGGATGTCTGATGTCATAAGCGATGTTGTGACATTAGATATGCAGAATTAATAACATCAGGTTGTGATGTTGTTAGGGTTTGCGTTTTAGCTGGAATTGTGGAGAGCAGTTGTCTCATTGGCGGGTTAGGTATTCTTCGCTGCATAGGAGATCTGGTGCAGATTTGTAGGAGATTTAAAAGGTTGAAGATTTGAAAAGATTTTAGGAGAAATCTGTTTTGAACATTCAGTTTTGAATAACAAATCAAGTCAATATTGCAGGAGACCAAGCCCAAATTTAGGTGGCTATATAAAGCGCATAGATCAAAGGAAGAAGGTACAGAAATACAACGAAAAGATCAAGAGCATAGGCTGAGTGTCTTGAGTATTTTGTAAGAGTTTTGTATACACCATTCTAGTTTGAATTGGTGAGTTGTTTTCTGTCCTCTCTTAGAAGCTGTGAAGCGATAGAGAGTTGTGTAACTTGATCAAAGCAGTGAAGTAGGATCAAGGTTTCTCAAAGAGGGTGTTCTTTGAGTGTTTTAGGGATTGAGTAGTGTTCTCATATCTAAGTGGTTTCTTAGGTAGAAAGTCACTAGTAGGAATTAAGTTTAGGAGATTGTCAACTGGGTTGTTGAGTCTGTAATTTAATTCTACAAGTAGTGAATTTCATCCCTGTCTTGGTAGCCCCCAGACGAGGGTAGTTAGACCAAACTGGGTGAACAATTTAGTGTGTTATTCTGCTGTTTATTTTGTCAATTGTGCAGAGTGTGTTGTTGTGACATCGCACTTAACATCACACGTCTAATACCAGAATTTTAATTGGTATCAGAGCAGGCATCCTGTCTGTCTCTGGGTGAAATCTAGGGAAGTTACTTTCTGTTGTAAATATGGACAAAGAAGTTGGAGGATTTTTCAACAGACCCCCTATTTTGGATGGATCGAATTATGATTATTGGAAGCCAAGGATGATCACCTTATTGAAATCCTTGGACAGCAGGGCTTGGAAGGCGATCATAAAAGAGTGGAAAGCACCTGTTGTGTGTGAAAAAGATGATGCTGGCAAAGATAAAGAAGGTACCTTAAAACTGAAACCTGAAGAAGAATGGACCAAGGAAGAAGACGAGCTTGCCCTTGGTAATTCAAAAGCCCTAAATGTTATCTTCAATGGAGTTGACAAGAACATATTCAGGTTGATCAACTCATGTGAAGCTGCTAAGGTTGCATGGGATATTTTGAAGGCTACTCATGAAGGTACCTCTAGAGTTAAGATGTCAAGACTTCAGCTTCTAACATCTAAGTTTGAAAGCCTGAAGATGAAGGAAGATGAGACTATTCACGACTTCCACGTGAGTGTTCTTGAGCTGGCCAATGCATCTAGTGCTCTTGGAGAGAAAATGTCAGAAGAAAAGCTTGTAAGGAAGATTCTTAGGTCACTTCCTAAGAGGTACCAAGATGAAGGTGACTTCCATTGAAGAAGCACAAGACATCAGCCAGATGAGGGTTGATGAGCTCATTGGATCTCTTCAAACATTTGAGCTTGGGTTAAATGAAGAAGAACCTGAAAAGAAGCCAAGAAGTATAGCCTTGACTTCAAATGCTCAAGAAGAGAAAGGGAAGAGTACTGAATCCCAGGAGGATTTATCTCAGGCCATAGCTATGTTGGTAAGGCAGTTCAACAAGATGTTCAAGAGGATGAACAATAACTCCAGGCCTAACGATAAGAACATATCGTCTGACATCAACAAGTCAAAAGAGAAGGATGAAGAGAAAACTGCCCAAGATAAAGGAGTTCAGTGCTTTGAGTGTGAAGGGTATGGACATGTCAAGAAAGAGTGTCCCACCTTCTTGAAAAAGCAGAAGAAGGGCATGACAGTTTTCTGGTCTGACTCTGATAGTGAAAGTGAAGGTGAGTCAGCAAAGCATGTTAGAGCCTTAACAGGAACTGTTGTTTTTAATGATGATAGTGATGGAGAAATAACTTATGAGGAGTTAGCATCTACTTATCAAGAGCTGTGTTTAAAAAGTGTTGAGATTTGTCAAGAAAACAAGTGTCACAAGCAACAGATTGCTCAGCTTGAGAATGAAAAAGCTGATCTGGAAAATGAAGTTGTACTAGTTAAATCTCAACTTGATCAGATGACAAAATCAGTTAGGATGATGAACAGTGGTACAACTACTCTTGATAAGATTCTTTAGTCAGAGAAAGCTGCTGGAGATAAATCAGGTATAGGATATGTGGCTAGCACTTCAGGAACAAAGAAGGAGGTGTCTCAACCATTGTCTCAACATCAAAATAAGAGACAGGATCCTACACCAAAGAAGGTTGTTCAGCCTCAGAATGTTGAGAAGAAGAATGGTCCTCATCAGAGGAAGATGCAGCCCCAAGGAGCTAGTCATTATATGCCTCCTCAATATCACAAGAGCATGGAGGCTGTTAAGTCTAATCAGAACAGGCTTCATCAGATGTCTCAGCATCAGGGTAACTGGTATGGATATGAATACATCAATGTTGTGCCTCATTACTATGGAAGAAGGAAGCCTCATCACCATAGGAGACAGCCTAGAAGACAGCATCCTCAGTTCAGGAGACAGTCTACCTATGGCAAAAGACAACAACACCATAGAAGACAGGCCAACTGCGGAAGAAGGAGACAACATTATGGGTGGGAGCCACAGCAATATCATCATAATGGTAGAAGATATAACCAATTAAGAGATGCCAGAGTTAGATGCTTCTATTGTGGAAGGTTTGGACATATGCAGTACTCTTGTTTTAAACTGCATGGTTATCCACAATCTGCTCCTCAAAGCAAACTAAAGGAGATCAGACCCAAAGTTGCTAAACAATGGGTTCCTAAGGAGAAGGTGAAATGTCTTTTAGCCCACACCTCAGATAGCCAGGTTGATAAAGATACATGGTACTTTGACAGTGGATGTTCAAAGCATATAACTGGATTCAGAACTCTGTTAGTTGAAGTCAGTCATTGTCCCTCACATGAGGTTATTTTTGGCAATGGTGAAAAAGGTGTAGTTGCAAGAGTTGGAAAAGTGAAGAATCATGATGGTCTTACTCTTGATAATGTAGTTGTTGTCCAAGGGTTGAATGCTAATTTGATTAGCATAAGTCAACTTTGTGATGAAGGTTATAAAGTAAGCTACACCAAAGATGAGTGTGTGGTCACTAATGGGCAGAATGAGGTAGTTATGAAAGGAGCCAGATCCAGAGATAATTGCTATCTATGGATTTCTCTAGACTCAAGTTCTTCCTCAGATAAAGAAGTCAACAATGTTGATGGAAGAATCAAAAGTTGTGACCTTAAGAAGTGTTGGGAGCTGAATACTTGCGAGGCCAAGAAAGATGACAACCTGACTAATGACTCCTATAATTCAGAAGAAAAATTTCACGGGTTGGCAATCCTTAGGTTGGAAGATGCAGATGTTAGAGCTGATGTTAAAACATCTCAAGTCAAGAAAGGTACTTCTAACCTTAAAATAAAGAAGAGTGATGATGAACTAATTGCAAAAGTGGTTCCTGGGGTTGCTAAACGACTGAAATCAAGGAAGAGGAAAGCTATTGAGTCACCTCCAAAGATGAGAACTGATAAGCAGAAGATCTATGTGGATGGTACTACAAAATCCAAGAGTAAAGTGTTCATCTCTTCCAGAAATAGGAAGATCAGAGATAAGTCTGATGATAATGTCCAGGATATCTCTCAAATGAAGGAAGCCGTTGTTGTTAGAACTTCTGAGAAAATTCAAAAGGCCATACTAGATAACATTCCTGTGCTTTTCATAAAATGGTGGAAGTATGTTCTGGAAAAAGAATTTGGTATAGATACTCTGGATATGGTTGAGTTTGCTAGGATATGGTTCAGAAAGGGTGTGGGAACTTATGGTATTCAGATGTGCATGAATAAGTTGCTCTGACTGTGTTTTATTGGGAGCTTCTTGAAGGACTTCTTTGTGCAATGAGTCCTTTGAATGGTGATGAGAAGCTGATGTCCTAAAAGATGTTATAACATCATGCTTGCTGTTATTTGGAAGATGATTGAGATTGTGCACTTGGAGTTGGATGCTCAAGCATTGTTTTCAGAAGAGGTGTTTCTGACTATGTGGATTAGAATGTGGAGATTCTGATCTTGTTTTTAGTAGTATGTTCTGGCAAAGCATGTCTACTATTTTTGAAGACCTCACTAGTATCAACAACTATTAGTGGATGTAATGGCAGAGGAATTGTGTCATATGAGGTGATTTGATCAGGAAGTTTTTTTGCTGATTCTCTCTTCTGTTGCAAGTATCTCTTGAAGAGATTGGATCTCAGTAAAGCTTTTAAGTAAGCTGAGAATTCATGGAGTTTGTGAGCAGTGTCAAACCTGTCAGGGTACTTGGTTGGGTTCTCTAGGAGTGAGAGTAAAGTGTGCAAAGATCTGGTGCTCAAATGTTAATCTCAATCTAGAGTATTGGTTATCTATGACAGGAGGAGTACTTGTTTATGGATGTTGCAGCAAAGGTACATATAGTGTGAAGATTGCATGTTGATCAAGATTGTGAAGTTTGGTTGAATCTTATGAGGATATAATGTCAGATAACATGTTATGACATTAGGCTGGTGGTTGGCATTAAATGTTATGACAATAGGTTCTAGCCATGTGAATCATGTGTGCACATGCTTCTGAGGAGATGTCTGAAGACAATATGCAGTTTTTTTCTGGAAAAACTTTGTGAGGGTCTTTGTTGATGGTGATGTCACACTTAGCTTGGTGTGTGGAGTTTACTTAGAGTTCAGTGGAAGGCATTGTGTGTGTGCTCCAGATCTTGTGGATGAGTGTGTGAAGCCTTCCTGATTGGTTGGGTGAAGACTGTGTCTGGATTATGGTGTGCTGGTCAAGGAGCTATTTGTGATCAATTCTGTAGATTTTGCTGACAGAAGAAGTGTGGTTGTCAAATTATGGCTAAAAAGGGGGAGAAATAGCCAAGTGAGCCAAGAGTATCAAAGAATACAAATGTCAAAAGCTGCTAAAGAGATGTGATGCAGAAGTGCAAAAATTAAGGGGGAGAAATTGCTGATCTGCTGAACAACTGTTATGCTGGTGCTTGTATTGAGGGGGAGTGCTCATTGCTACTAATGTTGAGATATGTGCAGTTGTTTGAAGATTGTAGCTGTTGAAGATGGTGCTGCAGCAGAGTTTTGTGAAAAGTGAAGTCTTTATGTATTGAAGTTGCTGCTGCTTGGAGTTTCAAAAATATTCAAGTTTATTCCGCTGCTGAAGTCTCTGAAGGTGCAGAGATTGTTTTAGCCAAAATTAGCCAAAGGGGGAGATTGTTAGTTTCTTGGATTGGCGGGAATTTTGGTAAAATAAAGTATTTTCAATGTTTGATGTCAAGGTGGTGATGTCACAACATTGAGTCTTAACACTGGGCTGTGTTAAGTGTTTAAGTTACTGAAGTTTGGATGTCTGATGTCACAAGCGATGTTGTGACATTAGATCTGCAGAATTAATAACATCAGGTTGTGATGTTGTTAGGGTTTGCGTTTTAGCTGGAATTGTGGAGAGCAGTTGTCTCATTAGATGCGAATATCTTGGGTTAGATATTCTTCGCTGCATAGGAGATCTGGTGCAGATTTGTAGGAGATTTAAAAGGTTGAAGATTTTAAAAGATTTTAGGAGAAAATCTGTTTTGAAGATTCAGTTTTAAATGACAAATCAAGTCAGATATTGCAGGAGTGCAGGCCCAAATTAAGGTGGCTATATAAAGCGCATAGATCAAAGGAAGAAGGTACAGAAATACAGAGAGAAGATCAAGAGCATAGGCTGAGTGTCTTGAGTATTTTGTACGAGTTTTGTATACACCATTCTAGTTTGAATTGGTGAGTTGTTTTCTGTCCTCTCTTAGAAGCTGTGAAGCGATAGAGAGTTGTGTAACTTGATCAAAGCTGTGAAGCAGGATCAAGGTTTCTCAAAGAGGGTGTTCTTTTAGTGTTTTAGGGATTGAGTAGTGTTCTCATATCTAAGTGGTTTCTTAGGTAGAAAGTCACTAGTAGGAATTAAGTTTAGGAGATTGTCAACTAGGTTGTTGAGTCTGTAATTTAATTCTACAAGTAGTGAATTTCATCCTTGTCTTGGTAGCCCCCAGACGTAGGTAGTTAGACCAAACTGGGTGAACAATTTGGTGTGTTATTCTGCTGTTTATTTTGTCCATTGTGCAGAGTATGTTGTTGTGACATCGCATTTAACATCACACGTCTGATACCAGAATTTTAATTGGTATCAGAGCAGGCATCTTGTCTGTCTCTGGGTGAGATCTAGGGAAGTTACTTTCTGTTGTAAATATGGACAAAGAAGTTGGAGGATTTGTCAACAGACCCCCTATTTTGGATGGATCGAATTATGATTATTGGAAGCCAAGGATGATCACCTTATTGAAATCCTTGGACAGCAGGGCTTGGAAGGCGATCATAAAAGAGTGGAAAGCACCTGTTGCGTGTGAAAAAGATGATGCTGGCAAAGATAAAGAAGGTACCTTAAAACTGAAACCTGAAGAAGAATGGACCAAGGAAGAAGACGAGCTTGCCCTTGGTAATTCAAAAGCCCTAAATGTTATCTTCAATGGAGTTGACAAGAACATATTCAGGTTGATCAACTCATGTGAAGCTGCTAAGGTTGCATGGGATATTTTGAAGGCTACTCATGAAGGTACCTCTAGAGTTAAGATGTCAAGACTTCAGCTTCTAACATCTAAGTTTGAAAGCCTGAAGATGAAGGAAGATGAGACTATTCACGACTTCCACGTGAGTGTTCTTGAGCTGGCCAATGCATCTAGTGCCCTTGGAGAGAAAATGTCAGAAGAAAAGCTTGTAAGGAAGATTCTTAGGTCACTTCCTAAGAGGTACAAGATGAAGGTGACTGCCATTGAAGAAGCACAAGACATCAGCCAGATGAGGGTTGATGAGCTCATTGGATCTCTTCAAAACATTTGAGCTTGGGTTAAATGAAGAAGAACCTGAAAAGAAGCCAAGAAGTATAGCCTTGACTTCAAATGCTCAAGAAGAGAAAGGGAAGAGTACTGAATCCCAGGAGGATTTATCTCAGGCCATAGCTATGTTGGTAAGGCAGTTCAACAAGATGTTCAAGAGGATGAACAATAACTCCAGGCCTAACGTCAAGAACATATCGTCTGACATCAACAAGTCAAAAGAGAAGGATGAAGAGAAAACTGCCCAAGATAAAGGAGTTCAGTGCTTTGAGTGTGAAGGGTATGGACATGTCAAGAAAGAGTGTCCCACCTTCTTGAAAAAGCAGAAGAAGGGCATGACAGTTTTCTGGTCTGACTCTGATAGTGAAAGTGAAGGTGAGTCAGCAAAGCATGTTAGAGCCTTAACAGGAACTGTTGTTTTTGATGATGATAGTGATGGAGAAATAACTTATGAGGAGTTAGCATCTACTTATCAAGAGCTGTGTTTAAAAAGTGCTGAGATTTGTCAAGAAAACAAGTGTCACAAGCAACAGATTGCTCAGCTTGAGAATGAAAAAGCTGATCTGGAAAATGAAGTTGTACTAGTTAAATCTCAACTTGATCAGATGAAAAAATCAGTTAGGATGATGAACAGTGGTACAACTACTCTTGATAAGATTCTTCAGTCAGAGAAAGCTGCTGGAGATAAATCAGCTATAGGTTAACGTGGCTAGCACTTCAGGAACAAAGAAGGAGGTGTCTCAACCATTGTCTCAGCATCAAAATAAGAGTCAGGATCCTACACCAAAGAAGGTTGTTCAGCCTCAGAATGTTGAGAAGAAGAATGGTCCTCATCAGAGGAAGATGCAGCCCCAAGGAGCTAGTCAGTATATGCCTCCTCAATATCACAAGAGCATGGAGGCTGTTAAGTCTAATCAGAACAGGCTTCATCAGATGTCTCAGCATCAGGGTAACTGGTATGGATATGAATACATCAATGTTGTGCCTCATTACTATGGAAGAAGGAAGCCTCATCACCATAGGAGACAGCCTAGAAGACAGCATCCTCAGTTCAGGAGACAGTCTACCTATGGCAAAAGACAACAACACCATAGAAGACAGGCCAACTGCGGAAGAAGGAGACAACATTATGGATGGGAGCCACAGCAATATCATCATAATGGTAGAAGATATAACCAATTCAGAGATGCCAGAGTTAGATGCTTCTATTGTGGAAGGTTTGAACATATGCAGTACTCTTGTTTTAAACTGCATGGTTATCCACAATCTGCTCCTCAAAGCAAACTAAAGGAGATCAGACCCAAAGTTGCTAAACAATGGGTTCCTAAGGAGAAGGTGAAATGTCTTTTAGCCCACACCTCAGATAGCCAGGTTGATAAAGATACATGGTACTTTGACAGTGGATGTTCAAAGCATATGACTGGATTCAGAACTCTGTTAGTTGAAGTCAGTCATTGTCCCTCACATGAGGTTATTTTTGGCAATGGTGAAAAAGGTGTAGTTGCAAGAGTTGGAAAAGTGAAGAATCCTGATGGTCTTACTCTTGATAATGTAGTTGTTGTCCAAGGGTTGAATGCTAATTTGATTAGCATAAGTCAACTTTGTGATGAAGGTTATAAAGTAAGCTACACCAAAGATGAGTGTGTGGTCACTAATGGGCAGAATGAGGTAGTTATGAAAGGAGCCAGATCTAGAGATAATTGCTATCTATGGATTTCTCTAGACTCAAGTTCTTCCTCAGATAAAGAAGTCAACAATGTTGATGGAAGAATCAAAAGTTGTGACCTTAAGAAGTGTTGGGAGCTGAATACTTGCGAGGCCAAGAAAGATGACAACCTGACTAATGACTCCTATAATTCAGAAGAAAAATTTCACAGGTTGACAATCCTTAGGTTGGAAGATGCAGATGTTAGAGCTGATGTTAAAACATCTCAAGTCAAGAAAGGTACTTCTAACCTTAAAATAAAGAAGAGTGATGATGAACTAATTGCAAAAGTGGTTCCTGGGGTTGCTAAATGACTGAAATCAAGGAAGAGGAAAGCTATTGAGTCACCTCCAAAGATGAGAACTGATAAGCAGAAGATCTATGTGGATGGTACTACAAAATCCAAGAGTAAAGTGTTCATCTCTTCCAGAAATAGGAAGATCAGAGATAAGTCTGATGATAATGTCCAGGATATCTCTCAAATGAAGGAAGTCGTTGTTGTTAGAACTTCTGAGAAAATTCAAAAGGCCATACTAGATAACATTCCTGTGATTTTCATAAAATGGTGGAAGTATGTTCTGGAAAAAGAATTTGGTATAGATACTCTGGATATGGTTGAGTTTGCTAGGATATGGTTCAGAAAGGGTGTGGGAACTTATGGTATTCAGATGTGCATGAATAAGTTGCTCTGACTGTGTTTTATTGGGAGCTTCTTGAAGGACTTCTTTGTGCAATGAGTCCTTTGAATGGTGATGAGAAGCTGATGTCCCAAAAGATGTTATAACATCATGCTTGCTGTTATTTGGAAGATGATTGAGATTGTGCACTTGGAGTTGGATGCTCAAGCATTGTTTTCAGAAGAGGTGTTTCTGACTATGTGGATTAGAATGTGGAGATTCTGATCTTGTTTTTAGTAGTATGTTCTGGCAAAGCATGTCTACTATTTTTGAAGACCTCACTAGTATCAACAACTACTAGTGGATGTAATGGCAGGGGAATTGTGTCATATGAGGTGATTTGATCAGGAAGTTTTTTTGCTGATTCTCTCTTCTGTTGCAAGTATCTCTTGAAGAGATTGGATCTCAGTAAAGCTTTTAAGTAAGCTGAGAATTCGTGGAGTTTGTGAGCAGTGTCAAACCTGTCAGGGTACTTGGTTGGGTTCTCTAGGAGTGAGAGTAAAGTGTGCGAAGATCTGGTGCTCAAATGTTAATCTCAATCTAGAGTATTGGTTATCTATGACAGGAGGAGTACTTGTTTATGGATGTTGCAGCAAAGGTACATATAGAGTGAAGATTGCATGTTGATCAAGATTGTGAAGTTTGGTTGAATCTTATGAGGATATAATGTCAGATAACATGTTATGACATTAGGCTGGTGGTTGGCATTAAATGTTATGACAATAGGTTCTAGCCATGTGAATCATGTGTGCACATGCTTCTGAGGAGATGTCTGAAGACAATATGCAGTTTTTTTCTGGAAAAACTTTGTGAGGGTCTTTGTTGATGGTGATGTCACACTTATCTTGGTGTGTGGAGTTTACTTAGAGTTCAGTGGAAGGCATTGTGTGTGTGCTCCAGATCTTGTGGATGAGTGTGTGAAGCCTTCCTGACTGGTTGGGTGAAGACTGTGTCAGGATTATGGTGTGCTGGTCAAGGAGCTATTTGTGATCAATTCTGTATATTTTGCTGACAGAAGAAGTGTGGTTGTCAAATTATGGCTAAAAAGGGGGAGAAATAGCCAAGTGAGCCAAGAGTATCAAAGAGTACAAATGTCAAAAGCTGCTAAAGAGATGTGATGCAGAAGTGCAAAAATTAAGGGGGAGAAATTGCTGATCTGCTGAACAACTGTTATGCTGGTGCTTGTATTGAGGGGGAGTGCTCATTGCTGCTAATGTTGAGATATGTGCAGTTGTTTGAAGATTGTAGCTGTGAAGATGGTGCTGCAGCAGAGTTTTGTGAAAAGTGAAATCTTTATGTATTGAAGTTGCTGCTGCTTGGAGTTTCAAAAATATTCAAGTTTATTCCGCTGCTGAAGTCTCTGAAGGTGCAGAGATTGTTTTAGCCAAAATTAGCCAAAGGGGGAGATTGTTAGTTTCTTGGATTGGCGGGAATTTTGGTAAAATAAAGTATGTTCAATGTTTGATGTCAAGGTGGTGATGTCACAACATTGAGTCTTAACACTGGGTTGTGTTAAGTGTTTAAGTTACTGAAGTTTGGATGTCTGATGTCACAAGCGATGTTGTGACATTAGATCTGCAGAATTAATAACATCAGGTTGTGATGTTGTTAGGGTTTGCGTTTTAGCTGGAATTGTGGAGAGCAGTTGTCTCATTAGATGCGAATATCTTGGGTTAGATATTCTTCGCTGCATAGGAGATCTGGTGCAGATTTGTAGGAGATTTAAAAGGTTGAAGATTTGAAAAGATTTTAGGAGAAAATCTGTTTTGAAGATTCAGTTTTAAATGACAAATCAAGTCAGATATTGCAGGAGTCCAGGCCCAAATTAAGGTGGCTATATAAAGCGCATAGATCAAAGGAAGAAGGTACAGAAATACAGAGAGAAGATCAAGAGCATAGGCTGAGTATCTTGAGTATTTTGTACGAGTTTTGTATACACCATTCTAGTTTGAATTGGTGAGTTGTTTTCTGTCCTCTCTTAGAAGCTGTTAAGCGATAGAGAGTTGTGTAACTTGATCAAAGCTGTGAAGCAGGATCAAGGTTTCTCAAAGAGGGTGTTCTTTTAGTGTTTTAGGGATTGAGTAGTGTTCTCATATCTAAGTGGTTTCTTAGGTAGAAAGTCACTAGTAGGAATTAAGTTTAGGAGATTGTCAACTAGGTTGTTGAGTCTGTAATTTAATTCTACAAGTAGTGAATTTCATCCTTGTCTTGGTAGCCCCCAGACGTAGGTAGTTAGACCAAACTGGGTGAACAATTTGGTGTGTTATTCTGCTGTTTATTTTGTCCATTGTGCAGAGTGTGTTGTTGTGACATCGCACTTAACATCACACGTCTGATACCAGAATTTTAATTGGTATCATAGCAGGCATCTTGTCTGTCTCTGGGTGAGATCTAGGGAAGTTACTTTCTGTTGTAAATATGGACAAAGAAGTTGGAGGATTTGTCAACAGACCCCCTATTTTGGATGGATCGAATTATGATTATTGGAAGCCAAGGATGATCACCTTATTGAAATCCTTGGACAGCAGGGCTTGGAAGGCGATCATAAAAGAGTGGAAAGCACCTGTTGCGTGTGAAAAAGATGATGCTGGCAAAGATAAAGAAGGTACCTTAAAACTGAAACCTGAAGAAGAATGGACCAAGGAAGAAGACGAGCTTGCCCTTGGTAATTCAAAAGCCCTAAATGTTATCTTCAATGGAGTTGACAAGAACATATTCAGGTTGATCAACTCATGTGAAGCTGCTAAGGTTGCATGGGATATTTTGAAGGCTACTCATGAAGGTACCTCTAGAGTTAAGATGTCAAGACTTCAGCTTCTAACATCTAAGTTTGAAAGCCTGAAGATGAAGGAAGATGAGACTATTCACGACTTCCACGTGAGTGTTCTTGAGCTGGCCAATGCATCTAGTGCTCTTGGAGAGAAAATGTCAGAAGAAAAGCTTGTAAGGAAGATTCTTAGGTCACTTCCTAAGAGGTACAAGATGAAGGTGACTGCCATTGAAGAAGCACAAGACATCAGCCAGATGAGGGTTGATGAGCTCATTGGATCTCTTCAAAAATTTGAGCTTGGGTTAAATGAAGAAGAATTTGAAACGAAGCCAAGAAGTTTAGCCTTGACTTCAAATGCTCAAGAAGAGAAAGGGAAGAGTACTGAATCCCAGGAGGATTTATCTCAGGCCATAGCTATGTTGGTAAGGCAGTTCAACAAGATGTTCAAGAGGATGAACAATAACTCCAGGCCTAACGTCAAGAACATATCGCCTGACATCAACAAGTCAAAAGAGAAGGATGAAGAGAAAACTGCCCAAGATAAAGGAGTTCAGTGCTTTGAGTGTGAAGGGTATGGACATGTCAAGAAAGAGTGTCCCACCTTCTTGAAAAAGCAGAAGAAGGGCATGACAGTTTTCTGGTCTGACTCTGATAGTGAAAGTGAAGGTGAGTCAGCAAAGAATGTTAGAGCCTTAACAGGAACTGTTGTTTTTGATGATGATAGTGATGGAGAAATAACTTATGAGGAGTTAGCATCTACTTATCAAGAGCTGTGTTTAAAAAGTGCTGAGATTTGTCAAGAAAACAAGTGTCACAAGCAACAGATTGCTCAGCTTGAGAATGAAAAAGCTGATCTGGAAAATGAAGTTGTACTAGTTAAATCTCAACTTGATCAGATGAAAAAATCAGTTAGGATGATGAACAGTGGTACAACTACTCTTGATAAGATTCTTCAGTTAGAGAAAGCTGCTGGAGATAAATCAGCTATAGGATAACGTGGCTAGCACTTCAGGAACAAAGAAGGAGGTGTCTCAACCATTGTCTCAGCATCAAAATAAGAGTCAGGATCCTACACCAAAGAAGGTTGTTCAGCCTCAGAATGTTGAGAAGAAGAATGGTCCTCATCAGAGGAAGATGCAGCCCCAAGGAGCTAGTCAGTGTATGCCTCCTCAATATCACAAGAGCATGGAGGCTGTTAAGTCTAATCAGAACAGGCTTCATCAGATGTCTCAGCATTAGGGTAACTGGTATGGATATGAATACATCAATGTTGTGCCTCATTACTATGGAAGAAGGAAGCCTCATCACCATAGGAGACAGCCTAGAAGACAGCATCCTCAGTTCAGGAGACAATCTACCTATGGAAAAAGACAACAGCACCATAGAAGACAGGCCAACTATGGAAGAAGGAGACAACATTATGGGTGGGAGCCACAGCAATATCATAATAATGGTAGAAGATATAACCAATTCAGAGATGCCAGAGTTAGATGCTTCTATTGTGGAAGGTTTGGACATATGCAGTACTCTTGTTTTAAACTGCATGGTTATCCACAATCTGCTCCTCAAAGCAAACTAAAGGAGATCAGACCCAAAGTTGCTAAACAATGGGTTCCTAAGGAGAAGGTGAAATGCCTTTTAGCCCACACCTCAGATAGCCAGGTTGATAAGGATACATGGTACTTTGACAGTGGATGTTCAAAGCATATGACTGGATTTAGAACTCTGTTAGTTGAAGTCAGTCATTGTCCCTCACATGAGGTTATTTTTGGCAATGGTGAAAAAGGTGTAGTTGCAAGAGTTGGAAAAGTGAAGAATCATGATGGTATTACTCTTGATAATGTAGTTATTGTCCAAGGGTTGAATGCTAATTTGATTAGCATAAGTCAACTTTGTGACGAAGGTTATAAAGTAAGCTACACCAAAGATGAGTGTGTGGTCACTAATGGGCAGAATGAGGTAGTTATGAAAGGAGCCAGATCCAGAGATAATTGCTATCTATGGATTTTTCTAGACTCAAGTTCTTCCTCAGATGAAGAAGTCAACAATGCTGATGGAAGAATCAAAAGCTATGACCTTAAGAAGTGTTGGGAGCTGAATACTTGCGAGGCCAAGAAAGATGACAACCTGACTAATGACTCCTATAATTCAGAAGAAAAATTTCACAGGTTGACAATCCTTAGGTTGGAAGATGCAGATGTTAGAGCTGATGTTAAAACATCTCAAGTCAAGAAAGGTACTTCTAACCTTAAAATAAAGAAGAGTGATGATGAACTAATTGCAAAAGTGGTTCCTGGGGTTGCTAAATGACTGAAATCAAGGAAGAGGAAAGCTATTGAGTCACCTCCAAAGATGAGAACTGATAAGCAAAAGATCTATGTGGATGGTACTACAAAATCCAAGAGTAAAGTGTTCATCTCTTCCAGAAATAGGAAGATCAGAGATAAGTCTGATGATAATGTCCAGGATATCTCTCAAATGAAGGAAGTCGTTGTTGTTAGAACTTCTGAGAAAATTCAAAAGGCCATACTAGATAACATTCCTGTGTTTTTCATAAAATGGTGGAAGTATGTTCTGGAAAAAGAATTTGGTATAGATACTCTGGATATGGTTGAGTTTGCTAGGATATGGTTCAGAAAGGGTGTGGGAACTTATGGTATTCAGATGTGCATGAATAAGTTGCTCTGACTGTTTTTTATTGGGAGCTTCTTGAAGGACTTCTTTGTGCAATGGGTCCTTTGAATGGTGATGAGAAACTGATGTCCCAAAAGATGTTATAACATCATGCTTGCTGTTATTTGGAAGATGATTGAGATTGTGCACTTGGAGTTTGAGGCTCAAGCATTGTTGTCAGAAGAGGTGTTTCTGACTATGTGGATTAGAATGTGGAGATTCTGATCTTGTTTTTAGTAGTATGTTCTGGCAAAGTATGTCTACTATTTTTGAAGACCTCACTAGTATCAACAACTACTAGTGGATGTAATGGCAGAGGAATTGTGTTAGATGAGGTGATTTGATCAGGAAGTTTTTTTGCTGATTCTCTCTTCTGTTGCAAGTATCTCTTGAAGAGATTAGATCTCAGTAAAGCTTTTAAGTAAGCTGAGAATTCGTGAAGTTTGTGAGCGTTGTCAAACCTGTCAGGGTACTTGGTTGGGTTCTCTAGGAGTGAGAGTAAAGTGTGCGAAGATCTGGTGCTCAAATGTTAATCTCAATCTAGAGTATTGGTTATCCATGACAGGGGAGTACTTGTTTATGGATGTTGCAGCAAAGGTACATATAGTGTGAAGATTGCATGCTGATCAAGATTGTGAAGTTTGGTTGAATCTTATGAGGATATAATGTCAGATAACATGTTATGACATTAGGCTGGTGATTGGCATTGAATGTTATGACAATAGGTTCTAGCCATGTGAATCATGTGTGCACATGCTTCTGAGGAGATGTCTGAAGACAATATGCAGTTTTTTTTCTGGAAAAACTTTGTGAGGGTCTTTGTTGATGGTGATGTCACACTTATCTTGGTGTGTGGAGTTTACTTAGAGTTCAGTGGAAGACATTGTGTGTGTGCTCCAGATCTTGTGGATGAGTGTGTGAAGCCTTCCTGACTGGTTGGGTGAAGATTGTGTCTGGATTATGGTGTGCTGGTCAAGAAGTTATTTGTGATCAATTATGTAGATTTTGCTGACAGAAGAAGTGTGGTTGTCAAATTGTGGCTAAAAAGGGGGAGAAATAGCCAAGTGAGACAAGAGTATCAAAGAGTACAAATGTCAAAAGCTGCTAAAGAGATGTGATGCAGAAGTGCAGAAATTAAGGGGGAGAAATTGCTGATCTACTGAACAGCTGTTATGCTGGTGCTTGTATTGAGGGGGAGTGCTCATTGCTGCTAACGTTGAGATATGTGCAGCTGTTTGAAGATTGTAGTTGTTGAAGATGGTGCTGCAGCAGAGTTTTGTGAAAAGTGAAGTCTTTATGTATTGAAGTTGCTGCTGCTTGGAGTTTAAAAAATATTCAAGTTTATTCCGCTGCTGAAGTCTCTGAAGGTGCAAAGATTGTTTTAGCCAAAATTAGCCAAAGGGGGAGATTGTTTGTTTCTTGGATTGGCTGGAATTTTGGTAAAACAAAGTATGTTCAATGTTTGATGTCAAGGTGGTGATGTCACAACATTGAGTCTTAACACTGGGCTGTGTTAAGTGTTTAAGTTACTGAAGTTTGGATGTCTGATGTCACAAGCGATGTTGTGACATTAGATCTGCAGAATTAATAACATCAGGTTGTGATGTTGTTAGGGTTTGCGTTTTAGCTGGAATTGTGGAGAGCAGTTGTCTCATTGGATGCGAATATCTTGGGTTAGATATTCTTCGCTGCATAGGAGATCTGGTGCAGATTTGTAGGAGATTTAAAAAGTTGAAGATTTGAAAAGATTTTAGGAGAAAATCTGTTTTGAAGATTCAGTTTTAAATAACAAATCAAGTCAGATATTGCAGGAGTCCAAGCCCAAATTCAGGTGGCTATATAAAGCGCATAGATCAAAGGAAGAAGGTACAGAAATACAGAGAGAAGATCAAGAGCATAGGCTGAGTGTCTTGAGTATTTTGTACGAGTTTTGTATATACCATTCTAGTTTAAATTGGTGAGTTGTTTTCTGTCCTCTCTTAGAAGCTGTGAAGCGATAGAGAGTTGTGTAACTTGATCAAAGTTGTGAAGCAGGATCAAGGTTTCTCAAAGAGGGTGTTCTTTGAGTGTTTTAGGGATTGAGTAGTGTTCTCATATCTAAGTGGTTTTTTAGGTAGAAAGTCACTAGTAGGAATTAAGTTTAGGAGATTGTCAACTGGGTTGTTGAGTCTGTAATTTAATTCTACAAGTAGTGAATTTCATCCCTGGCTTGGTAGCCCCCAGACGTAGGTATTTAGACCAAACTGGGTGAACAATTTGGTGTGTTATTCTCCTGTTTATTTTGTCCATTGTGCAGAGTGTGTTGTTGTGACATCGCACTTAACATCACACGTCTGATACCATAATTTCAACCAAGATCGACAAAGTGTTGAAAATATGTCAAAATTTAGCCAAGGATATGGAGAGAATTAAGAAAATGCCACAAGGGATGATGATGCTTATGGAAATGAATGATCTTATATATGTGTTTTAGAATATTTAATCCTTTTTATATTTTAAATTTTTGGTATTATTTCATTTATGTTATTTCTTTTAACACTTCCCTATGAGATGCATTATTATCATCAAACATGGGGGGAATGTGGAACCATGTTTTGCAAGAAGCCCTCTTAAATATGAATATGCTTTTGATGATGAGAACTAGTTCTTTACGATAATAACTAAAGTCAAACATAAAGTGGTTAAAGATGCAACCAGATCAATAGGGTTGATAAACTTGTTTCTATGATGATGGAATCTAAATGGAATATGACTCAAGCCCCATCTCAAAGTAAACCTCAAGTATGTGTCTACAAAAGTTTAAGAATCTGACAAGACTTGAAGTGTGTGAAAGCTCGCACTGACGCGTCTGAGTATAACATTGTAAAAGCATAATAGGCTTCTCATAAAGTAATACGGCTAATCACACACCCACACACACACACACACACACGAAAACATATTTTTAAACATATTTTTCTCAAGAAAATACTTTTAAATATGTCTTGAAGTTGTGCCAAATGATTTGGGAACTGTTAGAAAAGTTATGGGGAAATTTTTGTTTCTACCAATCGATTGGAACTTCACCCAATTTATAATGTTAGTGCAAAAATGTGCGCTAAATATTTAGGAAAACATCTTAATGAGTGGTAATGGCTATATATAGTTTCTTTCCTTTAAAAAAAAACCAAACGATATTTTTAGGCCAACCAATCGATTGACTCATCAATTTTGGCCACACAAAAGTATTCATTTAGTTCGAGACCAGCTCGTGGATAAAATCTCATATTGGTTGGTGGTTATCCTATGTAAAACCTCTTTTTGGTACAAGTTCATCTTGGTGTTAAAAGTTTGCTAATATTAGAGATCAATTTGTTATAAAATCTCCTAGGTTCACGAGTTCAGCTCGATGTTAAAAGCTTACCCGGGTTCAAGATCATCCCGTGTAAAATCTTGAAGCTTGAAGACTAACCGCTCCAAGTTTCTTGTGGAAAAGAAACTAATTGCTTTGATCCATCGTTTGAAAGGATACTAATTGTTGGTGTAAGCCCTAGAGGCTATTACTTTTGGTACTTGTATCGAATTATTTATTATTAATAAAAGAAATTTCTTTATTATGTTTGTTTTTCCAAGATAATAAAGTCCCTAGAATAGCAAGTCCATTTAATGAAATATTAAGTGTGACTTAATCATGAGATCTCATTAAACATAAGGACACTATTCTTAAAGTATATGTAGTCGAGCTTTACTGTGAAGTGGGATAACCTTAAGGCATTAAGACTATTATGTAGATAGACTGATGATTACATCTCATGGATCATGGATAAGGAGTTATCAAGTCTTAACATAGGTATGAATATTAAGAGTAATATTTATACTTGATTGACCCGCTATGAGAGTACTACATAGAATGTTATACAAAGTGTCATAAGTTACTCTCATGGTGATAGTGGTGTATACCACCCTTCGGCCTGAAACCACTATGGAACCTAGATGTAGAGTTGAGTACTTTATTACTGATCTAACATTGTCCATAACTGGATGACCATAAAGACAGTTGATGGGTACTCCACAAAGCATACTGAGGGACATGAGTGACCTAGATGGAATTTTCCCATCCTGCATAACAGGATAAATGTCTAAGGGCCCAATATTGAACTAGACAAGGATGACACAGTATAAGTTACTCTCATGGTGATAATGGTGTATACCACCCTACGGCCTGAAACCACTATGGACCCTAGATGTAGAGTCGAGTACTTTATTAGTGATCTAACATTGTCCATAATTGGATGACCATAAAGACAATTGAAGGGCACTCCACAAAGCATGCTGAGGGACATGAGTGACCTAGATGGAATTTTCCCATCCTGCATAACAGGATACATGTCTAAGGGCCCAATATTGAACTAGACAAGGATGACACAGTATATGCCTTGTGTTCAATATAGACATAAGGGAAAAAGGGTAATTGTACATACAAGTACTATCACAAAAGGTTTTGTCATATCACATGACATTTTCGTGACTTGGATGGCAGTGATGTGTTGCTGGATGCCGCTCATTGTTTATTATATTAAATATAAGATTTAATATAATTATCAACGTCACGAGAACCTACAGGGTCACACACATAAGGACAAATTGATGAGAGATATAATAAATAAGGAACACTGTAAGGTACAGTGCATTTGAGAGAATTATGGAACACCGTAAGGTACGATGTACTTAACCGAAATATGGAACATCGTATAATATAATAATAAGAGTTAATATTATGATTATTATTATAATAGTTATTACATATAATAATAATAATAATAAAATATGTTTATTATTATTATTATTATTAATATTATTATTATATGGTGCACTTAAGTTGGGCTTTTTAGCTTGCAGCCCACACAAGTGGTTCTATAAATACAACCCTTGTGTAGAAGCTTTCTGAACTTGATGAAATTCAGTTAGGGAAACCCTAACCGTATTTCTCTCTTTCTCTCACTCACTCAAAGTCTTCATTCATAGCAGCTAGCACTGAGATTGAAGGCACTATGTTCGTGTAGACTGAGTAGAGGCGTTGTTCTTCATTCAATGCTCGTGATCATTCATCCGGATCTGCATCAAAATTGTTAATCACCACAAGAGGTAACCGTTTCTATCACTGATCATGCTCATTTTTGGCATCATGTTGTGTATGATTTGGATGATTTGATGTTGACTATACTTTGGAATCCGACTTTTGTATGGTGAAGTAGCGATACATTGATCATTTATAAGTTACACAAAAGTGATTGATCAATTTCATATAAGATATGAATAATTCAGATGCAATGACGGTTTATTTGATATGCCTTTTATTTCATCGATTCGATTTCTGTGATGATTGTATTTCACGTGATTGGTCAATGTTCTTTTGCTTCGGAATCCGATATTTGTATGATGAAGCAATGACATTTCGATCAATCGATTTGAATAATCGATTGTTACAATTTTGATAGTATGAATGAGTTGCATTAGACTTTTTGACGGCACAAGAGTTGTGTTGTCAAGAGTTATTTTAAGGTTTACAAAATTTTGTATTATAATAATAATAATAATTGTTATTATTATTATAAGTATTTTATTTTGTTTTATAATTTAATAACAAATATCGTTATTGTTATTATAAATTACATACACATGTTGCGGTAACAGTAACGTGACGTTGCCTATATCATACAATAAGTATAATAAAAGTTATTATAATAGTATTTGTATGTAATATGTAGTATGTATTACTGTGTATACAAAATGCCTGTTTCCTATACTGAAATACTCATTTACGGTTACCTCACGGTTACTGTGTATATGTAGAATGAAAAGTTTTCAAAAGAATATGATAAAGTATCATGTTATTATATAATTAAATAATAATAAATTGTTGTTATTATTTATTCTTAAAATAATTTGGTATACGTTAATAACCGGATAGTAGAAACACCAATTAACTCATGATCAATCGCCAAAGTTTAATTTAATTTATTTAATTAACAGAATTTAAATTCATAATAATAATAATAATAAAATGTGTTTATTATTGTTTTCTTGTGGTGAATGGTTATGGCCTTAGTCTTCTTTTATTTTTGTTTTGGTATTTTTAAATACGGCCTGCGTGTCGTGCCTTTCTCTATACACTCTTTATGTAACTTTTTTTCTCATCTCACTCCCTCATATGTAAAATGAGTACTCCTTGATGTAATATAATGTTATAAAGAAAGAGAAGACTACAAGATCAAAGGAGTACAACCTTGGAGATCTTGCTTGAAGAAGTGTAGATCGTTATTAGGTTTAACTTAAGTTCTCTCATTGGCTTGGGAGAACAATTATGCTAGGAGCCATAACTGTTTCATTTTGTATGTAAGTTGATGCATGTGAATGTATGTTGATGCATGTGAGAGACGATTTATATGATAAATAAGTCGGTGAGATCAAACGAATTGAGAATTCCCTCAAAATTGAATATTAAGTTTATGCTTTCCAAGTTTTAGAACTCATCAAGACTAGTCTCGAATAATGTAGGTTTCGCCTATCGTGAGGTGCATGTTCTATATTGGTAAGGTGCAATGGGATAAATGTAATATCCAATTTCTAAAACAATGGGTCAAACTTAACTAAACAAATTATAATAAGATTATATACGTTTAGAAGCAAGAGTTGGGAATGATCCATATGATGGATTAGAATAAGAAGTTTTTCACCCTACTGAAAAATATTCGAGAATTGTATTAGATACAATTGGAAGGAGTTCTTACCTAAATAACCGAGTTTTGTGTAATCAGCCTAATGCTAACTTAAAGCAAAGTGAAATATAGATCTCGATCCACTAAAAAATCTTCCAACAGGATTTTTCGAATCAAATAGTGAGGGGTCATTTGGTTTGAGTAAAATAGTGGGAGCATATTTAATTAAACGCCTACTTGAATATGTTGGTTTTAATTGATACTTATAATTTCACATTTTTTTTATGTAGATTACCATGACAATAAACACCTTTAACAACATTTTGCGATCAATCCTTGATAAGGAAATATTGTCTGGGACAAATTTTCTGGATTAACACCGAAACTTGAGGATTGTCCTCAAACATGATAAAAACATGTATGTCTTAGAGTCACCTGTTCCTGAAGAGGAGACTCCTTGTTCTGCTCCTAAGGCTGAAAGAGATGATTATAAGAAGCATGTCGATGATGCCAATGAAATTGGTTGCCTCATGCTGGCTACCATGAATTCTAAATTACAAAAGCAACATGAAAACATGGCAGTGTTCGATATGATCGAACACCTGAAGATGCTCTATCAAGAGCAGACAAGGCATGACAGGTTTGAAGTTTCAAAAGCCTCTTTTCAAGGCAAGCTAGCTGAGGGAGCCCCGGTAGGTCCCCATGTACTCAAGATGATTGGGTATGTGGAGAACCTTGAAAGATTGGGGTTTCCCCTAAAAAAGGAGTTTGTGAATGATTTGATCCTGCAATCATTGCTGGAGAGCTTCAGTTAATTTGTCCTTAATTTCAACCTGAATAATATAGACAAAAGTCTTCCAGAGCTAATAAGCATGTTAAGAACTTCTGAGCAAAATCTGAAGTCAAAAGAGAAGTCCATTCCAATGGTCAGAATGGAAAGAAGTAGAACAAAAGGCCCACCAAGCAGGGTGGTAAAAGGAAGGGAAAGGAAGTTGCCAGACCCAAACCTACTGCTCATGCTTTGAAGCCTAAGGAGGCATAACAAAGGAAGACACTTGTTTCTATTGCGGTAAGACCAGACGCTGGAAGAGAAACTGCCCAAAGTACCTGGAAGATAAGAAGAATGGAGTAGAGACTTCAACTTCAGGTATTTATGTTATAGAAATAAATTTATCTAGTTCTACCTCATGGGTATTGGATACTGGATGTGGTTCTCACATTTGTACTAATGTGCAGGGCCTAAAAAGGAGTAGAGATTTGGCAAAAGGTGAAGTTGACCTACGAGTTGGCAATAGAGCAAAGATTGTTGCTTTAGCTGTAGCAACTTATGTATTGACTTTACCTAGTGGTTTAATAATTCAGTTAGAGAATTGTTATTATGTACCCGCAATTAGAAGGAATGTTATTTTTGTTTCTTGTTTGGACAAGTTTGGTTTTTCATTCATAATAAAGAACAATTGTTGCTCCATTTATTTGAATGATATATTCTATGCTACTGCACAAATGAACAATGAATTGTATGTCCTTGATCTTGAAATTCCAATTTATAACATTAATACTAAAAGGATGAAACCTAACGAGTTAAATCCAAGTTACCTTTGGCATTGTCGCTTAGGCCATATAAATGAGAGGCGCATCTCAAAACTCCATAAAGATGGACTCTTGGACTCTTTTGATTATGAATCATATGATACATGCAGATCTTGTTTAATTGGAAAGATGACAAAGTCCTAATTCACAGGAAAAGGTGAAAGGGCTAATGATCTTTTGGCCCTCATACATATTGATGTATGTGGACCACTGAATATACCAGCCAGAGGAGGTTTTCAATACTTCATCACATTTACTGATGATTTCAGTAGATATGGTTATGTGTATTTAATGAAACACAAATCTGAATCCTTTGAAAAGTTCAAGGAGTTCAAGAATGAAGTACAAAACCAACTAGGTAAGAATATGAAAACTCTTCGATCAGATCGAGGTGATGCATATTTAAGCCTAGAGTTTGATGACCATCTCAAAGAGTGTGAGATTCTATCCTAACTCACTCCTCTTGGAACACTACAATGGAATGGTGTATCTGAGAGAAGAAATAGAACCTTGTTAGACATGGTTCGTTCCATGATGAGTCACGCCGATCTTCCAAACTCCTTTTGGGGACATGTACTATTGACAGTAGCCTACACACTTAATCGCGTTCCATCCAAAAAGGTTGAGAAGACACCATATGAGATATGGAGTGGTAATAAACCACATATGTCTTACATGAAGATTTGGGGTTGCAAATTTTATGTGAAACGACAAATTTCAACTAAGGTTGAGCCCAAATCTGACAAATACTTATTTGTGGGGTATCCTAAAGAAACAAGAGGGTATTACTTCTACAATCCTTCTGAGTGAAAAATGTTTGTCGCTCTAACTGGGGTTTTCTTGGAAAATGACTTTATTTCCAAAGGAATAAGTAGGAGGAAAGTAGAGCTTGAAGAAATTCAAGAATCACAAAGCATTGATGCACCTATGTAGTTGTGGAAGAGCAATTGCTCAAGTAGAACAAGACCAACGTAGGTCGAGAAAGATACGTCACCAACCACAAAGATATGGATATCTCGTAACTGATCAAGGTGATGTATTACTCATGGATCAAGATGAGCCTGTAGCCTACCAAGAGGCCATAACTGGTCCTGAGTCTGAGAAGTGGCTAGAAGCCATGAAATCTGAAATGGATTCCTTGTACACAAACTAGGTTTGGACCTTGGTAAAGCCTCCTGTAGGATTTAATCCTATAGGATGCAAGTGGGTCCTCAAAAATAAGTCTGACATGGATGGTAAGGTACTTACCTATAAGGCAAGACTGGTTGCTAAAGGCTATAAACACATTCATGGGGTAGACTATGATGAAACCTTTTCACCAGTTGTAATGCTTAAATCTGTTCGGATTTTACTTGCTATCACTGCATATCATGATTATGAAATATGGGAGATGGATGTCAAGACTGCTTTCCTTAAGGAGGTCAGGAAGAGCTTGTTGTAATTGGATACATTGATGCTAGCTTCTAGATAGATAAGGATGACTTCAGATTGCAATATGGTTATGTGTTCTACTTAAATGGTGGCGTTGTGAGCTGGAAAAGTTCAAAGCAAGAAATAGTTGCTGATTCTACAACCGAGGCCGAGTACATTGCTGCCTCAAATGCAGCAAAGGAAGCTGTTTGGATCAAGAAGTTCATTAGTGAACTTGGCATAGTCCCTAGCATTGTGGATCCCATTGAAATCTATTGTGATAACAATGGTGCTATCGCACAAGCTAAGGCGTTATCACCTCATTCGAGAGATAATTGATCCGGGAGATGTGAAGATATGCAGTGTACCTACACTTGACAATATTACTGACCCACTAACAAAGCCTCTTGCGCAGCAGAAGTGTGATGGCCATACTAGATCTATGGGTATTAGGGGTATGCCTGATTGGCTTTAGTGCTAGTGGGAGATTGTTGGTGTAAGCCCTAGAAGCCATTACTTTTGGTACTTGTATCGAATTATTTATTAATAATAAAAGACATTTCTTTATTATGTTTGTTTTTCCAAGATAATAAAGTCCTTAGAACAGCTAGTCCATGTAATGAAATATTAAGTGTGACTTAATCATGAGATTTCATTAAACATAAGGACATTATTCATAAAGTATTTGTAGTCGAGCTTTACTGTGAAGTGGGATAACCTTAAAGCATTAAGACTATTATATAGATAGACTGATGATCACATCTCATGGCTCATGGATAAGGAGTTATCAAGTGTTAACATAGGTATGAATATTAGGAGTAATATTTATACCGGATTGACCCGCTATGAGAGTACTACATAGAATGTTATGCAAAGTGTCATAAGTTACTCTCATGGTGATAGTGGTGTATACCACCCTTCGACCTGAAACCACTATGGACCCTAGATGCAGAGTCGAGAACTTTATTACTGATCTAACATTGTCTGTAACTAGATGACCATAAAGATAGTTGATGGGTACTCCACAAAGCATGCTGAGGGACATGAGTGACCTAGATGGAATTTTCTCATCCTGCATAACATGATAAACATCTAAGGGCTCAATATTGATCTGGACAAGGATGACACGGTATATGCCTTGTGCTCAATATAGACACAATGGCAAAAGGGTAATGGTACACACAAATACTATCACAAAAGGTTTTGTCAGATCACATGACATTTTCGTGACTTGGGTAGCAGTGATGTGTTGCTAGATACCGTTCACTATTTATTATATTAAATATATGATTTAATATAATTGTCAACGTCACGAGAACCTACAGGGTCACACACATAAGGACAGATTAATGAGAGATAGAATAAATAAGGAACACTGTAAGGTACGTTGTACTTGAGAAAATTATGGAACACCGTAATGTATAATGTACTTAAGTGAAATATGGAACATCGTATAATATAATAATAAGAGTTAATATTATTATTATTATATTAGTTATTAAATATAATAATAATAAAATATGTTCATTATAATAATGGTGATTATATTATTATTATTATTATTATTATTATTATTATTATTATTATTATTATTATTATTATTATATGGTGCACTTAAGTTGGGCTTTTTAGCTTGCAACCTATACAAATAGTTCTATAAATACAACGCTTGTGTAGAAGCTTTATGAACTTGATGAAATTCAGTTGGTGAAATCCCGGCCGTATTTCTCTCTTTCTCTCTCTCTCACTCAAAGTCTTAATTCTTAGTAGCTAGCACTGAGATTGAAGGCACTCTGTTCATGTGGACTGAGTAGAGGCGTTGTTCTTCATCCAACGCTCGTGATCATTCATCAGGATCTGCATCAAAATTGCTAATCACCACAAGAGGTAACCATTTCTATCACTGATCATGCTCATTCGTAAGGATCACTAAAGGGGAAATTTTAATTTTCGCTGCGTTTTGGATCGCGATTTCCCTTCACTCATTGCTTCTCTTCGTGTTTGTTATTTGGTTGGAAGTAAGCCACAAACTTCATTTTCCTTGTATAAGGGGGTTTGAGAGTTCAATCTACTAAAAGTTATTAAGTTTATTGGATACTCTCAAGAACAAATCTTGGGCAGAGGATTAGGTCTTTTAATTTTGACTGAACCTTTATAACTTCTGGTGTTTTCTCTCTTCACATAACTTTTACTTTATGCAATTTTCTTTCTAAATTTTATTTTCTGCTGCTTACTTTCAAAACTTTTCTAAAATGTTCTTAAACTCTGAAATTAATTTAATTTTTTTTTCAAAATCAAGTTTTTTTTAAACACACAATTTTCCCACATCTTGTGTGTTAAGTCACTTATCCAACGGATCCAGCCATCACTGATGAAAGTAAGAACTGAGAATCCAGAGATATGATGAAAGGATATTGAGATAACGCTGAATTGAATCAAAACACGATACGTTTTCGCGTTTGAGTGCAAATATTTGCTCTAATGATCAGAAGAAGTTATGAACTGCGAAATTTGGAGGAAGAATATGAATTCATCAAAATCGTGGGAATTAACAGTCGATTCCCATAGACAAAGTCACTATTCCTTTCAGGAACTAGAAATGAGAAGGTGAACGATAATGATGGCGGATCGTGACTTTCGATACAGTGGAGTGGGGGGACCTTCAAGCTTAGCATTCCAACGCTCAAGTCAGTGTATGAAGAATAAGACTCTAATGAAATTGTATTTGAAATTTGTTACTTGATTTTGACGCCTCCTCTCTATATAGTAGAAAGGGAATAACTAAGTTGCTATTAGTTAGGAGTAAATTGGGGAGAGCCGTTGAATGCTTTACAACTAAGATCTTTGATGATCACTATAATGATAATCTTCACATATTAAGAAGATTATGGAAGAAATGGGTCTTTTATACGATTGTTGGTCGGGATCAGTTTGGTCGACATAGATCTGTCTGGGGTCGATATGACCGGTCCAAAACACTTACTATCATAATTGAATTTAGGGTTAATTAGAATTTCGGTCCTGTATTTTGCCTGATTCACATAATCAGTCCCTCTATTTTAAAATCAAACAATTTTAATCCTCCTTTCTTATTATTGCATTTAAAATTGACGATTTATATATTTTTAAATGATGTGTCACTTCCGAAACTTGATAAATCATCGTATAGGAACCATGTATGGAACTTGATAAATAAATTTTAAAAATAGATATTTTAACTATTTATTGCGTAAAAAAGTGAGAGGAGACCAAAACTGTTTGAATTTAAAATTGGGTGAATAATTCCGTAAATTAGTTAAAATAAGGTGACTAAAATTGTAATTTTTGTGATTTATCCTTGAATTTATTTGTACCAATCAATTATTACAATGTTCTCCGAAACTTTTTAGTTTGATTCTATTATATTATTTTTAACATGACAATTTTTTTCTAGATCTTCAACATATATCTAAGTTATTGCTTGTATTCTTTAAATATTTTTTTAATTGATATTGATTGTGTTAATTTTATATTATCATAATTATGGAGTTTTTATAAGTGGGTGTTATTTTTTATTAGGTGTATTTACATTAATTTTTTAATAGAATTATTATTCAATACATTATCTCTTGTATTTTTATTAATTAAAAAATGAGAAAAAGGAATATACACCGACAATGTAAAATATTTTTACACGTCAACCAATGACAGACATGTATCCCGTCACATCATACTTTTATTTTTAAAATACCGTTATGATTTGACACTTTAAAATAATTTGATTGGATGTTTGTGTAATATTTCTTTACACTGACAGTTCACTACCTTTAAACTCTTAAAAAATAATCATTGTTTTCTTGAAAAAGAATTATTCAATACGTGATATTCATTCTTATTTATCTTATATATTAATATGATACAGAAGTTACATAATTATTTTTATTTAAAAAAATTTAACTCATAATTTTGAATTCATCACCTATATTGTATTTTAAACTAAAGTAAAATTTGTTTTATATATATATATATATATATATATATATATATATATATATATATATATATATATATATATATATATATATATATCCTTGCTTGAGACCGTGATGGATATTAATTTTCTCTATTTAGCAAGTTTTTCACCTTCCATCAAATTCAAATCTCTTCAACGTATAATCTTGGAATGATAAACTTAAGAATCATTGGTCTTCTCAAAATCCACTTTGAAAATCAAACAATCCTTCTTCGAAACCATAGCTAGATCAATAACCACATTTAGAGCCAGTACCCCATCAACAAACTACATAACCCTAATAAAAAAATTATTTTTAGGGGAGGTTAACTTAACAATCACCCTGTTAACCTTGCAGTTAACATTTTAGCAACCACCATATAAAGAGACCTAAGGAATGAGATAGACCTAAAATTTCTCAACTCCAACGGAGAATCAACTTTCAAAATTAAGGCAACAAAAAAGACATCAAACTCCTAGGAAGAACCTCTTTCTCAAATAATTGATCAAACATTACATACACTTTCTCCTTAATCAAGCCCCAAAACTTCTATAGAACTAAAAATTAAAACCAGCAAGGCTCAAACTCTTGCACTTGTCCATCCCTACAACCACTGCACCTACCTCCAAGGGAATAAACCTAATATATAAGGATTCAACTTCAGCTTGCGAGAGAAAGGAGGAAGAAACACTGTTAAGGGTAGGTCTGATCTTTGACCTTTTTCGAGAAACGTTCCTTAAAAAACCTAAAAGTCTCTACTCTAATCTTGTCCACTATATTAAGCCAGTGATCTCTCACTTTAAGAGGCAAAATACTATTTCTCCTACTACTGTACTTCACATAAGAATGAAAAAACCCATTATTAGTACCTGCTCTATTTGAGCCAATGGGACCTTGAATGTTAAAACAAGTGAGATTCATTATACATAAATAGCTCTATAGGCTTCTGAGTTATTAATAACTTTTCCTATAACTAAGCCTAGGAGATATCATCTACCTCTGCCCTAAGCTCCCAAGACTCAAAGCTTCTCCACAAAAGTCTTAATTTTGAAATCCATAATACCGAACACCTCTTTATTCTAAACCTTAAGAGACGCTTTCAGAGTTTTCAACTTATCCCTAAGAGAGCACGCAATCCATCCAACCTTTGAAATAGGCCCCCAATATTCCCGAATAACCTCCCCAAAGATTGCATTACCCAACTAAAAAAATATTGAATTGAAATGACTTAGGCCCCCAAACTTGAGAGAAGTACTTCAACAATATCTGACAATTATCAGCCACATCCCTTAGAAGGGCCCACAAACTTCCTTGACTCCACTATTCTTCCCAAACCACCGAAAGTAGGACCTAGTCCAACCTACTAATAACCACCCCATTAGAATCATACCACGTGAACCTCCTACCCGATAATAATATATATCAAACCCAAAGCCATATAAAGAGACCTAAGGAAGGAGATGGGCCTAAAATGCCTAAAATCCAACGGAGAATCAGCTTTCAAAATTAAACCCACAAAAAAAGACTTCAAGCTCCTATGAATAATCTCATTCTAAAATAATTGACCAACATTACATACATTTCCTTGTTATTCAATCCCCAAAATCTTGTATACAACAAAAAATTAAAACCATCAAGGCTCAAACTCTTGTTCTTATCCATCCATGCAATCAATTCATCTACCTTCAAGGGAACTAACCTAATATATAGGGATTCATTCATCATCAACTTACGAGAGAAAGGAGAAAGAAACGACATCAAAGGTAGGTCTAATCTCTAACCTTTTCGAGAAGTGCTATTTAAATATTCTAGAAGTCTTTTCTCTAATCTAGTCCACTTTCACGAGCCTCTAATCCCCCACTTTAAGAGGAAAAATAATATTTATCCATCTAGTATATTTCACACAAGAATGAAATAAACCAAGTATTAGTATCCCCCTATTTTAGCCAAGTGGACCTTAAATGCTAAAACAAGTGAGAGTTATTACACTTAAGGAGCTCCCTAAGCTCTTGAGTTACTAACAACATTTCCCTTAATTATGCACGGGAGAGATCATCTACCTTAGCCCTAAGCTCCTAAGACTTAAAGTTTTTCCACACAGTCTTAATTTTGAAATCCATTTTATCGAACACCTCTTTATTCCAAACCTTAAGAGAAGCTTTCAACTTATCCCTAAGAGAGCATGCAATCCATCCAACCTTTGAAATAGACCCCCAAGATTTTCTGACAGCATCCCTGAAGTTTTTATTGCCCAACCAAAAAATATTTAACTAAAACGGCTTATGCCCTCAAACTTTAGGGGAGTACTTCAACAATATCGGACAATTGTTGGCAATATCCCTTGGAATGGCCTACAAACTTTCTTGACTACACTATTCCTCTCAAAAAATCGAAAGCAGAACCTGGTTCAACCTACTCATAGCCCCCTTAGAATCATACCAGGTGAAACACCTACCCAACAATGGCATCTATCAAACCCAAAGCCTTATAAAAATACCAAAGGAAGCAAATAGGCCTAAAATTCTCAACTCTAATGGATAATCAGCTTTCAAAATTATAACCACAAAAAATACATTAAGATCCTATGAAGAACCTCATTCTCAAAGAATTGATAAAACATTACATATATTTCCTCCTTAATCAAGCCCCAAAACCTCTTATACAACAAAAAATTAAAGCCATCAAGACCTGAACTCTTGCACACGTCCATCTATGCAACCACTGAATCTACCACCAAAGGAACAAAAGAAAGGAGAATGAAACATCATTAAGGGTAGGTCTAATATCTGATCTTTTTGAGAAGTGTTCCTTAAAAATCCTAGAAGTTTCTGCTCTAATCTCATCCACTTTCTCGAACCACTGATACCCTACTTGAAAAGGAAGAAATACTATTTCTCTTACTACTCTAGTTCACCGAGCATGAAAAAACCCAGTATTAGCATCCCCCTCTTTGAGGCAAGTGGGCCTTGAACGTTGATACAAGTGAGAGTCACAACACCTAAGGAGCTCCTTAAGCTCTTGAGTTACTAACAACCTTTCCTTAAATTGAGCTAGGGAGAGATCATTCACCTCACCCATAAGGTCCTTAGACTCAAAGTTTCTCCAAACAAGTCTTAATTTTGAAATCCATGTTATCGAACACCTCTTTATTCCAAACATTTTAGAGCTTCCAACTTATCCATAAGAGAACATGTGATCCATCCAATCTTTGAAATAGACCCTCATAATTCCCTAACATACTCCCAAAAGTTTGCATTACCTAACCAAAAAATATTGAACCAAAATGGCTTAGGCCTCCTAATTTGAGAGGAGTACTTCAGCAGTATTAGAAATTGTCAACCACATCCCTTAGAAAGACCCACAAACTTCCTTGACCCCATTATTCCTCCAAAACCATCGAGAGTAGGACCTAGTCCAACCTACATATAACCATCCCATTAGAATTATACCACGTAAACCTTCTACCTAACAACAATATTTATCAAACCCGCAGGCTTAATATACAAATGAAACTCAAGTTGTTCCATCAACCCGAACACATGGGGCCTAACTCACAATCTATTTCTTTCATAATATTTAATAATGGAAAATAAAATCCCCTGAAACACACCAAAATAACCCTGAAAGCAATCTCAGACTGAACCAAATAGGCCCACGTAACCCTTTTATAAGCCTGGAACACTTTGCATTGATGACAAAACAAGGTCCAAAATATACCCTCACTCTAAATAGATCCCAAGATAACCCGAAATTTAAAAAGAAAAAAGAGTTTCACCTTTGGCACTACTCCAATAGAGAGAAATATGTCGATATTTCCAATAGCTGGACAAAAGCTCCACCCAAAACACGAATTTCCCCAAAGAGAATTGCACAAAACCCCTTTAACTGCCTTTAACTTGACTTTTTGGTTCTATGTTTTATGCATGTTATATTTTCCATTAGTTTTGATGATTGCAACTGAACAAGAAACAAAATATCTAGAGTCTAATCAATAAAGAAGAAAGCACAAGATAAAGTGTTTTAAGATAAATTTGAAAGCGCTTAACAAAGTTTAATCAAGAAAAAGATCTTGAAGCAACGAAAAGGAGATCTTGAAGTTATAAAGTTACGAAATATCATTTGGTTTTGTGCTTAGCATTTTATCTAGTCTTGTATCAGTTAATTGTAAATGAAGTAAGAGTATGTTTTATGGTACTAAGGCAATACACACACACACACACAAAAAGTATTTCAAATATCTCATCTTTTTTATAAAACTTATTAAAATAAATATGGGCCAATGCTTAAACAACTAAGAAATTTATTTGATCAATTAGGAAGGTAAATTACATTGGTAAATTGATTCAGTCATGCTTCTAATCAATTAAAATAGTGTGAAATGCCTCCTACTTGATTAAGAAGTCTTTTAATCAATTAAGTGATGTCGAAATACAGTGTTTCCTTTGTTTGGTTAAGTTTATTGATTAACACATTGTTTAAATATATTAAAATGTTAAAAGACAATGGATTGTTGCCTTTTTACCCATATTTTTCATATATAAAGGAGGTTCCTCCTAATTTCAATATACACCAATATTCTAAATAGAATCTCTCTATTATCTTTATATCTCTCATTATTTTATAAAGACCTTTTTCACTATAGTTAGCTTAGTGTCAAAAGAGTGAAAAGTTTCATCTGAGAGTTGTGTTATACTAATGTTGTGTTGAAATTATTTATTCAAGAGCATTGTTCTCATGTGATCCTTTTGTAGTAGATTTGAAGGTTGCAGGCTAAATTTATAAAAATCTTTATTGAAGATTATTGAGTCGGTTATTGAGCTGAACCTGTATAAAAGCTCTAACAATTTGTGAAAGGTTATTGAGTTGAGCCTGTGTAAAAGCTCTAGGTTGTTTTGAAAGGTTTTTGGGTTGATTTTGTGAAAAATCTTAAGTTGTTTGGGATGATTTTGTGTAAAAGCTCAAAATTTTTTTATTTGAAATTTGAAGGGAAACTCTTGGGGTTGAAGTAGGCTAACTAGTTTAGGTTAAATCAGGTTAAATATTTTGTGTGATCTTGCTATCCCTTTATCTTTTATTTCTATTTTTTATTTTTTATTCCAATATTTATTTCTTCGTCTCTTCTCTTTTCTATTATTTCGCTGTTTCATCTATGTTTATATTTACCTTCTAGCATATATATTTTTTAAATCAAAATGTTTTTATAAACTTATTTTTGAAATCCAAACATCACAATTCACTCTCCTCCTCTTGTGTTTTAAGTCATTTGGTCAACAAGTGACATCAGAGTTTAACTCTTGTTATAAGACTAATAGTCTCAAGAGTTAGAATAATGACTTCATATACTTATTTTAACAATAGGAATTTTATGAACAAAATCCCACAGTTTAATGGTGAAGGGTTTACCATATGGAAATTAAGAATGAAAATATTTTTAGATGCTATTGATTTTGATTTGTTAGATTATGTTTAAAATGGTACATTTGTTCCTACTCATTTCATTAATAATAAAGTAGTGAATAAACTGAGTAATTTATGGACCATAGAAGAAAACAAAAAAAGTGAAACAATGTTTTAAAGCAAAGTACTTGATGATAAACACACTAAGCACTAGAGAGTACAACTATGTTTCTAACTGTAGCATTGCTAGATAAGTGAGAGGCACTCTTGAAATGATCTATAAAGGTTCTAGTGAGACCAAGAGAGAAGAGATAAACACACCAGACCAAGAATTTGAGACACAAAATGAAAATTAAAAAAAAATCTTCAGAAATAGTTCTCAGTATTCTTGGCAAAGATTTCAAAAATTATATTTCTAACGAGTATCTAATATTCAAGAGCTGGTGTTGAAAACCCGACCCAGTATTAGAATTTGTATATCAAATGTTGTTAACAATTTACAGGATAAGTCAAATAAGTTGGAGATTATCAAGACACTCTAAGAGTTAATTTAATTACTTTAAAATGAGAATGAGATCAAGGAAGGAAAATAAGAATCATCTGAAGAACCATCTACCGCGGCGCGAAAAATACATGAGCGCATCACACGCTCGATGATACAATAGAGTCACCACTGAAATTTATTTATTCCCAAAGAAAAGGGAAAATATCGATAAAACTCAAGAGGAAGAGAAACGAGTAAGGGAGTCGGTTATGCAGGGGAAGGTATTAGCATCCCTCACATTCATTGTACTCAACGAGAACCATTTTGATTGTTCTTTGCAATGAGAAAATTAGGGTTTCGTAGTTCGTGGTAGAAAATAAGTATGTGTTGTTGATTTTAGGGAACAGTTATAATCGCCTCATAGAAGTGTGTAGACGTTAGCTAATTTAATACTTGCTCGGATGCTCCAAGCTTTTAGTTTAACTGCTAAGGAACATCTTATAACAGTTCTTTTATGAAAAGAACAGAAAATTATTTTGAAAAGAGTTTGTGTGATAAAAAGAAAAAGAAAGAGTTGCTTGAATTGAATTAAAAAGAAAGAGTTGCTTGAATTGAGAAACGTGTTGTTTGAACCTATAAGGAGGTATATCTGAACCAAAGAGTGTGGTATTAACCAATAAATGATGATTAGCTAATACAGAGTTGTAGTGTTTTACCTAGATCTGGGGATCAAGGCCTACAATAAGGGGTGTTTGCCTAAGCACAGAGCTTATAGGGCAGAAATGAAATGAGGTTGCCTAAGCACGGAGCTTACAGGACATGAATCATTTGCCTGAGCATGGAGCTCACAGGGCATGCATGGGTTGCCTAAGCATGGAGCTTACAGGGCAAGAATGAAAAAGGTTTGCTTGAGCACTGAGCTCACAGGGCAATGCATGAAGGTTGCCTGAGCACGGAGCTCACTGGGCAATGCATGAAAAATATTTTGGTTCAAAGATGGGTGCTTAACCATAAGGAGGATATTAACCCAAATAGTGTGTCCATATCAAAAGGTATAATGTTTGGTTCAAATAGACAGGTATTGTAGATGTTGATTATTGAAAAGTTATTTATGGGGAAGAAAGCTTGAAATTTATTTGATTTCAATTGCGCTAAAGTCTATGAACGAACGTGAATACTTTGAGCAACTGGGTCAAGCGTCCCGTGTCCAAAGATGTTCAGAACAAGGATAAGAATAATCCCTTTTATTCCTTCTCCATTGCTTAAGGTTTGTTGTGCATAATTTGCATCCTAACTGACAAGTGTGTGCAAGAATATAAGAGTATTTTTGTTGATGAGGCAGGGTGTGCTTGAATTATGAGGCTCGATAGTGATCAAGGTCTTGATGTCCAGAATCTTCAAAGTCTTGCATGTGAATCTTGAAATTGAGTGTGACTTGAAGAATCAAGTGCAACACCAATACATAGGTCTAGCCCAATCAAGTAATCAAGGGACTTATGGTCACTTGACTCGATAAAAGAAGCAGACAAGTTATTCATGACAAGTTTAAGATAAGTAATCAATTGATCAAAGGTAACTTTGATTAACTAATTAATCTGGGGCCTTGATCAAATTAAGAATCATCCAATAAGCATATGGCATTATGACAAAAAGCATGGAATCAAAGATTTAACATAAATCCTAACATACTATGAAAATTGAAATTCTATGAAAATTGAATTAAAGCCAAAAATTAGCAATTAAAATCAAATTCAGAGAACAATCCTAATCAAAGTCTAGTTAATTTTGTGTATTTTCAATGTGCAGAAAAATGTGCATTAAAACATTTAAAAAAAAAAGAGAGGAAAAAAAAACAAATAATTCATAATTTAGAACACTACTGTTGGGGGGGGTTTCAGACCAGCAAGAGAGCGCTGGGCCAGATTCAATGGCCCATAGTTGATTATGCCTTTGCTTGCAATTCAGACTAGGGGGACGTGTAAGGAAATTGGTAGTGTTGTAGTAAAAGCCATGGGCCAAGTGTTCCAAAAGCCCAAGCAATTGATCAGAAAGGGAACAATTGATTACTTGTCTTAGACTTGTCATTAACAATTTATCAAAGGAACAATTGATGCAACGACCCTGAAAGCCTTAGAATTCCTACTTCAGAAAATTGAAACCCTAAGAGTCTAACAAGATACACCAACACAGCATGAAGAGCACGTCACAAGGATTTGAAGAAGTGTATTTACCTGCGAGACAGAGTTTTATCCCTGTGGAATTTGAAGATCAAAAGCGTAATCACAAGGAAAATAAGAAGTCCAGAGGTAAATCCTTTCCCTGAGCTTGATTTGTCTTCAACCGTTCTCCTTCTTCTTCTTGCCCTTTCTTCTTTGAATTTCTTGCTGAAGCTTCTACGAACTCTGTTGTTGTGCTGAATAGAAAGTAGAGTGTTTGTAGAACAAACTGAGTGGAGAGGAATTTTCGACTATGGTTGAATGATATGGAAGAGAGGATGGAGAGAGTTGATGAGTTGAAGAGTGATCTCAGTGAGAGTGATGATGAAAAATGCAGAGTGTGATCAAGGCCCTTAGAGATTGAAGAATGATGAGATTATATAGAGGATGATCCTAAGTGTTTCGGGCACTTTCCGGGCAGGGTTTGTTGAAAGTTAGGGCACTGTTAAAGTGAGTTAGATCCATGAAGAAGTTAGTTAAGATACTTAACAATGTTAGTTTTCTGTTATAAGCTAATCAATTTGCAATTAGTGAATTAGAGTGAATTGGGGTTATGCATGTCATGGAATTGGTTAGTGAATTAGTCGACATTTACTTAGTTATTTCTCACAGTTAGTGGACTGTTAGATTGAAGTTGATGTTAGGGTTAGTTTAGCTAGAATTAGTTAAAGAAATAGGTTAGTAGGAAGTTATGTGAATTTGACCGTTAGTTAGATGTTAGCGAAGAATTGATGTATGAATGAATTAGAAGACTGAACTAGGTTAGTTAACTGTTAGATGTTTATAGGATTAGTTCATATGGATTGAGTGCTATATGAATTGGAATTAGTTGCTTAAGATGGAACTGTAATGAAGTTTTGGTTTGGATTGAACATGTTAGCAAGGTGCAGGTGTAACCGCTTAACCATTTTGGTTAACCGGTTACGAACACGACCCTTTAGTGTTTGTGTTATCAGAGCTGTTGGTGAATTAGATTGAGCTGGCTACGTTAGGACTGAAGCTCAAGTAGAAGCTCGGAAGTTAGTTATGACATCGGAAAGAGTTAGTTGTAGGAGATTAAACTGTTAGAATGAATTGGGAATGTTAGAAAATTTGAATGTTAATGGCCTTGCGTTAGTTTGTCAATTTGAATTGTGATATACTTAATTAGTCAATATGTTGATATGTTGTGATGCCTAATAATTCTGAACTGTATTGAATGCTGTGAACTGATATGTAAGATTGCTTTGCTTTGAAGTTTGAACTGTTGTGGATCCTTTTTTAGACGGGTTTTAGATCAATGGAATATTTAGATATTAAGCAGTGTTTGTTATGAAGATAAGTTATGAATGGCACTCTTGAAATTATGTTGGGAACTGTTAGAGGAGTTGGTGGGATGTACTTCAGTTAGTTAAGAAATTAGAATTGCTGGTGAAAGAGTTAATTAGTTAGTGGAAAAATTGTGGTTGATTAGTTTTCCAACAATTAAAAATAACTGATATGCTATCAATTGACTTGGTTAATGCTTCATCAAAAAAAAAACAAAAAAGACTTGGTTAATGCGCCACTCTTGAACTGTTGGTGTGAATTGAGCAACTATAGGTCAAGCAATTGTTAAATGTGTGGAGTGCCAAGGTGAACTGTCAATGAAGTTTATTGTGCTAATTGAACTGAATCTGTTTCAACTGCTATGTTAATTGATCTAGTGTAACATGAGTGATAATTGTGCATCATATTTGTGTCATTGTTGCAGGACTGGTGTGGTCATGGCTTGGCTTTGAAAACAACAACACCATGGCATGAAAAAATAGCAAGACATGAATATTTTTAACACTAAGGCATGAAGGGGTTTAAAAGCAATGGAGGCTCGGAGAATCACAAAGATAGAATGGCTTGTAAATGTAAAGAAAAAGTAGGATATGGTTTAATATAGTTAGTTGACTTTGGTTAACTGTTTGACCAAAAAGTCAATAGTTGACCAAAAGTTAACTATAGGTCAAAAAATGTAATTTTTGTGTAATTTGATTTAGACTTTTTGCAATGTATTTGGTTGCTTAAATGAAAATGGATCCTCTTGAAATGAATATGTGTATGTAACTTGTGTTTCAAGAAAGTATGACTTCCCTCTAAAATTACATCTTTGAATATTTGAATTTGCCTTGAATATGAACTTGAATGAAATTGCATCTTGATTTTCTTCTAACCACTTGAATGAAATACCATGTCATAAATCAAACAATACTCAATGGTAATCACTAAGTAAGATCTTAAATGAAAATGGTCAACAAAGGATCAACCCTCAATGGTAGATTTTTGTTGACTAAAATCAGGACTTGAAAATGACCCATAAATCTAAATGCCATGATGCCAACCAGCATAATCAAAGATCGTTGACCAAAGGGTAGAACCTAGGGGTGGAAATAGGTTGGGTCGAGCTAGGCTTTGCCAAGCCTAAGCCTGGTCTGCCAAAAAAACTGAAGCCTAAGCTTGGCCTGTAGCCTGTCATAGGCTTATTTTTAGGCCTGAGTCTGGTCTTTTCTAAGGTCTGATTAGCCTGTTAGCCTACATAAAAGCCTATTATTTTAGAAATATGTAAATACACAATTAAAATAATGTTTAAATAGACTAACAAACTAAAAAATCAATGAGACTAAAAGTTTGTTTGCATTGACTTATTTTAACATACCTATTAGCATAAGTTTTGTGAGACTGTTTGTTTAAGATAACATACTTATAAGTTCTCCAAAATAACAAATTTTTATTTATGCATTGTAACTCAAAGTACAAAACATAACATAAGATAATAAAAAAATTATTCATATTTATTTAAATAGGCCGGCCTGTTATGCTTAAAAGGCTTTTTTATGGCCTGAGGCCTAGCCTTTTTAACTAAATAGGCTTATAAAAAAGCCTAGGCCTTTTCTATTTAAAAAAATAGATTGACCTGGCCTGAGCCTGTGTAGGCTAGCCTGTAGGCCCCTGTTATTGGCCTGGCTTACTTCCACCCCTAGTAGGACCTCATAAAGACTTGATCTATAGATAATGAATCAACCAAAATGTGTTGTTCCAAAATAGTCAAGACGCATAAGCTTGATCCACATCTTTGTATCATAAATAGCAAAACCCTTGAATCAATGATGCTTATTTGAAAAATGTAATTATGAATGAATGATCTAGATGACTAGGAGCATGCAGATGAATCATAGAGCATGGCCAAATGAAAAGTGAAAAGAAGTAGAGCAAATTTTGGGATATGACACAATTAAAATGTCAGATAAATAGGTAAATCTTTGTCTTCAAACTACTTGAGATAATGAGTTAACCACTCTTTCTTATAAAAAAAAATGTATAATTTAAGTGTAAAACTGTAAAGAAAATAATGAGTTATAAATAATCATCTCGACGTTTAAAAATCATGTAAAAGCTCTTGAAGATGAAAATTATTAAATTAGTGATGAAATGAATCTGCTTAGACAACAAGTTTTGAAAACCAATACTCGCAATACATATGATTCTTTAAGTACTGAAATTAAAGATTGACATGAAAACTTAAATAAGTTGACAAAAGGTAGATATAATCTGGATATGATTCTATCTAGTCAAAGAGTTATCTATAATAAAGACAGTTTAGGTTATGAGCTTAAAATCAATGCTAAGTGAAGGTGAGAAAAATACACAAGAGGGGGTTGAATTGTGTGCTTAAAAAATGTTTCTCTTCTGAACTTAGAAGTTCAAAGTCTGAACTAAGTTTAGAGTGTGTTAACAGAATATATAGCAACAGAAAATAAAGTTCAGAAGTAAATTCAATCAACACACAAAAGTTATCCAGGTTCCTCTCCTAAACTGAGAGCACTTCAGTCCCTTTGCCTTAACAAGAGTTTTTCACTATAACCAATCAGATTACAAATGCTTAAGCCATTGCTCAATCAACCCTGAATGAGACTTCCTTGCTTAAGCCACTGCTCAAGACTTCCTTCTTAAACCCTCTGGTTCAAGACTTCCTTGCTCAATCAACCCTGACTAAGACTTCCTACTTAAATCCTCTAGTTCAAGAGCTCCTTGCTCAAGCACGCAGGTGAGAAACTTCTTCTACTTTAAACAAACAGTTTAGTAGACAAGATAGCTATTATATTTTGATACACAATCAAAAGTATAACAGTTGTGAAACAATCACAAAGGTCTTCAACCTTTCTAAGATTTCTAAGATAAATCTAAGATAAGAAATCTTAAGATCTTATGCTATAACAGTTACAAAAACAACTTAGAGTTATGCTAAGATCTTTCTATATGTTGTGATGTTGTGACATTCCTTTGAGTCTTCAACTTCCTTTTATAGAGATAAAAAAAGATTCGTTGGAGGTTTGAACAACATCAAACTTGGAGTAGAAGTATTCCAAGAGAGACGTTGGAGACTTGCATCTGATCAGAAACTTTGTTCATTGAATAATAGAATTGTCCATAACACCTTTTGAGTAACTAGGTATCTACCAAAAGGTAGTACAAACTTAAGAGGTCGCATCGCCATCCTCGAGCCTTGCAAAACCAAATCCTAGTTGACAGTGTCCAGAAATCTGTGGTTCGGATAAGACAAGTCTACTTTTGTGCAGTGTACGGATCAATTACTCTCCACGTCTTCAGAAACTGAGTTGTCATCAAAACCTGAGTCATGAGTTCAGAGTTTGATGCCTTCAGAGTCCGAATAACATATTTAGATTCTAATCAACCAGAATTTAAGTATTGCTTCTTCACCAATGTTTTAATAGGATTAATGATTAATTCTTTGGTTTATGATCCTGCACACTTAAACATATGTTAGGAAACTCTATTGTTCTTTCAAGACTTTGTTATCATCAAAACCTTTAAGGGCATGAACAAATCTTGTTTTAATAATCTCCCTCTTTTTTATGATGGCAAACAAATGTATTTTAGAACAATGGTTAGTGATTTAATTAACATAGTCTAACATCATATTCTGAGGTTTGTAAGCTCCCCCTAAGTTAGACATATCATTAAGGTGAGGTTTGTAAGCTCCCCCTAAGTTCTGATAGTCCATTAAGTCGAGGTTTATAAGCTCTTCTTAACTCTGTATCTATATTAATTGAATCTTATAACTTAATTAACAGATTCTAACATTAGGTCGAGGTTTGTAAGCTCCCCTTGAGTTTGACATACCTTAGGTTGAGGTTTGTAAGCTTTTCCTTTAGTATGATAGTTCTTAAGTCGAGGTTTGTAAGCTCCTCTTAAGTTCTATCTATCTTAATTAAATTTCTCAATTAAAAATATGTTCAGATGAAAGTATTTACCTAATATAATGAATAATTTGGGATTCAGGTAAATTAAAAACATTAGAAAATACTTTTATCCTTCTTAAATACTTTCATGTATTTTCTCCTTTTTTTTTTCATTAACAAAAAGTGATTTTAAACATGTCGTCAGCATAGAGGAAGACAAAAATATTTAATAATACAAACACATATATGGGAAGATTTAATTATGGTAAAAATATAATGTGAACACCCTTTACACTTCCCAACACTGAGAAACAACTAAAATGATTAAACTTTTTTATTGCATTTCTCAAGATGTTATACGTCGTTCAAGAATATCAATCATTAGAAGTCATCATTGCAAGCATTAAAGGCTCAGATGTTCCATCTTCCTATTGCAACTTTCAAGACACTCAACCTCTATTTTAAAAGTATATCATTAGAATCACATTTCTTATCTTTTCATTCAAATATACTCTACTTCAAGCATAATGAGTTCTTCAAGCAAGACGACGACTATCACCATGTCCACTCAAGTTTCAGCTCCTCTCCCACAATAACCAATGGAAGAAACCCATCCAATTGGGTTTGACATCTCAAGGTAAGCATTACGGATGAGACAATGTGTCACAGTGAGTATCGAAGACCAAAGCTATTGGATTAACTTGATTCGCAAAGATAAGATATCACCACCGAACTTTTATTTTTCCAAGGGAAGGGAGAAAAGATCGAACAAAAACCCTAAGTAAACATGCAAAGCAAAAAGCAAGACCTAAAGCTAAGCAAAGAGAGATCAAAGGTACGAGGGTTGGTTATACTAAGGGAAGGTACTAGCACCCTAAACATCTGCAGTATCCTACAGGAACCTCTTGAAATATTTGTGTTTTGGCTAAAATTTTTTGTTAAGGATAAAAGATGGGCAGAGAAAGACATGCAAGGCAAAGCAATAAACATACAATGGACATGCACAATGACAATGAGTCAACATACAATCCCTTCCCTTGGATTAGGTCACAAGGATCAAAAGAAGGCAACAAATACATGGAAAATCATCATGTAATCAATAAAGCACACATGATAAAGCATCATGTGAATCAAGCTAAATGATATCAACAAACAGAAAGTACACAGAAAAGCATCGTGTGAATCAACATATACAATCCTCAGACGCATGGTAAAACATTATGGTAATCAAAAGATAAAATCAACAACATTACATGACAAAGCATCATGTGAATCAACATATACAATCCTCAGACTCATGGTAAAACATCATGGTAATCAAAAGATAAAATCAACAATAGTACATGGTAAAGCATCATGTGAATCAGACAACATACAGTACATATAAAAATCCACAAACACAGTACACGAAAAAGCACCGTGTAAAATCCACAGACAAAATCAACAACATTCACGGCAAAGCATCGTGGTATCAATAGAGGCATACAGTACACATGGGAAAGCATCATGGTATGATATCATCAACAAATGAAAACATTGAATACATGGTAAAACATCATGTAAAATCCACATACACATGGTAAAACATCATGTAACATAAAACGTCAAAGATACGTGGCAAAGCATCACGAATATTAAAGCAACAAAGATACGTGGCAAAGCATCATGAATAATAAACAACATTCACGACAAAGCATAGTGTAAAAATGTAACGCCCCAGTTTTTGTTAGATTTATTTAATCGAGTCGATTTAATTATTTTTATTATTATATTATTTTATTTTTTACTTTTATTTGATAATATATTATTTTTCATTGTTGTTATGTTTTATCGCGTTTTGGGAGCGTTTGCGAGATATTTGAGTGTAGGGGTATTTTGGTCATTTTACTTATTTTTATTAAGTTAGAACTTAAGAGAAAAAAAGAGAGAAAATAGAAAGGAAGGAAAAAGAGAAGAAGGAAAACGGAAAGAAAAGAAGAAAAGAGGGAAAACTTGGAAAGGAAGAAATTGAATCAACCGACTTTTGAAAACACGATTAATCGGGTAAGGGTGCGAAACTCGATTATCTTATACTTGTGTATGATTATGTATGTATGTATTTGTTTGTTGTTGGGTTGAAATTGAATATAGAACCAAAACCATAATATGTTGAGATTGTTGGAAATTGATTCAAATTGTGTCTGAAATCATGTTTCAATGTTCATAATTGCTGAGACATGTTAGATAGGTGTTGTTGTGCAATCTATTGGTAATTTTCTGGTGTTTAGGTGAGATTTGGAGTGATTTTTGTTTGATTTCGCAGCAGAAATTATGCAGGAAATTCTGGGTTTTTCTCTGCCCATACGCGTAACATGCAGGGCAATACGCGTATTGGTTTGGGTGATACGCGTATGGCATGGGGAATTTTGGGCATTACGCGTATGGAAATCCATTTTTCTCGGCCATCTGCTGATTTGCGTAATGGTACGCGTATCTGGCAAGGCAATACGCATAACATGTGAGGCATTACGCGTATGGAGCTTTTAGTGGGATTTTTGGGGAGAATTTGGTCTCTGCCCATACGCGTATCACTTTGGGCAATACGCGTATGGATGGGCGAGTGAGCTGGGCATTACGCGTATGGCTCAGGGCAATACGCGTAGGACCAGAGAGGGTGTTGAATTTTGCCATTTCGCAATTCCTTTTCTTTTTAATTCCATAACTTGTGTTCCGATTATCCGTTTTGAACATTCTTGGTATCGTTGGAAAGCTATTGGAATGTTCTTTCTTATTATAATGGTTTTGAGATGGTTGGCCGATTTAATTATGTCGGGAATTTGGAATAGTGTCGTTTTGTCAACTTTTACCGTCGTAATTGTGTGTAATTGGTGTGTATCATGCAATGTGCTTTTGATATATATATATATATATATATATCGTATGACTTGTGTGATGTTATATGATGTAAATGCATGTGATGACATGTTGTGATGATGGTTTGTGGCCTAAGGGTAAGACAATGCATTGTGTTGTGTTTGATTGTATATGCATGATTATGGATGTGTATATGTGTGCATTTGAATGTCATGAGTCATTGTATGCCAAGCATCATGATATGCATTCTTGTGATGTCGTGTGCCCTAGTGGGTGTGAGCGACGAAACGGTTCCAGAGGGAATCCCCTATAACATTGTGTGCCTTATACAAAGAGGTGTAAGCGATGATTATGGATGATCGTGTGCCTTATACAAAGAGGTGTGAGCGATCGGGTCGTGTGCCTTATACAAAGAGGTGTGAGCGATCCATAAACGTCGTGTGCCTTATACAAAGAGGTGTGAGCAACGGGGAACATCGTTTGCCCGACGGGGAGTTACACTAAGTAACAAGCGATGATTCCAATAGTTCCTGAGTGAACTAGTGATGAGATTGATGGATGGATGGTACCGTATTGCGTTGCATAGAGTCGTTGTGTCGGTCTCTGTGCATTTGCATAAATCATCAATGGATTGATTTTGTGTGGAATTGTGAATGGAATTGGCGAGTGATGTATATGTATATGTTGGTGATAAATACGTTGAGCATGATTGATATGTCTTTGTAATGGATATATGAGATATCAAATGTGTGGCTTTATATCTGAATTCTGGTGTAAGTCGTGGTGAGAATATTTTACATGTGTATTTTTGTGTCATTATATAATTGTATGCAATTGTATTATGATTGTGTTTCTCACTCTTCTGCTGTTTTGAATGCTCTATGAGGCATTACAGATTAGATGCTGAAGGTCTTTTTGTGAAGCTTAGGTCTTCATTCTTTTGTCGGTCGACTCTGATATGTAGCACCGGGTAGTCGGGGAGATCGTTTGTGATTATGTGTATATGTATATATATCTTTTGGATTGTACATGTATGACTCTGTATATGACATAGAAACTTTTTATGTTATATATATATGAGGTTTCAGTTGCAGATTTTCTGCTTTTATTTTGTACCTGAATAATGGGTGTTAGGAACTGAGTTCCTCTGTTTGTATTATTACCTGATTGTTGCATATCTTTATGAGCAGGTTTATTGTGTTTTGTATCAATTGATGTGACGACTTCGTCTATGTCGTGAATATTTTCATTACACTCTGATTAATTGTTATCGTTTTATCTAATTGGGGGTATAGATTGGGGGTGTTACATTAAGTGGTATCAGAGCCAGTCTGTGTCAGTTTGTGCCAGTCTGTGTCGGTCGTTGTGTTTGGGTGAGCTGTTTGTTTAACGATAGTTACTGTTATTGGATATGAACGGAATATGGCTAGTAGGAATGATGCTGCTTTGGTTGCTGCTATGCAACCTATGGCTCAGGCTGTGCGGGGTGCACCTAATGCTGGTGAGAATGATGAGTTCAGGAAGAACAAACCGCCTGTCTTCAAAGGGAGACATGATCCTGATGGTGCACAGATTTGGCTTAAGGAGATTGAAAGAATCTTTCGAGTGATGGACTGTGCTGAGGAAAATAAGGTGAGACTGGGTACTCACATGTTGCAGGAGGAAGCTGATGATTGGTGGGTTAGTACGCGTCATGTGTTGGAAGCTGCAGATGAAGAGGTCACTTGGACTTTGTTTAGCAGGGAGTTTTTGAGGAAGTATTTTCCCGAAGACGTAAGGGGAAAGAAAGAGATAGAGTTCTTGGAGTTGAAACAAGGTAATATGTCTGTTATTGATTACACTGCTAGGTTTGTGGAACTTGTTCAGTTTTATCCACATTATACTGAAGCAACTGCAGAGTTTTCCAAGTGTGTGAAGTTTGAGAACGGGTTGCGTCCTGAGATCAAGCAGGCAATTGGTTATCAAAGGATTAGGAGGTTTTCAGATTTGGTGGATTGTTGTAGAATTTATGAGGAGGATAGCAAAGCTCGTTCTACTCATTATAAAAGTGTGAACGAAAGGAAAGGGAAGCAACCGTTTCGTGGTGATCCTTATGTGTCACCAGCTGATAAGGGTAAGCAAAGGGGTAATTTTGAGAAAAGGCTAAGTGGGGGAGGTATGTCTAATCCTCTGAGATGTTATAGGTGTGGTGACTTAGGACATCGTCAGTTTGAATGTAGGAAGGATATGAGAAAGTGTTCCAACTGTGGAGGTTTAGGACATGTTGCAGCTGATTGTAAGAAGAATGTGGTGAAGTGTTTCAACTCTGGTGAACCTGGTCATGTTAGTACGAAGTGTCCGAAACCAAAGCAAGCTCAGGCTGGAGGGAAAGTATTTGCATTGGCAGGAACTCAGACTACTAGTGCAGATCGTCTGATCAGAGGTACTTATTTTATTAATAGTACGCCTTTAGTTGCTATTATTGATACCAGAGCGACTCATTCATTTATTTCGTCTGAGTACGCGAAGCGTTTGAATCTTTTGTTGTCTTCGATGGATGGAGAGATGGTTATTGATACTCCAGCAATGGGGTCGGTAACTACTTCTTTAGTTTGTTTAAGTTGTCCTTTGACCATTTATGGTAAAGATTTTGAGATGGATTTGGTGTGTTTGCCGTTGGAGGGTTTAGATGTGGTTCTGGGAATGAATTGGTTGCAGTTCAATCGGCTTCATATTGATTGTTATCATAAGTTGATGAGATTTCCTTCTCTTGAGGAAGACGAGGAATCGAGTTTCTTATCTACCAAAGAGTTGAAGAAACTTTTGGCGGATGAAGCTCAGTTGTTTGGGTTATTTGCATCGTTGACTGTGGATAGTCAAGTTGTACTTGATGTGTTTCCAGTGGTGTGTGATTTTCCAGAGGTGTTTCCAGAGGATATTTCAGATGTGCCGCCAGAGAGAGAGGTGGAGTTTTCTATAGATCTAGTTCCTGGTACTAGACCTGTATCTATGGCACCTTATCGTATGTCGGCATCTGAGTTGGTTGAGTTAAAGAAGCAGTTGAATGAATTGTTAGAAAAGAGGTTTGTGAGACCGAGTGTATCGCCTTGGGGTGCTCCAGTTCTTTTGGTGAAAATGAAAGATGGAAGTATACGATTATGTATTGATTATCGCCAGCTAAATAAGGTGACGATTAAGAATAAGTATCCTCTTCCGAGAATTGGTGATCTGATGGACCAGTTGGTAGGTGCGTGTGTGTTTAGTAAGATTGATTTGAGGTCAGGTTATCATCAGATTAGAGTGAAAGAGGAAGATATTCAGAAGACGACTTTTAGGACACGATACGGTCATTACGAATATTCTGTGATGTCGTTTGGGGTTTCTAATGCGCCGGGTGTGTTTATGGAGTATATGAATCGTATTTTCCATGAGCATTTGGATCGATTTGTTGTTGTGTTTATTGATGACATCTTGATTTATTCTAAGTCCCGGGAGGAACATGTGGATCATTTGCATGTTGTGTTGCAAATTTTGAAGGAAAGGAGACTTTTTGCCAAGTTGTCCAAGTGTGAGTTCTGGTTGTCAGAAGTGAGTTTTCTTAGGCATGTGATTTCAGGTAATGGTATTGCTGTGGATCCATCTAAAGTAGATGCAGTTCTACAATGGGAGGCTCCTAGATCTATTACTGAAATTAGAAGCTTTTTGGGTTTAGTTGGATATTATCGAAGATTCATTGAAGGTTTTTCTAAGTTAGCACTTCCGTTGACCCAATTGACTTGTAAAGGTAAAGCGTTCATTTGGGATATTCAGTGTGAGGAAAGTTTTAGTGAGCTGAAGAGAAGATTGACTACAGCTCCGATTTTGGTCTTACCGAATCCTAGTGAACCGTTTGTGGTGTATTGCGATGCGTCTTTGATTGGTTTAGGTGGAGTGTTGATGCAAGAAGGTAAGTTTGTGGCTTATGCTTCGAGGCAATTGAGGATTCATGAGAAGAATTACCCTACTCATGATTTGGAATTAGCGGCAGTGGTTTTTGTGTTGAAAATTTGGAGGCATTATCTCTATGGTGCAAGATTCGAAGTCTTTAGCGATCATAAGAGTTTGAAATACTTGTTTGATCAGAAAGAGTTGAATATGAGGCAACGGAGATGGTTGGAATTTTTGAAGGACTACGATTTTAGCTTGAATTACCATCCTGGTAAAGCTAATGTGGTAGCCGATGCGTTAAGCCGGAAATCTTTGCATATGTCCGCTTTGATGGTTAAAGAGTGGGAACTTTTGGAAGCATTTAGAGATTTGAGTTTGGTGTGTGAACTGACATCGGGCAGCGTGAGGCTTGGTATGTTAAAGGTCACTAATGATTTTCTGTTAATCATTAGCGAGAAACAGAAGTTGGATGTGAAATTTGTTGATTTGATGACGGTTAGAGATCAAAGTGTGAATGGTGACTTTAAAGTGGATGATAAAGGTGTTTTGAGATTTCGTGGTAGGATTTGTATTTCAGATGATTCGGACTTGAAAAAGATGATTTTGGAGGAAGGACACCGGAGTAATTTGAGTATACATCCGGGAGCTAATAAGATGTATCAAGATTTGAAGAAGATCTTTTGGTGGTCTGGATTGAAGAGGGATGTGGCTCGGTTTGTTTATGCGTGTTTGACGTGTCAGAAGTCAAAAGTAGAACATCAGAAGCTTAGTGGATTATTGCAACCGTTGGATATTCCCGAGTGGAAATGGGACAACATTTCTATGGATTTTGTGACAGGGTTGCCGAATACACAGAGGGGACATAATGCCGTTTGGGTAGTTGTGGATAGACTGACTAAATCGGCGCATTTCATTCCGATTGACATCAGTTTTTCTTTGGAGAAGTTGGCTGAGATTTATATCCGTGTGATTGTGAAATTACATGGTGTTCCATTGAGTATTGTTTCAGATCGAGATCTGAGGTTTACTTCCAAATTTTGAGAAAGTTTGCAAAAGGCGTTAGGTTCCAAGTTGAGATTGAGTTCTGCTTATCATCCTCAGACGGATGGTCAGACCGAGAGAACTATTCAGTCGTTGGAAGATTTGCTGAGAGCATGGTGTTCTTGAGCAAGGTGGCGTTTGGGATAGTTATCTTGCGTTGGTTGAATTCACGTATAACAATAGTTTCCATTCAAGTATTGGAATGGCACCTTTTGAAGCGTAGTATGGAAGAAGATGTCGAACACCGTTGTGTTGGCATGAATCTGGTGAGAGTTCGGTGGTTGGACCGGAGTTAGTGCAACAAACTACGGAAAAGGTGAAACTTATTCGTGAGAAAATGAAGGCTTCTCAGAGTAGGCAGAAGAGTTATCATGATCGAAGGAGGAAAGATCTTGAGTTTCAAGAAGGCGATCATGTGTTTTTGAGAGTGACACCGGTGACGGGTGTTGGTCGTGCATTGAAGTCGAAGAAACTTCTCGGTTTATTGGTCCTTACCAGATATCCGCGAGAGTGGGTGCTGTGGCATATCGGGTGGCGTTGCCGCCGAATCTTTCGAATTTGCATGATGTGTTTCATGTTTCACAGCTTCGGAAGTATGTTCCGGATCTGTCGCATGTGATTCCGATGGATGAGGTAGAGGTAAGGGAGAACCTTACGGTTGAGGCATTACCAGTGAGGATTTTGGATCGTGAGTTGAAGCGGTTAAGAGGTAAGGATATTGCACTTGTGAAAGTTGCATGGGGAGGTGCTGTTGAGGGCAATTTGACTTGGGAGTTGGAGAGTCAGATGCGGGAGTCATATCCGGAGTTGTTCGTCTCAGGTAATATTTTCGAGGACGAAAATTTCTAAGCGGGGGAGAGTTGTAACGCCCCAGTTTTTGTTAGATTTATTTAATCGAGTCGATTTAATTATTTTTATTATTATATTATTTTATTTTTGACTTTTATTTGATAATATATTATTTTTCATTGTTGTTATGTTTTATCGCGTTTTGGGAGCGTTTGCGAGATATTTGAGTGTAGGGGTATTTTGGTCATTTTACTTATTTTCTTAAGTTAGAACTTAAAGAGAAAAAAAGAGAGAAAATAGAAAGGAAGGAAAAAGAGAAGAAGGAAAAGGGAAAGAAAATAAGAAAAGAGGGAAAACTTGGAAAGGAAGAAATTGAATCAACCGACTTTTGAAAACACGATTAATCGGGTAAGGGTGTGAAACACGATTAATCGGGTAAGGGTGCGAAACTCAATTATCTTATACTTGTGTATGATTATGTATGTATGTATTTGTTTATTGTTGGGTTGAAATTGAATATAGAACCAAAACCATAATATGTTGAGATTGTTGGAAATTGATTCAAATTGTGTCTGAAATCATGTTTCAATGTTCATAATTGCTGAGACATGTTAGGTAGGTGTTGTTGTGCAATCTATTGGTAATTTTCTGCTGTTTAGGTGAGATTTGGAGTGATTTTTGGTTGATTTCGCAGCAGAAATTATGCAGGAAATTCTGGGTTTTTCTCTGCCCATACGCGTAACATGCAGGCCAATACGCGTATTGGTTTGGGTGATACGCGTATGGCACGGGGAATTTTGGGCATTACGCGTATGGAAATCCATTTTTCTCGGCCATCTGCTGATTTGCGTAATGGTACGCGTATCTGGCAAGGCAATACGCGTAACATGTGAGGCATTACGCGTATGGAGCTTTTAGTGGGATTTTTGGGGAGAATTTGGTCTCTGCCCATACGCGTATCACTTTGGGCAATACGCGTATGGATGGGCGAGTGAGCTGGGCATTACGCGTATGGCTCAGGGCAATACGCGTAGGACCAGAGAGGGTGTTGAATTTTGCCATTTCGCAATTCCTTTTCTTTTTAATTCCATAACTTGTGTTCCGATTATCCGTTTTGAACATTCTTGGTATCGTTGGAAAGCTATTGGAATGTTCTTTCTTATTATAATGGTTTTGAGATGGTTGGCCGATTTAATTATGTCGGGAATTTGGAATAGTGTCGTTTTGTCAACTTTTACCGTCGTAATTGTGTGTAATTGGTGTGTATCATGCAATGTGCTTTTGATATATATATATATATATATATATATATATATATATATATATATATATATATATATATATATATCGTATGACTTGTGTGATGTTATATGATGTAAATGCATGTGATGACATGTTGTGATGATGGTTTGTGGCCTAAGGGTAAGACAATGCATTGTGTTGTGTTTGATTGTATATGCATGATTATGGATGTGTATATGTGTGCATTTGAATGTCATGAGTCATTGTATGCCAAGCATCATGATATGCATTCTTGTGATGTCGTGTGCCCTAGTGGGTGTGAGCGACGAAACGGTTCCAGAGGGAATCCCCTATAACATTGTGTGCCTTATACAAAGAGGTGTAAGCGATGATTATGGATGATCGTGTGCCTTATACAAAGAGGTGTGAGCGATCGGGTCGTGTGCCTTATACAAAGAGGTGTGAGCGATCCATAAACGTCGTGTGCCTTATACAAAGAGGTGTGAGCAACGGGGAACATCGTTTGCCCGACGGGGAGTTACACTAAGTAACAAGCGATGATTCCAATAGTTCCTGAGTGAACTAGTGATGAGATTGATGGATGGATGGTACCGTATTGCATTGCATAGAGTCGTTGTGTCGGTCTCTGTGCATTTGCATAAATCATCAATGGATTGATTTTGTGTGGAATTGTGAATGGAATTGGCGAGTGATGTATATGTATATGTTGGTGATAAATGCGTTGAGCATGATTGATATGTCTTTGTAATGGATATATGAGATATCAAATGTGTGGCTTTATATCTGAATTCTGGTGTAAGTCGTGGTGAGAATATTTTACATGTGTATTTTTGTGTCATTATATAATTGTATGCAATTGTATTATGATTGTGTTTCTCACTCTTCTGCTGTTTTGAATGCTCTATGAGGCATTACAGATTAGATGCTGAAGGTCTTTTTGTGAAGCTTAGGTCTTCATTCTTTTGTCGGTCGACTCTGATATGTAGCACCGGGTAGTCGGGGAGATCGTTTGTGATTATGTGTATATGTATATATATCTTTTGGATTGTACATGTATGACTCTGTATATGACATAGAAACTTTTTATGTTATATATATATGAGGTTTCAGTTGCAGATTTTCTGCTTTTATTTTGTACCTGAATAATGGGTGTTAGGAACTGAGTTCCTCTGTTTGTATTATTACCTGATTGTTGCATATCTTTATGAGCAGGTTTATTGTGTTTTGTATCAATTGATGTGACGACTTCGTCTATGTCGTGAATATTTTCATTACACTCTGATTAATTGTTATCATTTTATCTAATTGGGGGTATAGATTGGGGGTGTTACATTAAGTGGTATCAGAGCCAGTCTGTGTCAGTTTGTGTCAGTTTGTGCCAGTCTGTGTCGGTCGTTGTGTTTGGGTGAGCTGTTTGTTTAACGATAGTTACTGTTATTGGATATGAACGGAATATGGCTAGTAGGAATGATGCTGCTTTGGTTGCTGCTATGCAAGCTATGGCTCAGGCTGTGCGGGGTGCACCTAATGCTGGTGAGAATGATGAGTTCAGGAAGAACAAACCGCCTGTCTTCAAAGGGAGACATGATCCTGATGGTGCACAGATTTGGCTTAAGGAGATTGAAAGAATCTTTCGAGTGATGGACTGTGCTGAGGAAAATAAGGTGAGACTGGGTACTCACATGTTGCAGGAGGAAGCTGATGATTGGTGGGTTAGTACGCGTCATGTGTTGGAAGCTGCAGATGAAGAGGTCACTTGGACTTTGTTTAGCAGGGAGTTTTTGAGGAAGTATTTTCCCGAAGACGTAAGGGGAAAGAAAGAGATAGAGTTCTTGGAGTTGAAACAAGGTAATATGTCTGTTATTGATTACACTGCTAGGTTTGTGGAACTTGTTCAGTTTTATCCACATTATACTGAAACAACTGCAGAGTTTTCCAAGTGTGTGAAGTTTGAGAACGGGTTGCGTCCTGAGATCAAGCAGGCAATTGGTTATCAAAGGATTAGGAGGTTTTCAGATTTGGTGGATTGTTGTAGAATTTATGAGGAGGATAGCAAAGCTCGTTCTACTCATTATAAAAGTGTGAACGAAAGGAAAGGGAAGCAACCGTTTCGTGGTGATCCTTATGTGTCACCAGCTGATAAGGGTAAGCAAAGGGGTAATTTTGAGAAAAGGCTAAGTGGGGGAGGTATGTCTAATCCTCTGAGATGTTATAGGTGTGGTGACTTAGGACATCGTCAGTTTGAATGTAGGAAGGATATGAGAAAGTGTTCCAACTGTGGAGGTTTAGGACATGTTGCAGCTGATTGTAAGAAGAATGTGGTGAAGTGTTTCAACTCTGGTGAACCTGGTCATGTTAGTACGAAGTGTCCGAAACCAAAGCAAGCTCAGGCTGGAGGGAAAGTATTTGCATTGGCAGGAACTCAGACTACTAGTGCAGATCGTCTGATCAGAGGTACTTATTTTATTAATAGTACGCCTTTAGTTGCTATTATTGATACCAGAGCAACTCATTCATTTATTTCGTCTGAGTACGCGAAGCGTTTGAATCTTTTGTTGTCTTCGATGGATGGAGAGATGGTTATTGATACTCCAGCAATGGGGTCGGTAACTACTTCTTTGGTTTGTTTAAGTTGTCCTTTGACCATTTATGGTAAAGATTTTGAGATGGATTTGGTGTGTTTGCCGTTGGAGGGTTTAGATGTGGTTCTGGGAATGAATTGGTTGCAGTTCAATCGGCTTCATATTGATTGTTATCATAAGTTGATGAGATTTCCTTCTCTTGAGGAAGACGAGGAATCGAGTTTCTTATCTACCAAAGAGTTGAAGAAACTTTTGGCGGATGAAGCTCAGTTGTTTGGGTTATTTGCATCGTTGACTGTGGATAGTCAAGTTGTACTTGATGTGTTTCCAGTGGTGTGTGATTTTCCAGAGGTGTTTCCAGAGGATATTTCAGATGTGCCGCCAGAGAGAGAGGTGGAGTTTTCTATAGATCTAGTTCCTGGTACTAGACCTGTATCTATGGCACCTTATCGTATGTCGGCATCTGAGTTGGTTGAGTTAAAGAAGCAGTTGAATGAATTGTTAGAAAAGAGGTTTGTGAGACCGAGTGTATCGCCTTGGGGTGCTCCAGTTCTTTTGGTGAAAATGAAAGATGGAAGTATACGATTATGTATTGATTATCGCCAGCTAAATAAGGTGACGATTAAGAATAAGTATCCTCTTCCGAGAATTGGTGATCTGATGGACCAGTTGGTAGGTGCGTGTGTGTTTAGTAAGATTGATTTGAGGTCAGGTTATCATCAGATTAGAGTGAAAGAGGAAGATATTCAGAAGACGACTTTTAGGACACGATACGGTCATTACGAATATTCTGTGATGTCGTTTGGGGTTTCTAATGCGCCGGGTGTGTTTATGGAGTATATGAATCGTATTTTCCATGAGCATTTGGATCGATTTGTTGTTGTGTTTATTGATGACATCTTGATTTATTCTAAGTCCCGGGAGGAACATGTGGATCATTTGCATGTTGTGTTGCAAATTTTGAAGGAAAGGAGACTTTTTGCCAAGTTGTCCAAGTGTGAGTTCTGGTTGTCAGAAGTGAGTTTTCTTAGGCATGTGATTTCAGGTAATGGTATTGCTGTGGATCCATCTAAAGTAGATGCAGTTCTACAATGGGAGGCTCCTAGATCTATTACTGAAATTAGAAGCTTTTTGGGTTTAGTTGGATATTATCGAAGATTCATTGAAGGTTTTTCTAAGTTAGCACTTCCGTTGACCCAATTGACTTGTAAAGGTAAAGCGTTCATTTGGGATATTCAGTGTGAGGAAAGTTTTAGTGAGCTGAAGAGAAGATTGACTACAGCTCCGATTTTGGTCTTACCGAATCCTAGTGAACCGTTTGTGGTGTATTGCGATGCGTCTTTGATTGGTTTAGGTGGAGTGTTGATGCAAGAAGGTAAGGTTGTGGCTTATGCTTCGAGGCAATTGAGGATTCATGAGAAGAATTACCCTACTCATGATTTGGAATTAGCGGCAGTGGTTTTTGTGTTGAAAATTTGGAGGCATTATCTCTATGGTGCAAGATTCGAAGTCTTTAGCGATCATAAGAGTTTGAAATACTTGTTTGATCAGAAAGAGTTGAATATGAGGCAACGGAGATGGTTGGAATTTTTGAAGGACTACGATTTTAGCTTGAATTACCATCCTGGTAAAGCTAATGTGGTAGCCGATGCGTTAAGCCGGAAATCTTTGCATATGTCCGCTTTGATGGTTAAAGAGTGGGAACTTTTGGAAGCATTTAGAGATTTGAGTTTGGTGTGTGAACTGACATCGGGCAGCGTGAGGCTTGGTATGTTAAAGGTCACTAATGATTTTCTGTTAATCATTAGCGAGAAACAGAAGTTGGATGTGAAATTTGTTGATTTGATGACGGTTAGAGATCAAAGTGTGAATGGTGACTTTAAAGTGGATGATAAAGGTGTTTTGAGATTTCGTGGTAGGATTTGTATTTCAGATGATTCGGACTTGAAAAAGATGATTTTGGAGGAAGGACACCGGAGTAATTTGAGTATACATCCGGGAGCTAATAAGATGTATCAAGATTTGAAGAAGATCTTTTGGTGGTCTGGATTGAAGAGGGATGTGGCTCGGTTTGTTTATGCGTGTTTGACGTGTCAGAAGTCAAAAGTAGAACATCAGAAGCTTAGTGGATTATTGCAACCGTTGGATATTCCCGAGTGGAAATGGGACAACATTTCTATGGATTTTGTGACAGGGTTGCCGAATACACAGAGGGGACATAATGCCGTTTGGGTAGTTGTGGATAGACTGACTAAATCGGCGCATTTCATTCCGATTGACATCAGTTTTTCTTTGGAGAAGTTGGCTGAGATTTATATCCGTGTGATTGTGAAATTACATGGTGTTCCATTGAGTATTGTTTCAGATCGAGATCTGAGGTTTACTTCCAAATTTTGAGAAAGTTTGCAAAAGGCGTTAGGTTCCAAGTTGAGATTGAGTTCTGCTTATCATCCTCAGACGGATGGTCAGACCGAGAGAACTATTCAGTCGTTGGAAGATTTGCTGAGAGCATGTGTTCTTGAGCAAGGTGGCGTTTGGGATAGTTATCTTGCGTTGGTTGAATTCACGTATAACAATAGTTTCCATTCAAGTATTGGAATGGCACCTTTTGAAGCGTAGTATGGAAGAAGATGTCGAACACCGTTGTGTTGGCATGAATCTGGTGAGAGTTCGGTGGTTGGACCGGAGTTAGTGCAACAAACTACGGAAAAGGTGAAACTTATTCGTGAGAAAATGAAGGCTTCTCAGAGTAGGCAGAAGAGTTATCATGATCGAAGGAGGAAAGATCTTGAGTTTCAAGAAGGCGATCATGTGTTTTTGAGAGTGACACCGGTGACGGGTGTTGGTCGTGCATTGAAGTCGAAGAAACTTCTCGGTTTATTGGTCCTTACCAGATATCCGCGAGAGTGGGTGCTGTGGCATATCGGGTGGCGTTGCCACCGAATCTTTCGAATTTGCATGATGTGTTTCATGTTTCACAGCTTCGGAAGTATGTTCCGGATCTGTCGCATGTGATTCCGATGGATGAGGTAGAGGTAAGGGAGAACCTTACGGTTGAGGCATTACCAGTGAGGATTTTGGATCGTGAGTTGAAGCGGTTAAGAGGTAAGGATATTGCACTTGTGAAAGTTGCATGGGGAGGTGCTGTTGAGGGCAATTTGACTTGGGAGTTGGAGAGTCAGATGCGGGAGTCATATCCGGAGTTGTTCGTCTCAGGTAATATTTTCGAGGACGAAAATTTCTAAGCGGGGGAGAGTTGTAACGCCCCAGTTTTTGTTAGATTTATTTAATCGAGTCGATTTAATTATTTTTATTATTATATTATTTTATTTTTGACTTTTATTTGATAATATATTATTTTTCATTGTTGTTATGTTTTATCGCGTTTTGGGAGCGTTTGCGAGATATTTGAGTGTAGGGGTATTTTGGTCATTTTACTTATTTTCTTAAGTTAGAACTTAAAGAGAAAAAAAGAGAGAAAATAGAAAGGAAGGAAAAAGAGAAGAAGGAAAAGGGAAAGAAAATAAGAAAAGAGGGAAAACTTGGAAAGGAAGAAATTGAATCAACCGACTTTTGAAAACACGATTAATCGGGTAAGGGTGTGAAACACGATTAATCGGGTAAGGGTGCGAAACTCAATTATCTTATACTTGTGTATGATTATGTATGTATGTATTTGTTTATTGTTGGGTTGAAATTGAATATAGAACCAAAACCATAATATGTTGAGATTGTTGGAAATTGATTCAAATTGTGTCTGAAATCATGTTTCAATGTTCATAATTGCTGAGACATGTTAGGTAGGTGTTGTTGTGCAATCTATTGGTAATTTTCTGCTGTTTAGGTGAGATTTGGAGTGATTTTTGGTTGATTTCGCAGCAGAAATTATGCAGGAAATTCTGAGTTTTTCTCTGCCCATACGCGTAACATGCAGGCCAATACGCGTATTGGTTTGGGTGATACGCGTATGGCACGGGGAATTTTGGGCATTACGCGTATGGAAATCCATTTTTCTCGGCCATCTGCTGATTTGCGTAATGGTACGCGTATCTGGCAAGGCAATACGCGTAACATGTGAGGCATTACGCGTATGGAGCTTTTAGTGGGATTTTTGGGGAGAATTTGGTCTCTGCCCATACGCGTATCACTTTGGGCAATACGCGTATGGATGGGCGAGTGAGCTGGGCATTACGCGTATGGCTCAGGGCAATACGCGTAGGACCAGAGAGGGTGTTGAATTTTGCCATTTCGCAATTCCTTTTCTTTTTAATTCCATAACTTGTGTTCCGATTATCCGTTTTGAACATTCTTGGTATCGTTGGAAAGCTATTGGAATGTTCTTTCTTATTATAATGGTTTTGAGATGGTTGGCCGATTTAATTATGTCGGGAATTTGGAATAGTGTCGTTTTGTCAACTTTTACCGTCGTAATTGTGTGTAATTGGTGTGTATCATGCAATGTGCTTTTGATATATATATATATATATATATATATATATATATATATATATATATATATATATATATATATATATATATATCGTATGACTTGTGTGATGTTATATGATGTAAATGCATGTGATGACATGTTGTGATGATGGTTTGTGGCCTAAGGGTAAGACAATGCATTGTGTTGTGTTTGATTGTATATGCATGATTATGGATGTGTATATGTGTGCATTTGAATGTCATGAGTCATTGTATGCCAAGCATCATGATATGCATTCTTGTGATGTCGTGTGCCCTAGTGGGTGTGAGCGACGAAACGGTTCCAGAGGGAATCCCCTATAACATTGTGTGCCTTATACAAAGAGGTGTAAGCGATGATTATGGATGATCGTGTGCCTTATACAAAGAGGTGTGAGCGATCGGGTCGTGTGCCTTATACAAAGAGGTGTGAGCGATCCATAAACGTCGTGTGCCTTATACAAAGAGGTGTGAGCAACGGGGAACATCGTTTGCCCGACGGGGAGTTACACTAAGTAACAAGCGATGATTCCAATAGTTCCTGAGTGAACTAGTGATGAGATTGATGGATGGATGGTACCGTATTGCATTGCATAGAGTCGTTGTGTCGGTCTCTGTGCATTTGCATAAATCATCAATGGATTGATTTTGTGTGGAATTGTGAATGGAATTGGCGAGTGATGTATATGTATATGTTGGTGATAAATGCGTTGAGCATGATTGATATGTCTTTGTAATGGATATATGAGATATCAAATGTGTGGCTTTATATCTGAATTCTGGTGTAAGTCGTGGTGAGAATATTTTACATGTGTATTTTTGTGTCATTATATAATTGTATGCAATTGTATTATGATTGTGTTTCTCACTCTTCTGCTGTTTTGAATGCTCTATGAGGCATTACAGATTAGATGCTGAAGGTCTTTTTGTGAAGCTTAGGTCTTCATTCTTTTGTCGGTCGACTCTGATATGTAGCACCGGGTAGTCGGGGAGATCGTTTGTGATTATGTGTATATGTATATATATCTTTTGGATTGTACATGTATGACTCTGTATATGACATAGAAACTTTTTATGTTATATATATATGAGGTTTCAGTTGCAGATTTTCTGCTTTTATTTTGTACCTGAATAATGGGTGTTAGGAACTGAGTTCCTCTGTTTGTATTATTACCTGATTGTTGCATATCTTTATGAGCAGGTTTATTGTGTTTTGTATCAATTGATGTGACGACTTCGTCTATGTCGTGAATATTTTCATTACACTCTGATTAATTGTTATCATTTTATCTAATTGGGGGTATAGATTGGGGGTGTTACATTAAGTGGTATCAGAGCCAGTCTGTGTCAGTTTGTGTCAGTTTGTGCCAGTCTGTGTCGGTCGTTGTGTTTGGGTGAGCTGTTTGTTTAACGATAGTTACTGTTATTGGATATGAACGGAATATGGCTAGTAGGAATGATGCTGCTTTGGTTGCTGCTATGCAAGCTATGGCTCAGGCTGTGCGGGGTGCACCTAATGCTGGTGAGAATGATGAGTTCAGGAAGAACAAACCGCCTGTCTTCAAAGGGAGACATGATCCTGATGGTGCACAGATTTGGCTTAAGGAGATTGAAAGAATCTTTCGAGTGATGGACTGTGCTGAGGAAAATAAGGTGAGACTGGGTACTCACATGTTGCAGGAGGAAGCTGATGATTGGTGGGTTAGTACGCGTCATGTGTTGGAAGCTGCAGATGAAGAGGTCACTTGGACTTTGTTTAGCAGGGAGTTTTTGAGGAAGTATTTTCCCGAAGACGTAAGGGGAAAGAAAGAGATAGAGTTCTTGGAGTTGAAACAAGGTAATATGTCTGTTATTGATTACACTGCTAGGTTTGTGGAACTTGTTCAGTTTTATCCACATTATACTGAAACAACTGCAGAGTTTTCCAAGTGTGTGAAGTTTGAGAACGGGTTGCGTCCTGAGATCAAGCAGGCAATTGGTTATCAAAGGATTAGGAGGTTTTCAGATTTGGTGGATTGTTGTAGAATTTATGAGGAGGATAGCAAAGCTCGTTCTACTCATTATAAAAGTGTGAACGAAAGGAAAGGGAAGCAACCGTTTCGTGGTGATCCTTATGTGTCACCAGCTGATAAGGGTAAGCAAAGGGGTAATTTTGAGAAAAGGCTAAGTGGGGGAGGTATGTCTAATCCTCTGAGATGTTATAGGTGTGGTGACTTAGGACATCGTCAGTTTGAATGTAGGAAGGATATGAGAAAGTGTTCCAACTGTGGAGGTTTAGGACATGTTGCAGCTGATTGTAAGAAGAATGTGGTGAAGTGTTTCAACTCTGGTGAACCTGGTCATGTTAGTACGAAGTGTCCGAAACCAAAGCAAGCTCAGGCTGGAGGGAAAGTATTTGCATTGGCAGGAACTCAGACTACTAGTGCAGATCGTCTGATCAGAGGTACTTATTTTATTAATAGTACGCCTTTAGTTGCTATTATTGATACCAGAGCGACTCATTCATTTATTTCGTCTGAGTACGCGAAGCGTTTGAATCTTTTGTTGTCTTCGATGGATGGAGAGATGGTTATTGATACTCCAGCAATGGGGTCGGTAACTACTTCTTTGGTTTGTTTAAGTTGTCCTTTGACCATTTATGGTAAAGATTTTGAGATGGATTTGGTGTGTTTGCCGTTGGAGGGTTTAGATGTGGTTCTGGGAATGAATTGGTTGCAGTTCAATCGGCTTCATATTGATTGTTATCATAAGTTGATGAGATTTCCTTCTCTTGAGGAAGACGAGGAATCGAGTTTCTTATCTACCAAAGAGTTGAAGAAACTTTTGGCGGATGAAGCTCAGTTGTTTGGGTTATTTGCATCGTTGACTGTGGATAGTCAAGTTGTACTTGATGTGTTTCCAGTGGTGTGTGATTTTCCAGAGGTGTTTCCAGAGGATATTTCAGATGTGCCGCCAGAGAGAGAGGTGGAGTTTTCTATAGATCTAGTTCCTGGTACTAGACCTGTATCTATGGCACCTTATCGTATGTCGGCATCTGAGTTGGTTGAGTTAAAGAAGCAGTTGAATGAATTGTTAGAAAAGAGGTTTGTGAGACCGAGTGTATCGCCTTGGGGTGCTCCAGTTCTTTTGGTGAAAATGAAAGATGGAAGTATACGATTATGTATTGATTATCGCCAGCTAAATAAGGTGACGATTAAGAATAAGTATCCTCTTCCGAGAATTGGTGATCTGATGGACCAGTTGGTAGGTGCGTGTGTGTTTAGTAAGATTGATTTGAGGTCAGGTTATCATCAGATTAGAGTGAAAGAGGAAGATATTCAGAAGACGACTTTTAGGACACGATACGGTCATTACGAATATTCTGTGATGTCGTTTGGGGTTTCTAATGCGCCGGGTGTGTTTATGGAGTATATGAATCGTATTTTCCATGAGCATTTGGATCGATTTGTTGTTGTGTTTATTGATGACATCTTGATTTATTCTAAGTCCCGGGAGGAACATGTGGATCATTTGCATGTTGTGTTGCAAATTTTGAAGGAAAGGAGACTTTTTGCCAAGTTGTCCAAGTGTGAGTTCTGGTTGTCAGAAGTGAGTTTTCTTAGGCATGTGATTTCAGGTAATGGTATTGCTGTGGATCCATCTAAAGTAGATGCAGTTCTACAATGGGAGGCTCCTAGATCTATTACTGAAATTAGAAGCTTTTTGGGTTTAGTTGGATATTATCGAAGATTCATTGAAGGTTTTTCTAAGTTAGCACTTCCGTTGACCCAATTGACTTGTAAAGGTAAAGCGTTCATTTGGGATATTCAGTGTGAGGAAAGTTTTAGTGAGCTGAAGAGAAGATTGACTACAGCTCCGATTTTGGTCTTACCGAATCCTAGTGAACCGTTTGTGGTGTATTGCGATGCGTCTTTGATTGGTTTAGGTGGAGTGTTGATGCAAGAAGGTAAGGTTGTGGCTTATGCTTCGAGGCAATTGAGGATTCATGAGAAGAATTACCCTACTCATGATTTGGAATTAGCGGCAGTGGTTTTTGTGTTGAAAATTTGGAGGCATTATCTCTATGGTGCAAGATTCGAAGTCTTTAGCGATCATAAGAGTTTGAAATACTTGTTTGATCAGAAAGAGTTGAATATGAGGCAACGGAGATGGTTGGAATTTTTGAAGGACTACGATTTTAGCTTGAATTACCATCCTGGTAAAGCTAATGTGGTAGCCGATGCGTTAAGCCGGAAATCTTTGCATATGTCCGCTTTGATGGTTAAAGAGTGGGAACTTTTGGAAGCATTTAGAGATTTGAGTTTGGTGTGTGAACTGACATCGGGCAGCGTGAGGCTTGGTATGTTAAAGGTCACTAATGATTTTCTGTTAATCATTAGCGAGAAATAGAAGTTGGATGTGAAATTTGTTGATTTGATGACGGTTAGAGATCAAAGTGTGAATGGTGACTTTAAAGTGGATGATAAAGGTGTTTTGAGATTTCGTGGTAGGATTTGTATTTCAGATGATTCGGACTTGAAAAAGATGATTTTGGAGGAAGGACACCGGAGTAATTTGAGTATACATCCGGGAGCTAATAAGATGTATCAAGATTTGAAGAAGATCTTTTGGTGGTCTGGATTGAAGAGGGATGTGGCTCGGTTTGTTTATGCGTGTTTGACGTGTCAGAAGTCAAAAGTAGAACATCAGAAGCTTAGTGGATTATTGCAACCGTTGGATATTCCCGAGTGGAAATGGGACAACATTTCTATGGATTTTGTGACAGGGTTGCCGAATACACAGAGGGGACATAATGCCGTTTGGGTAGTTGTGGATAGACTGACTAAATCGGCGCATTTCATTCCGATTGACATCAGTTTTTCTTTGGAGAAGTTGGCTGAGATTTATATCCGTGTGATTGTGAAATTACATGGTGTTCCATTGAGTATTGTTTCAGATCGAGATCTGAGGTTTACTTCCAAATTTTGAGAAAGTTTGCAAAAGGCGTTAGGTTCCAAGTTGAGATTGAGTTCTGCTTATCATCCTCAGACGGATGGTCAGACCGAGAGAACTATTCAGTCGTTGGAAGATTTGCTGAGAGCATGTGTTCTTGAGCAAGGTGGCGTTTGGGATAGTTATCTTGCGTTGGTTGAATTCACGTATAACAATAGTTTCCATTCAAGTATTGGAATGGCACCTTTTGAAGCGTAGTATGGAAGAAGATGTCGAACACCGTTGTGTTGGCATGAATCTGGTGAGAGTTCGGTGGTTGGACCGGAGTTAGTGCAACAAACTACGGAAAAGGTGAAACTTATTCGTGAGAAAATGAAGGCTTCTCAGAGTAGGCAGAAGAGTTATCATGATCGAAGGAGGAAAGATCTTGAGTTTCAAGAAGGCGATCATGTGTTTTTGAGAGTGACACCGGTGACGGGTGTTGGTCGTGCATTGAAGTCGAAGAAACTTCTCGGTTTATTGGTCCTTACCAGATATCCGCGAGAGTGGGTGCTGTGGCATATCGGGTGGCGTTGCCGCCGAATCTTTCGAATTTGCATGATGTGTTTCATGTTTCACAGCTTCGGAAGTATGTTCCGGATCCGTCGCATGTGATTCCGATGGATGAGGTAGAGGTAAGGGAGAACCTTACGGTTGAGGCATTACCAGTGAGGATTTTGGATCGTGAGTTGAAGCGGTTAAGAGGTAAGGATATTGCACTTGTGAAAGTTGCATGGGGAGGTGCTGTTGAGGGCAATTTGACTTGGGAGTTGGAGAGTCAGATGCGGGAGTCATATCCGGAGTTGTTCGTCTCAGGTAATATTTTCGAGGACGAAAATTTCTAAGTGGGAGAGAGTTGTAACGCCCCAGTTTTTGTTAGATTTATTTAATCGAGTCGATTTAATTATTTTTATTATTATATTATTTTATTTTTGACTTTTATTTGATAATATATTATTTTTCATTGTTGTTATGTTTTATCGCGTTTTGGGAGCGTTTGCGAGATATTTGAGTGTAGGGGTATTTTGGTCATTTTACTTATTTTCTTAAGTTAGAACTTAAAGAGAAAAAAAGAGGGAAAATAGAAAGGAAGGAAAAAGAGAAGAAGGAAAAGGGAAAGAAAATAAGAAAAGAGGGAAAACTTGGAAAGGAAGAAATTGAATCAACCGACTTTTGAAAACACGATTAATCGGGTAAGGGTGTGAAACACGATTAATCGGGTAAGGGTGCGAAACTCAATTATCTTATACTTGTGTATGATTATGTATGTATGTATTTGTTTATTGTTGGGTTGAAATTGAATATAGAACCAAAACCATAATATGTTGAGATTGTTGGAAATTGATTCAAATTGTGTCTGAAATCATGTTTCAATGTTCATAATTGCTGAGACATGTTAGGTAGGTGTTGTTGTGCAATCTATTGGTAATTTTCTGCTGTTTAGGTGAGATTTGGAGTGATTTTTGGTTGATTTCGCAGCAGAAATTATGCAGGAAATTTTGGATTTTTCTTTGCCCATACGCGTAACACGCAGGGCAATACGCGTATTGGTTTGGGCAATACGCGTATGACAAGGGGAATTTTGGGCATTACGCGTATGGAAATCCATTTTTCTCGGCCATCTGCTAATTTGTGTAATGGTACGCGTATCTGGCAAGGCAATATGCGTAACGTGTGAGGCATTATGCGTATGGAACTTTTAGTGGGATTTTTGGGGAGAATTTGGTCTCTGCCCATACGCGTATCACTTTGGCCAATACGCGTATGGATGGGCGAGTGAGTTGGGCATTACGCGTATGGCTCAGGGCAATACGCGTAGGACCTGAGAGGGTGCTTAATTTTGCCATTTTACGATTCCTTTTCTTTTTAATTCCATAACTTGTGTTCCGATTATCCGTTTTGAACATTCTTGGTATCGTTGGAAAGCTATAGGAATGTTCTTTCTTATTATAATGGTTTTGAGATGGTTGGCCGATTTAATTATGTCGGGAATTTGGAATAGTGTCGTTTTGTCGACTTTTACCGTCGTAATTGTGTGTAATTGGTGTGTATCATGCAATGTGCTTTTGATATATATATCGTATGACTTGTGTGATGTTATATGATGTAAATGCATGTGATGACATGTTGTGATGATGGTTTGTGGCCTAAGGGCAAGAAAATGCATTGTGTTGTGTTTGATTGTATATGCAACATTATGGATGTGTATATGTGTGCATTTGAATGTCATGAGTCATCGTATGCCAAGCATCATGATATGCATTCTTATGATGTCGTGTGCCCTAGTGGGTGTGAGCGACGAAACGGTTCCAGAGGGAATCCGCTATAACATCGTGTGCCTTATACAAAGAGGTGTGAGCGATGATTATGGACGATCGTGTGCCTTATACAAAGAGGTGTGAGCGATCGGGTCGTGTGCCTTATGCAAAGAGGTGTGAGCAATCCATAAACGTCGTGTGACTTATACAAAGAGGTGTGAGCGATGGAGAACATCGTTTGCCCGACGGGGACTTACACTAAGTAACAAGCGATGATTCCAATAGTTCCTGAGTGAACTAGTGATGAGATTGATGGATGGATGGTACCGCATTGCATTGCATAGAGTCGTTGTATCGGTCTCTGTGCATTTGCATAAATCATGAATGGATTGATTTTGTGTGGAATTGTGAATGGAATTGGCGAGTGATATATATGTATATGTTGGTGATAAATGCGTTGAGCATGATTGATATGTCTTTGTAATGGATATATGAGATATCAAATGTGTGGCTTTATATCTGAATTCTGGTGTAAGTCGTGGTGAGAATATTTTACATGTGTATTTTTGTGTCATTATATAATTGTATGCAATTGTATTATGATTGTGTTTCTCACTCTTCTGCTGTTTTGAATGCTCTATGAGGCATTACAGATTAGATGCTGAAGGTCTTTTTGTGAAGCTTAGGTCTTCATTCTTTTGTCGGTCGACTCTGATATGTAGCACCGGGTAGTCGGGGAGATCGTTTGTGATTATGTGTATATGTATATATATCTTTTGGATTGTACATGTATGACTCTGTATATGACATAGAAACTTTTTATGTTATATATATATGAGGTTTCAGTTGCAGATTTTCTGCTTTTATTTTGTACCTGAATAATGGGTGTTAGGAACTGAGTTCCTCTGTTTGTATTATTACCTGATTGTTGCATATCTTTATGAGCAGGTTTATTGTGTTTTGTATCAATTGATGTGACGACTTCGTCTATGTCATGAATATTTTCATTACACTCTGATTAATTGTTATCGTTTTATCTAATTGGGGGTATAGATTGGGGGTGTTACATTAAGTGGTATCAAAGCCAGTCTGTGTCAGTTTGTGTCAGTTTGTGCCAGTCTGTGTCGGTCGTTGTGTTTGGGTGAGCTGTTTGTTTAACGATAGTTACTGTTATTGGATATGAACGGAATATGGCTAGTAGGAATGATGCTGCTTTGGTTGCTGCTATGCAAGCTATGGCTCAGGCTGTGCGGGGTGCACCTAATGCTGGTGAGAATGATGAGTTCAGGAAGAACAAACCGCCTGTCTTCAAAGGGAGACATGATCCTGATGGTGCACAGATTTGGCTTAAGGAGATTGAAAGAATCTTTCGAGTGATGGACTGTGCTGAGGAAAATAAGGTGAGACTGGGTACTCACATGTTGCAGGAGGAAGCTGATGATTGGTGGGTTAGTACGCGTCATGTGTTGGAAGCTGCAGATGAAGAGGTCACTTGGACTTTGTTTAGCAGGGAGTTTTTGAGGAAGTATTTTCCCGAAGACGTAAGGGGAAAGAAAGAGATAGAGTTCTTGGAGTTGAAACAAGGTAATATGTCTGTTATTGATTACACTGCTAGGTTTGTGGAACTTGTTCAGTTTTATCCACATTATACTGAAACAACTGCAGAGTTTTCCAAGTGTGTGAAGTTTGAGAACGGGTTGCGTCCTGAGATCAAGCAGGCAATTGGTTATCAAAGGATTAGGAGGTTTTCAGATTTGGTGGATTGTTGTAGAATTTATGAGGAGGATAGCAAAGCTCGTTCTACTCATTATAAAAGTGTGAACGAAAGGAAAGGGAAGCAACCGTTTCGTGGTGGTCCTTATGTGTCACCAGCTGATAAGGGTAAGCAAAGGGGTAATTTTGAGAAAAGGCTAAGTGGGGGAGGTATGTCTAATCCTCTGAGATGTTATAGGTGTGGTGACTTAGGACATCGTCAGTTTGAATGTAGGAAGGATATGAGAAAGTGTTCCAACTGTGGAGGTTTAGGACATGTTGCAGCTGATTGTAAGAAGAATGTGGTGAAGTGTTTCAACTCTGGTGAACCTGGTCATGTTAGTACGAAGTGTCCGAAACCAAAGCAAGCTCAGGCTGGAGGGAAAGTATTTGCATTGGCAGGAACTCAGACTACTAGTGCAGATCGTCTGATCAGAGGTACTTGTTTTATTAATAGTACGCCTTTAGTTGCTATTATTGATACCAGAGCGACTCATTCATTTATTTCGTCTGAGTACGCGAAGCGTTTGAATCTTTTGTTGTCTTCGATGGATGGAGAGATGGTTATTGATACTCCAGCAATGGGGTCGGTAACTACTTCTTTGGTTTGTTTAAGTTGTCCTTTGACCATTTATGGTAAAGATTTTGAGATGGATTTGGTGTGTTTGCCGTTGGAGGGTTTAGATGTGGTTCTGGGAATGAATTGGTTGCAGTTCAATCGGCTTCATATTGATTGTTATCATAAGTTGATGAGATTTCCTTCTCTTGAGGAAGACGAGGAATCGAGTTTCTTATCTACCAAAGAGTTGAAGAAACTTTTGGCGGATGAAGCTCAGTTGTTTGGGTTATTTGCATCGTTGACTGTGGATAGTCAAGTTGTACTTGATGTGTTTCCAGTGGTGTGTGATTTTCCAGAGGTGTTTCCAGAGGATATTTCAGATGTGCCGCCAGAGAGAGAGGTGGAGTTTTCTATAGATCTAGTTCCTGGTACTAGACCTGTATCTATGGCACCTTATCGTATGTCGGCATCTGAGTTGGTTGAGTTAAAGAAGCAGTTGAATGAATTGTTAGAAAAGAGGTTTGTGAGACCGAGTGTATCGCCTTGGGGTGCTCCAGTTCTTTTGGTGAAAATGAAAGATGGAAGTATACGATTATGTATTGATTATCGCCAGCTAAATAAGGTGACGATTAAGAATAAGTATCCCCTTCCGAGAATTGATGATCTGATGGACCAGTTGGTAGGTGCGTGTGTGTTTAGTAAGATTGATTTGAGGTCAGGTTATCATCAGATTAGAGTGAAAGAGGAAGATATTCAGAAGACGACTTTTAGGACACGATACGGTCATTACGAATATTCTGTGATGTCGTTTGGGGTTTCTAATGCGCCGGGTGTGTTTATGGAGTATATGAATCGTATTTTCCATGAGCATTTGGATCGATTTGTTGTTGTGTTTATTGATGACATCTTGATTTATTCTAAGTCCCGGGAGGAACATGTGGATCATTTGCATGTTGTGTTGCAAATTTTGAAGGAAAGGAGACTTTTTGCCAAGTTGTCCAAGTGTGAGTTCTGGTTGTCAGAAGTGAGTTTTCTTAGGCATGTGATTTCAGGTAATGGTATTGCTGTGGATCCATCTAAAGTAGATGCAGTTCTACAATGGGAGGCTCCTAGATCTGTTACTGAAATTAGAAGCTTTTTGGGTTTAGTTGGATATTATCGAAGATTCATTGAAGGTTTTTCTAAGTTAGCACTTCCGTTGACCCAATTGACTTGTAAAGGTAAAGCGTTCATTTGGGATATTCAGTGTGAGGAAAGTTTTAGTGAGCTGAAGAGAAGATTGACTACAGCTCCGATTTTGGTCTTACCGAATCCTAGTGAACCGTTTGTGGTGTATTGCGATGCGTCTTTGATTGGTTTAGGTGGAGTGTTGATGCAAGAAGGTAAGGTTGTGGCTTATGCTTCGAGGCAATTGAGGATTCATGAGAAGAATTACCCTACTCATGATTTGGAATTAGCGGCAGTGGTTTTTGTGTTGAAAATTTGGAGGCATTATCTCTATGGTGCAAGATTCGAAGTCTTTAGCGATCATAAGAGTTTGAAATACTTGTTTGATCAGAAAGAGTTGAATATGAGGCAACGGAGATGGTTGGAATTTTTGAAGGACTACGATTTTAGCTTGAATTACCATCCTGGTAAAGCTAATGTGGTAGCCGATGCGTTAAGCCGGAAATCTTTGCATATGTCCGCTTTGATGGTTAAAGAGTGGGAACTTTTGGAAGCATTTAGAGATTTGAGTTTGGTGTGTGAACTGACATCGGGCAGCGTGAGGCTTGGTATGTTAAAGGTCACTAATGATTTTCTGTTAATCATTAGCGAGAAACAGAAGTTGGATGTGAAATTTGTTGATTTGATGACGGTTAGAGATCAAAGTGTGAATGGTGACTTTAAAGTGGATGATAAAGGTGTTTTGAGATTTCGTGGTAGGATTTGTATTTCAGATGATTCGGACTTGAAAAAGATGATTTTGGAGGAAGGACACCGGAGTAATTTGAGTATACATCCGGGAGCTAATAAGATGTATCAAGATTTGAAGAAGATCTTTTGGTGGTCTGGATTGAAGAGGGATGTGGCTCGGTTTGTTTATGCGTGTTTGACGTGTCAGAAGTCAAAAGTAGAACATCAGAAGCTTAGTGGATTATTACAACCGTTGGATATTCCCGAGTGGAAATGGGACAACATTTCTATGGATTTTGTGACAGGGTTGCCGAATACACAGAGGGGACATAATGCCGTTTGGGTAGTTGTGGATAGACTGACTAAATCGGCGCATTTCATTCCGATTGACATCAGTTTTTCTTTGGAGAAGTTGGCTGAGATTTATATCCGTGTGATTGTGAAATTACATGGTGTTCCATTGAGTATTGTTTCAGATCGAGATCTGAGGTTTACTTCCAAATTTTGAGAAAGTTTGCAAAAGGCGTTAGGTTCCAAGTTGAGATTGAGTTCTGCTTATCATCCTCAGACGGATGGTCAGACCGAGAGAACTATTCAGTCGTTGGAAGATTTGCTGAGAGCATGTGTTCTTGAGCAAGGTGGCGTTTGGGATAGTTATCTTGCGTTGGTTGAATTCACGTATAACAATAGTTTCCATTCAAGTATTGGAATGGCACCTTTTGAAGCGTAGTATGGAAGAAGATGTCAAACACCGTTGTGTTGGCATGAATCTGGTGAGAGTTCGGTGGTTGGACCGGAGTTAGTGCAACAAACTACGGAAAAGGTGAAACTTATTCGTGAGAAAATGAAGGCTTCTCAGAGTAGGCAGAAGAGTTATCATGATCGAAGGAGGAAAGATCTTGAGTTTCAAGAAGGCGATCATGTGTTTTTGAGAGTGACACCGGTGACGGGTGTTGGTCGTGCATTGAAGTCGAAGAAACTTCTCGGTTTATTGGTCCTTACCAGATATCCGCGAGAGTGGGTGCTGTGGCATATCGGGTGGCGTTGCCGCCGAATCTTTCGAATTTGCATGATGTGTTTCATGTTTCACAGCTTCGGAAGTATGTTCCGGATCCGTCGCATGTGATTCCGATGGATGAGGTAGAGGTAAGGGAGAACCTTACGGTTGAGGCATTACCAGTGAGGATTTTGGATCGTGAGTTGAAGCGGTTAAGAGGTAAGGATATTGCACTTGTGAAAGTTGCATGGGGAGGTGCTGTTGAGGGCAATTTGACTTGGGAGTTGGAGAGTCAGATGCGGGAGTCATATCCGGAGTTGTTCGTCTCAGGTAATATTTTCGAGGACGAAAATTTCTAAGTGGGAGAGAGTTGTAACGCCCCAGTTTTTGTTAGATTTATTTAATCGAGTCGATTTAATTATTTTTATTATTATATTATTTTATTTTTGACTTTTATTTGATAATATATTATTTTTCATTGTTGTTATGTTTTATCGCGTTTTGGGAGCGTTTGCGAGATATTTGAGTGTAGGGGTATTTTGGTCATTTTACTTATTTTCTTAAGTTAGAACTTAAAGAGAAAAAAAGAGGGAAAATAGAAAGGAAGGAAAAAGAGAAGAAGGAAAAGGGAAAGAAAATAAGAAAAGAGGGAAAACTTGGAAAGGAAGAAATTGAATCAACCGACTTTTGAAAACACGATTAATCGGGTAAGGGTGTGAAACACGATTAATCGGGTAAGGGTGCGAAACTCAATTATCTTATACTTGTGTATGATTATGTATGTATGTATTTGTTTGTTGTTGGGTTGAAATTGAATATAGAACCAAAACCATAATATGTTGAGATTGTTGGAAATTGATTCAAATTGTGTCTGAAATCATGTTTCAATGTTCATAATTGCTGAGACATGTTAGGTAGGTGTTGTTGTGCAATCTATTGGTAATTTTCTGCTGTTTAGGTGAGATTTGGAGTGATTTTTGGTTGATTTCGCAGCAGAAATTATGCAGGAAATTCTGGATTTTTCTTTGCCCATACGCGTAACACGCAGGGCAATACGCGTATTGGTTTGGGCAATACGCGTATGACAAGGGGAATTTTGGGCATTACGCGTATGGAAATCCATTTTTCTCGGCCATCTGCTAATTTGTGTAATGGTACGCGTATCTGGCAAGGCAATATGCGTAACGTGTGAGGCATTATGCGTATGGAACTTTTAGTGGGATTTTTGGGGAGAATTTGGTCTCTGCCCATACGCGTATCACTTTGGCCAATACGCGTATGGATGGGCGAGTGAGTTGGGCATTACGCGTATGGCTCAGGGCAATACGCGTAGGACCTGAGAGGGTGCTTAATTTTGCCATTTTACGATTCCTTTTCTTTTTAATTCCATAACTTGTGTTCCGATTATCCGTTTTGAACATTCTTGGTATCGTTGGAAAGCTATAGGAATGTTCTTTCTTATTATAATGGTTTTGAGATGGTTAGCCGATTTAATTATGTCGGGAATTTGGAATAGTGTCGTTTTGTCGACTTTTACCGTCGTAATTGTGTGTAATTGGTGTGTATCATGCAATGTGCTTTTGATATATATATCGTATGACTTGTGTGATGTTATATGATGTAAATGCATGTGATGACATGTTGTGATGATGGTTTGTGGCCTAAGGGCAAGAAAATGCATTGTGTTGTGTTTGATTGTATATGCAACATTATGGATGTGTATATGTGTGCATTTGAATGTCATGAGTCATCGTATGCCAAGCATCATGATATGCATTCTTGTGATGTCGTGTGCCCTAGTGGGTGTGAGCGACGAAACGGTTCCAGAGGGAATCCGCTATAACATCGTGTGCCTTATACAAAGAGGTGTGAGCGATGATTATGGACGATTGTGTGCCTTATACAAAGAGGTGTGAGCGATCGGGTCGTGTGCCTTATGCAAAGAGGTGTGAGCAATCCATAAACGTCGTGTGCCTTATACAAAGAGGTGTGAGCGACGGAGAACATCGTTTGCCCGACGGGGACTTACACTAAGTAACAAGCGATGATTCCAATAGTTCCTGAGTGAACTAGTGATGAGATTGATGGATGGATGGTACCGCATTGCATTGCATAGAGTCGTTGTATCGGTCTCTGTGCATTTGCATAAATCATGAATGGATTGATTTTGTGTGGAATTGTGAATGGAATTGGCGAGTGATATATATGTATATGTTGGTGATAAATGCGTTGAGCATGATTGATATGTCTTTGTAATGGATATATGAGATATCAAATGTGTGGCTTTATATCTGAATTTTGGTGTAAGTCATGGTGAGAATATTTTACATGTGTATTTTTGTGTCATTATATAATTGTATGCAATTGTATTATGATTGTGTTTCTCACCCTTCTGCTATTTTGAATGCTCTATGAGGCATTGCAGATTAGATGCTGGAGGTCTTTTTGTGAAGCTTAGGTCTTCATTCTTTTGTCGGTCGGCTCTGATATGTAGCACCGGGTAGTCGGGGAGACCGTTTGTGATTATGTGTATATGTATATATATCTTTTGGATTGTACATGTATGACTATGTATATGACAGACAAACTTTTTATGTGATATATATATATATATATATATGAGGTTTTAGTTGCAGATTTTCCACTTTTATTATGTACCTGAATAGTGGGTGTTAGGAACTGAGTTCCTCTGTTTGTATTACTACCTGATTGTTGCATATCTTTATGAGCAGGTTTATTATGTTTTGTCTCAATTGATGTGACGACTCCGTCTTTGCCGTGAATGTTTTCATTACACTCTGATTAATTGTTATCGCTTTATCTAATTGGGGGTATAGATTGGGGGTGTTACAAAAAACATCATCAATTAATCAAGACAAAGATACAAATTAATCGGGGAAAAAGAAAACTCAAAGCATGGAAGCAAATAAATTGCAAAAATTGAATCGGACAATGAAAGAATTATTAATCAATTTAAATATAAATATTTAATAAAATTAATTAATAATTTAATTAATAAATATTAAATAAAAATATTTAAATCAACTAATAATTAACATATTTTTTCACATTTTTAATATATTCCTAAATTAAAAAAAAAAACTAGAAAATGAAAACATTAAAAATAAATGATATGAAATGTTTTTTTTGTTGGTATTTTTTCTAATATACAAACAAACGATTAAACTATAAATAAAATATTAAAGAAAATTATTAAAATGTTTTATTTATCTTTTTTTGAATTATACAAATAAAAGAAAATATTAAACAAAAGATTAAAACATAAAAAGGGAGGTGTAAAAAAAACAAAACGGGCCTAATGGGGTGTTAGAAACAAATCTTATGGGCTTAGGAAAATAAAAAAAGACAAACCAAACCTTACCTAATTTAACAATAATAGTAAAAAAATATATAAAAAAAACAGATTACCAAAAAGGTTAAGCTTTCTTCTTCTCCTGCTTCACGTATTCCCTCTCGCTCGCGTCACTCTGTTCCTCTTGACGGCGGTAAACTGAAGTGATGAGCGGTGGTTCATGTTGTTGTTAATTAATGGAGATGATGAAGTGAAAAGGATGGGAGGAAGTTATGCGTGGGTGATGCTCTGGTGGTAAAAATGTTCAAGAGTGAGATGCGTGTTACTGAGCCGGAACCGTAAACACGAGTGTAACACAAATGAGTCGTGCTAAGTTCGTTGTTGTCTTGGTGTTATGTAAAGGTTTCAGCAGGTTGAATGGTTTTGTCTCGTTGAAGATAGAAGATTGGAAGGTTTTGAGGATGCAAGCGAATGATGGTGTGGAAGAAAGAGTCACAGTTTTGCAGGTTGCTGTTTTACACGGTGAAGGTTTTTGTGGTGGGTGGTGAAAAGGGTTAAAGGAGGTTGAAGAATGGTGTGGTGAAGAAAAAACATGGCAATACCGTGTGTGATATGATGGAGATGTGGGGTAGTATGAAGTGTAACATGAAGCAAAACCAATGAAGTGTTTAGGTGTGTTTCCTTGCAAGAGTGAGAGGTAGTTCGTGAAGAGGGAGAAGAGGTGGATGTTGGTGCGTTTCGGTGATGGCAGAGGTATGCAGGAGGAGGAAAAAATGGATGCTTGAGGGAGATGAGAGTGGTGGTATGTGTGTTTCAAGGTTGAAGGTCTTGTTATGGAGCGGTAGGAGGGAGTATTATGGAGTGAAGAGAGTAAACCTATTATATTTAGTGTTTTGCTCTTACTGTGTATGGCTTTTTTTTTTGAAAAATGCAGGCAGGGTTGTTTTGTATATTCCGCGAAAGAACAAGGTGGGTGATGAGGCTTACTATATATGGTGAAAGATGCAAATCTCACAAAAAGTTGATGGATATGGTGTATCCAAAAAGTTGCAGCGTGTGTTTTTTGTGTTAAGAGCCAGGCAGAACAGTCTTGTACATATGAGGGCCCATGAAAATAATTTTTGTTTATGAGGGTGGGACCGTGTGAGTCTATTGAGTGTTTTCTTGTTTCTTTAATAAAAATCAAAATGAGAAAGAGAGTATGATCATACCGCCTGAAAGAGAATGTAGCTTATCCTGGGAGTCCTTTTTTTATGGTTCTTTTTTGTGTAGCTTTTTTTTTTTAAAATGAAAGAGAAAGGTGGGTCAACCGTGTAGTGTTATTTTGATGGTGAAGTGTCTTATACGCAGGATATTACATGAATATGTTCAGAGCATGCATGCAGTACACATTTTTCATAAAAATAAAACAAAACAAAATAACTTTTTTTGAAACTTAATAACTAAGTTTTACTTAAAACAAAATAAAAACAAAAATAAAAAAATTAAATAAAAAATAAAATAATAAAATGGGACAAAATATTAACTATTTAAAAATAAAAATCTAAAATAAAAATCTGATTAATTAAACAAAGATTATTAATTTAAAATAGAAATAAAATCGATAAAAAATGAATAATTGGACCGGTAACGAAGTGCTCGATAAGAATAAAGTCCAATGCACCAAAATGATCAGCGCGAAATAAACGACTCAAAAAATATAGTGTTTGGTCAAATTTCGAAATAAATTTTCCCCGGTTAAAAGGCTCAAACTGATCAAAATGCGACCGAAAAACAGTCAAAAAATTAAAACAAGTACGCCAAGTTAAACCACACGAAACATAGATTAACATGACTGACGTTTGCAAGCTCGATTTTGAAACTTTTCGTCCACTGATTTTACGCACATTTGACTTTTAGTTTGACTGATTCGGTTGTAATTCCAACAAGTTTATTCAGGATGATAAATTGGGAATTATACGAGATGAAATGCATGATAGGCTATGCAGATGATGCAAAGAGATGCAGGATCTTAGGGATAAAAATTAGGGCATGACAGATTCCCCTATTTAAGTTTCTTCAATCCGGAGATATGGAGATCGAAATCTTCGTCTCGACAAGATTGGAGAGACTCAAATACAAACATGCGCAATTTTTTGCCCTAAGATACCACAAGGATGCTTATGATATGGTATGAATTCAAGAGTCGAAGTTCTATGGGGAATGAAACCATAAAAGACAAACTACTGCTGGAAAAATCGAGCAGAGAACAAAAGGAACACCACAGGGGAATAAGTAACCAATATCAAAGAGACACAACTGAAGAATACAAGATATTATGGAAATACGTCAAGGTGAGAAAGAGTATCCAGTAATACTTGAAAAAAGAGGGACAAACCCTGAACATAAATAAAAACATCCGGGAAGGCATCAGATGCTGAAATACCACACTCGGGAAAACAAATCAGAAACATCTAGAAAACCATTAGATGTGGAATGAGACTAAATATGAGGATAACACAGAGACTTCCAAGAAAGCACTTAACTTCACTATGGAATACTCAGGAACATCCAGAAAGCAAAAAATAACTTTACTGGGGAAAGGGTCACAATCATCAGAGGTTTTTTCAGAAATGCATTGAACAAACCCTGGAAAAGAACACTATCAATCATCAATGACATTCAGGAGGACATTGAATGAAACTTTGGAACATAAACATACATTAGAGATAATCAGGAAAACATCAGAGACATTCGGGAAAACATTAGAGACATTCAGGAAAACATTGGATGAACTCTGGAACAGAAGCAAACATTAGAGATATTGAAGCAAACATCAAAGATATTCAGGAAAACATGAATGAACCCTAGAACACAAGCAAACATTAGAGATATTCAAACATCAAAGACATCAAGGAAAACATTGAATGAACTCTGGAACACATCAGAGATATTCAGGAAAACATTGAATGAACTCTGGAACATAAGCAAACATTTAGAGATTCAAGCAAACATAAGAGACATTCAGGAAAACATTGAATGAACTCTGTAACATATCCAGAAAAAACATTGGATGAAGAAGGGAAACAAACTTAAAGCATTCAGCAGCTGTTAACCATAGTCAGAGATAAATTGAAAACATCCAGAATATCATTAGATGAAGACAAAGATTCTGAAGCACGTCCGAAACATTCATAAAAACTTTTGAAATTCTGGTACCAGATATGTGATGTCACACTTAATGTCACAACAACACACTCTGCTATGGACAATAACAAACAACAAGAGAAACACACAAAATTGTTCACCCAGTTCGGTTTTAACTACCTACGTCTGGGGGCTACCAAGCCAGGGATGAATTTCACTATCAGTAGAATTAATTTACAGACTCAACAACCTCGTTGACAATCTCCTAAACTTAATCTCTACTTAATGAACTTTCTACCTAAGAGACCACTTAGGTAAGAGAACACTACTCAATCCCTAAATCACTTTAGTGATATAATTCAAAGATCACACACTTGATTCTGCTTCACAACTTTGATCAAGAACAACTCAAAACACCAATACCAATTCACACTCAAATGGTTTACAAACACGAAGACTCAATCGACTCTCAGTCTTTAGCTCTCTTTCTTCGTTACTTTTCCTTCAGGAATGATGCGCATTATATAGCTATTTGATTGGGCTTGGACCTTCTCAATATCTGACCTGATTTGTTATTTAAAACTGAATCTTCAAAACAGATTTTCTCTCTCAAAATCTTCTTAAATCTTCAGCTTTTAAACCTCCCTACAAATCTGCATCAAATATCTATACAACAGAGAATATCTATCCCAAGATATCCGCATCCAATGAGACTAACAGCTCTTCCAATATTCAGCTAAAACGCAAACCCTAACAACATCACTAAACCTGATGTTATTAATCTTCTGCAGACCTGATGTCATAACATCGCATGTGACATCAGACTTCACAACTTCAGCAAGTTAAATACTTAACAAAAACCAATGTTAAGACTCAATGTTAAGACATCACCCATGTGACTTCAACATTGAACAACTTTATTTTACCAAAATTCTAGCCAATCCAAGAACCAACAATCTCCCCCTTTGGCTAATTTTGGCTAAAACATTCCCTGCAACATCAGAGACTTCAGCAGCGGAAAAAAAATCTTAAAACAAACTTCGCAGCAACATTTCTTCATCACAGCTTCACAATGCTTTCAGCATGCTGTACACACTCCAATCACTAATCAGCATAATAGGGCAAGCTCCCCCTCAAAGCAAGAACAAGTATACCAGCAACTGTTCAACAACTCTCCCCCTCAATATATGCATTTCAGCATTTCTTTATCACAGCATCACAATGCTTTCAGCATGCTGCACACACTCCAATCACTAATCAGCATCATAGGGCAAGCTCCCCCTCAAAGCAAGAACAAGCATACCAGCAACTGTTCAACAACTCTCCCCCTCAATATCTGCATTTCAGCATCACACTAGCTGCACTCCTTAGCATTACACAATTACTAAATCTTCTTCTTGGCCTTGCAACATCTTGACTAATTCTTGGCTAACTCTCCCCCTTTTTAGCCACAATTAGACAAACCTCAACATGTAAGTCCTACTCACTACAGTTAGTCCTAAACAGGCTCTCATTGTCAGTCTAAAGTCAGCATGTAATACGAAACAAATCATAGAACATAAAAACATAAATAGTGCATAAACAGGCACAATATTCAAATTACATATTAGGCACATCAAGTGCAGAATCAAAAACAGCAAAAAACTAAACTACTATAAAAAAAACAGCAAGGAAACTAGTCTTCATCAGAGCTGCCCCCATCTTCATCATCAGTGCTAGGACCACCTTCTTCAGAACCTGGTTCTTCAACATCATCATCACCTTGTTCCAAAGATTTGATCATTTGCTCAATTTTTAACTTCCTAGCAGTGCTAGTACTGATAACCACATCAAGATCCTTGCATGTCGCCTTTAATTCTTCAATCAACTCAGCTTTAGTACTGGCCTTTTTTAACCCCAGAACTTGATGTTACAACAATGTCTGGAACATGATGTCCAGCAAACAACTTAGGATGCAAGGACAAGGCTGACTCCCTCTTGCAAGCTATATCTGAACTTGTTAAAGTTTCAGGATGTTGCTCCAAGATGATTCCGCAAATAAGGGAAGGGAATGCTATTGGTAACTTGATAGCATTTGTTTCAGCATGTTTCACTACTTGCTCAAAGATGTAGCTTCCATAGTCAAACTTGATCTTCTTCCCAACAGCATAGATAAACCTACCCAATCCAACACCTACTGTTGTCTTGTGATTTGTTGGCACCCAGTTGGCAGCTCCAATTCTGTGAAGAATTGCATGCTTGATGCTAAGTTTACTGGCCTTCAACTTCTCTTTCAAAGGCCAAACCTTTACCTGACCAGCTGTAATCTCTTTGCATATTTCATTATCAGTCATCTCAAGTTCACTATACTCTTCATCATCTCTTCCCAGATACTTGTTAATAGTACTAGGAGAGAAATTAATGCACTTTCCTCTCACATAGACTTTCATGAAATCAATGCTCTTTTTATCAGTAATATTTCCATAAATGTTGACAACAAATTCTTTGACAAGGCCCTCATAGTACTTAGGAAATTTGGTCACAGTCTTCACCAACCCAACCTAATTAATCAGCTCCATAATATCCTTCATCTCTAAAGCTTCTTTCCCAAGCTCCCTCTCTAGGGCCAGTCTTCTCTGACAAACAAATTTCCACATTGATGCACTGCTGGCATAATGAAAGGAAATGTTGTCAACTGGTACTTCAGGGACTTTGTCAGAGATTCTCTTCAAAATTGTTCTTCTGACAGGTGTGATGTCATGAGCATCATCCTCAACATCGAAGTCAGAATCAGAATATTCCCTGATCTTCCTCTTTTTGGAGGATGTAGTAACCTTGCTCCAAGGTTTTGTAGGGCCAACTACAACAGTTTTCTTCTTGCCTTCAGAAGACTTCTTTGGTGAGGATTCAACAGTCTTTCCTTTCCTTGTATTCAGTCTCTTAGCAATACTTGGAACAGCTTTTCCAATGACCTCATCATGAGATAAATCAACCACATTGATCACATCCTCATTTTCTTCACCAGAAGTGGCTTCAACAGGTGATGTTCTAACATCCCCCTTAACATTAGCTTCCTCATGCACATCATCTTCTTCCACTCCCACTTCAGAATCTTCAATAACAGACATAGCAAGTCTATGAAGATTTGTAGCGGCACTTTGCATGTCATCCTTTTCCCTATCAGAATGTTCAGCAGGCATTTGCCTCAGTGGTCTAGATATACCCTTTATAGGAAGCCCTTTCTCAAAGATTTTATCGACAATCTGACCTAAGCTTTTGTCAACATCTACCCTTTCTTCAACAGTCTGGGAAGTGGATGACCTAGGTGCTGTTTTATTACTAAATAGAACACTAGTAACAAGCTTCTTTGTTTCATTATCTTTAAAGATAGTCGCAGCCCTTTTTGGAACAAGTTTAGAGGGTCTAGATTTACTTGACTCTGGGAGCATCATAGAGATGGGTTCTACATTCAAAGCTTCTTCTGCAGTCCCCTCTTTTGTAGAAACTCTAGCTTTATCTCGCGAAGAGCTTTGAGAAATAGATTTCTTTGATGGAGAACACATCTGGTTTGACATGGTTCCCTTTAGGCAGTATGAGTTCTGAGACAGATGATTCTTCTTGTTGAAGGAGACGAACAGTCAGGAAATATGATCTTTGATGACACGTGATGTTGCTACAATAGAGAATGATGGTCTAAGGTATGACGCCTGATTTTGTGTATCCCTTAAAGACCAATCAATGAGTTTCTCCCTCTAAATTAAATTTCCTTTTAAAAATTAAAAAGGATTCACATTAAGAGTAATTAACCCTAATTGACCTTTCAGCAGACTTTCACACTTGTTGTCACAATCTGATGTTACAACATCAATCTTAACATCACCAGATAAACTGTCCACTTGAGGTACCCATTGATATCAGTTATCTCTGGATCTTATTCCCTTCATCACTACCTCATTCTGCTCATTTGTCACCACACACTCATCTTTGGTGTAGCTGACCTTATAACCATCATCACAGAGCTAACTTATGCTAATTAGATTAGCACTCAACCCTTTGACAAGAAGTACATTGTCAAGATCAGGTCCCTCATGACACTTCACTTTTCCAACACCTTGTACCACCCCTTTCTCTCCGTTTCCAAAAATAACATCAATTGAGGAGCAAGAATTGACATCCACCATTTGGTTTTTGAAACCAGTCATGTGCTTTGAACAGCCACTGTCAAAGTACCAACCATCCTTAGCAGAGTGTCTATCTGAAAAGTGAGCCAATAGACACTTAACCTCTTCTTTAGGAACCCACTGCTTAACAACCTTGGGCCTATTATCCTTCTGTCTGGGTTGAGGGTTAGACTTGGAATAACCATGTAGCTTGAAACAAGAAAACTGCATGTGTCCAAATTTGCCACAGTAAAAGCACGTAACTCTGTCTTCTCTGAAGTGGTTGAACCTTCTGCCACCTTGAGGATAATATTGTTGTGGCTGCCACCCATAATGTTGTCTTCTTCTCCCATAGTTTGACTGCCTTCTATGGTAAGGATGCTGTCCTTTTGGCTGTCTTCTATGGTGATGACGCTTCCTTCTTCCATAATAATAAGGCATAGCATTATTATATCCATAGCCATATATGTTTCCCTGATGTTGGAACATGTTCTGTTTGAACCTAGAAGCCTGCATGCTCTTATGATATTTGGAGGCATATACTGCCTAGCTCCAGAAACATGTGCCTTCCTTTGATGAGGACCATGAGCATGCCTCTTCCCAACATTTTGAGGTTGAGGATGAGCAGCCTGCTTAGGTTTAGGATCCTGTCTCTTTGTTTGAAGTTGATACATTGGTTGAGACATCTCCTTCTTGGTTCCTGAAGTGCTTGCTTCAGCATACACCTTTTTCTCAACCATAAATCCTATGCCTGACTTATCTCCAGCAACCTTTTCTGTCTGAAGGATCTTGTTAAGTGTGTCTGTACCACTGTTCAGCATCCTAACAGATTTGGTCATATGATCAAGATGAGCTTTGACTAATAAGACTTCATTTTCCAAATCAGCTTTAGCAGTCTCAAGCTGAACAATTTGTTTCTTCTGTTTTTCACTTTCTTGACAGATTTCTGCACTCTTCAGACAAAGCTCTTGATAAGTGGAGGCTAACTCCTCAAAAGTCATTTCCTCATCACTTGAATCACCATCAGAAACAACTGTTCCAGTTAAAGCTTTGACATGTTTGGCTGACTCTCCTTCACTCTCACTGTCAGAGTCTGACCAAGAAACTGTCATTCCTTTCTTCTGCTTCTTCAGGAATGTGGGACATTCTTTCTTAATATGTCCATGACCTTCACACTCAAAGCATTGAACACCCTTGTCTTGAGCAGTCTTCTCTTCATCCTTCTCCTTAGACTTGCTGATGTCAGAAGCGATGTTCTTGACATTTGGCTTGAAGTTCTTGTTCATTCTTTTGAACACCTTGTTGAACTGTCTTCCCAACATAACAATGGTCTGAGATAGATCCTTCTGGGATTCAGCACTATTCCCTTTCTCTTCTTGAGCATCTGACACCAAGGCTATACTCTTAGGCTTCTTTTCTGGTTCTTCCTCATTCAACCCAAGCTCAAAAGTTTGAAGAGAACTAATGAGCTCATCAACCCTCATCTTGCTTACGTCTTGAGCTTCTTCAATTGCAGTCACCTTCATCTTGTACCTCTTAGGAAGGGACCTAAGGATTTTCCTTACAAGCTTTTCTTCTGACATCTTTTCTCCAAGAGCACTGGATGCATTGGACAGCTCAAGAATACTCATGTGGAAGTCATGAATAGTCTCATCTTCCTTCATCTTCAGACTTTCAAACTTCGATGTTAGAAGCTGAAGTCTTGACATCTTAAATCTAGATGTTCCTTCACGTGTAGCCTTCAAAATATCCCAAGCTTCCTTAGCAACTTCACAGGTATTGATCAACCTGAATATGCTCTTATCCACTCCATTGAAAATTGCATTTAAAGCTTTGGAATTTCCAAGGGCAAGCTCATCTTTTTCCTTGGTCCATTCTTCTTCAGGCTTCGGCTTTGAGGTGCCCTATTTATCTTTCCCAGCATCATCTTTTTCAAACAGAACAGGTGCTTTCCATTCTTTAATGATAGCCTTCCAAGCCCTGCCGTCCAAAGATTTCAAAAAGGTGATCATCCTTGGCTTCCAATAATCATAATTCGAGCCATCCAAAATAGGGGGTCTGTTGACAAATCCTCCAACTTCTTTGTCCATCTTTACACCAGAAAGTAACTTCCCTAGATCTCACCCAGGGATATACAGGACGCCTTCTCTGATACCAATTGAAATTCTGGTACTAGATATGTGATGTCACACTTAATGTCACAACAACACACTCTGCTATGGACAATAACAAACAACAAGAGAAACACACAAAATTGTTCACCCAGTTCGGTTTTAACTACCTATGTCTGGGGGCTACCAAGCCAGGGATGAATTTCACTATCAGTAGAATTAATTTACAGACTCAACAACCTCGTTGACAATCTCCTAAACTTAATCTCTACTTAATGAACTTTCTACCTAAGAGACCACTTAGGTAAGAGAACACTACTCAATACCTAAATCACTTCAGTGATATAATTCAAAGATCACACACTTTGAACAACACAACTTGATTCTGCTTCACAGCTTTCATCAAGAACAACTCAAAACACCAATACCAATTCACACTCGAATGGTTTACAAACACGAAGACTCAATCGACTCTCAGTCTTTAGCACTCTTTCTTCGTTACTTTTCCTTCAGGAATGATGCGCATTATATAGCTATTTGAATTGTGCTTAGACCTGCTCAATATCTGACCTGATTTGTTATTTAAAACTGAATCTTCAAAACAGATTTTCTCTCTCAAAATTTTCTTAAATCTTCAGCTTTTAAACCTCCCTACAAATCTGCATCAAATATCTATACAACAGAGAATATCTATCCCAAGATATCCGCATCCAATGAGACTAACAGCTCTCCCAATATTCAGCTAAAACGTAAACCCTAACAACATCACTAAACCTGATGTTATTAATCTTCTGCAGACCTGATGTCATAACATCGCGTGTGACATCAGACTTCACAACTTCAGCAAGTTAAATACTTAACAAAAACCAATGTTAAGACTCAATGTTAAGACATCACCCATGTGACTTCAACATTGAATAACTTTGTTTTACCAAAATTCTAGCCAATCCAAGAACCAATAACTTTAAATGTACGGGAAAAAGTTTTGAAGACATATCCGAAAGAACATCAGATAAGCAAAATCATATCCGGAAGAACATCAGATAAGCAAAGTCATATCCAGAAGATCATTAGATAGGCAAAGTCATATCCGGAAGAACGTCAGATAGACACGAAAGGGTTTTGGAAAAAACATCGGATAGGTTCTGGAAATGTATCAGAACAAAAGACTCGATCTGGAAATACGTCAGAGAGACGAAATAGGTATTCTGAAATTCACCAGAGAGTAAAAAACAATTTCTGGAAGTGCATCAGATAGAGATAAGGCACATCTGGAAATTCATCAGACGGTAAAAGAAATGAACTTTAGAAATGCATCAGAATTACAAAGGAATATCTGGAAATACATCAGATAGGTTCTAGAAACACATCAGAACAAAAAGACTCAATATGGGAATTCATCAGAGAGGCAAAAGAATAATCCAAAAATTCACCAGAGAGTGAAAATCGAATTCTGGAAAGCATGAGAATCACAAAGGAATATCTGGAAGTACATCAGATAACACAAATAGGGTTATGGAAGTACGTCAGAATAAAAAATAAATCTGGAAATACATCAGAGAGACAAACACATCTGGTAATACCTCGGATAAAAAGTAAAAGAATTCTGGAAATGCATCAGAATTGCAAGGGAATATCTGGAAATACATCAGATAACACAAAGAGGGTTATGGAAGTACGTCAGAATAAAAACTCAACCTGGAAACACATCATAGAGACAAACACATCCGGTAATACCTCAGATGAAAAGTAAAAGAATTTTGGAAATACATAAGAATTGCAAGGGAATATCTGGAAATACATCAGATAAGACAAAGAGGGTTCTGGGAAAAACATCATAACACATAAGACATGTCCGAAAAAACAATCGGATAGGGAAAGTCAAATCAGGTGGAACGTCAGATAAGACATAAAATTATTTGTTTGGTAGGTGCCAAGTAAGTTGGACTTTGACCACAAGGTAAGACGTTGATAGCAACACGACCTCTGGCGAAGCAAATGAGGATGAAACACTATTTCTAAGCATGGTACATGAATTTGCTATGATGTATGATCAAATGTAGATGTCGACGACATGACTCGACTCTTTTGGGGAGAGGACAAGACTGGAAGACTGATTCCTTATCACAGAGATCACTGCCATTCTGCTTAGGGACTAGAGATTCTACTGCTGAACATATCTCTGCCACACTGGTAAACTGTATCAAGTAAATGATCCTTGGAGGAAGGATGGAGAGCTGTTTAGGGATTCTCTAAGTAAGTTGCCCCCATATTAGTTGACTATTATAGATGAACTAATCATTGCTTCAGCTTGTCTAATTCTGGAAATGACTGTTTTACGATGCGTTTGGAAGGCTTGCCCAAGTATGAGTCTTGAAAGATCTTATGGATAAACCAATTCTGAGAAGGACTTGCACTGAACAACAAATCTTGAACTAATTCTCAACAGGATTCAGAAGGAACTTGCCCCTGATAGGATCATTGACCAAGTTTCTCAACTGTTTGAAAATTCCCTGAGAGGAAAGCCAATTTGCAAACAAAAGTATTCGTTCAAACATAGTAATCTTAATGCAAATAACATGCAAATTTTGAAATCAAAAATCCTTTTTTGGAATAATGCAAAACATATAAGTTACTGGTCAAAACACGGTGGTTCAAGACATTCAAAAGTGAAAGGTAAAGCAAAGGTGTGATGCCAAAACAAATGATTTGCAAAAATATTTTTGGAGTCAGTTTACACAACCTTTCTATAGTATGCTTTCAAAATAACCTTGCTTCAATTAGGTCTTTTGAGGATTGTAACGTGGTCTGGTTCACGATCTATGAAACAAAGGATAAAGGCTCAAAGTTTATTTGTACCCACCCAATCTTCGTGATGATCTTCAGTCCTATGCTCAGTTAACTCAGACTATGCGCTCAGGTTCCCAGAGGTTAGGAATTGCACTGATGATAGTAATGATGATGGTTCAGAAGTCAAGGGAGCCTTGAGATGGCAGTCATTGATTCCTTACAACATTTAGTTATTTTTTTGCCATTGAGGACTTTCATGATTAGGATTTAAAGATCTCTTCTTTTATTATCCCTAACTTTTGTCTGAATTGTTTCTTTTGAAGCTTACAGTCAGCGGGATGCCCCAGTTTTAACTAAGTCTCCTTCATAGGTTTTGACTTAGCGGGCCTTTTTTGATTTTTTTCTTTTTTTTTTGAAAGAAAGAGAGTGAATGTCTGGCTTAATGATTACAGTGAACCATCATTGGCTTTTGACTTAAAAGACATCTTCGACACTTGCTTGCTGTGTGTGAAGGAAAAATTGAGAATACAACCTTTATTGAAAGGTGCCTTGCATGAAGCTCTTATATTTGAACGCACAACCAAGTTAACTTAGAACTACCCATCCCTAGGTTAATATTGCGGGTTTTTTGTATAGAAAAAACTCCAACTTCTAGGCTTGAAGGGGTTGATGAGGGACTAACTCCTTATATTTCCAGTGTTTGGGAATTGAAACAATGCCTTACATCGTCAGCAAAGTTTTGATTTGAAAGCATACCAACAACAATTATGGGTATTACATTTTCGTCATCCTCCCTCCAATCTTTGCATAATCAAAAGAAAGTGAACAAGAGGTATATATTTTTGAAAGAGAAAACATAAAGATGTAAATAACAGACATAGATGACTTGAATCAAAATATTGCAATGCTCATTTCATTAACATGAAAGTACAAACATAATTTGAAAGCAAACAACTAATACAAATAAAGGAAAATGCAAACAACAAGAAACATGGCCTACTGACTAATCAGCAACAGGGGTGAGTTGGCCTGTCAGAAACACTGGCTTTTAGGAGGATAGCTGGCTGAAGTTGAATAAAGCTTCACTTCTTATGCTCTGGCAGAGGATTATCTTCGACATTAGGAGCAACATCATGGAAAATGAGAATCCTGTCTTTGATCAAGTCACGCACTCTAGCCTTCAATGCATAGCAATTTTCCAAGTCATGGCCTGTGACACCTTGATCGAATGCACAGTGGAGGTCAGAGTTGAAACTAGTTGGAAGAGGATTTAGAGGAGGACGTAGAGCCCTAGTAGTAATCCAGCCTCTCTAAACCATAACAGGGTACAGTTCAGTGTACATCATGGGAATAGGATCAAAGTGAGTCCTATTGTGGTTTTGGTTTTGTCCACCGGCCGGACATTGAGGAGCTCAAACTGGATTAGCAGCAACCACGAGAGTAACAACAGAAACAACAAGGTGATTAACATACTGAGGTCTGTGGCGAGGTCTTTTCTCCTCGGTCATGACAGCATTGGTTTGGTCTTCTCTCTTCTTTTGGAAGTTCCCATAGGATTTCTTTGCACCATTAGAAGATTCATCGGCTTTAGACACTTTACCATTCTTGACACCTTCTTCAAGTCTTTGGCCAATGGTTACCAGATCAGTGAAGTTGGAGGAGACACTACCAATCATATTTTCCCAATAGAAGGGAGACAAGGTGTCCATGAACATTCCTACGAGTTCTTCCTCTGCCAAAGGGGGTTCAACTTGAGAAGCTAGTTCTCTCCAACACTGAGCATTTTCTTTGAAATATTCTCTCTCATTCTGAGACATATTCTAAAGTTGACGGCGGTCAGGAGCCATGTCAATATTGTACTTGTATTGCTTCATAAAGGCATTAGCAAGATCTGGGAAGCACTGGATACCACTTTTTTCAAGGTTCATGTACCATTTGAGTGAAGCTCCACTCATGCTGTCTTGAAAGTAGTGGATAAGCAACTTTTGGTTGTTAGTGTAAGCAGCCATCTTTTTGAAGTACATAACCAGATGAGCCCTTGGACAGGAATGACCTTTGTATTTCACAAACTTGAGAATCTTGAATTGCATGACAAGGTCAGAAATAAGGCACATGTTGTCCGCATTAACACTGAAGAAATCAGTACCCTCCATGGCTTTGAATCTCTTGTCTATAGTCTGAAACTGTTCACAGACATCGTCAAGTTTAAAAAAATGCTCACGATCTTCACCTTGAGCACTAGCAGCATTGTAGTCAAAGAGAAGATTCTCAAAGGGAGCTCGGGCAGTCTGGGTAACAAGATGAACCACAGGTCTAGGCTCAAAGAAAACAGGAACTTGAAACATTGGTCTGGCATTTTGACCAATAATAGAATTAGTAGCAAGAGGTGGAGAGTAGTTATGGGGTAAACCAAACTCTGGCCAAGTAGAAGGTGGCATCTGAACAGGCTGAGGATCAGTAACAATACCTGAAACCTCATGGATAACAGTTCTTTGAGGTTGCTCTCCTCGGGAAATCAGGACTTGGAGCATCTCAGTAAGCTTAGTCATGCCTGACTTCAGATCGCCAGTCTCCATTCTGATCTCCGCATTGTGTTGTTCTTTTTTTAACATCTGCGTCTGAAATTAGCTCTGGTCCTGTATCGGTGACGAGGAATCAGCTTGAAGACTGACAAATGACGCTGGAAGATAGAGACAACTAGAATGAATTGCTGGACAAACTAGATATATGCAATGAATCATGCAAAGGATGCCGATGATATGCAATGCCATGCAACACAAGATGCAGATCACAAGTAACAGAATTAAAGGTTTAGGATCACAAGCATGGAGTCTGGGTGAAGAATTAATAACAGGCTGTGCACTAGGGGTAAAGTACTTGCACAACGGGTTCTAACAAGGTTCCCAGAGTCATTGATCCTCTTTTGGATATTATCATCTTGCACAACTACTTGCGCGGGCCAATAATATTTGCAAGAAAAACTCGTCAGGGTGTAGCATTGCGTATCAACTACCTCAGGTTTACACCTAGATAATCACCACACTATGTTCTAAGAGGGAAAGATGGGTCAAGGGGATTTAAAGGTCCTCAGCTTCTCAGACTCCCAGGTCGACAATAATAATGCCATTACGACTACTCACAATGACAAATACTACCATCAAAGGGGCCTCCACTGAGTATGGTTATATCATTTGTTAATCATGTTCATGATTACTCCTGACATGTAACTTTTGATTATACCACAATCCTATCTCATGGTGCACTCAAGCCCAGGTTAGGACTTATCTCACAGACATATATCAACCAAAAAAAAAGAAAAACCCAAGCAACAGAGCTGTCGTAACCCGAAATTTGACCTCCTCTTTTTCCTTTTAGCATGAGCACGCGCACTCGCATTCCTAGCACACGTATCAACATTTTTATCTATGAACTAGTAACTAACCCGTGCGTTCGCACGGGTACGTCTGTTCGAGGATTTTATGTTATGGACGCGTAATTGTTAATTAATTTGAAAAAAAATGGTAAACTTATAAAAATAGATATGATTGAAATTAAAAATTTGTATTGGCATGTATAAGAAATTGTTGTGAGTTGTAAAAGAAGGAATTAAATTAATTATTGATATAAATTCAAATAATACAATGATGATTGAAAATATTAAACAAAAAATATTAATTAATAGTTAGACCAAAAAAAATGAAACTAAAGTTAGATTGAAAGTTGAAAATAGAAAAAAAAACCTTAAAAATAATAGTAAATTTAAATTGAAATAGTAATACATGTAGAAGATGAAAGGTAAACAACAATATAAATAATAATATGATTAAAAAAACTATTGAAACCTGTATTAGATATAAATTAATCGTTTAGGTTTTTTTAACAAATAATTCAATTATGTTGTAAGAGAGAATATAATGGTCGATAAATTTCTATTATTCAATATTTGAACCAGTAGTAAAGTTGTTCCCGTTGATAACAATTGTAATTGTTTTTGTATATAAAAATATTTTAATCAACAATATATTTTTTTCCGTATATAAATATTAGTTTTGTTTTGACACTATTTATACAAAATAATTGAATGAACAGTAAAGCTGTTGTGCCCATTTATAACAATAATATTTTTTTCGTATATAAAAAAATTTGAATAAAAAATTAAACTTGTGCCCATTCATAACAATAGTAATTTTCGTATATACAAAAATTTGAATCAAGATTAAAGTTGGGCTCGTTTATAACAATATTATTTTTTTCATATATTAAAAAATTGAATCAAAATTAAAGTTGTGCCCGTTTATAACAATAGTATTTATTTCGTATATAAAAAAATTTGAACCAAGATTAATGTTGTGTCCATTTATAACAATAGTATTTTTTCCGTATATAAAAAAAATTGAATCAAAATTAAACTTGTGCCCGTTTATAACAATATTATTTTTTCGTATATACAAAAATTTGCATCAAGATTTAAGTTGGACCCGTTTATAACAATAGTATTTTTTCCGTATATAAAAAATTGAATCAAAATTAAAGTTGTGCTCGTTTATAACAATAGTATTTTTTCGTATATATAAATATTTGAATCAAAATTATTGTTGTGTCCGTTTATAACAACATTATTTTTTTTCGAATATAAAAAATTTGAATAAAAATTAAACTTGTGCCCGTTTATTACAATAGTATTTTTTCGTATGTACAAAAATTTGAATCAAGATTAAAGTAGGACCCTTTATAACAATATTATTTTTTCCGTATATAAAAAAAATTGAATCAAAATTAAAGTTGTCCTCATTTATAACAATATTATTTGTTCGTATATAAAAAAATTGAATCAAAATTAAAGTTGTGGCCGTTTATAACAAAAGTATTTTTTCGTATATAAAAATATTTGAATCAAAATTAAAGTTGTCCCCGTTTATAACAATAATATTTTTTTCGTATATAAAAAAATTTGAATCAAATTTAAAGTTGCGCCCGTTTATAACAATAGTATTTTTTGTGTATACAAAAAAAATTTCAATCCCAATTTAAGTTGCGTCCGTTTATAATAATAATATTTTTTTCGTATATAAAAAATATGAATCAAAATTAAAGTTGTGTCCGTTTATAACAATCAAAATCCAATTTCATATTTATTTAATTTATTGAACGTTTATTTTAAAAATATTAAAAAAATATTTGGATAAAAATTATTATACTAAAATATTAGTACATACCAAATTATGTGAATGTTATACTTAACTGGCAACTAAGATATTAACACATATCATCAATATAAAATAATATATAGCATAGTTGTTATTTAAGTTAAATGGAGTAGTGAATTAATATGTATACTTTTCATATGAAAAGCGATATGTTATGCCTACAAGTTTGACTGAGTAGATATTGATTTACCTGAAAATTTCTCATAATAATTTTAATTTTTACAATATATAATATAATAAATATTTCATGTATTACGCATCAGTTATAAATCATATTATTAGATATTTATATTAAAGAAAGGATTTAGTAAAATATAAAGTTATTTTTATGACTTTTTATAAACTAAAACTAACTGTAAAAAGATCATTAATTTTATTTTAAAAGAAAAATTTCTTATACGCATTATTTTCGTATCAACTTAATTGATATTTATTAACTATCATGAAATAATGCATTTTTATGATACACATTTATTAAAATTATTAATAATCAATAAAATTTCACGTAACAAAAACTTCTTATACTCATTATTTTCTTTTTAAAAAAATTATTTTAAAATTTATTTAATACAAATTATTAGTCCTAAAAGCATTTAATTAAATTAGAATATTGACTAAGTCTATGCTCTCACAAAAATTATTAGCCTTAAAATCATTTACTATCCAAATCGATATAATGGCTATTATGAACGTGAATGATAAGAAATTGAATGGTAACAAAATTGATCAAATTAAATGATATTTATTAACTATCATGAAATAATACATTTTTGTGATACACATTTATTAAAATTATTAATCAATTTATTAATAACACATTTTAATTGTATTGGAATCAATATTACTAACAAAAATTCCACGTAACACTAATTTTTGAAATTTACTTTAAAATTTTAAAAATGGAAATTGGAATCATTTCAAGAATGAATTGTTGAATCTATTCATATTTTTTATAACTATTTAATACTTAATAAAATGTATTCAATAAGAGTTATGTGATGCATATTAAAAGAAATTATTTAATGTTAAATTAAATAAATTATTAATTTTATAATTTTATGCTAATAAAGCAATTATTTTTTAATAAATATTACAATTTCAAATCACGTACTCTTCCGTATTATAAGCATCACCTAATTTTTATACATATTTTAAAAAAAAAATGTTCAATATATTTATTTGATTTATTTTATTTATTAATATTTTGAAAATATAATTATTATATTAATATGTGTATATTTAATTTTTCATATTTTAAAATAAAATAATAGTATTAATAAACCGTCTTATTGAAATTGTTGAATATTTTTATATTAAATTTATTAATATTATAAAAACACATGTGAGAGTTATATTTAACTTAGTTTATATGTATTACCATAATTAAAAAAAACATTTTAATAATTAACAAAATTATTTATTTTTTGCTTCAATTCAAACTTTAAAATTGAAGAAAAATTTATTTAAATATTTAATGTTGTATTGAGTTTTTTCAATTTAATTAAATTTTTATTGTTATCAATTTTTCGATTGAATGCAATAATAATAATTATTTTATAAATAACATTCATAATTATTTGTTAAAGATAGATAAATGAATATACTTTAACAATAATTTTTTACAATTATTATAATTTTGTATACCTTTGTTTGATGCTAAATTATAAATTTATATATATGAATATTTATTAAGAATTTATAATAAAATAGAAAACTTAAGTTTGAGTAAAAGAGTAAATATCATTTATTACAATTTTAAGTAGTAATAAAAAAATATTAAACGGATATAAAATCATCAATCATTTTTAAGATATGTTACAAAATTAATAGTTTGAATTGTGGGTCTCAATGCATTATAGTCTGTATTCTAGTCTTTGTAGATCTGTCATAATTAATAATTCAAATTGTGGGTCTCAATACATTATTGCTTAAAACATAACATTATTTAATAGTATTAAACAACTAACATTTATCCAAATCAAATAGTATAACCATTCTTATAGTGATATCAAACATCAGCCATACAATGCACATTGTACATAAGAGTGACAAAAGACATACAGACGAAATTCATGCAAGTCAAAGATACATGTTGGTAAAAATTGAATAATTGCAGACAATTTTCTATTCTTAAATGTAAGCCAGATATCAAATTGAAGTCCGGCATCAAATTCAAAAAAGGGGCAAATATGATCAAAATGATTATACACTGCTCAAGAAGCTTATCATCTACTACCTTTGCCACATGCGTTGAATGACACAGGTCTGAGTTAAGTGAAAACACATCAAATAAGAACACACCATTATTATAGTCAAAGCTAAGAAAACCACAAGAATGCATAAGGAATTGAATCCAAACCTTGTTAGAAAGCTCATACCGCCTATTCCCAAGTCCAAACACACCTCCAATAACTTTAAACAGTGGATTTTCAATTCTAGAAAATGATACAAAAGATGGATTATCAACCAAAAAAATCCATCCCATGAATAAATTATCAACCCAGATATCTCAACTTCTTGCTTCTGTTCTAGAGTAACTTTTCCAAAGCTCACAAGTGCTACACGAAAATAGAAATAAATAAATACATAAAGGTAGTTATTTCTTTAATTTAAGAAAAGGAATAGAGAAAATCAATGGAGATTACTCTTGACATATTTTGCTGCATTTGGAAATGTCTTTAATAACAGAAAAGTTTCAGAAACAAATATATGGTTTTTATAGAAAATCGCAAAACAAACATTATAATCCATCTTAATAAAACATTGCTAATATAACACGAACACTGAATTTATTCTCAAGAGTAAGAGCATCAAAATAGTATATCTGCAAGCAAATTAAAAATTAAAATAACAAATTAGTCAGGTATAAGATATGTTAATAACAAACTAAGTCACTGTATATTACGAAGTGATTCATTAGGCCTCATGAAGTATCGGTATCCTGAAAAATGGTCAACACCATAAAAATGATCAACACCAGCAAATTTACATTTGGAAACAAATCAAAATCAAAATGGTCAACGCATATCCAATATCTAAAATCCAGAATCATCAATTAAAACAATAGAAACAGAAAACAAAAATTCAGAATCACAAAGTGAAAAGAAATCATTATCAGATTTAAAACAACATTGACAGTAAAAGTGTGCTTACATGGAGTATCGGCCTGGATAGTTCTCAAGAGATCGGTGTGCCAGAGATTTCGGTAATTACGACCTGGATAGTTCTCAAGAGATCATCTCTGCAGTTTGTAGGTTATGTAACTTTGAACGTGCATTTGAAAAAACACATGTACAAAGAGATCAAATATTATTCGTAGAAAATATATGTTTAATGAGAATATATTGAGCAGTTAAGAACAACAATATATATCTTGACAAAAAACATGAACAGGACAAAAATTCATATTAAGGCATGTGAAAGCATTGAAATAATGTGATAATGAAATAGAAAAAACCTTGAATCACTGCCGGTGATGCACATCAATACCTTCCATATATTTTATGACCGATGCCTATCCAATATGTCTGAAGTTGAGCTTATGAAACAAATATATACGTTTTTGACAGATCTGCATATGAGCAAGCACTTTTAGTTAACAAAATTTCTACATATGTAAAACTCATAACAACTTACTATTTTAACAATCTTTATGTGAAAACTAACAACAAATGTTCATAACAAAAATCTAATAATGAGAGAATACCTGGCTAAATTCCAGATCTGAGTAGGAAGCAACAATAACAAATTCCAGATCTGAGTTTGTAACAATAATAACCTTCAATTTATCTTCTTTTACACAAACAATAACACAACCAAACCTTCATATTATCCCTATGTTATCAACTTCAATCAAAACCAAACATTAAAAATAAAACAAAACAGAAAATAGAAGCTAAAAATCGACGAAAAGAAATAACCAGCAACAGAAGTCCGTCCGCACCCTTCCGTCTCTGACACGACTACCGCCGTGCAGAACCACGTTCGCCTCTGACAACCACAAACCCGTTACACCATAAAATTCCCTCAATCGCGATCGGAGAAATATGTTGTTTGTGATTATTGTTTTGATTTTTTAAGAGAGCGTTGAGACACAGAGGTTTGAGAAATGAAGAATTTAGTTTTTTTTTTAAAAAAAGGTTGTTGTTGTTACAGTAGGAAGTGAGGAAGGAGAAGAAGATGAAAGTGGATGACAGAAGAAAAAAGAAGAGGAAGAGAGAGGCATAGAGAAGAGAAAAAAGCAGAAGAGGAATAAATGAGAGAGAAAGATGAGAGATTGAAAGGTTCTATTGGTGTGCAGAGAGGGCAGATAAGAAGGAGAGAGAAATGCTGAAAAGTATTGAAAATTGTGAAATGTAATTCAAAAAGTTGAATAAATTATGCTGGATATCAACCAGATGAGAGCAAAGCCGGTTACTAAACTAAAATAATAGGCAAAAATTGCATAACCAGATAAAATGCCGGTTGCAAGTGCTAGTTTGGTTAGAAAAAGTAAATTTTGGACTTAAATTGCCCCTAAATTAGGGATGTGGCAAAATCATAAGTAAGGGTAGAGTAGACTTTTCCAGAGCATTGAATTTTCTTATATTATAGATTTATTGCAGGTGTATATTCAAAATCCCCACAGAATCTCAAGGCTGTGAATGTGTTCCTCACTGAGCAGTCAAAGTCTCGATACAGGCCAAATAGAGGGATTTCCATGCCTACATATCAAAGCACAAGGTCGGGATACGGAACCATGGTCAAAGCATTGCATTGCAAGCCAAAAAATTGGATTTTTAGTTGTGGTAATCGATTACACGTTTTCCTGTAATCGATTACGCCTTCGTGGTCAGCCCAGGAAGGCATTTTTTTGCCTTGGTAACCGATTACAGCTTTTCTTGTAATCGATTACAGATGCGAAATCTGTAAATTTTCAACTGATTCTTCACACTGTATCAACTCCCATCCCATTCTTTTGGTCTACATTGTTTTAGAATTGTGTGGAATATTCTAGACACTTCACGAAACCACTTGCATTTGCTCCAATGCATCATCAACAATAAAGCTCATCATGAACCTACATTTCCAAGTATGTTAACCATTTGATCAACTGAGTTGCATTTGGATTCTCCAACTGAGTTAACTAATAACTAACTGAGTTAGGCTCTAACTCAGTGAGTTGAGCCTAACTAACTCCAAATCAAATGCCAAACCACCCTTAGCTAGCTCCAAACCAAGTTCCAAGCCTCCACTCACTCCAAGCCTAGCTTCTATTTAAGCAAACCTTCACATTTTCACAAGGAACTTTAATCATTCTCATAATTTTTCACTCTTCACTCTCATTTCTCTCTGAAATTTCTGCAACTTTCTCTCACATTCATCTTCATCTTCTTCACCAAACCTCACTAGATCTCTTCTCCTCCATTATAGCTTAGCAAGCTTCACATTAAACTTGCTAAACTTTTGAGCTAAACCTCCATTACACTACATTTCTCCTTGAATTATGCAACTACATCAACTTCTACTTCAATTCAAGTTTTGGAAGTGATCATTTCAAGAGTTTTGGTGTAAATTCATATTTGGAGCATTTATCGCGTTTTCTTTGGTTTCGCTACGAATTTCTTTAGAGCTTGGAATTTTCTGGTTTTCTTTGCTTCTCTGCATCACATTTTGCTTACAAAAATTACCAAGGCAAACCTCAGCCTTGTAGGTTGATGATTCTTGCTTATTTCACTATTTTAGGTCGATTTCGCGTTTTCGCAATGTAGCTCTTAGCTGATGTTTTATTGCTTGAACTATTGCTTAGCATGATCCATTCTTTTAGATTTCATTTGCTGAGAATTAACATGAATTTTTCCTCTGCTTATCTGCTATAATACACTGTGGTAACATGCTATAAGTGATTCTGAAGAAAAGTGCTTTTGGATCTGTTTGTTTGCTATTTTTTGCTGTCTCCGTGCGCGTAATCGGTTACAGGATTAGGCGTAATCGATTACTCCACCTTCCTGCGCCCCTGGGAGGCACTTTTCTGCCTTGGTAACCGATTACAACATTTCCTGTAATCGATTACCGCTTTGATTTTTGCCCAAATTGCTGTTGTTTGGGACTGTTTGCATGTCTTATCCTTGTTCTTCCCCATGTTTGATCATATTGATGTTAATGCTACTGCTTTAGGTCAGATTTGACTTGAAATAGCTTTTTCTCGATTAATTGCATGATTCTTCTAAATTATTTTGCAACTTGATCACATGTTCAAAACACTTTTTGCATAAATCTTGTTTTTGTGTTAACATGGTTATGATTAGTGATGCATGCAAATTTTGTCTTTGTCAATGCTTGGTAAATTCAATTGGATGCATTAGATTTGTTCTTCATTGAGTAAATTTAATTTTGTATAATCATTACTTCACACATTTGCTTTGATGATCTTTCGACTCGTGTGAAAGATTTTTGGCTTGTTCTTTCCCTTTGATTGATTGATCGAAACTTTATTTCGATTGGTTAATCCTCCTCTTGCTCTCCTCTCTAGGATCTCTTTTAGAGTTTCTCTTTCTTGATCCACTGCGGAGTCAGAGGTCTGCACAACGCGTTAGAGCACTATACAACTTGCGCCGTTGCTCTGCCGTTGCTCTGTCGGTTTCAATTTCTACACTATACTTTGGGTGCTAGAGAAGGAATGAGAGTGGAGAATTCCTACACTCATTCTGGTTATTTTGGGTAGGGAACGAATGACCTTTTGCCTGGAATAATCCTCTCTATCTCTAGACTATAGTGTCTCCCGATCCCTAGCTGAGTCAATCCTTGATCCCTCACTCCTCTTTCAATTTCTCCTTTGTTTAGTCACCATTTCTTTGGTCCAAGATCGATGTCTTCCTTCCCTCAGTTAACCACAGTCCGTCTGTTAACATACTGAGTTTCTTTTGGGTTAATCACCTTCTCTTGGTTAATCACCCATCTCTTGGTTGATCACAGTCCGTCTGTTAAAACCAAATCTTCCTTGGGTTAATCACCTCTCTTGGCTAATCACCCGTACCTTTGGTTAATACTGTTCGTCTGTTAAAACCAATCTTTCCTTAAGTTAATCACCTTCTCTTGGTTGATCACCCGTTTTTTGGTTGATCACAGTCCGTCTGTTAAAACCAATACCCTTGTGAGTTAGCAACCTTCTTTTGGTTCAAATACCCACACCTTTGGGTTAGTAACCTTTTCTTGGTTCAAATACCCTTTCCTCTGTCAAATACTGCTTTTCAGTTAGTGTACCGAACCCCTTTGGGTCATAACCTTCGCTTGGTTCCATACCCGTTCTCTTGGGTCACAACCTTCGATTGGTTCCACACCCGTCCCTTTGGTTAATCACAGTCCGTCTATTAAACTCGACTCCTCCTCTTCTCTTTTTGGTTAACCGCTGCCTGTCAGTTAACATACCGAAGTTCCCTAGAGAGTCAAACACCTTTTGGTTAAGCACTTTTGCTTCTGCTTAATCACCGTCCGTCATTTAAACACCAATTTCTTCTTCCCTAGTTAAGTAACCTGTTCTTCCCCATTAGGGTCGCGATCTTTGGTTGATCACTGCCTGTTAGTTAACATACCGAATCCCCAGTGGGTAATACCTTCTCTTTATTCAACACATTTTCTCTTACTTCCTTATCTCTATATCTCTTGGTATTGACACCATTCTTTTGCTTTTCTCCCCAGTGGAGTCGTCACCATTTTCCTTTCTTTATCCGTCTTTGTTCCTTGAACTGCGTAGGCTCTGAATTCCTCATTGAGGATACGTAGGCACGAGATTGCGAAATCTTGGCGAGCCACTTTCTTCCTTTTTTTCCCTGGTTCTCTGAACTACGGAGCTTTGAATTCCTCATTTCACTATGAGGATACGTAGGCACGAGGGCCCCAATCCTCCACGAGCATTTTCTTTTTCCTTTTTCCTTCCCTCTTTAGCTAGTAGCCTTTAGATAGATAACCCATTCGAGCCTAGAAGCAAGCAGAATGGTTCCCATTGAGTACGATGGATGCGTGAGGTACTAGTACCTTCCTCTCGCATAATTGACCCCCTTACCCATCTCTCTTCCCCTTGGGTTTTATTGATATTTTCCCTGTCCTTTTGGGACTAAATAAAGTTTTGTGGCAACTTTGTTGTATCTTTGAGTGTGCGATTCACTCAGGTATAATCTGTAACGCCCCATTTTCCTTTTATTATTATTTGCGAATAATTATATGTTATTGTGATCGATTGTGTGTTGTTGTACTTTCGTTGTGTTTTGTGTACCCGTGGTGAAGGATAGTGGCCTTAAGTAGTAGGTCTTGGGCGTAGTAGGGGTGTATGGCTAATAACATAGAGATTAGCGGTGCGTTGAGTAATGTTGATTGGATGATTTAAATTTATCATTTGTTGACTAATTTATTTCATTAGTTGGGTGATAATGTTAATATAATAAGATAATTAAAATAATTAAGAGGTGTAGTGAGTGGAAGGGATTTATGGTAATTAGGCGAGGGTTAAGTGAGGGCAAATAAGCAATTCATTAATTGGGGTATATGAGAGAATTAGAGAGTGATAGTTCATTATTCTCATTCCACGTGAAAAAGTGAAAGAGGGAGAAGAGCTAGGGCAAGGAGAAGAAAGGGAGAATCCATTGAAGTTAGGAAACCTCATCACTTTAAGGTAAGGGTGGGATTTCTTTCATCTCTCAAGGGTTAAATGATGTAAGTGTTGAAGTAGAAATCACTAAGTTGGAATCCATGGGGTTGAATGAGGGTTTTAGGAAGATTTTGTGATAATATGATTGGAATTGATTAATTAGTCTTGTTTGATTTGTTTGGTTGAATTGCAAATGTTAGATGTAGGCTATTGGTGAAATATCTATGAAAAATTGCTGTTAAAAATCGAGTTAGTGCAGAAAAATGCAGGTGGTTTGTTGCTATCATCGCAGGGTTTTGGGCTGCAGAATCGCAGGGCGCGCTTAGCGCGGTCTGGAGAAATTTTGCCTCTTCGAGGCAGAGAGCTGCGTGCTTAGCGCGGGTGGGGCTCGCTTAGCGTGGCATGGGACTGAAAAATATTATTTTTATTGACTTAAAATTCATGGAAAATATCTGTTTTATATTATATTAATGTTGTGTTGTTGCTTTTGTATGGTGAGCATGTGTTATGTGCTTGTTTTGTTGATGTTGATGTGATAATGTGAAATGCATGATTGAATGATGCAAATATGTGTAGTTGTTGTATTGGTGCAATGATGTATGTTTAGATGAATGCAAGTTGACTGTTAAAAGATGTTGGTATGAAGATGAGAATGCTATGTGTATGCATGAGTCGTTATTGCATGTTGTCATTGATGGTGCATGGCATGTGCATAGTTGTGGGATGGCGTGCCCAGGTGGGGTGTTATTATCTATCCGAATTCCTTGATGGAATCGTTGTTGTTGGCGTGATTGTATGCCCAGATGGGGTGTAAGCAATCACAGTTGTTGGTGCGATCATGAAATAGCGGTCGTACGTGACCATGAAACAGGGGTCGTTGGTGTGATCATGAAATAGGGGTCATACTTGACCATGAAACAGGAGTCGAGAGTTCCGACGGGAAATGTGATCATAAAATAGGGATCGATTTTTGTACCACATGCATTGAGTCTAGTCGAGTCTCCTTTACATTCTCTTGTTGGTTGTGTCGCCTGTGGTTGGTATAATTATCGGTGATTGTCTGTGCATAAGTTGAGGTGTGTGATTCTTGTTGGATGTTACGATATGGTGAATAACTTGATGATGTATGCTTTTCTATTTATATCATCTATCTCTTTCATTGATTTAAGAATCTCACCCCTTCTGTGTTTGATGATGCTTTATACGGCATCCTGCAGATACTCAGGAGTAGTTGGAGTCGTGGTCGGTGAAGACGAGGTACTTCACCTTGTGGCGTCTGCTCTAATATGTAACATGGGGAGTCGGGAACGCTTATCGCATGAGTTATTTTGTTAAAAGGATTTTGTTGTCTTTATAGTTTCGAATTAAAAGTTGTCAGTTAAAACCGTTATGTTTCCTTATCTTTGTTATGATTGATTTTTCCGCTGCATAATAAAAGTTGGTTTATTGAATTATACAATATGTTACATGTCTAATAAAGAGCAAGTATGTTGTCGAAAGTAATGCCTTAAATTGAATTGGATGATTTTACTCTGATTTTTCAATTAAATATTACAGGGGAATTTAGGGTGTTACATAGTGGTATCAGAGCAGGTCGGTCCGTCCGACCAAGTTGTCGAGTCGTTGTCATGTGTGAGTTGTTTAGTGTCGGTGTCGTTTCCTTATCCATTGTGTTCTGTTGTTGGCATGTGACAGATTTAGAATGGCTGGAAGGAACGATGCTGCTCTTGCTGCTGCCTTGCAAGCTATGGCTCAAGCAGTACAGAATCCGCCGCGTGCTAACGAGAATGATGAGTTTCGAAAGAATAATCTGCCTACTTTCAAGGGAAGATATGATCTGGATGGAGCGCAGACTTGGCTCAAGGAGATTGAGAGAATCTTCTGGGTTATGGAATGTCTTGAGGCACAGAAGGTGCGGTTAGGTACTCATATGTTGGCTGAGGAGGCTGATGACTGGTGGGTTAGTACTCGTCAAATATTGGGAGCAGCGGGTGAGGCAATTACTTGGGCCGTGTTCAGTAGAGAGTTCTTAAGGAAGTATTTTCCCGAAGATGTCTGCGGAAAGAAAGAGATTGAGTTTTTGGAACTGAAGCAGGGTAATTTGACAGTTACCGAGTATGCTGCTAAATTCTCAAATTTGGCTAAATTTTATCCTTACTACAGTGTGGCGATAGCTGAATTCTCGAAGTGTGTCAAGTTTGAGAATGGGTTGAGACCTGAGATCAAACAGGCAATTGGGTATCAGCGGATCAGAAGGTTTCCTGATTTAGTGGATTGTTGCAGGATATTTGAGGAAGATATCAAGGCTCGATCAGCTCACTATAAGGGACTGGCCGAGAGAAAAGGAAAACAACCGGTGAATCATGGGAAGCCTTATGCAGCTCCCGCTGAGAAGGGTAAACAGAAACATGCTGATGGCAAGAAGCCAAGTGGGGGAGGTGCATCTGCTCCTCTTAAGTGCTATAGGTGCGGTGAGTTGGGACATCGTGTCAGTGAATGTATGAGCAATGTGAAGAAGTGCTTCAAGTGTGGTCAGGCATGACATCTGATTGCTGATTGCAAAGCTAATCCGGTTACTTGTTACAATTGTGGGGAATAGGGCCATATTAGTACTCGTTGTCAGAAACCAAAGCAAGCTTCGACTGGAAGAAAAATGTTTGCTTTGACAGGGACTCAGACTTCCAGTGAGGATAGATTGATCAGAGGTACATGTTATATTAATAATACGCCTTTGATTGCTATTATTGATATTGGTGTTACTCACTCTTTTATTGCTACTGATTGTGTAAGAAGTCTAGGCCTTGTTATTTCTCCTATGAAGGGAGAAATGGTTATCGAAACTCCTGCTAAGGGATCAGTGACTACTTCTTTGGTCAGTTTGAATTGTCCATTATCAATCTATGGTAAGAACTTTGGTGTAGATTTGATTTGTTTACCGTTGGTAGGTCTCGATGTGATTTTGGGTATGAACTGGTTGGAGTACAATCATGTTCATATTAACTATTTTAAAAAGTTAGTTTGATTTCTTACTCCTGAAGAAGAGGGAGATGATGGTTTTCTGTCTGCTAGAGAGTTGAAGGAGCTCTTGGAAGAAGAAGTTCAGGTGCATTGTTTGCATCTTTGTCAATGGAGAGTAATTTAGTGATTAACAAATTGCAAGTGGTGCGTGAATTCCCTGAAGTGTTTCCAGATGACATTACTGATGTGCCACCAGAGAGAGAAGTAGAGTTTGCTATTGATCTTGTCCCTGGTACCAGACCTATCTCTATGGCACCGTACAGGATGTCGGCGTCAGAATTGTCAGAGCCGAAGAAGCAACTAGAAGACTTATTAGCAAAGAAATTCGTGAGACCGAGTGTATCGCCTTGGGGAGCCCCAGTGTTGTTGGTAAAGAAAAAGATGGTAGTATGAGGCTGTGTATTGATTACAGACAGCTGAATAAAGTGACGATTAAGAACAAATATCCACTTTCGAGAATCGATGACTTGATGGATCAATTAGTGGGTGCCCGTGTGTTTAGTAAGATTAATTTGAGGTCAGGTTATCATCAGATACGAGTAAAAGACGAAGACATTCAGAAGACGGATTTCAAAACTCGATATGGACATTATGAGTATGTGGTAATGCCATTCGGAGTTACTAATGCACCTGGTGTATTCATGGAATATATGAATCGTATCTTTCATGAGTACTTGGATCAATTTGTGGTTGTCTTTATTGACGATATCCTAATCTATTCTAAGTCAGAAGAGAAGCATGCTGAACATTTGCGGATTATGTTGCAAGTGTTGAAAGAGAAGAAACTCTATGCCAAGTTGTCTAAGTGTGAATTCTGGTTGAGAGGGGTAGGTTTTCTTGGTCATGGTATTTCTGGTGATGGTATTGCTGTAGATCCATCCAAGGTAGACGCTGTTCTACAATGGGAGACTCCAAAGTCGGTGACCGAGATTAGAAGTTTCTTGGGTTTGGCTGGTTATTACCGAAGATTTATTGAAGGGTTTCGAAGTTAGCACTTCCGTTGACTCAGTTGACGTGCAAAGGTAAGGCATTCGTGTGGGATGTCCATTGTGAAAAGAGTTTCATTGAACTGAAGAAGAGGTTGACCACAACTTCAGTGTTGGTTCTACCTGAACCAAATGAACCGTTTGTAGTGTATTGCGATGCTTCTTTGATGGGTTTGAGAGGTGTGCTAATGCAGGATGGTAAGGTTGTGGCTTATGCTTCACGACAGTTGAGGGTACATGAGAGGAATCATCCGACTCATGATTTGGAGTTAGCCGCAGTGCTTTTTGTATTGAAGATTTGGAGGCATTATCTCTATGGTTCCAGATTTGAAGTGTATAGTGATCATAAGAGCTTGAGGTATCTGTTTGATCAGAAGGAATTGAATATGAGGCAAAGAAGATGGTTAGAATTCTTGAAGGATTATGATTTTGGCTTGAACTATCATCCCGACAATGCTAATGTCGTGGCTGATGCTCTGAGTCAAAAATCGTTGCATGTATATGCTATGATGGTTAAAGAGTTAGAATTAATCGAACAGTTCAGAGATATGAGTTTGGTTTGTCAACAGACACCGTATAGTGTAATGATGGGTATGCTGACGATTAATAATGAATTTCTTAATAATATCAGAGAGAGTCAGAAGTTGGATGTGAAGCTAGTGGATTTGATGATTAGAGATAACCAAGCAGAAGGTAATGAGTACAGGGTAGACGAACAAGGTGTGTTACGATTCTGTGACAGGATTTGCATTCCTGATAATACGGAGTTGAAGAGAATGATTTTAGAAGAAGGTCATCGGAGTAGTTTGAGTATCCATCCAGGAGCTACGAAGATGTATCAAGACTTGAAGAAGATATTTTAGTGGCCTGGGTTGAAACGCGATGTGGCTCAGTTTGTGTATGCTTGTTTGACTTGTCAGAAGTTGAAAGTAGAACATCAGAAACCTGCTGGTAAGATGCAACCGTTAGATATTCCAGAGTGGGAGTGGGACAATATTTCTATGGATTTTGTGACAGGTTTACCTAATACGCCGAGAGGACATGATTCTATTTGGGTAGTAGTGGATAGGCTGACGAAGTCGGCACATTTCATTCCGATTAATATCAGTTTTCCTTTGCAGAAGTTGCAGAGATTTATATTCAGGTGATTGTGAAGTTGCATGGAATCCCGTTGAGTATTGTGTCGGATCGAGGTCCAAGGTTCACTTCCAGATTTTGGGAGAGTTTGCAGGAAGCTTTGGGATCAAAGCTGAGATTGAGTTCGGCTTATCATCCGCAGACGGATGGTCAGACGGAAAGAACTATCCAGTCCTTGGAAGATCTGTTGAGGGCTTGTGTACTGGAATAAGGAGGTGCTTGGGATAGTCATTTGTCATTAATTGAGTTCACTTATAATAATAGTTATCATTCCTGTATTGGAATGTCGCCTTTTGAAGCGTTGTATGGTCGTAGGTGTCAAACGCCTTTGTGTTGGCACAAATCTGGTGAAAGTGTAGTGCTCAGACCTGAGATTGTTTAGAAAACTACCGAAACAGTGAAGCTGATCCAGGAGAAGATGAAAGCTTCGCAGAGTAGGAAAAAGAGTTACCATGATAAGAGAAGGAAAGATCTCGAGTTTCAAGAAGAAGACCATGTGTTTTTGAGAGTCACTCCGGTGACCGGTGTTGGACGTGCTTTGAAGTCGAGCAAACTTACTCCTAGATTTATTGGTCCGTATCATATTTCGGCAAGAGTTGGACCTGTTACATATAGAGTGGCGTTGCCACCGCGTTTGTCGAATTTGCATGATGTGTTCCATGTTTCGCAGCTTCAGAAGTATGTTTCGGATCCGTCGCATGTGATTCCGATGGATGATGTGGAAGTGAGAGATAATCTCACAGTCGAGGCCTTGCCAGAGCGTATTGAAGATCACGAGGTGAAGCAGTTGAGGGGCAAGGAGATTGTTCTCGTGAAGGTACTATGGGGTGGTGCTGCATGTGGGAACATGACTTGGGAATTGGAGAGTAAGATGCGAGAGTCGTATCTGAGTTTATTTGCGTCAGGTAAATTTTCGAGGACAAAAATATTCTAAGTGGGGGAGAGTTGTAACGCCCCATTTTTCTTTTATTATTATTTGCGAATAATTATATGTTGTTGTGATCGATTGTGTGTTGTTGTACATTCGTTGTGTTTTGTGTACCCGTGGTGATGGATAGTGGCCTTAAGTAGTAGGTCTTGGGCGTAGTAGGGGTGTATGGCTAATAACATAGAGATTAGCGGTACGTTGAGTAATGTTGATTGGATGATTTAAATTTATCATTTGTTGACTAATTTATTTCATTAGTTGAGTGATAATGTTAATATAATAAGATAATTAAAATAATTAAGAGGTGTAGTGAGTGGAAGGACTTTATGGTAATTAGGCGAGGGTTAAGTGAGGGCAAATAAGGCGATTCATTAATTAGGGTATATGAGAGAATTAGAGAGTGATAGTTCATTATTCTCATTCCACGTGAAAAAGTGAAAGAGGGAGAAGAGCTAGGGCAAGGAGAAGAAAGGGAGAATCCATTGAAGTTAGGAAAGCTCATCACTTTAAGGTAAGGGTGGGATTTCTTTCATCTCTCAAGGGTTAAATGATGTAAGTATTGAAGTAGAAATCACTAAGTTGGAATCCATGGGGTTGAATGAGGGTTTTAGGAAGATTTTGTGATAATATGATTGGAATTGATGAATTAGTCTTGTTTGATTTGTTTGGTTGAATTGCAAATGTTAGATGTAGGATATTGGTAAAAAATCTATGAAAAATTGCTGTTAAAAATCGAGTTAGTGCAAAAAAACGCAGGTGGTTTGTTGCTGTCATCACAGGGTTTTGGCCTGCAGAATCGCATGGCGCGCTTAGCGCGGTCTGGAGAAATTTCTCCTCTTCGAGGCAGAGAGCTGCGCGCTTAGCGCGGGTGGGGCTCGCTTAGTGCAACATGGGACTGAAAAATATTATTTTTATTGACTTAAAATTCATGGAAAATATATGTTTTATATTATATTAATGCTGTGTTGTTGCTGTTGTATGGTGAGCATGTATTGAGGTGTTATGTGCTTGTTTTGTTGATTTTGATGTGATAATGTGAAATGCATGATTGAATGATGCAAAGATGTGTAGTTGTTGTATTGGTGCAATGATGTATGTTTAGATGAATGCATGTTGACTGTTAAATGATGTTGGTATGAAGATGAGAATGCTAAGTGTATGTATGAGTCATTGTTGCATGTTGTTATTGATGGTGCATGGCATGTGCATAGTTGTGGGATGGCGTGCCCAGGTGGGGTGTTATCGTCTATCCGAATTCCTTGATGGAATCGTTGTAGTTGGCGTGATTGTATGCCCAGATGGGGTGTAAGCAATCACAGTTGTTGGTGTGATCATGAAATAGGGGTCGTACGTGACCATGAAACAGGGGTCGTTGGTGTGATCATGAAATAGGGGTCCTACTTGACCATGAAATAGGTGTCGAGAGTTCCGACGGGAAATGTGATCATGAAACAGGGATCGATTTTGGTACCACATGCATTGAGTCTAGTCGAGTCTCCTTTGCATTCTCTTGTTGGTTGTGTCACCTGATGGTTGGTATAATTATCGGTGATTGTCTGTGCATAAGTTGAGGTGTGTGATTCTTGTTGGATGTTATGATATGGTGAATAACTTGATGATGTATGCTTTTCTATTTATATCATCTATCTCTTTAGTTGATTTAAGAATCTCACCCCTTCTGTGTTTGATGATGCATTATACGGCATCCTGCACATACTCAGGAGTAGTTGGAGTCGTGGTCGGTGAAGACGAGGTACTTCACCTTATGGCGTCTGCTCTGATATGTAACATGGGGAGTCGGGAATGCTTATCGCATGAGTTGTTCTGTTAAAAGGATTTTGTTGTCTTTATAGTTTTGAAATAAAAGTTGTCAGTTAAAACCGTTATGTTTCCTTATCTTTGTTATGATTGATTTTTCCGCTGCATAATAAAAGTTGGTTTATTGAATTATACAATATGTTACATGTCTAATAAAGAGCAAGCATGTTGTCGAAAGTAATGCCTTAAATTGAATTGGATGATTTTACTCTGATTTTTCGATTAAATATTATAGGGGAATTTAGGGTGTTACATAATCCCGCTAGCTTCAGCTGGAGACTCTGCTGGGGAGTGCTTGCTCTTGCAAGTTGGGGTCTCGCCTAGTTTTGTTTGCTTTCTTGTTTGCTTGGGTTTTTATCTTTATGCTCTACTTGCTTATCTATATGTTATTTACTGCATTTCCTTACCGCTTTAAATATTTATATGCTTCATACTCTGGATATCTGCTATATTTTCTGCTATTGTTGGGATGGGTAGATGTTACTTGAGAGATAAGTCCACTACACAGGCTTGAGCATACACACAGGATATAATTGTGGATAGTTGTGATGCCTGCGTTTTACGCATTATGTTGTCACGAGAACCACACCCAGACTAGTCTCACTTGAGAATACCTTCGTCCTGCGAGAATTTGCTACGAATGGGTATTTTCATTTGATTCCATGACTCTGGGAGACCTTCTAGGGACCATCTTTGGAAGACTAGAGCAAACCTGTGAGGGGATATTGGGTTTTTTTTGTAGGAAACCAAGACTCTTCATACCTTTTGTTCTCTTGTACACGTCAAATCTTTGCACCGACACAAAATTATATATGCAGATATTCAGATTTTTCACTATTGATTATTCATACTGTGATGGCTTCTTGATTCTTGTGTTGTATATCATTTCATCATATAAATTAATTTTTGCATGTGCATTTCCAGGTTATTCGAAGTCTTATTCTTTGTTGACATAATCATAGAAGATGAGTATTAGTTGCAGAGGTATCTTTAGCTGTGGAGCCTAAGCTGAAGACTTTGAGAGGTTTAACATCCCGTCTGGTTGAAGATAACAAGGATGTTTTCAAAGATGATCATGGTAATCTTTTGGCCATCCTTAACACTGAATTCAACATCACTGTCATTCATACACTTGTTCAATTTTATGACCCACCGCTAAGGTGCTTCACGTTTCAAGATTATCAGTTAGCACCTACACTTGTCCTAAGCCTCCCCTTATTGCTGAAGCTCTTTGCATTAGTAAGAAGGATGTGGAAGCTAATCTCAAGACCAAAGGTGGTACTCGAGGGGTTGCTTTGAAGTTTCTGGTAGACAAGGCCATTTCTTTTGCTGAGGCTGGAAGTTGGAAGGCTTTCAACGCTGTGTTTGCTTTGCTTGTGTATGGGATCGTCCTGGTTCCTAACATGGAAGACTTTGTGGATCAAGCTGCCATCAGTATCTTCTTGTCCAAGAATCTTGTTCCTACGCTCTTGGCTAATACCTATAATTCTATTCATTCGAGGAATCAAAAGAAGAAAGGAACTATCGTCTATTGTGCTCCTATGTTATACCGTTGGTTCATGTCTCATCTTCTGTAGAAGGGTCCTTTCGTTGAGAATAAGGGAAATCTTAAATGGTCGCAAAGGATCATGTCTCTGACTACCGATGACATCTCTTGGTATTCTCGAGTCTATGACAATACCAGAATTATTCGTCATTGTGGTAAATTCTCAAATGTGCTTCTCTTGGGTACAAAGGGTGGAATTAACTACAATCCGAGACTTGCCTTCCGCCAATTGGGGTATCCCATACTTGACAAGCCAGATCCTGAGGTAGTGGAAGAGTTCATCTTTCATGAAGGGGTTGATGACATGGGATTACTAAAGAGGTTTAGTGCTGTCTGGGTACAGATTCACCGTGAAGGAAAAGCTGAGTTAGGTAAAAGAATTGCATAGCAAAAGAAGCCTACACACAATGGGTTAAGGAATGAGTCAAAGAGATATAGCCGTCGTTTCCTTATGAGCCTTCTATGAATGTCAAGCTTCCCAAAATTGCCATTGTTCCTCCATCTGAAATTGATCAACTCAAGCGGACTATTGAGATTTTGATGAAGGAGAATGCTGATCTTCGGTTCATCCTTGATAAGGTCACATCTGAGAAGGAAAGCTTATAGATTGAGCTCCATCAGAAGAGGGAGTGCATGCTCAAAGAGGTGGAAATCAAACAAAACAAGCGAAGGAAAATGGGTGATGCTCTGAAGGGTACTTATGATCGACTCGCCTCAAAGAAGAGACAACTCACTGACACTCATTATCAAGCCTAAAAGGATGAGTTGAGCTACTAGAAGCAACTTGGAGAACTTCGAGGAAAGCTATCAGAGTACAAGACAAACCTGCAGAGTGAACAAGACCTTGCTGAAAAGTTGGTGAAAAACCTCTCTCAACGTCAAGCCGAGGTCGACAAAGCCTTCAGTGATATTCAGAAGCTACAAGATCAAGCGCATAAGAATCGAGAGGAGATCGGTCAACTCAACTTGGCGAGTACTCAGTGGGAACGCCAAAGCCGCCACTTACAAACCCTCTTGGATCAGAAAGAGGCCTTCCTACAAGATCTTCTTCAGGGACCTAATCATTCTTTGCTGTGTAACCTCATGAAAGATGCGAAGTATTGGAGTGAGAGACACGGCCGTCTAGCTAGATTCGGTGATCACACACTGGAGGACTTGCCAAGGTTGTTGAAGGATGCATATGCTGATGTGATGCCGCACAAGACCCCGTGGGCTATGTTTCATTTCTTATCTGTTTGTAGGGTGATTTTTGATAGGATCTAGGCTGGCCTTGTTGTATCCCAAAATGAAGATCTTTGAGTTGTATTTGACTTGTACTTTTTTACTTTATTGAATGAATGAAGAGTTTTCTTGCTAGTTTTATCTTTGTACCTTTACTTGTATGCTTTATGATTATTGTTAACAAAGATAAAAGCTCACGAATTCCTGGAACTAAAACTTTATTTTTGCATGCATTGCATTCATTCATGCACACATATGCACGTCCCTCATTCAGAAAAACAAAATGCTTACACCATCCATCTTCGCCTTGTAGCAAGACGACAACTCGACATCGCTATTTCACTCGATCAAGCAAGTCTAATATCATGGCTGACTATGAACAAGAGAATGCTACCTATAAGAAAACCTTGGCGCAGTTTCAAGGTAGGATGGATCAGTTCCAGACTAACATGGATGTTATCATGGAGTTCCTTCATGCTCAGAAGGACGTCGCTACTGCTGCTACTGTTGTTACAACCACTATTGATGCAATTGTTGTCACCCCTGCTGTGACTTCTTCTCCTGTTGTTACTTCTTCTCCTGCTGCTATTGAACCGCCAGTTGAAACTATGATTCAACCTTTTTTTAATCCACCAAGCTCTCAGCCTGGTCCGAATAGGCTTCCTGCTGCCTATCCATGGGGAATGCCCCCGAATTTCACTCCTCAGATTGTCAACAATGGGGCTTTTGTGCCTTATCAACCTTTTGCTATGCCCGTACCCAATGGGAATTCTGTTGCTTACCCGTGGGGCATGCTTACTCCGATCTCACCTTCTGTGGTGAACAATGATGATCATGAGATTTCTCAAGCACAAACTCGCCAGACTCATGTGTCAATCGATGTGGAAGTTCCTGAGAAGGATGAACATGTGTACAGAGGTCCTCCTATTCATGTTCCAGTATTGTCTCAATTTGCTCAAACCGCTATTCAGAATGTTCATTATGGAATTCCTTACCCATGGGGTATCTTCAACCACTGTGGTATCTCCTCCTGGTTATTCGTATAGTATTCAGATGGGTCAGCCTTCTGGTCAGATGGTTAATTCTGGGTTGGTGTATCCATCTCAGTTTGCTTCTCCTCAAATGCCTGCTCCAGCCGCGTCACAGCTTCTGAATAAATAAACTCTTATCAGATCTACTGATCATAACAGACCTACTGACTATAAACTATTAAATGAAAGGTTCAGAGCTATTGAAGGTTATTCTGCTTTTGGCATGGATGCCTAAGACTCGAGTTTGGTTCCTAATGTTGTGCTACCACAGAAGTTCAAGATTCCTGAGCTACCAAAGTACAAAGGGTTGAGTTGTCCTCGAAGTCATATGACCATGTACTGTAGAAAGATGGCATCCTACATTGACAAAGATGAACTGCTGGTTCATTGCTTCCAAGATATCTTGTCTGGAGCTTCTTTGGATTGGTATATGGGTTTAGAGCGTAGCAAGATTCTTTCCTGGAGGGAGTTGTCAGAAGCTTTCCTTAAACAATACAAGTATAATCTCGATTTGGCTCCTACCAGATTACAATTGCAGAATCAATCTCAGCAAACAACTGAAACTTTCAAGGAATATGCGTAGAGGTGGCGCGAAATGGCCTCTCGTGTGTGACCTGCTCTTTCTGACAATGAGCTGGTTAATATTTTTATGGGAACATTACAAGGGTTGTACTATGAGAAAATGGTGTGCAGCTTTTCTTCAAACTTTGCTGATATTGTGACTATTGGTGAAAGAATTGAAAACGGGTTGAAAATTGGTAGGATTGCTGGTTTCGCTAGTCAAAAACCAACCAATAAGAAACCTCAGAGTAGCCATTTGAAGAAGAAAGAAGGCGAGGAGAATGCCTTGATGGAAAAATCCTCTCCTCAGTATCAGGCTCCCTTGGCTCTCATGCCATACTATCCATATCCTTATGTTGCTGCTGCCCAGTATCAACAACCGCCATATCAATATCATCCATAACAACAAGCTCAGGCTCCTCAAAATCAACAACAATCACGACGTCAACAATCTCAACAAAACAACAGAAACCAACAATATCAGAACAGACAGAACAACAACAATCAGGGTAATCGCAAGCGTCCAAAAATTGATAAAATTCCGGTGCCGTATACAAAATTGTTTCCTTATCTTGTCCATCAAGGGGAAATTGTTCCAGAAGAGATCACACCTGAAATTCCTCCTTACGGCCTGAAGCATAATCAGAATGCATCATGTACTTACCATTCTAGGTGTATAGGACATGCTACCGAAGATTGTATTGTTTTTAGGACCAAAGTTCAAGAGCTTACTGATCAGAAAATCTTGACTTTTGCTGAAGAGCTTCCCAATGTACAAACTAATCCTTTGCCTAATTATAGTTGACCTGGGGTTAACATGGTCGAAGATAGTCAAGGGGCTGAGTTGATCAGAGATGTCGACAAAGTGAAAACTCTGATGACTGTTGTGATCAAGAAGTTGAACGAACATGGGTTACTCAAAGGTCTTCATGGAAAGTTCCAGATTTGTGATGATAATCCTAATCAGTGCCGAAGGTTGAAGGGTTGCGTTCAGATCTTGATGAACCAAGGTGTGGTTCAATTTTCCAGATCTAAGTCTTTGGAAAAGGTAGCTACCATTGACTCGTTCACAATCATATATAGGAATGTTCACTTGGAAACTCCTAGAAAGAAAATTCAGCCTATCAGTGTTTATGTACCCAAGTCATTTCCTCATTAGAGTTCAAAAGAGGTGCCTTGGAAGTATGACTCCACTGTGTATTCCGGGGGCCAAGAGATACAGTTTTCTGAGTCTGAAATCGTGAATGTAACCGTTACTGGAGGCATGACTCATAGTGGACGAGTGTTTGCTCCAAAGGTCACATCTAAGCCAGTGCATATGCCAATTGTCGTTCCTCCGAAGGAGAATTATGTGCCAACAACCCCTGTTGTTCAACAAGGGGCATCTACCTCTGCATAAGTGCCAGTCACCCCGTCTGTGGATATTGAGAAAGGCAAAAAGGTCACCATTGATGAAAATCGAGAATTCCTCAAGCTGATCAAGAAGAGTGATTTTAAGATCATAGATCAGCTAGGGCAAACTCCCTCGAAGATTTCAATCTTGTCTTTACTCATGAGTTCGCCTGCGCACAGATTGGCTTTGTTGAATGTATTGAACACTGCCCATGTAATGCATGATATCCCCTTGGAGCAGTTCGATGACGTGGTTGCCAATATAACAGTGAGTCATTATTTGGGTTTCAACGAATTAGAGTTGCCTCCTAAATGAACTGCACATAATCGAGCCTTGCACATATCAGTAACTTGCATGGATACCCTGCTATCTCGTGTCCTCGTGGATACCGGTTCCTCCCTCAACGTGATGCCTAAGGGTACGCTGGGTCAATTACTAGTAGAAGGGAGTGAGATGAGGGCTAGCGCTTTGATTGTCCGAGCCTTTGACGGTTCAAGAAGGCAAGTTATTGGCGAGGTATATTTGCCCATTAAGATCGAACCGAATTTGTTCACAATTACTTTTTAAGTGATGGATATTAATTATGCATATAATTGCTTATTGGCTATTACCTCCACATTGCATCAGAAGCTCAAATTCATGTACGAAGACCAATTGGCTATTGTCTGTGGTGAAGAGGATTTGCTAGTAAGCGAGTTATCATCCTTCCAATATCTCGAGACTGATGAGGGCATAACTAAGGTGCCGTTGTAATGTCTTGAAGTCGAAGAAGTCAGCTCTGCTTCTATCAATCAAAGCAGATCACCAAAAGTAACCCTGTCATCTGCCAAAAATGCAAAACAAACCCTTGAGAAAGACACCCTTCCTGGCTGAGGGCACGTGTTAGATGTGGTAGAGACGCATGATCGTTTTGGACTGGGTTATCATCCTGATCAACAATCCAACTCGCATGGTCAAAGGAAGTGCAATATGATCAAGTTCAACAGTGTTAGTTTCCAGAAAGCAGACATCGTGGCAGCCATCGATGATGTTGATCCTAGCAACCAGAGTGCAAGATTTGTACACAAGTGTCCTGTAACACCCCAATTCCCATCGCGAATAAATAATACATAAGTAAATCAGAGTGAATAGAAATTTATTTTTTCGACAGAAACAGGGATGCTACACTTAAAGAAATAAAATACAATCCCTGCTCGATATTTTTGATACATAGCACAAAATAGAATACCCTCAAAGGGGAAACTTTTTCCAACAAAAAGAAAGGTCAATTATGGAATAAAGCGGAAAGATCCATAACTGACTTGTTTTACAAAATAAATCATTTTAGAATCTCTACTATATATACAAAAGTACTACCAAATACATTCAACAATGTATACATATATATATAATCGTTCCCCGACTCCCGTGCTACGTATCAGAGCAGACACCAAGACCGACAACAGAACGGAGGACTAATCTCCACAAAAGACCTCCAGCAACTCTAATCTGCAATGCCTCATAGAGCATCATAAAACAGCAGAAGAGTGAGAAATAACAACTAAATCAAGATTGCATAATAATATGCAAACACACATTCAAGCACATGTATAAATCATCTCACCCATACCATCACCTACTAACACATATAGCATGCCACAAATACAAAACATATCACACATAATCCAACCACAATTATGACCTATGGAACCACACCACCACATCACCACAAAATATAGCATATATCAACGTATAAACATATTGCCCACAACCAATGCATTTATCACGTATGCACATCAAATTACCAATGCTATCACAATCTCAACACATCACAAATCAATGCACAATTTCCACACATAATCAATCAAATCATGATTTTCCACAAATAATGCATCCATTCACAATTCTCACACATAATCAATCCATGATTTATGCAAATGCACAGAGACCGACACCACAACTCTATGCAAATGCCATGCGGTACCGACTTCCAACATTTCATGTCTCATCACCAGTTCACTCAGGAACTATTGGAACCATCGCTCGTTACTGAGGGTCGCTCAAGTAACACCCCGTCGGGCATACGATGTTCACCCGTCGCTTTAGGTCCCCACATGGGCACACGACGTTTATGGATTACTTTAGGTCCTCTTGGTATAAGGTGCACAATCAGATCGCTTTAGGTCCCCACATGGGCACACGATCGTCTATAGCCATCGCTTTAGGTCCCCACATGGGTACACGATGTTATAACAGATTCCCTCTGGAACCAAACCGTCACTCAGGACATCACAAAAATGCATATCATGATGCTTGGCATACAATGACTCATGACATTCAAAATACACACATATACACATCCACAATCATGCATATATCATCAACTAATCAATTCCATACATTCACAATTCAATAATATGAATGATCTCATCATCAATATTCATGCATTGAAAACAATTCAAACAATGCACTTCAAACCATAATGGCCACCACACAACATACATTGAATTTCACATAAACAATGAATTTCATCACAAACCACAAAACACAACAATCATACATCATGTATATTCACATCATATAGCGGCACATAAGCTACACGTTACATAACAATAGCACAACACATAGTAAAACACCAACCGCACGCATTTAACACGATAAAAACCCGACAACCCGACTATTTTTCAAAAAAACACGAATTAATTAAATCATATTTTACCCTCCAAACCATTTTTAATAGAAAGAACTTTTCATTAGCTTTCCAACGCTTAGAACGGGGGTCAAAACGAACTTACGGTTCAAAAGTTACGATCGAAACAATTTTGAAAGCAAAACCTACAGTAGGGCTTACACGGCCACCCGTGTTGTGTCACACGGCCCGTGTCACCCAAAATCCCAAATTTCACCTTTTTTCACGTTTCCACCCTCCATAGTCAGTGGGCTGACACGGCACCCCGTGTTACGTGACACGGGCCGTGTCAGGGCCCAGAAAATTGCATTTTTATCGTCGGAAGCCTTCCGGACCTCCGATTTCGATTCCGTAAAAGGCTGCGATCTCAAAATTTGACATACTATAATATTTACATCATTAAAAATCCATCTAACAAATTTTCCATTTTTGAAATATTTTGAAACATAATTTTATCAATTTATCCCAACTCCAAACTCGCTCAAAACCACTCGAAAACACAAAAATAACCATTCCCGATTAATTCATATCCTTACCTGATTAAATATCAACCTATGCCAATATTACCAGACATATCCAAACACTTTTACTCGATCACAACATCAATTTCACAAAAACATCAATATATATCAAAAACTCAAAAGTTACAAATTCAACTCGATTCAATCAAACGATCACGCTAACTCAAGACCCAACATCACACGACTCTACTACGCGATTTATTCCGACTTTCGTCCGTAAAAACATCGATTTCTACTCATTTTTACCATTTTGACCTAAAATGAAACTATAAGAAAATATCTAAAACAATCCAAGAAAACATACACATATACATACACAAGCAATATATAATTGAAACTTCTCACCCTTATCCGATTATTCGCGCTTTAAACGGATGATTCCTTATTTTCCTTCTTTTTTCCTCTTCTCCCTTTCTTTCCTCTCTTTTCTCTTCTTTTCCTTTTCTTTCTCTTCTTTCTCTTTTCTTTCTATTTCTCTCTCTCTATTTCTATTTATAATATCTAACTACCCAAATGACCAAAATACCCCTACACTCAAATATCTCCCAAACGCTCTCAAAATGCGATAAAACATAAACAACGATGAAAAATAATATATTGTTAAATAAAAGTCAAGAATAAAATAATATAATAATAAAATAATCAAATAGACTCGATTAAATAAAACTGACAAAAACTGGGGCGTTACAACTCTCCCCCACTTAGACATTTTCGTCCTCGAAAATCTAACCGATACAAACAACTACGGATACGACTCTCGCATCCGACCAACAAACTAACATGCCAACACTAGGCACACCACGAGTAACACAAACTGACAAACCACCTCGCTAACAACGACTACAACAACGACACGACAACGGCAACAACAACAACGACCAAATGCAATGCCCATACAATGCACTTGACCACCAACTCACAACTCAAAGAATACACAAGTTACGAACACACAGGTTCACTGAGGAACCGAAACACAACGAGATCGTTACCATTACCATAGGTAACACTCCTCTAATTCACCGCAAGGAATTAGCCACCAGCACTCGAACTATCACCATGGAAACGAGGCAACAACACAAACAAGAACACAAAGTCCCACGACACAACAACGTCTCAACAACATCAACAAAACCAGAATACCAAACATCCTTGTCACACATCCTTATTACAACACTGCTACGATTCACCAATCGAACAAACAACCAAAACATCCATCTACATAGTAGCCCATTAATATTTAAACCTTTCACCTAACACTTCCATTCTGAAATGTCCAATGGTCTCATCATTCCTACATGTTTCCAATGTCCAACCTATGAACTCTTACCAGTCACACACTCATATACGAAATGTGCCACATCACGCTTTCGATGCGCACTCTGATTAGTCGTAACCATCAAAACTATCAATCCCACGTCCAAAGTCTAACTCTTTCTCATATTCACCAAAAATCACTTGTTCACTTTTAATATACCCAACCTCACACTCTACTATGTTAGCTTACACACCAGACACAAGTCTCTGAACTGCTCAAATAATTCTAACTCCCTGACCATCAAAACTGACATGCACTAAAACTTTCGACTTAACTTTCCAAGCACGACCTTACCTTTACCAACAGGATAATTCCAACTAAAGTCATAACTCATCACAAATTCCAACCATCCTCGTTGTCTCATACTACATTCCTTCAGGCCAACCAAGTACTCTAAACTCTTGTGGTTACCAAACACTTCGAATCTAGAACCAAAAAAATGATACCTCCAAATATTCCAACACAATACAACCGCAACCAATTCCAAATCCTGAATAATATAGATCCTTTTATGAATCCTCATGGCGTAAAGCATAAACCACGACTTTACCCTTTTGCATTAACACACTGACTAAACTCATCAAGGACGCATCCAAATACCTCACAAACGGTTCATTAGGATCACACAGAATCAAAACTGGAGCCGTATACAACTTCTACTTCAGCTCTCTGAAACTTTCCTTTCAACGAACATCCAAAACAAACGACTCACCCTTTGTAAGTCAACTGAGATAACAGAAGTACGAACTTAGCGAAGTCTTCCATAACCTACAGTAACAACCAATTGAGCCCAAAAGTTTCTAATCTCCTTAACCAACTTTAGAGTCTCTCAATGTAGAACTACATCTACTTCCAATGGATCCATAATCATACTCTCATCTGAAATAACGTATCCAAGAAACTAACCTTTTCAACCAAGATTCACACTCGAATAACTTAGCATAAAACTTCATCTCTTTTCAACACTTGTAATTCCATTCTCAAACACTCTACCTGTTCTTCCTCCGAGTTTATAACAGATCTGAACGTTCTCAATCAAAGCCCTTACGAACTTATCCAAATATATATGGAAGATACGATTCCTCTACTCCACAAACATTACAGACGCATTACTAACACCAAACAACATCACTGTACATTGTAATGTCCAACCAAATTCTAAAAGATATAAATTCTTAAAGTGTTTGCAAAATTTTTCACCTGGTAACTGGTTACTCACATACAAGCTTAACCGAGTAAATAACAACCTATTTCGATAACAAATATAACCAGTCACATTAAATCGATCAAAGCCTCAACTCACCCAACTCACCACTCTTATCAAACAATCCAAACAATTGCAATCCCACTCAAACTCAACCAAACTATTCCAGTTATCTAATCATGAAAGTGGACACTTGTTCTTAATCGTTACCTTACTCCATTGTTAGTAATCCATACACAAGTCCTTCTCTTAACCGTCCAAATTCCATAAATCCCAACATGTAGCAACAACCAACCAAAAAGAACTCTTAAATATTACATCCATACCTAAAGGTTCTCTCAAAATTTCCATTAATGCTCTACAATTCCAAAGACTTCAAACCTCACCAGAACTCTAAGTTTTACTGTCCATAGTCTCGATACCTTCAAACACATCATGCTAGTTATTCCATTCAATCATCAGTTCCTTGTATTACTATCAATACTGGAGCTCTCTAAGACGACACACTTGGTCTCACAAATCCCTTTTTCTAGTAAATCTTCTAACCGCTCTTTCAATCTAATTTTCACTTCCTAAAAGTTCTTCTACTTACTTAGCAGATCCAAACCTCAAATCCTTACCTTCGTCCAATTTGAGTTCACACTCTTCTCTCTGAGAACAACCATTAACGATGCCCAATCATTCTCTCTCAATAACTTCCCAACTTGACCAACATACGGAAACCCCGAATCCGTCTCCTCTTCCGACATAAGAATCTTCATCGACTCATCAAAACAATCTGTACTAATTTCCGTAATTCCAAACAATTCATTGTACACACTATCAAGCCAGAAAGACCCGTCTATTTCATCCAACATAATTCCCGTCTACTATCAACAAGAGATTAAGGGTGATCAGTTCCTCAATTTGTCAATAGACAGCCGACAATCATGATGGGGCATAAACCATCTTTACCAAACTATAATAGCATTACTTGCACCCTGCACAAAACTACCTAAGGCACAAATCCTTAGTTGACATAAACCTTACCTCCGCATTCCCTCAGGAACCGGGAACCACACTGTCCAAACAACACTTAACTCTTGCAACCAATGACACACTGAGCCAACGCTCCACACCTGAAGCAACTTGGAGAAGTACCAGCTTCTCCCCCACTTATCTCATTCTCAATCCTGAAGACAAAGGATTAGAAACCAGAAAGTACTGACAGTGTTCCCCACACATATCACGTACTAAGGGACAAACAACACCGACAATATTCAACTGTCACACCAACTGACTCAACAACATGGCTGGACGGACCGACCTGCTCTGATACCACTAATGTAACACCCCAATTCCCATCGCAAATAAATAATACATAAGTAAATCAGAGTGAATAAAAATTTATTTTTCCGATAGAAACAGGGATGCTACACTTAAAGAAATAAAATACAATCCCTACTCGATATTTTTGATACATAGCACAAAATAGAATACCCTCAAAGGGGAAACTTTTTCCAACAAAAAGAAAGGTCAATTATGGAATAAAGCGGAAAGATCCATAACTGACTTGTTTTACAAAATAAATCATTTTAGAATCTCTACTATATATACAAAAGTACTACCAAATACATTCAACAATGTATACATATATATATATATATATATATATATATAAAATCGTTCCCCGACTCCCGTGCTACGTATCAGAGCAGACATCAAGACCGACAACAGAACGGAGGACTAATCTCCACAAAAGACCTCCAGCAACTCTAATCTGCAATGCCTCATAGAGCATCATAAAACAACAGAAGGGTGAGAAATAACAACTAAATCAAGATTGCATAATAATATGCAAACACACATTCAAGCACATGTATAAATCATCTCACCCATACCATCACCTACTAACACATATACCATGCCACAAATACAAAACATATCACACATAATCCAACCACAATTATGACCTATGAAACCACACCACCACACCACCACAAAATATAGCATATATCAACGTATAAACATATTGCCCACAACCAATGCACTTATCACGTATGCACATCAAATTACCAATGCTATCACAATCTCAACACATTACAAATCAATGCACAATTTCCACACATAATCAATCAAATCATGATTTTCCACACATAATGCATCCATTCACAATTCTCACACATAATCAATCCATGATTTATTCAAATGCACAGAGACCGACACCACGACTCTATGCAAATGCCATGCGGTTCCGACTTCCAACATTTCATGTCTCATCACCAGTTCACTTAGGAACTATTGGAACCATCACTCGTTACTGAGGGTCGCTCAAGTAACACCCCGTCGGGCATACGATGTTCACCCGTCGCTTTAGGTCCCCACATGGGCACACGACATTTATGGATTGCTTTAGGTCCTCTTGGTATAAGGCGCACAATCCGATCGCTTTAGGTCCCCACATGGGCACACGATCGTCTATAACCATCGCTTTAGGTCCCCACATGGGCACACGATCGTCTATAACCATCGCTTTAGGTCCCCACATGGGCACACGATGTTATAGCAGATTCCCTCTGGAACCAAACCGTCACTCAGGACGTCACAAGAATGCATATCATGATGCTTGACATACAATGACTCATGACATTCAAAATGCACACATATACACATCCACAATCATGCATATATAATCAACTCATCAATTCCATACATTCACAATTCAACAATATGAATTATCTCATCATCAATATTCATGCATTGAAAACAATTCAAACAATGCACTTCAAACCATAATGGCCACCACACAACATACATTGAATTTCACATAAACAATGCATTTCATCACAAACCACAAACCACAACAATCATACATCATGTATATTCACATCATATAGCGGCACACAAGCTACACGTTACATAACAATAGCACAACACATAGTAAAACACCAACCGCACGCATTTAACGCGATAAAAACCCGACAACCCGACTATTTTTCAAAAAAACACGAATTAATTAAATCATATTTTACCCTCCAAAACATTTTTAATAGAAAGAACTTTTCATTAGCTTTCCAACGCTTCGAACGGGGGTCAAAACGGACTTACGGTTCAAAAGTTACGATCGAAACAATTTTGAAAGAAAAACCTACAGCAGGGCTGACACGGCCACCCGTGTTGTGTGACACGGCCCGTGTCACCCAAAATCCCAAATTTCACCTTTTTTCACGTTTCCACCCTCCATAGTCAGTGGGCTGACACGGCACCCCGTGTTACGTGACACGGGCCGTGTCAGGGCCCAGAAAATTGCATTTTTATCGTCGGAAGCCTTCCGGACCTCCGATTTCGATTCCGTAAAAGGCTGCGATCTCAGAATTCGACATACTACAATATTTCCATCATTAAAAATCCATCTAAAAAATTTTCCATTTTTGAAATATTTTGAAACATAATTTTATCAATTTATCCCAACTCCAAACTCGCTCAAAACCACTCGAAAACACAAAAATAACCATTCCCGATTAATTCATATCCTTACCCGATTAAATATCAACCTATGCCAATATTACCAGACATATCCAAACACTTTTACTCGATCACAACATCAATTTTCACAAAAACATCAATATATATCAAAAACTCAAAAGTTACAAATTCAACTCGATTCAATCAAACGACCACGCTAACTCAAGACCCAACATCACACGACTCTACTACACGATTTATTCCGACTTTCATCCGTAAAAACATCGATTTCTACTCATTTTTACTATTTCGACCTAAAATGAAACTGTAAGAAAATATCCAAAACAATCCAAGAAAACATACACATATACATACACAAGCAAGATATAATTGAAACTTCTCACCCTTACCCGATTATTCGCGCTTTAAACGGATGATTCCTGATTTTCCTTCTTTTTTCCTCTTCTCCCTTTCTTTCCTCTCTTTTCTCTTCTTTTCCTTTTCTTTCTCTTCTTTCTCTTTTCTTTCTATTTCTCTCTCTCTATTTCTATTTATAATATCTAACTACCCAAATGACCAAAATACCCCTACACTCAAATATCTCCCAAACGCTCTCAAAATGCGATAAAACATAAACAACGATGAAAAATAATATATTGTCAAATAAAAGTCAAGAATAAAATAATATAATAATAAAATAATCAAATAGACTCGATTAAATAAAACTGACAAAAACTGGGGCGTTACATGTCCCCCGAGTTTCAAGCTCAATAAATGGATGTTTACCATGGTTCCTATGGTCTTTCGTGCAAACATGTAATGCATTTTGCTATCCTTCTCCCTCGTCCTCGCCCGAGATGAGAGGATAGCTTGTAAAGGGCCTCCCGCTTTTGACGTATTATGTGATCAATAAATAAAAGTTTTTTTTGAATTCAAATCATGCTCTTTTCCTTTCTTTGTTTTACTTTTTTCACAAATAAAAATGGCAAAAGTTTCTTTTATTTTTTACCCTTTAAATAGCTCATTCTGAACAAAATTCATAAACATGTAGAGAAAATAAATGCATTGATAACAACATGGCAAAAATCCATTGTAATTCTGGGATTCCAATCAACCAAGCCAAAGAAGATAGGGAGGAAGATTGTGAATTACCGGCTGAACTAGCAAGGCTCCTTGAGCATGAGCAAAAAGAGTTTCAGCCACACAAAGAGCCAGTGGAAGTCGTCAACCTGGGTACTGAGGAAGTCAGAAAAGAAGTCAAGGTTGGGGCATCCCTCGTCAAGCATGTACACTCTGAGTTAGTCAAGTTATTGCAAGAGTATGTTGATATCTTTGCCTGGTCTTATCAAGATATGACTGGGTTGGATACCAACATCGTTGAACATCACTTGCCACTCAAGCCCGAATGTCATCCTATCAAGAAGAAACTCAGAAGGACCAGACCTGACATGGAACTTAAGATCAGAGAAGAGGTAAAGAAACAATTTGATGTTGGGTTCCTAGCCACTTCCGAATATCCTGAATGGGTTGCTAATATCGTCCCGGTTCCTAAGAAAGATGGGAAGGTCAGAATGTGTGTGGATTATCGAGATCTCAATAAGGCAAGCCCGAAAGATGATTTTCCTCTGCCTCATATTGATATCTTGGTGGACAACACTGCACAGTTCTCCGTCTTTTCATTCATGGACAGTTTCTTAGGGTACAATCAGATCAAGATGTCCCCAGCTGATATGGAGAAAACCACCTTCATCACACCCTGGGGTATATATTACTACAAAGTTATGCCATTCGGTTTGAAAAATGCAGGGGCAATATACCAACGTGCCATGACAACCCTCTTTCACGATATGATCCATAAAGAGATTGAGGTTTACGTGGACGATATGATTGCTAAGTCCAAGACCGACGAAGATCACTTGGACCATCTGAGGAAACTGTTTGACAGACTCTGAAAGTTCAGACTGCGGTTGAATCCTGCAAAATGCACCTTTGGAATTCAATCTGGTAAACTGGTTGGCTTTATTGTAAGTCAGAAGGGCATTGAAGTTGATCCCGACAAGGTTCGAGTAATTCAAGACATGCCACCTCCCACAACTGAAAAAGAAGTCGGAGGCTTTCTGGGCCGACTTAATTACATCTCCAGATTCATTTCCCATTTGACGGCTACTTGTGAACCGATATTCAAATTGCTAGGAAAAAATCAATCGGTTGAATGGAAAAATGATTGTCAAGAAGCTTTTGACAAAATAAAAAATTATTTGCAAGAACCACTGATCTTAGTACTGCCGGTTCCTGGTAGGCCTTTAATCATGTATCTCACTGTTCTCGATGAATCTATGGGCAATGTATTGGGTCAGCATGACAACACTGGCAGAAAATAACATGCAATTTACTATCTGAGCAAGAAGTTCACTGATTATGAGACCAGATACTCACTCTTGGAGAAAACTTGTTGTGTCTAGTTTGGTCCGCTCGACGCCTAAGACAATATATGATTTTCCATACTACTTTATTGATATCCAAAATGGATTCGATAAAGTACATATTTAAAAAGCCTGATGTCTCTGGACGAATTGCTCGGTGGCAACTACTGTTAACTGAGTATGACATCAAGCATGTTACCCATAATGCTATAAAAGGGAGTGTCTTGTCTGACTACCTTGCTCATCAACCTATGGAGGGTTATCAACAAATGAAGTTTGACTTTCCAGATGAGAATGTTCTATTTATTAGAGATTATGAAACTCCAGGCCCTGACTTAGGACCCGAACCATGGGCGCGATGGACGCTCGTGTTCGACGGTGCCTCCAATGCTCGAGGTCGTGGAATTGGTGCTATCCTCATCTATCTGATAAGTTTTCATCTTCCCTTCACCACCAAATTATGCTTTGAATGCACCAACAATATGGCTGAGTACGAAGCATGTATCTACGGGATTGAAGCAACCATCGATTTGAGAATCAAGATTCTTGAAGTCTATGGGGATTCTGCCCTGGTGATTGGCCAAGTCAGAGGAAATTTTGAGACTTGGGATTCTAAGATGGTTCCGTACCAAAAGCACATCGCGAAATTGATTCCCTATTTTGATGAAATCACTTTTCATCATATCCATAGGGAAGAAAATCAACTAGCTGATGCTTTAGCCACCCTGGTATCCATGTTCAAAGTCAAGTGGAAGAACGAAGATCTTGCTATTTGCATTGATCATTTGAACGAACCAGCACATTGTTTAGCAATCGAGGATAAGTCTGATGACAAGCCTTGGTTCTATAAAATCAAAAGATATCTGGAAAAACAGGAATATCCAAAGGGAATCACTATCATTGACAAGAAGGCTCTTAGACGACTCTGTGCCAAATTTTTCTTGAGTGGTGGTATACTGTACAAAAGGAATTATGACTCCGTGTTGCTCAGATGTGTGGATAGACATGAAGTGAACACGATCATAAGGTCCATACACGAGGGCTGTGAGGGTGTACATGCCAAGGGGCCTGCCATGGCCAAGAAGATTGTAACGCCCCGTTTTGTCTTACTTATTTAATCGAGTCGATTTAATTATTTTTGTTTTATATTATTTTATTCTTGACTTTTATTTGACAAGATATTATTTTTCATCGTTGTTTATGTTTTATCACGTTTTGAGAGCGTTTGCGAGATATTTGAGCTGAGGGGTAAAATAGTCTTTTTAGGGGTTTAGATATTTTTATATAAATAGAGATTAGAGAGAAATAGAGAGAAAAGAAAAGGAAGAGAAAGAAAAGAGAAGATAGAAAGGAAGAGGAAAGAAAAAGGGAGAAAGAGCAAAATCGACATAACTCCGTTTCGAGCGCGATTAATCGGGTAAGGGTGAGAAGTTTCAATTATATCTTGCTTGTGTATATATATGTGTTGTTTGTTGTAACTGTTTTGGTTGTTTCACAACTTTTCTTATCGATTGGAATTAGGAGCGATTGATAGAAATCGATGTTTTCACGGATGAAATTCGATATAAACTGAGTAGAATACTTGTTGTTAGGTTTGGACCATGTTTTGGTTGATATAGTATGAATTGGAAGTGTTTGGGGTGGGAGAATGATGAATTTGGACCCAATATGACCTATAACAGCGCTGCTGCGAATCCCAAAATTCGCAGGTTCGCATTGCGAACGGCAGCGAATAGGAAAACGAAGGCTCGCCAAAGCTTCGCACTGCGAATGAGGAGGCGAATGTTCGCCAGCAGTTCGCACAGCGAACTTTGTATCCTTTTTCCTCTGCCATGGTTCACTGGGGCTTCGCACGACGAATGTGGAAAGCGAAGGTCTCGCTAGGAGCTTCGCATTGCAAACATGATAAATTTCCCGTTTTGTTTTCTTTATAACTTTTGATCTGTAAGTCGGATTGAGGCGCGGTTTGATGCGTTGGAGAGCTTATGAAATGTTCTTCCTTATAATAATGGTTTTGGGAGTAGTGGCTAATTTAATTGTGTCGGCAATTGGAATAGTGTCGTTTTGTCGGCTTTTACAGTCGTAATTGTGTGTGATTGACGTGTTATCATGTGATATGCTTTTAATATGTATCGTATAGCTTGTGTGCTGTTATATGATGTGAATATATATGATGAGTGTTAGTGATGATGATTTGTGGACTTATGGAGAGATAAATGTGTTGTTTTGGGTTTGATTTCAATGTATGATAATGATGTAGTTGTGTGGTGAAATACATTGTATGATTGTTGTGGTTGATGGTGAGTAATTCTTGATGTGAATTGATATGAAAGTATATGATAAAATGCTAATTGTTGTGGTTTGTGGTTTATGATGAAAGGCATTGTGTATGTGAAATTCAATGTGTGTTATTTGGTGGCCTTATGGCAAGTAAATGCATTGTTTGAATTGATTTCCAATGCATGAATAATGATGATGAGATAATTCATATTGTTGAATTGTGAATGTATGGAATTGATGAGTTGAAATATATGCATGATTATGGTTACATTATGGATGCAATTGATTGTCATGAGTCCTTGTATGCCAAGCATCATGATATGCATCTTGTGATGTCGTGTGCCCTAGTGGGTGTGAGCGACGAATCGATTCCAGAGGGAATCCGCTATAACATCGTGTGCCTTATACAAAGAGGTGTGAGCGATGATTATAGACGATCGTGTGCCTTATACAAAGAGGTGTGAGCGACCGGGTCGTGTGCCTTATACAAAGAGGTGTGAGCGACGGGGAACATCGTTTGCCCGACGGGGAGTTACACTAAGTAACAAGTGATGGTTCCAATAGTTCTTGAGTGAACTAATGATGAGATGATGGATGGATGGTACCGCATATGCATTGCATTGAGTCGTTGTGTCGGTCTTTGTGCATTTGCATAAATCATGAATGGATTGATTATGTGTGAGAATTGTGAATGGATGCATTATGTGTGGGGAATTGTGAATTGATGTGCATATGTGATAAACGCATCGTTTATGGGTGATATGTTGTATGTATAGACATATGTTATGTTTTGTGGGGAAACGTTGTACATTACCATGATTGTATTAATTGTCTATAATATGCTAGGTATGAATATATGTGATGTGGTGGTGTGTTTCCATATGTCATAACTTTGGTGTGCATTATGTGTGAATAGGTTATTATGTCGGTATAATTGATACGTGTTATATGTGTTAGTATGTGATTGTATGGGTGAGTTTATTTATACATGTGATTGAATATGTTTTTGCATATTATTATGCAATCTTGACTTAGTTGTTATTTCTCACCCTTCTGCTGTGGTTTGTTGCTTTATGAGGCAATTGCAGATTTGTGTCTTGGAGGCTTTTGTGAAGATTAGTTCTCCGTTCTTTTGTCGGTCTTGGTGTCTGCTCTGATACGTAGCACGGGAGTCGGGGAACGATTATGTTATATATGTACACCTTTGTTAGATTTATTTTGTATTACCTTTGTATGTATATTTTGATGTTATAAAACAATTTATTTTGTAAAACAAGTCAGTTATGGATCTTTTCGCTTTATTCCATAATTGAACTTTCCTTTTATATGGAAAAAGTTTCTCTTTGATGTTATCCCAGTTTGTGTTATGTATCAAATAATTGAGCAGGGTTTGTGTTTTCTTTCTTTAAAATGTGGCATCCTTGTTTCTGTCGGAAAAATAAATTTTTATTTACTCTGATTTAATTATGTATTATTTATTCGCGATGGGAAAAGGGGTGTTACATTAGTGGTATCAGAGCAGGTCGGTCCGTCCGGCCAAGTTGTTGAGTCAGTTGATGTGACAGTTGAATACTGTCAATGTTGTTGTCCCTTAGTACGTGATATGTGTATGAAGCACTGTCAGTGCTTTCTGGTTTTCTAATCCTTTGTTTTCAGGATTGAGAATGAGATAAGTGGGGGAGAAGCTGGTACTTCTCCAAGTTGCTTCAGGTGTGGAGCGTTGGCTCAGTGTGTTGTGAATTGCAAGAGTGTAAGTGTTGTTTGGACAATGTTGTTCCCGGTTCTGGAGGGAATGCGGAGGTAAGGTTTATGTCGACTAAGGAATTGTGCCTTAGGTAGTGGTGTGCACAAGATGCAAGAAATGCTATTATAGTTTGGTAAAGACGGGTTATGCCCCATCATGATTGTCGGCTGTTTATTGACAAATTGAGGAACTGATCACCCTTAATCTCTTGTTAATAGTAGATAGAATTATCTTGGATGGAATAGACGTGTCTTTCCAGCTGTGATAGTGTGGGCAATAAATTGTTTGGAATTAAGAAAATGATTACGGATTATTTTGATGAGTCGATGAAGATTCTTATATCGGAAGATGAGACGGATTAGAGGTTTTGGTATGATGGTTCAGTTGGGAAGTCGTTGAGAGAGAACGATTGGGTATCGTTAATGGTTGTTCTCCGGGAGTAGAGTGTGAATTGAAATTGGACGAAGGTGAGGATTTGAGGTTTGGATCTGCTAAGTAAGTAGAAGTACTTTTAGGAAGTGAAACTCAGATGTTGTCTTGTTTGTGATGATAGTGTTCTAGAAATTGGTAGAAAGGCCATAGTGATGAGCCGTCAGTTGTGCATGGTTTTCAGATGTGTTTCTGGATGGAATTTGGATGTTAGTGTTAGAATTACTCAGATTGAAAGAGTGATTGGAAGATTGACTGGGAAGGAGAATTGTGAGGCCAAGTGTGTTGTCTTCTTGGAGAGCTCCAGTATTGTTAGTAACAAACAGGATGGATGATTGAACGGAATAACAAGCATGGTGTGTATAATGGTATTGAGACTATGGGAAGAAAGACTTAGAGTTCTGGTGAGGTTTGAATTCTTTGGAGTTTTAAGGCATTAATGGAAATTGTGAGGGAACCCTTGTGGGTGGATGTAACATTGCGTTTGAGAGTTCTTTTTGGTTGGTTGTTGCTACATGTTGGGATTTATGGAATTTGGACTATCAAGATAAGAAATTGTGTAGGGATTACTAACAGTTGATTAAGGTAACGATTGAGAATAAGTGTCCACTTTCGGGAATAGATGATTGGAATGATTTGGTTGAGTTTGAGTGAAATTACAATTGTTTGGAATGTTTGATAAGAATGGTGAATTGTGTGAGTTGAGGCTTTGATCGATTTAATGTAACTGGTTAGGTTTGTTATCCTTGGAATAGGTTGTTATTTACTCGGTTAAGCTTGTATGTGAGTAACCAGTTACCCAGTGGGAAGTTTTGCAAAAGCTTTAAGAATTTATATCTTTTGGAATTTGGTTGGGCATTACAATGCACAGTGATGTTGTTCGGTGTTAGTAAGGTGTCTGGAATGTTCGTGGAGTGGATGAAACGTATCTTCTATATGTATTTGGATAAGTTCGTAGTGGTTTTGATTGAGGATATTCGGATTTGTTATGAACTCAGAGGGAGAATAGGTGGAGTGTTTGAGAATCTAATTGCAAGTGTGGAAAAGAAAGGAATTTTTATGCTAAGTTATTCAAGTGAGAACTTGGGTTGAAACAGGTTAGTTTTCTTGGATATGTTATTTTAGATGAGAGTATGGTTATGGATCCATCGAAAGTAGATGCAGTTCTACAATGAGAGGCTCTGAAGTTGGTTGAGGAGATTAGAATATTTTTGGACTTTTAGTTGGTTATTACCGGAGATGGTGGAAGGCTTTTCCAAGTTAGCGTTTTCGTTACTTCGATTGAATTGTAAAGGGTAGGTCGTTTGTTTGGGATGTTCGTTGTGAGTAAATTTTGGTAAGCTAAAGTGGAAGTTGTATACGGCTCCAGTTTTGATTCTGTGTGATCCTAATAAACCGTTTGTGAGGTATTGCGAGGTGTCTTTGATGAGTTTAGTCAGTGTGTTAATGCAAGAGGGTAAAGTCGTGGCTTATGCTTTAAGACAATTGAGGATTTATAAAAGGATCTATACTATTCAGGATTTGGAATTGGTCGCGGTTGTAGTGTGTTGGAAAATTTGGAGGTATTATCTGTATGGTTCCAGGTTTGAAGTGTTTAGTAATCGCAAGAATATTGAGTACCTGTTTGGACGGAAGGAATATAGTATGAGACAGCGAGGATGGTTAGAATTCGTGACGAGTTATGAATTTGGCTTGGATTATCCTTCGGGAAAAGCTGAGGTTGTGCATGAAGAGTTAAGTCGAAAGTTTTTATACATGTTTGTTTTGATGGTCAGAGAATTAGAGTTGGTTGAGCAGTTCAGAGACTTGTGTCCGGTGTGTGAGATAACACAGTAGAATGTGAGGTTGGGTATATTAAAAGTGAACAGTGATTTTCGGCGAATATGAGAAAGAGTTAGACTTTGGACGTGAGATTAGTAGTTTTGATGGTTACGAGTAATCAGAGTGCACAGCGGAAGCGTGATGTGGCACATTTCGTATATGCATGTGTGACTTGTAAGAGTTCATAGGTTGAACATTGAAAACATGTAGGAGTGATGAGACCATTGGACGTTTCAGAATGGAAGTGTTAGGTGAAAGGTTTAAATATTATTCATGGGCTACTATGTAGCTGGAGGTTTTGGTTGTATGTTCGATTGGGGAATCGTAACATTGTTGTAATATTGTTGCGTGACAAGGAGGTTGGTATTGTGGTTATGTAGAGGTTGTTGGAACGATGTTGGGTCGTGGAACTTTATGTTCTTGTTGTGTTTTGGTTCAAGAGTGAACCTGTGTGTGTTCGTAACTTGGGTATTCCTTGAGTCGTGAGTTGGTCGTCAAGTGCATTATATGGGCTTTGCATCTTGTCGTTGTAGTTGTCGTTGTTGTCGTGTCGTTGTAGTGATTGCTGTTAGTGAGGTGGTTTGTTAGTTTGTGTTATTCGTGGTGTGCTTTTGTTGGCATGTTAGTTTGTTGGTCGGATGCGAGAGTCGTGTCCGGAGTTGTTCGTCTTAGTATATTTTCGAGGACGAAAATGTCTAAGTGGGGGAGAATTGTAACGCCCCGTTTTGTCTTATTTATTTAATCGAGTCAATTTAATTATTTTTGTTTTATATTATTTTATTCTTGACTTTTATTTGACAATATATTATTTTTCATCGCTGTTTATGTTTTATCGCGTTTTGAGAGAGTTTGCGAGATATTTGAGCTGAGGGGTAAAATAGTCTTTTTAGGGGTTTAGATATTTTTATATAAATAGAGATTAGAGAGAAATAGAGAGAAAAGAAAAGGAAGAGAAAGAAAAGAGAAGATAGAAAGGAAGAGAAAAGAAAAAGGGAGAAAGAGCAAAATCGACATAACTCCGTTTCGAGCGCGATTAATCGGGTAAGGGTGAGAAGTTTCAATATATCTTGCTTATGTATGTATATGTGTTGTTTGTTGTAATTGTTTTGGTTGTTTCGCAACTTTTCTTATCGATTGGAATTAGGAGCGATTGATAGAAATTGATGTTTTCACGGATGAAATTTGATATAAACTGAGTAGAATACTTGTTGTTAGGTTTGGATCATGTTTTGGTTGATATAGTATGAATTAGAAGTGTTTGGGGTGGGAGAATGATGAATTTGGACCCAATATGACCTATAACAGCGCTGCTGCGAATCCCAGAATTCGCAGGTTCGCACTGCGAACGGCAGCGAATAGGAAAACGAAGGCTCGCCAGAGCTTCGCACTGCGAATGAGGAGGCTAATGTTCGCCAGCAGTTCGCACAGCGAACTTTGTATTCTTTTTCCTCTGCCATGGTTTGCTGGGGCTTCGCACGACGAATGTGGAAAGCGAAGGACTCGCTAGGAGCTTCGCATTGCGAACATGACAGATTTCCCGTTTTGTTTTCTTTATAACTTTTGATCCGTAAGTCGGATTGAGGCGCGGTTTGATGCGTTAGAGAGCTTATGAAATGTTCTTCCTTATAATAATGGTTTTGGGAGTAGTGGCCAATTTAATTGTGTCGGCAATTGGAATAGTGTCATTTTGTCGGCTTTTACAGTTGTAATTGTGTGTGATTGACGTGTTATCATGTGATATGCTTTTAATATGTATCGTATAGCTTGTGTGCTGTTATATGATGTGAATATATATGATGAGTGTTAGTGATGATGATTTGTGGACTTATGGAGAGATAAATGTGTTGTTTTGGGTTTGATTTCAATGTATGATAATGATGTAGTTGTGTGGTGAAATACATTGTATGATTGTTGTGGTTGATGGTGAGTAATTCTTGATGTGAATTGATATAAATGTATATGATAAAATGCTAATTGTTGTGGTTTGTGGTTTATGATGAAAGGCATTGTGTATGTGAAATTCAATGTGTGTTATTTGGTGGCCTTATGGCAAGTAAATGCATTGTTTGAATTGATTTCCAATGCATGAATAATGATGATGAGATAATTCATATTGTTGAATTGTGAATGTATGGAATTGATGAGTTGAAATATATGCATGATTATGGTTGCATTATGGATGCAATTGATTGTCATGAGTCCTTGTATGCCAAGCATCATGATATGCATCTTGTGATGTCGTGTGCCCTAGTGGGTGTGAGCGACGAATCGATTCCAGAGGGAATCTGCTATAACATCGTGTGCCTTATACAAAGAGGTGTGAGCGATGATTATAGACGATCGTGTGCCTTATACAAAGAGGTGTGAGCGACCGGGCCGTGTACCTTATACAAAGAGGTGTGAGCGATCCATAAACGTCGTGTGCCTTATACAAAGAGGTGTGAGCGACGGGGAACATCGTTTGCCCGACAGGGAGTTACACTAAGTAACAAGCGATGGTTCCAATAGTTCCTGAGTGAACTAATGATGAGATGATGGATGGATGGTACCGCATATCCATTGCATAGAGTCGTTGTGTCAGTCTCTGTGCATTTGCATAAATCATGAATGGATTGATTATGTGTGAGAATTGTGAATGGATGCATTATGTGTGGGGAATTGTGAATTGATGTGCATATGTGATAAATGCATTGTTTATGGGTGATATGTTGTATGTATAGACATATGTTATGTTTTGTGGGGAAACGTTGTACATTACCATGATTGTATTAATTGTCTATAATATGCCGGGTATGAATATATGTGATGTGGTGGTGTGTTTCCATATGTCATAACTTTGGTGTGCATTATGTGTGAATAGGTTATTATGTCGGTATAATTGATACGTGTTATATGTGTTAGTATGTGATTGTATGGGTGAGTTTATTTATACATGTGATTGAATATGTTTTTGCATATTATTATGCAATCTTGACTTAGTTGTTATTTCTCACCCTTCTGCTGTGGTTTGTTGCTCTATGAGGCAATTACAGATTTGTGTCTTGGAGGCTTTTGTGAAGATTAGTTCTCCGTTCTTTTGTCGGTCTTGGTGTCTGCTCTGATACGTAGCACGGGAGTCGGGGAACGATTATGTTATATATGTATACCTTTGTTAGATTTATTTTGTATTACCTTTGTATGTATATTTTGATGTTATAAAACAATTTATTTTGTAAAACAAGTCAGTTATGGATCTTTTCGCTTTATTCCATAATTGAACTTTCCTTTTATATGGAAAAAGTTTCTCTTTGATGTTATCCCAGTTTGTGTTATGTATCAAATAATTGAGCAGGGTTTGTGTTTTCTTTCTTTAAAATGTGGCATCCTTGTTTCTGTCGGAAAAATAAATTTTTATTTACTCTGATTTAATTATGTATTATTTATTCGCGATGGGAAAAGGGGTGTTACAAAGATCCTTCGAGCTGGGTATTACTAGACAACAATGGAGGTCGATTGTTACAACTCTGCCAAAAGATGTCACAAGTGCCAAATATATGGTGACAGGATCCATGTACCACCAACTCCATTGAATGTTCTGACTTCTCCTTGGCTCTTCTCTGTGTGGGGTATTGATATGATTGGAATAATCGAGCCAAAAGCTTCCAATGGTCATCGCTTCATTCTAGTTGCTATGGATTACTTCACCAAGTGGGTTGAAGTTGCTTCTTATGCAAACGTTACACGACAAGTGGTTGCCAAATTTATCAAGAAAGAGATAATTTGTCGCTATGGTATTCCTAGCAGTATTATCACTGACAATGCCGGCAACCTGGACAACAAGATGATGAAGGAGTTGTGTCAATAATTCAAGATCGAGCACCACAACTCTTCACCATATCAGTCCAAGATGAATGGTACCGTCGAAGCAGCAAACAAATACATCAGAAGGATTGTCCAGAAAATGGTCAAAACTTACGAAGATTGGCATGAGATGCTTCCCTTTGCATTTCATGGCTACAGAACTTCAGTTCGTACTTCCACTGAGGAAACTCTGTATTCGCTTGTGTATAGTATGGAGGCCGTTCTACCCATTGAAGTCGAAATCCCTTCACTCAGAGTCCTCATGGAAGCAGGTCTCGATGAAGCTGAATGGGTCTAATCCAAATACAACCAGCTAAATCTTATTGAAGAAAAGCGCTTGACAGCCGTCTGTCATGGTCAACTGTATCAGAGACACCTCAAGCGAGCTTTTGACAAGAAACTTCTCCCTCGAGTGTTTCAAGAAGGCGAAATCGTGCTCAAGAGATATTCTCCTATACACTCAAATCCACGAGGCAAGTGGACTCCCAACTGCGAAGGACCCTTTGTCGTCAAGAAGGCCTTCTCGGGCGGAGCCCTGATCCTCACCACCATGGATAGGGAGGAGTTGCCACTACCCGTGAATTCCGACGCAGTCAAAAAATATTATGCTTGAAAAAAAGTGATGAATAATAGCCCGCTAGATTGACATCCGCTAGGACAGTCTAGGCAAAAATGTGTGTCCCGATGGACCCATAAAAAGAAATGTGCATGCAAAAGTTAGGGACAAAGCAAAAAATAATAATAGCCCGCTAAGTTGAAAACCCAAAAGGGCGACTTAGACAAAAATGGGTATCCCGGTGGATGAAAAAAAAAGAGAAATAAATGTTCAGGAAAAAATTAGGGATAAAGGCATTTGACTGCAAACACTTGAGCCTATCTTCATTATAGCTGGGCCTCAGATGGTACGAGCATTCAAATCATCATCAATGAATGCAAGGTGTTGGAACCTAGACTTACAGTGGATGGTAGCCAATGTTGTAATCAATGCAAAATATGATTTCCTATTGCCATTTACCTTTGTTTTTCAATTTATTGCAAATCTCCGCATCAAGGATTTTTGCATCCTTGCACACACCTTATGTACAAATTTTTCATATCCAATAAAAATTTATCATTTGATTTCTCAATTATCTTTCTCAGTATTTTGTTTACAAAATAAACGATTATTTGTGATCACATAAATACTATAAAGCGTTGAGAATAATAAAAAGCTAAATCAACAGAGAAAACATTATGCATTGCGTGACTTATCGGAAATCCCTAAGGGATGATCGACAGTCCCCATTGTAAGCTTGATCCCCGACAAACGCCGTTATGGTTGTTGTTTGGCTTCCACTTCCCTAGCAGAGCCATGATTGGTCCCCAAACAGAGTCATGGTTGACCTCTTTTCCCCAGCAAGAGCGGGATCGTCGCAGTATCCCCAACAAGTCGTAAGTATCATTTTCCCCCGGCAGTGGTGGTGGTCCAAGGGTCATCCTAGCCTCGGTTGTTGTTTGAAGATCGTCCGTGTTCCTTCATCCCTAGCGGCAATGATGGGGGTAGCTTGGAAATCTAAGATTTTGAGCTCGTTCCCCAGTGGAGACTTCATTGTCTGTGATGGTCGTTCCCCAACTAAGTATGCAGAGTCTGTTTTGCTACAATCTATACCTGCTCGCAATACAATACCAAAACCTGAACTGTTGCATAACATAAACTCAAGCATCATTTAAGACTAAGAATACAATACATTTTTCATATGCATCAAGCATACTCCCTGTTGATTGTTTAGTCTCCCCAGCAGATATGCGACCAAATTCTCACTTAATCACACTCTCTGCGCATTCACCTTTTCATACCCTACCATCACCGTCGGTCAAATTTTCGAGCTACTCTTTTATTTAATCTCCTTCCACCTCGAATACTAGAAAAGCTATCGCAATTCGTACATACAGGTCCAAGAGGATTAAATAGGGGTAGCTGTCGTAACCCGAAATTTGACCTCTTCTTTTGCCTTTTAGCATGAGCATGCGCACTCGCATTCCTAGCACACGTATCAGCATTTTTGTCTATGAATTCATTGCAGGTGTATATTCAAAATCCCCACAGAATCTCAAGGCTGTGAATATGTTCCTCACTGAGCCGTCAAAGTCTCGATACAGGCCAAACAGAGGGATTTCCATGCCTACATATCAAAGCACAAGGTCGGGATACAGAACCATGGTCAAAGCATTGCATTGCAAGCCAAAAAATTGGATTTTTAATTGTGGCAATCGATTACACATTTTCCTATAATCGAGTACGCCTTCGTGGTCAGCCCAGGAAGGCATTTTTTACCTTGGTAACCGATTACAGCTTTTCCTGTAATTGATTACAACTGCGAAATCTACAAAATTTCAGCTAATTCTTCACACTGCAGCAGCTCTCATCCCATTCTTTTGGTCTACATTATTCTAGAATTATGTGGAATATTCTAGACACTTCAAGAAACCACTGGCATTTGCTCCAATACATCACCAACAATAAAGCTCATCATGCATCTACATTTCCAAGCATGTAAACCATTTAATCAAGTGAGTTGCATTGGGATTCTTCAACTTAGTTAACAAAAAACTAACTGAGTTAGGCTCCAACTCAGTGAGTTAAGCCTAACTAACTCCAAATCAAATGCCAAACCACCCTTAGCTAGCTCCAAACCAAGTTCCAAGCTCCACTCACTCTAAGCCTAGCTTCTATTTAAGCAAACCTTTACATTTTCACAAGTACCTTTAGTCATTCTCACAATTTTTCAATCTTCACTCTCATTTCTCTCTGAAATTTCTGCAAATTTCTCTCACATTCATCATCATCTTCTTCACCAAACCTCACTAGATCTCTTCTCCTCCATTAAAGCTTAGCAAGCTTCACATTGAACTTGCTAAACTTTTGAGATAAACCTCCATTACACTAAATTTCTCCTTGAATTCTGCAACAACAACAACTTCTACTTCAATTCAAGTTTTGGAAGTGATCATTTCAAGAGTTTTGGTGTAATTTCATATTTGGAGCATTTATCGCGTTTTCTCCGGTTTCGCTACGAATTGCTTTAGACCTTAGAATTCTCTGGTTTTCTTTGCTTCTTTGCATCACATTTTTCTTACAACAATAACCAAGGCAAATCTCAGCCTTGTAGGTTGGTGATTCTTGCTTATTTAACTATTTTCGGTCGATTCTGTGTTTTCGCAATGTAGCTCTTAGTTGATGTTTTATTGCTTGAACTCTTGCTTAGCATGATCCATTCTTTTAGCTTTTATTTGCTGGGAATTAACATGAATTTTGCCTCTGCTTATCTGCTATAATACACTATGGTAACATGCTATAAGTGATTCTGAAGAAAAGTGCTTTTGGATCTGCTTGTTTGCTGTTTTTTGCTGTTTTCGCGCGTGTAATCGATTACAGAATTAGGCGTAATCGATTAAACCACCTTCCTGCGCCCCTGGGAGGCACTTTTTTGCCTTGGTAACCGATTACATCATTTCCTGTAATCGATTACCGCTTCGATTTTTTGCCCAAATTGCTGCTGTTTGGGACTGTTTAGATGTCTTATCCTTGTTCTTCCCCATGCTTGATCATATTGATGTCAATGCTACTGATTTAGGTTAGATTTGACATGAAATAGATTTTTCTAGATTAATTGCATGATTCTTCTTGATTAATTTGCAACTTGATCACATGTTCAAAACACTTTTTGCTCAATTCTTGTTTGTGCGTTAACATGGTTATGATTAGTGATGCATGCTAATTTTGTCTTTGTCAATGCTTGGTAAATTCAATTGGAAGCATTAGATTTGTTCTTCATTGAGAAAATTTAATTTTGTATAATTATTACTCCACACATTTGCTTTGATGATCTTTTGACCTGTGTAAAAGATTGTTGGCTTGTTCTTTCCCTTTGATTGATTGACCGAAACTTTGTTTCGATTGGTTAATCCTCCTCTTTCTCTCCTCTCTAGGATCTCTTTTAGAGTTTCTCTTTCTTGATCGCCTGAGGAGTCAGAGGTCTGCACAACGCGTTGGAGCACTGTACAACTTGTGTCGTTGCTCTGCCGGTTTCAATTTCTGCACTAAACTTTGGGTTCTAGAGAAGGAATGAAAGTGGAGAATTCCTTCACTCATTATGGTTATTTTGGGTAGGGGACAAATGACCCTGTGCCTGGAATAATCATCTTTATCTCCAGACTATAGTGTCTCTCGATCCCCAGCTGAGTCGATCCTTGATCCCTCACTCCTCTTTCCATTTCTCCTTTGTTCAGACACCATTTCTTTGGTCCAAGATCGATGTCTTCCTTCCCTCAGTTAATCACAGTCCGTCTATTAACACACTGAGTTTCTTTTGGGTTAATCACCTTCTCTTGGTTAATCACCCGTATCTATGTTGATCACAGTCCGTCTGTTAAAACCAATCTTCCTTGGGTTAATCACCTTCTCTTGGTTAATCACCCGTACCTTTGGTTAATCACAGTCCGTCTGTTAAAACCAATCTTTCCTTGGGTTAATCACCTTCTCTTGGTTGATCACCCGTTCTTTGGTGGATCACCGTCCGTCTGTTAAAACCAATACCCTTTTTGAGTTAGCAACCTTCTTTTGGTTCAAATACCCACACCTTTAGGTTAGTAACCTTTTCTTGGTTCAAATACCTTTTCCTCGGTCAAATACTGCTTGTCAGTTAGTGTACCGAGCCCCTTTGGGTCACAACCTTCGCTTGGTTCCACACTTGTTCTCTTGGGTCACAACCTTCGCTTAGTTCAACATCCATCCATTTGGTTGATCACAGTCTGTCTGTTAAACCCAACTCCTCCTCTTATCTTTTCAGTTAACCACTGCCTGTCAGTTAATATACCGAAGTTCCCTAGAGAGTCAAACACCTTTTGGTTAAGCACTCTTGCTTATAGTTAATCATCATGAATCGGTTAAACACCAATTTCTTCTTCCCCGGTTGAGTAACTTGTTCTTCCCCGTCAGCGTCACTTTCTTTGGTTGATCATTGTCTGTCAGTTAAGATACCGAATCCCCAGTGGGTATTACCTTGTCTCTATTCAACACCTTTGCTCTTACTTCCTTATTTATATATCTCTTGGTTTTGACACATTCTTTTGCTTTTCTCCCCAGTGGAGTCGTCACCATTTTCCTTTCTTTCTTTGTCTTTGTTCCCCGAACTACGTAGGCTCTGAATTCCTCATTGCACTATGAGGATACGTAGGCACAAGATTGTGAAATATTGGCGACCCACCATTTTCCTTTTCTTCCCCGGTTCCCTGACCTACGGAGCTTTGAATTCCTCGTTGCACTATGAGGATACGTAGGCACGAGGGCCCCAATCCTCCGCGAGCATTTTCTTTTTCCTTTTTCCTTCCCTCTTTAGCTAGTAGCCTTTAGATATATAACTCATCCGAGACTAGAAGCAAGTCGAATAGTTCCCGTCGAGTACGACAGATGGGTGAGGTGCTAGTACCTTCTTCTGGCATAACCGACCCCCTTACTCATCTCTCTTCCCCTTGGATTTTATCGATATTTTCCCTATCCTTTTAGGACTAAATTAAGCTCGGTGGCGACTGTTGTATCTTTGAGTGTGCGGTTCACTCAGGTATAATCCCGCTAGCTTCAAGAGCAAACAATAATAGCAACACAAATATGACAAGTTAGGCTCAACCCACTGAACAATGGTCCCCAATGAAGTCACAAGTTTCTGTCACGGTGAGAATCGGAGACCAAAGCTATTGGATTAGCTTGACTTGCAATTATAAGATATCACCACCAAACTTTTATTTTTCCAAGGAAAGGGAGAAAAGATCAAACAAAAACCCTAAGTAAACATGCAAAGCAAAAATCAAGACCTAAATCTAAGCAAGAGAGATCAAAAGTACGGGGGTTAGTTATACTAAGGGAATGTACTAGTACCCTAAGCATCTACAGTATCCTACAGGAACCTCTTGAAATATTTGTGTTTTTGCTAAAGTTGTTTGCTAAGGATAAAAGATGGGCAGAGAAAGACAAAGACAGACAAGGCAAAGCAATAAATATACAATGGACATGCACAATAACAATGAGTCAACATACAATCCCTTCCCTTGGATTAGGTCACAAGGATCAAAAGAAGGCAGCAGATACATGGAAAATCATCATGTAATCAATAAAGCACACATGGAAAAATATCATGTGAATCAATCTAAATGATATCAATAAACAGAAAGTACACGACAAAGCATCGTGTGAAAATATAAATACAATCCTCAGACGCATGGTAAACCATCATGGTAATCAAAAGATAAAATCAACAACAGTACTTGGCAAAGCATCATGTGAATCAACAGATACAATCCTCAGATGCATGGTAAAACATCATGGTAATCAAAAGATAAAATCAACAACAGTACATGGCAAAGCATCATGTGAATCAAACAACAAACAATACATATAAAAATCCACATACACAGTACACAACAAAGCATCGTGTAAAATCCAGAGACAAAATGAATAACATTCACGGTAATGCATCGTGGTATCAACAGAGGTATACAACACACTTGGGAAAGCATCATGGTATGATATCATCAACTAATAAAAACATAGAATACTTGGTAAAACATCATGTAAAACCCACAGAAACATGGTAAAATATCATGTAACATAAAACGTCAAAGATACGTGGCAAAGCATCACAAATAATAAACAACATTCACGGGAAAAAATTGTGTAAAAACATCATCAATTAATCAAGGCAAAACACTAAAATTAATTGTGGAAAAAGCAAGCCCAAAGCATGAAAGCAAATAAATTGCAAAAATCGAATCGAGCAGTGAAAGAATTATTAATCAATTTAAATATAAATATTTAATAAGATTAATTAATAATTTAATTAATTACTATTAAACAAAAATATTTAAATCAATTAATAATTAACATATTTTTTTCACATTTTTAATATATTCCTAAATTAAAAAAAAAAACTAGAAAATAAGAACATTAAAAATAAATGATATGAAATGTTTTTTTTTTGGTATTTTTTTTTTAATATACAAATAAACGATTAAACTATAAATAAAATATTAAAGAAAATGATTAAAATTTTTTTTATCTTTTTTAGAATTATACAAATAAAAGAAAATTATTAAACAAAAGATTTAAACATAAAAAGGGAGGTGTAAAAAAACTTAACGGGCCTAATGGGGTGTTAGAAACAAATCTAATGGGCTTAGGAAAATAAAATAAAAAAAAGACAAACCAAACCTATCCTAATTTAACAATAATAGTAAAAAAAAAACAGATTACCAAAAAAGTTAAGCTTTCTTCTCCTTCTTATGCTTCACATATTCCCTCTCGCTCGTGTCACCCAGTTCCTCTCGACGGCGGCGAACTGAAGTGATGAGCGGTGGTTCGTGTTATTGTTAATGAATGGAGATGATGAAGTTAAAAGGATGGGAGGAAGTTATGCGTAGGTGATGTTGTGTTGGTAAAAATGTTGAAGAGTGAGATGTGTGTTACTGAGCCGGAACCGTAAACACGAGCGTAACACAAATGAGTCGTGCTAAGTTCGTTGTTGCCATGGTTTTATGTAAAGGTTGTAGTAGTTTAAATGGAGTTGTCTTGTTGAAGATGGAAGATTGGAAGGTTTTGAGGATGCAAGCGAACGATGGTGTGGAAGAAAGATTCACAGTTTTGCAGGTTGTTGTTTTACACGGTGAAGGATTTAGTTGTGGGTAGTGAAGAGGGTTAAAGGAGGTTGAAGAATGGTGCGGTGAAAAAAATATGGCAATACCATGTGTGATATGGTGGAGATGTGGGGTAGTATGAAGTGTAACATGAAGCAAAACCAAGGAAGTGTTTAGGTGTATTTCTTTGCAAGAGTGGAAGGTGTTTCTTGAGGAGGGAGAAGAGGTGGATATTGGTGCGTTTTGGTGATGGAGGAGGTATGTAGGAGGAGGAAAAAATGGATGCTTGAGGGAGATGAGAGTGGTGGTATGTGTGTTTCAAGGTTGAAGGCCTTGTTATGGAGTGGTAGAAGGGAGTATTATGGAGTGAAGAGAGTATACCTATTATATTTAGTGTTTTGCTCTTACTGTGTTTGGCTTTTTTTTTAAATGCAGGCAGGGTTATTTTGTATGTCCGCGAAAGAACAAGATAGGTGATGAGGCGTACTGTATGTGGTGAAGGATGCAAATCTCACAAAAAGTTGATGGATTTAGTGTATCCAATATGTTGCAGCGTGTGTTTTTTGTGTTAAGAGCAAGGCAGAACAGTCTTGTACATGTGAGGTCCCATGAAAATGATTTTTGTTTATGAGGGTGGGGTTGTGAAAGTCTATTGAGTGTCTTATTTTTTCTTTAATAAAAATCAAAATGAGAAAGGGAGTATGATCATACCGCCTGAAAGAGAAAGTAGCTTATCCTGGGAGTCCTCTTTTATGGTTCTTTTTTGTGTTGCTCTTTTCTGAAATGAAAGAGAAAGGTGGGTCAATCGTGTAATGTTATTTTGATGGTGAAATGTCTTATGTGCAGGATATTACATGAATATGTTCAGAGCATGCATGCAGTACGTACTTTTCATAAAAATAAAACAAAACAACTTTTTTGAAACTTAATAACTAAGTTTTACTTTTAAAAAAAATTAAAAATTAAATAAAAAAAGAAAATAATAAAATGGGATAAAATATTAACTATTTAAAAACAAAAATCTAATTAATTAAACAAAGATTATTAATTAAAAATAGAAATAAAATCGGTAAAAAATGAATAATTAGACCGGCAACGAAGTGCTTGAAAAAATAAATCGAATGCACCAAAATGATCAGCGCAAAATAAACGACTCGGAAAATACAACGTTTTGTCAAATTTCAAAATAAAATTTCCCCGGCTAAAAGGCTCAAACTGATCAAAATGCGACCGAAAAGCAGTCGAAAAATTAAAACGAGCACGTCAGGTTAACCACGCAAAACCTAGATTAACATGACTGACGTTTGCAAGCTCGATTTTGAAACTTTTTGTCCACTGATTTTACGCACAGTTGACTTTTAGTTTGACCGATTCAGCTGTAATTCCAACAAGTTTATTATGGATGATAAATTGGGTATTATGCGAGATGAAATGCATGATAGGCTATGCAAATAATGCAAAGAGACGCGGGATCTTAGGGATAAAAATTAGGGCATGACACAATGCAAGAAAAAGAAGAAGAAGAAGAAGAAGAAGAAGAAAGTGTCGAAGAGAATGTATTTCTATGATTCTGACAAGGGTAGTGAGGAAAGGGTCCCCAACTATGAAGATTCAGTCGCAACAAAATGTTATATTTCTGATTTATACAAGATAATGTAATCAAGAACGATGTAACCATCCTTATTAACGAAAATTTTCTTTTTAGTTTGCAATGGTTTTGACTAGATTATTTGATATTTCACTGAATTCATTTTCACAAAACAAATTTAACCAAGAAATAACCATGCAAAGAGTATATCAAAATTTTATTAGAAAAAGAATGACAAACAGTTCCTAGATAAATATAACCTAACAAAACATAAGCATTCATGATCAGTAACAAGACAGAAGAGCCAAGAATAACATGAATGAATAAAAAAAATTGCATATATAGAGTAAGCATAAAAAGAAGCGAGTTCATAAGACATGATAAAAAGACAAGGTAAAATAAAACAAAGGTTCTAGAGGCCTAAAACCGTGGTTTCTTCAATAACTCCAAAATGGCTCGAAGATCTGCACACAAAGTATCTTGCCTGACATCCATAGACCTCATTCTGTTATCCATTCCCTTCTCCTTATCAACCAAGATTTGTTGAGATGAAGCAATTGAAATTATATTCTTCTCTAAAGCATCATGCCTAGAACATGATGACTCAGAAGTTGCTTCCTTCAGATTCTGAATGGCTTTAGCAACAGAAGCCTGAATAGAATTCTATTTAGCAGAGTATGCTATAGGGTCTCCATTAAGATATTTTTTATTACAACCAGATTGGTTTTGATAGTCTGTGAGGTTGTTTACTGTGAAAAATAGTAAACAACCTCTGGTCTACCAAATCAATGAGAAATTGGATAACTTGCAGGATTGACCATTCTAAATCCTAGGACATGTGCTAAATAAATTAAAATGATATCTGGAAAAAGATGAACATTTAGACAGTATTCATGGTTTAAATAAAGTTTACTTCGATAATATTAAAGAAAATGTAATGCAGGAAAATGATCGAAAGTGCGTTGGAAAATAACTTGCAAAAGTAAAAGATAACCTTCTGGGCAAAGATTAACTAAATTGAATTGAATGAAAAAGATGTTGTTACATCAAACGTACATTTCTCACACACTCGTTTCTCTACACGCGGGTACTTTGAGTAATTGAGGAATTTGTACAAACTTGAACACACACAAATCCTAACACTAAGACTTGCTATTTATAATAGTCGAAAATAACTATCCCTAATAGTCTACTAACAAGAGCAAGCCAAATGGCATTCTGCATGTCTTCATCCTTTAAACACACTCCAGTGTCTTTTGCCATCAATTGGATAAGAACAAAGTTCCCTCCCTTATTTGAATTCAAATCTTGAATCGAACGTCATCAGCAATGCTTCCGTCGAACAATATTTCCAAATTGTTAGAAATATTTCTAAGTCCATAAAATATTTCTCTCTTGCCCAAGGACACTTTTGACTGGAATTCCTGGGAATTATATTCCAGTCGAAGTCTTCCAAATCTTCTTTGAAATCCTATTTCCTTGATTAATTCTCTTAATCCAATATTAGGCGTCAAAATGTCATTTTCGACACCATTGAAGAAAAAGTAATTTTTTGATAATGTCATTCAACGCCTCATTTAGTCCTCGCGAAGTTTCGACGTTTACTTATGGTTCCAACGTTACAAAACTGTTCACTTTCCTTTCAGCAGACTTATGACGTCATAGCCATCTTTACCATATCTGACACGTCGCCTCAAACCATGCAATAATCTCCACCATCATCATGTTTCCTAGAGTCTAGGAAATCATGGGGGTAGGCATTAATTGCCACCGTTCTATCAAAGATCGTGGGGAGGACATGCGTCCCACTCCCAATTTTACCATTAAAGTGACTTTTGAAACTGTTTCCACTCCCAACCTTATAAATACCCCTTTCGTCAACCTTTTCACTTTTTACGCTCTCTTACTCTTAAATATCCAGAACTTCCACATTTCAAAAGTACTCAGTCTCTTTCATTCTATTCCAACAATGGCTTCCTCCACACGATCAACCATGGATGCTAACAAAACTACCAAAGAATTTGGCAAACCTATAAGGGCTCCTAAGAAGATGTCTCAACTTTCCCCATTCGATTCAATCACTAGTCCTGCCACGGTGGGAAATCAACATTACCTCCCTGAACCTCTTGCTGAAGAGAAAAGAAGAATCTATGCTTCACAGGTACTCATCCATTTAACTGTTGCTGGTAAGCCTCTGGCTTTGTTTGGTCCTCTGTCTGATCCTAATGTTGATCTTAGTGAGCTTAGGGATTTCTTCCCCACTTAGCACAAATATAAACCCATAGGTCAAGCTAAGAAACCTAGGGCTAGCAACGAGGATCCTAATCCCGCTAACCAGAACAATCCTCCGACTGAAAAGGCCATTGATCTTAGGTATATGAATAATTTTAGTATGGTTAAATAAGTTAGAGAAAACAAAATCTGAGGTCTGGAAAGATATGGGTATTTATGATTTAATCACGCTGTCGAAGGTAGGACCTGAATATTGCTCGAACATGCTTGTTTCATCCTTGTATTTCCGGGACAGTACACATTACACACTCCATCTTCCATGTGGAATGATGACACCAACTCTATTTGACATAGCCGCTATCACAGGGCTCAAACCAACTGGGAACACTTATGACCCTGATTTTATGGATGATGATAGTATTAATTTTTTGACCTCTATGGCAGCGTATTCGACTCATATCACACATTATCATGATAAGGACATAGAGGAGGTTTTGGATGTCCAACACATAGCTTTCTTAGCTCTATGGCTGTTTCGCTGTGTCTTCTGTTCAAAGTCACTTCAAGTTGCCAGGAAATTCCTGACTATGGCGAACCAACTCCATGCTGGCCATGACCTTTGTCTGAGCGAACTGATTCCAGCTAGCCTCTATGAATCCATGAACGAAGGCGTTATCCAACTCAAGTGTATGGGTGACAAAGGAAATCTCCTCCTTTTTGGACCCTTCTGGCTTCTACAATTGTGGTTGAATGCTTCATTCGAAGCATGTCTTCCCCACAAGAATCAAATCAACGAAGACGCTAACGATGTGAAGAATATGAGGGTAGAAGGTCCACGCCTGGCAAAGCTGACTCCTGTTGATGATGGTCGACCTATTCAACAAACTTTTACCAACTTTATCATGATGTTTGCTAAACGTTATGACTTCACACCCCATATGGCTCCCTTCACTACAAGGAAATATGGCCCTGAGTGGTTCACCAGGCCATTCCCAGCACTGTCGAAGGCTCAAGAAGCAGAATTTACTACGATTTGGGAAGCCTTCCTGACTCCTAGGGTTTTAACCCTCAGATTCAATCTCTCGAAGAGCCAAGTTACCTTGATTGCTTATCAACCAAATCTTGTCGTCCGACAATTTGGACTGGTTCAGGTTTTACCCAAACCCTTTTATGAGAAGAAACACCTCCTCCTCCTCCTCTATAACACAGTTCATTCTAAAGCCATAGCTATTAAACAAATTACGCGGTATGCTGGTTAAACACAGCTTCTTCTAGTAGCTTTCGAACCAAGATTTCTCTGTACCCAACAATTTGATGACTGGTGGAAAGCTTATTATGCAGAGGAATTATTTGACGTGTCTGCTTTTACACACCACATTAACAAGGCTTTCCTCTCTGTGCAGGAAAGAGTTAAGAAAGGTACTTCGACGCACATTAAAGAAATCCAAGCCTTCTAGAAATACTTTGAAACTGTTTATCAACCAGATGATCTTGGTCGAACCGTCCGCGACGCAGCTGTTACTTTGAAGGAATTTTTTTTTAAAGAAAATGGAGAACTTAAATATCCCTTCATACGTTCCTCCTGAGAAACGGTACGAAATGACTTTTAATATGTTTCCCCCCAAATTCCCTCGACTGCCAAACGCTGATTTTGGAGTGGCCCTTGCCCCTCCATTCCCAGACTGGTTCGTCTATGGGATTCTATCAAAATCATTCTCCAAAAATCAAAACCAAAAGCGCAACGGTGGTTCCGAACAAACATACACTAGACAGTTTCAAAGGGCATCTTCATATTGGGATCGAAGATGTTCGCATCGAATCTGAGATATATGAAGGTGTGGAATGGGAGGATTTCGACCCAACATTTCTTCTTATTTATTTTCTTTCACATATAATAACTGCTTCTATTTTACGTTAGCCGTGAAAATTCCGCCAAAGAAACCAACAGCTAGGAAACCTGCCGAAGTAAAAGAGGAGGAGGAAGTAAAGTAGCAACAACAACAATAAAGGTATTTTGCATCCCTTATTAATTTTATCGCTTTCCATATATTCCATTATTTTCTAACATTTTCCTTTTTGGGGCGCTCGAAAGTTACCCCTAACTCCCCAAAAAAGGAAGGAAAAGGAGGATGCGGTTGTGGTGGTCAAATCGGATGATGAAGATCTATCTCCGACTGCTGAGCAACCCCTCGAGAAAAAGAAGAGGCAACTCAAGATGAGTGAAGCTCTGGCCCAATCCCAAATAAAAGGTGTAAAGGCCCCGACCAAGAAACTCACTACCTTAACAATTTTGGAACCAACTCTTGCAAAAATGTCGAAGAAGGTTCCGAATTAGCCTGAAAGTGACAATTCAAGTCCTGGGGATGAAGCTCCCAAGGTACTAAATTTTATACCTTGTTATGTTCTTAGTAATCTTGTTCGACTATTGACTTCGATTACTCTTTTCAGGACAACGCATGAGTTTCTACTCAGCCAGCTGCTAGATCAACCAACACCACACTCCTCAATAGTGAAGGCGAACCGACGTATTACCCCACTTCTGCAAAGGATTATGAGAAGAGCTCGATGAGCGAAATAAATCAGGCAGTCGAGGAACAACGCGAATCTTTGTCGCCTAAGACTACTACCCAAAATTCTCACACTAGTGGATCTGAACACGAAGGTGACCAAGAAAAGGACATGCAAGCTGAAGCAGCTATGGAGGTGGATCACCCTGAAGTTCCAGTCGAAGATGAAGCTGAAGATGGCTCCCCGAGAGTCGAACGTCTGGATGTCACTCAGCAAGATCAAGAAGGTGACATGGAAGAAAGGGAAGATCGCTCTGCATTCTAGAATTATTTGATGCCTATTGAGGAATTCGTGGATGGCACTGAAAATGTCGAAGAGGATGATGACAAGGAGGAAGAAGAGGATGAAGACACTCATGATGAGATAACCGTCGAACCAAACCCTAATCCTGATCCGTCGACTTTGAAAGGTTCAGGTAAAACCTTTGTGACTCTTTCTACAGAAGAGCTTGAGGCTTTGAAAAAGAGCAACCCTCGGGAATACTTGAAAGCTTTGATTGGCTATAGAAGGAGTTCGTCTGAAAAGAGACTCAGTTCCTCCTCAGTATCTGATGGCCGATCAACTAACAATTTTGCCAGCAAAATACTTTCAAAGATCAAGGAAAAAGTTTTTAAAGGAGACCTGTTTTGACTCATAGAGTCTAATCCTACTTCTCCTCTTGCCTTGAAAAGTCTTCTAAAAAAGGTTGACATTCTGACCGCTTCTCCTGAAGTTGCAAATGCCATCTTGGAGCTGACTTCAATGATCGATCATGTTGCTATTGATGTTGCCAAAATCAAGCAAGGCTCTAAAGATATCGAAAGTCATACTGGCTCAGTAGCAGCTGCATGGGATGCTGCCTCGGAGTCGACCAACTGCTTGGCTGATTTAGAGAAAGCCCAAGAACGAAACAAGGCTGAGATCGAAACCAATAATCAAAATATCCATTCCTGGGAGGAATAGATAAAAGATCTGCAGACAAAAATCTCGAAAGCCAAGAAACAAAATGTTGAGCTTCTAAAGTTTGACGACTCTAAAGTGGCGAAAGAGCTTGATGTTGGGCTGAGCTTTACTGACAAGGCTCAAAAGTTAGAAGCAGAGCTAGAGGTCATGAGGTCGACCAAGTCCGTCTGAGAGAAACAGTTATAATTTTTGAAGGCGGAGTATCTCAGCATGAAGGCCACCCGTCCATTTTATTTTTAGTTTCTTTTATTTTAAACTTTATCATCATTTCTTGGATCATGTAATAATTTTTTGAACCCTTCGTGGTTCTTTTGATTGTATTGGATTTTAGCCATTTTGGCAACATATTTTACCATGTTAGCTTTCAATTATTTTACGTGTGATTACTCTTTAGCTATTCTTATTTCTTGAAGTGCAGGCGTGTATTTTTTCAAATACTTCCCATTTACCCTTAAGATATTCTTATCTTGATCTAACTCTTCGATCTCATAAGCACCATTTGAAAAGACTTGTACGATTTGAAAAGGGCCTTCCCATTTAGGGGACCATTTCCCTAAGGCTCTATCTTTTCGATCCATAGGCAAGATTACTTTCCAAACCAACTCTTCAGGTGAAAACATCTTAACTTTGACTTTCTTATTATAAGACTTTTCTACTCTCTTCTTCTGTCTTTTCAATAACTCTAAAGCATTAAGCCTTTCCTCATCTAAGTCCACTAATTCATCTAACAACATGTTCCAATATGACTCAGATGGGATCTCATGATGCCTCTGAATTCTCGTCGACTAAAGATAGATCTCGACTGGTAATACCGCATCGTGACCAAATGTCAATCTAAATGGCGTGGAATTAGTAGCTTCTTTGTGGGAGGTTCGACATGCCCAAAGATCCTGGTCTAATCTCTTGTGCTAATTTCAAGGCTTTTTTCCCAAACGTTTCTTAATTAAACTGATCACTACTTTGTTTGCTGCTTCGACCTGGTCATTAGCCTGAGCGTAATAAGGTGTGGAAGTTTATAATTTGAAACCTATTTCTTTAGCAAATTCTTGCATTTTCGACCAGTGAACACTGATCCTTGATCCATTGTAATGGTTTTTGGGATTCCAAACCTATAGATAATGTGTTTTTTAATGAATTTGATTACGTCTTCTTGGTTAACATTTGGCAATGGTATAACTTCGATCCATTTCGTAAAATAGTCAATACCTACCAAAATGTACCTTTGATTTTTAGATGAAGCTGGTCAAATTTCTCCAACCAAATCCAAAGCCCAACATTTAAAGGGCTATGGCTTGACTATAAAATGTAATTCACTTGCGGGAACATGTTTTATGCCAGCGTGCACTTGGCACTCTTGGCATCCCTTAGCGAATTCGATACGACCTTTCAACATAGTAGGCCAATACATCCCTTATTGAAACAAAAGCCAATTCATCTTATGGCCTACCTGATGAGCCCCACATGCCCCACTATGAATAGTCGAAAGGGATAGATACACCTCTGACTCACTAAGGCATTTAAGCAAAACTCCCTCAGGAGTCTTTTTAAATAATTCATTACCCAAAAGAACTTAACTTAAAGCTCGATACCTGATTTTTCGTTTTATGGACGCCGTTGGATTTTGCAGATACTCCACCATTGGTTTTCTCTAATCTTCATCCGTCAAGCTATCTACTGCTAAGATTTCAAAAATTTCTTTATCAGCGTATCCTAGTTTCGTTGTTTCCAAATCTGATAGGGACAATTTGGCTGACACAACTCTTCCTCTGACTTCGATTGCATCTTGTAATTTTTCTTTCGAAATTTTATACCCATAAGCAATCTAAGTCAAGTCATTAGCCACTTGATTCTCCAGTCGAGGTATGTGTCCAATGCTCACCACTTCGAAATTTTTTAGTAATCGATTGGCTATTACAAAGTACATAATGAGATTTTCTTTAAAACACTTGTACTCCTTTGTGATTTGTTTTATGACTAACTTTGAGTCTCCCATTATTTCGACTCGAGTTGCTCTCAATTCCAACAATATCTCAAGTCCAGCTATTAAAGCCTCATATTCATCCTCATTATTCGAACAAAGACTTTCGACTTTATACTTGAATTTTGTTGGAATTTTATTAGGAGAAATAATCAGGACTCCTACGCCTGTACCATTTTTATAACAAGAATTGTCGAAATACAATTTCTAAGGTTCGAGCTCAAGATAGTTTAACATATTTTCGTTTATAGAGTGGTCGACGATGAAGTCAGCTACCACTTGTCCCTTAACAGCCTTTAAAGGCATGTAAGTTAAGGAATACTCAGTTAAAGCTAATGCCCATTTACCAATTTGACTTTGCAAAATTGGTTTAGATAATATATGTTTAATGATATCAAAATGAGACGAAACATAAACATCAACATGTTTTATATAATGCTTCAACTTTGTACAAGAAATATACAAGCATAACATAATTTTTCAACTATGTTATACCTAGTTTCTGCATCGTTCAAAACCCTACTAAGGTAGTAAATGGCTCTTTCGACACCATTTATATCCTCTTGAGCCAACATGCTCCCTAAAGTTTTGTTCGATGCAGATATGTACAATCTCATACTCCTATTTCTACAAGGTGGTACTAGAATTGGAGGTTGGCTCAAGTACTCCTTGATTTTGTCGAAAGCTTCTTGTTGAGCTTGCCCCCATTCGAATCCTTCCTTGTTGAGTCGAAGCAGAGGTGAGAAGGCTTGAGTTTTTCCGCTAAGGTTCGAGATGAATCTCCTTAAGAAATTGATCTTTCCCAGCTGTGACTGTAATTCCTTCTTTGTTGATGGCGCTTTCGCTTCCATAATGGCCTTGGTCTTATTCTGGTTTATTTCGATTCCCTTTTTGTGGACCACAAAGCCTAATAAATCTCCCGCCTGCACACAAAAAGCACATTTAAGGAGATTCATTTTCAGACCATGTCTTCTCATCCTTTCAAAAGATTGTCGAAGATGGTCAATGTGATTCTTCCCTGAAACAGACTTAACAATAATGTCGTCAATATAGATTTGCATAAAAGTATCTATATAATCATGGAAGATCGAATTCATCGCTCTTTGGTATGTTGCCCCAACATTCTTTAGACCAAAAGGCATGACTACCCATTCATAGGTGCCTAAGGCCCCAGGGCATCGAAACGCTGTCTTTGGGACATCCTCTTCAGCGATGAATATTTGATTATATCCAGAATACTCGTCGAGCATACTAAGGTATTCATGGCCAGCGGCAGAATCGACTAGCATTTCCGCCACGGGCATTGAGTATTCGTCCTTTGGGGTTGCAGCGTTTAAATCTCTAAAATCTATGCAAACCCTCAAAGTACCATTCTTTTTAATAACATGTACAATATTTGATAACCATTCGACATACCTGGCTATTCGAATGAATTTGCAATGAAGAAGCCTTTCAACCTCCTCCTTGATATTAGAGAGAATTGTCGGTGCAAACCGCCTTGGATTCTGCTTGATTGGCTTCTTCCCAGGCTTAATTGGCAGCTTCAATTCGACCAGGTCTCTACTCAAGCTAGGCATCTCATCTTAATCCCATGCAAAGCAGTCTTTAAACTTCTTTAACAATTGGATCACTTCGACCTTGAGTTGTGGGATGATATTGACACTGATATATGTTTGCCTTTTTGTTGCCCCTTCTCCGAGGTTGATTTCTTCTAGAGGATCTTGCACTAGCATTTTAATGTGGGTTGCCAGCGGATTCTTCTCGAAACCCAAAGGCTCGTCATCGTAGATGGCGTCGAGCCTCTAGCCTTGTACTTCATCCAGAACCTTATCAGATGGTTCTGGATCGAAGTCCTTACCAGGACCTTCTTGGTGTAATCTTTTGTTGGCTTCGATAGCTATATGTTTCACTTCAGCCTCTAGGGTCATTTATAGTTTGTTTTCGGCTATATAAGCCAAAATCCTTTTAAGTGCTTCAAACTTAGACATCATCGCTGAATTCACTTCCCTATCCTGTAGGGTCAGATGTCCCTTCGTATGCAAGGTCATCTCCTACGACCTCACAATCCCATTGAAAGCCATTTGTAGGATGCAAGTACAATGAACAGTATGCATTATCATCCGGAGTAAATGCGAAGTTGGTTGGGTTGCATGGAGCTATGTTAGCCAAGTGCTTTTCGAAATGGCGTCTGTCGACATGATTGATTGCAGCCTTGAAATAACCTTGGTCTGCTTCAATGTTTTTCACAATGCCGTCTGGGCGCCATATAGTTATCCTCTGATGCATAGATGAAGGTACAACCCTTATCCCATGTATCCATTCACGGCCAAGTAACAGGTTGTAATTGGCTTTCGTTTCGACAACCATAAACATGGTCGGTCTTGAAACTGTACCAATGGTCAGATCGACCTGAATCACCCCTAAAGTAGTAACCACCTTTCCTTCATAGTTGGAGAGTACCATATTATGGGGCTTGGTATCGGTGTCGAACTTCCCGATTTTCCTCAGCATGAAGTGTGGCATTAGGTTCACCGTCGCACCACAATCCACTAAGATTTTGTTGACAGAAACGTCTTCGACCTTTCCTGTAATGAATAAAGGCTTCAAATGACTTTTCATTGCCTCGTCTGAGTGTTCGAAGAACGCATTCTATTCCTCAACACAGTCGTTGTTCATCACATAATAGTACACAGGTTTATGTGCGGCCATTTCAATTTCAATATTATTATCCGTCTCTTCGACCTCAGTTATTTGGTCGAATTTCCTAGGGAGCACTAACACCACATTCACTATGATATCCAAAGACTGCTCTGATCCTCAGTCGAAATTGTCAGTAAGCATCACATCCTCAGCAACTACTCGGTCATGCTTTTCTTTAGCCTTTTCTTCTTGTGTGGAAAATAACTTTCTTCCCACCGGCATCTTTTCGACAGGCTTTGGTTCTTCCCTGTCAGTCTTGTCAGTCGGTAGGTATGTACTTGATTCTGCCTTTTCCCCAGCCTCTCCTTGAGCCTCTCTTCTTCTCTGTTCCCTTCTCCATTATGATCTGGACATGAGATTCTTTACCTTATAATTTTTTGAGATATAGGCTGACTGCTTCGAAGTCTGGAATTCTTTGCTGTATGCCATTGATGAGCCTCTATCTACGTCAAAGCTCTGCCATTTCTGCTTACTTTTTCCCTTGTTTTCGTTTGGTCTTATCCATTTTCCATTAGAAATCTCTTCAAATGGCTTGAAAATGGTGGGTCTTGCACCTGGGACCCTTGGCATAGCTTGTTCCTGCTTCGAAGAGGATCTCCTCGGGTCGAAGCCTTGTTGACCATGAGGGGCTCTCTCTTCACGTCTTCGTTTGGCTTTCCTAACTCCTTCAAGGTTTTGGGCTGCCTTTTTATCAAACACGGCAGTGCATCAAGGACACAATATCACTTCTGATTTTTTTCTCTGGCACCTATGGAGGAAATCCATCAGAGTCTCCTTTTGCTTTGGGTAAGCTATTTTGTTATGCTCCTCTTGTCAATGCTCCTCGTCGACTTCCATGGGGGCTTCTTGTGAGATTTCCACCATGTTGATATCCATGTTGACATCACCAGTGATGTCCAACTTGTGTAACTTTATTTGAAGGCCTTCAGCAGCCTTGTCCATTCGAATGAAACCATCAGCAGTTTCTTTTGTTATCATCATTAAATTAGAATCCTCAGTGATTCCTCCAGTAGAGTCTTCAGTGACTCCTAAATTGAAACCATCAGTAGTTTCATTGGCGAAGCCTTGAGCAGCCTCACTGGCAAATTTTTTCACAAACTCCTGGTCGAGATCCTCAGTAATCCTGACCATAACAGCTCCATTATTGAAGTCCTCAGTGACTTCGACCATGTTGACAGTGTTGTCGAGATCTTCAGTAATCTCGTCATGTTGACTTCAGTTGGCTCCGTGTAAAGAGCGTCAACTACTTGCAAAAGATCAGATTCAATCTTCATTTGACTCTACGACTTATCTCCAACTTTCAGTCTTCCTTCCTGGATAGCATTTTGAACAAGTTCCCTGAAAAGAAAACATTGAGAAGTTTTATGACCCAAAAAATTATGATACTTACAAAAACCTCTATTTTTCCTTTGTTCTAAATGAGGCATTTTAGCACCAGGAGGCACTATCATTTGACCATCCTTAACTAACAAATTAAAAATTTCTTCACATTTGGTAACGTCGAAAGTGTAAGTTTTCTTAGGAAATTTATCGTTTTTTTCTGATTCGACAGGGTTTTTTCCGTTTGAAGGGGGAAAGACCTTACAAGAGTAAGGCGGGCCTTATTTTAATTCAGCAAAATCAATCTCGCTTTTGTCGAAAACCAATGACTCACTATAAGATCTTTCATCTTCTTCATTGAATTCGACGTAGGCTATTTTTTTATTCTTATTTGCCCTAGCCTTCTCTTCTTTCAGGCGTTCTAATTTTCAAACCCTGTCAGCCAATTGGGCCATATCCCTCAAGTATTGGGTATCTAGTTTCTTCCTAATGGAATAATCCAGGCCCCCAGCGGCCATTTTGACCAACTCATGTTCTGGTATTTGTGTAAAACATCTAGCCTTGAGCAGTCAGAATCTGTTCAAATAATCATCTATTGGCTCAGTAAATTTCGGTTTTATACTAGCCAACTCCTTTAGACTGATCTTAGTTTGTCCCATATAGAACTGCTCATGAATTAAACGTTCCAACTAGGTCCAATTATGGATCGAATTTGGTGGCAAAGTTGTGAACCATGTGAAGGCATTCTTCGTAAGAGAACTTGGGAAGTATTTTACCCTAAGGTTCTCATTATTCGAAATCTCCTCGGCTTCTATCAAATACCTAGCCACATGTTCGACAGTGGATTCAGTGGTGTCCCCAGAAAACTTGGTGAATTTAGGGACCTTCGTTCTAGGGGGTAAATCTGACTGAAGGATATATTCTGACAACGGTGATGTGTAATTTGGCCTTTGAAGACCAAAGTTTACTCCATTCCGCACCATAATCCTTTCGACCATGGCTGCCAAATTATTATCTGCTGCCACGTCGTTACGTCGAACTTGCTGTACGAGATTGTCAGCATTTTGGTTTCTATTTACCAAAACTACTCTTGGTTCCTCTCCTACGGGAATTTATGGTTAATTCCTAGGGGGTTCGACTCTAGGTTGTTCAACTACTCCCGGATTTGCTAAATTCGCCTGGAGTATATTTCTTGGGTTTTGTTAGATTTGGTTAATAGTAGGGTCCTCTTCGAAAACAGCCCCTTGGTTTTATATCATATATTCCCTTGGTGGATGTCGAGGAAGGTTTGGTACACCAAAGAAATCCGCAAGGCGCGTCATTTGCGCCGTCATTTGTTGATTAGTCTGCGTCATCTACGTTTCCATTTGCTGAAAAATTTCTCCTATAGTCTGGAACATCATTTGGACCATTTGATGGTTACTTTCATCCATTTGTTGCCTTAAGTATGTTGTAGTACTATTTGTCAAGTTTGGCATTTGGGTTGAATATCCCATTCTCAAGGATTGGTTATTTGGACTCATATTAACCCCAGATCCTGACCTTTGTAATGGCGACGTTACTATGGGTTCCGTAAATACTAGAGGAGCATTATGTAAGTTTGCCATCGTCGAAGTTGGCATCCCAAAAGGTGGGTCTCGACTAGGTAAAGACATCGAAAATCCAGGGGGAACAAATGGTTGGAAACTAGAATTCCTGACCGGTGGGGTAGTCATTGGTGGCCCCCTTGATCCAACATAATTCAGAATGGGCTGAGTATAGAAAATCGAATGTGTAGGGATCGAACTCGCCATGGATGGTATGGTCTCAGAAACAGGCGCTGAAACTGTTGGTCCCCCAGTCAAAGATCCTGGGGGTGGTTCTACATTAATATTGGGCATTGTTTGAGGATTCGAACTATTTGGCCGAGGGTTCGAATTATTTGGCTGGTTTGTACTTGCCATTTTCCTCGTGTACCTTCTCCTTGGTCTATCTTCATTAGTGGTGGCTACTTTACCACTTCTTAATAACATACAATGAAGTTTTCGAAGGAGAAAAGATAATTTAATGCAGAATTATAAATTTTTGAAAATTACTTAGCATGGTCCCATTGGGCATGCCAATTTGTTTACTGTGAAAATTAGTAAACAACCTCTGGTCTACCAAATCAATGAGAAATTGGATAACTTGCAGGATCGACCATACAAAATCCTAGGACACGTGCTAAATAAATTAAAATGATATTTAGAAAAAGATGAACACTTCAACAATATTCATGGTTTAAATAAAGTTTACTTCGATAATATTAAAGAAAATGTAATGTAGGAAAATGATCGAAAGTGCGTTGGAAAATAACTTGCAAAAGTAAAAGATAAACTTTTGGGCAAAGATTAACTAAATTGCATTGAATGAAAAAGATGGTGTTACATCAAACGTACATTTCTCACACACTCGTTTCTCTACACGCGGGTACTTTGTGTAATTGAGGAATTTGTACAAACTTGAACACACACAAATCCTAACACTAAGACTTGCTATTTATAATAGTAAAAAATAACTACCCCTAACAGTCTACTAATTAGAGCAAGACAAATGGCATTCTGCATGTCTTCGTCCTTTAAATACACTCCACGTGTCTTCTGCCATCAATTGGATAAGAACAAAGTTTCCTCCCTTATTTGAATTCAAATCTTGAATCGAACGTCATCAGCAATGCTTCCGTCGAACAATATTTCCAAATTGTTAGAAATATTTCTAAGTCCATAAAATATTTCTCTCTTGCACAAGGACACTTTCGACTGGAGTTGATGTTATTCCAGTCGAAGTCTTCCAAATCTTCTCTGAAATCCTATTTCCTTGATTAATTCTCTTAATTCAAAATTAGGCGTCGAAATTAGGAGCTAACAGAGGTTAATGGATGGGTTATTTGAGATGGTATGGGTTTAGAGGATTGGTTTATCTGGACAGGTAAGTTAATGGCTATTTCAGGATGAAGATAGTTAAAGGGAATTTGTTCAGACTCAAACCCAGAATTTGAATTAATCTGAACTAAAGATAGATCATGAATACTTTGTTCAGTTTCACTATGAGTTTTATATATAACTTCATTTTCAGGTTGACTCTGAACATGGATAGGTTCTTTTTGAGGTGATGTAGGGTTTGAAGGCTGAGGTGATGATATAGGTGATGGTCGAGGTGTTCTGGAAGGAGAGGTAGTTTTTTATTGGACAGAAGTTACATGTTCAGCTTCAGTAGAAAAACATGTTTGCATAGAGGGTTGGTCTTTGGGAGAGAAGATTCTAATGGGAATGGCAGGAATAAGTTGATCATACACAGTTTGAAGAGCTAACTGGTCAGTTCTCCCATGGGTTCAACAATGGTTGGTGAAGGTTGTAAATGAGAGTGGGATAGTGAGGGAATTGGTGAAGGTGTTGGTGATTTTCTGTTAAGGGTGGAGTAATCAAAATCATCTTCTGATAATAGATTCAGATTAGTACTTATTCCATCAGCATTCAGAGAAACTGAAGTGACCGTAGCTTTTAAGAAAACTTCTTTAGAGGCACCCGAAGCTTCAGACACACTAGAATTTAAACTAGCCATAACCTCTTCAGCTTAAACTTCAGCGGATTCTAACCCACCAGTAGTAGCAGCTTCTTGGTTCTCAATAACAGTGAGTTCTGCAGGCTTTAATGACTGATCTAACATTACATATGCCAAAAGTTGAGCATACTTTAAGCTAGGCCCAAGTGATTCCTTCTGAACAGGGGCATCTGCAGTCCTTTTCTTTCTAACCAAGGATGCATCTTCATCCTCTTCTTCATCCTCTTCTATCTCTACCAGTTTCCTCAATCTCTTCTTCCTTCTAGGTCCTTCTAATATGACAAACACATAAGCAACCTTTTGAGGGGATTTTCCATTCCTAGTCTTGGAGGGCATTATTTCAGTGGCAGCAATTACTTTCTCAATTTCTTTCTCAATTTCTGTCTGATGAACAAATTTCTTCTTGTAGTGTTTTTTACTAACCAGGTCAATCTGTTTCCTTTTGTTGGATGTCTTAAACACTTCAAGAGGTTTGTTAGGGGTATCCTTGAATTTAATTGTCTTTCCTTCCTTTAAAGATTGAATGATGAAGTTCTTGATTACTTCAGGATTATCCAGCTTAGTGAAGATGGGATAATCCTCAAGATAGTCAGGATTAGAATATCTAACACGGAGAGGTACCTTTGAAGTAACAATGTTTCTTTTCTTCAAAAGCTTCATGTTTCCAAGAACAGAAGCTGATAAGATATTTCCATATGTTTCCTCTAGATCCCCATTATCGGGCAAGTTTTTTAGAGCATCAATCAAACGACCCTGAAAAAAATAGTTCTGACAATAGTCTAACATAAGGCACATTCTTCTTGCGAAGCTTTGTGCTATCTTTGATTGCTTCATACAAATGATGGAAAATGTAGGCAAACAAATTTGTCTTATCTTCATTTTTCAAGTATAAAAGGACGTGCTTGTGATCCCATGAGATCTGATTAGTGCTTCCTTCTCTAGGAATATGACAACCAATAAGAATCTTGAACAAAACCCTGAATTCATCCTTTAAGTTCTTGACTTTTCCAAAGACAGAAGAACAAAGTTTACTAGCATTCTTAAACAGACTCCATTTGATTCCATCCACTTTAGGACTGTTGTCTTTGGTACTCATCACAAACCATCTGGAGTTTGGTACTATCAAAAGTTTGGAAATAATCTTTCGAGTGATAACCACATCAATACCCATAAAACCAGACCTGATCTCAACTTCTTCAAACTTCTTCAAACCAACTTCTTCTTTACTCTTCCCCTTCAAAGAATTGTTCTCCACCACCAGAAGTCTAAGTTCCTCAAATGTAGCAGATTCATCAAATACTTCTGCCCTCACCCAAAAATCCTTCACAAGATGAGGATAGATTGGTCCATTCAGCATTTCAAAGATGGAAGCCCATTCTTGAATTTTGAAGAAAATCCACATATCATACCCATTCTGACTGAAGGAATCAAAATCAACAATTTGTTCCACCACTAGCTTTAGATCATCTTGATTCAAATTCATGGACTTAGGTTTGATGGTCATACTTTTGCCATAGTCGACTGCCATGTGTGCATGTTGAGCATTGGATGATGACGCCATTGTTGAAGAGAGTTATTAGGGTTTCTAGGGCATGTTTTTGAAAAAGGGTTCTTTTTCAGAGAAGGTTAGAAAAAGGCAAAATGTAGGCAGTGAGAAGTGAAGTGTATGTTTCTGATATAAAGTGTTTTTGAGTGAAAAAATAATTTCAACCAACAAAGAACATGAATGCAAAAGAAATAAACAACAAATAAGTAAATGTAAATTACGAAGAACAGAGGAGTTTTTGCTCAATAGTTATAATCCATATGTCAAAAGAGGTTTCAAATTTATGACACGTAAGAGGACAAATGCCAGAGACAGTTACTGGAGGATGTCCACTTGTGTGCATATTAGACACAGTTAACCTTATTTATGATAATAGAAGCAGAGATGCTTTAGAGGCTATGCATATATCAGAAGTTGACTCATAGCATTCTGATCAAGGTAGCTTCTGAACCTCATCAGACTCTGATATATAGTAAGATTTTATGCCCAACTGATAGAAGTAAAATTATCATAATAAAGGGTAATTCTTCTTTCATAAATATGAAGATTTTTTTGACAAACATTTAGAAAATGTTGGGATTAGATACTATATAATAAAAATAGAGATAAACTTACCTCATAAATAGCAGTATCAGCTTTTGAGATTGTCCAAGGGGAACTTTCTTGTTCCAACAATGCTCTTCTGACACCATTAGAAGTCTTCTCAAACTTCTAAAGACAACTGGATAAACTTTAGAGATAAAGCCACAAATCTGAAGCACGAGTTCATCAAAGGAAGACATCAGTCTTCCCAGTACCAGTGAGCTTGTCTCTCTGGTTTCTTCAGGATTCCACATATCCTTCCTCTTTCAGAGTTAGGATTAGGAATGTATGCCTTCTTCTTTTTGAAGGTTATGAGCAACCACTGTCCTGGAGAATTTTTTTCCTTGTTATTTCCTTTAAGCACATCTGCATCAAAAACAATTTCACTCTTTGTTACCCATACTCTTATGAGTCCACTGAGGTTACCCTTGTAACGTTTCTTCTTACTTTGTACCTTAGCCTTATAGCACGGTTTAGACTCATTCCATACATCTTATCTAGGATAAGTTTTAACCTTAATTTCTGAATCTCTCAAAACCTTAGATGCATCAATCTTTGGTTCTGAGTTCTTCAAAACCTTAAACCTAGGAGTCTTAGATTCTAACTTAGTTAGATCCTTTGAATCTTGAGTTTGAGATCTTGGTACTCTTAGAGATAAAGAATTACCTGTCATGGGTTCTGATTGATTTATAATTTTTCCCTTTTCAGTAGCAGGCATGAAGTTAGCATACGACCCCTTTTGAGCATTGCTTGAAGAAAAAGGATTTGATAGTTTCATCAAAACATCAGTCCTTGGATTATAAGACTCTTGACAGTATCCAATGCATTCTCCTTTGCTCTTATTTACTCCATAGGTCATGGAAGCAAGTTTGGTTCTTTTAAACCTAGATATAATGAAATCTTGAAGAGCTAATTCATTCATATCCACAATTTTGTCATACATGTCTTGTGCTAAAGCAATTTAATCCTTCTCAAGTTTTTCAAATTTTTCTTTTGAAATTTTTAACACATCTTTCAAAAGATCACTTTTCTTTCTTAGCATTTCCACATGCATGGCTTTATGCTGGCATCTTTCCATGAAATCATGATAAAGAGCACCCAAATCAGATATAGAGATTTTAGAAAGTACCTAATTTGTGTCTTCTGACTCCGAGTCAGAATCAACTTCAGATTTTAAATATGAGAAGGTTGAAGCCATCATGGCAAGTTTGGCTTATTCATCATCTTCTTCATTGTCAATTTCTTCCCATTTTGCCATGAGACTCTTTTTGAACTTGCCATTGAAGTTGTTTTTCTTGAAGTTTTCCTTGCTTTTGTCTCTATGAAGATCAAGACATTCAGCAATGAAACGACCAGGCTTATTGCATTTGAAACAACCATCTTGATATTTATTTCCAAATCCTAGCCCTTTAAAGGTATCTCTCTTACCAGAGAATCTATTCTTCCTTCTGGCCAGTTGTCGAAATCTTATGATGATTAAAGCTAGCTCATCATCATCATCGATTCTTTGTTAGAGGCTTCATCATGAGTGGCTTCTTTGAGCTTTTTAGTTTAAGAAGATTTCTCAGATCTCTCAAAATAATTTAAAGCCAAGGTTTTAACTTGCTTTTCAGGCTTATCTCCATTTAACTCCATGTCTTTGTGAAACATAATTTCTTGTCACCTGTTCTGTCCTTCTGACAAGATTCTTATTCTTTTGTGTCTAGAATCTTGTTTAGTTCTTTCTTTATAGTTTTTTTTTTAATTTGTGTTGATCAAACCAAACCTGAGATGAATTCTCTAGTCAATTATTCACTAGACAAACTAGTTGTCATCAATGAAATGTTTGTGGATTTTGAAGAGCTGTTTAAACTAGGTTTTAACTTTTGGAAGACATTTTTTGAACAAGGTTGGAATGGATACTTTGAAATGCTCTGTGGCTTTACTTACCCAAATCTTGTCAAATATTTTTGGGTTAATGCATCCATTTTGAGCTAAATCCTGAGTATGCTATCCTTTCCAAGGTTTCTGGTGTTTCTATAACAGTAACCTCTAAGATGATTGCTAATGCAATCAACTATGAGGAGATTGGAGAAATCCCAAGTACTCTTATTTGGGAATACTATCTTCCTACTTGGTGTACTTTTGTAGATCCACCAAACCTCTCTTATGTCTCAAATCTTCGTCCTAATGCAAGTGTTTCGAATCAGATTCTAAACTCAAACTTGCTACCTAAGGACAAGGATCTAGACCTTGTGAATTCCATTGAAAAATATTTGCTACTTCTTCTCAATTCAGACATACAGATTGATCTTCCTTGCGTTATGTTTGACCATATGAAAATGACTCTTTCATCTTTTCACAAGGGAAAGACATCCTTCATTCCTTATAGACGAGTTCTTTATGAACTATTGATCTAACAAGGAGTTGTCATAACATCAGAGGATGATTCTTCTAAATCTGGAGAGATAAGCTTGAAGTTATCTATGAGAGGTTCTAATGTTGGACATATGCAATATATGCCTTGTAACTATTATTATCTTGTATTAAGCAATCTTTTGTGTTAATAAAAATTATTTATATTCTTGTATGGTTTTAACTGTTATATGTGCATTTCTTATGTTGTTCAGAGAATAAAAAATTGGGATTAAAACTCTAAAAAAAATACTTGCACCATTCTCATTGAAAGATTGGTAGCTATTACATATTATCAAGAACTTTCTAGACATTTGGATATGTTCTAAGGTATTCCCTAGGCTCATCTGACATATCTAGATTGTTTAAATAATCCTCCAAATCTTCCTTTGCAAACTCAACAGCCTCCTTCCTCTTAAGAATTGTGCGTTTTGACCTAGAAGTTCTTTTCCTTCTCTGTGTCTCAACAAAGGTTATTGTTGATGTATGTGCCTTTGAAGAAATCTGCTTGCTTGAAGACTCTTCAGTTGCTACATTCTTTTCATTTCCTTAAGTTGCTGCTTTTAGAAATGCTTCCTTTCTAAAATCTCTCTTTGGAACCCATATTTCTTTCTGCTTATACATGTTTGTGTTCTAAAGATTAAGTTATTTAGAAAGATAGTTTGCTAAATGTTATATAGAGTTTAGTCATTCAATACCTTGAGTGTTTATTGTCTTTATATTGATTAGTCTAATCAATCTTTAAACTTTTGACTCTTGGGAAGTGATGTCTAGTACCTAGTCCTAATAAAGTTTCTCTTGAACGACTGTGATTGTCATTTAACAGCTACTTGTTGTTTGTTCAATATTAATCCTTTTTTTCTTTCTTACTTCATTTATGCAATTGTCAGAAAAAATAAAAATAAAAGATTATGCTCGTGCAATTTAATAATGGACAAAATAACTTTCATTAATAAGAAAGGAAGATTACAAAAAGGATGAAAATATTAAGATTACATTAATCTAATTCTTCTAAAGCCCTAAGACTCATGTGATTTTCCCAAGTAAAGCCCGACTCATCCTCAGAATCTGAAATCACAATCTGAAACATCATTTTGTCTTTGTTTTTCTTCTTCTTCTTCTTCTTCATTGACTCCTTATTAGGCTTCAAAGAAGTTGTCGATGAACTTGCTTTAGAAGTTTTCAATGCAGTTCTTGAAGAGCTTGCTTCAGAAGCTACAAAAAAATTTGGACCCTGCTGACCTTGAGTCTTCTAAAATTTATGTGAGTGTAGAGACGATGGTATTTTCAGTTGTGGATTACATAGTATTTGTAAAGATGTTGATGAAAAATACTTAGGCCTTGGTTGCTTTTGTCGCGGCCGAAAAAATGACAGAGTCGCCATCATCCTTTATTCGTCCTAAGGGATAAGAAAATAATGATAAAACCTAAATCCTAAGGGAGAGACGCTATGTTCGGGAGTCGGTTAAGTGAGTGGAAGGTGTTAGGCACCACTCTCCTCCATTGTACTCAATTGGATCCTCCTTAAGTTTTAGAGTACGTTTGCTTGTTACTTGAATGTTTGACTTTTTATTTTTATTTACAAAAATTCATATTATTATACAGAGAAGACTTAGATGTAAGAGGCGGACCCTAAGTTTTTTATTATTATTTTACTCGCTAGGGTTTACAACCCTATGCCTACGTACCCTCAAATTTGAAGGATCAGAGTTTCCGTAGTTCACCTCCCTAATTTTGGTTTGTTGGTTGATTTTATCCCTTACCCCTTTATGTTTAAGTTGTAATTATCCCCTATCCGTTATCCCTAATCCTTTATTCATACTCTCATATTTTTAGAGTTTTATCCCAAAGTTTTTATCCCAATTCTATCCCTTGAAAAGAAGCGAGTTAGATGTTTTTTATCCCTTTATCCCTTTGAATTTGGAAAAATATCCCTTTAAGTTTGGTTATAAAAAATTATATAACATTTATTATAAAACCCTTATCCCTTATCCTTAATCCTATATTTATACTCTTGGATCTTAAGAGTTTTATCCTCTATCCCTAATCTTATATTTATACTCTTGGATCTTAAGAGTTTTATCCCTTATCCTTAGTCCTATACTTATACTCTTGGATCTTAAGAGTTTTATCCCCTATCCTTAGTCTTATATTCATACTCTTGGATCTTAAGAGTTCTATCCCATAATCTTTATCCCATTTCTATCTCATTTTATTTGTAAAAATATCCCTTTTAACTTATTTTGAAAATAAATTAATTATATAATTATATAAAGAAAACCCTAAATTTTATCCTTTATCCCTAGTCCGATATTTATACTCTTGGATCTTAGAGTTTTATCCCCAAATTTCTATCCCAAGATTTTATCCCATAATTATCCATTTTTACTATAAAACCTATATTTAATCTCTTATCCCTTATTTATTTACCCCAAATTATATCCCTTAATTATCCCAAAAATTATCCCTAAAACTATCCCAAAATTATCCAAAGAATTAACCCTATTTCTCAAATTGATTATTATTCCCTAATTAATCCCTATAATTATCCCAAAGAATTAACCTCAATCTCCCAAATTGATTATTATTCCCTAATTAATCCCTATTTTTATTCTTTATAATATTTATATTAAAGAGGGACTTTTAAATAAAGATAAAGTTACTTTAGATTTTAATTAACCCCTTTTATCCCAAGTAAGTTTTCTCCTAATCCTAATTTAGTCAATTATAAAAATTAATTAAATAAATTTAATTATAAAATTAATTAACCAAGTTAAACCCCAAATATTATCAAAGTAAAACCCCAAGTATTTAATTATTATAATAAACCCATATTTATTAATTATAAAAAAAATAAATAGATCACAATTTTAAATCAACCCCAAATTTATTAATTATAAAGAGTATAATAACCCCAAATTATAGATTAAATCCAAATTTATATAAGTAAACCCCAATTTATTATAATAAACTCCAAATTATAAATTAAACCCAAAATTTTATAATAAACCCCAAAATTATAAGTTAAACCCAAAGATATTAATCGTAAAAACAATTAGATTATAAACCCAAAATTATAAGTTAAACCCAAAGATATTAATTTTAAAAACAATTAAATTATAATACCCATAAATTAAACCTGAAATTATTACAAATAAACCCAAATGAATAAATCCCCATTTATAAAATAAATAAACCCACATTTATTTTTGTGCACTCAAGATTATAAACCCTCATTATTTAATTATAAAAATAAATTAAATGAACCCCAAAATTATTAATAATCCAAATTTATTATAAAATTAATAAATCCCCAAAATTTAAGAAATACTAGCTTAACCCTATTAATCCATAAGTTTTGATATATTAAATCTTAACTTAATAATTAAAGTATTTTAATATTATTGATCCCTAAACTATTAAATCCTAATTATCTATATACATATATTAATCCTTTAATCCCTAATAAAAATTAATTAAAATATTTTAATTAGTTAAAATTGTAATCCTAATTATTATTATTATATTTTTGTACAAATCCAATTGTTATGTGAAATTGTGAAATTACCCCTAACCCCTATTTAAAACCCTCCAGTTATATTGTATTTTTATCCCATTTTCGTTGTTAATCAAATTATTATATTAATAATAAAAAAGATATTTTTATTAAACCAATTATTTAATTATTAAACATAATTAATTCTAATTATATTATTTTAATTACCAAGAAATTCCCTAAATAAATATTTTTTGATAATGAATTGTTCTATGTATTATGTTTGTAATGTTGTTAGTTACAGTATATGCGCCATGAAAATAGAAGTAAGAAGTTATGTTGGTGTGATTTAGATATTACCGTAAAAAGTTTTTTTATTTATTTTTAAACAATTTATAATTTATATGATATAAAAAGGGTTTACGATTTTGATTACAAATTTTTTTTTTCCCCATTTTGTGTCAATAATAATAACCTAACAAAACCTAACGAAGGTTAATTGTAAAAAAACAAAACTAAATATCAGATTATATACACATACAGGGTCATCTTAGAATAAAACATAAACCAAATTGTAATACAAACAAAAATTCATATTAATAGCTTGAAGATACAAACCTGGGGTGCCGTGACCGATTTAAGCTGATTTCCACTCCCTTTCTTTCCATTCCCTTTGTACGTTTTTCCCTTCTTTCCCTTCCCCTTGTGCCCTTTTCCCTTCTTTCCTTCCCTTTGTGCCTTTTTCTCTTCTTTCCTTCCCCTTGTGCCTTTTCCCTTTTTTCCTTCCCCTTGTGCCCTTTTCCTTTCTTTCCCTTCCCCTTGTGCCCTTTTCCCTTCTTTCCCTTCCCTTTGTGCCTTTTTTCCCTCTTTTCCTTTGTGCCTTTTTTCCCGTTGAAGGTTTATGGTTGTCCTTGGAGAGATGTTGAAGGTTTAGGGTTTTAGTGTTGTTGTTCTTTGATGTGAAGAACAACAACTTTAGGGATATTAGGTTTGTAAATTGTGGGTGTTAGAAATTGGTTCGTAAGGGTTTCCCAGTGAATTGTTTTGGCCTCTATTTATACACAAAAATCAAATTAATTCTATTAATTAAGAATTAAGAGTGAATAAAAGCAAAAACTTTATTAAGATTAAATTTCTAATTAAATTAGTATATTTTGATGATTTTATACAAGAAAATATGATATTGGGTCTTTAATGTGTTTTCAATTGAATAAAAGTTTCCAATATAAAATAAGTCATAATAATAACGAAATTTAATAAAATAAAGAACAAACTCCCCCTTTGTTATTTTTTCACTTATTTAACTAATCATTTTAATTATTTTCAAAAAATTAAAATATTATCCTAAAAATGGAATAAAAATAGAGTAAAATCTCTATATATTTTTGTATATTTTTTTAGATTAAAAATTAAATCACTACCCTAAAATAAAATGTTAATTGAATTACTATCCTAAAATAAAATGTGAACACAATATTTTCCTATTTTTTTATTTTATGATTTTTTGTCCATTTAATGCATAAAATCATGATTTTAATGAAAATTGTTATTTTTAAAAAATGCCTAAAATAGAAAAACGAAAATAAATAATAAAAAATTGAAAAATGTGATTTTTGTGATTTTTTTGTAATTTAGACAATAAATAGGAATAAAGTTAGAAACTTATAGAAGAGAAAGAAAATAAAAAGTTGAAAAGGTGGGACTTGAACTCATGACCTCTCTCACACTCACAACTCCTTACACCTTAATCCTTTCCAAATATACCAATTTAATCTTTCAAAATGAAATGCCACTAATACTAATTATTCTTAAAAAATAATTTAATAATAATTTAAAACCCACAAATTCCTAATAATAATAAAAGTTATACCCTTTAATATTAATAGTAGACCTATTAATATTTCCCTAGTAAATTAGTCCCAATTTTCTTTCTAATGAAAATTGGATGTTAACACCTTGATGATAACACATGTGACAGCTTTTAGTGGGACCCCTGATGATAACACCTTGACAAAGTTGTCTGACAAATCCCTGTTGGAACCCCTTGATTAATCCCTGATGATTAATTTCAACCCTTTCGGGTGGAACTTGCCTACAATTCCTATGATCATCTGATCATGCTACTGGAATCAGGTATGACTTCAGTGATACCACGATTACTCTAAATGAAACCCCTTTTACTAAGACTTTGGTGAAACCCCTTGATAAAGTTCGGGTAAAACCCCTTGATGGAACCCCTTATTTTGGATAAAAATCCCTTGATAGAACCACTTGGATAAAAATCCGGTAGAACCCCTAGATAAAATTTTGATGAAATCCCTTTTGAATGAAATTTTTTTTATAGAAATCTCTGAATAAACCCTTGGCGAAACCCCTAGGTGAAACCCTGGAGGAATCCTTTGATAAAACCCTGATGAAACCCCTTGGTAAACTCCTTATGAAATCCTTGGAGAAACCCTTAAATGAAACCCTAATGCAGCCCCTCTGAGATAAGTCTGATGGAAATCCATAATGGAACCCTTGATAAAAACCCCTAATGGACCCCTTGATAAAACCATTAGATATTTGGTGGAACTTATCCCTCATGTGGAATAAGTTACTAAGCTGGGGATGTGATAGGTGAAGACCTGCTCACTGGTTGATAACGATCATTCAGGATGACCTATTACTGGATATGTTCTTTGAATACTCATGATGAGTAAGCTTGCAGGGGAATCCTTTATTGAAAAGGCACTTGTGGTAATGTTACTTACTGGGGAAGGCCAATAAGCATCCCTACTTGGGGAATTGTACTGGTATAGCTGCGGATTGGACCTCTAAGAGTGGTCGCAAGTCCTATGTTATGTATGTATGTTCATGTATGCATGTGATGCTATGTTATATATGCATGATTAGATGCTAGAGCATAGCGACATGATTAATGCATGACAATGATTTGAATGTTTCAATAAATTCCCCTTTAGTGAGCAATGGAATGGTTAAGACCTTGAGAGATTGCTTGTGTAACAAGGATATTTGTCCCAAAAAAATGGTAGTGGGTATTGAGCTAGCATAGTATTCGGATACTCATTTTGAACTTGACAATTATAGATGTAGGAGAGGGCTTCATTAGTGATCGTGACAGTATGAAGAGAGTTTTCCCCTTTGTGTCTTGTCTTTCCCCAATCTGTTGGATTTTTGAAGGAGCCTTGCCTCAATATGTGTTTTGAAGCAGCTTGACTATACCATGCACTTAAGACGACTCACCATTGTATTAGCCTTAGAGAGATTCGTCCTTGACTAATCAACCATTGGAATGATATGTGATCGGTCACCATTTCTACTAGTTTTTCGTCAATTATTCAGCATGAATCCATAAAATCCGTAGCACTTTGTTTGTCTTTTCATTGTTTTTCAATTCAATTTTACTTGTCGTATTTTATTCTCGCATTTTATGATTTGTTGTTTTATTTCAATTATGTTGCATTTTATGCTTTGGTTTGGTAGTTTTCAATGGTTTCAGGTCTGAGTGGAAAAGCCCAAAGGACTCGTGCGAAGAAAATGGAAGTTCCGGGGAGTTAGAAGATTTGTTGGAATGAAGCAGAGGATGCCTGGACCTAAAATTCAACAAACATGGAAAAATATTGGGCAACTAAGTTCCTTGTCTGTACTATGCTGTAGTTCTCTTCATTAGCTTTCCGGCGCTTCGAACGGGGACCAAAATAGACTTACGGATCAAAAGTTATTATCGAAACAATTTCGGTTATAAAATCCAACAAGCTGACACGGCCGACAGTGTTGGCTGACACGGCCCGTGTCAGCTTTGACGCTGATTTTCTGAATTTTTCCATATTTTCTCCCCATATTAAGTTGTGGGGGCACTTAGGGTATTTCCAATCGATCTGGGTGAATTGTGACTTTTAAGACTAGTTTTTGGAGGAAGAATAGACACTTTGGACTTTACGAATAATTGAGAAGAGTTAGAGGCGATCAAGGAGATTTGGAGAAGACGATCGTTCATGAGCGAAAGCGATTGAAGAATCAGTTTTCCTCCGATCAAATTGTAATGTCTATCTTTAATTTTCTTTTTGTTTTTGTTCTTAATACTATGAGAGGCTAAACCCTCTAATGCCAGGGGGGGTGTCCCTGATTTTCCCTGTAATGACAATTTTCCCTTTGCAATAGAAATTTTACTACTTTCTCATAATCATGTTTATCGTATAATGTTCTTAATGCTTGTCCATATTGGAAAATAGGATTTAATTTACGGTTAACTTTAGGTCGGACAAACCACTGTTAACGCTTTTTATACGATAATACTATAGTAGATATCGCATAGGAATAGGGATACCCTATAGTAACCGTAAAGCTTTTGATAAAAATAAGTGCTTGGTATTCTTTCTATACCGCTAAGGAATTGGGGTATAGGGAGAATACCAAAGGTTTTTCTACTAAGGAATTAGAGAGAAATATTCTTAAGAGCCGGTAATGATTGGTTTAAGCGATGATTTTGAAAAATAAGGATTGTTATTATTATAAGGAATTTCATACACCTTGCCCTGACATGTTTCTCATATTTGTTTAAGTCATTTTTACTCTTTCTGCTTATTTGCTCAATAGTTATTATAATTTTGATAAGAAACAAACCCCCAAAGGCATTTTTGTTTAATTGAAATAACATCTGCACTTACAATTACACGCAGTCCTCGAAAGATTGATTCTGGGGATAACCCCAACTATTACTACATCGGTAAAAATAGTACACTTGCTATTTTTTCGATCAAGTTTTTGGCGCCGTTGCCGGGGACTGCCGAATTATAAGTTCGGGTGTTAATTCAATTGAAGTTTTGTCACTCTGTGACTAAAAATCTATTTTTCTGTTATTTTTATTTTTATTTTCTTGCTTTTCTTTTGGATTATTACTGTACTTCTAACCTGCGTCTAACATTTTTATGCAAGGAGAACCCTCAGCAAATTTTAATTTTGATGCAGAAATCGAAAGAACTTTCCACGCAAGGTGTAGACAAGCAAGACTGGCAGCTTCAGCAGCAAAACCATCAGTCCAACTTCTAGAAGAAGAAAAAGTTTCTGTTCACTCAGAACATTCAGATTCAGGTTCAGAAACAGGTTCAGAGGCAGACAGAGATACTGTGAATATGGCTGGAAATCAACCAGCGGAGAGACTTCTGGGTGATTATGGTGGGCAAATGCACCGGCTGGTAAGTTGACCATTATGAACCAACCGATGAATGTGCCGAATTTCCAACTGCATCCTAGCACCATCACTCAACTTGAGAGAAGACCTTTCACCGGAAAGGTTAATGAAGATGCCAACAAACATCTGCAAAGATTTCTGACTATGAGCACCACTCTCAAGATTGAGGGGCACACAAAGGAAGCAAAGAAGTTAAGAATGTTTCCTTTCACTCTGGCGGATGAGGCTGAAGAGTGGTTCTACTCGTTACCTGCAGGGAGTATTACCACTTGGGAAGAGATGGAGAAGGCATTTCTGAATGAGTATTTTCCAGCCTCTGTTTATATCCGAAAAAGATATGATATTGTGAACTTTAAACAGAAGGACGGAGAATCTCTCGGAGATGCATACAAGAGGTTCAAGAAAGTTTTGGTAGCCTGTCCGAGTCACAACATGGATCGAACTGAGCAGATGCAGGTGTTCGTCAATGGCCTCCAGATAAAGACAAAACAACTAATTGATACAGTTGTCGGTGGCTCATCTAATTTTAAAACAACCACTGGTGTCAAAAAGATCATTGAAGCCATAGCCGCTAACGAACATTTGGAGTTATATGATCGAAGTGTGAGTAATTCTGAGGGTGTGATTGACTTGAAGTTGAATAATCAGGTTGTGAAGGTCAAAGATCAGATTGCGACAAGTTAAAAGAAGGTTAAAGGCTATGAATGTGGGTACTCAACATGTGGCACAAGTTCAAACTAGTCTGACCCTATTATACTGCACATTGTGTTGCGACTCCGCAACAAATTGAAGAGATAAAATTCCTGAAGCAGAATAATCCCTACCCTTAAACATATAATCCCGGATGGAAGAATCATCCTAACTTCTCCTGGAAAGATCAGAATCAACAACAATACCCACAACAGCAACAACCTCCCCAAAAAGCACAATGGGAGATTGCCATTGAGAAGATGGTAGCTCATAACATGCAATTTCAGGAAGAGACCCAGAATAGCTATAGGAATACCACAGCCTCCATAAAGAATCTGGAGGTTCAATTGGGTCAGATAGCTCAACAAGTTGCAAATTCTCAAGCACCAGGCGCCATCCCAACCGCCACCATACCAAATCCGAAGAGTCATGAGAATGTCAATGTTGTTACGACAAGGAGCCAGGAAGTTGCAAGAAGAAGAAGTCAGACCAACCGAAGAGAAGAGAAAAGAAGCGGTTAAACCTAAGATCAAGTTACCGTACCCCTCAAGAGTGACAAAGAATGAGACTCGAGAAAAAGACTTTGAGAAATTCAGCTCATTGGTAAAAAAGTTAGAGATTAATATGCCCTTCTTTGAAGCACTTGAGCAAATGCCTCTATACAAGAAATTCATGAAGGAGGTCATTGGAAAAAAGAAACCTAGTGGAGAGGAGGTAAAGAGTCTAATTGAGGAGAGTAGTGGGGGATCACAAGGTAGGAGAATTCCAATCAAATGAAAAGATCCTGGTTCTGTGTCAATCCCCTGTACCATAAAGGACAGAACGTTTAAGAGAGTCTTGATTGATTCGGGTGCTAGCTTGAGTCTCATGCCCCTCTCAATTTTCAAAAAGCTGGGTATAAAGAAAATAAGTGAAACGGGAACAAATCTGAAGTTTACCGACCTCACAACCAAGCGGTCGTACGGCTTAGCAGAAGATGTGCTTGTGACTATTGATAACTTCACCTATCCAGTAGACTTTGAGATCATTGATCTACCTGAGGATGAGGAGACGACTATCATACTGGGTCGACCATTCTTGAAGACTAGTCGGTGCAGTGTGGACATTGAGGCTGGTACTTTAACCTTGAAATATTTTGAGGAAGAAGTAACCTTGAAAGTGTTGGAACTCGAGAAGCAAGGTCAAGAGGAAAGTAATCACCCCGCAGTTGGAATGACCCGAACAGTGGGAAAAAGCAAAAGCTCAAAACCACTTCTTGAAAAAGTCTCTGGAATAATCCATCAGGTTGCACCATCTGAGTCATCTATTGCACTTAGTAAGACTCCAAAATCCAATCAAGAAGTCAAGAAGAGGAAGAAACATCAAAGAAAGAAGAGAAAAAAACATCAAAGGAAGAATGTGGAAGTTGGATGTGAGTTGAATCAACATGTAGCTCTTATTCCTGAATCTGACCGGTGCTCTGTTACGGAAAGGTTAAGCAACAAAATGTGTAAGCTGAAGTACCCTCCATAGCAATGGGGAGTGACCCGTCGATCCATGCGACGTTAAACAAAGCGCTTCGTGGGAGGCAACCCACGGGTTTTATTTCTTAGAGTTTCTGTTGTGTTTCAAGTTCAATTAGGTTCACTCATAGTCTTCTACTGTAAAAAAAAAATTACAATAGCCGTGTCAGCCCTACTGTAGCTAAAAAAAATTAAAAAAAAAAAAATTTACAGTAGGCTGACACGGTCCATGTCAGCCCTACTGTAGCGAAAAAAAATATAAAAAAAAATTTACAGTAGGCTGACACGGCCCATGTCAGCCCTACTGTAGCAAAAAAAAAATTAAAAAAAAAATAATTCTCTTTCTTTGTCCCTCCGCATTGAGGTTCTGTGAGTTCCCCTCTCTAGCTTGTTCTAAAACATTGAGGTCAATGTTTAGTTCAAGTGTGGGGGGGTTTTATTGCTTTCAGTATTTTTATTTAGGTTATTTCATCTTCGTACCGTTGATTGGTGTGTTTTGTATTTCGTGTGTTACAGATTGAAGGTATTCGTGTCGGATGAATGAGGAGACTTATAGTTAGTGGATGAAAAGGCACAACCCATACTTGCTCTACAGGAAACCCCCGAAAGTTGGTGCTGCTGAGGTGGATGATTGGACGCGACTTTCCAACACTGGACTGATACGGGAATACTGTGCACCTGAGACAGAAATGAAGCGACATTACACTAGAGGTACCTTGGAATTTGTCAGTATGCCAAACATGGTGAGGATCATAAAAAGCCAAACACCTTATCATCATGAGAATTCGTCAGGTATGTCCCTGTCACTCTTAGTTTGCATACTCGTCTGTTGGAGTTTCAATGCACACATATACACACTGAGGCACTTGTTTATTTTTAACCCTGAGCCTTTCCAGCCTACCCTTTTATGTTATTCTTCGTTAACCCCCTCGAGCCTTCTTCCTTTTGTTTATTTATTAACCGCGTAATTAAACCATGAGCCCAAACACTCCCTCACCCTGCTCAGATAAGTGTTGTTGATTTTTGATCTGTGAAAAATTCTAATTTTGGGGTTGAGATACCTTTAAGAACTAGGTAAGTGGAAAAAGAAAAAAAAGAAAGAAAGAAAATTCAGGAAAAAGAAGAAAAAAAAAAGAGAAAAGAAAGAAAAAAAAGAGAAGTAGAATAAAGCACTTACCTAGAGGAGGATTTAGTTTGAAGAAGTCAAAAAGTAAGCTCAAAGAAACAATTGAGTGTAAACTAAAGAATCCTAGTAAAATGGTGTCTGATACCCTTGATTGTGAAACATAACAAATACCATAGTGATTAGAATGACGACACTAAGTCTGAGCTAAAAACCAATCATTTTTTCATTTTGTTTGTTTATCCCACCTTGTCCCTAAGCCCCGTTACAACCATAAAAGCCCTCAAAAAGTGTGTGTTGTGTGTGTTTGAGATGAAAATAGATGTTGTTCAAGCTTATGAGTTGACTTTGCATGCTATGATTATTGAGTGTAAACACTGTAACCCGAGAAATTTGGTGAGAGTGTGAAAATCTGACAGGTAAAGAGGTACTTTGATGTGGAAGTGTAGCGGGCCGTCAAAATTCAGGTAACAAGGAAATGATGAAAGAAAAGTGGAAAGATAGTCGCGAAAGATCTCAGCGGTGTGGTGGTAAGAAAATTTTGATTAATTCGGGGGTGACCTTTCTACTGTCTCGAGCATTACTTGAGGACAAGCAATGAGATAAGTTTGGGGTTGTGATCGGTCACCATTTCTACTAGTTTTCCATCAATTATTCGGCATGAATCCATAAAATTGGTAGCACTTTGTTTGTCTTTTCATTGTTTTTCAATTCAATTTTACTTGTCGTATTTTATTCTCGCATTTTATGATTTGTAGTTTTATTTCAATTATGTTGCATTTTATACTTTGGTTTGGTAGTTTTCAATGGTTTCAGGTCTGAGTGGAAAAGTCCAAAGGACTTGTGCGAAGAAAATGGAAGTTCCAGGGAGTTAGAAGAGTTTTTGGAATGAAGCAGAGGATGCCTGGACCTAAAATTCAAAAAACATGGAAAAATATTGGGCAACTAAGTTCCTTGTCTATACTATGTTGTAGTTCTCTTCATTAGCTTTCCGGCGCTTCGAACGGGGACCAAAATAGACTTACAGATCAAAAGTTATGATCGAAACAATTTTGGTTATAAAATCCAGCAAGCTGACACGGCCGACAGTGTTGGCTGACACAGCATGTGTCAGCTTTGACGTTGATTTTCTGAATTTTTCCATATTTTCTCCCCATATTAAGTTGTGGGGGGCACTTTGGGTATTTCCAATCGATCTGGGTGTATTGTGACTTTTTAGACTAGTTTTTGGAGGAAGAATAGATACTTTGGACTTTACGAATAATTGAGAAGAGTTGGAGGCGATCAAGGAGATTTGGAGAAGAAGATCGTTCATGAGCGGAAGCGATTGAAGAATCAGTTTTCCTCTGATCAAATTGTAATGTCTATCTTTAATTTTATTTTTGTTTTTGTTCTTAATACTATGAGAGGCTAAACCCCCCAATGCCAGGGGGGTGTCCCTGATTTTCCCTGTAATGACAATTTGCCCTTTGCAATAGAAATTTCACTGCTTTCTCATAATCATGTTTATCTTATAATGTTCTTAATGCTTGTCCATATTGGAAAATAGGATTTAATTTACGGTTAACCTTAGGTCGGACAAACCACTGTTAACGCTTTTTATACGATAATACTATAGTAGATATCGCCTAGGAATAGGGATACCCTATAGTAACCGGAAAGCTTTTGTTAAAAATAAGTTCTTGGTATTCTTTCTATACCACTAAGGAATTGGGGTATAGGGAGAATACCAAAGGTTTTTCTACTAAGGAATTAGAGAGAAATATTCTTAAGAGCCGGTAATGATTGGTTTAAGCGATGATTTTGAAAAATAAGGATTGTTATTATTATAAGGAATTTCATACACCTTGCCCTGGCATGTTTCTCATATTTGTTTAAGTCATTTTTACTCTTTCTGCTTATTTGCTCAATAGTTATTATAATTTTTATAACAAACAAACCCCCAAAGGCATTTTTTTTAATTGAAATAACATATGCACTTACAATTACACGCAGTCCTCGAGAGATCGATTATGGGGATAACCCCAACCATTACTACATCGGTAAAAATAGTACACTTGCTATTTTTCCGATCAATATGCCTCAGATGAACTGTTTTTTTTAAATGGTTTCTTTTGATCAATCCTTACAGTGGTCTGCCCCAGATTAATTGTGTATCAGAGGGTATTTCCCGAGTTTCGAAGGATATGCCTGAAAAGGAACTTAGATCCCCCCATTCTTTGATACGACTTTGAGATGAACTGCCCCAGTATTTGAGTCTTCAGAAAGTATGCCCCTGATTAATTGAGGTCTGAAGGAATGGCTTGAAAAGGAACTTGGATCCCAACATGCTAAGATATGACCTCGAAAAGGACTGCCCCTAATATTTGAATCTTGAAAAGTGTATCCCAGTGTTTGAATCTTTGAAAGGTATGGCCCTGATTAGATTGAATCTTGGCATGGTTAGTTTAATTATGCTCTTGAGGCGGCCTGCCCCAGTATGAGCCTCTTGAAAGGTCAACCACATATTATTAGAGTCACAGAAGTGTTTTTGACATAGGTGTGTCAAATCTTGAAATGTTTTGCCCCTAATCAGTAGGATCTTCAGATGATGTGCCCCTATGCTTATTAGAATTTTCCCCTTGATTGGAAGGATTCCTTGGTAATTTGCCCCTAATCAGAAGTGTCTTGAATCAGTATGCCCCTGACCAGACCATTGTTGATATTTCCCTGATGCTAAGTATTGATTTGTGAGAAAAATGTTCCCTTCGAAAAGTAATTATAATGCCATGTTCATGCAAATTTTGAAATCAAAAATTTAGACAAGGTGTATGATAGATGATATTTGGCCATGAGGTTGGCACAAATGAAGATGTGAAAATATGGTTAACGATGTTCCATAAACATTCAGATTCGGAGTCAGTTTAACAACGACTTTACCGAGTATGCTTTTATAGTTCCCCTAGTTTCAATTAGGACTTTTAAATGTTGTAACGTGACCTAGTTCACGGTTTAAGAAACAAAGGATACAAGGCTCAAAACTTAAAATTTAACCCACCCCATTCTCCTTGATGTTCTCCATTCCTAAATCCAATTAACCCAACAGATGCATTCATCTTACAAGAGAATTTCTTTAGTCATGGTGATAAAGGTTTAGGCACTTGATGAGATCTTTGAGGTGGCAATCATCCACTTCCGTTTATAAGATTGTTCCGTTTTTCCCTTTTTATTTGCTTTTAATCCCTTATTTTAGCATGGACCGATTCTTTTGAGTTTGTGGTCCATCGGGATACCCTATTTTTGCCTAAGTCAAAGTCATATTTTTTCAGTTTTTTTCTTGACTTAGCGGGCCTTTTCCTTTTTTTTGAACAATTATTGAGTGATCTTGTTTTTGACTTAGAAAGGGTGTGACTTCCATATTAGATATTATGACTTATTATCCCTTTTGCTTCCTCAATGTTGAATGGTGTGAGGAAGAAGATATGCTTTAAACCTTTTGCTTGGATTGGCTGATTCTCTTGAGATCAGAATGCATCATTGAATTAATTGAAGTCTACCCTTCCCCTGGTTAAGATTAAGGGTTTTTTTATAAATAAAAAGAACACCAACTTCTGGCTTGAGGGGGTTGACTACAGATTATCTCCTTATTTCTCCAGTGTTTAGGGAGTGAAACAATGCCTTACATCGTTAGCCAGGTCTTACTATTAAAAGCATATGTCAGCAAATTCGATTGTTTTAATTTACCTCATTCTCCTCCTAAGTTTGTCAATAGGTGAAAAGTGAAAAGAAAATGTGTGATTTTTTATGGCATAAGAAAGAGAGTGTAAACGAATGGATTGATTCCAAAACCATGCATGCTCATCTTATTAAAATTATTTCCCAAAAAGTACATCTTTTAATTACAAACAACACTTAGCAAAAAAGAAAACAACTGGAAATGATAAAGGCCTAATGATCCCAGGGATGAGCTTCATTATAGATCCACCATCTTTAGGGGAGTCATCTTGAAATTTTTGTACTCGTAAAGTAAGAGTGACCGTTCACCAATGGGACTCCTCCTTTGAAAGTCAATTGCTTATTGTCGATCAGGTCTTGAACTTTATATTCATACCAGGCATTCTCGTCATGACTGGGAAGATATAGACGAGAAGGAAGATCAAAGGGGTTGTAGCTTTACTAGGACACTTTTTAGTAAGTTATGAGACCTTAGTATAGGATCTAGTTTCCTTTCCAAGCTTCCTTTGTTGTGATTGATGAAACGCATGAGGCTGAAGTAAATATGTTACATACTCTGTTACAGAGGCATCATCCATGGTTGTTGTATTTGAGGCTCTAGGTAGACCTCTGGATGGCATAGTGAAGGGTTACCTTCTCCCTTCAATGGTACTTTCCCCCCTTGAGTTGCTCTACAGATTTTTAAGGTATCCTTTAAGTTCGTTCATGAGTATCAGGAAATCTGCCAGCTAGGTAGTTGGAAGAAGAATTTTGAAGATATGCAAATGTATGTGCATGTATGCAAATGCATGAAAATGCATGAGGTATGCAAAAATATAATTTTTTAAATAGTTTGAAGGTATGCTAAATTTTTTTTGATGTAATGCAAGTGTCACATTAGGATAGTGACAGATGAAAGGAATCCCTTGCGGGTCCAGAGTGAACGTGTGAAAAAAACAAGAAAGGGGGGTTTGAATTGGTTTTTCAAAATAAAATCGTTTCTTTCTATTAATTTCTTTTTAACAGCTTTTTAACTTATGAGTAATAATCTTAATAAAGCTAGAAAGAGATAACACAGTATGTTTAGACTAGTTCACTTGAGAAATTCTCAAGTTAATCTAGTTCACCCGCCAAGGTGATTTTGCCTCTCTCAATTGAGGTCTTAATCCACTAATCAATCAGATTAACACAATGCACGATCCAAAACTGCTGGTGACTAACAACAACCTCTAAAACTCTCAAGTTCTAGACTTCTCAAGAAATCCAACCTTACAGGTCTTTCTCAAGGAACAATCCTCTAAGACAACACGTCTTAGACTTCTCAAGAAATCCAACCTTACAGGTCTTTCTTAAGGAATACACACCTAAGTTTGAATGAGTATCGTTTACAGAATAATGCTTCTTATACAAGCTGAAATTTAAACAAGTTTAGATCTAAATGACTTAAGAAAGATATTCGTAATAGAGTATTTTTGTAGTGAGCTTCCGTGTATATCTTTCTTCAAATCTTCATGTCTTTATATAGCTGTGTAGAATATGACCGTTAAAAAGTAATCATAGCTATTTTAGACTGATGGCGGCTTGATAGAGACGTGGGGATAAATAACACTTTTATGTCCTGTCTTGTCAAGATATCTTCATTAGTATTGGTTGCACTGTTTCCAAGATATCTTCGTTTGTACCGTTGTACAGTTGTACTTGTTGCTTCGTCTTCTAATCTTCTTAACTTCAGAGGCTTCTGCGATCATGAGTAAGAAGGGAAAACGTAGCTTGGTTCTTAAGATCTTCAAGTCTTGGAGTCCTCAGAACTGCACCTTCGGAGTCTTCAGCACTTGATCTTCAGAACCTTGTTCACTTAGAATGTTGTCATCATATCTTCAGAGGCTTCTGATGGTATTTAGTTGAAGCATGAGTAGAGACTATAGTTGGGTCTTCAGAACCTTTATCTATAGAGCGTAAGTCTTTAGAATCTGAACTTCATTCATCAGAACCTCAGTCTTCAGATCTTCAGAACTTGTTCTCTTTACATATTATATCAGAGTCTGGCAATCTTCAGATTCTCCTGAAGTAATTTCTGTGATATAGCACATCAAGTGTAACGCGTAGGCGAAGTATTTTGTTTTAACAACATATTCACGCCATTTAACGGAACCAGAACCTGTTTGTTAGATTCTCACAAACAACAAACATTAGACTTATAAAATTGTTCATACAAACATACTTGTTTGATATCATCAAAACTCAGAGGTATTATTGCAGAACCAACTCTTGTTCTCACAATCTCCCCCTTTTTGATGATGACAAAACTATGTATTTTGATGACACAAATTTGTACATAACACAAGGGTAATCGAAATAAGAAGGTTAAGAAATACTTAACCTTCACATGAGATACTCCCCCTGATTCTCAGACTGGGTGAAGATTAAATGTCCGACTCGTATTTTTCAGGATGGACTCCACCTGATTCCAAAAGGTCAGATACTGAAATCTTCATAGTCTTGATTCAATTATAACTTGATCCTTCAGAGTTTGACATGAACTTAGGTTGTTATCTCAGAACCTTATTTTTATCAAAACTCAAAGACTTGAACTTATCAGAGCCATCAAGGGTTCTGATTTGTTGATTTTTGATTTCTTTATCAACTTTATGATGTTTAATTAGATCAGAATTCCTGAAAAGAAAGACAAATAAAAACATATAACAGAAATAATAATTTACTGGTTAGACTGTGAACAGCTTGTTTTTCAGAGATTCACTATCAGAACCAAAATGTACATTCATTACTTCTCCCCCTTTTTGTCATTATCAAAAAGTTTTGTAATTAAAGGGTGAAAAACACAGTCCTAAATACGAAAATCATAGAGGCAAAATCCTAGACTTAGGTGCTTCCAGAGGACATCTTGTCCAAATTCTTCTGAAGCAAGTTCTGAACATTTGCATTGACAACCTTTTATTCTGCAAAATTTTCTCTGAAAATCTGTTGTTCTCCTCTGATTTCTTTAATTGCATTTTCCAAACGCACCACGTCAGGTTCAGGTGAGGAAACAACTAAGGCGTCTTGCTTAGCTTTTTCTATAGCTTCCGCTTCTTTTGCCAGCCTGGCTTCCTCTTCTCCAAGAAGTCTCGCTTCTTAAGCAGCTTTTTCTTCAGCTTCTTTATATTTTGCAGCCAGAAGCTTGAATTCCCTTATCCGCTCTTCAGCTTCTGCTCTTTCCTCTGCCAACTGGACTCCAACAATTTTAGTGGTGTCTGAAAAGCTTGTAATTCTTGCAAATTCAAAATCTAACCACTTCTGAAAGGTTTTCCAAGAATTCTCCAGCTCCAGAGGCTTAGCACTTGTGCTTGCTTCTGCTCTTAGTTTTGCCACCTTCTTTATAGCCTTGCTACGAAACTGACCAATGCATTCTTCAAGGGTTGTTAGAAGGGGTATGTCATAGATGACCAGAGTAAGGTTAGGCTCAGCAGGGTTAGTTTCAGAAGGTTCTGGTTGAGACAAAATAGTCTCAGTATGAGCAGATTTAGATGTCGGTTGATTAGTAAGGGACGATAACTCAAGGATTTCTGAAACCGTGACAGGTTCAGATGTGACAATTTCTAGAGTATCAGAGAGTAGGCTTGGTTCATTTGGTTGAATGAGTGGAGAGGTTATTTTCGAGGTGTAGGTAGGAATGGCTTCAGATGAAATAGATGTACTGATTGATGGAATGGGAGGTGGTTGAATAATGGGAGGAGGAATCGAGAAAGATGGTGGTTTAAACTTTATTTGTAGATTGGAGGTAGGAATGAAAGTAGATGATGATGATACAGTAACAGTCTTAATAACATTTATTGAAGTAGAGGGATTGGTAGCAGACTTACTAGATTCTTCAAGAAGAAGAGAGTGTAGAGTGGAACTCTTAGAAGATGCAGACTTGTCGTCCTTCTTCCTTTTCTTAATCTCAGAATCCTCTTCAGTTTGGTTCCTCTTGTTTTTGGTAACAATATATGGAGGTTTAGGAGCAACATCTTCAATCCTGAAGTTAGACATGTCATGTCCTTCTTCTCTCATCAAAGCAACAAATGCAGCAATTGTTCGTATATTATCACCTCTATGATAGATAAGATAATTTTTCACTAGAATTCGGTTTTTTATCACAGTGCCATGAGAGATAGATAGAGGTTTCACTTCAACATTCTTGATCATTTTCATATGCTTGAGATTCATAGCATTGAAGGCTTCTGCTATGCTCGGAGTCAGATATTATGTATATTTGGCTTCTTTAACTAAATAATCTACTAAGCCACTTTCAACAAAAATATCAGAAAGTAGTCTTCCGAACGGAATGTAATTTACAATTTTCTTTTCTGGCGAGGCTGTTGTTCTTATTTTGCGCACCATATCCCTGAGATAGTAGAATAGGATAGATGGTAGACACATTTTCTCATTTTTATGCAAGTAGTACAACATGTAATTTTGATTTGCATTGAAAAAATCTTCAGCACTCTTTGAAGGTCTTGGATTGATACACCCAAGGATAATCTTGTGCCAGATTCTCAGATTATCATGCAAGTTCTTGCTTTTATATTCTGTTTTTCCAGATTGATGGTTTGCAAAAATTGCTTTGTTGATGATAGAATCAGATTTTTCGATCTTCCCATACACTCTTTTGCCTTCCAAGAACTTCATTCCTAGCAGATCCGAGATTGACTTCTCGGTAATAACAATCCTCTTTTCCATAACGAAGGAGACAACATGAAGATCGTCAGTTTCAGCCTGCCTCCCGAAATCTTTTACTAGGGTTTCATAGGTGGGGCCTCTAAATCTGTCAAAGTAACTTTTCCATCCTTGATTGTTTAGTTGATCATGAAGGTTAAACCCATTATCATGAAGATTGTCAAATTCGACATCTAGTTCTTTGAGAACTGTTAGGTCGCCTACATGAACAACACAGGTAACTGAGGGATTTCGTTGCGTTACATGGTTTTTATCGATTGTAGAAAGAGATGATGAAGTCGGAATGACAGTTGAAGTGGTTGCGATGGTTGTAGAAGGCGCAACAGATGAAGATGGTGACTTTTTGGAGGGATTCAGTGACTCTTCCATTTCTTCAGAGAAGCAAACGGTTGCTTGTTGAATATCATTCATCATGATGATGGTTTGAGATTGATGAAGACGAAGATGGTGAATGAGGTTTTGAAAGAGAGAGACGCGATTTAGGGTTTTAGGGTTTCTAACGGTGTGGAAGTGAAATGAGGCAGAGTGAGTGGGTATTTAAATGTTTTTGAAAATAAAAAAAATTAAACACAATATTGGGGATTAATGAATGAATGTAATTATGGTTTAAGTCAATTCTTAAGAAAATTACTGTTCAGTGTGTACGTTAAGTAGATGTAATGATTTTGGTATAATCGAAATTACACGTAATGATCATTTTCTAATTAAGTGACACGTTTTAATATTCTCAGAACCTGGACAACCCAAAAGTTTCCATCAGATCAGAGACACTTCTGACCGAAGTAGCTTCTGATGGCTGAGATTTAAACAGATACTTATTCTGACTAAACACATCTGATTGTGACGCACTCTTATTCTGGACAATAGTCCATTTTCAGATGCGTCAAGATAATTTGAAATCTATCTTCAGCTAAGGATTTTGTAAAAATATCAGCCCATTAATGGTCTGTATCAATAAATTTTAAGCACAAAATTCCCTTATGAACATAGTCTCTGATAAAATGATGTTTTATTTCTATGTGTTTAGCCCTAGAATGTAAGATAGGGTTCTTACTTAAACAGATAGCAGCAGTGTTATCACAGAAGATAGTAATGTTACTCTCGTGTATCTGATAGTCTTCTAGCTGATTATTCATCCACAGCATCTGCGTACTGCATAAGGAAGCGGATATGTATTCTGCTTCTGCTGTTGAGAGAGCAATTGTTGATTGTCTCTTGCTTGACCATGAGATCAGATTCTTCCCTAGAAACTGACAGTTTCCAGATGTACTCTTTCTTTCTAATCTGTCTCCAGCATAGTCTGCATCACAGTAACCAAATCGAGTGTACTCTGATGTTTTCTCATACATCAAGCCAAGGTTAGTAGTTCCTTTCAAATACCTTAGAATTCTTTTAACAACAGTTAAATGAGATTCTCTAGGATCTGATTGAAATCTAGTACACAGATGAACGCTGAATAAAATATCAGGTCTAGAAGCAGTTAAATACAAAAGAGAGCCTATCATACCACGATAGGTCTTCTGAAAAACTTAACCACTTACTTCTTCTTTCTCCATAACGCATGTTGGATGCATTGGAGTTTTTGCTATCTTACAATCTATCATGTTGAATTTCTTCAAAAGTTCTTTAGTGTACTTACTTTGATGAATGTAAGTAGCTTCTGGTTTCTGATCAATTTGAATTCCTAGAAAGAACTTCAACTCACCCATCAGACTCATTTCGAACTCTGCTTGCATTAACTTTGAAAACTCCTCGCATAAAGAAGGATTAGCAGAACCAAAAATAATATCATCAACGTAAATTTGAACTATAAGAATATCATTTTTGTACGATTTAAAGAAAAGAGTGGTGTCAACTTTTCCTCTGGTGAAGTTATTTTCTAAAAGAAATTTGCTCAATCTGTCGTACCAAGCTCTGGGAGCTTGCTTCAGACCATAGAGAGATTTTTTGAGTTTAAAAACAAAATCTAACTTTTTTGAGTTTTCAAAACCAGGAGGTTGTTTGACATAAACTTCTTCTAATATATAACCATTCAGAAATGCACTCTTAACATCCATTTGATATAAGATGATGTTATGATTTACTGAAAATAAAATTAACAGGCGTATAGCTTCTAGTCTGGCAACTGGAGCAAAGGTTTCATTGTAATATATCCCTTCTTGTTGACTGTAACCTTGTGCAACTAGTCTTGCCTTGTTTTTGACAACCTCACCCTTTTCATTGAGCTTATTTCTGAATACCCATTTAGTCCCAATTACATGGACATCTTTAGGTTTTGAGACAAGATCCCATATATAGCGAGCGATTTTGGACGTGGTTCTTAAGCACTGTCGCTCTGGGGTACTACAGGTCGATTCATTTTTTATCCTATTAAGCTGACTAAGGAAGGGAAATAGATGTCTCCAATTAACCCTGCTTGCATACTGAGTTTAAACAGATGACTGTTGGTTTACATATGCGGTTTAGATTATGGGCCTCTCTCTGCTTATTTTATTAAGAATGAAATGACGGGACTATTCATGGGGATTTTGGATAGGTACTGGATTTGATGTTTTTAATTAGTGTGCTCGCTAAGATTTTTCCAATCTTATGCCTACGTATTCCCGTTTAACGAAATAGGGAAATCAGAGCGATCGTAGTTCCTCCTATTTTATGGGAGGAAAAAGGTTGTTTTGGTGTCTTGTTCAAAGCCCAAGACGTGAAGCTAAAATGTGGTTAGTATCTTGTTCAAAGCCCAAGATGTGAAGCTGAAGGGTCTATTTGTATCTTGTTCGAAGCCCAAGATGTGAAACTAAAGGGTTTTGACTCTAGAGAGAATTTGTCATCTCTAAAGAGGGGTATTTGGTCTGTTTATCACAACTGTTGCGTGACTGGTTATAAAGGAGAATTACTTTAACTGGGATATGTGAATCCAGCAATGCTATAATTTCCTTTATGGGAGTTTTTAACCTGAAGGAGAAGACTTTAACTCAGTTTAGAGCAATGCCATCTTTCCTTAGGAATTTCTCATGCTAAAAGAGGGACAGTGGCGTGGATGTAAATAATCCAGAGGCTTGCCGCTTACAGCAATTAGATGGGGGAAAAGGAGTTGTTGATGTTTGTATACTGTGAGCAAGGCAAAGATTTTGATGCTAAAAGGTTGATTGACTCAACCGGGGTTTCCTTATACAAAGCCTAAGAGGAGGCTATTGACCCAACAAGAGGGTGTTTTTATGTGTCACGTACGAAGCCCGAGAGAGAGGCTAAAAGGGTTGACTCAACAAGAGAGTGCTTTTATGTGTCTTGTACGAAGCCCAAGACGGAGGCTAAAAGGTTTTGACTCAACATGAGAGTCTTTTATACTCAACAAGAGAGTGTTTTTGTATCTCGTACGAAGCCCGAGATGGAGGCTAAAGGTTTGACTCAACAAGAGAGTCTTTTATACTCAACAAGAGAGTGTTTTGTATCTCGTACAAAGCCCGAGATGGAGGCTAAAAGGTTGACTCAACAAGAGATTCTTTTATAATCAACAAGAGAGTGTTTTGTATCTCGTACAAATCCTAAGATAGAGGATAAAGGTTTGACTCAACAAGAGAGTCTTTTATACTCAACAAGAGAGTGTTTTGTATCTCGTACAATGCCCGAGATGGAGGCTAAAAGGGGCTGACTCAATAAGAGAGTCTTTTATACTCAACAAGAGAGTGTGAAAAGGTTAGCTCTGCTGGGGAGAATCATTGTACAAAGCCCAAGAGGAGGCTATTATGCTGGTGACTGTTTTAGTTTAGTGACAGGTCCAGTATGTTGGATAAAAGAGAAAATCAGTTCTTATGAAGGGAATGATTAAAGGTTTTGTTGTGCTTTGGGATTGATCAGAGGATCAGGGTTATTTCCTGTTCTTTAAGGAAATGGAAAATCCAAAGGGGTATTGAGACTGTCCAAGTCTACTGGTGTTTTGAGAAATCTATTCTCGGATAAGTGAATTATCTTTGTATGATGCCCAAGAGAAGGCTGGTATGTTAAGGGATGAAGGTCAACCCATTAACTGGTCTGACACTTAACTCAAAAAGACAGATCTAGCAAATTGATGACTAGGTTTTGTTCCTATACCTGTAGAGGTCTCTGGGTCCTTGTACTAAGCCCAAGAGAAGGCATGAGAGCTTTTAAGAAGCCGAAAGGGTCCATGTACGACGCCCAAGAGGAGGCGGGGATGCTTTTAAGAAGCCTGTGGGTCCCCAAACCCCGAGAAGTTCAAGACATGTCATTCACCGAGAATAGATCAAGCCAGGAAATTCCAAGAATTTGGAAGAAACTCAAGAGATGCCATTCACGGAGAAAAGATCATCTCTGGGGAGTAGAGTTTCTTTGACGATTTCTAAGAGTGACAGTCTGAGAAAGGGTTCACTGAGAATGTTGCCTTTCACGTCTCTATTTTATTTAACCCCAAGAGGAGGGAAGACTGTGTCTGGTAATCCTATGGGGATCTAGTTTTGTTTGTATTTAAGAATGACCAACAGGGCTTTACCTAGTGCTAGGCGTAGTTGCCGGGGAAAACTCTAAATAACTATACTAGTATTACAAAGTGGATATTTGACAAGTATATAAAAGTTTGTGAAAGAAGACTTACAGTGAGCAGCCCCACAATACAGTTATATATATATATATATATATATATATATATATATGAAAGCGGATAAAGAAAGCGTGTAAACACTTATTCGATTGTAGAGCTTCCATGTTGTTTTGTTAGTTGTTCAACAATGAAAGCTTTGATAACAATATTATATTCAAAATCAAAGGAGAAAGTGCTTTGAAAAGATTGTTGGGGCTTACAGCTCAAGGAGAGGCCCAAGGTTTTATCAGTGATTGCACTGTGGTTTTGAATTTGTACATGGACTTATACAAGTGACTGAGGCCCAAAAAGGTTTTCTGTACAAAGGGATGAGTCTTATTCTCTCTCAAGAGGCCCAAAGGTTTATTTTTATACAAGTGGTGGGGCTTACAGCTCAAGGAGAGGCTCAGGGTTATTTGTTTTGAAAATGGCGATCGCGCCGAGATTTTGAAAATACAGTGGGACTTATACAATGACTGAGGCCCAAAAGGTGGTGTATTTACAAAGGGGGTTGGGTCTTACACTCTAATAGAGGCCCAAAAAGGTTTTAAAGAGATGGGGCTTATAACACGAGGGTAGGCCGAACTGGCGATCGCGCCAAGATTTTCTTTTAACGCAGAGGGACTTATACAATATCTGAGGCCCAAAAAGGTTTTGGTTAAAAGGGAATTGGGTCTTACACTCTATTAGAGGCCCAAAAAGGTTTTTGTACAAGTGATGGGGCTTACAGCTCAAGGAGAGGCCCAATTGATTATTTTTGAAAAGGCGATTGCGCCAAGATCTTTGAAAACACCGAGGGTCTTATACAATGACTAAGGCCCAAAATTATTTTGGTTTCAAAAAAAGGGTTGGGTCTTACACTCTATTAGAGGCCCAAAAGTGTTTGAAAAAGATTTGTTAGGGTGAAAATCAAAGAAACCCCAATTTCATTTTTTAAAGGCATTTTTCAAAGAAAAATCAAGTAAAAAATGATAAAAATATCAAATAAAATCATTAATCATGTTATAAACAATGATTAAGGTTTATGAAAAAGTATTTTATCCACGTGAATATTTAAAATCATTTTGGTTTTAAAAATCAAGAAAAAGAAATCATTTTAAAAGCATTTAAAACAATTTAAAACAATATTTTTGAATATATTAAAAATATATCAAATAATAATATTTTTTGTGATTTTTTTGTGGATTAAAATATTATGGAGTATGAATTAGAAGTGTGTAAAACAAAATTGGAAAATGATGATTTTTGCTATGTAAAAGAATTGGTTGAGTTTTGAAGATAAAATAAGAAAAAGAGGAAAGATGTCACAACATCACATTCGACATCTCTTTTAGTTTTCAATATCTTTTTTATCAAACTTCCAACACTCATAACTCTCTCAATTTTTAACGAAATTAAAATCCGTAAGAACCTATCTTGATCGATTCTTCGCAAGGAATCCAATGGTATCACTCATACATACTGAAACTTAATGTACAGAATGCACGATGCAAAAAACCAGAACTGCACATGTAGTTTTCGACATCGTTTCTCGTCAAACTTCCAACACGCATAACTCTCTCAATTTTTAACGAAATTAAAATCCATAAGAACCTATCTTGACTGATTTTTTTGCAAGGAATCCAATGGTACTACTCATACATACTGAAACTTAATGTACAGAATGCACGAAGCAAAAAACCAGAACTGCATGTTGATTTTAAAACAACATAAACTCCACATATAAACATGTTAAAGTGCAAACAGTAGGAGGATCACAACATACACATTAAGGACTACATTTTTGCTTCAAGAATTGTTCAATATGATGCATGTATGTGGACATCAAAGGAAAGCATGATTCAAAGAAATCAAGTTGTGAATCTTACCTCTTTTTTGAAGATTTTGTGCAACCTACCAAGTGCTTTGTTCCAGAAATGATTTGATGCTTTGGACACCCTCAAATGACCTCTTAGAAGCTTTTAGGATGGTTGGAATCAGCTGGAAACCTCTGGAGCAAGTTTGAGCTCTTTCTTGCAAAATGGGCAAAAGTGGTCAAAATGTCAACTCTCTCAAATGGTGTTCCAGATGGGGGGACCATTTGGGACAGTTCAAGGATGATATTTGGAGTGTGCTTGAGGCTTTATCTGGTTTGGGAAGTGACTGGATCAAGACATGGCTTGAAAAATGCAAAAAAGTCCAATTTTGAGGTTTTGAGAGGTGGCTTTGTGATTTTGGTGTTGTAGGTCACTTGTGAGAGTTTGGACAGCTTAGATATGACATATTGGATATGTTTGGATCATGAGTTGTGATGGAAATGCTCTCTAACTCAAAAACTCAGAATTACCTTGCTAAAGAAGGTATTTTGGAGTGAAAGAAGTGATTTTGAGGAAAGCATTTGTGTGATGGCTTTGGTGAACTCAAACTGAGCACAAATGAGCTCTATGTATAGTAGAGCAAGTTTGTTTTGCAAGCAATAGTGAATGGCAACTGCAGCAGAGTGTCATACCCCAAATTTTGAGCACTAAGATTTCCCATCATTGTGCAAATCATCATCACAATGTGGATGAACCATCATGCCTCATCAAATGCCTCAAGGGTTGTTGAGCATTCACTACAATCAAAATTAAGGTTTTAAGCCCTCTCAGAGCCTTAGACAAAGGATCAATCAAGGAATGACATAATCTTCAACTTGTCTAACATCCACAATGGATCAAAAAGGACTCCCACTTCAAGGATTAAGCACAAGGTTGCTCCCTTCTAGGTGGATCAAGTCTCAAGATCGCCAGTATCACCAAATTAGGATTTTGGTCGACCAGGGCTTCTAGATGGAAAGTTTCATCTGGGCATAAGCCAAAGATCAAAAACACAACCTAATATACTCCATGGAACCTCATGGACCCTATCATCAAGTCAATTTTGCCTCAGGGGTTGCATTCATAAAAAATCAGGAATTAGGGTTTCTTGACCTAATTCGCCCCTAAGTTGACTTTTGGGACAAATCAAGAGCCAAGACCTCAAGACATGATTTGAGGGTCTCTAATGAACTATATTGATCCATTTGGAAGAATGGATTAATCCAAGAAGCTTGGGCAACAAGTCTCATTTTCATCTGCACCACAATTAGGGTTTTAAGGAAAAAGTCAACTGCAACTTTGACTTTTGACCAAGACATGCTCCCAAACCCTAGGACATGCCCCAATATACCCTATGACACCCATGGAACATGTCCATCAAGTTTGATTTAGGTCAAGGACATGATTTCCTGAAGAATTGCACAATTTGGAATTCATCTGATAAAAAGTCAACTGTGCACAAAAGTCAACTGTGACTTTTTGAGATTTTTCACCAAAATGGATTTTTAACCCTAAAATGATGTTAATGTATGATTTGAATCATCATTCATCAAGAAAAATCAAGAAAAGTGGGCTAACTTGTAAAAGGGGTAACCATAAAACTTAGACTTTTTTCTAAGTTATGGAAAAAGTACCACTAATACACTAACTCACATGGCCATTTTTTCTCATCCAAAGATGGATTTGTAGCCCTCATTACCCTCTACAAAAACTTCAACTAGACGTAAGTCCAATTCATTAAGGATTTTGAGTTACGGAGTGATCAAAATCAAGAAATCACACTTTGTTCCAACACTTAGTGAAAATTTCACTAAGTCAGATTTTGCTTCACTTTTTGCCAAATGTAGAGGGATTTTTCACTTGGAATTAAAAGAGATCAAAACCAAACTTGTTCAAACAATTGTTGTATCATGTAAGGGCTTTCCAAAATGGCCAAGAACATTGCCAAATTCAACTTACCCCATGAGATATGACATTGTCAAGTTGCCTTGCTGAAATCTGTCAAAGGCAAGGCAGATTTTGCATTTTGGCTCGATTTGCCAAAATCAGCCAAATTCAAGTGCTCCTATCCACTTGGACACATCTGAGGATTGAATCTAAGGGGGACAATCACTGAGCCAAGCCTCCAAAGTCCATGGAACAAGAAATAACATGTTGAACCTAGAATGGCCAAAATAGGGACAAGACTCCAAATTTGGATTGAAGCATTCAATGGAAGCATCAAGGTGGCATGGACTGAGCCATTCTCACCTGAAATCAGTCAAGACTTATCCAAGACCAAGGGAACCAAAGCTCTGTGCCCTAACCTCTAGTCAATGGCTAGAGGAGACTTGGATTTTCATTTGCCAACATTGGCCAAACCTACTTACCAGCTGCCATTCACTATTCCTTACAAAACAAACTTGCTCTACTATAAATAGAGCTCAATTGTGATCAGTTTGAGTACACCAAAGCCATCAAACAGATGCTTTCCTCAAAATCTCTTCTTTCACTCCAATTTTGCCTTCTAAGGCAAGTCACTATCGGGTTTTGAGTTTGAGAGCAATTCCAATCAAACCAATCACTCACACACCTCACATACATCACATATGAGCTGATCAAACACTTAGATCACTTCTGAAACACCAATTTCACAAAATCACCAGCTGGTTGCTCAAATTTTCAACCAAGTTGCAGCTGAGGTACCACAAATTGATCCAGCCAATTTCAATCAAGTCCAACCATTCAAACACACTCCATAGGGTGTAGGGAAGTTGTTCAGATCATCACCACTCATCTGTAACAGCTCCAAATCAAAAATCACATTGCACTTGCTGTCACGGCTTAGAGGTAAGCATATACTTGGTCATCTCTCAATCTATGCATATTTCCTCGCACAATAATTTGGCCATATGTTCATAATCATGCATGGAATGTTTTCCCTCAATTAATTGCATTGTTTGAATCGTGTATCAAAAATCCTAGCCTTCATGCAGAAATTAGGGTTCTTGAGGATTTTTCATGATTTCTTGTTATATGTTTAATTTAAATGAAATTAATGGACATAGACATGATCGTGAGGTTGAGACTAGCATAATGATATGTGGATTGCATGTTATAATCAAGTATTTAGTGAGATTGAGGAGAAAATGAAAATCAGCCAAACCCAGAACACGCGCGTGTTCTTGGTGTGTTCTTGGCGCCATTTTTGAATAATTCAAATATTTGAATTTTGTGATTTTATTTAATTGATTCAAAAATTAATTTCTCTCTGAGTTTTAATGATTTTGAGTTGATTCTTTTTTTAATAATTCACAAAAATGTTAAAATATTTTATTTTCCCAAAAAATCCCAAAAATATTATTTATTTCATACAATTGATTTTTTTTGCAAAGAATTAATATTTTAATTGTTTTTGACATTTTAAATATTTTTTCTACATTGATTTTGCAACTTTTAATGCTTTCTAATTATTTTGTAGGTCAATACTTAATTTTTGAAGCATTAATCCAAGATCACAATTTGTTTTTCACATGTTAAACAATTTTGATCATTTTAATTGAATTTTTATTCAATTAAATACATTTTTGAAAACAAATTAGGGTTTTTGGATTAATTCAACCCTCATAAATCATTTTCAAAGCTTTTTGGGCCTCTAATACAGTGTAAGACCCAATCCTTTCTTGGCCAAAACATTTTGGGCCTTAGTGTATTGTATAAGTCCCGATACCGTCAAAAACAAACGGCGCGATCGTCGCCTTTTCAAAATAACCCTTGGGTCTCTCCTCGAGTTATAAGACCCATTTAACACTTTTGGGCCTCTAATAGAGTGTAAGACCCATCCCCTTTTAACCAAAACCATTTGGGCCTCACTTATTGTATAAGTCCCTCTGCGTTAAAAGAAAATCTCGGCGCGATCGCCATTTCAAACGAAAAATCATCTGGGCCTACCCTCGTGTTATAAGCCCCACTCTTTTTCTTTAAACCTTTTGGGCCTCTTGAGAGAGTGTAAGACCCATCCCTTTGTACAGAAAACATTTTGGGCCTCAGTCACTTGTATAAGTCCCTCTGTACAAATTCAACAGTGCGCTCACTGATAAAACCCTGGGCCTCTCCTTGAGCAGTAAGCCCCAAAACTTTCTTTTTCAAAGCACTTTCTCCTTTGATTTTTGAATATACTGTTGTTTTCAATCTTTCTTTGTTGAACAACTAACCAAACAGCATGGAAGCTCTACAACCGAGTAAGTGGTTATTGCTTTCATTTACCGCTTTCATATACATATAAACTGTATTGTGGGGCTGTTTCACTGTAAGTCTTCTTTCATAAACTCATATCAACTGTGTAATAATAGTATAGATATTTAGAGTTTCCCCGGCAACTACGTCAAGAACTAGGTGACGCTGTTTCGTTTATTCATAGAAATAGACAACTAGATCCCCAATAGGATCACCAGATACAGTCTTCTCTTCGGCTGTCCTCATTAGGAATTGTCAAGAAACTCTATTCCCGGAGATGAATGTATTCTCCGTGAATGGCATCTTTGAGTTTCTTCCAAATTCTCGAACTTTCCTGACTTTGATCTATTCTCGGTGAAGAGCATTGCCTTGAATTTCTCGGGGTTTGGGGACCCACGGGCTTCTTAAAAGCATCAGCCTTCTCTTGGGCATCGTACAAGGACCCACAGGCTTCTAAAAAGCAACCTAGCCTCCTCTTGGGCTTAGTACAAGGACCCTACGGCTTCTTAGAAGTATTCATAGCCTCCTCTTAGGCTTCGTATAATGATCTCTTCCTCCGGGAATGATAGCCTCCTCTTGGGCTTAGTACAAGGACCCGTCGGCTTCTTAAAAGCTTCCAGCCTCCTCTTGGGCTTCGTACAAATTGTCCCGACGACCTCCTAGAGGTATAGGAACAGAACTTAATCATCTGCATAGAACAGTCCTTTCGTAGAGTCTACTACTGTTTCTCAAAGCATAGATGAAACTCTGGACACGGACAGTCTAAATATCCTTGAGTCTCAAAGACATTCTCAAGTGACCCCTTCGTTAAATAGGAAGGAAACCCGCAGACTCGGACAGTCTCAATACCCTTCGGATTTCCCGCTTCCTTAAAGAACAGGAATAACCCGGATCCCTTAGTCAAATCCCTGAGTACAGTGTTGCTCATATAAGAACTGATTTTCTCTTTCAAAATTAGTACACTGGACCTGTCACTTAACTGAAACAGTCACCATAGCCTCCTCTTAGGCTTTGTATAATGATCCTTCTCCAGTGCAGTTAGCCTCTCTCTCGGGCTTTGTACGAGACACATAAGAGACTCCCTCGTTGAGTCAATCACCCTTTTTCGCCTCCATCTCGGGCATTATACGAGATACAAAAAGGTTCTTATTGAGCCAAACAAAATTTAGCCTCCATCTCGGGCTTTATACGAGATACCAAAAGACTCCCTCGTTGAGTCAAAACCTTTTAGCCTCTCTCTCGGGCTTTGTACGAGACACATATTAGCCTCCTCTTAGGCTTTGTATAAGAAAATCACTGGTTAATCCAATTAACCTTTTAGCATCAAAACTGTGCCTCGTTCACAGTAAACAAACATCAAACAACTCCCTTCATCTAATCGCTGTAAGCGGCAAGCCTCTGGATCATCTACATCCATGCCACTGTCCCTCTTTTAGCATGAGAAATTCCTAAGGAAAGATAGCATTGCTCTACACTGAGTTAAAGTCTTCCCCTTCAGGTTAAAACCCCCTATAAAGGAAATTATGGCATTGCTAGGATCCGCGTATCCCGGTTAAAGTAATTCTCCTTTATAAACAGTTGTGACATACAACCCCCTCTTTAGAGATGACAAATTCTCTCTAAAGTTGAGACCTTTCAGCTTCACATCTTAGGCTTTGAACAAGATACAAACCACCTTTTCGCTTCACGTCTTGGGCTTTGAACAAGACACCAAAACAACCATTTCCTCCCATAGAATAGGAGGAACTACGAACGCTCTGATTTCCCTATTTTGGATAAATGGGAATACGTAGGCATAAGATTGAAAGAAAAGATCTTAGCGAGCACAATCAACAAAAAACCCAAATCCCATATCAAAAGCAGTAATTCAAAAGCATCAGTCCTAACATCCTAATCCTTGTTCCCCGCCAAAAACCTGTCATTCTGTTAAATAGCACAAGAAAGGCCCCCCCACATTGATAGCATCCGTAACCTAACAGACCGCTGTTTAAACTCAGTATGCAAGCAGGGTTAATTGGAGACATCTATTTCCCTTCCTTCATTAGCTTCAATAGGATAAAAAATGAATTGACCTGTAGTTTAAGCCCAAACCGCAGAGAGCGATCAACGCTTAAGAACCGCGTCCAAAATTGCTCGCTACACAGAGGTTTGGCAAATGTTGATCAATGAGAATCCAAGTCACCTCTAGCCATTGACTAGAGGTTAGGGCATAGGCTCCTGGTTCCCTTGTTATTGGATGAATCTTGTCTGAATTCAGTTGGAGGAAGCTCAGTTCATGCCACCTCTAAGAATCCATTAAATGCTCCAAACCAAAATTGGAGTCTTGTCCCTCTTTTAGGGTTTTTTAGGTTTGGCATGATACTTTTGGTTCCAAGGACTTTGGAGGCTTGGAGATCAGATCATCCCCCTTGGATTTGATCCTCATATGTGTCCAAAATGATGACAAGGCTTAAAAATTCGTGTGGCACAAGAAATGTGCAAATCTGTTCTGAAACCTGTCTTAAAAATCAGCTGCAGCAAGCCTTGTTGTAAAATCCATAACTTCTTGCTCAAGAATGATAAATGGCTGTTCTAGGACTTTATGGAAAGCTGAGATGACATACTTCAACTTTGATGTTTGACCCTAGACTTGGTTCAACTTGGATCATGGAGAAAAACATCCTTGAAGTTGGGACATTCTTCCTGGAAAAATATTAATGATGTCCTATGAAATGTTGAAACATTTGACAACTTTGACCATTAACAATTCCAAACTCTAATCACTTATATCTTTTAATCCACTATGATATTTTGAGTTGAAGTGAATTGCACCTTTGATGCTTGTCCTGCATGGTGACAAAGCTTGAAAATTGTGTGGCACAAGAAAAAGTGTACAAAATCTGTCCTAAAAAACAGCTGCAGCAAGCCTTACTGTAAAGTCCATAACTTCCTGCTCGAGTATGATAAATGGACGTTCTACAACTTTCTGGAAAGCTGAGATAACGTACTTCAACTTTGATGTTTAAGGTTTGTGAAGATAAAACTTGTAAAGTTGTCAAAAATGACCTTGAACTTGTGTGATCAAATCTGTCCTAAAAGCTGTCATGAAAATTCTGTTTTATCAATGCCTTTTGCAGAGACCATAACTTTCTGCTCGAGAATGATAAATGAGCTTTCTAGGACTTTATGGAAAGGTGAGATTACGTACTTCAACTTTGATGCTCAAGGTTTGGCTTGAATCAACTTGGATCATGGAGAAAAACATTCTTGAAGTTGGGACATTCTTGCTGGAAAAATATTAATGATGTCCTATGAAATGTCAGAACATTTGACATTAAGAATTCCCAACTTTGATCACTTATATCTTTTAATCCTTATGATATTTTGAGTTGATTCCTTCTACAATGTTGAAGTATCAAATACCCTCTTTAAAAGCAGCCCTTAAGCAAAATCAGTGGATGTTTGGACAATAGTTAAAACCTTGAAAAATTGTGCACTTGAACATGATTTTAACTTAGAAAAAATTTCTAAGTTTCCTTCAATTTGATCAATTTTGCAATTTTACATGATTTCTTGATTTAAATTTGATCAAATTAAATCATCCATCATATTTTCTTGAGTAATGGCTTGTGAAGCTCAAAGTTGACCAAAAGTCAAACTTTGACTTTCTGCGTCAGTTGACTTTGTATTAGATGAACTTGAGGCTTGATCCACTTGGAATGTTGCACTCTTGTGCTTAATTCTTGATGTGGGAGACCTCTTGATCCTTTGTGGATATTTGAGAGGCTAGACAAGTTAAAGATCATGTTATTCCTTGATTGATCCTTTGTCTAAATGCTCCGAGAGGGCTTGGAACCCTAATTCTTTGAGTGTAGAGAATGCTCACCCATCTTTGGGGAGACTAATGAGTATGAAAGTTCATCCATATTGTGATGATGATTTGCACAATGATGGGAATCTTAGTGGTCAAAATTTGGGGTATGACAAATGCCCTTATTTAATCTTCTAAGACTCGAAGGTGTGAATGGCGAAGGTATTCGAGCATTCGGGGTGCAAGAGGATTAAATATCAGAATACCCGAAATTTTGATGGTGGTTATGAACGGTAGTTCACACATCCTTCTTCTTTTGCTAAGCAATGATGCTTAGAAAAGGTAAAAACTTCCCCTCGATCCTGGTCTTTTACCAAGGAACTGGTCTCAATTTCTGAAATAAACTTCCCTTCGATCCTGGTTTCCTACCAAGGAACTGGTCTCAATTTCTTTTGTCAATAAACTTTATCGACAAGGGACGCTATGTGTAGCGATTTTCCTCAAACTTCTCGCCGAATTTTCCTGGGGAGATGGCATTTGACGAAAAAACTTTTGATGTCAGAGTTGCTGGGGAACCCATTCGTCTGAGTTGTAGAGGTGCACAAACTTCTCTATTTGGAGACGCCATTTTTTTATTCTACTGGGGAAAGCGAGTCTCTTGAGAGACTACTTCTGGCTTGGGGATATTACATCATACTTTTCTTCGAGATCTTCTCGGAGATTGAGGTGTTAATGACCTTTTCGTCAGCGGATTTTTCGGAGAAAAACTGCCGTATTACCGAATTTCTGATTACAAGGCTTTCTCTGGGGATTTTCCTTAATCAGGGAAAGCGAAGACATCATCTTCAATGGCGAAGAGTGATGTTTGTCGAAGGTTCTCTGGTTCTTCAGAGGTTCAAGTTATCAAAGTGGTCAAGGGCCAATTCTAATCCAGAAATAAACTGGAGGAGAGATTGTTCAGCCCCACCGTTTCCTGACGAGGAAAGAACTGACAACTCGATTGAGAGGATGGTTATCACGACAGGACAAGACCGACTAGAGTGATAGTGATGCAATATGAATGCTAATGTAAATCAATAATGCATGATGTATGTATGTTTATGCTGACAAAACTGACGCGACATACAAACTGACGGATGAACACGACTGGATACTCAGCCACTGTGGGGGATGCAAAGTATCAATGGTTCACGATAGCAATTCTCCCTTGCTTAGGAGTGATATTCCCTGCGGGGAACACCGTTGGTCAGGCTTAGGAAGTAAGAACTCTGCCGAGGATGTCAAACGGAGTATCCACATCTGACATAACTGATCCTTCATTTAGGAGGACTGGTTTAGAAGGAGTACTTTAATTCTGCACTTTGAAGCTTGCTTACTTCTGGAGAAGCGATTGATGTTCTTTCGATGTTCAACAGACAAAAGAATTGTCATCTTTATTTTAAAAGCAGAAAAATTTTAACAAGTAAATTTATTTTTGTTTTATTTCAAGAATCGTTAATCATGTTAAAACGTTATTCTGTAAATCTAAAACAAATAGGAATTACAAACAAAAGTACAATGGCTCAAATTTTATTGATAGGATGGAAATAAGCCAAACGCGTGATTCCATAGAGTATTTACAAAGTTATAAAATGGTAATTTTAAGGGAAAAGGGGCTACATGGAAACATAACGACCACTATCCTTCTACCAACTTTAAATTCTGGGCATCCTGAGTTTTTGTCGAAGATGACCCTGACTGGAGTTTTCCTGACGGATGGCATGACTGCTGCTGAGGGACTTGCCCCTGTTGAACATAGTTACTTGCCATTATCCCTAACTTTTGCCTGGATTGTACTTTGAGATTTCCAATCCAACGGGATGATTTTTTATTATGCCTCTAAATTTTGCCTAGACTGCCCTTTCGGGTTTTCAATCCACCGAGATGTTTTTTTTTAGTTTAGGCGAAGTATTTCTTGACTACATCAACATTTGTGGGGTAGGCAAATTCCTCTCCGTCCCTGGTTGCAAGTCTCAAGGCCCCGCCTGAGAAAGCTTTCTTGACCACATAGGGGCCTTCATAATTCAGAGTCCATTTGCCCCGGGAATCAGTGAGAAATAATTGTATCTTCTTGAGTAGTTTGAAGATTGGCACACATGTCGCGGTCATGAGGAATATGAATCTGGAAATTTAGTTCAAATGTCCCAGGAATCCTCTGACTTGTTTTTTAGTTTTTGGAGAAGGCATTTCTTGAATGGCCTTGACCTTGTCAGGATCAACCTCAATTCCTTTCTGGCTGACGATGAACCCTAAAAGTTTCCCTGAACGGACACCGAAGGTGCATTTGTTGGGATTTAAGCGGAGTTTATACTTTCTCAACTGCTCGAATAATTTTGACAAGTGGGTCACATGCTCCTCTGCTGTTCTAGATTTGGCAATCATATCATCGACATATACCTCGATTTCCTTATGTATCATATTATGAAATAGAGTAGTCATGGCCCTTTGATAGGTTGCCCCGGCGTTCTTCAAATCGAACGACATTACCTTGTAACAAAAGGTACCCCATGGGGTAATGAACGAAGTTTTCTCCATGTCTCCCGGCGCCATTTTGATCTGGTTATAGCCCGAGAATCCATCCATGAAGGAGAAAACCTTGAACTTTGTTGTAGTGTCTACCAGCATGTCAATGTGTGGTAATGGAAAGTCGTCCTTCAGACTAGCCTTGTTTAGATCTCTATAGTCTACACACATTCTGACCTTTCCGTCCTTTTTTGGAATGGGTATGATGTTGGCTAACCATTGAGGATATTTAGACGTGGCGAGGAAACCTGTGTCAATCTGTTTTTGTACCTCCTCTTTGATTTTGATGGCCATGTCCGGGTGAGTCCGTCTCAACCTTTGTTTTACTGGTGGACACTCTGATTTCAATGGTAAATTATGCTCCACGATGCTGGTATCCAACCCTGGCATGTCCTGGTAGGACCAAGCAAACACATCGAGAAATTCTTTGAGAAGCTTTGTCAAACTCTCTTTGGCAGTTGGACTGAGCAGTGCCCCAATCCTGATTTCTTTTCTCTCTTTTTCTGAACCCAAGTTGACCATTTCCAACGGTTCTTTGTGAGGTTCAATGGACCTTTCCTCCTGTTTGGGTAATTGGGAGATCTCTTCTGGAATTTTGTTGTCAACTTCTTCTTCAGCCCCAAATACCGGGAACTCAAAGTTGGGAGAAGGCATCAGATCGTATGTTTCAATGGGGTTTAAAACAAGTAGTCTGCAAAACGTGATGATTGTTTTTAGAAGAGATAGAGAGAATGCAAGAGTGTGTGAAGTGTATTTTCTGAAAAATGCTCGTTTTTATTTTGTTTTGTTTTTTAGGATTACCATTTTCTGAAAAGCAAAAAGAGAAAACAACAATAAATGCGGAAATTACATAACGACGTTATTTTATTTATGAACAAGTCAATTTTTGAAACTACAACCCTATAAAACAAAACTCTATCGCTTTGGGCGAAGCGAAGAGGAAAATTTACAGTAAACGAGCCCTATCAAAACATCCGTTTCACCCGGGCAGGGTGAAAGGTTAAAGTAAAGACGACAATTACTTTGACTTATGAACGATCTTCGGAACATCGACTGCAACCCATTGGCGGCGAACTCCTCGGTGAATCACAAAGTCTGGTACCTTCCTTGATTTATCTTCAGAAATAACGCTGATTTCTAGTGGAGCATGATCATTGGAATCTGTCTCCCATGCAGAGTTGTCGTAGGAGGATTCCTCTGTTGTATTTTGCATAGTATTTGTTCTCTCAGGTAAATTTCCCCACCAATTGGCTGGATGTCTTAGAGCCTGATACGAGAGCTTTCAGGAGCAGTGTACTTGACCATATAGTCATATTTTCCACTTGGTTGTCCTAAGGTGTCCCACACTTCTTTGGAACTGGAGGAGTCATCTCTCTCGATGACGTTGACCTCAGGAAAACCATAGTTGATAAATTCTAGTCCGGCAAGCTTTGCAAATTCATCGTCGCACTAAATATTTTCTGAATGACCTGAGTGTTAATCCCATGACATGGTGGGGACGTAGGTATTCTTTTCAATGATGCTCAGCTGATTTTCATTGTTTGGCTGGTTTTCTTGCCCCAAGTCTCATGGGTACGGTTGCCAGATAGGTAGGCCATCCATTGGGCCATAATAGTCGTGGTCAAAGTTGTCTTTCATCAAAGTGTCCTCCTCTACCTCCTCTAATGAGTTTGGTGGAGCACGACATCCTTCCGGATCACAATCTTCATATATCATTTCGACGTCTGACCTGGGTATAAATCTCTGACTCTATGCGGGATAGCAAAATGGCACAGGTACCTCTTCCTGAGACATATAATCGTCCTTGTTGAGATAGGACTTCCATTCCTCATCTGTATCGAAGGGATCCTCCTCATTGATAGTATGGACTGTTTGAGGCACTGGGTGGAGGAAACCTCCACTGTGGAAGAAATCCTGAATGGGATGAAGACTTTCATCGTTAGCAGCTGTCTGGGTACAGGTTGCAGAAAAACCAAGACCCTTCTTTGTTTTATTATCGGTAGGAATGATAAGTTGTCCCCATCCTTTTGCATTGTTACTCTCGATTACTTTGAGAGCATCTTTGTACGAGGAAATCGAGGTTCCTTTCTCTGATTGATTCTCATTGCTCACCGAAAGTGCTTGAAACTGAGTCCCAACAACCTCCCCGGGTTCTACACAAGTAGATAATGACAGGTTACTCACGATAAAGGCTTGTTCTCCATAGACCGTGACGAGTTGATCGTTCTTGACGAAATTCAGTTTTTGGTGCAGCGTCGAAGTGACTGTCCCAGCCTGGTGTATCCAAGGTCTTCCTAACAAACAGTTGTACGCTGCCCGGACGTCCATGACCTGGAAAGTGATTTGGAAAGTGTGAGGACCAATTGTTATGGGAAGGTCGACTTCGCCAATAACTGCTTTCCGAGATCCGTCAAAGGCTTTGACGATGACCTCACTGCCCCTCATCGGGGATCCTTTGAATGATAGTCGCATTAAAGTGGACTTCGGCATAACGTTGATGGCCGATCCTGTGTCTACCAGTACGCTGGCTAAAGCATCGTCCTGGCAGTTAACTGTGATATTGAGCGCCATGTTGTGACTTTTGCCCCCCTCTGGCAAATCCTCATCACTGAATCCTAAGTTATTGTAGGAAGTGATGTTAGAGATGATGTTATCGAACTGTCATATTGACACATCCTGTTCCATAAAGGCCTGCTCTAGGACTTTCTGTAGAGCCTCTCTGTGGGCTTCGGAACTGAGTAAAAGTGATAACACTGAGATCTTTGAAGGAGTTTGTAACAGCTGATCAACAATATTGTACTCACTCCTTTGGATGAGGTTCAGCATCTCATCATTGTTCTTTGAAAGGTCGGGATTACTGGATTGACTTACTGGTGGATCAGGAGCTTCTGTCGGAAGTTCCTTTTCCTTGTTAGGTTCTCCAACTCCTCGGTTGGAGATTCGACCGCTCCGTGTTACTCGACTGATGTCTGCAATATTCACGACGAAGGGTAATGGAATTTCCTTTCCATTCTCAATTATTGTTGCACCGTATTTGTAAGGGATCGCCTTAGCTGTTTCATACGGTAACGGTCCCGGTAGATAAATAACTACATGGGCCTTCTAATTTTTCCGACTGTTGTAATTAACTTCAATCATTTCCTGGCTAAGAACTTTTGATTTGTCCAGTAGAGGTGTTAGTTCTGTATTGGCAGCAATTTTGCTAACACAAGGTGTTACATTAAGATGTTATGCTTGATGTCTTGACATGTGATTCTAACATTCTACAGGTGGTGATTCTTAGTGTTGCAGGAATTTGTGGATGATGTCGATCCCAATGTCCTAACATCTTTTGACAGAACATTCTGTTAAAATGTTAGGGTTTATTTGTTGCGCGTTATTTGCATCTTTTGTGTGTTTATGTTTAGTGATTACGAAAATCTTGGAGTAATATTTTGGAGCAATCACTTTCTGTTATTTCCAGTTTGTTTTATTTGTGTGCAAAAAGATATGGAGAATAATTAGCTTTAATTATTAATCAAATCTAAGATCTGCTATTGCCCAAGCCCAAGGAGATTGTTTCTATTTAAAGACGTGCAAACCCTAATGGCATGGGTGGAGAAAAGTTATTGAAAGCTGCGTTTCAAGTTTTAGGGTTTTAGTCTTTTGTTAATTGTGTGATTGTGAGCCATTCATTCATCTCTTGGATGTTTGAATTGGAATGAGTCTTTGAGTTGTAAGCTGTTCACTCTAAGCTTTGAAGTACGAGTGCTTTGTTCTTGATTGAAGCTTTTAAGCAAGATCAAGGTGTGTCATTGAAGTGTGTTCTTCTCTTTTGTAAGTTTCTGTAGTTATCACTGCATGTGATTGAGGGGGAGTGAGAGGTGTCTCTTATCTAAGTGTCTTAGATAGAAATCTCACAGGTAGAGATTAGGTGAGAAGATTGTAAACTGGAGTGTGCTTATGGAGAGTCTTCAAACTAATTCTGCTTAGTGGATTTCCTTCCTGGCTTGGTAGCCCCCAGACGTAGGTGTGATTGCACCGAACTGGGTTAACAATTGCTTGTGTCTCTTTGCTATTGTTTACTGTTTTTATCTTGTTCATAAATTGATCATTGTTCAGATATTAGTGTCGTGACATCTCCTTCGACATCTCATATCTGATACCAGAATTTCAATTGGCATCAGAGCAGGCATCCTGTTCTGTTTCTGGGTGAGATCTCGGGATGATACTTTCTGGTACTATGGACAGGGAATGAGGATTTGTGAACAGACCACCCATCTTGGATGGATCTAATTATGATTATTGGAAACCACGAATGGTGGCCTTCTTGAAATCTTTGGATAGTAAGGTCTGGAAAGCTGTCATAAAAGGATGGAAACACCCTGTCATTGTTGGGAAAGATGGAATAGAAACATTTGTTCTGAAACCTGAGGAAGAATGGACTAAGGAGGAGGATGAACTGGCTCTTGGAAACTCTAAAGCATTGAATGCTTTGTTCAATGGAATTGATAGAAACATATTCAGATTGGTGAACAATTGTGAGGTTGCTAAAGATGTGTGGGACATACTCAAAACCACTCATGAAGGCACCTCTAAAGTAAATATGTCAAGACTTCATTTGCTGACTACCAAGTTTGAAAATTTAAAGATGAAGGAAGATAAAAGCATACATGACTTCCATATGAACATTCTTGAAATAGCCAATGCTTCAAGTGCCCTAGGTGAAAAGATGTCTGATGAAAAGCTGGTAAGAAAGATTCTTAGGTCTCTTCCCAAGATATTTGATATGAAGGTGACTGCCATAGAAGAAGCTCAAGATATCAGCAAGATGAGGGTGGATGAACTTGTTGGATCCCTCCAAACTTTTGAACTAGGGATAAGTGACAGATCTGAAAAGAAAGCCAAAAGCATAGCCTTTGTGTCCAATGCTGAAGATGAAGAGGAGGAGTGTGCTCTGGAAGTTGATGAAAGCCTATCTAATGCTATAGTTCTGCTAGGAAGACAGTTCAACAAGGTGATGAAGAGAATAAACATAAAGTCAAGACCAAATGTCAAGAACAACTCATCTAACATCAGCAGGTCTAATGATGGTGGAAGAAGAATAAGGTCTGAAGAAAAATCCACTCAAGGGAAAGGGATTCAGTGCCATGGTTGTGAGGGATTTGGCCACATTAGAGCTGAATGTCCTACTTACCTCAAGAAACAAAAGAAGAGCCTGACTGCTTCTTGGTCTGATGAGGATCCAGAAAGTGAACTTGAAGAAGAATCTGCTAAACATGTAACTGCCTTGACTAGAAGATGTGTATCTGATGGAGACTCTAGTGATGATGAATTGACCTTTGAAGAACTAGCAGCCTCTTACAAACAGCTGTGTCTCAGAAGTGAAGAAGTCTGTCTTGAAGGGGAGAAGCAGAAGAAACTTATAATGCAACTAAAGGCTGAAAAGGTAGAACATCTTGAAACCATTTCCAAGCTGGAAAATGAAGTAACATTGTTGAATTCCAAGCTTGATCAAATGTCCAAGTCAGTCAGAATGCTGAACAGTGGAACTGACACATTGGATGAAATTCTTTAGTGTGGAAAAGTGGAAGGAGACATGATTGGGTTGGGATTTGATGGTGAGAAGAAACCCTCTTCAGATGCTAGTTCCTCTGGACCTAAACATAACATGTCACATCAGATGTCTCAACATCATGGGAGAATTCATGTATCTGGACCTAAAAATAATATGTCACATCAGGTGCCTCAACATCACAGGATGGGTCATCCCAACCATTTAAGGGGAAGATTCCAGAGATGGAGATGTCATTACTGTGGGAGGTTTGGTCACATAAAACCTTTTTGCTTCAGACTCTATGGATATCCTAAGCCTGATCCTCAACCTAGATCAAATCAAAACATGTATGCTAATAGAAGACAATGGGTTCCCAAGGCTGCTGCTACCAGTTTAATAGCTCACATGTCTCTCAGAGTCTCAGCTAAGGAGGATTTGTACTTTGACAGTGGTTGCTCTAGACACATGACAGGAATTAAAGAACTGTTAGTTGACATCAAATCTCACTCCATAAACTATGTGACCTTTGGTGATGGAGCCAAGGGTGAAATAAAAGGGGTTGGAAAGATGAACTGCTCAGGAGTTCCAAATCTTGATAATGTGCTGCTGGTTAAAGGGTTGACTGCCAATTTGATCAGCATCAGTCAACTGTGTGATCAAGGATTCAATGTCAACTTCACCAAATCTGAATGCTTGGTTACTAATGAAAAGAGTGAGGTGATCATGAAGGGAGTCGGATCTAAGGACAACTGCTACTTATGGGTTCCTCAAGATTATAGTTACTCCTCCATTTGTGCCCTTGCTAAAGATGATGAAGTTAAATTGTGGCACTAAAAACTTGGTCATCTACATCTAAAAGGTATGAAAAGGATCATCTCCATGGAAGCTGTCAGAGGAATACCTAAGCTAATGATTGAAGAAGGAAGGGTATGTGGTGAATGTCAAATTGGAAAGCAAACTAAGATGTCACACCAGAAGATTAAACATCTCACTACTTCAAAAGTGCTGGAACTGCTTCACATGGACTTGATGGGGCCTATGCAAGTGGTAAGTCTTAGTGGGAAGAAGTATGCCTATGTGGTGGTTGATGATTTTTCCAGATATACTTGGGCGAGTTTTATTAGAGAAAAATATGAAGTGTTTGATGTGTTCAGAGATCTTTGCCAAAGACTCCAAAGAGAAAAGGAGAGTAATATTATTAGAATCAGAAGTGGTCATGGGAAGGAATTTGAAAATCATAAATTTGCTGAATTTTGTTCATCTGAAGGGATTGGCCATGAATTCTCGTCTCCCATTACTCCACAGTAAAATGGAGTTGTGGAACCAAAGAATAGAACTATCAAGGAATCGGCTAGAGCTATGATCCATGCCAAGAAATTGCCTTACCATTTCTGGGCTGAAGCTATGAACACTGCTTGTTATGTTCATAATAGAGTGACCTTAAGAACAGGAACCATTACTACCTTGTATGAGATATGGAAGGGAAGAAAGCCTACTGTCAAATACTTTCATGTGTTTGGAAGCAAATGCTATATCTTGGCAGATCGTGATCAAAGAAGAAAAATGGATCCAAAAAGTGATGAAGGAATATTCTTGGGCTACTCTACTAACAACAGGGCCTACAGAGTCTTCAACTCTAGAACTAAAGCCATGACGGAGTCCATAAATGTTGTTGTTGATGATTTACATAAGGAGGATGATGTTCTAGATGATGTTGGAACATTCTTTGATATCTCTGCAGAAGCTTCAGACAAAAACACTGATCCTAATCTGTAACACCCCAAAATTTGCCTTGTTGTTTTTAGCTAACTGGCTTGTGTTTCTTTTCATTTCTTGCATTTTTGCATTATGCATAGCATTGGTTCTTAGCATGGGATCAAGGTACTTGGTCCATATTCTCAAGTCTCAAGCTTCAAGGTGGTTCATGGAGTTCATTATATCTTCATAAGATCAAGATTGGCAAAGGATTTCAAGTGATTCTTTCCCTCCTAATCAGGGGGACTAATTAGGGTTTTTAAGATCAAGAGGATTTCTTGGAAGGCTTGGTGTGTTCAAGCATGTTCTTATGGTTTTCTTTATGCTCACAAGTGTTCTTGGATGAGGGTTTGGTTATTGATTCATTGTGGAGGATGTTCAGTGGATCAGTTGCTTGTGAGCTAAGCAAAAGTCAACTGTGCAGTGAAAAAGTCAACTCCTGACTTTTGAGGTCAACATGTTGATTTTCAAGTCATATATGATCAATGGGTGAGATTTGGTCAAGGAATGTTCAAGGATTCATGAAAAATAAAAAATGTGGAAAAGTTACTAAAATTGGAAAGTTAGGTTTTAAGAAACTTACTATTTTTGGCAAGTTTTCAATCATTTTCAAGACCATTTTTCACCATGATCAAGGGCTTATTTCAAAATCTTCTCCACATGAAAGTTGTAGATTGAAGTTCTCCCTTCAAAGTGGATACAAGAACCATGGCATTTGAGTTGTTATTGAATGAGTTATGGTGCCCTAAAGTTGGACATTTTCACTTCACCTAGTTCAAAAACTTAGAAATTTTTTTTCTAAGTTACTTTAAGCAGTTTTGAGAACCAACATTCATGGCCATTTTACACTATGATGCAAGCTCCATGTGAAAATCTTTTTCACATAAAGGTGTTAGAGCATTTTCAAGCTTTCTAAGGGATAAAAAATTGTCTCATTTGAACTACTGTAGCTCAAGCCATGGTGTCCCAAATATCCAAATTCCAAATGTCTAAATTGTCAAGAAAATCAGTTTTTCTTCTAAGTGTTTGGACAGCTTTTGAGGACATATATTCGTGGGTTATTTTCACAAGGTTGCAAGCATTATTTCAAGAACTTTTCTTCACGATTTTTGCTCCATATCATTCCTAGTTTTTTGTCAAGCCCAAGACCTCATTATTTGACAAAGAATTCAACCGTTTGTAAGGGTCCAAAGTGGCACATATGGTTGGATTTTGAATGTGTTTGCAAGTTGTTATTTTTGTACATAACCTGAATTAATCATGCTATACACCTCCTTCATATTATGGGTCACGCATCATGTTGTTTTCTTTTGCCAAAAAAGGACCAACATCTCACCTGCCATGAGAGAGAGAATTTGCAAAAATGTGTCAAAGTTGGAAGGTATGAATTGGGTCATATTTTTTTCACAAACTTGGAACGTGATTTCAGCCCATGTATGCACGCAAGAGAACCATTCAGTCCAACCCAGGAAAAGCATTCTCTAGAGCACAAACTAAGCCACCCGAACCTATACTCCGCATGTGAAATTCCTCATTCTTCCATTCCAAACCAAAGCAACACGTCCCCAGACCTCCAGCTCCACTCCCTAGCCTCAAACCAACCCTAAAAACCTCCCCATATATAAACTAAAACACTCTAAACCTGCCTCATTCACCTCATTTTTTCCAGATCTAGACAAAACTTTCTCTCAAATTTTTTTCTCGATTTCTCCATTCCCTGAGTTTTTTTTTGAGTTCTCCTTGGTTGAATCATCATCTATCCAGCATTATACTACTTCTGTTTGCAAGAATACACATCTGAATCCACCATTGGAGGTTCTGCAACTTCATATTCTCTTCATCAACTTGGAACTGTTGGAAGAATTGCAGCAGTATCTTGGGTGGTTTAAGCTTTGATTTGTGCTCTACAAGGTTCAAGAGATTCTTCTACAGCTTGTATTAATCTTACGTGAGACATCGAAGGCGCAGTGGACGTAACTCCACTAGGTAATAGATCAAAACTTTCCCTTGTTAAATTTATAAAGTTTGGAAATCGTTTGGCATGTGTCTGAAGTCCTACTTAAGGTAGGCATGGTGTGTGCATTGAGCATCGATTCAAATCTGAGCATGTTGATTTGTTGAACACTTGAATTCGTGTTTGTACCTGTGTTTTTGAATCCATTTTTCTCTATGTTTGAATGTGTATTTTGAGAAATATATGTTACCATGCTGATCTATGATCCATAAGCTCCATTTTCATGTTTTATTTTAGTTGTTTTGGTGAGATTTTCATGGAGATATGTGGAGTAGAAGTAGGGATGGTGGGTTCGGGTACTCTGGTTTTCACGATGCATGGGGGTTGTGTTTAGGGTTCTTTTTGGTTGTAGAAGACGACGAAGTGGGGTGCTCTGGTTGGCTGGTTGTTTTTTTTGTCTTTTTCTCACTTAACTTTGGCTTGACCGATTGATAGTAAGTGCCACATGATTTTGTTACTTTTACTTTCTTTTTTTTCTTTTCGTTTTTTTTTTAAAGAAAAGGGGGCTGATGGTAATTCTCGTGGACTGGGATTTTGGCTTTTCTGATTTTTACACCCCCATGTTATTAAGCCCACGCGCGTGTGTATGTGGAAACTGTGTGGTTGTTATTACTGAGTACACCCCCTCTGCCTTAGGTTCCATTCTATTTTCATTTTACTTTCTTTTTAACTTTGATTTTTATTTTAATTGTTTAAATCCTTATAAAAATACCAAAAAATATTTTCTCATTTGATTAATATGTTAAATTTATTTTCATATTTTTATTTTTATTTCCTATTTTATTTTCATATTTTATTTTGATTTAATTGGTGATGAGTTTCCAATGATACCCTTCATCTAGGGTTAGGATGTTCTTAACTTTTACTCATCATTTGAGATTGATCTTTTGGTTACTTGTGGAGGATTATCTGAGGATGTTTTGATGCTGGTTAAAGGTTGGTTTGAGTTATTCTTAGTGACTTGCCACTCAAGTTTTATTGACCCTCGATCTTTGTTCAATTATGTGCACATCTTGGATTGTGAATCACTTTTAGACAAGCTCTTTAATTCTTTTTGATCCGATCTTTTTGAATATGTTACTTGATTGAGTTAGATTCTGTTTGGACATTTTTTGGGATTTTATTAATCCACTTTACTATTTTTGGTTGAGTGTTGTTTTTGATGCAAGTTTGGTTGAGGTATACTTTGGTACTTGATTTAGTTTGGATGCATTTGCTTACTTATGATTGAGTGATGCTTAATATGTTTTTATGGTATGATCATGTACTGTTTGAGCTTACTTGTGGCTTTGGAATCATCTTTGTTCACTCATTTTCCTATTTGTTCTTGATTTTACAAAGTGTTGTTGTTTTGGACTTGAACTTTGTGGTATGCTCAACTTAGTCTTGTGATGGTTTCTTTGTATGATTCCACCAATGCATGAGACCTTTTGTTTGATTTGTGTGACATGCTAGAGGTTCTGACCCTCTTGGTTTAAAGTGCTCTATGTGACATGTTCTCACTCTTTGCTTCACACACTTCTTTGTTGGTTTGCTTGGATGTTATGTGAATGTCTTTCTCATTGTTGGTGCATGTTTTGAAGTTGTTGATGGATGTTTGATCTTGTATGACTTGAGTTTGGGTTTGATATGACATTGATGTATATGCTACTACCTCTTGAGTTCTATACTTGATTTTCATGTTACTTGAGCATTGTTGGATGCATTTGGTTTGAATTATGTGATGCATATCATCCCTTTTGCTTTGTAACTTCTTTGGTGCATCGTATTGCATAATGTGAACCTCTTTTGCATATGTGGATTGTTAATGTTGATATGATGTGAGTTCTGATCTTGTTTCATTTTCATCTTGTCTCTTTCATGTCACTTTGGTATGAGATCCATGTGTGTTTAATTGTGCATTTAATTCAAGTGTGCTTGCATCCTTCCATGTTTACCTTTGCATGATTACTTGAAGTGATTTGCATTAATCTTTGAAACATGTTGATTGACTTGAGTTGGACATTTATGATATGATGTACTTGCTGCCCCATCTTGTATCTTATCTTCTCCTTCTCTTTCTTCTTCATCTCTTTCACTCTTTTCATCCCTCGAGTCTCGATACTTGTTTAAGTCTTGGACTCTCTCCCGTTAGAGCTACCTAGTCCAACTTAATTTTTTGATTAAGCTTGGAGTAGGATTAGCATTAGGTTAGGTAGTCATCTCTCCTAAACCTCACTAACCATAGGACATCCATGCATGATAATATTAGGACTCTTAGTTCTCCTTTAGAGTTTTCCTTTGTGTCGTATCTCTTCTCATCTCAAAACTTCTTCAAGACACGTAATAAAAGTTAACGTGTATTGCGCTTGAGCCTTCTATGTGGGAAGTGGGGAGTGAGGGGCTTCCTCTCATTCTTCTAGGATACCTAGTGTTTGTCCTGTTGGGGACGATGCGCGAAAGTATTCGTTCCTGTATTCAAGACTTGGGTTCGATGCAAGTTACGAAACAACTTAAAAGACACTTCTGTCTAAAAAACACCAAACAAATTCAAATCTTTTTATCCTTCGGGATTGTTGAGTTTCAAACTTCTTTTTTCAGAAAGAGCTCGTCGCTCACGTAAAAAACACTTACCCACCCGTGGTCGTACCCACGAACTACGTCAGCTCTGATTCCTCTCTCTCGTCCGATTGAGGATACGTAGGCACAAGACAACGATTGTCTTGGCGAGCAACCTTCCCCCACAGTTCCCGTCCGAACTACGTTGACTCTGACTTTCCCATTGCACTGAGGGAGTACGTAGGCCTAGGACAACGATACCGTCCTATCGAGTCACTTTTTTTCTTTCTTCTTCGTTTCTCCGTTCTTTCCGTTCTCGTTTCTTCGTCGGTCCAGTAGCAGTGGAGTTCCAGACGACGACACCCTTTGATGCAGACAGCAAGCGTGGATCCCATCGAGTACGATGGACGTGTTGGGTGCTAACACATTCCCTTTGCATAACCAAATCCCGTACCCATTCTCTTGGTCGTAGGACCATGCTCTTTCCCTTTCTCTTCAGGTTTGTGCAGTGTCTCCTTTCCCTCTTTTGGGATAAATACACATTGCTGGCGACTCTGTGTCTTTTGCGCCACTCTCGCGTTTGTACCGTTGCATGCGAATCTTTTCGGGAGCGACATAATCCTACTAATCCTGAACCTGAATCTGAGCTTGTAAATAAGGGACCCTCCATCAGAGTTCAGAAAGACCATCCTAGAGATCTTATCATAGGTGATCTAAATGAGGGAGTCACTACTAGATCAAGAAAAGTCATAACAAGCTCATGTTTTGTGTCAAAAATTGAGCCTAAAAATGTCAAGGAAGCCTTAACTGATGAATTCTGGATTAATGCCATGCAAGAAGAGCTAGGGAAATTCAATAGAAATGAAGTATAGGAGCTGGTTCCAAGACCTGAAAGAACAAATGTGATTGGAACAAAGTGGGTTTACAAGAACAAGTCAGATGAAAAAGGGGTGGTCACAAGAAATAAAGCCAGATTGGTTGCTCAGGGTTATGCTTAGATTGAAGGAGTTGACTTTGATGAAATCTTTGCTCATGTAGCTCGTCTTGAATCCATCAGATTGCTATTGGGAGTTGCTTGCATCCTAAGATTCAAGCTGTTTCAGATGGATGTAAAGAGTGCCTTCTTAAATGGTTATCTAAGTGAGGAAGTCTATGTGGAACAACCTAAGGGTTTCATTGATCCAACTTTTCCAGAACATGTTTATAAGTTGAAGAAAGCTCCAAGAGCTTGGTATGAGAGACTAACTGAATTTTTTGTTGAGAATGGATACAGAAAAGGTGGCATAGATAAGACTCTTTTTGTCAAAGATGAAGGAGGGAAACTCATGGTTGCTCAAATTTATGTTGATGATATTGTGTTTGGTGGGATGTCTGATGAGATGGTTCAACATTTTGTTCAACAAATGCAGTCAGAATTTGAGATGAGTCTTGTTGGTGAGTTAACTTATTTTCTTGGGTTGCAAGTCAAACAGATGGAAGATTCTATATTCCTATCTCAGAGTAAATATGCCAAGAACATAGTTAAGAAGTTTGGGATGGAGAATGCCAGTCATAAAAGGACATATGCTCCTACTCATCTGAAGTTTTCTAAAGATGAAAAGGGAGTTAATGTGGACCAAAGTTTATATAGGAGTATGATAGGGAGCCTACTTTATCTTACAGCTAGCAGGCCTGACATTGCTTTTGCTGTAGGTGTCTGTGCTAGATACCAAGCTGAACCCAAAGTGAGTCATATCAATCAAGTCAAGAGGATTCTGAAGTATGTAAATGGAACATGTGATTATGTTATGCTATATACATATGGATCTGGCAATGTTTTATCTGGATATTATGATGCTGATTGGGCTGGAAGTGCTGATGATAGGAAAAGTACTTCAGGAGGTTGCTTCTTCTTGGGGAACAACCTTATATCATGGTTTAGCAAGAAGCAAAATTGTGTTTCTCTATCTACTGCTGAAGCAGAGTATATAGCAGCTGGAAGTAGTTGCTCTCAACTGGTGTGGATGAAACAAATGCTAACTGAATACAATGTCACACAAGATGTCATGACATTGTATTATGATAATTTAAGTGCTATAAACATATCCAAGAACCTTATTCAACACAGCAGGACCAAACACATTGATATTCGTCATCATTTCATAAGGGAACTTGTAGAAGACAAGGTTATTACTCTAGAACATGTTGCCACAGAGAAGCAGTTAGCTGACATTTTCACTAAGGCTTTGGATGCAAGTCAATTTGAAATCTTAAGAGGAAAATTAGGCATTTATATTTATGAAGATCTATAGCAATTAATGGCGTGTGGGCAACTTTCATTAAAATTTAAAAAATTTAAAAAGTCATTTACTATTTTGTGGAAATATCATTTACTACCTATTAGGTTTCCAACGAAAGCAGCCCCCCTACCATAGGCAATCATTTCATCTCATTGTTCCCACATGCTACATCCATCTTGCTCCATACCTGTTCAGTTCTTTCACCTTCCATATCAGAAAAAGAATTCTTTCTGCTCCAAGTTCAAACCTTTGTAAGAATTTTACGATGTCTCAACATCATTCTTCTTCTCCATCCAAGCACTCTCCTGCAAAAATTCCTACCCCCCCGAAATCTAGGGTTCCGTCTGAAGGTATTTCTCCTGATGCTATTCTTGATGTTGCTCCACTGTCTATGATTCCCCTTCCTGAAACTGTGAAGACAAAGCCCAGCAAACTGCATGCAAGAAGTTCCAAACGTGCACCTGCAGGTAACTCCTCTAAAACCACTTTCGAGTCGTCTTCTGAATATAAGGCTGGTGAAGGTAGTAAGTATGTTCATAGGGCTATTACAAGTATTTTTACTGGACTGTTGTATGGAAACATAGGGTTCCTGGGATTAATATCCCACTGTATAAAATTGATGTTGTTCCTACCATAGATGCAAATCAGAGTGAGGAAATAGATGTAGATTCTTCCAATTCTGAGAAGGATACTGATACTGAAAATCTGCACAAGTTAGCTAACTTTGTGCAGGAGGAAGGAAGAAGTGCAGGTGTTGGTGAGGGTTCTGGTTTAGAGAAGAAGAGTGTGGTTCCTGATCAGAGTAAGGGAAAAACTAATGACTCTGATTATGTTGTGAATCTTGTTGATGTTCCCTCTGACAATGAGTTAATTGCAAATATGCATCCTGGTATAGCTAAGAGGTTGAAGACAAGAAGAGGGAAATCTGTGGACACCTCTCCTAAAGTGAAAGCTGTTAGTGGTAAGAAAAAGACACTTGTTGTAGGTCCCCCAAGATCCTGTAGCAAAGTAGCTACTTCCTCCAAAAAGAGGAAGATTAGGTCTGAGTCTGACTCTGAGTATGATGTTGAGGATGATGTCCAAGACATCACTCCTGTGAAAAAGTCTGTGGTTAAGAAGATCTCTGATAAAGTTCCTGATGCCCCTTTGGATAACATCTCATTTCACTATGCTGAGAGTGTTGAAAGGTTGAAATTTGTTTATCAAAGAAGGGTTGCTCTGGAGAGAGAGTTAGGGAAAGATGCTTTGGATTGTAAGGAGGTTATGGAGCTTATTACTTTTGTTGGATTAATGAAAACTGTGACTAAGTTTACAAAATGTTATGAGGTGCTTGTGAAGGAATTTATTGTCAATATTCCCATGGATTGTGCTGACGGAAAAAGTAAGGATTTTATGAAGGTATTTGTTAGAGGAAAATGTGTTGAATTCTCCCCTACCATCATCAATAGGTACCTGGGAAGAAGTGAAGAAGATCAGAGTGAGCTAGAGGTTACTGATAACCAGGTTTGCAAAGAAATTACTGCAAACCAGGTGGTTGCATGGCCTATGAAAGAAAAATTATCTGCTGGGAGGCTTAGTGTAAAATATGCCATACTGCATAGAATTGGAGCTGCCAATTGGGTCCCTACCAATCATACCTCAACCATTTCTGTTGGTTTGGGAAAATTCATTTATGCTGTTGGGACTCAGACGAATTTTGACTATGGTTCCTATATTTTTTATCAAACTATGAAGCATGCTGGAACCTTTGCTGTGAAGATGTTGTAGCACCCCAAAATTTGCTCTCCTATCTTTAGTACTAACTGGCTTATGTTTCATTTCATTTTTGCATTATCATGTGTGCATATCATTGGTTCTTAGCATGGGGTCAAGGTGCCTGAAACAGTGAGAGGGGAAGTTAACTGTGGAATTCTGAGGTTCTCTTAAAGGTTTTCAAGGCCTCACATCCTCATATGGTCTTCAAGGGTCAGGTTTCATACCATTTATCAAGAATCAAGAGTTTGTGCAAAAGTTACTAAATATGGAAATGACCTATAATTTGAAAGTTTCCATTTTTGGCAAGTTTTTACACTACATTCAACTTGACTTTTCATCATCAAGGAAGCTTCAAATGAATTTTTCTCAAACATGAAAGTTGAAGATCCTTTTCTCCCCTTTCCAACAAGTACTAGATGGTCTCCATATCATTTGTGAAACTCAAGTTATGATCAAAAGAAGGCAAAGTGGTTTTTAGGGTTTTCTCATGGTTCCATTTTTACACCTTTTGCATTTTGGTTCATATTGACCTATAATTGGTTCTATTGCTTCAAGTCACATTCTAACATCCAAGTGAACCTCATGAGGATCATTTGTGACCTTTATTTCACTCCATTCCATGACTTATTCATCATTTATTTCACATTATGCAATTTTGCAAGAAGCATCAAAACTCATGAATCAAGATATTCCAAAGCCCAAATTCCATTCAGGTGTGATTAGCAATTGACAAATGAGTGATCCATCATACAAGGCTTGGGTGTACACGCATGGAGGAAGGTGTATAACTCAAAATGCTAATTTGCAAAATCATTGAAAACTCATTAATCAAGGAATTAACAAGACTTTAATGATATTCAGGGGAATAACCTAGAGTATATAAGCTAACTCATACACTCATTGGAGGAGGAGGCACGTTATTTTGAGGAGAATTCACTTTTCACCCTAGAATCTTCTCTTCTTCGAATCTCATCACTCACAAAGGCTTTGGACAAAATTCTTTCGCATTCTGAGTCCTTGGGATCCATAGAATACAAAGCTCCCATCATCTGAAACTAACAACAAGTGTATGAATTGCATGATCTCAGGTTAGTGACAATATCATGATCTTAAAACTCAATTTTATGATGTGAAAAATAATCTATGATACTCACTGATGATTCTGATGTATTTTATTTTGAGATTGGACGTGTAATATGGTTGTATCATGGGTTTTAAGGTTTTGAATCCAAACTTGTTTCATTCGATCCTCCTTGTGTGTTGGTTGTTTGTGAAAAATAATGTGATATTTATGATCCTTGTGAAAATCTGGTTTGAATGGTATACTTTTTTGCGTTTTCTGGCTTTTTTTTTTTGTTGCAGGTGGCTGGAAGGGACGACCGGAGCTAGGGCTCCGGCGTATGGTTTTTTTTTCCGGCGAGATTAGGGTTCCAAGGTTGGAGATGAAATCTCAACCGTCCATGGCTTTGATCATGTGGTCCACAGCGTGCCACGTTTTTAAAATTTTGTTTTTATTTTGTGGTTTACATGCGTGTCATTCCATGCTTGTTATTGTGTACCTTAACCTGAGCCATTCATTTCATTTAATTTTTTATTTGATGATGTGATCCTGTACGTTGATATGATCTGATGGTTACTAATTTGCCAACGCATTAAGTTTTGCATGTGCCCTTCACGTGTGTTATTTATTTAATTTCTGATGATCATGGTGTATGCGCGTGCATGTTATTTATGGTGTACTTTGTAATCTGGGCCTTTGATCTGGTTGACATGTGGTTTGGTTGACTGAGTGAGGAGCGTTGGATTAATCTAATGGTGTGGGTGAGTCCAAATGTTTGACTGAGGTCCTTGTTTTTGCGCTGACTTTGTTTGTTGGATTGGGCTTACTAATTACACCCTCCTTTGAGCCCACTTATCATTTCCCAACGTGTTGTGGTTACTGTTTACACCCCCCACTTGTTTTATTTTCTATTTTATTTTTCTTAATTGTTGCATTTCATTTTTAATTTTTAAAAATAGATAGTTGCCTCCAAAAATTACAAAAAAATCATGAAGCATATTTAGAGTTTTATAAAATTTTCGCAAATTTTATTTTTCTATTTTATTTTATTTTTAGCATCTGAATTAATTATTTGGTTAATTTCTTTTGAATTTATTCCATATACGCATACCCTAACTTGCTGATTTTATTTTTCATAGGATATAAAACATTTTGAACTCATTCTTTTTGTATTGTTTTGCCAACATATTGAAGTGCACAAAAACATTTTTCTCATATTTTTAAGACCATTTCATATTGCATTTTAGTCCCTCTATTTTGCATATTGAATCATGTTTCCTACTTGATCTTTACATGATTGTTTGAGTGACTTATCTTGTGAATTTTTGCATGAGTTTTTAACATGATGTTTAACCCTGGTTGACATGTTTTGAGAATTAATTTGGTATTTGTTAAAGGTGTTTTACCAATTGTTTGATTGCTCTTTGTTTGAGGTCTTCTTTTATGCACATCTTTGATCATGTTTGATTACTTGTTTGAGAAGGCACTTGTGCCATCATTTGGGATTGCTTCTTTGACTTTATAAACCATGTTTGAATTATTATAGGTCACTTGATTGCAATTATAGGTCATTGGTGTGAGGTTGTTGCATACTTTGTGCATATGTTCTATGCTTGATTTACATGCCTCTTTTTGACTTATCTTCTCACCTCTTCTCATCTGTGCTCATTCATGACTTATGTTTAGTTTGTGTATGCCATGCCATATCATCCCTTTGCACTTCATTTGATATATGTTTCTGACCTTGGAGCCTTGCATTCATGTCATATGTTATTCATGTTTCATCTTGCATACTTGAACATGTTTCACTTACATGCTTCCTTCTCCTTCTTTTAATGGCTCTTAATGCTTGGATACTTGTGTGTATGCCTCATGTGACACTTGTATAGCATGTTTAGGCACATATTTAGGTCATCCACATTCTGACTTGGATACTATTTGAAGCATTCTTGCATGATTACCTTGCATATTCACTCATTCTTCTTCTACTCCTTCTTTGATGACTTTCTTGTGTGTTTTGCCACTTGTTTGCATTCTCTTTGCTTGGTCTTATTTGGTAAACATTATGGGTCACCTCTAAGGTATACATTATGACTTGGATGAGTTTCATTTGGTTTATAACCATTTCTCTTTGGGTTGTGTTTTGTTTGGGTTTCATTTGTCTTATTGTTGCTTATGTCCGTTTTGTACTAACCTTTTATGTAGGGGCAAAGGTAAGTTATTTGAGGGTGTGGATAGTTATCCATGTTCACCCTCACTCTTTATTTCTCTCATCTTTTCTTTTCTTTAGGCTTAGGTTGTTGTCAAACCTCCCCTTAGGGCCACCTTTGCATGATAACGTTAGGATAGAATCCCCTTAGTGTTTTTTCTTTTCTTTTGAGTCCCTCTTCTCATCTCTTAACACTTCTAAGATACTTAATAAGATCAACTTGCCTTGTACACAAGCCTTAAACATAGGAAGTGAATATTGAGGGGTCCCCCTTCTCTCTTCTAGAGTGTTGAGCATACGTCCCATTGGGGACGACCATGCGACACATTCGTTCCCGTGCCATAGACTTTGGTTCAAGGCGAGTTATGAACTAACTCAACTCACTTCTGTCTTAAAAAATACAAACAAATCTCAAACCTTTTATCCTTCGGGATTGTCAAACTTAAGGTTATTTTCAAAAAGGGCACGTTACTTTCCGTTTTGTCGCAAACAGGCATCGACCCTAACTATCGGACGTGAACTTAACGTCGCTCATAAAAAACACAAAAAGAACTTGGTTCGAACTACGTTGACTCTGAATTTTCCATTATACAAAGGGAGTACGTAGGCCTAGGACGACGATGTCCTACCGAGTCTGTCTTTGTTTTCCCTTCCCCGTGTCAGTACAACCATAGATTTTAGGATAACTCACCCTTAGAATAGACAACAAGCGTGGATCCCATCGAGTACGATGGACGCGTGGGGTGCTAATACCTTCCCCTCGTGTAACCGACTCCTGAACCCAGGTTATGGTTGCGATGACCATTCCTTTCCCTCTTCCTCAGGTTTATGCGGTGTTTCCTTTCCCTCTCTTGGGATAAATATACATTGCTGGCGACTCTGTGTTCCGCGCCACTTTCGCGTTTGTACCTGGATGAAAATCCTGGGAGTGACAGCTGGCGACTCTGCTGGGGACAACTGGTTCCCTAAGCAGGTCTGTCCTAGTGCTTGTTTGTTTTTGTTCTCTTTGGGTGTTTTTTTTTGTTTTGCTTTATTTGTTGTATTTTTATTTTTTACCACATTTACTGCATTGCATGTTATTATCATCTGCTGCACTGTTTTCTGTTTGGCGGGTTGGGAATTCTGAGAGGCAAGCCCAATACCCAGGCTTGAGCATGCACGTAGGATTAACGTGGAAAGTAGTGTGACTTGTGTGGCATTTGGCCAGACGTAGTATACATGAAAACTCCACATCCAGATGAGGTTTTCTTTGGCAATGTTCTATTCTGCGCATTGGTGCAGATGATGGAATGTAACCTGGAAAACTATCGACTCTGGCGACCATTCCCGAGGACTCAGTAACGACACTCCTCCCGAGATGTGATAATGGCAGACCAGAAATGGCAAACCCATTACACCTGTCAATCCGAGGACCCAATGCTGGGAACTTGCTCTAGGATTTCCTTTTGGAAAAGAATCAGTGGAAACACTCCTCGATTGGCGATAGTACTGTACCCCGAGGGATGAATGTACTATTGCTTCTCAACCTCAGTGCCGAAACTGAGGACTTGCCATAGGATATTTTCTTTTGAGAGGAATCAGTTGAGGCTTCCTCGATTGATGATGATGCCAAACCAGAAATGGTGAACGTATCATCATTTCTCGACCTGAGAGCTCGTGATATTGAGGATCCTCGGCTTTCTAGTACCCACATGTGAGAGGGCAGGGTGTTTACAGGTTTGCAGGTAACCTTGACCTTCAACATACCCGGTTTTCTGGTCATCAGATTTATCAGTGTGATATTATAGTTATTCTGGTATTCTGAGTATTTGGGCAGATCTTTGTGGTTATTCAGCTTGTTCAGTGCAGCAGTTGTCCTGTCTGTGTGGCATCTTTGATCCCATGTGTGCATTTGCATCATCATTTTGCATCCTAACATGTTTATTCATTTGCAGGGTTGCATTCTAACTTTGATTCTGGTTTTGAAGACTATTAAGGATGAGTACTGAGAAGAGAAAGAACATTATAGTTTACAAGTTCCCATCACTTATTCTGGATCCTGTTCACAAGATTGTGTCTATGGCAGAACCTGGGGTATTGGAAGACTTTAGAGGAGAGTATGGAAGAATTCTGAATTTTTCTCGCAACATCACTGAATACGAGTATAGGGCTTTGCACACTCTGGTGCAATTCTATGACCCTCGCCTGCGTTGTTTTCTATTCACTGATTATCTTTTGGCTCCAACATTGAAGAAATTTGCTCTCATTCTGGATGTTTCTATTAAAGAAGAGGCTCCTTTCTATCCTTCTAAAGAACTTCCAGATTTCGGAAAGGTCTCTGAGGCTTTGCATTTTGATCCATCTTTGTTGAAAAACAACATTGCTAGTAAGGGAGGGTGTAAAGGCTTTCATGTGAAATTTTTGGTAGAAAAGGCTGCTGTGTATGCTAAGGCTAGATGTTGGTCAGTTTTCAATGCCATCTTGGCTATGTGTGTCTATGGAACGGTGTTGTTTCCAAATATGAAGGATTTTGTAGACATGCACGATGTCCGGATATTTACCATGAAAAATCTGGTACCTACTTTGCTTAGAGATCTGTATTATTCAGTGTAGTATAAGAACGAGAAGAGGAGGGGAGGACCCTTAATTGTTGTGCGCCAGTCTTCTACAAATGGTTTGCAGATCGTCTTCCCAAATCTGGGGCATTTGTAAATACTCAAGGAACATTGGATTGGTCCAAAATATTAATGGGCTTGAGGGCAGATAATCTAATTTGGGTTAACCGTGACTTGTTGGGCCAAGATATCATGATTAGTTGTGGAGGTCTCCCAAATGTCCCTCTAATAGGAAGGAAAGGGGGCATTAACTACAACCCTATTCTTGCTATTAGGCAATTTGGGCATGCCTTGAAAGAGCCACCAAAAGACGAGGAGGTCCAAGAATCTCTATATCTGAGTGGGGAAATCAATCCAGAACTGTTAAAAGAAGCTGCAAATACTTGGGAAGATCGTCATAAGAAGGGGAAGACTTCTTTTGGGAAGAGCAACAACAGAACATTTCCTGCGTATGAAGATTGGATTCAGAAAAGGGTAAAGAATGAGCTTTTGCCATTCTCCAAGGAACCACCATCTTACCCTTTGTTGATTGAGCCTCCTACCACAGTTGAAATAGAGAAGTTTAACAAGTTATGGGCTGAAAAGGAAAAGCTGCGAGAAGAAAATAGTTAGCTACAAAGAGAGATTTATCAGTTGAAACATGAGCGGGGTGAAGCTGTTCATATCGCCGAGTTGAAGACAGAGCTTCTCGCTAAGGCAGAAAAGGAGCTAGCTGACAAGGTCACAGCCAGACAAAGGATGAAGCAAGCTCTAGAGGGTATCAGTAAGGTTCTCAAGTCTAAGAAGGAGGAATTGGCCGAGGCTTTGTTGAAAATTCACAAGTTCAATGCTCACCGAGACACTGCAATGGCTGATAATAAGCGAAAGGAAGACGATTATCTAGCTCAGATTGATCAATTGAAGTTGAAGCTCAAGAAAAAAGACGTTGAGATCCTATCAGGGGTATTCCAGAGACAAGCAGTCGAGGGTCGACTCAATGAAGCCATAGCCTCCATAGAGGAACTGAAGATCCAAGCTGAAGTGAAGAGACCTAGAAATGAGGGTCCTAGCATGGATGGTGTTTCTGGAGAAGACGCTTGGGAGTTGCATTGCCGATACTTGAAAGGGATCATGCATAGGAGAGACGTTCTCATTCAAGAGCTAATTCAGAGACCGAAGCATCCCGACACCAAAAAGCTGTTCAAGGAAATTCAAGACTGGAGCAAAGAGCATAATGGATGGGGGGATTGGCACTTGTGGACTTTGATAACATGCCATAGTTTTCTATTTTCTTTTATTGTATTTGGATCACCACCAGGCTTGTTGGTTGGGATCTATGATTATTGTGTTCAGACTTATTATTTTGGGTTGTGATTGTTAACAATTGGTTATCCTCTGGTTTTTCTTAATACATGAGCAGAAGTTCAGTTCTATCTTGTTGTTAAACTGGAATCAAGGGGTGGATCTCCCTGCGGATATTCAAACATATTCATTTGCATTTGCATATTCATGATCATTTTGCATAACAGGTGTTTATCTCTGGTGTTCTTATCTTGTTCTCATCTCAGCGCAGGATTGCGGATCAACATATTCACCGGTATTCTACCAGACAAAATCAGAAGAAAGTCATGGATCAACTACAAGCCGAGATGACTGAGATGCGGACCCGCATGAATCAATTCATGGATTTAATGCAAGGTGTTGCTCAAGGCCAAGAGCAGTTAAGGACTCTTGTTCAGCCACTGATTGCGATAATTGATGAAGAGGGTGTCCTTCATGGAGGAGTTCATACTGGTGTCACTGGTAATAATGTTCAAAATGGCCCTCCGGGCGGAGGTATTCCTGTTACTGGTGTTGTGATCCCTCCGGGAGGAGAAGAAAATGTTGTGGTTCCCACATTAGTGGGGGGAGGTAACAGTGTCTGCGCAATTCATGGCCATCAGTATGGTGATCTTCAGGAAGATGCATTCTCTGTGCCAGGTGGGGATGCTGGTCCCCAGATTGACAATGATCAGAGATTCAGGTTGATTAAGGAACAACTAAGGGGTGTTGTGAATCAAGATTCTGTGGGTATGGATCTGGAGGATTTGGGGCTGGTTCCAGGCGTCATTATCCCACACAAGTTTCAGACTCCTACTTTTGAAAAATACAATGGTATGACTTGCTCAAGGACTCACGTGAGGGCGTACAAAAGTAAAATGGCTGCTCATGCAAAGAATGAGAAGCTAATGATGCATTGCTTTCAGGATAGCCTATCTGGGACATCCCTGGAATGGTATATGCAACTAGAGAGGAAAGATGTTCGTAGTTGGAGAGAGCTGGCAGGGGCGTTTATTAAACACTATCAATATAACACTGACATGGCTCCGAATAGAACACAGCTGCAGAATTTGTCACAGAAGAACAATGAGAGTTTCAAGGAATACGCTCAGAGGTGGCGAGAACTGGCAGCGAGGGTTCAAACTCCCATGTTGGAGCGAGAAATGATAAGTATGTTTATGGCCACCTTGCAAGGTCATTACTATGAAAAGCTGGTACCGTGTATGACTGGAAAGTTTGCTGATTTGATCTTATTAGGAGAGATGGTGGAAAGCGGAATTAAGGCGGGAAAAATATCAGGCGGTGATGGGTCCTCATCTGGAGGAAGTAAGAAGCCTTATGCCAGTGGTTACAAGAAGAATGAGGGAGATACAAACTCTGTGTTATCATATCATGGCAGAGAAGGACCTCGTCAGAACTTCAATCAACAGGTGGCTTCTGTAACCATCCCAGCAGCACCTCAGCAGCCAGCAGTGTCTCAACAACAAAATCTGGCTCCTCGCAGACCGCAGCCTCTGTCTAGGCGGGATAGGCATTTTGACACTCCACCTCTTCCCTACTCTCAGTTATTTCAGCACTTGTTACAATTACAATTAATTCAGAAGAGGACATTGGCTCCACCCATTAGTAATCCACCTCCCGGTTACGACGCCAACGCCCACTGTGAGTTTCATTCCGGGGCACCCAGACATTATATTGAGAAAAGCCATCAATTTCTCCAATGATGCTCCAAATGTGAATCAGAACCCGTTGCCGAATCACGGTGGGCCAAGGGTTAATGTTATTATTAAAGACTGTGAAGACTTGAATTTGATTTCAGATGTGAACAAGGTCCAAACTCCTTTGGGTGTGGTGAAGGAAAGACTGTTGAAGGGAGGGGTATTCAACTTGACTTTTCATCATCAAGGAAGCTTCAAATGAATTTTTCTCAAACATGAAAGTTGAAGATCTTTTTCTCCCCTTTCCAACAAGTACTAAATGGTCTCCATATCATTTGTGAAACTCAAGTTATGATCAAAAGAAGGCAAAGTGGTTTTTAGGGTTTTCTCATGGTTCCATTTTTACACCTTTTGCATTTTGGTTCATATTGACCTATAATTGGTTCTATTGCTTCAAGTCACATTCTAACATCCAAGTGCACCTCATGAGGATCATTTGTGACCTTTATTTCACTCCATTCCATGACTTATTCATCATTTATTTCACATTATGCAATTTTGCAAGAAGCATCAAAACTCATGAATCAAGACATTCCAAAGCCCAAATTCCATTCAGGTGTGATTAGCAATTGACAAATGAGTGATCCATCATACAAGGCTTGGGTGTACACGCATGGAGGAGGGTGTATAACTCAAATTGCTAATTTGCAAAATCATTGAAAACTCATTAATCAAGGAATTAACAAGACTTTAACGATATTCAGGGGAATAACCTAGAGTATATAAGCTAACTCATACACTCATTGGAGGAGGAGGCATGTTATTTTGAGGAGAATTCACTTTTCACCCTAGAATCTTCTCTTCTTCGAATCTCATCACTCACAAAGGCTTTGGACAAAATTCTTTCGCATTCTGAGTCCTTGGGATCCATAGAATACAAAGCTCCCATCATCTGAAGCTAACAACAAGTGTATGAATTGCATGATCTCAGGTTAGTGACAATATCATGATCTTAAAACTCAATTTTATGATGTGAAAAATAATCTATGATACTCACTGATGATTCTGATGTATTTTATTTTGAGATTGGACGTGTAATATGGTTGTATCGTGGGTTTTAAGGTTTTGAATCCAAACTTGTTTCATTCGATCCTCCTTGTGTGTTGGTTGTTTGTGAAAAATAATGTGATATTTATGATCCTTGTGAAAATCTGGTTTGAATGGTATACTTTTTTGCGTTTTCTGGCTTTTTTTTTTGTTGCAGGTGGCTGGAAGGGACGACTGGAGCTAGGGCTCCAGCGTATGGTTTTTTTTTCCGGCGAGATTAGGGTTCCAAGGTTGGAGATGAAATCTCAACCGTCCATGGCTTTGATCATGTGGTCCACAGCGTGCCACGTTTTTAAAATTTTGTTTTTATTTTGTGGTTTACATGCGTGTCATTCCATGCTTGTTATTGTGTACCTTAACCTGAGCCATTCATTTCATTTAATTTTTTATTTGATGATGTGATCCTGTACGTTGATATGATCTGATGGTTACTAATTTGCCAACGCATTAAGTTTTGCATGTGCCCTTCACGTGTGTTATTTATTTAATTTCTGATGATCATGGTGTATGCGCGTGCATGTTATTTATGGTGTACTTTGTAATCTGGGCCTTTGATCTGGTTGACATGTGGTTTGGTTGACTGAGTGAGGAGCGTTGGATTAATCTAATGGTGTGGGTGAGTCCAAATGTTTGACTGAGGTCCTTGTTTTTGCGCTGACTTTGTTTGTTGGATTGGGCTTACTAATTGCACCCTCCTTTGAGCCCACTTATCATTTCCCAACGTGTTGTGGTTACTGTTTACACCCCCCCCCCCCCCCACTTGTTTTATTTTCTATTTTATTTTATTTAATTGTTGCATTTCATTTTTAATTTTTAAAAATAGATAGTTGCCTCCAAAAATTACAAAAAAATCATGAAGCATATTTAGAGTTTTATAAAATTTTCCCAAATTTTATTTTTCATTTTTATTTTATTTTTAGCATATGAATTAATTATTTGGTTAATTTCTTTTGAATTTATTCCATATACGCATACCCTAACTTGCTGATTTTATTTTTCATAGCATATAAAACATTTTGAACTCATTCTTTTTGTATTGTTTTGCCAACATATTGAAGTACACAAAAACATTTTTCTGATATTTTTAAGACCATTTCATATTGCATTTTAGTCCCTCTCTTTTGCATATTGAATCATGTTTCCTACTTGATCTTTACATGATTTTTTGAGTGACTTATCTTGTGAATTTTTGTATGAGTTTTTAACATGATGTTTAACCCTGGTTGAGGTGTTTTGAGAATTAATTTGGTATTTGTTAAAGGTGTTTTGCCAATTGTTTTATTGCTCTTTGTTTGAGGTCTTCTTTTATGCACATCTTTGATGTTTGATTACTTGTTTGAGAAGGCACTTGTGCCATCATTTGGGATTGCTTCTTTGACTTCATAAACCATGTTTGAATTATTATAGGTCACCTGATTGCAATTATAGGTCATTGATGTGAGGTTGTTGCATACTTTGTGCATATGTTCCATGCTCGATTTACATGCCTCTTTTTGACTTATCTTCTCACCTCTTCTCATCTGTGCTCATTCATGACTTATGTTTGGTTTGTGTATGCCATGCCATATCATCCCTTTGCATTTCATGCCATATGTTATTCATGTTTCATCTTGCATACTTGAACATGTTTCACTTACATGCTTCCTTCTCCTTCTTTTAATGGCTCTTAATGCTTGGATACTTGTGTGTATGCCTCATGTGACACTTGTATAGCATGTTTAGGCACATATTTAGGTCATCCACATTCTGAATTGGATACTATTTGAAGCATTATTGCATGATTACCTTGCATATCCACTCATTCTTCTTCTACTCCTTCTTTGATGACTTTCTTGTGTGTTTTGCCACTTGTTTGCATTCTCTTTGCTTGGTCTTGTTTGGTAAACATTATGGGTCACCTCTAAGGTATACATTCTGACTTGGATGAGTTTCATTTGGTTTATAACCATTTCTCTTTGGGTTATGTTTTGTTTGGGTTTCATTTGTCTTATTGTTGCTTATGTCCGTTTTGTACTAACCCTTTATGTAGGGGCAAAGGTAAGTTATTTGAGGGTGTGGATAGTTATCCATGTTCACCCTCACTCTTTCTTTCTCTCAACTTTTCTTTTCTTTAGGCTTAGGTTGTTGTCAAACCTCCCCTTAGGGTCACCTTTGCATGATAACGTTAGGATAAAATCCCCTTAGTGTTTTTTCTTTTCTTTTGAGTCCCTCTTCTCATTTCTTAACACTTCTAAGATACTTAATAAGGTCAACTTGCCTTGTACACAAGCCTTAAACATAGGAAGTGAATATTGAGGGGTCCCCCTTCTCTCTTCTAGAGTGTTGAGCATACGTCCCATTGGGGACGACCATGCGACGCATTCGTTCCCGTGCCATAGACTTTGGTTCCAGGCGAGTTATGAACTAACTTAACTCACTTCTGTCTTAAAAAATACAAACAAATCTCAAACCTTTTGTCCTTCGGGATTGTCAAACTTAAGGCTATTTTCAAAAAGGGCACGTTACTTTCCGTTTTGTCGCAAACAGGCATCGACCCTAACTGTCGGACGTGAACTTAACGTCGCTCATAAAAAACACAAAAAGAACTTGGTCCGAACTACGTTGACTCTGAATTTCCCATTGCACAAAGGGAGTACGTAGGCCTAGGACGACGATGTCCTACCGAGTCTGTCTTTGTTTTCCCTTCCCGTGTCAGTACAGCCATAGATTTTAGGATAACTCACCCTTAGAATATAGACAACAAGCGTGGATCCCATCGAGTACGATGGACGCGTGGGGTGCTAATACCTTCCCCTCGCGTAACCGACTCCCGAACCCAGGCTATGGTTGCGATGACCATTCCTTTCCCTCTTCCTCAGGTTTATGCGGTGTTTCCTTTCCCTCTCTTGGGATAAATATACATTGCTGGCGACTCTGTGTTCCACGCCACTTTCGCGTTTGTACCTGGATGAAAATCCTGGGAGCGACAGATGCCCATTGCATTTCCTTCCCTAATCTGTGGCATTATATTAAATCAGCACCCTGGTATCCTGTCTCATTCTGATGTTGCTTGCAAAAGGGAATCTGCCTTGTCCCTTCACTATAAACTGTTTGCAGGTAACCATATCCTTGACATTGTCATGACATCTGATTCTGCTGCAAACCAGCCAACTGACAAGTCAAGGGTGATCTCTGAATTAGTAGAAGCCTGCAGAGAGCTGGATGAGGTTATTCGGGTCAGTACTGAAAGAAAACTCAAGTTTGAAAGGTTGATCAGGACTCTGAGAATGTCTGAGGGTGATACAAATGCTGAGGATGAAAATGAAAATGAAGGTATTGAGGAGGGTGGTTCTGATGATTCTGATGGTGATGTTGAGGGTGAAGAAGACAATTTTGAGGCTGAGGACTCTGCTGCTTCAGAAGATGTTTGACTAATCAGTTCTTGAAGTTTTTTTTATTCTTTTTCTGGTTTTCTTTTGGCACCCTTGTGTGCTTGGCTTTGGTCCTTTTCTGGTTTTTGGCACTCTTAGTGTGCATGGATTGTACTGCTAGTTTGTTGACGGCTTCTACATGTTACTTTTTGTGATATTATGACAGTTTCTATTTGTTCTTATCTGGTTTTCTGGTTTATCTAAATTATGGCTAAAAAGGGGGAGAGTTGCTTAGTGGCTTAGTAGTATTGATATGCTATGTGTGTTGTTGGTTGTTTCTGGTTTTATCTGTTCCTTGGTTTGAGGGGGAGCTTCAGTTTTCTTGGAATGTTAGATGTGTTTTGTTTCTGCTGCAGGGATCTTTGATTTGTGTTGGTGCTCAAATATTGTTTTAGCCAAAATTTGCCAAAGGGGGAGTTTGTTAGTTCTGTATTAGCAGCAATTTTGCTAAAACAAGGTGTTACATCAAGATGTTATGCTTGATGTCTTGACATGTGATTCTAACATTCTACAGGTGGTGATTCTTAGTGTTGCAGGAATGTGTGCATGATGTCGAGCCCGATGTCCTAACATCTGTTGACAGAATATTTTGTTAAAATGTTAGGGTTTATTTGTTGCGCGTTATTTACATCTTTTGTGTATTTATGTTCAGTGATTGCGAAAATCTTGGAGTAATATTTTGGAGCAATCACTTTCTGTTATTTCCAGTTTGTTCTATTTGTGTGCAAAAAAATGTGGAGAATAATTAGCTTTAATTATTAATCAAATCTAAGATCTGCTATTGCCCAAGCCCAAGGAGATTGTTTCTATTTAAAAACGTGCAAACCCTAATGGCATGGGTGGAGAAAAGTTATTGAAAGCTGCATTTCAAGTTTTAGGGTTTTAGTCTTTTGTTAATTGTGTGATTGTGAGCCATTCATTCATCTCTTGGATGTTTGAATTGGACTGAGTCTTTGAGTTCTAAGTTGTTCACTCTAAGCTTTGAAGTACGAGTGCTTTGTTCTTGATTGAAGCTTTTAAGCAAGATCAAGGTGTGTCATTGAAGTGTGTTCTTCTCTTTTATAAGTTTCTATAGGTATCACTACATGTGATTGAGGGGGAGTGAGAGGTGTCTCTTATCTAAGTGTCTTAGATAGAAATCTCACAGGTAGAGATTAGGTGAGAAGATTGTAAACTGGAGTGTGCTTACGGAGAGTCTTCAAACTAATTCTGCTTAGTGGATTTCCTTCCTGGCTTGGTAGCCCCCAGACGTAGGTGTGATTGCACCGAACTGGGTTAACAATTGCTTGTGTCTCTTTGCTATTGTTTACTGTTTTTATCTTGTTCATAAATTGATCATTTTTTAGATATTAGTGTCGTGACATCTCCTTCGACATCTCATATCTGATACCAAAATTTCAAGAGGGATGATGGTACAAACATCCTTGTTCTGTTGATGATCAGAGATTATGACAATGTCTCTGATTTGATCAGCGAAGTAGTCCGGCGTCCAGTTGATTGGCTCGGGACTCGGACACGGGTGAATCTCTTTACGATCCAACTGACCTTGAAGGGTTTCCCGCACAAGGTAGCATCCTTGGTTATTCTCCGAGCAGACTCTACAACGTTCATAGTTGTGTGGTGGCACCTGGCCACGCCCGCTTTGAATGCAGTGCAACCTTACCAGGTTTGTTTCCATAGATTGGACATCCTGACTTTGACGCCGAGTAGAGTTTCCATTAAACACACTGATTTGTTGCGTGTCTTCGTCTAGATAGATCGGAAGCCACCAGTGGTTTAACAAGTGTTGTAAAGTTCTCTGAATGAGAGCACATCCCTGGTCACTCTCGTGACATCCTTTACATTTCTGATAATTATGCGAAGTCAGAAAACTGAGCTGGACTTGCTTAGCGTGTAATTCTACCAAGCTGGTATTCATCAGACGAATATCAAAGATTTGAATCATGTTGATCTGATAAGGATTTCTATCATGGTAGTCCTGAATCCATCCAAGATCCATCTGACACTGGAGGGCCTCTTGTATAAAAGAGCATCCCTGTTTGTTTACCGAGCAAGTCAGATAGGAATTATAATCGTGTCGCAGCAGATTATGATATTGGCTTTGTATTGAGTGCATCGCCACCAAGTTGACATTCATTGCACGGATGTCGTGGTTCTGAATGATGTTGGAATTCGTATAGGTCATGTTAACTCCACGAACTCGATGCTCTTGGATCCATCCGAGATCCAATTGTTCCTGTAGAGCTGCTTGCACCACAGAACATCCTTGATTGTTTTTAGAGCAGATATCACACTGGGGATAATTATGAGGTGGCACATGGCCATATTCGCTCTGTCTACAATGCATCTTGACCAAGTTAGCCCTTAATAAGAGTACATCATGAATTTGATAGCTGTCGTTAGACTCTCCTTCTATCAAGTTGACTGCAGCTTTTTCGTGTTGAGGTAGCGGGTTTGTGAGAATATTAGGATTTGTATCTTTGAAAGATAAGACCCCGCTCCTAACAAGGTTTTTTACGTCAGATTTGAAACTGAGACAGTTCTCTATGTTATGCCCTGGTCCTCCTTGATGGTAAGGACAAGTCTGATTTGCTTTGAACCAGAAAGGTAGATTTTTTGGTACTGTAAGAGGAGACTTGGTTTGGACATACCCCTTGACCAGTAATAATGGAAGCAGTTTTGTGTACAACATGGGTATAGGGTCGAACCCTGACGGTCGTGTTGCACGATTGTTGTTGTATGGAGGACAAGCTTGCTGAAGAGGCTGTTGTGTCCTTTGCTGATATTGCTGTTGATTAGGTTGGCTCGGCGCAACCAGAGGTTGATACGTAGGAACAAGCGTCGGATTAATAGCAGAAGTTACAGCTGCTACTGGTTGGTAACGTCGCCTTTGCTTCCCGAGAGAGATATTCCCAATATCCTTCTCTTTTTTCTTAGGGAGAGCACTACCGTATCGTTTTGTACTACTTGATGATCCAGCGTCTTTAACTAGGCGTCCTTCTCGGACAGCTTCCTCAAGACGAACTCCTATGCCCACCATCTCGGTGAAGTCACTGGGCGCACTGGCAACCATTCTGTCGTAGTAAAATGAGCTTAAGGTTTTTAAGAAGATCTTTGTCATCTCTTTTTCGTCCAGAGGTGGACAAATTTGACCGGCAATTTCACGCCATCTCTGAGCGTATTCTTTAAAGGTTTCCTTGTCCTTTTGTGACATCGATCTGAGCCGATCTCTGTCCGGTGCCATGTCTAGATTATATTTGTACTGTTGAACGAAAGCAGTGCTAAGATCTCTGAACGTACCAATCGTAGCGCGGTTTAAACCCATGTACCATTTTAATGCGGCACCGGTTAAACTATCCTGAAAGTAGTGAATCAGTAGCTCCTGGTACTTTGTCTGAGCTGACATTCATCGAGCGTACATCACTAAATGGCTCTGAGGGCAAGAGTTACCCTTGTACTTTTCAAAGTCAGGTACCTGGAACTTGTGTGGAACTTTCACATTGGGGACTAAGCAGAGGTCCGCGGCGTCCTTTCCAAATAGATCCTGACCGTGAAGGGCTTGCAGTTCTTTCTGCATTTCTAGGAACTATTCCTGGAATTCATTCATTCTGTCGAACATAATTTCGTTTCCACAAAAAGGTATCTGGGGAATCCGTCCTTTCGGGACAGTGTGTACTACGGGCGGTGGTATAGTCACTATGGCCGAGACTCTCGGTGTCTCCCGAAGTTTGTAACCTTCAAGAGTTGCTGTCATGCCCCTGGTATCTTCGCTTTCCTGAAGTTTGTAACCTTCAGGCCCAGCGGTTCCTGCTGCATTTTCCGGATCTCCTAGTTGAGTGGCATGCCCCAGGGACGATCTTTCGGCATTTTGTACCTAGGATCGGACTTCTCCACTATGGGCGTTGATGTGATCTCTGAGATCACAGTCCTTTGTTGTTGCATCTGAGCTTCTGCTAGAGCTTCCATGTCGTTATGAAGTTTTCTCAGATCCTCTTTCAGAGTGTCGATCTCTTCTCTCAACTCTCAGTTCTCTTCCTCGAGATCATCCATCTTTTTCTGACGATTGGCCCGAGTATTGTACGAATGAGACAGTTTGACTCTAGAATCGAGACACAAACGTGAGATTTGTAGGTAAGAAGAATGCGTGATGCGAGAATGATGAATGCAATGATTATTAATTATTTTTGTTTATTCAAAGTAAACTTCGACAATTAGATTGCAAACATCAAACAGTGGGGAAACCCCGTTTTATTGAATTCAAAAGATTGCGGAAATGGAAATACAATAGATTACAAAGTGCTGAAAAAGGAAACCTAAACTAATGGATCCTGAGTCCTCTCTGAGGAGAGCTCAAGTGCTGGTTCTGGTACTTTCCTCTTCTTTTACTGGGGCTCTTGGGCCGTTGTCGGGTCGTCATTCCTTTTCCAAGTGAAAGGAGAGAGCAAATTCCTTGGTCATCCTGATTTTCTACAGCATGTTGCTCTAAAATCTCAATCAGAGCATCTTTTTCTCTTAATAACTGCTGTATTTTCCTACACTCCACATTGAGAATATGGTACTTGTTCCTCCAATACCTCTTCTCCTGTTGAACTTTGCTAAGAGTAACCTGAAGCTTTTCCGTCTCATACATAAAATAAAGGGCAGAGTCCCTTAATGGAAGAACTTCCTGACGAGGGTAAGGCATCCTCAGCTTGAGAGCTCTAGTCTGTACCCAGTGGAGGTAAGGCTCCACCGAGACACAGTCTGGTTTTCCTTGAGGCTCTCGTCCTTTCCTGTGAACGTGTTTCCAAGCATGTACTATTTCTGTCTTTAGTGCCCTGTCATTTTCTCCTTCCTTGAAGAAAAGACCTTCCAGATGAGCATTGTACGGGACATGCCTCATTGGGTATCAAAATTGATGACGAACGAGAATTGGATTATAGTTGATTCCTCCCTTAGTTCCTATAAGGGGTACATTTGGGAAATTTCCACAATGGTTAATGATTCTGATCCTGTCGTAGATTCGATTGTACCAATGAATGTCAGAGGTGGTAAGAGACATGATTCTCTGCGACCAACGTAAAGTATTCTTTTGATCCCAAAAGGCAGCAGACTTGGGCAAATGGGAAGTGAACCATTTATAAAGCAAGGGTACACAGCACGTGATCATTCCTCCGCTGTATAAATTCCTTAAGTGTACCGAATGATACGCATCTGTGAGTAAGGTCGGTACGGGGTTTCCAATCAGACAAATCTTAATGGCATTGATGTCTACGAAGTTATCAATGTTGGGAAACAAAATAACCCGTAGGTGAGAAAAACAAAGACGCTCTCGAAAGCGGCCTCATTCCCTATACTAACAAAGTACAGGGCTTTCTTTATCATGAATTGGGTTGGCAAACCTTGGATACCACCCTTAGTGGTCATGTGAGCCCTGACTTCTGACTCGTCCAAATAAATTGCTCTTGCAATGGTTTGATCCTTTGGAATCTCTTCCAGTCCAGAAAAGGGAGCATGATCAGTAATGTGTAGATCAGTCAAGTGAGAATACTCCTCCAGTGTTGGTGCTAGTTGATAATCCGAGAATGTGAAACAGTGATAAACTGGATCGTAGAACTGGATTAGTGTGGACAGGATTTCTTCGATTACATGGACCCTTAACAAGGACATCAGTCCTCCATACTTGGCTCTGAAAGCCTCGTGGTTGGTGATCATTCTCACCAAACCTCTCAAATCCTCCAACTTTGGAACCTTGAAGGTGTACTTATGAGTTTTCTTTCTACTGAAATCCATAGCGCAATCTCCTTTCTCTCTGACATTTGCAATCATTGTCTCAGTTTAATTTGAAAAAGAGAGACTAGAAGAGAAGATTTTTTTTGAATGTTTTAATGTTATTTAAATGAACGTATGAATACAGCACACAAAAACATAGAAAAAACATGGGGTCAAAGGGTCAGTGTCATGAAGTCAAGGCTCTACCCCCCCAAGGTTTATACTGGTGATTTTTTGTACCTGTCCTCAAAATCATCAGCTCCTCCCAGGATAACAACAGCAAGCGGATCGCCAGCGAGCTGCAGTATCTTAGAGTAAATGCTATTCACCGAGAATAGATCATCAGCCTCAAATGAGGGTAGTATCGCATGACAACTATTTCCGATAGCTTCCGCACTACAAAATGGTTTTAGTCTACTAAATCAGTTTCACCGACGACCACAATCGAACAACATTGCTTTCAACAACCGAAGTCGTATAGGGATTGAATCCGCAAAGGGGGCCTCCACTGATCCGATGGTCGAGGTCTCTTATTTGGGAGTCACTCCCTGTAAGATTACTCATCTAGCCATCACCTATCTTAGGTGTATACTCAATCTTTCCACATGCGGCATCACACGCATTCCCATTAGCAGAAAAATAAACACAGATATCAATTAGGAAAAGCAGTATATATATTTACCTTAATCATCCTAAACCTCTAGTCTTATGATCCTATACAGACAATGACTCCCCAGCAGAGTCGCCATTTCTGTGACATTTTGTGAACTCAGGGTTTCTACCTGAGATGGGAAGAGAACAAGATCTCTATACAATGATTGTTCCCCAGTAGAGTCGCCATTTTTTCTTGGCAGTTTTCAGATTTAAGGTTTCAACCAGAGAGATAAGAGGGACAAGATGCCCTGCGGGGCCCCACGGTGGGCGCCATTTTTCTGTAGCGAGAGATTTTGGACGTGGTTCTTAAGCACTGTCGCTCTGGGGTACTACAGGTCAATTCATTTTTTATCCTATTAAGCTGACTAAGGAAGGGAAATAAATGTCTCCAATTAACCCTGCTTGCATACTGAGTTTAAACAGATGACTATTGGTTTACAGATGCGGTTTAGATTGTGGGCCTCTCTCTGCTTATTTTGTTAAGAATGAAATGACGGGACTATTCATGGGGATTTTGGATAGGTACTGGATTTGATGTTTTTAATTAGTGTGCTCGCTAATATTTTTCCAATCTTATGCCTACGTATTCCCGTTTAACGAAACAGGGAAATCAGAGCGATCGTAGTTCCTCCTATTCTATGGGAGGAAAAAGGTTGTTTTGGTGTCTTGTTCAAAGCCCAAGACGTGAAGCTAAAATGTGGTTTGTATCTTGTTCAAAGCCCAAGATGTGAAGCTGAAGGGTCTATTTGTATCTTGTTCGAAGCCCAAGATGTGAAGCTAAAGGGTTTTGACTTTAGAAAGAATTTGTCATCTCTAAAGAGGGGTATTTGGTCTGTTTATCACAACTGTTGTGTGACTGGTTATAAAGGAGAATTACTTTAACTGGGATATGTGAATCCAGCAATGCCATAATTTCCTTTATGGGAGTTTTTAACCTGAAGGAGAAGACTTTAACTCAGTTTAGAGCAATTCCATCTTTCCTTAGGAATTTCTCATGCTAAAAGAGGGACAGTGGCGTGGATGTAAATAATCTAGAGGCTTGCCGCTTACAGCAATTAGATGGGGGAAAAGGAGTTGTTGATGTTTGTATACTGTGAGTAAGGCACAGATTTTGATGCTAAAAGGTTGATTGACTCAACCGGGGTTTCCTTATACAAAGCCTACGAGGAGGCTATTGACCCAACAAGAGGGTGTTTTTATGTGTCTCGTACGAAGCCCGGGAGAGAGGCTAAAAGGGTTGACTCAACAAGAGAGTGCTTTTATGTGTCTTGTACGAAGCCCAAGACGGAGGCTAAAAGGTTTTGACTCAACATGAGAGTCTTTTATACTCAACAAGAGAGTGTTTTTGTATCTTGTACGAAGCCCGAGATGGAGGCTAAAGGTTTGACTCAACAAGAGAGTCTTTTATACTCAACAAGACAGTGTTTTGTATCTCGTACAAAGCCCGAGATGGAGGCTAAAAGGTTGACTCAACAAGAGAGTCTTTTATACTCAACAAGAGAGTGTTTTGTATCTCGTACAAAGCCCGAGATGGAGGCTAAAGGTTTGACTCAACAAGAGAGTCTTTTATACTCAACAAGAGAGTGTTTTGTATCTCGTACAAAACCCGAGATGGAGGCTAAAAGGGGTTGACTCAATAAGAGAGTCTTTTATACTCAACAAGAGAGTGTGAAAAGGTTAGCTTCGCTGGGGAGAATCATTGTACAAAGATCAAGAGGAGGATATTGTGCTGGTGACTGTTTTAGTTTAGTGACAGGTCCATTATGTTGGATAAAAGAGAAAATCAGTTCTTATGAAGGGAACGGTTAAAGGTTTTGTTGTGCTTTGGGATTGATTAGAGGATCAGTGTTATTTCCTGTTCTTTAAGGAAATGGAAAATCCAAAGGGGTATTGAGACTGTCCAAGTCTACTGGTGTTTTGAGAAATCGATTCTCGGATAAGTGAATGATCTTTGTATGATGCCCAAGAGAAGGCTGGTATGTTAAGGGATGAAGGTCAACCCATTAACTAGTCTGACACTTGACTCAGAAAGACAGCTGATGCGTCCGCCAGCGCACGGAAATATCGAAGTAATATAAAAGATTGTCGAACCCACAGAGACCAATGTCAACCTACCGTTATCTATTGCTGCGATGTAAAGCTAAGGCTAGTGATAATTGATAAAAGGGAAACTAAGACTAGAAGTAAAGTAAAACTAAGAAAATATGATAATAAAGAGAGGCCGGAATATGGATTCCGCGTTCCTAAAGGACTTTGTAGAATTCTGGTACTAATTACAACTATAACTTAGTTCCGTAGAATATATCAACTTAAAGACTTCGCCTCACGCTCTCGCGGTATTAACTAAAGCCATGTTCCCTAATCCCAAGATTTTGCTCTCGCTCGCCCGGTAACTAGGAAATATATTTTGAAAGCTAATAATATCCTAAACGTATCTAAAGCGCTCTCGCTGTATTTAGATATGTTGCCTAATTTCCACTATCCGGTTCGACCCCCACGCTCTCGCAGTGCCGGCTCTAACCTTAATTAACTTCTCACTCTCGTGACAAAATCGTGTTAAATAATATCTCACTCTCATGACAAAGTTATTTAAATTAGACTTGGAAATTAAAACCAAAATAGAATTTTAATCGTAAGTTCGCACCTATTATTTTCTACCGAGTCTCGTCGGTAACGACGGTACTCATACGCTGGACTCAAGAATAATTAGAAAGACATAGATAGGAAAATAAACATGCAGATATAATAATAAACTAAAATCGGAAACATGCTTTGACAATTAAATAAAAGAACGATAAAATAAATAACAATAGATAAAACCTGGAATAAATAGATGCTTTGAATAATACACTGAAATCCGATTGCAGAAAATAGAATTCTAAAATTATATTGGTAATAGTCCCCGATGTGGAGAACTATTACTATTACATGGTAAAACAAACTGCTAAAAAACTAAACAATAAAAATCTGGCTCTGAACATGAAACTTGGAAAAAATGGACCTGCCCCCTCTGTTGCACCACTGCCTCCTTTTATAGACTTGCTTGTAACTTCCCTTGGAGAGAATTTAGGAGTTAGTGGCTTCGTGGTTTCAGACTTGCGTGAAAGGAGGATTGAATCAGTTGAATGAGGAACTGGATGGCGTGTGCAAAAATGTAGGAAAGTTTGTTGCCACTTCCCTGAATTTTAGTGTGGCTTGCGCCACACTTTTCCTCTCTTGCTAATGTGTCGGTCACCATCTTGCTCTTGTTGTGTAGAGGGCGCCACACACATAAGTGTGGCAGGCGCCACTTATGTTGTGTGGTGGCCCCCACATATATTTTTTTTTTCTTTTCTTTCATTCATTTTCTTTCTCTCCTATTTCTTTCCTTCCATTTTCTTTCTTTTATGCATATTTCTTTTTTTTTCTATCTTCTTCATTTTCTTCTACAATTCATCCATATTTTCTCCATTTTGTGAAAAGTTCCGATCCGACTCGAGTACCTGAAAACAGAAGAAAATACGGGTAATATAAAACATAAATCAGGAAAAATCAAATAAAACATAATTAAAATTCATGCAAGTCAAGTCAAATACACGATATAATTTCGCGTTATCAAACTCCCCCTCACTTGAACCTTTGCTTGTCCTCAAGCAAATGAAACATCTAAGCACGGGTTTGAAACAAAAATATGACACAGATCATACAGTGATGCTAAGCCTTGTCAGAAAGATAGGTACTAAATATCAATACCAAGGATACCGTAATGACACAGAATTACAACATGTAATCAAGAACTCCCACCTTATACATACAGATCCAAATCATGGTGTTATAACTCGACCTATTCTCTTTCACCTCTTTTTCATTCCCGCGCAATCACATTAAGCCCGTTATCCACGCACGCTCATGGCAAGTAAACCTGTTAGTGTTCAGTGATCTCATTTTCCAAATCTTTTGCATTTTTTTTTCTTTTAACTTCGAATTTCAAGAGTCCGATCCGTTGGGCTAAATGGTCGGGTGAAGACCACCTAACTTAGAAGGAACATGTCTTTTATTCGCCTTTTCTATTAATTCATTAAATTCACTTTTGATATCGAACACATATTTGCATTAGTTTATTACTTAGTTTGTGCCTTAGGATGGTGCTGACTGCTAATATAAACTAATCAAGAGGTTACTTTTAAAATTTGAGGTTTCGGCATAATAAGTACTCAGATTCATCTGTATATTCGGGGGGTTCAGGGTGTCAAAACAGTACCAATTTTATTAACACTTTCCCAAGTCTTTCCAACTTAGCCTAATAAATTCTTAAAGTGTCGTATTATGTAACAACCCAAAATTAAAATTTTTGTTAAAGCTCAAGAATTTGGGAGAATCAAATAAATAGCGGAAACTACGTAAAAAGACTCGACAACACATGAATTTCTTTATTAATACCAAGCAAGGAATTAAACATAATAATAAAAATGAAAAGCGAAAAATTTAAATTCTACCTAAAAAACGATAAATAACTAGAAAATGATAAAATAAAGCAGTAAATCTTCCTCCCCCACACTTAAATCGATCATTGTCCTCAATGCAACGACATAAGGTAAGAAAGGAAGGTGGAACCTGGAATGTCTTCTAACGGTGGCCTCGGCCTCGAGTTCGTGCACGCCTTCCATTTTCAGGCTGGTCAGGTTGTTCTTGAGAATGCTCTGCACGTACTGTAAGATCTGCCATCTTCGCGATCAAGCCTGATATGTTGTGTTGCTCGCTTTGCATTTGTCTGGTGATTTGCATCATCTCCATCTACTGAGCTTTGATGTTTTGAATTCTCTGATCGCGCTGAGCGTCTAATTCGTTCTGTCATGTTAGCTCAGTATATATATCTTCAAGAGTGGCAGGTGTGTCTTCACTTCTTCTTCTGGGTCTGTGCCTTGAGGAAGTACCTGCAACATTTTCAGCAAAGACATGTGCAGTGTGTGGTTGTGCGTCAACATTTTCCCCGCCAGCAGCAACATTCTCTGGAATGTGCGCGGGGACTGGGTCATCAATATATCGTAAGTTATTATCATTACACACATCTGTGTGAGTCGGGTTTGGAAGAATTAAACCCGGGAAAACTTGGTTATTAATCATTAAATTAAAATTTCCATCTCGCCGCTTTGTAGCGAGTGATTTTTGGATGTGGTTGCGAAGCACGATCGCTCTGGTACTACAGCTCGATTCATTTTTTATCCTATTAAAGCTGATGAAGGAAGGGAAATAGATGTCTCCAATTAACCCTGCTTGCATACTGAGATTAAACAGTCAAAACTGTTGGTTTACAGATGCTACAAAGATTCGGGGTTTCTCCTAGGTTATTTTGTTGACAAGGGGTGCTTTAGGCTATCGGTTAGGATGTTAGGACGAATGCTTCTTGATAGATATGTGAGAGTATGGGATTTTGGGTTTTTTGTTTAGTGTGCTCACTAAGATTTTTTCTTTCAATCTTATGCCTACGTATTCCCGTTTACCGAAACAGGGAAATCAGAGCGTTCGTAGTTCCTCCTATTCTATGGGAGGAAATGGGTGTTTTTGGTGTCTTGTTCAAAGCCCATGATGTGAAGCGAAAGGTGGTTTGTATCTTGTTCAAAGCCCAAGATGTGATGCTGAAAGGTAGTTTGTATCTTGTTCAAAGCCCAAGAGGTGAAGCTGAAAGTGTTGACCTTAGAGAGAATTTGTCATCTCTAAAGGGGTATGTTTGTCACAACTGTTGGGTGACTGACTGTAAAGGAGGATTACTTTAACCGGGATTTATGAATCCGGCAATGCCATAATTTCCTTTATAGGGGAATTTAACCTGAAGGAGAAGACTTTAACTCAGTTTAGAGCAATGCCATCTTTCCTTAGGAATTTCTCATACTAAAAGAGGGACATTGGCATGGATGTAGATAATCCAGAGGCTTGCCGCTTACAGCGATTAGATGAAGGGGAAGGAGTTGTTGATGTTTGTGTACTGTGAACGAGGCACAGCTTTGATGCTAAAAGGTTGATTGGACCAACCAGTGGTTTTCTTATATAAAGACTAAGAGGAGGCTAATATGTGTCTCGTACAAAGCCCGAGAGAGAGGCTAAAAGGTTTTGACTCTGCGGGAGAATCTTTTGGTATCTCATATAAAGCCTGAGATGAAGGCTATTTGACTCAACAAGAGAGTTTTTGTATCTCGTACGAAGCCTGAGATGGAGGCGAGATTTGTTTGGCTCAATTAGAACCTTTTTATATCTCGTATAAAGCCCGAGATGGAGGCAAAAGGGTGATTGACTCTACGAGGGAGTCTCTTATGTGTCTCGTACAAAGCCCGAGAGAGAGGCTAAACGTTGTTTGACTCCGCTGGAGAGAATCATTGTACAAAGCCCAAAAGGAGGCTGAACTTCACTGGAGAAGGATCATTATACAAAGCCTAAGAGGAGGCTATGGTTACTATTTCAGTTGAGTGACAGGTCCAATATACTGATTTTGAAAGAGAAAATCAGTTCTTATATGAGCAACACTGTACTCAAGGATTTGGTTCGAGGATCCGGGTTGTTCCTGTTCTTTAAGGAAGCGGGAAATCCGAAGGGTATTAAGACTGTTCGAGTCTACGGGTTTTCTTCCTATTTAACGAAGGGGTCACTTGAGAATGTCTTTGAGACTCAAGTATATTAGACTATCCAAGTCTAGAGTTTCATCTTTTGTACTATGCTTTGAGAAACAGTAGTAGACTCTTTGAAAGGACTGTTCTATGCAGATGACTAAGTTCTGTTCCTATACCTCTAAGAGGTTGTCGGGACAATTTGTACGAAGCCCAAGAGGAGGCTGGAAACTTTTAAGAAGCCGATCGGTCCTTGTATGAAGCCCAAGAGGAGGCTATCATTCCTGGAGGAAGAGATCATTATACGAAGCCTAAAAGGAGGCGGTGAATACTTCTAAGAAGCCGGTGGGTCCTTGTACTAAGCCCAAGAGGAGGCGGGGTTGCTTTTAGGAAGCCTGTGGGTCCTTGTACGATGCCCAAGAGGAGGCCGATGCTTTTAAGAAGCCCGTGGGTCCCCAAACCCCGAGAAGTTCAAGACAGGCTATTCACAAAGAATAGATCAAGCCAGGAAAGTTCGAGAATCTGGAAGAAACTCAAAGATGCCATTCACGAAGAATACATTCATCTCTAGGAGTAGAGTTTCTTGACAATTCCTAATGAGGACATCCGAAGAGAAGACTGTATCTGGTGATCCTATTGGGGATCTAATTGTCTATTTCTACGAATAAACGAAACGGCGTCACCTAGTTCTAGACGTAGTTGCCGGGGAAACTCGAAATATCTATACTATTATTACACAGTTGATATGAGTTTATGAAAGAAGACTTACAACGAAACAACCCCACAATACCGTTATATGTATATGAAAGCGGTAAATGAAAGCAATAACCACTTACTCAGTTGTAGAGCTTCCATGCTGTTTGGTTACTTGTTCAACAAAGAAAGATTGAAAACAATCGTATATTAAAAATCAAAGGAGAAAGTGCTTTGAAAAAGAAAGATTTGGGGCTTACAGCTCAAGGAGAGGCCTAGGATTTTATCAGTGAGCGCACTGTTTGAATTTGTACATAGGGACTTATACAAGTGACTGTGGCCCAAAAATTGTTTTATGTACAAAGGGATTTGGGTCTTACACTCTCTCAAGAGGCCCAAAAGGTTTAAAGAAAAAGAGTGGGGCTTATAACACGAGGGTAGGCCCAATTGATTTTTCGTTTAAAATTGGCGATCGCGCAGAGGTTTTCTTTTAATGCAGAGGGGCTTATACAATATCTGAGGCCCAAAGTTGTTTTGGTTAAAAGGGGATTGGGTCTTACACTCTAATAGAGGCCAAAAAGTTTTGAATGGGTCTTATAGCTCAAGGAGAGGCCCAATTGTTATTTTTCAAAAGGGCGACGATCACGCCGTTTGTTTAAAAATGTACAGAGGGACTTATACAATAAGTGAGGCCCAAAAATGATTTTGTCAAAAAAGGATTGGGTCTTACATTCTATTAGAGGCCCAAAGGTTTTGAATGGGTCTTATAGCTCAAGGAGAGGCCCAAAAGGTTATTTTTCAAAAGGCGACGATCGCACCGTTTGTTTTTGACGGTATCGGGACTTATACAATACACTGAGGCCCAAAAATGATTTGGCCAAAAAAAGGATTGGGTTTTACACTCTATTAGAGGCCCAAAAAGTTTTTAAAATGATTTATGAGGGTTGAATTAATCCAAAAACCCTAATTTGTTTTCAAAATGTGTTTTAATTGAATAAAAATTCAAATAAAATGATCAAAATTGTTTAACATAGGAAAAACAAATTGTGATCTTGGATTAATGCTTCAAAAATTTAGTATTGACCTACAAAATAATTAGAAAGCATTAAAAATTGCAAAATCAAGGTGGAAAAAATATTTTAAATGTTAAAAACAATTAAAACATTAATTCTTTGCAAAAATATCAATTATACAAAATAAATAATATTTTTGGGATTTTTTGGGAAAATAAAATATTTTAACATTTTTGTGAATTATTAAAAAAAGAATCAACTCAAAATCATTAAAACTCAGAGAGAAATTAATTTTTGAATCAATTAAATAAATCACAAAATTCAAATATTCAAATATTGGAAAATGGCGCCAAGAACAAAGGCAAGAACTCGCGCGTTTTTTAGTTTTGCCCAGATTTGCATTTTCTCTCCAATCTCACTGAATACTTAATTATATCATGCAATCCACATACCAATCAACTCGTTTCAACCTCACGATCATGTCTATGGTATTTAATTTCATTTAAATTAAACATATAACAAGAAATCATGAAAAATCCTCAAGAACCCTAATTTCTGCATGAAGGCTAGGATTTTTGATACACGATTCAAACAATGCAATTAATTGAGGGGAAACATTCCATGCATGATTATGAACATATGGCCAAATTATTGTGCAGCAAAAATTGCATGGATCATAGAGTTAGAAGAGCTCATGCTTACCACTTGCAGCTGGTGATCGTGATTTGTGTTGGAGGTGTTACATCTAGGTTCCAATGATCTGGATAGCTTCCCTAGGTGCCATGGAGTGTGTATGGATGCTTGGAATGGATTGAAATGGTTTGGAGTTGAAGATGGTACCTCAACTGCAAAATTGTCAAGAACTTGAGTAATTGGCTGGTGATTTTGTGAAATCTGTGTTCCAGATGTTATGTGAGTGTTTGGATCACTTCTATATGATGTATGTGAGGTGTGTGTATGATTGGTTTGGTTGGAAAAGCTTTCAAACTCAAAACCCGATAGTGACTTGCCTTAGAAGGCAAAATTGGAGTGAAAGAAGAGATTTTGAGGAAAGCATCTATTTGATGGCATTGGTGTACTTAAACTGATCACAATTGAGCTCTATTTATAGTAGAGCAAGTTTGTTTTGCAAGGAATAGTGAATGGCAACTCCTGAGTAGGTTTGGCCAATGTTGGCAAATGAAAATCCAAGTCTCCTCTAGCCATTGACTAGAGGTTAGGGCACAGGCTGCTGGTCCCCTTGGTCTTGGATAAGTCTTGACTGAATTCAGTTGAGAATGGCTCAGTCCATGCCACCTTGATGCTTCCATTGAATGCTCCAATCCAAAATTGGAGTCTTGTCCCTATTTTGGCAATTCTAGGTTCAACATGCTATTTCTTGTTCCAAAGACTTTGGAGGCTTGGCTCAGTGATTGTCCCCTTTAGATTCAATCCTCAGAGGTGTCCAAGTGGATAGGAGCATTTGGATTTGGCTGATTTTGGCAAATCGAGCAAAAATGCAAAATCTGCCTTGCCGTGGCAGATTTCAGCAAGGCAACTTGCCAATGTCATATCTCATGGCTCAAATTGAATTTGGTAATGTTCTTGGTCATTTTGGAAAGCCCTTACATGATACAACAATTGTTTGAACATGTTTGGTTTTGATCTCTTTTGAATCCAAGTGAAAAATCCCCCTACATTTGGCAAAAAGTAAGGTAAAATCTGACTTAGTGAAATTTTCACTAAGTGTTGGAACAAAGTGACTTTTCTTGATTTTGATCACTCCATAACTCAAAATCCATGAGGAATTTGGACATAGGTCAGTATGAAGCTTTTGTAGAGGGCAATGAGATCTACAAATCAAGCTTTGAATGGGGAACAATGGCCTTGTGGTTTAGGAGTTATGGTCCTCCAAAATTGGCACTTTAGTGTCACTTTTTCCATAACTTAGAAATTTTTCTAAGTTTTTATGGTTACCCCTTTTACAAGTTATCCCACTTTCTTTGATTTTTCTTGATGAATGATGATTCAAATCATACATTAACATCATTTTAGGGTTAAAAATCCATTTTGGTGAAAAATCTCAAAAAGTCAAAGTTGACTTTTGGGCACAATTGACTTTTTATCAGATGAATTCCAAACTGTGCAATTCTTCAGGAAATCATGCCCTTGACCTAAATCAAACTTGAGGGACATGTTACATGGGGGTCATAGGGTATATTGAATCATGTCTTAGGGCTTGGGAGCATGTCCTGGTCAAAAGTCAAAGTTACAGTTGACTTTCCTTGCGAAACCCTAATTGTGGTGCAGATGAAATTGAGACTTATTGCTCAAGCTTCTTGGATTAATCCATTGTTCCAAATGGATCAATATAGTTCATTAGAGACCCTCAAACCCTCTCTTGAGGTCTTGGCTCATAATTTGCCCTAAAAGTCAGCTTAGGGGTGAATTAGATCAAGAAACCCTAATTCCTGATTTTTTATGAATGCACCCCCTGAGGCCAAATTGACTTGATGATTGGGTCCATGAGGTCACATGAAGTATATTAGGTTATGTTTTGGATCATTGGCTTGTGCCCAAATGAAAAATTTCCATTTGGAGGCCCTGGTCGACCAAAACCCTAATTTGGTGACACTGTCGATCTTGAGACTTGATCCACCTAGAAGGGAGCAGCCTTGTGCTTGATCCTTGAAGTGGGAGTCCTTTTGATCCATTGTGGGTGTCTGAGAGGTTAGACAAGTTGAAGATCATGTCATTCCTTGATGGATCCTTTGTCTAAGGCTCTGAGAGGGCTTGAAACCCTAATTCTGATTGTAGTGAATGCTCAACAACCCTTGAGGCATTGATGAGGCATGATGGTTCATTCATATTGTGATGATGATTTAAACAATGATGGGAAATCTTAGTGGTCAAAATTTGGGGTATGACAGATGCCCCTATTTAATCTTCTTGTACACGAAGGTGTGAATGGCGAAGGTATTCGGGCATTCGAGGTGCAAGGGAATTAAATATCGGAATATCCGAAATTTTGACGGCGTCTATGAATGGTAGTTCACGCATTCATCTTCTTTCGCTAAGCAATGACGCTTAGAAAAGGTAAACTTCCCCTCGATCCTGGTCTTCAGCCAAGGAACTGGTCTCAGTTTCTGATGTAAACTTCCCCTCGATCCTGGTTTCCTACCGAGGAACTGGTCTTAGTTTCTGATATAAACTTCCCCTCGATCCTGGTTTCCTACCAAGGAACTGGTCTTAGTTTCTTATGTAAACTTCCCCTCGATCCTGGTTTCCTACCAAGGAACTGGTCTTAGTTTCTGATGTAAACTTCCCCTCGATCCTGGTTTCCTACCAAGGAACTGGTCTTAGTTTCTTATGTAAACTTCCCCTTGATCCTGGTTTCCTACCAAGGAACTGGTCTTAGTTTCTGATGTAAACTTCCCCTCGATCCTGGTTTCCTACCAAGGAACTGGTCTTAGTTTCTTATGTAAACTTCCCCTCGATTCTGGTTTCCTACCAAGGAACTGGTCTTAGTTTCTTTTGTCAATAAACTTTATTGACAAGGGACGCTATTCGTAGCGGCTTTCGTTCAAACTTCTCGCCGAATTTTCCTGGGGAGATGCCATTTGAGTGGAAAAAGTTTTGATGTCAGACTTGCTGGGGAACCCAGTCGTCTGAGTTGTAGAGGTGCACAAACTTCTCTGTTTGGAGACGCCATTTGTCGAATCTACTGGGGAAAACGAGTCTCTTGAGATACTGCTTTTATTCGGGGTCTTTAAATCGTACTTTTCTCGGAGATCTTCTCGGAGAAATGCCATATGATGTGATCCAATTTTGAGGTGCCGATGACCTTTTCATCAGTGGGTTTTTCGGAGAAAAACTGCCGTACTGCCGAATCTCTGATTTAGGAGGCTTTCTCTCAGGATTTTCTTTAATCCGGGAAAGCAAGGATATCATCTTCAATGGCGAAGAGTGATGCTGACTGAAAGTTCCTCTGGTTTTTCAGAGGTTTAAGTTATCAAAGTGGTCAAGGGCCAACTTCCTTCCAGGGATAAACTGGGGGAGAGAGATTGTTCAGACGTAACATTTCCTGACGAGGAAAGGGCTGACAACTCGATTGAGAGGACTTTTATCACTAGGGGACAAGACCGACTAGAGTGATAGTGATGCAATATGAAATGTGAATGCAAATCAATAATGCATGATGTATGTATGTATATGCTGACAAAACTGACGCGACATACAAACTAAAAGATGAACATGACTGGATACTCGGCCACTGCTAGAGATGAAAGGTATCATTTGGTTCAAGGTAACAATTTTGCCTTGCTTAGGAGAGATAGTCCCTGTTGGGAGCCATGTTGGTCGGGCTTAGGAGATAAGAACTCGACCGAGGGTATCAGATGGGAAAGCCGCATCTCATACAGTTGATCCTTCGTTCAGGCGTACTGGCCTAGAAGGAGTACTTTGATTCCGTACTTTGAGGTTCGATTACTTCTGGAGAAGCGACCGATGTTCTTCTGATGTTCAACAGTCAAAAGAAATTGCCGTCTTTATTGAAAAGCAGAAAAAGTTTTAACAAGTAAATTCATTTTTGTTTTATTTCAAGAATCGTTAATCATGCTAACAACGTCGTTCTGTAAAGCTAAAACAAATAAGAATTACAAACAAAAGCACAAGGGCTTAAATTTTATTGATAGAATGGAGATCAGCCAAACGCGTGATTCCATCGAGTATATACAAAGTTAAAAAATGGTAATTTATAGGGAAAAGGGCTTCATTGAAATATGACGACCGCTATCCTTCTACCAACTTTGAATTCGGGGCATCCTGAGCTTCTATCGAAGATGACCTTGACTGGAGTTTTCCTCCGATGGATGGTGTAACTGCTGATAAAGGACTTGCCTCTGTTGAACATAGTTACTTGCCATTATCCCTAATTTTTGCCTGGATTGTACTATGATGTTTCCAATCCATCGGGATGATTTTTTTTTATGTCTCTAACTTTTGCCTGGACCGCCCTTTCGGGTTTTCAATCCACCGAGACATTTTTTTTTTAGTTTAGGCGAAGTATTTCTTGACTACATCAACATTCGTGGGGTAGGAAAATTCCTCTCCGTCCATGGTTGCAAGTCTCAAGGCGCCGCCTGAGAAAGCTTTCGTGACCACATAGGGGCCATCATAATTCGGAGTCCATTTACCCCGAGAATCAGTGAGAAATGATTGTATCTTTTTTAGCACGAGGTCTCCTTTCCTGAAGATGCGAGGTCGGACCTTTTTGTCAAACGCCTTCTTCATTCTTTGTTGATACAACTGACCATGGCATAGTGTCGTTATTCTCTTTTCTTCGATCAGATTCAGTTCGTCGTGTCGGCTTTGACACCATTCAGCTTCTGTAAGCTTAGCTTCCATCAATACTCGGATTGACGGGATCTTTACTTCTATGAGGAGCACTGCTTCCATGCCATACACTAGAGAGAAAGGGGTAGCCCCTATTGAAGTGTGGACAGATGTGCGATAACCGTGAAGAGCAAAGGGTAGCATGTCGTGCCAATCTTTGTAGGTTACAACCATCTTCTGAACAATCCTCTTGATGTTCTTATTGGACGCTTTTACCGCTCCGTTCATCTTGGGTCGGTAGGGAGATGAGTTATGGTGTTCAATCTTGAACTCAACGCACAACTCTTTCATCATCTTATTGTTCAAGTTAGATCCATTATCAGTAATGATCTGGCTTGGAACACCATAACGGAAAATGATATTGTTTTTGATAAATCGGACCACCACTTATCGGGTTACATTGGCGTATGACGCTGTTTCAACCCACTTGGTGAAATAGTCAATGGGTACTAGAATAAACCGATGTCTGTTTGAAGCCTTGGGCTCAATCGTGCCAATCATGTTGATTCCCCATATGGAAAAAGGCCACGGGGAAGAAAGAACTTTGAGATGTGATGGCGGTACAAGAATTTTGTCAGAGTATATCTGACACTTGTGGAACCTCCTCATGTACTTGTAGCAGTCGGATTCCATTGTCAACCAATAGTACCCTGCTCTCAGAATTTTTCTCGCCATTGTGTGTCCGTTGGCATGAGTGCCAAAGGATCCTTCATGAATTTCTTTCATAAGCATGTCTGCTTCTGGTCTGTCTACCCATCGGAGCAAGACCATGTCAAAATTTCTCTTATAGAGAGTGTCACCGCTCAGGAAGAAGTTTCCAGCCAATCTTCTGAGGGTTTTTCTGTCTTTCCTAGATGCCCCAGGTGGGTACTCTTGTTTCAGAAGGAAGCATTTGATATCGTGATACCAAGGTCTGTCGTCTAGGACTGCTTCAATCGTGAAGATGTAAGCGGACCGTTCAAGGCGTATTATGTCGATCTTAGGTAGGTCGTTCCATTGACCTACACTAAACATAGAAGAGATAGTGGCTAATGCATCAGCCATATGATTCTCATCACGTGGGATATGATGAAACTCAACTCTGTTGAAGAAAGGTAGCAACCTTCTTGCGTAGTCCTTGTAAGGAATCAGTCCTGATTGGTATGTGTTCCAATCTCCTTTTATCTGATTGATAACCAAGGTTGAATCGCCGTATACGTCCAGTTTTTGATCCTTAAATCAATCGCTTCTTCAAGACCCATAATACAAGCTTCGTATTCGGCCTCGTTGTTCGTACATTTGAATGTAAGTCTGGCAGTGAAAGGAATGTGGGTACCCTGAGGGGTAACAATTATTGCCCTAATTCTGTTTTCGTAATGATTAACTGGTCCGTCAAAGATAAGTCCCCATTGGGAACCTGGTTCTGGCCCTTCACTGGGTAACGGTTCATCGCAATCTTTCATTTTTAGATACATGACATCTTCATCTGGGAAGTCAAACCCGGTTGATTCTTGATCGTCAATCGGTTGATGAGACAAATGATCGGCTAAAATACTTCCTTTAACGGCTTTCTGAGCGTGGTACTCTATGTCATATTCTGATAACAACATCTGCCAACGGGCAATCCTTCCCGTGAGAGCAGGTTTTTCAAAGACGTACTTGATTGGATCCATTTCGGAGATTAACCAAGTAGTATGACGAATCATGTATTAACGTAGACGTTTGGCTGCCCAAGCCAAAGCGCAACAAGTTTTCTCAAGCATCGTGTACCGAGTTTCACAGTCGGTGAACTTCTTGCTCAAATAGTAAATGGCAAACTCTTTTCTTTTGGTTTCGTCTTGTTGGCCAAGTACACATCCCATTGAATCCTCTAGGACTGTGAGGTAAATGATCAGTGGTCTTCCTTCCACTGGAGGTGATAAAATCGGAGGATTCAACAGATATTCCTTAATACTGTCGAAGGCGGTTTGGCAATCTTCTGACCAAACGCAATCCTGGTTCTTTTTGAGTAATTTGAAAATCGACGCACATGTGGCGGTCATGAGGAATACGAATTTGGAAATGTAGTTTAAACGTCCCAGGAATCCTCTGACTTGTTTCTCAGTTTTCGGAGAAGGCATTTCTTGAATGGCCTTGACCTTGTCAGGATCAACCTCAATTCCTTTCTGGCTGACGATGAACCCTAATAGTTTCCCTGAACGGACACCGAAGGTGCACTTGTTGGGATTCAAGCGGAGTTTGTACTTCCTCAAATGCTCGAATAGTTTCGACAGGTGGGTCACATGCTCCTCTTCTGTCTTAGATTTTGCAATCATGTCATCGACATATACCTCTATCTCTTTGTGTATCATGTCATGAAAAAGAGTTGTCATGGCCCTTTGATAGGTTGCCCCGGCGTTCTTCAAGCCGAACGTCATTACCTTGTAACAAAAGGTACCCCATGGGGTAATGAACAAAGTTTTCTCCATGTCTTTCGGCGCCATTTTGATTTGGTTATAGCCCGAGAATCCATCCATGAAGGAAAAAACTTTGAACTTTGTTGTACTGTCTACCAGCATGTCAATGTGTGGTAAAGGAAAGTCGTCCTTTGGACTTGCCTTGTTCAAGTCTCGGTAGTCGACACACATTCTGACCTTTCCGTCCTTTTTGGGAACGGGTACAATGTTGGCTAACCATTGAGGATACTCTGATGTGGCGATGAAACCTGCGTCAATCTGTTTATGTACCTCCTCTTTGATTTTGATGGCCATGTCCGGGTGAGTGCGTCTCAACCTCTGCTTTACTGGCGGACATTCCGATCTTAACGGTAAGTGATGTTCCACGATGCTGGTATCCAACCCTGGCATGTCCTGATAGGACCAAGCGAATACATCGGGGAATTCATTGAGAAGCTTTATCAAACTCTCTTTGACAGTTGGACTGAGCAGTGCCCCAATCCTGATTTCTTTTCTCTCTTTTTCTGAACCCAAGTTTACCGTTTCCAACGGCTCTTTGTGAGGTTCAATGGAACTTTCCTCTTGTCTGAGTAGTCGGGAGATCTCTTCTGGAATTTCGTTGTCAATTTCTTCTTCAGCCCCAAATACCGGGAACTCAAAGTCGGGAGAAGGCATCGGATCGTATGTTTCAATGTAGTTTAAAACAAGCAATCTGCATGACGTGATGATTTGCGTTTAGAAGAGATAGAGAAAATGCAAAAGTGTGTGCAGTGTTTTATTTTACTGCTTGTTTTTATTTTTAAATTGTTTTTTAGGATTACCATTTTCTGAAAAACGAAAAGAGAAAACAGCAAGTAATGCGGAAATTACATAACGACGTTATTTTATTAATGAACAAGTCGATCCTTGAAACTACAACCCTATAAAACAAAACTATGTCGCTTTGGGCAAAGCAAATAGGGAAAATTTACAAAAAGCGAGCCCTATCAAAACATCCGTTTCACCTGGGCAGGGTGAAAGGTTAAAGATGGCAATTACTTTGACTGATGAACGACCTTCGGAACCTCGACGGAAACCCATTGTCGGCGAACTCCTCGGTGAATCACAAAGTCTGGCACCTTCCTTGATTTGTCTTCAGAAATGACGCTGATTTCTGGTGGAGCAGGATCATTGGAATCTGTCTCCCAGGCAGAATTGTCGTAGGAGAATTCCTCAGTTGTATTTTGCATAGCATTTATGCTCTCAACTGTATCTCCCCATCCAGTAGGCTGGATATCTTCAAGCCTGATACGAGAGCTTTAGGGAGCGGTGTACCTGACCATATAGTCGTATTTTCCACTCGGTTGTCCCAAGGTGTCCCAAACTTCTTTGGAACCGGAGGAGTCATCTCTCTCGATGACGTTAACCTCAGGAAAAGCATAGTTGATGAATTCAAGTCCTGTAAACGTTGCGAATTCATCTTCATGTTGACTAGCTTCAGGATGACCTGAGTGTTAATCCCATGACATGGTGGGGACACAGGTATTCTGTTCAATGACGGTCAACTGATTTTCATTGTTCGGCTAACTCTCTTGCCCCAAATCTCCTGGATAAGGTTGCCACATTGGCAGACCATCCATTGGGCCATAGTAGTTGTAGTCAAAGTTGTCTTTCATCAGAGTGTCTTCCTCTAATGAATTTGGTGGAGCACGACATCCTTCCGGATCACAACCTCCATATATCATTTTGACATTTGACCGTGGTATAAATCTCGGATTCTGTGCGGGATAGCAAAATAGTATAGGCACCTCTTCCTGAGACATATAATCGTCCTCGTTAAGGTAGGACTTCCATTCTTCATCTCTGTCAGAGGGATCTTCCTCATTGATAGCATGTACTGCTTGAGACACTGGGTGAAGAAAACCTCCACTGTGGAAGAAGTTTTGAAGAGGATGAAGACTTTCATCGTTGGCAGCTGTCTGGGTACAGGTTGCAGAAAAACTAAGACCCTTCTTTGTTTTATTGTCAATAGGAATGACAAGTTATCCCCATCCGGTTGTATTGGTACTCTCGGCCGCTTTAATAGCATTGTTATATGAAGAAATAGAAGTTCCTTCTTTGAACTGATTGTTCTTGCTCACCGACAGCGCTTGGAACTGAGTTCCAATAACCTCCTCGGGCTCCACACTAGCAGATGATGACAAGTTACTCACAGGCAAGGCTTGTTCCCCGCAAACTGTGACAATTTGATCGTTCTTGACGAACTTTAGCTTTTGGTGGAGGGTGGAAGTAACCGCTCCAGCCTGATGTATCCAAGGTCTTCCTAATAAATAACTGTACGTTGCCCGGATGTCCATGACCTGGAAAGTGACTCGAAAAGTGTGAGGACCGATAGTTATGGGAAGATCAACTTCGCCGATAACCATTTTTTTGGATCCGTCGAATGCTTTGATGGCGACCTCACTGATTCTCATCGGAGGGCTTTTGAATGACAATTGTATCAAAGTGGACTTCGGCATAACATTCAGGGCTGACCCTGTGTCTACCAGTACGCTGGCTAAAGCATCGTCCTGGCAGTTAACTGTAATGTTGAGTGCCATGTTATGACGGCGACCCTCTTCGGGTAATTCCTCATCACTAAATCCCAAATTATTGCAGGAAGTGATGTTAGAGACAATACTATCGAACTGTCTGATTGTTACATCCTGTTCCATAAAGGCTTGCTCCAAGACTTTCTGTAGAGCCTCCCTGTGGGCTTCTGAACTGAGTAACAGTGATAACACAGAGATCTTTGAAGGAGTTTGTAACAGTTGATCAACAATGTTGTATTCACTCCTTTGGATGAGCTTCAGCATCTCATCATCATTTTTCGAAAGGTCGGGATTACTGGATTAACCGACTGGTAGATCAGGAGTTTCCGTCTGAAGTTCCTTTTCTTTGTTAGCTTCCCCAACCCCTCGGTTGAAGATTCTACCACTCCGTGTTACTCGACTGATGTCTGCAATGTTCACAACGGAGGGTAATGGAATTTCCTTTCCATTTTCAATTATCGTTGCACCATATTTGTAAGGGATTGCCTTAGCTAATTCATACGGTAATGGTCCCGACAGATAGATGACTACGGGAGTCCTCTGATTTTTCTGACCATCATAAGTAATCTCGATCCGTTCCCGGTTGGGAACTTTAGATTCGTCAAGTAGAGGGATAATGGAAAAAACATCCCTGGTTCTGCGATGACCAGAGATTATGACAACATCCTCAACTTGATCGGCAAGGTAGTTCGGCGTCCAGTTGATGGCTCCAGAACCCGGATATGGGCGAATCTCTCCACGATCCACCTGCCCCTAGAGAGCTTCTCTCACAAGGTAACACCCTTGGTTACTTTCCGAACAGACGCTACAACGGTCATACTTGTGTGGTGGCACCTGGCCACGCCCACTTTGAATACAATGTAACCTCACTAGGTTAGCTTCCACAGATCGGAAATCCTGACTTTGACGCCGAGTAGGATTCCTGTTATTGATACTAATCTACTGAGTATCTTCATCCATATAGATTGGCACCCACCAGTGATTTAACAAGTACTGAAGTGCCTCCTGGACAAGGGTACAACCTCGATCGTTTTTGCAACCTGCTTTACAGCTTTGATAGTCGTGTACTATTAAGAATCCGAGTCGGACCTGTTCAGCATGTAACTCTACTAAGTTGGTATTCATCACACGAATATCGAAGATCTGAACCATGTTGATCTGATAAGGGTTCCTATCATGGTAGTCTTGGATCCATCCAAGATCCATCTGACGCTGGAGGGCCTCTTGTATGAAAGAGCATCCCTGTTTGTTTACCGAGCAAGTCAGACAGGAACTGTAATCGTGTCGCGGCAGATTATGATACTGGCTTTGCCTTGAATGCATCGCCACCAAGTTGACATTCATTGCACAGATATCGTGGTTCTGAATGACGTTGGAATTCGTATAGAACATGTTAACTCCACGAACTCGGTGCTCTTGGATCCATCCGAGAGCCATCTGTTCCTGCAGAGCTGCTTGCACCACAGAACATCCTTGATTGTTTTTAGAGCAGACATCACTCTGGTGATAATTATGAGGTGGCCCATGGCCATATCCACTCTGTCTACAATGCATCTTGACCAAATTGGTCCTCAAGAAGAGTACATCTTGAATTTGGTAGACATTGTTAGTCTCTCCTTCTATTAGGTTGACGGCAGCCTTCTCGTGTTAAGGCAGCGGGTTCGTGAGAACATTAGGATTTGTATCCTTGAAGGATAAGACCCCGCTCCTAACATTTTTTGCACGTCGGACTTGAAATTAAGACAAGTCTCTATGTTATTCCCTGATCCTCCTTGGTGGTAAGGGCAAGTTTGATCCACCTTAAACTAGAAAGGCGGATTTTCTGGTACTGTAAGAGGGGACTTAGTCTGGATGTGCCCCTTGGCCGGTAGTAATGGAAACAGCTCTGCGTACGACACGGGTATAGGATCAAATCCTAATGGTCGTGTTGTACGGTTGTTGTTATATGGAGGACGACCCTGCTGAAGAGGCTGTTGTGTCCTTTGTTGATCAGGTTGGCTCTGCGCAACCTGAGGTTGATACGTAGGAATAGGCGCAGGGCTAATAGCAGGAGTTACAGCTGCTACTGGTTGGTACCGTCGCCTTTGCTTTCTGAGAGTGATATTCCCAATATCTTGCTCTTTTTTCTTAGGGAAAGCACTACCGTATTTTCTGGTACCACTCGTCAATCCAGTGTCTTTTACCAAACTTCCTTCTCGGACGGCTTCCTCCAGACGTACGCCCATGCCCACCATCTCGGTGAAATCACTGGGTGCACTGGCAACCATTCGGTCATAGTAAAATGAGCTTAAGGTTTTTAAGAAGATCTTTGTCGTCTCTTTTTCCTCAAGAGGTGGACAAATCTGAGCGGCAATTTCATGCCACCTTTGAGCATACTCCTTAAAAGTCTCCTTGTCCTTTTCCGACATCGACCTGAGTTGATCTCTGTCTGGTGCCATGTCCAAATTGTATTTGTATTGTTGGACGAAGGAAGTGCCAATATCTCTGAATGTGCTGATCGTAGCACGGTTTAAACCCATGTACCATTTGAGTGCGGCACCGGTTAAACTATCCTGAAAGTAGTGAATCAGTAGGTCCTAATTCTCTGTCTGAGCTGGCATTCGCCGAGCGTACATCACTAAGTGACTTTGAGGGCAAGAGTTACCCTTGTATTTTTCAAAGTCAGGCACTTGGAACTTGTGCGGGACTTTCACATTGGGGACCAAGCAGAGGTCTGCGGCGTCCTTTCCAAATAAATCCTGACCACGAATGGCTTGTAGCTCCTTCTGCATTTCTAGGAACTGCTCCTAGAATTCATCCATTCTATCGAACATAGTTTCCTTTTTACCAGAAGGTATCGGTGGAATTTGTCCTTCCGGGACAATGTGCACCACAGGGGGTGGTACCATGACTACGGCAGTAAATCTTGGCGTTTCCCGAAGTTTGTAACCTTCAGGAGTTTTCAGTATGCCCCTGGCATCTTCACTTTCCCGAAGTTTGTAACCTTCAGGCCCAGCGGCTTCTGTTATGATTCCCTGATCTTCAGTGATCGGCGAAATATATCCTTCATGGATATAGTTAACAGGCATGCCCCAAGGACGATCTTTCGGTATTTGATACCTAGGATCATACTTCTCCACTATGGGTGTTGAGGTGATCTCTGAGATCACAGTTCTTTGTAGCTGAGCTTCTGCCATGGCTTGCATGTCGTTACGAAGCTTTCTCATATCCTCTCTCAGAGCGTCGATCTCTTCCTTCAACTCTCTATTTTCTTCCTCAAGATCATCCATCTTTTTCTGACGATTGTCCCGAGTATTGTACGAATGAGACAGTTTGACTCTAGAACCGAGACACAAACGTGAGATTCGTAGGTAAGAAGAATATGCGATGTGAGAATGATGAATGCAATGATTCTATTAATTATTTTTTGGTTTAATCAAAATAAACTTCGACAATTAGATTGCAAATATCAAACAGTGGGGAAACCCCTTTTTATTGAATTCAAAGGATTATAGAAATGGAAATACAGTAGATTACAAGGTACAGAAATAGAAACCTAAGCTAATGGGTCTGAGTCCTCTCTGAAGAGAAATTGGGTGCTGACTCCGGTACTTTCCTTTTCTTTGACCGGGGCTCTTGGGTCGTTGTCGGGTTGTCATTCCTTTGCCAAGTGAAAGGAGTGAGCAAATTCCTTTGGTCATCTTGATTCTCTACAGCATGTTGCTCCAAAATTTCAATTAGAGCATCCTTTTCTTTTAGTAATTGATGTATTTTGATGCACTCTATGTCGAGGGTGCGGTATTTGTTCTTCCAAAACCTCCTCTCCCGTTGAACTTTGTTGAGAGTAACCTGAAGCTTTTCTGTTTCCTTCATGAAGTACATGACAGATTCTCTCAGCGGAAGAATCTGTGACGTAGATAAGGCGCCTTCAGCTTGAGAGCTCTAGTTTGTACCCAATGGAGATAAGGCTCCACCGAGACACAATCCGGTTTTCCTAGAGACTCTTGTCCTTTCTTATGAACGTGTTTCCAAGCGTGCACTAATTCCATCTTTAGTGCTCTGTCGTTTTCTCCTTCCTTGAAGAAAAGACCTTCCAGATGAACACCCCGTGGGACGTGTCTCATCGGGTATCCAAACTGACGGTGAACCAACACCAGATGATAGTTGATTCCTCCTTTAGTTCCTATGAGGGGTACGTTGGGGAAGTTTCCACAACGATCAATGATTCTGATTCCATCATAGATCCTATTACACTAATCTATATCAGAGTTGGTAAGAGACATGATCTTCTGCGACCAACGTAAGGCACTCTTGCAATCCCAAAAAGCATCAGACTTGGGTAAGTGGGAGATAAACCATTTGTAAAGCAAAGGTACACAACATGTGATCTCCCCTCCGCTGTACAAATTTCCCAAATGTACAGAATGATACGCATCTGCGAGCAAAGTCGGCACAGGGTTTCCAATGAGAAAAACCTTAATGGAGTTGATATCGACGAAGTTATTGATGTTGGGAAACAAAAATAACCCGTAGGTGAGCAAGACAAAGACGCTTTCAAAAGCAGTCACGTTTCCTATACTGGCAAAATACAGGGCCTTCTTTGTCAAGAACTGGGCTGGCAAACCTTGGATGCCACCCTTAGTGGTTAGGTGAGTCCTGACCTCAGACTCGTCCAAATGAATTGCTCTTGCAATGGTCTGATTCTTTGGAATTTCTTCCAGTCCAGAAAATGGAGCTCGATCAGTGATATGTAGATCAATCAGATGAGAATACTCCTCCAGCGTTGGTGCAAGCTGGTAATCCGGGAATGTGAAACAGTGATAAACTGGATCATAAAACTGAATGAGCGCATCCATGATTCCCTCAATCACATGGACTCTTAACAGTGGTAGTAGACCTCCGTGTTTGGCTCTGAAAGCCTCTTGGTTTGTGATCATCCCTGCTAACCTTCTCAAATCCTCTAGCTTTGGAACCTTGAAGGTATACCTATGGGTTCTCCTTCTACCGAAATCCATTAGCGCAATCTTTTTCTCTGATATTTGCAATCACAGTCTTGGTTTAATTTGAAAAACAGAGAGACTAGAAGAATTTTTTTTTTAATGTTTTAATGTGTTTTAAATGAATGCATGAATGCAGCACACAAAAACATAGAAAAAACATGGGGTCAAAGGGTCGTTGTCATAAAGTCAAGGCTCTACCCATCCCCAAAGGTTTATACTAAGGTGATTTTTGTACCTGTACTCATTATCATCATCTCCTCCCAGGAAAGCAAAACAACAAGCGGATCGCCAGCGAGTTGTATAGCGATCTTAGAGTAAGTGCCATTCACCGAGAATAGATCACCAGCCTCAAATGAGGGTAGTATCGCGTAACAACTATTCCCGATAGTTTCCGCACTACAAAAGGGTTTGGCTCCTCAGCTTCTTAGACATCACAATCGGCCCATTGTCTAGGTGAGAGAATGGGTTGCATTGGTCAGCCTCCACTGAGGATGATGGTCGACCTCGTCGCCATCACTTATCTTAAGTGTATACTCAATCTTTCCACATGCGGCATCACACGCATTCCCATTAGCAGAAAAATAAACACGTATAGCAATTAGGAAAAGCAGTATATATATTTGTCCTAATCATCCTAGACCTTTAAAGCTATGAATCCTAAGTTCCTGACAGAAAATGGGTTCCCCGGCGGAATTACCATCCTGTGGTTTCATTCCAAATTAACGGCGTTTTGACCTGAGATCCTAATGACGTCAAGGTTTCTACCTAGGGGACAAAAAGAGAACAAGATTCCAAAAGAGACCTGTCGTCCCCAGTAGAGTCGCCATTTTTCTGTAGCGAGTGATTTTTGGATGTGGTTGCGAAGCACGATCGCTCTGGTACTACAGCACGATTCATTTTTTATACTATTAAAGCTGATGAAGGAAGGGAAATAAATGTCTCCAATTAACCCTGCTTGCATACTGAGATTAAACAGTCAAAACTGTTGGTTTACAGATGCTACAAAAATTTGGGGTTTCTCCTAGGTTATTTTGTTGACAGATGTTAGGACGAATGCTTCTTGATAGATATGTGAGAGTATGGGATTTTGGGTTTTTTGTTTAGTGTGCTCGCTAAGATTTTTTCTTTCAATCTTATGCCTACGTATTCCCGTTTACTGAAACAGGGAAATCAGAGCGTTCGTAGTTCCTCCTATTCTATGGGAGGAAATGGGTGTTTTTGGTGTCTTGTTCAAAGCCCAACACGTGAAGCGAAAGGTGGTTTGTATCTTGTTCAAAGCTCAAGATGTGAAGCTGAAAGGTAGTTTGTATCTTGTTCAAAGCCCAAGAGGTGAAGCTGAAAGTGTTGACCTTAGAGAGAATTTGTCATCTCTAAAGGGGTCTGTTTGTCACAACTGTTGGGTGACTGACTGTAAAGGAGTATTACTTTAACCGGGATTTATGAATCCGGCAATGCCATAATTTCCTTTATAGGGGATTTTAACCTGAAGGAGAAGACTTTAACTCAGTTTAGAGCAATGCCATCTTTCCTTAGGAATTTCTCATACTAAAAGAGGGACATTGGCATGGATGTAGATAATCTAGAGGCTTGCCGCTTACAACGATTAGATGAAAGGGAAGGAGTTCTTGATGTTTGTGTACTGTGAACGAGGCACAGCTTTGATGCTAAAAGGTTGATTGGACCAACCAGTGGTTTTCTTATATAAAGCCTAAGAGGAGGCTAATATGTGTCTCGTACAAAGCCCGAGAGAGAGGCTAAAAGGTTTTGACTCTGCGGGAGAATCTTTTGGTAACTCGTATAAAGCCTGAGATGAAGGCTATTTGACTCAACAAGAGAGTTATTGTATCTCGTACGAAGCCCGAGATGGAGGCGAGATTTGTTTGGCTCAATAAGAACCTTTTTGTATCTCGTATAAAGCCCGAGATGGAGGCAAAAGGGTGATTGACTCTACGAGGGAGTCTTTTATGTGTCTCGTACAAAGCCCGAGAGAGAGGCTAAACGTTGTTTGACTCCGCTAGGGAGAATCATTGTACAAAGCCCAAAAGGAGGCTGAACTTCACTGGAGAAGGATCATTATACAAAGCCTAAGAGGAGGCTATGGTTACTGTTTCAGTTGAGTGACAGGTCCAGTATACTGATTTTGAAAGAGAAAATCAGTTCTTATATGAGCAACACTGTACTCAAGGATTTGGTTCGAGGATCCGGGTTGTTCATGTTCTTTAAGGAAGCGGGAAATTCAAAGGGTATTGAGATTGTCCGAGTCTACGAGTTTTCTTCCTATTTAACGAAGGGGTCACTTGAGAATGTCTTTGAGACTCAAGTATATTAGACTGTCCAAGTTTAGAGTTTCATCTTTTATACTATGCTTTGAGAAACAGTAGTAGACTCTTTGAAATGACTGTTCTATGCAGATGACTAAGTTCTATTCTTATACCTCTAAGAGGTCGTCAGGACAATTTGTACGAAGCCCAAGAGGAGGCTGGAAACTTTTAAGAAGTCGATCGGTCCTTGTACGAAGCCCAAGAGGAGGCTATCATTCCCAGAGGAAGAGATCATTATACGAAGCCTAAGAGGAGGCGGTGAATACTTCTAAGAAGCTGGAGGGTCCTTGTACTAAGCCCAAGAGGAGGCGGGGTTGCTTTTAGGAAGCCTGTGGGTCCTTGTACGATGCCCAAGAGGAGGCCGATGCTTTTAAGAAGCCCGTGGGTCCCCAAACCCCGAGAAGTTCAAGACAGGCTATTCACAAAGAATAAATCAAGCCAGGAAAGTTCGAGAATCTGGAAGAAACTCAAAGATGCCATTCACGGAGAACACATTCATCTCTGGGAGTAGAGTTTCTTGACAATTCCTAATGAGGACAGCTGAAGAGAAGATTGTATCTGGTGATCCTATTGGGGATCTAGTTGTCTATTTCTACAAATAAACGAAACGGCGTCACCTAGTTCTAGAAGTAGTTGCCGAGGAAACTCAAAATATCTATACTATTATTACACAGTTGATATGAGTTTATGAAAGAAGACTTACAGCGAAACAGCCCCACAATACAGTTATATGTATATGAAAGCGGTAAATGAAAGCAATAACCACTTACTCGGTTGTAGAGCTTCCATGTTGTTTGGCTAGTTGTTTAACAAAGAAAGATTGAAAACAACAGTATATTCCAAATCAAAGGAGAAAGTGCTTTGAAAAAGAAAGATTTGGGGCTTACAGCTCAAGGAGAGGAGGCCCAGGGTTTTATCAGTGAGCGCACTGTTTGAATTTGTACAAAGGGACTTATACAAGTGACTGTGGCCCAAAAATTGTTTTCTGTACAAAGGGATTTAGGTCTTACACTCTCACAAGAGGCCCAAAAGGTTTAAAGAAAAAGAGTGGGGCTTATAACACGAGGGTAGGCCCAATTGATTTTTCGTTTAAAATTGGCGATCGCGCCGAGGTTTTCTTTTAACGCAGAGGGGCTTATACAATATCTGAGGCCCAAAGTTGTTTTGGTTAAAAGGGATTGGGTCTTACACTCTAATAGAGGCCCAAAAGTTTTGAATGGGTCTTATAGCTCAAGGAGAGGCCCAATTGTTATTTTTCAAAAGGGCGACGATCGCGCCGTTTGTTTAAAAATGTACAGAGGGACTTATACAATAAGTGAGGCCCAAAAATGATTTTGTCAAAAAAGGATTGGGTCTTACACTCTATTAGAGGCCCAAAGGTTTTGAATGGGTCTTATAGCTCAAGGAGAGACCCAAAAGGTTATTTTTCAAAAGGCGACGATCGCGCCGTTTGTTTTTTACGGTATCGGGACTTATACAATACACTGAGGCCCAAAAATGATTTGGTCAAAAAAAGGATTGGGTCTTACACTCTATTAGAGGCCCAAAAAGTTTTTAAAATGATTTATGAGGATTGAATTAATCCAAAAACCCTAATTTGTTTTCAAAATGTGTTTTAATTGAATAAAAATTCAATTAAAATGATCAAAATTGTTTAACATAGGAAAAACAAATTGTGATCTTGGATTAATGCTTCAAAAATTTAGTATTGACCTACAAAATAATTAGAAAGTATTAAAAATTGCAAAATCAAGGTGGAAAAAATATTTTAAATGTTAAAAACAATTAAAACATTAATTCTTTGCAAAAATATCAATTATACAAAATAAATAATATTTTTGGGATTTTTTGGGAAAATAAAATATTTTAACATTTTTGTGAATTATTAAAAAAAGAATCAACTCAAAATCATTAAAACTCAGAGAGAAATTAATTTTTGAATCAATTAAATAAAATCACAAAATTCAAATATTCAAATATTGGAAAATGGCGCCAAGAACAAAGGCAAGAACATGCGCGTTTTTTAGTTTTGCCCATATTTGCATTTTCTCTCCAATCTCACTGAATACTTAATCATATCATGCAATCCACATACCAATCAACTCGTTTCAACCTCACGATCATGTCTATGGTATTTAATTTCATTTAAATTAAACATATAACAAGAAATCATGAAAAATCCTCAAGAACCCTAATTTCTGCATGAAGGCTAGGATTTTTGATACACGATTCAAACAATGCAATTAATTGAGGGGAAACATTTCATGCATGATTATGAACATATGGCCAAATTATTGTGCAGCAAAAATTGCATGGATCATAGAGTTAGAAGAGCTCATGCTTACCACTTGCAGCTGGTGATCATAATTTGTGTTGGAGGTGTTACAGCTAGGTTCCAATGATCTGGATAGCTTCCCTAGGTGCCATGGAGTGTGTATGGATGCTTGGAATGGATTGAAATGGTTTGGAGTTGAAGATGGTACCTCAACTGCAAAACTGTCAAGAACTTGAGCAATTGGCTGGTGATTTTTTGAAATTTGTGTTCCAGATGTTATGTGAGTGTTTGGATCACTTCTATATGATGTATTTGAGGTGTGTGTGTGATTGGTTTGATTGGAAAAGCTTTCAAACTCAAAAACCCGATAGTGACTTGCCTTAGAAGGCAAAATTGGAGTGAAAGAAGAGATTTTGAGGAAAGCATCTGTTTGATGGCTTTGGTGTACTTAAACTGATCACAATTGAGCTCTATTTATAGTAGAGAAAGTTTGTTTTGCAAGGAATAGTGAATGGCAACTACTGAGTAGGTTTGGCCAATGTTGGCAAATGAAAATCCAAGTCTTCTCTAGCCATTGACTAGAGGTTAGGGCACAGGCTGCTGGTCCCCTTGGTCTTGGATAAGTCTTGACTGAATTTAGTTAAGAATGGCTCAGTCCATGCCACCTTGATGCTTCCATTGAATGCTCCAATCCAAAATTGGAGTCTTGTCCCTATTTTGGCAATTATAGGTTCAACATGTTATTTCTTGTTCCAAAGACTTTGGAGGCTTGGCTCAGTGATTGTCCCCTTTAGATTCAATCCTCAGAGGTGTCCAAGTGGATAGGAGCATTTGGATTTGGCTGATTTTGGCAAATCGAGCAAAAATGCAAAATTTTCCTTGCCTTGGCAGATTTCAGCAAGGCAACTTGCCAATGTCATATCTCATGGCTCAAATTGAATTTGGTAATGTTCTTGGTCATTTTGGAATGCCCTTACATGATACAACAACTATTTGAACATGTTTGGTTTTGATCTCTTTTGAATCCAAGTGAAAAATCCCCCTACATTTGGCAAAAAGTAAGGTAAAATCCGACTTAGTGAAATTTTCACTAAGTGTTGGAACAAAGTGACTTTTCTTGATTTTGATCACTCCATAACTCAAAATCCATGAGGAATTTGGACATAGGTCAGTGTGAAGCTTTTGTAAAGGGCAATGAGATCTACAAATCAAGCTTTGAATGGGGAACAATGGCCTTGTGGTTTAGGAGTTATGGTCCTCCAAAGTTGGCACATTAGTGTCACTTTTTCCATAACTTAGAAATTTTTCTAAGTTTTTATGGTTACCCCTTTTACAAGTTATCTCACTTTCTTTGATTTTTCTTGATGAATGATGATTCAAATCATACATTAACATCATTTTAGGGTTAAAAATCCATTTTGGTGAAAAATCTCAAAAAGTCAAAGTTGACTTTTGGGCACAGTTGACTTTTTATCGGATGAATTCCAAACTGTGCAATTCTTCAGGAAATCATGCCCTTGACCTAAATAAAACTTGAGGGACATGTTCCATGGGTGTCATAGGGTATACTGAATCATATCTTAGGGCTTGGGAGCATGTCCTGGTCAAAAGTCAAAGTTACAGTTGACTTTCCTCGCGAAACCCTAATTGTGGTGCAGATGAAATTGAGACTTGTTGCTCAAGCTTCTTGGATTAATCCATTGTTCCAATTGGATCAATATAGTTCATTAGAGACCCTCAAACCCTCTCTTGAGGTCTTGGCTTATGATTTGCCCTAAAAGTCAACTTAGGGGTGAATTAGGTCAAGAAACCCTAATTCCTGATTTTTGATGAATGCATCCCCTGAGGCAAAATTGACTTGATGATTGGGTCCATGAGGTCCCATGAAGTATATTAGGTTATGTTTTGGATCATTGGCTTGTGCCCAGATGAAAAATTTCCATTTGGAGGCCCTGGTCGACCAAAACCCTAATTTGGTGACACTGTCGATCTTGAGACTTGATCCACCTAGAAGGGAGCAGCCTTGTGCTTGATCCTTGAAGTGGGAGTCCTTTTGATCCATTGTGGGTGTCTGAGAGGTTAGACAAGTTGAAGATCATGTCATTCCTTGATGGATCCTTTGTCTAAGGCTCTGAGAGGGCTTGAAACCCTAATTCTGATTGTAGTGAATGCTCAACAACCCTTGAGGCATTGATGAGGCATGATGGTTCATTCATATTGTGATGATGATTTACACAATGATAGGAAATCTTAGTGGTCAAAATTTGGGGTATGACACGCTTCTTTACCAATTTCATGCTTTTAACCATTTCGATATCTATAGTGCGTGATGGTAGTGGTGCCAAAGATAAAAGTTTATTTTCTAGTCCAAGGGCTTTGGCTAACGTAGTTATTAAGCCACCAAAAACGATAGCTCCCTTTTGCGCGGCCACTATTGCTTTCATATGAGAGAACATAAACGGGACAGTGTTAATCTTTTTGGCGGAAAAAATGGAAAAAAGATAGAAAAGTTCCACTTCATTCACTTTATTAGAATTTGACCGACCGAAAAGAGTGCAAGCCAATAATTGGTGAAAATAGCGTAAAGATGGGTTTTGAATTAGGGAGGCTCTGTTGCCTTCGAAACTATTGGTCATTGTACCCGTTATTCCTCTCCAAAAAATTTTGTAGGCGTTAGTCCAACCCTCTCCACTAGGCACATCATACCTTACTCCCTCTCCGTAGGGAAATTGCAACAAGACCGCTAATTGATCAAAAGTGAAGGTGTACTCTACGTTAAATAGTCGAAACTGGAGAGTCTCATCAGGGTAATAGATAAGTGAGCTTAAAAATTCTAGAGTGGGTTGGACATAAACAGGGTCCTTAAAAGATAGAAAATAAGTTAGGCCCAATTGCTCTAATATATAATCAACACTATCTTTGATCCCTAAAATCTCTAAACAAGGTACATCAGCGTACCTCGTGGATTCGATTCCTCAGGTTTGTAGTGCTGCGTAGAGTTCGGCCTGGCGTTCACCTGCTGCACCCTCTCTGAAATAAACATGGTATCCTTCCATTTTGATTTCAACACATGAATTTTTTTTTTTTTGGTTAAGTGGAGATGAGGAAGTGAGAAGTGTGAAAGAAATGAGTTTGTATGGTAGAGTAGAAGTTGGTGGAAGGTATAAATAATGATGTGAATTTATTGTGTGATAAATGAAATGGTTGGAAATTGGTAAGGGAGTAAAAGCATGGTCAAAAGGTGCAGAGGAATTGTGGCATGCATGCATAGAATAATTAAAGTAGAAGAAAAAAAACAAGAACAAAGAAACAAGATAGAACAAATAAAAATAAGAAATAGAAGAAATGAAAGAGAATGCATTGTGGCGGGGGCCACGCATGCATGTGGCAAGTGCCACAATGAAGAGGTGTGGCGGGTGCCACAAGGAGTGGTGGCGGGTGCCACACTCCTCCCTCTCTTGGACATGGCGTGCGCCATGTGCCCCTTTTTTTTTTTATGCATGCATGCAAGAGAGATTCCTTCTCTTTTTATGTTTCTCTACACTATGTCTTTTATGTCATGCACTAATCTATTCATGTCATGCATGCAAGGGACAAATTCATATGAGCACTTAATATTCTTGCCATGTGATCTCTGCAAGCACTTTCCAAATTCAAACTGACACTTTGACTAAAAATATAAAATAAAATAAAAATAATAGGTTAAACAAAGTGTAAAGTAGTGATAATAAATTCAATTAAAACCAACTAAAATTAAATGAGAGTAGAATTTTATTTTAACGAATACTGGAAGGAGTAACACATGTAATATTGAAACGGTACCACCAGCCACCAAATTGTACGTTGGTACTGTAACAGAGGTGCTAAAAATTAAGAAAAGTAACAGGAAATGGTAAAATGAAAGCTTAAGGTAAAGTAAGGATAGAACCTGTATAAATGCCACGACCAAATTCGCGCTGATTCTTCCCTTGTTGTTCTTGTCTTCGCTGGCCACTTCTAATCCGGCGTCTTACACTACGAGTTATCTGAATTTGCTGAAACTTCATTTTCTTGAAGCCGCTCATTATATTGCCTATTTCTGGAAGAAGTACCTGCAAAAATTATTAGAAAAATACGGTGCGGTGTGTGCAGGTGGAACCTGACCATGCAAAGAACAAGGAGAAGGTGAGTTACGAATGGGAGAGATATGCCCTCTCCTATCATACTCATCATCAGTGTCACCACCAGCAGCGACATTCATAGGAATGTGCGTGGGCACTAACTCATCTTAAGGGATTGTCATCGAGAGATTTTACGCCTAAATATGGCTGAGACGTGACAAGCGATAGAATTCTTTATTTTCTGCAAACACAAACAATAAAAGTAAAACATTAAATTAAAATTTTGTGGGTTGCCTCCCACGCAGGGCTTTGTTTAACGTCGATAGCTCGACAGCTAATAATTTTCGATTTCCATGGCCACTTATCAATTCATCTCACATATCCCTCACCTTTTATTTTCTTCCTTCTGTGGGGCGGTTCATTCTTTTGAACTTGTGGTGGTGATTTTGGATCTATCCTAAGTAATAGCTTTTCGAGTTTGGGCTTAGTTATTTCATCCATCACCTCAAAGTTTAACCTTACCCTCTTAACAGTAATGATATCCCTAGTTTCATGGTCCTCGAATTTTCTCTTTTTATGCGTGACCTCAAACAAAGATGCATCGGTGTAGATATTTTCCAATACCTCCGCATACGTTTTGGATTAAGATTCTACCTTTACTTCTACAAACCTTTGCGGGAAAGGAATTGGTGGGGTATATGGAGGAGGAACGACATTAAGTGTTTCCTTCGCTACCTCTTCGACAACCTCCCCTTCAGATGGTGTCAGTAAATTTTTCTCAATCTCTACTTCTTCCTCACTAGAACTCTCCTCAACCTCATTATCACTCTCCTCAACCTCATTATCACTCTCCTCGGAATTCTCAATTTGTTTTTCATTAATGGTTGTTACAACATCCACATGCTCCTCAGGGGAGGGTCCTATAGGTGTCTATGCAAGCAGGGAGATTTGAGTCTCCAATGCCTCAGTGTGAGTCGCGAGGGACTCAACCATAGGGTTTATCTGCCTAAGGGTTTCATAAGTATCGAGATGTTGTCTTCTAAGCTCTTCATTATGGAGAGTTTGTGTCTCCACAAATTACTCCATCATAGATTCTAACCTAGAATTAGTTGTTGTTTCAATGAAATTCTCCATTAATGTTTCGAGGTTGGATTTAACAGATTCTTGTGGTTCCTCGAAATATTGGGAATTGTGATCGTAGAGGAAATTTGGGTGCGGTTCCTCGAGATATTGGGAGTGAGTCAGTGTTGCATCGAAATCCTGCATTAATATTTCTAGATTGGAATTATGTGATTTTTGCGGTTCCCCAAAATATTGGGAGTATTGCGGTTGGTAATTGTAGAGAAAATTTGGGTGCGGCTCCTCAAGATAATGTGAGTGGTCATCATAGAGAAAATTTGGGTGATACATGGTTTTTAAATTTTTAAATTTTTTTTTATTTTTTTTATGGGAGTGCCTTAGTCTATACGGTGCAACAACGAAATAACAATATTGACTGTTGGTCCCCGGAAATGGCGCCAAAAACTTGATGTGTCCGCAAGCGCACAGAAATATCGAAGTAATATAAAAGATTGTCGAACCCACAGAGACCAGTGTCAACCTACCATTATCTATTGCTGCGATGTAAAGCTAAGGCTAGTGATAATTGATAAAAGGGAAACTAAGACTAGAACTAAAGTAAAACTAAGAAAATATGATAATAAAGAGAGGCCGAAATATGGATTCCGGGTTCCTAAAGGACTTTGTAGAATTTGGGTACTAATTACAATTATAACTTGGTTCCGTAGAATATACCAACTTAAAGACTTCGCCTCACGCTCTCATGGTATTAACTAAAGCCATGTTCCCTCATCCCAAGATTTTGCTCTCGCTCGCCCGGTAACTAGGAAATATATTTTGAAAGCTAATAATATCCTAAACGTATCTAAAGCGCTCTCGCTGTATTTAGATATGTTGCCTAATTTCCACTATCCGGTTCGACCCCCACGCTCTCGCAGTGCCGGTTCTAACCTTAATTAACTTCTCACTCTCGTGACAAAATCGTGTTAAATAATCTCTCACTCTCGTGACAAAGTTATTTAAATTAGACTTGGAAATTAAAACCAAAATAGAATTTTAATCGTAAGTTCGCACCTATTATTTTCTACCGAGTCCCGTCGATAATGACGGTACTCATACGCCGGACTCAAGAATAATTAGAAAGACATAGATAGGAAAATAAACATGCAGATATAATAATAAACTAAAATTGGAAACATGCTTTGACAATTAAATAAGAGAATGATAAAATAAATAACAATAGATAAAACCTGGAATAAATAGATGCTTTGAATAATACACTGAAATCTCGCATGCGAATCCGATTGCAGAAAATATAATGCAGAAAATAGAATCCTAAAAGTATATTGGTAATAGTCCCCTATGTGGAGAACTATTACTATTACATGGTAAAACAAACTGCTAAAAAACTAAACAATAAAAATCTGGCTCTGAACATGAAACTTGGAAAAAACGGACCCGCCCCCTCTGCTGCACCACTGCATCCTTTTATAGACTTGCTTGTAACTTCCCTTGGAGAGAATTTAGGATTTAGTGGCTTCGTGGTTTCAGACTTGCGTGAAAGGAGGATTGAATCAGTTGAATGAGGAACTGGACGACGTGTGCAAAAATGTAGGAAAGTTGGTTGCCACTTCCCTGAATTTTAGTGTGGCTTGCGCCACACTTTTCCTCTCTTGCTAATGTGTCGGTCGCCATCTTGCTCTTGTTGTGTGGCAGGCGCCACACACATAAGTGTGGCAGGCGCCACTTATGTTGTGTGGTGGCCCCCACATATTTTTTTTTTCTTTTCTTTCATTCATTTTCTTTCTCTCCTATTTCTTTCCTTCCATTTTCTTTCTTTTATGCATATTTCTTTTTTTTCTTCTATCTTCTTCATTTTCTTCTACAATTCATCCATATTTTCTCTATTTTGTGAAAAGTTCCAATCTGACTCGAGTACCTGAAAACGGAAGAAAATACGGGTAATATAAAACATAAATCAGGAAAAATCAAATAAAACATAATTAAAATTCATGCAAGTCAAGTCAAATACACGATATATTTTCATGTTATCAACAGCTCTAGCAAATTGATGACTAGGTTCTGTTCCTATACCTGTAGAGGTCTCTGGGTCCTTGTACTAAGCCCAAGAGAAGGCATGGGAGGTTTTAAGAAGCCGAAAGGGTCCTTGTACAACGCCCAAGAGGAGGCGGGGATGTTTTTAAGAAGCCTGTGGGTCCCCAAACCCCGAGAAGTTCAAGACATGCCATTCACCGAGAATAGATCAAGCCAGGAAAGTCCGACAATTTGGAAGAAACTCAAGAGATGCCATTCGCGGAGAAAAGATCATCTCTGGGGAGTAGAGTTTCTTTAACGATTTCTAAGAGTGGCAGCCTGAGAAAGGGTTCACTGAGAATGCTGCCTTTCACATCTCCATATTGTTTAACCCCAAGAGGAGGGAAGACTATGTCTGGTAATCCTATGAGGATCTAGTTTTGTTTGTATTTAAGAGTGACCAACAGGGCTTTACCTAGTGCTAGACGTAGTTGTCGGGGAAAACTCTAAATAACTATACTAGTATTACACAGTGGATATTTGACAAGTATATAAAAGTTTGTGAAAGAAGACTTACAGTGAGCAGCCCCACAATACAGTTATATATATATATATATATATATATATATATATATATATATATATATATATGAAAACGGATAAAGAAAGCGAGTAAACACTTACTCGGTTGTAGAGCTTCCATGCTGTTTTGTTAGTTGTTCAACAAAGAAAGATTTGATAACAATATTATATTCAAAATCAAAGGAGAAAGTGCTTTGAAAAGATTGTTAGGGCTTACAGCTCAAGGAGAGGCCCAAGGTTTTATCAGTGATTGCATTGTGGTTTTGAATTTATACAGGGACTTATACAAGTGACTGAGGCCCAAAAAGGTTTTCTGTACAAAGGGATGGGTCTTATACTCTCTCAAGAGGCCCAAAGGTTTATTTTTATACAAGTGGTGGGGCTTACAGCTCAAGGAGAGGCCCAGGGTTTTTTTTTTTTTAAAACGGCGATCGCGCCGAGATTTTGAAAATACAGTGGGACTTATACAATGACTGAGACCCAAAAGGTGGTGTATTTACAAAGGGGGTTGGGTCTTACACTCTAATAGAGGCCCAAAAAGGTTTTAAAGAGATGCGGCTTATAACACGAGGGTAGGCCCAGAGGGTTTGATTTTTTGAACTGGCGATCGCGCCGAGATTTTCTTTTAACGCAGAGGGACTTATACAATATCTGAGGCCCACAAAGGTTTTGGTTAAAAGGGGATTGGGTCTTACACTCTATTAGAGGCCCAAAAAGGTTTTTGTACAAGTGATGGGGCTTACAGCTCAAGGAGAGGCCCAATTGATTATTTTTGAAAAGGCGATTGCGCCAAGATCTTTGAAAACACCGTGGGTCTTATACAATGACTGAGGCCCAAAATTATTTTGGTTTCAAAAAAAGGGTTGGGTCTTACACTCTATTAAAGACCCAAAAGTGTTTGAAAAGGTTTGTTAGGGTGAAAATCAAAGAAACCCCAATTTCATTTTTTAAAGGGATTTTTCAAAAAAAAAAAAATCAAGTAAAAAATGATAAAAATATCAAATAAAATCATTAATCATGTTATAAACAATGATTAAGGTTTATGAAAAAGTATTTTATCCACATGAATATTTAAAATCATTTTGGTTTTAAAAATCAAGAAAAAGAAATCATTTTAAAAGCATTTAAAACAATTTAAAACAATATTTTTGAATATATTAAAAATATATCAAATAATAATATTTTTTTGTGATTTTTTTGTGGATTAAAATATTATGGAGTATGAATTAGAAGTGTGTAAAACAAAATTGGAAAATGATGATTTTTGCTATGTAAAAGAATTGGTTGAGTTTTGAAGATAAAATAAGAAAAAGAGGAAAGATGTCACAACATCACATTCGACATCTCTTTTAGTTTTCAACATTTTTTTTATCAAACTTCCAACACTCATAAGTCTCTCAATTTTTAACGAAATTAAAATCCGTAAGAATCTATCTTGACCGATTTTTCGCAAGGAATCAAATGGTATCACTTATACATACTGAAACTTAATGTACAAAACACACGATGCAAAAAACTAGAACTGCACATGTAGTTTTCGACATCTTTTCTCGTCAAACTTCCAACACGCATAACTCTCTCAATTTTTAACGAAATTAAAATCCGTAAGAACCTATCTTGACCGATTTTTTGCAAGGAATCCAATGGTACTACTTATGCATACTGAAACTTAATGTACAAAATGCACAAAGCAAAAAACCAGAACTGCATGTTGATTTTAAAACAACATAAACTCCACATATAAACATGTTAAAGTGCAAACAGTAGGAGGATCACAACATACACATTAAGGACTACATTTTTTATTCAAGAATTGTTCAATATGATGCATGTATGTGGACATCAAAGGAAAGCATGATTCAAAGAAATCAAGTTGTGAAGCTTACCTCTTTTTTGGAGATTTTGTGCAACCTACCAAGTGTTTTGTTGCAGAAATGATTTGATGCTTTGGACACCCTCAAATGACCTCTTAGAAGCTTTTAGGATGGTTGGAATCAGCTGGAAACCTCTGGAACAAGTTTGAGCTCTTTCTTGCAAAATGGGCAAAAGTGGCCAAAATGCCAACTCTCTCAAATGGTGTTCCATATAGGGGGACCATTTGGGACAGTTCAAGGATGATATTTGGAGTGTGTTTGAGGCTTTATCTGGTTTGGAAAGTGATTGAATCAAGACATGGCTTGAAAAATGCCAAAAAGTCCAATTTTGAAGTTTTGAGAGGTGACTTTGTGATTTTGGTATTATAGCTCACTTGTGAGAGTTTGGACAGCTTAGATATGACATATTGGATGTGTTTGGATCATGAGTTGTGATGGAAATGCTCTCTAACTCAAAAACTCAGAATTACCTTGCTAAAGAAGGCATTTTGGAGTGAAAGAAGTGATTTTGAGGAAAGCGTCTTTTTGATGGCTTTGGTGTACACAAACTGAGCACAAATGAGCTCTATTTATAGTAGAGCAAGTTTGTTTTACAAGCAATAGTGAATGGCAACTACAGCAGAGGTTTGGCAAATGTTGATCAATGAGAATCCAAGTCTCCTCTAGCCGTTGACTAGAGGTTAGGGCACAGGCTGCTGGTTCCCTTGTTGTTGGATAAATCTTGACTGAATTTAGTTGGAGGAAGCTCAGTTCATGCCACCTCTAAGCATCCATTAAATGCTCCAAACCAAAATTGGAGTCTTGTCCCTCTTTTAGGGTTTTTTAGGTTTGGCATGCTCCTTTTGGTTCCAAGGACTTTGGAGGCTTGGAGATCAAATTACCCCCCTTAGATTTGATCCTCAGATGTGTCCAAAATGATGACAAGGCTTAAAAATTCGTGTGGCACAAGAAATGTGCAAATCTATCCTGAAACCTGTCTTAAAAATCAGCTGCAGCAAGCCTTGTTGTAAAATCCATAACTTCTTGCTCAAGAATGATAAATGGTTGTTCCAGGACTTTATGGAAAGCTGAGATGACATACTTCAACTTTGATGTTTGACCCTAGACTTGGTTTAACTTGGATCATGGAGAAAAACATCCTTGAAGTTGGGACATTCTTGCTGGAAAAATATTAATGATGTCTTATGAAATGTTGAAACATTTGGCAACTTTGAACATTAACAATTCCAAACTCTAATCACTTATATCTTTTAATCCACTATGATATTGAGTTGAAGTGAATTGCACCTTTGATGCTTGTCCTGCATGGTGACAAAGCTTGAAAATTGTGTGGCACAAGAAAAAGTGCACAAAATCTGTCCAAAAAAATAGTTGCAGCAAGCCTTACTGTAAAGTCCATAACTTCCTGCTCGAGTATGATAAATGGACGTTCTACAACTTTCTGGAAAGTTGAGATAACGTACTTCAACTTTGATGTTCAAGGTTTGTGAAGATAAGACTTGTAAAGTTGTCAAAAATGACCTTGAACTTGTGTGATCAAATCTGTCCTAAAAGCTGTCATGAAAATTCTGTTTTATCAATGCCTTTTGCAAAGACCATAACTTTCTGCTCGAGAATGATAAATGAGCTTTCTAGGACTTTCTGGAAAGGTGAGATTACGTACTTCAACTTTGATGCTCAAGATTTGGCTTGAATCAACTTGGATCATGGAGAAAAACATCCTTGAAGTTGGGACATTCTTGTTGGAAAAATATTAATGATGTCCTATGAAATGTCGGAACATTTGACATTAAGAATTCCCAACTTTGATCACTTATATCTTTCAATCCTTATGATATTTTGAGTTGATTCCTTCTACAATGTTGAAGTATCAAATACCCTCTTTAAAAGTAGCCCTTAAGCAAAATCAATGGATGCTTGGACCAATAGTTACAACCTTGAAAAGTTGTGCACTTGAACATGATTTTAACTTAGAAAAAATTTCTAAGTTTCCTTCAATTTGATCAATTTTGCAATTTTCCATGATTTCTTGATTTAAATTTGATCAAATTAAATCATCCATCATATTTTCTTGAGTAATGGCTTGTGAAGCTCAAAGTTGACCAAAAGTCAAACTTTGACTTTCTGCGTCAGTTGACTTTGTATTAGATGAACTTGAGGCTTGATCCACTTGGAATGTTGCACTCTTGTGCTTAATTCTTGATGTGGGAGACCTATTGATCCTTTTTGGATATTTGAGAGGTTAGACAAGTTGAAGATCATGTCATTCCTTGGTTGATCCTTTGTCTAAATGCTCTGAGAGGGCTTGGAACCCTAATTCTTTGAGTGTAGAGAATGCTCACCCGTCTTTGGGGAGACTAATGAGTATGAAAGTTCATCCATATTGTGATGATGATTTACACAATGATGGGAATCTTAGTGGTCAAAATTTGGGGTATGACACCATACATCGTTCTTTGAGAACTGGTTAAGTTTTTCTTTCATTGCCAGGACCCAGTCCTTGTCCATAAGAGCTTTATAAATTTCTTTGGCTCAATTAACGACACCAATCCTAGAAGCGTTTCTTCGGAGGGTTTGAAAGCTAATCTGGTTCTGATGGGAGCATCCTTGCTACCCAGAATTAGTTCTTCAGGGTGTAAAGTTGAGATTCTCCTCTTCTTTTGTTGTGGAGTATCAGACGATACATTAATGATATCGAAAGTAGGAACTTCTAGAGTTTTAACTTCTTCTGATTTTTCTTTAGGTTCTGAAAAGCCGATTTCAAAATCTGCAAACTTTTCAACTAGCTTTGACTTTTTAGGGTCAAGCTTATCATCGAATCTGACATGAATTGATTCTTCCACAATCCGTGATTCTGTGTTATAAACTCTGTAGCCTCTTGAGTGTTCAGAGTATCCTAACAACAGACACTTTTGTGCTTTGGGATCAAACTTGCCAAGATTCTCTTTAGTGTTTAACATAAAACAAATACATCCAAAAGGGTGAAAATAAGAAATGTTGGGAATTTTATTCTTCCACAATTCATAGGGAGTTTTACTCAAAATAGGTCTTATGGAGATTCTAATTTGAATATAACATGTTGTGTTAACTACCTCTGCCCAAAAGTTCTTAGCCATGTCAGTTTCTTGGATCATGGTGCGAGCCATTTCTTGTAAAGTTCTGTTCTTTCTTTCTACAACTCCATTTTGTTGTGGAGTTCTAGTGCAAGAAAAATCATGAGATATCCCATGCGAATCAAAAAGTTTTTCAAAATCTTTGTTTTCAAATTCTCCACCATGATCACTTCTGACCTTGACGATTTTGCAATTCTTTTCGTTTTGCACTTGGGTGCAGAAGGAAGCAAACACAGAATGTGACTCATCCTTGTGTCTTAAGAATTTTACCCATGTCCAACGACTATAATCATCAACAATGACTAGTCCATATTTCTTACCATTGATAGAATCAGTTTTCACTGGTCCAAATAGATCAATGTGAAGAAGTTCCAATGGTCTAGAGGTAGAAACAATATTCTTTGCTTTAAAAGAAGTTTTTGAAAACTTGCCTTTCTGACATGCTTCACAAAGAGCATCTGAAGAGTACTTCAGATTTGGCAGACCTCTGACAAGTCCTAGCTTGTTCAGCTGTGAGATTCTTCTCAAGCTAACATGACCCAGACGTCTGTGACAGACCCATTAATCTTCATTGATAGATAGAAGACACTTTACATTTTGATGTTTTAAATCTGATAATTTAATTTTGTGAGTATTGTTCTTCCTTTTACCATTGAACATAACAGATCCATCCTTCTGACTAACAGCCTTACAAGACGTTTGATTGAAAATAACGTCAAAACCATTGTCACTAAGTTGGCTAATTGACAACAAATTATGCATTAGACCTTCAACTAAAAGAACATTATTTATAGAAGGAAGTTTACCATTACCAACCGTTCTGGAGCCAATGATTCTTCCCTTCTGGTTTCCTCCGAAACCGACGACACCTCCAGGCTTAAGTTTCAAATCTTGGAACATATGCCTTTCTCCCGTCATGTGTCGCGAGCATCCACTATCCAGGTACCATGACTAGTGTTTCAGTGGCACCATTAAGGATATCTGCAACATACACTATCTTATTCTTAGGTACCTATTTTGTGGGTCCTTTCACATTAGTCTCTCCAGAGGTTCTGACACCTTTGGATTTTTGTGCAGCAAGATAATAGTGCAGTATTTGTGCATAATATTTGAGTTTGGAAGTCTTCTTCCGTGTCTGTGTTTGTGATATAACAGACTTAGAACCTTCTGGTTCTGGACATTTTAGTTTAGTGTCAGCACGCACAAAATGTTTAGATAGAGGTATTAGTTTGATTTTCTTGGTTTCATCATATGGTTGTGATGATCTTGAATATCCTAGACCTCTACTTCCATTTCTGCTAACTCCATAGATCATTGAAGCCATTTTACTTCTACATATGCTTTTAGCAAGGAAGTACTGAAAAGCTCTGTCATATCTGACCACTTCATTAGTGACAGTTATATCAGACGTGATCTCTTCTTCTAACTTAGATACTTTACTTTTTAAAGCAACATTTGATTTTTCTAAGAAGAATAATTTTTCATTTAATTCAAAAATGGTTTGCTTGCTTTTAGTAAGATCCTCGGAAGGAACCATAAAAGTCTTTTTCAGAGTTTTGTGTTTTCTTAGAAAAAGTTGATACCTATCCATAAGTTCAGATAATCCTATTTCAAGTTCAGAACAAGATAAGGAAGAAAGTACCTCTCTATCGTCATCAGAGTCTGATAGTTCTTCTTCTGATAGAACTTTGTTCGTGTTGGTCTTAGCCATGAATGCTACATTGGCATGTTCTCCGTCGGAATCTTCTTCTGACTCTGAATCATCCCAAGTTGCCATAAGACCCTTTTTAGCTTTTCTAGGTTTTCCATCTTTCTTGAACTTTGGACAATCATTCTTCATATGTCCATGCTCCTTGCATTCAAAACAAGTAACTTCTCTTCCATAAGTTTTCTTTTGACCATGTATAGACTCAGATCTTCTTCTTGGTCCTCTGAACTTATTCCTTCTGTATTTCCACAGTTGGCTTATCTTCTTTGATATGAGAGATAGTTAATCTTCGTCTGAATCTTCTTCAGATTCTTCCTCTGCTTGATAAGCCTTTTTCTTTTCAGATTTAACCTTTAGAGCAATAGATTTACCTTTCTTCTGAGGTTCATCTTCTTGAAGTTCTATTTCATGACTCCTTAAAGAACTAATTAGTTCCTCAAGACTTATGTTGTTCAAATCCTTTGCTAGTTTCAAGGCAGTTACCATTGGTCTCCATTTGACAGGCAGACTTCTGATAATCTTCTTGACATGATCAGCAGTAGAATAACCTTTGTCCAGAACTTTGAGTCCTGCAACAAGCATCTGGAGTCTTGAAAACATAGTTTCCACAGATTCATCGTCTTCCATTCTGAAGACCTCATATTTCTGGATTAGTGCAAGAGCCTTTCTCTCTTTGACTTGAGCGTTGCCTTCATGAGTCATTCGGAGAGAATCAAAAATAGACTTTACAGTTTCTTTGTTTGTGATCTTTTCATATTCTGTATACGAAATTGCATTTAACATAATCGTTCTTGCTCTATGATGATTCTTGTAAATCATCTTTTGAGCATCTGTTAATGCACTTCTGGCAATCTTTTTGCCTTCAGAATCTACAGGGTAACTGTAGCCATCAACTACCAGATCCCATAGATCTAAGTCAAAAGCCAGAAAGTAACTTTCAATTCTGTCTTTCCAATAATCAAATTTTTCCCCATCAAAGATATGAGGTTTTGCACTATAAGAATCTCTTTCATTTGCGGTAACATTTAGTTCGGGTGCAACCATTGTTTTTCACACTTGGATCGGTACTGAACACTGTTAAGTGCTTGATAAAAATTCAACCTTTTTATCACCTCAGAACCGGAGCTCTGATGCCAATTGAAGGTGTGAAAAACACAAGAAAGGGGGGTTTGAATTGGTTTTTCAAAATAAAATCATTTCTTTCTATTAATTTCTTTTTAACAGCTCTTTAACTTATGAGTAATAATCTTAATAAAGCTAGAAAGAGATAACACAGTATGTTTATACTAGTTCACTTGAGAATTTCTCAAGTTAATCTAGTCCACCCGCCAAGGTGATTTTGCCTCTCTCAATCGAGGTCTTAATCCACTAATCAATCAGATTAACACAATGCACGAGCCAAAACTGATGGTGACTAACAACAACCTCTAAAACTCTCAAGTTCTAGACTTCTCAAGAAATCCAACCTTACAGGTCTTTCTCAAGGAACAATCCTCTAAGACAACACATCTTAGACTTCTCAAGAAATCCAACCTTACAGGTCTTTCTTAAGGAATACAAATCTAAGTTTGAATGAGTATAAATTATAGAATAATGCTTCTTATACAAGCTAAAATGTAAACAAGTTTAGTTCTAAATGACTTAAGAAAGATATTCGTAATAGAGTATTTTTGCAGTGAGCTTTCGTGTATATCTTTCTTCAAATCTTCATGTCTTTATATAGCTGTGTAGAATATGACCGTTGAAAAGTAATCATAGTTATTTTAGACTGATGGCGGCTTGATAGAGATGTGGGGACAGATAATACTTTTATGTCCCGTCTTGTCAAGATATCTTCATTAGTATTGGTTGCACTGTTTCCAAGATATCTTTGTTTGTACCGTTGTACAGTTGTACTTGTTGCTTCGTCTTCTAATCTTCTTAACTTTAGAGGCTTCTGCGATCATGAGTAAGAAGGGAAAACGTAGCTTGGTTCTTAAGATCTTTAAGTCTTGGAGTCCTCAGAGCTGCACCTTCGGAGTCTTCAGCACTTGATCTTCAGAACCTTGTTCGCTTAGAATGTTGTAATCATATCTTCAGAGGCTTCTGATGGTATTTAGTTGAAGCATGAGTAGAGACTATAGTTGGGTCTTCAAAACCTTTATCTATAGAGCGTAAATCTTCAGAATCTGAACTTCGTTCATCAGAACCTCAGTCTTCAGATCTTCAGAACTTGTTCTCTTTACATATTATATCAGAGTCTTGCAATCTTCAGATTCTCCTGAAGCAATTTCTGTGATATAGCACATCAAGTATAACGCGTAGGCAAAGTATTTTCTTTTAACAACATATTCACGCCATTTAACGGAAGCAGAACCTGTTTGTTAGATTCTCACAAACAACAAACATTAGACTTATAAAATTGTTCATACAAACATACTTGTTTGATATCATTAAAACTCAGAGGTATTATTGCAGAACCAACTCTTGTTCTCACACAGAGGTAGTTATGTACATAGGAAACCCTTATCTGAGAAGGTTTCCTAGAGATAATGATAGGTATGGGAAACCCAACAGGTTTAAGGATGTGTAAGGTAAAATGCAAGCATGTCCTAGTAAAGGTAGGCTCCCTATTATAGGTTGGGTCTAAGTTTAGTCTACCCAATCCCCTCATATGTAGGATATATAGTTTTTGGCAGCATAACAACCCTAGAATTTATAGACTATACCCTTGTTTTACCATGAGAAAGAGTAAGCCTTCCTATAGTAATCCTTCGGGATAAGTCTCATCTAGGCGGGACCCCAGTAACAACCCTTTGAGGGTTGAATACGTAAGGTCACCATGAGTTGATAAAGGTAGGCTAAAGGTTCCCAAAGTCATAGACCACATCCAAATCATCATCTATGTTAGGGGCTAGCCCTACCATGAAGACACCTTTGGAGGATCTCTTTTGAGTGTAGCATCAATGAATTGTTGGGCGTCACATCCCCCCAAAACATTTCCGTTCTACATCCTAATCTAGGGTTGTACTCCAAGCTTGGCTTTTAGCTTCACACATAATCATATCCCAACCAATGTATGATGACAATAATATATGATATAAATATATAATAAACATTAATAAATAAATATATATATATATATATATAATAACATAAACAAAAATATATATAAAAACATAAAAGATATATATTTAAAAATACTAAACAAGCAAGGCAAACAAATAAGAACCCTAAAACCCAAGGTAAGGATGGACTCTCCTTTTAGGGAAGTATAAAAACTCCCCAGTAGAGTCGCCAGCTGTCGCGACCGGCAAAATGACAGAGTCGCCATCATCCTTTATTCGTCCTAAGGGACAGGAAAATAATGATAAAACCTAAATCCTAAGGGAGAGACCCTAAGTTTGGGAGTCAGTTAAGTGAGTGGAAGGTGTTAGACACCACTCACCTCCATTGTACTCAATGGGATCCTCCTTAAGTTCTAGGGTACGTTTGCTTGTTACTTGAATGTTTGAATTTTTATTTTTATTTACAAAAACTCCTATTATTATACAGAGAAGACTTCGATGTAAGAGGGGGACCCTGAGTTTTTTTATTATTATTGTACCCGCTAGGGTTTACAACCCTAAGCCTACGTACCCTCAAATTTGAAGGATCAGAGTTTTCGTAGTTCACCTCCCTAATTTTGGTTTGTTTGTTGATTTTATCCCTTACCCCTTTATGTTTAAGATGTAATTATCCCCTATTCCTTAACCCTAATCCTTTATTCATACTCTCAGATTTTTAGAGTTTTATCCTAAAGTTTCTATCCCTTGAAAAGAAATGAGTTAGATGTTTTTTTATCCCTTTAAGTTTGGTTATAAAAAAATGATATAACATCTATTATAAAACCCTTATCCCTTATCCTTAATCCTATATTTATACTCTTGGATCTTAAGAGTTTTATCCCCTATCCCTAATCCTATATTTATACTCTTGGATCTTAAGAGTTTTATCCCCTATCCTTAGTCCTATATTTATACTCTTGGATCTTAAGAGTTTTATCCCCTATCCTTAGTCCTATATTCATACTCTTGGATCTTAAGAGTTCTATCACATAATCTTTATCCCATTTCTATCCCATTTTATTTGTAAAAATATCCCTTTTAACTTATTTTGAAAAATAAATTAATTATATAATTATATAAAGAAAACCCTAAATTTTATCCTTTATCCCTAGTCCGATATTTATACTCTTGTATCTTAGAGTGTTATCCCCAATTTTCTATCCCAAGATTTTATCCCATAATTATCCCTTTTTACTATAAACCCTATATTTAATCTCTTATCCCTTATTTATTTATCCCAAATTATATCCTTAATTATCCCAAAAATTATCCCTAAACCTATCCCAAAATTATCCCAAAGAATTAACCCTATTTCCCAAATTGATTAATTAATCCCTACAATTATCCCAAAGAATTAACCTCAATCTCCCAAATTGATTATTATTCCCTAATTAATCCCTATTTTTATTCCTTATAATATTTATATTAAAGAGAGAATTTTAAATATAGTTAAAGATACTTTAGATTTTAATTAATCCCTTTTATCCCAAGTAAGTTATCCCCTAATTCTAATTTAGTCAATTATAAAAATTAATTAAATAAATTTAATTATAAAATTAATTAACCAAGTTAAACCCCTAATATTATCAAAGTAAAACCCCAAGTGTTTAATTATTATAATAAACCCATATTTATTAATTATAAAAAAAATAAATAGATCACAATTTTAAATCAACCCCAAATTTATTAATTATAAAGATTATAATAACCCCAAATTATAAATTAAATCCAAATTTATATAAATAATCCCCAATTTATTATAATAAACCCCAAATTATAAATTAAACCCAAAATTTTATAATAAACCCCAAAATTATAAGTTAAACCCAAAGATATTAATAGTAAAAACAATTAAATTATAATACCCATAAATTAAACCTGAAATTATTATAAATAAACTCAAATGAATAAATCCCATTTATAAAATAAATAAGATTATAAACCCTCATTATTTAATTATAAAAATAAATTAAATAAACCCCAAAATTATTAATAATACAAATTTATTATAAAATTAATAAAACCCCAAAATTTAAGAAAATACTAGCTTAACCCTATTAATCCATAAGTTTTGATATATTAAATCCTAACTTAATAATTAAAGTATTTTAATATTATCGATCCCTAAACTATTAAATCCTAATTATCTATATACATATATTAATCCTTTAATCCCTAATTAAAATTAATTAAAATATTTTAATTAGTTAAAATTGTAATCCTAATTATTATTATTATATTTTTGTACAAATCCCATTGTTATGTGAAATTGTGAAATTACTCCTAACCCCTATTTAAAACCCTCAAGTTATATTGTATTTTTATCCTATTTTTGTTGTTAATAAAATTATTATATTAATAATAAAATAGAAATTTTTATTAAACCAATTATTTAATTATTAAACATAATTAATTCTAATTATATTATTTTATTTACCAGGAAATTCCCTAAATAAATATTTTTTGATAATGAATTGTTCTATGTATTATGTTTGTAATGTTGTTAGTTACGGTATATATGCCATGAAAATAGAAGTAAGAAGTTATGTTGCTGTGATTTAGGTATTACCGTAAAAAGTTTTTTTTTTAATGATTTATAATTTATATGATATAAAAGGGTTTACGATTTTGATTACAAAAGGTTTCTTTTTATTTTTGCCCCTTTTGTGTCAATAATAATAATAACCTAACAAACCTAACGAAGGTTAATGGTAAAAAAACAAAACTAAATATCAGATTATATACATATACAGGGTCATCTTAGAATAAAACATAAACCAAATCGCAATACAAACATAAATTCATATTAATAGCTTGAAGATACTAACATGGGGTGCCGTGACCGATTTAAGCTGTTTTTCACTCTCTTTCTTTCCCTTCCCTTTGTGTTTTTTCCCTTTTTCCCTTCCCCTTGTGCCCTTTTCCCTTCTTTTCTTCCCTTGGTACCTTTTTCCCTTCTTTCCTCCCCTTGTGCCTTTTTCCTTTCTTTCCTTCCCCTTGTGCCTTTTTTATTCTCTCCCTTCCCTTTGTGCCTTTTTTCCCTCCTTTCCTTTGTGCCTTTTTCCCGTTGAAGGTTTATGGTTGTCCTTGGAGAGATGTTGAAGGTTTAGGATTTTAGTGTTGTTGTTCTTCGATGTGAAGAACAACAATTGTAGGGATATTAGGTTTGTAAATTGTGGGTGTTAGAAATTGGTTCGTAAGGGTTTCCCAGTGAATTATTTTGGCCTCTATTTATACACAAAAATCAAATTAATTTTATTAATTAAGAATTAAGAGTGAATAAAAGCAAAAACTTTAAGATCAATTATTTTCTTATTAAATTAGTATATTTTGATGATTTTATACCAGAAAATATGATATTGGGTCTTTAATGTGTTTTCAATTGAATAAAAGTTTCCAATATAAAATAAGTCATAATAATAACGAAATTTAATAAAATAAAGAACAAACTCCCCCTTTGTTATTTTTTCACTTATTTAATTAATCATTTTAATTATTTTCAAAAAATAAAAATATTATCCTAAAAATGGAATAAAAATAGAGTAAAATCTCTATATATATATATTTTTTGTATATTTTTTAGATTAAAAATTAAATCACTACCCTAAAATAAAATGTTAATTGAATTACTATCCTAAAATAAAAGGTGAACACAATATTTTCCTTTTTTTATTTTATGATGTTTTGGCCATTTAATGCATAAAATCATGATTTTAATGAAAATTGTTATTTTTAAAAAATGCCTAAAATAGAAAAATGAAAATAATTAATAAAAAATTGAAAAATGTGATTTTTGTGATTTAGACAATACATAGGAATAAAGTTAGAAACACATAGAAGAGAAAGAAAATAAAAAGTTGAAAAGGTGGGACTTGAACTCATGATCTCTCACACTCACAACTCCTTACACCTAAATCCTGTCCAAATATACCAATTTAATCATTCAAAATGAAATGCCACTAATACTAATAATTCTTAAAAATTAATTTAATAATAATTTGAAAACCGACCAATTCCTAATAATAATAAAAGTTATACTCGTTAATATTAATAGTAGGCCTATTAATATTTCCCTAGTAAATTAGTCCCAATTTTCTTTCTAATGAAAATTGGATGTTAAATAATTAAAAAAATATAGATCCTAAAATAACAACCAAACCCTTAATGTAAGATCAAACTCTTTAAGAGAGGATAAGAAATAAAAAAGGCCCCCCTTGACTATTTAGGTCATTTAGAGTGACCAGAGGACTTGTAAGGACGCTGAGTACGTTAATGATCTAAGTTTTAAGAGTGTTCAAAATTTGGGGTACGATAGCTTTTATAGTGGAGTCTGGGTAGTCCAAACGTTTGAACTAACTCTTTTTCTTGATCTTTGGAAGTTCGGAGACCAATAATTATTAAGAATGCATTGTACACGCTTTTAATGCTCTCTGTTACTTGAATCGTTTTTCTTCTTTGAGAACTGCTCAAGTAATGATTATCTGTTTTGCATTTATCGAATATTTCGTTTTAAAAGTTTATTTTAAAATTCTTGATGTGACAAAAGGGGGAGAAAGATATAGAAGTATTTAATGAGCATCTAAACCCTTCAGATTTTATATATTGGTTATTTATTGCTTATTTTAAAATTCTATTATTTTGGTTATTTGTTTGCCCGGGAGATATATTTTAGTTTTCTTGAATATAGAACTTAGGGGGAGCTTACAAACCTCATCCTTTGAAATATTAGACTCGGGGGGAGCTTACAAACCTCAGACTCTGATGTTGCCAAGTAAATTAAAATAGCCCAACATTGTTCTTAAATACTTATGTTTGTCAACATAAAAAAAGGGGAAATTGTTAGAACCAGATTTGTTAATGACATATATCCTTTAAGATTTTGATGATAACAAAGTATTGAAAGAACAATATTGTTATCTAATGTATGTTCTAAGTATGCGGGTTCCAAAGTTTAAGAAGAATCTATTCAGAATCTGATAAAAGAATGCATTTGAGAGAAGCTGAGTTATAGGCTTCTGATGGTTCAGAACTGATACACGTTATTAAGTGAAGTCTGATGATATAGGTTTGTGTAGACTCTGAAGCTAAATGTGTCAGAATCATAAGAGCAATATATTATCTCTACACTTACTGAATGTATCAGCTTCTGGTGATCACTCAGAACCATAGACTAAGTTAAGTTATTCATATTGCATAAAGCAAGCTACAATGTTAAATCAGTTTGTCAACTAGAGTCTGTGTTCACATGGCTCAAGAAGAGTTGACATGATTTATGGATATCTACTCTCAACGTATCTACGGTACAAGATCACAAGGAGGACGCTATGGTTAAAAGAGTTACACAATGGATAAAGATCTTTTTGTGTATTTATCTTCAACATCTCTTAGTATTATGGAGTAACAAAGTAACTTGTACAAGTTATCTCTTCCAACGACTATTATTCTGTAATTGGTATATAAGTAGCTGAAGATTCAATCAGGAATCAAAAACAAGGAAATAAAGAAAGAGAGCCAAGAAGAAAAGAAGCGTTTCATGCTTCTATCAGAATGGAAGAATAACAAGATCAACAATGGCAACACCATAGAGTATGCAGAATTTCTGTTATATGTTGTAAATTGTACAAAGCCTTAAGATTTCTTAAACATTTAATATCTTAGGAGGTATGATCTTTGTTATGGTTATTTCCATGTACCTCTGATTGTACATCAAGTACACCTTGTTGTATATTCTGCTAAACATGTTGTTTAATAGTTTAGAAAGAAAGTATCTTGATATGTGCTTGAGCATCAAAGTCTCGTGAGCTTGAGCCAAGTAAGTCTTTTGCTATGTGTTTGAGCATTGAAGTCTTGATCATATTATTGATTAAGCAGAAATTCTTGGATTGAAGGTCTAAGCAAGGAAGTCATGGATTCGTGGGATTTGAGCGGGAAAGTCTTGTACTCGAGGGTATGAGCATAAGTCTTGAATTCGTGGGATTTAAGCAGGAATATCTTGGACTGGAGGTTTGAGAAGGAAAGTCTTGTACTCGAGGGTATGAGCAGGAAGTCTTGAATCTGTGTGATCTAAGCAGAAAAGTTTTAGGTTGTGAGTCTGAGCAAGAATTCTTGTACTTGCGGGTATAAGCAGGAAAGTTTTAGAATCTGAGGGTCTAAGTAGGAAGTCTTGATCGGGTGTTGATTGAGCAGTCAAGTCTTAGTCTGTAGGTCTGAGCAAGAAATTCTTATGCTCGAGGGCATAAGCAATTGTAATCATGTTTTGATTATAGTGAAAAATCTCTTGTGCTGTAAGGGGACTTGACTACTCTCAGTTTTGGAGGAACCAGGATAAATCTCTGTGTTTTCTTTTGTTATTTACTTGCTTATGTCATTATTCCGCTACAACTTATTATCAGAAACTGAACAGTGGTTTAGAATCTGAACTCTGTTCAAAAGCAAAGCAAAAACAGAAAACACAATTCAACCCTCCTTCTTGTGTATTTTTCTCACCTTCACTATGGAGTTCTTATTTGTTAGACTACTGAAAATAAGATCCATCTTGTTGGTATTGGTAGTGTGTTAGATGTCAAGCATGTCTTATATTTCTCATTTATACTTGGCATTTTTCAACTCTTTTATGTTGATTTGTTGGAATTTATACTTGAAAGTTGTCATTTTTCAAATTATGTGAAAATACCTTTGGTACTTGTAATTTGTGTGTTACTGTGCAGAAAAAGGCATTAAGTCATCAAAGAGTAAGACACAAGAAAAGTGATTCAAGTAGCCAAAGGAAGTGAAGAAACTTCAATAAGTTCGCTAGGTGAACTTGCTAGCGAATGTTCGTTGGGCGAACATCTGGCGAAGTGCTAGCGAATGCTTCCAGATTTGAGGCAGTAAGAAAAGACACCTAACATGCCAGCGAATGTTCGATGTGGAAATGCTCCAGCGAAGACCTGGCGAAGGACATCAGAGAAGAGACAGTAGCAAAAGGGACCTAAGTTCGTCGTGCGAACTTGTAGGCGAATAATCATTCGCGTTGCGAGCTTCTGAAATATCTCAGAGGCGGTGTAACTGTGCAGAGGTACATCAGGTGCCTATTTTGTTGTTCATTAGGCAAATGAAAAGTTCACAGTGCGAACATGACAGATTTTAAGTGATGTATTTAAGGATTTTTGGTCATTTTTGGGGATCATAACCTATTTTCACACACCATAACCTAGTTTTCTGAGTTTTCATCATCCAAGAGTGAGATTTCACATAGAGAAGCTGGATTTGCATCCGATCTCGATTATTCGACGTGGATGCCTTTTCATCTCCTCCCGATACTTGTGAAGCAAGCTACCATGGTGATGGGTAGCTAAACATCTTTGTGTCTAGATTAGAGGTAGTTTATCTTGCTTATATGTATTTATTTTGATATTTTGTATATGAACAAGGTTGATGATCAATCTATGATGAAGTTATTTGTTCTTAATATTGTATTTTTGGTTTGGATCACTCTAGACATAGATTTTCCAAACTTTGATCGAATGTCTTCATCTATTAGCAACCAAACTCTAGACATTGATTTGGGAGGTAATATTTGCTTTGTATTGATCTTAATGTTTATTGTTTAGGTTGTTAGGTTGAGACATCGTCTAACGATTTAAACAATAATACTCACAAAGTCGCTTTAGACATAAACGGATTCGTGAGGATACACGATTGTCTTGATCGAAACTAAGTTCATATGCTTGATTAATCGGATACGTATAAAACGGATTAACGAGCTCTAATCTTGACATATTTTTACCAATTGATTTAAACCAAACTTTTTACCGTTGATTACAATTTTTATACGAACATTGCGATACTAAATCAAACCAACCACTTTATTTGCTCTATATTTAGAACGTTTCCAATTGTAGAATGAAAGTAATATCACAAAATCACTGTAGATACGATAACAAAAACACACATTAATACTCTTTCAACATAGTGCCAATCAATCCTTATAAGTCTTTCTTCAACCATGCAGTCTCATACCTGCACAACCTCAGGTCTTCTCATTCCGATGTGAATTCGGGCGACCACTCCCCTCCGTGTAACAATTATTCCTCGCCCTCTTCGGCCTTAGGTGTTACATGTAACTCCTGAGGCCAAAGAAGGTGGGGAGTGATCGCCCAAATTCACATCGGATTGAGAGGATCTTGAGGATGTGTAGGCATGGGAGTGCATGGTTGGAAGAAGGCTTATAAGGATTGATTGGTACTACCTATACCAACAAGATGCATCTTATTTTTGGTAACCTAACAAATAAGAACTCCATAGTTAAGCATACTTGACTTGGAGTACTATTTGGATGGGTGACCATCTAGGAAGTTTCCTAGAAAATGTGTGAGTGATAACAAAGCATGCTAAAAAGACTTGTGTTGGTTTGTGGGGTTAATCGGTAATCCTGAAAGCAGTCTGGGGCGTTAAAAATTGTATTATATCAGACCTCTCCCAGTACGATGCGGTTCGGGGACGAGCCAACCGGAACATGGGGGCATGTAACACCCGAGGCCGAATAGTGCGGAGAGTGGTTGTAACATCTGAGGTTGAATAGGACAGGGACTGGTCGCCTAAATTCACATCGAATTAAGAGGATCCTGAGGCTGTGCAGGTATAGGATTGTATGGTTGAAGGAAGACTTATAAGGATTGATTGATACTACATATACCAACAATATGTAACTTCTTTTAGTTAGCCTAACAAATAAGAACTCCATTAATAAGCGTGCTTGACTTTGAGTAGTATTTGGATGGTGACCTTCTGGAAAGTTTCCAGGAAAGCACTTGAGTGAGGAAAAAACATGTTGAAAAGACTCGTGTTAGTTTGTGTCGTCAGTCGATAATCCTGAAAGCAGTTTGGGCGTTACACGTAACATGATGACTATAAAAATGGTTGATATATACTCCATAAATCAAGTTGAGACACATGAGTTACCTAGATAGAATTTGTTCATCCTACGTAACATGATGAGTATCTAAGGGACCAAAATTGAACTGGACAAGGGTGACACGATGTATGTCTTGTATTAAATATACACATGAGACTAAAAGGATAATTGTACACTAAACATTATCACGCAAAGTTTTTGTCAGGTCACATGACATTTATATGATTTGGGTAGCAGTGATGTATTGTTATATATTGATCACTATTTATTATATTAAATGTGTGATTTAATATAATTTCATAAAAACCTATAGGGTCACACACATAAGAACATGTTAATGAGAGATAAAATGAATAAGTGGACCTTACTCAATTGTGTGGTCTTGTGAAGTACTACTGTTAACTAGAGAAATGTGGTACACTATACGATACAATGTATTTTACTGAAATGCAGAACATCATAAGATACAGTGTACTTAAGTGAATTACATAACACCGTAAGGTACATTGTACTTAAGTGGAATAGGAAGCACCATAAAGTACGGTGCACATAAGTGGAATATGTTACACTGTAAAGTATAATGCACTTAAGTGGGCTTATTCAACTTGCAACCCACACAAGCAGTTTTATAAATAGAACCCTTATGCTGAAATGATTAAATTCGGTTTGTGAAACCGTAGTTGTGTTCTCTCTCTCTCTCTCTCTCTCTCTCTCTCTCTCTCTTTTTCTCTCTCTCTTTCTCTCTCTCTCTCTCTCTCTCTCCCTCCCTCTCTCTCTCTCAAATTTTTTATTCAAAGAGAGAAAGAAGCACTTATATAACGCATTAGTGCTCTTACTATCGTGCTTAACTGGTTTTTAGAAGAGCTCACAAAGACGAGCGGTTTGTTGGAGGAGATGGAGAACGAGATAGGGTCTTTCAGGAACCCTAATTTATTGGATTAAATGGTGTAGTCGTTATTTCTAATGATAAAGAACAAGGATGTTTCCCTAGCATCTACTTAGACGACATTATTCAAAACTAAGGCTACCTTAGTCGAGGTAACCCAATCATTGGATTTCATACGCAATAAGGTAGATGAGTTGGTGGTGTCTTTGAATGAAGCTCAGAAGGGTTATAAGAAGGCTCAAGATGGCCTTCCAGATGCGCCTTGAAAACCTTGACTTATCCAAGGAGTATGTCAAGTCGGTGGAAGGCAGTTATTCCGTTCTAAGGTTTTTATTGAAAATGCACTGAATTAGGTGGAGTTTTTCCATCCCGGGGTGTAAATATCTAAGGAACATATTTGTCCTGAGCAAGAGATATTGGATGGAAGGTCAATTAATGTTGAGCCAGACTTGTAGTGTTTTTTTTCAGGGTGCTCTTACCTAATGCAACACCTGTTGTTAAATGAATGAATTTTTTTCGTTATTATCTTTTTTGTATTACTCTTTCTTTATTTGCTTATCGTTATTTTTACTTGTTATGTGTGTTACCTTTAATCTTGAGTTCGCTTCTGTAAGAATAGGCTCACATCTGAGGTCATTCTATTAAATTTTATTAAAGTTATAGGAGGAGTATGCCCGATAAGGGGTCTATTTATTTTCCCTGGCCCCATGTTTAAACTTGGTTCGAGACCAACATAGTAGAAACCCACTTTCTGGGCTCTGGAGTGGGTAACTATCAAAAAGGGGGATGAGCATTTATCACCACTTTATTTTGTGGTATATTGCTCTTATCTCTATGATTTTTGCTACAGGAATTTGATTGCTCTAGTTATACATCTTTAATGTTTATGACAACACCATTTAATCATGCATATCCTTTGAGATCATATCGAAGAAATTTTTTAATGCAAATTTTATTTATTACAAGAGATATTACATAGTGATGTAGAGTAGATTCTACAAGTGTGAAATATAGTGTGAGATATTGGATCTAACTCTAGTGTTGTCGACTGGGATGTTGTCAGTAGGGAAAGCTTTCATGTTTCGACAGGAGACAAGCATGAAGTCAAAGCTGGTTTATATGCTAACGTCGAAGTGTTACATGTTGTAGTCGAAGTTTGTTCTAGTATGTAATGTCGAATTGGGCCTTGTGTTATGGATCCAATTATTTAGGTTAGCTTGTTATTTAAGTTAACTTAGTAGCCTATAAATAGGCTAGTTCTCTCAAGTAGTTGAGAGAGGCCAATTGTTGTTATTCACTTGTAATCATTTGTATCCTAATTTAGTAAGTGAATAGAAAAACAGTTTTCCCTAATCCTATTCTCCTTCTTTCTTCTCTCTCCCTCTCTCTCTTTGTTAACCTAACTGTTTCATTATTCATCAAGAAACTCCATTTCTTAATCAAGAATTTGTTAATTGGTATTGTTTGTCATAACAAATTGGTGCGGTGAGCGTGTAGGAAGATGTCGTCAACAAAGTTTGAAATTGAGAAGTTCACCGGAGTTAATGATTTCGGTTTATGGCACTTGAAGATGCGAGCCATTATTATTCAACAGGGTTTTCTAGAAGCGTTAAAGGGAGAAGACGCCATGGATGTTGCATTGACGGAGAAGGATAAGACAACGATGATTGAGAAAGCCCATAGTGCCATTGTTCTGAGTCTTGGTGATAAGGTTCTCAGGCAGGTTTCGAAGGAGACGACAACAGCTGGTGTTTGGCTGAAACTCGAAGGACTGTATATGACAAAGTCCTTGGTGAATCATTTGTACTTGAAGCAAGCTTTGTATTCATTCAAGATGAATGAAGACAAAGCATTGATAGAGCAGCTGGATACGTTCAACAAGCTGATTCTTAATCTTGAAAATATTGATGTTACCATCAATGATGAATATCAAGCGTTGTTATTGTTGTGTTCTTTACCTAAATCGCATGCTCACTTCAAAGAAACTCTCTTGTATGGAAGAGAGTCCCTGACCTTTGAAGAAGTTCAAGAAGCCTTGTATTCTAAGGATTTGAACGAAAGAAATGATCATAAACCATCATCAGTTGGTGAAGGGTTGTCCGTTAAAGGAAAATTCTCGAAAAGAGATGGTAGGTTCGAGATGAAGAAAGGTAAAACTCAGCAGAAGTCTTATGGTGGTGATATTTCTAGTATTAAGTGTTATCACAGTAAGAAGGAAAGTCACACAAGAAAGGTGTGTCCTGAGTGCCTGAATAATCATGGAGGTAAGGACAATGGCAGTGCAGCTATTGTGCAACATGATTATGAATCATCTGATGTCCTTGTGGTGTCGAGCAGGAACTCTTGCAAAGAGTGGATTATAGATTCAGGATGTACTTGGCATATGACTCCAAACAAGAATGTGTTTGAAGAATTATGTGATCAAGATGGTGGATCAGTGTTATTGGGAAATAATAAAGCTTGCAAGATTGCAGGTATTGGATCTGTGAGATTCAAGCTTCATGATGAGTCAATAAGGCTATTGACTGGTGTTAGGTATGTACCTAATCTTAAGAAGAATTTGATTTCTCTTGGTGAATTCGACAAGAAAGGATATGTCTTCAAAGGAGAGCAAGGTATCCTGAAAGTCGTGAAGGGGTCGAAGGAAGTCTTGAGAGGCGTGAAGAAACAAGGCTTGTATACCCTTGAGGCTGAGGTTGTAAGTGGTTCAACAGATTTTGCATCCACAAAACCGGTATCAAAGACAGAATTATGGCACATGAGATTGGGCCATGTCAGCGAAAGAGGCCTGGTCGAACTGGGGAAACAGGACCTGTTAGGTGGTGACTGTCATACCCCAAATTTTGACCACTAATATTTCCCATCATTGTGCAAACCATCATCACAATATGGATGAACCATCATGCCTCATCAAATGCCTCAAGGGTTGTTGAGCATTCACTACAATCAAAATTAGGGTTTTAGGCCCTCTCAGAGCCTTAGACAAAGGATCAACAAGGAATGACATGATCTTTAATTTGTCTACACTCTCAAACATACACAAAGGATCAAAAAGGACTCCCACTTCAAGGATTAAGCACAAGGCTGCTTCCTTTTAGGTGGATCAAGTCTCAAGATCGACAGTGTCACCAAATTAGGGTTTTGGTCGACCAGGGCCTCCAGATGGAAATTTTCATCTGGGCACAAGCCAATGATCCAAAACATAACCTAATATACTCCATGGAACCTCATGGACCCAATCATCAAGTCAATTTGACCTTAGGGGATGCATACATCAAAAATCAGGAATTAGGGTTTCTTGACCTAATTCACCCCTAAGTTGACTTTTGGGACAAATCATGAACCAAGACCTAAATACATGATTTGGGGGGCTTTAATATACTATATTGATCCATTTGCAACAATGGATTAATCCAAGAAGCTTGAGCAACAAGTCTCAATTTCATCTGCACCACAATTAGGGTTTCGCGAGGAAAGTCAACAGTAACTTTGACTTTTGACTAGGACATGCTCCCAAACCCTAAGACATGATTCAATATACCCTATGCCACCCATGGAACATGTCCATCAAGTTTGATTTAGGTCAAGGACATGATTTCCTGAAGAATTGCACAGTTTGGAATTCATCTGATAAAAAGTCAACTGTGCACAAAAGTCAACTTTGACTTTTTGAGATTTTTCACCAAAATGGATTTTTAACCCTAAAATGATGTTTATGTATGATTTGAATCATCATTCATCAAGAAAAATCAAAGAAAGTGGCATAACTTGTAAAAGGGGTAACCATAAAAACTTAGAAAAATTTCCAAGTTATGGAAAAAGTGACACTAATGTGCCAACTTTGGAGGACCATAACTCCTAAACCACAAGGCCATTGTTCCCCATTCAAAGCTTGATTTGTAGATCACATTGTCCTTTACAAAAGCTTCATACTGACCTATGTCCAAATTCCTCATGGATTTTGAGTTATGGAGTGATCAAAATCAAGAAAAGTCACTTTGTTCCAACACTTAGTGAAAATTTCACTAAGTCAGAATCTGCCTTTACTTTTTTCCAAATGTAGGGGGATTTTTCACTTGGATTCAAAAGAGATCAAAACTAAACATGTTCAAACAGTTGTTGTATCATGTAAAGGCTTTCCAAAATGGCCAGGAACATTACCAAATTCAATTTGAGCTATGAGATATGACATTGGCAAGATACCATGCTGAAATCTGCCAAGGCGAGGCAGATTTTTGCACTTTTGGTCGATTTGCCAAAATCAGCCAATTCCAAGCCTTGTCATCACTTTGGACACATCTGAGGATTGAATCTAAAGGGGACAATCACTGAGCCAAGCCTCCAAAGTCTTTGGAACAAGAAATAGCATGTTGAACATAGAATTGCCAAAATGGGGACAAGACTCCAATTTTCGATTGGAGCATTCAATGGAAGCATCAAGGTGGCATGGACTGAGCCATTCTCAATTGAATTCAGTCAAGACTTATCCAAGACCAAGGGAACCAGCAGCCTGTGCCCTAACCTCTAGTCAATGGCTAGAGGAGACTTAGATTTTCATTTGCCAACATTGGCCAAACCTACTCAGTAGTTGCCATTCACTATTCCTTGCAAAACAAACTTGCTCTACTATAAATAGAGCTCAATTGTGATCAGTTTGAGTACACCAAAGCCATCAAACAGATGCTTTCCTCAAAATCTTTTCTTTCACTCCAATTTAGCCTTCTAAGGTAAGTCACTATCGGGTTTTGAGTTTGAGAGCTTTTCCAATCAAACCAATCACACACACACCTCATATACATCACATATGAGCTGATCAAACGTTTAAACAACAATTGGAACACTGATTTCTCAGAATCACCTGTCAATTGCTCAAGGTTTTAACCAAGTTGCAGTTGAGATGCCATGAAGTGATCCAGCCAATTTCAATCAAGTCCAAGCATTCAAACACACTTCATAGGGTGTAGGGAAGCTGTTCAGATCATCACAACTCATCTGTAATACCTCCAACACAAATCACAATAACCAGCTGCAAGTGGTAAGCATGAGCTCCTCTAACTCTATGATCCATGCAATTTTTGCTGCACAATAATTTGGCCATATGTGCATAATCATGCATGGAATGTTTCCCCTCAATTAATTGCATTGTTTGAATCGTGTATCAAAAATACCAGCCTTCATGCAGAATCTAGGGTTCTTGAGGATTGTTCATGATTTCTTGTTTTATGTTTAATTTAAATGAAATTAATTATCATAGACATGATCGTGAGGTTGAAACGAGTTGATTGGTATGTGGATTGCATGATATGATTAAGTATTCAGTGAGATTGGATAGAAAATGCAAATCTGAGAAACTCAGAACACGCGCGTGTTCTTGCCCTTGTTCTTGGCGCCATTTTCCAATATTTGAATTTTTGAATTTTGTGATTTTTATTTAATTGATTCAAAAATTAATTTCTCTCTGAGTTTTAATGATTTTGAGTTGATTCTTTTTTTAATAATTCACAAAAATGTTGAAATATTTTATTTTCCCAAAAAATCCCAAAAATATTGTTTATTTCATATAATTGATATTTTTGCAAAGAATTAATATTTTAATTGTTTTTAACATTTAAAATATTTTTCCCTCTTGATTTTGAAAAGATTAATGACTTCTAATTATTTTGTAGGTCAATACTTGATTTTTGAAGCATTAATCCAAGATCATAATTTGTTTCCCACATATTAATCAATTAAAATACATTTTGGAAATAAATTAGGGTTCTTGATTAATTCAACCCTCACAAATCATTTTCAAACACTTTTTGGGCCTCTATTAGAGTGTAAGACCCAACCCACTTGTACAGAAACAATTTTGGGCCTCACTTATTGTATAAGTCCCTCTGTATATTTTTAAAATTCGGCACGATCGTCGCCAGTTTAAAAATAAACCATCTGGGCGTCTCCTTGAGCTATAAGACCCATTCAAAACTTTTGGGCCTCTATTAGAGTGTAAGACCCAATCCCCTTTTAACCAAAAACACTTTGGGCCTCAGATATTGTATAAGCCCCTTTGCATTAAAAGAAAATCTCGGCGCGATCGCCTTTTTTAAACGAAAAATCATCTGGGCCTACCCTCGTGTTATAAGCCCCACTCTTTTTCTTTAAACCTTTTTGGGCCTCTTGAGAGAGTGTAAGACCCAAATCCCTTTGTACAGTAAAACATTCTTGGGCCTCAGTCACTTGTATAAGTCCCTCTGTACAAATTCAAACAGTGCGTTCACTGATAAAACCCTGGGCCTCTCCTTAAGCTGTAAGCCCCAAGTCTTTCTTTTTCAAAGCACTTTCTCCTTTGATTTTGAAATATACTGTTGTTTTCAATCTTTCTTTGTTGAACAACTAACCAAACAGCATGGAAGCTCTACAACCGAGTAAGTGTTTATACGCTTTCATTTACCGCTTTTATATACATATAACTGTATTGTGGGGTTGTTTCGCTGTAAGTCTTCTTTCATAAACTCATATCAACTGTGTAATAATAGTATAGATATTTAGAGTTTCCCCGGCAACTACGTCTAGAACTAGGTAAAGCCGTTTCGTTTATTCGTAGAAATAGACATCTAGATCCCCAATAGGATCACCAGATACAGTCTTCTCTTCGGCTGTCCTCATTAGGAATTGTCAAGAAACTCTACTCTCAGAGATGAATGTATTCTCCGTGAATGGCATCTTTGAGTTTCTTCCAAATTCTCGAACTTTCCTGGCTTGATCTATTCCTCGTGGATAGCCTGTCTTGAATTTCTCAGGGTTTGGGGACCCACGGGCTTCTTAAAAGCATCTGCCTCCTCTTGGGCATCATACAAGGACCCACAGGCTTCCTAAAAGCAACCCCCCCTCCTCTTGGGCTTAGTACAAGGACCCATCGGCTTCTTAGAAGTATTCACAACCACCTCTTAGGCTTTGTATAATGATCTCTTCCTCCAAGAATGATAACCTCCTCTTGGGCTTAGTACAAGGACCCGTCGGCTTCTTAAAAGCTTCTAGCCTCCTCTTGGGCTTCGTACAAATTGTCCCGACGACCTCCTAGAGGTATAGGAACAGAACTTAGTCATCTTCATATAACAGTCCTTTCAAAGAGTCTACTACTATTTCTCAAAGTATAGTACAAAAGACGAAACTCTAGACTTGGACAGTCTAATTTCCTTGAATCTCAAAGACATTCTCAAGTGACCCCTTCAAAATAGGAAGGAAACCCGTAGACTCGGACAGTCTCAATACCCTTTGGATTTCCCATTTCCTTAAAGAATAGGAAATATCCCTGATCCTCGAATCAAAAATCCCTGAGTGCCAACATTACTCATATAAGAACTAATTTTCTCTTTAAATCAGCATACTGGACCTGTCACTCAACTGAAACAGTGCCAGAGCCTCCTCTTGGGCTTTGTACAATGATTCTCCCCAGCGGAGTCAAACAAGGTTTAGCCTCTCTCTCGGGCTTTGTACGAGACACATAAGAGACTCCCTCGTTGAGTCAATCACCCTTCCTCCTTCATCTCGGGCTTTATACGAGATACAAAAAGGTTCTTATTGAGCCAAACAAATTTCAGCCTCCATCTCGGGCTTCGTACGAGATACAAAAACACTCTCTTGTTGAGTATAAAAGATCCTCTTGCAGGATCAACCCCTTTTAGCCTCTCTCTCTCGGGCTTTGTACGAGACACAAAAACACCCTCTTATTGGGCCCATAGCCTCCTCTTAGGCTTTGTATAAGAAAACCACTGGTTGATCCAATCAACCTTTTAGCATCTAAGTTGTGCCTCGTTCACAGTACACAAACATCAACAACTCCTTCCCCTTCATCTATTCGCTGTAAGCGGCAAGCCTCTGGATCATCTACATCCATGCCACTGTCCCTCTTTTAGCATGAGAAATTCCTAAGGAAAGATAGCATTGCTCTACACTGAGTTAAAGTCTTCTCCTTCAGGTTAAAATCCCCTATAAAGCGAATTATGGCATTGCCGGATTCACACATCCCGGTTGAAGTAATTCTCCTTTATAAACAGTTGTGACAGACAAAACCCCTCTTTAGAGATGACAAATTCTCTCTAAAGTCAAACCCGTTTAGCTTCATATCTTGGGCTTTGAACAAGATACAAATAGACCCTTCAGCTTCACATCTTGGGCTTTGAACAAGATACAAAGTACCTTTCGCTTCACGTCTTGGGCTTTAAACAAGACACCAAAATTCCATTTCCTCCCATAGAATAGGAGGAACTACGAACGCTCTGATTTCCCTGTTTCGGTAAACGGGAATACGTAGGCATAAGATTGAAAGAAAAATCTTAGCGAGCACACTAAACAAAAACCCAAAATCCCATACTTTCATATATCCGTCCTAATATCTAAACCTCCCACCAATCGACCAAACACCACTTTTAACAAAATACACCCAATAGAGACCCCGAACCTTTGTAGCATCTGTAACCTAACAGACCACTGTTTAACCTCAGTTTGCAAGCAGGGTTAATTTAAGACATCTATTTCCCTTCCTTCATCAGCTTTAATAGGATAAAAAATGAATCGAGCTGTAGATACCAAAGAGCGATAGTGCTTCGCAACCACGTCCAAAAATCGTTCGCTAAAGAAAAATGGCGACTCTGCTAGGGAGTGTCATTAGGATCTATCTCACCTTTGTAGCGAGATCTTGTTCTCTTCCCATCTATTAGGTGGAAACTTTAAAAGTGGCACCCACCATGGGGCTCTTCTAACCTTTTTTCTCTTCTCTTGTGTGAAAACCACATATTGGGGCTTCCGCCGGGGAACCCATTTTCTGTCAGGAACATAGGATTCATAGCTTTAAAGGTCTAGGATGATTAAGAAAAATATATATACTGCTTTTCCTAATTGATATATGTGTTTATTTTTCTGCTAATGGGAATGCGTGTGATGCCGCGTGTGGAAAGATTGAGTATACACCTAGGAAAACCCCTTTAGTGGCGCAGAGGCTATCGGAAATAGTTGTCATGCGATGCCACCCTCTTCTGAGGACTCTTCAAAAAACATCACCTAGCACGGTTCCCGGCCCACTAGTGTTTTCTTGACAAGAGTTGATGATGATGAGAGACAGGTACAAAAGTCACTAGTAAACCTTTGGGATGGGTAGAGCCTTGACTCCATGACAACGACCCTTTGACCCCATGTTTTTTCTATGTTTTTGTGTGTTGCATTCATGCATTCATTTAAAAAACATTAAAACATTCAAAAAATTCTTCTCTTCTAGTCTCTTTGTTTTTCAAATTAAACTAAGACTGTGATTGTAAATATTAGAGAAAAGGATTGCGCTAATGGATTTCGGTAGAAGGAGAACTCATAAGTACACCTTCAAGGTTCTAAAACTAGAGGATTTGAGAGGTTTGGCGAGAATGATCACAAACCAAGAGGCCTTCAGAGCCAAATATGGAGGTCTGCTACCTTTGTTAAGGGTCCATGTGATTGAGGGAATCATGGACGCGCTCGTTCAATTCTACGATCCGGTTTATCACTGCTTTATATTCCCGGATTACCAGCTAGCACCAACGCTGGAGGAATATTCTCACCTGATCGATTTACATATCACTGATCGAGCTCCATTTTATGGACTGGAAGAAATTCCAAAGGATCAGACCATTGCAAGAGAAATTCATTTGGATGAGTCAGAAGTCAGGATTCACATGACTACCAAGGGTGGCATACAAGGTTTGCCAGCCCAGTTCTTGACGAAGAAAGCTCTGTACTTCTCTAGTATCGGGAACGTGACTGCTTTTGAAAGCATCTTTGTTTTACTCACCTACGGATTATTTTTGTTGCCCAACATTAATAATTTCGTCGATATCAACGTTATTAAGGTTTTTCTCATTGGAAACCCTGTACCGACTTTGCTCGCAGATGCGTATCATTCTGTACACCTAGGGAATTTGTACAGCGGAGGGAAGATCACGTGTTGTGTACCTTTGCTTTACAAATGGTTTATCTCCCATTTGCCTAAGTCTGCTACTTTTTGGGATCACAAGAGTGCCTTGCGCTGGTCGCAGAAGATCATGTCTCTCACCAACTCTGATATAGATTGGTGTAATAGGATTTACGATGGAATCAGGATCATTGACCGTTGTGGAAACTTCCCCAACGTACCCCTTATAAGAACTAAGGGAGGAATCAACTACCATCCGGTATTGGTTCTTCGTCAATTTGGATACCCGATGAGGCATGTCCCACAGAATGCTCATCTGGAAGGTCTTTTATTCAAGGAAGGAGAAAATGACAGAGTACTAAAGACGGAAATAGTGCACACTTGGAAACATGTTCATAAGAAAGAACGGGAGTCTCTAGGAAAACTGGACTGTGTCTCGGTGGAGCCTTATCTCCACTGGGTACAAACTAGAGCTCTCAAGCTAAAGATGCCTTATCCTCGTTACGGAATTCTTCCGCCGAGGGAATCTATCATGTACTTCATGACGAAAACTGAAAAGCTTCAGGTTACTCTCAACAAAGTTCAACGGGAGAGGAGGTCTTGGAAGAACAAGTACCGCACTCTTAACTTGGAGTGTACCAAAATACAGCAACTGCTGAAAGATAAGGATGCTCTGATCGAGATTTTAGAGCAACATGTTGTGGATAATCAGGATGACCAAAGGAATTTGTTCACTCCTTTCACTTGGCAAAGGAATGACAACCCGACAACGGCTCCAGAGCCCCAGTCAAAGAAAAGGAAGATACCAGAATCAGCACCCGAGTTCTCTCGGGACCCCTTAGCTTAGGTTTCTGTTTCTGCACTTTGTAATCTACTGTATTTTCGTTTCCGCAATCCTTTGAATTTCAATAAAAAGGGGTTTCCCCACCGTTTGATATTTGCAATCTAATTGATGAAGTTTATTTTGATTAAACCAAAAAACAATTAATATAATCATTGCATTCATTATTCTCACATCGCGTATTCTTCTTACCTACGAATCTCACGTTTGTGTCTCGGTTCTAGAGTCAAATTGTCTCATTCATACAATACTCGGGCTAATCGTCAGAAAAAGATGGATGATCTTGAGGAAGAAAATAGAGAGTTTAAAGAAGAGATCGACGCTCTAAGAGAGGATATGAGAAAGCTTCGTAACGACATGCAAGCCATGGCAGAAGCTCAGCTACAAAGGACTGTGATCTCAGAGATCACCTCAACCCCCATAGTGGAGAAGTATGATCCTAGGTATCAAATGCCGAAAGATCGTCCTTGGGGCATGCCTGTTAACTATATCCCGGAAGGATATGTTCCACCGATCACTGAAGATCAGGGAATCATAACAGAAGTCGCTGGGCCTGAAGGTTACAAACTTCGGGAAAGCGAAGATGCCAGGGGCATACTGAAGACTCCTGAAGGTTACAAACTTTGGGAAACGCCAAGACTCATGGTCGTAGTCACGGTACCACCCCCTATGGTGCACACTGTCCCAGAAGGACAGATTCCACAGATACCTTCTGGTAAAAAGGAAACTATGTTTGACCGAATGGATGAATTCCAGTTCTTGGAAATGCAGAAGGAACTGCAAGCCATTCGCGGTTAGGATCTATTTGGAAAGGACGCCGCAGACCTCTGCTTGGTCCCCAATGTGAAAGTCCCGCACAAGTTCCAAGTGCCCGACTTTGAAAAATACAAGGGTAACTCTTGCCCTCAGAGCCATCTGGTGATGTACGCTCGGCGAATGTCAGCTCAGACTGAGAATCAGGACCTGCTGATTCACTACTTTCAGGATAGTTTAACCGGTGCCGCATTAAAATGGTACATGGGTTTAAACCGTGCTACGATTAGCACATTCAGAGATCTTGGTACTGCCTTCGTCCAACAATACAAATACAATTTGGACATGGCACCGGACAGAGATCAACTCAGATCAGTGTCACAAAAAGACAAGGAAACCTTTAAGGAGTACGCTCAGAGATGGCGTGAAATTGCCGCTCAAATTTGTCCACCTCTTGAGGAAAAAGAGATGACAAAGATCTTCTTAAAGACCTTAAGCTCATTTTATTACGACAGAATGGTTGCCAGTGCACCCAGTGACTTCACCGAGATGGTGGGCATGGGAGTTCGTCTTGAGGAAGCCGTCCGAGAAGGACGTTTGGCAAAAGACGCTGGATCATCGAGTAGTACAAAATGATACGGTAGTGCTCTCCCTAAGAAAAAAGAGCAAGATATTAGGAATATCTCTCTCGGAAATCAAAGGCGACGTTATCAACCAGTAGCAACTGTAATTCCTACTATCAGCCCTGCGCCTATTCCTACGTATCAACCTCAGGTTGCGCAGAGCCAACCTAATCAGCAAAGGACACAACAGCCTCTTCAGCAGGCTCGTCCTCCATATAACAACAACCGTACAACACGACCATCAGGGTTTGATCCTATACCCATGTTGTACGCAGAACTATTTCCATTACTACTGGCTAAGGGGCACATTCAGACTAAGTCTCCTCTTACAGTGCCAGAAAATCCGCCTTTTTGGTTTAAGGTGGATCAAACATGCCCTTATCATCAAGGAGGATCAGGACATAACATAGAGAATTGTCTCAATTTCAAATCTGACGTGCAAAAGCTTGTTAGGAGCAGGCTCTTATCTTTCAAAGATACGAATCCCAATGTTCTCACAAACCCGCTGCCTCAACATGAGAAAGCTGCAGTTAACCTGATTGAGAAAGAATTTAACAATGTCTATCAAATTCACGATGTACTCTTATTGAGGACCAACCTGGTCAAGATGCATTGTAGACAGAGTGGATATTGCCATGTGCCACCTCATAATTATCATTAATGTGATGTCTGCTCTAAAAGTAATAGAGGATGTTCTGTAGTGCAAGCAACCCTACAGGAACAGATGGATCTCGGATGGATCCAAGAGCACCGAGTTTGTGGAGTTAACATGGTCTATACGAATTCCAACGTCATTCAGAACCACGACATCTGTGAAATGAATGCCAACTTGGTGGCAATGCACTCAAGGCAAAGCCAGTATCATAATTTTCCACGACACGGTTACAGTTCCTGTCTGACTTGCTCGGTAAACAAACAGGGATGCTCTTTCATACAAGAGGCCCTCCAGCGTCAGATGGATCTGGGATGGATCCAAGACTACCATGATAGGAACCCTTATCAGATCAACATGGTTCAGATCTTCGATATTCGCGTGATGAATACCAACTTGGTAGAGTTACATTCTGAGAAGGTCCGACTCAGATTCTTAATATCACACGACTATCAAAGTTGTAAAGCAGGTTGCGAAAACGATCGAGGTTGTACCCTTGTCTAGGAGGCACTTCAGCACTTGTTAAATCACTGGTGGATGCCAATCTATATGGATGAAGATACTCAGCAGATTAGTATCAATAATAGGAATCCCACTCGGCGTCAAAGTCAGGATGTCCGATCTGTGGAAGCTAACCTAGTAAGGTTACATTGTATTCAAAACAGGCGTGGCTAGGTGCCACCACACAACTATGACCGTTGTAGTGTCTGTTCAGAAAGTAACCAAGGGTGTTACCTTGTGAGAGCAGCTCTCCAGGGTCAAGTGGATCGTGGAGAGATTCGCCCATATCCAGGTTCTGGACCCATCAACTGGGTGCCGAACTACCTTGCCAATCAAATCGAGGATGTTGTCACAATCTCTGGTCGTCACCAGACCAGGGATGTTTTTACCATCATCCCTTTACTTGAAGAATCTAGAGCTCCCAACCGGGAACGGATCGAGATTACTTATGATGGTCAGAAAAATCAGAAGGTTACCATAGTCATCTATCTACCGGGACCACTACCGTATGAATCAGCTAAGGCTATCCCTTACAAATATGGTGCAACGACAGTTGAAAATGGAAAGGAAATTCCATTACCCTCCGTCGTGAATATTGCAGACATCAGTCGTGTAACGAGGAGTGATAGAATCTTCAACAGAGGAGTTGGAGAATCCAACAAAGAAAAGGAACTTCAGACAGAAGCTCCCGATCCATCAGTCGGTCAATCCAGTAATCCTGACCTTTCGAAAAATAATGATGAGATGCTGAAGCTCATCCAAAGGAGTGAATATAACATTGTTGATCAGCTGTTACAGACTCCTTCAAAGATCTTGGTATTATCATTGTTACTCAGTTCAGAAGCGCACAGGGAGGCTCTACAGAAAGTCTTGGAGCAAGCCTTTGTGGAACAGGATGTAACAATCAGACAGTTCGATAGCATTGTCTCTAACATCACTTCCTGCAATAATTTGGGATTTAGTGATGAGGAATCACCTGAAGAGGGTCGCCGTCATAACATGGCGCTCAACATTACAGTTAACTGCCAGGACAATGCGTTGGCCAGCGTACTGGTAGACACAGGGTCAGCCCTGAATGTTATGTCGAAGTCCACTTTGATGCAATTATCATTCAAAGGCCCTCCGATGAGAATCAGCGAGGTTGTCGTCAAAGCGTTCGACGGATCCAGAAAAACAGTTATCGGCGAAGTTGATCTTCCCATAACTATCGGTCCTCACACTTTCCAAGTCACTTTCCAGGTCATGGACATCCGGGCATTATACAGTTGTTTATTAGGAAGACCTTGGATACATCAGGCTAGAGCGGTCACTTCGACCCTCCACCAAAAGCTAAAATTCGTTCAGAACGATCAACTTGTCACAGTCTGTGGAGAACAGGCCTTGCTCGTGAGTAACTTATCGTCATCTACTTGTGTAGAACCCGAGGAGGTTATTGGGACGCAGTTCCAAGTGCTGTCGGTGGGCGAGGATAATCAATCCCAATGAGGAACCTCGATTTCCTCATACAAAGATGCTATCAAAGCGGTCGAGAGTACCGATACAACCGGATGGGGATAGCTTGTCATTCCTATTGACAATAAAACAAAGAAGGGTCTTGGTTTTTCTGCAACCTGTACCCAGACAACTGCCAGCGATGGAAGTCTTCATCCTATTCAGAACTTCTTCCACAGTGGAGGTTTTCTTCACCCAGTCCCTCAAGCAGTCCATGCTATCAATGAGGAAGATCCCTCTGACACAGAGGAAGAGTGGAAGTCCTATCTTAACAAGGACGGTTATATGTCTCAAGACGAAACGCAAACTCCTTTTTGCTTTCCTACAGAGAGTCCGAGATTTATACCCAGGTCAGACATCAAAATGATATACGGGGATTGTGATCCGGAAGGATGCCGTGCTCCGCCAAATTCATTAGAGGAAGAGTCTCCGATGAAAGAAAATTTTAACTACAACTACTATGGCCCAATGGATGGTCTGCCAATGTGGCAACCTTATCCAGGAGACTTGGGGCCAGAAAGTCAGCCGAGTAATGAAAATCAGCTGACCGTCATTGAACAGAATACCTGCGTCCCCACCATGTCATGGGATCAACACTCATGTCATTCAGAAACTACTCAACATGACGATGAATTTGCAACGTTCGCATGACTAAAATTCATTAATTATGCCTTTCCCGAGGTCAACGTCATCGAGAGGGATGACTCCTCCAGTTCCATAGAAGTATGGGACACCCTGGGACAACCGAGTGGAAAATACGACTTCATGGTCAAGTACACCGCTCCCGAAAGCTCTCGTATCAAGCTCGAAGATATCCAGCCAATTGGATGGGGAGATACAGCTGAGAGCACAAATGCTATGCAAAATGCAACTGAGGAATTCTCCTACGACAATTCTGCCTGGGAGACAGATTCCAATGATCCTGCTCCACCAGAAATCAGCGTCATTTCTGAAGACAAATCAAGGAAGGCACCAGACTTTGTGATTCACCGAGGAGTTCGCCACCAATGGGTTGCCGTCGAGGTTCCGAAGATCGTTCATCAGTCAAAGTAATTGCCATCTTTAACCTTTCACCTTGCCCAGGTGAAACAGATGTTTTAATAGGGCTCGTTTTCTGTAAATTTTCCCTCTTCGCTTAGCCCAAAGCGATAGAGTTTTGTTTTATAGGGATGTAGTTTCAAGAATCGACTTGTTCATAAATAAAATAACGTCGTTCTGTAATTTCCGCATCAATTGTTGTTTTCTCTTTTCTCTTTTCTCAGAAAATGGTAATCCTATAAAATAATTCAATAATAAAAAACAAGCAGTAATAAAAAAATACACTGCACACACTTTTTCATTTTCTCTATCTCTTCTAAACATGAATCATCACGTCATGCAGATTGCTTGTTTTAAACTCAGTTGAAACATACGATCCGATGCCTTCTCCCAACTTTGAGTTCCCGATATTTGGGGCTGAAGAAGAAGTTGACAACGAAATTCCAGAAGAGATCTCCCGACTACTCAGACAAGAGGAAAGGTCTATTGAACCTCACAAAGAGCCGTTGGAAACGATCAATGTAGGTTCGAAAAAAGAGAGAAAAGAAATCAAGATTGGGGCGCTACTCAGTCCAACTGCTAAAGAAAGTTTGATAAAGCTTCTCAAAGGGTTTCTCGATGTGTTTGCTTGGTCCTATCAGGACATGCCAGGGTTGGATACCAGCATCGTGGAACATCATTTACCATTGAGGTCGGAATGTCCGCCAGTAAAACAGCGGTTGAGACGAACTCACCTGGACATGGCCATCAAAATCAAAGAGGAAGTACAGAAACAGATCGACGCGGGTTTCCTCGCTACATCTGAATATCCTCAATGGTTAGCCAACATCGTACCCGTTCCCAAAAAGGACGGAAAGGTCAGAATGTGTGTTGATTACAAGGATCTGAACAAGGCAAGTCCAAAGGACGACTTTCCTTTACCACACATTGATATGCTGGTAGACAGCACAACAAAGTTCAAAATTTTCTCCTTCATGGATGGATTCTCGGGCTATAACCAGATCAAAATGGCACCGAAAGACATGGAGAAAACTTCGTTCATTACCCCATGGGGTACCTTTTGTTACAAGGTGATGTCATTCGGCTTGAAGAACGCCGGGGCAACCTATCAAAGGGCCATGACTACTCTGTTTCATGACATGATACACAAGGAAATCGAGGTATATGTCGATGATATGATTGCAAAATCTAAAACAGAAGAGGAGCATGTGATCCACCTGTCAAAGCTATTCGAGCGTTTGAGGAAGTACAAACTCTGCTTAAATCCCAACAAGTGCACCTTCGGTGTCCGTTCAGGGAAACTCTTAGGGTTCATCGTCAGCCAGAAAGGGATTGAGGTCGATCCTGACAAGGTCAGGGCCATTCGAGAAATGCCTTCTCCAAAAACTGAAAAACAAGTCAGAGGATTCTTGGGACGTTTGAACTAAATCTCCAGATTCATATTCCTTATGACCGCCACGTGTGCGCCGATTTTCAAATTACTCAAAAAGAACCAGGATTGCGTTTAGTCAGAAGATTTCCAAACCGCCTTCGACAGTATTAAGGAATACCTGTTGAATCCACCGATTTTATCACCTCCAGTGGAAGGAAGACCACTGATCATTTACCTCATAGTCCTAGAGGACTCAATGGGATGTGTACTTGGCCAACAAGACGAAACCAAACGGAAAGAGTCTGCCATCTACTATCTGAGCAAGAAATTCACCGACTGCGAGACTCGGTACACGATGCTTGAGAAAACTTGTTGCGCTTTGGCTTGGGCAGCCAAACGTCTTCGCCAATACATGATTCGTCATACTACTTGGTTGGTTTCCGAGATGGATCCAATCAAGTATGTCTTCGAAAAGCCTGCTCTCACTGGAAGAATTGCCCATTGGCAGATGTTATTATCAGAATATGACATAGAGTACGACACTCAGAAAGCCGTTAAAGGGAGTATTTTAGCCGATCATTTGGCTCATCAACCGATTGACGATCAAGAATCAACCGGGTTTGACTTCCCAGACGAAGATGTCATGTATCTAAAAATGAAAGATTGTGAGGAACCGTTACCCAGTGAAGGGCCAGAACCAGGTTCCCAATGGGGACTTATCTTTGACGGAGCAGTTAATCATTATGGAAACGGAATTAGGGAAATCATTGTTCCCCCTCAGGGTACCCACATTCCTTTCATTGCCAGACTTACGTTCAAATGTATGAACAATGAGGCCGAATACGAAGCTTGTATTATGGGTCTCGAAGAAGCGATTGATTTAAGGATCAAAAACTTGGACGTATACGGCGATTCAGCCTTGGTTATCAATCAGATAAAAGGAGATTGGAACACATACCAATCAGGACTGATTCCTTACAAAGAATATGCAAGAAGGTTGTTACCCTTCTTTAACAGAGTCGAATTTCATCACGTCCCTCGTAGAGAGAATCACATGGCTAATGCCTTAGCCACTCTCTCTTCTATGATTAGAGTAGGTCAATGGAACGACCTACCTAAGATTGACATAATGCGCCTTAAACGGTCCGCCTACGTCTTCACGATCGAAGCAGTCATAGACAACAAACCTTGGTATCACGATATCAAATGCTTCCTTCAGAAATAAGAGTACCCATCTGGGGCACTCAAAAAAGACAGGAAAACCCTCAGAAGATTGGCTGGAAGCTTCTTCCTGAGCGGTGACACTCTTTATAAGAGGAATTTTGACTTGGTCTTGCTCCGATGCGTAGACAGACCAGAAGCAGACATGCTTATGAAAGAAATTCATGAAGGATCCTTTGGCACTCATGCCAACGGACACACAATGGCGAGAAAAATTCTGAGAGTAGGGTATTACTGGTTGACAATGGAATCCGACTGCTACAAGTACATGAGGAGGTGTCACAAGTGTCAGATATACTCCGACAAAATTCAAGTACCGCCATCACATCTCAAAGTTCTTTCTTCCCCATGGCCTTTTTCCATATGGGGAATCCACATGATTGGCTTGATCGAACCTAAGGCTTCAAACGGACATCGATTCATCCTGGTAGCCATTGACTATTTCACCAAGTGGGTCAAAGCAGCATCATATGCTAATGTAACCCGACAAGTGGTGGTCCGATTTATCAAAAACAATATCATTTGCCGTTATGGTGTTCCAAGCCAGATCATTACTTATAATGGATCTAACTTGAACAATAAGATGATGAAAGAGTTGTGTGCAGAGTTCAAGATCGAACACCATAACTCATCTCCCTACCGACCCAAGATGAACGGAGCGGTAGAAGCGGCTAACAAGAACATCAAGAGGATTGTTCAGAAGATGGTTATAACCTACAAAGATTGGCACGAAATGCTGCCCTTTGCTCTTCATGGTTATCGAACATCTGTCCGCACTTCAACAGGGGCAACCCCGTTCTCTCTAGTATATGGCATGGAGGCAGTTCTCCCCATAGAAGTAGAGATCCCATCAATCTGGGTATTAATGGAAGCTAAGCTTTCAGAAGCTGAATGGTGTCAAAGTCGACACGACGAATTAAACATGATCGAAGAGAAGCGAATCACGGCACTATGCCACGGTCAGTTGTATCAGCAGAGAATGAAGAAGGCGTTCGACAAAAAGGTCCGGCCTCGTGTCTTCAGAAAAGAAGACCTCGTGCTTAAAAAGATACAATCATTTCTCACTGACTCTCGGGGCAAATGGACTCCGAATTATGATGGCCCCTATGTGGTCACGAAAGCTTTCTCAGGCGATGCCTTGAGACTTGCAACCATGGACGGAGAGGAATTTGCCTACCCCACGAATGTTGATGTAGTCAAGAAATACTTTACCTAAACTAAAAAAAAAAAAAAAAACGTCTCGGTGGATTGAAAACCCGAAAGGGCGGTCCAGGCAAAAGTTAGAGACATGAAAAAAAAACATCCCGATGGATTGGAAATCTCATAGTACAATCCAGGCAAAAATTAGGGATAATGGCAAGTAACAATGTTCAACCGAGGCAAGTCCCTCAGCAGCAGTTACATCATCCATCGGAGGAAAACTCCAGTCAAGGTCATCTTCGACAGAAGCTCAGGATGTCCCGAATTCAAAGTTGGTAGAAGGATAGTGGTCGTTATGTTTCAACGTAGCCCTTTTCTCTGTAAATTACCATTTTCTAACTTTGTAAATACTCTTTGGAATTACGCGTTTAGCTGATCTCCTTCTTATCAATAAAATTTGAGCCCTTGTGCTTTTGTTTTTAATTTTTATTTGTTTTAGCTTTACATAATGGCGTTTTAACATGATTAACGATTCTTGAAATAAAACAAAAATGAATTTCCTTGTAAAACTTTTTCTGCTTTTTAAAGATGGCAATTGCTTTTGACTGTTGAACATCAAAAGAACATCAATCGCTTCTCCAGAAGTAAGCGAACTTCAAAGTGCAGAATCAAAGTACTCCTTCTAACCCAATACGCCTGAACAAAGGATCAACTGTATGAGATGCGGCTTTCCCATTTGATACCCTCGGCCGAGTTCTTATCTCCTAAGCCCGATCAATATAGTTCCCCGCGAGGACTACTTCTCCTAAGCAAGGTAGAATTGCTACTTTTTTGACCAACGGTACTTCTTCACCCCGCGATGGCCGAGTATCCAGTCGAGTTCACTCGTCAGTCTGTATGTTGCGTCAGTTTTGTCAGCATATACATACATACATACATCATGCATTATTGATTTGCATTCGCATTCATATTACATCACTATCACTCTAGTCGGTCTTATCCCCTGGTGATAGAAAGTTCTCTCAATCGAGTTGTCAAGTTCTTTCCTCGTCAGGAAATGTCGCGTCGGAACGATCTCTCTCCTCCAGTTAGGGGTGGGAATAGGCTGGGCCGAGCTAGGCTTTTCCAAGCCTGAGCCTGGCCTGCTAAAAAATTCAAAGCCTAAGCCTGGCCTGTAGCCTATCATAGGCTTATTTTTAGGCCTAAGCCTGGCCTTTTCGAAGGCCTGATTAGCCTACTAGCCTATTTAAAAGCCTACTTCATTTGAACATCTGTAAATAAGAAATTCAACTAATGTTAAATTGACTAACAAGTTAAAAGATCAATGAGATTAAATGTTTGTTTTCACTGTCTCGTTCAAGTTTTCTTATTAGCATACGTTTAGTGATACTATTTGTTGAAGATAACTTATGAGAAAAACTTATGACAACAACTTATGACATTGTTTATAATGTTTTTTCAACTTATTTTTATAAGTTCTTCAAGATAACTAAGTTTTATTTTCGTATTTTAATTCAAAGTACAAAATAGAATATAATAATAATAAATTTATTGATATTTTCTTAAATAGGCCAGCCTGGTAGGCTTAAAAGGCTTTTCTTATGGCATGTGGCCTAGCCTCTTTAGCTAAATAGGCTTATAAAAAAGCCTAGGCCTTTTCTATTTAAGAAAAAGCCTGGCCTGGCCTGACCCTATGTAGGCTAGGCCGTAGGCCCCTGTTAGTTGGCCTGGCCTATTCCCACCCCTACCTCCAGTGTATCTCTGGATTAGAGTCGGCACTCGACCACTTTGATAACTTGAACCTCTGAAAAGCCAGAGAAGCTTTCTACAAATGTCACTCTTCGCCATTGAAGATGATATCCTTGCTTTCCCGGATTAAAGAAAAATCCCCAGAGAAAGCCTCCTAAGCAGAGATTTGGCAGTACAGCTGCCTTTCTCCAAAAGACCGCTGAAGAAAAGGTCATCGGCACCTCAAAATTGGAGCCCATCATATGGCATTTCTCCGGGAAGATCCCGAGAAAAGTATGATGTAAGACCCCAAGCGGAAGCAGTCTCTCAAAAGACTTATTTTCCCCAGATAGAGTCGACAAATGGCGTCTCTAACAGAGAAGTTTGTGCACCTCTACAACTCAGACGATTGGGCTCCACAGCAAGTCTGACGTCACTTTTTCCACTCAAATGGCATCTCCCCAAGAAAATCCGGCGAGAAGTTTGAGGAAAATCGCTACAAATAGCGTCCCTTGTCAATAAAGTTTATTGACGGAAGAAACTGAGACCAGTTCCTTGGTAGGAAACCAGGATTGAGGGGAAGTTTAAATCAGAAACTTAGACCAGTTCCTTGGTAGGAAACCAGGATCGAGGGGAAGTTTAAATCAAAAACTTAGACCAGTTCCTTGGTAGGAAACCGAGATCGAGGGGAGGTTTATTTCAAAAGAAAACTGAGACCAGTTCCTTGGTAGGAAACCAGGATCGAGGGGAAGGCTACCTTTTCTAAGCATCATCGCTTAGCTAAAGAAGATGAATGCGTAAGCTACCATTCATAATCACCATCAAAATTTTGGGTATTCCGATATTTAATCCTCTTGCACCCCGAATGCCCGAATACCTTCGTCATTCACACCTTCGGGTCCAAGAAGATTAAATAGGGGCATCTGTCATACCCCAAATTTTGAGCACTAAGATTTCCCATCATTGTGCAAATCATCATCACAATATGGATGAACCATTATGCCTCATCAAATGCCTCAAGGGTTGTTGAGCATTCACTACAATCAAAATTAGGGTTTTAGGCCCTCTCAGAGCCTTAGACAAAGGATCAATCAAGGAATGACATGATCTTTAATTTGTCTACACTCTCAAACATACACAAAGGATCAAAAAGGACTCCCACATCAAGGATTAAGTACAAGGCTGCTCCCTTTTAGGTGGATCAAGTCTCAAGATCGACAGTGTCACCAAATTAGGGTTTTGGTCGACCAGGGCCTCCAGATGGAAATTTTTCATCTGGGCACAAGCCAATGATCCAAAACATAACCTAATATACTCCATGGAACCTCATGTACCCAATCATCAAGTCAATTTGACCTCAGGGGATGCATACATCAAAAAGCAGGAATTATGGTTTCTTGACCTAATTCACCCCTAAGTTGAATTTTGGGACAAATCATGAACCAAGACCTAAAGACATGATTTGGGGGGCTTTAATATACTATATTGATCCATTTGCAACAATGGATTAATCCAAGAAGCTTGAGCAACAAGTCTCAATTTCATCTGCACCACAATTAGGGTTTCGCGAGGAAAGTCAACTGTAACTTTGACTTTTGACCAGGACATGCTCCCAAACCCTAAGACATGATTCAATATACCCTATGCCACCCATGTAACATGTCCATCAAGTTTGATTTAGGTCAAGTACATGATTTCCTGAAGAATTGCACAGTTTGGAATTCATCTGATAAAAAGTCAACTGTGCACAAAAGTCAACTTTGACTTTTTGAGATTTTTCACCAAAATGGATTTTTAACCCTAAAATGATGTTTATGTATGATTTGAATCATCATTCATCAAGAAAAATCAAAGAAAGTGGGATAACTTGTAAAAGGGGTAACCATAAAAACTTAGAAAAATTTATAAGTTATGGAAAAAGTGACACTAATGTGCCAACTTTGGAGGACCATAACTGCTAAACCACAAGGCCATTGTTCTCCATTCAAAGCTTGATTTGTAGATCACATTGCCCTCTACAAAAGCTTCATACTGACCTATGTCCAAATTCCTCATGGATTTTGAGTTATGGAGTGATCAAAATCAAGAAAAGTCACTTTGTTCCAACACTTAGTGAAAATTTCACTAAGTCAGAATCTGCATTTACTTTTTTCCAAATGTAGGGGGATTTTTCACTTGGATTCAAAAGAGATCAAAACCAAACATGTTCAAACAGTTGTTGTATCACGTAAGGGCTTTCCAAAATGGCCAGGAACATTACCAAATTCAATTTGAGCTATGAGATATGACATTGGCAAGATGCCTTGCTGAAATCTGCCAAGGCAAGGCAGATTTTTGCACTTTTCGTCGATTTGCCAAAATCAGCCAATTCCAAGCCTTTTCATCACTTTGGACACATCTAAGGATTGAATCTAAAGGGGATAATCACTGAGCCAAGCCTCCAAAGTCTTGGGAACAAGAAATAGCATGTTGAACCTAGAATTGCCAAAATAGGGACAAGACTCCAATTTTGGATTAGAGCATTCAATGAAAGCATCAAAGTGGCATGGACTGAGCCATTCTCAACTAAATTCAGTCAAGACTTATCCAAGACCAAGGGAACCAGTAGCCTGTGCCCTAACCTCTAGTCAATGGCTAGAGGAGACTTGGATTTTCATTTGCCAACATTGGCCAAACCTACTCAGCAGTTGCCATTCACTATTCCTTGCAAAACAAACTTGCTCTACTATAAATAGAGCTCAATTGTGATCAGTTTGAGTACACCAAAGCCATCAAACAGATGCATTCCTCAAAATCTCTTCTTTCACTCCAATTTTGCCTTCTAAGGCAAGTCACTATCGGGTTTTGAGTTTGAGAGCTTTTCCAATCAAACCAATCACACACACACCTCATATACATCACATATGAGCTGATCAAACACTTAAACAACAACTGGAACACTGATTTCTCAGAATCACCAGTCAATTGCTAAAGGTTTTAACCAAGTTGCAGTTGAGATGCCATGAAGTGATCCAGCCAATTTCAATCAAGTCCAAGCATTCAAACACACTCCATAGGGTGTAGGGAAGCTGTTCAGATCATCACAACTCATCTGTAATACCTCCAACACAAATCACAATCACCAGCTGCAAGTGGTAAGCATGAGCTCCTCTAACTCTATGATCCATGCAATTTTTGCTGCACAATAATTTGGCCATATGTTCATAATCATACATGGAATGTTTCCCCTCAATTAATTGCATTGTTTGAATCGTGTATAAAAAATCCCAGCCTTCATGCAGAATCTAGGGTTCTTGAGGATTGTTCATGATTTCTTGTTTTATGTTTAATTTAAATGAAATTAATTGTCATAGACATGATCGTGAGGTTGAAACGAGTTGATTGTTATGTGTATTGCATGATATGATTAAGTATTCAGTGAGATTGGATAGAAAATGCAAATCTGAGAAACTCAGAACACGCGCGTGTTCTTGCCCTTGTTCTTGGTGCCATTTTACAATATTTGAATATTTGAATTTTGTGATTTTTATTTAATTGATTCAAAAATTAATTTCTCTCTGAGTTTTAATGATTTTGAGTTGATTCTTTTTTTAATAATTCACAAAAATGTTGAAATATTTTATTTTCCCAAAAAATCCCAAATATATTATTTATTTCATATAATTGATATTTTTGCAAAGAATTAATATTTTAATTGTTTTTAACATTTAAAATATTGTTCCCTCTTGATTTTGAAAAGATTAATGACTTCTAATTATTTTGTAGGTCAATGCTTGATTTTTGAAGCATTAATCCAAGATCATAATTTGTTTCCCACATATTAAACAATTTTTGATCATTTTAATTGAATTTTTATTCAATTAAAATACATTTTGGAAATAAATTAGGGTTTTTGATTAATTCAACCCTCACAAATCATTTTCAAACACTTTTTGGGCCTCTATTAGAGTGTAAGACCCAACCCACTTGTACAGAAACAATTTTGGGCCTCACTTATTGTATAAGTCCTTCTGTACATTTTTAAAATTCGGCATGATCGTCGCCAGTTTAAAAATAAACCATCTGGGCCTCTCCTTGAGCTATAAGGCCCATTCAAAACTTTTGTGCCTCTATTAGAGTGTAATACCCAATCCCCTTTTAACCAAAAACACTTTGGGCCTCAGATATTGTATAAGCCTCTTTGCGTTAAAAGAAAATCTCGGCGCGATCGCCATTTTTAAACGAAAAATCATCTGGGCCTACCCTCGTGTTATAAGCCCCACTCTTTTTCTTTAAACCTTTTTGGACCTCTTGAGAGAGTGTAAGACCCAAATCCCTTTGTACAGCAAAACATTCTTGGGCCTCAGTCACTTGTATAAGTCCCTCTGTACAAATTCAAACAGTGCGTTCACTGATAAAACCCTGGGCCTCTCCTTAAGCTGTAAGCCCCAAGTCTTTCTTTTTCAAAGCACTTTCTCCTTTGATTTTGAAATATACTGTTGTTTTCAATCTTTCTTTGTTGAACAACTAACCAAACAGCATGGAAGCTCTACAACCGAGTAAGTGTTTATACGCTTTCATTTACCGCTTTCATATACATATAACTGTATTGTGGGGCTGTTTCGTTGTAAGTCTTCTTTCATAAACTCATATCAACTGTGTAATAATAGTATAGATATTTAGAGTTTCCTCGGCAACTACGTCTAGAACTAGGTAAAGCCGTTTCGTTTATTCGTAGAAATAGACATCTAGATCCCCAATAGGATCACCAGATACAGTCTTCTCTTCGGCTGTCCTCATTAGGAATTGTCAAGAAACTCTACTCCCAAAGATGAATGTATTCTCCGTGAATGGCATCTTTGAGTTTCTTCCAAATTCTCGAACTTTCCTGGCTTGATCTATTCCTCGTGGATAGCCTGTCTTGAATTTCTCGGGGTTTGGGGACCCACGGGCTTCTTAAAAGCATCCGCCTCCTCTTGGGCATCATACAAGGACCCACAGGCTTCCTAAAAGCAACCCCGCCTCCTCTTGGGCTTAGTACAAGGACCCGTCGGCTTCTTAGAAGTATTCACAGCCTCCTCTTAAGCTTCGTATAATGATCTCTTCCTCCAGGAATGATAGCCTCCTCTTGGGCTTAGTACAAGGACCCGTCGGCTTCTTAAAAGCTTCTAGCCTCCTCTTGGGCTTCGTACAAATTGTCCCGACGACCTCTTAGAGGTATAGGAACAGAACTTAGTCATCTTCATAGAACAGTCCTTTCAAAGAGTCTACTACTGTTTCTCAAAGCATAGTACAAAAGACGAAACTCTAGACTTGGACAGTCTAATTTCCTTGAATCTCAAAGACATTCTCAAGTGACCCCTTCAAAAATAGGAAGGAAACCCGTAGACTCAGACATTCTCAATACCCTTTGGATTTCCCATTTCCTTAAAGAATAGGAAATATCCCTGATCCTCGAATCAAAAATCCCTGAGTGCCAACATTACTCATATAAGAACTGATTTTCTCTTTAAATCAACATACTGGACCTGTCACTCAACTGAAACAGTGCCATAGCCTCCTCTTGGGCTTTGTACAATGATTCTCCCCAGCGGAGTCAAACAACGTTTAGCCTCTCTCTCGGGCTTTGTACGAGACACATAAGAGACTCCCTCGTTGAGTCAATCACCCTTCCGCCTTCATCTCGGGCTTTATACGAGATACAAAAAGGTTCTTATTGAGCCAAACAAATTTCAGCCTCCATCTCGGGCTTCGTACGAGATACAAAAACACTCTCTTGTTGAGTATAAAAGATCCTCTTGCAGGATCAACCCCTTTTAGGCTCTCTCTCGGGCTTTGTACGAGACACAAAAACACCCTCTTATTGGGCCCATAGCCTCTTCTTAGGCTTTGTATAAGAAAACCACTGGTTGATCCAATCAACCTTTTAGCATCCAAGTTGTGCCTCGTTCACAGTACACAAACATCAACAACTCATTTCCCTTCATCTATTCGTTGTAAGCGGCAAGCCTCTGGATCATCTACATCCATGCCACTGTCCCTCTTTTAGCATGAGAAATTCCTAAGGAAAGATAGCATTGCTCTACACTGAGTTAAAGTCTTCTCCTTCAGGTTAAAATCCACTATAAAGGGAATTATGGTATTGTCGGATTCACACATCCCGGTTAAAGTAATTCTCCTTTATAAACAGTTGTGACAGACAAAACCCCTCTTTAGAGATGACAAATTCTCTCTAAAGTCAAACCCTTTTAGCTTCATATCTTGGGCTTTGAACAAGATACAAATAGACCCTTCAGCTTCACATCTTGGGCTTTGAACAAGATACAAAGTACCTTTCACTTCACGTCTTGGGCTTTGAACAAGACACCAAAATTCCATTTCCTCCCATAGAATAGGAGGAACTACAACGCTCTGATTTCCCTGTTTCGGTAAACGGGAATACGTAGGCATAAGATTGAAAGAAAAATCTTAGCGAGCACACTAAACAAAAACCCAAAATCCCATACTTTCATATATCCATCGTAATATCTAAACCTCCCACCAATCGACCAAACACCACTTTTAACAAAATACACCCAATAGAGACCCCGAATCTTTGTAGCATCTGTAACCTAACAGACCGCTGTTTAACCTCAGTTTGCAAGCAGGGTTAATTTGAGACATCTATTTCCTTTCCTTCATCATCTTTAATAGGATAAAAAATGAATCGAGCTATAGATACCAAAGAGCGATAGTGCTTCGCAACCACGTCCAAAAATCGTTCGCTACAGTGACAAAGTCGAGAAGTTGGAGTTTTGTGAACCTTGTGTATTTGGTAAATCCTGTAGGGTGAAGTTTAACAAAGGTAAACAAAGAACACATGGATCCCTTGAATACATTCATGCTGATCTTTGGGGGCCTGCAAGGAATCCTTCACATTCAGGTGCAAGGTATTTTCTATCCATAGTTGATTTGAGAATTTCAAAAGTTGGAAGGTTATGGTCGAAACTCAAACTAGCAGAAAGGTCAAGAGGTTGAGAACCGACAATGGCCTTGAAATTTGCAATATAGCTTTCGATAACTACTGTGTCGAGTCTGGGATTGCAAGGCATAAGACTGTAGTAGGTACTCCTCAACAAAATGACTTAGCTAAGAGATTCAATTGAATAATCCTTGAAAGGGTTAGATGCATGTTGGTTAGTGCTGGATTGAAGAAGGTATTTTGGGTGGAGGCTATTTCGATAACAGCTTATCTGATAAATAGATGTCCCTCGAATTCCTTGGGAATGAAGACGCCTGAAGAAGTTTGATCGGGTCAAGCACCAGATCTCGACAAACTAAGAGTATTTGGTGGTTTAGCCTATGCTCACATTAGGCAAGACAAGGTCGAACCTAGAGCTCTGAGATGCATGTTCCTTGGATATCCTGAGGGAGTCAAAGGCTATAAGTTGTGGTGTCTAGAACCAGGTTATAGAAGATGTATCACAAGTCATGATGTAGTTTTCAACGAAGTCGAGATGGAGTTCAAGAAAACTGGTGATGTTGGTCGAAGTGCAGAAATCTCTGAAGAGGATATAGAACAGGTAGAGATTCATGTTGAGGTGGAGCATAGTGATGTTGAAGTGCCACTAGTGCAGAAAGAGTAATTTACACCCGTTTTTTTACATTTAACACCCGTTATTAGAGGGTGTGAATTCAACGGGTGAGAAATGTCTGACAAATTTACACCAGTTTTAAAATGGGTGTAAATTGATGTTATATTACACCTTTTTTTGTCAAAATCGGGTGTAAATGTTTACATATATACATTTATAGATGGTATATTACACCCTGTTTTATAGAAATTGGGTGTAAATGTTTACATGTATACGTTTATAGATGGTATATTACACCTTTTTTGTTTAAAACGGGTGTATAAATATGCAATATTACACCTGTTTTTTATAAAACAGATGTAAATTTTTAAATAATTACATTTAAATTAAACATGTTTATTCCCCATTTAATAAAAATCAGGTGTAAAATTAGCAATGTTTACTCTATATATATTGGCAAGTTTACAACCTATTTTCTTTAAATAGGGTGTAAAAATATGAATAGCCTTATCTCTAGTCGGATTCTATTTTGCCAAAGTCTCCACACAAGGAAACTAATTTCCCATGGCCTTATCCTTAATTTCATAATCACACCACACCATAACCAATTTTTCAATAAAAACCAACTTAAACCATTCATTTAACTTCGGATAAAACCTACAACCTTTAATCACTCTATTATTACAGTTTCTCATCCTAAGCATTGAGATCTACCCCCTCATAACGCCAAAACAATTTACTGCTAAATAACATCACAATAGAAAAATGAATCAAAGCATTAAAAAAAAGAAAGAAAGAAAATGTTTATTCTATTTTTTGAATTTGTAATACACTGAGACTAAACAACTGAAGTAGTCAACAAACAAAACGAAAATGAGAAATTACAAGAAAACTCTGAAATCAACATCTACTTATTTTCATACTACGCCTCAAGCGACTCTTCTTTTTTATTTACAAAACTACTTGCCACCAATCTACCTGGACTGATGAATAACCCATGGGCTAACTTTGGGCTTAAAATTCTTCGGAGCCTTCTCCGCATATTTCGGAGCTTCAGCCCATCCACAAGATCCTCTCCATTTCAACGATCCCAATGAGACCAACTCTTTCCTGTCTTCGTGTTCTACACGCACCAAAAAACACCAAATCCATTAGCCAATGTGCTAATCTATGTCTGGGAAAATCCATCCAACTGATTTCCTGCACATCTTTAAAAGACCAAACAAATAAGTCAATTGAAATAGACTCGTAAGTTGTGATAAAAGAAAGACTAACCTTTGCGTATTGCGAACCCAGTTGGTTGCATGTTTCGTTTCTTCATGCAATTTGAACTAGAAACCAATTAAGGTAAAAAAAAAAATGGAGACAACATCTTGAATCAGATCAGAACTAATTGTCTTTTAGAGTGTTAGGAAATGTATATTGATAGTATCTGAAAAGGTTAATTAGAAGCTGAACTTTAACAGTTCTTTCTACCTGATACATATTTAGTAAGGGTTTATTCCTTTCTCTTCTATGCAATGTGGACACATCCATTCCTTATTCTCTCGCACTTCTTATATTTCTACAGCAGAAACATAGTGAACAGTTTCAAACTATCAATACAATTTATAATTTTCAGAAGAAACAAATTTTTGTGTCATATTTGCTCCACCCTAATTTGAAAATAATGAGGAAAAAAATTGTTTTTTATGAAATATTCTATCTCAATAAGCTGATAATTTGACTTATAATATAAGTAATATCAAATACACATGACCATCTAGGCTCTTCATACCATCTATCTCAATAAGTTGTTTTCACAAAATTTTATGTTAGGATAGAAATTCAAATAATTCAATCAAAATAGGCTCTTATTTCTTTGCCGCATGGCTTTTTGTTCTTACCTTCACCATACCGAACCTTGAGACAAGCTCTACAAAAGGCACCTTGCCTCGAGTGACACACTGAGCAATCAGTCTTTCCTTCTTGGTAGAATATGCAGTGAATCACTTAGAACACAGCGAATACCCGTGCAAATAATAAAAAACAAGACATTATTCAAATCTTACCTATACAAGGTTCATTCACATCACAATTCCCACATCTTTTTCAATCTTCTTCCCCGCATAACTTCTTTACCTTGCATTGATGTTTTCCATAATTGCATTTTTGTCATTACTTATCCAATACAACAATCATAAAGAAGGCTATAGCCGCTACTCGACAACACTTTGTGCTAAATTTCATATCGTGGAACAATAGTGATTTGTTAGAATTCGGTTATGTCATATTGCTACAGTGCCACTATTTAGTACCTCTTTCTTTATAGATGAACAAGATTTTGGAAGAGACTGGACAACATTACCTCACCTACATTCATTTTCTTTCAGTAAATGCGGGGGTTTTGACTAATGCTTAATTAAGAAAAATTGCAAACGACTCTTATTTGTTTAAAAGAAATTCTAAACTTTGGCATTATGATTTTCAAAAATTAAGCTAAACATTTTTACAGTAGAATTAAACATCAAGCAAGAGTCATCATTGACCACCATGTACAAAAAGTGAATGGGAACAAACCATTGACAGTAATTTTTAAATCTTCTTGTATGTTGTAACAGTCAAGTGATACTCTCCCTCCACCGCCTCCACCCCACCCCATCCCACCAGCAGCACTGATAGTACCATATCCCTTCCTACACTCATCCAAAAAAATGAAGGCCGTAAGAATGATACAAGAACATTACACTAGACAACATGTGTTAGTTACCTGATAAATCTATGATAAAGACAGTTGTATAAACCATAAATACTAAAAAAGCCTTCAATAAAGACAGTGTTTTGTCTTTGACAATACATTTCCAAAAATATCAGTACTTCTTCAGAAGAAAAATAATACTACCATATGCAAATTGTAATGACCATGGGCTAAATGCCAAAGGAAATCCATGTAAACAGAAATTTAGACATGTCATCGTTAGCAGAGACCACAAATTTCTAATATTCACTATTAACATAATTTTCCTTTTTAGAGACATATGCTACTATCTAATCATCGAAACTTTAAAACTACTAATTATAGTGTAGGAACTAGAAATTAGCAAGTAGTAACTATTAGTAAGAGCGACTTCAGATGCTTTAGAAATGTATTTCCCTCTTCAATTAATAGTTACGGACAACCATAATAGTTACAGGCACCTTAAAAGTAGTTTAGAAGCCATAACATGAAAGACAGGTATATATGATCACAGACTGACATGTACTTTATACTCACAATTTTACGACATATACTAAAATACTTCCACCAGAACCACCTCCCCCATCATACCCTTCATCTCCTCCCTCTGCAGTAACAGACCCATTTACATATAGAGTGTCCTTCACTATGAGCTTAATATGTCCCTCGCCATTCCCTCCATATTGTTTTTCAGTAGATTTTCCACCACCCTTGCTCCCGTAACTCTTCGGTTGAGACAATGTAGACCATGAATAAACACCACCACCCCAGTTTGTCTTATCATTTTTTAAACAAGATGCACCACACCCTTCGTGCCCTCCACCAGCTCCTACATTATCAACAGGTGTGCCACTAGTTTGGGAAGGTGGCAGCCCACCCAAAGATGATGAGTTTATAGAAGACTTGTAGTCCATAGTCACATTAGCGGCTGCTAAAATAACAGAACCAGCAATAATAGATGCATTTTGACCAAGTTTAATGTTGCCATACACGTTGACTTTTATCATGCACTTATCGACAGGACATAAAAGTGAAACATGGGAAAGTATCTCCAGGTTTCCAAGACCATATATGAGATTATCAGATTTCAAGTAATGAGTTGAGCTGCATAATCGAGTAGTTAGAGACAAGGTATGCATCATGTTTTGAAGTAGCCCATACCAAGTTTCTCAGCTGCATTCTGTGGAAAAAAATCATGTCATCAGTCTTGAAAACTATATAAAAAGAAAGATAACTCTTGACTCTTCAGTTTTCTATTTTAAAAATCTAGTGAATTCATATCTAAGTTAAAATTTATTTGACATCTTACCTAGTGTAACACCGAACATGATATTGATGAAACTAACATCTTTCCAGCAGTTCTAATTGCTATAAGACTTGATGAATATATAATCCCCAACGAACAAAGTTGCGTTATGAAACTAGCGTGCTAAGAAATAAGATTCCTTTCATGGAATGCTGAAGTTTCATGAATCTCCAAGGCCTTCTGAAAGTATATCGCTAACAGAATTAGAATCATCAAACATCAACGTTGCTCGACTTCTTCCTTCTCTAACATCAGATCTAATCAATAATTTATTAGTGGTCATATCAGGAAGCCAACCCTTTTTTAGCATCATATCAAGTAATCGTTGTGCCTCATGTTCCTTTTTTAGCATCATATTGAAAAACAAAACACATTCCTTCACTAGATTATGTTTAATCATGCCACGGATAAGGATACAATATGCTTCCTTGTCAAGAATGCCTCCAACAATCAACATTTGTGAGAGGAATGCGAACAGGTTTTTTGCATTATCTAATTTAGACAACTCGTGCAAGAGAGTAGTTTGTGCGACATTACAACAAGAAATACCCCAATAATAAGTTAATTGCCATTGTTTTACGGCTACGCTGACCTGTCCCGAGTCACATACACATTTTATCAACTTGTCGAAGGAGAAGGAATGAAGAGAGCATTGCTTCGTCGACATATAGTAAAACACTTAAATGGTGTGTTGAGAATGGTTGATCTCACATAAACCATCTACTAGTTCAGAATAAGAGGCAATATCTAAACTCCAACATCTTGCAGAAATTTGATGAAATAGTTCCATTGCTTCATCGTACTTTCTCAATCTACAGTTGCCAACCACAAGAGCTGAATATGTTACATAGTCAATAACAACTGAGTATTTGATCATTCTGCCAAGAAGTGCATATGCTCTCTCAGTCGCTTTGTTCTCACAAAGCCATCTAATGAGAATATTCCAAGATAAAAAATCATCTACATATCTCTCCGACATTGTTTCCAGCAGAGCATTTGCTACGAGAATTTTACCAGCATTGCAGCAACCTTCAAGCAATGCATTGAAAGGAGTAGTTTCATTAACTTGCTCATCCTCTAAAAACAATAGAGCCTCGTCTTTAAAAATAGTTTCATTAACTTGCTTATCCTCTAAAAAAAAATCAACAAACCTGAAAATGAAGAATGGTAGGCTTAACCACCCTTGTATTATAGAAGAATTCATAGTACTTGTCACCCTTCGCCACTTCTTTGCAATCCTGAAATACTAAACAAAGAAACATAAATTTTTTCAGTATCAAAACATTTACCAAACAATTTCAACTCTAAAAAAATAATTTCACCAAATCGATAAACAACAATAAGAACCATAGGACAAACACACCTTGGTAACAAAGATGAGATTGCAATCGGTCTTACAGATGCAGCAACGGCGATCATCGCAAATGAAACGGAGTCTCGCGACACAGGTAGAACAGACCTCACGATGCAAATAGGGTCCGTACGCAACCCATTACAATGGCTCGGCGCAAACAGCACAATAGTTATCCATGGCCTCTTTGCTTGAACCCTAATTTCAGTGTTCAGATCAAAACACGATGTTAGATTGTTATTGAAATTTGGGGGAAAATTATAGAGATTGAATTTCTGGGGTTTGAGATTGATTGTGAATTGTTTGAAATAATTAAATATACTCAATTGTTGATTTTCTAAATACGTGGAGCCGAAGATGGAGTTTTGAGGTTTCAGAGAGAATGGTTTGGAGAAATGGGGTTTTACAAAAGGGTTTTGATCGATGCAATATTTTTTATGCGTTTTTTCATTATTTTATTTACACAATATTAATTTAATAAATTTATATTCATTAATTCAGTTATTTATTTAATTAAAGGCTAGTTTGTTTTAGCTTTAAAAAAATGGATTTTTTTTTGTAATTTTGAAAATAGATTCTACAAAAACGTTTTTTAAAATATTACAAGTTTTTTTTAAATTTGTTTTTTATAAATTAAAAGATTAATTTTGATATTCTATAACATTAATATACATTATTGAAATTCAAAACATAGTCAAAATCACAATTTTTTTCAAAAAGTCATATTTTAAAAATGATTTTTATGAAAAGATATTTGAAATAGCTTCAAAATTAAGTGATTTTTTAAAATTTTGATATCCAAAAAAAGTTTCGATAAAATGATGAAATACCTAAAATTACATTTTAAGAATAACTATTCAAACCAAATTTTTATTTAAAGCTTTTATGAAAAGTTTTTTTGTAAAAAAAATTTTCACAAAATTATATTTCACAATAAAAATTATTTTTAAAAAAAGGCAAAACAAACGGGCCCTAACACTTAATAAAATATATTATGGTTTATTAATGTGTTTAAGACTAATATTTAAAGTTATTAAAATAAATAATTTTTTCAACCAATCCAATTTTACACCCGTTTTACCTTTAACGGGAGTAATAGAAATTTGATTATAATAATAATTTTAATTTATTATAATAATATTTTTAATTTACACCCTTTTTAAAAAAATAGGGTGTGTATTATCGAGTGTTAATATTTAAAATGACATTTTATTTACAAATTTGCCACCGGATTTTTATTTACACCCATTTTCCAAATAATGGGTGTAAATTTTAAAATTATATTTGTCACTTTGCACTATCATAACCCAGATGAAGTCGAAGAAGAAGAGCAAGATGCTGAAGAAACTGAGGAAACTGTCGATGACTACCTACTGGCAAGAGATAGGTTGATAATAGTCATCAAGCCACCTCAAAGACTTGGTTATGCAGATCTTATAGCTTTTGCCTTATTCTCTACAAGTGAGGTACTTGAGGAAGAACCTAGAGACTACAAGGAAGCTATAAGGAGTCAAAATAAGAATGAATGGCGAAAATCCATGGATGACAAGATGAAATCTCTTCATGATAATAACCAGGGAAGCTGATTGAGAAACCTGCAGGAGTCAGGTTAGTCAGTTGTAAGTGGATTTTCATGGTCAAGGAAGGAATCGAAGGAGTGATGTCGAAGAGCTTTAAGGCAAGGTTGGTTGCTAGGGGGTTCAGTCAGAAAGAAGGTGTCGACTTCAATGATGTGTTCTCACCTGTTGTAAAGCATAGATCCATTAGAATGTTGTTAGCCATGATAGCGAAGTTTGACTTGGAACTTGAACAAATGGATGTGAAAACAGTCTTTCTGTATGGTGATCTAGATGAAACGATCCTGATGCGACAACCTGAAGGGCATGTAGAAAAGGATAAGGAAGATTATGTGTGCAAGTTGAATATGTCTTTGTATGGCCTGGAACAATCTCCTCGACAGCGGAACAGGAGATTCGACAAGTTCATGGCACACATTGGTTTCACTAGGAGCCAGTTTGATCTCTGTGTTTACTTCAGATTTTGACCTGGAAACTCACTTGTTATTTTGTTGCTTTATGTGGATGATATCCTCATAGCTAGCAACAGTGTCGAGGATGTAATGGAGGTGAAGGCTAAACTCAGTAAGGAGTTCGAAATGAAGGATCTGGGAGCTGCCACCAGGATTCTTGGGATTGACATTCAGAGAGATAGAAAGCAGTCGAAATTATGCTTATCTCAAAAGACATACCTACGGAAGATTCTCGACAAGTTTGATAAGTCGAGTTCAAAGCCAGTTGTAACTCCGAAAAATCCTCAGTTTAAGCTTAGTACTACTCAAAGTCCGAGTACTGAAGCTGAAAGAATCTATATGAGTAGTATTCCATATGCTAATATAGTAGGTTCTTTGATGTATGTTATGGTCTGTACGAGGTCAGACATAGCGTATAGAGTTAGCCTTGTAAGCGGGTATATGGTCAATCCTGGAAAAGTGCACTGCAAGCTTTGAAGTGGATTCTTAGGTACATAAATTGCTCTCTAAATAGAGTCTAAATTTATGGTGGAGCCTGTGGTGATGATAGCAAAGTCGAAATCGAATGATATGTTGACTCTGATTATGCAGGTTGTATGAATTCTAGAAAATCTATTTTTAGATATGTGTTCACTATGTTCGGCACAACAATCAGTTGGAAAGCGACACTTCAGAAGGTTGTTGTCTTATCAACCACTGAAGCAGAATATATTTCCCTCACTGAAGCTGTGAAAGAAGCATTGTGGCTTGAAGGTTTTGCAAAGGAGCTGAAACTTCCAGGTCGAGTTATCACTGTTAAATGTGATAGTCAAAGTGCAATACACCTGTCAAAGATTTAGTCTATCATGAGCAAACCAAGCACATCGATATAAGGCTACACTTCGTCAGAGAGATAATCGAGCGTGGAGAAGTCCAAGTGCTGAAGGTTTCTACTGATGACAATGTTGCTGATATGATCACTAAGACATTGTCGAGCTGCAAGTTTTTCCACTGTATGCAGTTGATAAAGCTGCATGACAAAAGCTAGATTATTCCCTGTTATTGTAGAGTTTGTTCCAAGGTGGAAATTTATGAAATATTGGATCAAACTCTAGTGATGTCGACTGGGATGTTGTCAGCATGGAAAACTTTCATGTTTTAACAGGAGACAAGCATGAAGTCGAAGCTGGTTCACATGCTAACGTCGAAGTGTTACATACTGTAGTCGAAGTTTGTTCTAGTATGTAATGTTGAATTGGACTTTGTGTTATGGATCCAATTGTTTAGGTTAGCTTATTATTTAAGTTAACTTAGTAGCCTATAAATAGGTTAGTTCTCTCAAGTTGTTGAGAGAGGCAAATTGTTGTTATTCACTTGTAATCATTTGTACCTTAATTGAGTAAGTGAATAGAAAAACAGTTTGCCCTAATCCTATTCTCCTTCTTTCTTCTCTCTCTTTATTAATCTAATTGTTTCATTGTTCATCAAGAAACTCTATTTCTCAATCAAAAATTTATTAATTAGTATCGTTTGTCACAACATATAAACAGTTAACTAAACAACTATATCGCCTATATCACTACTTATTGATCTCTAGGCATCTTAGTGTGCAAAGGGTGTCTTATCATTTTTTAAAGCATACAAGCCATTGTAAATTACATGTTTTTGAAACGTGAATCCACTAGACACCTAGTATCCAGTAAGTGGAAAAAAAAATTACAGAAAAGGGCATGGCCTGTGACCAATAACCTACGTCTGCCAATATCAGGGTTTGCTCTAATCATGGATAATGGATATCATGAGTGAGCGCAAATGCCAGCGGGAAATCAATTACACCCCAATATTATGTTGGTGCAAATGGAATTTTAATTTTCAAATATGTTCAGTCAATGAAATCTGCATCACATATCATTTTAGAGAAGCACAGAGAGGAGAAGTTTACAAGATTAAATGCGGCTGATTTGCATGCTGATGATACTGTGTATTCATGTTGCAACTCCATGCAACTTGTAATCTATAATCATAGCATACCCATAATATCAAAAATCACAAGCTCAAATGTTTCCTCAGACCCAGCCCAAAGCAGTGATCATGGCTATATGATTGGAGCACCTTTTAGCAATCAAAATTTACAATTGTGATATTAAATCACCCAACTAAAATGATTATAAACATCTGAATAGAGTGAAAAGAGAATCTAACAGAAACTCTTCTACTAAAAAATCTAACAGAAACTCTTCTACTAAAAAATCTAACAGAAACTATTCATGAACCCTGTATGCTCTAACAGTTATGATATTCAATCCCACAACTAATATGATTATAACCAATTGGATAGAGTGAGAGCCTAACAAAAACTCTTCAACTAAAAAATCTAACAGAAACTATTCATGAATCCCCACTTGCTAATAACCACCATAAATAATACCAAATATGCAGTCATAATTACACTCATATCAGTATGCTACTAAAAAAAATATTCACATCATCATAAACTATGAATCAACAACAATCGTGACAACTGAAAAATGAGGGACAGATTGATTTTGATACAAGATCTTATGTCTGAGGATCCATAACAAATAAGTTATGAGCATCATAACATTTATTTATAGGTATTAAAGGAAAAGTATCAAGTAGATACTTAGCCAAACACTTGGAATGCAAAAACAATAGACAAAACATCCACCATTGACGGCTATCTTACACATTCACCTATCTTACACATTCACCCATCTAGCATATATAATGTGAGTCTGACACGTGTAACACGAGAAGTTTTCAGAGAGAACAACCTAATCATATCTTTTGGAAATCAATTCTTTATTGAAATTTTACAAACTTAACTAACATGCTGACATAACTGAATATTCAGATCTACAGCAGTAATACGCTTGGCACTTGGCAGAAGATAACAGAAAGCAATAACAGATTGTGAACAACACAAAGCTTGTACTTGAAATTGAAAATTCATAAACACAACTGAGATATAAAATACAATTGTAAAATACCTATGAGGCAAAACAACCTAATAAAAATTCCTTATTTGGATACCTAGAAGAAGACAATGTCCATGAAGTTGTTTTTCTAGTTCTAGGATAAAATCATTAGCCAATAGCCAAAAGCAAGCTTATTTAAAATATAAAAAAATTGCAGGAACAGTCCAATAAACCGCTTTTTTAACCGTCATGTACCAAAGCAACTAAGCAAATGTGCCTTCAAAACTGACCGAAAAAGCAAAATAAAATTCAAACTGAATGAAGAGGAGAGTAGAAAGTTGGACAAGAAAAAAAAAAAGATGAATTTCCATTTCCAGATGAGGCACTGGCTCTAGTCTTATTAAATCTCATCTTGACACTCAAGAACTTATCACCTCTTGAATTCTCTTATCATAAGTGAGGCAATATTAATGGCCTTAATTTCCTGTTCTTGAGATCTAAATTAATGTCATTGATGTGCCATGTCTTGAGCATTAAAAAGAACATATATGTAGAACACTTCATTGACTTAGCTGCGAAGTGTAAACTAAGCATATTACTTACTACAGGGCAAAACCCTCCTGTGAAGAATATAAGATCATGGTTTTAGTTGAATAAGATAAATAATGAATTAATCTCTCTCTCTCTCTCTCACACACACACACACACACACATATATATATATATATATAGTGTTTTAGTCCCTGTATCTTTTTTTTTTCGGTCCAAGTCCCCACATTTTCATTTCTATTTGGTTATAGTCTCTGCTGTCAAATGACCGTTAAAAAAAAGCTTAGTTGACAAACGGTGCTGATCTGGAATATTGTTTTGTCATTTCTTTATTAATTTGTGTAACACACGTGGAAAAGTCAATGGACCGTTTCATAAAGAGGGACCAAATCCAAAAAAAGTTCAAATTTGTTTTCTTCTTCTTCCTTCTAAATTTGGCATAGTTTTTTTCTTCTTCCTTCTACATTGGCATTGTTCTCTTCTTCTTATACCTTCAACATCCATGGCCTCGTTTTCTTCTGCGAACTCTCATCATGGTCAAGCACTGGTTTGTGGTTGCAATAGAAGCATGAAAATGTTTATGTCAAATTCATTTGAAAACCCTAAAAGACGATTTTGGAAGTGTCAAAATTCAGGATTAATGTCTGGTTGCAAGTTGTTTATTTGGGACGATGAGCTTGAAAGAAATCCAGCACGTGATGTTAGATGTTTAGGTGGTTGCAACTGCTCTAAGTGTTGAAGGATTTGGGGTTCATGGTCAAGGAGATTGAAAATGGTAAAAAAAAAACAAAGATGAAGATTAAGCTGGAGAAGGAGAAGAGAAAAGTGAATCTGTTGAAGCTATTGTTGGTTGTTTCATGGGGGATGTTCTTTGGTTATCTGAAATGGTGAATCCAATTGTTTATGTTATTGTTCAGTTTTTTTGTCTTTAAGTCCTTGTAACATTATTGTATTTTGGAATTGGTCCCTGTACCATATGATGAATGAAAAACATGTTTTAGTTTTGTTCAGTATATGTATGCAATTATATTGTTCAGTATATGAATTCAATTAAGTTGATCATTGTGCTTGCAGTTGTACTTAAACCATATCTTGATAATTTTCATACTTAAAGTCATACTTAAAGTCATAACAAAATAAATACTTAAGTCATAATACATTGTTGGGAACGAAATACATAAATGCTTTAACTACAAGGCTAAAGCCAAAGCAGTGTTGTAGTCATAATAGTTAACAAAAAACTTCTAGATGGAATCAAAAGTACAACATAATTCAAAACAGGTCATTGTCTACATAGTCCATGGTTGGTCTTGGCTACTTCCTTCTCCTTTAAGCTTTTTGCATCTTAGTACCCTTGTTCTTTCACTTCTCCTCAATTCCAACTTCCTTGCCACCTTTTGTTTGCATCAGCAGACCAAACATCATAGACATTAACTCAGTATTAGACTCAACTGGTTTAGGATCATGTTGCTTTGGTGGAGCTGCATGAACAGGTTGGTCATTACCAACTTCAACAGTTGGCTGTGAGTCACCACCTTCTTTGATAGGTGCAGACAAAATGTAATTTGGTTGAGAGTCACCAACTCCTTGTGAAGCTTGTACAGGTTGTTCATTAGCAACTTGGGGATTAGCTAGAATTTTGGTAGTGATGTCATTGATATTGGGTTGGGCTTATGTTGCTTCAAAAGCTGCACAGAGATCTGCTGCAAGCATTTCAAATTCTGGATCCACATAACATTGTGTTCCCTGCTGTTGTTGAGTTGAAGCCTCAATATCAACATTACTTGGATTCTGTTGTTGTTCAGTTGGTTGGTTATTTTGTTGTTGTTGTTGTTCACTTGATGCCTCATCTTCAGCATGACTTGGATTCACAGGCTGTGTTGTCTGTGTAGCAGTTTTCTTAGGTTTTCTCTGCACAAATAAATATCAGCAATCAATATCAATGATAACAATAACACAATTTGTAAACATAAATGATTTTAAATGATACCTTTCTTTTCTGAGCTTCAGGGTCAGGCACTTGAACCAAACAACTCCTAGTATTATGTCCATGCACTCCACATTTGGTACAACAATAAGTAGTCTGTGTCCTTGTTTTGTTAGGATCTTCATCAGGTTCCTTTCTCCTTAACTTCTTTGGCCTACCATCATCCATAACTGTCATCACTGTCATCACTATCATCACTATCAAAACTATCACTTTCAACATTACTTACATTATCAGCACCAACTGTGTCACCTTCAACATGAGGAACACCATCATCCATAACTGTCTCAGCTTCAACATTACTTACATTATCCTCACCAACTGTGTCAGCTTCTACATTGTCAGCTTCTACATTGTCAGCTTCTACATTGCCGGCTTCAACATCATTCTCAAGAACATCATCTTCGATAACATTGTCAGTTTCCACATCATTAACACCATCTTCCATAACTCTATGCTCAACAAAAAGGTCTACACTACAACTATTTTCAACAGAGTGTTCATAAATCTTAGCAGCATCAACATCACTAACTACCCTTGCATGCTTACCCGATACAATGTTATACCACCATAGCCAATAATCATTGATTTCAAGTTTGCAAATATCTTTAATAATACCGGTTGCTTCAAAGAAGCTCCACCTATCAAGGTCAATGTCTACTTCTACTTTATCCCCACCTAGGTAGTACACTACACCATGCCTAACAAACTTTCCCCCGTAATGCAAATTCACAGTGAAAACCATACCTGGATGATTCGATTTGGAAGCTCACTCGTATTCGTACAAGCACCCTTCACCTTCCCGCTATGATTGAGGTGGAAAAGAGAAAGATGGAAATGGAAAGACAACCCCTAGTTTACAGGGACTTAAAGGAAAAGAGGGAAACTACATTTGATGAAATGTTATGGGAGTAAACATTTAAATCCACGTGTGTAAAGAAAATTAAACAAGAAATTATAAAACAATATTCCACCTCAGCACCATCTGCCAACTCAGCTTTTTTTAAACGTTTCATTGACGGCAGGGACTATAACCAAAAGGAAATGAACATGTGGGGACTTGGACCCAAAAAAAAAAAGATACTGGGACTAAACCAAAATCTCGCCAACTTACAGGGACTAAAACACTATTTAAGCCATATATATATATAACGTAAACCCACTTGTTTTTATGAAGGTCTATTTTAGCAACATGCACCTTATGGCGTATTTAACCATTTTTAAGTTAAAGTTTGTTAAAACACATCTTCATAAAAACAAGTGGGTGTATTATAGCAAACCCTTATGGGTTTGCTATAATACACCCACTTGTTTTTATGAAGGTGCATTTTAGTAACATGCACCTTAAGGTGCATTTAATGAGTTTTTAGTTAAAACTTACTAAAATATACCTTTATAAAAATAAGTGGATCTACGTTAGCAAACTCCATATATATATATACATATATATATATATATATATATATATATATATATGTGTGTGTGTGTGTGTGTGTGTGTGGAAAATGCTAATATACACCCAAAATTGGTGGGCCCCACACAAAAATACACTACATCTATTTTCTTTCTATTTTTTCTTCATCTTTCTAATGTGGGTCCCACTCAAAATTGGTAGGCCCCATACAAAAATACACTAAGGTGTATGTTGCTAATGCACACCTACATGGGTGTGCATTATTAGCATAACCTTATATATATATATATATATATATATATATATATATATACACTATGCCAAGGAAGGGAAAAAACAGCGCTTTTTTCCCTTTAACAGCGCTTAAAAGCGCTGCCTAAGGTGGCGCTGCTGTAGGTAAAGACAGCGTTTTTTTTTATGCAAAAGCGCTGCCTTATGTATACTTTAGGTAGCGCTTTATCTTGAAAAGCGCTTTCTAAAGTAGGCCTTTAGCAGCGCTTTTTCCTGAAAAAGCGCTTTCTAAAGTGGGCCTTTAGCAGCGCTTTTTCAGGTCTTTTATGCTTTCTTTTGGCATCTTTAGGCAGCGCTTTTTCAGGAAAAAGTGATTTCTATTGTCCCCCTTTAGACAACGCTTTTTAAAGCGCTATCTAATGTATTTTTTATTTCATTTTAAGGCAGCGCTTTTAATGGAAAGCACTTTCTATTGTGTACTATAGGCAGCGCTTTTTCTAAAAAGCGCTTTCTTTTCTTCACGTGAATTTTGCTTTTTAAAAGCACGTTTTTAAAAATCATAATTTAGGAAGCGTTTTTTGTTTAAAACGCTGCCTATTCCTTCTTTTTTAGAAAACATATTTTTGGAAATAATACCATAAACCTGTATAATTCAAGCCTTTGTTTCAAACAAATAGGCATTATATGACATTCAACAAGCCTTTATTTCAACACATAGGCCTTATATTTCAACCATTGAGTCTTTATTTCAACAAACAAGCCTTTATTTAAACATATGCATTATATACCATTATAATCCAAAATATATACACCATTACCATTCAACACATAAACCATTTGATATAAATCAACACAAACATGCATCATATATACACCAATCCATACTTCTAAAGATTCCTAATATACAACCACTTCCAAAACTATACAACATTCCATAACTACACAACAACTTCCATACCTTATATGATTCTTTTTTCAATAAAGTATTCGCACAATTCCTCCTTGATTTCTTCCAACTTATCTTTCGAGTAATGAGCACACTTGTATTCATCAAAGTACTACATAATAAAACATAATATGTATGATTTAGTTAAAAGTCATAAATTATATGAAATATTCGATAAATACTAAAATAAATCCAAAGTTATAAATCCATACCATGATTGGAATCTCTATTTGATCCAAATGAAGGATTTCTCTCATAAACCTCAAAACGTAATAACCGCAATCTATACCATTACGCTGACGAGCACACTACAGAGAAAAACAAATAAGAATATATAGTTGTCTTGTTTTATCAAGTACCATCACTATTATAAGAAAAATTGTGAAAATTAATATACCTCCACTCTGATCCAAGTAATGTTGTTTGCTTTAGACCGTGGTACTCGAGCTTCTCTTTGTGATCGGAATACTTGCATTGCTCTAACAAAATAAAAACATATATTTAGAATAATCTCACAGAAATAATTAAATATACAAATACACACGAATATTTAGAACAATCTCACTTACGTATCAACCATATTCTTCATATTCGGATATGTTGTCCAATCACCATCCAATGAATTCAGATAATACACTACTTCTTTTCAGGGTCGTCTTTGAGGGTGTGCAAGGCGGGCTACTGCACAGGGCCTCAAATTTTTCAAGGTTAAACTATAGCTAAATAGTGTCTCATAAAATATTTTTCTGGTTAAATCGTGATTAAATAGGGCATCTTTTTGTTTTCCCCATGTTAAACTGTGACTAACCTACACAGGGCCTCCAAAAACTTAAGACGACTCTGCTTCTTTTGTAGGATTAATAGCAACCAACAACCAGTGACCAATGTAAAATAAAACAAAAGTTTAGATGGAAATTTTCTACGCAAAAGATACAAAGATTAGAATGAAATTAGAAGGAAAATCTAACCTGTTGCCAGTATTATACGATAAAAGATACAAACTTTCTGTACTGCTGGCCATAAACCTCTCGACTAAGTGATCTATTACTGAATCTGGATCCTGAACAATTAATAGTGCGTTGACACGGGCGCAAGACACGAAATAGAATCTGTTTGACAATTGATTCCCGCGCATAAATTTGTCATACAAGAACCTTAAATAAAAATATAATAAACATTAGAATATTTTCATTGAAATGTGTAAATAAATTGTTCAACTAATTAGATAATAGATTGATCGGCGTACCAGATGTATGAATGTATAACACCGATGCCTAATTCAAGATGCCAAAAAATCTGATTCATGTCCTCTTTTGCAAGTGTTTCGAAATTAGAATAACCAAAAATACTTTCCTCCATATCTATTTGACGAATGGCACCATGCATCAAATCTGATGTTCCCACAAGTGTTTCCAGACACATCCTAAATCGAGCAACAGAAGCTCTTTTTGATCCGGTCCTTGGAAGATCCTTTTTTTTGTTGGATACCTTACTAATTTTCTTGCTGACTTGTTGTGACTCTTGAGCAGGAACCTAAAAATCATATAAGTTAGGTAAAGTATAAAATCATGAATCTTTTGCATTCGGATCACAGAATTAACATTTTCAATGTACCTCTTTTTATGATGCAACAGACTCACTGTGGCGCAAAATCCCTTTATCCCTAGATGCGGGTTTTGTAGGAGTCTAACATTACCATGTAAAAAAAATGTACGTAATGGTTCAGAATGCTTTTCATAATGGTTCAGAATGCTTTTCAAAATCTCTTTCTAAGGTTACCCTTTAGCAGCGCTTTTTAAAAGCGCTTTCTAAGGTTATACCTTTAGCAGCGCTTTTATAAAAGCGCTTTCTAAGGTAGTCTCTCCGTACGGCCTTTAGCAGCGCTTTTAGAAAACGTTTTCTAAAGGTAGCCTTTAGCAGCGCTTTTTTTTAGCGAATTTTTTTCGAAACTTTTAGCAGCGCTTTCTGATAAAAGCGCTGTCTTTGTAGTGCTGCCAAAAGCGAATTTTGGCGTAGTGATATATATATATATATATATATAGGGCATATCTAGTGAGAATGGTAACTTATATGAGAATGTGAAAATGAATAAGAACCATCAGATTTAAAAAGAAAATGTTGAGATTAAATTGTGATTTTCCCTAAATCATGTGTCATTAAGAGGAAAGAGAAATCACTAATTAAATTTTAAAATATCTTTTAATCTCAACTATTCCTTTTTAAATCTGATGGTTCTTATTCATTGTCGCATTCTCATATATATATATATATATATATATATATATATATGTGTGTGTGTGTGTGTGTGTGTGTGTGTGTGTGTGTGTGTGTGTGTTCTGGACTGGACCAATGACTTGGCATGGTCCAATCCACTTCTACTCCCAAAACGGCCCAATTTCCTAAGTCCAGTCAATTGGGGACAGCATTTACCTTTCTGCCCCAACCGGGCAAATATGGTCGGATGACCCAAAGCTTCACCTGCTCCTCAGTATTTTCTGCCCGTTACGCACGGCTCCACCATCCAGAAACAGTCATGACGCCCGTGCCCGGAACTGCATCTTTGCCCGTAGCAACGGCTAGTTTCGGACACCTCTGCCCGTCCTTATGGCTAGTTTCTGGCAGTTACCTATTCTTCGGGAAACGGTTATTTCGCCCCGAAAATAGGGTTTGTTGGCCACGTGTTGGGGGAACTATAAAAACCCTCTCATTTGAGAGGGTCAGGTATTCAAAATCATCCTACGAAACACATACTTTGTACTTTCCTCTCTCTCTCTCTCTCTCTCTCTCTCTCTCTCTCTCTCTCTCTCTCTCTTCTGATTCTTACTTTAGCATCGGAGTGCCTTGCAGGTACACCCTCATCCTCATCTCACACACTCAGCATCGCAGGCGTCATCTCTGGCCCACTTGAGGTTCTGATCAGCCGTCAAGATCAGTGGCGCCGTCTATGGGAAACTCTGTCATCCCCGTCTAACATCCATCGTAGATTCAAGACCAAAATAGCCCTCTGTCCAAGATTCTGATCATGACAAACCAAGATCACGTCTGTGATGCTCGCAACCCTACTTTTCTCCCTGTCAGCAAGACTGATACTGACGGAGCTTTATCCTTCCTTGGAGGCGACGCCCACCATCTGAAAGATGGAGCCACTGCGTCTCCATTCCCCACCCGTGCTGATCATGTTGAAGACCAACCCTCCCTAGACCACCAGCCTGCTCCCGTTCCTTCCAACGTCGACCCGGCCGTAGCGGCCTTTCTTGAATCTCTCAACAAAACTAACCTCCTAATCCTCCAACAAAACGCGAGGATTGGAGCCCTAGAGGAATCTGCTCGGCCAAGATCCCCTTCGCCGAGGAAAGAGCGTCGACGATCCCGAAGTTCACCTTCCCGACGTGAAAGAGACCGCCGGACACCACCTGAACCAGAATCCCATGCCGTCCGGAAATGTGATCAAATCTTCCCGCGGAGCCAGTACTCCCCTGGAACCAAAAGGACCAGGAGAGACAAATGTTCGCCTTCGCCCAGATTTTAAAATAAATGATGGAGATTATGTGTCATTTTTTCTCTCTCCTTCATCATATATTTTAATAATGGAGGAGAGAGAAAAAAAACAACACATAATCTCCACCATTTATTTTAAAATCTAATGGTTCAAATTCATTCTCATGTTCTCACATCAAAATGACTTTCTCATATATATATATATATATATATATAAAGAAAGAAATAGGCAACAATATTGTCTAGGTCCTTTAAATTATTTTTAAATAACAAGTTATTCCTTTAAGTTTTTTTGTAACAGTATGGTCTTTTATGTTAAGAAACGTTTGTTCGTTAACCTTTTTAAGATTCTCCGTTCGAAAAAAAACCTATGTGGCACAGATAGTGATGAAGTGGTAGTTAATGTTGCTGAAGTGTCATGGACGGTTGCTGAATTGGCATCTCTCTCCTTCTTTCTTAGATTTCTGAAAAGCAAATCCCTGAATCCCCAAATCACATACTTTGAACCCTAAATCTCATTACTCTATCAATGGCGTCGTATGGTAGCAGTGGATAAAATCGTAGATGTTCGGACACTTATACTTTCATATCGAGTGCAGCCTAAACTGGAATCGAACCGACATATCTGTGTGGAGCCAAAGCAGTGTTGAGAACAGTTAAGAAGAAAGGAAGAAACTTGGGAAAGCTATTTTGGGGATGCAGATACTTTGTGGTACGTCTGTTATTAAACATTGTTGGTTGTGGATTTGGTTTATGCAGATGTAATTAGTTTTTGTTTATTTGTGTGTTAATGTTAACAGAGTGAATATGAAAATGTCGGTTGCAATTTTTTTGCGTGGTATGAAAACCATTACAGTGATGAAGTCAAACAAGAGATACAACCCTCACTAATTTCAAAATGTTCAGACTGTGATGGCAAGGATGTTGAAATCAAGTTGCTTAAAAGTTTGATTGAAAATGATGAGAAATACACTAAGGAGATCAAGGAGAACTTGTTGAAGATGTTGAATATGCTAGTCTATGTCACTATGTTGTTAGCTTTGATCTTTGCAGTGTTATGTGTAATTTGGTTTAAAAGTGGAAATCATTGTTAATTATCATTGTAAGTCATGAGTAGTGGTACTTTCATGTAGAAATTCTTGACAATGGTTTGTTAAACTATTATGTGGTGGAATTATTGGCATTGGTTAATGAAACGATTATGTGTTGCAATTCTACAATTCTATACCACAGTTACATTATAATTCGTAGACAGTTATGTTTTACTATGTAGACCTGTCAAAATGAGTCTTAAAAATTTGTGTTACAATTCTGCAATTCTATACCACATCTGTCACAGTTATGGTATAATTTGTACAACAGAAAAATTGGAAGGACTTCTTTGTTACATTTTAAAAACATATGGGACTCAAGTGTTACCAATTAAAAACATGATGGGCGTGATTGTTACAAATTTAAAAAATAAAAGACCTGTTTGTTGCATATTAAAATATATCAGACATATTGTTTTACACATTTTTGAACCTCAAACAATTTTGAAACTCAAACATTTATGAAACTCAACCTTAAACAATAATTAATATTCAGAACCTTAAACAATTATAGGACATAATACAAAACATTATATTAACTAATCATACTCAAAGCATTGTTATAATGTTAAATACCAAAACAGGTGTTAATAGATCAGATCCCAAAACATTACATGAGATTGTTATGGATCAAACAAATCCCAAAACATTACATAAGATTGTTTTATAACTCAACATAACATAACATTGTTATAGCTAAAAAGACAATCTATTTGGTCTTTCTCCTAATAGCCAACTTTGGTCTCATTGTTGTTGGTGGCTGAAATGCTGTCTTCCTCTTCTCATAGAAAGAAATTGTGACGCTGAGATGGATTGTCGTGTCACGATTCTAGAAGATGATGTTGACAGTCTAGTTTGAACTCTTTGGGTTGGTTGAGATTGGACAGTTGGAACTGGAGTGGTTGTTTGGGATTGTCTAGTTTGAACTCTTTGGGTTGATTGGGATTGGACAGTTGGAACTTGAGGGGTTGTTTGGGATTATGTAGTTTGAACTCCTTGGCTTGGTTGGGATTGGACAGTTGGGATTATCTAACACAAAATCTCTGGTCAACTCCAGGTAACAACTCATCTATTACAGGTAACAGCCCTTAATCATAAATTAAACACAGTTTGTTACAATGCACACATGACATATATGGTACAATTTAAAATCATGAAGGACAACATGGTAACATTTTAAAATCATGAAGGACTACATTGTGACATTTTAAAATCATGAAGGACCTGAATGTTACATATTTATGCTACAAATTAAAATCATGCAGGACATATATGAAACAAATTTAAAACATGAATGTTACATATGTATGCTACAAATTAAAATCATGCAGGGCATATATGGAACAAAGTAAAAAACTGAATGTTACCTTCTGCTGATCTGAAATAAATGTCACATTTTTACAAACATCTGGCCCACCCAAGTCACGAACTAGCAGATTAAAGAACCATGCCCAGGAGTCTTTAGTCTCTGCTTCAACTACAGCCACTACAATAAGCAACATTTGATCATTAGGGTCTCTTCCTACTGCTGCAAGGATTTGGCCTCCATAAATGCCATTTAGAAAACATCCATTAACTCCAATTATTGGTCTGCAAACTGCAAAGCTCTTCTTGAAAACATCAAGGCACATATACAATATATGAAAACTTGGTAGTAATGGTCTACTAACATATTTTTTAGGTTGTTGTTCAAGTTCAGATTATTGTTGTTCAATTGCTTGGACATTTAACTTGATGGTGTTGTTGGAATTTGACCTCAATACCTCATGTGCATAGTCGTACAACCTTAAAAATTGCTCCTTGAATGACCCTTCAACAATATTCAGTGTTATCTTCCGTGCTCTATAAGCCTTCATCCTACTCATACCAGCATTCCATTTCTCATGTACCTTTTCACATATAGCAGTCAACTTAACATTAGGGTTGATTCTAACTGTGGTGTACAATTTCTTCCCAAGCCAATTAGAATTAAACATTCTAACATTAAACTCTCTATTACAAGTGTGAATGTCATTTAGTGTTCTCAATTGCCAAGTATCTGCATTAGGTAATTTGGAACATAAGGTCACCCATGGACAACCTTCCTTGCAACCAACTCTAACCCTAGTCTTGTCATTCTTCACGTACCTTAAATCCATTCCATTATGAACAGCATAACTAGCAATAGCTTCCTTGAACTCCTCCTTTGTTGAGAATAAGGTTCCCAAAACCCACTTATAGTCATTGAACTTCTTAGGCATGACAAATGATGGGTACTTAACATTTCCATCCTCACCTGAATCTTCACTACTACTGTCATCCTCACTCTCTAAGTCCTCAGTTGCATAGTCAGAATCTGACAAACCACGACAAACTTTCTTACCTCTGTTTCTTTCCCTAACTCCAAGATCAATGACATCTTCATCACTTGATGTTTCATCACTTTTGATGGGAACTGAACTTCCTTCATCCACATATTTTTTCTTAGGTCTGTCCTTGTGCCTTTTGGAACTGACTTTTGACTTCTTCTTTGATGGTCTCTCTCCTTTCCTTTTTCTATTAGGAGTTGTGTCATGTGCTAGTATATCAACATTAGGTTGACCACTTTGGCCTGCAGGTAACACTCTTTCTCCTACCAATACTTCAGCAAATCCATCATTTAAAACCTCATCATCTGAGTAAACAAAATCACCTTCCCCTAATGCATTTTCATCATTATCATCAAGTTGGGCCTCATTCTGTTCCTCATGGTGGTCCACACTTTGATCCACAATTTCTTCCACAGGATGGTCCTCACTTTGGTCCACACATTCCTCCATATTTTGTTCCCCGTGTTGGTCCCCACTTTCTTCCACATTTTCTTCAACAGGTTAGTCCCCACTTTTGTCCACACACACATCCACATTTTGTTCCTTATCTTGGTCCACACAGTCCTCCACATTTTCCTCAACAGGTTGGTCCCCACAAACCTCCACATTGTCCTCAACAGGTTAGTCCCCGCAGTCCTCCATATTTTCCTCAACAGGTTGGTCCTCGCAATCCTCAGATTGTGTTTTAGGTAGGGCAACAACTAAATCAGGTTCTTCAATAAGGTGGACTATATATATGTCTGATAGTTCCTGGATTGGCTAGAATTTTGGTAAAACAAAGGTTATTCAATGTTGATGTCAAGGTGCTGATGTTGCAACATTGAAGTCTTAACACTGGGCTGTGTTAAGTTGTTAAATGCTGAAGATGGATGTTTGATGTCACACAGGTGATGTTGTAACATCAGACCTGCAGAATTAATAACAGCAGGATATGTTATTAGGGCACGCGTATTAGCTGGAATTGTGGAGAGTGGTTGACTCATTGGATGAGAATATCTTGGGATAGATATTTTATGTTACATGGGAGATTTGATTGCAGATCTGTTGGAGAATTAAAAGGTTGAAGATTTAAAAAGATTTTGGGGATAAAATATGTTTTGAAGATTCAGTTTTAATTAACAAATCTGATCAAATATTATGACAAGTCCAAGCCCAATTCAGGAGCTATATAAAGCGCACAAGACCAAAGGAAAAAGTACAGAAATACGGGGAGAAGATCAAGAGCAGAGGCTGAGTGTCTTGAGTATTTTGTACAAGGTGTATAACCAGAATTCTAGGGTGAATTGTTGTGTCATATTCTGTCCTCTCTAAAGCTGTGAAGCAAAGAGAGTTGTATTACTTGATCAAAGCTGTGAAGCAGGATCAAGAGTTCTCAAAGAGGTTGTTCTTTGAGTGGTTTTAGGGATTGAGTAGTGTTCTCATATCTAAGTGGTTTCTTAGGTAGAAAGTCACTAGTAGGAATTAAGATTAGGAGATTGTCAACTGGGTTGTTGAGTCTGTAATTTAATTCTACAAGTAGTGAAATTCATCCCTGGCTTGGTAGCCCCCAGACGTAGGTAGTTAGACCGAACTGGGTGAACAAATCATTGTGTTGATTTATTTACTGTTATTGCTGTCCATTGTGCAGAGTGTGTTGTTGTGACATCGCACCTTAACATCACACGTCTGGTACCAGAATTTCAATTGGTATCAGAGCAGGCATCCTGTCTGGCTCTAGGTGAGATCTGGGGAAGATACTTTCTGGTGTGAAGATGGACAAAGAGGTTGGCGGATTTGTCAACAGACCCCCTATATTGGATGGCTCAAACTATGAGTATTAGAAGCCTAGAATGACTACTTTCTTAAAGTCATTGGACAGCAGAGCTTGGAAGGCTGTCATTAAAGAATGGAAAGCTCCTGTGGTGTTTGAAAAAGATGATGCTGGCAAAGATAAAGAGGGCACCTCAAAGCTGAATGGAGAATGGACCAAGGAAGAAGATGAGCTTGCCCTTGGAAATTCCTAAGCTTTAAATGCAATCTTCAATGGAGTGGATAAGAATATTTTCAGGTTAATTAATACCTGTGAGGTTGCTAAGAAAGCATGGGATATTTTGAAGGCTACTCATGAAGGAACATCTAGAGTTAAGATGTCAAGACTCCAGCTTCTAACATCGAAGTTTAAGAGTCTGAAGATGAAGGAAGAGGAGACTATCCATGACTTCCATATGAGTGTGCTTGAGCTGACTAATGCATCCAGTGCCCTTGGAGAAAAGATGTCAAAAGAAAAGCTTGTAAGGAAAATCCTGAGGTCTCTTCCTAAGAAGTACAAGATGAAGGTAACTGCCATTGAAGAATCACAAGACATCAGCAAGATGAGGGTTGATGAGCTCATTGGATCTCTTCAAACTTTTGAGCTTGGTTTGAATGAGGAAGAACCTGAAAAGAAGCCCAAAAGTATAGCCTTGGTTTCCACTCCTGCAGAAGTTAAGAAAGTTACAGATGATGAGTCTCAGGAGGATCTGTCTCAAGCCATAGTTATGTTGGGAAGACAGTTCAACAAAGTGTTCAAGAGGATGAACAATAACTCCAGGCCTAATGTCAGGAACATCTCTTCTGACAACAGCAAGGCAAAAGAGAAGGATGAAGAGAAGACTGCCCAAGATAAAAGAGTTCAGTGCTTTGAATGTGAAGGGTATGGACATGTCAAGAAAGAGTGTCCCACATTCTTGAAGAAGCAGAAGAAGGGCATGACAGTTTCCTGGTCTGACTCTGATAGTGAAAGTGAAATTGAGTCAGCAAAGCATGTTACAGCTTTGACAGGAATTGTTGAACCTGATGATGATAATGATGGAGAAGTCACTTATGATGAGCTAGCTTCAACCTATAAAGAGTTGTGCTTAAAGAGTGTTGAACTATGTCAGGAGAGGAATCAACAGAAGAAACAGATTGCTCAGCTAGAGAATGACAAAGCTGAATTGGAAAAAGAAGTCTTATGTGTCAAAGCTCATCTTAATCATATGACTAAATCTGTTAGAATGTTGAATAGTGGGACAGCCACTCTTGACAAGATACTACAGTCAGAAAAAGTTGCTGGAGATAAAGCTGGGATAGGTTATGTGGCTGAGGATAAGGGAACTTCAGAAGCAAGCACTTCAGGTTCAAAGAAGGAAGTGTCACAACCTTTGTCTCAACATCAGCCAAAGAAGCAGGATCATACACCTAAGAAAGCTGATGTTTCATAACCTAAGAAGATTGAGAAGAAGACTGGTCCTAATCAGAAGAGAAAGCAGCCACAAGGAGCTAGTCAGTATATGCCCCCACAACACCACAAGAGCATGCAAGCTGCTCAGTTCAAACAGCACATGTCTTATCAGGTGTCTCAACATCAGGGGTATGGTTACACCAATGTTGTTCCTCATATCTATGGAAGAAGAAAGCCACACCATCATGGGAGACAATCCAGGAAACAGCATTCTCAGCCTCCTTATGGAAGAAGATACCAGCATAATAGAAGGCAGGCCAGTTATGATAGGAGGAGACCACATTATGGATGGCAGCCTAAGCAATCTCATCATGGCAGAAGATTCAGAGATGAAAGGGTGAGATGCTTTTATTGTGGAAGGTTTGGACATATGCAGTACTCTTGCTACAAGCTGCATGGATACCCTCAGCCTCAAAACAGATGGAGAGAGTACAGGCCCAAAGTTGTTAAACAATGGGTACCTATGGAGAAGGTGAAGTGTCTATTGGCTCACACATCAGATGAACATTTTGCTATGGATGCATGGTACTTTGACAGTGGATGTTCAAAGCACATGACTGGATCCAAGAAGCATTTGGTAGAGTTCAATCCTTGCCATGCAAATGGTGTTATTTTTGGCAATGGTGAAAAAAGAGTAGTAGAAGGAGTTGGAAGAGTGAAGAATCATGATGGCCTTACTCTTGATAATGTGCTCCTTGTTCAAGGGTTGAGTGCTAATTTAATTAGCATAAGTCAACTTTGTGATGAAGGTTACAACGTAAGCTACACCAAAGATGAATGTGTGGTAGCTGATGAGCAGAATGAGGTAGTGATGAAGGGAGTAAGATCCAAAGATAATTGCTATCAGTGGATACCTCAAGTGGACAGCTTATCTAGTGATGATGCTGTAACATCAGATGATGACATCAAGTGTGAAAGTATGGTGAAAAGTCAATCTGGGTTAATGACTTATGGTGCTGTTACTCCTAAGTTGGATGATGTGAGTAGTCAGTTATGTGAGCAAGATGAAGGAGTCAACAATGCTGATGGAAGGATCAAAAGTTGTGACCTTAAGAAGTGTTGGGAGCTGAATACTTGCAAGGCCAAGAAAGATGACAACCTGACTAATGACTCCTATAGTTCAGAAGAAAAATTCCACAAGTTGACAATCCTTAGGTTGGAAGATGAAGATGTTAGAGCTGATGATGAACTAATTGCAAAAGTGGTTCCTGGAGTTGCTAAACGACTGAAATCAAGAAAGAGGAAAGCTATTGAGTCACCTCCAAAGATGAGAACTGCTAAGCAGAAAATCTATGTGGATGGTACTACAAAATCCAGGAGTAAAGTGTTCATCTCTAGGAAGATCAGAGATAAGTCTGAGGATAATGTCCAGGATATCTCTCAAATGAAGAAAGCCGTTGTTGTTAGAACTTCTGAGAAAATTCAAAAGGGCATACTAGATAACATTCCTGTGCTTTTCATAAAATCGTGGAAGTATGCTCTGGAAAAAGAATTTGGTATAGATACTCTGGATATGGTTGAGTTTGCTAGGATATGGTTCAGAAAGGGTGTGGGAACTTATGGTATTCAGGTGTGTATGAATAAGTTGCTCTGACTGTGTTTTATTAGGAGCTTCTTGAAGGACTTCTCTGTGCAATGAGTCCTTTGAATGGTGATGAGAAGCTGATGTCCCAAAAGATGTTATAATATCATGTTTGTTGGTGGTTAGATCTGGAAGATGATTAAGATTGGACATGTGGAGTTGAATGCTCTAGCATTTTGGTCAGAAGAAGTGGAGATTATGGTCATGTGTTTAAGCATGACTACTGTCTTTGAAGACATCACCAGTTTCAACAACTACTGGTGGATGTAAGGAAAGAGGAAGTGTGATCTCTTGAAGAGACTGTATCTCAGTAAAGCTTATAAGTAAGCTGAGAATTTGTGGAGTTTGTGACACAGTGTTGAGTTTGGATTATTTTGCTGATAGTAAATCCAGTAGTGAAGCATATGTAATACCCTGGTATCCTTGGTGAAGGATGTCTTTGTTCTGGATCTGAAGCTTAGTGCTTACATTATATCTAAGGAGCATCTACATAGTCATACGGGAGAATGATGAAGTAGAAGGTTTGCCTTGGATGGTGAAGATGAATTGTATGATAGCCCTTGGTGAAAGGGACAGTGGTACCAAAATGCATGTAAATGTGCTCAAATGTTCATCTCCATCTAGAGCATTTGTTAATCTTGACAGGGGAAGTATTTGTCTATGGATTTTGCAGCAAAGGTACATATATTGTGAAGATTGCATGCTGATCAAGATTATGGAGATTGGTTGAATCTTATGAGGATATAATGTCAGATAGCATGCTATGATATTAGGCTGTTGGTTCATATTAAGGCAGTACAATTATCAGCAAAGCAATAGAAAAGTACTGTAAAGAAATTTGTAGAGTTACAGAAAAATCTAAATATGATTGGAGTTTTATTAGATATTTAAAGATACAAGGTTAAACTACATCCTCATGCCAATCACCTGCATCCAGAAATGCCTTCCAATCTGCATCCCATTCATCTTCTGAAGGCTGTTTTTGAGCAGTATGGTTCTTACCAGGCTTCATAGTTGTCACTGAAGTCCTGCTAATTTTTGTTGCTCCTGAAGAAGGACCTGATGTCGTCTGAGATTTGACCTTCTTCTTCAGAGGTTCTGGATTTTTATCCTCATGCTTGAGGTTCTTGGTTGATACTTTGGAGCTTGATTGACTCATGCTTTATTGGAGTGTTGTGCTGAGCAAAGGAGAAAGAGTGGTTTTATAATGGTTTTTCTAAAGCATTATTTGTATCGCCAGTCTAGTCAAAAGTGTTGGAATGTGGTTTTGACCATGTCTTTAATAATGTCAGAACATTGTGTTTGGAGATTGCATAGATCTTGTTGCTACTGACAGTAGGGCTTGTATTATATCGCATGTGATGAAGTATAGGTCATATGAATTGGCATAATTTGCCTAATTATGGCTAAAAAGGGGGAGAAGATAGCCAAGATAGTCAAGAGGATTATTGCCATATGCTGCTGATGTGATGCAGAGATTAAGGGAGATAATAGATTGATGCTGCTAAAAGGTGTTTAGTTGAAAGGTGGTAATGCAGTTATTGAGGGGGAGTATTGAAGATATCATGACATGTGAAGAGTGCAGCCAAGCAGACATCTAGGGGGAGTAAATTGCTGCACATTATGAGCTACTGAACAGCTGTGATGCTGGTTCATGTTTTCAAGAAGGAGCACCAATTGGCTGTTGTCAATAATGAAGATGGTGCTGCAGCAGATCAAGTAATAAAGACTATGCAAAGTGTCAAACTGCTGCTGATTGAGAGTTTCAAATTGATTGAAGATTATTCCACTGCTGAAATCTCTGAAGGTGCAGAGTGCAGAAGTTGATTGCAGAGTGCAGAGATTATTTTAGCCAAAATTAGCCAAAGGGGGAGATTGATAGTTCCTGGATTGGCTGGAATTTTGGTAAAACAAAGGTTATTCAATGTTGATGTCAAGGTGCTGATGTTGCAACATTGAAGTCTTAACACTGGGCTGTGTTAAGTTATTAAATGCTGAAGATGGATGTCTGATGTCACACAGGTGATGTTGTAACATCAGACCTGCAGAATTAATAACAGCAGGATATGTTATTAGGGCACGCGTATTAGCTGGAATTGTGGAGAGTGGTTGACTCATTGGATGAGAATATCTTGGGATAGATATTTTCTGTTACATGGGAGATTTGATTGCAGATCTGTTGGAGAATTAAAAGGTTGAAGATTTAAAAAGATTTTGGGGATAAAATCTGTTTTGAAGATTCAGTTTTAATTAACAAATCTGATCAAATATTGTGACAAGTCCAAGCCCAATTCAGGAGCTATATAAAGCGCACAAGACCAAAGGAAAAAGTACAGAAATACGGGGAGAAGATCAAGAGCAGAGGCTGAGTGTCTTGAGTATTTTGTACAAGGTGTATAACCAGAATTCTAGGGTGAATTGCTGTGTCGTATTCTGTCCTCTCTAAAGCTGTGAAGCAAAGAGAGTTGTATTACTTGATCAAAGCTGTGAAGCAGGATCAAGAGTTCTCAAAGAGGTTGTTCTTTGAGTGGTTTTAGGGATTGAGTAGTGTTCTCATATCTAAGTGGTTTCTTAGGTAGAAAGTCACTAGTAGGAATTAAGATTAGGAGATTGTCAACTGGGTTGTTGAGTCTGTAATTTAATTCTACAAGTAGTGAAATTCATCCCTGGCTTGGTAGCCCCCAGACGTAGGTAGTTAGACCGAACTGGGTGAACAAATCATTGTGTTGATTTATTTACTGTTATTGCTGTCCATTGTGCAGAGTGTGTTGTTGTGACATCGCACCTTAACATCACACGTCTGGTACCAGAATTTCAATGTCAACCTTCCCCCTTAGTATTGGACCAGTTCAATGCTTCTATTGCACCAAAATCATCTTCCTACGCCTTCAATATTCCAGCAAATTCATACAATATTTCTTGAACTTCTTGATACTTCATTTCTTTAACAACCCTCAATATTTTAAAATAACTTCATCTGTCACCATCACACTTCCAGTTTGACACTTCACCTCCTACATATTTGTCATCAACGAAAGATCCCCATGATGAAAGTTAACGTAAAACTCATCCATAACCATTATGTTCTTGTATACATCAACCTAAAATAAGAAACGTAACCTACAATAGAAACTAACATTACCTATAACCAACATTAACCTAACCATCAACCTAATGTTGATATGACGCATGTGTGTGTAACTGTGTGTAACATAACTATTCAAATAACGATGAGCATAAAAAACAACCATCATTGTGTAAATATACGTACCTAAATGTATCCTGAACGCAAGGGATTCTTCACCTTCAATGTACCCTGAACGCAAGAGGAAGAAGAAGCTTCATCAGCCGTAACAGTCAGCAAGGGGGAAAGAAAATTAGGGTTCTGTAACACTTAAGTTGTAACAGTCATGCTTAAACACTTGAGGAATAACACAAATGTCAATTCAGCAACCCTCCATGACACTTCAACAACGTTAACTGTCATTTCATCTTCGCCTGTGCCACATAGGTTTTTTTGGAACGGAAAATCTTTAAAAGGTTAACGATGCAAACGTTAGTTAACTTAAAAGACCAAATTGTTACAAAAAAAAAAACTTAAAGGACTAACTTGTTATTTAAAAATAACTTAAAGGACCTAAACAGTATTTGTTAGTTTCTTGGATTGGCTGGAATTTTGGTAAAACAAAAGTTGTTCAATGTTTGATGTCATATGGGTGATGTCACAACATTGAGTCTTAACATTGGGCTGTGTTAAGTGTTTAAGTTGGTTGTCTGATGTCACATGTGATGTTGTGACATCAGGTCTGCAGAATTAATAACATCAGGTTTAGTGATGTTGTTAGGGTTTGCGTTTTAGCTGGATTTTGGGAGAGTTGTTAGTCTCATTGGTTGCGGATATCTTGGGATAGATATTCTCTGTTGCATAGAGATTTGATGCAGATTTGTAGGAGGTTTAAAGGCTGAAGATTTTGAGAGAGAAAATCTGTTTTGAAGATTCAGTTTTAAATAACAAATCAGGTCAGATATTGTAGCAGGTCCAAGCCCAATTCAACGAGCTATATAAAGCGCATCAGTACTGAAGGAAAAGCAACGAAGAAAGAGAGCTAAAGACTGTGAGTCGATTGAGTCTTCGTGTTTGTAAACCATTCGAGTGTGAATTGGTATTGTTGTTTTGAGTTGTTCTTGATCAAAGCTGTGAAGCAGAATCTAGTAGTGTTATTCAAAGTGTGTGATCTTTGAATTATATCACTGAAGTGATTTAGGGATTGAGTAGTGTTCTCATACTTAAGTGGTCTCTTAAGTAGAAGGTTCATTAAGTAGTGATTAAGTTTAGGAGATGTCAACTGGGTTGTTGAGTCTGTAAATTAATACTACTGATAGTGAAATTCATCCTTGGCTTGGTAGCCCCCAGACGTAGGTAGTTAGACCGAACTGGGTGAACAATTCATTGTGTTGATTTATTGCTGTTATTGCATTGTCCATTGCAGAGTGTGTTGTTGTGACATCGCACTTAACATCACACGTCTGGTACCAGAATTTCAATTAGTATCAAAGCAGGCATCCTGTCTGTCTCTGGGTGAGATCTAGGGAAGTTACTTTCTGGTGTAAAGATGGACAAAGAAGTTGGAGGATTTGTCAATAGACCCCCTATTTTGGATGGCTCGAATTATGACTATTGGAAGCCAAGAATGATCACCTTTTTGAAATCCTTGGACAGCAGGGCTTGGAAGGCTATCATTAAAGAATGGAAAGCACCTGTTGTGTTTGAAAAAGATGATGCTAGGAAAGATAAAGAGGGCACCTCAAAGCCGAAGCCTGAAGAAGAATGGACCAAGGAAGAAGATGAGTTTTCCCTTGGCAATTCCAAAGCTTTAAATGCGATTTTCAATGGAGTGGATAAGAACATATTCAGGTTGATCAATACCTGTGAAGTTGCTAAGGAAGCGTGGGATATTTTGAAGGCTACACATGAAGGAACATCTAGAGTTAAGATGTCAAGACTTCAGCTTCTAACATCGAAGTTTGAAAGTCTGAAGATGAAGGAAGATGAGACTATCCATGACTTCCACATGAGTATCCTTGAGTTGTCCAATGCATCCAGTGCTCTTGGAGAAAAGATGTCAGAAGAAAAGCTTGTAAGGAAAATCCTTAGGTCCCTTCCTAAGAGGTACAAGATAAAGGTGACTGCAATTGAAGAAGCTCAAGACATCAGTAAGATGAGGGTTGATGAGCTCATTGGATCTCTTCAAATTTTTGAGCTTGGGTTGAATGAGGAAGAACCAGAAAAGAAGCCAAAGAGTATAGCCTTGGTTTCAAATGATCAAGAAGAGAAAGGGAATAGTGCTGAATCCCAAGAGGATCTATCTCAGGCCATTGTTATGTTGGGAAGGCAGTTCAACAAGGTGTTCAAAAGAATGAACAAGAACTTCAAGCCTAATGTCAAGAACATCGCCTCTGACATCAGCAAGGATGAAGAGAAGACTGCTCAAGACAAGGGTGTTCAGTGCTTTGAGTGTGAAGGTTATGGACATGTTAAGAAAAAATGTGCCACATTCCTGAAGAAGCAGAAGAAAGGAATGACAGTTTCTTGGTCAGAGTCTGACAGTGAAAGTGAAGGAGAGTCAGCCAAACATGTCAAAGCTTTAACTGGAACAGTGGTTTCTGATGGTGACTCTAGTGATGAGGAACTGATGTTTGAGGAGTTAGCATCCACTTATCAAGAGCTTTGTCTAAAGAGTGCAGAAATCTGTCAAGAAAGTGAAAAACAGAAGAAATAGATTGTTCAGCTTGAGACTGCTAAAGCTGATTTGGAAAATGAAGTCTTATTAGTCAAAGCTCATCTTGATCATATGACCAAATTTGTTAGGATGCTGAACTGTGGTACAGACACACTTGATAATATCCTTCAGACAGAAAAGGTTGCTGGTGATAAGTCAGGCATAGGATTTGTGGCTGAGAAAAAGGTTTCTGCTAAAGCAAGCACTTCAGGAACAAAGAAGGAGGTGTCCCAACCAATGTCTCAACATCAAACAAAGAGACAGGATCCTACACCTGAGAAGGGTGCTCATTCACAACCTCAGAATGTTGAGAAGAAGAATGGTCCTCATCAGAGGAAGATGCAGCCCCAAGGAGCTAATCAGTATATGCCTCCCCAATATCACAAGAGCATGCAAGCTGCCAGGTTCAAACAGAACATGTCTCATCAGATGTCTCAACATCAGGGAAACTGGTATGGATATGGATATGGATACAACAATGTTGTGCCTCATTACTATGGAAGAAGGAAGCCTCATCACCATAGGAGACAGCCTAGGAGACAGCATCCTCAGTACAGGAGAAGACAACCACACCATAGAAGACAGGCCAACTATGGTAGAAGAAGACATCATTATGGGTGGCAGCACCAACAGTATCATCATCAAAGTGGCAGAAGAAATAACAACTTCAGAGATGATAGAGTCAGATGCTTCTATTGTGGAAGGTTTGGACATATGCAGTACTCTTATTTTAAACTGCAATCTGCTCCTCAAAGCAAACTAAAGGAGGCCATGTCCAAAGTTGTTAAACAATGGGTTCCTAAGGAGAAAGTGAAGTGTCTTTTAGCCCACACTTCAGATAGACAGTTTGACAAGGATACTTGGTACTTTGACAGTGGATGTTCAAAGCATATGACTGGATCAAAAGCTAAATTGGAAGATACTATTGCTTGCTTTTCAAAAGATGTAATCTTTGGAAATGGAGATACTAGAGAGGCTACAGGAGTTGGAAGAGTAAAGTGTGGTGGTGGACCTGAACTTGACAATGTTCTGTTTGTCAATGGTTTAAATGAAAATTTGATCAGCATAAGCCAATTGTGTGATGAAGGTTACAAAGTGAACTACACCAAAGATGAGTGTGTGGTATCTGATGAGCATAATCAGGTTGTGATGAAGGGTATAAGATCCAAAGATAATTGCTATCAATGGATACCAAAAGAGGTCATCTTATATGGTAATGTTATGATTGATGTTGTAACATCAGAGGGTAACATCAAGCATGAAAGAATACTGAAAGGGCAATCAGAATTAATGAATTCTGATATAAATCCTTAAAAGGAAAGTTTATATGGAGGGAAAAAATCATTGATTGGTCAATAACTGATACTCAAAATCAAGCTCCTTGCCTTAGACCATCATTTCCTAGTGTTGCAACATCACGCTTCTTCAAAGCCCTGTTCTCACAAATGTTCATCTTCTTCGCCTTCAAGAATCAATACTCACTAAATCTTACCTATCTCAAAGGATTCATGGCTTCTCCATCCAAGAAATCTGCGTTTCAAAGTTCTACAAAAGGAATAGCTAGGGTTTCCACTAACGAAGGTTCAGCATCCGATCCTATGAACATTGAGCCCATCTCAACAATTCTTCCTGAATCAGGTACTTCAAGACCCTCTAAACTAACTCCTAAGAGACCTGCTACTGTCTTTAAGAATCTTGAAACAAAGAAAGTTGTTACTAGTGTGTTATTTGGCGACAAAACTGTGCCAAAATCATCTACTTCTTAGTCTATTGAAGAGAAGTTTGATGTAGACAAAAGGATGGGTAATCTTGCCTCAAAAATTCTGGACAAAGGCATCCCTGTTAAAGGAATTTCAATTCCTCTGAATCAGATGCCAACTGAGAAAGATAACATGCAAGGAGGTAAGTCAAGTCTTCAACAACTTACAATAACAGCTATTGAAGATGCTGATCAGAGTGAAGACATACATGAAGAAACAAATGTTGAGGAGAATGTTAGGACATCTGCTGAACCTACTTCTGTTGGTAAAGATAATGCTGATGTGATCAATGTAGATGATCTATCAGATGATGAGGTGATAGCAAGAGTTATCCCAAGTATTGCAAAGAGGTTAAAATCTAGGAAGGGAAAGAAGGTTGAACCCTCTCCTAAGAAGTCATCTGATGAAAAGAGGAAGAACATTGTTGTTGGGCCAGCAAAATCCTGGAGTAAAGTGGAAGTAAATCCTAGAAAGAGGAAGGTTGTGGAGTATTCAGAGTCTGGCTATGATGTTGAAGATGATGTTCAGACATCACGCCTGTCAGGAAAACTATTCTAAAGAGAATATCTGATAAGGTTCCTGAAGTTCCAATTGATAACATTTCTTTCCATTATGCCAGTAGTGCATCTATGTGGAAGTTTGTTTGTCAGAGAAGACTAGCCCTGGAAAGGGAACTAGGTAAAGAAGCTTTGGAAATGGAGGAAATTATGGAATTAATTAATACTGCTGGACTGGAGAAGACTGTGACAAAACTTCCTAAATGTTACGAAGGGCTTGTCAAAGAGTTTGTTGTGAATATTCCTGTCAACATTACTGATAAGAGGAGCATTGACTTCATGAAAGTCTTTGTTAGAGGGAAGTGTATTAATTTTTCTCCAAGTATCATCAACAAATATCTAGGAAGACATGATGGAGAGTGTAGTGATCTTGAGAGTGCCAATGAAGAAAATGATGAATCTGATAAGGACAATGCTGATTGCTCAGAAGAAGATGATGAGGATGTTGATCATGGAGATGGATCAAGTGAAGACTAGTTTATTTTCTTTTGCTTCTAAGTAGTTTTAGTTTTATTTCTGTTGTTTTTGATTCTGCACTGGTGTGCTTGGGTTGTAATTTGAATATTGTGCAAGTATATGCACCCTTTATGTTTTTTGTTCTATGATTTATTATGCTAACTGTGAGGCTAACAATGAGAGCTAGGGTAGTACTAATTGTAGTTAGTAGGGCTTCTGGTTGAAGGTTGTCAAATTGTGGCTAAAAAGGGGGAGAAGTAGCCAAGGAGTTGGAGTTGTCAAATATTCTGATATGTCAAATGCTGTCAAAGGAGTTAATGGTTATTGCTGCTAAGGAATGAAGTCAAGAAATATGTTGTTGAGGATGTAGCTGATTGCTGATGTTATAGTACAGAAGTGCAGATATTGAGGGGGAGTAATTGCTGAACAGCTGTTATGCTGGTTCTTGTTTTGAGGGGGAGCACCATTGTTGTTTGTTGAAATTGTAGTTGTTGAAGATGATGCTGCAGCAGAGTTTTGTGTGAAGTGAAGTCTTTATGTATTGAAGATGCTGCTGCTTGAAGTTTCAAAAAATATTCAAGTTTATTCCGCTGCTGAAGTCTCTGAAGGTGCAGAGATTGTTTTAGCCAAAATTAGCCAAAGGGGGAGATTGTTAGTTTCTTGGATTGGCTGGAATTTTGGTAAAACAAAAGATGTTCAATGTTTGATGTCATATGGGTGATGTCACAACATTGAGTCTTAACACTGGGTTGTGTTAAGTGTTTAAGTTGGTTGTCTGATGTCACATGCGATGTTGTGACATCAGGTCTACAGAATTAATAACATCAGGTTTAGTGATGTTGTTAGGGTTTACGTTTTAGCTGGATTTTGGGAGAGTTGTTAGTCTCATTGGTTGCGGATATCTTGGGATAGATATTCTCTGTTGCATAGAGATTTGATGCAGATTTGTAGAAGGTTTAAAGGCTGGAGATTTAAGAAGATTTTGAGAGAGAAAGTCTGTTTTGAAGATTCAGTTTTAAATAACAAATCAGGTCAGATATTATAGCAGGTCCAAGCCCAATTCAACGAGCTATATAAAGTGCATCAGTACTGAAAGAAAAGCAACGAAGAAAGAGAGCTAAAGATTGTGAGTCGATTGAGTTTTTGTGTTTGTAAACCATTCGAGTGTGAATTGGTATTGTTGTTTTGAGTTGTTCTTGATCAAAGCTGTGAAACAGAATCAAGTAGTGTTATTCAAAGTGTGTGATCTTTGAATTATATCACTGAAGTGATTTAGGGATTGAGTAGTGTTCTCATACTTAAGTGGTCTCTTAAGTAGAAGGTTCATTAAGTAGTGATTAAGTTTAGGAGATGTCAACTGGGTTGTTGAGTCTGTAAATTAATACTACTGATAGTGAAATTCATCCCTGGCTTGGTAGCCCCCAGACGTAGGTAGTTAGACCGAACTGGATGAACAATTCATTGTGTTGATTTATTGCTGTTATTGCATTGTCCATTGCAGAGTGTGTTGTTGTGACATTGCACTTAACATCACACGTCTGGTACCAGAATTTCAGTATTTTTGCCAATGAAATATTAAATCCTTTTCAAAAAAAAATATACAAAATACCCTTTTTAATTCTTTAACTTTACCTCGGGGTCCACTTTGCTCCCTTAATTTTAAAAAAGACCAATGTAGTCCCTTGTGTCTTCAAACGGCGTCATTTATGTCATTTCCTTCTAATTCTCACAAACTGCGTCAATTTTTGTTTGCATGGCATATGACGTGCTATATACTAGGGGTGGCAAAACGAGCCGCCCGCCCCGCCCCGCCCCACCTCGCCTTAAGCCCGGCAAAAAAAAGCGGGGCGGGCAAGCCCCCCAAGTGGAAATGGGCATAAAAATCTAGCTCGTCCCGCCAAGGTGGCGGGTTAGCCGGCGACGGGCTTGCCCTCCTACTTTTTTATTTATTTATTTTTTATTTTTTTAATAGATTAATAGGTTTGTTTTTACATTTCAATTAGATTTTTCACTTATTTTTTAGAACAATTTTTATAAAACATCTTTTAACAAATTTTACTTCAAAAAATATTGCATATATTCTCAAATAAATGTATAAAATAAAACCATCAAGAATTGGAATAACTAGAATTAACTAAAAAAGATCGGGTTTAAGGTGGGACAAGCTGAACGAATAGGTGCGACGGGCTTTCGTGTGCGGCGGATTTTGGCGGGGCGGCTTTGACCGGTGATGGTCTTTAGCGGGGCGGATTTTGGTGGTAGGCGGACCTAAAATCCCAACCCAACCCGCCATGTTTTGTGCGGGTACGCGGGGCGGCCTGACGGGCCACTGCCCATTTTGCCACCCATGGTATATACTTATACTCGTGGCATCTGACATGGCGTATACTCATCACAAAGGTCATTAAAATTGCAAAAATAAATCCTAAAAATTTGCTTTTAGCAAGAATCAAACCAAGGACACCATGGGTAGCTAAGAAAGCTAATGTAGCACTAGGCCACGCCACATTTGTATCATTAGTTTACAAATCTTATATATATATATATATATATATATATATATATATATATATATTAACAAACTAGTGTATATATTTAACTTGATGCAAAATTCATACAGCAATTCCAGCAAACTCAACAATCCCAATATATCTATCAATCTCAATATATCCATACAACAAATCAAGTATTTGTGATGCCTCAGGCGAATTTTCCAGGTCCAAGTAGAAGTTTGGTTTTGTAGCTTGTATTGAAATAAAAGCTTAAACATGATTTGCTGCGAGTTTGGTACCTCTGATGGTTCGGTGAAGAGGTCATGATTGTTGGAGGCGTCGCCGAAGTTAAGTGAAATGAGGTGTGATGGTGGATGCGAATGTCGTCGCCGACGCGGTCTCAACGATGAAGAAAAAAAGAGGTTGTTGTTTGATTTGGATCGGCGACGATGGTGGTGGATAACGGCAGATTTGATATTGTTTGTTGAAGAAGATGAAAAAGCAGTTTATTGTTGGTGTTGACCGGATAGAGATGATGTATTTTTCTTACCTTTCCATCTGTTCTTTTTCCTTCACCTCCTTCTTTCATCTCACCATAAATCCACACACAATCACATACACAACAACAACAAACAACTGAACAAGAAATGAAGAAAAGTTTCTTTGAATTTTATCAGAAAATGGAGAAGGAAATTAAAAGTTCTGATTGTGTTAGACGTAATACACTTAATGGGGGTTTTGGATGTTCTTAGTCTTGGTTGCACATATTAGTATGCAGTTAAGGTTGCGGCAATTTGTGATGAACAAGATCATTTCGTAGAATCCATAATTTTTAGTTGTATGAGTAGTATTGTACATGTTTAATTTAATAAGCTTACGTAGCTTATTAATTAAGTTGTTCATGAAATAGTATTTTAACCAGTCTTATGGCATATAGAGATGTGGATGCAGTTGAATAGAAAATAGAGATGTGGTTGTATTACGAATTAAAATATAAGAACAAACATAACAGGGTAGCTTATTAATTAAGTTGTTCATGGAATAGTATTTTAACTAGTCTTATGGAAGATAGAGATGTGGATGCAGTTGAATAGAAAATAGAGATGTGGTTGTATTACGAATTAAAATATAACACCATAACATGACATTAATATTTCACAAATTAATAGTAAATTAATAGTAGCCTTGTTAGTATAGGTGTCCACTTGTGAAAGTGAAGTCTCTAGTTTGATTCTTATAGGACAAAATTTTAGAATTTTTTTGAAATTTTAACGACCTTTGTGATGAGTATACACCATACCACACGAGTAAAAATTGACGCCGTTTATGAGAATTAGACAGAAAAGACTTAAATGACGCCGTTTGAAGACATAAAGAACTAAATTGGTCTTTAAAGTAGACTCCAAAGTAAAGTTAAAGGATTAAAAAAAGTATAATAAAAAATGTCAAATGTGCGGAGCTATAGTAGGTTTAATTAGAAAGAGAAATTAACCACGTAGTTGATACAGTTCAAGAGTAATTAAGCCATTCTTTGATAAAATTAACTAATAATAACTACAAAACTGATAATCATTAAGGAGGCTTTAACTTTAAGCATTAACAATATGCAGCACAAAACCCACTTTTCAATTTATCCAAAAAGAAATATCAGACTTAGCTCATTTTCAATTTACTGCTGGGAATCATATTTTCATCCAGAAAAAGTGCTAGGAAGCCGATGCTTAACTATAGAATAAATGATTGGGAAATAGATAAATAAAACGTGTTAAAGAGAAGCAGGACGTTCAGGTTGGCATAAAGAAAAATATTAATATCTTTCTAGATGCAGTTTGCAAGTTGTGCAGCTTACCCTAGATAGATGGATGGCACGGATGCAGAAAAAGGGAGTTCAGTAGCTATTAGAATAGAAACTTCAATTATACAAATGCCATCAAATTGAGAAAATGTTTTATTTAGTATTATAATGTAATGAATCAGCTGAGATGCATGTAAATAAATACTGGGAAACCAATTTGAATCCAGATTCTAAAAAACAACATTCCACCATTAGTGGCCAAATACCTACAATCAGAAACACCTATCATAAGTTAGGTCATATCTAGTTTTCAGAATTTGCCTCAATTTGCTCTTCCAGTTAGCATGTACAACTTCTCTGTAAGTCAAAGACAGGTACGGTTTAATCACATCAAAGATCATACCTGAAACAATGCCTTAACAACTGAACCACCTACTTGACTTCCATCAGCCATGTATCTGTTATCATCTGAACCAATTGACTGTGGGCTTGACCTTGTGTTTTTTGTCATTGGCGTCTCACATACAGTATCATAACATGCCCTTGACCGGTCTTTCCTTTTTGGAATCTTACAAAGGTGATCTGTCTTGGATTTCATACCCTTCTGCTTTGGGGCCCAAACTCGCAAAGCAGGCATTCGACTTTTTATGTATGAAAATCTGTGTGCCCTCTCTCTCCTCTCGACAGCTTCAAATAGTTTTTTAACACAACCCCCATCTATATTCCTTTGGGATTTTCTTTTGACATTCTTCTGCAAATGAAAAGCCTCGTTTTCTGCTGAAAAGGGTCCGTCAATAACATCATTTTCCCCCATCTCATCCCTGTATACTTTTAGGTTCATCGATTTGCTGCTGTCCTCACTATTAAATAAAAAATCCGGGGCTTCATCCTGATTTGAAAACAGAAGCAGGTCCATTTTGCTGTAGATTTTATGAACAGTGTCTTCAAGGGTGTGAGAATACCTGAAATTCGGCAGGTTTATCAAACATACGCGTGCATGCTTTCTTTATTTTATGCAGTTATCAACTAAAGTTCATTGTTTCCATGCGGAAAAGAGAATCAAACAAAAAGAACCTCATACAAACTCTAGTACATAGTAAAACAACAAGCAAGTACCAAAAATGTCATATATTGGATGATTGTAGAAAAATGAAAATAAATTGAGTTATTGACTGCTCTCTAAGCAGAATCTAAGAATTCCCTAAATCTCCACAATCCATGCACATGATATAAGTTTGGAGGAAGTATCAATCAACATGTAAAACATCTCAATCAAGTTATACAAGTGTTTACCTGCTTTTTATGATCTTTGCCACATAATTTTCAAGGTTCCAATCACCAAAGAACCCCCCTTCCATATGGCACTGAATGTTCTCTAAGAGTAGACATATTTGTTTGACAAACTTCTGTTTACTGGAATCTTTGATTCCACACCCAACCTCTGATTGTAAAATTTCCATTCGAAATAAAATCTGTAGTTCATATCTAATTCTCACTTAAGGAAAAACATGATAATAAATTTCACAAATTATACAACTGATTAGAGCTAGAAAAAAAATGCATCATAAATATAAATTACAGAAAACAATAAACGGATACTCTCTAACTGCATGTTTTGTGATTATTGTAGCTGGTCCTGCTGCATCAGATAACTGAGAGGACAAATTTCTGCTTTTATGCTTTGCAGCTATTTCCTTGGGATCCTTCAACAGTAGTTTTATTAGTTCAGACGCAACTACACTACCACATGCCTTATTATCATTTATATGAGAATCTATCTGGGGAATTGTTTCCCTATCAATCTTCTTACATAGCCAGTATATAGATGAATTCACGAGTCGCTCTGACAAAGCTAGGAGGTCTATGGTATTAGATTCAATTCCTTGTTGAATTCTGCTGGAAAGATTACTAAAAAATGCTTGAGATGTTTCATACTCACAATCAAGCACAGCATCATCCTGTTTCATAGCAACCCCGGCATTAATTTCATTTGACACAGCCACCAGTGACATTGACTGTTCACCATTTTGAGGTAACTCATTCAATTTACTGTCAGACCCTTCTGCAATTATCTGATTTGGCTTGGGATTTTCGGACAAAATCAGATCACAACAACTAGATTTCTTCACCTGTTTCATCCAGCATTTCAAAAACTTCAACTTCTTTGACTTGTTACATTCCATTGCATAATAAACCTCATGCAGATCCATCTCAAATTGATCATACACTAAATCACAAAAAGAGTTCCACGTGAGCTTTTGAAGTACATTTAAATCCGTCATCTTCTTTTTCTGCTTACCCTTAATTCCCATGGCACTCTTGACCTGAGAATCCAACATACCCTTGTTCTTGTCAAATTTGAGATCCAATTCGCTAATACCTGTCCTGATAGAAGAATCCATATTTGCTGCACAAAAATCAGAAGCCAACTGTGGATCCTCCAATATAGATAAAAGAGCTGAAGAAACAGTAAAAGGCCTAAGAACACCAACACAAGAACCACCACCTTTGCCACTGTCAACCAACACCAAAGCCCAGCAATCTTCTTTATAAAGATAACACAACAAGATCTCCCAAACAGGAATAGATTTCCGTCGCCCCTGGCAGCCAAATTCACTTGCAAGCAGTTCACGAACCCTATCAGCAAAAAACTCACCTGAATCTCCTTTCTTAGATTCCCCTAAAACCTCACGCACCAGAACCGAATCAGAGAGGCAGTCATTCAATTTAACAAAAGCGTCACACTTGCGCACAGCCATGACTTTCAATTTCGGCATCCCATCCGAACACACATTCCACAACCTCTCCTTCCTTCTCCGACAACCACCACCACCTTGCAAATTCACATCCTCCCCTCTACCCAAAACCCTAAAATCCAAAACTTCAAGATCACAACAATTGTAATCAATTGGACTCCCATTAACATCCAAAATCGTAAGATTCAATTGAACCTTAACCTCCCTAGAACAACAACGAACAGAAAACCACGAAACCCCAATTTTAGGGTATATCAAACCAAAAGGAACAAGAGCAGAACCAAACAAAATTGAATCCAAAGAACAAAAACCCCAACCTAATTTCCTAGCCCCAATCTCAAACAGCCCACGTATCACTCCAACCTCATCCTCATGACTCCCACTCAATCTATTACTATCACTATTAACGACAATCCAACTACAATGAACACCTCTAGACCCAAACCGGCGGCTCACATTCCCGAAAAACCCTAAAACTTTGTCACAGAAAGAGCTCTCAATTCGCAACAATTCCTCGTTCGATTCAAAAAATTCGGCGAGTGCATTGAAGGAATCGAACAAAGGAGTGAACAATAGGATTAAATTAGGCTGAACAAGAAGTGTTGCGGCGTCGAAATCAGGCTCCCAAGGGTAATCATGGAGAAGCTGTGTGATAGAGTCGATGAGATGTGAAGCTTTGGGGTTATGTGGTAGAGGGAAATTGGGGAGTGAGGAGAGAATTTGAGAGAGGAGAATGAAAGACGAGGAAGGGTGATCGAAGGAGAAAGAGTGTTTGGGGAGAAAAGGGTGGAGTTTGGAGAAGGAAATGTGAGGTGGAAGGGAAGAGAAGAAGAATTTGAAGGCGAAAAGAGAGGAAGACAGGGGAGGGAAAGAAAGTAGGGTTTTGGAAGTGGAGAGAATGCTTTTGATGTAATGGTGGTGGTTGTTTTGGAGGAGTGGGTCGAGATCTATGAGGAGAACGATGCGGTGAGTGTGGGAGTAACATGTGATTGGATCTAAGTTTGAACAAGACATTGATCGAAGAAAGATTGACGGTAATGAGAGTGAGGGTGAGAGTGAACCTGTGTTGTTGTTTATTGTCTCATTTCATTTGATGATGGAAGGAAGGAAGATGATCCCTGCACTAAACTCCCGCCAAAAAAAATTCTCTCCAATTTTTTACTCTTGCCGGCTAGGGTCGTCAGTCCGTTAATGTTGACCTATATTTGAGATATCTATCATATAGGAACATCTAGGGGTGTTTGCGGTGCGGTTGTGGCGATTTTGACGCTAAAAATCATCCGAACCACAAGGAAAAAAACATGCGGTTTGGTTGGTTTTTAAAAAAAAAATCGAACCAAACCAATGCGGTTTGGATTGGTTCGGTTTTTTACAAGATTTTTATTGAGTGATATTTACATATATAGAGAACAACATAAATTTGTATTTAGTCATTCATACATTGTCAAATAACAACAAAACTCATCATATTTAGACAAAAAGTTCTCATTCAATATACAAAAATCAATTTAAACAAAAGTGGAAAAAAATAGTAGCATAAAACAATATCAAAATATTATAATAAAACAGAAAATATAAGAGAAGGGAGATTAGAGAAGATGAAAAAGAAAGAACGTAACAGATGTGAGATTAGAGAAGAAATATGCGATAAAAATATAATTAGAAGAGAAAATAGTAACATAAAAATGAGAAGATGAAAAAGAAAGAACATGTGAGATGAGAGATTAGTGTAGATGAGGCGAGACGTACATGGCAAAGAAGATGAGAAGAATGCACAATACTATTAGGAGAGATTTGAGAATATTAAAACTAAAAAGTTAAGTGTGAGTAAGAGAAAATATTTCGTAATTGTAAGGTTAAGGCATAATGGGTTTGAGTTTTGGGTTAGATGTGAGATAAGTGAAGTTTGGGTTGTAACATAATGCGGTTTGGTTTGGTTTAGTTCGGTTTGCAAAATACAAACCGCAAACCAAATTGAACCATGTTGTTTTGTTAAAAGATGGCCCGAACAAATCCGAACCAAATGCGGTTTTTTGCGGTTTCGGTTTGGTTTGGTTTGGTTTACGGTTTTTTATTGGGTTGGTTCGGTTTTGAACACCCCTAGGAACATCTTATGGTCCGAAAACTTCAATTTTGCCCCTAATATGAATATTTTACTATGATTTTAGGATTCCAATTTTGCCCTTAATACTGATGTGTCATCCAACCAGCCATTCTGATATCATTTCTTCTCGTTTCTCCCAGCACACTACTTTTCTGTTTACTCTCTCCAACATCTTTCCAACTTTTCATCTTCTATTCTTCTCACTTTTCTCTCAACCCTCTCTTCTCTCACTTTTTTTCTTTTTCACATGTCACTATATTCAATATTAATCCTCACATCTGGAGACATTATCTTCTTCATTATTTCATTCATTATCAGTAGAGTAAAATTTTTTATACAAACTTTTGTTTATTTTGCAGCTTTTATTAACTAACCAAGTTTTGATTTTTGTATTTTTCAATTGCTATTCATAACTCTTCACCAAGGTTTCTCTTCTCATTCATCTTTAAGATCTTAAACAGATTTTAATTAATCTGTCATTTCATTTCTAAGTTTTTAAATAAATTAGTTCATTCACTTATGATCATTATTACAATTTATTTTTTATAAAAATAAAAACTTTATTATAATCATTTTAAATTATTATTAATTTACATTTGAATTAGTATTAAATATTTAAAAATTAACTTCAATATATTAATTTTTTATAATGAAGAAAAATAATTTGAAATTTTTTAGTTTCAAAAAATTATAATAATTTGTTTGTTCAAAAAAATCATAAATTCTTTATTAAAATAAATTAAAAAATATACGTGAAAATGTATGTATTTGAATCAAATATATTATAATTGTTTGGATGTGGATGCTCTTATATTATGTTGTGTTTTTGCTATCGGTATAGAATGACGTGTTTTTTTGCTGTATATTACTTATTGAACATATTGAACACAGCTTTCTCCAATTTTGTCCCCTAACTTCATTCCCATTTGGGGAGTTTTCCATTAATTGGAAGTCCCATGGACCCAAATGAGAGTTTTATCAAATTCCATATACTTTAGAGGGGTTGGTCCATTCAATTCATGAATAATTAGCCATGAGTTCTTGAATGTCCATGGATTCCCTTTTAGAATGTGATTATAATATTCGTGTCTATCCATAAAAATCTTGAAAACCACGTGATCCAACTCTTCAATCCTTATATTTAGAAGGTTACACCATATGTTTGTGAGGGCTGACTGGATTAAGCCCATATGGATGAGTTTCTCCGTGATCATTTTCCCTAGGATGTAGTATTCTTATTCTTCTTGACAGTCTTGAATATCCTATTTTGCATAAACAAAAATTCTTGGTTTTGATTTGTTTCTTTGTTGGTTGTTCTGCTGGGATTTGATTCTTTCTTAAGCATGGCTAGTGTTCTTGTATAGTAGTTCTAAGGTTAGGGTAGTGTGCATTTCTTTAATTTGATTTTTTATGGTTGTTTGTTGATTTTATGATTGCAGGTTTTGAAAATATTGAATTTTCATTTGCATAGACCCTGTTTGCCGGTTGGGATCAGAGTTCGATCCATTGAGTTCTATTTGTTCAACAACAATGGATTCTTGAGTTTCCATGGAGGAGGGGGGCGAGAGTGAAAAGAAGAATGAATGAGGATGAATAAAGTGGGATGGTGGGGTTGCACATGGTCAAGGAGAACCAGAGAGCATGATATGATGAAACAACAAACGACTGAAAGCGAAGGAATAACAAAACAAGAACCCACGAAAATGCAGTGATCAAGGGGAAACACGACTCAGGGATTAAAGAAAACAAGATGAACTATACCAAACGGAACTGGTCATAAGAACAAAACCTATAGGAAGCAGAAACACCTACAAGAGGAAATCAACCATTAAAGAGGAAATAAGAACATTGAAGTGTGAGGAGAGAACATGGAAGGAAAAGCTCTTTTGAGATGTAGCTTTGGCTTAGTAAGATTGATTTTTGAACTTTTGATATAATTTATATTTTTATGATTTTTATTATAAAAAAACTTTAGTTTTTAGATAATTTATATAACAGTATATATATATATATATATATATATATATATATATATATATATATATATATATATATATATATATATATATATATATATATATATATATATATATGGTTTTGCTAGGATACACCCACCTATTTATATAAATTCACCCTACAGTGCATGTTACTAAAACACACCTTCTAAAAAGCAAGTGGGTATAAGTTAGCATTTGCTTTAGGCATTTTCTATAATACACTTATTTATTTTTAAGAAGGAGTGTGTTAGCAATTAATAACTAAAAATTCATTAAATACACCATAAGGTGCATGTTGCTAAAACACACCTTCATAAAAATAGGTGGGTGTATCCTAGCAAAACCCATATATATATATATATATATATATATATATATATATATATATATATATATATATATATATATATATATATAGTGAGAATAGGTAAATTATATGAGAATGTGAGAATAAATAAAAACCATCAGATTTAAAAATGAAAGGTTGAGATTAAAATATATTTTTAAAATTTGATTAATGGTTTCTCTTTCCTCTTAATGACACATGATTTAGTGAAAACCACAATTTAATCACAACTTTTTCTTTTTAAATCTGATGGTTCTTATTCATTCTCATATTCTCATACAACTTACCCATTCGCACTATATATATATATATATATATATATATATATATATATATATATATATATATATATATATATATATATATATATATATATATATATTCTATAACTTCTCCATCAAATTTTTCTCCAAAAATTTTAAGGTTAAAGGTAGTATTATTTTAACTTCTATAAATTTATAATATACAATAAATAATAATAATATCATACTAAATTATAATTCTATAACTTCTCCATCAATTTTCCCTCCAAAAATTTTAAGGTTAAAGTTAGTATTTTAACTTCTATAAATTTATAATTTATGATAAATAATAATAATAATAATATTAAGTGATTAATTAAAATAAAATCAACAAAATTAGATCACATTCTCAAAATTAAAATAAATATTATATAAAAATATTTTAAATATTTAATAAATTAATAAATAATAATAATATATTTTCTTAATAATAGTTAGGTTAAGTTGTATCAGACACTACAAAAAACATATACAACAACGGTTGGAAAAGGGATAACATCACGCGTGACATGTCTTTGTTAAGTAGGGTGTGGTTGTATATGCGCGGCTTACAATCACGGTCTTACAACCATTGTAGAAAACTTGAAAGCACTCTATATATGATCACAGTTTCTATAACTAACTGTGGTGGTATATACATATAGGCAAATAATATTTTATAACGGTTATTATAAATAATCGTTGTTGAAAGTACCCAGAGTTTATTATATAATATATAGATTGCTTGTTTTTCAATAAACCTCACAACAATATACAACCATTCAAATTGATGAAGAAGTATATAATCTAAAAATTAAACTATTTTTGAACGCCAACTTAAACAAGCAACTGTTTTTCGAATTGCATCCGTCTCATCATTCATCTCATGTTGTTTAACATATAGAATGTGGTTCAATGGTCTAAGTCCTTCATCACATCAATTCCTTCTATTCTATTTTAATTTGAATAATATCAATAAATTGTTGTTATTCAAATTAAACTATAAGAGAAGATATAGATGTGTTGAAGGACTCAGATCATTGACCCACATTCTATATGTTAAATAGCGTGAGATGAATGATGAGACAGATGCAATTCAGAAAACATTGATTGATATAAGTTGGTTTTCAAATACAGCTTAATTTTCAGATTATAAGTTTCTATGTCAATTTAAATGAAATGTATTTTCAGTGAAGGGTTAGTGAAACAAACAATCTACATAGCATATAATAAACTCAACTTCATACAACAACATACAACAACACAAGATGTTATGTAATGTCTTAAGAATTTAAAGAACAAAACATTGCTAAGTCACAAGAAGCTTCTTTCTTGTGACTTAGTAATGTTTTGTTCTTGTTCTTAAAACATTAATCAACAACAATAATAACAACATACAATAACATTTATCAACAACACAATAACATACAACAAACATACAACAACATAATATATTATGTAATGTTTAAAGAACGTACATTTTTTAAAACTAATCGTGAATGAAGTTAACATAATAGCTTCATATTTCTTGTATTTTTCTTCATAGCTACACAAACCATATGTATCATAGCCAAAGTACACGCTTTATTAAGGTGGTGAAGACGAATCTGAAAAAATGAGAACATTCACCAAATAAAAAAAATGAGAACCCATTTTTAACAAGAAATGTAAACGAAATCGAAGTATGAGTTTAATGAACGGAGCTGAAATATGATTAAAGAGTATCATAGCGATTGATGAAGATGAATCTGGTGGTTTAAGAAAGTTTAAAGAGTGACATGGATGTTAAGGTTATGCTCTGAGAGAGAAGAGTGAAATATGTTAGGGTTTTCATTTGAGAGAAACAATTGTTATGTACTTCACGATAGATACTTTCGCTTATATAGTAAAAAATATCACATTTCATCATGATTAGAAAGAAAAATCATGATATAATATATCACTTTTACAACGGTTCTTTAGTAAAACCGTGGTTAAATCTCTCACAATTTTTTATTTATTTATGAACCCAATTGTGAGAGAGATATTAATTATTGTTATTGTTACTTTTTATTACTGTTGCGATTGTTGTTTTTATTTTTGTTGACTTGTACTATTTTTTTTGTAAAACAATAATAGTGTATAAATGAAAGAGTATATATAACAATAATAAATCATTTCATTAAGAGGGCCAAGAGGGTGGAGTACATAAATTATTTCATTACACAATTTTGTCAATGTCGGAACAATATCCCCTAGCAGCAAAGGAATCTTCATAATCTATGACTCTCTTCTCACTACCCTCATTAGAATCATAGTAACAAATCTTCCTGGGCACATTTTTCTTCTTCTTCAGCTTCTTCTTCTTCTTCTTCTTCTTCTTCTTCTTGGTCTTTCTAACCCTAAGTGTATCCCTGACAGCAGTCGATTCAGATGGCTGGACCTCCTCAGTTGACTGATGATCATGGTGTTGTACTGTGGTGACTTTAGTTGAGATATTTTTGTTAGTGTTTTCAGATGGAGAACTCATGTTGCTATATGTAGTTATGAAGAAGTGGAAATTCATTATATGAAACTGTGCCTTTATAGAAGATGTTGAAGATGAAAGACCTGATGATTTAATGCTTACAATGATTACTTCCAATGGTTGATATTCTTGAATGACATTGTGACCGTCTTGAAAAATGAAGAAAATTTTCAATCATCATTATAGTTGGGAAGAGTGTTTCTCTCTTTAGGGAAGAGAAAAGGTTGTACATATAATACTACAACGATTGCATATTAAATTCGTGATTAAATAATCTTTAATTTTTAATTTATTTATGAATTTAAGTGACACATGTTTTTTGTAATAGGAAAAATGGAAAAAATGTAGTTTACAGGATTTGAACCTTGTACCACTCACTCTATCACCACGGTTGTGTCTATCAACCATGATAAAATGACTTTCAGAAAAAATAAATAAGCATTAGGTGCATCCAGTTTCATATATTACAACGGAGGAAGGCATGATTGTGGTAATATTATTGTTTCGGACTGGCCCAATGGCTATGCATGACCCAATCCACTTCTGCACCCGGAACGGCCCAATAACCTAGACCCTGCTAGTTAAGGGCAAGAGAAAGCATTTTCTCTTCTGCCCCTCAGCCGAAGAGGGCTGGCCAACTGACCCCCAGGATCAGCTTCCCCTCGTCACATCTCTGCCCATCACGAACGGTCCAATCATCTAGGAACGGTCATGACGCTCATGCCCGCAACCACGCCCCCGCTCAAAGAAACGGCTAGTTCCGAGCATGCATGCCCGTCTCAACGGCTAGTTTATGGCAGTTACCTATTTTTAGGGAGCAAATATCTCGCACCAAAAATAGGGACCAATGACCAAGCGCTGGGGGCATTATAAATACCCTATCCTTTGATAGGGTCGGGTATTCAAAAATCATTCTAAGACATACTTACTTTGTACTTGCCTTTTCCTCTCCCGATTCTTACTTTAGCATTGGAGTGCCTTGCAGGTACACCCCCTCCTCCTTGGATTCTAGCATCGAAGACGAAGTCTCTGGCCCACTCCAGGTTCTAATCAACCAGAAAGATCAGTGGCGCTATCTGTGGGAAGTTTCATTCTCCCCGTCTTTCTTTCCCCAGAAACCAAAGATCAAAGCAGTTTTTCAAGATTCCGATCATGGCCAGCCATGACAACGTCAACGATGCGCGCAACACCGTCGTCTTCCCCGTCAGTAAGATAAGCAATGGCGAGGTAAATCCCTTTCTTGGAGACGACATTCATCAGCAGAGGGACGGATTCACCGAGTCTCCCCCTGGATCGCGCCAATAACACAAAGGTCCAATCCTTAGAGGGCCATCAGCTCATCCCAGTTCTGCCCAACGCCGACCCGGCCATGGGAGCCCTGGTCGAAGCCCTCAACAAGACGAACCTTCTGATCCTCTAGTAGAATGCAAGAATTAGAGCATTGTAACAGACCCTCAGTCAAAGATCTCCTCCGCCGAGGCGCGAGCACCGGAGATCTCGGAGTCATTCTCCTAGACGCGGAAGAAATTGCCGGATCCCAGCGGAGGCAGAATCCCTGTCTATGAGGAAATGCGACCATACTTCTCCCTAGAGCCAGCACTCTCCAGGGGCCAAGAGAACAAGAAGGGATCTACGGTCAGAACACCAGCATTCGCCTCCGCCTAGATCCAAGGGCCGGTCGCAAACTCCTTCTCCCCGTCGAGATCGCGGTCCTCACCCTGGCAGGAACGCCCGCTCTCGTTTGCAGTCGAGTAGCTACTACGATGATGACGACCCTCGAGGCCCGTTGTCCCAAGAGATCATGGCCATCCGATTACCCAAAGGGCTGGAGAAACCCCCACCCTGGGCACGTATGATGGCACGACATATCCCAATGAGCACATCGAGAACATTGATGCCCTACTCGACTACTGTGGTGTCAGAGGCGCCTTCGAATGCAGATTGTTCCCGACTATGCTGAGGAAGGGAGCAATGTCCTGGTACAAGAGCCTCCCCTACGAATCCATCACCTCATGGAGGCAGTTGGGGAGGATGTTCTCAAGACATTTTATGACCTCTCGCCGTCATCCGAAGACTGAAGCCACCCTCGAGGCGATCATTCAAGGGAAAGACAAATCTCTTCAAGCATACATTGAAAGATTCAATAAAGAAGCCATTCAGGTCTCCATGACTGACGACAGGAAGAAATATTTGCTCGAACAAGGGCTCCGTCCCCGCAGCAACTTTGCCAAGGCAGTTGGCATTGAGACCCCAGCAACACTGGACGCCCTCCTCCTCAAGGCTCAGGCATATATCCAGTATGAAGAGAAAGAAGCGGGAAAAATTGTACGGGACTCGAGGCACCAAGAGAGCGCCAGGTCCTCCAAAAACGATGACTCCTTGTCAACTCGTCGGGGAATAGAGAAAAGAAGGGATGACATCCCGAGATCACAAAAGGCCATATGGTCGTTTCCACGAGTATACGCCAATGACCACCTCGCGCGAGAAGATTCTCTTCTAATGCGCAAACTCGGAGTTTCGGCAGGCAGGAGTCCGTTTTCCAAAGCAGATACCTGTCAAGCCGAACACGGATAAAACGAAGTACTGCTGGTTCCACAAGATCCATGGGCACATGACAGACGATTGTATCCATCTCAAGGATGCAATTGAAATCTTGATCAGGGACGGGCACCTAAAGCAGTTTGCGAAGAAGAAAGACGCTCCTCAACAAGATGCCTAGGAATCGAAGAAGTTCGAAGAGGAAGTCCCATCCTCGAATGATGTCAGTCTTCAGGTCGCCATGAGCATCTCACGACTAGAAGACTTCTATGTCCCCGATGGGCTCGACGTCCCTCTTTACTTCGCTGCACACAACCCTTGGTAAACCTTCCCATCCGCCATAGTCATATTGGGAGGAGGATTCAACAAGGTGACTGTGGGGTCTGTAAAGAGAAAGTTTGAGCACCTCATCAACACGAGCTTGAATCGGAGTTCTACCCTCGACAAGATCCGGGAAAAGTTGCTTCCCATCACCTTCTTTTGCGAGGAACTCCTCAGCGAAGCCCCTAACTCAAGTATTCATCTGCTCGTAAGGGCGCAGATGGCCAACTTCAATGTTCGGCGAATTCTGGTTGACCAGGGAAGCTCAGTTGACATTATGTACTCCCAACTGTTCTTTACACTTCAACTGGATAAGACACACTTGACACCTTATATAGGCTCAGATTTACAGGGCTTCAACGGTTCAATCACGAAGGCTTGGGGATACGTGGAGCTGATTGTCACCTTCGGGGCAACAGAGATGGCCAGATCCATCAAGGTCCAGTTCCTGGTGATTGATTGCCCATCCCTTTACCAGTGTATCTTTGGACGACCAACGCTGGCTGAATTGATAGGTGTGCCCTCCACGGTGCACTTGAAGATGGAGTATTACACTTCCAAAGGGCTCGCCGCTACCCTACACGGAGACATAGAGGCAGTAAGAAGGTGCTTCGAGGCAGCCTCGAAAGGGCTGAACACCATCGTCACCCGACCAAAGATGTTCGGCAAGCCTTCCCTGCCATGCAGCTCCGACGAGATGAAACCGCTGCCATGTGCCGACTCCATCGACCTCAACAGTCGTTTCTCCAAGGACGACTTAAGGGACCAGAAGAAAAAGGGGAAGGAGACTCAGTTGAACTCGAGCAGCCCCTCAACATCAACAAGCAGCAGCGAGCCTGCCCATCCTATGCGGCCAATCCTAGATGGATAATTGGAGCTAGTCCTCCTCGAAGACGACCCCTCAAGGGAGTGAAGATTGGGACCGGCCTCCCCGGCCTGGGGAGGAAGCAGCTGAAAGCTTGTCTCAGGAAGAATGCAGACATGTTCACGTGGAGCGCCTCGGAGATGCCCGGGTTGGATCCAGAGGTGGCCTGCCACCAGCTCACCATCGACCCCGCCGTTAGGGCATTAGCTCAACGTAGTCACAAGCAGTCCCTGGAAAAAACAGAGGTTGTCGAGCAAGCTGTAAAAGACCTCCTAGAGGCAAATTTCATTTCAGAAGCCAAGTACACTACTTGGTTGTCCAACGTTGTACTCGTGAAAAAATATAATGAAAAATGGAGAATGTGTGTTGACTATACTGATCTTAATAGGGCCTGCCTTAAAGACGTTTATCCCCTCCCCAACATAGACAAATTAGTTGATAATTTTGTCAGTTTTAAATTATTGTCTTTCATGGATGCATATTCAGGCTATAATCAAATACCCATGGCCAAAAGCGATAAAAGGTACACATCCTTCATGACCGAATCAGACAACTATTACTATAATGTAATGCCCTTCGGCTTGAAAAACGCCGGCGCTACCTACCAGAGAATGATGAACAAAGTCTTCCTAGGAGAGATCGGGGATATGCTCGAGGTTTACATGAACGACATGATCGTGAAATCCCATGAGGAATCCGACCATACACTCCATCTAAAGAAGGTCTTCGAGCAGGCCAGGAAGTATAAGATGCACTTCAACTTGGAAAAGTGCACGTTCGGGGTACGAGCAGACAAGTTTCTCGGTTTCTACCTAACAGAACAAGGAATTGAAGCCAACCCTGAAAAATGCAGAGCCTTCTCCGAATTCCCCACGTCGAATTCGAAAAAATTGATCCAAGCTCTAAATGGGACGCTCACCTCACCGTCCCGTTTCGTGGCAAAATCTGCTCAGCACGCGCTCCCCTTTTTCAAACTCCTCCGCAAAGAAGCAGCTTTTGAGTGGACGGAGGAATGCGACAAAGCCCTCCTCCACCTAAAGCAAGAGCTTTCGAAACCACCGGTCCTCTCCCGAACAGACAACGGGGAGACCTCTATCTCTATCTCGCCATTGCAACCGAAGTTTTCAGCACAACTTTCATTCGTGAAACCCCTGAAGGGCAGAAACCCATATACTTCATGAGCAAGGCATTGCAAGGACCAGAACTTAGATACGAACATATCAAAAAAGTAGCCATGGCCCTCATCAACGCAGCGAGGAGGCTGAGGCGCTATTTTCTATCCCATACCATCGTGGTGTACACGGACCAGCCTGTGAGGTAACTATTGGGCCGCCTAGACATGGCCGGCAGAATGCTCAAATGGTCATTGGAGTTGTCCGAGTTTGACATCCAGTACGAGAGCAGAAAATCCCTCAAAGCTCAGGTGCTGGCCGACTTCGTGGCGGAGATGACCTTGCCAGCCTCCCCGACTTACAGAGCTCGCAAGTGGACAATCTTCATCGACGGAGCATCCAGATCGACAGGGACCGGGGCAGGCATCATCCTGGAAAACGATGAGGGTATCCTCATCAAGGTCTTGCTCGCCCTATCTTTCCCCACCTCCAACAATCAGGCAGAGTATGAAGCTTTCCTTGTAGGTTTACACCTCACCGAAGACCTGGGAGCTGAGGAAATCATAATCTGCATAGATTCCCAGCTCGTGGCCCTCTAGGTTCGGGAAGGTGGAATATCAGGCCAAAAACGGCAACCTCTCTGAATACTTAACCTTGGTTAAAGAAAAAATGGCGAAGTTCACCACCGTGGAAGTAAAGCACGTTCCCCGCGAACACAATGTCCAGGCAGATGTCCTGTCAAAGCTAGCGAGCACAAAAAAGAAAGGAGGAAACAAATCTGTCATCCAGGAGATACTTCCTCGACCAAGCATCGAAAGAACTCCCCCAACCCTCGACGTAAACGTCATTGGCGACAGTGACTGCTGGATGACCCCAGTCTACAACTACCTTGCCAAGGATGAACTACCATCTGACCCAAAGGAAGCCGGCGTGGTCAGGCGCAGTGCCTGTTCCTATGTCCTGGTTGAAAATAAGCTCTACCGGTGAGGGTTCTCCATTTCTCTCCTCAAATGCGTCGAGGAAAACATGGTCGCCCACATCTTGCGCGAAATCCATGAAGGAATCAACGCCCAACACCTCAGAGGAATATCCATTACCAGGAAAGCTCTACGAGCAGGATATTATTGGCCGACCATGCAACGTGACGCGAAGGAGCATGTGAAAAATGTGACAAATGCCAACGTCACGAGGACATGCATCTGGAACCACCTAATGAGCTCAAAATAATGTCCTCCCCGTGGCCATTCGCATGGTGAGGCCTGGACATCCTAGGACCGTTCGTCGTAGGATTAAATCGGAATAAATACATGATAGTGGATAGAAGCAAAGGCTCTAGCCAAAATAATGGTGCATAACATACTTCACTTCTACAAGCGAAACATTCTTGCCCACTTCGGCATTCCCCAGGAAATCGTCACCGACAACAGGAAACAGTTCACAGACAAAAAGTTCCAAGAATTCGTCGCCAAACTGGGCACCAAACAACACTTTGCATCTATCGAGCACCCGCAGATGAACGGACAAGCCGAAGCAGCGAACAGGATAATCCTGCGAGGTCTCAAACGAAGACTGGACGAAATCAAAAAACAGTGGGTCGAGGAGCTGCACATCGTACTATGGGCCTGCCGAACCACGCCCCACTCGACAACCGGAGAAACCCCTTTCCGGTTAGCATACGGGACCGAGGCGGTGATCACTGTCAAAATACACGTGCCCTCCAGGCGGGCTGAAGCTCCCCTGTACGAGGAGGCCAACAACGAGGCGCTGAGGGAGGAGTTCGATCTCTTCGAAGAGGTCCGATCAGGAGCATCCCTGCGCGAGGCCTCGCTGAAGTAAAAAATCACAATCAAGCATAACGCCAAAGTCATATGACGAGACTTCTAAGTAGGTAGTCTCGTCTTAAAGAGAAATCACAAAGATTCTCGTGAAGGCAAACTCGCCGCAAACTGGGAAGGACCATATCGTGTTCGAGGAAAAATAGAGAATGGGGCCTACTACCTAAAACATCTCGACGTGGAAGAACTCGCTTGACCATGGAACAATGAAAAGCTAAAACAATATTATAGCTAAGGTCACAACTGTCGGCGTGCTCCGTTAACACAACATGCACAATGTACCGACCAGAAGTGCGCGCCCCGGTACAAGCGCTGCAGACTAAAATCAATCAAGGCAGGCTTTTACTATGGAATGAGCAAAACCCCTGCCCAACAGCGGTCCCTCGACCGAGCCCGTCGTCGCCGCCGTACCACGAAAAGCAAAACGCCTAACTCGGGATGGGAAGTTCACACCGCCGAACTCAAGCCACGAATGCGACCTGAGCTCCACTCTCATGCTTGGAACTAGCCGTTTCTTTGAGCGGGGGCATGGTTGCGGGCAGGAGCGTCATGACCGTTCCTGGATTATTGAACCTTGCGTGACGGGCAGGGATGTGACGAGGGACAGCTGATCTTGGAGGTCAGCTGGCCAGCCCTCTTTGGCTGAGGGGCAGAAGAGAAAATGCTTTCCCATGCCTTTAACTAGCAGGGTCTAGGCTATTGGACTGTTCTAAGTGCAGAAGTGGATTGGGGCATGCCTAGCTATTGAGTCAGTCCGAAACAATTATGTTACCGAATGTGTATTTTGTAGTAGTGAGAATTAATATATATATATATATATATATATATATATATATATATATATATATATATATATATATATATATATATATATATATATATATATATATTTCAGATACAACTTAACCTTACTATAATTTTCACCTAAGTGATAAACAAACTTTTGAACAACTGAACATAATTTAAAAAATACAGTTTCAATTAATTGAATATAAATACCTTAATCACGATTTGTTTTGAATACAATTGAGTCTTAAATGAAAATTGAATAACATTTGGGTTTTAGTTATGAAACATATTTGTAAAATCTATCATTAAATTAATATGATATATAAATGGAGAGTGAATAACATTTTGAATGAAAAACATTTTAATTATGAATAATCTTTGTTATTTATGCATAATTAATTAAAGGGTTAATAGTTATTTTGCCCCTTGTCATATGGGTGGGTTTCGAAAAACCCCCTTAAAAAAATTAGACTTCAACCTTGCAATTTCAAGATTCCTCTATCTTGCCCCTCAGTGGATTTGGTCGACAGAATCTTGAAATTGTAAGGTTGGAATTTAAATTTTTTTACAGGAGTTTTTCAAAACTCGCCCATATGGCAGGAAGCAAAATAGCTATTAACCCTTAATTAAAATACAATAAATATAATTTTTAAAATACTATAAATGTAATTTTCAAAAGACTAAATTATAGTTTTGGTTTCCCTGTTTTGGTCTATTCATGGATTTAGTCCCCCAATTTTCTTTTTAAATAGTTTTGGTCACTCATCCCCAATTTTCATCTAAAAGCGCTTATGTGGATTTTTTAATAACATGTCATATTTTTTATGCCAGGTCATTATAAATAACAAAAAATAATTATTTAATTTAAATATTATATTTAAAATTGAAATCAATCTTCATTGCCCTAACTTTCTCCGAGTGTTCACATCGCCTTCCCTGCTTTTCGTTTCACATCATTGTCCATGTTCTTGTTTCAATTGTTGTCTGCTTTTCAAGCTATTATGGGTTCCTTGTTTATGCAAATATCAAGTTTTTCTTCTGATTCTAGGAGGAGAAGGATGCATTGTTACTATGTATTGGATTCACCACTTACAGGATACTTTTTCTCCCAATTTCCATACAAATGTTTAACACACAACCTGTGTTCTACATTTGGCCCCGGGTTAGCAATAGCCGGTACCAAACCCTATAAAAACATAATAGTGTTATTATCTTATAAGTGAATATGCAAAGTTAATAACTATAAAAAATAGTTAAAAAATTACCTTTTTGTTAGTCTGAAATGAAATCATAAGACCTTCGACAAATATTATTCAGGTTTTCTAATAATAGATCTAAAAACCATTTCCACGAGTCTTTTGTCTCTGTTTCCACAACAGCATATGCAATCAGATAAATCTAATTGTTTCCATTTTTTCCTATTGCTACCATTAAGTGTCCACCATACTCACCCTTCAAGAAACATGCATCAAGACCAATTAAAGGCTTGCATGTATGTCTGAATGCAGCTTTACATGCCTCAAGACATACATATATTCTCTCAAAACAAGTTTAATATCAGACATAACACACTTGATTATCATTGTAGTATTAGGATTAGATCTTCTAAGCTCCTTAGCATAATTCCTCAAATAAGCATATTGCTCAGTCTCAACACCTTGTATTAGTTCCAATGCTCTTATTTTGGCCCTATATGCTTGAGAAAAGGACAACTTCACACCTCAATTTTCAAGTGACTTTGCAGTAAATCCTTTTGGCCTAATTTCAGGTGTATGCCTCAGGAGTGGTATAAACTTCTTAGCTAGTCATTCTGTTTTAGCTTGCATATTCTTAGAAGTCCTATGACAAGTGTGATCAATAGTCAAGCTCACCAAATGCAAGAATTAGTTCGCTACCCTTTTACTAAATCTCATGTGAAATGGACAGTCCTTGTCACACCTAACAACAACTCTTTTACTATAATTTTTCTTGAACTGCAATATTTTTTCCTTTCCATTTCAAATGACGTAACTGCATCTCTAATAAGACTCTTTGTGGCAAATGTCATTCCAAGCTCAAGTTTCACATCATCACCATAGTCAGGCATTTTAAACTTGGGATACTTATGTTCATCACCTTCATCTTCACTTCCTTGGGGAGTATCAAGGTCATCTAATTCAATGTCACGAGATTCTTCAAAATCAGATGCTTTGGTTGGTTCTTAGTTTGAAGAGACTTAGTTTGCATCATCTTTTTCTTGCATAAATGTGTGAAACTCTCTCACTTTATCTCAATCACTAAACCTCAGTGATTGGTGTTTAATCCAATTATCAATGTCGAATATTACAACTCAACTAGACAAACTTCTATGTCAAGTGTCGTACCCCATTTTTGTCCGGCCTTTTAGAAATTTTTAGATAGATATTTGTGTAATTATGTTGCATGTTTTATTTTTATTCTAAAAAAATATTGTTTTAGTGGTATTTCCTTTGATATTTATTTATTTTAAATTTATTCCATTTCTTTAAAATTTAAAAAATTTTAAAAAAGTGTCATAAATTTATTTGTTATATTTATTTTTTTAATTTTATTTTACCTTAGTGAGCAAGTAAAGAATCAGGAAACTATTTATATGATCTTTTTTAATTTGGAAAAAGAATCAAAACAAATAATTTTTTGATTTTTTCTTTTTTATTATGTTGATCAAATTGATTTTCTCCCCCTTTTATTTTTTAACCTAATGTGTTAGTATAAATATGAGCCCAATTGACACAAAGAAGGGGGCAGAAGAAAAACCTAAAACTCAAAACCCTTATTTTCACATTTTGGTCAACATAAGAAAAGTCACACAAACTCTTTTTGACTCCAAAAAGCCTCCCACACGTGTTGACTTCGAACATCATCACCACATCACTACACAAACAACTCTTCACTTAGCCAATATACTCACCATATTCATCACTAACCTCAATCACCACCATCTTGTCAACATCATCATCAACCTTAAATCACCGTTGACCATCATCCTCACTCCAAAAGTAAAACAATAACACCACACCACAACAAAACAATAACAACAAACCTTTAATAAAGCAAAAAATCAAAGAAATATAGCAAAAAACGAAAGAAGAAACAACAAGATGGAACAACCGTGCCAGAACAGTAGCCCCCTCGGACCCACAATCGAGCAATTGCATCCTCTAACGCACGTCTTTATTCTATCACTTCTCCATCACTTGTGAAGCTCTTCAATAGTGCCACCAAGCCACGCCAGATTCGCTTCACCGCTATCGCCTCAACGTCACCCCATTTTGCTCTAGGTTTGTTGGTTTATTTCTATACTTTCATGTTTTAGCCATGGCCATGCTTGTTATTGTTGTGCTAATTTTAGTTTTGATTTTGAGAGTGAAGAAGAAAAGAGGTAGAGGAAGAGAGATGTTGATAAGAGGGAGAGCGTGAATTGTTTTTGCTTTTTTTTTTCTTTTTAATATTCATTTATTTTGTTTGATTTTTTAAAGATAATAGCTGCGTATTATCATTCGATTTGCTGGATTTAAAATCAAGTGAGGGATCCTATACAGGACCCCCCTTATGTCCACCACGAATTGCGCCTCGTTAACCCTTTGATCTTGAACCTGTGGCCCAAATCATGGTATCCTAAAGATCAGATCAAGACCATCTGATCTTCATCAGACAATCAGGAGAGTTGTTCTTTGTTTGTTTTTATTTGTTTTTCTTTTTTATTGGGCTTGTTTGTTTGGACTTCATTTCAATTTTGTTTGCACCCCTATGTTCAGCACCACACTCCTTTTCCAATATTTATTTCCATTTGTTTTTTAATTGATTTCTTCATTTAGATTAATTATTAAATATTGTTAATGTATTTAAAACTTCATTTTATTTTCATATAAAAATCAAGTTTTCAATTAATTGATTCCGTTGATAATTATTTTATGAATATGGTTAGACAAACACTTTAAAATAATAGATACTCACGTAGCAAAAATCAAACTTTTCAATTTAATCAAGTGTTAAATGAATCAATATATTTTTCACAAATTGAACCAAAATCATTTTCGCAATAAAACAGGATGAAAAGGGATCTATTGGATGTATATCTTTATGGTCCCTTAGTAGTTGGATACAGGTCGTATAACTTACCTTTTGAGTACTCGTCTTCCTTTCAAACCTCATTCCCTACAAAATTGGATGAAAAAGGATCTATTGGATGTATATCCCCGTGGTCCCCGAATATTTGGATACAAGCCGTATAACTTGCCTTTTGAATACATGTTTTCCTTTCACACCCTTGTCGCAATATTATCGGATGAAAAAGGATCTATTGGATGTATATCCCTGTGGTCCCCAATTATTCGGATACAAGACGTACAACTTGCCTTTCATATATTCGTCTTCCACCTAAAAATAACTTTAACCAATCAAACCTACTTTTTCTGCCTCGGCGCGATCTCAAATTTTTTTCACAAAACAAACAGTGTTTTATCCATTCTGACACAATGAACAAACAAACGCTTCATTCCGCCCATGCGTGATTAGCAAGCAATGCTTTCTCGCTCGAATAAGACATAAATACCTTTTACTAAAATCTACCAACAAACAAACATTTTCTATCGAGAACTACGTAGCTTTGAGTTCCCCATTGAATTCGAGCATACGTAGGAGCAAGATTCACAATCTTGTCAAACACTATAATGAAAAACTAATTGCCCTTTATTTCTTTTTGTAAATGCGTTGTAATAATCAGAAGAAATAAAAAAATATTAAGCTAACACTCACATTCGCAAATCTAACTAAATAGTTCTCGTTGGATATAACAGATGTGTGGGGTGCTAATACCTTCCCCGCGCATAATCGACTCTCGAACCTAAATTTGGTTGTGATGACCATGTTTATGTTCTTTAAGGATTTCATCAACATTTCCCTCTTAAAAATAAAACTTTAGTGGCGACTTTTGTTTATTTTGAGTGTTCGTTTGCTCGTGTATTTTTTGCGTCGCGACAGCTGACGACTCTGCTAGGGACTTTTGAGCGTCAAGCTTATTTTAGTTAGTTGTGGGTTTTAAGTGTTAGCTTTGTTTATTTTTCTTCTCGTTTTTCTTTGTTTTCTCATTATCTTGCCTCATTTTTATGCTCAGATTATTTATGTGTATATATACATTTACGGGATTGAGAAATGCTCTTTGAGTGAGGCTATATACCTGAGTCTGAGAAAAACCCATGTTTAGGTTGGTGGTTGTGTAGTTTTGGTCTTCAAGATGTATGTCTTGCTTTGATGACACAAAGATCCCATCTAAAGTAGATCCTCTTAAAGGTATTATTATTATCTAATGAGTATTCGTTATGGAATCAATATTTTCAAAAAGGGTTCATGACTCTAGGGGCTTTTGTCTATAACCCTAAATTTGTTATTAGGGATGATGGTTGTGTAGTGTTGGCCTTTAAGATGTATGCCTCGCTTGGTTGATGTGAAAACCTCACTTAGAGTAGATCCTCTCGAAGGTATTTCTGTCTAATGAGTAATTTGTTATTTATGGCAATATTCTCAAATATGATCCATGACTTTAGGAACCTTCTAAAATCCTAGAGCCTACCCGTGTGGGGATTACTGGTTATATAACACCTAAAATGTATTCAATTATTCAAAAACACTTAACCCAAAACCCATATATGATATAACATTGCATTTTCATCTTATGGCATATCAAGGAACAAAAAAACAAAACAAAACTCATGCATATGCATTCATCCACATGCATGGACATTTTTCCACATAGAAAAATGCATCCCACATTGTGTCCATAACAAGCAAGTTGATCCCCTAACACCCATATGAAATACAAATAAATTTTCGAAGAATTATGGACAAGTTAGAACAAGGTCAAGAAGTTAGAACATGGTTGTAGACTTCTTCATGGTCATGGATTTTGAACTTGATACACTCATAAGGGGCTCGTGCTAATTTAATTCCTGACGACCTTTTTCAGCCAATGTTTTACTTTTTTTGAGCCATCTACAACATTCGTTTAACAACATATATTTTTGAAGTTTTGTTAGATTTCCACATTGTCTACATGAATTTGTATTCTTTTTAAACCTTTTGAGTGATGTGAAAGAATGAAAACTTTGGTTATATCATGGGTTTAACAAAATTAAAACAAAACCTTAGCTTTTATTATTTTTAAATAGCAAACTCAATCACTAATTAAAGTTTACTTTTTGATGTTTGTAAGAAGGAAATCTTTAAAAGCTCACTAAGGATTTTTATCAACACCTACTTCCTTATATTCACAAAAAATCCTCTTTTAACAAAGACATGTATGAACATGTTACAACCTTCCAAGCATGTTTGCATGTTATGTTTTTTAGTATAATGACATTGCATAAATGATTCTAAGATTAACAACATGGAAATGATGGAAACACATATTCATTGACATACTTGTAATTGATATGGAGTTTGAAGAGGAAAATTTGTGACAACCTTGATGTTAAGGTGTATGAATATTAAACTCAAGTGAGAATCTTTTAAGACCTTCGTATGCTCTTGCACAGGCTTTTCGTGAACTTAAGTAGCATGCAAATAGTGTATAAAGTGTTTTTAAGAGTAGTTTAAAATTCTGAACTGAGTAATTAATGTCTGTAACCATCCTCTCGCTAAGCAAACTTCTACCCCTCTAAGTGATTTTACGTGTTTTTTTTTCAAATGTGCTCTTACACAAAACTCTATAAGCGCGACTTGGCTTCTACCAAAGTGCACTTAGCGAGGAACTCTTGTCTTTTGGCACACAAAAAATTTCTAACACTGTAACTTGTGACTAGTTTTAAAGAAAATCTATCTTAGAAATAAAAAGTTTTAAAAATGGGTGGATTTCCTCCCAACAATTTGTTTAATGTCACTAGCTTAATGCCTTTAATGCAAGTTTATACCAATAATATGATAAGATGCCTCACGACTTTGATTCTTACCTTCACTTGGCCTTTATCAATGTCCATGAGCATCCTTCTGGGTCTTTATGAAGGGTCTTCCTAAGATAAGAGGTATCTTTAAATCTTCCTCGACCTCTAGCACCATGAAATCTATAGGAAATCCTAGATGGTTTGTCAACCATTTGTAATGTTGTCATGGTTGATTATGTTTGAAGGTCACCTATCTTTTTGAACTACCATTAGTGGTATTAATTTTACACTAGCATCCAAGTCTATGAGTTCATTTCCAACTTTTATATCACATATGGAAATAGGTAATACAACTACACAAGGATCTGCTTCCTTTTGTGGTGGAGTCTATTGGATTTCTTTGAAGTTTTCCTTCTGCTTCATCTCTTCTTCCATTTCTCTTGGTTCTTTGCTTCATGACCTCAGGTAGAAACAAATTTGTCATCTTCGTCAATAGGGACTGATGACAATTCTCTTTTGGATTTGTCTGCGTGTTGGAATTTAAAGCATATTTTTGTTTATCAGCCAATTGCTTTTCCAGCTGACCTATCTGTGTCTTAAGATTTTTTATATAAGTGTTGGTATTCTTGTGGTTAGCAATCGACATCTGCATGAATGGATTAAATGTATCCTCCATCTTTTTTGATGTTTTTTTATGGAGGTTCTTGAGTGTAGTGCTGATATGATTGCCTATTTGATGGACCTGCTTGTGATCTCCACACTTGATTGAAAATGTTCCTTTGGAAGTTGTAACTTTGATATTTCCCGAGTCTTTGTTGGTTGCAAACATAGTTGACTTCATAAGTTGAAGGGAAAAATCTAGTAGGATGATCGCCACTACATAACTCACAGGATGCAATTTGCATATGTTTAGGCACTTCATGCATTTCCTTCAGTTGTTGTGGGAGCTTTGACAACTGCTTTGTGAATGTGTCAAATGTTTTTCTCAACAACTTGTTTTGTGCTAAAATTGTACCATTGGTGTTTAACTCTATGATGCCAGTCTTTATTTGGGAAAGGTTCCTTTTGTACTGACTTTAATGATCACTGAATGCCATTTTTTCAATTACTGCAATTGCATCTTCTATGCTTTTTGACATTAAGACCTCCCAACAACATCTTTGGTTGTTGTTGTAATCCATTTATGAATATGTGGATAAGCATGAGATCATCAAAATCGTGATTTGGGCATCTCCTCAACATGGATTTGAAGGTGCAAGAAACATAAGAAAGAGGCATTTGAATTGGGTTTCTGGATTTAAACCTTTTTGCCACCCAATGTATCAAACAACAACGATAAGATATATATATGAACACAAGTATTTTTTATCATGGTTCGCTGTTAACAAAGCAACTTCCAGTCCACCCACCTGAGTTATTTCTCCTTCAAAAAGAACTTAATCCAATAATCAAACCAATTACTAAATAAATGATAACCTGTCACCGATTTCTTAAGAATTATTATCCAACTAGTCCCTTAAGAAATTTGACGGTCACTGACTCCTTAAGATCCTAACTGACCTAGTCTTTTAAGGAGATTTAATCCTTAATGAGTACCTATCACTAACTTCTCAAGAGCCTGACCAACCTGGTCACTTGAGGAATACAATCAGAGTTACAATAACATGTTTTGTGTTTACATAGTTTGCTTCTTGATAAGTAGTTTACACACAAGTTTAAACCAAATATTACACTTAATAAGATATTCAATTAGTTTTTGTTCTAAGTGTTTCTCTCTTTATGTTGTGGTGTTATAGCTTTGGAGTAGGCGAAGAATCACACACACTTTCCATATTCTTCTTCCTTTAAATATAGAAAAGAAATATATCTGGTGGAGGGTATAATAGAAATTGTCCTCAAAGTATTTTTTGTATGAATGTCACTTCATATGCAATAATAAAGTGGAGCTAGCAGCAGAGAGTTGGTGATGATGGGACAAGAGAAACTACTTTAGTACAGAGTACAGTTTTTGAAGATATGGCATGTTCGTCCTTTAAAGGAAATCCCTTTTTAATTGTATTTTTCTTGAATATACTTCTCGTCATAATCAGAGGCTTCATATAAGAGATGAAACGAAGCTTGATCAGAGTCTAGAGCCTAGATGACATAGACTACAAAGTCTATTTAGATTGAGGCTTGAAAGTATCAGAGTCTAGAGTAAATTTGAATAAGAAATACATATGTTGTGACTGTTTAGAGAAACATTTCCTTTATTTACTGGCTACTGACCAGAGGCTTCATATAAGAGTTGTTGAAGCTTGACTAGAGTTCAGAGGATAGATCTAACAGAGTCTTTTGTCAGAACCATTCTGTATAGTTCCTTGCAAGAGTGGTGACTTTGATGATCTTAAAGCTTGACTTTGCTTTAAAACACACCTTTGTATTCTTCCTCTTGTTCAGAGTGTGTCTTCACTTTAGAATCTTCTATCAGTTTTCTTCGTACTTCATATGCATTCAGATCTGTCTTCTTCAGAGTCTAATTTTTTTTATCTACACACTTAAAAAAATATTCAGAGTACAAAATTGGTCTCTACACTTTGTTATCATCAAAGCTTAAGGATAGTAGTAGAATAAAACTTGTTCCAACAATCTCTCCCATTTTTATGATGACAAATCCATGCATTTTTTATAGCGGGATAATACATAGTGTATTTTGAATCGATTCACATGCTTTTTAGTGTCATTTCATATATTTTTGTCTGTGTCACGTTGGTATTTGTTGTGCATTTCAAGGGTGTGTTGATTGGACACTCAGGCGAGCAAGAGCGAAGATAAAGGATCGAAAAAAGGGACAAAAGGCTGAAAAATGCAAGATCCAGCGTTAGCACCCTTGAGGGTCGTCAGCCATTGTAAAAAAATGCAAAAAGAGAAGGCTGACGACCGTCAACCTGGAAAAATATGGTTTTTCACCCCATTAATGTTGAACCGGTCCTCCACTCAGCACACTTTTCTCAACCAACTTCCATCACTTTTCACCAGTTATTGGACGAATTTTAGGCTATTTATTGGTTTTTCAATTTCAGTTTGAGGGTCCAAGTTTTTAGTATTGTCGAGGTAGAGAAAAACACTTAATTTCAAAAGCACTTATTTGCTCACACAAGTAGTGCACCTTAGCAATCTGATTTTAGGAAATTTTGTACGCACTTAGATCGTTCGTAATACAATCCTGTTGGAATAATTTTTCCGGAATTTAATTCCAGCATTTTTACTGTTTCAGTTTTAATTACAGGTTCAATTTATTTACCAATTTTAGCTTTTGTTTTTGTTTAAGTATTATTATATATTTATTACTACTATTATTTTTCTCGGACTCATATTTTGTATGTTGATTTAATGTAGTTGATTTACATATATATTTGTCTCTGTTACAAATTCATGTATATATATATATATATATATATATATATATATATATATATATATATATATATATATATATATATATATATATATATATATATAGAGAGAGAGAGAGAGAGAGAGAGAGAGAGAGAGAGAGATTTTATTATATAATTAGTTACTGTTTTTAATTAATTATTATGTTTAGATTTTTCAAATTGAAATTTAATAACAGTACGTTGATTCCATTTAATATATTCGACTAAATTAGTAGAGTGAGATGTGAGGACCGTCGTTCCGACGTAATTCGATAAAATTATTTGTACTGAATTTTATAGCAAATTAATTTTTCGGTTCTGAATTTTGTTTCTAAAAGCCGAAAATTTTACCATGAAAACGGAGAAGATATAGATATCGGTTTCAGCGCGAAAGTGTGAAAATGGTATCCGACCATTAAAATTTGAATTTTGAATTTATAATTTTAAGGATTCTTAGTTTTCAAAAAATATTCCAAAATCGTAACTTGTAACGTGCGAAAGCAGACGATTACGGTTCCGAAATGCAATACGGGTTGCACGAACATGAGTAGTATTTTTAAATCAATAATTCTCCCGAAAATAATTTTTAAAATAAATCAAGGTGCTGAATTTTATCTGAGTCCCGAAGGTACCCGAAATTTACATTCCAGTCTCTGTTTCCATTAATTTTAAAACTAGTTGTTTTAATATGTTTTCAAGTAAAACTTTTACCGGTAGCCTTAGATTTACAAAGCGACAATAGATAACGGTAGGTTGACATTGGTCTCTATGGGTTCAACATTTTTTAACCTATAACTAATATTTCGTGCACTTGCGGGATACACATCAAGTTTTTGGCGCCGTTGTCGGGGACCAACAGTCAATTCTGTGATTCCGTTGTAGCACCGAATAGACTAAGGCACATTTTCTTTTTCTTTATCTCGGTTGTATGCCAAGTACTCGCTTAACCAGAGACGAGTTAGAACAACCGATCACTGAAGTAGAGCATTTTATTCACCTAAGATGCAAGATTGAACAACTTCGAGCCGTATTTGCCCCTATGGCCGAAAACAAAAACCGTCCTATTAAGGACTACGTCGTCCCATCCCAGGATGAGCCACAATCAAGCATTGTTCCACCTGCAATCCAGGAGAACACTTTTGAATTGAAATCTTTTCTGCTATAAATCATTCAACAGAACCAGTTCTCTAGCAATCCCACAGAGGACCCTAATTTTCATCTATCAGTGTTTGTATAGTATACATACACATTAAAGAGTAATGGTGTCGATCTAGAGGCCATTCGATTACGTCTATTTCCTTTCTCCCTAAGAGATAGAGCCAGAGCATGGCTATAGTCTCTACATGCAAACTCCATCACTACTTGGAACAAACTCAAGAAGGTATTCTTAGCCAGATATTTCCCACCAAGCACGACGGCACTGTTGAAAAATCATATAACTACATTTAAACAGTCCAAAGGAGAATCACTCTTCAAAGCGTGGGAACGATATAAGGACATGATGAGACTGTGTCCTCATCACGGGCTAGAGAAATGGCTTATCATCCATACATTCTATAACTGTCTACTCTACAATACAATAATGACCATATATGTTGCAGCTGGCGGAGCCTTAATGGATAAACCCTTCAATGAAGATTACTAGCTTATCGAAAACATGGCCCAGAACCATTATCAATGGGGAATCGAACGGGTTCAAGTAGAGAAGGAACAACAAAAGGGAGGCATGTTCAGAGTCAATGGTATTGATCATGTAAATGCTAAGGTCGATGCACTTACTTAGAAGATCAATAACTTAATTATTACCCCTCCAACTACCGTAGCTACTGTGACTCCAAACTGCGAAATCTGTGGAGTCCAAGGACATCTCGCTACTGGTTGTCATCTTTTGAAAGGAACTGCAGCTGACCAAGTAAACTTTGCACAAGAAAATCCTTACTTGAATACCTATAATCCTGGATGGAGAAATCATCCAAACTTTTTCTCCAAGACCAATAATGCACTATTTACTCCAAGTACACCACCATCAAACCCTCCAGGTTTCCAAAAAGTAGCCCTTGCTACTCTTCTCGTACCTAGAAAGTCAAATTTGGAATTAATGATGTAAAAATTCATCGCAACTCAGACCCAACAAAACAAAGAGTTCATGAATCAAAATGTTCACACTAATGAGTTGGTTAAAACCCCGACGAATAAGGTTGAAGCCATGTCTACCCACAACAAGATGCTAAAGACCCAAATAACTCAAGTAGCCCAACAACAAGTTGCTACTACTGCAGCCGTTGGCACATTTCCAGGCCAACCCCAACCCAATCCGAAAGGCCATGCTAACGCCATCACACTGCGAAGTGGGACATAATTAGATGGACCCATTGATCTTAGAGTTATAGATCAAGCAATGTCTAGGAGAGTTGAGAAGGAACCAGAGAAAGTGACTGATAAGAACAAAGTAGGATAACTAATAGCTAATAATGAGGAGGAAACTGCAACCAAAGAATCTGTCGAGAAAGAGAAGCCATGTGTACCCCTAACACCTTATAAGCCACTTATACCATACCCTCAAAGACTTGCAAAAACTAAGAACGTAGGTCAATTTAAGAAATTCATCGAGCTCCTAAAGCAACTTCACATCACTATCCCTTTCACGGAGGCCATAGCTCAAATGCCCTTTTATGCAAAGCTCCTAAAAGAGATCCTATCAAACAAGAGAAAACTTGAAGATGGCAAGACAGTGACACTCACTGTAGAGTGTAACGCCATTATTCAAAATAATATGACACCCAAGTTGAAGGACCCAAATAGTTTCTCCATTACCTGTGTGATTGGAAAATTTGTCATCGACGAGGCACTTTGAAATCTAGAAGCTAGTGTTAGCTTAATGCCTCTCTCAATATGTGAAAAGCTAAAGTTAGGAGACTTGAGACCTACAAGGATATCCCTCCAATTATCTGATTGTTCCATTAAGTACCCTGTAGGTATACTGGAAAACATTCCAGTGCGCATTGGCCAATTTTATATTCCTACGGAATTTATAGTGATGGGCATAAAGGAAGACTCCAACATCCCCATCATATTAGAAAGACCCTTCTTAGACATTGGCAATGCAATCATAAATATGAAACAAGAGAAACTAACATTTGAAGTTGGTGAGTAGAAAATTTAGTTTATTCTTTCCCAATTTCTGAAAGCTCCAGCTATTGATGATACTTGTTGTTTCATAGACATTATTGATGAATGCATAAAAGAGTTGGCATTTGAACCACCACCAACTACAAAGTTTTTCGAACTTCCAGCCAAAGCAATGTTAGAGGAAGATGAGGCTGAATACTATCACCCATATGCAGATGATAGCCTAAAGGAATGTCTCACACTTACCCCTGACCATATGCCTAACACTAAGCCCTCAATTGAAATTAATGAACTACCCTAAAATCTCATATATGAGTTTTTAGACGAACAACTTGATCATCCAATTATAGTTGATGCTGATCTTGATAGAGAAGAAACTGAGAAACTCTTGGTTGTGTTAAGGAAGTATCCTGCTGCTTTAGGCTACAACATCTCTAATCTAAAATGGATCAGCCCTTCTGTGTGTATGCACATAATTATGCTAGAAGAGGACTCCAAAGCCTCTAGATAACATCAGAGGAGAATTAATCTTATCATGAGTGAGGTAGTTAGGAAGGAAGTTCTGAAACTGCTTGAAGCTGGAATAATTTATCCAATCTCAGATAGTCAATTGGTCAGTTCATCACATGTAGTACCAAAGAAAGGAGGAGTAACAGTAGTTCAAAATGAAAAGGAGAATCTGTAGTTAAACGGATGGAGACAAGATGGTGAATGTGTATTGATTATAGAAAGTTAAACAAAGCAAATTGAAAAGACCACTTCCCTCTTCCTTTCATTGATCACATGCTTGAACATTTGGCTCGACACTCATATTTTTGTTACTTAGACGGATACTCAGGATTCTTCCAAATACCAATCCATCCCGATGACTAGGAGAATACTACCTTCACATGCCCCTATGACACATTCTCCTACCATCGAATGTCGTTCATACTTTATAATGCACTCGCAATCTTCCAAAGATGCATGATGTCAATATTCGCAGACTTCCTAGATGATATCATAAAAGTATTTATGGATGATTTTTCGTATGTGGATCAAGTTTCGAAGGATGCCTAATTTAGAAAAGGTACTAGAAAGGTGCGTGAAAGTCACTTAGTACTGAATTGGGAGAAATTCCATTTCATGGTAAATGAGGGGATAGTCATAGGACATATAGTGTTTGAAAAGGGAATCGAGGTTGAAAAAACTAAGGTCGAGGTTATTGAGAACCTTCAACCACCTAAGACAGCTAGAGAAGTCCGGAGTTTTATGGGACACGTCGGTTTCTATCAAAGTTTTATTAAGGATTTCTCTAAAATCACTAAACCTTTAACTCGTATCTTGATGAAGGATGTCGAGTTTATCTTCGAAGAAAAATGCCTTGAATCATTTAAACTCCTTAAACATGCATTGATCTCTGCTCTTATTATGTAACCTCCTGATTGGAGTCAACCATTCGAGATCATGTGTGATGCAAGTGATTATGCCATAGGCGCTATATTAGGACAACAAAAAGATAAAAAAATGCATGTCATCTATTATGCAAGCAGAACCTTAGATGGAGCTCAAATAAATTATGCCACAACTGAAAAAGGAGCTCCTAACTGTAGTATTTGCAATTGATAAATTTCGTTCTTACTTAGTGGGAGCTAAAATTATCATCTACACAAACCATGCAACTATAAGATATCTATTGAGCAAGAAAAATGCAAAGCCAAGGTTACTTCAATGGATCCTACTGCTGTAGGAATTCGATTTAGAAATTTGAGACAAAAAGGGAACCAAAAATGTGGTAGCAGACCACGTGTCAAGACTAGATAATATTAAGCCTGAACACGTTCCCATTAACAATGATTTTCCCTACGATGGACTAGTTGCGTCAGTTGGAACCGAAGAACCTAGCTATGCTCACTACACTGATTATTTCAAGAGAAATAGATCCAGCATCGAGAATGAAATAGAGGAGGAAGTTGTGTTGGCACAAACTACAATTCCATGGTACGCTAACTTCGTAAACTACCTAGCAGTCGAAGTCCTACCGCCGGATATGACTTACCAATAGAAGAAAAAATTCTTCCAAGATCTTGTCGTGGCGAGAATCAGATATAAAGCTATTAATTAACTTGAATCACAAATCATAATTCACCACCGATCTTTAATTTATCCAAGGGAAGGGAAAAAGAATGAATAAAACCATAAATATGAAATGCAACGTAAAGCAAAAGAGAATCTAAGGTTCGGGGGTTAGTTATACCTAGGGAAGTTGCTAGCATCCTAAGTATCTGTAGTACTCTACAGGAACCTCTTGTTTTATTGTGTTATTTGTTATTTTGTTTGCTAAAGGGTGAAAAGGTAAAAGAGGAGATCTAAGGTGTTATTTCTAAGTATGCTCGCCAAGACATCGCATCTCGTGCCTACGTATCCTGACGGGAATGGAATCAGAGCTTTCGTAGTTCCCCTCAACAAGGGTAAACAAAGTAAAAGGAAAAGGTTTTTCGCCAAGGATTGACCTTGTGCCTACTTATTCTCAAAAAGAACTTTGAGAAATCAGAGCGTCCGTAGTTCGGACAACTACAGTTGCCAGGTTCTAAGAACCAAGAACAACTAAGACAGGTAAAGAATAAACGAGGGACATGCACAATGACAATAAGTCAACATAAAATCCCTTCCCTTGGATCAGGTCAACAAGGAATAGAAAATAGAAGGAACACGGGATAACATCATGTAAATGGCAAGCAATAAATGATGACACAGACACAGTATCACAAAAATACACATGGAAGAACATCATGGTAATCAACGGCATGTAAAATCAATAACGGACACGGACAAAGCATCGTGAACCAACAAACACAAAGAACAGTCACGAAAAAATATCATGGTAAATTAACAGACATTCGCGGCAAAGCATCACGAAATAAAGGTAATAGATATACGTAGCAAAACATCACAGTGAAAATAGATAGAAAGCAAAATACAATGTGCACGCGTTATCCACAATAAAACTGCATTACTACGGAATCGATTAAAGCTAAAAATGAAAACAATTTTAACACTATATATATATATATATATATATATATATATATATATATATATATATATATATATATATATATATACACTATTCTATAATCCTATAACTTCTCCCACTAAATTTCCCTCCAAAACCTCTAATAATAATAATAATAATAAGCTCTCTATCTTCCTTTCAAAATATTCAATCTCTCACCGCATAATAATAATAATAATAATAATAAATACAAAAAATAATAAATAATATTTTATGTAATCAACTAGATATAATAATAATTAATTTTCTTTTCCATATGAGTTTTTTTCATTGTCTATTAATCACTATTTCATTTACTAATTTCATTAGATATTATATTAGTAGTTAATTTTACTATGTTTCTATAAAATCATGCGAACCATTCAAAATTTTAAATTATGATAGCTTCTATAAATTTTAAATTATTATTTTAAAATTTAGTGTTGATTTAATTATCCATATTTGATAGACGTGGGCTATATATTTTTATCAACTGAGCCACTTAGAAAACTATCTAATGCTCCGTGATTTAATGTGATTTGGAACGTGAGATAAATTTTTTCTTTATGAATGATGAACATCCTCTAATTGTCATTTCACCTAATTTTGATCCATTATCTCAAATTATCTGCACTATCACCATTTGCACCTTAAATTTAGTGTTTATTTAATTATCCATATTTGATAGACGTGGACTATATATTTTTATCAACTGGTCCACTTAGAAAACTATCTAATGCTCCGTGATTTAATGTGATTTGGAACGTGAGATAAATTTTTTCTTTATGAATGATGAACATCCTCTAATTGTCATTTCACCTAATTCTGATCCATTATCTCAAATTATTTGCACTATCACCATTTGCACCTTATTGAGTTATACAAAGAACAAAGAGCATCTGATTTACTCAAAATTAGAGCATCAACAAGACACTGCTCATCATGAACGTTTACTCAAACTTGGAGTATCAGCAACACAATTCATCATAAACCTGATCCATCAAGGAGGTGCAGCACAATTCATCATAAACCTGATCCACTAAGGAGGTGCAAACTCTTTACCACAACGCACCCAGCAGAAAACTCAGATAGATTGCACTCCAATAAGCATGGACAACTTAGCTGAGCCGCCAATCAGCCGCTGCATACAAAACACCAACGAACTCTAGCAAGTTGTTTCAACCATTTTTTTTTCTTCTTTTTTCTATTTTCTAATTTATTGTTAATTACTTATTAATGGAAGTAACTTTTTTATTCTCTATTTCTAATATTTAATGCTTTTTTAATTATGAAATTTCATATATAGTCTTTTTCTCACTATCTCTATTAACCACTATTTTTATTAACCATTATCCTACTAACACATTTCATTAGATATTATATAAATTTTTTTATTTAATAAATTTAATTTTTTAATAGAATGTGGAACTATTTGTAGAATGTGTAACTATTATCCACTTTATTAAATTTTAGATTTTTTTTTCTAATTAACTTTACATTCTATCCCCAATAATAACTATATCGAATCTTAATTTTTAATTAAAATGTGAATTCTTTTTCTTTCTTAGATAGAACAAATGGGTTTTAAGAAGAAGAAATAATATTTAAATTCAAATCATATAAATTATCATAATTTGGAGACCACGAGCTCAAAATTTAGAATTTTAAATAAACATTTATATACAAATTTATTAAATTATTTATAAAATAAAAAATTAATACTAAATTTCTATAATATTGGCCCGTGCATCACACGGGGTAAATGACTAGTGTGTGCGTATATATATATATATATATATATATATATATATATATATATATATATATATATATATATATATATATATATATATATATATATATATATATAAATAACCTTAAAACAGAAATTTTTATATGTAATATGTAAACTTAAAAAAAAAAAAAAAAAAAAAAAAAAAAAAATATATATATATATATATATATATATATATAATTCTAGAACGAAAATTTATATAATATATAAATGAAATAAAATAAAAACTACAAAGTAAATATATAACTCTAAAACAGAAACATATAATATATAAACTAAAAACTAATAAAGTATATATACATATTTCCAAAACTGTAACATTTATATAATATATAAATTAAAATAAAATAAAAAATTAACAAAATAAGTATATATAACTCTAAAACAAAAACGTATATATAATATATAAACTAAAAAACAAGGTAATATGTCTAATGGATTTCTAACGTGTATATATTCATATAAAACTCATCAACATGCTTAATCATATAAAACCAAACCAAAACATCATGTATACAATACACTGTAATTAAAATGAAAAAATATGGGATAAGAAAAAAAGAAACAAGGGAGTGAAGAAAATAACCGAGTTTGGAAGTTGTCGATGTTGTGTTGTGAAGTTGGAAAGATGGAGGTTTATTATGTTGAGTGATGAAGGTGATAAGGTGTAGGATGAATATGTGTGGGAGATGTTGAAGAGAAACTCATGAAAAATCTGATGGAATGCATGCAAGTGGCTTTTTGTTGTATCCACTTATGAAGCGTGTGTACTTTTGAGGTGTGCTTTTATAAGTTTTAGGGATTGAATGTCATCAATTCTCGTCTCCGTTTTTGGCTTATTATGTTCGATTCTGTCCCGATTGATGTTTGAAACATGTTTTGATATTTTCCTTTTTAAGTTCGACATGTCTGATATGTGTTAATTGGTGAATTGAATTTGTCCTGATCATGCAGTATGCTTATTTACACAAAAATAGGACAAAATTCAAATACCTTTCCTAAATTTGTTGACTAAGTGTTTCTAAATAAACCAAAATCTAAACATTAAAATATAAAAAAAAAATAATAAATAAAATACTTAATATGAAAATTTTGAATAAGAGAATAAAAAGAGATTAAATAAAATATTAGAAATAAAATCGGTAAAAAATGCATAATTGGACCGGTATCGAAGTGCTCAGAAAAATAAAATGAATACACCAAAATGATCAGCGCAAAATATATGATTTGGAAAAATACAGCGTTTGGTCAAATTTTGAAATAAATTTTCTCCGTTTAAATGGCTTAAACTGTCCAAAAATATGACTGAAAAGTGGTCAAAAAATTTAAATGAGCACGCCAGGTTAAACTACGTGAAACATAGATTAATATCACTGACGTTTGCAGGCTCAAAAAAAATTTCGTCCACCGATTTTACGCACAGTTTACTTTTAGTTTGACCGATTCGGCTGTAAATCCAACAAGTTTATTTCAGCTGATAAATTGGGTATTATGCAAGATGAAATGCATGATAAATTATGCAGATAATGCAAAAAGACATGGGATCTTAGAGTAAAAAATTAGGGTATGACAGATGCCCCTATTTAAGTTTCTTCGATCCGGAGACCTGAAGATTGAAATCTTCGTCTCGACGAGATCAGAGAGACTTAAATACAAACATGCACAATTTTTGGCCCTAAGATACCACAAAAATGCTTATGATATGATATGAATGCAAGACTCGACGTTCTGTGGGGAAGGAAACCACATAAGACAAGCTAAATGGAAGTCAAAGAGGAAAATAATATATTATGGAAATCCGTCAAGGTGACAAAGAGTATCCAGTAATACTTGAAAAGAGAGGGACAAACCCTAAACAGAGATACAACATCCGAAAAAGCATCAGATGCTGACGGTAACACAAATCAGGAAAACACATCAGAAACATCTAGTGAAGAATTAGATGTGGTGCGAGACCAAATCTGAGTATGCAACAGAAATTTCTAAGAAAACATTTAACTTTACAGTGGAATACACAAAAAATACAGAAAGCAGAAACAACTTACTGGGGAAAGAGTTACAGTAATCAGAGGTTTTGTCAGAAATGCATTGAACAAAACTCTGGGGAAGTACAACAACAACCATTAAAGACATTCAGGAGAGCATTGAATGAACTTTGGAATATAAACAAGCATCCATTAGAGAAATTCAGAATAACATTGAATAAGCTCCATTGGGGAATCAACAGTCATCATCCATGAATGGAACTGAATGGAAAAGAGTCACAACATTAAGAAGATCATTGAATGAGGCGAGGAGAATTCAGAGAAATACACTAGGGACATTGAAACAAACATCATAGACATCCAGAAAAACATTGAATGAACTTCGGAAAACATCAGAGAAATTCGGGAAAGCATCGAATGAACTCTAGAAAACATCAGAGATATTCAGAAGAGCATTAAATAAACTCTAGAAAATAGGCAAACGTCAGAGATATTTGGAAAAACATCGAATAAACTCCGAAATACATCTAGAAAATCATTGGATGGAAAATGGAAACAGACTTGAAAACATCCGACAACTTTTAACCATAACCAGAAATAAATTGAAAACATCTAGAAGAGTATTAGATGAAGACAAAGATTCTGAAGATACATCCAAAACATTTAGAAAAGCATTAAATGTATGGGAACAGATTTTAAAGACATATATGGAAGAGCATCAGATAAACAACATCATATTTGGAAGAACATCAGATAAATAGGGTCGTGTCTAGAAGAACATCAGATAGACACAAAAGGGTTTTGGAAAAATATCAGAAGCAAAGTCGTATATGGAAAAACGTCAGATAAACACAAAGGAGGTTCTAGAAAAACATTAGAACAAAAGAGACATCTGGAAAATCATCTGACGATAAATCATATCTGGAAGAACATAAGATAAATAAGGCCGTATCTGGAAGAACGTCAGATAGACATAAGGGAGTTCTGGAAGAACATCAGAACAAAAATACATATCTAGAAGAGCATCACATAGGTACAAATGAGTTTTGGAAAAGCATCAGAACAAAAGACACATCTGGGAAAACATCAGACGAGTATAAAGGAATGAAATTATGGGAATGCATTAGAATTAAAAAGGTATATATATCCGAAAACTCACCGGGGAGTAAAACAAATTCTGGAAAGGCATCAGGATCACATTGGAAATATCTGGAAAAACATCAGATAGGTTCTGGAAGAACATCAGAATAGGAGACTCAATCTGGTAAAATATCAGAGAGACAAACATACTCGGTAAAACCTCGAAAAGATTCTGGAAGAACATCAGAATCAAAAGGAATATATGGGAAAACATCAGATAAGTTCTGGAAGAACATCAGAATAAAAGAGTCAATATGGAAAAACATCAAAGAGACAAACATATGTGACACCCAAGAATGGCATTGGATGAAAAGAAACCAGTCATCCAATAATGGCTTTGAATGAAAGGTATAATCACAATATCTAATAATGGCTTTAGATGATTGTGAACAAAGCAGGGATCCAAGAAAGTATTGGATACAAGGAAACCAGACATCCAATAATGGCTTTGAATGAAAGGTATAATCACAATATCTAATAATGGCTTTAGATGATTGTGAACAAAGACTACATTCAAGAATGGCATTGAATGCAAAGAAACCAGTCATCCAATAATGGCTTTGAATGAAAGGTAAAATCACAATATCTGAGAATGACATCAGATGAAAGTGAACAGAGTAGGGATCCAAGAAAGCATTGGATGTAAGGAAGAACAGACATATTCGGAAACACAATCAGATAAGAAAGGTCATATCTGGAAGAACGTCAGATATACACGATAATATTTGTTTGGTAGGTGCCAAATGAGTTGGACTTTAACCACAAGGTAAGACGTGGATAACAACACAACCTCGGGAAGAAATGCAAATGAGTGCAAATAAGGATGAAACATTCTTTCTAATATGTACAATAATTATGCTATGATATATGATCAAATGCAGATGTCGACGACGTGGGTTGACTCTTTTTGGGGAGAGGACAAGACTTGAAGACCGATTCCTCAACACAGAGATCACTGCCATTCTGCTTGGGGACTAAAGATACTACTGTTGAACACATCTCTACCATACTGGTAAACTGTATCAGGTTGATCCTTGGAGGAAAGATGGAGAGCTGCTTGGAGATTCTTCAAGCAAATTGCCCTAGACTAGCTGACTGTTGTAGATGAACAGATCATTGCTTCAACTTAACTGATTTTGGATATGACTGCTTTACTGCGCACTCGGGAAGCCTGCCCCAGCATGAGTCTTGAAAAATTCTCTGTATAATCCAATTCTGAGAAGGACTTGCACTGAACCATAAATCTTGAACTAATTCTTCAACAGGGTTTGGAAAGAACTTGCCTGTGATAGGATCACCGACCAAGTTTCTCAACTGTTTGAAAATTCCTTGAGAGGAAAGCCAGTTTGCAAACAAAATGCTCATACAAACATGGTAAATGCAAAGTTCATTCAACTTTTGAAATCAAAATCATTTTTGGAAAGATGCAAAACAAATGAGTCACTAGTCAGAACACAGCGGTTCAAGACATCAAAGTGAAAGGTAAAGCAAAAAGGTATGTTAGTTCATGGATTGGCTGGAATTTTGGTAAAACAAAGTATATTCAATGTTGATGTCAAGGTGCTGATGTTGCAACATAGAAGTCTTAACACTGGGTTGTGTTAAGTAGTTAAGTGCTGAAGTTGGATGTCTGATGTCACACAGGTGATGTTGTAACATCAGATCTGCAGAATCAATAACATCAGGTGCAGATGTTGTTAGGGCACGCGTGTTAGCTGGAATTGTGGAGAGTGGTTGACTCATTGGATGAGAATATCTTGGGATAGATATTTTCTGTTACATGGAAGATTTGATTGCAGGTCTGTTGGAGAATTAAAAAGTTGAAGATTTAAAAAGATTTTGGGGATAAAATCTGTTTTAAAGATTCAGTTTTAATTAACAAATCTGATCAAATATTGTGACAAGTCTAAGCCCAATTCAGGAGCTATATAAAGCGCACAAGACCAAAGGAAAAAGTGACAGAAAACATTCAGAAAATCAGGAGCTGGAGGCTTAGTGTCTAGAGTTTGTTTAGAGTGCTTGTATTTACACTATTCTAGGGTTTGAATAGGTGTTGTGTTTCTGTCCTCTCTAGAAGCTGTGAAGCAATAGAGAGTGGTTGCTTGATCGAAGCTAGGAAGCAAGATCAAGGGTACTCAAAGTGGTTTCTTTGAGTGTTTGTAAGGGATTGAGTGGTGTTCTCATACCTAGGTGGTTTCTTAGGTAGGAAGTCATTAGTAGAGTATAAGTTTAGGAGATTGTCAACGGGTTGTTGAGTCTGTAAATTATATCTACAAGTAGTGAATTCCATCCCTGGCTTGGTAGCCCCCAGAGTAGGTTGGTTGTAACCGAACTGGGTCAACAATTCCTTGTGTTGCTTTGTTACTGTTATTGCTGTCCATTGTGCAGAGTGTGTTGTTGTGACATCACCTTTAACATCACACGTCTGATACCAGAATTTCAATTAGTATCAGAGCAGGCATCCTGTCTGTCTCTGGGTGAGATCTAGGGAAGTTACTTTCTGGTGTAATGGACAAAGAAGTTTGAGGATTCGTCAACAGACCCCCTATTTTGGATGGATCAAATTATGACTATTGGAAGCCTAGGATGACCACTTTCTTAAAATCCTTGGACAGCAGGGCTTGGAAGGCTGTTATTAAAGAGTGGAAAGCACCTGTTGTGTGTGAAAAAGATGATGCTGGCAAAGACAAAGAAGGCACCTCAAAGCCAAAGCCTGAAGAAGAATGGACCAAGGAAGAAGATGAGCTCGCCCTTGGAAATTCCAAAGCTCTAAATGCAATCTTCAATGGAGTGGATAAGAATATCTTCAGGTTAATCAATACCTGTGAAGTTGCTAAGGAAGCGTAGGATATTTTGCAGGCTACACATGAAGGAACATCTAGAGTTAAGATGTCAAGACTTCAGATCTTAACATCAAAATTTGAAGGCCTGAAGATGAAGGAAGATGAGACTATTCATGACTTCCACATGAATGTTCTGGAGCTGGCTAATGCATCCAGTGCTCTTAGTGAGAAGATGTCAGATGAAAAGCTTGTTAGGAAGATCCTTAGGTCCCTACCTAAGAAGTATAAGATGAAGGTAACTGCCATTGAAGAATCACAAGACATCAGCAAGATGGGAGTTGATGAGCTCATTGGATCTCTTCAAACTTTTGAGCTTGGGTTGAATGAGGAAGAACCAGAAAAGAAGCCAAAGAGTATAGCCTTGGTGTCAAATGATGCAGAAGAAAAAGGAAAGAGTTCTGAATCACAGGAGGATCTATCTCAGGCCATAGTTATGTTGGGAAGACAGTTCACCAAAGTATTCAAGAGAATGAATAATAACTCCATGCCTAATGTCAAGAACATATCTTCTGACATCAGCAGGTCAAAAGAGAAGGATGAAGAGAAAACTGCCCAAGATAAAGGAGTTCAGTGCTTTGAGTGTGAAGGGTATGGACATGTCAAGAAAGAATGTCCCACCTTCTTGAAAAAGCAGAAGAAGGGCATGACAGTTTCCTGGTCTGACTCTGATAGTGAAAGTGAAGGTGAGTCAGCAAAGCATGTTAGAGCTTTAACAGGAGCTGTTGTTTCTGATGATGATTCTAGTGATGGAGAAATAACCTATGAGGAGTTAGCATCTACCTATCAAGAGTTGTGTTTAAAAAGTGCTGAGATTTGTCAAGAAAACAAGTGCCACAAGCAACAGATTGCTCAGCTAGAGAATGAAAAAGCTAACCTGGAAAATGAAGTTGTACTAGTTAGAGCTCACCTTGATCAAATGACCAAGTCTGTTAGGATGCTGAGTTGTGGAACAGACACACTTGATAAGATCCTTCAGACAGAAAAAGCTACTGGAGACAAAGCTGGGATAGGTTATGTGGCTGAGGATAAGGGAACTTCAGAAGAAAGCACTTCAGGTTCAAAGAAGGAGGTGTCACAACTTTTGTCTCAACATCAGCCAAAGAAGCAGGATCCTACACCTAAGAAAGCTGATGTTTCACAACCTAAGAAGATTGAGAAGAAGACTGGTCCTAATCAGAAGAGAAAGCAGCCTCAAGGAGCTAGTCAGTATATGCCTCCCCAATATCACCAGAGCATGCAAGCTGCCAGGTTCAAGCAGAACATGTCTCATCAGTTGTCTCAACATCAAGGAAACTGGCATGGATATGAATATGGATACAACAATGTTGTGCCTCATTACTATGGAAGAAGGAAGCCTCATCACCATAGGAGACAGCCTAGAAGACAGCATCAGTACAGAAGAAGATATTCCAACTATGGAAGAAGAAGACATTATGGGTGACAGCCACAGCATTATCATCAAAGTGGAAAAAGATTTAACCACTTTAGAGATGACAGAGTTAGATGCTTCTATTGTGGCAGGTTTGGACATATGCAGTACTCGTGTTTTAAACTACATGGTTATCCACAATATGCTCCTCAAACCAAACTAAAGGAGGTCAGGCCCAAAGTAGTAAAACAATGGGTTCCCAAAGCTCAGGTCACATGTCTATTGGCTCACACATCAGATGGACATTTTGCTATGGATGCATGGTACTTTGACAGTGGATGTTCAAAGCACATGACTGGATCCAAGAAGCATTTGGTAGAGTTCAATCCTTGCCATGCAAATGATGTTATTTTTGGCAATGGTGAAAAAGGAGTAGTAGAAGGAGTTGGAAGAGTGAAGAATCATGATGGTCTTACTCTTGATAATGTGCTCCTTGTTCAAGGGTTGAGTGCTAATTTAATTAGCATAAGTCAACTTTGTGATGAAGGTTACAAGGTAAGCTACACCAAAGATGAATGTGTGGTAGCTGATGAGCAAAATGAGGTAGTGATGAAGGGAGTAAGATCCAAAGATAATTGCTATCAGTGGATAACTCAAGTGGACAACTTATCTAGTGATGTTAAGGTTGATGTTGTAACATCAGATGGTGACATCCAGTGTGAAAGTATGGTGAAAAGTCAGTCTGGGTTAATGACTTATGGTGCTGTTACTCCTAAGTTGGATGATGTGTTAAAAGCCAACTTAAGTAGTCAGTTATGTGAGCAAGATGAAGGAGTCAACAATGCTGATGGAAGGATCAAAAGTTGTGACCTTAAGAAGTGTTGGGAGCTGAATACTTGCAAGGCCAAGAAAGATGACAACCTGACTAATGACTCCTATAGTTCAGAAGAAAAATTTCACAAGTTGACAATCCTTAAGTTGGAAGATGCAGATGTTAGAGCTGATGATGAACTAATTGCGAAAGTGGTTCCTGGGGTTGCTAAACGACTGAAATCAAGGAAGAGAAAAGCTATTGAGTCACCTCCAAAGATGAGAACTGATAAGCAGAAGATCTATGTGGATGGTACTACAAAATCCAGGAGTAAAGTGTTCATCTCTTCCAGAAATAGGAAGATCAGAGATAAGTTTGATGATAATGTCCAGGATATCTCTCAAATAAAGGAAGCCATTGTTGTTAGAACTTCTAAGAAAATTCAAAAGGCCATACTAGATAACATTCCTGTGCTTTTCATAAAATGGTGGAAGTATGTTCTGGAAAAAGAATTTGGTATAGATACTCTGGATATGGTTGAGTTTGCTAGGATATGGTTCAGAGAGGGTGTGGGAACTTATGGTATTCAGGTGTGTATGAATAAGTTACTCTGATTGTGTTTTATTGGGAGCTTCTTGAAGGACGTCCTTGTGCAATGAGTCCTTTGAATGATGATGAGAAGCTGATGTCCCAAAAGATGTAACATCATGTTTACTGGTGGTTATATTTGGAAGATGATTGAGATTGGACATGTGGAATTTGATGCTCTAACATTTTTAGTCAGAAGAGGTGGAGATTATGGTCATGTGTTTAGTAGTTTGTTCTGGCAAAGCATGACTACTGTCTTTGAAGACTTCACCAGTTTCAACAACTACTGGTGGATGTAAGGATAGAGGAATTGTGATCTCTTGAAGAGACTGGATCTCAGTAATGCTTATAAGTAAGCTGAGAATTTGTGGAGTTTGTGACACAGTGTTGAGTTTGGATTATTTTGCTGATAGTAAATCCAGTAGTGGAGCATATGTAATACCCTGGTGTCAAGAGTGTCAAGAGTATCCTTGGTGAAGGATGTCTTTGTTCTGGATCTGAAGCTTAGTGCTTACATTATATCTAAGGAGCATCTACATAGTCATACGGGAGAATGATGAAGTAGAAGGTTTGCCTTGGATGGTGAAGATGAATTGTATAACAGCCTTTGGAGAAAGGGACAGTGGTACCAAAATGCATGTACTAAAAAAATGTGCTCAAATGTTCATCTCCATCTAGAGCATTTGTTAATCAGGACAGGGGGAGTACTTGTCTATGGATTTTGCAGCAAAGGTGCATTTATTGTGAAGATTGCATGCTGATCAAGCTTGTGGAGATTGGTTGCCTCTTATGAGGATATAATGTCAGATAGCATGTTATGACATTAGGCTGTTGATTGGTGTTTTGGTGTGGCCTTGAATGGTTCTAGTCATATGAAGCAAATTGTTTGAATCTAGTGTGCACATGCTTCTGAGGAGATGTTTGAAGACAAGATTGAATCATGGCCTTGAATAGATTGTACACTTGTCTTGGTGTGTGTTATTCTAAGTGTGAGGAGTTGACTTAGAGTTCAGTGGAAGGCATTGTGTGTGTGCTTCAGATCTTGTGGATGATTATGTGAAGCCTTCATAACTGGATGGATGAAGAATATGTCTGGATTTTCAAAATGTGGATATTGCTGACAGAAGAAGTATGGTTTTATACAGAGTAGTACTAACTGTAGTTAGACTTACTTGATGAGGTTGTCTAATTGTGGCTAAAAAGGGGGAGAAGTAGCCAAAGAAAGATTGCCAAAAGTACAAATGTCAAAGGAATATACAGAAGTTAAGGGGGAGTGTTCATTATTGTTAAACATTGTTGAAATATGAGCAAAATTGTTACTGTTAAAGATGGTGCTGCAGCAGAGTTTTTGTGCTAGATGCTGAAGTAAATTAAAGATTGTCAAACTGCTGCTAATGAGTTTCAAATTTTTGAAGATTATTCCGCTGCTGAAATCTCTGAAGGTGCAGAGTGCAGAAGTTGATTGCAGAGTGCAGAGGTTGTTTTAGCCAAAATTAGCCAAAGGGGGAGATTGTTAGTTCCTGGATTGGCTGGAATTTTGGTAAAACAAAGTATATTCAATGTTGATGTCAAGGTGCTGATGTTGCAACATTGAAGTCTTAACACTGGGCTGTGTTAAGTAGTTAAGTGCTGAAGTTGGATGTCTGATGTCACACAGGTGATGTTGTAACATCAGATCTGCATAATCAATAACATTAGGTGCAGATGTTGTTAGGGCACGCGTGTTAGCTGGAATTGTGGAGAGTGGTTGACTCATTGGATGAGAATATCTTGGGATAGATATTTTCTGTTACATGGGAGATTTGATTGCTGGTCTGTTGGAGAATTAAAAGGTTGAAGATTTAAAAAGATTTTGGGGATAAAATCTGTTTTGAAGATTCAGTTTTAATTAACAAATCTGATCAAATATTGTGACAAGTCCAAGCCCAATTCAGGAGCTATATAAAGCGCACAAGACCAAAGGAAAAAGTGACAGAAAACATTCAGAAGATCAGGAGCTGGAGGCTTAGTGTCTAGAGTTTGTTTAGAGTGCTTGTATTTACACTATTCTAGGGTTTGAATAGGTGTTGTGTTTCTGTCCTCTCTAGAAGCTGTGAAGCAATAGAGAGTGGTTGCTTGATCGAAGCTAGGAAGCAAGATCAAGGGTACTCAAAGTGGTTTCTTTGAGTGTTTGTAAGGGATTGAGTGGTGTTCTCATACCTAGGTGGTTTCTTAGGTAGGAATTCATTAGTAGAGTATAAGTTTAGGAGATTGTCAACGGGTTGTTGAGTCTGTAAATTATATCTACAAGTAGTGAATTCCATCCCTGGCTTGGTAGCCCCCAGAGTAGGTTGGTTGTAACCGAACTGGGTCAACAATTCCTTGTGTTGCTTTGTTACTGTTATTGCTGTCCATTGTGCAGAGTGTGTTGTTGTGACATCACCCTTAACATCACACGTCTGATACCAGAATTTCAAGGTATGATGCCAAAACAAATGATCTACAAAGATCTTTTGGAGTCAGTTTACGCAACCTTGCTGTAGTATGCTTTCAAAATAAGCTTGCTTCAGTTAGGTCTTTTGAAGGTTGTAATGTGGCCTGGTTCACGGTTTATGAAACAAAAGATAAAGGCTCAAAGTTTATTTGTACCCACCCCTTCTTCGTGATGAACTCCAGTTCTACGCTCAATTAGCTTAGACTATACACTCAGGTTCCCAAGAGGTTGGAAATTGTACTGGTGATAGTGGTGATGATGGTTTAGAAGTCAAGGGACTCTTGAGATGGGCAGTCACTACTTCCTTACAACTTTTGGTTGTCGTACAAGTTTGTTCTTATTTCACTTTGTATAAGGTGAGGTCATGAGCTTCCCATATTTCTTAGCTTTTGCCTCGAAAGAGTCTTGGCTCATTATTTGAGTAAGGGTTTATTGATGATCCTTCTTTATTTATCACTTTGGGAACAACTTGTACAACACTTGTTCACTTGATCTAAAAGAGTTGAAAGACATCTTGCATGACTTAATGATTACAGTGAACCATCATTGGCTTCTGATTTGAAAGACATCTTCGACACTTGCTTGATGTGTGCAAAGGAAAATTTAAGAATGCAACCTTTATGTGAAAGGTGTCTTGCATGAACGCACAACTAAGATAACTGAGAACTACCCATCCCAAGGTTAAGATTGCGGGTTTTTTGGTATAGAAAGAAACTCCAACTTCTAGGCTCGAATGGGTTGATGAGGGAATAACTTCCTTATTTCTCCAGTGTTTGGGGGGATTGAACCATTGCCTTACATCGTCGGCAAAGTTTATCTAAAATCATACCAACAACAATTACGGGTATAATGCTTTCATCATCCTCCCTCCAATCTTTGTATAGTCAAAAGAAAGTGGACAAGAGAAAATTTTTGTTTTTCTTGAAAGAGAAAGCATAATGATGTAAATAGCAAACACAAATGAATTGAATCAAAAAGTTGCAATGCTAATTTCATTAACATGAAAGATACAAACATAATTTGAAAGCAAACAACTGATACAGCTAAAGGAAAATGTAAACAACAAGAAACATGTCCTAGTGACCAATCAGTAATAAGGATGAGTCGTCCTGTCTGAAACACTAGCTTTTAGGAAGATAGTCTGCTGAAGTCGACTGAAGCTTCACTTGTCATGCTCTGGCAAAGGATTGTTCTTGATATTCTGCGTATGATGTTAGCTTTAGTCCTGTATCGGCGTCGAGGAATCAGCTTGACGACTGACAGACGACTCAAAAGATAGACATCTGGATATGCGTTGTTGGACAAAACAGAATGTATGCAATGAATCATGCAAAGATGCAAATGATATGCAATGACATGCAACACAAGATGCAGATCACATACAACAGGATCAAAAGTTCGAGATCACAACATGGAGTCTGGGTAAATAACCAACCAAAAGGTGTGTACTAGGATTTATAGTGTACATGTACAACGGGTTCCAACAAGTTCTCAAAGTCATCAGCCCATCTTTCGGATATTATCAATTTCCCAATTACTCGGTGGTTAATAATATTCTCAAGAGAACCTCTTTTGAGTGTAGTATCGCATATCAACTATTTTGGGACTACCCCCTCATAGTCATCGCACTATGTCCTAAGAAGGCCAAGTTGGGTTAAGGGTAACTAAAGGTCCTCAGTGTCACGAGCTCCTAGGTCGAAAGTAGTAATGTTTTTCACGAATACTCATTCAACAATACTAATCCCAAGAGGGCCTCCACTAAGTGGTGATTTCTAAAGTTAGCTTGGTCGGGAATCAACTCCCTATAAGCCTTCTTGAATGTACCACCCATCCTATCATAAGTGCACTCAGTCCGGGTTAGGACTTATCTCACCACACAAAGGTTACAACCCTGCACACAGCAAAATACCAAGCAATACAAATATATACAAATATAAAAATATACAAGTATACAAGCAATATCAAATAATAGCAACACAAATATAACAAGTTAGGCTCAACCCACTGAACAATGATCCCCAGTGAAGTCGCCATTTCTGTCGCGGTGAGAATAAAATATCAAACTATTAATTAACTTGAATCACAAATCATAATTCACCACCGATCTTTAATTTATCCAAGGGAAGGGAAAAAGAATAAATAAACCCATAAATATGCAATGCAACGCAAAGCAAAAGAGAATCTAAGGTTCGGGGGTTGGTTATACCTAGCGAAGGTGCTAGCATCCTAAGTATCTGTAGTACTCTACAGGAACCTCTTGTTTTAGTGTGTTATTTGTTATTTTGTTTGCTAAAGGGTGAAAAGGTAAAAGAGGAGACCTAAGGTGTTATTTCTAAGTATGCTCGCCAAAACATCGCATCTCGTGCCTACGTATCCTGACGGGAATGGAATTAGAGCATTTGTAGTTCCCCTCAATAAGGGTGAGGAACTCTTGACTGTGGTCAATCTCCTCCTCATGAACACTTACTTTTCCCCTTGGAACCTTGACTACAGTCAAGAGTTCCTCACCCTTATTTAGGGGAACTATAAATGCTCTGATTCCATTCCCGTCAGGATACGTAGGCACGAGATGCGATGTCTTGGCGAGCATACTTAGGACTAACACCTTAGGTCTCCCTTTACCTTTTCACCCTTTAGCAGATAAAATAACAAATAACACAAATAAAACAAGAGGTTCCTGTAGAGTACTATATATACTTAGGATGCTAGCACCTTCCCTAAATATAACTAACCCCGAACCTTAGATTCTCTTTTGCTTTGTATTGCATTGCATATTTATGGGTTCCTTCGTTCTTTTTCCCTTCCCTTGGATAAATTAAAGATCGGTGGTGAATTAAGATTTTTGAGCCTAGTTAATTTAATAACTATGGTATCCGATTCTCACCGCGACAACCTCTCCCACCAATGATGCACGAGTAGTGATTAAAATGCTTAAAAGCAATATTTTTTCTAGATTCAGCGTTACTAGACTAGTCATAAGTGACAGAGGATCTCAATTCATATCTAAATATTTTAAAAACTTTTACAAAAATATGGAGCGCGACACCGAATAACTACTCCTTACATTCCACAAACTAGTGGTCAAGTAGAAATCTCCAATAGAGAGATTAAGCAAATATTAGAGAAAACAGTTTCTACCTCAAGGAAGGACTGGTAAGCTAAGCTTCCAGAAGCATTATGGGCCTATAGGACATCTTATAAAACACCCATAGGAACTACTCCTTTCAAACTTGTGTACGGAAAATCTTGTCATCTGCCAATTGAGCTTGAACACAAAGCTTATTAGGCCATCAAGACTCTGAATATGTACTACATAGCTGCTGGCAAAAAATGAATCGTAGACCTACACGAGTTAGAAGAGATACGGCTAGGTGTTTATGAGAATGCCCAAATCTATAAAGAACGAATCAAGAAATGGCATGACAGGTGAATCATTAGGAGAGTATTCGCAGTAAAAGAGCTAGTGTTTCTCTTCAACTCCAAATTGAGACTCTTCCCAGAAAAGCTTCATCCCGATGGTCGGGACCGTTTGAAGTGACAAAAGTAATGCAATCTGATGCAGTTGAAATATGGAGTAAATCAACTGGGCTATTCGTAATGAACGGGCAGAGGCTCGAGCACTACCACAGTGAAGAGGAATTAAATTACTATGCTAGTTTGAAGGAAGATGAGCAACCTGTCAGTCTACCCGAAGAATGAATGTAGAACACGTCGAGATAATGACGTAAAACAAAGCATTGTGTGGGAGGTAACCCACAAATTTCTTTTCATCTCCCTTTCCCCAATAAAATAAGCGATGAATTATACCTAGATGAGCAACACAAACCTTATTTGGAAAGAGTGATAACACTGATACCATTAGTAAATAAGAGTTATTTATCATGCTCAGTGTTTTCTAATCTCGCCTCATCCATTCGGTAGCATTCTTGCTTGCCAATCTAGACGCAATAACGAAGTCAACAAGAGGAAATATTTTTGTCGGCAGGATTTTCACTTCCATAGCCTTATCTGTAGGCCTTTGGAACCAAGAGGCAAATCTAGTACCTCTAGGGGGTAACACTTTGCTAGGTGTCGAGCACTACTTAAATAGACAATTAATAAGACTTAGGAGGCCGAATGAATTCCATCTATTGATTAATAATGAAGTTGTCCCTTATTTTGTCCTCCCAGACTATGAACAAACAAGTGTCCACAACTGTGATAACTGGATGTACCAAGTGGAAGGTCAGAGAGAGGCACCTACACCACCACAAACTTTAGTCATTTGCTTACCAAAAATAATGTAGAGCCTGCTAAGAAAGTTGGAGAACACTCAAACAACCAAAAGAGCCAAAATTTGAAAAAAAATTGAAACTTTGAATGTTGACGCCCGTCAACCATTGATTCTATAGTTTTTTACGGTTGGTTGCTAATGGCTGGACTGTCAGCTCTGGCTAACCCCCGTCAGCACGTTCTGAGACAGGGAATAACCTCTTTTGATTGTTCTCTCTCTCTCTCTCTCTCACTCACTCCACCTTTCCCACTTCTCACGTTTTCCCATAACCCCCATTTTAAATCTCCCACTTCTTCTTCTTCCCCATTACTATTCTTCAAACTTCATTGAAAACCTCCACTTTAAAACCTTATATCTCCCTTATTTCTCCACCAAATCAAAAACTGTAAGCACCAAAGTTGATCACCACGCTGCCCAAAATCCATATCTTGTGTTAAAAACAGAACTTTACCACTTTAAAATTTGAGTTTTCACCACCCTCACTTAAAAATTTGAATTTCATAATGCCTCAAAGATCACAACTTTACATGGAGATAATGTTCCAGGATGAGGCTCAGCGGGAAAGATATGAAGTTTTATATTGGAGAACTTTAAGTTCTACAAGGTACTCTGACGACTCTTGTCTTAGAACCTTAGGACTTTATGATTTTGTGCATTTTATGTATGATATATTGCAGATGAGTCACTTTGTGAATCTGAAGTATATGACTTATGCTAGGCTCACTTTAGAATTTTTGAGTTTGTTTGAGTTTTCATTTACTATACGAGTACACCAAGTTAGTGGAGGCGTCGTTTTTTGGCTGTTTAACCAAGAGTACTATGTTAACCATAATAAGATCGACAACTTTTTCCAGTTTGATAATGATCATAACCAATGTGCCATTGAGATTCGCCCGAAAGGACTTTGGGCCCTCGATATTGGTATCTTTTGGCAGAGGCCGATCGGTGAGCTAGCCGCTAGTATTGACGAGAGTTAAGAACCAGACAAAGTTCTATCTCATGGTATAGGGACAAGTAATACCAAGCATTGTTTTTCCTAACTCGGGAAGAATTAATGTGAGGCTCTCTTTAGGTTATTTTGTTAAAAAAAACAGTGTTTGGGCTATTGGTAGAATGTTAGGACTGAAGCTTTTTGATTGATGTATGAAGGTACGGGATTTTGGGTTTTTTGATTAGTATGCTCGCTAAGATTTTTCAATCTTATGCCTACGTATTCTCGTTTAACGAAACAGGGAAATCAGAGCGATCGTAGTTCCTCCTATTCTATGGGAGGAAAAAGGTTGTTTTGGTGTCTTGTTCAAAGCCCAAGACGTGAAGCTAAATTTGGTTTGTATCTTGTTAAAAGCCCAAGATGTGAAGCTGAAGGGTCTATTTGTATCTTGTTTGAAGCCCAAGATGTGAAGCTAAAGGGGTTTTGACTTTAGAGAGAATTTGTCATCTCTAAAAAGGGATATTTGGTCTGTTTGTCACAACTGTTGGGTGACTGATTATAAAGGAGAATTACTTTAACTGGGATATGTGAATCCAACAATGCCATAATTTCCTTTATAGGGGATTTTTTAACCTGAAGGAGAAGACTTTTAGCTCAGTTTAGAGTAATGCCATATTTCCTTAGGAATTTCTCATGCTAAAAGAGGGATAGTGGCGTGGATATAAATAATCCAGAGGCTTGCCGCTTACAGCAATTAGATGAAGGAAAAGGAGTTGTTGATGTTTGTATACTGTGAGCAAGGCATATATTTTGATGCTAAAAGGTTGATTGACTCAATCGGGGTTTTCTTATACAAAGCCTAATAGGCGGCTATTGACCCAACAAGAGGGTGCTTTTAGGTGTCTCGTACGAAGCCCGAGAGAGAGGCTAAAAGGGTTGACTCAAGAAGAGAATGCTAACAAGTGACTGACTCAACAAGAGAGTGTTTTTATATGTGTCTTGTACGAAGCCCAAGATGGAGGCTAAAAGGTTTTGACTCCACATGAGGGTCTTTTATACTCAACAAGAGAGTGGTTTTATATCTCGTATGAAGCCCGAGATAGAGGCTGAGAGGGAAGTGACTCAACAAGAGAGTCTTTTATACTCAACAAGAAAGTGATTTGGTATCTCGTATGAAGCCTGAGGTGGAGGCTAAAAGTGGGTTGACTCAACAAGAGAGTCTTTTATTCTCAACAAGAGAGTGATTTTTATCTCGTACGAAGCCCGAGATGGAGGCTAAAAGTGGGTTGACTCAACAAGTGAGTCTGAAAAGGTTAGCTCCACCGGGGAGAATCATTTGTACAAAGCCCAAGAGGAGGCTATTGTGCTGGTGATTGTTTCAGTTTAGTGACAGGTCCAATATGTTGGATAGAGAGAAAATCAGTTCTTATGAAGATTAAAGGTAAGGTTGTGCTTTGGGATTGATCAGAGGATCAGGGTTATTTCCTGTTCTTTAAGGAAACGGAAAATCCAAAGGGTATTGAGACTGTCCAAGTCTACCGGTGTTTTGGAGAAATCGATTCTCGGATAGTGAGTGATCTTTGTATAATGCCCAAGAGAAGGCTGGTATGTTAAGGGATGAAGGTCAACCCATTAACATGTCTGACACTTGACTCAGAAAGACAACTCTAGCAAATTGATGACTAGGTTCTGTTCCTATACCTGTAGAGGTCTCTGGGTCATTGTACTAAGCCCAAGAGAAGGCATGAGAGCTTTTAAGAAGCCGAAGGGTCCTTGTACAATGCCCAAGAGGAGACGGGGATGCTTTTAAGAAGCTTGTGGGTCCCCAAACCCCGAGAAGTTCAAGACATGCCATTCACCTAGAATAGATCAAGCCAGGAAAGTTCAAGAATTTGGAAGAAACTCAAAAGATGCCATTCACGGAGAAAAGATCATCTCTGGGGAGTAGAGTTTCTTTGACGATTTCTAAGGGTGACAGTCTGAGAAAGGGTTCACAGAGAATGCTGCCTTTCACGTCTCCATATTGTTTAACCCCAAGAGGAGGGAAGACTGTGTCTAGTAATCCTATGGGGATCTAGTTTTGTTTGTATTTAAGAGTGACCAACAGGGCTTTACCTAGTGCTAGACGTAGTTGTCGGGGAAAACTCTAAATAACTATACTAGTATTACGCAGTGGATATTTGACAAGTATATAAAAGTTTGTGAAAGACGACTTACAGTGAGCAGCCCCACAATACAGTTATATATATATGAAAGTGGATAAAGAAAGCGGGTAAACACTTACTCAGTTGTGGAGCCTCCATGCTGTTTGGTTAGTTTGTTCAACAAAGAAAGCTTTGATAACAATATTATATTCAAAATCAAAGGAGAAAGTGCGTTGAAAAGATTGTTGGGGCTTACAGCTCAAGGAGAGGCCCAAGGTTTTATTAGTGATTGCACTGTTGTTTTGTACAGGGACTTATACAAGTGACTGAGACCCAAAAAGGTTTTCTGTACAAAGGGATGGGTCTTACACTGTCTCAAGAGGCCCAAAGGTGTTTAAAGAAAAAGAATGGGGCTTATAACACGAGGGTAGGCCCAGGTGATTTGTTTTTGAATTGGCGATCGCGCCGAGATTTCTTTACCGTACTGGGTCTTATACAATGCATTGAGGCCCAAAAAAGTTTTGGTTAAAAGGGGGTTGGGTCTTACACTCTAATAGAGGCCCAAAGGTTTATTTTTATACAAGTGGTGGGGCTTACAGCTCAAGGAGAGGCCCAAAGATTTTCTGTGAAAAAGGCGACGATCGTGTCGAACCTTTTGACGGTATCGGGACTTATACAACACACTGAGGCCCAAAAAGGTTTGTATTTACAAAGGGTTGGGTCTTACACTCTACCAAGATGCCCAAAGGTGTTTGAAAAAGATTTGATGAGGGTTGAATTGATCAAAACCCTAATTTGTTTTCAAAATATATTTTAATTGAATAAAAATTCAATTAAAATTATCAAAATTGTTAAACATGTGGAAAACAAATTGTGATCTTGGATTAATGTTTCAAAAAATTATGTTTCTATTCACAAAATGATTGGAAATCACTAAAATTTGAAAAATCAAGAGGGAGAAAATATTTTAAATGTCAAAAACAATTAAAATATTACATCTTTACAAAAATATCAAGTATATGAAATAAATAATATTTTTGGGATTTCTTGGGAAAATAAAATATTTTAACATTTTTGTGAATTATTAAAAAAAGAACCAACTCAAAATCATTAAAACTCAGGGAGAAATTAATTTTTGAATCAATTAAATAAAATCATAAAATTCAAATATTCAAATGTTCAAAAATGGCGCCAAGAACATGGCAAGAACACGCGCCACCCTCTGTTTCTGCAGATTTGCGTTTTCTATCTAATCTCACTGAATACTTGATGATATCATGCAATCTACATATCAATCTACTCGTTTTTACCTCACGATCATGTCTATGGTCTTTAATTTCATTTATTTTAAACATGGAATAAGAAATCAAAGAGAAACCTCAAGAACCCTAAAATTTGCATGAAGGTTCAGAAATTCCATACATGATTCAAACAAAGCAATTGATTGAGGGAAAACACTCTATGCATGATTATGAACATATGGCCAAATTATTGTGCAGCAAAAAATGCATGGATCATAGAGTTAGAAGAGCTCATGCTTACCTCTTGTAGCTGGTGATCATGTTTTGTGTTAGAGGTGTTACAACTTGGTTCCAAGGATATGGACAGCTTCCCTAGGTGCTATGGAGTGTGTTTGGATGCTTGGAGTGGATTGAAATGATCTGGAACATGAGATGGTACCCCAACTGTAAATCTGTCAAAAACTTCAGTAACTGGCTAGTGATTTTGTGATTTTGGTGTTCCAGATATTGTGTAAGTGTTTGGATCACTTCTATATGATGTTTATGAGGTGTGTGTGTGATTGGTTTGATTGGAATAACTCTCAAACTCAAAACCCGATAGTGACTTGCTTTGGAAGGCAATTTTGGAGTGAAAGAAGAGATTTTGAGGAAAGCATCTGTTAGATGGCTTTGGTGTACTCAAACTGATTACAAATGAGCTCTATTTATAGTAGATCAAGTTTGTTTTGCAAGGAATAGTGAATGGCAACTGCTGCATAGGTTTGGCCAATGTTGATCAATGAGAATCCAAGTATCCTCTAGCCATTGACTAGAGGTTAGGGCACAAGCTACTGGTTCCCTTGGTCTTGGATAAGTCTTGACTGAATTCAGTTGGAAATGGCTTAGTCCATGCCACCTTGGTGCATCCACTGAATGCTCCAAAACAAAATTGGAGTTTTGTCCCCTCCTTAGGGATTTCTAGGTTTGACATGCTATTTTTAGTTCCAAGGACTTGGGAGGCTTGGGATCAGAGTTTGTCCCTCCTTGGTCTCCCCCTGAGGTGTTCAGATGGATAAGTGTGTTTGTCATTTGCACAAATTTGGAAAATCGAGCAAAATGCACAAATCTGCCTTGCTTTGACAGTTTTCAGCAAGGCATGTTGCCATTGTCATATCTCATGGCTTAAGTGGAATTTGATGGGGTTCTTGGCCATTTTGGAAAGCCCTCATATGATACAACAACTGTTTGATCATAATTGGTTTTGATAGTTTTTGGATCCAAGCGAAAAATTCCCCTACATTTGGAAAAAAAGTTAAGGCAGATTCTGACTTGGTGAAAATTTCACTAAGTGTTGGAAAAAAGTGACATTTTCACTTTTTGTGATTTTGATCATTCCATAACTCAAAATCCATGAGGAATTGGAATGAGTTATGTTTGAAGCTTTTGTAGAGGGCCATGAGAGCTACAAATCCAGCTTTGAATGGGAAAAAATGGCCTTGTAGTTTAGGAGTTATAATCCTCCAAAGTTGGTACCCTAGCCACTTTGTTCCATAACTTAGAAAAATTTCTAAGTTTTTATGGTTACCCCTTTTACAAGTTATCCCACTTTTCTTGATTTTTCTTGATGAATGATGATTACCACCACGCATTAACATCATTTTAGGGTTAAGGAAACATAATTATGAAAAATCTCAAAAAGTCAAAGTTTGACTTTTGTGCACAGTTGACTTTTTATCAGATGAATTCCAAACTGTGTGATCCTCTATGAAATCAAGTCCTTGACCTAAATCAAACTTGATGGATTGATTTCATAGGTGTTATAGGGTGTATTAAATCATGTCCTAGGGTTTGGGAGCATGTCTTGGTCAAAAGTCAAAAGCACAATTGACTTTTCTCGCGAAACCCTAATTGTGGTTCTGATGAATTTGAAACTTGTTGATCAAGCTTCAGGGATCAATCCATTGTTGCAAATGGATCAATGTGGTGTATTAGAGACCCTCAAATCCTCATTTGAGGTCTTGGCTCATGTTTTGTCCCAAAAGTCAACTTAGGGGTGAATTAGGTCAAGAAACCCTAATTCCTGATTTTTGGTGAATGCATCCCCTGTGACTAAATTGACTTGATGATTGGGTCCTTGAGGTTTCATGGGGTATATTAGGTTATGATTTGAAGCATTGGCTCATGCCCAGATGAAAATTTCCATCTGGAGGCCCTGGTCGACCAAAACCCTAATTTGGTGACACTGGCGATCTTAAGGCTTAATCCACTTGGAATGTTTCAGCCTTGTGCATGATCCTTGATGTGGGAGTCATCTTGATCCATTTTGGATGTTTGAGAGGCTAGACAAGTTGAAGATCATGTCATTCCTCGATTGATCCTTTGTCAAAGAACTCTGAGAGGGCTTGAAACCCTAATTTTGATTGTAGTGGATGCTCACCCATCTTTGGGGAGACTAATGGTTCATCCATATTGTGATGATGATTTGTACAATGATGGGAAATATTAGTGGTCAAAATTTTGGGTATGATAGATGCCCCTATTTAATCTTCTTGGACCCGAAGGTGTGAATGACGAAGGTATTCGGGCATTCGGTGTGCAAGAGGATTAAATATCGGAATACCCGAAATTTTGATGGTGGTTATGAATGGTAGTTCACGCATCCTTCTTATTTTGCTAAGCAATGATGCTTAGAAAAGGTAAAAACTTCCCCTCGATCCTGGTCTTTAGCCAAGGAACTGGTCTTAGTTTCTGAAATAAACTTCCCCTCGATCCTGGTTTCCTACCAAGGAACTGGTCTCAGTTTCTGATATAAACTTCCCCTCGATCCTGGTTTCCTACCAAGGAACTGGTCTTAGTTTCTGAAATAAACTTCCCCTCGATCCTAGTTTCCTACCAAGGAACTGGTCTTAGTTTCTGATATAAACTTCCCCTCGATCCTGGTTTTCTACCAAGGAACTGGTCTTAGTTTCTTTTGAATAAGCTTTCTTGACAAGGGACGCTATTCACAACGGTTTTCCTCAAACTTCTCGCCGAATTTTCCTGGGGAGATGCCATTTGATGGAAAAAGTTTCGATGTCAGACTTGCTGGGGACCCCATCCGTCTGAGCTGTAGAGGTACACAAACTTCTCTGTTTGGAGACGCCATTTGTCGACTCTATCGGGGAAAACGAGTCTCTTGAGAGACTGCTTCTGCTTGGGGATATTACATCATACTTTTATCGAGGTCTTCTCGGAGAAATACCATATGATGTACCCCAATTTTGAGGTGCCGATGACTTTGTTAACATTGACTTTCTGGAGAGAAGAACCAATGTGCTGCTGAGAGTCTTCAGTTAAGAGGCTTCCTCTGGGGATTTTCCTTAATCTGGGAAAGCGAATATTTTTGGATCCATGATGATTTATGTGATCCTTTCTTTGCTTCCTATTCATCTGATTTGTTTCTAGCCTTACACCATTGGCATCCAAAGGATGCGTGTATCTATTTGAAATCATATCACACATATCTACACCGTGGCCAAGAAAGAAACTTTCTATCCTGTCTTGCCAGTAATCAGATTTGTCTCCATCAAACCTTAGAGGTTTGGCAACATGATAATCATTATCGTTGTAAGTATGAGCCATTTATATTTCAAGACACTTGATCTTTTTCTGACACGCTTAAATGTTTGACTAAACAAGTCAATAACATAACCAGAGCTATGATACCAATTGAAGGTGCAAGAAACATAAGAGAATGGGGGGTTTGAATTGGGGTTTTTGTATTTAAATCTTTCTAAGCTTGAATCTATTAATGACTTATCTTATCTTCAATTACAAAAAGCCTTTGAAGATCTTCATAGAGAGGCCTTAAAAGCTTTTAACAAGCTAGCTTCACATGAAAAAGTCTTTTTACACTTAGAAGCTAAAGTGCTAGAATCCGAAAGGAAGTTAGAAGTTACTATGAAATCTATGATAGATATTCAAAGTGACAAGAATGAGGATGTAAAACCTTCAAGGTTTGGTTGTGAACATTGTCACAATTGGCAATAAGAGGTTAATACTCTTCAAGTCAAATTCAACAAAGCCTTACAACCTAAGATTGCATTTGCTATTGATCCTTCTAAGTGTGAAAAATCTTTGAATCATTTAAATAAAAAGCACAAATATGTGCACAAGGACTCAAATATCAAGAGTGCATCTCATCACAACTTATATTGTCATTATTGTGGCAAGAAAGGTCATAATATTGAAAAGTGCAAATTTAGGAGACTTTTTGTCCCTAAATGATTTGTTCAACGGTTTCCAAAATGCAACTTTAATTTCACTCACGCTCAAGGACCCAATGAAAATTCGATACCTATTTCTATTGTTTGATTCTACAGGTTAAATGTCTTAACTTTACGAAAAAGATGTGGTATCTTGATAGTGGATGCTCAAGACATATGACGGGTGATATATCTCTATTCATTGACTTTATACCAAAGAATAAGGGGTCACTTATGGAGATAAAAACAAGGGAGGAATACTCGGAAAAGGTAGTGTAGGTAATCCTTCATCTACTACTATCTCCAATGTTATGCTAGTTGGTGGTCTTCAACATAACCTCCTTAGCATTATTCAACTTTGTGTCAAGGGTTTTAAATTTACTTTTACAAATAATTGTTGCTTATTTGTACATAATGGCAAGAAGGAATGTATGTTTAAAGGCTTGAGGGTTAATAACACTTATATACTTAACTCAGATGATGTATCCTTGGTTGGAACTAAGTGTCTAGCTACCATTAGTGAAAACTTTTGGCTATGGCATATACGCTTAGCTCATATCAACTTTGACTTACTAAACAAAGTGACCTCAAGAGATTTAGTAATTGGTCTACCAAAAATGAAGTTTACAAAAGACGATTATGTGAAGCGTGTCAAATGAGGAAGCAAACACAAATCTCTTTTAAATCGAAAATTATTTCTACTTCGAGACCCCTTGAGCTTCTTCATATGGACCTCTTTGGTCCCTCAAGGACCAAAAGCGTATGTGGTAACTATTATGGCTTTGTGATTGTAGATGAATACTCAATATTTTGTTGGGTTATGTTTTTGTCTAGTAAAGATGAGACCTATCTGACTTTTAAACAATTTGCTAGATTGTTCCAAAATAAGATGAATTTGAAAATTGTTTCCACTAGAAGTGATCATGGGGGAGAATTTAAAAACCTTATCTTTGAGAAGTATTGTGATAAACATGGCATTGAGTATAACTTCTCCGCTTCTAGAACTCCACAATAGAATGGTGTTGTGGAGCGCAAAAATTGTGTTTTAGGCGAGTTGGCGAGGACTATGCTTAATTAAGGTAATCTACCAAAGTATTTCTAGGTCGATGTCATTAACACGGCTTGTTATGTCTTGAATAGGATTATTATACGTCCTATTTTAGATAAAACTCCCTATGAACTACTTAGCGGTAGAAAAGCTAATGTTTATCATCTACATGTTTTCGGATGTAAATGTTTTATTTTGAACACTGGAAAGAGAAATCTTGGTAAGTTTGATGTGAAAGCCGATGAGGGTATCTTCCTCGGGTACTCCCAATCTAGTAAAGCTTATAGGGTTTATACAAAAAGATTACTTATTGTTGAAGAGTCAGTACACATTACTTTTGATGAGTCTTACCCAAAAAAATGTCGAGAAAGGTGTTTCTTTTCATGATGTAGGTGTATCTTCACAAGAAATTCTCAATGGGACCGAACAAGGAATTGATCAACCTAAAGCGGTGAAACATGAGAAAGAAGAAGATAACAATCGTGAAGAGGAGAAGTTTAAAACTCCAGCTACAGCGGAAGATCTACCTTTGACTTGGAGAACATCCAAAGATCATCCTATCAATAACATACTTGGAGACATCACTAAAGGCGTGATAATGCGCTCCAAGATAAATACTTTTTGTCATCACTTTGCGTTTGTTTCCCAAGTCGATCCTAAAAATGCTAAAGATGCATTACTTGATAATCATTAGCTTATGGTCATGCAAGATGAACTAAACCAATTTAAAAGAAATGATGTTTGAGACCTTTTCCCTCGTCCTAAAAATCATCAAGTAATTGGCACTAAATGGGTTTTTAGGGACAAGTTTGACGAAAACGGAGTGATAACCCGTAATAAAGCCCGACTAGTTGCTCAAGGTTATAACCAAGAGGAGGGCATTGACTATGAGGAGACTTATGCTCATGTTGCTCGCCTTGAGGCTATACGCCTTCTTCTAGCCTATGCTTGCACCAAAGAATTCAAGTTATTTCAAATGGACGTGAAAAGTGTGTTCCTAAATGGCTATATTAATGAGGAAGTGTATGTAGCTCAACCTCCTGGTTTTGAAAGTCATGAGTATCCAAATCATGTTTACAAACTCAAAAGAGCTTTGTATGGTCTCAAACAAGCCCATCGGGCTTGGTATGAGTGACTAAGTAAAATTTTAATTGATCACGGATACTCTAGGGGAAAGGTAGATACTACACTTTTCATTAAGCACCAAGGAAAGCATACTCTTCTCGTTCAAGTTTATGTCGATGATATTATTTTTGGATCCACTAACATGCAACTTGCAGAGGATTTTTCTAAGCTTATGCAGAGTGAGTTTGAGATGAGCCTCATGGGGGAGTTAAATTACTTCCTTGGTCTTCAAATCTAACAACTCAATGAAGGTACATTTGTGTGTCAAGCCCAATATTGCAAAGACTTGCTAAAGAGATTTTGCATGGAAGATGCAAAATCCATTTACACTCCTATGGCCACAAATGGAAACTTGGAAAATAATGAAAATGGTAAGGATATAGATATGAAGAAATATAGAGGTATGATTGGTTCTCTTATATATCTTACCGCATCTAGGCCAGATATTATGTTTAGCGTGTGTATGTGCGCTCGTAATCAATTGACTCCTAAGGAATCTCACTTAAAAGTCGTAAAATGAATTCTTAGGTATCTTCATGGTACTTAAAAGTATGGGCTTTGGTATTCTAAGGGAAGCGATTGTAATTTAGTTGCTTATACCGATTTCGATTTTGCCGGTTATAAATCGGACAGGAAGAGTACTAGTGGAACTTGGCACATGTTTTCAAATTCCTTAGTAAGTTGGTATAACAAGAAACAAGTTTCCGTTGCTTTGTCAACCACCGAGGCGGAATACGTAGTGGTTGGTAGTTGTTGTGCTCAAATTTTGTGGCTTAAGCAACTACTTGATTCTGATATAAAACTACAACGTATTCCTATTATGTGCGACAACACTAGTGATATTAATCTAACCAAAAATCTGGTGCTACATTCTCGCACTAAGCATATTGAGATTCGTCACCACATCTTACGTGACCATGTTGAAAAAGGGGATGTCGTATTTGAGCATGTTGATAGTAAAAATCAACTTGCAAATATCTTTATAAAACCTCTTGCGATCGAGTCATTTTTCAACATTGGAAGGGAATTAGGGATACTTGATATCTTAAATCTTGCCTAAATATGAATTGTTGCATGCACTTTATATACTTTTGCTCTAACTTTCCTTGGAAGTTTTATTCCATAAGAGTGCATCCTTCATCAACTCATAAGCGAGGTAATATTGTTCCATTTTTTCTTTTTGTAAGTAAGCTTTTACTTTTTTGCATGTTGCTTATGTTTCAAACAATTGACATTCTTGATGTATGAGATAGTTCATGAATGTTGACTTCCAAAATTTTATATTGATATATGTCAATTATATGCTTATAGTGACTTTGTGTTATTCTATCTATATGCTTGAAATATACTCTTGGTGCGTTGGCTTGTTATGTATTCTCTTATGAAATATGGTTGAACATGTTATAATGTTAGAAAAAATCTTGTTGTGTGTCATTGTTATGATAACATCTGTGTTTTTGGTTTGAGTGGTGATAAGTTCACATATCACCTTGCTAGAGCACACGCGTGTGTAACATTTTGGGAGCACCTCAAGAGTTGCTGACTCTTTTAGGTCGACACAAGACCTTCATAGGTCGACCTAAGACCTTTATAGGTCGACACAAGACCTTTATAGGTTGACACATAGCTTTCATAGGTCGACACATACGATGCATTTTTCCAAATTTCACAATTTTCTTCATTCTTTTGTATTCCTTTTGCTTCTAAACTTGTATACATATAAATACTTGATACATGCATAATTTCTAGTAAGGTTCGAGAGTAAAACTATAAAAAATCAGGATTTCAAATCATTCTCATCATCTTCAAACTCTCTTCTATGCATACACATAATTAAACAACACATAATCATTTTTTGATTGGGTGACCATCTAGAATAAAGTTGATAACGTCCAATTAGGTTGTTGTACCGAGAATATTGGGTTGAGAACTTTGAGGATTTCAAATAAGAAAACCGAACTGGGGTTTTCCTTCAAGATCATTGAGTATTTGAAGGTTTTGGACAATATTACACATTTCGGATCTGATTGAGTGAAAGCCTTGGAACAAGGGGTGCCTTGTAAGGGAGTACGTGAGACGGTGGACCATGTTGGTAAATCTTGGGTTTCAACAAGTGTGCGCTTGGGATTAATTCGACCGAGTAAAATTATTAAATTTATTGATCAATTCGTTTGGTAATTATTTTTTTATCACACTTTGAATTAGGTTTTGTTGATATAATCATAATCCGTATATTTGTGATTGGCTTTTAAGATCAACAAAACAAAGCAAATTTCTAAACGATATCGATCGCACACAAGGTGTTCGATAAATTGCGTTATTGTATTTTTATGTGTTTTGATAATTAGGAATAAGCTCTACATATAGATTTGCATTCAATTGTTTATGATTTATTATTGTTGAACAATTTTTGTTCATTATCATACGTGTGTGTACCTTTACGCATATCCGACCTTTTCGATAGAGGTTCAGTTAGACGATTCGATTTGGGTTGTTTCCGCTGTGCCATAAAACTTTTCAAAACAGTTTTTGCCACAAGTTTTTAATTTGTGATCTATTCACCCTCTCTAGATCGAAGCCTATCATCTAACAATTTGCAAGATAATATTTTTCTTTTAAGGACTCTAAGATCTTATGTGAATATATATAGCTGAGTGACTTACTATGTTTGTAATACATCATTTTGTTATAAAGTGCTCTAAATAATATTAGTTGAGATCAGATGAGTTCCTATATGCTCTGAGAATTATCATTTAGGATAATTAGAGTAACTAGTGAGCTCAGAGTGATTTAATTAATTTTATTTGACTCTGACTTTATTAATTGGTACAATTGAGACATTTGGATGACAATAATATTGGACATTTTATCAATTAATATTCTTTTCTACCACTTTTGCCAACTGGTCTTACCAACTTCTAATAATACTTTATGTATTTGATGCCTAGGCGTGCATATTTGACAAGTAGTTGTTTAGTGGTGAGGTGAGGAATTATATGGAACACGCGTTAGTTTTGTGCTATTGTGTTTAAGGTGGAGTGTTGCCTTGTGATTGTCGAATACGATCAGGCTTGCGTATTTGATCACGTAGTCGGAAATAACCTTTTTGATGTGTCGTCCCAAGAGTAGAAGCTCATGTAGAGTTCCCTTGAGATGTACACACTATTACTTTGACAGGTTTAAGTCCCGTGTGTACGAATGGAGCCTATGGGTAAAAGGCTTGAGATGGGCAGAGGTCCCATGGGAAGCAACGATTCACGTGAGAAGCACATTGAATCTGAATCCATTTCATATGTCAAAGTAGATACAAGGACCCATGACCCGTGTCGATAACTCTAGACATAGGGTTGACCGGGGAAAGATGCCTTGGTATGGTTTCCGATTAGTGATAGTTAAAGTTGTTGAACTCAAGCGACATGTTGCCATATAATGCAAGTTTTGTGAATTCAAGTCTCCTCCCCTTTTCCCTCTGGGAATTGAAGTATTAGATGATTAGAACCTTGTAGAGCTGAGAGAACCCATAACATAGGGAACCCACTAGGATTATTATCTCACCCTATGTTGATTATTTTTCAGGTAGTTCCGTTTCGGCAAAGGGTAAGGACAAGATAGCTTAATTGTTCTTACTTATCTCACCTTTTGGATGGCTTTTCTGCTGTGAAGACTCTTGTTTTGAGATCATTCTTTAATGATCTAGTTCTTAGTTGTATTTTGAACATCTTGTATATATATTATGCCAGTTAGGGACATGGTGGATGGACGCAGAAGACGTGGTAGACCCGCAACCCCGACATCCAATTCAAATCCTTCGAGTGGTGGTGAGAATGTGCAGTGGCCTCAGTTTGTGCAACAGATGCAGCAACAACAGAACTAATTCATGCAGCAGGTGTTGTAGCAGTTGAATGAAGGTCCTCACCCTCCACTGAATCCACCAGAAGCTGCAGGATGTAGTTTTCAGGATTTCTTCCGCATGAATCCTGTGAAATTTCATGGCGGACTAGATCCGGTGAAGGCTCATGAATGGGTGTCTGGTATGGAGAGAATATTTTTAATAGTGCCTTGTAGTGAGGAGAACAAGGTGGTGTTTGCTTCCCACATGATGATAGGTTTTCCTATGAGATGGCGGGAAGGTGCTTCAACGCTGATGACTAACCATGGAATACCTAGGGTATGGGAACACTTTAAGACTACCTTTATGGACAAGTATTTTCCTAGTTCTTTGAGGACCCAGAAAGAGTTTGAACTTCAACAGCTTTGACAGGGTAGCATGACAATGGCTACTTATGCCGAGAAGTTTGAGGACATGGCTGCTTATTCTAGGAAAGCTATGTATACACCGGATGAGAAGTGGAAGATTGACTAGTTTTTATTTGGATTAAGGGCTGAGATTTCTCATAGTGTATCTCAGAGGGAGTTTACCACTTATGCAGAATTATTGACATAATGTTATGTGGTTGAGAACAGCTTGAAAAGAGTTCAAGAAGAGAGGGATCTGGGTAAGATTGTTCAGAAGGACCAAGGAAGACCAAGTCACCAGTTTAGGCCTAGACCACAACCTTTCAAGGGGAAACAAGTTCAGAGTGCTAGACCTAACACTCCTCCCTCATGCCGTAATTGTGGTAAGAATAATTTTGGATGGTGTAATTTTGGAGGCGTGATGTGTTATCAATGTCAAGGATCAGGCCATATAGCTAGAGATTGTCCACAGAATAGGAATCGGGTGCAAGGGAAGAATACCGGTCGGGTGTATACTTTAGATGCGAGGAAGGCTAAGGGTGACAATGCCTTGATTGCCGGTACATGTTTCGTGAATGTACATCCTTGTTTTGTATTATTTGATTATGGAGCAACACACTCTTTTGTGTCAATGCAATGCATGAAGTGACTCGGGTTGCAAGCGTTTCCTTTGTCTCCTCCCATGGTGGTTACTACCGCCATAGATGATGTTGTCGAGACACCATTGATTTGTGAAAATTGCTTATTGTCAGTGGATGATAGAGTTTTCCGAATTGACCTTATATGTATGCCACTTAAGAAAGTTGATGTAGTTTTGGGAATGGATTAACTTTTTGCTAACTCGGTGTTTATAGTTTGTGAGCAGAAGTTAATCATCATTCCTTCTAGTGAAGCTACTCCCAAGGATGTGTTAACTACCTATTTTGAAAAGTACAGTTGGTATGGTTAATTTCTTATTTGAGAAAGAGAAGTCTGTTCTTTTAGACTCTATAAGTTAGGGTTGTGAGATAAAATTGGAAGTATGGATTATATTAGGTTTTTGTTTCGATTTCCATGAAAGTATCATGAATTCTTGTTGTATTATGTTGTTCACGTTTTTTCATTGATGAATATGTTGGTTTTGAGTTAAACTATGAGTTGGGGTAGAGATTATGGTAAAACCCCTTGTATCACTGCTGTTCTGCTCGTCATTATCCAAAATTCGACGCCCTCAACAAGACGAACCTCTGATCCTCCAGCAGAATGCAAGAATTAGAGCATTGGAAGAGACCCGCCGTCTAAGATCTCCTCCACTGAGGTGCGAGCACCGGAGATCTCAGAGTCATTCTCCCAGACGCAGAAGAAATCGGCGGATCCCAGCGGAGCCAGAATCTCTGTCTATGAGGAAACACGACCATACTCCTCCCTGGAGCCAGCACTCCCTAGGGGCCAAGAGAACAAGAAGGGATCTGCAGGTAGAACACCAACGTTTGCCTCCACCCAGATCCAAGGGCCGGTCGCGAACTCCTTCTCCCCGTCGAGATCGTGGTCCTCACCCTGGCAGGAACGCTCGCTCTTATTCACAGTTGAGCAACTACAATGAAGACGACAAGCCTCGAGGCCCATTGTCCCAGGAGATCATGGCCACCCGATTACCCAAAGGGCTGGAGAAACCTCCACCCCTAGGCACATATGATTGCACGACATATCTTGACGAGCACATCGAGAACATCGATGCCCTGCTTGACTACCGTGGTGTCAGAGGCGCCATCAAATATAGATTGTTCCCGACTACACTGAGAAAGGGAGCAATGTCCTGGTACAAGAGCCTCCCCTACAAATCCATCACCTCGTGGAGGCAGTTGGGGAGGAAGTTCTCAAGACATTTTACGGCCTCTCACCGTCATCCAAAGAAAGAAGCCTCCCTCGAGGCTATCATTCAAGGGAAAGACGAATCTCTTCGAGCATACATCGAGAGATTCAATAAATAAGCCATTTAGGTCTCCACGACTAACGACATGAAGAAATATTTGCTCGAACGAGGGCTCCGTCCCCGCAGCAGCTTTACCAAGGCAGTTGGCATCGAGACCCCAACAACACTAGACACCCTTCTCCTCAAGGCTCAGGCGTATATCCAGTATAAAGAGAAAGAAGCGACAAACACTTCCCAGGACTCGAGGCACTAAGAGAGCGCAAGGTCCTCTAAAAACGATGAGGAATTGCCAGAAGAAGGCAAAAGCCACAACATGGTGCTCAATATCACAGTCAACTGCCAGGACGATGCTTTAGCCAGCATACTGGTAGACACCAGATCGGTTCTCAATGTCATGCCGAAGTCCACTCTAATGCGACTATCATTCAAAGGATCTCCGATGAGAGGCAGTGAGGTCATCGTCAAAGCATTTGACGGGTCTAGAAAAACAGTTATCGACGAAGTCGACCTTCCCATAACTATCGGTCCTCACACTTTCCTAGTCACTTTCTAGGTCATGGACATCCGGCCAACATACAATTGCTTATTAAGAAGACCTTGGATACACCAGGCTGGGGCAGTCACTTCGACACTTCACCAGAAGCTGAAGTTTGTCAAGAACGACCAACTCGTCACGGTCTGTGGAGAACAAGCCTTGATTATGAGTAACCTTTCATTATCCACTTGTGTAGAACCTAAGGAGGTTGTTGGAACTCAGTTCCAGGCACTTTCAGTGAGCAATGACAACCTATCAGAAAGAGGAACATCGATTTCCTCATACAAATATGCTCTCAAAGTAATCGAGAGTAACAACGCAAAAGGATGGGGACAACTTATCATTCCTAATGATAATAAAACAAAGAAGGGTCTTGGTTTTTCTGCAACCTGTACACAGGCTGCCGCTAACAGTGAGAGTCTCCATCCCATTCAGAACTTCTTCCATAGTGGAGGTTTCCTTCACCCAGTGTCTCAAGAAGTACATACCATCAACGGGAGATTCCTCCGATACAGATGAGGAATGAAAGTCCTATCTTAACGAGGACGGTTATATGTCTCAGGAAGAGGTGTCTATGCCATTTTGCTATCCCACACAGAGTCCGAGATTTATACCGAGGTCAGACGTCGAAATGATATAGGGAGATTGTGATTCAAAAGGATGTCGTGCTCCACCCAACTCATTAGAGGAAGACACTCTGATGAAAGACAACTTCGACCATGACTACTATGGCCCGATGGATGGTCTGCCTATCTGGCATCCGTACCTAGGAGACTTAGGGCAAGAAAATCAGCCGAACAATGAAAATCAGCTGAGCATCATTGAAAAGAATACCTGTGTCCCCACCATGTCATGGGATCAACACTCAGGTCATTCAGAAAATATCCAGCACGACGATGAATTCACAAAGTTTGCAGGACTAGAATTCATTAACTATGCTTTTCCAGAGGTCAACGTCATCGAAAGAGATGACTCCTCCAGTTCCAAAGAAGTGTGGGACACCCTAGGATAACCAAGTGGAAAATACGACTTCATGGTCAAGTACACCGCTCCTGAAAGCTCTCGTATCAGGCTCGAAGATATCCAACCAACTGGATGGGGATATGTACCTGAGAGCACATGTACTATGCAAAATACAACAGAGGAATCCTCCCACGACAACTCTTCCTGGGAGACAGATTCCAATGATCCTGCTCCACCAGAAATTAGCATTATTTCTGAAGACAAATCAAGGAAGGTACCGGACTTTGTGATTCACCGAGGAGTTCGCCGCCAATGGGTTGCGGTCGATGTTCCGAAGATTGTTCATAAGTCTAAGTAATTGCCGTCTTTATCTTAACCTTTCACCCTGCCCAGGTGAAACAGATGTTTTGATAGGGCTCACTTTCTGTAAATATCCCTCTTCGATTTGCCCAAAGTGACAGAGTTTTTTGTTTTATAGGGCTGTAGTTTCAAGAATCGACAAAATCATAAATAAATAAACGTCGTTCTGTAATTTCCGCATTAATTGCTGTTTTCTCTTTTCGTTTTTCAGAAAATGGTAATCCTTAAAAAACAATACAAATAATAAAAACAAGCAGTAAAAAAAATACACTGCACACACTCTTGCATTTTCTCTATCTCTTCTAAACACAAATCATCACGTCATGCAGATTGCTTATTTTAAACCCCGTTGAAACACACGATCCGATGCCTTCTGCCAACTTTGAATTTCCGGTATTTGGGGCTGAAGAAGAAGATGACGAAGAAATTCCAGAGGAGATCTCCCGATTACTCAGACAAGAGGAAAACTCCATTAAACCTCACAAAGAGCCGTTGGAAACGGTCAACTTGGGCTCAGAGGAAGAAAGAAAAGAGGTCAGGATTGGGGCCCTACTCAGTCCAACTGTCAAAGAAAGTTTGATAAAGCTTCTCAAAGAGTTTCCCGATGTATTCGCTTGGTCCTATCAGGATATGCCAGGGTTGGATACCAGCATCGTGTAACATCATCTACCGTTAAGATTAGAATATCCTCAATGGTTAGCCAACATAGTACCAGTTCTGAAAAAGGACGGAAAGGTCAGAATGTGTGTAGATTACAGAGATCTAAACAAGGCTATTCCAAAGGACGACTTTCCTTTACCACACATTGACATGCTGGTAGACAGTACAACAAACTTCAAAGTCTTCTCCTTCATGGATGGATTCTCGGGCTATAATCAAATAAAAATGGCGCCGAAAGACATGGAGAAAACTTCGTTCATGACCCCATGGGGTACTTTTTGTTACAAGGTAATGCCGTTCGGGTTGAAGAACGCCGGGGCAACCTATCAAAGGGCCATGACTACTCTATTTCATGACATGATACACAAAGAAATCGAGGTATATGTCGATGATATGATTGCAAAATCTAAGACAGAGGAGGAGCATGTGACCCACCTATCAAAACTATTAGAGCGATTAAGAAAGTACAAACTCCGCTTGAATCCCAATAAGTGCACATTCAGTGTCCGTTCAGGGAAACTTTTAGGGTTCATCGTCATCCAGAAAGGAATTGAGGTTGATCCTGACAAGGTCAAGGCCATTCAAGAAATGCCTTCTCCAAAGACTGAAAAACAAGTCAGGGGATTCCTGGGACGTTTGAACTACATTTCCAGATTTATATTCCTCATGACCGCGACATGTGCGCCGATTTTCAAATTACTAAAAAAAAATCAGGACTGCGTTTGGAAGGTGACTGCCAAACCGCCTTCGATAGTATCAAGGAATACCTGTTGAACCCACCGATTCTATCACCTCCAATGGAAGAAAGACCATTGATCATCTACGTAATAGTCTTAGAGGACTCGATGGGTGGTGTAATTGGCCAACAAGACGAAACAAAAAGGAAAGAGTCTGCCATTTACTATTTGAGCAAGAAATTCACCGACTGCGAGACTCGGTACACTATGCTCGAGAAAACTTGTTGTGCTTTGGCTTGGGCAGCCAAACGTCTTCGCCAATATATGATTCGTTACACTACTTGGTTAATCTCCGAAATGGATCCAATCAAGTACGTCTTTGAAAAACCTGCTCTCACGGGAAGGATTGCCCGTTGGCAGATGTTGTTATCAGAATATGACATAGAGTACTATGCTCAAAAAGCTGTTAAAGGAAGTGTTTTAGCCGATCATTTGGCTCATCAACCGATTGACGATCAGGAATCAGTCGGATTTGACTTCCCAGACGAAGATGTCATGTATCTAAAAATGAAAGACTGCGATGAACCACTACCTAGTGAAGGGCCAGAACCAGGTTCCCAATGGGGACTAATCTTTGACGAAGCTGTCAATCATTATGGAAATGGAATTGGGGCAATCATCATAACACCTCAGGGTACCCACATTCCTTTCACCGGTAGACTTACACAACGAGGCCGAATACGAAGCTTGTATCATGGGTCTCGAAGAAGCAATCGACTTAAGGATCAAGAATTTGGACGTATACGGCGACTCAACCCTGGTTATCAATCAGATCAAAGGAGATTGGAACACATACCAATCAGGATTGATTCCTTACAAAGATTACGCTGAAGATGGCTGGTTTATACCTGAGTGAATCGCACACTCAGAGATAACAACAAACGAATGTATCTAACATTCAAACGAATGCAGAATCAGAGCTTCCATAGTTCGGGGAACTAAGACGGAAAAGGAAAAGGGAAAGGAGAAGAAAGTGGTGTCAAAACCAGGAGCAAAAGAAAGAAGGAAATCCCACAGGGGATTCCAAAGAAATGGTGTCGAAACCAAGAAAGAAACTCCGCTAGAAGAAAATAGGAAAAGAGTCCGAAAAAGCAAGGAATGGTGTCAAAACCAAGAGCGCAAGGTAAAGGAGTGGTATCATAACCAAGAGAATAAAAGAATACGAGGGAAATGGTGTCCAAACCAAGAGGATAAGAGATAAGGAAAGAGATGGTGTCCAAACCAAGCAAGCAGAGGATTAAGACTCTGTGGGGAAAAGAAGTTTTAACAGATAAGAAATGTGATCAACCAAAGGACGGGTACAGGACCGAGCAAAGGTCGTGACCCAAAGGAAGGGTGTAGGACCGATCAAAGGTCGTGACCCAAAGGACGGGTGTAGGACCGATAAAAGGTCGTGACCCAAAGAACGGGTGTAGGACCGAGCAAAGGTCGTGACCCAAAGGGGTTCGGTGAACTAACTGAACAAACAGTACTCAACCGAAGAAGGGGTATTTGAACCAAAGAAAGGTTACTAACCCAAAGATGCAAGTATTCGAACCAAGAGGAGGTTGCCAACTGCTAGGGATTCGGTGTTTACAGACGGACTGTGATTAACCGAAAGGAATGAGTGATTAACCAAAAGAAGGTGATTAACTCGAAAAAGGGTTCAGTATTTTAATAGACGGACTGTGGTTAATTGAAGAAAAGGGTGATTAACCAAGAATAGGTGATTAACCCGAAAAAGGGTTCAGTGTTTTAATAGACAGACTGTGGTTAACTGAAGAAAAGGATGATTAACCAAGAATAGGTGATTAACCCAAAAAATGTTCAGTGTTTTAACAGACAGACTGTGATTAACTGAAGAGATGGGTGATTAACCAAGAATAGGTGATTAACCCAAGAGGAAAATCAGTGTTTTAACAGGCAGACTGTGTTTAACGGAAGAAAGAGAGTAGAGACTTTTCAGGGGAATCAAAAGAACAATGATTGATCGCAAGAAAAAGGATAGGGTATTGAAACAAAGGAAGCTTGCTAACTGAAAGAACAAAGGATCGTAACCAAGAAGAATGATGATTGATCAAAAGAGAGGTCGAAAGATATAGGAGTGATTAAGGATCGAAAAGGAATGCAAAGAGAGAAAAGTGATCAAGGATCAAAAGAGATTGCAAAGGGAGAAAAGTGATCAAGGATCGACTCGACTGGGGGAATGAGAAACACTATAGCTGGAGGATAGAGGTGACTATTCTCGAGGAGAGGACAAGACACCCATTCCAAAGAAATAGCCAGAATGAGGGTAGAAAAACTCCATCCTCATTCCTTCTCTAGCACCCAAAATATAGTGTGGAAATTGAAACGGACAGCATAACAGCTCCAAATTGTACAGTGCTCCAACGTGTTGTGAAGTGAACATCGTAACAACTTCAGTTTGTATAGCACTCCAAAGTCGTGTATCGGCCGTTGTAAATTTTCAACTCCGCGAGGAATCAAGAAAGAGAAGCTCTAAAGAGATCCTAGAGAGAGGGAAAGGGAGGATCAACTAATAGAAATATGGTTTCGATTAATTAATCAAAGGGAAATGCTATGCTAACAATTTTCCAAAGAGAATGGAAAACCATTAAAGGAAAAGGTGGTGAATTATTGATTATACAAGATTAAGCTCATCTATGAAGAATGAACTTAATGCAAACAAAGAAAGGGAGTACAAAACAGTACCAAGTGATCAACAAAATGCAACACAAAATCGTGTTATTTGTGATCAAAGAAAAATGCAAGAATGACTACATTCACATGATGCCAAAATATGAACAATTTGAATAATCAAAAGTGTGCAACAAAAGTTCATGAACATTCTTCAATCAGAAGTTAAATGAAACTTAAAACATCCATAAAACTGAAACACATTGATCCATGGAAGTTAAAAGAAGAAAGGATATCAAACAAGCTTGAAAAAACTCAAAATTGGCCATTCTGTTCAGTGGTAACCGGTTACAGCATATCTGCTAACCGGTTACATACTTGAAAATCAGCGTATTTGTTAAAAATTAAACTGTGTAACCGGTTACAACATAACTGCTAACCGGTTACCACTGAGACAGTGGCAAAAATAACAGCAAAAATAACTTTTCAAAAGTAGTTTTCAACACATAATCACTTATGCCAACCACCACATGCTAGGAAATGAATTTGTGCACGAAAATTGAACTTGAAAACAACAAATAAACAGTGATAGAATCAACTAACACATTAGGATCATGGATCAAATAAATGGAAAACCAAATCACGCACAACAATTATCGACTACATTGCGAACGATACGAAAATGCGCGAAACGGTAAAATTAGTTAGATCCACCAACCTACAAGCCGGAGATTTGGCTTGGTAAGTGTTGCAAAGAGATCTTGATGCAGAGAATCAAAGAAAACCAGAGGATCCTTGATTTTGAGATGAAACGCGTCGAAACCGATCAAAAACGCGAAGATGCACCGAAATCGAACTTGCACCAAACTGAAAGTTGTAGAACTCTTGGATTGAAGTAGAATAAGATGTAACTCCAGAAATCCAACCAAAGAATGCCAAATGATGGAGGTTAAGCTCAAGAATTAATCACTTTCAATGTGAAAAGTGATTATCCTTCAAGAATAAGAGCTTTTGGTGAGGTTTTGGGATGAGAATTGAGATGAAGATGTAGAAGTTGCAGAAAAATGCAGAGTAGAATGAGAGAATTGAGAGTGAATTATGCAAAATGGTTCCAGCTCCTTGAAAAATGAGTGAAGGTGAGTTTATATAGACTTTAGGTTTGGAGTATGGGAGGTTTGGACTTAGCTTTGGGTTTGGAGTTAGGGTTGGAGTTAGTTGGGCTTGACTCACTGAGTCAAGGTGGGTAACTCGGTTAGTTAGAACAAACTCGGTAACAAATCCCAATGTGAATTTCCATCATCCAACGGTTGGCATGCTTGTAAAACAAGGAACATGGTGCACTTAATTTGGAATGAAGGATTAGAATAAATACACTTGGATTCAATTGAATAGCCTTGAAATGTCTAGAAAAGTCTAGAATGTTCCACACACTACTAAAATACTGTAGAATCAATGACCAAGGAGAGTGCATGGTGTTGTCCCAAAAATGCAGCAGAAACTGAAATTTTCCACTGAGTAACCGGTTACAGCATATGTGCTAACCGATTACATGCTTGAAAACTTGCATTTTTTGGTGAAAAATACACTGAGTAACCGGTTACAGCATATGTGCTAACCGGTTACTTCAGCCAAATTTCCACAAATTTGCAAAAAACAAGATGTTGAAGTCCTGGTTCCGATTTTCCATCTCTTGTCTTGATAAATAAACATGGAAACCTTTATTTTGAGCTTGTTTTGACGATGTAATGGTCCTGTGAGGATGTGATTAATCTGGTTGGAAAACCTGAAAATCCTACAACAAGAAACACATAGATAAAAGTGTGAATGCGTATGCCAGCGATGCGAATGCACATGCCCATGCAAAAGGTAAAAGAGGGAGGTCAAATTTCGGGTTACGACAACTGCCCCTATTTAATCCGCTTGGACCTGAATGTATGAATTGCGCCAGCTTTTCGATGATTCGAGGTAAAAGGGGATTAAATAAAAGAGTAGCTCGAGAATTTGGCCGACGACGACAAAAGAAAGGTGCCAGTGTAAGGGGTGTTTGAAGTTTGGCTGAAAATCCGATGGGGAGATGAATCAGGCCAAAAGAAAGAAAGGGGGTATGCGCGATGCATATGCTATGTATGCGTCGATCTACATGATGCTTGATATCATGCAATGCAAAAATGCAGGTCGAGGTAATGTGCGGCGGTTAGGCAGAGATTGTAGCAAAACAAACTCGACATCCTCAGCTGGGAGGAGAACCCACAAAACCGATCCTACCGGCGAAAGGCCCCTGAATGGTGACAACTCCGCTGGGGAAGAACATGAGAGTCTCAAACTCCTAGAATATCACCATTGATGCTGCGGGGATAAGAGAACCACGACAATCATCACATCACGACTGACTTCGCTGGGAAATGAAACCAGGAAAATCCTAGTTCCATGCTTCCGCTGACTCTACTGTGGACGTCTTGATTGTCTCTGTCTGGGGAACCACAAGGCTCAGAGAATCCTCTTTACTTGGGGAATATGAGAAACCAAATCGTCATAGCTGCCGGTGCATGTCGCGCGCGACCCGTGTTGGGGAAAAACAAACAGGTCTCCTCTCGGGGTACAGCATGGCAACTTTGCTGGAGACATTATGGATCTGTTGGGGAAATGGAATGCAACCAAACTTTCCTAAGAACCACAATGGAAACTGCTAGGGAAATGATGACCCTGCTGAGGAACATCATCTTCTTCAAAGAACCCCCCACATTGCCGACCGGGCGTTAGACTTACCAATGGATAATACTGATTATCCTGCAAGAATTACCAGTAAAATATGCAATGCATAATGCTTTCTCAATTGATTTAGCTTTTATTGTTCTCAACATTTTATAGTATTATGTGATCATAAATAGTCGTTTATTTTGCAAACAAAATACTGGAATGAAAACAATTGAGAAATTGAATAATGCAATTTTATTAAATGTGAAAAAAATGTACATAAGATGTGTACAAGGATGCAAAAATCCTTGATGAGGAAATTTGCAATGAAATTGAAAAACAAATGTAAATGGCAAAGGGAAATCATGGTTTGCATTGATTACAACATTGGCTCCCATCCACTGAAAGTCTAGGTTCCATCGCTTTGCACCAATTGATGATGATTCGACTGCTCTGTTACCGTCTGAGGTCCAGCCGTGATGAAAAGAGGCTCAAGTGTTCACAGTCAAATGCCTTTATCCCTAATTTTTGCCTGGACATTTTATTTTTATATTTGTTTTTTTTTGTCCACTGGGATACCCATTTTTGTCTAAGTCGCCCTTTCGGGTTTTTGAATTAGCGGGCTGCTATTGTTTTTTTTCATTGTCCCTAAATTTTGCATGGACATTTCTTTTTTCGGTCCATCGGGACGTCCATTTTTGCTTAGATTGTCCTTGCGGATGTCAACCTAGCGGACTCCTATCTATATTTTTTTCAGGCATAATATATTTTGACTGTATCGGAGTTCACGGGCGATGGCAACTCCTCCCCATCCATTGTGGTGAGGATTAAGGCTCCGCCTGAGAAGGCCTTCTTGACAACAAAGGGTCTTTCGTAGTTAGGAGTCCATTTGCCTCGTGGATCCGAGTGAACGGGTGAATATCTCTTGAGCACGATTTCGCCTTCACAGAACGTTCGAGGGAGAACTTTCTTGTCAAAAGCTCGCTTGAGGCATCTCTGATATAATTGACCATGACAAACGGCTGTAAGGCGCTTCTCTTCGATGATATTCAACTGATCGTATCTGGATTGAACCCATTCAGCTTCATCAAAACCTGCCTCCATGATAACTCTGAGCAAAGGAATTTTGACTTCAATGGGTAGAACTGCCTCCATACCATACATGAGTGAGTACGGAGTTGCCCCAGTGGAAGTGCAGACTGAAGTTCTGTAGTCGTGTAATGCAAAGGGAAGCATTTCATGCCAATCCTTGTATGTCTTGACCATTTTTTGGACAATTCTTTTGATGTTTTTGTTTGCTGCCTCAACGACACCGTTCATCTTGGGCCGGTATGGTGAAGAGTTGTGGTGCTCGATCTTAAATTCTTGACACAACTCCTTCATCATATTATTGTTTAGGTTGCTTGCATTGTCCGTGATAATGTGTCTAGGAATGCCGTAACAACAAATTATCTCTTTCTTGATGAATCTGGCAACCACTTGTCGTGTAACGTTTGCATAGGAAGCAGCTTCTACCCAATTGGTGAAGTAGTCGATAACAACTAGAATGAATCGATGATCGTTGGAAGCCTTCGGTTCGATCATTCTAATCATATCTATACCCCACATAGAGAATGGCCAAGGTGAAGTCAGAACGTTCAATGGAGTAGGAGGCACATAGATCTTGTCTCCATAGATTTGGCACTTGTGACATCTTTTGGCAAAGTTGTAACAATCTACCTCCATCGTTGTCCAATAATACCCAGCCTGAAGAATCTTCTTGGCCATAGCAGGACCTTTAACATGTACACCCTCGCAGCCCTCATGTATGGACCTTATGATCGTGTTTGCTTTGTGTCTATCCACGCATCTGAGCAACACAGAATCATAATTCCTCTTATATAGTATACCACCACTTAAGACGAATTTGGCGCAAAGCCTCCTAAGAGATTTCTTATCAGTGATAGTGATACCCTCAGGATATTCCTGTTTTTCTAGATATCTTTTAATGTCGTAGAACCAAGGCTTGTCGTCAGACTCATCCTCGATTGCTAAACAGTGTGCTGGTTCGTTCAAGTGATCAATGCGGATATGAGGAGCTTCATTCTTCCACTTGACCTTGAACATGGATGCTAAAGTTGCAAAAGCATCAGCTAATTAATTTTCCTCTCTGGGAATATGATGAAAAGTGATCTCATCAAAATAAGGAATCAATTTTGCAATGTGTTGTTGGTACGGAACCAGCTTGGAATCCCGAGTCACAAAATTCCCTCTGACTTGACCGATGACCAAGGAAGAATCTCTATAGACCTCAAGAATCTTGATTCTCATGTCAATTGCCGCTTCAATACCGTAGATACATGCTTCGTATTCAACCATATTGTTGGTGCATGCAAAGCATAATCTGGCAGTGAAGGGAAGGTGAAAACCTATTGGAGAGATGAGGATAACACCAATTCCATGACCTTTAGAATTGGAGGCACCATCGAACATGAGCGTCCACCGCGCCCCTGGTCCGGGTCCTATGTCAGGGTCTAAAGTCTCATAATCTCTGATGAATAACACATCCTCATCGGGAAAGTCGAACTTCATTTGTTGACAACCCTCCACAGGTTGATGGGCAAGGTAGTCAGACAAGACACTCCTTTTTATTGCTTTCTGGGTAACATGTTGGATATCATACTCAGTTAACAGCATCTGCCACCGAGTAATCCTTCCAGAGACAACAGGCTTCTCAAATATGTACTTTATTAGATCCACTTTGGATATTAACAAAGTATTATGGCAAATCATGTATTGTCGTAGGCGTCGAGCAGTCCAGACCAGAGCACAACAAGTTTTCTCCAAGAGTGAGTATCTGGTCTCACAATCAGTGAACTTCTTGCTCAACTGGTAAATTGCATGTTCTTTTCTGCCAGTGTCATCATGTTGACCCAATACACATCCCATTGATTCATCAAGAACAGTGAGATACATGATTAATGGCCTACCAGGAACCGGTGGTACTAAGATCGGTGGTTCTTGCAAGTATTGTTTTATTTTGTCAAATGCTTCTTGACAATCATTATTCCATTCAACTGATTAATTTTTCCTTAGTAATTTGAACATTGGTTCACAGGTAGCCGTCAAATGAGAAATGAATCTTGAGATGTAATTAAGTCTGCCCAGAAAGCCACAGACTTCTTTTTCTGTTTTGGGAGGCGACATGTTCTAAATTTCCCGAACCTTATCAGGATCAACTTCAATGCCCTTCTGACTCACAATAAAGCCCAACAGTTTACCAGATCGAACTCCAAAGGTGCACTTCGCAGGATTCAACCGCAATCTAAACTTCTGAAGTCTGTCAAACAGTTTCTTCAGATGTGCACTTGACAGGAGGACATCCAGGCTTGAGTGGCAAGTGATGTTCAACAATGTTGGTATCCAACCCAGGCATATTTTGATAGGACCAGGCGAAGATATCAACATACTCTTTCAATAACTTGACCAACTCGGAGTGTACATGCTCTGTGAGGGATGCGCCAACCTTGACTTCTCTTCTGACCTCATCAGTACCAAGGTTAACAACATCCACTGGCTCTTTGTGTGGCTGAATCTCGTTATGCTCGTGCTTAAGGAGCCTTGGTTTCTTCGGCTTGGTTAATTGGAATTCCAAAATTACAATGGATGTTGGCCATGTTGTTATCAATGCTCTTATTAGTTCTGCATGTTTATGAATATGTTTAGAATGAGCTATTTTGAAAAAGTGAAAATAAAATAAACTTTTGCCATTTATTTGTGAAAAAGTAAAAATAAAGAAAGAAGAAGAGCATGATTTTGAATGCAAAAAACTTTTATTTATTGATCACATAATATTGAAAAAAAGTCAGGCCCTTACAAGCTATCCACTCGTCTTGGGCGAGGACGAGGGAAAGGAAAAAGCAAAATGCATTACATGTTACACGAAAAAACCACAGGGATCACAGTAGCCGTCCAATTGTTGAGCTTGAAGCCCGGCGGGCACTTATGCACAAAGCTTGACCTCTGATTGCTAGGACCACCATCATCCGTAGCTGCCACAATGTCACCTTGCTGGAAACCCGCACTATTGAACTTGACAAAGTTGCACTGCTTTGGACCATGCGAGCTGGATTGACGACCAGGATGGTAATCCAATCCAAAACGATTGTGCTTTTCAACCACATCAATCACATGCCCCCAGCCTGGCAAGGCACCTCTATCGATGGTCTCTTTAGCACTCTTGGCAAAAGCTAAAGTCACTTGTGGTGATCTATTTTGACTAGTTGAAGCAGAACTGCCATCTTCGAATTCGAGACACTGCAACAGCACCTCAGCTATGCCTTCTTCAGTCTCGATGTATCGGAAAGATGATAACTCGCTCACAATCAGATCTTCTTCACCAAAGACGATGACCAGCTGATCGTCGAACATGAATTTCAACTTCTGATGCAAAGTGGAGGTAACTGCCCCTGCAGCATGAATCCATGGACGACCTAATAGGCAACTGTACGCTGGATTGATATCCATCACTTGGAAGGTAATGGTAAACAAATGTGGTCCAACCTTGATGGGTAAGTCCACTTCTCCGATGACTTGCCTTCGAGAACCATCAAAGGCTCTGACAACTAAGGAGCTCGGCCTCATCTTGCTCCCTTCTACCAGTAATTGGCTTAACGTGCCCTTAGGCATCACGTTAAGGGAAGAACCGGTATCCACCAGAACACGAGATAAGAGGATGTCTGTACAGGTGATAGATATGTGCAGTACTTTGTTATGGGCGGCTCCTTCATGAGGTAATTCTGATTCATTAAAGCCCAAGTATCTACTTGCAGTTATATTGGCCACCACGTCATCAAACTCGACAACGGATATATCATGCATAACATGAGCACTGTTCAAGACCTTCAACAAAGCTGATCTGTGCGTGGGTGAACTCATGAGTAAAGACAAGATTAAGATCCTCGAGGGAGTCTGCCCCAACTTATCCATAATTTTAAAGTCACTCTTCTTGATCAACTTAAGGAACTCTTGATCATCAAGCGTCTCTTTGCTCTTTGAAACATCTTCAGACGGAATATTAGACACTAGAATGGTAGTAGAAGACGTCCCTTGTTGAGCAACAGGGGTTGCGGATGAAGGTGTCTCGATAGTCGGAACTTGAATAGGCTTTGTAGTGACCTTCAGAGCAAACACTCATCCACTGTGAGTCATACCTCCACCGGCTGTAACATTCACGATCTCGGATTCAGAAAACCTTATCTCTTGACCTCCAAAAAACACAGAAGACCCATATTTCCATGGTACCTCTTTGGAATTCTGATACGGAAACGGCTTTGGCAGACAAACAACGATGGGTTGCACCTTCTTCTGTTTAGGGGATTCCACAGGAACCTTCCTATAGACAATGGTGAATGGCTCGATGGCAGAAACTTCCTCGACAGGCTTAGATCTGGAAAATTGAACTTCACCTCGGTTCATCAAAATCTGGACGCAACCCTTCAGCCTTCGACACTGGTTAGGATTATCGTCACAAATCTGACATTTGTCATGCAACCCTCTCAACAACCCATGTTCATTCAATCTCTTGAAAACCACAGTCATCGGGGTCTTCACCTTGTCAACATCCAAGATCAATTCAGCCCTTGAACTATCCTCAATCATGTTAACCGCAGGTCCATTGTGATTCGGAAACGGGTTGTTCTGAATATTTGGACCTTCCTCAGCGAAAGTCAGGATCTTCTTATCAATGAGTTCCTGCACCTTGGTTTTGAAAACAAAACAGTCCTCTGTCGCATGATGTTGTACCCCAAATTTTACCCCTTAGATGTCATATTTTCCTGCACCTACATTTAGACCTCAATCATGTATGCATTGTTAACTAATCATTTCTTGTTGCAAGTTATTTCTTTTCATTGTGGAAGGTAGGATTTACACAACAAAGACGACAAGGTCTCCCTAAGACATCTTTTGGCCAAATGCAACCATTTGAATCTACATGCATCCAAGAAGACTTTTTCAACAAGAAATCAAATGTTTCACCAAGACAAGTCAACCATTGCCTTCATGACAAAGTGTGATCCCAAATCTTGAGAAATTATGCCATGTGATAACAAACATCATTAGAATCCATTTTTGGGCCTTAAAGATTTTTTCTCACAAGTGCAAGATTTTTTCATGGAGATAAATATTCATCAAGGTGTGACATATCAAAGTGGTGCCATGGGAGGATTTAATTTTGCAATGTCCTAAGTTTGTCCCGTAACATTTCTTTTTGGGTCATGGACATATGGTTGTCTCAATTTCTTTTTGGGACCAAAAGATATTATTTGGATCAAAGGCTCTAAGTTGTTGAAAAGTCCAAGTTGTGTTCCCGTATGGTTTAAGAAGCAAGGCCTTGTATGTATAATTAATCCATATGCCATTTGTTAAGTGAAAAAAAATATGAAGATGCTTTGCTTCAAAAGCAAGTTTTGTGGAGTCACTACACATTACCCTTCTAAGCTCACCCATTACTGTTGAAATCAAAAGGACATTGAGATACCATAATGAATTAGTGAAATAAGGAGGCTCAGCACAGAAGACCTGCATGCATGAGCAGAGAGTTCATATTCAAAATTCAAATTATTACTCTTTTTTTACTTTCTCTCTCATGGCACATCAAAAAGTGGTTTTGAAATAACCACTAAAGAGTGAAAGTCACAGACTGTACCACCACCTCCTCCGCTGCATATTGATCTCCAAAGAAAATTGACCAAGATCAACGACTGAGGGGCTTGATGCACAAACCCTAATTTTTTATCCCATGGACAAACCAAATACCCACTATATTTTCAAGACCCGGATCCACTCGCTTGGCCTATAAAAGGAGCTCATTTCCTCCTTGTGAAGACACTAGAAATTGCCAAGAATTTCTCTCTACCTCTCCCTTCCACTATCTTGCAAGAAACACTCCAAATCTTGCAAGAAATTCACTAGTTTTCATTTCCTCTGTAACACAACAGAAATATAACCACCAACACTTCGAGAAAATATCCAGAAACTTATCAAAACCTTTTCACCTTTCCATCCCTGTTAAGTTCTGTAAGTCGCCCTCAAGTCTTGCAAGAACTTATTCCTTCCCGTAAACACTCCAAACCTCCAACACTATAACCACCAAAAGCTCTTTCTTTTCTTTCTGAGAAGCTGGTTCTGTAGCGGCTGAAGGAAGGAAGTTTATCCATCATCTCTAGAAACACCTGTGAAGAAGCAGTGGACGTTCTCCACTAGGTATTACCGTACCTCATTTTTTTCCATTTTATGTTTGCACCATGTTATTATCTGAATCCATGATCATTTTGTTCCATTCTGTTATCATGCTTGTTGTTGCTTAGCGTTGTAATTATTCTGCTCCATATTGTTATCATAATGTGATCTTGTTATCGTTGGATTATTGTTTTGTTTCTGTGGAAAATCATTAGCATGTTTAGTTCCATTTTATTTTTGGTAATCGTAACTGGTTCGCATGAAAGAAAACTAAAAAATGAATAAGAAGTTGTGGTGGCTCTCGCCACGTTAAATGTGTGGCATCCGCCACTTTGTCTTAAAAAGAAAATATAATAAAATAAGAGGCCCATGCAAAAAAAGAAATATTATAAAACACCAATGTAATAAAAAACAAGAAAGTGGGTACCACACACACAGGTGGCGCAAGCCACCTTGCACACACTCATAAAGGGTGGCGCAAGCCACCTTCACCTTGCACACACAGGTGGCACAAGCCACCTTGTTTCACAATGGGTGGCGCCAGCCACTCTTCATGTGGCCCCTGCCACTCTTTCTTTTTTTGTTTTTTGTTTTGTTTGTTATTTGTTTTTTTTTATCTTATCTAATAACAATAAAAATAAATATGACTAAACTTCTTTTAATCCTTACTTTTTCCTGTAAATAAATGAGTCATTTCTCTAAAAAATGATTAGAGGATTTTTCTTAGGACCATTTTATAAATTTGTGAAAGTTTGTTTGAGAATTATTCACTGGCTTTGAACGAAACTGTATCACCATGAGGTTTGTTTGTTTTTCTGGCTTCAGATTGATTAAGTTACAAGATTCCAAATGTATTTGTTTTCAAGCCATAAGAAAACCTTTTCTGCTACACTTGGTGGATGCAGGTGTCCACTGATTTTAAAAGAGTTTTGAAAATATGGCTGTGATTCCTGAAAGCACTGTTCTTGGCCTTAACTGAACCCTACCATGAGAATATTGCTTGTTTTTGTTCTCTGTTTGAAATCATATATCTTAAATCCATTTGTTTCTGGTGCTCTCTATGCCATGCTTGATATAATCATGTGACTACTGATTCTGGCCTGAGTTTTATATTAAATATGTTTGATGTGCAAAGTTCTGTTCCTGACTTTAACAAAATCCTACTATGCAATACTTTTTGTTGTGCTCTTTGATGATAAATTGCATATGCACTTGGTCTAAATTGTGGATGTCCTCTTTGCCATGCTCGTCACGTTTATTTGACCACATATCACTGCTGTTTACCATGTTCATTTTGGAATTCCATTTCATATGTAAATTGATGCTTACTGCTTGGAATTATTGAACTTATGTTCCATCATATTTTCAACTATTTGTAACTCTTATTTATAAGAAGTTATTTTCCCCCTTTCCTTCCAAAGGAAAAGTTTTTCTATTGATTTCAAGATCATAGAAAGCTCATTGCTACCTTGGACCTCATAGTCTTAGGTAACCTTCCCCCATTGACCTCATAGTCAATAGGACCTTCTCTTGACCTCATAGTCAATAGGACCTTCTCTTGACCTCATAGTCATAGAGTAATCTTCAACCTTTGGCCTCATAGTCATAAGTAGCTCTTGGCCTCATAGTCATTAGCAACATCTTCAACCTTTGGCCTCATAGTCATAGGAAGCCCTTGACCTCATAGTCATTGGCAATATCTTCCTCCATTGACCTCATAGTCATTGAAAAGTCTCTCTATTGATCTCATAGTCATAGATAGCTCATTACCTTCCCTTGACCTTATAGTCATAGGATCCCACCTTTGACCTCATAGTTATAGGTAGCCCTTGACCTCATAGTCATAGGCAAGCTTTGGCCTCATAGTCATAGCCATCTACCATCTTGACCTCATAGTCATCTTACCATCTTGACCTCATAGTCATCTTACCACCTTGGCCTCATAGCCATCTTACCACCTTTGGCCTCATAGCCAATCTTTTCAACCATGGCCTCATAATCCAATCTCATCTAACCTTGACCTCATAGTCAAAGTCTCTCTATTGACCTCATAGTCATAGATAGCTTATTATCACCTTGGCTTCATAGCCACCTAGCCTTTGGCCTCATAATCATTAGCAATATCAATACCTTACATTTAGCAAACAAACATAACATAACACAAGCAAAACAAGAGGTTCCCGTAGAGTACTACGGATATTAAGGGTGCTAATACGTTCCCTTAGTATAACCAACCCCCGAACCTTAGATCTCCCCCTTTAGGTTTTTTTAACGATCTTGAACCTTTCCTTTGGATAAATCAAAGTCGGTTGTAAAAGAAAATGATGCAAATTAATAAATGATTTGTTATCCGATTTTCACCGCAACAGAAATGGCGACTCTGCTGGGGATTTTATAATAATTTTGAGGGTTAAACCCATCTTGCTTTTGCTTGTGCTATTCATGCTTGTTTGCTATATTTGTACATATCCCTTGTATTTATGCTCTGTTTGAGATCTTTTGTGGGCATGGAACTATTGAGTGGTGAGATAAGTCCTAACCCGGACTTGAGTGCCCAAATATGATAGGATCGTGGTGTAATCAATAGTCGGTTGTTGGCAGTAGTACCAACAATCTATGGCATATGATGACCACACTCCGATGAGGCCCTTTGGGATTATTGATGTCTGATGTGAGAAGTCGCATTGATATTACTTTTTCAATTAGGAGCCAGGGATTCTGAGGACCGTAGTTACCTTTACCCCACTTGGCCTTTTAAGACGTAGTGCGGTGACTATGAGGGAGCCAGTCCCGAGTAGTTGTCACGCGATACTACACTCAGACGAGTTTATCTTGAGAATATTATTAACCCGTGTAAGTAGTTACGTGGGTCGATAATATCTGAAGGATTTACGTAGACTCTGGGAACTTTTAGAACCCTGTTCCACAATTGATGAACCTATAGTCCACACCTTGTTGGGATGGGTAGACCATGACTCCATTCATGAGACCTCAAAACCTAAGGCTTGTGTGCTATGATTGTGTACATATATGTTTGCCCATGTTTGCGCATTGCATACACCTCATTGCATCCATTGTTGGTTTCAAGGAATTCAGATATCCATTCCTTTTCAAAGATCAATAGAGCTTGGATCCTACAAACAAACTTCTTCAGTTTTTCCACAAAAAATTTTGCAACTGTCCTTTGAGTTCTTTGAAACCACGTGGCTTGTATTTGCATTCCATGCGCATTCGCACCTCATTTGCATTCCTCGATCCTGAGTCTCTCCCTCTATGTCTGAAGGATACCTAGCACTTATTCAAGACAATGGCAACAATGAGTGAAATTCTGAAGAACCAGGAGGAGTTGAAAGAGGAGGTCAGAATCCTCAAGTGCCAGATGAATTGGGTCCTCAAAACTTTGCAAGCTCTAATGAAGAAAGAAGAGTGCGCTCATCCTGTCACTCCCAGAGAGGTTGTCAGTTCATCACCTCTTGTGGATCCTCCGACTCAAGGACCTCCTCAGTATCAAGGACTGGACCATCGTCAACCACGCCAGCATGTACGACCAAGAAAGCCAGGAAGAAATTACACTTCTCTACCAATGTCGTACAGTCAATTACTGCCAGTTTTGATCAAAGGAGGATTGATAGTGCCAAAAGAATTAAAGCCAGTACCATTTCCATATCCACCAGGCTTTGACGCCAATGCTCAATGTGACTACCATGCTGGGGCACAGGGGCATTCCACTGAAGATTGTCAGGTGCTCCCGAGTAAAATTCAGAACCTGTTAGACTCTGAAAGGATCTCATTCACGCCTCAAGGCATTCAAATCAACAACCCTTCACCATCTCGTGTGGTGCTCCCATGCCAAGGATCTGCCTTTGGAGAAACTTCATACCAGCCAGCACTTGATCTTATACCAGAATCTCATCGTCACCAGATGTCTACCAAAAGGGCACTCCAGCCTCCAACGTTTGTCTCTCCTCAAAGTGCCCGAGACCAAAGCAAGAAGAAGTACCCTATCGAAAGAGGCCAAGTTAACTGCCAGCCTATCCCCGTGCCTTTGAGCAAACTCTTCCCACTGTTGATACAGAGCAAGCTGGTAACTCCTAGACTCCTCAACCCTGTGCCCGGACCTTGGCATAATCCAAACCTGATTTGTGAATTCCACAAGGGAGCCGAAGGGCATGACTTAGATGGGTGCCGAGCCTTAGAAGCTACTGTACAAAGGTTGATCTATGACAAGGATCTGATTTTTGAAGAAGATCATCCAGAGATTGAATGCAAATTCCGCACTAGGAGAATGGGGCATTCCAGAATGCAAAGAGTTCGAAACGAGACTGCTAAACCTGCTAAGAACACTGCAACCTCAAGAATGTACATCAGATGTCAATGTCTCAATTTCTGAAGCAAAAGGCAAAAGACCTGCAAGGCCTCTCAAGATTCTGTATCACAAGGAACTAGTGATTAGTGGCGAAGGTGTTCCCACGCTTGGGCCCGAAAACTGAAATATTTTGAAAACAATTCGCCAAAGTTGGCTGTATTTTGTTCATTTCATTATTTTCAATTGTATTTCCTTCACTTTGAATTTATATTTGCTTATAAGCATTGTTGTACTTTCAAATTGGCAGCATTAATGAAATGTTTATGCATCTTTTGATTAAATCCATTCGTTTCACTCATTTACTGTTATTTTCATAAAAGCAAAAAATATATCTTATTCCACTCCCTTTATCAAACTGTTTGTTTAAGCAAAGATTGGGGAGGATGATGAAAATATTATCCATAATTGTTGTGGTATGCTTTCGATTAAACCTTGCCGAGGATGTAAGGCATTGTTTCAAATCCCCAAACATTGGAGAAATAAGGAAGATAATCCCTCGTTAACCCTTTGAGCCTAGAAGTAGGAGTTTTCTTTTCTTACAAAAAAAAACCCCTTAAATCTTAACCTTGGGGTGGGTAGATCTCAGTTTAACTCGGTTACGCATTCGAATGCAAGTACTTCATGCAAGACGCCAGTCAGCTCTCTCCAATCAAGTGAATAACTGTTGTACAAGTTGTTCCCGAAGCGACAAACAAGGAAGGATCGTTAATAAATCCTTAATCAAAGAATGAGCCGAGTTCCTTTCAAGGCAAAAGCCAAGAAAGATGGAAAACCCAATCTTTGCCTTATATAAGAAGGCTTGTCTAACAACAAAGACAAGAGGTATCAAAACCTCAGTGAAGACAAGAAGAGGTCTCAAAACCTCAATCCAGAAGAAGGGGTCTCAAAACCTCAGCAAAGGCAAAGAAGAGGTCTCAAAACCTCAACAAAAGACAAAGAAGAGGTATCAGAACCTTAACAAAAGACAAAGATGAGGTATCAAAACCTTAACAAAGACAAAGAAGAGGTCTCAAAGACAAGAAGAGGTCTTAAAACCTCAGCAATAAAGGATAACCAAATTCTGCAAAGGAGTAATGACTACAAAAGTGTTTGAATCATCATCAACTATCATCAATTCAGTTCCTAGCCTATGGGAACTTGAATGTATAGCTTGAGTTAACTGAGTGTAGGATTGAAGTTTATCACGAAGATGGGGTGGGACAAATAAACTTTGAGCCTTTATCCTTTGTTTCATAAACCGTGAACCAGGCCACCTTACAACCCTTAAAAGACCTAATTGAGGTAAGGTTGTTTTGAAAAGCATACTACAACAAGGTTGATTAACCTGACTCCTAATAATCTTTGCTAATTGCGTGTGTCGATCACTTCATCTGTCATTCGGTAAATGGCTAGATTCACCTTTGTTGTTGATTATTCAATCATTCCACTGTGTGTGTTTCATCAATAAAAATTGTTTTCAAAAGGTTGCATTGAAATTGCCAATTTTTAATGGACAATACTTATTTGCAAGCCAATTCATTATCAAAGGAATCCCAACAAATACAGCAAGCTAGGGAATTTGACTTGATAAAGGGCTCGGTATGGGGCATCTCCTCCATAGATCCAGCATCTCAAGAGCTACTAAATACGGAGCCGAACTCTTCAAAGTCAGGATATTGGGGGCAAGCCTTCTTGAGGTCATCTTATGACAAGTTTGGACTCCAATGACCTACCAACAGGGACAAGTGCGTTCCCCAGTTGTTTCTACCGCAGTCTGAGGACTTTGTATCGCGAATATCATTAATCAAGGGCAATCAGGTCGAGATTCGATAAATCTCTAAACGGTCAATTGGTCTGGGGCACCTCCTTCACGGATCAACCAGTCTGAAGAACAAGTTCAAGGACCTTGTTTTATAAATGCAGTAAAACTGGGGCAGATATGTCAAGATCCATGAATCTCTTTAAGAGTTTGGAGATATTGGAGCACCTGGTATACCAATTCTTCTGTAAAATCCTTTTGATGACTTATCCTCACAGACCAGTTAATCAGAAGCAGTCAGGTCGAGATTAGACAAATCTCTCGAAGGTCAGTTAGTCTGGGGCATCTACTTAGGATGACACAAGTCTGTTTCCCTGTTGCTACTCCCACAGTCTAAAGAGCAGGCTCAAAGACTTTGTTGTGCAAGTGTCGTCTATCTGGGGCAGTTATGCCGAGATCTATGAATCTCTCCAAGAGTTTGAAGATATTAAAGCATTTTGTATGCCAATTCTTCTGTAAAATCCTCTTGGTATCTTCTCCCAAAAGACCATGCAATCTGGGGCAGTGAAGATTTGAAGATTACCTGTTGAAAGAGCCGTTGTTTATTATGGTGATCATCATTCAAGTCAGGACACAAAATGACTCTATTCCTATGATATCCTTTGCCAGCTTCCCAGTAAATTATCATTTCGGTCGAGCTTGGCTAATGTCCATGGATCTTCCTCCTCCAGTAAGGAAATCAAGCTCATGATGGAAATCCTAGTGAAGTCATGCTATACCTCCAGTGGAATACTCTTTTCCCTAGTGAAGTTGTCGATTCTTCTTCTTCACCCCTAGTAATGGTCCAGTCTGTTGAAGTCGGCTGGGTATCCTTGTCGAGATGTTTATTTCATCTCCAGTCTTGCTTCATTTTGTCTGTTTTGTCATCATAAGCATAAGCATGGCATGAGCATGGCATAAGCACTCATATGCATAGCATCTTAGAATTTTGCTATCTTCCTGGTGTTTGCCTGTTTTGTTCACTTTGACGTTTATCTCCCCAAGTGACTGGGTTTGTCTATTCACTCCAATAGAAAGTCAGCCCTAGGCATAAAGTGCCCATCCTTTCTGAATTCCCCATAGAGTTTGATTCTCGTGGATGATGGTTGGTTCAGTTATCTTTTCCATATGTGGATAAGATAAGTCCTCATTTGAGTTCATCCCCCAATTGGAGTCTTCTTTGACCATTTCTTTCTAGCTTGTCCCTAGATCGAACTTTGGTCCCTAGCAGGTGTGGTTGTTGAACCTAGTTTGAGCGTGCATTTATTTTGCACTGTATCTCGCAAAAGGAATCTTTTACAGATCCTCGTTGAAGACAAAATCATTTCTCCAGCAATGTGGTGATATAAACATCTCCTTGGAATTCATAAACAATAAAAAGTAGCAATATCCTGGAGAAGCTTGTTTTTCTACTACGATAAGTGACGATCTCTCCTGAAAGGCTTATCCATCCTTGGTTTTACAGTTACCATCGGTGTCATCTTCAACCAGTCACTTCGCATTAACCTGTTTGATACGATCCCTATTTGAGGTGTTCCGAGCTCAGGTTCAGTACCTTCGGATATGTCTTATTCTTTGTCGTCAATATCATCTTGGCCTCAAAGCCACCTATTTCACCTTTGACCTCATAGTCATAGGTAAGCTTTGGCCTCATAGCCATAGCCATTTCCCCTTTGACCTCATAGTCATAGGATTCCTTCATAAGTCTATCTCATACTGGCACTTCAAAACCAGCTCATACTGGTACCCAAGGTTTATCTCTGTCTGTTCTGGTTTTTCTTGAAGATCCCGTTTGAACTCTTCAGCATAAGAAAATCCCAGAAAATCTTTGGTTGATGCCTATCTTTTTATCCAGATCAATGCTTTCTTATTGGTTTTATGCCCAACAAGAACACGTCTTTTTACCCATTACCTCCATAGATGTTTGTGGAAAATGTGAAAATTCATTTCCCCAGTGAAGTAAAGACGCTCCTGGAGTGATTACGGCCAGATTTCAGTGTGACTCCTTGTAGTGGATGTGTCTTTGCTTCCACTCACTTTTCCAGTCCGTTGTCGCGTTAGGGCTGCTTCCTGCATATCATTCGACATTTCGCATTTGTGTGTCTTGCTTATTGGGTCCTTGTCTCCTGAAACCTCTTTTCGTTGGTTTGCAGACTTTTTGTCTATATCTTGTTGCGTCCAGTCTTTACCTGTGTGCGCCAGATTGTTGACTCTTTGATCACCACTCCCCAGGAAGTCTAGCCTTCAAAACCCCAGTATTGACTACCGGGTATCGAAATCCAGTTCATGCTGGTATTCAAAATCCAATTCATGTTGGTATCAAAATCCAGTTCATGCTGGTATTCAAAATCCAATTCATGTTGGTATCCCAAAAATCCAGTTCATGCTGGTATTCAAAGTCCAATTCATGTTGGCATTTAAAATCCAGTTCATGCTGGTATCCAAATCCAGTTCATGCTGATATCCAAATCCAGTTCATGCTGGTATTCAAAATCCAATTCATGTTGGTATCCCAAAAATCCAGTTCATGCTGGTATTCAAAGTCCAATTCATGTTGGCATTTAAAATCCAGTTCATGTTGGTATCCAAATCCAGTTCATGCTGGTATCCAAATCCAATTCATGCTGGTATCCAAATCCAGTTCATGCTGGTATTCAAAATCCAATTCATGTTGGTATCCCAAAAATCTAGTTCATGCTGGTATTCAAAGTCCAATTCATGTTGGCATTTAAAATCCAGTTCTTGCTAGTATCCAAATCCAGTTCATGCTGGTATCCAAATCCAGTTCATGCTGGTATCCAAATCCAGTTCATGCTGGTATCCAAATCCAGTTCATGCTGGTATTCAGAATCCAATTCATGTTGGTATCCCAAATCCAGTTCATGCTGGTATTCAGAGTCCGATTCATGTTGGCATTCAAAATCCAGTTCATGCTAGTATTCAATCCAATTCATGTTGGTATCCCAAATCCAGTTCATGCTGGTATTCAGAGTCCGATTCATGTTGGCATTCAAAATCCAGTTCGTGCTGGTATTCAATCCAATTCATGTTTGTATCCCAAATTCAGCTCATACTGGTAGCCAAACTGTAACCCTAAAACTGATGTTGTCCCAATTTATATTGATACCAAAGTCCAGCTCATACTGGCATCCAAATTTAGCTCATACTGGTTATTCTTCCTAAACCAAGTCCTATTGTTATCCCAACCAACTCATATTGGTACCTTAGACCCAATTATATCATTCACCTTTGGCCTCATAGTCATAGGTAAGCTTTGACCTCATAGTCATAGCCTTCTTTCACCTTTTGCCTCATAGTCATAGGATTCCTTCTTATCCAAAATCCAGCTCATACTGATACCCAAAGTTTGTCTCTGTTTTTTTTTCTGGTTTTTCTTGAAGATCCCGTTTGAACTCTTCAGCATAAGAACCCCAGAAAATTCTTGGTAGTTTGTCTATCCTTCTATTCCAAATTGATCCCCAGTGGAGATCATGTCTTCTTTCTGGTTTCAGGCCCAGTAAGATTGTTTTTTATTTCCCCAGTGTCGTCCGGTCAGATTTGCACCTGTCGTCCACCTCCCTGGATCTTTCCCCAGTGGAGAACTCCTCTTTGGCTCCTATTTCCAATGAGGATCTGCAGGGTTCCCCCCCTCATTTCTCTATCCTCAGTGTTTCCGTTGAGTCTCCCCAGTGAGTCTCCTTTGTCAGTTAGTTTACAATCCTCAGTGAGTCTTTTTGACGGATACTTCCTTCATCCTTCCCCAGTAAAGTTCACCTGTGTTTGGTAGCTCTTTGGTGTCGTCTGCATTTTTGCACTGTCATATCATCATATTAGAGTTCATGGCATGTCAGCATATGCATGTTTGTTACATGTCTTTCGCATCTGCATTCCATCTAAGGGCAAAATTTTCGGTTTGCTATATTTAAATTTCTTCCACCTCGACGTCCCAAGGATTTCCATTCCTCGTGCCATTCGGTGAAGCTATTTAAATAGGGGCAACTGTTGTACCCCAAATTTTACCCCTTAGATGTCATATTTTCCTACACCTACATTTAGACCTCAATCATGTATGCATTGTTAACTAATCATTTCTTGTTGCAAGTTATTTCTTTTCATTGTGGAAGGTAGGATTTACACAACAAAGACAACAAGGTCTCCCTAAGACATCTTTTGGCCAAATGCAACCATTTGAATCTACATGTATCCAAGAAGACTTTTTCAACAAGAAATCAAATGTTTCACCAAGACAAGTCAACCATTGCCTTCATGACAAAGTGTGATCCCAAATCTTGAGAAATTATGCCATGTGATAACAAACATCCTTAGAATCCATTTTTGGGCCTTAAAGATTTTTTCTCACAAGTGCAAGATTTTTTCATGGAGATAAATATTCATCAAGGTGTGACATATCAAAGTGGTGCCATGGGAGGATTTAATTTTGCAATGTCCTAAGTTTGTCCCGTAACATTTCTTTTTGGGTCATGGACATATGGTTGTCTCAATTTCTTTTTGGGCCCAAAAGATATTATTTGGATCAAAGGCTCTAAGTTGTTGAAAAGTCCAAGTTGTGTTCCCGTATGGTTTAAGAAGCAAGGCCTTGTATATATAATTAATCCATATGCCATTTGTTAAGTGAAAAAAAATATGAAGATGCTTTGCTTCAAAAGCAAGTTTTGTGGAGTCACTACACATTACCCTTCTAAGCTCACCCATTACTGTTGAAATCAAAAGGACATTGAGATACCATAGTGAATTAGTGAAATAAGGAGGCTCAGCATAGAAGACCTGCATGCATGAGTAGAGAGTTCATATTCAAAATTCAAATTTTTACTCTTTTTTTACTTTCTCTCTCATGGCACATCAAAAAGTGGTTTTGAAATAACCACTAAAGAGTGAAAGTCACAGACTGTACCACCACCTCCTTCGCTGCATATTGATCTCCAAAGCAAATTGACCAAGATCAACGGCTGAGGAGCTTGATGCACAAACCCTAATTTTTTATCCCATGGACAAACCAACTACCCACTATATTTTCAAGACCCGGATCCACTCGCTTGGCCTATAAAAGGAGCTCATTTCCTCCTTGTGAAGACACCAAAAATTGCCAAGAATTTCTCTCTACCTCTCCCTTCCACTATCTTGCAAGAAACGCTCCAAATATTGCAAGAAATTCACTAGTTTTCATTTCCTCTGTAACACAATAGAAACATAACCACCAACACTCTGAGAAAATATCCAGAAACTTATCAAAACCTTTTCACCTTTCCATCCCTGTTAAGTTCTGCAAGTCACCCTCAAGTCTTGTAAGAACTTATTCCTTCCCGTAAACACTCCAAACCTCCAACACTATAACCACCAAAAGCTCTTTCTTTTCTTGCTGAGAAGCTGGTTCTGTAGCGGCTGAAGGAAGGAAGTTTATCCATCATCTCTAGAAACACCTGTGAAGAAGCAGTGGACGTTCTCCACTAGGTATTACCCTACCTCAATTTTTTTCCATTTTATGTTTGCACCATGTTATTATCTGAATCCATGATCATTTTGTTCCATTCTGTTATCATGCTTATTGTTCCTTAGCGTTGTAATTATTCTGCTCCATATTGTTATCATAATGTGATCTTGTTATCGTTGGATTATTGTTTTGTTTCTGTGGAAAATCATTAGCATGTTTAGTTCCATTTTATTTTTGGTAATCGTAACTGGTTCGCATGAAAGAAAACTAAAAAATGAATAAGAAGTTGTGGTGGCTCTCGCCACGTTAAATGTGTGGCGTCCACCTCTTTGTCTTAAAAAGAAAATATAATAAAATAAGAGGCCCATGCTGTAGCGAGCGATTTTGGACGCGGTTCTTAAGCGCTGGTCGCTCTCTGCGGTTGAGCTTACTGCAGGTCGATTCATTTTTTATCCTATTGTGAGCTGAATAAGGAAGGGAAATAGATGTCTCCAATTAACCCTACTTTGCATACTGAGTTTAAACAGCGGTCTGTTAGGTTACGAATGCTATCAATGTGGGGGGGGGGCTTTCTTGTGTTATTTAACAGAATGACAGGTTTCTGGCGGGGAACAAGGATTAGGATGTTAGGACTGATGTTTTTGAATTACTGCTTTTGATATGGGATTTTGGGTTTTTGTTTAGTGTGCTCGCTAAGATTTTTCTTTCAATCTTATGCCTACGTATTCCCATTTACCAAAACAGGGAAATCAGAGCGTTCGTAGTTCCTCCTATTCTATGGGAGGAAATGGGTGTTTTTGGTGTCTTGTTCAAAGCCCAAGACGTGAAGCAAAAATGTGGTTTGTATCTTGTTCAAAGCCCAAGATGTGAAGCTGAAAGGTCTATTTGTATCTTGTTTAAAGCCCAAGATGTGAAGCTAAAAGGGTGTTGACTTTAGAGAGAATTTGTCATCTCTAAAGAGGGGGTTGCATGTCACAACTGTTTATAAAGGAGAATTACTTTAACCGGGATGTGTGAATCCAGTAATGCCATAATTTCCTTTATAGGGGATTTTAACCTGAAGGAGAAGACTTTAACTCAGTGTAGAGCAATGCTATCTTTCCTTAGGAATTTCTCATGCTAAAAGAGGGACAGTGGCATGGATGTAGATGATCCAGAGGCTTGCCGCTTACAGCGATTAGATGAAGAGGAAGGAGTTGTTGATGTTTGTGTACTGTGAACGAGGCACAACTTTTATGCTAAAAGGTTAATTGGATTAACCAATGGTTTTCTTATACAAAGCCTAAGAGGAGGCTATTATGTGTCTCGTACAAAGCCCGAGAGAGAGGCTAAACGGTTTTGACTCAACGATGGAATCTTTTGGTATCTCGTATAAAGCCCGAGATGGAGGCTAATTGACTCAACAAGGGAGTTTTTTTGTATCTCGTATGAAGCCCGAGACGGAGGCTGTTGCTTGTTTGGCTCAATAAGAACCTTTTTGTATCTCGTATAAAGCCCGAGATGGAGGCAAAAGGGGTGATTGACTCAACGAGGGAGTCTCTTATGTGTCTCGTACAAAGCCCGAGAGAGAGGCTAAACGTTTTTTGACTCCGCTGAGGAGGATCATTGTACAAAGCCCAAGAAGAGGCTAACTTAACTGGAGAAGGATCATTATACAAAGCCTAAGAGGAGGCTAGGGTTGCTATTTCAGTTAAGTGACAGGTCCAGTATACTAATTTTAAAGAGAAAATCAGTTCTTATATGAGCAACACTGTACTCAGGGATTTGATTTGAGGATCAGGGATATTTCCTTCTCTTTAAGGAAGCGGGAAATCCAAAGGGTATTGAGACTGTCTGAGTCTGCGGGTTTCCTTCCTATTTAATGAAGGGGTCACTTGAGAATGTCTTTGAGACTCAAGGAAGTTAGACTGTCCAAGTCTAGAGTTTTATCTTTTATACTATGCTTTAAGAAACAGTAGTAGACTCTATGAAAGGACGGTTCTATGCAAATGACTAAGTTCTGTTCCTATACCTCTAGGAGGTCATCGGGACAATTTGTACGAAGCCCAAAAGGAGGCTGGAAACTTTTAAGAAGCCGATCGATCCTTGTACTAAGCCCAAGAGGAGGCTATCATTCCCGGAGGAAGAGATCATTATACGAAGCCTAAGAGGAGGCTGTGAATACTTCTAAGAAGCCGTAGGGTCCTTGTACTAAGCCCAAGAGGAGGCGGGGTTGCTTTTAGGATGCCTGTGGGTCCTTGTACGATGCCCAAGAGGAGGCCGATTGCTTTTAAGAAGCCGATGGGTCCCCAAATCCCAAAAAATTCAAGGCAAGCTATTCACAAGGAATAGATCAAGTTAGGAAAGTCCGAGAATTTGGAAGAAACTCAAGAGATGCAATTCACGGAGAAGAGATCGTCTCTGGGGAGTACAGTTTCTTGACAAGTGCTTTTAAGAAGCCTGTGGGTCCCCAAACCTCGAGAAATTCAAGGCAATGCTATTCACCGAGAATAGATCAAAGTCAGGAAAGTTCGAGAATTTGGAAGAAACTCAAGAGATGCCATTCACGGAGAAAAGATCATCTCTGGGGAATAGAGTTTCTTTGACAACTTCTACAAGTGACAGTCTATGAAAGGGTTCACAGAGAATGTTGCCTTTCATGTCTCCATATTGTTTAACGCCAAGAGGAGGGAAGACCGTGTCTGGTAATCCTATGGGGATCTAGTTTAGACTATTTCTAAGAGCGATCAACGGGCTTAATGCTAGACGTAGTTGCCGGGGAAACTCTAAATATCTATACTATTATTACACAGTTGATATGAGTTTATGAAAGAAGACTTACAGCGAAACAGCCCCACAATACAGTTATATGTATATGAAAGCGGTAAATGAAAGCGATAACCACTTACTCAGTTGTAGAGCTTCCATGCTGTTTGGTTAGTTGTTCAACAAAGAAAGATTGAAAACAATAGTATATTCAAAATCAAAGGAGAAAGTGCTTTGAAAAAGAAAGATTTGGGGCTTACAGCTCAAGGAGAGGACTTATACAAGTGACTGAGGCCCAAAAATGGTTTTCTGTACAAAGGGATGGGTCTTACACTCTCTCAAGAGGCCCAAAAAGTTTAAAGAAAAAGAGTGGGGCTTATAACACGAGGGTAGGCCCAGTTGATTTTTCCGTTTGAAATGGCGATCGCGCCGAGGTTTTCTTTTAACGCGGAGGGACTTATACAATGAGTGAGGCCCAAAATGTTTTGGTTAAAAGGGGATTGGGTCTTACACTCTATTAGAGGCCCAAAGTGTTTTGAATGGGTCTTATAGCTCAAGGAGAGGCCCAAGGTTATTTTTTAAAAGGCGATGATCGTGCCGTTTATTTGAAAATGTACAGAGGGACTTATACAACGAATGAGGCCCAAAATATTTATGTACAAGTGGGTTGGGTCTTACACAAGTGAGGCCCAAAATGTTTTGAAAATGATTTATGAGGGTTGAATTAATCCAAAAACCCTAATTTGTTTTCAAAAATGTATTTAATTGAATAAAAATTCAATTAAAAATGATCAAAATTGTTTAACATATGAAAAACAAATTGTGATTTTGGATTAATGCTTCAAAAATTAAGTATTGACCTACAAAATAATTAGAAAGCATTAAAAGTTGCAAAATCAATGTAGAAAAAATATTTAAAATGTCAAAAACAATTAAAATATTAATTCTTTGCAAAAATATCAATTATATGAAATAAATAATATTTTTGGGATTTTTTGATAAAATAAAATATTTTAACATTTTTGTGAATTATTAAAAAAGGAATCAACTCAAAATCATTAAAACTCAGAGAGAAATTAATTTTTGAATCAATTAAATAAAATCACAAAATTCAAATATTTGAATTATTCAAAAATGGCGCTAAGAACACACCAAGAACACGCGCGTGTTCTGGGTTTGGCTGATTTGCATTTTCTCCTCAATCTCACTGAATACTTGATTTTAACATGCAATCCACATATCATTATGCTCGTCTCAACCTCACGATCATGTCTATAACACTTAATTTCATTTAAATTAAACATAAAACATGAAATCACGAAGAAACCTCAAGAACCCTAATTTCTGCATGAAGGCTAGGATTTTTGATACACGATTCAAACAATGCAATTAATTGAGGGAAAACATTTCATGCATGATTATGAACATATGGCCAAATTATTGTGCGAGGAAATATGCATAGATTGAGAGATGACCAAGTATATGCTTACCTCTAAGCCGTGACAGCAAGTGCAATGTGATTTTTGATTTGGAGGTGTTACAGATGAGTGGTGATGATCTGAACAGCTTCCCTACATCCTATGGAGTGTGTTTGAATGCTTGGACCTGATTGAAAATGGCTGGAACAATTTGTGGTACCTCAGCTGCAACTTGATTGAAAATTTGAGCAACCAGCTAGTGATTTTGTGAAATTGGTGTTTCAGAAGTGATCTAAGTGTTTGATCAGCTCATATGTGATGTATGTGAGGTGTGTGAGTGATTGGTTTGATTGGAAAAGCTCTCAAACTCAAAACCCGATAGCTACCTTGCTAAGAAAGGCATTTTTGCCAAGAGAAAGAGATTTTGAGGAAAGCATCTGTTAGATGGCTTTGGTGTACTCAAACTGATCACAATTGAGCTCTATTTATAGTAGAGCAAGTTTGTTTTGGGATCCACAGTGAATGGCAACTGCAGCAGGTGTTTGTTCAATGTTGGCCAATGGAAATGCAAGTCTCCTTTAGCCATTGACTAGAGGTTAGGGCACAGGGCTGTGGTTCCCTTGATCTTGGATAAGTCTTGACTGAATTCAAATGAAAATGGCTCAGTCCATGCCACCTTGATGCTTCCATTGAATGCTCCAATCCAAATTTAGAGTCTTGTCCCTATTTTGGCCATTCTAGGATCAACATGTTATTTCTTGTTCCATGGACTTTGGAGGCTTGGCTCAGTGATTGTCCCCTTTAGATTCAATCCTCAGATGTGTCCAAGTGGATAGGAGCATTTGAATTTGGCTTATTTTGGCAAATCGAGCAAAGTTGCAAATTCTGCCTTGCCTTTGACAGATTCAGCAAGGCAACTTTCCAATGTCATATCTCATGACTCAAATGGAATTTGGCAATGTTCTTGGCCATTTTGGAAAGCCCTTACATGATATAAAAACTGTTTGAACATATTTGGTTTTGATCTCTTTTGAATCCAAGTGAAAAATCCCCCTACATTTGGCAAAAAGTGAAGGCAGATTCTGACTTAGTGAAAATTTCACTAAGTGTTGGAAAAAGTGACATTTTCACTTTTCAGCCATTTTGATCACTCCATAACTCAAAATCCTTAATGAATTGGACTTAGGTCTAGTTGAAGTTTTTGTAGAGGGTAATGAGGGCTACAAATCCATCTTTGGATGAGAAAAAATGGCTTTGTGGTTTAGGAGTTATGATCCTTCAAAGTTGGTACCCTTGTCACTTTATTTTTAACTTAGAAAATTTTCTAAGTTTTTATGGTTACCCCTTTTACAAGTTATCCCACTTTTCTTGATTTTTCTTGATGAATGATGATTCAAATCATACATTAACATCATTTTAGGGTTAAAAATCCATTTTGGTGAAAAATCTCAAAAAGTCAAAGTTGACTTTTGTGCACAGTTGACTTTTTATCAGATGAATTCCAAACTGTGCAATTCTTCAGGAAATCATGTCCTTGACCTAAATAAAACTTGATGGACATGTTCCATGGGTGTCATAGGGTATATTGGGGCATGTCCTGGTCAAAAGTCAAAGTTACAGTTGACTTTCCTCGCGAAACCCTAATTGTGGTGCAGATGAAATTGAGACTTGTTGCTCAAGCTTCCTAGATCAATCCATTGTCCCAAATAGATCAATATAGTTCATTAGAGACCCTCAAATCCTCTCTTGAGGTCTTGGTTCATGATTTGTCCCAAAAGTCAACTTAGGGGTGAATTAGGTCAAGAAACCCTAATTCCTGATTTTTTATGTATGCATCCCCTGAGGCAAAATTGACTTGATGAATGGGTCCATGAGGTTTCATGGAGTACATTAGGTTGTGTTTTGGATCTTTGGCTTGTGTCCAGATGAAAATCTCCATCTGGAGGCCCTGGTCGACCAAAACCCTAATTTGGTGATATTGGCGATCTTGAGACTTGATCCACCTAGAAGGGAGCAGCCTTGTGCTTAATCCTTGAAGTGGGAGTCCTTTTGATCCATTGTGGATGTTTGAGAGGTTAGACAAGTTGAAGATCATGTCATTCCTTGATTGATCCTTTGTCTAAGGCTCTCAGAGGGCTTGAAACCCTAATTTTGATTGTAGTGAATGCTCAACAACCCTTAAGGCATTTGATGAGGCATGATGGTTCATCCACATTGTGATGATGATTTGCACAATGATGGGAAATCTTAGTGGTCAAAATTTGGGGTATGACACATGCAAAAAAAGAAATATTAAAAAACACCAATGTAATAAAAAACAAGAATGTGGGTACCACACACACAGGTGGCGCAAGCCACCTTCTTGCTCACGCACAGGTGGCGCAAGCCACCTTGCACACACTCACAAAGGGTGGTGCAAGCCACCTTCACCTTGCACACACAGGTGGCACAAGCCACCTTGTTTCACAATGGGTGGGGCCAGCCACTCTTCATGTGGCCCCCGCCACTCTTTCTTTTTTTGTTTTTTGTTTTGTTTGTTATTTGTTTTTTTTATCTTATCTAATAACAATAAAAATAAATATGACTAAACTTCTTTTAATCCTTACTTTTTCCTGTAAATAAATGAGTCATTTCTCTAAAAAATGATTAGAGGATTTTTCTTAGGACCATTTTATAAATTTGTGAAAGTTTGTTTGAGAATTATTCACTGGCTTTGAACGAAACTGTATCACCATGAAGTTTGTTTGTTTTTCTGGCTTCAGATTGATTAAGTTACAAGATTCCAAATGTATTTATTTTCAAGCCATAAGAAAACCTTTTCTGCTACACTTGGTGGATGCAGGTGTCCACTGATTTTAAAAGAGTTTTGAAAATATGGCTGTGATTCCTGAAAGCACTGTTCCTGGCCTTAACTGAACCCTACCATGAGAATATTGCTTGTTTTTGTTCTCTGTTTGAAATCATATATCTTAAATCCATTTGTTTTTGGTGCTCTCTATGCCATGCTTGATATAATCATGTGACTACTGATTCTGGCTTGAGTTTTATATTAAATATGTTTGATGTGCAAAGTTCTGTTCCTGACTTTAACAAAATCCTACTATGCAATACTTTTTGTTGTGCTCTTTGATGATAAATTGCATATGCACTTGGTCTAAATTATGGATGTCCTCTTTGACATGCTCGTCACCTTTATTTGACCACATATCACTGCTGTTTACCATGTTCATTTTGGAATTCCATTTCATATGTAAATTGATGCTTACTGCTTGGAATTATTGAACTTATGTTCCATCATATTTTCAACTATTTGTAACTCTTATTTATAAGAAGTTATTTTCCCCCTTCCTTCCAAAGGAAAAGTTTTTCTATTGATTTCAAGATCATAGAAAGCTCATTGCTACCTTGGACCTCATAGTCTTAGGCAACCTTCCCCCATTGACCTCATAGTCAATAGGACCTTCTCTTGACCTCATAGTCAATAGGACCTTCTCTTGACCTCATAGTCATAGAGTAATCTTCAACCTTTGGCCTCATAGTCATAAGTAGCTCTTGGCCTCATAGTCATTAGCAACATCTTCAACCTTTGGCCTCATAGTCATAGGAAGCCCTTGACCTCATAGTCATTGGCAATATCTTCCTCCATTGACCTCATAGTCATGGAAAAGTCTCTCTATTGATCTCATAGTCATAGATAGCTCATTACCTTCCCTTGACCTCATAGTCATAGGATCCCACCTTTGACCTCATAGTCATAGGTAGCCCTTGACCTCATAGTCATAGGCAAGCTTTGGCCTCATAGTCATAGCCATCTACCATCTTGACCTCATAGTCATCTTACCATCTTGACCTCATAGTCATCTTACCACCCTTGGCCTCATAGCCATCTTACCACCTTTGGCCTCATAGCCAATCTTTTCAACCATGGCCTCATAAGCCAATCTCATCTAACCTTGACCTCATAGTCAAAGTCTCTCTATTGACCTCATAGTCATAGATAGCTCATTATCACCTTGGCCTCATAGCCACCTAGCCTTTGGCCTCATAATCATTAGCAATATCAATACCTTACCCTTAGCAAACAAACATAACATAACATAAGCAAAACAAGAGGTTCCCGTAGAGTACTACGGATATTAAGGGTGCTAATACCTTCCCTTAGTATAACCAACCCCCGAACCTTAGATCTCCCCCCTTTAGGTTTTTTTAACGATCTTGAACCTTTCCTTTGGATAAATCAAAGTCGGTTGTAAAAGAAAATGATGCAAATTAATAAATGATTTGTTATCCAATTTTCACCGCAACACATGACCTATGTATCCAGCATGATAAGCACAGACGCATTTGGGTTATGCTTCGGGCCAAATGGAGGAATTGCAGGTGCAATCTGCTTGGGGACAATTGCCCCTTGGTAAACCAAGTAAGGAAATAACTCCGTGTATGACACCGGAATTCTATCAAAATTCAGACGCTTACAGTTTCCTTGATTGCTGTTGTTCTGCCGGTTTTGATTCTGCTGATTTTTGTTGTTCTGCTGATTTTGTTGCTGATTCTGAGCATTCTGAACCGGTTGTTATGGATGATACTGATACTGAGGTTGTTGATATTGTGCAGCAGCAATGTATGGATATGGATAATACGGTATGGGAGCCATGAGAGCTTGATACTGAGGAGAAACTTGAGCTGTCACAGCATTGGCTTCACCTTCCTTTTTCTTTGATTGACTGTTCTGAGATTTTCTGGCCGGCTACTGGGAAGCAGTTCCAGGAATCTTTCCAGTCTTCAAACCGTTCTCAATCCGTTCACCAATGGTCACAACATCAGCGAAGTTCGATGAAGAACTACCCACCATTTTCTCATAGTAGGAACCTTGCAATGTACCCATAAAGAGGTCAACCAATTCATTGTCAAAGAGAGCAGGTCGCACACGAGATGCCATCTCACGCCATCTTTGCGCATACTCTTTGAATGTTTCAGCTGAGCGCTGGATTGATTTTGTAGCTGTAATCTAGTAGGCGCCAGATCAAGGTTGTATTTGTATTGTTTTCGAATGCTTCAGATAAATCCCTCCAAGTACGGATTTTGCTGTGCTCTAACCCCATGTACCAATCCAACGAAGCACCAGACAAACTATCTTGAAAACAATGAATCAGCAATTCATCATTATCAATATAGGATGCCATCTTCCTACAGTACATAGTGATGTGACTACGTGGACAACTTAAACCTTTATACTTTGGCAAATCAGGTATTTGGAATTTTTTCGGCAGCACAACATTCGGAACCAAACACAAGTCCTTGGCCTCCATGCCAAAAGCAGAGAACCCTTCAATAGCTCTGATACGGTCTTCCAAAAACTTGTAGTCAGCAGGTCTATTTTGATGAGTGGGCCTGACCAGAACCTGAGGATTTGGCAACTGAGATGCGGTCGGAGCATGCACTTGCAGAGTAGCAAACTGAGAAGGAAACACCAAACCCTGATTAACCATCTGACCAGCATTCTGACCCATCTGAACACCAAATGGATAATTCAGAGGAGGTATCACAGCAGCTGAGGAAGATGCCCCAGGATAGAATATCCCAGGATGAACATTCTGAACAGCAGTTTGACCAGCTTGAGATGAAACCGGAACATGAATAGGAGGACCCCTATACACATGCTCTTCTTCATCAGGAGTTTCAATGTCAGCCAACCCGGAAGTTTGATGAGTCTTAGCCTGAGGATTCTCGTGATCATCACTCACCACTGGAGGTGGGACTGGAATAGGCATGCCCCATGGATATGCAGCAGCATTCCCATTAGGCATGGGTGCAACAAAAGGCTGATATGGTATGAAGACGCTACCATTATTAGCAATATGAGGAATGTAATTCGGAGGCATGCCCCATGGGAAACTAGCAGGCATCTTGTTTACATTAGACTGGACACGGGCTGATTCACAGGCTCAACCGACACTTCAACCATAACAGGAGAAGGAACAACAACAGGAGTAGCCGTAACAACAGGAGAAGTGGTCACAACAGGAGTGACAATGGTAGCATCAGTAGCAGTTACAACAACAGTGGCGGCGGTAGAAGCGTCCCTCTGAGCGCGAAGGAGTTCTATAATGGCATCCATGTTTGTCTGAAACTGATTTATCTGACCTTGGAATTGAGCCAGAGTTTCTTTGTAAGCAGCGTTCTTAGCTTCGAAGTTAGCCATGATTCTGGATTTGTTTGAGCGGGTAAAATACCGATGTCGAGTCGTCGTCTTGCTACAAACCGGAAATGGTCAGAGTGAGCAATGGTTTCCCGGATGAAGGACATGCATATGCGGGCATGAATGAATGCAATTCATGCAAAAAATAAAGGAATTTTAATGCATATGCAAAAAGACTAATTTGACATGATGAGAAGATATGCAACAATAGAATCAACAAGTCAGCATAGTCTGAATAGTCAAATCTGAACATCTGTAAAGGTAGTGTTGTGTCGGTGCGAGATCTGATGCAATGAGAGAACAAAGGTTGGAAGAGTCTTGGTTTCCTGCAGAAAAACCCAATATCCCCCTCACAGGTAGTTCCTAGAAAGCGGGATTCTCAGTTTCGGATTCTCGATTTGAGAAGCAATAGTACATTCATCCCTCGGGGTATAATACTATCGCCAAACAAAGAGGTCGTCCACTTATTCCCCCAAAAAAGATCACCCTATGGCAAGTTCCCAGCTTTGAGTCCTCGGATCAAGAAGCGTAATGGGTTTGCCATTTTTGGTCTGCCATTATCGTTCCTTGGGAGGAGTGCCGCAACTGAGTCCTCGGGAATGGTCGCCAGAGTCGACAACTCTCTAGATCAACACCCTGAAATGCGCAAGACACGCACGTCAGAGTATCTCCCAAGAAAACCTCGTCTGGATGTGAATTTTGTGAACACCAAACGCACCAAGATGGCACGTAGGTCCCACTACTTTCCACTCTAATCCTAGGTGTATACTCAAGCCTGTGTATTGGGCTTATCTCTCAAGTAGCAACCCAACCGACAACATCAAAGAAAATAGCAGATGTCCAGAATATACAACATATGAATATTTAAAGCAGTAAAGAAATGCAATAAATAAACATAAAGCAAATAAAGCGTAAAGATAAAACTAGTAAAGCGCAGAAGATAAACACCCAAGCAAGCAAGAACGGCAAACAAAACTAGGCGAGACCCCTCAAGGGATGGACCAGCAAGAGGTCAATCTTACCCCAGTAGAGTCGCCAGCTGAAGATGGCTAGTCTATACCTGAGTGAATCGCACACTCAGAGATAACAACACAGTCGCCACCGAACTTTATTTAGTCCCAAAGGACAGGGAAAATATCGATAAAACCCAAGGGGAAGAGAAACGGGAACGGGGGGTCGGTTATGCGAAAGGAAGGTATTAGCACCTAACGCATCCGTCGTACTCGACGGGAACCATTTCCCTTACTTCTAGGCTTGGATGGGTTATCTATCTAAAGGCTTCTAGCTAAAAGAAGAAGAGAGAGAAGAGAAGGGGAAAAGAAAGAAAGAAAAGCAAGTGCTCGCGGAGGAACGAAGTCCCCATGCCTACGTACCCTCATAGTGCAATGAGGAAATCAGAGCGCCGTAGTTCATGGAACCAGGGGACAGAGAAAAGGGAAGGAAATAAGGGTGGAAGTGTGCTCAACAAGACATTGCATCTCGTGCCTACGTATCTAACATTCGAACGAATGCAAAATCAGAGCTTCCGTAGTTCGGGGAACTAAGACGGAAAAGGAAAAGGAGAAGAAAGTGGTGTCAAAACCAGGAGCAAAAGAAATAAGGAAATTCCACAGGGGATTCCAAAGAAATGGTGTCGAAACTAAGAAAGAAACTCTGCTAGAAGAAAATAGGAAAAGAGTCCGAAAAAGCAAGGAATGGTGTCAAAACCAAGAGCGCAAGGTAAAGGAGTGGTATCATAACCAAGAGAATAAAAGAATAAGAGGGAAATGGTGTCCAAACCAAGAGGATAAGAGATAAGGAAAGAGATGGTGTCCAAACCAAGCAAGCAGAGAATTAAGACTCTGTGGGAAAAAGAAGTTTTAACAGATAAGAAATGTGATCAACCAAAGGACGGCTACAAGACCGAGCAAAGGTCGTGACCCAAAGGACGGGTGTAGGACCGATCAAAGGTCGTGACCAAAAGAACGGGTGTAAGACCGATCAAAGGTCGTGACCCAAAGAACGGGTGTAGGACAGAGCAAAGGTCGTGACCCAAAGGGGTTCGGTGAACTGACTGAACAAACAGTACTCAATCGAAGAAAGGGTATTTGAACCAAAGAAATCTTACTAACCCAAAGATGCAAGTATTCGAACCAAGAGGAGGTTGCCAACTGCTAGGGATTCGGTGTTTACAGACGGACTGTGATTAACCGAAAGGAACGAGTGATTAACCAAGAGAAGGTGATTAACTCAAAAAAGGGTTCAGTATTTTAACAGATGGACTGTGGTTAACTGAAGAAAAGGGTGATTAACCAAGAATAGGTGATTAACCCGAAAAAAGGTTCAGTGTTTTAACAGACAGACTGTGGTTAACTGAAGAAAAGGGTGATTAACCAAGAATAGGTGATTAACCCGAAAAATGTTTAGTGTTTTAACAGATAGACTGTGATTAACTAAAGAGACGGGTGATTAACCAAGAATAGGTGATTAACCCAAGAGGAAACTCAGTGTTTTAACAGGCGGACTGTGTTTAACGGAAGAAAGAGAGTAGAGACTCTTCAGGGGAATCAAAAGAACAATGATTGGCCGCAAGAAAAGGATAGGGTATTGAAACAAAGGAAGCTTGCTAACCCAAAGAACAAAGGATCGTAACCAAGAAGAATGATGATTGATCAAAAGAGAGGTCGAAAGAGATAGGAGTGATTAAGGATCGAAAATGAATGCAAAGAGAGAAAAGTGATCAAGGATTGAAAGTGATTGCAAAGGAAGAAGAGTGATCAAGGATCGACTCGACTGGGGGAATGAGAAACACTATAGTTGGAGGATAGAGGTGACTATTCTCGAGGAGAGGACAAGACGCCCTTTCCAAAGAAATAGCCAGAATGAGGGTAGAAAAACTCCATCCTCATTCCTTCTCTAGCACCCAAAATGTAGCGTGGAAATTGAAACAGACAGCATAACAGTTCCAAATTGTACAGTGCTCCAACGCGTTGTGAAGTGAACAGCGTAGCAGCTTCAGTTTGGACAGCGCTCCAAAGTCGTGTATCGGCCATTGTAAATCTTCAACTCCGCGAGGAATCAAGAAAGAGAAGCTCTAAAGAGATCCTAGAGAGAGGGAAAAGGAGGATCAACTAATCGAAATATGGTTTCGATCAATTAATCAAAGGGAAATGCTATGCTAACAATTTTCCAAAGAGAATGGATAACCATTAAAGCAAAAGGTGGTGAATTATTGATTATACAAGATTAAGCTCATCTATGAAGAATGAACTTAATGCAAACAAAGAAACGGAGTACAAAGCAGTACCAAGTGATCAACAAAATGCAACACAAAATCATGTTATTTGTGATCAAAGAAAAATGCAAGAATGACTACACTCACATGATGCCAAAATATGAACAATTTGAATAATCAAAAGTGTGCAACAAAAGTTCATGAACATGCTTCAATCAGAAGTTAAATGACACTTAAAACATTCATAAAAATGAAGCACATTGATCCGTGGAAGTTAGAAGAAGAAAGGATATCTAACAAGCTTGAAAAAACTCAAAATTGGCCATTCTGTTCAGTGGTAACCGGTTACAGCATATCTGCTAACCGGTTACATACTTAAAAATCAGCGTATTTGTTAAAAGTTGAATTGTGTAACCGGTTACAACATAACTGCTAACCGGTTACCACTGAGACAGTGGCAAAAATAATAGCAAAAATAGCTTTTCAAAAGTAGTTTTCAACACATAATCACTTATGCCAACCACCACATGCTAGGAAATGAATTTGTGCACGAAAATTGAACTTGAAAACAACAAATAAACAGTGATAGAATCAACTAACACATTTGGATCATGGATTAAACAAATGCAAAACCAAATCACGCACAACAATTATCGACTACATTGCGAACGATACGAAAATGCGCGAAACGGTAAAATAGGTTAGATCCACCAACCTACAAGCCAGAGATTTGGCTTGGTAAGTGTTGCAAAGAGATCTTGATGCATAGAATCAAAGAAAACCAGAGGATCCTTGATTTGTAGACAAAACGCGTCGAAACCAATCAAAAACGCGAAAATGCACCGAAATCGAACTTGCACCAAATTGAAAGTTGTAGAACTTTTGGATTGAAGTAGAATAAGATGTAACTCCAGAAATCCAACCAAAGAATACCAAATGATGGAGGTTAAGCTCAAGAATTAATCACTTTCAATGTGAAAAGTGATTATCCTTCAAGAATAAGAGCTTTTGGTGAGGTTTTGGGATGAGAATTGAGATGAAGATGTAGAAGTTGCAGAAAAATGCAGAGGAAAATGAGAGAATTAAGAGTGAATTGTGTAAAATGGTTCCAGCTCCTTGAAAAATGAGTGAAGGTGAGTTTATGTAAACTTTAGGTTTGGAATATGGGAGGTTTGGACTTAGCTTTGGACTTAGCTTTGGGTTTGGAGTTAGGGTTGGAGTTAGTTGGGCTTGACTCACTGAGTCAAGGTGGTTAACTCGGTTAGTTAGAACCAACTCGGTAACAAATCCCAATGTGAATTTCCATCATCCAACGGTTGGCATGCTTGTAAAACAAGGAACATGGTGCACTTAATTTGGAGTGAAGCATTAGAATAAATGCACTTGGATTGAATTGAATAGCCTTGAAATGTCTAGAGAAGTCTAGAATGTTCCACACACTACTAGAATACTGTAGAATCAATGACCAAGGAGAGTGCATGGTGCTGTCCCAAAAATGCAGCAGAAACTGAAATTTTCCACTGAGTAACCGGTTACGACATATGTGCTAACCGGTTACATGCTTGAAAACTTGTGTTTTTTGGTGAAAAATACACTGAGTAACCGGTAACAGCATATGTGCTAACCGGTTACTTCAGCCAAATTTCCACAAATTTGTAAAAAACAAGATGCCGAAGTCCTGGTTCCGATTTTCCATCTCTTGTCTTGATAAATAAACATGAAAACCTTTATTTTGAGCTTGTTTTGACGATGTAATGGTCCTGTGAGGATGTGATTAATCTGGTTGGAAAACCTGAAAATCCTACAATAAGAAACACATAGAAAAAAGTGTGAATGCGTATGCCAGCAATGCGAATGCACATGCCCGTGTGTCGCTCCCGAAAGATTCGCATCCAACAGTACAAACGCGAGAGTGGCGCGGAAAAACAAAGAGTCGCCAGCAATGTGTATTTATCCCGAGAGAGAGAAAGGAAACACTGCATAAACCTGAAAGAAGGGGAAAGAACATGGTCTCACGACCAGGAGAACAGGGTACGGGAGTAGGTTACACGAAGGGAAGGTGTTAGCACCCAACACGTCCATCGTACTCGATGGGATCCACGCTTGTTGTCTGCATCTGTCGCTCCCGAAAGATTCGCATCCATCGGTACAAACGCGAGAGTGGCGCAAAAGAACATAGAGTCGCCAGCAAAGTGTATTTATCCCAAGAGAGGGAAAGGAAACACTGCGTAAACCTGAAAGAAGGGAAAGAGCATGGTCACGCGACCAAGAGAAACGGGTACGAGAGTCGGTTACGCGAAGGGAAGGTGGTAGCACCCAACACGTCCATCGTACTCGACGGGATCCACGCTTGCTGTCTGCATCAAAGGGTGTCGTCATTTGGAACTCCACTGCTGCTGGACCGGCGAAAAGAACGAGAACAGAAAGAAACGAAGAAACAAATGTAGGGAAAATAAAAGAAGTGCTCGCATGGGCCCTACCCCACTGCCCACGTATCTCATCGGGAGCATGAGAATCAGAGCAACGTAGTTCCCCTCACTAGGGGTGGATTGTGTTTTTTAGGGAATGGCTAACGTTCTAGCTCAAGTGTTGCAGCTCGCTGAATCGAGACTTAGGCGTTACCGTCTTACAAGAGAACGAGAAGAAGCGTGTTCGTACGTTGAGAGTGAGTGAGATGAGAAAAGAATTCCCGAAGGAAAGATGTTATTGTTTGTTTTGAGTTTTTTAGACAGAAGTGTTTTAAGTTAGTTCATAACTTGCATTGCACCCAAGTCTTAAACGTAGGAATGAATACTTCGCGCATCGTCCCCAACAGGACGTACACTAAGTATCCTAGAAGAATGAGAGGAAGCCCCTCGTTCCCCACTTCCCACATAGAAGGCTCAAGCGCAATACACGTTAACTTTTATTAAGTGTTTTGAAGAAGTTTTGAGATGAGAAGAGAGACGACACAAAGGAAACTCTAACCTAAAGCTATCATGCAAAGGAGATCCTAGGGTTAGTGAGGTTTAGGAGAGAAATAACTACCTAAGACCTAATGCTAATCCTACTCCAAGCTTAATCAGAAATTAAGTTGGACTAGGTAGCTCTAAGGGGGAAGGAATCCAAGACTTAATCAAGTCTTGAGATTCATGGGGTGAGAAAGAGTGAAAGAGAAGAAGAAGAAAGAGAAGGATAAGATGAGAAGCAAGATGGGGCAGCAAGTACATCATAATCATCAATGTCCAACTCAATTTAATCCACATGTTTCAAATATCAATACAAAACACTTCAAGCAATCATGCAAAGGTAAACATGGAAGGATGCAAGCACACTTGAATTAAATGCACAATTAAACACACATGGATCTCATATCAAAGTGAAATGAAGGAGACAAGATGAAAATGAAACAAGACCAGAACTCACATCATATCATCATCAACAATTCACATATGCAAAAGAGGTTCACATTATGCAAAATGATGCACCAAAGAAGTTACAAAGCGAAAGGAATGATATGCATCACACAATTCAAACCATGAAGATAAAGTGAGATGAAAACCAAGCAATGAACTCAAGGGGCAGTAGCATATCCACTAACATCATGCCAAGATCAAACTTAAGTCATACAAGATTAGTCATCAAGCAATACATTCAAAGCATGTATCAAAATTGAGAAAGACATCCACAAAATTCAAGCCAAAATAACACCAACTTAGAAAATCAAGAACAAATTGGAAAATGATCAAATGAGGATGATTCCAAAGCCACAAGTAAGCTCAAACAGAACATGATCATACCATAAAACATCCCAAGCATCATTCCATTACAAGTAAGCAAATTCATCCAAAATAGACCAAGTGTCAAAGTATACCTCATTCAAACTTGCATCACAAACAAAACTCAACCAAAAAAAGCAAAGTGGATCATTAAAATCCTAAAAAATAATCAAACAGAAGTTAACTCAATCAAGTAACATATGCAAAAATATTGGAGCAAAAAGAGTTAAAGAGCTTATGTAAAAATAATCCACAAGTCAAGAGGTGCACATAACCGAACAAAGATCGAGGGTCAATAAAACTTGAGTGGAAAGTCACTAAAAGTAACTCAAACCAACCTCAAACCAGCATCAAAACATCCTCATATAATTCTCCACAAGTAACCAAAAGATCAATATCAAATGATGAGTAAAAGTTAAGGACATCCTAACCCTAGATGAAGGGTATCATTGGAAACTCATCACCAACTTAAATCAAAATAAAATATGAAATAAAAATAAAAATATGGAAAATAATCACAAGACATTAAATGATTAGAAAAATATTTTTGTGAATTTTTTATAAGAGTTTATCAATTAAAATAAAATCAAAAGGAAACTAAATATGAAAATAAGAAGGAAATGAAGAGAAGAACAAGGGGGTGCATCAACAATTATAGGATCAAAAGGGAAACAGTTATACACGCAATGGGCCTTAACCAGGGGTGTGTGGATAGCAACATGCCTTAAGTCCAAATCTCTATTCTCAGAAAAAAAAAAAACCAAAACAAACAAATAAGTGAAACGGTGCGTTTCACAGCCATGTTGGGAAATTCATTAAATAAAGTGGCGAAATGAGCGAACCCCATTGGCTGGTCAAGGATTCAAAAAAGGACATGTCAGCATGCAAGGACCTCACTGGAACCCTACTCCGGTTGTCTTCTCCGGCCACCCTCGCCGGAGACGACTGCAAAACATGATAAAAATCCAAACCCATTGCATCATTTTGAAGAGGAACTCACACAGAACACAAATATAACCATGGATTCACATAAAGGTTCATAACCAAAGAGAAATCCGCGCATGAAAAAAAGAAGTCTCAAACTGTAACTTGCTCAAACTAAAACAAGTGACGTTCAAACATTTCCTCCATCACTGGAGGACTTCAGATGTGCAAACATGAACTCAAATGAATGCTTAGCATGAGAGATTCGAAAGTTGAAGAGTTACCTAACGGAGCAACTCCGTTGGTTCTTGAAATGATGGCGAGAGCTTCAGAAAACCAGCTGAGAACCTTCCCTGACCTTCAAGGAGTATAGATCAAGCCAAAGGATGGAGAAGATCTTGGTGAATAAGCAGACTCGAAGGTGAGAAACTTTGAGAGTGTGTGAGCTTGCTACTATCCAATTCTGAGCCAAATGATGTTCCCTCCTTGTTTTTAGGGTTTTTGTCACTTATATATGATGGATGGAGAAGTTTTTGAAGGCCCAAAGTGGAGGAATGAAGTGGTTTCACATTTTTACCAAAAAAACCTTAAATGATGTACACACGGATTTTTCTTGTGGGAGGGTGTTTGTAGTATTTGTTGTGGGCTGTGAGTGGAAAGAAAACCATGAGGGACAAGCATTAAATAAGAGCCACGTGAGAGGAGAATATAGAGTGAGAAATTGGCTGCACGATTTTTTCTTTTAAAATGAGAAACTTGGTGGGTAGAAATAGCAAGCATATGGAGTAGGCAAATGGGCTGGTGATCGTAGCAGTTCTTTTTAGTGGCCATAAGGGTGTAAAAATGAGATGGAAAAGGTTGGTACTTGTGGGAACCAAATAGTACAAGTTGCCCTCACCCCACTTTTCAAAAATATGATAAAAAATGCATATGACATGCAAGACCACGTGCATAAGAGCATGATGATATGGTCTGCTCATTTGTAGTAAACAAGATGAGGTCATGGTAATTCATGCTACAAGATACCATCATCCCGTGCCAACATTCATCACACCACACCTTATTATTCTTTGAAACTGTCCATTTATCAAGGATAAAACTCAATGAATATGGCTCCAAATGGTGCAAGTTTATGATCAATGGAAAGTAGGAAGAATAGAGATCAATCTTGGTGTTAAAATGAAATTGCAATGATGCTTGGATCTTTGTGGAAATAAACCATGAATATGGGTTCTCACAGCTGCCAAAATTGGATAAAAACTTCAAGTCATGAACACAAATTGACCACATGATGACACCATCTTTGAAGGAATATAACTTTCACCACAATGGCTCCAATGACACAAACTTGGATTCCTTGGAAAGAGGGGATTACCCTCTACACTTTTCATGTTGGAAGTTTCTCAATCCAAGGCCTGGAAGTCATCCAAAAGTGAGCATGAACTTGAGTACACCAAACTGTCCAAGAATAACTTAGAAAAAATTCTAAGTTTTCAAATTTTACAACTTAAAACCTCCATCTTTAAAACATCATAACTCTCTCAAAAATGATCCAAATGGGACAAACTTTACATGGTTGGAAAGCTTGAAACAAGCTCTATAACTTTCATGTTTGAGGAAAATTGAGATGAAGCATGGATCATGAAGAAATTTTGCCTTGAAAGTAACCTCTAAACCATGGAAACTTGCCAAAAATAGTAAGTTCTAAAACCCTATTTTTGCCAAAAATGGAAACTTTCACAAATCCTTGATTTTTGATGATTCCTTGAACATATCTTGATCAAATCTCTTCCATGAATCATATTGGACTTTAAAATCACCATGCTGACCTCAAAAAGTCAGGAGTTGACTTTTTCACTGCCCAGTTGACTTTATTCCCAATTCTCCTGATTTTCAATCTTCTGATCAATTGAAACCCTCCTGAACCAAATTGATGGACAATTTTCCATCCCTAGACACTTGAGGACATAAGGAATACCATGAGATCGAGTCTTGTCCCAAAAATCAGAAATAAACTGTTTCTATAGGAAACCCTAATTTTGGCTCCTCTGGTCAGGAGAAATCAGCACATCCTCCAAATTCAAATTCCTCTGAGTATGATGTGTGTCATGTCCACCAATGATGATATGTGCCACTTGGAGATGATAAGCAATCAAAGAGCTTGCTCATTTGAGGGTTAGATCTCAGAATCTCCAAAACCCTAATTTAAGAAACCAGGTTAGGAGAGTGTGATCCCTCTGAAATCTCTTGCCAATTTTGATCTTGTGATGAGATGATGAACCAATTAAGGCACCTTGAGGCTCAAGGCTCATTTGTGGTTCAAGAATTGACAGCATCAAGAATTTTCTCTCCTCTTAGCCCTTTGAACAATACACATGAACTGTTGCTTGAAACCCTGAAAACCTCTTCTTCCCTTGAGTTAAACCAAATACCTTGATCCCATGCTAAGAACCAATGATATGCAAAGACGATGATGCAATAATGAAAAGAAACATAAGCCAGTTAGTATCAAAAACAAAAGGGAAAATTTTGAGGTGCTACAGCTGCCCCTATTCAAACTTCTTGGATCCGATGGCAAGGAAGCAACGACTTTCGGACCATCGGGATACAGGGAGATTGAATACCAAAAGAACCTGGAAATTTGCAACCTGTGGGGATGATGAAAAAGAGTTGTTTATGAGGACGGCCGCAGACGAACTCGAAAAGGGTAGACCAACCAAAGGCGGACTAAACTGGGGGATATAAAGGTAATACGAGGCCATGCCGAAGGTGGGCTCGAAAAAAGAAAGGCCAGGCCGAGGGTGGACTTTCAAAGAAAGACTATGCCGAAGGTAGACTTTCAAATAAAAGATACGAGGCCATGCCGAAGGTGGGCTAAAAAAAGAAAGGATACGAGGCCATGCCGAAGGTGGGCTCGAAAAAGAAAGGATACGAGGCCATGCCGAAGGTGGGCTCAAAAAGAAAGACTATGCCGAAGGTAGACTTTTAAATGAAGGATAATACGAGGCCAAGCCGAAGGTAGACTCGAAAAAGAAAGACCAAGCCGAAGGTGGGCTTTCAAAGAAAAACTATGCCAAAGGTAGACTTTCAAATGAAGGATAATACGAGGCCAAGCCGAAGGTGGGCTTTCAAAGAAAGACTATGCCGAAGGTAGACTTTCAAATGAAGGATAATACGAGGCCAAGCCGAAGGTGGACTCGAAAAAGAAAGACCAAGCCGAAGGTGGGCTTTCAAAGAAAGACTATGCCGAAGGTAGACTTTCAAATGAAGGATATGAGACCATGCCGAAGGTGGGCTCAAAAAGAAAGGATACGAGGCCATGCCAAAGGTGGGCTCAACAAGAAAGGATACGAGGCCATGCCGAAGGTGGGCTCAACAAGAAAGGACACGAGGCCATGCCGAGGGTGGGCTCAACAAGAAAGGATACGAGGCCATGCCGAAGGTGGGCTCAAAAAGAAAGACCAAGCCAAAGGTAGACTTTCAAATGAAGGATATGAGACCATGCCGAAGGTGGGCTCTCAAATAACGAAATGTAGAATCGACAGATCTACAAAGATGACTCCGCCGGGGACAAGAAAAATCTAAACAGACAACTCTGCGTGGGGAGTATAAGAAAGATCAACAAGAAGGACGAATCCACTGGTTGCGGTGTAATGTTAAACAACATCTCCTGAATCACGCTACTTTCTGCTAGGGAAAGAAATCGGCAAAGGCTAACAAACCTGGCTTATGCTTCGAATACATATGTTTGAATTTTTCCGTAATGCTCCACACGAAGTGGAAATGCTACGCATTTGGGAGGATGCCATGCAAAGAAAATGCTTATGCAATGCAAAAGAGGCGTCCCAGCAAAATAAATGCTGAAGACCAAGGCAGCTCCACTGGGGATGACAAACTAAATTGCCAATGAAACCAAGGAAATCCTGTTGAGGAAAACTTCGCCCTGCTGGGGAAGATCACAATCACCAATTCTGCTGGAGATAGACGAAACTCCGAGAGAAAACCCTTTCTGTTGGGGATGGATACTGAGAGTAGAGATTCCTCCACTGGGGATCACTAAATACTTCAGAACCTGGATTCAAAAACTACTGGGATACCAACCACCAACAAACTCTGCTAGGGGATAACCTGCTAAGGAGAAATGAGCCAAACCAACACTCCGGCTGGGGGCAAACCTCTTATATCCTGCTGAGGGGGACGATCCTCAACGACTCCGCTTGGGGATAACCTGCTGAGGAGAGATGAGCCAAACCAACACTCCGGCTGGGTGCAAACCTCTTATATCCTGCTGAGGAGGACGATCCTCAATGACTCCGTTTGGGGAATTACTTCTTCATACTCTGCTGAGGAAAATGATCCTCGATACTAAAGCAATGAGTCAATAATACTGAACCTGCTTGGCGATGTTACTGAACTCAACCTGCTACTGAGAGACATCTGCAGCTTCACCCTGCTGGGGAATATCATCCACTATCAGCGAGCTTGTTTAATGATCGACGACGTCAACTCTGCTAGGGGATACCATCAAGCCTACTCATCTGTTGGGGATTAGACCACACCATTGCTGATGAGAAAAACACTTCCTGACTAGCCGAGGAAAATGAGTGTTCAGACTCTGTGGGGAAATAACATCTTTGTCCAAAGAAGGTATCCCGTCAGTCTCTTGCTGGGGATGCTGAAACATCAAATCCTGGCTGCCTGCTAAAAGAGTAATCAAACAGAACTTTAGCTGGGGAAATGATCCTCTGCACTCTGATGAGGAAGAGTAATAAACTGCTAAGGACAATCAGACTTCAAAGTTGGGGAGAGCTTTACTGGGGAAGCACACCTGTCATCCTGTAAAACCAACAGAAAGGTCTACATGCAAAATAATTACTTTGATTATCACCATAGTGACTGTCGCCTAAGCAATTACTAATGTTTTCCAACTTGTTTCACAGAGCCCAACATTTTAGCATGTAATGTTTTTATCAAAAATATCGGACATTTTCACAAACAAAACAGGTAAAACAGAAAACAAAAGCTCTTTGACTGAAATGCAAACTTTATTGAATGAATTGGCCTGTAAATAGGCATTTACATCTGGAAGCAATTCCTGAAAAGAGGTAATTGCGCAAAAAGCAAAAGAAAATACAAATGTCGGTAATGTGGGGAACAGACATCCACCATGTCTCGACTCAGCTATAACCCATATGGCTCGTTTATCTGCAGATACTTTGGCCTTCGAAGACGACTAACTGGATTGATTCCTTTCCTCCAAATTTTCCAAGTGTGAACAGTGATCACAGATCGAACGCGGATCGTAGTCTTTGCTTTTAAATCCCTAACTTTTGCCTGGATCGCCCTTTTCGGGTTTTCAATCCACTGGGATACCCATTTTTTGCCAAAGTTGCCTTTTCAGGTTTTCAACCTTGTGGGTTTATTTCTTTTTTCTTTTATCCCTAATTTTTGCCCGAACCTTTTCTTTTTATGGTTCGCCAGGATGCCCCATTTTTGCCTGAACCTTCTTTTTATGTTCAGCGGGTCTCTTTTATGCAAAGTATTTTTTGACTACATCCGCGTTCACAGGGGACGTAAAATCTTCGCCATCCATAGTTGAGAGTAATAAGGCTCCACCAGAGAAAACTTGTCTTACTACATATGGCCCTTCGTAATTCGGAGTCCACTTGCCCCTGTGATCTGTTTGAGGAGGAGTGATCCTTTTCAGAACTAATTCACCAGCTTGAAAACACCGAGGACGCACCTTCTGATCAAAGGCTTTCTTCATCCTGCTCTGATACAACCGGCCATGCGCAATGGCTTTCAATCTTTTCTCTTCAATGAGATTCAGTTCATTCAGCCGGGAACGCACCCACTCAGCTTCATCAAGCTTCACGTCTGTCAGAATTCTCAAAGAAGGAATCTCAACTTCTAATGGTAGGACTGCTTCCATGCCATACACCAATGAAAAAGGAGTTGCCCCAGTTGATGTGCGTACCGAAGTACGATAACCATGCAAAGCGTAAGGCAACATCTCATGCCAATCTTTGTATGTCACTACCATCTTCTGCACAATCTTCTTTATGTTCTTATTAGCCGCTTCTACAGCCCCATTCATCTTCGGACGATAGGGAGAAGAATTGTGATGTTCGATCTTAAAGCTCTGGCATAGCTCCTTCATCATCTTATTATTTAAATTTGAACCATTATCAATAATGATTCTTTCCGGGACTCCATACCGGCAGATGATGTCCTTCTTAATAAACCGGGCTACCACTTGTCTGGTGACGTTGGCATATGAGGCTGCTTCCACCCACTTCGTGAAATAATCAATAGCCACCAGAATGAAACGATGCCCATTGGAAGCAGTCGGCTCAATCTTTCCAATCATGTCGATGCCCCACATAGCAAAGGGCCAAGGTGATGATAAGACATTCAAAGGAGTAGGCGGCACGTGCACCTTATCAGCATAAATCTGGCATTTATGACATTTTCGGGCGTATTTGAAACAATCAGACTCCATAGTCATCCAATAATACCCCGCTTTCAACAATTTTCTCGCCATAGCATGCCCATTGGCGTGAGTACCAAAGGAACCTTCGTAAACCTCTTCCATTAACAGGCTTGCCTCGTGTTCATCAACACAACGTAGCAGGACCATGTCAAAGTTTCTCTTGTACAACACATCATCCTTGTTCAAAAAGAAGTTTCCTGATAACCTCCTCAATGTCTTCTTATCCTTGGAAGATGCCCCAGCTGGGTATTCCTGACTCTTCAAGAAAACTTTAATGTCATGATACCAAGGTTTGCCATCTGACACCCCTTCAACTGCAAATACAAAAGCAGGCCTGTCCAAGCGCATGATTCTGATTGAAGGAGCTTCATTCCAAAGATTCACCTTATACATTGATGACACGTAGCCAACGCATCAGCCATCTGATTTTCTATCCGGGGAATGTGATGGAAGTTTACTCTGTCAAAGAAAGGTAACAACCTTCTGGCACAGTTGTTATATGGAACCAGATTTGCTTGACGAGTCTCCCATTCACCTGTAATCTGATTAACCACCAATGCAGAATCACCATAAACATCGAGGTTCTTGATTCTTAAATCAATTGCTTCTTCTAACCCCATGATGCATGCTTCATACTCCGCCTCATTGTTGGTGCATATGAACGCTAATCGGGAAGTGAAGGGTATATGAGAACCCTGTGGAGTCGTAATGATTGCCCCAATTCCATTGCCATATGAATTAACAGCTCCATCAAAAACCAACTTCCACTGAGATCCAATCTCAGGTCCTTCATCAGGCAAAGGCTCCTCACAATCCTTCATCTTCAGATACATGATATGCTCATCCGGAAATTCAAACCTCATCGGTTGATAATCCTCAATTGGCTGTTCAACAAGATATTCTGACAAAACACTTCCCTTAATGGCCTTTTGGGAAACATACTGAATATCATATTCTGTCAGCACCATCTGCCAACGGGCTATTCTACCAGAAAGTGCTTGCTTCTCAAACACATACTTTATCGGGTCCATCTTCTAAATCAAAAGGGTTGTATGGTTTAACATATACTGCCTCAAACGCTTAGCGGCCCAAGCGAGTGCACAACATGTTTTCTCCAGCATTGAGTATCTTGACTCGCAATCAGTAAACTTCTTACTCAGGTAATAGATGGCGTGCTCTTTTTTACCTGACTCGTCTTGTTGACCGAGCACACAACCCATTGAATTCTCAAGAACCGTGAGATACATAATCAAAGGCCTTCCTGGCACTGGCGGCATAAGGACCGGAGGTTCCTGCAAGTATTCTTTAATCTTTTCAAACGCCTTTTGACAATTTTCATTCCACCTGACCGCTTGATCTTTTCTTAACAACTTGAAGATTGGTTCACACGTGGCTGTGAGGTGCGAGATGAACCTAGCAATGTAGTTCAATCTCCCCAAGAAACCACGAACCTCTTTTTCTATTTTCGGTACAGGCATTTCTTGTATGGCTTTTACCTTTGCAGGATCAACCTCGATACCCTTTTCACTAACAATAAACCCTAGCAATTTTCCTGATCTCACCCCGAAGGTGCACTTGTTTGGATTCAACCTCAGTCTGAACCTCCTTAACCTTTCAAATAACTTCTGAAGATTTACCAGATGTTCTTCTTCCGTCTGTGACTTCGCAATCATGTCATCAACATAGACTTCAATCTCTTTGTGAATCATATCATGAAAGAGAGTCACCATCGCCCGCTGGTAAGTTGCCCCTGCATTTTTCAATCCAAAGGGCATCACTTTGTAGCAGAAAGTTCCCCATGGTGTTATGAATGTAGTCTTCTCCATGTCCTCTGGGGCCATTTTGATTTGGTTATACCCAGAGAAGCCATCCATGAAGGAAAACACAGAATACTGAGCAGTATTGTCAACTAACACGTCAATGTGAGGGAGCGGGAAATCATCCTTTGGGCTGGATCTGTTCAAATCCCTGTAATCAACACACATCCTGACCTTCCCATCCTTCTTAGGTACAGGCACGATGTTAGCAACCCATGGAGGATAATTTGTTACGGCAAGAAAACCGGCATCTAGCTGTTTCTGAACCTCTTCCTTGATCTTGACAGACATCTCCGGTTTAGTTCTTCTCAACTTTTGCTTGACCGGAGCACAACCTTCTTTGAGTGGTAGCCGGTGTACGACGATATCAGTATCGAGCCCAGGCATGTCTTGGTAAGACCAGGCGAAGATGTCAACATACTCTCGGAGCATTTCTATCAATCTTCCCTTGACACTGTCTTCCAATGCAGCCCCTACTCTTACTTCCTTTCTGGCGTCCTCGGTTCCCAGATTCACAATCTCAATTTCCTCCTAATGAGGTAGGATGACTCTTTCCTCTTGCTTCAACAATCTAGCCAACTCTTCGGGCAGTTCACAATCTTCTTCAGCCTCTTCTTCAGCCTGATAGATTGGATTGTCAAAGTCATACCGAGCTATAGCTGAGTCATGATCGGTGTCATCTGAATAAAAAGACCTGCAATGATTTATGAGGGATGTTTTATTATGATGCAACAAAAGAAACACATTGCCATTTTGATGTGGGTTTTTAATGCATAAAAGTAAAAACAGAAAGACAGAGATCAAAATATTTGAGTGTGAAAAGTCATTTATTGATGATAAAGCAAAACATGCAACAGTTAAAGCCCTACAAAATCACTACGCCTTGGGCAGAGCGCAGGATTAATATAATAGGAAAACAAAGCAATTTACTCCGGGCGAGTAACTTGAATGACTTTCTTGGAAGACCAGTTGCCTAAACTCTGACCAGGGTTGCAGGGACGGATCCATTCATCCACGTCACAGTCACTATCTCCTTCATCCTCAATGGCGTTGACCCTGTCGAAGAAAACACCGACGCTAGTGAAACGGACTGGGCCATAGAATTTTGGGGGATCCTCATCTCTCTTGGATGGCTTGTATCCCAATCCATAGGTATCCCTCTTTTTCTGGACTTCAACCACCTGGCCCCACCTTTGTGAGCTGCCAGCTTCAACCACAGCTTTGGCGTCTCTTAACGAAGACATGGAACCCTCGGGTTGATTTGCCACTGCAGGCTGCTCAATAGTCTCAGACTGGACAACCTCTTCAGAAACCTTCACCTTTTCAAACCCTTGGCACAACGTCTCATGGATTTCACCATCCACTTCCACGTATTTGAAGGTTGACAGCTGACTGATCAATATGTCTTCTTCTCCACACACTGTCACTATGTGACCATCAACCATGTACTTCAGTTTTTGATGCAAAGTAGACGTTACTGCCCCAGCACTATGGATCCAAGGGCGACCCAACAAACAACTATAGGTAGGCTGAATATCCATTATGTAAAAGGTGGTGTTAAAAATCTCAGGACCCACCTTGATCGGCAGAACTAACTCTCCAAAAACCGACCTCTTGGAACCATCAAAAGCACGTACCACCAAGTCACTCGGCGTACAAATCAAACCACGAGTATCTAACTTCATCAAAGCTTTCTTCGACAGTACATTCAAAGATGACCCGGTGTCAACTAACACATGCGACATTAAGGAACCACGACATTCCATTGAAATATGCAGCGCGTTGTTGTGATTCCTCCCAGCTGGAGTCAGATCTAAATCGGTGAAACCCAAACCATTACCGACATTCACGTGAGCCACAACCCCCTCTAACTGATTGACAGATATTTCCTGCGGTACATAAGCCATGTTCAAAACCTTCAGTAATGCATTTCGGTGTGCCTCAGAGCACAATAGTAAAGATAGGATGGAAATTTTCAATGGAGTTTGGTGAAGTTGATCAAAAATTTTATAATCGCTTTTCCTGATCAATCTCATGAACTCCTCTGCGTCTTCTGAGAAAGTATCCCCACCTGGCTTTGTCATAGAAGTATTTGCTTTCTGCCTCTGTACAGATTCATCCATTATCTGTTTACCTCTGTCTTGTTTTGAACTGCCAACTTGATCCTCAGACGGAATAAAGACTCTACCACTCATAGTGATAGCATCAGTTTCAATTTTAACCCCTGAACTAAAACCCACTGGTGAAGTATTCATTAACTCTTGCTTTTGTCCATTGATAAACACCTCTGCACCATAATTCCACGGAATGGCCTTAGAACTCTCGTAAGGAATGGGTCCAGCCCTTGTGATAATGACTGGAGGTGGCCTTGCTGGACCAGAAATAGTAATTATTTTGAATGGAATGGTGATAGTGGAAACCTTCTCACTAACAACCTCTTCTTGCTGATTACCTCTGTCAAACTGCAAACAACCCTCATCAATCATATTCTAAATACCCCTCTTCAACGAATCACAACCATTCACCTTTGTCAAACATTCGGAGCAGTTCTCACCACAACCCGGATAAACACCACCTTTCAATAGCTTGTTCTTAACCACAGCCAACGGAGTCTTCATCTCTTCAACATCCATGATTAAATTCGAAGCTTCACATTCCTCAATTATTGCATTTACCCTCAGTCCGTTATGATCAGGCATCGGATTTTGCACAACATTGGGCCCATCATTGGCAAAGTTGATAGCCTTGGAATCCACAAGATCTTGAACTGTGTGCTTAAAAGCTTTACAGTCTTCAATGTAGTGTCCGGGCGCTCTAGAGTGAAAGTCACAGTGGGCGTTAGGGTTATAACCCGGAGGTGGATTACCGGTGGGAGGAGCTAGAGTCCTTTTCTGGATTAGCTGTAACTGTAGCAAATGCTGAAACAACTGCGAATAAGGTAGAGGTGGGGTATCAAAATGCCTGTTCTGCTTAGGCCTTGGCTGATACTGACGCGGAGCCTGACCCTGATTAGCATTGTTCCTCTGTTGCTGTGGTGGAGGTAACGTTGCTGGGATGGTTACCGATGCTACTTGTTGATTATTTCCCTGACGTTGTTTCCCTTTTCCCTTGTGAGATGATACAGCGTTGGCCCCTCCTTTCTTCTTATAACCATCAAATGACTTCTTTCCCTGTCCGGAAGACGATCCGTCACCACTAGAACCTTTTCCAGCCTTAATTCCAACCTCTATCTTCTGCCCGATAGCAATCACATCTGCAAACTTGCCTAGAGAACAAGGCAAAAGCTTCTCATAATAGTGCTTAGGCAGTGTGTCCATAAACATATCCAACATCTCTTTCTCCAGCATTGGTGGCTGCACCCTAGCCGCCAATTCACGCCACCTTTGTGCGTATTCTTTGAAACTTTCATCATTCTTCTGGGCCATGCTCAACAGCTTTTCATCCTTGGCGTAAGCAGCCATCTTCCTGGTATAAACCTTGATATGAGTTCTAGGGCAGGTAGAACCATTATACTTCTTCAGTGTGGGAATTTGAATCTTATGTGGAATAACAATATCAGGGACCAACCCTAGGTCATCCAAATCTATTCCCAAATCATCCTGTTTCACCACTCCCTTCAATTGAGCTTCAATTAAATGGATCCTCTCATCACTGACCACAGAAAGGGCAGCATCTAAACTTCTGACTGAAAAGACATCATCCTGTTGGTCATCAAAACGATGGCCATGGATAGCTCGAATAGTACTTCCCTCTCCAACCACTGAAGGAATCCCACCCTGTCCACCAGCACCAGGGATAGGAATGTTGTTACCAGCACCACCTCCGCCTAGAGGAATAACACGATTAAGAATACCACCGTGTAAGAGACCATTTTCATCAACCCGTGACACCAAAGGCTGAACTAGAGTTCTAAATTCATTCTGACTTTGCATCATACCCTGCATCATCTCCATGAACTGATCGATGCGAGCTTGCATAGCTGCCATGTCTGCCTGAACTTTGTCCATTACTCTACTCTGATTAAGCCTGGTAGAATACCGATGAGTTGGTTGATCAATCCTGACTGAAAGAAAGAGAGAGCATAAGAAAACCAAAGAAACCCAAGAAAACCTGCAATGCAAAAATGATTATGATTATGCAAATGAAAATGCAAACAAACATATTTGAACATTTCCAAGACATATCCGCTTTGATTCCATTCCGAGAAACCGGGCAAGGAAATGTACACACTATCGAAAAATAAATCCGAAACCAGAAATGCCACCGGATCAAACCACAAGAACAAATACTCTCTGAAAACCAGAACTGCCAGAACACAGATAACTAAACCAGATATTCCATTACTGAAAACAAAGTAGTTCTTGCAAATAGATTCAAGTACAATCAAAGGTGATTCCATCAACAAACCTGATGGTAATCCCAAAAGATAAACAACAAAAATAAACTACAAATCAATCCCAAACAGACTAGCTTCAACTTCTTCGAGAAGATCCATAGTGTCAGGATGTGCAGGTTGCTTAATCAGCCCTTTGATCAACTTGTTCCTCTTTGCAATCTCTTGGGTCAATTTGACAATCTGCTCTTCAGCGTTGTTGTCCTCGCACTTTGATTTCTTGACCTCGGCTTGTAGCTTGAGCTCTTCAATTTCTTTTTGTGCTTCTTTCCACTTGGCAAAGTAATGGTCTTTTCTCGCTTTCACCACCTGAAGCTCTTCTTGCAGTTCTTCATTCTCAATCTTGGCTTTCTCCCACATATCCTGATACGAGGCAAGCTTATCTTCTACTTCAGTCAAAAGCTTCTTGTTTTTCCTTTTAGCTTTGCCTGACGTTTCAGCAGCCATACTGATCTTCTTGAAGTGCTGAGCCCTGTCGGCGAAATCTTTCTCTTTTTTCTCTAGATACGCAGTCATGTCTTGAACTTTCCACTTCAACCCCAAGTTGTCATGTAGAGCATTCTGTAGCCGACTACTCATATCAGAGTTTTCCGCCCTCAAATCAGATACCAACTTATGCTGCTTGTCGAACTCTTCGAATGGCACAGTGAGTCTTTCCTCCACAATCTCTAGATACAAGGGAGACGCCCGATCAAAAGGCAAATAGAACTCTTCTACCCTCTTTTTCACCCATTCAACATACGGAGCGAAAGCTTGGTTATTGGGTTTCCCCAAAACAGTTTTACCTATCTTCTGTCTGCTGAGCCAGGCTTGAGAAGCTTCTTGTGCAATAGCTACACCATCAGTCATATGAAAATACAAGGATTCTTCCAAATCTTTTCCAGCTGGAAGATCTTTTAGGGCGTATGCAAACTGCCTGATAGCCAAAGATGGGTTGTAGTTAATACCTCCCTTTCTTCCGATCAAAGGTACATTAGGATACCTGCCACAACTATGTAAAATATCAGTCCCCAACAAACCCTTATCCACCCAGAGAATGTCTTTAGCAGCTAAGCCCATCAGACACTTACTCCACTCTAAAGAATTCTTCGAATCCACAAAAGCACCAGATTGGGGTAAACGTTTGGCAAACCACTTGTAAAAAAGAGGTGCGCAACAACAAACCACACCACCTCGCCTTTTCTCATTCCTGTTGTATAGAGCATAATGGAGATCACCTAACAAAGTTGGTACCGGATTCTAAGCTATAAATATCTGAGTAGCATCCGTATCGATGAAGTCAGACTCATTAGGGAATAACACAATGCCATATATACACAGAGCTAATATTGCATTGAAAGCCCTCCACCTATTTTCCTTAGCTTCCTCTCGAGCCCTCTTTACCAAGTACTCCAAATGATACCCTTGGGATTTTCCTTTCTTAGAAAAATCAGCCTCCACTGTAGATCTGCTCAAATAAAGAGCCTCAGACACTGCCTGGAAATCACACTCTCCTTGGGAACCACAGAAAGGAACACCTTCTTTGACAGGAATCCGCAAGATATGGGAGTATTCCTCCAGGGTAGGAACCAACACATAATCTGGCATCACAAAGCACCTCAAAGAAGGATCATAAAACTGCATCAAGGTGTGTAGCCCATTATATTCATATTCACTGAGACTCCGAACCAGGGACAGTATCCAACCATACTTCTCTTCAAAGGCTCCCAAAACTTTCGGACCAGCTATACTCTGTAAACTGCTCAAAGGACCAAGAGTGATCTTCGGAAACTTGTAGATGATGATATTCTTCTTACCCCTCTTAGTGTCCATCCCTAAGAACGCCCTCTGATTGGAATCAAAGACTAGATACTACCTGAAAATGCACAAACATGAATGTCAGAAAAATGGAATGCAATGCAGAACACGGGATCAAGGTATCCACAAAAACTGGTTGCACTGTGCTGACTGAATAAATCAAGGCTCTGTACCAAACTCAGAACAACAACAACCACAGTGATAACAACAGAAAACCGGGTCGGTTGAAGGTCACGGTTACCTGCAAACCTGTAAACAAACCGCCCCTCTCACATGTGGGTACTAGGATGTTCAGTATCCCGGGCTCTCAGGTCGAGAAATGATGATACGTTCACCATTTCTGGTTTGGCATCATCATCAATCGAGGAGGCCTCAACTGATTCTCCAAAAACAAAAGATCCTCAGCTTCAGAGGTTTGAGAAGCAATAACACATTCAGCCCGAAGGATACAATGCTACCGCCAATCAAAGAGGTCGTCTGCTGATTCACTTTCAAAAAAGAAGGGTCCTATGGCAAGTTCCTAGCATTGGGTCCTCGGATCGAGAGTGTCCAATGGGTTTGCCACAGAATGTGGGCTGCCACTGTCACCTCCCGGGAGGAGTGCCGCAACTGAGTCCTCGGGAATGGTCAACAGAGTCGACAATTCCTCCAGAGAATAACTACTGGCCTGTATCAACATATAGTAGCAGAAAGCTCCGGATAGAACCTCGTCTGATTGTAGGGATCGTGATCACCCGCACGTGGCCAACACCACGGGACCGTCACGCCTGCCCACGCTAAAACCTAGGTGTATGCTCGAGCCTGGGTATTGGGCTCATCTTTCAGAACATCCCAACCCGCCAAACAGAAAAACACAGCCAGCACAGCACAGTAATATCCAGTATGACAGTAATAAAATGCAATGCAATGCAGTAAAAGCTGTAAAAAAAGTAAAGCAAATAACATAGCGAATACAGTAATATACAACAAAGCAAAGCACCACAAAAAACACCCAAAGAAGATAAACAGACAAGCGCTAGGATTGACTCGCCAATGGGGAAGGACCAGCAGTAGGTCAACCAGACGCCCCCAGCAGAGTCGTCAGCTGTCGCTCCCGAAAGATTCGCATCCATCAGTACAAACGCGAGAGTGGCGCAAAAGAACACAGAGTCGCCAACAAAGTGTATTTATCCCAAGAGAGGGAAAGGAAACACTGCGTAAACCTAAAAGAAGGGAAAGAGCATGGTCACGCGACCAAGAGAAACGGGTACGGGAGTCGGTTACGCAAAGGGAAGGTGTTAGCACCCAACACGTCCATCGTACTCGACGGGATCCACGCGTGCTGTCTGCATCAAAGGGTGTCGTCATCTGGAACTCCACTGCTGCTGGACCGGCGAAAAGAACGAGAACAGAAAGAAACGAAGAAACAAATGTAGGGAAAATAAAAGAAGTGCTCGCATAGGCCCTACCCCACTGCCTACGTATCTCATCGGGAGCATGAGAATCAGAGCGACGTAGTTCCCCTCACTAGGGGTGGATTGTGTTTTTTAGGGAACGGCTTACGTTCTAGCTCAGGTGTTGCAGCTCGCTGAATCGAGACTTAGGCGTTACCGTCTTGCAAGAGAACGAGAAGAAGCGCGTTCGTGCGTTGAGAGTGAGTGAGATGAGAAAAGAATTCCCGAAGGAAAGACGTTATTATTTGTTTTGAGTTTTTTAGACAGAAGTGTTTTAAGTTAGTTCATAACTTGCATTGCACCCAAGTCTTAAACGTAGGAATGAATACTTTGCGCATCGTCCCCAACAGGACGTACACTAAGTATCCTAGAAGAATGAGAGGAAGCCCCTCGTTCCCCACTTCCCACATAGAAGGCTCAAGCGCAATACATGTTAACTTTTATTAAGTGTTTTGAAGAAGTTTTGAGATGAGAAGAGAGACGACACAAAGGAAACTCTAACCTAAAGCTATCATGAAAAGGAGATCCTAGGGTTAGTGAGGTTTAGGAGAGAAACAACTACCTAAGACCTAATGCTAATCCTACTCCAAGCTTAATTAGAAATTAAGTTGGACTAGATAGCTCTAAGGGTGAAGGAATCCAAGACTTAATCAAGTCTTGAGATTCATGGGGTGAGAAAGAGTGAAAGAGAAGAAGAAGAAAGAAAAGGATAAGATGAGAAGCAAGATGGGGTAGCAAGTACATCATAATCATCAATGTCCAACTCAAGTCAATCCACATGTTTCAAAGATCAATACAAAACACTTCAAGCAATCATGCAAAGATAAACATGGAAGGATGCAAGGACACTTGAATTAAATGCACAATTAAACACACATGGATCTCATATCAAAGTGAAATGAAGGAGACAAGATGAAAATGAAACAAGACCAGAACTCACATCATATCATCATCAACAATTCACATATGCAAAAGAGGTTCACATTATGCAAAATGATGCACCAAAGAAGTTACAAAGCAAAAGGAATGATATGCATCACACAATTCAAACCATGAAGATAAAGTGAGATGAAAACCAAGCAATGAACTCAAGGGGCAGTAGCATATCCACTAAAATCATGCCAAGATCAAACTCAAGTCATACAAGATTAGTCATCAAGCAATACATTCAAAGCATGTATCAAAATTGAGAAAGACATCCACAAAATTCAAGCCAAAATAACACCAACTTAGAAAATCAAGAACAAATTGGAAAATGATCAAATGAGGATGATTCCAAAGCCACAAGTAAGCTCAAATAGAACATGATCATACCATAAAACATCCCAAGCATCATTCCATTACAAGTAAGCAAATGCATCCAAACTAGACCAAGTGTCAAAGTATACCTCATTCAAACTTGCATCACAAACAAAACTCAACCAAAAAAGCAAAGTGGATCATTAAAATCCTAAAAAATAATTAAACAGAAGTTAACTCAATCAAGTAACATATTCAAAAAGATTGGAGCAAAAAAAGTTAAAGAGCTTGTCTAAAAATAATCCACAAGTCAAGAGGTGCACATAACCGAACAAAGATCGATGGTCAATAAAACTTGAGTGGCAAGTCACTAAAAGTAACTCAAACCAACCTCAAACTAGTATCAAAACATCCTCATATAATTCTACACAAGTAACCAAAAGATCAATATCAAATGATGAGTAAAAGTTAAGGACATCCTAACCCTAGATGAAGGGTATCATTGGAAACTCATCACCAACTTAAATCAAAATAAAATATGAAAATAAAATAAGAAATAAAAATAAAAATATGGAAAATAATCACAAGACATTAAATGATTAGAAAAATATTTTTGTGAATTTTTTATAAGAGTTTATCAATTAAAATAAAATCAAAAGGAAACTAAATATGAAAATAAGAAGGAAATGAAGAGAAGAACAAGGGGGTGCATCAGCAATTATAGGATCAAAAGGGAAACAGTTATACACGCAATGGGCCTTAACCAGGGGTGTGTGGATAGCAACACGCCTTAAGTCCAAATCTCCATTCTCAGAAAAAAAAAAAAACAAAAACCAAAACAAACAAATAAGTGAAACGGTGCGTTTCACAGCCATGTTGGGAAATTTATTAAACGAAGTGGCGAAATGAGCGAACCCCATTGGCTGGTCAAGGATTCAAAAAAGGACATGTCAGCACGCAAGGACCTCACCGGAACCCTACTCCGGTTGTCTTCTCCGGCCACCCTCGCCGGAGACGACTGCAAAACATGATAAAAATCCAAACCCATTGCATCATTTTGAAGAGGAACTCACACAGAACACAAATATAACCATGGATTCACATAAAGGTTCATAACCAAAGAGAAATCCGCGCATGAAAAAAAGAAGTCTCAAACTGTAACTTGCGCAAACTAAAACAAGTGACGTTCAAACATTGCCTCCATCACTGGAGGACTTCAGATGTGCAAACATGAACTCAAATGAATGCTTAGCATGAGAGATTCGAAAGTTGAAGAGTTACCTAACGGAGCAACTCCGTTGGTTCTTGAAATGATGGCGAGAGCTTCAGAAAACCAGCTAAGAACCTTCCCTGACCTTCAAGGAGTATAGATCAAGCCAAAGGATGGAGAAGATCTTGGTGAATAAGCAGACTCGAAGGTGAGAAACTTTGAGAGTGTGTGAGCTTGCTACTATCCAATTCTGAGCCAAATGACGTTCCCTCCTTGTTTTTAGGGTTTGTGTCACTTATATATGATGGGTAGAGAATTTTTTGAAGGCCCAAAGTGGAGGAATGAAGTGGTTTCACATTTTTGCCAAAAAAACCTTAAATGATGTACACACGGATTTTCTTGTGGGAGGGTGTTTGTAGTATTTGTTGTGGGCTGTGAGTGGAAAGAAAACCATGAGGGATAAGCATTAAATAAGAGCCACGTGAGAGGAGAATATAGAGTGAGAAATTGGCTGCACGATTTTTTCTTTTAAAATGAGAAACTTGGTGGGTAGAAATAGCAAGCATATGGAGTAGGCAAATGGGCTGGTGATCGTAGCAGTTCTTTTTAGTGGCCATAAGGGTGTAAAAATGAGATGGAAAAGGTTGGTACTTGTGGGAACCAAATAGTACAAGTTGCCCTCACCCCACTTTTCAAAAATATGATAAAAATTGCATATGACATGCAAGACCACGTGCATGAGAGCATGATGATATGGTCTGCTCATTTGTAGTAAACAAGATGAGGTCATGGTAATTCATGCTATAAGATACCATCATCCCGTGCCAACATTCATCACACCACACCTTATTATTCTTTGAAACTGTCCATTTAGCAAGGATAAAACTCAATGAATATGGCTCAAAATGGTGCAAGTTTATGATCATTGGAAAGTGGGAAGAATAGAGATCAATCTTGGTGTTAAAATGAAATTGCAATGATGCTTGGATCTTTGTGGAAATAAACCATGAATATGGGTTCTCACAGCTGCCAAAATTGGATAAAAACTTCAAGTCATGAACACAAATTGACCACATGATGACACCATCTTTGAAGGAATATAACTTTCACCACAATGGCTCCAATGACACAAACTTGGATTCCTTGGAAAGAGGGGATTGCCCTCTACACTTTTCATGTTGGAAGTTTCTCAATCCAAGGCCTGGAAGTCATCCAAAAGTGAGCATGAACTTGAGTACACCAAACTGTCCAAGAATAACTTAGAAAAAATTCTAAGTTTTCAAATTTTACAACTTAAAACCTCCATCTTTAAAACATCATAACTCTCTCAAAAATGATCCAAATGGGACAAACTTTACATGGTTGGAAAGCTTGAAACAAGCTCTATAACTTTCATGTTTGAGGAAAATTGAGATGAAGCATGGATCATGAAGAAATTTTGCCTTGAAAGTAACCTCTAAACCATGGAAACTTGCCAAAAATAGTAAGTTCTAAAACCTATTTTTGCCAAAAATGGAAACTTTCACAAATCCTTGATTTTTGATGATTCCTTGAACATATCTTGATCAAATCTCTTCCATGGATCATATTGGACTTGAAAATCACCATGCTGACCTCAAAAAGTCAGGAGTTGACTTTTTCACTGCCCAGTTGACTTTATTCCCAATTCTCCTGATTTTCAATCTTCTGATCAATTGAAACCCTCCTGAACCAAATTGATGGACAATTTTCCATCCCTAGACACTTGAGGACATAAGGAATACCATGAGATCGAGTCTTGTCCCAAAAATAAAAAATAAACTGATTCTATAGGAAACCCTAATTTTGGCTCCTCTGGTCAGGAGAAATCAGCACATCCTCCAAATTCAAATTCCTCTGAGTATGATGTGTGTCATGTCCACCAATGATGATATGTGCCACTTGGAGATGATAAGCAATCAAAGAGCTTGCTCATTTGAGGGTTAGATCTCAGAATCTCCAAAACCCTAATTTAAGAAACCAGGTTAGGAGAGTGTGATCCCTCTGAAATCTCTTGCCAATTTTGATCTTGTGATGAGATGATGAACCAATTAAGGCACCTTGAGGCTCAAGGCTCATTTGTGGTTCAAGAATTGATAGCATCAAGAATTTTCTCTCCTCTTAGCCCTTTGACCAATACACATGAACTGTTGCTTGAAACCCTGAAAACCTCTTCTTCCCTTGAGTTAAACCAAGTACCTTGATCCCGTGCTAAGAACCAATGATATGCAAAGACAATGATGCAAGAATGAAAAGAAACATAAGCCAGTTAGTATCAAAAACAAAAGGGAAAATTTTGAGGTGCTACAGCATCAAAGGGTGTCGTCATCTGGAGCTCCACTGCTACTGGAAAGGAAAGGAATGGGAATGGAAAGGAACGAAGAAACAAAAAGAAAAAGAAGAAAAAGAAGTGACTCGATAGGATGTTATCGTTGTCCTAGGCCTACGTACTCCCTCAGTGCAATGGGAAAGTCAGAGTCAACGTAGTTCGGACGCGAACCAGGGGGGAGGTTGCTCATCGAGATATCGCATCTCGTGCCTACGTATCCTCAATTGAACGAGAGAGAGGAATCAGAGCAAACGTAGTTCGACCTACGGGGTCGGAAGAGGGGGAAGGGTCTCAATCGCATGGGTGCGAGAGAAGGGTCGGTTAACTGGTTGGTATCGATCGCAAGGGTGCGAGAAAAAAGGGGAGTTAGTTGTTAGTGTGCTCGCCGAGAATAGGGATCCTCGTGCCTACGTATCTCATCGGAAATAAGAATCAGAGCAACCGTAGTTCACGACACTACGGAAGAAAGAAAAGGTGGAAGGGTCTCAATCGCATGGGTGCGAGAGAAGGGTGCTCGCCAAGGATAGGAATCCTCGTGCCTATGTATCCTCAATCGGACGAGAAAGAGGAAGTCAGAGCGTCTGTAGTTCGTGGTAACGACCACGGATTGGGAAAACGAGACCGGTCTCAATCGCACGGGTGCGAGAGAAAAGAGTCGGGACTAACGGAAAGTCTAAAGGGGAAACTGAATCCTACAAGTTATCATGCAAAAGTGACCTATGGTTAGTGAGGCTTAGGAGGGAATTCTACCTAATGTTATCATGCTTGGATTGAGAGCCTAATGTCTATCCTACTCCGAGCTTAATCAGAAATTAAGTCGGACTAGGAGCCATAAGGGAGCATGTGAAAACAGAGGTAATCAACAAGTAAACATCAGACATCTCAATCACAAAGGAAAAATCAAACAAGAGGCAATCAAGAATTTAATCAGGAATTAAACAAAATTAGCATTAAAATTAACAATTAGTCAAAAATATCCAAGATAAAATAAAGTGCAAATTAATCAAGATCAAAAGTTAGTCAACAATTAACCTAAATTAAAAATATTAACTAACCTAATTATTATAAAACAAATAACCAATTACCAAAACAAATGTTAAAAAACAAATATTAAAAACTAACATTAACTTGAAAATAAAGGGGTACAGGAAGTGTTCAGAGGGTGGGAAAAAGGAATCCAGGCGAATGGGCCTTGGCTGCGTTCAGGCCCAATGACTTCAGCTGAGCCTTATAGGGGTGAGAGAGTGAATCGGCGGTGAGGATAAAAAAAACAAGTGGGCTTAAGGCCCGGTCCAATCCACAAAATAGAAGAAAACCTAATAAGATAGAACACCCTCAGATTCTCCTCTCTTCGACGCCGTCCCTGTTCTTCTCCTTCATCGCAACTCGCCGGCGACGCTCACCCTTCCCTCAATTTCGTTCAACCTCCTTCAACGACCTTCTCCGAACGTTTCTCCTTCACCACACCGCCTTCTTCGCCATCACATCCATCTCTACTTCATCTTCTCCGATCGCTCAAAATCGCCGTCGCATCTATTCATCATTTCTCCGTCTCGCTCTCAATCAACCACCACATCAGCTTCCTTACACTGAAAATACCCGCCGCTGATACACAACATTACAACAACATCGTCGTATTCAACTCTCCTCTCTGTTCGCTCGTCTCCGCCATTCAACGTTCCGAAAAAAAATTGCGGCAAAATCGTAACACGTAGCACAACACTCAAAGGTTATACGCAACAAAAACACCAGAGCAAAAAAAATCGGAAGTGTGCATGAACAAAAAATCCAAGATCACCAACAACATGAATCCAATCAGAGCAATTGACATATTACAATGTGAACGGAAAAAATGGAGAAGACATAACAGATAGAAACACTTACCTATCGGAGTCGCTCCGATGGTGCTTCGAAGATGTATCAAGAACCTCGCATCTCAGGTATAATCGTATTTGGTCGATTCTGATTCTTCTTGCGACTTTCCTTCTTTCTTTTACTTCATCTTCTTCTTACTTCTGAGATTCACTGATTTCTACTCTTCGCGCAACAACTGTGATTGATCGTTGCGAGTTGTCGAGCGACCTACATGGTAAACTCTGCAATGCTGTTGCAGTTGCTCTGAATTGTGCGGGTGAAGATGGCGATTGAAGTGTTGAAGAAGATGATGCTATGATTAATTTTGAGAGTTTCGGCTGCAGTGATGAATTTATTGCGGGTTCTGCGTTAGCAAATTCTTGATGTTGTTTTGCGTACAGATTGGTGATGTATTATGGAGATTTGCAGTTTCTGGTTTCTGTAAAAGCAAGCTATGGAAAAGATGAATTGGTGCTGCGATTTTGTTTCCCTATTTCTGTGAATTGAAATGTTGGAGTGTATACTGCAGAAATTCAATTTGGAGGTTTCTTAGAATTGAAGAGTGCGTGAGTCGTGATGAACAAGAAAGAGCTACTTTTATAGGAGGAAAATTGGAGGGTAGGATGGGTATCACAATGAAATTCCATTAGGGATTTTGTTGAGGTTCTCGTGTGGTATTGGTCACGAATTGTAGCAGTTGTGAAAATTGTTGTGTAGAAAGTCACGCCTTTGTACGCGTTTCCTGAACTTTGTAATTTCTGCTGAAAATTTGGTAACCTTTTCAATTACAGCTGGCCATCATTTTATGAAAAAAATGGTTTTGGCTTATGTATGATGTGAATCACTTGTACCTGCAGTATGACATGGCCTTTTCCTTGATGTTGGCTGAAAGTTGGTTTGTGTGGATCGTGAGGGTAATATTACATGGGCCGCATGGATCTTTTTAAAAGTTTTTTTTTCTCTTTTCTATTTTTTGTAATATGAACATTGGATTTATTTTTCTTGGTGATGGGCTTTGAGTTTAGAATGATGTGAAAATGGACAATTAGCTTAGGAAATTGGTAAAAATGGATATGAGTATTAAAAATGGATACTGAAATAGATTAAAAAATGGAATTGGATATTGGAAATGGTTGATTGGTTAAAAAAGGAAATGGATATTTATGAAATGTGGGTTGAAAAATGGATATGGATTCTTATATGGACAAATGGATATTTGGAAAAAGATTAGTAATGGATAACTAAAATTAAGAAACGTGGATTTAGGAATTGAATTTGGATAAAAAATGGATATCTAGAAAGTGGATAATTGAAAAGTGAAAATAGACAATGGGTTTAATGGTTAGAAATGGATTTTGACTAAAAAATGGATAGAAAAATGGACAAAGAAAAGTGGAAATGAATAATGGGTTTATGGTAGAAATTTGAATTCAAATAGTCCACACGACAAATCTATAATTCCAATCACACTCTCAATCCACAGCAAACTCACATCTTCATTGAATTCCAAAATACCAATCAGTAAGCTCACTAGACCGTGACTCAATGCTCTTCAAATCAATCCACAGATGTCTTGTCCTGATGACCACTGATATACTTGACATGAAACCCTCATCTCACGATCTTCGATTGATGACCGTCCACAAACCCAACCTTGAATGAGAAGCCCTGATCTTCCTTGAATGCATACTAAAGCAGAAATGACGAACTGAGAAGGAACTAAACCCTGATTCACACTAATGAACCTCTGACCCGAAGCCTTTGATGAATCCTCTGAACAAGAATAACAACGAGCAGAATTCAACCTCTTGTTCCAACTTAACCTGAAATAAAAATCGACTGAATCACCTCCTAATAGGGCCAACAAGGAAATCCTTTGATCCCATGTCTTAGAAGACTAATGCAATGATATGATTACAAGTTAATGAAAATGCAGAATGAGAAAGAAACATAAACCAGAAAAAGGTAGGGCAACTTTTGGGGTGCTACAGCTGCCCCTATTCAATCAACTTGGACCTGAAAGGACGATAGCAACGACTTTCAGACATTCAAGGTAGAAGGTGATTGAATATAAAAAGAACCCGGAAATTTGCAATCCTCAAAGGAGGGACGACTCCACTGGGGAACGAGCAATAAATGCTGCACTGTCACAACACGGACGAGTGTTAGATATGCTGGGGATTAAGTGAAACAAACTCTCCCAGGTTATGTCATCTTTGCTGATAAAGAGAACTGACAAGGGAATCTCGAAATATGCCATCCCTGCTGATAAAGGGAACTGGCGAAGAAATTCTTCAACATAATGCTATCTCCGCTGATAAAGAGAATTAGCAAAATAAATGTCATCCCTACTGATAAAGGGAACTGACGAAGAAAATTTTCAAAAGATTGCTATCTCTGCTGATAAAGAGAACCAGCAAAATAAATGCAATCCCTGTTGATAAAGGGAACTGACGAAGAAAATCTTCAAAAGATTGCTATCTCTACTGATAAAGAGAACTAGCAAAATAAATTCCATCCCTACTGATAAAGGGAACTGGCGAAGAAATTTCTCCAAGATAATAACTTCACTGGGGATGAGAGAAATCCAAACAGACAAATCTGCGGGGAAGACAGCTCAACATCGTCAAGGAATTGACGAAGATAACACATTGTCATAGGGATGGCAGGAAGAAGATGAAACCCAAGAAACACCTCGTCAAAGGGTTGACGGGAAGAAAACCTAACCGAAGAGAACGCATTGTCATAGGGATGACAGGAAAAAGATGAAACCCATAGAAAGAAAAGTGAACCCCAGGACCACACCAATTATTTATCCGAAGAACCACATTGTCATAGAGATGACAGAAAGAGAATGAAAACCCGACCGAAGGGACACATTGTCATGGGGATAACACATTGTCATAGGGATGACAGAAAGAAGATGAAACCCATATCCGAAGAAACACCTTGTCATAGGGATGACAGGAAAAAGATGAAAATTCCATTGTAGGAATACATCGTCATGGGGATGATGGAAAGAAGATGAAACCCAAGAAAACACCTCGTCAAGGGGTTGACGGGAAGAAACTGAAAACACCCGAAGGTACGAAACCTGAGCTTGGAACACATCGTCAAAGGGTTGACGGAAAGGAACTGAAAACACCCGAAGGTACGAAACCTGAGCTTGGAACACATCATCAAAGGGTTGACAGAAAGGAACTGAAAACATCCGAAGGTACGAAACCTGAGCTCGGAACACATCGTCAAAGGGTTGACGGAAAGGAACTGAAAACATCTGAAGGTACGAAACCTGAGCTCGGAACACATCGTCAAAGGGTTGACGGAAAGGAGATGAAAACATCCGAAGGTACGAAACCTGAGCTCGGAACACATCGTCAAGGGGTTGACGGGAAGAAATTGTCTGCTGAGGAATGACTTGGCATTCTCTTGGGATATGTCACTATTCTGACTGAAAATTTATTTGGGCTTTCGCGCAAGGTACCAAATCTGGCTTATGCTTCGCATGCATATATTTGAATTTCTATGGCGTAATGCTCCATACGAAATGGAAATGCTACATGTTTGAGGATGCAATGAAAAATGCTTATGATATGCAAAAGAGACCCCTCCAGCAGAATAAATGCTAAAGAGAAGAGGCCAAATCCGCTGGGGATGGCGAACTGAACTGTCTCCGAGGTTACGAACCCTGTCGAGGAAGTCACACTGACCGGCCTTCCTGATATAACCACTGCTGAAGATGAAACCCGAAGAGAACTCCCACTCCATTGGGGATTACGAATAACCTTGAAGATGGACCCCAAAGATCTGTTACGGAAGAGGTGTCAATAACCATTGGACTTTGAATCTGGTGGGGATGTCAACCACGGTTGATCCAGCCATTGAGATGACTATCACCTGCTTGGGGAATGAAGTCAATAACAGTGAACCTGCTGGAGAATATCATTGAACTTAGCCTGTAGTCGGGGAAACACCCCTAACCTGTTGGGGAATACCAGCCATCACCAACAACTCTGCTCGGGGAACGACGGTTGATGATATCCACTCTGCTAGGGGACACCATTGAGCTTACTCCTCTACTGGAGACTTACTTTCTACCCTTACTCTGTTGGGGAGAGAAACTCTACTGGGGACATCACGTGTCGACCATCAACATGAATCCTGCAGATGTGATATGACCAAAAGATGCCCTGATACAGCATAGCCCATAAAGGAACCTGTCTTCGAGAGGTCTCATGAAGATCTTATATATCTTGCCCCATGATCTTGATTAACCGTTCTCCTGAGAAAAACCCTTTTGCTTTTGGGGTGACCTGCCCCAGCCTTGAAGTGATTTTTCCCTTAACTGGCTGATCTGTGAAGGAGTACCTTTGACTGACTGACCTTCAAGAGATTTTTCGAATCTCGACCTGATTGCCCCAGATTGGCTGAATCTTGGAATGAATTACCCATTTGATATGACTATTTGATGGCTTGCCCCTGCTCAACTGAGTACTTAGGCACTCTGCACTTATATTGATCAATCTTTTCATTGCAGAAACTTCCCTGATCAAGCACTTACTCGCAAGTAAAACAATTCGTTTTGAAAATGACAATTTTAATGCAATGCATATGACAGTTTTGAAATCCAAGTATGTTCACTGGAAAAAAAGTTGTGACATATAGTGAATGAATCACTAATCAAAGTGTCGTTGATACCAACATGAATGGTAAGAAGATCCTTTTAGGAGTCAGGTTCGAAGCGATCTTTACCGAAGTATGCTTTCGAAACAACCTTACTTCAATTAGGTCTTTTGAAGGTTGTAACGTGGCTTGGTTCATGGTTTGAGAAGGAAGGGATATAAGGCTCAAAGTTTTGTTTTAACCCACCCATTCTCCTTGATGTTCTCCAGTCCTACGTTCAGCTAACTCAACATAAGCGCTCACCTTTCAACAAGGTTAATGAATAGTATGAGGATAGAAAGAACCCACACGGTTTTCGGAGTGACAGCCACCCCTTTTGCCTTTGGCATCTGTAAACACACGACTTGTTCTTTATTTGAGGATTTTTCTTTTTCCATTTTCTCTCTTTTTATTCTTTTGCCTTTCCCTGATTTTTCCTGGACTAACTCTTTTGAATTTTTCGATTTCGAAGTCCAGCGGGATGCCCTAACTTTTGCCTAAGTCACTTGTTTTCAAGTTTCAACTTAGCGGACTTTCTTTTTCTTTTGATTCTTTTTCTCTTTTTTTTTTTGAACAAATCGTGTGACACTGGATTGTCTGACTTGTTTGAAAGGGATGTGACTGCCTCACTCTTCGGTTGGTGAGGGATAACTGTAAATTTGATCCTCAAATTGAACGCTCGGTCAAATTAACTGACACCTACCCTGCCCCAGGTTAAGATTGAGGGTTTTTTCGTTTTCAGAAAGAAACTCCTACTTCTAGGCTCAAAGGGGTTGACAAGGGATTATCTTCCTTATATCTCCGGTGTTTAAGGATTTGAAACAATGCCTGTACATCATCAACAAGGTTTTGTCCCAAAAGCATACCATCAGAAGTTCTGCGTCTTTGAATTTCATCATCCTCCCTCAGATCATGCTTAAACAAGGGTTAGATATCAATAAAGAAAATATGAGTGAACACAGATGGATTTAATCAAAACATGCATATTCATTTCATTATCATTATCAACTGAAAACAGACGAGTTTTACAAATGAGTTTGCACTTTAACAAAAAAGAAACTACAAATGCAAAGAAATGACATGATCTAAAATATTGCTAGCTTCGGGGAACTGGGCTTTCCAAGCTTGACTTGCTGCTGAACTAGCCATCTTCAGAATTGCTCATCGAAGTCAGTTTGATAAAAACTTGCACCACAGCTCTCGGTGTCTTCTTCCATAGCCTGAACTGATGAACCCACATGACTGGATGAAGGAGAGTCGCGGATCTGAATACCCTGAGGCGTGAATGAGAACATATTGGAGTCAAGCAGTGTCTGAATCTTACTCTTGAGCACCTTACAATCTTCAGTTGAATGCCCCTGTGCCCCGACATGATAGTCACAATGGGCGTTGACATCAAAACCTGGTGGATAAGGAAAAGGTACCGACTTTACCCCCTTTGGCACTATAAGTCCACCTCTGATTAAATCTGGCAACATCTGACGATATGACATTGGCAACTGAGTGAAATGCCTCTCTGGCTTCCTTGGTCTTTGTCGGGCGTGCTAACGCGGCTGACGGCGGTATAACCGTTGATTCCTGGGAGATCCCTGATACGAAGACCCAGAAGATTGTTGACTCTGAACCGTTGAAACACCTGAATACTGAGGATGAGGTGGGGGATATTCTTGGATGGAATTACTTTCTTCCTCCCATTCCTCTTGAGAACTGGCGACTGATTCACTTTCATTAGCCAGGAAGTTCGAGGCGCTTTGGATTTTTCCCCTCTTGATATCGAACTCAACGCATTCTCCAAGTATTACCAAGTCAGAGAATTTTAATACAGTAATCAAATTATCGAAGTATGGTCCTTGCAAAGTATCCTTGAACATATTAACCAATTCTGTTTCCAAAAGTGGTGGTCGAACGCAAGCAGCTAACTCTCTCCGTCTCTGAGCATACTCCCTGAATGATTCGTTATCCTCTTTAGATAAACCTTGCAACTACAGGCGGCTAGGAGCCATGTCAAGATTATAACTGCACTGCTTTACAAAGGCATTGGCTAGATCTGACCATGATCGGATGCTACCACTTTCCAACTTCAAATACCAACTCAATGATGCCCCACTCAGACTGTCCTGGAAACAGTGAATCATAAGCTTGTCATTATAGACATGTGAGGTCATTCTTTGGCTAAACATCACCAAATGTAGCTTCGGACAGCTATCCCCTTTGTATTTCTCAAAATTCGGCACCTCAAATTTCGGAGGCATCACAAGACCAGGCACTAAACACATGCTCGCAGCATTCAGATCAAGAGTATCACGCTTCATTAAGGCATCAAGCTTCTCTTCCAACACACGACATCTTTCATCAAACGCAACGGCCCTTGGATCCTTAGGTTTAATCTTTGGAACTACCCCTTGGAAATCTGGCACAAAGAAGGCAAAGCTTTGATAGTCTGTGGCATTAAGAGAAGAAGAATGCCCATCTCGGACGATGGCACGCTCGTGTATAGCTTGATTCTCAACAGGGATCCGCACAGGCTGAGCTTGAGCAACATTATTCACTGGAGGTGGAATGACATTCCCAGTTCCTGAAGCTCTCCGAACATTGGCTTCTCCCCTATTCATGGCTGTCATAGCTTCCACAAGTTGATCCAACTGACTCTTCATCAATTCAACATCGGCCCTAGTTACAAACTGATTCTGTTCCCCTGAATTCATGATGATCTCCCCAAAAGTTGATTCAAGTCCGATGAGAAAGTCTAGAAATCAACTGCGGTTCAGACAAAGGGATGGATGAGCTCTCTGATCAGGCCGGAGACAGATATGCAAAAATGATGCAAGATGCAAATGCAATGCAATATGAATGCAGCAGACATGGGATCAAAGCTTCCACATATTCTGAATAACTGCTGTGCTGCTGACTGAATAAGTTCACAAGTCTGCTCTGAAGAGAATACTAGAATACCGGATGATCAGAATACCAGAATACCAGCATATCAGCATAATTAGAATACCCGGCTGATAAGTTTGCACTGATAAGAGAACCAGAATACCCGGTAGGATGAAAGTCAAGGTTACCTGCAAACCTGTAAACAACCCGCCCCTCTCACATGTGGGTGCTAAGATCCTTAGTATCCCGGGCTCTCAGGTCGAGAAATGATGATACGTTCACCATTTCTGGTTTGGCATCATCATTAATCGAGCAGGCCTCAACTGATTCACCAAAACGAAAGATCTTCAGCTTCGGAGGTTTGAGAAGCAATAGCACATTCAGCCCGAAGGATACAATGCTACCACCAATCAAAGAGGTCGTCCGCTGATTCACTTTCAAAAAAGAAAGGATCCTATGGCAAGTTCCCAGCATTGGGTCCTCGGATCGAGAATGTGCAATGGATTTGCCACAGAACGTGGTCTGCCACAGTCACATCTCGGGAGGAGTGCCGTTACTGAGTCCTCGAGAATGGTCATCAGAGTCGACAGTTCCTCAAGAGAATAACTACTGGCCTATATCAACATACAGTAGTAGAAAGCTCCTGATAGAACCTCGTCTGATTGTACGGATCGTGATCACCCGCACGTGGCCAACACCACGGGAGCGTCACGCCTGCCCACACTAAAACCTATAGGTATGCTCGAGCCTAGGTATTGGGCTCATCTCTCAAAACCTCCCAACCTGCCAAACAGAAAACCAGCACAGCGCAACACAGTCCAGCATAAGAGTAATAAAATGAAATGTAATGCAATAGGAACTGTAAATATAGTAAAACAAGTAAAACAAGTAAAACAACAATACAGTAATACAGTAATATACAACAAAGCAAAGCACAACAGATAAACACCCAATGAAAACAAACAAACAAGTGCTAGGATAGACTCACTAAAGGGGATGGACCAGCAAGAGGTCAACGTGTCCCCAGCAGAGTCGTCATCTGTCGCTCCCGAAAGATTCGCATCTAATGGTACAAATGCGAGAGTGACGCGGAAAAACACAGAGTCGCCAGCAATGTGTATTTATCCCGAGAGAGGGAAAGGAAACACTGCATAAACCTGAAAGAAGGGGAAAGAACATGGTCTCACGACCAGGAGAATAGGGTACGGGAGCCGGTTACGCGAAGGGAAGGTGTTAGCACCCAACACGTCCATCGTACTCGATGGGATCCACGCTTGTTGTCTGCATCAAAGGGTGTCGTCATCTGGAGCTCCACTGCTATTGGAAAGGAAAGGAATGGGAACGGAAAGGAACGAAGAAACAAAAAGAAAAAGAAGAAAAAGAAGTGACTCGATAGGACGTTATCGTTGTCCTAGGCCTACGTACTCCCTCAGTGCAATGGGAAAGTCATAGTCAACGTAGTTCGGACGCGAACTAGGGGGGAGGTTGCTCGTCGAGATATCGCATCTCATGCCTACGTATCCTCAATCGAATGAGAGAGAGGAATCAGAGCAACCGTAGTTCGACCTACGGGGTCGGAAGAGGGGGAAGGGTCTCAATCGCATGGGTGCGAGAGAAGGGTCGGTTAACTGGTTGGTCTCGATCGCAAGGGTGCGAGAAAAAAGGGGAGTTAGTTGTTAGTGTGCTCGTCAAGGATAGGGATCCTCGTGCCTACGTATCTCATCGGAAATGAGAATCAGAGCAACTGTAGTTCACGGCACTACGGAAGAAAGAAAAGGTGGAAGGGTCTCAATTGCATGGGTGCGAGAGAAGGGTGCTCGCCAAGGATAGGGATCCTCGTGCCTACGTATCCTCAATCAGACGAGAAAGAGGAATTCAGAGTGTCCGTAGTTCGTGGTAACGACCACGGATTGGGAAAACGAGATCGGTCTCAATCGCACGGGTGCGAGAGAAAAGAGTCGGGACTAACGAAAAGTCTAAAGGGGAAACTGAATCCTACAAGTTATCATGCAAAGGTGACCTATGGTTAGTGAGGCTTAGGAGGGAATTCGACCTAATGTTATCATGCTTGGATTGAGAGCCTAATGTCTATCCTACTCCGAGCTTAATCAGAAATTAAGTCGGACTAGGAGCCTTAAGGGAGCATGTGAAAACAGAGGTAATCAACAAGTAAACATCAGACATCTCAATCACAAAGGAAAAATCAAACAAGAGGCAATCAAGTATTTAATCAGGAATTAAACAAAATAAGCATTAAAATTAACAATTAGTCAAAAATATCCAAGAAAAAATAAAGTCCAAATTAATCAAGATCAAAAGTTAGTCAACAATTAACCTAAATTAAAAATATTAACTAACCTAATTATTATAAAACAAATATCCAATTACCAAAACAAATGTTAAAAAACAAATATTAAAAACTAACATTAATTGAAAATAAAGGGGTGCAGGAAGTGTTCAGAGGGTGGGAAAAAGGAATCCAGGTGAATGGGCCTTGGCTGCGTTCAGGCCCAAGGACTTCAGCTGAGCCTTATAGGGGTGAGAGAGTGAATCGGCGGTGAGGATAAAAAAACAAGTGGGATTAAGGCCCGGTCGAAACCACAAAATAGAAGAAAACCTAATAAGATAGAACACCCTCTGATTCTCCTCTCTTCGACGTCGTCCCTGTTCTTTTCCTTCATCGCAACTCGCCGGCGACGCTCACCCTTCCCTCAATTCCGTTCAACCTCCTTCAACTACCTTCTTCGAACGTTTCTCCTTCACCACATCGCCTTCTTCTCCATCACATCTATCTCTACTTCATCTTCTCCGATCGCTCAAAATCTCCGTCGCATCTATTCATCGCTTCTCCGTCTCGCTCTCAATCAACCACCACATCAGCTTCCTTACACTGAAAATACCCGCCGCTGATACACAACATTACAACATCATTGTCGTATTCAGCTCTCCTCTCTGTTTATTCGTCTCCGCCATTCAACGTTCCGAAAAAAAAATTGCGGAAAAATCGTAACACGTAGCACAACACTCAGAGGTTATACGCAACAAAAACACCAGAGCAAAAAAAATCGGAAGTGTGCACTAACAACAAATCCAAGATCACCAACAACATGAATCCAATCAAAGCAATTGACATATTACAATGCAAACGGAAAAAATGGAGAAGACATAACAGATAGAAACACTTACCTATCGGAGTCGCTCCGATGGCGCTTCGAAGATGTATCAAGAACCTCGCATCTCAGGTATAATCGTATTTGCTCGATTCTGATTCTTCTTGCGACTTTCCTTCTTTCTTTTACTTCATCTTCTTCTTACTTCTGAGATTCACTGATTTCTACTCTTCGCGCAACAACTGTGATTGATCGTTGCAAGTAGTCGAGCGATCTACATGGTAAACTTTGCAATGTTGTTGCAGTTGCTCTGAATTGTGCGGGTGAAGATGGCGATTGAAGTGTTGAAGAAGATGATGCTGTGATTAATTTTGAGAGTTTCAGCTGCAGTGATGAATTTATTGCGGGTTCTGCGTTAGCAAATTCTTGATGTTGTTTTGCGTACAGATTGGTGATGTATTGATGGAGATTTGCAATTTCTGGTTTCTGTAAAAGCAAGCTATGGAAAAGATGAATTGGTGCTGCGATTTTGTTTCCCTATTTCTGTGAATTGAAATGTTGGAGTGTATACTGCAGAAATTCAATTTGGAGGTTTCTTAGAATTGAAGAGTGCGTGAGTCGTGATGAACAAGAAGGAGCTACTTTTATAGGAGGAAAATTGGAGGGTAGGATGGGTATCACAATGAAATTCCATTAGGGATTTCGTTGAGGTTCTCGTGTGGTATTGGTCACGAATTGTAGCAGTTGTGAAAATTGTTGTGTAGAAAGTCACGCCTTTGTACGCGTTTCCTGAACTTTGTAATTTCTGCTGAAAATTTGGTAACCTTTTCAATTACAGCTGGCCATCATTTTATGAAAAAATTGGTTTTGGCTTATGTATGATGTGAATCACTTGTGCCTGCAGCATGACATGGCCTTTTCCTTGATGTTGGCTGAAAGTTGGTTTGTGTGGATCGTGAGGGTAATATTACATGGGCCGCATGGATCTTTTTAGAAGTTTTTTTCTCTTTTCTATTTTTTGTAATATGAACATTGGATTTATTTTTCTTGGTGATGGGCTTTGAGTTTAGAATGATGTGAAAATGGACAATTAGCTTAGGAAATTGGTAAAAATGGATATGAGTATTAAAAATGGATACTGAAATAGATTAAAAAATGGAATTGGATATTGGAAATGGTTGATTGGTTAAAAAAGGAAATGGATATTTATGAAATGTGGGTTGAAAAATGGATATGGATTCTTATATGGACAAATGGATATTTGGAAAAAGATTAGTAATGGATAACTAAAATTAAGAAACGTGGATTTAGGAATTGAATTTGGATAAAAAATGGATATCTAGAAAGTGGATAATTGAAAAGTGAAAATAGACAATGGGTTTAATGGTTAGAAATGGATTTTGACTAAAAAATTGATAGAAAAATGGACAAAGAAAAGTGGAAATGAATAATGGGTTTATGGTAGAAATTTGAATTCAAATAGTCCACACGACAAATCTATAATTCCAATCACACTCTCAATCCACACCAAACTCACATCTTCATTGAATTCCAAAATACCAATCAGTAACCTCACTAGACCGTGACCCAATGCTCTTCAAATCAATCCACAGATGTCTTGTCCTGATGACCACTGATATACTTGACATGAAACCCTCATCTCATGATCTTCGATTGATGACCGTCCACAAACCCAACCTTGAATGAGAAGCCCTGATCTTCCTTGAATGTATACTAAAGCGGAAATGACGAACTGAGAAGGAACTAAACCCTGATTCACACCAATGAACCTCTGACCCGAAGCCTTTGATGAATCCTCTGAACAAGAATAATAATGAGCAGAATTCAACCTCTTGTTCCAACTTAACCTGAAATAGAAACTGACTGAATCACCTCCGAATAGGGCCAACAAGAAAATCCTTTGATCCCATGTCTTAGAAGACCAATGCAATGATATGATTACGAGTTAATGAAAATGCAGATTGAGAAAGAAACATAAACCAGAAAAAGGTAGGGCAAATTTTGGGGTGCTACACCATGCAAAAGGTAAAAGAGGGAGGTCAAATTTCGGGTTACGACATACGCGAGAAGGTTGTTACCCCTCTTCGACAGAATCAAGTTTCATCATATCCCTCGTGAGGAGAATCACATGGCTGATGCATTAGCCACTCTCTCTTCCATGACTAGTGTAGGTCAATGGAACGACTTACCTAAGATTGACATAATGCGCCTTGAACGACCTGCTTACATCTTCACGATTGAAGCAATCATAGACGACAAACCTTGGTATCACGATATCAAATGCTTCCTTCAGAAACAAGAATACCCACCTGGGGCATCCAGAAAGGACCGAAAGACCCTCAGAAGACTGGCAAGCAGTTTCTTCCTGAGCGGTGATACACTCTATAAGAGCAACTTTGACATGGTCTTGCTCCGATGTGTAGACAGACCGGAAGCAAACATGCTGATAAAAGAAATTCATGAAGATCCTTTGGCACTCGTGCCAACGGACACACAATGGCGAGAAAAATTCTAAGAGCAGGGTACTATTAGTTAACCATGGAATCCGATTGCTACAAGTACATGAGGAAGTGTCATAAGTGTCAGATATACTTAGACAAGATCCATGTACCGCCAACACATCTCAAAATTCTTTCTTCCCCATGGCCTTTTTCCATATGGGGAATCAACATGATTGGCGTGATCGAACCCAAGGCTTCAAACAAACATTAATTCATCCTGGTAGCCATTGACTACTTCACCAAGTGGGTCGAAGTCGCGTCATACGCCAATGTAACCCGACAGGTCGTGGTCCGATTTATAAAAAATAATCTCATCTGCCGTTAAGGTGTTCTGAGCCAGATCATTACGGATAATGGATCTAACATGAACAATAAGATGATGAAAGAGTTGTGTGCTGAGTTCAAGATCGAACACCATAACTCATCTCCCTACGGACCTAAGATGAACGGATCGGTAGAAGCGGCTAACAAGAACATCAAGAAGATTGTTCAAAAGATGGTTGTAACCTATAAAGACTGGCATGAGATGCTACCCCCTGCTCTTCACGGTTATCGCACATCTGTGCTCACTTCAACAGGGGAACCCATTTCTCTCTAGTATATGGCATGGAGGCAGTGCTCCCCATAGAAGTAGAGATCCCATCAATCTGGGTATTGATGGAAGCTAAGCTAACAGAAGTTGAATGGTGTCAAAGTCGACATGACGAACTGAATCTGATCGAAGAAAAGAGAATAACGGCATTATGCCACGATCACTTGTATCAGCAAAGGATGAATAAGGCGTTTGACAAAAAGGTCTGACCTCGTGTCTTCAGGAAAGGAGTCCTTGTGCTAAAAAATATACAATCATTTCTCACTGATTCCTGGGGCAAATGGACTCCGAATTATGACGGCCCCTATGTGGTCAAGAAAGCTTTCTCAGGCGGCGACTTGAGACTTGCAACCATGGATGGAGAAGAATTTACCTACCCCACAAATGTTGTCATAGTCAAGAAATACTTCGCCTAAACTAAAAAAAAAACGTCTCGGTGGATTGAAAACCCGAAAGGGCGGTTCAGGAAAAAATTAGAGACATGATCAAAAATCATCCCGGTGGATTGGAAATCTCAAAGTACAATCCAGGCAAAAGTTAGGGATTAATGGCAAGTAACTATGTTCAGTAGGGGCAAATCCTCAGCACCAGTTATGCCATCAGTCAGGAAAACTCCAGTCACGATCATCTTCGACGGAAGATCAGGATGCCCAGAATTCAAAGTTGGTAGAAGGATAGTGGTCGTTATGTTTCAATGTAGCCCTTTTCCCTTAAATTACCATTTTCTAAACTTTGTAAATACTCTATGGAATCACGCGCTTGGCTGATTTCCATCCTATCAATAAAATTTGAGCCCTAGTGCTTTTGTTTGCAATTCTTATTTGTTTTAGCTTTACAGAATGACGTTTTAACATGATTGACGATTCTTGAAATAAAACAAAAATGAATTTACTTGTCAAACTTTTTCTGCTTTTAAAATAAAGATGGCAATTTCTTTTGACTGTTGAACATCGAAAGAACCTCGATCGCTACTCCAAAGGCGATTAAGCTTTAAAGTGCAGAATCAAAGTACTCCTTCTAAACCAGTACGCCTGAACGAAGGATCAACTGTGTCAGATGCGAATATTCCGTCCGACACCCCCGACAGAGTTCTTACCTCCTAAGCTCGACCAACGGTGTTCCCCGTAGGGACTACTTCTCCTAAGCAAGGCAGAATTGCTATCGTGAACCAATTATACTTTACATCCCCCACTGTGGCCGAGTATCCAGTCGTGTTCATCTGTTAGTTTGTATGTTGTGTCAGTTTTGTCAACATATACATACATACATCATGCATTATTGATGTACATTCATATTTATATTGCATCACTATCACTCTAGTCGGTCTTGTTCCCTAGTGATGAACGTCTTTTCAACCGAATTGTCAGTTCTTTCCTCGACGGGAAAGGTGGCGTCTGACCAACCGCTCCTCCACTTTGCTGCTGGATTGAAGTGGGTCCCTTGACCACTTTGATAACTTGAACCTCTGAAAGGCCAGAGAACCTCTAGCCGACATCACTCTTCGCCAACGAAGATGATGTACTCGCTTTCCCGGATTAAGGAAAATCCCCAGAGAAAGCCTCTTAATCAGAGATTCGGCAATGCAACCATTTTTCTCCGAAAAAAACCGCTGATGAAAAGGTCATCAGCACCTCAAAATTGGATCACATCATATGGTATTTCTCTGAGAAGATCTCGAGAAAAGTATGATGTAGTACCCCAAGCAGAAAGCAGTCTCTCAAGAGACTCGTTTTCCCCAATAGAGTCGACAAATGGCGTCTCCAAACAGAGAAGTTTGTGCATCTCTACAACTCATACGAATGGGTTCCCCAACAAGTCTGACATCACAACTTTTTCCATCAAATGGCATCTCCCCAGGAAAATTCAGTGAGAAGTTTGAGGAAAACCGCTACAAATAGTATCCCTTGTCACGAAAGTTTATTGACAAAAGAAACTTAGACCAGTTCCTTGGTAGGAAACCAGGATCGAGGGGAAGTTTAATTCAGAAACTAAGACCAGTTCCTTGGTAGGAAACCAGGACCGAGGGGAAGTTTATTTCAGAAACTGAGACCAGTTCCTTGGTAGGAAACCAGGATCGAGGGGAAGTTTGTATCAGAAACTGAGACCAGTTCCTTGGCTGAAGACCAGGATCGAGGGGAAGCTTTTTACCTTTTCTAAGTATCATTGCTTAACAAAAGAATATGGATGGGCAAGCTGCCATTCATAACCACCATCAAAATTTCGGGTATTCTGATATTTAATCCTCTTGCACCCCGAATGACCGAATACCTTCGCCATTCGCACCTTCGGGTCCAAGAAGATTAAATAGGGGCATCTGTCATACCCCAAATTTTGACCACTAAGATTTCCCATCATTGTGCAAATCATCACCACAATATATATGTAACATTATGCCTCATCAGTCTCCCCAAAGATGGGTGAGCATTCACTACAATCAGAAATAGGGTTTTGAGCCCTCTCAGAACACTTAGACAAGAGATCAATCAAGAAATGACATGATATTCAACTTGTCTAATCTCGCAAACACCCACAAAGGATCAAGAGGACTCCCACATCAAGAATCAAGCATAAAGATGCAACATTCCAAGTGGATCAAGCCTCAAGTTCATCTAATACAAAGTCAACTGACGCAGAAAGTCAAAGTTTGACTTTTGGTCAACTATGAGCTTCACAAGCCATTAATCAAGAAAATATGATGGATGATTGCAGTTGATCAAATTTAAATTAAGAAATCATGCAAAATTGCAAAATTGATCAAATTAAAGGAAACTTAGAAATTTTTTAAAGTTAAAATCATGCTCAAGTGCACAACTTTTCAAGGTTGTAACTATTGATCCAAGCATCCATTGATTTTGCGTAAGAGCTACTTTTAAAGAGGGTATTTGATACTTCAACATTGTAGAAGGAATCAACTCAAAATATCATAAGGATTGAAAGATATAAGTGATCAAAGTTGGGAATTCTTAATGTCAGATGTTCCGACAATTCGTAGGACATCATTAATTATTTTTCCAGCAAAAAAGTCCCAACTTTAAGGACGTTTTTCTCCATGATCCAAGTTGATTCAAGCCATGTCATGAGCATGAAAGTTGAAGTACGTCATCTCACCTTTCCAGAAAGTCCTAGAAAGCCCATTTATCATTCTCGAGCAGAAAGTTATGATCTCTGCAAAAGGCATTGATAAAACAGAATTTTTAAGATAGCTTTTAGGACAGACTTGATCACACAAGTTCAAGGTCATTTTTGACAACTTTACAAGTCTTATATTCACAAACCTTGAACATCAAAGTTGAAGTACGTTATCTCAGCTCTCTAGAAAGTTGTAGAACGTCCATTTATCATACTCGAGCAGGAAGTTATGGACTTTACAGTAAGGCTTGCTGCAACTGTTTTTTTAGGACATATTTTGTGCACTTTTTCTTGTGCCACACAATTTTCAAGCTTTGTCACCATGCAGGACAAGCATCAAAGATGCAATTCACTTCAACTCAAAATATCATAGTGGATTAAAAGATATAAGTGATTAAAGTTTGGAATTATTAATGTTCAAAGTTGTCAAATGTTTCAACATTTCATAGGACATCATTAATATTTTTCCAGCAAGAATGTCCCAACTTCAAGGACATTTTTCTCCATGATCCAAGTTGATTCAAGAAAAACCCTGAACATCAAAGTTGAAGTATGTCATCTCAGCTTTCCAGAAAGTCCTGGAACAACCATTTATCATTCTTGAGCAAGAAGTTATGGATTTTACAACAAGGCTTGCTGCAGCTGATTTTTTAAGACAGGTTTCAGGACAGATTTGCACATTTCTTATGCCACACGAATTTTTAAGCCTTGTCATCCTTTTGCACACCTGAGGAGGGGAAAATCAAAGGACAACCTCTGATTCCCAAGCCTCCCAAGTCCAAGATTCCACAAGTAGCATGCCAAACCTAAAAAACTACAAAGATGCCAAATATCCAATTTTGTTTTCAAGCATTCAATACATTCAGCAAGGTGGCATGAACTGAGCCAAATTCTAACTGAATTAAGTCAAGACATATCCAAGAACTAGGGAACCAGCAGCCTGTGCTCTAACCTCTAGTCAATGGCTGGAGGAGACTTGGATTCCTATTGATCAACATTTGCAAACTTCTACAGCAGTTGCCATTCACTATTGCTTGCAAAACAAATTTGCTCTACTATAAATAGAGCTCATTTGTGCTCAGTTTGAGCACATCAAAGCCAACAAACAGATGCTTTCCTCAAAATCTCCTTCTCACTTCTAATTTTGCCTTCTAAGGCAAGTCACTATCAGGTTTTGAGTTTGAGAGCAATTCCAACCAAACCAATCACACACACACCTCATAAACATCATATAGAGGTGATCCAAGCACTAACACAACATCTGGAACATCAAATTCATCAAATCACCAGCCAATTGCTCAATTTCTTGATAGAATTGCAGTTGAGATACCATAATCTGTTCCAGCTCATTTCAATCCACTCTAAGCATTCAAACACACTACTGGAGGATCAAGGAAGCTCATAGGATCTTCCTCTTGTTGCTGTAATTACATTGAAGAGGCATTGGACCTTGCTCCAATAGGTAAGTGTTCTTACACTTTGAAACTCCATATACATGCATCATTATTGATCAATTCTTGAAGCAAAAATGTAGTCCTTAATGTGTTTGTTGTGATCCTCCTACTGTTTACACTTTAATATGTTTATATGAGGAGTTTATGTTGTTTTAAAATTAAGGTCCAGTTCTGGTTTTTTGCCTTGTGTGTTCTGTACTTTAAGTTTCAGTATGTATAAGTGATACCATTGGATTCCTTGCGAAAAATCGGTCAAGATAGGTTCTTACGAATTTTAATTTCGTTAAAAATTGAGAGAGTTATGAGTGTTGGATGTTTGATAAAAAAGATATTGAAAACTAAGGTTCAGTTCTGGTATTTTGCTTCATAAAAGATGTCGAATATGATGATGTGACATCTTTCCTTTTTCTCTTATCTTCAAAACTCAACCAATTCTTTCACATAGCAAAAATCATCATTTTCCAATTCTATTTTACACACTTCTTATTCATACTCCAAAATATTTTATTCCACGAAAAAATCAAATTTATATTATTTATTTAATATAGTTGGTATTTTTGTGAATAAATCCCTTTTTAATTGTTTTTAAACATTTTAAAAGTGAATTCTCATCATGGAAATCAAAACCAAATGAATTTTAATTCATCTTGTGATTAAAACATCATTTTTCAAACCTCAACCAAAATCACAAGTTGTTTATTCAAAGTTATTTGGTATTTTATCATTTTTATTTGATTTTCTTTAAGAATTCACTTTTTAAAATGATGAAATTAGGGTTTCTTTGATTTTCACCCAAACAAATCTTTTTCAAACACTTTGAGCCTCTAATAGAGTGTAATACCCAATCCCTCTTTGAAACCAAAATAGTTTGGGCCTCAGTCATTGCATAAGTCCCAACACATTTTCAAAAATCTCGGCGCGATCGCCAGTTTAAAATAAAACCAATTGAGCCTCTCCTTGAGTTGTAAGCCCCATTCTTTTTCTTTAAAACATCCATGGGCCTCTATTAGAGTGTAAGACCCATCCCCTTTGTAAATACACCACTTTTGGGCCTCAGTCGTTGTATAAGACCCACTGTATTTTCAAAAACAACGGCGCGATCGTCACCTCTTTTTTACAAAACCAATTTCGGCCTCTCCTTGAGTTATAAGCCCCACCATTTGTACAAAAACACTTTTGGGCCTCTAATAGAGTGTAAGACCCAACCCCTTTTTAAACCAAAATATTTTGGGCCTCAGTGTATTGCATAAGTCCCGATACCGTCAAAAAGTTCGGCGCGATCGTCGTTGCCAAACAAATAACCTTGGGCCTCTCCTCGAGTTGTAATCCCTATCTCTTGTACAAAAATAAATCTTTGGGCCTCTAATATAGTGTAAGACCCATCCCCTTGTACATAAAAACTTTTGGGCCTCACATATTGTATAAGTCCCTTTGTACAGTTTTCAAAACAACGGTGCGATCATCGTCAAAACTTGGGCCTCTCCTTGAGCTGTAAGCCCCAATAATCTTTTCAAAACACTTTCTCCTTTGATTTTGAATTCAAATATATGTTGTTATCAAAACTTTCTTTGTTGAACAACTAACCAAACAACATGGAAGCTCTACAACGGGTAAGTGTTTATCCGCTTTCATTTATCGCTTTCATATGTATATAAACTGTATTGTGGGGCTGTTTCATTGTAAGTCTTCTTTCACAAACTTTTATATACTTGTCACATATCAACTGTGTAATACTAGTATAGTTATTTAGAGTTTTCCCCGGCAACCACGTCTAGCACTAGGTAAAGCCTTGTTGGTCACTCTTATATACAAACAAAACTAGATCCCCGTAGGATTTCCAGATACAATCTTCCCTTCTCTTGGGGTTAAACAATATGGAACAAAGAGAAAGGCAGCATTCTCGGTGAACCCTTTCTCAGACTGTCACTCTTAGAAATTGTCAAAGAAACTCTAACTCCCCAGAGATGATATTTTCTCTGTGAATGGAATCTCTTGAGTTTCTTCCAAATCCTCTAACTTTCCTGGCTTGATCTATTCTCGGTGAATATCATGTCTTGAACTTCTTTTGGTTTGGGGACCCACAGGCTTCCTAAAAGCATCCCCGCCTCCCCTTGGACGTTGTACAAGGACCCTTCGGCTTCTTAGAAGTTCTCATGCCTTCTTGAACTCTTAAAGGTATAAGATAGAACTTAGTCATCCTTTACTAGAGCAGTCTTTCCAGCGTCAAAACTTCGGTCATTTTAGGGTTGATACTCATCCCTTAATGCCCGTGTCTCCTCTTGGGCATTATACAAAAGATAAAACTCTAGACTTGGATAGTCTAAGACCCTTGAGTCTCAAAAACATTCTCAAGTTCCTTTCAAACATAGTAAGAAACCCCAGTCTCTCTCATGAGAGTTCCCCACACTTGGACCCGCTTCAGGATCTCCAGGATCCACAATAGTAAGTTAGCCTCCTCTTGGGCTTTGTACAAATGATTCTCCCCAGCGGAGCTAACCTTTTCAGACTCTCTTGTTGAGACACCCACTTTTAGCCTCCATATCGGGCTTCGTATGAGATAGAAAAACACTCTCTTGTTGAGTATAAAAGACTCTCTTGTTGAGTCAATCCTTTTTTTAGCCTCCGTCTTGGGCTTTATACAAGACACATATAAATCACTCTCTTGTTGAGTATAAAAGACTCTCTTGTTGAGTCAATCTCCTTTTAGCCTCAATCTCGGGCTTCATACGAGACAACAAAACACTCTCTTGTTGAGTATAAAAGACTCTCTTGTTGAGTCAATCTCCTTTTAGCCTCAATCTCGAGCTTCGTACGAGACAACAAATCACTCTCTTGTTGAGTATAAAAGACTCTCTTGTCGAGTCAAACAACCTTCAGACTCTCTTGTTGAGTCAATCACCTTCAGACTCTCTTGTTGAGTCAACCTTTTTAGCCTCCATCTTGGGCTTTATACAGGACAGATAAAAGTACTTCTTGTTGATTCAAACCATTTCAGCCTCCATCTTGGGCTTTATACAAGATACATTCTCCCCAGCGGAGTCAAAATCCCTTTTAGCCTCAATCTTGGGCTTTGTACAGGATAGAAAGAACATTTTCCCCGGAAAAGTCAAACTTCCCGCCTCCTCTTAGGCTTTGTATAAATAAAACCCCGGTTGAGTCAATCAACCTTTTAGCATCAAATTTGTGCCTTGATCACAGCATACAAACATCGACAACTCCTCTTTAGAGATGACAAATTCTCTCTCAGCCAAAACCCTTTAGTTTCACGTCTTAGGCTTTGAACAAGATACAAACCATCTTTAGCTTCACGTCTTAGGCTTTGAACAAGACACCAAAACAACTTTTTTTCCTCCCATAGAATAGGAGGAACTACGATCGCTCTGATTTCCCTGTTTTGTTAAACGGGAATACGTAGGCATAAGATTGAAAAATCTTAGCGAGCATACTAATCAACAACCCAAAATCCAGTACCCCATATATCAACCCAAAAGCACCAAATCCTAACATCTTACCAAAAACCTCGCAAATAGTCCAGACATTCTAACTTTAACAAAATAAACCGAAGAGGGACCTATATCTTAATAGCATCTGTAACCTAACAGATAGTTGTTCAAACTCAGTATGCAAGCAGGGTTAATTAGATACATCTATTTCCCTTCCTTAATCAGCTCAATAGGATAAAAAATGAATCGAACTGGAGTACTTAAGCGATCGTGATTCAAGACCACAAAAATTGCGCTACAGCATGCACCAATAATATGGCTGAATACGAAGCATGTATCTACGGTATTGAAGCGACAATTGACATGAGAATCAAGATTCTTGAGGTCTATGGAGATTCTGCTTTGGTCATCGATCAAGTCAGAGGGAACTTTGTGACTCGGGATTCCAAGCTGGTTCCGTACCAAAAACACATAGCGAAATTGATTCCTTACTTTGATGAGATCTCTTTTCATCATATCTCCAGGGAGGAAAATCAAATAGCTGATGCACTTGCCACTTTAGCATCCATGTTCAAGGTCAAGTGGAAAAATAAGCTCCTTTTATCCGCATTGATCATTTGGACGAACCAACTCACTGTTTAGCAATCGAGGATGAGTCTGATGACAAGCTTTGGTTCTACGACATTAAGAGATATATGGAAAAACAGGAATATCTCGAGGGTATTAATATCACTAACAAGAAGGCTCTTAGGCGGCTTTGCGCCAAATTCTTGTTAAGTGGTGGTGTACTATACAAGAGGAATTATGATTCCGTGTTGCTCAGATGCGTGGATAGACACGAAGCAAACACGATCATAAGGTCCATACATGAGGGTTGCGAGGGTGTACATGCTAAAGGTCCTGCCATGGCCAAGAAGATCCTTTGGGCTGGGTACTATTGGACAACAATAGAGGTAGATTGTTACAACTTTGCCAAAAGATGTCACAAGTGCCAAATCTACGGAGACAAAATCCATGTGCCTCCAACTCCATTGAATGTTTTGACTTCACCTTGGCTATTCTCTATACGGGGTATCGATATGATTGGAATGATCAAACCAAAGGCTTTCAACGGTCATCGATTCATTCTAGTTGATATCGATTACTTCACCAAATGGGTTGAAGCTGCTTCTTATGCAAACGTTACACGACAAGTGGTTGCCAGATTTATCAAGAAAGAGATAATCTGTCGTTATGGCATTCCTAGCAACATTATCACTGACAATGTAAGCAACATAAATAACAATATGATGAAAGAGTTGTGTCAAGAATTCAACTCTTTCACCACAACTCTTTCCATCGCCCGTGAACTCCGATACAGTAAAAAAATATTATGCCTAAAAAAAAGGATAAGAGCCCGCTAGATTGATATCCGCAAGGACAATCTAGGCAAAAATAGGCGTCCCGATGGACCAAAAATAGAAATGTCCATGCAAAAGTTAGGGACAATAAAAAAAATGAAAAAAAAAATCAGCCCGTTAAGTTGAAAACCCGAAAGGGCGACTTAGGCAAAAAATGGGTATCCCGGTGGATGAAAAAAATGGAAATATGTCCAGGCAAAAATTAGGGATAAAGGCATTTGACTGTGAACACTTGAGCCTCTCTTCATCATAGCTAGACCTCAGACGGTAACAGAACAGTCGAATCATCATCAACTGGTGCAAGGCGTTAGAACCTAGACTTACAACGATGGTACAAGCAGATTGAAGTGATTCTAAAGTTTGAAGAAACGCGTTTGGAATCTGCTAGGGAGTTTGCTCCATTTTAGCACTGCCTACATAATGAGGAAGAAGATGTTATTTTGAGATAGGAAGATGAGAAAAGGACGTAGATAAGTCGGACAAAGTACTCACAGCTTTCATGTTTGGAAACTCATACAATAATGTATTTGAATCCATCACCTTCGTGTACAGCTTAAGGATATCATCCAAATCCTATCCTCGCCACGAAATCGATTAGCAATGTGATTGAAGTCGCTTTTACAATGTCGTAACTCGAAATTTGACCTCCCTATTTTGCCTTTTGCATGAGCATGTGCATTCGCATCGCCGGCATACGCATTCACACTTTTCTCTATGTGTTTCTTGTTACAGGATATTCAGGTTTTCTAAGCCCGATTAATCACATTCTCACAAAGTCATCACACATCAAAACAAGCACAAAATAAGGGTTTCTATGCCTATTCATCAAAACAAGAGGTTGAAAATCGGAACCGTGGCCACAACACCATTTTTCAGGCAAATTTGGGGAATTTTGGCCTGGTTAATCGATTAACCATTTGCAGTGCAAATGTGTTAATCGATTAACACATGAAAATTTGGCAGATTCTACTGCTTTTTGTGACAGCAATCTACCACTCCACATTTTGGGGATTCTACATGATTCTAGCAGTGTGTGGAACATTCTAGACATCTCTAGACATTTCAAGACTATTCAAGACATTCCAAGTGTATTTATTCCAATGTATCACTCTAAGTTAAGTGCACCATGTTCCTTGAGTTCCAAGCATGTCAACCTTTGGATGTGAAGCTTACATTGGGATTACTACCGAGTTAACTTCCTAACTAACCGAGTTAACCGCTTGACTAGGTGAGTCAAGTGTAACTAATTCCTAGCCTAATTCCAAACCACCCAAAGCTAGCTCCTGGCCTAATTCCAAACCTCTCACACTCCAAACCAAAACTCTATATAAACAAAACTTCAATCATTTTTTAGGGGATCAACCATTTTCACACAAATTCTCACACTTCACTCTCTATTCTCTCACATTCTCTCTGAATTTTTCTGCTACTTCTTCATCTTCATCTCAATTTTCTTCCCAAACATTACTATAGCTCCTCACCATTGAAGATTAATCACTTCTACATTGGAAGTGATTATTTCTAGAGCTTAACCTTCAGCCTCTTGCAATTCTACTTGGATTTCTGGAGTTTAAAAGCTTTTGGATTCATCTCAAGTGCTTATTTCAAGCTTCAACGGTTCGAATTCGTATTTCAGAGTTTCGTTGCAATTTACTCGGTTTCGATACGTTTCGGCTATAATTGAAGATTTTCTCTGGTTTTCTTTAATTATCTTCATCAAGATCACTTTACAACAACCACCAAGCCAAATCTCCGGCTTGTAGGTTGGTAGATCTTACTCATTTTTTTGTTTCGCACGTTTTCGTATCATTCACAATGTAGTTTCGATGTTTTTGCTCGTGAATTGATTATGCCATTGCTTGATCCATGATCATGATGATTTAATTGATTCCATTGTTGATCATTTGCTATTTTTAAACTTGATTTTTTGTGCATAATTGTTTGCCCTAGCATTGGAGTGATTGCACAATCAATAAGTGGCTAAAAGCACTTTTGAAAACTGTTTTTTCTGCCCCTGTGCCAGTGTTAATCGATTAACACTTTGCAGTGCAAAAGTGTTAATCGATTAACCAGTGTATTTTTACTGTTTTTCAAGTGTTAATCGATTAACACTTTGCAGTGCAAAAGTATTAATCGATTAACACTGAACCAGAAGGCCATTTTCATGCTTTTTCAAGTGTGTTTGCCATGCTTTCTCCTTCTAACTTCCATTGATTGATATGTTTGATTTTTATGGATGTTTTAAATGTCATTTAACTTCTGGTTGAAGCATATTCATGAACTTTCGATGCACGATTTTGATTATTCAATTTGATTTTATTCTTGGCATTATGTGAACATGATCTTTCTAGCACTTTCTTTGATCACAATAACATGATTTTGTGTTGCATTTTAAGTATTGTTTGGTACTGTTTTGCACTTTCTCTCATTGTTTTGCATTAGGTTTGTTCTCAAAAGAATAAGCTTAATCTTGTACAATCAATAATTCACACCTTTTGCTTTAATCATTTTTCATTCACTATGCCAAGTAAGGGAAAAGACAACGCTTTTTTTGGCCTTTAACAGCGCTTAAAAGCACTGCCGAAGGTGGCGCTGCTGTAGGTAAAGACAACGCTTTTTTTTTTATGCAAAAGCACTGTTAAAGGCCTACTTTAGGCAGCGCTTTAACTTGAAAAGCGCTTTCTAAAGTAGGCCTTTAGCAGCGCTTTTTCCTGGAAAAACGCTTTCTAAAGTGGACCTTTAGCAGCGCTTTTTCAGGCTTTTTATGCTTTCTTTTGGCATCTTTAAAAAAGCGCTTTCTATTGTCTCTCTTTAGAAAGCGCTTTTTAAAGCGCTGTCTAATGTATTTTTATTTCACTTTAAGGCAACGCTTTTAGTGGAAAGTGTTGTCTATTGTGTACTATAGGTAGCACTTTTTCTAAAAAGCGCTTTCTTTTCTTCACGTAAAATTAGCTTTTTAAAAGCACTATTTTAAAAATCAGAATTTAGGAAGCGTTTTTTGTTTAAAAGCGCTGCCTATTCCTTATTTTTTAGAAATTTTTTTTTGGAAATAATACCATAAACCTGTATAATTCAAGCCTTTCTTTCAAACAAATAGGCATTATATAACATTCAACAAGCCTTTATTTCAACACATAGGCCTTATATTTCAACCATTGAGCCTTTATTTCAACAAACAATCCTTAATTTAAACATAGGCATTATATACCATTATAATCCAAAATATATACACCATTACCATTCAAAACATAAACCATTTGATACAAATCAACACAAATATGCATCATATATACACCAATCCATAATTCTAATAACAATTTGTTCACCTAGAAATCCTTTAACTTCTAAAGATTCCTAATATACAACCACTTCCAAAACTATATAACATTCCATAACTACACAACAACTTCCATACCTTATATGATTCTTTTCTCAATAAAGTATTCACACAATTCCTCCTTGATTTCTTCCAACTTCTCTTTAGAGTAATGAGTGATGCGTGGTTTTCGCAAGTATATGAAACGCGTCAGAGTAATACAAAAGATTATCGATCCACAGAGACCAAACTTCAATATATCGATTCATATAGTTACGGTGTTTATCTAAGGCAAGTTAATTCAGGGATTTATGAGTGCACAGTAAAAGTAGAGTGAAGAAAAGTACGAAGATATAAAACTCAAATGAAAGCAACAGGCTTGAATGTAATTCACACAGTCAGATAACGTTCCAACGCATGTAACAGAACTACTTATGGGCAATGTTTTCTACTTTATGAAAAGAACTAATTTAACGGGAACTGCCGCTTTCGCGTATTCAGAACCGAGTTTAACCTTTAAACAAACCCTCTTATTGTCACTTATAAAAAGGCGCGTATTGCGTTAAAGTGAAAAACCTATTTTTAAGAAATATAGTTTCTTGACTTAGTTGAAAAGTATTTTGATCTGAAACTTTTAAACAAAAGAGGTTCATACGAACCGGATTTTAAACCTACAAACGTGTCCGAAAATAGTTCTAAAATCGTTTTGCTAAAGTATTAAAAATTCCAACTTAACTGTGCAAAGCGTTGTCGCTTCCTTTGTACAGTTAAGACTAACCAAGTTTATCGATCTTACCCAACAGAAATTAAGTACGGAAAACTCGTGTTAAAGACCAAAATAGCCCCTAAGTGTTTCCATCGATGCATTATGTGAAATGATACTTAAACTGTGATCTTTACATTCTAACCTTTAAGATTTAGCCAGACATGGAAATGTAAACAGACATATTTAATTTTATCATGTCAAAGTAAAGTCTTTTTGAAATAAAAGGTTTTGAAAGTAAATAATGCGAATAAAGTAAAGCGATTGCGATAAATAAAGAAAGTAAAGCGGATGCGAGAAATAAAGAAAGTAAAGCGGATGCGAGAAATAAATGAAGTAAAAGCAAAGCGAGAAATAAATGAAGATAAAAGCTTAATTCATAAATAGAAACCTGCTCCATTCGGAGGCTTTAATTCTGAAAACAACTGGAAAATAACTGGAAAGGAAAATGGCGGCAGGATTAACTTCCACCAAGTGCTCCAAACTCGATTACAGACTCGATCGCACAAATGTGATAACTTCCCAATGTGAGAAGATTATCACTTACAAAAACTCGATTATTTATGCCTAAGGTGTTTGTAACTAAGTTTGGATGCCAAGAAATGAACAAGAAGCCTCTTTATAGACTTAGGAAAAGGTATGAAAGGACAAGGATGCCCTCCAACTTCTTTTGGGAGGGAAAATGTCCGTCAAAGGTGGCGCCCGCCACCCCCCTCATGGCGCCCGCCACATGAACTAGGGAAGAAAGTGGTGGGAGACGTGGCAGTTGTCAGCAGTTGAGTCCCCTCCAACGTGTGGCCTACCCCATGGCGCCCGCCATGTTGGGTGCCACATGTGCAATTCCTTCAAAAGTTGGCTTTTTGGTCGATTTCCTTCATTTCTTCGTGGATGGCTCTGGAAACACCTAGAATCTGAAAACAAGACAAAATACAAGCATAATACAAGAAAATGATAATAAAAATCCTAAGAAGCATGTGCAATTCGAGTAAAAAATGCGGTGTAATTCGGTGTTATCATATTCTCCCACACTTAAACCTTTGCTTGTCCTCAAGCAAAACACTCTAATGCTCGTGACAGAAAGAAGTGATATCAACGAATGATTCGGGCTAAAAGGGCTTCTAAGTTCAAATCAGGATGAAGAGATAGGTATTAACTAGATGAAACAAGGATATCGTAATCACACTTTTCCGCAGACACGGACATAAGCTTCGTTCCTATGCAAATCAATCCATACTACCCCACTGTACCTAGGCCCACCTTGTGCATTTCTTGGGTCCTTTTCATTCCGGCGCAATCACATTAAGCCCGTTATCCGTACATACTCATAGTAAAGTGACCGGTTAGTGATTTTGATCTCAAACACAGGGGCTCTGGTACACAAACTGGTGTAACTCCTTTTATTGACCCTATTGTAGTTGTGGGGGATCGGATCGTAACCCGCCCTACCAAGTCCAGCACCAGACACCTCTGAACCAACTAACAATGGGTAACTTTTTGCTCTTTTTAATTCTTTTTTTTTTTTTTTTTTTGCAAATTTTTACAACTTTTTGAGTTAAGTGACCTTGTGAGGGTCACCTATCCCGAGTTGTACTTTCTATAAAGCACAGCATACAGATCATTCACTTATATTCATCGGTCCCCTACGTAGAGCATGCTTAGGCCGGAGCTGACTATTGGGATAAACTACTAAGGACCTACTAAAAAGACAATTAAGGCCATGGTATATGGGTATCGGGGTCGATTTTTATACTCACGAAGCTTTCGGTGTAAAAACGATACCGATGTTACAAAAAGATTTCCCAAGTCATCCGCATCCTAGCTCGAACATGTCTTAAAGCCCAAATTTTTCAAAATGATTCACTTTTCTTTTGTAAAAAATTTTTGGTATGGCTAAAGAAATGGGGAAATAAGGATACACTATACAGATGACTCGTCAAGCACATGCATATTCTAAAAATATACTAAAATAAGAAAAACTAACTAGAAAGCAGTAAAAATAAAAGGAAATAAAATTGCAAGAAAACGAATAAAATCTCCTCCCACACTTAAATCGAACATTGTCTCCAATGTTTCGAAATAAGGTAGAGAAGATGTAACCTGGTGAGTCTACGGCATGCTACTGGTACTCCCGTCACTGTGCAGTGAGCGCCTAGGGTGTCGGGATCTGCTGCGGTGATGACCGCTCTGAGAAGCGGCAAACTCGTCGAATCTGGTGTTCAGGGCAGCCTGAGATTACATGATGGTCTGGATGGAAAGGTTTGTTTGTTGTTGTGACTCTTGCATAAAGTTCATGTTGTCGGTAAGTTGCTGCTGGATAGCAGCAAGCAAGCCATCACGCTTCTCTTCTCGAGCCAGCTGCTCGCGCCACATCTGCTCAGTGATATAGAAACCAGGAACGGTACCTGTAGATGGGTGAGAAGAAGATGGTGTAGTGTGTGTAGGTGATACATGGGGTGACATATGATGATCAGGAGACTACTCATGATGGTCAAACTCGTCATCAGTCTCATGTCCATCCCCAGCAGGAACATTAGGAAGAACTGGACCCGTAAAAGGTGGAGCGTCTAAGTCGTAGGTCCAATTCCTCTCCACTCGTACATCAGTACGTCTAGTGCAGGGTAACACAACAGATGGGATAGCTACACCATGAACCATAAGTTCAAAGCCCCCCTCTCTCCTTGTCTTGAACAATTTCATATCTTTCAGAAATTTTAAATTAATTGTGCGAGGAGGGAGAGGTGCTAAGGTGGCTATCTCAGTGTCAAGGTTGAGAGCCCTAGCGATAGACGTGATAAGTCCTCCGAAAGCAATGGTTCCTATACTCTTAACAATAGCAGTCATATGGACAAACATAAAAGGAACAAAATTAATTCGCCTATTTGTGAGGCACCCTTGCAAAAGTAAGAGTTCTATAGCATTCACCTTGTTTGGATTCACCCGAGCAAAAACAGTACAGGCCAACATATAACGAAACACACAGATGGTCGGGTTATGGATCCTTGAGGCAAGGATTTCTTCAAAAGAAGTGGCTGTATGATTTGACAGCCTGTTCCAGAAGGAGAATGCCTCAACAGACCAATCGGAATCCAAAGGTGCTTCACAAATAGCGCCATCTCCAAAAGGTACTCCTAAACGCTCTGCTAGTTCGTCGGTAGTGAATTCATATTCAACATTAAACATCCGGAATTTCACTGTACTGACTGTGCTAGCAGTGTTAGGACTGACAATGTAAATTAGGGAACTCAAAAATTCCCGAGTCAATCGCTCAAAGGTCGGTTCCTTTCTAGCAAATACATCATGCATTCCTAATATATCTAGGAAATGAAAAATGCTATGATAAATACCAAGAGAGTAAAGACAATCGACGTCTACATACCAGGTCGAGATTATGGCTCGCTCTTGCAACTTCTCGAGAAGTTTCTTTTGCCTCTCCCCGGGCTTTCCTTGGCGGAAGGTGTAACCGTCGTACTTCATGGATGGAAATTTTTTTTTTTTGAGGTTGAAGAAGATGGAAATGGGTTTTATGGAGGAATGGAGAAAATGGAGATTTTAGGGATTTTTATGGATGGTTTTGAAAATGGGGTTTGGAGATGTCAATGGGATGGTGAGTAGTTTGGAGAGTTATGAACTTTTTGGAGGTTGAGGGAAGTTTTTGGAAGTTCAAAAATGGAGATTTTGGAGGTTTTGGATGAGGAAATGGTGGTTGGAGTGGTTCTTCCCCGCATATAGAACCAGACCCCATGGTGGGCGCCATGGTCTATATGGCCGGGCGCCACATGAACTAGTCTTCTGGGCCAGCTTTTGCTTGGTCCTCTCGGGCTTTCCTCATTCTTTTTTATTTTGGTGGTGCTATTAGCACTACCTTCTCTTTTTCGGCACTTGCATTATTTTTGTTAGGAAAATATAAAATACATATGCAATAATATAATTAATTTAGTAAAATAAAATAGAATAAAATAAGAAAATGGAAATAAACATGCATAAATATATGGAAGTACTAGAGTACATAATGAACAACATGAAAACCAAATACGAATAATGTAAAACATATATATATATATATATATATATATATATATATATATATATATATATATATATATATATATATATATATATATATATATATATATATATATATATATATATATGTCTGGGAATGAAAATGCGTAAATATGGTAAATATAATAATAATAATAAGAGAGTAGTATCATCACGGGGCCGGAGGCTCCTCTGCCTGGTCAGAACCACGAACTGCTACCAACTCTCTGGGAAGATCCGCAATCTCCTGATATAAACAGTCTGCCTCGGTCGCATGGGTCAGATCAGATACCTGGACCTGTAAAGTGAGATATGCGACCTCCCGTCTGAGTCTAGCTGTCTCTATACGAAGCTCAGCAATCTGCGTCTGTATGTCAGGCATCTGCAAAGAATGATTATTAGATAGCACAATAATCCTGGGAGATGGTGGCGTAGGATGGTACTCTGGCACTGGTGGAGTCCTGGGCTCATCAACAGTCTCACCAAAGCCCTCTAATGCATAACTCCAATTGGCCTGGTCGTGCACACTGGTCATCATGGGATCTGGCAGGGTGAAGAAATGTACAGTCTCATTATCGATCAGTAGCTTGAACTGGTCGGGATGGAAGGAAGCTCTCCTCATTAACCCACGGTCCAAACAGAAATCGATGTCTAATGTGGTGTACCCGCAATAAAGGGTCAGATGAAGTAGCTTGCTCGTAAGCCCCAAAGCAGTAGTAATCTGTGTAACTGTCCCTCCTACATGAATAATCCCCTCAGAAGATCTGGCTGTACACCCACGATTGTCAAGCAGAAAACTCCCACGGGCAACTGGACGCTACTGATTTGCACAGAAGAGGAAGAAAATTTCTTCCTCACTAACATGGATGTCAAGATCGGCTTTCCCTAGAAAGGTGTGTGCTAGGATCATCTGGAAGTATCTCATAGCTGGATTATGAATGATAGGAGATAGCTGAGTAATAGGATCAGGACCCCCTCCACCTGTGATGTCGCTCCAGAATTTGTCGATGTCTCGACTCATAAAATATCCCATATGCAACTCTGGAATAGCATCAGGAGTGGTCTGGAAGCCTAACAAATCACCGAACCCCTTCTGGGTGAAGGCATACTCTGTCCCGAATAACCTGAAAGTAACACGCCCGACCTGATCAACATACGGCTCATATCTGAACGAACTGAGGAACTCCAGGGTGAGATTCCTGTAGGTCGAGTGCATCTCATCAGCATACTCGTCCCACTGGAGCTGGCTACAAAGAAACCGTATACTGGGCTCAATACCCAAAGCATCCATGCAGACCTGATCAGGATAATGTGTAGGTGCCATAGGGCGCTGATAGAGGACTATGTAGCTCTGCCTCTGAGCATCGTCTCTGAAGTTAACATGCATGTCATCGAAGGTCTACATCTTGAAAAGTAGGGTTAGAGAAAAGGACCTGAAAACATACATATTAGAAAAGGTCAGTTTATACAGATAAACATTTAAAACTAAAAACAAAATATAAGACATAAAAAGTAATAAAAAGGAAAATAAAGGAAAATAAGGAAAAATAAATAAAATCGTGGGTTGCCTCCCATGCAGCGCTTGTTTAACGTCGTTGGCTTGATGAGTAGAACTCATGTATCTGAAGTGGGCATTGGTGGATCAATCAGGGTGTGGCTGGAGTAGTCAATAGGAATGTCTCCTTCTTCGTAACATTTTAACCTTTGTCCATTTACAATGAATGGACTACAAGAGTTATTCTTGATCTCAACTGCTCCGGATTTTAGGACCTTAGAAACTTCAAAAGGACCTGTCCATCTTGAACGAAGTTTTCCAGGGAAAAGCCGCAACCTGGAATTAAAGAGGAGAACTGGATCGCCTATATTGAAATTTTTTTTTATAATTCTTTTATCGTGCCATGCTTTGGTTCTTTCTTTGTATATAATGGCATTTTCATAGGCGGACTAACGGAGTTCTTCTAACTTATGAATGTCAAGGATACGTTTTTCACCAGCAGTTAGATAATCTAAATTCAAGGTTTTAGGCTTTGTGTTCTAACTCGAAGGGTAGGTGACAGGATTATCCATAGACTAACTGGTAAGGGGTCATTCCGATAGGGGTTTTAAAGGCAGTTCTATAGGCCCATAGTGCTTCTTGTAGCTTCTGAGACCAATCCTTTCTGGATATAGAAACGATTTTTTCTAAGATTTGTTTTATCTCCCTATTAGACACTTCTACTTGGCCACTAGTCTGTGGATGGTAGGGTGTTGCTACTCTATGCTTAACTCCATATTTACTTAACAGTTTGTCAAAAATCCTGGATATGAAATGCGGTCCACCATTGCTTATAACAAGACGGGGTACTCCGAATCTAGGGAATATATAGTTCCTAAACAGCTTAATCACCACTCGTGTGTCGTTTGTGGGTGAGGCTATGGCTTCAATCCATTTAGACATATTTATTTCCTAATGAGGATGGAAATGGTCCCATAAAATCGATACCCCAAACATCAAAGAGCTCTACTTCCTGAATATTTCTTAAGGGAATTTCGTCACGTCTTGAGATGTTTCCAGTGCGCTGGCACCGGTCACATTTGACTATATAAGCATGAATATCATGCCACATTGTGGGCCAAAAAAGTCCAGCTTGAAGAATTTTAGCGTGCGTCTTAGAGGTGCTAGCATGTCCTCCGTAGGGTGCAGAGTGACAATGTTCTATAATATTTCTTACTTCTTCTTCTGGAACACAACGACGAAAGATTTCGTCTGTACCTCTCTTGAAAAGAAGTGGTTCGTCCCAATAGAAATTTCTTACATCGTTAAAGAACTTCTTCTTCTGTTGATAGTTAAGGTCAGGGGGTATAATATCAGCGGCTAAGTAGTTGACAAAATCTGCGTACCATGGTACGCTACTTATTGCTAAGGAATTTCCAGGGTTCTTATAAGGATCTAGGTCATTTTCTTCAATGGCATCTATCTTAGCTATTAACCTGTCATAGGCAAAATCGTCATTTTTAGGCACTAAGTCTGGTTTTAGGTACTCAAGTCTAGAAAGGTGATCGACAACTATATTCTCTGTTCCTTTCTTATCTCGAATGTCCAGATCAAACTCTTGCAATAAAAGGATCCATCGAAGTAACCTAGGTTTGGCATCTTTCTTGCTTAGTAAGTAACGAATAGCAGCGTGGTCAGTGTGAACTATAATTTTAGCTCCTACCAGATAAGATAGAAATTTGTCTATAGCAAAAACTACAGCTAAGAGTTCTTTTTCAGTTGTTGCATAGTTAAGCTGAGCAGCATCTAGGGTTCTACTAGCATAATAGATTACATGCAATTTCTTATCTTTTCTTTGACCTAGAACAGCTCCTACAGCATAATCACTAGCGTCGCACATGATCTCGAAAGGTTCGGTCCAATCTGGGGGCTGTATAATGGGTGCTGAAATTAACGCTTGCTTCAAGAGGTTAAATGCTTCAATGCATTTCTCCTCAAAGTTAAATTCAACATCTTTCATCAGAAGGCCGGTTAAAGGTTTGGTTATTTTAGAGAAATCTTTGATAAAATGCCGATAGAAACCAGCATGTCCAAGAAAACTTCGGACTTCTCTAATGGTCTTAGGTGGGTTTAGGTTTTCTATGACTTCTATTTTAGATTTATCTACTTCAATACCCTTTTCAGAGACTATGTGTCCTAAAACTATACCTTCGGTAACCATAAAGTGACATTTCTCCCAGTTTAGCACTAGGTTTACGTCCGCACATCTTTTAAGGATTTTCTCAAGGTTAACAAGACAGTTTTTAAAATCAAATCCGCATACTGAGAAATCATCCATGAATACCTCCATAATTCCATCAAGGTAGTCAGCGAAGATTGACATCATGCAGCGCTGAAAAGTAGCTGGAGCATTACAGAGGCCGAATGGCATTCGTCTATAGGCAAAGGTTCCGTAAGGGCACGTGAAGGTTGTTTTTTCTTGATCTTCTGGGTGAATGGGAATTTGGAAGAATCCCGAATATCCATCTAGATAGCAAAAGTAAGAGTATCTGGCTAGACGTTCCAACATTTGGTCTATGAATGGTAAAGGGAAATGATCCTTCCTAGTTGCTTTGTTTAACTTCCTATAATCTATACACATACGCCATCCTCCTTCTATCCATTTTGCTACATGTTCGCCTTTCTCATTTTGCACGACTGTGATGCCTCCCTTTTTAGGTACTACATGCACAGGGCTCACCCACTTACTGTCTGAGATCTGATAGATTATACCTGCTTCTAGCAACTTAAGAACCTCTTTCTTAACAACATCACTCATTATAGGGTTTATTCTTCTCTAATGCTCTCTGGAGGGTTTTGAATCTTCCTCAAGTAAAATCTGGTGCATACACACGGATGGGCTTATACCTTTTAGATCAGAGATATTATATCCTAAGGCTGAGGGATATTTTCGCAAAACATCTAAGAGTTGGTTTGTTTCTTCTTGGCCCAAGGTAGCACTGACTATAACTGGGCGGTTCATTTCCTCGTCCAAAAACTCATATCTTAGATTCTTGGGTAATTCTTTGAGTTCTAAAGTTGGTTTCTTGGAGCATGGTATTGGATCTGGGGTAAGGGATAAACATTCATGAAGGTTATCATCGATGTAGGGTTCTATAAATCCATCATCTTCCCTAATGAGGGTTGAAGGCAATTTAATTATTTCTATAGGTTCTTCTAGTTCCCTAATGCATTCATCAATGACTCTATGGCATAACATGCGTCTCCCAATACTGGTGCCATGAGAAAATTTGACAGAATGAATTCTATCTTCTCATCACCTACTTCAAAAGTCAACTTTCCTTTCTTGACATCTATTATGGCTCCTGCGGTTGATAAGAATGGTCTACCTAGGAGGATTGGGATGTCGTCATCTTCTTTAATGTCCATGACAACAAAATCAGTAGGGATAAACAACTGACCGATCCTAACAGGGACATCTTCTAATATGCCTACTGGATATTTGTCAGATCTATCGGCTAATTGAAGTGACATCTTAGTAGGTTGTAGTTCTCCAAGTTTTAACCTTTCACATACTGCTAGAGGCATTAAGCTCACACTAGCTCCTAAGTCCAGGAAAGCTTTATCGATGACATGACTTCCCAAAATACAAGGTATGGAGAAATTTCCAGGATCTTTCTCCTTTTTAGCAAGTTTATTTTCAGAAATGGAATTGCATTCCAAAGGTTTTGGATCGTCAAGTCTACGTTTGTTGGTAAGAATGTCTTTTAGGAACTTTGCATAAGATGGTATTTGGGTGATGGCTTCTGTGAAAGGGATTTCCACATGAAGTTTCTCTATGACTTTAAGGAATTTCTGGTATTGGTTATTGATCTTGGTTTGTTTAAGTCTTTGTGGATATGGTATCGGAGGTTTGTATGGCAGGGGTTGCTCGTAAGTTTTGTTTATAGCTTCTCCTTGATCTTTCCGCTTTTCAGATTCCACTGGTCCCTTTACCTCATCCGTGGGCACAATACTTTTCTTAGAAATTTTGGGTTCATTCAATGTCGGGTTAACTGGTCCATCGTAAGCGGTCCCACTTCGTAAGGTAACTGCATTGGCTTGACCTCGGGGGTTTTGTTGAGTTTGTCCAGGAAACTGTCCTCCGGGTGTGGTTTCGGGAGCTTGTTTTAGAGCTACCTGAGAGATCTGGGTTTCATGCATCTTATTGTGGGTGACTATTTGGTCTACCTTAGTTCCTAACTGAGTAATCATTTCATTAACATGAATGTTTTGGTTTAGGAATTCTTTGTTTTGCTGGGTCTGAGCTGAGATGAAATTTTCCATGATTTTCTCAAGGTTCGGCTTAGGTGGCACAACTTGCATAGGTTGGTTTTGTCTCTGGGCTTGAAAACTGGGTGGTCTCGGAGGTGCAGGGTTTTGGATAAGGTTATTGTTTTTGTAGGAAAAATTTGGGTGATTCTTCCATCCAGGGTTATAAGTGTTTGAAAATGGGTTCCCTTGGGCATAGTTGACCTGGTCTGATTTAGTTTCATTCAACATATTGCATTCCGCTGATTGGTGTCCTTTGGTTCCACATAATTCGCATTCCGAGGAAACTGCTGCTGCAGTGGCTGGGTTTGCGTACATATTTTCGACCTTAAGGGCCAAAGCGTCCATTTTGGCTTGCATCATGTCTATAGAACTTATCTCATGTATTCCTCCTTGGGCTTCTTTCTTCTCCACTGTTGCTCGTTCTGTTCCCCATTGACAATGGTTTTGAGCCATATCTTCGATGAGAGCGCAAGCTTCAGGGTAAGGTTTATTCATCAGAGCGCCACCAGCGGCGGTGTCGATGGTCATCTTAGTGTTATAATGAAGTCCATTATAGAAGGTATGAATAATTAGCCATGATTCCAGGCCATGATGTGGACATATTCTCAATAGGTCTTTATATCTCTCCCAAGCTTCAAAGAGTGATTCACCTTGGTTTTGAGTGAATCTAGTTATTTGGTTTCGAAAGGTGGCAGTTTTACTTGGGGGAAAATATCTAGCAAGGAAAACTCTCCTAAGGTCTTCCCAAGTTGTTATAGAGTTGGCTGGAAGGGAATTTAACCATGTAAGAGCTTTGTCTCTGAGGGAGAAAGGAAATAGTCTTAGACGAATCGCCTCAGAACTAGCACCATTGGTTTTAAAAGTGTCTGCTAATTGGATAAAGACTTTTAGATGTTGATTTGGGTTCTCAGATGGGAGACCCGCGAATTGGTTTTGCTGCACTAATTGTAATAGGGAGGGTTTCAGTTCGAAATTATCAGCAGGAATATTAGGGTTAACTATACTATAACTGGGTTCGTAATCGAATGGTTGAGTGAAATCCTTAAGGGGTCTTTAGTTACGTTCCTCGGCCATATTTTCCTTAATTCTACGAAGTAAGAGATGTGCGTGAGCGTAACGCTCAGGTTCCGCTAAAGGATCTATAAGACTACCGGTGCTGCGAGTTCTTCGCATTGACCAGTAGGTAAAACCTTAGTCTAGACGGTGTAACAACAGGGTACGAAATTTGACGAAATTGGTCCTCGGCAACGGCGCCAAAAACTTGATGCGTGGTTTCCGCGAGTATACAAAATGCGTCAGAGTAATACAAAAGATTATCGATCCACAGAGACCAAACGTCAATATATCGATTCCTATAGTTACGGTGTTTATCTAAGGCAAGTTAATTCAGGGATTTATGAGTGCACAGTAAAAGTAGAGTGAAGCAAAGTACGAAGATATAAAACTCAAATGAAAGCAACAGGCTTGAATGTAATTCACACATTCAGATAACATTCCAACGCATGTAACAGAACTACTTATGGGCAATGTTTTCTACTTTATGAAAAGAACTAATTTAACGGGAACTGTCGTTTTCGCGTATTCAGAACCGAGTTTAACCTTTAAACAAACCCTCTTATTGTCACTTATAAAAAGGCGCGCATTGCGTTAAAGTGAAAAACCTATTTTTAAGAAATATAGTTTCTTGACTTAGTTGAAAAGTATTTTGATCTGAAAATTTTAAACAAAAGAGGTTCATACGAACCGGATTTTAAACCTACAAACGTGTCCGAAAATAGTTCTAAAATCGTTTTTCTAAAGTATTAAAAATTCCTACTTAACTGTGCAAAGCGATGTCGCTTCCTTTGTACAGTTAATACTAACCAAGTTTATCTAAAGGTTGGGCGGCTTTCGATCTTACCCAACAGAAATTAAGTGTGGAAAACTCGTGTTAAAGACCAAAATAGCCCCTAAGTGTTTCCATCGATGCATTATGTGAAATGATACTTAAACCGTGATCTTTACATTCTAACCTTTAAGATTTAGCCAGACATGGAAATGTAAACAGATATATTTAATTTTATCATGTCAAAGTAAAGTCTTTTTGAAATAAAAGGTTTTGAAAGTAAATAATGCGAATAAAGTAAAGCGATTGCGATAAATAAAGAAAGTAAAGCGGATGCGAGAAATAAAGAAAGTAAAGCAGATGCGAGAAATAAATGAAGTAAAAGCGAAGCGAGAAATAAATGAAGATAAAAGCTTAATTCATAAATAGAAACCTGCTCCAATCGGAGGCTTTAATTATGAAAACAACTGGAAAATAACTGGAAAGGAAAATGGCGGCAGGATTAACTTCCACCAAGTGCTCCAAACTCGATTACAGACTCGATCGCACAAATGTGATAACTTCCCGATGTGAGAAGTTTATCACTTACAAAAACTCGATTATTTATGCCTAAGGTGTTTGAAACTAAGTTTGAATGCCAAGAAATGAACAAGAAGCCTCTATTTATAGACTTAGGAAAAGGTATGAAAGGACAAGAATGCCCTCCAACTTCTTTTGGGAGGGAAAATGTCCGTCAAAGGTGGCGCCCGCCACCCCCTCATGGCGCCCGCCACATGAACTAGGGAAGAAAGTGGTGGGAGACGTGGCAGTTGTCAGCAGTTGAGTCCCCTCCAACTTGTGGCCTACCCCATGGCGCCCGCCATGTTGGGTGCCACATGTGCAATTCCTTCAAAAGTTGGCTTTTTGCTCGATTTCCTTCATTTCTTCATGGATGGCTCTGGAAACACCTAGAATATGAAAACAAGACAAAATACAAGCATAATACAAGAAAACGATAATAAAAATCCTAAGAAGCATGTGCAATTCGAGTCAAAAACGCGGTGTAATTCGGTGTTATCAATGAGCACACTTGTATTCATCAAAGTACTACATAATAAAACATAATATGCATGATTTAGTTAAAAGTAATAAATTATATGAAATATTCGATAAATACTAAAATAAATCCTAAGTTATAAATCCATACCATGATTGGAATCTCTATTTGATCCAAATGAAGGATTTCTCTCATAAACCTCAAAACATAATAACCACAATCTATTCCATTACGCTGACGAGCACACTACACAGAAAAACAAATAAGAATATATAGTTGTCTTGTTTTATCAAGTACCATCGCTATTATAACCAAAATAGTGAAAATTAATATACCTCCACTCTGATCCAAGTAATGTTGTTTGCTTTAGATCGTGGTACTCGAGCTTCTCTTTGTGATCGGAATACTCGTATTGCTCTAACAAAATAAAAACATATATTTAGAACAATCTCACAGAAATAATTAAATATACAAATACACACGAATATGTAGAACAATCTCACTTACGTATTAACCATATTCTTCATATTCGGATATGTTGTCCAATCACCATCCAATGAATTCAGATAATACACTACTTCTTTTGTAGGATTAATGGCAACCAACAACCAGTGACCACTGTAAAATAAAACAAATGTTTAGATGGAAATTTTCTATGCAAAAGATACAAAAATTAGAATGAAGTTAGAAGGAAAATCTAACTCGTTGCCAGTATTATACGGTAAAAGATACAAACTTTCTATACTGCTGGCCATAAATCTCTCGACTAAGTGATCTCTTACTGAATCTGGATCATGAACAATTAATCGTGTGTTGACACGGGCTCAAGATACGAAATAGAATCTGTTTGACAATGGATTCCCGCGCATAAATTTGTCACACAAGACCCTTAAATAAAAACATAATAAACATTAGAATATTTTCATTGAAATGTGTACATAAATTGTTCAACTAATTAGATAATAGATTGATCGGCGTACCAGATGTATGATTGCATAACACCGATGCCTAATTCAAGATGCCGAAAAATCTGATCCATGTCCTCTTTTGCAAGTGTTTCGAAATTAGAAAAACCAAAAATACCTTCCTCCATTTCTATTTGACGAATGGCACCATGCATCAAATCTGATGTTCCCACAAGTGTTTCAAGACACATCCTAAATCGACCAACAAAAGCTCTTTTTGATCCGGTCCTTGGAAGATCCTTTTTTTTGTTGGATACGTTGCTAACTTTCTTGCTGACTTGTTGTGACTCTTGAGCAGGAACCTAAAAATCATATAAGTTAGGTAACGTATAAAATCATGAAGCTTTTGCATTCGGATCACAGAATTAACACTTTCAATGTACCTCTTTTTGTGATGCAACAGACTCGTTGTGCCGTAAAATCCCTTTATCCCTAGATGCGGGTTTTGTAGGAGTCTAACATTACCATGTAAAAAAATGTACGTAATGGTTCAGAATGCTTTTCATAATGGTTCAGAATTGACATTTGATTACTAAAACATTCATAATGGTTTTCAACATACCTCCTCATCTATGAAAATGAGATCTGTCGACCATGCAACAAACGATCATATTGCATCCCGCAGCAATGTTGTCTCTGAAACAACGTCAGGTATCGGTAGCAACGCATCTAGTTCTAATGCAATATCAACGATACTTTTAGATATCCATCAGGGAGCGGTTTATGGTGAAGTAAATATCCCAAAGTGTTATGCACTTTTCTCTTGCCAACTATGCGATAAGTCGGTGACGATAAATACAGTTGGCAAGATGAAATGCCCTAAACCAATAATAAATATGTTACTGTTAATGTGTATATATGTCAATTAAATTGAATGGGATAATTTAATTTCATAATAACATATATAATTACCTCGACACATTTCTTATGACAATTGATAATAGCTTTGTCACTAGTATCTTTCAACTCTGAACCGCGCTTTTCCGCCATTTATCTTTCTTTGTCCTTTTGCAATTCACAGACTTGCGCTTTTAATTCCTCCAACGTTTGCATCACTTGTTGATTGCTAGGATTTTTTTTTCTTTGGATGCTTATATAAGGATGATGGAGTCACACCAAATCCCTTACCCCTCACACGGCCGGAATACTCAGGAACATTTAGAACTCGACTAAGTATGCTCCTGCAATCCTCGTCATCACCTGTAGTTAAGGATTGAGATAGAGTCTCCTGAAATTCATTTACATATCGACAATTATTAGTGGGGATTAAAAATTAATTATATGTTAGTAAACTTTTGATTTAATTAAAGACATAATGTTATACTTACACATTCGTCTAAAACATGTTGAACATCTTCCCTAACAACTCCATCCTTGCCGACACGAGCAGCCTTCCACAAAACATGTCCCGGAAGATATGTTTCTTCACTTTTACTCTCTTCTAACTACACATTGATACAAATAATAAGATCATCAATTATAACACATTGAGACAATTAATAAGATCATAGCATTTATATATACTTACCATTTTTTGCTGTAAGTGTGCATATCCCAAACGCCCTTTTTTGTATGGATACGCCGGTTTTGATGCTCTTTGCCGATTTACGTCACTCACTTCCTGGATAAACAAGTTTAAGTCATATCAGAACAATCTAATGCAACAAGTATACAATACAATTAATAGACATGACAAATTAACATTACATGGAATTTTTCGGTTCTTCGTTTGGCTACAAATGTCTCCCATTCCTCAGGTGTAATCAAATCCGCATACTTCACTGGAAGTTCTTCTTCAACAAACTTCCCTTGCTCATCCTTTAGAAAAGTGGTTGATAAAAAAGTTCGAAACCCTCTGAGTCTTTTTCCGGCCAATTGAAGACAATACTTTTTTCGGCTTTCATCAATGTTAAAAGACCTCTACGAAAAACATACACATAGAGTGTGTTAGTATAAGTAATTTAAAGACATAATCGTCAACAAAAATCTAATAACATCAATCATATATGGTACGTACTGTATCTCAGTCCATATTTTTTCTTTACCGGCTTGCAACGCTGGATTTATCCAGTTATCACAGGTGATTGGAATGTGCTGACGAACAAGTGAACCTCTGTAACTTGTCAACATTGCACTGTTAGGCTCAATTAGTTGGTCTTCAACACTCCAATGTACATCATATTTGATTCCTTTATCTCTTGCACGAATTATTGACTTCATAATTGTTATTCCTCGTGTAATTTCTCTTTCTACATTCTCAGGTGAAACATTTGCATCGTTTGTATCGTGTGAGTCATTTGTATCCTGGTTACTAGCCATTTGACCTGTAGTAAAGAAAAAAATAAATAATCCAAAAAACTCAAGGCAAAACAAAACTCATTCATTCATTCAGGTCTGTCAAGGTTCAAACACTACAAGGTACAATTGCTTACATTTCACTATTATTTCACTATTAACAGAATATTCATGGTTTGAACAAAGTATTAAGATCATCTAACTAGATATTATTTTTTTAATCATGGATAATTCAAAAATCATTCACATAAAAGTATAAGAAAATAATGATTTATAAACATGTACTCATACTACATACTTGTAATCTGAACTTACAGTCTAAAGGTACAAACTAGCTGAAGTCTCTCTTTAAAACTTGCAGTGAAGATTTCTTCTGAAATCTATCTTGAAAAACAACATTACTAACAATCACGATTTTCTAACCAAACTAACACATATAGTAAGATTTTCTGAAATCTGCAAGAAGAAACAACTAGAACAACAACATTCATATACAAGAAAGAGGTCAGATTGCTTTGGGATGACACTTATGCTATCATGCATATAGTAACAGAACAATGGCAGAAACATTCCTAACCAAACTTTGGGATAACACATTACTAACAGTCACGATTTTCTAACCAAACTAACACATTCCTAACCAAACTAACACATTCTAAATGTTCTAACTAACAGTCGTATAATGAAAAAAATGAAAAACGAAAACGTACCAGACGCGAGAGAGAACATAACAATGGTGGTCGAAGAACGATGGTCGTCGGAGAACACTACAATGGCGGTCAGAGAACAGAACAATGGCGGTCGGAGAACGATGGAGGTCGGAAACAGAACAGTTGCTGTAGCGAGCGATTTTGGACGTGGTTCTTAAGTACTGTCGCTCTGGGGTACTACAGGTCGATTCATTTTTTATCCTATTGAAGCTGATGAAGGAAGGGAAATAGATGTCTCCAATTAACCCTGCTTGCATGCTGAGTTTAAACAGCGGTCTGTTAGGTTACAGATGCTATGTGGAAGTGAAGCCTCTCTCTGCTTATTTCGCTAAGAACGCAATGACAGGACTATACTATTGGTAGGATGTTAGGACTGGTGCTTTTCGATTGATGTGTGAAGGTACGGGATTTTGGGTTTTTGATTAGTGTGCTCGCTAAGATTTTTCAATCTTATGCCTATGTATTCCCGTTTAACGAAACAGGGAAATCAGAGCGATCGCAGTTCCTCCTATTCTATGGGAGGAAAAAGGTTGTTTTGGTGTCTTGTTCAAAGCCCAAGACGTGAAGCTAAAAGTGGTTTGTATCTTGTTCAAAGCCCAAGATGTGAAGCTGAAGGGTCTATTTGTATCTTGTTCGAAGCTCAAGATGTGAAGCTAAAGGGTTTTGACTTTAGAGAGAATTTGTCATCTAAAGAGGGATATTTGGTTTGTTTGTCACAACGGTTGGGTGACTGATTATAAAGGAGAATTACTTTAACTGGGATATGTGAATCCAACAATTCCATAATTTCTTTATATGGGATTTTTAACCTGAAGGAGAAGACTTTAACTCAGTTTAGAGCAATGCCATCTTTCCTTAGGAATTTCTCATGCTAAAAGAGGGACAGTGGCGTGGATGTAAATACTCCAGAGGCTTGCCGCTTACAGTAATTAGATGGGGGGAAAAGGAGTTATTGATGTTTGTATACTGTGAACAAGGCACATATTTTGATGCTAAAAGGTTGATTGACTCAACCGGGGTTTCCTTATACAAAGCCTAAGAGGAGGCAATTGACCCAACAAGAGGGTGTTTTTATGTGTCTCGTACGAAGCCCGAGAGAGAGGCTTAAAGGGTTGACTCAACAAGAGAGTGCTTTTGTACGTGTCTTGTACGAAGCCCAAGACGGAGGCTAAAGGTGTTTGACTCAACAAGAGAGTCTTTGTACCTCGTACGAAGCCCGAGATGGAGGCTGAAAGTGTTTGACTCAACAAGAGAGTCTTTTATACTCAACAAGAGAGTGATTTTTATCTCGTACGAAGTCCGAGATGGAGGCTAAAAGGTGTGACTCAACAAGAGAGTCTTTTATACTCAACAAGAGAGTGTTTTTGTATCTCATACAAAGCCCGAGATGGAGGCTAAGAGGTTTGCTCCACTGGGGAGAATCATTGTACAAAGCCCAAGAAGAGGCTATTGTGCTGGTGACTATTTTAGTTGAGTGACAGGTCCAGTATGTTGGATAAAGAGAAAATCAGTTCTTATATGGGTAATGTTGTACTTTGGGATTGATCAGAGGACCATGGTTATTTCCTGTTCTTTAAGGAAATGGGAAATCTCAAAAGGTATGGAGATTGTCCAAGTCTACGGGTGTTTTGAGAAATCGATTCTCAGATAGTGAGTGATCTTTGTATGATGCCCAAGAGAAGGCGGGTACGTTAAGGGATGAAGGTCAACCCATTAACTGGTCTGACACTTGACTCAGAAAGACAGCTCTAGGAAATTGATAACTAGGTTCTGTTCCTATACCTGTAGAGGTCTCTGGGTCCTTATACTAAGCCCAAGAGGAGGCATGAGAGCTTTTAAGAAGCCGAATGGTCCTTGTACAACGCCCAAGAGGAGGCGGTGATACTTTTAAGAAGCCTGTGGGTCCCCAAACCCCGAGAAATTCAAGACATGTCATTCACCGAGAATAGATCAAGCCAGGAAATTCCGAGAATTTGGAAGAAACTCAAGAGATGCCATTCATGGAGAAAAGATCATCTCTGGGGAGTAGAGTCTCTTTGATAATTTCTAAGGGTGACAGTCTGAGAAAGGGTTCACTGAGAATGCTGCCTTTCACGTCTCCATATTGTTTAACCCTAAGAGGAGGGAAGAATATGTCTGGTAATCCTATGGGGATCTAGTTTTGTTTGTATTTAAGAGTGACCAACAGGGCTTTACCTAGTGCTAGACGTAGTTGCCGGGGAAAACTCTAAATAACTATATTAGTATTACACAGTTGATATTTGACAAGTATATAAAAGTTTGTGAAAGAAGACTTACAGTGATCTGCCCCACAATACAGTTATATATATACTCCCTCTGTCCCATATTATAAGAGAAATTCACTTTTTAGATTCATTAAATAATTAATGTATCTGGTCTATATATAGACCAGATACATTAATTATTCAATGAATCTAAAAAGTAAATTTCTCTTATAATATGGGACGGAGGGAGTATATATATATGAAAGCGGATAAAGAAATCGGGTAAACACTTACTCGGTTGTAGAGCTTCCATGCTGTTTGGTTAGTTTGTTCAACAAAGAAAGCTTTGATAACAATATTATATTCAAAATCAAAGGAGAAAGTGCTTTGAAAAGATTGTTGGGGCTTACAGCTTAAGAAGAGGCCCAAGGTTTTCTCAGTGATTACACTGTTGAAGTTGTACAGTGGGACTTATACAAGTGACTGAGGCCCGAAAAGGTTTTCTGTACAAAGGGATGGATCTTACACTCTCTCAAGAGGCCCAAAGGTTTATTTTTGTACAAGTGGTGGGGCTTACAGCTCAAGGAGAGACCCAAAAAGTTTTGAATAGGTCTTATAGCTCGGGGAGAGGCCCAAGGGTTTGTTTTAAAAGGGGACGATCGCGTCGAACTTTTTGGTGGTATCGGGACTTATACAATACACTGAGGCCCAAATTATTTTAGTTTCTAAGAGGGATTGGGTCTTACACTCTATTAAAGGCCCAAATAATTTTGAATAGGTCTTATAGCTCGAGGAGAGGCCCAAGGGTTTATTTTTTGAATTGGCGATCGCGTTGAGATTTTCTTTTAACGTAGAGGGACTTATACAATATCTGAGGCCCAAAAAGGTTTTGGTTAAAAGGGGATTGGGTTTTACACTCTATTAGAGACCCAAAGTGTTTGAAAAAGTTTAATGAGGGTTGAATTAATCAAAAACCCTAATTTGTTTTCAAAATGTATTTTAATTGAATAAAAAATTCAATTAAAATGATCAAAATTGTTAAACATATGGAAAACAAATTGTGACCTTGGGTTAATGTTTCAAAAATTAGGTTTTGATCCACAAAATCATTAGAAATCACTAAAATTTGAAAAATCAAGAAAGAGGAAATATTTTAAATGTCAAAAACAATTAAAATATTAATTCTTTACAAAAATATCAAGTATATGAAATAAATAATATTTTTGGGATTTTTTTGGGAAAATAAAATATTTTAACATTTTTGTGAATTATTAAAAAAAGAACCAACTCAAAATCATTAAAACTCAGAGAGAAATTAATTTTTGAATCAATTAAATAAAATCACAAAATTCAAATATTCAAATATTTGAAAAAGGGCGCCAAGAACATGGCAAGAACACGCGCCCTTCCTCTGTTTCTGCAGATTTGCGTTTTCTAACAAATCTCACTGAATACTTGATGATATCATGCAATCTACATATCAATCTACTCGTTTCAACCTCACGATCATGTCTATGGTCTTTAATTTCATTTATTTTAAACATGGAATAAGAAATCAAAGAGAAACCTCAAGAACCCTAAAATTTGCATGAAGGTTCAGAAATTCCATACACGATTCAAACAATGCAATTGATTGAGGGAAAACACTCCATGCATGATTATGAACATATGGCCAAATTATTGTGCAACAAAAAATGCATGGATCATAGAGTTAGAAGAGCTCATGCTTACCACTTGCAGCTGGTGATCGTGTTTTATGTTAGAGGTGTTACAGCTTGGTTCCAAGGTTATGGACAGCTTCCCTAGGTGCTATGGAGTGTGTCTGGATGCTTGGAGTGGATTGAAATGATCTGGAACTTGAGATGGTACCCCAACTGCAAATCTGTCAAAGGCTTGAGCAGTTGGCTGGTGATTTTGTGATTTTGATATTCCAGATGTTATGTGAGTGTTTGGATCACTTATATATGATGTTTATGAGGTGTGTGTGTGTGTGATTAGTTTGGTTGGAATAACTCTCAAACTCAAAACCCGATAGTGACTTGCTTTGGAAGGCAATTTTGGAGTGAAGAAGGAGATTTTGAGGAAAGCATCTGTTTGATGGATTTGGTGTACTCAAACTGATCACAAATGAGCTCTATTTATAGTAGAGCAAGTTTGTTTTGCAAGGAATAGTGAATGGCAACTGCTGCATAGGTTTGGCCAATGTTGAGCAATGAGAATCCAAGTCTCCTCTAGCCATTGACTAGAGGTTAGGGCACAGGCTGCTGGTCCCCTTGTTCTTGGATAAGTCTTGACTGAATTCAGTTGGAAATGACTCAGTACATGCCACCTTGGTGTATGCATTGAATGCTCCAATCCAAAATTGGAGTCTTGTCCCTCTTTTAGGCATTTCTAGGTTTGGCATGCTATTTTTGGTCCCAAAGACTTGGGAGGCTTGGGATCAGATTTGGTTCCTCCTTGGTCCCCCCTTGAGGTGTTCAGATGGATAGAGTTGCTTGCCCTTTGCAAAATTTGAACAAATCGAGCAAAACTCCAAAATCTGCCTTGCCATGACAGTTTGCAGCAAGGCATATTGTCATTGTCATATCTCATGGCTCAAGTGGACTTTGATGGAGTTCTTGGCCATTTTGGAAAGCCCTCATATGATACAACAACTGTTTGATCATAATTAGTTTTGATACTTTTTGGATCCAAGTGAAAAATGCCCCTACATTTGGAAAAAAGTAAGGCAGATTCTGACTTAGTGAGAATTTTACTAAGTGTTGGAAAAAGTGACATTTTCACATTTTGTGATTTTGATCATTCCATAACTCAAAATCCATAATGAATTAGAATGAGGTGTAGTTGAAGCTTTTGTAGAGGGACATGAGAGGTACAAATCCAGCTTTGAATGGGGAAAAATGGCCTTATGGTTTAGGAGTTATGATCCTCCAAAGTTGGTACCCTAGCCACTTTGTTCCATAACTTAGAAAAATTTCTAAGTTTTTATGGTTACCCCTTTTACAAGTTATCCCACTTTTCTTGATTTTTCTTGATGAATGATAATTCCAATCACACATTAACATCATTTTAGGGTTAAGGAACCATAATTGTGAAAAATCTCAAAAAGTCAAAGTTTGACTTTTATGCACAGTTGACTTTTTATCAGATGAATTCCAAACTGTGCGATCCTCTATAAAATCAAGTCCTTGACCTAAATAAAACTTGATGGATTGATTTCATAGGTGTTATAGGGTGTATTGAATCATTTCCTAGGGTTTGGGAGCATGTCCTTGTCAAAAGTCAAAGATACAATTGACTTTTCTCGCGAAACCCTAATTGTGGTTCAGATGAAATTGAAACTTGTTGCTCAAGCTTCTTGGATCAATCTATTGTTGCAAATGGATCAATGTGATGTGTTAGGGACCCTCAAATCATCTCCTGAGGTCTTGGCTCATGATTTGTCCCAAAAGTCAACTTAGGGGTGAATTAGGTCAAGAAACCCTAATTCCTGATTTTTAGTGAATGCATCCCCTGAGGCTAAGTTGACTTGATGACTAGGTCCATGAGGTTCCATGGGGTATCTTAGGTTATGCTTTTAAGCATTGGCTCATGCCTAGAGGAAAATTTCCATCTGGAGGCCCTGGTCGACCAAACCCTAATTTGGTGACACTGGCGATCTTGAGGCTTAATCCACTTAGAATGCTGCAACCTTGTGCTTGATTCTTGCTGTGGAAGTCCTCTTGATCCATTGTGGGTGTTTGAGAGGTTTAGACAAGTTGAAGATCATGTCATTCCTTGATTGATCCTTTGTCTAAAGCTCAGAGAGGGCTTGAAACCCTAATTCTGATTATAGTGAATGCTCACCCATCTTTGGGGAGACTAATGGTTCATCCATATTGTGATGATGATTTACCCAGTGATGGGAAATATTAGTGGTCAAAATTTGGGGTATGACAGATGCCCCTATTTAATCTTCTTGGACCCGAAGGTGTGAATGGCGAATGTATTCGGGCATTCGGGGTGCAAGAGGATTAAATATCGGAATACCCAAAATTTTGATGGTGGTTATGAATGGTAGCTTACGCATTCATCTTCTTTTGCTAAGCAATGATGCTTAGAAAAGGTAAAACTTCCCCTCGACCCTGGTTTCCTACCAAGGAACTGGTCTCAGTTTCTGATGTAAACTTCCCCTCGATCCCGGTTTCCTACCAAGGAACTGGTCTCAGTTTTTGATATAAACTTCCCCTCGATCCTGGTTTCCTACCAAGGAACTGGTCTTAGTTTCTGATATAAACTTCCCCTCGATCCTGGTTTCCTACCAAGGAACTGGTCTTAGTTTCTTTCGTCAATAAACTTTCTTGACAAGGAAAGCGAAGATATCATCTTCAATGGCGAAGAGTGATGTTGGCTTAAAGTTATCTGGTCTTTGAGAGGTTCAAGTTATCAAAGTGGTCAAGGACCGTCTCTAATCCAAAGATAAACGGTTGAGAGATTACTTAGATGATTCACTTCCTGATGAGGAAAGATCTGACAACTCGATTGAGAGGACTTTTATCACTAGGGGATAAGATCGACCGGAGTGGTAGTGATGCAATATGAATATGAATGTAAATCAATAATGCATGATGTATGTATGTTTATGCCGACACAACTGACACGACACACAAGCTGACAGATGAACATGACTGGATACTCGGCCACTGCTGGGACGAAGAAGTATTGTTGGTTCAAGATAGCAATTCTTCCTTGCTTAGGAGAAAGTAGTTCCCGCGGGGAACAACCGTTGGTCGGGCTTAGGAGGTAAGAACTCTGTCGGGGGTGTCAGATAAAACATGGTCTCTGACATAGTTGATCCTTCATTCAGGCGTACTGGTTTAGAAGGAGTACTTTGATTCTGCACTTTGAAGCTCGCTTACTTCTGGAGAAGCGATTGATGTTCTTTCGATGTTCAACAGTCAAAAGAAATTGTTATCTTTATTTTAAAAGCAGAAAAATTTTACAAGTAAATTCATTTTTGTTTTATTTCAAGAACCGTTGATCATGTTAAAATGTCATTCTATAAATCTAAAACAAATAAGAATTGCAAATAAAAGCACAAGGGCTTAAATTTTATTGATAGGATGGAAATTAACCAAACGCGTGATTCCATAGAGTATTTACAAAGTTTGAAAATGGTAATTTAAGGGAAAAGGGCTACATTGAAATATAACGACCGCTACCCTTCTACCAACTTTGAATTCTGGACATCCTGAGCCTCTGTCGAAGATGACCTTCACTAGAGTTTTCTGATGGACGACATAACTGCTACTGGGGGATTTGCCCCTGTTAGACGTAGTTACTTGCCATTATCCCTAACTTTTGCCTGGATTATACTTTGAGACTTCCAATCCACTGGGATGATTTTTGATTATGTCTCTAATTTTTGCCTGGACTGCCCTTTCGGGTTTCCAATCCACCGAGACGTTTTTTTTAGGCGAAGTATTTCTTGACTACATCAACATTTATGGGGTAGGCAAATTCCTCTCCGTCCATGGTTGCAAGTCTCAAGGCGCCGCATGAGAAAGCTTTCGTGACCACATAGGGGCCGTCATAATTCGGAGTCCATTTGCCCTGAGAGTCAGTGAGAAATGATTGTATCTTTTTTAGCACAAGGTCTCCTTTTCTGAAGACGCGAGGTCGAACCTTTTTGTCGAACGCCTTCTTCATTCTTTGCTGATACAACTGACCGTGGCATAGCGCCGTGATTCGCTTCTCCTCGATCAAATTCAGTTCTTCGTGTCGACTTTGACACCATTTAGCTTCTGTTAGCTTAGCTTCCATCAATACCCAGATTGATGGGATCTCTACTTCGATGGGGAGCACTGCTTCCATGCCATATACTAGAGAGAAAGGGGTTGCCCCTGTTAAAGTGCGGACAGATGTGCGATAACCGTGAAGAGCAAAGGGTAGTATCTCGTGCCAATCTTTGTTGGTTACAACCATCTTTTGAACGATCTTCTTGATGTTCTTGTTAGCCACTTCTACCGCTCCATTCATCTTAGGTCGGTAGGGAGATGAGTTATGGTGTTCGATCTTGAACTCTGTGCACAACTCTTTCATCATCTTATTGTTCAAGTTATATCCATTATCGGTAATGATCTGGCTCAGAACATCATAACGGCAGATGATTTTGTTTTTGATAAATCGGACCACCACTTGTCGAGTTACATTGGCGTATGATGCTGCTTCGACCCACTTGGTGAAATAGTCAATGGCGACCAGGATGAAACGATGTCCGTTTGAAGCCTTGGGTTCGATCATGCCGATCATGTCGATCCCCCATATGGAAAAAGGCCATGGGGAAGAAAGAACTTTGAGATGCGTTGGCGGTACATGGATTTTATCAGCGTATAGTTGACACTTATGAAACTTCCTCATGTACTTGTAGCAGTCGGATTCCATGGTCAACCAGTAGTACCCTGCTCTCAGAATTTTTCTCGCCATTGTGTGTCCGTTGGCACGAGTGCCAAAGGATCCTTCGTGAATTTATTTTATCAGCATGTCTGCTTCTGGTCTGTCTACGCATCGGAGCAAGACCATGTCAAAATTCCTCTTATAGAGTGTATCACCGCTCAAGAAGAAACTTCCTGCCAGCCTTCTGAGGGTTTTTCTGTCCTTCCTTAGTGCCCCAGGTGGGTACTATGGTTTCTGAAGGAAGCATTTGATATCTTGATACCAAGGTTTGTCGTCTATGATTGCTTCAATCGTGAAGATGTAAGCGGGCCGTTCAAGGCGCATTATGTCGATCTTAGGTAAGTCGATCCATTGACCTACGCTAATCATGGAAGAGAGGGTGGCTAAGGTGTTGTACCCCAAAATTTGTCTGCCCTATTTTCTAACATTTAAATTATTTTTTAACTTTGATTTTATAAGTTTTTTGTGGTTCAATTTTTACTAACATTTAAACAGTAAGTTTTACTCAAAAAATATGTAACAGTTTACTTTAAATTGTTTAAATAACAAATAGTTGTTTGACCTTCATATGCTTTCAAGTGCATTTTTATTTCGAATAAACAAGATAGCACAATTGGTAAAGAGTAAAAGCTTGCAAGCATAAGGTCACGGGTTCGAATCCCATTATCTGACTTTTTTTTTCATTTTTTTGTTACTAACTTTATTTCCATTTTAAAATCACAAAATTGTATTTTTTTATTATTTAATTTTAATTTTTGTTTTTATTTTAAGGTATTTTTAAAAATAATTATTTATTTGATTTTATGCACTTTTTACCAAAAAGGAGTGCAAAAATCATAATAGATACAAAAAATATTTCCTTTCTTGTGTACTCATTTCCTATTGGTCAGTTTATGTCATTGGTCTACTTGGTGACCAAGTAAAAATCAGATACTATATGATTTTATTCAGATGTTATTTGATCAATATGAATTAAGACTGATTTTATTTTCCTTTTTATACTTTTTAACCTAATTTTCTAGATCTATAAATACATGTTGTTTTACACATAACAGGGGGGACCGAAAAAAAAGATTAAAACGGCGACAAATCTCATCAAAATACAAAGCTATTAAGCTCGTCGTATTCACGGTAACGTTTTTCTACATAACATGTTTTATTATAACAACATTAACGTTTTGGTTTTATAATATATATTATAATTACATGTGCATAGAAATGCTGGTGAATGACTTACTTTTCAATTGTTAATACATATAATATGCTGCCACGATTTCAGTTTATTTTCTTATTAATATATGTAATATGCTGCACTGAATCATACTGGCGATGAATTTCTTTAGAATAATGAATATTTCAATTTTCATCATTACTAACATATTGATACTAACGAATAAATCATAGTTTATATTAACATTTGTTATTAAGACCGTGCGCAGGAGTACTAAGCATTATTCCATATGCTACGCTACTGTTCATGCCGCCACTGCCGCTAATTGTTCGTAGAACTTCGTTCATATCAATTAAATACCAATAGGTATTTATATACATATATAACATGATTATTTCAAGAATCATAATACAGTACAGGGTTGTTTTTTTTATAATCATATTACATATTTATTTTTTTATATATATATTTAATTTTTTTTATTAGATTTTTCCGGATCATGTCAATACGCTATTCGCATATTTGTGTGCTTGATGCGTGACAATTATGTTTGGTTCAATCCGGTTGCGATGATCGCATTTTTGCGTTAGCAACATTGTTGGGTTTTTATCACGTTTTAAAAATTCTTTTTCTTTGCGTTTCTCTTAGTTATATTTAGATCCTCACAATTTGGATCCGGTTGCGATGATCACGTTAAGTGTAGCAAGTTGTTGATTAATTTTTATCGGTTTATTTGCGATTTTTTTTCTCTTACTCTTTTAAATTGATTATCATTGCATTTCGATTCTGTATACACGTCCGATGGTTTGGTCTAGCGGTAATCCGTCCGTTGTTCACCAACCAATTCGTGTTCCGATATGCAACTTTGTGTTATAATTTTTATTATGTAGTGGTTTATTGATCAGATTTGCGATGACCGCTTATGCGGTAGCAATTTGCCTTCTTTCTTCAATTTGCGCTAATTTTGATCCAATATTGTTATTATTAGATGCGATCTAATCTCTTGCAGAAACCTTTGCACGTCTTCGCATACGCGACTTTGGTTCGCATCCTTGCGTCATGGTTATAATCCGTGCACTTCTCTTCTTTGCGTTTCTCGTTTAGTAATTAGATATGTACAATTCGGATCCATGTTGCGATGATCGCACCTTTTACGTTAGCGATGTTCTTTTATTAATTCTCGAATAATTTCGATTTCATTTTTTAATTTTTGATGTTAATTTTGTTTCAATTTTAATCTTAATCTTGTTTGAAATTATATTTAAATATTGTTATTCTTTTTTTATTATTAATCCGGTTATTACGTTTGGATTAAAACTTTTGCTAATTACTGTTGAATTATTGCGTGTTTGAATTATATATTTATCGCTCATTTTATCCCCATTGGCAAAATGTATCCCAATTTCCATAATGTGTAAAATAATTTTCGGTGGCGACTCTTGCTAACCGCAACATGTTTTGCGAAAACAAAATTAAAAAGTCAGTTCTCCACCGTATCACAGAACTGGCGACTCTGCTGGGGAGATTTCCAAAGAGGGGTTACCTTAGAGTTAGATCACTTTACCACTTGCTTAAAATTGTTTGACTTATGTGCTTTATTTTTAATGGGCTTTGTTTTGGGGTTACTTGTGTGAAAGGTCCTACACCCGGACCTAGTGATTCCTTAGGTAAGTGACAATAGATCATGGAGACTGTACGGCATGTACCGATATGGTTGATATGATGGTCACAGTCTTTAGAACCCTAGTTAACTCATCTTTGGCCATTAGAAGGTAGTGAGATGGCCGACTTTGGATTTAGACCGAAGTTGGTTGATACTCGAGGCTACGCTCATTGAGATCAGACTTTCGGGATGTTTTGGTCGGCCACTCGAGTGTCGTACCAAAATAAAACCTGCGAGAAAGATCCGTGATATGAGATTCCTAGAACCCAGTTACTATTTTAGGATAGGTTGAACCAACTAAACCTTGGTATGGGAAGGGTACTTACCTTTGGACTTCATGCAAGCCTTTAAACCTAAGGCTACTTGTGTTACTTGTTTGTATTCACTATCTAACAACTTGAATTCCTTGCAGGATTTGTTTGTACTCTAACAACTTGAACTCTTTGCGGGACTTACTTGTCCTCATGCTTTTACTTAATGCATAGCATCCACATACCATCATAACATAGCATGTTAACTAACCTTTTTAAGGATCTTAGGGATTTATGGCACACAATTTGCAGGTGCTATTATGGAAGGATTATCAAAAGCCAGATTTCTATCAAGGGGCAAGAGGATTTATTTTCCTCTAGCCAGATGCCTTCAAACTCAAAAGAACAGTATCCTGAATCAGAGGCTATGACCCACTTGATATGGTGAGCTTGATTCTTATAGAAGGAAGTTCAAAGATGAAAAGTCAAAGTTCTTCAGACAAAGCTGCAACCAAATTCAATTTCTAATGTTGCAAACTAGATTCCATAAAGATCCTTAAAAACATTGCATATGCATTTACATACATATCATAACAGGTTTCCACAACGGGTTTCTCATCTCCTTGCTGTTTATTTCAGCAGAAAATGGCATTAGAACAAGCTGTCAAGGATCTCCAGACTCAGAACACCCAATTCCAAGAGATGATCCTGAGCCTATTCAAGGGGCAAGAAGAGTTGAAAGCCCTCCTCACTAAGGACATGAAAAAGAAAAATCCTAAAGACAACAAGGATGATCAATTGGAACAACTGCAAGTTGAGATGGTAGAGATGAGAATCCAGATGTATGGTCAGATGACTCTTATCCAAAACTCAGCTCGGGGGCAAGAAGAGCTGAGAGTCCTCGTTAATAAACTTCAAGACAATAGAGTCGGGGATTAGATCATCAGTCGGCCTCCAAGGAAACAAGCTGACTTGGTTAAGAAAAAGATGAGGATAAAAGAAGGAAAGAGACAGGTTACTACTGATAGTCTTTCAATTGAAGGAAGAAGGCCTTATAGGGTTGTCGTACCACCAGTTCAACAACAGAAAGATCAGCGTAGGCAGCATGGTGGTCAACGTACTTGGAAATCCAAACCTAAATGACCATTTACCCCATTGCACATGTCGCTGTCTCAGGCTTTGCAACAATTGCTCAATCAGAACTTGATAACTCTGTTGCCTTCATACTCAGCTTCAGCCAACCCTGCTCCTGGTTACAAACCTAACGCAAGATGTGCTTATCTTTCGAATAGTCTTGGTCATGATACTAAATACTGTGGTCCATTGAAACATAGGATCCAAGACCTGATTGACGAAGGAGTCCTTGAGTTCACACCAGATGGTCAGATTGAGTTCTTCTATCGCCCATCTAATATCGAAGCTGCAAGACACATCGTCTGAAGTGACAGGTTCAGGAAGGGAAGCTTTGAAATCATTTGAATTTTCATTTGTAATTTCTTTTGTTGGCTTAAGCACTTACTATTATGTCAAACTTTGGTTTTTTCACATTAATGCATTGCGTATGTTCGTCTTGAATTTATCCATTCGTTTCACTATATTTAAACTATGCTTCTTACTTCTCTTTTGTGATATTTAACTCTCGTTAGAGCTGTAAGCCTTTAGAGGGAGGATGACGAAAACGTTACCATAATTTCATACGGTATGCTTTTGAACAGACCGTGCTGACGATGTACAGGCATTGTTTCAAATCCTAAACAGCGGAGTTATAAGGAAGTTAATCCCTAGTCAACCCCTTTGAGCCTAAGAAGTAAGAGTTTTCCTTCTCATGCAAATTAAAACCCTTAATCATAACCTGAGACAGGGTAGTTCCTCAGTTAACTCAATTATGCCAGTTGATCTTTTGTACACAATTAGTGATGGTTCCCTGTAATCATTAAGCCAGGCAGTCAATATCTATCAAAAGAAAAGCCCGCTAAGTCAAAACCTATGAAGGAGACTTAGTAAAAATTGAGACATCCCGCTGACTGTGATCTCAAAATAAACAGTTCAGGCAAAAGTTAGGGATAACAAAGTCAAAAAGAGGTCACTACAAACCCTCAAAAGAAAAATGTTACAAAAAATAATGACTGCCTTTTCAAATAAACTTCCGGTTTTTGAACCATCACCAAACATCAGTGTTAAAATTCCAAAATCTCTAGGAATCTGAATGCATAGTTAACTGAGTATAGGACTGAAGAACATTACGGAGAATGGGTTGGGTACAAATAAACTTTGAGCCTTTATCCTTTGTTTCTTAAACCATGAACCAGGCTACGTTACAACCCTTTAAAAGTCCTAGCTGAAGCATGGTTAGTTCGAAGGCATACTGTTACCAAAAGGTATCCTGACTCCTTTAGGGCTTATTATAAATCTTGAGTTGACATCACAGTTTTTACAAACATGGTTTTGCTAATTAATTCTTTTTCAAAACTTCAAGACAGACATAAGCGTTGCATTTTGAATATCATTGTTTGCATATAACTAAGTGTTTGACAACAGAGAAGTTCACATGATGAACATTCAATGAACAAAAGTCCTCCTGACAGACAAAGTTGCTTCAGAGGTGCATCGAAAAGCAGAAATATTTCCTGCGCTGACTCAGTTGGTTAAAAGCCAATGTATACAAGGGGCATGGTCACTATCTTCTAATCAAGGGGCATATTATTATGGGGCATCCCGGTTATTTCTCTTGAGGCAGCTCTTTTCAAATACTTCCATTCGGGGGCAAATCATCCTCCGCTAGGGGCAACGCTTTCTTTTCAAATCTGATCAGATCAAGTTCAGTTGCAAGCTCCTCAACCATTAACCAGGGAATACACGATCCACCGCAGTCTGGAAGCACATTCCTCCTGTTACATGGCATTGATCCCGAGTTTCAGTAAGAGCCATTGTGGGAGTTACTTGTCTGTGCCAATAGTATCAGATGGTGTCAGTATCATGTCTTCGGATCCAGTCATGATAATTCCTTGAAATTGTTTGGGGAAGTTGAGACTATCGAAAGTTCTAAATACAGGTGATCTTGGGGGAAAACGAACTCTTACGTGCGAAGAGCCATTCTTAATCAAGAAGATATTTTCTGACGACGCTATGAGGATTACTACCATGGACAGCGAAGATTTCTCGCACCCTGTGAACGCGGACATAGTAAAAAAAAAATACTACGCATGAAAAAGACCCGCTAGGTTGACAAGCCTAGGCAAAAATAAGGGCATCCCGACGAACCAAAAAGGTTCGGGAAAAAAAATTAGGGACATATATAAAAGAATTGTACACCCGGCAAGTCGAAAACCTGAAAAGGCTGCTTGGGCAAGAAAGGGTATCCCGGTGGACTAAAAACCTAAAAAGGTGGTCCAGGCAGAAGTTAGGGATTAAAGCGTACGACTATGTCCCGTTGGATCATCCACTTACGAGTCAGTACCAGTTTTCATTGCCAACTACGTTCAAACAACGTATATCAATCTTATCATTTTCTAGCGACAGCAAGTGATGAAATACTTGAAGACATAGGGGCAATAGTAGAGTTGAAGCCCGAAGTGATCTTTTCCACCCAGTTTACTGTCACAGAATCAGCATTTACTAAAGACTCTTAGTGGTTGGAATCCCCAGCAAGTCCTGTATCCAACAGATCTTAACAGAATCACCCCCACGGAGCCGGTGTCATGGTAATATCCCCACAGAGCAATCTCCATGGAACTATCTCTACAGAGCTATTTTCACAAGCTCGTCCCCAGTAGAGTTTATTCCTCAGCAGCGTTGCTTCCCCAGTGGAGATTATCCTCAACAGAGATATACCCCCCAGCAGAATTAATATACTCTCAAGCAACAGTTGGGATACTTTCCAGCAATTCACTCCCATATCCCTAAAGGATTGCCCAACAAGACAAAGGTTTGATTCTTTCCACAGCACGCTCCAGAGAGTTCCCCAACGGAGTTTATTTCTCCAACATCTCCTTACCGACAGAATTTCTCTCTTCAGCCAGGTCTATTCGAGATTGCGTCCCCAGTAGAGTACATAGAGAAACCTCCCCAACGGACGGCTTGACATGATCATCTTCCCCAATAGATCCCCTAACAGATAAAGGAATTTGATCATTCCCCAACCTATTGCAGATATGTCCTCAGCATAGCCTATGGAATTTTGATCCCCATCAGATAATATTCCCTCTTGGAAGTATACAGAATTCAATTCCCCAGCGGAATTTGCTTCTCCAACACTACAAATTACCCGACAGAGTTCTCTTCTCCAGCAAGATTTCTTCCATGGTTGCTACTCCCAGAAGAGTGGTCACCCATGTCCGAAACTTGGTCAGATAGTGCATCGGAGGATTATCCATCTCTTTTATCCCCAGTCAGGGTACATAAGAATCAAATCCTTTAATAAAAAGCACGACGAACGACCGACTCTCCTGACAGAATACTTCTATCCCCAAGCGGAAGTCAAAGATCCCCAGCGGAATACTCCCAAACGGGAAGTTTGAATCCCCAGTAGAGTCATTCTAAACAGGATCTGAAGATTTATTTTCTCCATCCCTAGCAACAGTCAGGGATTTATTTTCCCCAATCAAACGTTACTATTCAAAGCCACCGCTACCTTCAGCGACATTTCATACCCATACATCATTTACAATACATCATAGCATATGCATACAAAACGCATATAACATTCTCATTTATTTTAAGAGCATCATTACGCAATGCATTACATATATCACGACATTGCATAAAACTAACTTGTTTTTCTCAAGCGGACAAATATTGTCAACAGTTTATCATCCTTCAGATACAATCAGTCGAAGATTCATTCTGATACTCCTTTGGATACAGTCAGGAGTAGACTCATTCCAGTACATCTTCTAGACACAGTTCAGATACAATCAAAACACAGATTCATTCTAATACTTATTCCAGTACATCTTTTAGATACAGTCGGTCAAAGACTCATTCTAATACTAATTTTTTAGATACAGTCAGGCGTAGACTCATTCTAATACAACTCTCAGATACAGTCCGGCAAAGACTCATTCTGATCTCCTTATAGATAAAGTTGGACACAGACTCATTCTAGTATATTCCTCAGATACAGTCAAACCTAGACGCATTCTGATACTCCTATCAGCAGTTACTTACTTTGGATGGCATCTATAAGACCATCTCCATCCTGTCATCTTTCCGAATGGCATCTTTAAGCTCATTCAAGCAATACAATTAACCAACAAGCGCTACTTCGTGCACCCGTGAGTGCAAATTTTTGGGCACTTAAGTGTTCAATCCTCTTCCACCTTCAGATCACGAATGGCAGACATGCCAATCTAACTCTTCAGGTTTAAGAAGATTGAACAGGGGCAGCTGTTGTACCCCAAAATTTGCCTGCCCTATTTTCTAACATTTAAATTATTTTTTAACTTTGATTTTATAATTTTTTTTTTGGTTCAATTTTTACTAACATTTAAACAGTAAGTTTTATTAAAAAAATATGTAACAGTTTACTTTAAATTGTTTAAATAACAAATAGTTGTTTGACCTTCATATGCTTTCAAGTGCATTTTTATTTCGAATAAACAAGATAGCACAATTGGTAAAAAGTAAAAGCTTGCAAGCATAAGGTCACGGGTTCGAATCCCATTATCTGACTTTTTTTTTCATTTTTTTGTTACTAACTTTATTTCCATTTTAAAATCACAAATTTGTATTTTTTTTTATTATTTAATTTTAATTTTCAATTTTATTTTAAGGCATTTTTAAAAATAATTATTTGTTTGATTTTATGCACGTTTTACCAAAAAGGAGTGCAAAAATCATAATAGATACAAAAAATATTTCCTTTCTTATGAACTCATTTCCTATTGGTCAGTTTATGTCATTGGTCTACTTAGTGACCAAGTAAAAATCAGATACTATATGATTTTATTCAGATGTTATTTGATCAATATGAATTAAGACTGATTTTATTTTCCTTTTTATACTTTTTAACCTAATTTTCTAGATCTATAAATACATGTTGTTTTACACATAACAGGGGGGACCGAAAAAAAAGATTAAAACGACGACAAATCTCATCAGAATACAAAGCTATTAAGCTCGTCGTATTCACGGTAACGTTTTTCTACATAACATGTTTTATTATAACAACATTAACGTTTTGGTTTTATAATATATATTATAATTACATGTGCATAGAAATGCTGGTGAATGACTTACTTTTCAATTGTTAATACATATAATATGCTGCCATGATTTCGGTTTATTTTCTTATTAATATATGTAATATGCTGCACTGAATCATACTGGCGATGAATTTCTTTAGAATAATGAATATTTCAATTTTCATCATTACTAACATATTGATACTAACGAATAAATCATAGTTTATATTAACATTTGTTATTAAGACCGTGCGCATGAGTACTAAGCATTATTCCATATGCTACGCTACTGTTAATGCCGCCACTGCCGCTAACTGTTCGTAGAACTTCGCTCATATCAATTAAATACCAATAGGTATTTATATACATATATAACTTGATTATTTCAAGAATCATAATACAGTACAGGGTTGTTTTTTTTTATAATCATATTACATATTGCTTTTTTATATATATATTTAATTTTTTTTATTAGATTTTTCCGGGTCATGTCAATACGCTATTCGCATATTTGTGTGCTTGATGCGTGACATTTATGTTTGGTTCGATCCAGTTGCGATGATCGCATTTTTGCGTTAGCAACATTGTTGGGTTTTTATCACGTTTTAAAAATTCTTTTTCTTTGCGTTTCTCTTAGTTATATTTAGATCCTCACAATTTGGATCCGGTTGCGATGATCACGTTAAGTGTAGCAAGTTGTTGATTAATTTTTATCGGTTTATTTGCAATTGTTTTTTCTTTTTCTCTTTTAAATTGATTATCATTGCATTTCGATTCTGTATTCACGTCCGATGGTTTGGTCTAGCGGTAATCCGTCCGTTGTTCACCAACCAATTCGTGTTCTGATCTGCAACTTTGTGTTTTAATTTTTATTATGAAGTGGTTTATTGATCCGATTTGCGATGACCGCTTACGCGGTAGCAATTTGCCTTCTTTCTTCAATTTACGCTAATTTTGATTCAACATTGTTATTATTAGATCCGATCTAATCTCTTGCGGTAACCTTTGCACCTCTTCGCATACGCAACTTTGGTTCGTATCCTTGCGTCATGATTATAATCCGTGCACTTCTCTTCTTTGTGTTTCTCTTTTAGTAATTAGATCTGTACAATTCGGATCCATGTTGCGATGATCGCACCTTTTGCGTTAGCGATGTTCTTTTATTAATTCTCGAATAATTTTGATCTCATTTTTTAATTTTTGATGTTAATTTTGTTTCAATTTTAATCTTAATCTTGTTTGAATTTAGATTTAAATATTGTTATTCTTTTTTTATTATTAATCTGGGTATTACGTTTGGATTAAAACTTTTGGTAATTACTGTTGAATTATTGCGTGTTTGAATTATATATTTATCGCTCATTTTATCCCCATTGGCAAAATGTATCCCAATTCCCATGATGTGTAAAATAATTTTGTTGCTTTCCTTTATTTTTCTCATATCTTGCTACAATATTAAAACCTTTTTTTTCAAAAATATCAAACAATTCTCGATTCTATAATCGAGCCCCTTTTTTTTAACCCTGTAAGTCGACTGCTTTTTAGCATCGCCATCGACCTAATGCACACACATGCACCTCTAAGGTAACCTCTCTTCATTTTCCGTACGAAATAATGGTCATGTCCCTCGAACGTAGGGATACTTTAGCAAAAGACGCTTACGAATAATATCATCATAGTCCCTTCGATATAAATATTATAATCCCTCGATGACCCTTCGAGTTGCCTACGAAAAGATGATCTTGTCCCTCGATGACCCTACGGAAAAATGATGATAGTCCCTCTGAATTGCTAAGGTATCCTTACATGTTGCCTTCTAAGACCATTCGATGACCCTTCGCCGTCCCTTCACATCCAATAGATAGGACTACCTACCCACTAATGGTATGGATAATACCATCTCTCAAAGAAAAGGATAAGTACAAGAAAGACCTTATGAAATAAGGGTAAGTAACTTTTAAATGCTTGCTCACAACTAAAAAAAACAAATACTTTTCACACCTCACACTTTCAAAAATATTTTCAAAAACAAACACTTTGTATACATTCTTACACGAATTACTACAAAGTCAACTTTTACAAAATATTTTCTGAACACACACCACATTTCAAAAAAAGCAAGTTAAAGTGAGCAAGCAATTAAGAGGCCGTAGATAACTACGGATGAAAAGGGGTGCGAACACCTTCCCTTTTCATAACTTAACCCCCGAACTCAAAATCTTTTCAAAAAGGTCTTTCCTGTTCTTTTCACCTTTCCTAAATAAATTGGATAAAAGAAAAGTCGGTGGCGACTCTTGCTAACCGCAACATGTTTTGCGAAAACAAAATTAAAAAGTCAGTTCTCCACCGTATCACATAAGGCATCAGCCATGTGATTCTCTTCACGAGGGATATGATGAAACTCAATTCTGTTGAAGAATGGTAACAACCTTCTCGCATAGTCTTTGTAAGGAATCAATCCGGATTGGTATGTGTTCCAATCTCTTTTGATCTGATTGATGACCAGAGCTGAGTCGCCATATGCATCCAAGTTTTTGATCCTTAAATCAATCGCTTCTTCGAGACCCATGATACAAGCTTCGTATTCGGCCTTGTTGTTTGTGCACTTGAATGTAAGTCTGGCAGTGAAAGGAATGTGGGTATCCTGAGGTGTTATGATGATTGCCCCAAATCCATTTCCGTAATGATTGACAGCTCCATCAAAGATTAGTCCCCATTGGGAACCTGGTTCTGGCCCTTCACTGGGTAGCGGTTCATCGTAGTCTTTCATTTTTAGATACATGACATCTTTATCTGGGAAGTCAAACCCGACTGATCCTTGATCGTTAATCGGTTGATGAGCTAAATGATCGGCTAAAACACTTCCTTTAACGGCTTTTTGAGTGTGGTATTCAATGTCGTATTCTGATAACAACATCTGCCAACGGGCAATTCTTCCCGTGAGAACAGGTTTTTCAAATACATTCTTGATTGGATCCATTTTAGGGATCAACCAAGTAGTGTGATGAATCATGTACTGGCAAAGACGTTTGGCTGCCCAAGCCAAAGCGCAGCAAGTTTTTTCAAGCATAGTGTACCGAGTGTTGTAGTCGATGAATTTCTTGCTCAGATAGTAAATGGCAGACTCCCCCCATTTGGTTTCGTCTTGTTGGCCAAGTACACATCCCATTGAGTCCTCTAGGACTGTGAGGTAGATGATCAGTGGTCTTCCCTCCACTGGAGGTGATAGAATTGGCGGATTCAACAGGTATTCCTTAATATTGTTGAAGGCAGTTTGGCAATCTTTTGTCCAAACGCAGTCCTGATTCTTTTTGAGTAATTTGAAAATCGGCGCGCATATCGCGGTCATGAGGAATATGAATCTGGAGATGTAATTCAAATGCCCCAGGAATCCTCTGACTTGTTTTTCATTTTTTAGATAAGGCATTTCTTGAATGGCCTTGACTTTGTCAGGATCAACCTCAATTCCCTTTTGGCTGACGATGAACCCTAAGAGTTTCCTTTAACGGACACCGAAGGTGCATTTTTTGGGATTCAAGCGTGGTTTGTACTTTCTCAACCGCTCTAATAGTTTTGACAGGTGGGTCACATGCTCCTCTTCTGTTTTAGATTTGGCAATCATGTCATCGACATATACCTCAATTTCCTTGTGTATCATGTCATGAAACAGAGTAGTCATGGCCCTTTGATAGGTTTCCCCGGCGTTCTTCAGACCGAACGACATTACCTTGTAACAAAAGGTACCCCATGGGGTAATGAATAAAGTTTTCTCCATGTCTTTCGGCGCCATTTTTATCTGATTATAGCCCGAGAATCCATCCATGAAGGAGAAAACTTTGAACTTTGTTGTACTGTCTACCAGCATGTCAATGTGTGGTAAAGGAAAGTCGTCCTTCGGACTAGCCTTATTTAGATCTCTGTAATCGACACACATTCTGACTTTTCTGTCCTTTTTCGGAACGGGTACTATGTTGGCTAACCATTGAGGATATTCCGATGTGGCGAGGAAACTTGCGTCAATCTATTTCTGTACCTCCTCTTTGATTTTGATGGCCATGTCTGGGTGAGTCCGTCTCAACCTCTGTTTTACTGGCGGACATTCTGACTGTAACGGTAAATGAGGTTCCACGATGCTGGTATCCAACCCTGGCATGTCCTGGTAGGACCAGGCGAATACATCGGGAAACTCTTTGAGAAGCTTTGTCAAACTCTCTTTGGCAGTTGGACTGAGCAGTGCCCCAATCTTGACTTCTTTTCTCTCTTTTTCTGAACCCACGTTGATCGTTTCCAATGGCTCTTTGTGAGGTTCAATGGACCTTTCCTCCTGTTTGACTAATCGGGAGATCTCTTCTGGAATTTCATCGTCAACTTCTTCTTCAGCCCCTAATACCGAGAACTCAAAGTCGGGAGAAGGCATCAGATCGTATGTTTCAACGGGGTTTAAAACAAGAAATCTGCATGACGTGATGATTTGTATTTAGAAGAGATGGAGAAAATGCAAGTGTGTGCAGTGTATTTTTCTTTGAAAAACTGCTTGTTTTTATTATTTGAGTTGTTTTTTAGGATTACCATTTTCTGAAAAGCGAAAAGAGAAAACAATAATTAATGTGGAAATTACAGAACGACGTTATTTTATTTATGAACATGTCGATTCTTGAAACTACAGCCCTATAAAACAAAACTCTGTCGCTTTGGGCGAAGCGAAGAGGGAAATTTACAGAAAGTGAGCCCTATCAAAACATCCGTTTCACCTGGGCAGGGTGAAAGGTTAAAAGACGGAAATTACTTTGACTTATGAACAATCTTCGAAACATCGACAATAACCCATTGGCGGTGAACTCCTCGGTGAATCACAAAGTCTGGTACTTTCCTTGATTTGTCTTCAGAAATAACGCTGATTTTTGGCGGAGCAGGATCATTGGAATTTTTCTCCCAGGCAGAGTTGTCGTAGGAGGATTCCTCTGTTGTATTTTGCATAGTATTTGTGCTCTCAGGAAAATCTCCCCACCCAGTTGGCTGGATATCTTCAAACCTGATACGAGAGATTTCGGGAGCGGTATACTTGACCATGAAGTCAAATTTTCCACTTGGTTGTCCCAAGGTGTCCCACACTTCTTTAGAACTGGAGGAGTCATCTCTCTCGATGACGTTGACCTCAGGAAAAGCATAGTTGATGAACTCTAATCTGGCGAACATTTCCAATTCATCGTCGTACTGGATATTTTCTGAATACTCTGAGTGTTGATCCCATGACATGGTGGGGACGCAGGTATTCTGTTCAATGATGCTCAACTAATTTTCATTGTTCGGTTGATTTTCTTGCCCCAAGTCTCCTGGGTACGGCTGCCAGATAAGCAGACCATCCATTGGGCTATAATAGTCGTGGTCAAAGTTGTCCTTCATCAGAGTATCCTCCTTTAATGAGTTTGGTGGAGCACGACATCCTTCCGGATCACAATCTCCATATATCATTTTGACATCTGACCTCGGTATAAATCTCGAACTCTGTGCGGGATAGCAAAAGGGCGTAGGCACCTCTTCCTGAGACATATAACCGTCCTCGTTGAGATAGGACTTCCATTCCTCATCCATATCGGAGGAATCTCCCTCATTGATAGTATGGACTGTTTGAGGCACTGGGTGAAGGAAACCTCCACTGTGGAAGAAGTCCTGAATGGGATGAAGACTTTCATCATTAGTAGCTGTCTGGTTGCAGGTTGCAGAAAAATCAAGACCCTTCTTTGTTTTATTATCAGTAGGAATGACAAGCTGTCCTCATCCTTTTGCATTGTTATTCTCGATCACTTCGAGAGCATCTCTGTATGAGGAAATCAATGTTCCTTTCTCTTATTGATTCTCATTGCTCACCGAAAGTGCTTGGAACTTAGTCCCAACAACCTCCTCGGGTTCTACACAAGTAGATAATGACAAGTTGCTCATGAGCAAGGCTTGTTCTCCACAAACCGTGACGAGTTGATCGTTCTTGACGAACTTCAGTTTTTGGTGCAGCGTCGAAGTGACCGCCCCAGCCTGGTGTATCCAAGGTCTTCCTAATAAGCAACTGTATGTTGCCGGATGTCCATGGCCTAGAAAGTAATTAGGAAAGTGTGAGGACCGATAGTTATGGGAAGGTCGACTTCGTTGATAGCTGCTTTCGAGACCTGTCAAATGCTTTGTCGATGACCTCACTACCCCTCATCGGAGATCCTTTGAATGATAGTCGTATTAGAGTGGACTTCGGCATAACGTTGATGGCTGATCCTGTGTCTACCAATACGCTGGCTAAAGCATCGTCCTGGTAGTTAACTGTGATATTGAGCACCATGTTGTGGCTTTTGCCCCCCTTTGGCAAATCCTCATCACTGAATCCTAAGTTGTTGCAGGAAGTGATGTTAGAGATGATGCTATTGAATTGTCGTATTAACACATCCTGTTCCACAAAGGCTTGCTCTAAGACTTTCTGTAGAGCCTCTCTATTGGCTTCAGAACTGAGTAAAAGTGATAGCACTGAGATCTTTGAAGGAGTTTGTAACAGTTGGTCAACAATGTTGTATTCACTCCTTTGGATGAGCTTCAGCATCTCATCATTGTTTTTCGAAAGGTCGGGATTACTGGATTGACCGACTGGTGGATCGGGAGCTTCTGTCTGAAGTTCCTTTTCTTTGTTAGGTTCTCCAACCCCTCGGTTGAAGATTCGACCGCTCCGTGTTACTCGACTGATGTCTGTAATATTCACGATGGAGGGTAATGGAATTTCCCTTCCATTCTCAATTATCGTTGCATCGTATTTGTAAGGGATCGCCTTAGCTGATTCATACGATAATGGTCCTGGAAGATAGATAACTACATGAGCCTTCTGATTTTTCTGACTGTCGTAAGTAACTTCAATCAGTTCTTTGCCAAGAACCTTTGATTCGTCCAGTAGAGGGATGATGGTACAAACATCCTTGTTTCTCTCAGGGTCAGAGATTACAACCACGTCTCTGATTTGATCAGCGAAGTAGTCCGGCGTCCAGTCGACGGACCCCGGAGCTAGGTATGGGTGAATCTCCATGCGATCCAACTGACTCTGAAGGGCTGCTCGCACGAAGTAACATCCTTGGTTATTTTTCGAACAGACTCTACAACGTTCATAGTTGTGTGGTGGCACCTGGCCACGCCCACTTTGAATGCAGAGTAACCTCACTAAATATGTTTCCGTAGATCGGACATCCTGACTTTGCTGCTGAGTAGGGTTCTCATCAACCACACTGATTTGTTGCGTGTCTTCATCCATATAGATTGGAAGCCACCAGTGGTTTAACAAGTGCTGTAAAGTTATCTGAACGAGAGCGCACCCTTGGTTACTGTCACAACATCCTTTACAATTCTGATAATCATGTGAAGTGAGAAAACTGAGTTGGACCTGCCTGGCATGTAACTCCACCAAGCTGGTATTCATCAGAGGAATATCAAAGATTTGAATCATGTTGATCTGATAAGGATTTCTATCATGGTAGTCCTGGATCCATCCAAGATCCATCTGACGTTTGAGGGCCTCTTGTACAAAAGAGCATCCCTGTTTGTTTACCGAGCAAGTCAGACAGGAATTATAATCATGTCGCGGCAGATTATGATATTGGCTTTGGCTTGAGTGCATCGCCACCAAGTTGACATTCATTGTACGGATATCGTTGTTCTGAATAATGTTAGAATTCGTATAGGTCATACTGACTCCACGAACTCGATGCTCTTGGATCCATCCGAGATCCAATTGTTCCTGTAGAGCTGATTGCACCACAGAACATCCTTGATTGTTTTTAGAGCAGATATCACACTAGTGATAATTATGAGGTGACAAATGGCCATATCCACTCTGTCTACAATGCATCTTGACCAGATTGGCCCTTAATAATAGTACATCATGAATTTGATAGATATTGTTAGACTCCCCCTCTATCAAATTGACTGCAGCTTTCTTGTGTTGAGGCAGCGGGTTTGTGAGAACATTCGGATTCGTATCCTTGAAAGATAAAACCCCGCTCCTAACAAGCTTTTGCACATCGGATTTGAAGTTGAGACAGTTTTCTATGTTATGCCCCGGTCCTCCTTGATGGTAAGGACAAGTCTGATCTGCCTTGAACCAAAAAGGCGAATTTTTCGGTACTGTAAGAGGAGACCTAGTTTGGACGTGCCCCTTGACCAGTAGTAATGGAAGCAGTTCGGCGTACAACATGGGTATAAGGTCAAACCCTGGTGGTCGCGTTGTACGGTTGTTGTTGTACGGAGGACGAGTCTGCTGAAGAGACTGTTATGTCCTTTGCTGAAATTGGTGTTGATTAGGTTGGCTCTGCGCAACCTGAGGTTGATACTTAGGAACAGGCGCAAGATTGATAGCAGGAGTTACCGCCGCTACTGGTTGATATTGTTACCTTTGCTTTCCGAGAGAGATATTCCCGATATCTTGCTCTTTTTTCTTAGGGAGAGCACTACCGTATCGTTTTGTACTACTTGATGATCCAGCGTCCTTTACTAAACGTCCTTCTCGGACGGCTTCCTCAAGACGAACCCCCATGCCCACCATCTCGGTGAAGTCACTGGGCGCACTGGCGACCATTCTGTCGTAGTAAAATGAGCTTAAGGTCTTTAAGAAGATCTTTGTCATCTCTTTTTCCTCCAGGGGTGGAGAAATCTGAGCGGAAATTTCACGCCATCTCTGAGCGTATTCCTTAAAGGTTTCCTTGTCCTTTTGTGACATCGATCTGAGTTGATCTCTGTCCAGTGCTGTAACGCCCCGATTTTTGTTAGATTTATTTAATCGAGTCGATTTAATTATTTTTGCTTTTATATTATTTTATTCTTGGTTTTATTTGGTAAATATGTTATGGTTATCGTTATTATGTTTTATCGCGTTTGAGAGCGTTTGCGAGAAAATTGAGTGTAGGGGTATTTTGGTCATTTTGCTTGGTTAGATATTATTGTTTTTCTAAAAATAGAAATATAGAGGTTAGAAAGAGAGAAAAAGAAGTCAAGAGAAATAGAGAGGGAGAAGAAGAAAAAGAGGAAAACTTGGAGTGTAAGAAACCGATTCAACCGACACTTCGAAGCACGATTAATCGGGTAAGGTGCGAAACTCGGTTATGCTATGCTTGTGTATGATTGTGTATGTGTGTGTTGGAATGTTTGCTGGTTTTTCCTAGCTTTTCAATTCTAGGTTGAAATGCGAAAAACGATAGAAATCGATGTTTTCGCGGTTGAAATGCGATATAAATACTGTAGAATACTTGTTGTTATGATTGGAATATGTTCTGGTTGTTATGTTATGGTTTGGAAGTGTTTTGGTGGAGGAAATGTTGATTTTGGGGTGAATAACAGCGCTGCTGAGAATTTCTGGGATCGCAGGTTCGCCTTGCGAACCAAAGCGAATGGGAAAGCGAAGGTTCACTGGGGGTTCGCATTGCGAACTTTCTGCTGTTTTTTCTCTGCCATGGTTCTTTGGGGGTTCGCATTGTGAATAGGAAAGCGAAGGGGAAAGCGAAGGTTCACTGGGGGTTCGCATTGCGAACTTTCTGCTATTTTTTCCCTGCCATGGTTCGCTGGGGGTTTGCATTGCAAATAGGAAAGCAAACGTGACAGATTTTCCATTTTGTTTCCTTCTTAACTTTTGATTCGTAACTCGGATTGAGGCACGGTCGGATGCGTTGGAAAGCTAATGAGATGTTCTTTCTTATAAAAAATTATTTTGGGATTAGTGGCCGATTTAATTGTGTCAAGAATTTGGAAACGTGTCGTTTTGTCGACTTTTACCGTCGTAATTGTGTGCGATTGATGTGTTATCATGTGATATGCTTTTGATATATAACGTATAGCTTGTGTGTTGTTATATGATGTGAATATATATGATGAGATATTGTGATGATGGTTTGTGGCCTTATGGCAAATAAATGCATTGTTTTGGGTTTGATTTCAATGCATGGTTATTGATGTTGAGATGGTTCACATGGTTATATATGTGTATGCATTTGATTGTCATGAGTCATTGTATGCAACGCATCATGATATGCATCTTGTGATGTCGTGTGCCCTTGTGGGGTGTGAGCGACGAAACGATTCCAGAGGGAATCTGCTGTAACGGTCGTGAGCCTTATACAAAGAGGACCTAAAGCGACGTTATAGACGATCGTGAGCCTTATACAAAGAGGACCTAAAGCGATCGGATCGTGAGCCTTATACAAAGAGGACCTAAAGTGATCCATAAACGTCGCGAGCCTTATACCAAGAGGACCTAAAGCGACGGGGAACATTGTTTTCCCGACGGGGAGCTACACTAAGTAACAAGCGATTATTCCAATAATTCCTGAGTGAATTAATGATGAGAATGATGGATGGAATGGTACCGCATGCATAGAGTCGTTGTGTCGGTCTCTGTGCATTTGCATAAGTCATGAATGGATTGATTATGTGTGGGAAATTGTGAATGGGATTGATGAGTTGATATATATATATATATATATTGGTGATAAATGTATTGAGCATGATTGATATGCCTTAGTGATGGATGCAAGAATTATGAATTGTGTTGTTTTGCATTTGAATTATGATATACGTTGTGGTGAGAATGTTTTTGCATGCGTATTTCAAGTTATTACATAATTGTATGCAACTATATTATAATTGTGTTTCTCACCCTTCTGCTATTTTGAATGCTCTATGAGGCATTGCAGATTAGATGCTGTAGGTCTTTTTGTGAAGATTATGTCTTCATTCTTTTGTCGGTCGGCTCTGATATGTAGCACCGGGTAGTCGGGGAGATCGTTATGTGATTATGTGTGTGTGTGTGTGTGTGTGTATATATATATATATATATATATATATATATATATATATATACCTTTTTGGATTGTACATGTATGACTCTGTATATGACAGACAAACTTTTATGTTTATATATGAGATTTCAGTTGCAGATTTTTCGCTTTTATTCTGTATCTGAATTGTGGGTGTTAGGAACTGAGTTCCTCTGTTTATATTGCTACATGATTGTTGCATATCTATATGAGCAGGTTGTTATATTTCACCACTTGTGATGTGACGCTCCCGTCTATGCCATGAATATTTTAATTATACTCTGATTATTTGTTATCGCTTTAATTGCTCGGGGTATAGATTGGGGGTGTTACATTAAGTGGTATCAGAGTCAGTCCGTGTCGGTCACTTTGACCAAGTTATTTGTTGTGCGTTAGTTGTGTCTGGCGAGCTGATTGTTTAACCATAGTTATTGTTATTGGATATGAACAAAATATGGCTGGTAGGAATGATGCTGCTCTTGCTGCTGCTATGCAAGCTATGACTCAGGCTGTGAGGAATGCACCTAATTCTGGTGGGAATGATGAGTTCAGGAAGAACAAACCGCCTATCTTCATAGGAAGATATGACCCTGATGGTGCTCAGATTTGGCTTAAGGAGATTGAAAGAATCTTTTGAGTGTTGGACTGTTCTGAGGAACAGAAGGTGAGACTGGGTACTCACATGTTAAAGGAGGAGGCTGATGATTGGTGGGTTAGCACGCGTCATATTTGGGAAGCTACAGGTGAAGTTGTCACTTGGGCTTTGTTTAGCAGTGAGTTTTTGAGGAAGTATTTTCCTGAAGATGTTAGGGGAAAGAAAGAAAGAGTTCTTGGAGTTTAAACAGGGTAACATGTCTGTTACTGATTACACTGCTAAGTTTGTGGAGCTTGTTCAGTTTTATCCACATTATGCTGAAGCAACTGCGGAGTTTTCCAAATGTGTGAAGTTTGAGAACGGGTTGCGTCCCGAGATCAAACAGGCAATTGGTTATCAAAGAATTAGGAGGTTTTCAGATTTGGTGGATTGTTGTAGAATTTATGAGGAGGATAGCAAAGCTCGTTCTACTCATTATAAGAGTGTGAATGAAAGGAAAGGAAAGCAACTGTTTCGTGGTGGTCCTTATGTGTCACCGGCTGACAATGGAAAGCAAAGGGCTAATTTTGATAAAAGGCCAAGTGGGGGAGGTATGCATAATCCTCTAAGATGTTTTAGATGTGGTGACTTAGGACATCGGCAGTTTGAATGTAGAAAGGATATGAGGAAGTGTTCCAATTGCGGAGGTATAGGACATGTCGCAGCTGATTGCAAGAGGATTGTGGTGAAGTGTTTCAACTATGGTGAATCTGGTCATATTAGTACGAGGTGTCCGAAACCAAAGCAAGCTCAAGCTGGAGGGAAAGTATTTGCATTGGCATGACCTACTAGTGCAGATCGTCTGATCAGAGGTACTTTTTTTATTAATAGTACGCCTTTAGTAGCTATTATTGATACCGGAGCGACTCATTCGTTTATTTCGTCTGAGTGTACGCAGAGTTTGAATCTTTTGTTGTCATCAATGGGTGGAGAGATGGTTATCGATACTCCAGAATTGAGGTTGGTAACTACTTCCCTGGTTTGTTTAAGTTGTCCTTTGACCATTTATGGTAAGGATTTTGCTATGGATTTGGTGTGTCTGCCGTTGGAGGGTTTAGACGTAATTCTGGGAATGAATTGGTTACAGTTCAATTGAGTTCATATCGATTGTTATCATAAGTTGGTAAGATTTCCTTCTCTTGATGAAGACGAGGAATCGAGTTTCTTATCTACGAAAGAGTTGAAGGAACTTTTGGCGGATGAAGCTCAGTTGTTTGAGTTGTTTGTATCGTTGACTGTGGATAGTCAAGTTGCAATTGATGTGTTTCCAGTCGTGTGTGATTTTCCGGAGGTGTTTCCGGAGTATATTTCTGATGTGACGCCAGAAAGAGAGGTGGAGTTTTCTATAGATCTAGTTCCTGGTACTAGACCTGTATTTATGGCACCATATCGTATGTCGGCATCTGAGTTGGTTGAGTTGAAGAAGCAGTTGAATGTATTGTTAGAAAAGAGGTTTGTGAGGCCGAGTGTATCGCCTTGGGGTGCTCCAGTTTTATTGGTGAAGAAGAAAGATGGAAGTATGCGATTGTGTATTGATTATCGCTAGCTGAATAAGGTGACGATTAAGAATAAGTATCCTCTTCCGAGAATTGATGATTTGATGGACCAGTTGGTAGGTGCGTGTGTGTTTAGTAAAATTGATTTGAGGTCAGGTTATCATCAGATTAGAGTGAAGGAGGAAGATATTCAGAAGACGGCTTTTAGGACACGATACGGACATTATGAATATTCCGTGATGCCGTTCGGGTTTTCTAATGCGCCGGGAGTGTTTATGGAGTATATGAATCGCATTTTCCATGAGCATTTGGATCAATTTGTGGTTGTGTTTATTGATGACATCTTGATTTATTCTAAGTCTCGGGAGGAACATGCGGAACATTTGCGTATTGTATTGCAAATTTTGAAGGAAATGAGACTTTATGCCAAGTTGTCCAAGTGTGAGTTCTGGTTGTCAGAAGTGAGTTTTCTTAGGCATGTGATTTCAGGTAATGGTATTGTTGTGGATCCATCCAAAGTAGATGCAGTTATACAATGGGAGGCTCCTAGATCTGTTACTGAAATTAGAAGTTTTTTGGGTTTAGCTGGATATTATCGAAGATTCATTGAAGGCTTTTCCAAGTTAGCACTTCCATTGCCCAGCTGACTTGTAAAGGTAAAGCGTTTATTTGGGATATTCAGTGTGAGGAAAGTTTTAGTGAGCTGAAGAGAAGATTTACTACAGCTCCAATTTTGATCTTACCGAATCCTAATGAACCGTTTGTGGTGTATTGCGATGCGTCTTTGAGTGGTTTAGGTGGAGTGTTGATGCAAGAAGGTAAGGTTGTGGCTTATGCTTCGAGACAATTGAGGGATCATGAGAAGAATTATCCTACGCATGATTTGGAATTAGCTGTGGTGGTTTTTGTATTGAAAATTTGGAGACATCATCTCTACGGTGCAAGATTCAAAGTCTTTAGTGATCACAAGAGTCTAAAATACTTGTTTGATCAGAAAGAGTTGAATATGAGGCAACGGAGATGGTTGGAATTTTTGAAGGACTACGATTTTAGCTTGAATTACCATCCTGGTAAAGCTAATGTGGTAGCCGATGCGTTAAGTCAGAAATCTTTGCATATGTCTGCTTTGATGGTTAAAGAGTGGGAACTTTTGGAAGAATTTAGAGATTTGAGTTTGGTGTGTGAATTGACATCTGACAGCATGAGACTTGGTATGTTAAAGGTCACTAATGATTTTCTGTTGACCGTTAGCGAGAAACAGAGGTTAGATGTGAAATTTGTTGATTTGATGACGGTTGGAGATAAAGGTGTGAATGGTGACTTTAAAGTGGATGATCAGGGTGTTTTGAGATTCCGTGGTAGAATTTGTATTCCTGATGATTCAGAATTGAAAAAGATGATTTTAGAGGAAGGACACCGGAGTAGTTTGAGTATACATCCGGGAGCTAATAAAATGTATCAAGACTTGAAGAAGATCTTTTGGTGGTCTGGATTGAAGAGGGATGTGGCTTAGTTTGTTTATGCGTGTTTGACGTGTCAGAAGTCAAAGGTAGAACATCAGAAGCCTAGTGGATTATTACAACCGTTGGATATTCCCGAGTGGAAATGGGACAACATTTCTATGGATTTTGTGACAGGGTTGCCAAATACTCAGAGGGGACATAATGCCATTTGGGTGATTGTGGATAGGCTGACTAAATCGGCGCATTTCATTCCAATTGACATCAGTTTTTCTTTGGAGAGGTTGGCTGAGATTTATATCCGTGTGATTGTGAGATTACATGGTGTTCCATTGTGTATTGTTGCAGATCGAGATCTGAGGTTTACTTCCAGATTTTGGGAAAGTTTGCAAAAGGCGTTAGGTTCCAAGTTGAGATTGAGTTCTGCTTATCATCCTCAGACGGATGGTCAGACCGAGAGAACTATTCAGTCATTGGAAGATTTGTTGAGAGCTTGTGTTCTTGAGCAAGGTGGTGCTTGGGATAGTTATCTTTCATTGTTTGAGTTCACGTATAACAACAGTTTCTGTTCGAGTATTGGAATGGCACCTTTTGAAACGTTGTATGGAAGAAGATGTCGAACACCTTTGTGTTGGCATGAATCTGGTGAGAGTTCGGTGGTTGGACCGGAGTTAGTTCAACAAACTATGGAAAAGGTGAAACTTATTCGTGAGAAGATGAAGGCTTCTCAGAGTAGGCAGAAGAGTTATCATGATTGAAGGAGGAAAGATCTTGAGTTTCGAGAAGGCAATCATGTATTTTTTAGAGTTACACCGGTGACGGGTGTTGGACGTGCATTGAAGTCGAAGAAGCTTACTTCTCGGTTTATTGGTCCTTATCAGATATCCGCGAGAGTGGGTGTTGTGGCTTATCGGGTGGCGTTGCCGCCGAATCTTTCGAATTTACATGATGTGTTCCATGTTTCATAGCTTCGGAAGTATGTTCTGGATCCGTCGCATGTAATTCCGATGGATGAGGTTGAGGTAAGGGAGAACCTTACGGTTGAGGCATTACCGGTGAGGGTTTTGGATCGCGAGTTGAAGCGGTTAAGAGTCAAGGATATTGCGCTTGTGAAAGTAGCGTGGGGAGGCACTGCTGAGGGTAATTTGACTTGGGAGTTGGAGAGTCGGATGCGGGGATCGTATCCGGAGTTGTTCGTCTCAGGTAATATTTTCCAGGACGAAAATTTCTAAGTGGGGGAGAGTTGTAACGCCCCGATTTTTGTTAGATTTATTTAATCGAGTTGATTTAATTATTTTTGCTTTTATATTATTTTATTTTTGGTTTTATTTGGTAAATATGTTATGGTTATCGTTATTATGTTTTATCGCGTTTGAGAGCGTTTGCGAGAAAATTGAGTGTAGGGGTATTTTAGTCATTTTACTTGGTTAGATATTATTGTTTTTCTTAAAATAGAAATATAGAGAATAGAAAGAGAGAAAAAGAAGTTAAGAGAAATAGAGAGGGAGAAGAAGAAAAAGAGGAAAACTTGGAGTTTAAGAAACCGATTCAACCGACACTTCGAAGCACGATTAATCGGGTAAGGGTGCGAAACTCGGTTATGTTATGCTTGTGTATGATTGTGTATGCGTGTGTTGGAATGTTTACTGGTTTTTCCTAGCTTTTCAATTCTAGGTTGAAATGAGAAAAACGATAGAAATCGATGTTTTCGCGGTTGAAATGCGATATAAATACAGTAGAATACTTGTTGTTATGATTGGAATATGTTCTAGTTGTTATGTTATGGTTTGGAAGTGTTTTGGTGGAGGAAATGTTGATTTTGGGGTGAACAACTGTGCTGCTGAGAATTTCTGGGTTCGCAGGTTCGCCTTGCGAACCAAAGCGAAGGGGAAAGTGAAGGTTCGTTGGGGGTTCGCATTGCGAACTTTCTGCTTTTTTTTCTCTGCCATGGTTTGCTGGGGGTTCGCATTGCGAATAGGAAAGCGAAGGGGAAAGAGAAGGTTCGCTGGGGGTGGGTATTGCGAACTTTCTACTGTTTTTTCTATGCCATGGTTCGCTGGGGGTTCGCATTGCGAATAGGAAAGCGAACGTGACAGATTTTCCATTTTGTTTCCTTCTTAACTTTTGATTCGTAACTCGGATTGAGGCACGGTCGGATGCGTTGGAAAGCTAATGAGATGTTCTTTCTTATAAAAATGATTTTGGGATTAGTGGCCAATTTAATTGTGTCGGGAATTTGGAAACGTGTCTTTTTGTCGACTTTTACCGTCGTAATTGTGTGCGATTGATGTGTTATCATGTGATATGCTTTTGATATATAACGTATAGCTTGTGTGCTGTTATATGATGTGAATATATATGATAAGATGTTGTGATGATGGTTTGTGGCCTTATGGTAAATAAATACATTGTTTTGGGTTTGATTTCAATGCATGGTTATTGATGTTGAGATGGTTCACATGGTTATATATGTGTATGCATTTGATTGTCATGAGTCATTGTATGCCAAGCATCATGATATGCATCTTGTGATGTCGTGTGCCCTTGTGGGGTGTGAGCGACGAAACGATTCCAGAGGGAATCTACTGTAACGGTCGTGAGCCTTATACAAAGAGGACCTAAAGCGACGTTATAGACGATCGTGAGCCTTATACAAAGAGGACCTAAAGCGATCGGATCGTGAGCCTTATACAAAGAGGACCTAAAACGATCCATAAACGTTGTGAGCCTTATACCAAGAGGACCTAAAGCGACGGGGAACATTGTTTTCTCGACGGAGAGTTACACTAAGTAACAAGCGATGATTCTAATAATTCCTGAGTGAATTAATGATGAGAATGATGGATGGAATGGTACCGCATGCATAGAGTCGTTGTGTCGATTTCTGTGCATTTGCATAAGTCATTAATGGATTGATTATGTGTGGGAAATTATGAATGGGATTGATGAGTTGATATATATATATATATATATATATATATATATATATATATATATATATATATATATATATATATATATATTAGTGATAAATGTATTGAGCATGATTGATACGCCTTAGTGATGGATGCAAGAATTATGAATTGTGTTGTTTTGCATTTGAATTATGGTATACGTTGTGGTGAGAATATTTTTGCATGCGTATTTCAAGTTATTACATAATTGTATGCAACTATATTATAATTGTGTTTCTCACCCTTCTGCTGTTTTGAATGCTCTATGAGGCATTGCAGATTAGATGCTGGAGGTCTTTTTGTGAAGATTATGTCTTCATTCTTTTGTCGGTCGGCTCTAATATGTAGCACCGGGTAGTTGGGGAGATCGTTATGTGATTATGTGTATATATATATATATATATATATATATATATCTTTTTGGATTGTACATGTATGACTCTATATATGACAGACAAACTTTTATGTTTATATATGAGATTTCAGTTGCAGATTTTCCGCTTTTATTCTGTATCTGAATTGTGGGTGTTAGGAACTGAGTTCCCCTGTTTATGTTGCTACCTGATTGTTGCATATCTATATGAGCAGGTTGTTATATTTCATCACTTGTGATGTGACGCTCCCGTCTATGCCATGAATGTTTTAATTATACTCTGATTATTTGTTATCGCTTTAATTGCTCGGGGTATAGATTGGGGGTGTTACAGGTGCCATGTCCAAATTGTATTTATATTGTTGAACAAAAGCAGCGCCCAGATCTCTGAACGTGCCGATCGTAGTGCGGTTTAAACCCATGTACCATTTGAGTGCGGCACCGGTTAAACTATCCTAAAAGTAGTGAATTAGTAGCTCCTAGTTCTTTGTCTGAGCTAACATTCGTAGAGCGTACATCACTAAATGACTTTGACGGCAAGAGTTACCCTTGTATTTTTCAAAGTCGGGCACTTGGAACTTGTGTGGAACTTTCACATTGGGGACCAAGCAGAGGTCTGCGGCATCCTTTCCAAATAGATCCTGACTGCGAAGGGCCTGCAGTTCTTTCTGCATCTCCATGAATTGTTCCTGGAACTCATTCATTCTGTCGAACATGCTTTCATTTCCACCAGAAGGTATCTGTCGAATCTGTCCTTCCGAGACAGTGTGTACCATGGGCGGTGGTATAGTCATTATGGCTGAGACCCTCGGTGTCTCCTGAAGTTTGTAACCTTCAGGAGTTGCTATCATGCCCCTGGCATCTTCGCTCTCCCGAAGTTTGTAACCTTCAGGCCCAGCGGTTCCTGCTATGGTTCCCTGATCCTCAGCAATCGGCGGAACATATCCTTCTGCATTTGAGCTTCTGCTAGAGCTTCCATGTCGTTATGAAGCTTTCTCAGGTCCTCTTTCAGAGTGTCGATCTCTTCTCTCAAATCTCTGTTCTCTTCCTAGAGATCATCCATCTTTTTCTGACGATTGGCCCGAGTATTGTACGAATGAGACAGTTTGACTCTAGAATCGAGACGCAAATGTGAGATTCGTAGGTAAGAAGAATGCGTTATGCGAGAATGATGAATGTAATGCAATGGTTTTATTAATTATTTTTGTTTATTCAAAGTAAACTTCGACAATTAGATTGCAAATATCAAACAGTGGGGAAATTCCGTTTTATTGAATTCAAAGAAATGCGGAAATGGAAATTCGGTAGATTACAAAGTGCTGAAAAAGGAAACCTAAACTAATGGATCCCGAGTCCTCTCGGAGGAGAGCTCAAGTGCTGGTTCTGGTACTTTCCTCTTCTTTGCCCGGGGCTCTTCGGCCGTTGTCGGGTTGTCATTCCTTTGCCAAGTGAAAGGAGCGAGCAAATTCCTTTGGTCATCCTGATTCTCTACAGCATGTTGCTCTAAAATCCCGATCAGAGCATCTTTTTCTCTTAACAGTTGCTGTATTTTCCTGCACTCCACATTGAGAATACGGTACTTGTTCCTCCAAGACCTCTTCTCCTGCTGAACTTTGCTGAGAGTAACCTGAAGTTTTTCCGTCTCAGACATGAAATAAAAGGGCAGTGTCCCTTAATGGAAGAACTTCCTGACGAGGGTAAGGCATCCTCAGCTTGAGAGCTCTAGTTTGTACCCAGTGGAGATAAGGCTTCACCGAGACACAGTCTGGTTTTCCTAGAGACTCTCGTCCTTTCCTATGAACGTGTTTCCAAGCATGCACTATTTTCGTCTTTAGTGCCCTATCATTTTCTCCTTCCTTGAAGAAAAGACCTTCTGGATGAGTATTGCGCGGGACATGCCTCATTGGGTATCCAAATTGACGACGAACTAACACTGGATGATAGTTGATTCCCCCCTTAGTTCATATAAGGGGTAAATTTGGGAAATTTCCATAACAGTCAATGATTTTGATCCCGTCATAGATTCGATTGTACCAATTGATGTTAGAGTTGGTAAGAGACATGATTCTCTGCGACCAACGTAAAGTATTCTTTTGATCCCAAAATGTAGCAGACTTGGGCAAATGGGAAGTGAACCATTTATAAAGCAGGGGCACACAACATGTGATCATTCCTCCGCTGTATAAATTCCTTAAATGTACCGAATGATACGCATCTGCGAGTAAGGTCGGTACAAGGTTTCCGATCAGGAAAATCTTAATGGCGTTGATATATACAAAGTTATCGATGTTGGGAAACAAAAATAACCCATAGGTGAGTAAAACAAAGAGGCTCTCGAAAGTGGCCACGTTCCCTATACTAGCAAAGTATAGAGCTTTCTTTGTCAAGAACTGGGCTAGCAAACCCTGGATGCCACCCTTAGTGGTTATGTGAGTCCTGACTTCTGACTCGTCCAAATAAATTGCTCTTGCAATGGTCTGATCCTTTGGAATTTCTTCCAGTCCAGAAAAGGGAGCTTGATCAGTGATATGTAAATCAGTCAGGTGAGAGTACTCCTCCAGCGTTGGTACGAGCTGATAATCCGGGAATGTGAAACAGTGATAGACCGGATCGTAGAACTGGATTAGCGTGGACAAGATTCCTTCGATTACATTAACTCTTAACAAGGACAATAATCCTCCATACTTGGCTCTGAAAGCCTCATGGTTGGTGATCATTCTCGCCAAACCTCTCAAATCCTCTAACTTTGGAACCTTGAAGGTGTACTTATGAGTTTTCCTTCTACCGAAATCCATTAGCGCAATCTCCTTATCTGACATTTGCAATCATTGTCTTAGTTTAATTTGAAAAAGAGAGACTAGAAGAGAAGATTTTCTTTGTCTTAATGTTTTTTAAATGAATGTATGAATGCAGCACACAAAAACATAGAAAAAATATGGGGTCAAAGGGTCGGTGTCATGAAGTCAAGGCTTTACCCCCCCCCCCCAAAGGTTTATACTGGTGATTTTTTATACCTGTCTCTCAAAATCATTGATTCTCTTAGAGATAACATCAGCGGGCCGGGAACCGTACTAGGTGATGTATCTTAGAGCAATCTCAGATGAGGATAGTATCGCGTGATAACTATTTCCGATAGCTTCCGCACTACAAAATGGCTTAAGTCTGCTAAAAACCTCAGCTTCTCAGATAACCCAGTCGACCACACTACTTTCAACAACCGAAGTCGTATAGGCAATGTATCTGCAAAGGGAGTCTCCACTGAGTTTGATGGTCGATCGGGGGCTCTTAACTGGAATTCACTCCCAGTAAGATTACCCTCATTTCCATCACCTATCTTAGGTGTATACTCAATCTTTCCACATGCGGCATCACGCACATTCCCATTAGCAGAAAAATAAACACAGATATTAATTAGGAAAAGCAGTATATATTTGTCTTAATCATCCTAGACCTCTAGTCTTATGATCCTATACAGACAATGACTCCCCAGCAGAGTCGCCATTTCTGTGACATGAATTTAGGGTTTCAACCAGAGATAAGAGGACAAAACCCTGCGTGGCCCCACGGTGGGAGCCATTTTTCTGTAGCGAGCGATTTTGGACGTGGTTCTTAAGCACTGTCGCTCTGGGGTACTACAGGTCGATTTATTTTTTATCCTATTGAAGCTGATGAAGGAAGGGAAATAGATGTCTCCAATTAACCCTGCTTGCATGCTGAGTTTAAACAGCGATCTGTTAGGTTACAGATGCTATGTGGAAGTGGGGCCTCTCTCTGCTTATTTCGCTAAGAACGCAACGACGGGACTATGCTATTGGTAGGATGTTAGGACTGATGCTTTTCGATTGATGTGTGAAGGTACGGGATTTTGGGTTTTTGATTGGTGTGCTCGCTAAGATTTTTCAATCTTATGCCTACGTATTCCCGTTTAACAAAATAGGAAAATCAGAGCGATCGTAGTTCCTCCTATTCTATGGGAGGAAAAAGGTTGTTTTGGTGTCTTGTTCAAAGCCCAAGACGTGAAGCTAAAAGTGATTTGTATCTTGTTCAAAGCCCAAGATATGAAGCTGAAGGGTCTATTTGTATCTTGTTCGAAGCCCAAAATGTGAAGCTAAAGGGTTTTGACTTTAGAGAGAATTTGTCATCTAAAGAGGGATATTTGGTCTGTTTGTCACAAATGTTGGGTGACTGATTATAAAAGAGAATTACTTTAACTGGGATATGTGAATCCAGCCATGCCATAATTTCCTTTATATGGGATTTTTAACCTGAAGGAGAAGACTTTCACTCAGTTTAGAGCAATGCCATCTTTCCTTAGGAATTTCTCATGCTAAAAGAGGGACGGTGGCGTGGATGTAAATACTCCAGAGGCTTGCCGCTTACAGCAATTAGATGGGGGAAAAGGAGTTGTTGATGTTTGTATACTGTGAACGAGACACATATAATGATGCTAAAAGGTTGATTGACTCAACCGGGGTTTCCTTATACAAAGCCAAAGAAGAGGCTATTGACCCAACAAGAGGGTGTTTTTATGTGTCTCGTACGAAGCCCGAGAGAGAGGCTAAAAGGGTTGACTCAACAAGAGAGTGCTTTTGTACGTGTCTTGTACGAAGCCCAAGACGGAGGCTAAAGGTGTTTGACTCAACAAAAGAGTCTTTGTACCTCGTACGAAGCCCGAGATGGAGGCTGAAAGTGTTTGACTCAACAAGAGAGTCTTTTATACTCAACAAGAGAGCGATTTTTATCTCGTACGAAGCCCGAGATTGAGGCTAAAAGGTGTGACTCAACAAGAGAGTCTTTTATACTCAACAAGAGAGTGTTTTTGTATCTCGTACAATGCCCGAGATGGAGGCTAAGAGGTTTGCTCCACTGGGGATAATCATTGTATAAAGCCCAAAAGGAGGCTATTGTGCTGGTGAGTGTTTCAGCTGAGTGACAGGTCCAGTATGTTGGATAAAGAGAAAATCAGTTCTTATATGGGTAATGTTGTACTTTGGGATTGATCAGAGGACCATGGTTATTTCCTGCTCTTTAAGGAAATGGGAAATCCCAAAAGGTATGGAGACTGTCTAAGTCTACAAGTGTTTTGAGAAATCGATTCTCAGATAGTGAGTGATCTTTGTATGATGCCCAAGAGAAGGCGGGTACGTTAAGGGATGAAGGTCGACCCATTAACTGGTCTGACACTTGACTCAGAAAGACAGCTCTAGCAAATTGATGACTAGGTTCTGTTCCTATACCTGTAGAGGTCTCTGGGTCCTTGTAGTAAGCCCAAGAGGAGGCATGAGAGCTTTTAAGAAGCCAAATGGTCCTTGTACAACGCCCAAGAGGAGGAGGGGATGCTTTTAAGAAGCCTGTGGGTCCCCAAACCCCGAGAAATTCAAGACATGCCATTCACCGAGAATAGATCAAGCCAGGAAAGTCCGAGAATTTGGAAGAAACTCAAGAGATGTCATTCACGGAGAAAAGATCATCTTTGGGGAGTAGAGTCTCTTTGACAATTTCTAAGGGTGACAGTCTGAGAAAGGTTCACTGAGAATGCTGCCTTTCACGTCTCCATATTATTTAACCCCAAGAGGAGGGAAGACTGTGTCTGGTAATCCTATGGGGATCTAGTTTTAGTTGTATTTAAGAGTGACCAATAGGGTTTTACCTAGTGCTAGACGTAGTTGCCAGGGAAAACTCTAAATAACTATACTAGTATTACACAGTTGATATTTGACAAGTATATAAAAGTTTGTGAAAGAAGACTTACAGTGAGCAGCCCCACAATACAGTTATATATATATATATATGAAAGCGGATAAAGAAAGCGGGTAAACACTTACTCGGTTGTAGAGCTTCCATGTTGTTTGGTTAGTCTGTTCAACAAAGAAAGCTTTGATAACAATATTATATTCAAAATCAAAGGAGAAAGTGCTTTGAAAAGATTGTTGGGGCTTACAGCTTAAGGAGAGGCCCAAGGTTTTATCAGTGATTGCACTGTTGAAGTTGTGCAGTGGGATTTATACAAGTGACTGAGGCCCAAAAAGGTTTTCTGTACAAAGGGATGGGTCTTACACTCTCTCAAGAGGCCCAAAGGTTTATTTTTGTACAAGTGGTGGGGCTTACAGCTCAAGGAGAGACCCAAAAAGTTTTGAATGGGTCTTATAGCTCGAGGAGAGGCCCAAGGGTTTGTTTTAAAAGGCAACGATCGCGTCGAACTTTTTGGTGGTATCGGGACTTATACAATACACTGAGGCCTAAATTATTTTAGTTTCTAAGAGGGATTGGGTCTTACATTCTATTCGAGGCCTAAATAATTTTGAATGGGCCTTATAGCTCGAGGAGAGGCCCAAGGGTTTGTTTTTTGAACTGGCGATCGCGCCGAGATTTTCTTTTAACGTAGAGGGACTTATACAATATCTGAGGCCCAAAAAGATTTTGGTTAAAAGGGGATTGGGTCTTACATTCTATTAGAGGCCCAAAGTGTTTGAAAAAGTTTAATGAGGGTTGAATTAATCAAAAACCCTAATTTGTTTTCAAAATGTATTTTAATTGAATAAAAAATTTAATTAAAATGATCAAAATTGTTAAACATGTTGAAAACAAATTGTGATCTTGGATTAATGTTTCAAAAATTAGGTTTTGATCCACAAAATGATTGGAAATCACTAAAATTTGAAAAATCAAGAAAGAGGAAATATTCTAAATGTCAAAAACAATTAAAATATTAATTCTTTACAAAAATATCAAGTATATGAAATAAATTATATTTTTGGGATTTTTTGGGAAAATAAAATATTTTAACATTTTTGTGAATTATTAAAAAAAGAACAACTCAAAATCATTAAAACTCAGAGAGAAATTAATTTTTGAATCAATTAAATAAAATCACAAAATTCAAATATTCAAATATTTGAAAAAGGGCGCCAAGAACATGGCAAGAACACGCGCCCTTCCTCTGTTTCTGCAGATTTGCGTTTTCTATCCAATCTCACTGAATACTTGATGATATCATGCAATCTACATATCATTCTACTCGTTTCAACCTCACGATCATGTCTACGGTCTTTAATTTTATTTATTTTAAACATGGAATAAGAAATCAAAGAGAAACCTCAAGAACCCTAAAATTTGCATGAAGGTTCAGAAATTCCATACGCGATTCAAACAATGCAATTGATTGAGGGAAAACACTCCATGCATGATTATGAACATATGGCTAAATTATTGTGCAGCAAAAAATGCATGGATCAGAGTTAGAAGAGCTCATGCTTACCACTTGCAGCCGGTGATCGTGTTTTGTGTTAGAGGTGTTACAACTTGGTTCCAAGGTTATGGACAGCTTCCCTAGGTGCTATGGAGTGTGTCTGGATGCTTGGAGTGGATTGAAATGATCTGGAACTTGAGATGGTACCCCAATTGCAAATTTGTCAAAGGCTTGAGAAGTTGGCTGGTGATTTTGTGATTTTGATGTTCCAGATGTTATGTGAGTGTTTGGATCACTTCTATATGATGTTTATGAGGTGTGTGTGTGTGATTGGTTTGGTTGGAATAGCTCTCAAACTCAAAACCCGATAGTGATTTGCTTTGGAAGACAATTTTGGAGTGAAGAAGGAGATTTTGAGGAAAGCATATGTTTGATGGCTTTGGTGCACTCAAACTGATCACAAATGAGCTCTATTTATAGTAGAGCAAGTTTGTTTTGCAAGGAATAGTGAATGGCAACTGCTGCATAGGTTTGGCCAATGTTGAGTAATGAGAATCCAAGTCTCCTCTAGCCATTGACTAGAGGTTAGGGCACAGGCTGCTGGTCCCCTTGGTCTTGGATAAGTCTTGACTGAATTCAGTTGGAAATGGCTCAGTCCATGCCACCTTGGTGTATACATTGAATGCTCCAATCCAAAATTGGAGTATTGTCCCTCTTTTAGGCATTTCTAGGTTTGGCATGCTATTTTTGGTTCCAAAGACTTGGGAGGCTTGGGATCAGAGTTGGTTCCTCCTTGGTCCCCCCTTGAGGTGTTCAGATGGATAGAGTTGCTTGCCCTTTGCAAAATTTGAGCAAATCGAGCAAAACTCCAAAATCTGCCTTGCCATGACAGTTTTCAGCAAGTCATATTGTCATTGTCATATCTCATGGCTCAAGTGGACTTTGATGGAGTTCTTGGCCATTTTGGAAAGCCCTCATATGATACAACAACTGTTTGATCATAATTGGTTTTGATAATTTTTGGATCCAAGTGAAAAATGCCCCTACATTTGGAAAAAAGTAAGGCAGATTCTGACTTAGTGAGAATTTTACTGAGTGTTGGAAAAAAGTGACATTTTCACTTTTTGTGATTTTGATCATTCCATAACTCAAAATCCATAATGAATTGGAATGAGGTGTAGTTGAAGCTTTTGTAGAGGGTCATGAGAGCAACAAATCCAGCTTTGAATGGGGAAAAATGGCCTTATAGTTTAGGAGTTATGATCCTCCAAAGTTGGTACCCTAGCCACTTTGTTCCTTAACTTAGAAAAAATTCTAAGTTTTTATGGTTACCCATTTTACAAGTTATCCCACTTTTCATGATTTTTCTTGATGAATGATGATTTCAATTACACATTAACATCATTTTAGGGTTAAGGAACCATAATTATGAAAAATCTCAAAAAGTCAAAGTTTGACTTTTGTGCACAGTTGACTTTTTATCAGATGAATTCCAAACTGTGCGATCCTCTATGAAATCAAGTCCTTGACCTAAATCAAACTTGATGGATTGATTTCATAGGTGTTATAGGGTGTATTGAATCATGTCCTAGGGTTTGGGAGCATGTCCTGGTCAAAAGTCAAAGATACAGTTGACTTTTCTCGCGAAACCCTAATTGTGGTTCAGATGAAATTTAAACTTGTTGCTCGAGCTTCTTGGATCAATCTATTGTTGAAAATGGATCAATTTGATGTGTTAGGGACCCTCAAATCATCTCCTGAGGTCTTGGCTCATGATTTGTCCCAAAAGTCAACTTAGGGGTGAATTAGGTCAAGAAACCCTAATTCCTGATTTTTAGTGAATGCATCCCCTGAGGCTAAATTGACTTGATGACTGGGTCCATGAGGTTCCATGGGGTATCTTAGGTTATGCTTTTAAGCATTGGCTCATGCCCAGAGGAAAATTTCCATCTGGAGGCCCTGGTCGACCAAACCCTAATTTGGTGACACTGGCGATCTTGAGGCTTAATCCACTTAGAATGTTGCAACCTTGTGCTTGATTCTTGTTGTGGGAGTCCTCTTGATCCATTTTGGGTGTTTGAGAGGTTTAGACAAGTTGAAGATCATGTCATTCCTTGATTGATCCTTTGTCTAAAGCTCAGAGAAGGCTTGAAACCCTAATTCTGATTGTAGTGAATGTTCACCCATCTTTGGGGAGACTAATGGTTCATCCATATTTCGATGATGATTTACGCAGTGATGGGAAATCTTAGTGGTCAAAATTTGGGGTATGACAGTTGCCAGAGAGAAATGAGGGAGAAGTCGTGAAAATGATTAGAAAGAAATTATTAGGGCTCTTTTATTTTTTAATTAACAAATGACCTAAGGCAGCGCTTTTTGAAAGCGCTTTCGTAGATTAGCCAATAGCAGCGCTTTTCCTTAGAAAGCGCTTTCTTTTCATTGGCCTACAGCAGCGCTTTAATATGTGGGGCCAACTTAAGGCCTTTAGCAGCGCTTTTTGAAAGCGCTTTCTAAGGTTACCCATTAGCAACGCTTTTTAAAAGCGCTTTCTAAGGTTATACCTTTAGCAGCGCTTTTATAAAAGTGCTTTCTAAGGTAGTGTCTCCGTACGACCTTTAGTAGCGCTTTTAGAAAGCGCTTTCTAAAGGTAGCCTTTAGCAACGCTTTTTTTTAGCGAATTTTTTTCAAAACTTATAGCAGCACTTTCTGATAAAAGCGCTGTCTTTGTAGTGCTGCCAAAAGCGAATTTTGGCGTAGTGATTCTCTTTGGAAAATTGTTAGCATATCAATTCCCTTTGGTTAATTAATCGAAACTTTGTTTCGATTAGTTGATCTCTCCCCTTGCACTTCTCTTTAGGCTTCCTTTAGAGCTTTTCCTTTCTCCCCTGCTGAGCCAGAGATTCGCGCGCCGCACGATACTGGAGCACTGTACAACTTGGAGCTATTACGTTGTCCGTTTCAACTTCTGCACTACACCCTGTGTGTTAGAGAAGGAATGAGAATGGAGAATTTCTACTCTCATTCTGACTACTTTAGGTAGGGGGCGAATGACCATGTGCCTGGCTTAGTCACCTCTATCCTCAGGCGGTAGTGTATCTCCTTCCCCAGTCGAGTCGATCCTTGATCACTCCTATCTCTTGCAATCTCTTTTGATCAATCCCCACATTCTTGGTTCAGATCATTGTTCTTTGGGTTAGCAAACTCTCTTTGTTTCAATACCTTACTTCTTTTCTTTAGTCAATCATCGCCTTTTGATTCCCCAGAAGAGTCTCAAATCCCTTTTCTTCAGTTAAACACAGTCATCCTGTTAAAAACCGTATTTTTCGGAGTTCGCAACCTTCTCTTGGTTCTTCTCCTTTGTTTGGTTAATCACTGCTAGTCAGTTAAAACACCAATTTGCACGTCTTCTCAGTTAACCACGGTCCACCTATTAACACAATGAGTTTCCTTTGGGTTAATCACCTTCTCTTGGTTAATCACCTTTTTTCTTCAGTTAACCACAGCCAGTCTGTTAAAACACTGAACCCCTTTTGAGTTAATCACCTTCTCTTGGTTAATCACTCGTTTCTTTTCGGTTAATCACAGTTTCTCTGTTAACACCGATTCTTCAGCGGTTAGTAACCTCTTTTGGTTCAATACCCTTTTCGTTGGTCAGATACTGTTTGTTCAGTCCGTGCCAACGTCCTTTGGGTCACGACCTTCGCCTGGTCCCACACCCGTCCTTTGGGTCACGACCTTCGCTTGGTCCCACACCCGTTCTTTTGGTCACAACCTTCGCTTGGTTCTACACCCGTTCTTGTGGTTGATCACAGTCTATCTGTTAAAACCTTTCTCCCCACAAAGTTGCAATCTTCCCTTTCCTCGGTTAACCACTGCCAGTCAGTTAATATACCGAAACCCTTTCAGAGTCAAACACCTTCTCTTGGTTCAGTACTCTCTCCTTGTTGGTTCATCACAGTCTGCCTGTTGACACCAAGTCTTTTATCCCCTCCAGAGTTGTTACCTCTTTTTATTCGGTTAAGCACTACCAGTCAGTTAACATACCGAACCCTTTTTTCTTTTGGTTTTAACACCATTCCTTTCGTTTTTGCCCAGCACGATCACCCTTTCTGCTCTGGTTTTCCCCAGTAGAGTTCCCTTTTCCCTATTAGAGTTTTATCTCTTTTCCTCTCTGGTTAACCACTGCCAGTCAGTTAATATACCGAGCTTTTATCCTTTCGATCCCCAGTAGGGTCACTACACTCTGGTCCCCAGTATTGTCTCTTTGTTCTCTTACCTCCCCAGTGGAGTCCTCTCTATCATCTTTCTCCATTTCTTATTTCTTGGCTCCGACGCCAATTCTTTTTGCATCCCCAGCGGAGTTCCCTCCTTTCTTTTGTTCGTGGTTTTGACACCACTTTCCTTTCCTTTTCTTTTTCCGTCTTAGTTCCACGAACTACAGAAGCTCTGATTCTGCATTCATTCGAATGTATGATACGTAAGCACGAGATCGCGATGATCTTGGCGAGCACACTTCCACCCTTCCACCTTCTTCCATTCCTTTCTTTTCCCTGGTTCCACGAACTACGGAGCTCTGATTTCCTCATTGCACTATGAGGGTACGTAGGCACGAGGGCCCTAATCCTCCGCGAGCACTCTCTTTCTTTCTTTCTTCTTTTCTCTCTCTCTCTCTCTCTCTCTCTCTCTCTCACATCTTTTTTAGCTAGAAGCCTTTAGATAGATAACCCATCCAAGCCTAGAAGCAAGCGAAATGGTTCCCGTCGAGTACGACGGATGCGTAAGGGGCTAGTATCTTCCTTTCGCATAATCGACCCCCGTTCCCGTTTCTCTTCCCCTTGAGTTTTATCGATATTTTCCCTGTCATTTGGGACTAAATAAAATTCGGTGGCGACTCTGTTGTATCTTTGAGTGTGCGATTCATTCAGGTATAAACCAGTCATCTTCATACGACACCATCAGAAGCACATAACATCAGCATGACAGCAAGCAGAAATACACAAAGCGACGCGATCCAAACCTCACAATAGCAAATAAAATCACTTGTCCAAAAAGAGAGCCAAGGATCATTAAGCATAAAAAACATAGAACTGTATTTTCTAGACACCTTGTTTACGCAGAGCTATATGATAAACAGAAAAACATCACCACTAATGTCATACTACCATTAATTTCCAAAATGATGAAAGTCCCTCAAGACCGTTCTTGGACTCACACTGAGGAGAACAAAAGGCGAACACTTCAAAAATGGTATTGCAACATTCGTCACCGAAACTGATATCTTTGATTTCTTGGTTGATATTGTGTCTCGGTAGGACTTGAAAAATGAAGTGCTAACATCAATACCAAGAGGGTCAATGCCAGTTGGAAGGCCATTGCAAAAACCTGTCACAGTGCCAAAATGAATCGAACTATTATTAGGAATTATCTTCACTTCATTGAAAAATATTAGAGGTGAGAGAAGAGGCGTTCAAACATTCCAGCTCATGTGTCACTTACCTGCTGTGTTAAGGTGATCATGTCAATGCAGGCCACTCTCCAGGACAGTGAGGTTCAACGTGTCAAAAATTATCCGGGCGGTGCAAAGAAGGCATGAGATTTGGTCAACACTCGTGGTAAAGGTCTTAACACCTATGTTGAAGTAATTGATGTCGTGAATTCTAGCCATGAAGACTGCACTCTGTGAATGGAAATTAGAAATACGGTTATGGCATATTTTGAAAATGGAAACAAGATCGGCATCACACAAAAGCAAAAATAGCGAATTGAATCTTCAGGCATTAATTTTTCAAAACCAAAAATGGCAAGTTTCGAACATGTTTGAGTAAAAAACGAAATAACATCATCCTGTGATCACAGTTCATAACAGCTTGTTTTCTTTCCAAAACATTTCACCAGCACAATCATACATAAAATCAGCAGTGTTACTTCTTGCCAAAACAAAATTTCAACATGTTTTTTTCTCATCAATGGATTCAAGCCTATATAAGACATCAGTACGGACAAAAAGGGTAGAAACAGTGAGCAAAACCACAAAACACATACACACCAGTAAAACACAGCATACATATCATACACAAGAGCAAATAATCACACGAAAAAGCCACACAATCGCACGGTTGAGAAGAGGTCAGAAAGTACACAAATTGAAACATCACATTCACACACAGTGAAAAACATCATTTACGACAGCACACACGGAACAGACGAGAGGTGAAAAGCATCAACAACAACAACAAAGTAGAAGGAGAAAGAAACAGAACGAGCACCTACGAAGTCACCAACTGCACACGCAACCCACCTTCAGAGCTCTCTCTTTCCGTTGACGCACTACATTGCTTCGCCTCCGTGAATAATCGTTGTCTCATGTTTTTACGCTATGATTTTTTGCGATACCTAGTTGTTGATCTTGAATGCATAGCCATGGATTGTTGGTTTTGTTATTGTAAATGAAAGAAGAAGAGTTGAGTGAGGGAATTACATTGAGAGAAAGAGAGCATCGCGACGTGAGGGAGAGAATAGGGTCATTGATGAAGCTTCGATTGTGTCATGTTCTGTTTTCCCCAATTTGCAATGATATTGCTGTTGCTTCGCATGTGCCAGGTTTGTACAACCCAACAAAATCCAGTTACACCTCCTAGTCTATACGATGCATACTCCCCCTTGTTGATTTTAGTTTTTTAAATTTAATTTAGTTTAATTAGTTTTTAATTAGTTTCAAATTAATTCTTAATCAGAATTTAATTAATTAGTTTTTAATCAGATTTTAATTTTAATTAGAATTTAGTTTAATTAGATTTAATTAGAATTTAGTTTAATTAACTTTTAATTAGAATTTAGTTTAGTTAGTTCTGTTTTTAATTAGATTTTAGTTTAATTAGTTAATTAGTTTTTAAACTAGATTTTGGTTTAATTAGAATGTGCTTTAACTAGATTTTACTTTTAGTTAATTAATCTTGACGGTCCTCGATTTCATTTTAGTTAATTCTTGATGTTCAATTTTGAATTTAATTCTTGATGCATTTGGCTAGGATTAAGCCCCAATTTTGATGCCTATTTCGTTCGACGATTTCTCAATACGATTCCAAGGGAAAGGATTCCCTATTGACTGCCATGTCACATTTTGGGTAGCCTTGTCCACTTTTCCCTTGAGACTTTGTTAGAGTCTTACCTGTTTATCCTAGCCTTAGGATTAGAGTCGACGTACTCTACGTAGATGTCTTGCCATAGACACTTCCTTAACCTCTAACCTAGCCTTAGGTTTAGAGTTGATGCACTCTATGTAGGTGTCTCGCCGCAGACACTTACTTTTCCCCTTGGAACCTTGATCACAATCAAGAGTTTTTCACCCTTATTTAGGGGAACTACGAATGCTCTGATTCCATTCTCGTCAGGATACGTAGGCACGAGGTGCGATATCTTGGCGAGCATACACTTATTTAGGGGAACTACGAATGCTCTGATTTCATTCCCGTCAGGATACGTAGGCAAGAGGTGCGATATCTTGGCGAGCATACTTAGGACTAACACCTTAGGTCTCTCTTTATCTTTTCACCCCTTAGCAGATAAAATAACAAATAACACAAATAAAACAAGAGGTTCCTGTAGAGTACTACAGATACTTGGGATGCTAGCACCTTCCCTAGGTATAACCAACCCCCGAACCTTAAATTCTCTTTTGCTTTGCATTGCATTGCATATTTATGGGTTTATTCGTTCTTTTTCCCTTCCCTTGGATAAATTAAAGATCGATGGTGAATTAAGATTTGTGAGCCTAGTTAATTTAATAGCTATGGTATCCGATTCTTACCGCGACAGAAATGGCGACTTCACTAGGGAGTCTTAAGAGGGTTACGTAACACCCCCAATCTATCCCCCAAGCTATTAAAGCGATAAATAAAATTCAAAATTTCATCAGAGTGTATTTAAAACATTCACGGCATAGACCGAGGGGTCACATCAATTTGAAACAAAATACACATAAACCTGCCCATAAAGATATGCAACAATAAGGTAGTTATTAACAGAGGAACTTATTTCCTACTACCCACAATTCAGATACAGAATAAAAGCAGAAAATCTGTACTGAATCTCATATATATATATCATACAAAGTGTATCTGCCATATACAAAGTCACACAAGTACAATCCTAAAACATGTGTATACATAATACAAATAATCACACTCGATCACCCCGACTACCCGGTGTCACATATCAGAGCCGACCGACAAAAGAATGAAGACCTAAGCTTCACAAAAGATCTCCAGCAATCTAATCTGCAATGCCTCATAGAGCATTATAAAACAGCAAAAGGGTGAGAAACACAATCATAATATAATTGCATATAATTATATAATAACACAACATTACACACGTAAAATATTCTCACCACAACGCACAACAGAATCCAAATACAACACAACACAATACAATTATCACCAACATATATCAATTCATTCACAATTCTCACACATAGTCAATCATATTCATGATTTATGCAAATGCACAGAGACCGACACAACGACTCTATGCAATGCATATGCGGTACCATTCATCCATCATCTCAACACTAGTTCACTCAGGAACTATTGGAACCATCGCTCGTTACTTAATGTAACTCCCCGTCGGGCATACGATGTTCCCCGTCGCTTTCGGTCCTCTTTGTATAAGGCTCATGATCCGATCGCTCACACCCCACACGGGCACACGACGTTATAGCGGATTCCCTCTGGAATCGATTCGTCGCTCACACCCACTAGGGCACACGACATCACAAGAATGCATATCATGATGCTTGGCATACAATGACTCATGACATTCAAATGCACACATACATGCAATCATCTCACTCAACATTAATCATGTTTTGCAATTTAAGCCCAAAACAATGCATTTATACCATACAACAGCACGCAAATCATACCATATCCATATCAACAGCACATTGCATGATACACACCAATTACACACAATTATAACGACAAAAGTCGACAAAACGACACTATTCCAAATCCCCGACATAATTAAATCGGCTCACAATCTCAAAAATTATTATCATAAGAAAGTACAGTTCAATAGCTACTCAACGATACCAAGAATGTTAAAAACGGATAATCGGAACACAAGTTACGGACTAAACAAGAAAAGACTTCGCGAAAAAACACATTTTTGCAATTCTCCTGGCCATACGCGTATTTCCCTGAGCCATACACGTATTGCCCTGCTACCTTGCCCATTCCATACGCGTATTGCCCAAGGTCGTACGCGTATGGGCAGAGACCCATTTTTCCCAAAATTCCCATTAAAAATCCAATACGCGTAGTATCCTACTTCATACGCGTATTGCCCTAAAGTATTACGCGTACCATTACGCAAATGGGCAGATGGCCGACAAAATGAAGCTCCATACGCGTATTGCCCACATTTCTTCAATGTCATACGCGTATTACCTTGACCAATACGCGTATTGCCTTGAGTGATACGCGTATGGGCAGTGGAAAAACCAGAATTTTCTGCAGAATTTTGTTCTACGGTTTCAAACCCAATTCAACCCAATTTTCACCTATACACCAGAAAAATTACCAATACAATGTCTAACCACATGTATCTATCATGTATCAACAATAAGGAACACTAAAACATGATTTTAGACACATTTTGATCAATTTCTAACACTTTCAACATTTATGGGTTTTACTCTATATTTCCATTTCAATCCAATAGCAACCAAAACATACATACATAATCATACATAAGTATATAATAATCAAGTTTCGCACCCTTACCCGATTTAATCGTGTTTGGAAAGTCGGTTGTTTCGATTTCTAGATTTTCCAAGTTTTTCTCTCTTTCTCCTTCCTTTCTCTTTTCTTCTCCTTTTCCTTCTTCTCTTTTTCTTTCTCTCTATTTTTCTCTCTTCTATTTTCTATTTTCTTAACTTAAGAAAAATAAAGTGAAATGCCCAAAATACCCCTACACTCAAAAATCTCGCAAACGTTCCCAATACGCGATAAAATATCACAACATTGAAAAATAACATATTTCTAAATAAAAGTCAAAAATAAAATAATATAATAATAAAATAATCAAAACGACTCGATTAAATAAAAATACTAAAACTGGGGCGTTACAACTCTCCCCCACTTAGAAATTTTCGTCCTCGAAAATATACCTGAGACGAACAACTCTGGATACGACTCCCGCATCCGACTCTCTAACTCCCAAGTCAAATTGCCCTCAGCAGCGCCTCCCCACGCCACTTTCACAAGTGCAATATCTTTGCCTCTCAACCGCTTCACCTCGCGATCCAAAATCCTAATGGGTAATGCCTCAACCGTAAGATTCTCCCTTACCTCAACCTCGTCCATCGGAATCACATGCGAAGGATCCGGAACATGCTTCCGAAGCTGTGAAACATGGAACACATCGTGCAAATTCGACAGATTCGACGGCAACGCCACCCTATAAGCCACAGCACCCACTCTCGCGGATATCTGGTAAGGACCAATAAACCGAGAAGTAAGTTTCTTCGACTTCAATGCACGACCCACACCCGTTACTGGTGTAACTCTCAGAAGTACATGATCGCCCTCTTGGAACTCAAGATCTTTTCTTCTCCGATCATGATAACTCTTTTGCCTACTCTGAGAAGCCTTCATTTTCTCACGAATAAGCTTCACTTTCTCCGTAGTCTGTTGCACCAACTCTGGTCCAACCACCGAACTCTCACCAGATTCGTGCCAACACAACGGTGTTCGACATCTTCGTCCATACAACGCTTCAAACGGTGCCATTCCAATACTCGAGTGGAAACTGTTATTATACGTGAATTCAATCAATGCAAGATAACTATCCCACGCACCACCTTGTTCAAGAACACAAGCCCTCAACAAATCTTCCAACGACTGAATCGTTCTCTCCGTCTGTCCATCCGTCTACGGATGATAAGCCGAACTCAATCTCAACTTAGAACCCAACGCCTTCTGTAAACTTTCCCAAAATCTCGAGGTTAACCTCGGATCTCGATCTGAAACAATGCTCAACGGAACCCCATGCAACTTTATAATCACACTGATGTAAATCTCCGCCAACCTCTCCAAAGTAAAACTGATGTCAATCGGAATGAAATGAGCCGATTTAGTCAGCCTATCCACAACCACCCAAATTGCATTATGCCCTCGCTGTGTATTCGGCAACCCTGTCACAAAATCCATGGAGATGTTATCCCACTTCTACTCAGGAATATCGAACGGTTGCAACAAACCACTAGGCCTCAGATGTTCTACCTTTGATTTCTGACAAGTCAAACATGCATAAACAAACTGAGCCACATCTCTTTTCTATCCAGACCACCAGAAAATCTTCTTCAAATCTTGGTACATCTTATTCGCTTCCGGATGTATACTCAAATTACTCCGGTGTCCTTCCTTCAAAATCATCCTTTTCAACTCCGCATCATCCGGAATACAAATTCTACCTCGGAATCTCAAAACACCATTAATATCCACTTTAAATCACTATTCGCATCTTTTTCTCCCACCAACATCAAATCCACAAATTTCACATCCAGTTTCTGTTTCTCACTAACAGTCATCAGAAAATCATTAGTAACCTTTAGCATTCCAAGCCTCACGCTATCGGACGTCACCTCACACACCAAACTCAAGTCCCTAAAAGCTTCCAAAAGCTCCCACTCCTTAACCATTAAAGCAGACATATGTAACGATTTCCGACTCAACGCATCGGCTACCACATTAGCTTTACCCGGATGGTAATTCAAGCCAAAGTCGTAGTCCTTCAAAAATTCCAACCATTTCCGCTGCCTCATATTTAACTCTTTCTGATCAAACAAATATTTCAAACTTTTGTGGTCACTAAAGACTTCAAACCTTGCACCATAGAGATAATGCCTCCAGATCTTAAACACAAACACCACAGCCGCTAATTCAAGATCATGAGTAGGATAATTTTTCTTATGTACTCTCAACTGCCTTGAAGCATAAGCCACGACCTTACCTTCTTGCATCAGAACACCACCTAGACCAATCGAAGACGCATCACAATACACCACAAATGGTTCATTAGGATCCGGTAAAATCAAAATCGGAGATGTCTTCAATCTTCTCTTCAGCTCATTAAAACTTTCCTCGCACCGAATATCCCAAATGAATGCTTGCCCTTTACAAGTCAACTGGGTCAAAGGAAGTGCTAGCTTAGAAAAACCTTCAATAAACCTTCGATAATATCCGGCCAAACCCAAAAAGCTTTGAATTTCAGTAACGGATCTTAGAGCCTCCCATTGTAGAACTGCTTCTACTTTAGATGGATCCACAGAAATACCATTACCTGAAATCACGTGCCCAAGAAAACTCACCTCCGACAACCAGAACTCACACTTGGACAATTTGGCAAAAAGCTTTCTTTCTTTCAAAACCTGCAAAACAATACGCAAATGCTCCGCGTGCTCCTCCCGAGACTTAGAATAAATCAAAATGTCATCAATAAACACAACCACAAAACGATCCAAATGCTCGTGAAAAATATGATTCATGTACTCCATAAACACACCTGGCGCATTAGAAACCCCGAATGGCATCACAGAATATTCATAATGACTGTATCGTGTCCTAAAAGCCGTCTTCTGAATATCTTCCTCTCTCACCCTAATCTGATGATACCCTGACCTCAAGTCAATCTTACTAAACACACAAGCACCTACCAACTGATCCATCAGATCATCAATTCTTGGAAGAGGATACTTATTCTTAATTGTCACCTTATTCAGCTGGCGATAATCAATACACAACCACATACTTCCATCTTTCTTTTTCACCAATAAAACTGGAGCACCCCACGGAGAAACGCTTGGTCTCACAAACCTCTTTTCCAACAATTCATTCAACTGTTTCTTTAACTCAACCAACTCAGATGCCGACATACGATAAGGTGCCATAGAAACAGGTCTAGTACCAGGAACTAGATCTATAGAAAACTCCACCTCTCTCTTTGGAGGCAAGTCTGAAATATCCTCGGGAAACACTTCCGGAAATTCACACACAACAGGAAACACATCAAGTGAAATTTGACTATCCACAGTCAATGATGCAAACAACCCAAACAACTGAGCTTCATCCGCCAAAAGTTTCTTCAACTCCTTGGTAGATAAGAAACTCGAGTCTTCCTCTTCCTCAAGAGAAGGAAACCTTACTAGCTTATGATAACAATCAATATGAACCCTATTGAACTACAACCAATTCATTCCCAGAACCACATCTAAACCCTCCAACGGTAAACACACCAAATCCATCTCAAAGTCTTTACCATAAATGGTCAAAGGACAACTTAAACAAACCAAAGAAGTAGTTACTGACCCCATTGCTGGAGTATCAATAACCATCTCTCCACCCATCGAAGACAACACTAGATTCAAACGCTTCACGCACTCAGATGAAATAAACGAATGAGTCGCTCCAGTATCAATAATAGCAACTAAAGGAGTATTATTAATAAAATAAGTACCTCTGATCAGACGATCTGCACTTGAAGTCTGAGTTCCTGCCAAGGCAAAATCTTTCCCACCAGCTGGACCTTGATTCGGTTTCGGACACTTCGTACTAATGTGACCAGGTTCACCACAGTTGAAACACTTCACCACATTCTTCCTTGCACAATCAGCTGCGACATGTCCTAAACCCCTACAATTAGAACACTTCCTCAAATCCTTCCTACATTCAGACTAACGATGTCCCACATCACCACATCTATAACATCTCAAAGGACTAGACATTCCTCCTCCACCTGACCTTCGCTCAAAATTTCCCCTTTGTTTACCCTTATCAACTGGTGTTACATACGGACCACCACAGAACTGTTGCTTCCCTTTCCTCTCGCTCACACTCTTATAGTGAGTAGAACGAGCCTTACTATCCTCCTCATAAATCCTACAACAATCCACCAAATCAGAAAATCTCTGAATCCTTTGATAACCAATTGCCTGCTTTATCTCAGGACGCAATCCGTTCTCAAACTTTACACACTTAGAAAATTCCACAGTCGCTTCAGCATAATGTGGATAAAACTGCACAAGCTCCACAAACTTAGCAGTATAATCAACAACAGACATATTACCTTGTTTTAATTCCAAAAACTCAATTTCCTTCTTTCCTCTTACATCTTCAGGAAAATACTTCCTCAGAAACTCAATGCTAAACACAGCCCAAGTGATCTCCTCCTCTGTAGCTTCCAACACATGACGTGTACTAACCCACCAATCATCAGCTTCTTCCAGTAACATGTGAGTACCCAGTCTCACCTTCTGATCCTCAACACAATCCATCACTCGGAAGATTCTTTCAATCTCTTTCAGCCATATCTGAGCACCATCAGGATCATATCTTCCTTTGAAGACAGGCGGTTTGTTCTTCCTGAACTCATCGTTACCTGCAGCATTAGGTGCACCCTGCACAGCCTGAGCCATAGCTTGCATAGCAGCAGCCAAAGCAGAATCATTCCTACCAGCCATATTCTGTTCATTTCCAATAACAGCAACTATGGTTAAACAAACAGCTCATCCAAACACTAAGACCGACAAGGACTGACACAACTGACACGGATTGGCTCTGATACCACTTAATGTAACACCCCCAATCTATCCCCCCAAGCTATTAAAGCGATAAATAAAATTCAAAATTTCATCAGAGTATATTTAAAACATTCACGGCATAGACCGAGGGGTCACATCAATTTGAAATAAAATACACATAAACCTGCCCATAAAGATATGCAACAATCAGGTAGTAATTAACAGAGGAACTTATTTCCTACTACCCACAATTCAGATACAGAATAAAAGCGGAAAATCTATACTGAATCTCATATATATATATATATATATATATATCATACAAAGTGAATCTGCCATATACAAAGTCACACAAGTACAATCCTAAAACATGTGTATACATAATACAAATAATCACACTCGATCACCCCGACTACCCGGTGTCACATATCAGAGCCGACCGACAAAAGAATGAAGACCTAAGCTTCACAAAAGACCTCCAGCAATCTAATCTGCAATGCCTCATAGAGCATTATAAAACAGGAGAAGGGTGAGAAACACAATCATAATATAATTGTATATAATTATATAATAACACAACATTACACACGTAAAATATTCTCACCACAACGCACAACAGAATCCAAATACAACACAACACAATACAATTATCACCAACATATATCAATTCATTCACAATTCTCACACATAGTCAATCATATTCAAGATTTATGCAAATGCACAGAGACCGACACAACGACTCTATGCAATGCATATGCGGTACCATCCATCCATCATCTCAACACTAGTTCACTCAGGAACTATTGGAACCATCGCTCGTTACTTAATGTAACTCCCCGTCGGGCATACGATGTTCCCCGTCGCTTTCGGTCCTCTTTATATAAGCCTCACGATCCGATCGCTCACACCCCACACGGGCACACGATCGTCTATAATCATCGCTCACACCCCACACGGGCACACGACGTTATAGCGGATTCCCTCTAGAATCGATTCGTCGCTCACACCCACTAGGGTACACGACATCACAAGAATGCATATCATGATGTTTGGCATACAATGACTCATGACATTCAAATGCACACATACATGCAATCATCTCACTCAACATTAATCATGCTTTGCAATTTAAGCCCAAAACAATGCATTTATACCATACAACAGCACACAAATCATACCATATCCATATCAACAGCATATTGCATGATACACACCAATTACACACAATTATAACGACAAAAGTCGACAAAACAACACTATTCCAAATTCTTGACATAATTAAATCGGCTCACAATCTCAAAATTATTATCATAAGAAAGTACAGTTCAATAGCTACTCAACGATACCAAGAATGTTAAAAATGGATAATCGGAACACAAGTTACGGACTAAACAAGAAAAGACTTCGCGAAAAAACACATTTTTGCAATTCTCCTGGCCATACGCGTATTGCCCTGAGCCATACGCGTATTGCCCTGCTACCTCGCCCATTCCATACGCGTATTGCCCAAGGTCGTACGCGTATAGGAAGAGACCCATTTTTCCCAAAATTCCCATTAAAAATCCAATACGCGTAGTGTCCTACTTCATACGCGTATTGCCCTAAAGTATTACGCGTACCATTACGCAAATGGGCAGATGGCCGACAAAATGAAGCTCCATACGCGTATTGCCCACATTTCTTCAATGCCATACGCGTATTGCCTTGATCAATACGCGTATTGCCTTGAGTGATACGCGTATGGGCAGTGGAAAAACCAGAATTTTCTGCAGAATTTTGTTCTGCGGTTTCAAACCGAATTCAACCCAATTTTCACCTATACACCAGAAAAATTACCAATACAATGCCTAACCACATGTATCTATCATGTATCAACAATAAGGAACCCTAAAACATGATTTCAGACACATTTGGATCAATTTCTAACACTTTCAACATTTATGGGTTTTACTCTATATTTCCATTTCAATCCAATAGCAACCAAAACATACATACATAATCATACACAAGTATATAATAATCAAGTTTCGCACCCTTACCCGATTTAATCGTGTTTGGAAAGTCGGTTGTTTCGATTTCTAGATTTTCCAATTTTTTCTCTCTTTCTCCTTCCTTTCTCTTTTCTTCTCCTTTTCCTTCTTCTCTTTTTCTTTCTCTCTATTTTTCTCTCTTTCTATTTTCTATTTTCTTAACTTAAGAAAAATAAAGTGAAATGCCCAAAATACCCCTACACTCAAAAATCTCGCAAACGTTCCCAAAATGCGATAAAATATCACAACATTGAAAAATAACATATTTCCAAATAAAAGTCGAAAATAAAATAATATAATAATAAAATAATCAAAACGACTCGATTAAATAAAAATACTAAAACTGGGGCGTTACAGGTTACACCTAACTTGTTTTATATGTGTTATTTGTTTGTATACTTGTATATTTGTATATATCTGTATATTTGTATATCTGTATCTACTTGGGTTTTTTTGTGTACAGAGTTGTTACCTTGAGCGGTGAGATAAGTCCTATACCCGGACTTGAGTGCACATATGATAGGAAGGTGGTATATTCAAGGAGGCTTATAGGGAGTTGATTCCCGACCAAGCTAACTTGAGAAATCACCGCTCATTTGAGGCCGTCTTGAGAATAGTGTTGTTGAACGAGTATTCGTGAAAACATTACTACTTTTGACCTAGGAGCCTATGACACTGAGGACCTTTAGTTACCCTTAACCCAACTTGGCCTTCTTAGGGCGTAGTGCGATGACTATGAGGGAGTAGTCCCAAAATAGTTGATACGCGATACTACACTCAAAAGAGGTTCTCTTGAGAATATTATTAACCACCGAGTAATTGAGAAATTGATAATATCTGAAAGATGGGCTGATGACTTTGAGAAGTTGTTAGAACCCGTCGTACAGGTATACTATAAACTCTAGTACATACCTCGTGGTTGGTTATTCACCCAGACTCCATATTGTGATCTTGAACCTTTGATCCTGCTATGTGTGATTTGCATCCTGTCTTGCATCTTTGCATGATTCATTGCATGCGTCTATTTGTCCAACGACTCATTTCCAGCTGTCTATATCTTCCAGCGTCAGCTTTCAGTCGTCAAGCTGATTCCTCGACACAGATACATGACTAGGGCTAACTACAGACTCAAGATGTTATAGCAAGAAGCACACAACGCAGAGATCTGAATGGATATCGATGATCTTAAGTCAATCATGAAAAAGCTCAGTGAAATGCTCCAGGTCTTGATTGCTAGAGGAAAGCAACCCCAAATGACTGTTATCCAAGAGGTTTCAAAAACTGATCCTCAGCCTGTTCAGGTGCCACCTTCAACTTGGCCAGAGTTTGGTTTACCCCATAATTATCTCCACCTCTTGCATCTACTGCTATGATTGGTCAAACTGTCAGACCAGTGTTTCAAGCTCCTATTTTTTTCGAGCCCCGGCCTATGGTTCATGCTGTTACCTGGACTGTCCAAGCTCCCTTTGAGAATCCTCTCTATGAGTACAATGCTGCTAGTGCTCAAGGTGAAGACCGTGAAGACTTTGTTGAACCTGAGGTTGTCAGTGCACAGTTTCAGACCATAGACAAAAGACTCCGAGCCGTTGAGGGTACTGACTTCTTTAGTATGGACGTAGACAACATGTGTCTGGTTTCCGACCTTGTTATGTCTGCCAAATTCAAAACTCCCGAGTTTGTGAAATTGTTTACTGTGAATTTTGGTAAACAACCTCTGGTCTATCAATCTAAACACAAATTGATTTAACTTGCAGGATCGACCACACAAATCCTAGGACATGTGCTAAATTTGAGAGACAAGTGTAAATTAAAGAAAATGTAAACTGAACTCCACGTTCGACAATGCTGAAATAAAATCTAACTGAACTCCACGTTTGACTATGTGCAATAAAGTAAAGTAAAGACTTGAAATTTAAAGGAATGCAAGTAAAGGGTGCAGAAATTAAAGGCGTCGAAGCAAATAACAATGAGTAAAAAGCTTTGAAAGTAAAATGCAACGAACTCCACGTTCTTGGAAAGTAAAGGCTGGGATAATAAAAGTGCTGTCGAAAGTAAAGTGCAGGAAAGTAAAAGACTTTGAAAATAAATGCAATGGATTTAAAGGAGAACTCCACGTTCTTGAAAATAAAAAGACTTTGAAAAGTAAAGGCTTGAAGATTAAATGTTTGAACGTAAAGGTGCAGTCGAAAGTAAAACGCAGAAAGTTTAAATGGCTTTGAAAATAAATTTGGCATGGAAGATAAAGTTCAAGAAACTGTAAAGGCATGGAAAGTAAATGGTTGAATCCTAAACATGCTGAAGATAAATTATATTGATGAAGAAAATGGTGTTACATTACGTACATTCTCACGAACTCGTTTCTCTACACGCGGGTACTTTGAGTTTCTTTTGAGTAACTTGTACAAAAATATGAACACCCCATTTACATAGAACTAACTCCTATTTATAATGCTAGGAAATAACTACTAAGTGGTGGTTACTGCTTCGAACGTATGGATTCTGGCGCCTTCTCCTTGATCTCAACTGTTCCCACGTATATAACTGCTCTTATTTAAATTTCAAATATTGGAAATTCCCTCCAACCTTAATATAACCACTGCAGCGCTTACTACTGCATTCTCATGGTCGAAACCCTTTCAACACTTAGCCATTTTTTGAGGTTCTTACACCTCTATTCGACTCAGGCCTCTCCACAAACAAGGTCGAAGCCTTTTTTATATTAAAAATAATTTTTTAACATAAGATAGCTTTGATTTTGACTAGCGTCGAAATTGAGGGTTAACAAATTGCCCCCAAGGAATGTCCTTTCACCAGTATTGGTAGGAAGGCCATTTCTTGATATAATAACCATTTCGACGCCTGTTTGCATGGCCTTAACTGAACATCCCACTAATTACTTAATGGCTGAACTGTTCAGTTTCTTTAACCCACGCCTCTGACGTCATACCATCATGACAAATCTTTAAAACGTCCTTTCAGCCGTATTCATCATAACATCTTTCTTGAAAACAGACGTTAACAGTCTGCACATAACTGCTACTTTTCATCTTGCCCTCAGGAGAAAGACATGCGTCCCACTAACCCCTCAGCTTCAACGGTGGATCCAAGTCCCTTGAGATTTTCAAATATCTATATATACCCATTTCTGCCACTTTGTGATCTTTCCACACTTTTCGTATTCTCAAGCAAACTCTTCTTCTCTTCAGTTTTCTCACGCAAACCCAGCGAAGACACCATCTTTTCATCCTCTTCCACAATGGCATCTTCCCAAATTAATCCTCAAGCAAAGAAGACTCAAAAGGGCAAAGCCACTCCGTTTAAGCAAACCATCCCTCCGTTCGCTAACATCTCAGGCCCTCAACTGGTAGATAATCGTCGTTGTATGCCGGAACCTACCTCTACAGAATTAAGAGCCATCTACCATTCTCAGGTAATGATTCCCCTAGTTATGTCTGATAAAACTTATGCGTTGTCTAATCCTTTGGCTGAGGTGGACATTTCTAACGAGAGGCTGAGTGAGTTTTTCCCCTCGTACCGGAGATCCAGACCATTAGGGCAAAAGAGTTTCCCCAAAATTAATTCTGCTACTGGAGCTTCCCTGAAGAGATTCCTTTACCCAAAATCAATGTTGGTTATCTCACTGATGGCACCAGACTGGTGAGAGTTGTCAACCCTTTAAAGGAATTCGACCAATGGATGGCAAAGATGGAGAAGGTTAAAGCTGACCATTGGAAGGAGATAGGGATTTATGACCTGCTTATGCTGTCGAAGACCAGCATACCCTATTGTCTGAACATGTTTGCAGCATCTTTATACTTTTGGGACATCACCCATTATACATTCCATCTGCCATGTGGAATGGTTACTCCAACCCTTTTCGACGTAGCTGCCATCACGGGGCTTCGTCCAGATGGCCTTGTCTATAATCCTGAGGTTGATGCTGAGGATACCATCAACATTTCAGGCTCCAAACTGACCTACACCCTCTTTATCAAGCACCACTTCAAACAAGAAGATGATGAGGTGTCTAATAAAGAACACATTGCTTTCCTCACAGTCTGGCTGTCAAGGTATGTTTTCTGTACCAAGTCTTTGCAGGTGGCTAAGAAGTACCTGCCCTTGGCGAACCAACTCCATCACAATAGAGGGACCTGCCTGAGTGAACTCATTCTGGCGAACCTTTACGAATCTATCAGTGAAGGGGCTTCTCGACTTAAGAATGTGGAAGCCCAAGGTCCTATGCATTTGAGCGGTCCCCTTTGGCTACTCCAACTGTGGCTCAATACCACATTTAAGGCTAGCCTCCCCAGAAAAGGCATAGTCGATGAAGCCTCTGCTGAGATCAAGGAAATGAGTGTCGAAGGGACACGTCTGGCTAAGCTCACTCCTAATGATGATGGTGAAAACCTTCAAAGGGCTTTCACCAGTTATATTATGATGTTCGCCAAGCGCTATGAGTTCACTCCTAGCATGGCACCGTTTGCTCGACGAAGCTATGACCCTGGGTGGTTTCAAAAGCCATTTGCAAATCCTCTTCAACCTCTTGATCCAGAATCTGTTGCTATCTGGGAAGCCTTTTGATTCCTCGATTCATTATCCACAGGCTGAACTTGGGGAGAGGTTTGTCAGCATTGATTGCCTACCAACCAAACTTGGTCTCTCGACAATTTGGGCTAACCCAGAGCTTCCCTCAGTGCTTATATGAGAAAAAGGGCCAAGTAATTCTTCACACCGCCTGCTTCGACGAGGAAAATGTCTCTCAAACCCTCGACAACCAGAATGACAAAAGAAGAATCCTATCTCCTGTGTTTTTTGAACCTTCCTTTTTATGCACTTCATCCTTCCACCAATGGTGGTCGAAGCATTATAGTGAGCACTTTCTTGATGTGACCACATTTTCTTCGTTACTTGACCAAGCTTTTCTCCATGTGCAGGACAAGACAAAAAAAAGTAAGTTCACTCATATCAAAGAAATACAGGCTTTTCAAAAATACTTTGAAACTATCTATCGACCAGATGATCTTAGTCGAACCATTCATGAGGCTGCTGTTACTCTAAAGAGAAAATTTCTAGAAAAGCTGGATCAACTAAAAATTCCTCCCAACGTCCCTCGTGAGAAACGTTATGAGGTAGCTTTTAAACTTTTTCCTCCAAAGTTCCCTCGACTGCCTAATGCTGATTTCGGAGTGGCGCTTGTCCCTCCATTTCCAGATTGGTTTGTCTGTGGGGAGCATTTAAAACTTCTTCGACAGCAGTCTCAGCCAAAAGCCCAACGAGTGGTTTCGACTAAGTATACATTAGACAGTTTTAAAGGGCACCTTCATATAGGAATTCAGGACGTTCGTGTCGAATCTGTAATATATGAAGGTTGGAAATCCTTAGTCCATGGCTTTATGACTAACCATGTAATCATTAACTTGTAACAATTGTGTGCTATCTTTCAGCTGTGCCTAGGAAAGTTGCTTCGACTAGAGCTGCCACCTTGCAAAGTGGTAAAGAACAAGAAAGTACACAGGTATATTTCACCCCCTCTGTTTTTGCTTGTACTCTATGAATTTCTTTCTTATTTTTTCACTGCCTCTTCAGACTAGTCGAAAGCCTCCGACACCTTCCAAGAAAGGTAAGAAGGATACCCCAGTTGTGGTTACAGCTTCAGAGGCCTCAGATGAATCTCCTGAGGAGGTTCTCACAAGGAAAAGGAAAAAACCCACAAAGGCCTCTGGACCTACTGGCCCACCTCCTTTGAAGGTGGCCAAAATACTCGAAAAGGCATCCACCACAAGTGGTGTCGAGAAGGAATCCTCCAAGGTAGCCTTGAGAACCCCTCTTGGTCACCATGGGGGTGATAAATCAAGTCCTGCTGTTGAAAAAACTCAGGTATGTGCACCATTGCCTTTTTCTATTATGCTTGACATCTTTCGCCTCCTACTTCATTCTCATTATCTCCACTTGTGTTCTTTAGGAACCCATAATCAACAATCCAGATTCCCGACCAACTCCAAGCAACTTCGCCGCCACCACAATTGACAATTTTGTTCCTCACCCAACTTCAGAAAGCCTCACCACCACGCTCCTCAACAGCCAAGGTGAGCCAACTTATCACCCATCTTCTGATATTGGCTCTGGTTTGAGTGAGATTAATCAACCTATTCCACATGTTACAGCACCTACTGCAGCACCAGCTCCAACCCCAACTCAAAACGCACAGGCTGATGGAGCCAACTCTGATGAGGATGACGCCTCAAGCCCACCACCTTTCAATCTGGGTACCTCCATGGATAAAGGTCAGTTGGTTGAAGAAGAAAGGCGTGAACCTGAAATCCAAACACATAACGCCAATCCTGATCAAGCTACACCAGCTGATGACCAAGAGAATATGCAACCAGCTGCTGAGGAATCTGATGAAGAAATGGAAGAAGGACACGATGAAGAGGGAGAAGAATCAACAGAGGAGGAAGAAGAACAAACTGAGCCTCGCCCTCACCATATTCCTTCGCCTATGGTCACTCCACTACCTGGGGACTCACTGACAGCACTCAAGTGGTCGAACCCACGTGAGTTTACCAAAGTAATTCTTGAACAAAGGTATGGTTCTTCTTCTGTCTCTTCGACCTCAGCATCAGATGACTTTGCCCAATCAATTCTCCAAGCCATCAAGAAAAAATTCTTCAAGGGGGATATTTACAAGGTTCTGGCCTCAGATCCAACTGCAACTGCTTACTTGAAGGACACCCTTGCAAAGATTGAGCTCACTACTCTCAATCCAGATGTTTCTGGTTTTCTGATAGAGCTAACTGCTGTGGTAAACCAGATAGCTTCAGAAATAAAATTGCTTCCCTCGATCAAGGATACCATAGAGAGAACATCTGGTTGTGAGAGTGCAGCCTGATGTGGCGCAAAAGAGGCGTACGAAGAGATCCAACGTATGGAGGCTGATCAACGAAAAAAGAAAGATGAAATAACCTCCAACCAGAAGGACATTGAAGCCTGGAAGCAACAAATCACTGAGCTACAAGCCAAAATTGAAACTGCTGAAAAACACAATCGTGATTTGCACCATTTCGACGACACTGAGATAGCTGAAGAAACGAAGAATGTTATTGATCGTATTGAGGCGGCCCAAAGATATGAGAAAGAGCTCGCAGAAGCAAAACTTGACGAATCTTTGTGCAACGCTCGCCTCAAACATCACATAGAATCTTTTTCTCAGTTGGCATCGAGGCTTCCCTTCTGATACTCTCGACACCTTCACTTGTTTAATCATCACTTGTTTCTCGGCCTTTTCAGGCTTTTTATGTAATGACAATTTTATGCCTTTTGGCATTGATTTAATCAATTATTTTGCCTTTAACTGCTTTCGACCTATATTGCATGATGATGTACTTTATTGTTATCTTTTATCAGTCAAATTTGCAATTAAGGCATTCTTTCTTTTTTTCTTGGAAAGTCACCCCTCCAGCTTTAAATTCCAAGGCATAAGCCTCTAGCTTTTAGATTAATGTTTATATCATAGCCCTTAGGCCTACTTCCAATAATAACTCACATGTTTCCACCGTTTGACTGGCCAATCCAATCAGCCATTAGCTTCTATAAATTTCTTCCACCTGGCCACGTTTTGCGTAGAAGCAAACATGAATAATTCAGAGAAATCCTCAACCAAGAAGATGGCTGGAAAGGCCAAGGCAGTTGAGGAAACAAAAAAGGTGGAGGCGCCCCAGCAGCCTAAAGCCTCCATTGGAGCAACCTCTCTAGCCAAGAAGAGAGAAACCAAAATGAAGATCTCTAAGAAAGGACGCTCCAGCACCCAAGATTCTGACGATGAGCCAGATGCAGATTATATGGACTTCCTCAAATCCATAGATTGGAGAGATTATGAATAACCTCTCCTTGATTAAAAATTGTTGTACTAGTTTCTCTTTGCTTTGTATGCCATATTAGCCTGACTTGGCCTATTTTGGATTTCTTTTATTGAATAAAGCTTATGTTTTAATATGAATCTCTTGCAGCATAGGCTTATGTTTTTTCAAATACTTGCCATTTACTTTCAAGACCCTTTTATCTTTGTCTAACTCTTCCACTTCATAAGCTCCATTAGAGAAAACTTGTATGACTTGGAATGGACCTTCCCACTTAGGGGACCACTTGCCCAATGTTCTATCTTTTCGATCCATGGGCAAAATCACTTTCCAAACCAATTCCCCACATGCAAAAGATTTAGATTTAACCTTTTTGTTGTAGGATTCTTCGACCCTCTTCTTTTGTCTCCTTAGCAACTCCAAGGCTCTGAGCCTTTCTTCATCCAAATCCACTAATTCATTCATCATCATTTCCCAATAATTTTCAGAGGGAATTTCATGATGTCTTTGAACTCTTACAGACTATAGATAAATCTCAACAGGCAACACTGCATCATGACCAAAAGTGAGTCGAAATGGGGTAGTGTTGGTAGCCTCTTTAGGGGATGTTCGACACGCCCAAAGAACTTGGTCTAACGTCTTGTGCCAACTTCTAGGCCTTTTTCCCACATGCTTCTTAATTAGTCCAATTACTACCTTATTGGCAGCTTCGACTTGCCCATTGGCCTGAGCATAATAAGGTGTAGAAGTTAATAACTTAAAACCTATTTCCTTGGCAAATTCCTGCATCTTTCGACCAGTGAACACTGATCCCTGATCTGTAGTAATTGTTTCAGGAATACCAAATCTATAAATAATGTGATTTTGAATGAATTCAATAACATCTTCTTGACCTATATTCACCAGTGGTATTGCCTCAATCCACTTGGTGAAATAATCAATTCCCACCAAAATATATCTCTGGTTCTTTGAAGATGTTGGTCGAATCCCTCCCACTATATCCAAAGCCCATCCTCTGAAAGGCCATGGTTTCACTATGGAATGTAACTCGCTTTCAGGGATGTGCTGTATGCCAGCATGAATTTGACATTCTTGGCACCCTTTAGCAAATTCTATGCAATCCTTCAGCATAGTGGGCTAATATATGCCTTGTCGAAACAACAGCTATTTCATCTTATGGCCAACTTGGTGTGCTCCACATGCCCCACTATGTACTTTCGAAAGGGCCAAATATGCCTCTGCTTCACTAAGGCATTTCAATAAGACTCCCTCAGGGGTCTTTTTAAACAATTCATTACCCACCAGTACATAGCTCAAAGCTTGATATCTGATTTTCCGCTCTGTCGAAGTCGTTGGGTTTTGCAAATACTCAACTATGGGCTTCCTCAAATCTTCGTCTGTTAAATTATCTATGGCAAAAATTTCAAAATTTTCGCCATCTATACACCTAAGCTTAGTTGTTTCTAAGTCTGATGGACATAATCCAACAGCCACCACCTTACCTCTTGCCTCAATTACTTCTTGAAGGTTTTCCTTCGACACCTTGTATCCAGAGGCAATTTGGGCCAAGTCGTTAGCAACTTGATTCTCTATTCTAGGTATGTGTTGGATGGCCACTACCTCAAATTTCTTTAATAATCTATTGGCTATCACAAAGTACATAATTAGATTTTCTTTAACACATTTATACTCCTTTGTGATTTGTTTTATAACCAATTTTGAGTCTCCCATTATTTCGACTCTAGTTACCCCCAATTCTAACAAAATTTCAAGGCCAGCAATTAATGCTTCATATTCAGCCTCATTGTTAGAGCAAGGTCCTTCGACCTGGTACTTGAATTTTGTTGGAATTTTTTCAGGAGAAATAATGTGTATTCCTACTCCTGTTCCATTTTTATGACTTGATCCATCAAAGTATAACTTCCAGGATTTTAATTCGACGTAATTCAAATCATTTTAATTTATGGAGTGATCAACTATAAAGTCTGCAACTATTTGCCCTTTCACAGCTTTTAAAGGTTGATATGTTAAGGAAAATTCTGTTAATGCTAATGCCCATTTGCCAATTCGACTATGCAAAATAGGTTTAGATAACATATGTTTTACAATATTAAAGTGAGACGAAACATACACATCAACGGGTTTTATATATTGCTTCAGTTTAGTACAAGAGAAATACAAGCATAAGCATAACTTTTCAATCATGCTATACCTAGTTTCTGCATCATTTAAAACTCGACTAAGATAATAAATGGCTCTTTCAACTCCATTTTCATCCTCCTGAGCTAACATGCTCCCTAGAGTTATATCTGATGCAGCTCTATACAATCTCATACTCTTGTTTCTACAAGGTGGTGAAAGAATTGGAGGGTGGCTTAGGTACTCCTTGATCTTGTCGAAGGCTTCCTGCTGTAATTGCCCCCACCCAAAACCATCTTTGTTAAAATGAAGCAATGGCGAAAAAGCTTGTGTTTTGCCACTCAGGTTGGATATAAACCTTCTTAAGAAGTTGATTTTGCCCAACAACGACTGCAACTCCTTTTTAGTTGATGGCGCTTTCGCCTCCATTATGGCTTTGGTTTTATTCTGATTTATTTCAATCCCTTTCTTGTGGACCACAAAGCCTAAGAAATCCCCTGCCTGCACACAGAAAGCACATTTGAGAGGATTCATTTTAAGACCATATTTTCTCATCCTTTCAAAGGACTGTCGAAGATGGTCAATGTGACTTTTCCCAGAAATAGATTTTATAACAATATCATCAATATAAATTTGCATGAATGTGTCTATAAAATCGTGGAAAATTGAATTCATTGCCCTTTGATAAGTGGCACCAGCATTCTTGAGACCAAAAGGCATCACTACCCACTCATAGGTGCCTAAGGCTCCAGGGCATCTAAAAGCAGTTTTATGAACATCTTCCTCAGCAATGAATATTTGGTTGTAGCCAGAATATCCATCCAGCATACTAAGATATTCATCTTTGGGAGTTGCAGAGTTTAAATCTCTAAAATCAATGCAAACTCTCAAAGACCTATTCTTTTTAATTACAGGTACTATATTAGCCAACCATTCGACATACCTTGCAGAGCGAATGAATTTGCAACGAAACAGTCTTTTGACTTCCTCTTTGATCTTTGACAGTATCTCTGGTGCAAATCGTCTTGGATTTTGCTTGACTGGTTTTTTCCCAGGCGTCATAGGCAACCTGTGTTCGACCAACTCCCTGCTCAAACCAGACATCTCATCATAATCCCAGGCGAAGCAGTCTTTGAATTCTTTCAACAGCTGAACTACTTTAACCTTCAACTGGAGATCAAGATTGGCACTGATGTAGGTAGGCCTTTTGGTTGTCCCCTCACTGAGGTCCACTTCTTCTAAAGGATCTTGTGCTAGCATTTTTATATTATTTGCCAACGGATCCTTCTCAAATCCCAAAGGCTCATCTTCATAGATGGCGTCGAGCCTCTGGCTTTGCTCTCCAGTTTCAACCTTATCTGGAGGTTTTGGGTCGAAGTCCTTACCAGGACCTTCTTGATATACTTCAGAAATGGCTTCACCAGCCATATAATCATTGGCGGCTTCCAAAGCCGCTTGTAGTTTTGTTTCGGCCACATAGGCCAAAATTCTTTTCAAAGCGTCGAACTCAGTCATGATCACTGAATTCATCTCCCCACCCTGTGGGCTCTACTGGAGGTGTGCCTAAGCATGGCAATCTTTCTCCTGGTACCTCCCTGTCCCATCTAAAACCTTCAACAGGGTGTAAGTACAACGAATAAAATGTTTCCTCGTCAGGTGTAAACTCAAAATCAGCTGGAGGACATGGAGTAATGTTCGTCAGATGTTTCTCAAATTGCCTACTATCCACATGATTAACAGGCACCTTGAAGTACCCTTGATCAGCTTCAATGTTTTCCACTATCCCATCTGGTCTCCAAATGGTGATTCTTTGATGCATAGATGAGGGTACAGCTCCTATCCCATGAATCCACTCCCTACCCAAGAGTAGATTGTAGTTAGCTTTTGTTTCGACGACCATAAACACTGTTGGTCTGGTAATAGTTCCCACAGTGAGATCCACCTGAATCACTCCCAGAGTGGAACCAACTTTTCCTTCATAGTTCGACAGAACCATGTTGTGGGGTTTAGTATCGGTCTCAAAGTTCCCAATCTTGCTTAACAAAAATCTTGGCATCAAATTAACCGTTGCACCACAGTCTACCAAAATTTTGTTGACAGGGACGTTCTCTACTTTTCCAGTAATGTAAAGAGGCTTTAAATGACCCTTCATTGCCTCTGTGGGACGTTCAAAGAAATCATTATGTTCTTCGATGCACCCATTGTTCATGATGTAATAGCACACAGGCTTGTGTGCCATCATTTCCAATTCAGCAGTTTGGTCTAAGTCTTCAACCTCTGAGACTTGACCAAATTCCCTTGGCATTACTGACACTACATTCACCAGAATATCCAGGGAAGCCGCTGACTCATTGTCGAAGTTATCAGTCATATTCTCATCCTCTTCGACCTTCTTTTCTGGATGGACAGTGAACAACTTTCGTCGTATGGACATCTTCTCCATTGCCCCAGCCACATTGGTGCTTGACTCTCCTTGCACCTGAGCCTCTCTGACAGCTTTTCGCCTGCGCTGCTTTCTTCGCTATTGCGATCTAGACATGGGGTTTTTACCCTTGTAGTTCTGAGAAATGTATGCTGATTTGTTTGTGGTGTGATTCTCTTTTCTGTACTCAAATGACGAACCTCTTTCCACATCAAACTTCTCCCACTTTTTCTTCTGTCCTCTCCCTTCGACAGGCTTGATCCAACTACCTGTTGGCGCATTCGCAGCTGGTTTGAACGTACCTGGCCTACTTCCTGGTGCTTGGTTTTTTAGCCCTGTCGAAAGTCGCCTATGGTCAAAACCTCTATGCCCTTTGTTCACCTTCTGCCCCTAGCTTTCACCAACCTTCTTGACACCTTCTAGCTTGTGTGCAGCTTTTTCGTCAAAAATGGCGCTGCATCTGGGGCATAGCATTACTCCAGAGCCTTTCTTCTGGCAACGATGCAAGAAATCCATGATTGTCTCTTCTGGCTTAGGATAAGCCATCTTGTTGTGCTTCTCTTGCTTGTCTACCTGACTTACTTGTTCAGCTTTTCGATCCGTAATTTCAACCATGTTGACATCCATTCTGTCCTTTAGGTGCATCTTGGAGAAACGGGCTTCCAGACTTTCAGTGGTCTTTGCCAAGCAGCCACCACCTACTGCTGCTTTTGCAGCTCTTTGGGAAGCTTTTTGCCAAGCAGCTTTCTCAGCCTCAACCATCTCCTCAGCGTTGACTCTCTCGACACCAGGAGATGTCTTAAAAAAAATTTCAGCAGCCATACATATCCAATTTTCCACCAGACAGCCATCCATGTCTAGCATCTCTCCTACCAAGAGCATGTCATCTTCCAATTCCTTAACAACTTGGATTTTAGGGGCATTTCTGCCCATAGCCTCATTGGTGTCGGTACTATCTGAGCTAGAATCAGATTCTTCAGCCAACTCGACCATGTTAATGCCTTCATTGGCATTTATCTTCCACCCATTCACGGTCATATCCAAACCCTTAGCAGCATTATCCATTTCAACAAACTTATCAGCAGTTTCTTTGGTTACCAACATTAGATTGGTACCATCAACCTTTAGGCCACTTGCAGCCTTACTAGAACCTTTAATTATCACAGAACTGGGGGCGAAGTCTTCAGTAACCTCTACCATGTTGACTGACTCGTCGAACCCCTCTGTGGCTTCCACCATCTGAACCTCATGAGGCTCTGTATAGTTAGCCTCTGCAACTTACAATGGGTCAGATTCAATCTTCATATGGGCTTTGCCTTTGTCACCAAACTTCAGCCTTCCTTCTTGGATAGCATTTTGCACCAAATCCCTGAAAAGAAAACATTGAGAAGTTTTATGACCCAAAAAATTATGGTACTTACAAAAACCTCTTTTCTTTCTTTGTTCTAAAGGTGGCGTTTTAGCACCAGCAGGCACTATCATTTACCCATCTTTAACTAACAAATCAAAAATTTCGTCACATTTAGTGACGTCGAAAGTATATGTTTTCTTAGGAAATTTGTCGTTAGATTCGACAGGATTTTTCCCTTCTGAAGGAGCTAATAATTTGCAAGCATAAGGTGGACCTTGCTTTAACTCAGCAACGTCAACCTCATTTTCGTCAAAATAAGATGGTCCACCATACAGATTCTCCACATCTTCCTTGCATTCGACAAAGGCTACTTTTTTACCCCTGCTGAATCTGGCCTTCTCTTCTTTTAGCCTTTCTAGCTGTCGAACCCTATCAGCCAACTGGGCCATATCTCTAAGATATTGGGTATCTAATTTCTTCCTAATGGAATAATCAAGACCCCCAGCAGCCATTTCGACCAACTCATGTTCTGGCACTTGTGTAAAGCACCTAGCTTTAAGAAGTCGAAACCTATTCAGGTAATCATCAATTGGCTCAGTGACTTTGCGTTTGATGCTAGCCAATTCTTTCAGACTAATCTTAGTTTGCCCCATGTAGAACTGTTCATGAAACAAACGTTCTAGTTGAGTCCAATTATATATAGAATTTAGAGGCAAAGTAGTAAACCATGTGAAGGCATTCTTGGTAAGGGAACTTGGGAAATATTTGATCCTAAGGCTTTCGTCAGCTGCAATCTCGCCTGCTTCGATCAAATACCTAGCCACATGTTCGACCGTAGACTCAGTAGTATCTCATGAGAACTTGCTGAACTTTGGAACCTTCATCCTAGGGGGTAGTTCTGCTTGGAGAATGTAATCCACTATAGGCGAAGTATAATTTGGCCTGGTGAAGCCAAAATTCATACCATTTCTAGTCATTATCCCTTCGACCATGGCTGCAAGATTATTTTCTTCTGCTTGATTTTGGTGTCGAACCTGTCTAAGTAGTTGATCTGCATTTTGGTTCCTGTTCACCATCATTACTGGTTCTTCCTCCATCTGGTATGGCATCTGGTTTCTTGGTGGTTCGACTCTAAAATGATCAATCATCTCTTGATCCTCCAAGTTAGCATCAGGTATCTGACGTGGATGACGTCTTGGGATGTCTTCGACAACAGTTGCTCTTCGATATACCGCTGGTACTCCCATGAAATCAGCCATACGTGCCACTTGTGCAGCCAATTGTTGGTTAGTTTGGGTCGTATTTTGAATCAAAGGTTGAAAAACTTCTCCCATTGTCTGAGACAACGTATGTACCATTTGCATGTTACTTTCATCCATCTGCTGTCTCAAACAATTTATGGATGTATTTGTAAGGCTGGGTGTTTGAACAGAATAACCAACACCTATATTCTGGTTGTTTCTCCCTCCTGATCCTGACCCTTGTAATGGCGAAGACACAACCGTCTCTGAAAATACCGGTGGAGCATTCTACAGATTTTGCATCATTGATGTAGGCATACCATAGGGTTGACTCCTTGACCCTGGATGTGGAAAACCTGGAGGAGGAACGTGCCTATGCATTGAATTTCCTCCTGGGGGTGTTGGTGAATTAGAACCTTGTGGTCCTATGTATTCCAACACAGGTTGAGTATATGATTTTGTATATGTTGATTCTGGCTCAGATACTATTAATGGAAGTGACGACTGTCCTCCTGTCGAAGACACTGGTGATGGTGTGCTTTGAGACCCCATACTGCTACTTGACTGAGTGTTTGAAATACTCCCTTGAGGATCAACTTGTTGGTTGGCATTGGTTGCCATTTTCTTAGTGTGTCTTCTCTTTGGTATTCCTTCGTTTGCTGTGGCTAACTTCCCACTTCTCAATAACATACAACGAAAGTACTTCTTCACCAAGAGAGAGGAGGTTGACAAAAAGGTTTAACTTAACACTGGGTCCCACCAGGTGTGCCAATTTGTTTACTATGAATTTTGGTAAACAACCTCTGGTCTATCAATCTAAACGCAAATTGATTTAACTTGCAGGATCGACCACACAAATCCTAGGACATGTGCTAAATTTGAGAGACAAGTGTAAATTAAAGAAAATGTAAACTGAACTCCACGTTCGACAATGCTGAAATAAAATCTAACTGAACTCCACGTTCGACTATGTGCAATAAAGTAAAGTAAAGACTTGAAATTTAAAGGAATGCAAGTAAAGGGTGCAGAAATTAAAGGCGTCGAAGCAAATAACAATGAGTAAAAAGCTTTGAAAGTAAAATGCAACGAACTCCACCTTCTTGGAAAGTAAAGGCTGGGATAATAAAAGTGTTGTCGAAAGTAAAGTGCAGGAAAGTAAAAGACTTTGAAAATAAATGCAATGGATTTAAAGGAGAACTCCACGTTCTTGAAAATAAAAATACTTTGAAAAGTAAAGGCTTGAAGATTAAATGTTTGAACGTAAAGGTGCAGTCGAAAGTAAAACGCAGAAAGTTTAAATGGCTTTGAAAATAAATTTGGCATGGAAGATAAAGTTCAAGAAACTGTAAAGGCATGGAAAGTAAATGGCTGAATCCTAAACATGCTGAAGATAAATTATATTGATGAAGAAAATGTTGTTACATTACGTACATTCTCACGAACTCGTTTCTCTACACGCGGGTACTTTGAGTTTCTTTTGAGTAACTTGTACAAAAATATGAACACCCCATTTACATAGAATTAACTCCTATTTATAGTGCTAGGAAATAACTACTAAGTGGTGGTTACTGTTTCGAACGTGTGGATTCTGGCGCTTTCTCCTTGATCTCAACTGTTCCCACGTTCACAACTGCTCTTATTTAAATTTCAAATATTGGAAATTCCCTCCAACCTTAATATAACCACTATAGCGCTTACTACTGCATTCTCATGGTCGAAACCCTTTCAACACTTAGCCATTTTTTGAGGTTCCTACACCTCTATTCGACTCAGGCCTCTCCACAAACAAGGTCGAAGCCTTTTTTATATTAAAAATAATTTTTTAACATAAGATAGCTTTGATTTTGACTAGCGTCGAAATTGAGGGTTAACCGAAATATAAGGGTCACTCTTGTCCAAGGGCTCATCTGGTCATGTACTTTCGAAAGATGGCTGCTTATACTAACAACCAGAAGCTGCTCATCCACTATTTTCAAGACAGCTTGAGTGGAGCTTTTCTCAAATGGTATATGAATCTTGAACAGAACAATATCCACTGCTTCCAGGATCTTGCTAATGCTGTTATGAAGCAGTATAAGTACAACCTTGACATGGCTTCTGACCGTCGTCAACTTCAAAATATGTCTCAAAATGATAAAGAGTCTTTCAAGGAATATGCTCAGCGTTGGAGAGAACTTGCTTCTTAAGTTAAACCCCCTCTAGCACAAAAGGAGCTGACTGGAATGTTCATGGACACCTTGTCTCCATTCTATTGGGAGAAGATGATTGCCAATGTTTCTTCTAACTTCACTGATTTGGTAACTATTGGTCAAAGACTCAAGGAAGGACTCAAGAATGGTAAAGTGTCCAAGGCTGCTGAATCTTCTAATGGTGCAAAGAAATCGTATGGGAACTTCCAGAAGAAGAGAGAAGACCATACCAACGCTGTCATGACTGAAGTAAGAAGGCCTCGTCCTAGACCTCAACATGCTAATCACTCTACCATTGCTACTGTTACTCATGTAGTTGCTGCTCCACGACCAGCTCAAGCTCCCCAACTTCCGGCTGTAGGGCAGAACCAGTACCGTAATAGGAATCAGTTTGATCCTATTCCCATGATGTACACTGAACTTTATCTTGTTCTAGTTCAGAAAGGTTTGATTACCACAAGGACTCTGCCTCTTCCTCCAAATTCTCTTCCAGCTGGATTCAGATCTGATCTCCATTGTGCATTCCATGAAGGTGTCGTAGGCCACGATTTGGAAAATTGCTATGCACTAAAGGCTAGAGTACGTGATTTGATTAAGGTCAGAATCCTTAGCTTTCATGACACCAATCCTAATGTCCAAACGAATCCTCTATCAGGGCACGCCAAGTAAAGCTTCAGTCGACTTTAGCCTAGCTATTTCTTCAAAGACAGGACAACTCATCCTTGTGTTTGATTAGTCACTAGGCCTTGTTTCTTGTTGTTTACATTTTCCTTTATTTTGTACTAGCTGTTTGCCTTCAAATTATGTTTGTACTTTCGTGATTAATGAAATGAGCATTGCAACTTTTGAATTCAATTCATTTGTGTTTTCTATTTACATCTTTATGCTTTCTTTTCAATTTTTTTTTATCTCTTTTCCACTTTCTTTTTTGATTGTGCAAAGATTGGAGGGAGGATGACGAAAATGTTATACCCATACCTGCTGGTATGCTTTCAAATAAACTTTGCTGACGATGTAAGGCATTGTTTCAATTCCCCTAAACACTGGAGAAATAAGGAAGTTATTCCTTTGTTAAACCCTTCGAGCCTAGAAGTTGGAGTTTCTTTCTTTACAAAAAACCCACAATCTTAACCTTGGGATGGGTAGTTCTTAGTTAACTTGGTTATGCTTTCATGAAAAACACCTTTCATATAAAGGTTGCATTCACAATTTTCCTTCGCACACAGCAAGCAACTGTCGAAGATGTTTTTCAAGCCAAAAAGCCGATGATGGTTCACCGTAATCATTAAGTCAGGCAGTCACTCTCTTTCTTTCTAAAAAAATAAAAAAATAGCCCGCTAAGTCAAAACCTATGAAGGAGACTTAGGCAAAACCGGGGCATCCCGCTGACTGTAAGCTTCAAAAGAAACAGTTTAGGAAAAGTTAGGGATAATAAAAAGAGGTGATCTTTAAACCCTTACTCTGAAAGTTCTCAATAACCAAAAATAACTAAAGGTAGTAAGGAAGAAGTGGCCATCTTCTTAAGAGTCCATTGACTTCTGAACTATCATCATCACTATCATCAGTGCAATTTCCAACCTTTTGGGAACTTGAGTGCATAGCCTGAGTTAATTGAGCGTAGGGCTGGAGGTCATCACGAAGATTGGGTGGATACAAATAAACTTTGGGCATTTATCCTTTGTTTCATAAACCGTGAACCAGACCACGTTACAACCATCAAACTACCTAACTGAAGAAAGGTTATTTTGAAAGCATACTATAGCAAGGTTGCGTAAACTGACTCCAAAAGATCCTTGCAAATCATGTTGTTTTGGCATCACACATGTGCTTCACCTTTCACTTTAAATGTCTTGAACCGTCGTGCTCTGACTAATGGCTCATATGCTTTGCATCTTTCCAAAAAAAAGATTTTGATTTCAAAAGTTGCATGAACTTTGCATTTACCATGTTTGTATGAACACTTTTGTTTGCAAACTGGATTTCCTATCAAGGAATTTTCAAACAGTTGAGAAACTTGGTCAGTGATCCTATAAGGGGCAAGTTCTTTCCAAATCTTGTTAAGAATCAGTTCATGATTTGTGGTTCAGTGCAAGTCCTTCTTAGAATTGGTTTATTCAGAAGATCTTTCAAGACTCAGACTAGGGCAAGCTTTCCAAGTGCACAGTAAAGCAGTCATCTCCATAATCAGACAAGTTAAAGCAATGATCGGTTCATCTACAATAATTAGCTAATCTGGGGCAGTTTACTTGAAAAAAAATCCCCAAGCAACTCTTCATCCTTCCTACAAGGATCATCAACTTGATATAATTTACCAGTGTGGCAGAGATCGTGTTTAGCAACCTCTTTAATCCCCAAGCAACTCTCCATCCTTCCTACAAGGATCATCAACTTGATACAATTTACCAGTGCGGTAGAGATCGTGTTTAGTAACCTCTTTAGTCCCCAAGCAGAATGGCAGTGATCTCCGTGTTGAGGAATCAGTCTTCCAGTCTTGTCTTCTCCCCAAAAGAGTCGAACCGTGTCGTCGATGTCTGCATTTTATCATATATCATCTGCATAATTCATATACATAACATGAGTTTTTCATACTCATTTGGATTTCTCCATAGGTCGTGTCGTACCTCACGTCTTACCTTGTGGTCGAAGTCCAACTTACTTGGCATCTACCAAACAAATCTTGTCGTGTATGTCCGACGTTTTTCCAGATACGACATTTCTTATCCGAAGTTTTACCTGATGTGTTTATCTCTCTGATGTTTTTCCAGATTGAGTCTCTTGTTCTGATGTTTTTCCAGATATACCCTTTTGATTCTGATGATTTTCCAGAATCTATCCGAGGTTTTACCGAATATGTTTATCTCTCTGATGTTCTCCCAGATTGAGTCCTTTGTTCTGATGTTTTTCCAGAACCTATCTGATGTTTTTCCAGATATTTCCATTGTGATTCTGACACCCTTCCAGAATTTGTTTTACTCCCTAGTGAGTTTCCAGATATACACTTTTGCAATTCAGATGCTTTTCCAGAAAGTCGTGGCTTTTACCGTCTGATGTTTTTCCAGATGTTTCTTTTGTTCTGATGTTGTTCCAGAACTCTTTGCATCTATCTGACGTTCTTCCAGATACGACTATGCTTATGATGTTTTTCCAGAACTCCTGTGTGTCTATCTGACGTTCTTCCAGATACGACTATTGCTTCTGATGTTTTTCCACAACCCCTTTTGTGTCTATCTGACGTTCTTCCAGATACGACCTTGTTTATCTGATGTTCTTCCAGATATGATGTTGCTTATCTGGTTTTCTTCCAGATATGTCTTCAAAATCTTTTCCCGTACATTTAATGCTTTTCTAAATGTTTCGGATGTATCTTCAGAATCCTTGTCTTCATCTAATGCTTTTCTAGATGTCTTCAATTTATTTCTGACTGTGGTTAACAGCTGTTGATTGTTTTCAAGTCTGTTTCCATTTTCCATCCAATGCTTTTCTGGATGTGTTCCAGAGTTTATTCGATGTTTTTCCGAATATCTCTGATGTTTTCTGGAGTTTATTCAATGCTTTTCTGAATATCTCTGATGTTTTCCAGAGTCCATTCAATGCTTTTCTGGATGTCTCTGATGTTTGTCCCTGATACATTTCCCTGAATTCTCCTCACCTCATTCAATGATCTTCTGAATGTTGTGACTCTTTCCCATTCAGTTCCATTCATGGATGATGATTGTTGATTCCTAAGTGGAGCTTATTCAATGCTATTCTGAATATCTCTGATGGATGCCTGTTTATACTCCAAAGTTCATTCAATGCTCTCCTGAATATTTTTTATGGTAGTTGTTGTACTTTCCCAGAGTTTTGTTCAATGTATTTCTGACAAAACCTCTAATGATTGTAACCCTTTCCCCAGTAAGTTGCTTCTGCTTTCTAGATGTTTTTGTGTATTCCACTGTAAAGTTAAATGCTTTCTTGGAAATCTCTGTTGCATACTCAGATTTGGTCTCACACCACATCTAATGCTTCTCTAGATGCTTCTGATGTGTTTTCCAGATTTGTGTTGCTTTCAGCATCTGATGCTTTCCCGCATGTATGTATCTCCATTCAGGTTGTGTCCCTCTTTTGTCCAAGTATTATTGGATACTCTTTATCACCTTGGCAGATGTCCATAATATCTTGTATTCCTCAGTTGTGTCTCCTTGATACTTATCCCCGTGAAATCTTGCTTTGTTTGCTAAGTCGTTCCTCGTTGGGTCTTTCATTCTTTAGTTGTGCTTTCAGCAACATTTCCATATACAGTTATCTCCTGTGGTACCTTTCCTCACAGGATCTCTGTCTTGCATTCATATCATTTCATGTCATATCATGTGCTTCTTGTGGCATCTTACGGCCAAAAATTGTGCATGTCTGTATTTAAGTCTCTCCTGTCACGTTGAGACGAAGATTTCAATCTCCATATCTCTGGATAGAAGAAACTTAAATAGGGGCATCTGTCATACTCTAATTTTTAACCCTAAGATCCCGCCTATTTGTGCATCATCCTGCATATCTGCGTGCTTTATTACTAACAGGTTTGTGGAGGAACATTGGTTTCAAGTGGAGTTGGTATTCGTTCTCACAGTTAAATACTTCAAGGCGTGACCGATGAACTTTGATTCAAAAGGTCCTATGGTTTTCCACTGGTCATTTTCCTCAAGGTTTCTCAGAAGTTTCAGTGTATACTCCCGAAGAATTTTCTGTCCATTGGTGTTGAGCATGGTCATTTGAGGATTGGTTATGGTTTTCGTGGCAATTTGCATCACAAGTTGTATCATTATTTTCAAAGGATTTCTCAGGACATGATTCGTGTATCAAGTTTCATCATCATCTAAATCTTTGATTGCACGGGTAATAAAGGTAAAGCAAGATTTGTTCTTATTCTTGGAATTGGATCATCATGTAAGTTCTTTTAATCTTGAGAGAAAAAAAGTTTGATAGCTTGTGATCAATATGTTCCGAAGTGGTGAAGTTTGGATAAAAAGTCATGAATCGAGTTTAGGCGAGAAGTTCTCAAAAGATCAAATTGATTCATTGTTTGTTACAAAGTTCTAAATAAGCTATTATTCAAGATGGAATGCTTCCCATTTTCAAATTCACGAGTTGTTTGCAAGGAGTGATTCAAATGGAAAATTCACCAACTCATGATCCATTGTGAATAAGGAAGGTGCATCAATCACATGTTTAGGAAAAATCCTACGCAAGGCTCAAATCATGTTGTAAATGTTCGTGAAGCAAGAGTTCCAAAATGAGTTTCGAAAGGTACAAAAATTACTACATCTTCACTTGAACTCAAAGTTACGAAAGGTACAAATTGCACTAATCCTAGACTCCAAGTTGCAATACAATTGAAAAGTAAAAAGTATAAGAGGAGATTTTATAAATAATTCGTGGATTTATGGACCATTTTGTAACATCATCTTTTATAAGCATTTGCTTGTATAGCCTCTACAAATAGGGACCTTGAGATTTCATGAAAGTCCCTCAAGACCGGGTTGAAGTAAAGAGAATATAAATGGCGGTGGTGGAGACAGTTTTTTATGGACTCATTTGACTCAATTGTAACACTTTGTCTTTCCTCTTCACCTTTTCAACAGGGCAAATGATTCACTTGAGGTGATGAAGCAAATGTCGTTTCTTCCTGTGAAGATGAATGAAGAACGGGCTAATTCCATACTTCCAATTCCAAGAGCACCTCTCCAGTCTCAGTCATGATATGTACAAGCAGATTGAAGTGATTCTAAAGTTTGAAGAAACACATTTGGAATCTGCCAGGGAGTTTGCTCCATTTTAGCACTGCCTACATAATGAGGAAGAAGATGTTATTTTGAGATAGGAAGATGAGAAAAGGACGCAGATAAGTCGGACAAAGTACTCACAACTTTCATGTTTGGAAACTCATACAAGAATGTATTTGAATCCATCACCTTCGTGTACAGCTTAAGGATATCATCCAAATCCTGTCCTCGCCACGGAATCGATTAGCAGTCGCTTTTACGACACCATCAGAAGCACAAAACATCAGCATGACAGCAAGCAGCAATACACAAAGCGGCACGATCCAAACCTCACAATAGCACACAAAACCACCTGTCCAAAAAGAGAGCCAAGGATCATTAAGCATAAAAAACATAAAACTGTATTTTCTAGACACCTTGTTTACGCAGAGCTATATGATAAACAGAAAAACATCACCACCAATGTCATACTGCCGTTAATTTCCAAAATGATGAAAGTCCCTCAAGACCGTTCTTGGACTAACACTGAAGAGAACAAAAGGCGAACACTTCAAAAATGGTATTGCAACATCCATCACCGGAACTGATATCTTTGATTTCTTGGTTGATATTGTGTTTCGGTAGGACTTGAAAAATGAAGTGCTTACATCAATACCAAAAGGGCCAATGGATGTTGGAAGGCCATTGCCGAAACCTGTCAGTGTCAAAATGAATCGAACTATTATTAGGAATTATCTTCACTTCATTGAAAAATATTAGAGGTGAGAGAAGAGGCGTTCAAACATTCCAGCTCATGTGTCACTTACCTGCTGTGTTAAGGTGATCATGTCAATGTAGGCCACTCTCCAGGACAATGAGGTTCAACGTGTCGAAAATTATTCCGGCGGTGCAAAGAAGGCATATGAGATTTGGTCAACACTCGTGGTAAAGGTCTTAACACCTATGTTGAAGCAATTGAAGCCGTGAATTCTAGCCCTGAACATTGCACTCTGCAAATGGAAATTCGCAATACGGTTATGGCATATTTTGAAAATGGAAACAAGATTAGCATCACACAAAAGCAAAAAATAGCGAATTGAATCTTCAGGCATTAATTTTTCAAAAGCAAAAATGGCAAGTTTCGAACATGTTCGAGTAAAAAAGGAAATAACATCATCCTGTGATCATAGTTCATAACAACTTGTTTTCTTTCCAAAACATTTCAAACAGCACAATCAGACATAAAATCAGCAGTGTTACTTCTTGCCAAAACAAAATTTCAACATGTTTTTTTCTCATCAATGGATTCAAGCCTATATAAGACATCAATACGCACAAAAAGGGTAGAAACAGTGAGCAAAACCACAAAACACATACACACCAGTAAAAAACAACATACATATCATACACAAGAGCAAAAAATCACACGAAAAAGCCACACAATCGCACGGTTGAGAAGAGGACAGAAAGTACACAAATTGAAACATCACATTCACACACGGTGAAAAACACCATTTACGACAGCACACACGGAACAGACGAGAGGTGAAAAACATCAACAACAACAAAGTAGAAGGAGAAAGAAACAGAACGAGCACCTGGGAAGTCACCAACTGCACACGCAACCCACCTTCAGAGCTCTTTCTTTCCGTTGACGCACTACATTGCTTCGCCTCCGTGAGTAATCATTGTCTCATGTTTTTACGCTATGATTTTTTGCGATACCTAGTTGTTGATCTTGAATGCATAGCCATGGATTGTTGTTTTTGTTATTGTAAATGAAAGAAGAAGAGTTGAGTGACGGAATTACATTGAGAGAAAGAGAGCATCGCGGCGTGAGGGAGAGAATAGGGTCATTGATGAAGCTTGATTGTGTCATGTTCTGTTTTCCCCAATTTGCAATGATAGTGTTGTTGCTTCGCATGGCCAGGATTGTACAGCCCAACAAATTCCAGTCACACCTCCTAGTCTATACGATGCATACTCCTCCCTTGTTGATTTTAGTTTTTTAATTTAATTTAGTTTAATTAGTTTTTAATTAGTTTCTAATTAATTCTTAATCAAAATTTAATTAATTAGTTTTTAATCAGATTTTAATTTTAATTAGAATTAGTTTAATTAGAATTAATTAGAATTTAGTTTAATTAACTTTTAATTAGAATTTAGTTTAGTTAGTTTTGTTTTTAATTAGATTTTAGTTTAATTAGTTAATTAGTTTTTTAACTAGATTTTGGTTTAATTAGAATGTGGTTTAATTAGATTTTACTTTTGGTTAATTAATCTTCACAATCCTCGATTTCATTTTAGTTAATTCTTGATGTTCAATTTTGAATATAATTCTTGATGCATTTGGCTGGGATTAAGCCCCGATTTTGATGCCAATTTCGTTCGACGATTTCTCAATACGATTCCAAGGGAAAGGATTCCCTGTTGACTGCCATGTCACATTTAGGGTAGCCTTGTCCACTTTTCCCTTGAGACTTTATTAGAGTCTTACCCATTTATCCTAGCCTTAGGATTAGAGTCGTCGTACTCTACGTAGATGTCTTGTCATGGACACTTCCTTACCCTTTAACCTAACCTTAGGTTTAGAGTCTCCGCACTCTATGTAGGTGTCTCGCCGCATACACTTACTTTCCCCTTAGAACCCTGACCACAGTCAAGAGTTCCTCACCCTTATTTAGGGGAACTACAAATGCTCTGATTCCGTTCCCGTCAGGATACGTAGGCACGAGATACATATCTTGGTGTAGCGAGCGATTTTTGTCGGTGACGCGTGTGAGAACAAGATTTGGTTCTGCAAGTTTATCTCTAAGTTTTGATGATATCAAATAGTATTTCTGTATGAACAATTTTGTACAACTAATGTTTGTTATTTGTGAGAACTTAACAAACAGGTTATGCTTTCGTAAATTGGCGCGAACACAATGCTTAAAGGAAAATACTCCGCATACACTCTTGAAAAGCAGAACTCATTTCAAGAAGCTCTCAAGACTCTGATATAAAGGGAAAAGAGAACGAGTTTTGAAGATCTGAAGACATAGGTTCTGATCGAACGAAGTCCAGATGCTAAAGACTTAAGCTCTCTGGTCACGGTTCTGAAGACTTAAATCAAGTCTCCACTCATGCTTCAACCAAATACTATCAGAAGCCTCTGAAGATATGAAGACAATGCACCAAGCGAACAAGGTTCTGAAGACCAAGTGCTGAAGACTCTGAAGATTCGAAGACTTTATAATCTCAAGAACCAAGCGATGTTTTCCCTTCTTACTAATGCTCGTAAAAAGCCTCTGAAGTTGAGAAGCCGAGAAGACAAAGCTACATAGTACAGCTGTACCTCAATACAAAGCGAAAATACCTTGGTAACAGTGCAACGATACAATCAAAGATATTCTGACAAAAACAGGACGCGCAGCACGCAAAAGCTTTTATCTGTCCTCACGCTTCTAGCCGTCAGCCTAGTTATGCTATCATGATTACATTTCAACGGCTTTTTCTACACGGCTATAAAAGGAAGCAAAAGACTTGAAGAAAGATACACACGAACGCCATTGCAATACTCTTTCTATCTGAAATATTTATTAAGTCATTCTGGTCGAAAACTTGTTTACATTATCAGCTTGTATAGAAGCACTTGTTTGTAAACGGAATTTTATTTAAACTTAGGTTTGTGTTCCTTGAGAAAGACCGTGTGGTTGTATTTCTTGATAAGTCTAGGACGTGTAGTCTTAGAGGTTGTTCCTTGAGTAAGACCTGTGAGGTTGTATTACTTGAGAAGTCTAAAACTTGAGAGTTTTAGAGGTTGTGTTAGTCACCAGCATTTTGGCTAGTGCATTGTACTGTTTTGATTGAATAGTGGATTAAGACCTCATTGAGAGAGGCGAAATCACCTTGGCGGGTGGACTAGACTAACTTGAGTGTTTCTCAAGTGGACTAGTATAAACATAACGTGTTATCGTGTTATAATTCAAAAAGGTTTTTATTGATAAACGAAAGAGTCTTATAAAAACAAGTTTTCATAAAAGAAACATTTTTATTTTGAAAAACCAATTCAAACCCCCCTTTCTTGTGTTTTTCACACCTTCAATTGTCATCAGAGCTACGGTTCTGAGGTGATAAAAAGGTTGAATTTTTATCAAGCACTTAACAGTGTTCAGTACCGATCCAAGTGTGAAAAACAATGTCTATACCAAATGCTGAGACAAGTGTTATTGTAAATGAAAGAGATTCTTATAGTGCAAAACCTTCTATCTTTGATGGAGAAAAATTTGACTATTGGAAAGATAGAATTGAAAGTTAGTTTTTGTCGTTTGATTTAGATCTATGGGATCTGGTAGTTGATTGTTACAGTCACCCTGTAGATTCTGCAGGCAAAAAGATTGAAAGAAGTGCATTTACATATGCACAGAAGAAAACTTACAAAAATCATCATAGAGCAAGAACGATTCTGTTAAACGCAATTTCTTATACAGAATATGAGAAAATTACAAACAAAGAAACTGGGAAGTCCATCTTTGATTCTCTTCGTATGACTCATGAGGCAATGCTCAAGTTAAGGAGACGAAGGCTCTTGCACTAATTCAAAAATATGAGGTCTTCAAGATGGAAGATGATGAATTTGTGGAAACCATGTTGTCAAGATTTCAAATGCTTGTTGCAGGACTCAGAGTTTTGGACAGAGGCTATTCTGCTGCTGATTATGTCAAGAAAATTATCAGAAGTCTACCTGTTAAATCGAGACCAATGGTGACTGCCTTAAAACTAACAAAGGATCTGAATAGTATAAGTCTTGAGGAACTAATAAGTTATTTAAGAAGTCATGAAATAGAGCTCCAAGAAAATGAACCCCAAAAGAAAAGCAAATCCATTGCTCTAAAAGCTAAATCTGAAAAGAAAGGGCGTATCAAGCAGAGGAGGAAGTGGAAGAATCTGAAGAAGAATCAGACGAAGATGACATATATCTCATATCAAGAAAAATTAGTCAACTACGGAAATACAGAAGAAATAAGTTCAAAGGACCAAGAAGAAGATCTGAGCCTACACGCGGTCAAAGGAGAACTTATGGAAGAGATGTCACGTGTTTTGAATGCAAGGAACCTGGACATATCAAAAATGATTCTCTAAATGTTAAGAAAGATGAAAGACCTAAGAAAGCTAAAAAGGGTCTTATGGCAACTTGGGACGATTCAGAGTCCGAAGATGATTCTGATGAAGAATGTGCTAACGTAGCATTCATGGCTAAAATCAACGACATTCTATCAGAAGGAGAACCCAAAGAAAAAGCAGATGAAGTCAAAGACCAGCAAGATCCTACATCTGATACCACTGATATAACTCCGAATACTCCACATCAAAAGAAAAGAAGAATGTCTACATCTCATCCCGAGGAATTAATTCTTGGTAGCAAGGACGCCCCAGTCAGAACCAGATTAACTTTCAGACCATTAGAAGAAACACTCTTGGGACTGGTGTCGTTAATCGAACCAGCTACAGTTGAAGAAGCTCTTATGGACAAGGACTGGGTTCTGGCTATGGAAGAAGAACTGAATCAATTCACAAAGAATGATGTTTGGGATCTAGTTCCAAAACCTAAGAATGTTCATGTTATCGGAACCAAGTGGGTATTCAGGAACAAGCTAAATGAGATAGGAGAAGTTGTCAGAAACAAAGCACGACTTATTGCTCAAGGATATAGTCAACAAGAAGGGATTGATTACAACGAAACTTTTGCTCTGGTCGCCAGACTTGAAGCAATACGGTTATTAATTTCATTCTCAGTAAACCATAACATCACCCTATATCAGATGGATGTTAAGAGTGCATTCTTAAATGGTTATATATCAGAAGAAGTCTATGTCAAACAACCTCTGGTTTTGAAAATTCAGAAAAATCAAATTTTGTTTTTAAACTAAAAAAGTCTCTCTATGGCTTAAAGCAAGCTCTCAGAGCTTGGTATGATAGGTTGAGCAAATTTCTTTTAGAAAACCAGTTCACCAGAGGAAAGGTTGACACAACTCTCTTCTGTAAAACATATAAGAATGATATTCTTATAGTTCAAATCTATGTTGATGATATTATTTTTGGTTCTGCTAACTCCTCTTTATGTGAAGAATTTTCAAAGTTAATGCAAGCCGAATTCGAAATGAGTCTGATGGGTGAGTTAAGGTACTTCCTGGGAATTCAAATAGATCAGAAACCAGAAGCCACTTACATTCATCAAAGCAAGTACACAAAAGAACTTCTGAAGAAATTCAACATGATGGATTGTAATACAGCTAAAACACCAATGCATCCAACATGTGTCATGAGAAAAGAAGAAACAGAAGTTAAGGTTTGTCAGAAGCTTTATCGTGGTATGATAGGCTCTCTCTTGTATCTAACTGCTTCTAGACCTGATATATTATTCAGTGTACATTTATGTGCTAGATTCCAATCAGATCCAAGAGAATCTCATTTAACTGATGTTAAACGAATTCTAAGGTATCTGAAAGGAACAACTAACCTGGGCTTGATGTATGAGAAAACATCAGAGTATACTCTTTTTGGTTACTGCGATGCAGATTATGCTGGAGACAGATTGGAAAGAAAGAGCACATATGGAAACTGTCAGTTCCTAGGGAATAATCTAATCTCATGGTCAAGTAAGAGGCAATCTACAATTGCTCTCTCTACAGCAGAAGCTGAATACATCTCCGCTTCTCTATTCAGTACACAAATGCTTTGGATGAAAAATCAGCTGGAAGACTATCAGATATATGAGAGTAACATCCCTATCTTCTGTGATAATACTGCTGCTATTTGTTTAAGTAAAAATCCAATTTTACATTCAAGGGCTAAACACATTGAAATAAAACACCATTTTATCAGGGACTATGTTCAGAAGGGAACCTTATGCTTAAAATTTATTGATACATACCATCAATGGGCTGATATTTTTACAAAACCCTTAGTTGAAGATAGATTTCAAATTATTTTAAAACATCTGAAAATGGAGTACTGTTCAGAATGAGATTATTTCAGAACCAAATGTGTTTTAGCATTTTTTAAATCATCAGAATCACTTTTGTGAGATGTGTCTCAGTTCTGATAAATTTTTCTTTTAAAGACAGTTTTGACGTGTCATTTAATTTAAAAATAATTTTTGCATGTGATTAGATTATATATAATTCACTCTATCTATTCAAATCAAACGAACAGAAATTTTCTTGGGAATGACTCAAAACTTTATTACATTTATTCACTTATCCCCTGTACGGTGTTTATCTCTTTAAAATTTCAAAAACCATCCGTATTCCCACTCTCACTCAAACGGAAACCCTAAATCTCTAAATCTCTCTATCGAACCAACTCAATCCCTGCTCTAGTCCTCTCCGATATTAACTATCATCAAGATGAACATCATTCAACAAGAAAACGCTCCCCTCTCCAAAGATTTTGAAGCATCACTAAATCCCTCTCAAGAGTTGCCATCTTCATCTATCACACCTTCTAACACCTCCAAAACCACCGCTACGATCGCCTCAACTCCATTATCTCTTCCCACGATTGATGCAACCCATGTAACACAGAGAAATTCCTCTGTTACTTGTGTTATGCATGCAAATGAACTTATTGTTCTGAAAGAGCTGTTTGTCGACTTCGACAATCTTCGCGATAATGGGTTTAACCTAATTGATCAACTTAATACTCAAGGATGGAAAAGTTACTTTGAAAGACTTAGAGGTCCAACCTTTGATGACCTAGTAAAGGAATTCTGGAGGCACACTGAAACAGATGATCTTCATGTTGTATCTTTTGTTATGGATCAAAGATCATTATCACTGAAATATCTATTTCAGACCTACTAGGGATGCAACTCTTGGAAGGAAAAAGAGTTTATGGAAAAACTGAAATATCTGACTCCGTCATCAACAAAGAAATTCTCAAAAATTGTCAACCTAGGACTTCAGAGTACAAAAGCAAGAATCTGCGTGACAATCTGAGTATCTGGCATAAAATTATTCTTGGATGTATCAATCCAAGACCTCCAAAGAGTGCTGCAGATTTCTTCAACACAAATCAAAAGTACATGTTGTACTACTTGCACAAGAATGAGAAAATGTGTCTTCCATCCATTCTTTTCTACTACTTGAGAGATATGGTGCGCAAGACAAGAACAACAGCTTCACCAGATAGGAAGATTGTAAACTACATTCTGTTTGGAAGACTTCTCTCTGACATCTTTGTTGAAAGTGGCCTAGTGGAATATCTAGTGGAAGCTAAGTACACAGATTATCTGGCTAGCAAAGTAGGAGAAACTTTCAATGTTGTGAACCTTAAACACATGAAAATGATTACAAGTGTTGATGTGAAACCCACATCCATCCCTCAAGACACTATGATCGACAACTGACGTCCAGTAACGAACTACCCCTACTACCGCAAAGAAGATAATCCAACAACAATTGCTTTGTTTGTGGCTATAATGAGAGAAGAAAGGCATGACATGCCAAAATCCAGAGTTGAAGAGGTTGCTCCCAAATCTAAATACATCACGAGGAGTAAGAGGAAGCAAGCTGAAGAGGATGTTGAGCCTAAGAAGAAGAAAAAGGATGAAACTGAAACCTCCAAAACTTCTAGACTGAAATCTCTTCTTCTTGAAAAAATCAGTAAATCGACTATCAATTCTTCTAGGACCATGAATGTCACTAAGACCGTTACTGCATCATCATCATCTCCAACCACCTTTATTCCTACCTCCAATCCACAAGTCAGTTTTAAACCACCATCTTTTTCAATTCCTCCTTCAACTACCACTATCCAATCTTCACCCAACTCATCAATCAGTACCCCTATCTCGTCTGAATCCATTCCTACCCACACCTCGTCAATAACCTTGTCAATCATTCAGCCAAATGAACAAAGTTCCATGAACCTAATCTCTGAATCTCAAGTCCTCAGTATTGGGTCTATCTCTGAGGATACAACCTCTGAATCCCTAGAGATCGTCACACCTGAATCACTCATAGAATCAGACACTCTAGAAGTGACATCTCCTGCTGATCAACAAATCAGTGAACATGCTCCTACTAATATTGTTTCATCTCAGCAAACACCACCTGAAATAAATTCTGCCAAGCCTGACCTTGCTTTGGTCATCTATACCAAACCACCTCCAACATCTTTTGAAGAATGCACAAGTCAATTTTATGACAAGGCATTAAGGAAGTTTGCAAACCTAAGAGCAGAATTTAACACAAGTACCAAACCTATGGAACTTGAAAGATCTTGTCAAAACTTCCAGAAATGGTTGAGCAGTGAACTTGCAAGAGTTGTAAGCTTCTTAGATGCAACCATCACAGATGGAATTCAATGGGTAAAGGAGAGAGTAAAAGCTGAAGAACGGATCAGGATACTTAAGTTCTTGGCTGTAAAGCAGAAAGAAGTTGAAGAAAAGGCTGCTGAGGAAGCAAGACTTCTTGCAGAAAAAGCTGCTGAAGAAGCCAGACTAGCACAAGAAGCTGAAGCCATGGAAAAGGCCAAGCAAGATGTTGCAGTTGTTTCTACATCTGATCCTGTTGTCAAGCGTTTGGTAGACGCAATTGGAGAAATAAGAGAAGAACAACAAAAGTTTAGAAATAACTTTGAGGAACAAAATATTGTCAATGCTAATCTTCAGGGCATGCTTTAGAAGATATGGGACAAGATGTCCTCTGGAAGCACCTAATTCTTATGTCTTTGTTGTCCTTAAGACATTTGATCTTTGTTTTTCACCCTTGCGCCACTAATCTTTTTGATCAATGACAAAAAGGGGGAGAAGTAATATAAATGTGATATATTTTGATTCCATAGTAAATCTCTGAAAAATAATGATGTTTACATGCTAACAGATAAACTACTACTTCTATTAGAGTATTTTCCACTTTTACAGGAATTCTGATCCAAATCAAGATTCATTAAGAAAATCAGAACTCTGCTGAAAAGAGAGTCAAGACTAAGATCTCATGACTTATTAAAGTCAGGGGGAGCCCAAGCACATAAATTCATCAAGTCTAAGACTCAGGGGGAGTACTTCATACGAAGGATAAGCTTAGAATCTGTTATTTTTCCTGCATTACATATATACCAAAATTGTGTCATCAAAATACATAGTTTTGTCATCATAAAAAAGGGGGAGATTGTGAGAACAAGATTTGGTTCTGCAAGTTTATCTCTAAGTTTTGATGATATCAAATAGTATTTCTGTATGAACAATTTTGTACAACTAATGTTTGTTATATGTGAGAACTTAACAAACAGGTTATGCTTCCGTAAATTGGCGGGAACACAATGCTTAAAGGAAAATACTCCGCCTACACTCTTGAAAAGCAGAACTCATTTCAAGAAGCTCTCAAGACTCTGATATAAAAGGAAAAGAGAACGAGTTCTGAAGATCTGAAGACATAGGTTCTGATCGAACGAAGTCCAGATGCTAAAGACTTAAGCTCTCTGATCACGGTTTTGAAGACCTAAATCAAGTCTCCACTCATGCTTCAACCAAATACTATCAGAAGCCTCTGAAGATATGAAGACAGCGCACCAAGCGAACAAGGTTCTGAAGACCAAGTGCTGAAGACTCTGAAGATTCGAAGACTTGATAATCTCAAGAACCAAACGATGTTTTCCCTTCTTACTCATGCTCGTAAAAAGCCTCTAAAGTTGAGAAGCCAAGAAGACAAAGCTACATAGTACAGCTGTACCTTAATACAAAGCGAAAATACCTTGGTCACAGTGCAACGGTACAATCAAAGATATTCTGACAAAAATAGGACACGCAACACACAAAAGCTTTTATCTGTCCTCACGCTTCTAGCCGCCAGCCTAGTTAAGCTATCATGATTACATTTCAACGACTCTTTCTACACGGCTATAAAAGGAAGCAAAAGACTTGAAGAAAGATACACACAAACGCCATTGCAATAATCTTTCTATCTGAAATCATTCTTAAGTCATTCTGGTCGAAAACTTGTTTACATTATCAGCTTGTATAGAAGCACTTGTTTGTAAACGGAATTTTATTCAAACTTAGGTTTGTGTTCCTTGAGAAAGGCAGTGTGGTTGTATTTCTTGAGAAGTCTAGGACGTGTAGTCTTAGAGGTTGTTCCTTGAGTAAGACCTGTGAGGTTGTATTACTTGAGAAGTCTAAAACTTGAGAGTTTTATTGGTTGTGTTAGTCACCAGCATTTTGGCTAGTGCATTGTACTGTTTTGATTGAATAAGGGATTAAGACCTCGTTGAGAGAGGCGAAATCACCTTGGCGGGTGGACTAGACTAACTTGAGTGTTTCTCAAGTGAACTAGTATAAACATAACGTGTTATCGTGTTATAATTCAAAAAGGTTTTTATTGATAAACGAAAGAGTCTTATAAAAACAAGTTTTCATAAAAGAAACATTTTTATTTTGAAAAACCAATTCAAACCCCCCTTTCTTGTGTTTTTCACACCTTCAATGCGACCACCTTATTGCCGGGTTTTCCTCACTGCAATGAGGAGGAGGGGGTGCTACTTTCTGATTTCTTATTTATCCCGTGAAGCTGGAAGGGAAAGGGAAGCTATCTAAAACTAACCTTGCACGCGAATATTTAACTAAACAAACGCTGAAAAAAGATTAGGGAGTCCGGGGCCAGGTTATACAATGGGGAGTTGTCAATTGCCCATCCTATATGTGGTTATCCACAAGATACTAGCTTTAGGTTTCACTTTGTAATTGATAGTGTTTATCTGTTAATGGGTTGAGAAAGTTTCTTGGGAAGTATGAGTGAGTGAGTGAGTTGATGTTGATGTTCGGGTGTTTCCGATTTTTTTGGTAAGGTACTAGACCTAAGTTTTGATGTGAAGGTGCTGGACCTAGAGTTTTGATTGGTATGCTCGCTAAGATTTCGTAATCTTATGCCTACGTATTCCCGTTTAAACGAAACAGGGAAATCAGAGCAATCGTAGTTCCTCCTATTCTAAGGGAGGAAAAGATATTTGGTGTCTTGTTCAAAGCCCAAGATTGAAGCTAAAAGGTTTTGACTGAGAGGGCATTTGTCATCTCTAAAGAGGGATTGTTGATTTTTGTGTGCCTTGATCAAAGCACAAGGTTGATGCTAAAAGGTTAATTGACTCGGCTAGGGGATTTCCTTATGTAAAGCCTGAGAGGAGGGTAAATATGACCGACTCAACAAGAGAGTGTATATATCGATGTCTTGTATAAAGCCCAAGATTCAGGCACAAAAGAGACTTGACTCTTTGGGGATATCATTATACAAAGCCTAAGAGAAGGCTAAAAGTTTGACCTTTCTGAGTAAAATGTTTTATCTGTCTTGTACAAAGTCCAAGATTGAGGCTAAAAAGGATTTGACTCTTGTGGGAGAGTATTATTTGTCTTGTACAAAGCCCAAGATTGTGGCTGAAGCGAGTTTGACTCTGCTTGGGAAAATATTTGTTCCAAGCTTAAGAGATAGAGATTTATGTCTTGTAAAAAAACCCAAGATTGAGGCTAAAAGGGTTTGACTCAACAAGAGAGTGCTTTTATCTGTCCTGTATAAAGCCCAGGATTGTGGCTGAACAAGCTGAAGAATTATACTACACAACTTGAGAGGAGGCTAGCTCCTGCTAGGGGAAATCTTTATACCAAGCCTGAGGCGAGGCTGGAAAAAGACTGACTCAACAAGAGATTATTTATCTGTCTTGTACAAAGCCTAAGATTGAGGCTAAAAGGGTTGACTTAACAAGAGAGTGCTCAAAGGTGATTGACTCAACAAGAGAGTCTGAAAAGTGATTGACTCAACAAGAGAATCTGAAAAGTGATTGACTCAACAAGAGAGTCTGAAAAGGTTAGCTCCGTTGGGGAGAATCATTTGTACAAAGCCCAAGAGGAGGCTAACTACGTTGAGGAAGGATCATTATACAAAGCCTAAGAGGAGGCTATCTTTCTGCTGGGGATTATTGATCCCTAGGCAGGTCCAAGTGGGGAATCAACTCTTGCTAAGGGTTACAGAAGAGTTAAGATATCAGATGCCTTAAGGTTCTGATTTGGGATAGTGTTATACTGATGGTAAGCTGACCCTAGATGGGGAATTTTAGGAGAGAGACTGGGTTTTAGAACCCATGGGTCTTAATTCTACATGAGATTTATCCAGAGTGACCGGGGTTTCTTCCCATGTTTGCAAGGAACTTGAGAATGTCTTTGAGGTTAGACTGTCCAAGTCTACAGGTGTGGAAGAGTTTTATCTTTTGTATGATACCCAAGAGGAGGCACGGGCATTTAAGGGATAAGAATCAACCCTACACTGGCCGGAGTTTTGACACTGGAAAGACTGCTCTAGCAAAGGATGACTAAGTTCTGTCTTATACCTTTAAGAGGTCGTCAGGGTCCTTGTACTAAGCCCAAGAGAAGGCAAGAGAACTTCTAAGAAGCCGAAGGGTCCTTGTACAAAGTCCAAGAGGAGGCGGGGATGCTTTTAGGAAGCCTGTGGGTCCCACACCAAGAGAAGTTCAAGAAATGTTATTCACCTAGAATAGATCATTTAGTGAAAGTTCTGTGATTTGAAGAAACTCAAGAGATGCTATTCACCGAGAATAGATTAACTTCGGGGAGTAGAATTTCTTTGACAATTTCAAGGGGTGACAGTCTGAGAAAAGGTTCACGAAGAATACTGCCTTTCTCTTTATTCTGTATTGTTTAAGCCCAAGAGAAGGCAAAACTGTATCTGGAAACCCTATGGGGATCTAGTTTTGTTTGTATTTTAAGAGTGACCAACAGGGCTTTACCTAGTTCTAGACCTAGTTGCCTGGGAAAACTCTAAGTAACTATACTAGTATATATACAGTTGATATATGACAAGTATCTTAATAGGGTATGAAAGAAGACTAACCCACAATACAGTTAATTATATATGAAAGCGAGTAAAAGAAAGCCGATAAAACTTACAGGCAAGCAAGCTTCCATGCTGTATTGTTAGTTGTTCAAAGAAATTAAAGAAAGTTTTTATAACAATATATATATTTGAATCTAAATCAAAAGGGAATTATTTTGAAAAGATTGGTGGGGCTTATACTCAAGGAGAGGCCCAAGTTTTAACAGTGATCACACCGTTGTTCTGAATATTGTACCGAGACTTATACAATGACTGAGGCCCAAAAAGGTTTATTTACAACAAGGGTTTGGGTCTTACACTCTATTAGAGGCCCAAATAAGGTTTAAAAAGAAAGATGAGACTTACAACACGAGGGGAGGCCCAAATGATTTTCCGTTTTGAAATGGCGATCGCGCCGAGATTATTTTTAACACCGAGGGACTTATACAATATTTGAGGCCCAAAATGGTTTTGGTTAAAAAGGGATTGGGTCTTACACTCTATTAAAGGCCCAAAGAGTTTGAAAATAAAGATGGGTCTTATAGCTCAAGGAGAAGCCTAATTGATTTTGTTACAAAGGCGACGATCGCGCCGAACTTTTGAAAATATACAGAGGGACTTATACAATATGTGAGGCCCAAAAGTTGTTTAATTACAAAGGGGTTGGGTCTTCCACTCAATTAGAGGCCCATGAGTGTTTGAAAAAGATTGATGAGGGTGGAATTAATCAAAACCCTAATTTTGTCTAAAATGGAATTAATTTTGTTTAAAAATTAATAAAAATTATTGAAAACATGTGAAAAATGAGTGGTGATCTTGGATCAATGTTTCAAAAATCATGTTTTTATCCACAAAATGATTGAAAACCATTTAAGTTTGGAAAATCAAGAAGGAAAAAATATTTTAAATGTTAAAAAACAAATAAAAATGAATTCTTTGCAAAAATATCAAGTATATGAAATAAATAATATTTTTGGGAAATTTTTGTAAAATAAAATATTTTAACATTTTTTTGAATTATTAAAAAAAGAATAAACTCAAAATCATTAAAATTCAGATCGAAATTAATTTTTGAATCAATTAAATAAAATCACAAAATTCAAATATTTGAATATTTGAAAAAGGGCGCCAAGAACACCTTGGTTTTGCCCGCGTGCTCTGTTTTGCCTAGATTTGCATTTTCTCATCAATTTCGCTTAATACTTGATGAAATCATACAATCCACATATCAATTTGCTCGTTTTCACCTCACAATCATGTCTATGGTCTTTAATTTCATTTATTTTAAGCATGGAATAAGAAATCAAAGAGAAACCTCAAGAACCCTAAATTCTGCATGAAGACTGAGCAATTTGATACACGATTCATACAAAGCAATTAATTGAGGGGAAACTCTCCATACATGATTATGAACATATGGCAAAATTATTGTGTGAGTAAATATGCATGAATCATGTAGTTTGAAGAGTTCAGGCTTACCTCTTGCAGCTGGTGATCGTGTTTTGAGTTAGAGGTGTTACAGATGGGTTGTGATGATCTGAACAGCTTCCTTAGGTGCTATGGAGTGTGTCTGAATGCTTTGAATGGTTGGAAACAAGCTGGAACTTAAAATGGTACCCCAACTGCAAATCTATCAAATGCTTGTGCAGATGGCTGGTGATTTTGTGAAATTGGTGTTCCAGTTGTTGGTTTAGTGTTTGATCAGCTCACACATGATGTTTATGAGGTGTGTGTGTGATTGGTTTGGTTAGAAACACTTTCTAATTCAAAACCCGATAGTAACTTGCATTAGAAGGCATGTTAGGAAGTGAGAGTGTGATTTTCAGAAAGGCAAGTGTTATAGGCCTTTGGTGTACTCAAACTGGTCAGAAATGAGGTCTATTTATAATGTGTCAAGTTTGTTTTGCAAGGAATAGGGAATGGCAACTGCAGCAGGCCTTTGGCCAATGTGGATCAAATGGAATCTCAAGTCTCCTCTAGCCATTGACTTGAGATTAGAGCACATGCCTATGGTTCTCTGATTAAAGGATAAGGCTTAACTGAAGTGTTCATATTTGCTCTGATACATGCCACATCTAAGCATCCATTGAATGCCTCAAAACAAAATTGGAGTCTTGAGGCATCTTTAGCTTTTAGGGGTGCCAAACCTATATGTAGTTCCAAAGACTTGGGAGGCTTATGGATTAGTGTTTGTTCCTCTTTGGTCTCCCCCTGAGGTGTGCAGATCGATAACCATGCTTGAAGTTGCACAATTTGAGCAATTCGAGCACTAATGCACAAATCCTTGCTAAGACAGTTTGCAGCAAGGCATGTTCGAGCTGTCATAACTCCTAGCTCAGATGGAGTTTGAGGGAGTTCTTGGACATTTTGGAAAGCTGGCATATCCTATTTCAACATGATGTCCAACTTTGGTTTTGAGTCAACCTGAATTATAATGAAAAATGCCTCTACATTTGGGAAAAAATAAGGCAGATTTTGACTTAGTGAAAATTTCACTGTGTTGGAAAAATGTCACTTTTGTGTTTTCAGCCATTTTGATCACTCCATAACTTAAAATCCATGAGGAATTGGAATGAGCTGTAGTTGAAGCTTTTAAAGTATGCCATGAGAGCTACAAATCCAGCTTTGGACCAGCCAAAATGGTTGCTTGGGTCTCAAGTTATGGTCCTTGGAAGTTGGTACCCTAGCCACTTTGTTCCATAACTTAGAAAAATTCTAAGTTTTTATGGTTACCCCTTTTACAAGTTACCTCACTTTCTTTGGTTTTTCTTGATGAATGATGATTCAAATCACATATCAACATTGTTTTAGGGTTAAGAAACCTTGTTTGGACAAAAATCCAAAAAGTCAAACTTTGGATTTTTGCACAGTTGACTTTTTATCGGATGAAATTCAGACTGTGCGATCCTTTGTGAAATCAAGCCCTTGACCTAAATCAAACCTAATGGATATACTCCATAGGTGTTGTATGGTGTATTGAATCATGTCCCAAGGTTTGGGAGCATGTCTTGGTCAAAAGTCAAAGGTTTAGTTGACTTTTTCCCCGAAACCCTAATTGTGGTACTGATGAAATTGAAACTTGTGGATCAAGCTTCTTGGACCAATCCATTGTTGCAAATGGATCAATGTGGTTTATTAGAGACCCTCAAATCATGTCTTGAGGTCTTGGCTCATGTTTTGTCCCAAAAGTCAACTTAGGGGTGAATTAGGTCAAGAAACCCTAATTCCTGATTTTTTATGAAGGCATCCCCTGAGGCTAAATTGACTTGATGATTGGGTCTATGAGGTCCCTTGGAGTATCTTGGGCTGTGTTTTGAAGCATTGGCTCATGCCCAGAGGAAAATTTCCACCTGGAGGCCTTGGACGGCCAAAACCTTAATTTGGTGACACTGGCGATCTTGAGGCTTAATCAACTTGGAATGTTGCAACATTGTGCTTGATTCTTGATGTGGGAGTCCTATTAATCCTTTGTAGGTTTGAGAGGTTAAACAAGTTGAAGATCATGTCATTCCTTGATTGATCCTTTGTCTAAGAGCTCTGAGAGAGCTTGAAACCCTAATCTTTGATAGTAGTGAATGCTCAACAATTCCCGAGGAGATTGATGAGGGATGAAGGTACATCCATATTGTGATGATGATTTGCACAATCATGGGAAATCTTAGTGGTCAAAATTTGGGGTATGACAGATGCCCCTATTTAATTTTCTTGGACCCGAAGGTGTGGATGGCGAAGATATTCGGGCATTCGGGGTACAAGAGGATTAAATATCGGAATACCCGAAATTTTGATGGTGGTTATGAATGGCTGCTTGCCCCTCCATCTTCTTTTGCAAAGCGATGATACTTAGAAAAGGTAAAAACATCCCCTCAATCCTGGTCTTCAGCCAAGGAACTGGTCTCAGTTTTCTGAAATAAACTTCCCTCGATCATGGTTTCCTACCAAGGACCTGGTCTTTGTTTCTGAAATAAACTTCCCCTCGATCCTGGTTTCCTACCAAGGAACTGGTTTTAGTTTCTGAAATAAACTTTCCCTCGATCCTGGTTTCCTACCAAGGAACTGGTCTCAGTTTCTTTTGTCAATAAACTTTCTTGACAAGGGACGCTATTCGTAGCGGTTTTCCTTAAACTTCTCGCCGAATTTTTCTGGGGAGATGCCATTTGATGGGAAAAACTCTGATGTCAGACTTGCTGGGGAACCCGTTCGTATGAGCTGTAGAGGCGTACAAACTTCTCTATTGGAGACGCCATTTGTCGACTCTACTGGGGAAACGAGTCTCTTGAGAGACTGTTTCCTGTTTGGGGATATTACATCATTCTTTTCCTTGAGATCTTCTCGGAGAAATGCCATGTGATGCAATCCAATTTTGAGGTGCTGATGACCTTTTCGTCAGCGAATTTTCCGGAGAAGAACTGCCGTATTGTCGAATCTTTGGTTAAGAGGCTTTCTCTGGGGGATTTTCCTTAATCCGGGAAAGCGAAGATATCATCTTCAATGGCGAAGTGTGATGTTTGTCGAAAGTCTTTTTGTCTTTTCAGAGGTTCAAATTATCAAAGTGGTCAAGGGTCGTCTCCAATCCAGAAATAAACTGGAGTAGAGATTGCTCAGATGATTCGCTTCTCAACCAGGAAAGAACTGACAACTCGATGGAAAAGACTTTTATCACTTAGGAACAAGACCGAGTAGGGTGATAGTGATGCAATATGAATATGAATGTAAATCAATAATGCATGATGTATATATGTTTATGCTAACAAAACTGACGCGACATACAGACTAATAGATGAACATGACTAGATACTCGGCCACTGCGGGGGATGAAAAGTATCATCTGGTCCAAAATAGCAATTCTGCCTTGCTTAGGAGAGATAGTCCCTGTGGGGAAAACCGTTGGTCGGGCTTAAGAGATAAGAACTCTGCCGGGGGTGTCAGATGAAGCAAGGTCTCTGACACAATTGATCTTTCATTCAGGCGTACTGATTTAGAAAGAGTACTTTGATTCTGCACTTTGAAGCTCGATTACTTCTGGAGAAGCGATCCATGTTCTTTCGATGTTCAACAGTCAAAATAATTTCCATCTTTATTTTAAAAGCAGAAAAAATTTAGTTGACAAGTAAATTCATTTTTTGTTTTATTTCAAGAATCGTTAATCATATTAAAATGTCGTTCTGTAAAGCTAAAACAAATGAGAATTGCAAACAAAAGCACTATGGCTCAAATTTTATTGATAGGATGGAAATCAGCCAAGCGCGTGATTCCATAGAGTATTTACAAAGTTAGAAAATGGTAATTTAAGGGAAAAAGGCTACATTGAAACATAACGACCGTTATCCTTCTACCAACTTTGAATTTTGGACATCCTGAGCTTCTGCCGAAGATGACCATGACTGGAGTTTTTCATGATGGATGGCATCACTGTTGCTTAGGGATTTGCCTCTTTGTTGGACGAGTTACTTGCTGTTATCCCTAACTTTTGCCTGGTTTGTACTTTGAGATTTCCAATCCATCGGGATGATTTTTGATCATGTCTCTAATTTTTGCCTGGACCGCCCTTTCGGGTTTTCAATCCACCTAGACATTTGTTTTTTTTATTTAGGCGAAGTATTTCTTGACTACGTCAACATTCGTGGGGTAGGCAAATTCCTCTCCATCCATGGTTGTGAGTCTCAAGGCACCGCCTGAGAAAGCTTTCTTGACCACATAGGGGCCGTCATAATTCGGAGTCCATTTGGCCCGAGAATCAGTGAGAAATGATTGTATCTTTTTGAGCACGAGGTCTCCTTTCCTGAAGACGCGAGGTCGGACCTTTTTGTCAAACGCCTTCTTCATTCTTTGCTGATACAACTAACCATGGCATAGAGCCATTATTAGTTTTTCTTTGGTCATATTTAGTTCATCGTGTCGACTTTGACACCACTCAGCCTCTGTTAACTTAGCTTCCATCAATACCCGGATTGGTGGAATCTCTACTTCTATGGGAAGCACTGCTTCCATGCCATATACTAGAGAGAAAGGGGTTGCCCCTGTTGAGGTGCGAATAGATGTGCGATAACCGTGAAGGGCAAAAGGTAGCATCTCGTGCCAGTTTTTATAGGTTACAACCATCTTCTAAACAATCTTCTTGATGTTCTTGTTAGCCATTTCTACTGCTCCGTTCATCTTTGGTCGGTAGGGAGATGAGTTATGGTGTTCGATTTTGAACTCAGCGCACAACTCCTTCATTATCTTATTATTCAAGTTGGATCCATTATCGGTAATGATCTGGCTTGGAACACCATAACGGCAGATGAGATTATTTTTGATAAATCGGACCACCACTTGTTGGGTTACATTAGTGTATGACGATGCTTCGACCCACTTGGTGAATATTCAATGGCTACCAGAATGAACCGATGTCCGTTCGAAGCCTTGGGTTCGATCATGCCAATCATGTCGATTCCCCATATGGAAAAAGGCCATGGGGAAGAGAGAACTTTGAGATGTGTTGGTGGTGCATGGATTTTGTCTGCGTATATCTGACACTTGTGACATCTCCTCATGTACTTGTAGATGTCGAATTCCATGGTCAACCAATAGTACCCTGCTCTCAGAATTTTTCTCGCCATTGTGTTCCATTGGCATGAGTGCCAAATGATCCCTCGTGAATTTCTTTCGTCAATAGATTTGGTTATGGTCTATCTACACATCGGAGCAAGACCATGTCAAAGTTTCTTTTATAGAGTGTATCACCACTCAGAAAGAAGCTACCAGCCAGTCGTTCTGTCTTTTCTGGATGCCCTAGGTGGGTACTCTTGTTTCTGAAGGAAGCATTTGATATCATAATACCAAGGTTTGTCATCTATGACTGCTTCTATCGTGAAGATGTAGGCGGGCCTCTCAAGGCGTGTTATGTCAATCTTAGGTACGTCATTCCATTGACCTACACTAATCATGGAAGAGAGAGTGGCTAATGCATCAGCCATGTGATTCTCTTCACGAGGGATATGATGAAACTCGATTCTGTTGAAGAATGGTAACAACCTTCTCGCGTAATCTTTGTAAGGAATCAGTCCTGATTGGTATGTGTTCCAATCTCCTTTGATCTGATTGATAACCGGGACTGAGTCGCCATATACATCCAAGTTCTTGATCCTTAAGTCGATTGCTTCTTCGAGACCTATGATACAAGCTTCGTATTCGGCCTCATTATTTGTACACTTGAATGTCATTCGGGCGGTGAAAGGAATGTGGGTACCCTGAGGTGTTATGATGATTGTCCCAATTCCGTTTCCATAATGATTGACAGCTTCGTCAAAGATAAGTCCCCATTGGGAACCTAGTTCTAGCCCTTCACTGGGTAGTGGTTCATCGCAATCTTTCATTTTCAAGTACATAACATCTTCGTCTGGGAAGTCAAATCCGACTGATTCCTGATCGTCAATCGGTTGATAAGCTAAATGATTGGCTAAAACACTTCCTTTGACGGCTTTCTGAGCATGGTACTCAATGTCGTATTCTGATAACAACATCTGCCAACAGGCGATCCTTCCCGTGAGAGCAGGTTTTTCAAAGACGTACTTGATTGGATCCATTTCGGAGATTAACCAAGTAGTGTGACAAATCATGTACTGACGAAGACGTTTGGCTGCCCAAGCCAGAGCACAATAAGTTTTCTCAAGCATAGTGTACCGAGTCTCGCAGTCGGTGAACTTCTTGCTCAAATAGTAGATGGCATACTCTTTTCTTTTCGTTTCGTCTTGTTGGCCAAGTACACAACCCATTGAGTCCTCCAAGACTGTTGGGTAGATGATCAGTGGCCTTCCTTCCACTGGAGGTGATAGAATCGGTGGGTTCAATAGGTATTCCTTAATACTGTCAAAGGCGGTTTGACAATCTTCTGTCCAAATGCAGTCCTGATTCCTTTTGAGTAATTTGAAAATTGGCGCACATGTCGCATTCATGAGGAATATAAATCTGGAAATGTAATTTAAATGTCCCAGGAATCCACTGACTTGTTTTTCAGTCTTTGGAGAAGGCATTTCTTGAATGGCCTTGACCTTGTCAGGATCAACCTCAATTCCTTTCTGGCTGATGATGAACCCTAAAAGTTTCCCTGAACGGACACCGAATGTGCACTTGTTAGGATTCAAGCGGAGTTTGTACTTTCTCAACCGCTCGAACAGTTTTGATAGATGGGTCACATGCTCCTCTTCTGTCTTAGATTTGGCAATCATATCATCGACATATACCTCAATTTCTTTGTGTATCATGTCATGAAACAAAGTAGTCATGGCCCTTTGATAGGTTGCCCCGGCGTTCTTTAAACTGAACGACATTACCTTATAACAAAAGGTACCCCAAGGGGTGATGAATGAAGTTTTCTCCATGTCCCCCGGTGCCATTTTTATCTGATTATAGCCCGAGAATCCATCCATGAAGGAGAATACTTTAAACTTTACGGTACTGTCTACCAGCATGTCAATGTGTGGTAAGGGAAAGGCATCCTTTGGATTGGCCTTGTCCAGATCCCTGTAGTGTACACACATCCTGACCTTTCCATCCTTTTATGGAATTGGCACTATGTTGGCAAGCCATTGAGGATATTCTGATGTGGTGAGGAAACCCGCGTCAATCTGCTTTCGTAATTCCTCTTTGATTTTGATGGCCATGTCTGGATGAGTCCGTCTCAACCTTTATTTTACTGGCAGACATTCTGATCTTAATGGTAAATGATTTTCCACGATGCTGGTATCCAACCCTAGATATCCTAATAGGACCAAGCAAATACATCGGGAAACTCTTTGAGAAGCTTTATCAAACTTTCTTTGATAGTTGGACTGAGCAGTGCCCCAATCTTGACTTTTTTTTCTCTCTTCTTCTGAACCCAAGTTGACCGTTTCCAATGGTTCTTTGTGAGGTTCAATTGAAATTTCCTCTTGTCTGAGTAATCGGGAGATCTCTTCTGGAATTTCTTCATCATTTTCTTCTTCAGCCTCAAATACTGGGAATTCAAAGTTGGGAGAAGGCATTGGATCGTATGTTTCAATGGGGTTTAAAACAAGCAATCTGCATGACGTGATGATTGTTTTTAGAAGAGATAGAGAGAAATGCAAGAGTGTGTGCAGTGTAATTTCTGAAAAATGCTTGTTTTTATTATTTGAGTTGTTTTTAGGATTACCATTTTCTGAAAAAGCGAAAAGAGAAAACAACAATAAATGCGAAAATTATAGAACGACGTTATTTTTTATTTATGATTTTGTCGATTCTTGAAACTACAGCCCTATAAAACAAAACTCTGTCGCTTTGGGCGAAGCGAAGAAAGACATTTAGAGAAAGTGAGCCCTATCAAAACATCTGTTTCACCTGGGCAGGGTGAAAGGTTAAGATAAAGACGACAATTACTTAGACTTATGAACAACTTTCGGAACGTTGACAGCATCCCATTAGCGGCGAACTCCTCGGTGAATCACAAAGTCTGGTACCTTCTTTCTCGGCTTGTCTTAAAAAATAATGCTAATTTCTGGTGGAGCAGGATCGTTGGAATCTGTCTCCTAGGCAGAGTTGTCGTAGGAGGATTCTTCAGCTGTATCTTGCATAGTACTTGTACTCTCAGGTAAATCTTCCCATCCAGTTGGCTGGATGTCTTCGAGCCTAATACGAGAGCTTTCGGGAGCGGTGTACTTGACCAAGTAGTCGTATTTGCCACTCGATTGTCCTAATGTGTCCCACACTTCTTTGGAACTGGAGGAGTCATCCCTCTCGATGACGTTGACCTCGAGAAAAGCGTAGTTGATGAACTCTAGTCCGGCAAGCTTTGCAAATTCATCGTCGTGCTGGATGTTTTCTGAATGCCCTGAGTGTTGATCCCAAGACATGGTGGGAATGCAGGTATTCTTTTCAATGATGCTCAGCTGATATGCATCGTTCGGCTGACTCTCTTGCCTCGAGTCTCCTGGGTACGGCTGCCAGATAGGCAGGCCATCTATTGGGCCATAATAGTCATGGTCAAAGTTGTCTTTCATCAAAGTGTCCTCCTCTAATGAGTTGGGTGGAGCACGACATCCTTCCGGATCACAATCTCTGTATATCATCTTGACATCTGACCTCGGTATATATCTCAGACTCTGTGCGGGATAGCAAAATAGCGTAGGCACCTCTCCCTAAGACATATAACCGTCCTCATTAAGATAGGGTTCCCATTCTTCATCTGTATTAGAGGAATCACCCTCGTTGATGGTATGTACTTCTTGAGATACTGGGTGAAGGAAACCTCCACTATGGAAGAAGTTCTGAATAGGATGAAGACTTTCATTGTTAGTAGCAGTCTGGGTACAGGTTGAAGAAAAACCAAAACCTGTCTTTTTCTTATTGTCAGTAGGAATGACAAGCTGTCCCTATCCTTTGGTATTGTTACTTTTGATCACTTCGAGAGCATCTTTGTACGAGGAAATCGACGTTCCTCTTTCTGATTGGTTGTCATTGTTCACCGAAAGTGTTTGGAATTGAGTTCCAACAACTTCCTCTGGTTCTACGCAAGTAGACGACGATAAGTTACTCACGATCAAGGCTTGCTCTCCGCAGACTGTGACCAGTTGGTCATTCTTGACAAACTTCAGTTTTTGGTGAAGTGTCGAAGTGACTGCCCCAGCCTCGTGCATCCAAGGTCTTCCTAACAAACAGCCGTATGCTGCCCGGATGTCCATGACTTGGAAAGTGTGAGGACCGATAGTTATGGGAAGGTCGACTTCGCCAATAACTGTTTTCTGGGATCCGTCAAATGCTTTGACGATGACCTCACTACCTCTCATCGAAGATCCTTTACATGATAGTCGCATTAGAGTAGACTTCGGCATCACGTTTAGAGCTGATACGGTGTCTACCAGTACGCCGGCTAAAGCATCGTCTTGACAGTTGACTGTAATATTGAGTGCCATGTTATGATTTGGGCCCTCTTCCGGAAGTTCCCCATCACTAAATCCCAAGTTGTTGTAGGAAGTGATGTTGGAGATGATGCTATCGAACTATTTTATTGTTACATCCTGTTCCACAAAGGCATGCTCTAAGACTTTTTGTAGAGCTTTCCTGTGAGCTTCGGAACTGAGTAAAAGTTATAGCACAGAGATTTTTGAAGGAGTTTGCAACAGTTGATCAACAATGTTGCATTCACTCTTCTGGATGAGCTTCAACATCTCATCATTGTTTTTTGAAGGGTCGGGATTACTGGATTGACCGAATAGTTGATTGGGAACTTCTGTTTGAGGTTCCTTTTCTTTGCTGAGTTCTCCAACTCCCCTGTTGAAGATCCGACCGCTCCGTGTTACTCGACTGATGTCTGCAATATTCACGATGGAGGGTAATGGAATTTCCTTTCCATTCTCAATTGTTGTTGCACCGTATTTATAAGGGATAGCCTTAGTCAATTCATACGGTAGTGGTCCCGACAGATAAATGACTACAGGAGCCTTCTGATTTTTCTGACCATTGTAAATAATTTCAATCAGTTCCTGGTTCAGAACCTTTCTACTGTCCAAAGGAATTCTTGATTCGTCAAGTAGAGGGATTATGGTACAAACATCTTTGGTCCTCTTATGATCAGAGATTACGACGAAGTCCTTGATTTGATCAGCGAAATAGTCTAGCATCAAATTGATTGACCCAGAACTTGGACACGGTCGAATTTCGTTGTGGTTCAACTGACTCTGAAGAGCTACTCTCACGAGGTAACATCCTTGATTATCCTCTGAGCAAACTCTACAACGCTCATAGTTATGTGGTGGCACATGGCCATATCCGCTCTGTATGCAGTGTAACCTCACTAGGTCTATTTCCATTGATCGAACATCCTGACTTTGATGCCTAGTAGAATTCCTGTTAATCATATTGACTTGTTGTGTGTCTTCGTCTAAATAGATCGGAAGCCATCAGTGGTTTAATAAGTGTTGTAGCGTCCTTTGAACGAGTGCACATCCTTGGTCGCTGTCACGACATACTGTACAATTATGATAATTATGCGAAGTTAGGTAATCGAGCTGGACTTGTGTAGCGTGTCCCTCCACCAAGCTGGTATTTATCAAGCGAATATCAAAAATTTGAATCATATTCACTTGATACTGATTTTTATCGCGGTAATCCTGAATCCATCCAAGATCTATCTGACACTGAAGGGCCTCTTGTACAAAAGAGCATCCCTGATTGTTTACCGAGCAGACCAGATAGGAATCGTAATCGTACCGTGGCAGATTATGATGTTGGCTTTGCCTTGGGTGCATCGCCACCAAGTTAACATTCATTGCCAGGATGTCGTGGTTCTGAATGATGTTGGAATTTGTATAAGTCATGTTGACTTCACGAATTCGGTGATCTTGGATCCATTCGAGATCCATCTGTTCCTGTAGAGCTGATTGCACCACAGAACACCCTTGATTGTTTTTAGAGCAGACATCACACTGAAGATAGTTATGAGATGGTACATGACCGTATCCGCTTTGTCTGCAATGCATCTTGACTAGGTTGGTCCCCAATAAGAGTACATCGTGAATTTGATAGCTGTGCTTAGAATCTTCTTTTATCAAATTTACCGCAGCTTTCTTGTGTTGAGGCAGTGGGTTTGTCTGAACATTTGGATTCGTATCCTTGAAGGATAATACCCCGCTCCTAACAAGCTTCTGTACGTCGGATTTGAAACTGAGACAGTTTTCTATGTTATGCCCTGGTCCTCCTTGATGATACGGGCAAGTCTGATCCGCCTTGAACCAAAAAGGCGGATTCTCTGTTACTATAAGAGGAGACCTGGTTTGGACGTGCCCCTTGGCTAGTAGTAGCGGAAACAGTTATGCATACAACATTGGTATAGGGTCGAACCCTGGTGGCCGCGTTGTATGATTGTTGTTGTACTGAGGACGAGCCTGTTGAAGAGGCTGTTGTGTCCTTTGCTGATATTGTTGTTGATTCGGTTGACTTTGAGCAACTTGAGGTTGATATGTAGGAATAGGCGCAGGGTTGATAGCAGGAGTTACAGCTGCTACTGGTTGGTACCGTCGCCTTTGCTTTCTGAGAGAGATATTACCAATATCTTGCTCTTTTTTCTTAGGGAGAGCACTACCGTACCTTTTGGTACTACTTGATGATCCAGCGTCTTTAACTAAACGTCCTTCTCGAACTGCTTCCTTAAGACAAACTCCCATGCCCACCATCTCAGTGAAGACACTGGGCGCACTAGCGACCCTTCGGTCGTAGTTGTCGCTCCCGGGATTTTCATCCTAGTACAAACGCGAAAGTGGCGCAGAAACAGAGTCGCCAGCAATGTGTATTTATCCCAAGAGAGAGAAAGGAAACACTGCATAAACCTGAAAGAAGGAAAGAGCATGGTCTCGCGACCAAGAGAACTGGGTTTGGGAGTCGGTTACGCGAGAGGAAGGTATTAGCGCCCCCACGCATCCATCGTACCCGATGGGATCCACGCTTGCTTGTCTCGATCAAAGGGTGTAGAAAAGATACTGGAAAAAGAATGGAAAGGTAAAGAGAAACAAATGTAGGGAAAATAAAAGAAGTGCTCGAATGGGCCCTACCCCACTGCCTACGTATCTCATCGGGAACATGAGAATCAGAGCGACGTAGTTCCCCTCAACGAGGGTCGCTTTGTTTGTGTTTTTTAGTGGAAACGTCAGAGTGCGTGTTCCAGTAGTTTAGGTGTTGCAGCTCGCTGTCGGGAGACTTAGGCGTTACCTGTTTGCAGTAGAACGGACTTGACGAGTCCTTAAGGAAGGAGTGAAGAGATGAGAAAAGAAATTGTTTGTTTGAAGTTTTTTAGAGAGAAGTGTTTTTGAAGTTTTGTGTTTTGTAACACATATTGTATTTAAGTCTCTCATGTAGGATCGAATGCCTCACGTATCGACCCAAGACAGGACGTATGCTAAACATTCCAAGAAAGTGAGAGAAGACCCCACACTTCCTTGTTCCCACATGAAAGGCCTAAATACAATAGGTGTTATACCTTTATTAAGTGTTTTTTACTTTTATTTTGAGATGAGAAGAAGTGACTCAAAGGGTCGATAAAGGTAAAAATCTAATGAGGGAGACTAAGACTCAAACCCTAATGTTAGCATGCTTGGAGGTCCTAAGGTTTAGTGTGGTATGAGAAACCTAAACTAAAAGGAAGGAGCAAAAGAGTATAAGAAGCAACTTACTTCCAAGATAAAAGTTAAGTTGATCTTAAAGAGGGATGAAGAAAAAATTATTCAAGGAAAGCATATAAATGCTTATCATAATCACAAATTTGAAAGCTTAAAAGAGATAAAGAAAAAGATTGTATGTGGGTGCACACCCACACACATGACTTACCAATAGCCCCTGAAAATGTTAGCAAAGCAAATGTATATGAAAACAAAAGTGAAATAAATAAGGCAATTAATCAAAGTTAGAATTAAAATGCTAACTAAAAAAAAATTTAAATTCTAAGGAAAAAAGTTAAATTGTCTAACTCTAAAATTAATCCTAAAATTAGTTCAAGAATTAAAACTAATATTAATTTCTAAGAATTAAACTAACTAAAAAACTAATTCCAAAATTAATTTCTAAAGTTAATTCAAATCAAATTCTAATGTTAATCTAATCTCTAATTAATTTCTAGAAAAAGCTAATTAAAAGAAGTTAATTTCTAAAACTCTAATTATCCTACATTAATTGGTTAAACAATTAAGACACAAAAACTAAATTTAACTAAACAATTTAAATGATGGGTACAATTAGTATTCTGGGGGTGAGAACTGAATGCTAAGCATATGGGCTTATACGTGCCAGGCCCACAGATTTAATCGAGAAGCCAAGGGGGGTGCAAGCATCGTGTTGGGAGGTGTGAATAGCGCTCCAGGCATGTGGGCTGATCTCTGCAGGTGTAAAGGACTTATGAAAAAGAAAAAATAAAAAAATAAGAAAAGAAAAGAAGGGGGTGCGGCGAGTAGGTTCAGGGGTGCGGGTAGTGAATTGTGTGGGCTGAGATTTTGGGTGTACAGGGAGGTGTGATGAATTTGGGGGGTGTGGAAAGGATTACATGGTGATGAATTGAAGTCAACCAGAGAGTGGTTAATCCGGCCCAAGTTGGTGGACAATGGAGATAAATTGGATTATTGAAACCCTAGAGAATTCAGCTTCAAACTCAATCTCTCTTCTCTCTTAACCTACCGTCGCTATCACTCTTTCTCCGTCCGCCGCAAATCCGCCCTCTCTATCTCCTTCTCCTTCGTACTTTCTCCGTTCTCAACACCTCACCTCTGCGAACACCACCGTCACCTCCTCTCAAACTCACACCTCCACGTCACCTTTATCATCGTCGCATCATCATTGCGTCTCCGTCCCAAGCTCACAAACAACATCGCCGGAATGACATCGCCACGAGTAGTTTCTTCTTCCTCAACGACCTCAACGATTTCCTCCGTCAATGACGCCGCTGCAGACACGTCGTCATCGGTGTTCGTCCTCCTTCACCATCCTCTTCTCTAATCGCTCAAAATTGCCGGCTCGTTCGCATCAACATCCTTCTCACCTTAGCACCTCCGCTCAACCTTCTTCCTCATCTTTCAACGAATCGCATCGCACAAAATCCTCACCAACAGTTTACTCGGCGTCGAAACCTCCACCACAACCGTCCTCAACTTACACCATTACATCACTCCTCAAGAAATTTCTCTCTCGTTCGTAAATCAGAACAAAAAAACCAGGTTCGAAGCACACAGAAATACAAGCGCAAAATCAAGTAACACACCATCGAAACATCAAGCCATTCGCAAGCATGAATGAAAAATTCACAAGCATCACGTATAACCATGAGGAACAGAGATATGAATTCAGAGCTTACCTACCAGAGAAACGTCTGGCGTTTCTTCGAATTGGAGAATGCAAACAGAAAACCAGAGGTGAGATAATATTCTTTTTCAATCTAATTCTGATTTGCGAATTCTCAAGTGCGCGAAGCTATTCTCTACTTTTTGCGATTCTTAAAATTATAGTGAAAACGTTGTGGTTTTCTGCAGCTTGAAGGTTCGTCTGGAATTTGATACAGATACGGTGGAGAATTGAAGATGAATCATGAAGAAGAATTATGAGAATAATCGTCCAGAAGATAAAGATTGGTGAATTCGTATGAAGTTCTTGAAGTTGCAGTGAATTGGAGAAGTTGAAAATTGGATTGAAATTGAAGATGAATGAAGAGTGAAAAACAATTGCAGAATGAATCAAATCCCCCCCCCCCCCCACTGAAGAATGAAGAGGATGAAGTTCTTATAGCAACAATCAGGGAGGGTAAAATAGTATTTTCTGGTGAAATTCTGTTAGAGTTGGTTAGAAACTTGTTAGAGAAGTTAGAGGTTCTGTTAGAGTGAAGGTTAGAAATTTTTGCTAGGAAACTTGTTAGTGAAGATTAGTGATAGTAGTTATGTTATATATTTTCTGTTATAATCTCTACTGCAGTGTATTTGTCAATTTTCTGGTGTGGAATTTTGGTGAAATTGGTTTTATTCTCACATGAAATCTCCTTGCGCCTTGCTTAGACAATGGACCTTCAACTCATTTATGACATGGGCAATGTTACTGTAATGATGATGGGCTTTGAAAAAAGGTCACGTACTAAAATGGTTAGAAAATTGGTTTAAAAATGAAATACGGGCTTTGGATATTGGTTGATGCGAAATGGTTAATTGGATTAGTAACTTAATGAATTAATGGATATGAAAAGAAAAATAATGGACAAATGGTTTGATGGCTAAAAAATGGATAATATTTGATATTAAAAGTGGATAATGAATTAAATTTGGATAAATGGTTAATGGAAATTGAAATGGATTAACAAATGGATATTATGGAAATTGGTTTGAATTGGATAGAAATGAATTAAAATGGACTTTGATTTGGATTTGGATCCAAAGATGGATATGGATTAGAAAAAATGGATAAGAAATATGGATTAGATATTTGGTTTTATTTAAGGAAATGGACTAAAATGGATATTTAGATGAAAATAGGATTTGAACATGGTAAGGAATGGATATTGAAATAAATTTGAATATGGAAAGAAAATTGGTTAAAATGGATGAAAATAGTCATGATGGATAGAAAATGGATAACCCAAAGAATTCAAAACCAATCACAAACTATTCACAAGCCCCTGATAAAATAGTCACAGCTACCACTGAACAATCTGGCCACTCACATGATCCACTGAAGTATCTCAACCAATAAACAGTCCACAAGCTCAACCATGAATAAAAACCTAAATCACCCAGATGTACACTGACGAACTTTGCAGAATATGACTTGCAGAATTGTCCCGAACAGGGAAATCACTTATAACAAGAAAAACCTTCGATCCCATGTCTCAGAAAACCAATGCAATGATATGATTATGAGTTATGACCTAAAAATGCAGATGAACGCGAAGGAAAAGCCAGAAAAAGGTAGGGCAAATTTTGGGGTACTACAGCTGCCCCTATTCAATCAACTTGGACCTGAAAGGATGATAGCAACTGCTTTCAGACATTCAAGGTACAAGGTGATTGAATACAAAAAGAACCGCAAAATTTGCACCGTGGAGAAGAAAAGGGATATAAACCCAACCAAATGAACACTGCTTGGATAAAACTCTGGTGGGAAGAATAGCATTGGAGAACTGTCTTTTAGAACGACGTCAGACGACTATTGGCCTGCCACAATACGAGTGAACTTTAACAATGTCTTTTGTACAACGCCATACGACTACTGGCTTGCCACGCTGCTGGTGGACTTCAAGGATTTGCCACCCGAAGATGGGCTTTCGCCAATTTGCTGTTGGACTTTAACGATTTGCCACCCGAAGACGGACTTTTGCCAATCTGCTGTTGGACTTTAAGGATTTGCCACCCGAAGACAGCCTTTTGATCGGAGGTTTGTAGAATCAACGGACCTACAAAGATGACTTCGCTGGGGATAAGAGGGTAGACCATTAACTCTGAGATTAATGAAAAATGGCATTCGCTCTGAGATTGAGAAAATTTGAAGTAAACAATAACACTGAGGTTGAGGAAAAGGTAGACATCAACTCTGAGGTTGAGAAAAGGGTATACATCGATTTTAAAACCGGAGATAAAACCATTGACTTCAACTCTGAGGTCGGAAGAAGGATATACGAAAACTCTGAGGTTGGAGATGAAAGGTGTCAACTAGGAGTTTTGGGAAGAAAGGGACGTTCATCAACTCAGAGGTTGAGAAGAGGTACACGACAACTTTGAAGTTGGTAAGGAAAAGGATATTCATCAACTTTGAGGTTGAGAAAAGGACCACGACAACTTTGAAGTTGGTAAAGGGAACATCCACGACAACTTTGCAGTTGGTGAAAAGAGGTGTCAACCCTGAGGTAGGGGAAGAATAAGCATTTTCATCAACTCTGAGGTCGAGAAAAGGTATACAACAACCTTGAAATTGGGGAAGAAAATGATATTCATCAACTCTGAGGTTGAGAAAAGGTATACGTCAACTTTGAAGTTGGAGAAAGGCGTCAACTCTGAGGTTGGGGAAAAGATATACGACAACTCTGAGGTTGGTAAAAAAAAGCTTCAACTCTGAGGTTGGAGAAGGAATGTATGACAACTTTGAAGTTGGTATAAAGGGCGTCAACTCTGAGGTTGGAGCAAAAGAAGGTATTCATCAACTCTGAGGTTGAGAAAAGGAGGTGCAACAACTCTGAGGTTGGAGAAGGGAGGCGTCAATTCTGAGATTGGGAGCAAAAGAAGGTACAACAACTCTGAGGTTGGGGGCGAAAGGCTTCAACTCTGAGGTTGGAAAGAAGATATACAACAACTTTGAAGTTGGGGCAGAAAATAATATTCATCAACTCTGAGGTTGAGAAAAGGTATACGTCAACTTTGAAGTTGGAGAAAGGCTATACGACAACTCTGAGGTTGGTAAAAAAGGCTTCAACTCTGAGGTTGGACAAAACAGGCGTCAACTCTGAGGTTGGGAAAAATAGGCGTCAACTCTGAGGTTGGGGATCACTGCTTTAATTGAGGGTTGATCTAGGCTTTCACACAAGGTACCAAGTCTGGCTTATGCTTCGATGCATGTTTGAATTTTTCTTTCTATGGCGTAATGCTCCATACGAAATGGAAATGCTACGAGTTTTGAGGATGCAATGCAATGATGATTACTATATGCAAGAATGAGATGACACTCCACCGAGGAAATGCTCAGAACAGAATAAGCAAACCTCACTGAGGAAGGGATTACCAATATCTGATCTCCTATGGGGAGATAACCAACTGTACTACCAATAACCACTGATGATGCAAACTCTATCGGGGAACGGCAAGCTGAATTGCAAATTCTGTTGGGGAGATGCCAATAAAGATTGGACTTTGAACCGCTGAGAATGCCAAACCTGACTTTTGAGGAAGAGAATACTCTAACTTCTCACCTTCTTCAAACTGCTTGAAAATATTCCACCGTCTTACCCTGCTGAGAATGAGGAATCCACCTACACTGCTGGGGGTAAGGAATCTTCATAAAGAACCCCTTTCGTTTTGAGGACGATTCTCCGCTTGGGGAAGAATATCAATTCCAACACCTTGCTAGGATAAAGATACCTTCTGGCTCCTTGCTAGGGAAGAGACTTTAAAAGCCTTAAGTCGGGAACAACTTAGCATTTTAAGTTTCTGCTGATTCACTGCATACCAATTATCAAGAGTGAACAACGGTTCTTTCCTGACTTGCCCCAGACCACAGGGTCCAATAGAAGAAATCATCTCAAGAGGGTTTTATAGAAGACCAGGCGTTCACACTGCCCCAGGGTCTTCAAACTCTTAGAGAGATTCATCGGATCTCGACATAACTGCCCCAGACTGTATGATCTGTGAAGGAATTTGCCCCGAGAGGACTCGTACTGACTTGAAATACTCTGCCTCAGTGTTTTGAACCTTGAAGAGGTACCTCTGATCAACTGCCTTCTGGGGAGGATAACTTCTCATGCTCCGGAGGTGGCCTGCCTCGATATGAGCTTTGAAGTGACTTTGCCCCTGATCCTCGAATGAATGCCCCAGAATAACTGAACTTCAGAGAGATTTCTCGACGTGACTGCCCCAGATTAGCTACATATTAACACGACTTACTAGGGAAAGCTCACTCTGCACAGAGTTTCTTGGCGACACGCCCCTTGATATGACTGTCCTTCAGAATTTTCAAGCATCCCAACTCGGCAGGATCAAGCTTCTCGACTGGCATTCACTGTGTAAGCTTCATTGATGCTTAGGCACATGTATGCAAGCAGAACAAGTTTATTATGAGAATGATAATTCTAATGCAACAAACATGTTAACCTTGAAGTTTATTGAAAGTATATCGCAAAACCCTGTGAACGAGTCACTAGTTACGACATTTATTTTTGAATGGAAAACAATACGCACATGCAATACCAACAAAAATCTTATTAGCACAACTCATGGGAGTCAGGAATGCTATCTCGTTGAAGTACGCCTTCGGAATAAACCCTGCTTCAATTAGGACTTTTAAGGGTTGTAACGTGGCCTGGTTCATGGTTTTAGAAAAAAGGATTTATGGCTCAAAATTTGTATGTACCCACCCATTCTCCTTGATGTTCTCCAATCCTACGCTCAGTTAATTTGGCACAAGCGCTCATCTCCCAAAAGGATTTTTTTGTGATCTTTAAGGAACCCATGCATCTGATGGTTTGACACCTAATGAGGCCTTAGAGTGACAGTCACCCCTTTGTCTTTTGTTCGTAGTCACACAACTTGTTCCTTATCGAGGATTTTCTCTTTTGAACATTTCTTTTTCATGTTTCGCTTCTTTATTTCCCTGATTTTGCCTGGACTAATTCTTTCTGAATTTTTCGATTTTGAAGTCCAGCGGGATGCCCTAACTTTTACCTAAGTCACTTATTTTCAAGCTTTGACTTAGCGAGCTTTCTTTCATTTGATTTTTTTTTGATTGATTTTTTTTTGAACAAATCGTGTGACACTGGTTGTCTGACTTGTTTGAAAAGGGTGGTGACTGCCACATTACTTGGTCGATGAGGGATAACCATTGTGGTTTCAACTTTTTCTACCTCCCGATGAGTAAAAGGTAATGGATCCTCAGATGCACACTCCTTTTGAAATCTGAACGCTTGGTCAAATTACTGACAACTACCTTGCCCCTGGTTAAATGTGAGGGTTTTTTTGAATGAAAAGAAACTCCTACTTCAAGGCTCAAAGGGGTTGACAAGGGTCTATCTCCCTTATATCTCCGGTGTTTGGGGATTTGAAGCAATGCCTGTACATCCTCAACAGGGTTTTATCCAAAAGCATACAACCAAAGATTTTGCGTTTTTACCTCATCATCCTCCCTCCAAGAGTTTAAGCAAGAAAATTGGTATTGCAATACGCCGAAACATTATATGAATGAATAAAATGAATTACTTCAAGAAAAAAACATATTCATTGCATTAAAACATCATTCAGAACACAAACAAGTTTTTTAGGCATACAATGCTTTAACAAGAAATGAAAAACTACAAATGAAAATGCAGTAAAGAAGCTGAAGATTGCCATCGCTGAGGAGGCTTGATTCTGTCTGGACGTCCTTACAAACTGAGTGCTCACTTGAGACAGGAGGCTTCAATTGATGTACATATCATCTTTAGTGAATCCAATGATCTCTGAGTCCACCAGGTCTTGCACCTTGTGCTTGAACACGTTACAATTTTCAAAGGAATGACCCGGTGTGTCGGAGTGATACTCGTATCTAGCATCTAGATCATAATCAGGAGAGATGGGGTCAGGGACAGGCTTGGCATCCCTTAGTTCAACCAAAGAATTCTCGAGTAGACGGGAAAGAACATCACTGTGAGGAATAGGGAGTGGATCAAACCTTCTCGCAGGCCTTCATGATCTTTGTTGTCTCTGTTGCTGAGGAGCATAAGGTCGTTGATATTGAACAGGCCATTGAACAACAGAAGGAAAATACACAGCACTAGTTTCTCCTTCCTTTCCCTTGGAGGACCCAACATAAGGTTTCTTTGCATCTTCAGCAGTAATTCAAATCTTTCCTGTTTTGATGCCATTTTCGACTCTTTCTCCTGCCAATACAAGACCTGAAAATCCAGCCGACAAACATCCAACCAATTTCTCATAATAATGCCCCTGAAGCGTATCCATGAACATATCAACGAGCTCTCTTTCCAACATCGGAGGTTGAACTTGGGAAGCCAATTCACGCCACCTCTGGGCATACTCTTTGAAGCTCTCGTTTTGTCCCTGAGAAAGACTCTGCAATTGTATTCTATTGGGTGCCATATCCGTGTTGTATTCGAAGTGCTTGATGAAAGCCTCTGCCAAACCTCTCCAGCTCTTAATATGCGTTCTCTCCAAGCTCATATACTAGTCTAAAGATGCCCCAGTTAAGGTGTCCTGAAAGAAATGCATCAACAGCTTCTCATCATCCGTATAGGCAGACATTTTGCTGGAATATGCCCTGATATGAAGCTTAGGGCAAGTGTTTCCATTGTACTTTTCGAAAGTAGGTGCCTTGAACTTCGGAGGAACCTTCACACCTGGGACCAACCCTAAGTCATACATGTCCATACCCAAATCATTATGGCCTTTAATAGCCTTTAATCTCTCTTCGAGCATACAAAGCTTCTTGTCCGCCTCAGTAGGGAAATTCATCTCAGCATCGTAAAATTGTTCTTCCTGATTATCCACCTTCTGACGAGGAACATGAACCCTAGCAGCACTTCCTCTGGATTGACTCATAGGAGAGAGTGGAGGAAGATCAACACGTGGAGGGTTCACAACTCCGCCCGGAGTATTATCGACAACATTTCCATTACCAACCTCTGGGATAACAACAACAGTCCTTTGAATAACTGCCCCTAGTTCCTCTTGTTGTTGAGCTATGCCCTGCATCATCTCAAAGCACTGGGCCATACGAGTCTGGAATTCCGACAACTCTGCTCGCATCTGATCCATAATCCTCCTCTAATTGCTTCAAGTTGCGTAATGGTGAGAAGTCAAGCTTGCAGTTCTGAAGAAAATACCAAGTCAGAATAAGAACCCCTTCTGAGAATACCTGTTATGCATATGAGTATGAGAATGCAAAATGTCATGCAATGCAAATGCAAAGACACAGGATCAAGGTATCCATAAATCCTGAATAGCTGTTGTGCTGTTGGCTGAATAAGTTCAAAGGTCTGCTCTGAAGAGAATACCAAAATACCAGGCTGATAAGTCCACACTGATAGGAAATCCAGAATACTGGGTATGTTGAAGGTCAAGGTTACCTGTAAACCTATAAACAACCCGCCCCTCTCACATGTGGGAACTAAGATCCTCAGTATCCCGGGCTCTCAGGTCGAGAAATGATGATACGTTCACCATTTCTGGTTTGGCATCATCATCAATCGAGGAGGCCTTAACTGATTCACAAAAACGAAAGATCCTCAGCTTCAGGCACTGAGGTCGAGAAGCAGTAGTACATTCATCCCTCGGGGTACAGTACCATCGCCAATCGAGGAGTGCCTCCACTGATTCTCTTTCAAAAGGACATCCTATAGCAAGTTCCCAGTATTGGGTCCTCGGATGGAGAATGTGCAATGGGTTTGCCACAGAACGTGGTCTGCCACTATCACATCTCGGGAGGAGTGCCGTAACTGATTCCTCGGGAATGGTCACCAGAGTCGACAGTTCCTCAAGAGAATAACTACTGGCCTGCATAACATGCAGTAGCAGAAAGCTCCTGATAGAACCTCGTCTGGTTGTGGGTCTCATGAACAACAATACGTGGTCACCACCACGCAAGTGTCATGACTATCCACTCTAATACCTAGGTGTGTACTCCAGCCTGGGTAGTGGGCTTATCTCTCAGAACACCCTGCCCACCAAATAGAAAAGTCCAGCACAGCACAATCCAGTATAATAATGATATAGCATATGAAATGAAAATGCTAAAACGCGGTAAATACAGTAATATACAGTAAAGCAGTAATACAGTAAGTAGCAATACAGTACAACAGTAAATACAACAAAAAAGTAAACACCTAATAAAAGAAAAATAGATAAGCGCTAGGATTGACTCGCTAAGGAAACCAGAGATTCTGGGTTCTTCCCCAGCAGAGTCGCCAACTGTCGCTCCCCGGGATTTTCATCCTAGTACAAACGCGAAAGTGGCACGGAAACAGAGTTGCCAGCAATGTGTATTTATCCCAAGAGAGAAAGGAAACACTGCATAAACCTGAAAAAAGGAAAGAGCATGGTCTTGCGACTAAGAGAACTGGGTTCGGGAGTCGGTTACGCGAGAGGAAGGTATTAGCGCCCCACGCGTCCATCGTACCCGATGGGATCCATGCTTGCTTGTCTCGATCAAAGGGTGTAGAAAAGATATTGGAAAAATAATAGAAAGGTAAAGAGAAACAAATGTAGGGAAAATAAAAGAAGTGCTCGAATGGGCCCTACCCCACTGCCTACGTATCTCATCGGGAACATGAGAATCAGAGCGACGTAGTTCCCCTCAACGAGGGTCGCTTTGTTTGTGTTTTTTAGTGGAAATGTCAGAGTGCGCGTTCCAGCAGTTTAGGTGTTGCAGCTCGCTGTCGGGAGACTTAGGCGTTACCTGTTTGCAGTAGAACGGACTTGACGAGTCCTTAAGGAAGGAGTGAAGAGATGAGAAAAGAAATTGTTTGTTTGAAGTTTTTTAGAAAGAAGTGTTTTTGAAGTTTTGTGTTTTGTAACACATATTGTATTTAAGTCTCTCATGTAGGATCGAATGCCTCGCGTATCGACCCAAGACAGGATGTATGCTAAACATTCCAAGAAAGTGAGAGAAGACCCCACACTTCCTTATTCCCACATGAAAGGCCTAAATACAATAGGTGTTATACCTTTATTAAGTGTTTTTTACTTTTATTTTGAGATGAGAAGAAGTGACTCAAAGGGTCGATAAAGGTAAAAATCTAATGAGGGAGACTAAGACTCAAACCCTAATGTTAGCATGCTTGGAGGTCCTAAGGTTTAGTGTGGTATGAGAAACATAAACTAAAAGGAAGGAGCAAAAGAGTATATGAAGCAACTTACTTCCAAGATAGAAGTTAAGTTGATCTTAAAGAGGGATGAAGAAAAAATTATTCAAGGAAAGCATATAAATGCTTACCATAATCACAAATTTGAAAGCTTAAAAGAGATAAAGAAAAAGATTGTATGTGGGTGCACACCCACACACATGACTTACCAATAGCCCCTGAAAATGTTAGCAAAACAAATGTATATGAAAGCAAAAGTGAAAGAAATAAGGCAATTAATCAAAGTTAGAATTAAAATGCTAACTAAAGAAAAATTTAAATTCTAAGGAAAAAAGTTAAATTGTCTAACTCTAAAATTAATCCTAAAATTAGTTTAAGAATTAAAACTAATATTAATTTCTAAGAATTAAACTAACTAAAAAACTAATTCCAAAATTAATTTCTAAAGTTAATTCAAATCAAATTCTAATGTTAATCTAATCTCTAATTAATTTCTAGAAAAAACTAATTAAAACAAGTTAATTTCTAAAACTCTAATTATCCTACATTAATTGGTTAAACAATTAAGACACAAAAACTAAATTTAACTAAACAATTTAAATGATGGGTACAATTAGTATTCTGGGGGTGAGAACTGAATGCTAAGCATATGGGCTTATACGTGCCAGGCCCACAGATTTAATCGAGAAGCCAAGGGGGGTGCAAGCATTGTGTTGGGAGGTGTGAATAGTGCTCCAGACATGTGGGCTGATCTCTGCAGGTGTAAAGGACTTCTGAAAAAGAAAAAAAATAAAAGAAAAGAAGGGGGTGCGACGAGTAGGTTCAGGGGTGCGGGTAGTGAATTGTGTGGGCTGAGATTTTTGGTGTACAGGGAGGTGTGATGAATTTGGGGGGGGGGGTGTGGAAAGGATTACATGGTGATGAATTGAAGTGAACCAGAGAGTGGTTAATCCGGCCCAAGTTGGTGGACAATGGAGATAAATTGGAGTTATTGAAACCCTAGAGAATTCAACTTCAAACTCAATCTCTCTTCTCTCTTAACCAACCGCCGCTATCACTCTTTCTCCGTCCACCGCAAATCCGCCCTCTCTATCTCATTCTCCTTCGTACTTTCTCCGTTCTCAACACCCCGCCTCCGCGAACACCACCGTCACCTCCTCTCAAACTCACACCTCCACGTCACCTTCATCATCGTCGCATCATCATTGCGTCTCCATCCCAAGCTCACAAACAACATCGCCGGAATAACATCGCCACGAGTAGTTTCCTCTTCCTCAACGACCTCAACAATTTCCTTCGTCAATGACGCCGCCACAGACACGTCGTCATCGGCGTTTTTCCTCCTTCGCCATCCTCTTCTCCGATCGCTCAAAATCGCCGGCTCGTTCGCATCAACATCCTTCTCACCTTAGCACCTTCTCCGCTCAGCCTTCTTCCTCATCTTTTAACGAATCGCATCGCACAAAATCCTCACCAACAGTTTACTCGGCGTCGAAACCTCCGCCACAACCGTCCTCAACTTACACCATTACATCAGTCCTCAAGAAATTTCTCTCTCGTTCATAAATCAGAACAAAAAAAACCAGGTTCGAAGCACACAAAAATACAAGCGCAAAATCAAGTAACACACCATCGAAACATCAAGCCATTCGCAAGCATGGATGAAAAATTCACAAGCATCACGTATAACCACGACGAACAGAGATAAGGATTCGGAGCTTACCTACCGGAGAAACGTCCGGCGCTTCTTCGAATTGGTGAATGTAAACAGAAAACCAGAGGTGAGATAATATTCTTTTTCAATCTAATTCCGATTTGCGAATTCTCAAGTGCGCGAAGCTATTCTCTACTTTTTGCGGTTCTTGAAATTATAGTGAAAACGTTGTGGTTTTCTGCAGCTTGAAGGTTCGTCTGGAATTTGATACAGATACGGTGGAGAATTGAAGATGAATCATGAAGAAGAATTGTGAGAATAATCGTCCAGAAGATGAAGATTGGTGAATTCGTATGAAGTTCTTGAAGTTGAAGTGAATTGGAGAAGATGAAAATTGGATTGAAATTGAAGATGAATGAAGAGTGAAAAAAATTGCAGAATGAATCAAATCCCCCCCCCCCCCCCCCCCCCCCCCCCCCCCCCACTGAAGAATGAAGAGGATGAAGTTCTTATAGCAATAATCAGGGAGGGTAAAATAGTATTTTATGGTGAAATTCTGTTAGAGTTAGTTAGAAACTTGTTAGAGAAGTTAGAGGTTCTGTTAGAGTGAAGGTTAGAAATTTTTGCTAGGAAACTTGTTAGTGAAGATTAGTGATAGCAGTTCTGTTATATATTTTCTGTTATAATCTCTACTGCAGTGTATTTGTCAATTTTCTGGTGTGGAATTTTGGTGAAATTGGTTTTATTCTCACATGAAATCTCCTTGCGCCTTGCTTAGACAATGGACCTTCAACTCATTTATGACATGGACAATGTTACTGTAATGATGATGGGCTTTGAAAAAAGGTCACGTACTAAAATGGTTAGAAAATTGGTTTAAAAATGAAATATGGGCTTTGGATATTGGTTGATGCGAAATGGTTAATTGGATTAGTAACTTAATGAATTAATGGATATGAAAAGAAAAATAATGGACAAATGGTTTTGATGGCTAAAAATGGATAATATTTGATATTAAAAGTGGATAATGAATTAAATTTGGATAAATGGTTAATGGAAATTGAAATGGATTAACAAATGGATATTATGGAAATTGGTTTGAATTGGATAGAAATGAATTAAAATGGACTTTGAATTGGATTTGGATCCAAAGATGGATATGGATTAGAAAGTGGATTAGAAAAAATGGATAGGAAATATGGATTAGATATTTGGTTTTATTTAAGGAAATGGACTAAAATGGATATTTAGATGAAAATAGGATTTGAACATGGTAAGGAATGGATATTGAAATAAATTTGAATGTGGAAAGAAAATTGGTTAAAATGGCTGAAAATGGTCATGATGGATAGAAAATGGATAACCCAAAGAATTCAAAACCAATCACAAACTATTCACAAGCCCCTGATAAAATGGTCACAACTACCTTTGATCAATCTGGCCACTCACATGATCCACTGAAGTATCTTAACCAATAAATAGTCCACAAGCTCAACCATGAATAAAAACCTAAATCACCCAGATGTACACTGATGAACTTTGCAGAATATGACTTGCAGAATCGTCCCAAACAGGGCAAACACTTATAACAAGAAAAACCTTCGATCCCATGTCTCAGAAAACCAATGCAATGATATGATTATGAGTTATGACCTAAAAATGCAGATGAACGCGAAGCAAAAGCCAGAAAAAGGTAGGGAAAATTTTGGGGTACTACAGTAGTAAAATGAGCTCAAGGTTTTCAAGAATATTTTTGTCATCTCTTTTTCCTCAAGAGGTGGACAAATCTGGGCGGCAATTTCACGCCATCTCTGAGCATATTCCTTGAAGGTTTCCTTATCCTTCTGCAGCATGGCTCTGAGTTGATCTCTGTCCGGTGCCATGTCCAGAGTATACTAATACTGCTGAACAAAGGCAACGCCAAGATCTCGAAAAGTTATGATCTTAGTGCGGTTTAAACCCATGTACCATTTGAGCGCGACACTGGTTAAACTATCTTGAAAATAATGGATCAGTAGCTGTTGGTTCTCTGTCTGAGTCGACATCCTCCGAGCGCACATCACCAAATGGCTTTGAGGACAAGAGTTACCCTTGTACTTTTCAAATTCGGGCACCTTGAATTTGTGCACAACTTTCACATTAGGGACCAAACAAAGGTCTCCGACGTCCTTTCCGAATAGATCCTGACTGCGAATAGCTTGCAGTTTCTTGTGCATCTCCAGGAACTGTTCCTGGAACTCCTTCATTCTCCCGTCCATACTTTCGTTTCCACCAGAAGGTATCTGGGATATCTGTCCTTCCAGGACAGTGTGTACCACGGGTGGTGGTATAGTCATTACGACAGTGATTCTTGGTGCTTCCCAAAGTTTGTAACCTTCAAGAGTTGTTGTCATGCCCCTGGCATCTTCGCCTTCCCGAAGTTTGTAACCTTCAGGCCCAGCAGTTCCTGCTGCAGTTTCCAGATCTTCAGTGATCTGCGGAATATATCCTTCCGGGATATAGTTAATAGGCATGCCCCAGGGACGATCTTTAGGCATGGTATACCGAGGATCATACTTCTCCACTATAGGCACCGAAGTGATCTCTGAGATCACATTCCTTTGTATCTGAGCTGTGCCAGAGCTTGCATATCATTGTGAAGTTTTCGCAGATCTTCTTTCAGAGCGTCGAGTTCTTTTCTTAACTCTCTGTTCTCTTCCTTGAGATTATCCATTTTCTTTTGTTGATTGGCCCGAGTATTGTACGAATGAGACAGTTTGACTCTAGAATCGAGACACAAACGTGAGATTCGTAGGTAAGAAGAACGCATTATGTGAGAATGATGAATGATATGCAATGATTATATTAATTAATTTTTTTTGTTTAATCAAAAGAAACTCTGACAATTGGATTGCAAATATCATACAGTGGGGGGGGGGGGGAACCCAGTTTTATTGAATTCAAAGATTGCGGAAATGGAAATACAGTAATTTACAAAGTGCTGCAAAAGGAAATGTCTAAACTTATGGATCCTGAGTCCTCTCTGAGGAGGGCTCAGGTGCTGGTTCTGGTGCTTTCCTTTTCTTTGACTGGGGCTCTTGAGCCGTTGTCAGGTTGTCATTCCTTTGCCAAGTGAAATGAGCGAGCAAATTCCTTTGGTCTTCTTGATTCTCTACAGCATGTTGCTCTAAAATCTCGATCAGAGCATCTTTTTCTTTTAATAGTTGTTGTATTTTGTTACAATCCACATTGAGGATACGATACTTATTCTTCCAAGACCTCCTCTCCCGTTGAACTTTGTTGAGAGTAACCTGAAGTTTTTTCGTATCAGACATAAAGTAAAGGACATATTCTTTTAATGGAAGAACTTCTTGACGAGGGTAAGGCATCCTCAGTTTGAGAGCTCTAGTTTGTACCCAGTGGAGATAAGGTTCCACCGAGACACAGTCCGGTTTTCCTAGAGACTCTCTTCCTTTCCTATGAACATGTTTCCAGGCCCGCACTATTTCTGTCTTTAGTGCCATGTCATTTTCTCCTTCCTTGAAGAAAAGTCCTTCCAGATGAGCATTACGCGGGATATGTCTTATCGGGTATCCGAATTGACGACGAACTAAAACTGGATGATAGTTGATTCCTCCTTTAGTTCCTATGAGGGGTACATTAGGGAAGTTTCCACAACGGTCAATGATTCTGATCCCGTCATAGATTCGATTGTACCAATCGATGTCAGAGTTGGTAAGAGGCATGATTCCCTGCGACCAACGTAAAGTACTCTTATGATCCCAAAATGCAGCAGACTTAGGCAAATGGGAAGTGAACCATTTGTACAGTAGGGGTACACAGCATGTGATCATTCCCCCGCTATACAAATTCCTTAAGTGTACAGAATGATAAGCATCAGCGAGCAAGGTCCCAATCAGAAAAATCTTAATGGCATTGATATTAACGAAGTCATCAATGTTGGGAAACAGAAATAACCTGTAGGTGAGTAAGACAAAGATGCTCTCGAAAGCAGTCGCGTTCCATATACTAGCAAAGTACAGAGCCTTCTTTATCAAAAACTTGGCTGGCAAACCCTGAATTCCACCCTTAGTGGTCATGTGAGTCCTCTCTTCTGACTCGTCCAAATAGATTGCTCTTGCAATGGTTTGATCCTTTGGAATTTCTTCCAGTCTAGAAAAGGGAGCTTGGTCAGTGATGGGTAAATCAGTCAGGTGAGAGTACTCCTCCAGTGTTGGTGCTAGTTGGTAATCCAGAAATGTGAAATAGTGATAGACCAGATCGTAGAACTGGATTATCGTAGATAGGATTCCTTCGATTACATGGACCCTTAACAGAGACAGCAGTCCTTCATACTTAGCTCTAAAAGCATCAGGGTTGGTGATCATCCTTGCCAACCCTCTCAAATCCTCTAGTTTTGGGACCTTGAAGGTGTACTTGTGAGTCTTCCTTCTACCGAAATCCATAACGCAATCTTTTTCTCTGATATTTGTAATCATTGTCTTAGTTTAATTTGAAAAACAGAGACTAGAAGAGAAGATTTTTTTTATTAATGTTTTTTTTATGAAATGAATGCATGAATGTAGCACAAAAAAACATAGAAAAAGTATGGGGTCAAAGGTTTGGTGTCATGAAGTCATGGCTCTACCCATCCCCAAAAGGTTGTACTGGTGATTTTTGTACATATCCTCAAAATCATTGACCCCTCTTGGGATAACGACAGCAGGCTGGTTCACCCGAGTAAGCTGCAGTATCTTAGAGCAATCTCAAATGAGGGTAGTATCGTGTGACAACTATTTTTGATAGCTTCCACACTAAAAAATAGTAACATGGTCTTAGCCTACTAAATCCTCAGTTTCATGGACAACCACAATCGAACAATCTGCTTTCAACAACCGAAGTCGTAATCCGCAAAGGGCATCTCCACTGATACGATGGTCGACCGGGGTCTCTTATTTGGGAGTCACTCCCTGTAAGATTACCTGTCTAGTTCCATCACCTATCTTAAGTGTCACTCAAACTTTCCAGATGTGGCATCACCCGCAGTCCCATTAGCAGAAAAATAAACACGGATATCAATTAGGAAAAGCGATATATATATTTATCCTAAAACTAACATCCTAGACCTCTTAAGAGCTATAACCTATAATCCTATACAGTCAATGACTCCCTAGCAGAGTCGCCATTTTTCTGTGGAAAATGGGGACGATGATGACTAAGGTAAAATAGATCACACAGTGACTCCCCAACAGAGTCGCCATTTTTCTGTAGCAAGCGATTTTTGTCGGTGACGCGACCACCTTATCGCTGGGTTTTCCTCACCGCAATGAGGAGGAAGGGGTGCTACTTTCTGATTTCTTATTTATCCCATGAAGCTGGAAGGGAAAGGGAAGCTATCTAAAACTAACCTTGCACACGAATGTTTAACTGGACAAACACTGAAAAGAGATTGGGGAATTCGGGGTCAGGTTATACAATGGGGAGTTGTCAATTGCCCATCCTATATGTGGTTATCCATAGGATACTAGCTTTAGGTTTCACTTTGTAATTGATAGTGTTTATCTGTTAATGGGTTGGGAAAGTTTCTTGGGAAGTATGAGTGAGTGAGTGAGTTGATGTTGATGTTCGGGTGTTTTCGATTTTTTTTGGTAAGGTACTAGACCTAAGTTTTGGTGTGAAGGTACTGGACCTAGAGTTTTGATTGGTATGCTCGCTAAGATTTTGCAATCTTATGCCTACGTATTCCTGTTTAAACGAAACAGGGAAATCAGAGCAATCGTAGTTCCTCCTATTCTAAGGGAGGAAAAGATATTTGGTGTCTTGTTCAAAGCCCAAGATTGAAGCTAAAAGGTTTTGACTGAGAGAGCATTTGTCATCTCTAAAAAGGGATTGCTGATTTTTGTGTGCCTTGATCAAAGCACAAGGTTGATGCTAAAAGGTTAATTGACTCGGCTAGGGGATTTCCTTATGTAAAGCCTGAGAGGAGGCTAAATATGACCGACTCAACAAGAGAGTGTATATATCGGTGTCTTGTACAAAGCCCAAGATTGAGGCAAAAAAGAGACTTGACTCTTTGGGGATATCATTATACAAAGCCTAAGAGGAGGCTAAAAGTTTGACCTTTCCGGGGAAAATGTTCTATCTGTCTTGTACAAAGCCCAAGATTGAGGCTAAAAAGGATTTGACTCTTGCGGGAGAGTATTATTTGTCTTGTGCAAAGCCCAAGATTATGGCTGAAGTGAGTTTGACTCTGCTTGGGAAAATATTTGTTCCAAGCTTAAGAGATGGAGATTTATGTCTTATACAAAGCCCAAGATTGAGGCTAAAAGGGTTTGACTCAACAAGAGAGTGCTTTTATCTGTCATGTATAAAGCCCAGGATTGTGGCTGAACAAGCTGGAGAAATTATTCTACACAACTTGAGAGGAGGCTAGCTCCTGCTAGGGGAAATCTTTATACCAAGCCTGAGGTGAGGCTGGAAAAATACTGACTCAACAAGAGAGTATTTATCTGTCTTGTACAAAGCCCAAGATTGAGGCTAAAAGGGTTGACTCAACAAGAGAGTGCTCAAAGGTGATTGACTCAACAAGAGAGTCTGAAAAGTGATTGACTCAACAAGAGAGTCTGAAAAGTGATTGACTCAACACGAGAATCTGAAAAGGTTAGCTCCGTTGGGGAGAATAATTTGTACAAAGCCCAAGAGGAGGATAACTTCGCTAAGGAAGGATCATTATACAAAGCCTAAGAGAAGGCTATCTTTTTGTTGGGGATTATTGATTCCTGGGCAGGTCCAAGTGGGGAATCAACTCTTGCTAAGGGTTGTAGAAGAGTTGAGATATCCGATGCCTTGAGGTTCTGATTTGGGATAGTGTTATACTGATGGTTAGCCGACCCTGGCTGGGGAATTTTAGGAGAGAGACTGGGTTTTAGAACCCTTGGGTCTTAACTCTACATGAGATTTATCCCGAGTGACCAGGGTTTCTTCCTATGTTTGCAAGGAACTTGAGAATGTCTTTGAGACTCAATGTTAGACTGTCCAAGTCTACTGGTGTGGAAGAGTTTTATCTTTTGTATGATGCCCAAGAGGAGACACAGGCATTTAAGGGATGAGAATCAACCCTACATTGGCCGGAGTTTGGACACTGGAAAGACTGCTCTAGCAAAGGATGACTAAGTTCTGTCTTATACCTTTAAGAGGCCGTCAGGGTCCTTGTACTAAGCCCAAGAGAAGGCAAGAGAACTTCTAAGAAGCCGAAGGGTCCTTGTACAAAGCCCAAGAGGAGGCGGGGATGCTTTTAGGAAGCCTGTGGGTTCCAAACCAAGAGAAGTTCAAGAAATGCTATTCACCGAGAATAGATCATTTAGTGAAAGTTCTGTGATTTGAAGAAACTCAAGAGATGCTATTCACCGAGAATAAATCAACTCTGGGGAGTAGAATTTCTTTGACAATTTCTAGGGGTGACAGTCTGAGAAAAGGTTCATGAAGAATACTGCCTTTCTCTTTGTTCCGTATTGTTTAAGCCCAAGAGAAGGCAAGACTATATCTGGAAACCTTATGGGGATCAAGTTTTGTTTGTATTTTAAGAGTGACCAATAGGGTTTTACCTAGTTCTAGACCTAGTTGCCGGAGAAAACTCTAAGTAACTATACTAGTATATATACAGTTGATATATGACAAGTATTTTAAAAGGGTATGAAAGAAGACTAACCATGCGCAGCTTCCCATAATACAGTTATTTATATATGAAAGCGAGTAAAAGAAAGCTGATAAAACTTACAGGCGAGCAAGCTTCCATGCTGTATTGTTAGTTGTTCAAAGAAATTAAAGAAAGTTTTGATAACAATATATATTTGAATCTAAATCAAAAGGGAATTGTTTTGAAAAGATTGGTGGGGCTTATACTCAAGGAGAGGCCCAAGTTTTAACAGTGATCGCACCCGTTGTTCTGAATATTGTACCGGGACTTATACAAGGACTGAGGCCCAAAAAGGTTTATGTACAACAAGGGTTTAGGTCTTACACTCTATTAGAGGCCCAAAGAAGGTTTAAAAAGAAATATGGGACTTACAACACGAGGGGAGGCCCAAATGATTTTCCGTTTTGAAATGGCGATCGCGCCGAGATTCTTTTTAACGCAGAGGGACTTATACAATGTCTGAGGCCCAAAATGGTTTTGGTTAAAAAGGGATTGGGTCTTACACTCTATTAGAGGCCTAAAGAGTTTGAAAATGAAGATGGGTCTTATAGCTCAAGGAGAAGCCCAGTTGATTTTGTTACAAAGGCGACAATCGCGCCGAACTTTTGAAAATATACATAGGGACTTATACAATATGTGAGGCCCAAAAATTGTTTATTTACAAAGGGGTTGGGTCTTACACTCTATTAGAGGCCCATGAGTGTTTGAAGAAGATTGATGAGGGTGGAATTAATCAAAACCCTAATTTTGTCTAAAATGGAATTAATTTTGTTTAAAAATTAATAAAAATTATTGAAAACATGTGAAAAATGAGTGGTGATCTTGGATCAATGTTTCAAAAATCATGTTTTTATCCACAAAATGATTGAAAACCATTTAAGTTTGGAAAATCAAGAAGGAAACAATATTTTAAATGTTAAAAAACAAATAAAAATTAATTCTTTACAAAAATATCAAGTATATGAAATAAATAATATTTTTGGGAATTTTTTGTAAAATAAAATATTTTAACATTTTTGTGAATTATTAAAAAAAGAATCAACTCAAAATCATTAAAATTCAGAGAGAAATTAATTTTTGAATCAATTAAATAAAATCACAAAATTCAAATATTTGAATATTTGAAAAAGGGTGCCAAGAACACCTTGGTTTTGCCCGCGTGCTCTGTTATGCCCAGATTTGCATTTTCTCATCAATCTCACTGAATACTTGATGAAATCATACAATCCACATATCAATCTGCTTGTTTTCACCTCACGATCATGTCCATGGTCTTTAATTTCATTTAATTTAAGCATGGAATAAGAAATCAAAGAGAAACCTCAAGAACCCTGAATTCTGCATGAAGACTGAGAAATTTGATACACGATTCATAAAAAGTAATTAATTGAGGGGAAACCCTCCATACATGATTATGAACATATGGCAACCGCATTGTGCGAGGAAATATGCATGAATCATGTAGTTTGAAGAGTTCAGGCTTACCTCTTGCAGCTGGTGATCGTGTTTTGAGTTAGAGGTGTTACAGATGGGTTGTGATGATCTGAACAGCTTCCTTAGGTGCTATGGAGTGTGTCTGGATGCTTGGAATGGTTGGAAATAAGCTGGAACTTAAAATGGTACCCCAACTGCAAATCTGTCAAAGGCTTGTGCAGATGGCTGGTGATTTTGTGAAATTGGTATTCCAGTTGTTGGTTTAGTGTTTGATCAGCTCACATATGATGTTTATGAGGTGTGTGTGTTATTGGTTTGGTTAGAAACACTTTCTAATTCAAAACCCGATAGTAGCTTGCATTAGAAGGCATTTTTGGAAGTGAGAGTGTGATTTTGAGAAAGGCAAGTGTTATAGGCCTTTGGTGTACTCAAACTGATCAGAAATGAGGTCTATTTATAGTGTGTCAAGTTTTTTTTGCAAGGAATAGGGAATGGAAACTGCAGCAGGCCTTTGGTCAATGTGGATCAAATGGAATCTCAAGTCACCTCTAAGCATCCATTGAATGCCTCAAAACAAAATTGGAGTCTTGAGGCATCTTTAGCTTTTAGGGGTGCCAAACCTATATGTAGTTCCAAAGATTTGGGAGGATTATGGATCAGTGTTTGTTCCTCCTTGGTCTCCCCCTGAGGTGTGCAGATGGATAACCATGCTTGAAGTTGCACAATTTGAGCAATTCGAGCACTAATGCACAAATCTGCCTTGCCAAGACAGTTTGCAGCAAGGCATGTTGCAGCTGTCATAACTCCTAGCTCAGATGGAGTTTGAGGGAGTTCTTGGGCATTTTGGAAAGCTGGCATATCCTATTTCAACATGATGTCTAACTTTGGTTTTGAGTCAACCTGAATTATAATGAAAAATGCCTCTACATTTGGGAAAAAATAAGGCAGATTCTGACTTAGTGAAAATTTCACTAAGTGTTGGAAAAATGTCACTTTTGTGTTTTCAGCCATTTTGATAACTCCATAACTTAAAATCCATGAGGAATTGGAATGATCTGTAGTTGAAGCTTTTAAAGTATGTCATGAGAGCTACAAATCCAGCTTTGGACCAGCCAATATGGTTGCTTGGATCTCAAGTTATGGTCCTTGGAAGCTGGTACCCTAGCCACTTTGTTCCATAACTTAGAAAAATTCCAAGTTTTTATGGTTACCCCTTTTACAAGTTACCTCACTTTCTTTGATTTTTCTTGATGAATGATGATTCAAATCACACATCAACATTGTTTTAGGGTTAAGAAACCTTGTTTGGCCAAAAATCCAAAAAGTCAAACTTTGGATTTTGCACAGTTGACTTTTTATCGGATGAAATTTAAATTGGGCGATCCTTTGTGAAATCAAGCCCTTGACCTAAATCAAACCTAATGGATATACTCGATAGGTGTTGTAGGGTGTATTGAATCATGTCCCAAGGTTTGGGAGCATGTATTGGTCAAAAGTCAAAGGTTCAGTTGACTTTTTCCCCAAAACCCTAATTGTGGTACTGATGAAATTGAAACTTGTGGATCAAGCTTCTTGGACCAATCCATTGTTGCAAATGGATCAATGTGGTTTATTAGAGACCCTCAAATCATGTCTTGAGGTCTTGGCTCATGTTTTGTCCCAAAAGTCAACTTAGGGGTGAATTAGGTCAAGAAACCCTAATTCATGATTTTTTATGAAGGCATCCCCTGAGGCTAAATTGACATGATGATTGGGTCCATGAGGTCCCTTGGAGTATCTTGGGTTGTGTTTTGAAGAATTGGCTCATGCCTAGAGGAAATTTCCACCTGGAGGCCTTGGTCGACCAAAACCCTAATTTGGTGACACTGGCGATCTTGAGGCTTAATCCACTTGGAATGTTGCAACCTTGTGCTTGATTCTTGATGTGGGAGTCCTCTTGATCCTTTGTAGGTTTGAGAGGTTAAACAAGTTGAAGATCAAGTCATTCCTTGATTGATCCTTTGTCTAAGAGCTCTGAGAGGGCTTGAAACCCTAATCTTTGATAGTAGTGAATGATCAACAATTCATGAGGAGATGGATGAGGCATGAAGGTACATCTATATTGTGATGATGATTTGCACAATGATGGGAAATCTTAGTGGTCAAAATTTGGGGTATGACAAATAACACAAATAAAACAAGATGTTCCTGTAGAGTACTACATATACTTAAGATGCTAGCACCTTCTCTAGGTATAACCAACCCCCGAACCTTAGATTCTCTTTTGCTTTGCATTGCATTGGATATTTATGGGTTTATTTTTTCTTTTTCCCTTCCCTTGGATAAATTAAAGATCGGTGGTGAATTAAGATTTTGAGCCTAGTTAATTTAATAGTTATGGTATCTGATTCTCACTGCGACAACGTCTCCCACCAATGATGCACGAGTAGTGATTAAAATGCTTAAAAACAATATTTTTCCTAGATTCAGCGTTCCTAGACTAGTTATAAGGGACAGAGGATCTCAATTCATATCTAAATATTTTAAAAACTTTTACAAAAATATGGAGCGCGACACCGAATAACTACCCCTTACCATCCACAAACTAGTGGCCAAGTAGAAATCTCTAATAGAGAGATTAAGCAAATATTAGAGAAAACAGTTTCTACCTCTAGGAAGGTGATCAGTCACCATTTGTGATATGCTTTTCATCATTTAATCATCAATAAGTCAGGTAAACTATAGGAGTTGAGTGTGTTTTAGCAGTAATTAGGTTTGTTTCGATTTTGTTTAGTGTGTCATTAATTATGAGTTTCTTGAGGATATTTTACACTTTGGTATGCCAGCAGGTCAAATACAGGTTTGGAAGCTCAGTGGATCGAGCATTGGAGGCAAAACCGAGCTGGAGCGAGAAAGCGGAAAAAAAAATGCAAGAATTGACAAAGCTGCTGCCATTACGCGTAACACAACATCTATTACGCTTAATGCCTCCCCTAGTATGCGTAGGATACGCAAATGGGCAGAAGGGGTGAAAAAGAAGTGAAAAACAAGCTCTCTACCCTTACGCATAACAACTTGGGCATTACGCGTAAGGGCTGGCAAGATGACTGGCCTGAAAGCTGTACGCATAGAAGAATTGGCACGTGAACAAAGCATTACGCGTAATAGGCTGGTCATTAAGCATAACGAGGCCTAAAAAGGCTGAAAGCCCAGAAGCTGACTATTCAGTCCGAGAACACGATTTTTCAAGGGTTAGACGATTTTTCAGAGCAAATAAGCATTTTCGAGGCTGGAGAACTTATGATTTCAGATTGGATTTATATTTTCAAGAGTGTTTTACGATTGAAGATTGATTCCTTCCGATTTCTATAATGGCAACACTTTCTTCGTTGATTTTTATTTCTGTTATGAGTAGCTAAACCCCCCATTGCTAGGGGGTGACCCTGATTCTAAATGTAATGAATTCGTATTATTTTATGCAATGACAATTTAATTTCCAAAATCGTTGATTTGTTCTTATATCCGTTCTTAATGCTTAAACCGTCGAAAAAATGGGTTTTGAATTTATATGAATAATTTGAGTTGGACAACAATTTTTTGTTGATCTGAATAAGACCATAGGATAATAAATATCACCTAGGACTAGGGATACTTTATCTGAACCGGAAATTCTTGATATTTGCATCCTTGATCATAACTGTAATTACCTATGAACATAGTAATTAGGTTATGCATTCAAAGATCTTTTCACTAAGGACTTAGGATTAGATGCTCTAGAGAACCGGTAATCAATTGTTGTGGAATCTGTTATTGCATTGATAAGTTGACATTGTTACAGGAAGAATCATTCACCAAACCCTAGCAATCTACTCATCTCTATTAATCGTTTAACTATTTTACTTGCTTTCTTTATTTGCAATTTTACTCATACTTTTACCAAACACCAAAAACCCCCAAGGCTTTTTGTTTAATTGAGATTGTCTCCGAACTCTGTATCGTCAAGCAGTCCTCGAGATTCGATACTCGGGATTTCCCCTTCATCACTACAATAGGCAAAATAGTACACTTTCTATTTTTTCCTATCAAGTTTTTGGTGCCGTTGCCGGGGACTGCCAAAGATAATAGAGTTTACAGATTTATTTCAATTAGAATTTTGTTGCTCTGCAACTAAAATTTTATTTTCTGTTTATTTTATTTTTATTTTATTCTTATTCTTACTAATAATTGTCTAATCTGTGTATGCGAGGGAAGCCCTCAGCTGAATTTCTTTTTGATGCAGAACCAGAAAGATCGTTGCACACTAGACTTCGAAAAGCTAAACGAGAAAGACTGGCAGCGTCAGGTTCAGAACCGGTAATTTCAGAACCGGAAAAAGAGGAAGAAGTTTCTGTCCATTTAAGAATACTGACTCAGAAGTCGATACTGACACAGAGACACAACCAGAGATTGTGATCATGGCTGGAAATCAACCAACGGAGAGACATCTGGGTGACTATGGCGGAGCGAATGCTCCAATTGGGCAGTTGACCATAGTGAATCAACCGGTCAATATAGCACACTTTCAGTTGCACCCGACTACGATCAAGCAGCTTGAAAAGAGACTGTTCACCAGAAAAATAAATGAAGATGCAAACAAACATTTACAACGGTTTCTTATAATGAGCACAACCTTGAAGATCGAGGGGCACTCAGAAGAGGTGAAGAAGCTAAGGATGTTTCCATTCACCTTAGCGGAAGTTGTTGAAGAGTGGTTTTACTCCCTACCTGCGGGAAGTATAACTACTTGGGAAGAAATGGAGACAACATTCCTAAATGAGTATTTTCCTGCTTCTGTTTACATTTGCAAGCGATACGACATTGTGAATTTTAAGCAGAAGGAAGGAGAATCACTCGGGGATGCGTATAAAAGGTTCAAAAGGTTATTGGTCGCTTGCCCAACTCACAACATGGATCCTACTGAACAAATGCAAATGTTTGTTAATGGGTTGAGGATGAAGACCAAACAACTGATTGATACAGTTGTCGGTGGCTCATCAAACTTTCCAACAACCACTGGTATAAAGAAGATTATAGAAGCTATATCATCAAATGAGCATTTGGAGCTGTATGACCGTAGTATGAGTAAACCAGAAGGGATTATTGATTTAAAGCTGGCGGATCAGGTGGTAAAAATGGAAGATCAAATTACTGCTGAGGTAGAAAGAAGGCTGAAAGCGATGAATGTCAGTACTCAACAAGTAGCCCAAGTTTAACTTGTCCAAGCAGTTAATTGTGAGATTTGTAATGGACCACACTTTACTGCACACTGCATTGCAAATGCGCAACAAATTGAGGAGATTAAGTATCTGAGGCAAAATAATCCCTATGCTTAAACATACAATCCAGGTTGGAAAAATCATCCCAACTTCTCTTGGAAGGATCAACAAGGGAATGTTCAGCAACAACCGTAGCAACCGTATCAACAACAAGCACCAAAGAAGGCAGATGAGTCAGATAGCACAACAACTTACCAATGTTCAAGCACCAGGTACTCTTCCGAGTCCTACTGTGACAAATCCGCGGGATCACAAAAATGTGAGTGTTGTGACAACAAGGAGTGGGAAATTAGTTGAAGTACCTGAAAAGAAATTTGATAAAGAAGATGAAATGCTTGAAGTGGATCTTGAACTCTTAGAAAACAAGACCCCAATTGAGGAAGAAGAGGTACTTAAACAGGTTGTGAAAGAAAAACCCACTGAGCAAAAACCCATCATCAAGCTTCCATTCCCTACAAGAAATAAGAAGAAAGGGCGGGATGAGAAAAATTTTCAGAAGTTCTTAGAGATGTTCAGGAAGTTAGAGATTAATATTTCCTTCTCTGAGGCACTTGAGCAGATGCCCATATATGCCAAATTCATGAAGGACATCATCTCCAAAAAGCATACTGTTGATACTGAATCTGTTATTCTAACTGAAACTTGTAGTGCTATTTTGCAGGGTATGAAGATTCCAGTGAAGAAGCCAGATAGAGGTTCTATTACCATTCCATGCACAATTGGAGATAGGTCATTTGAAAGGGCACTGATTGATTTGGGGGCTAATGTGAGTCTTATGCCCTTGTCTATTGTTATTTCTTTGATTTTGTGGTTGGCATTTATTTTTCTAAAACTTTTCTAGCAGCAAGATGTTGAAACAAGATGTTCTAATATTCTGCATTAAACATGTCGGATAAAGATGTCCCATCCTGGATCATAGGACATCGCGTCTGATTTTGGTTTAAAAGGAAGATTCTGTTGTTGGTATTTGTTACTGAATATTCTGTGAATATTTAGTTATCCTATGTGGCATCCAAAGTATTTTGGGTTGAGTTTTTGTGTTGGTTTTCGGATTTTCAACATTTTCTAAATATGGAGACATATTAGGAAACTTTGCTGCGTTTTAAAGCCCAATCCAGTCCAGATTTAATGCTATATATTGACTGGTGTAAACCTAGTTTAGGTCTGGAACTTACGTGTGTTTTGTTACGGTTTTTGAGTGTTATTTGTGAGCCTAACTGGTATCATTCTAATAACAGTACAAGGACTAGTTTTGTGTTGTAAGTTCTGTCAGTTACTCATAAGCTTTTAAGCATTGAGTTTCTTGTGTGTCAATTCTCATAAGCTTTGAAGTATTGAGAATTGTGTGTTTTGAAAGTGTGGCTTTCGTTTTGTTACTTGTGTTAAAAGGAACCAGTCACGGTTTGTGATTGAAGAGGGATTTGAGGAGGGCCTCATACCTAGGTGAGTCTTAGGTGGAAGTCATAGGAAGGGTAGTGATTAAGTGAGCGGATTGTAACCGGGTGTGGTTACTGTATGATCTGTGAATTGATACTATCGTATATTGATTTCGTCCCTGGCTTGGTAGCCCCCAGAGTAGGTGTGTTAGACCGAACTGGGTAAACATATCACTGTGTTCTTTACTTTTTATACTATTATTATTATTGTTAACTTGTTCATTGTGTTGGATATCAGTGTCTCAACATCTGTGTAGGACATCTGATATCTGTGCCAGAATTTCAATTGGCATCAAGAGCTTGCACCCTTGTTTGGTTCTGGGTGAGATTCAGGGAAGGTACTTTCTGGTGCAATGGATAAGGATGGAGGATTTTTGAACAAACCACCTAAGCTTGATGGTTCCAACTATGATTACTGGAAACCAAGGATGGTAGCATTCATCAAATCCATGGATGATCAAGCATGGAAATATGTTATCAAAGGATGGGAACCCCCAAAGGTTAGAGATGGAAAAGGTAATCCTACTGATGTGGTGAAGGAAGAGGAAGACTGGGATGATGCAGAATACAAAGGGTCCTTGGGAAATTCCAAAGCCATGAATGCATTGTTTAATGGTGTTAACAAAAATATCTTCAGGTTGATTGAACACTGTACCATTGCAAAAGAGGCTTGGCAGGTCTTGAAGGTTACTCATGAAGGGACTTCAAAGGTGAAGATGTCAAAACTTCAGCTTCTCACTACCAAGTTTGAGAATTTGAAGATGAAGGAAGATGAGAGCATTCATGATTTTCACATGAACATTATTGAGATAGCTAATGCTTCAAGTGCCCTAGGTGAAAAGATGTCTGATAGCAAACTGGTCAAAAAAATCCTCAGATCTCTACCTAAGAGATTTGACATGAAAGTGACTGCTATAGAGGAAGCTCAGGACATAGGTAAGATGAAAGTGGATGAACTTATGGGATCACTTTAAACATTTGAATTGGGGATCAGTGAAAAGTCTGAAAAGAAGAAGAGTATAGCTTTTGTGTCAAATGCTGGTGATTCAGACGATGAAGGTAACCTGGTCAGAGATGAAGGGGTGTCTAAAGATCCGGTATTGCTTGGAAAATAATTTAACAAAGTTTTGAAAAGGATGGACTGGAAGTCAAGAGCAAATGTTCAGAACAAGTCACTCGACATCAGTAAAAACCAGGATGGAGGCAGAAGGTCCAGAACTGAAGAAGACTCCAATCAAGGGAAGAGAGTTCAATGTTTTGAATGTGAGGGATTTGGGCACATAAAAACTGAGTGTCCCACGTATCTCAAAAGGAAGAAGAAGGGCTTATCTGTGTCTTGGTCAGAAGGAGAGTCTGAGAGTGATCTTGAAGAAGAATCAGCAAAATTGGTGACAGCCTTGACTGGAATCTGTAAATCTGATGGAGAAACAACTTGTGAGTCTGATTCTGACAAAGAATCTTATATTGGAGAACTCACTAAGCAGGAAGTTATCACTGGGTTCTCAGAGTTGTGTATCAAGAATGAAGAGAGGTGCCAGATAATATTAGAACAGAAGGTTCTGATAGCTCAACTTGAAGCTGAGAAGGAAGAACATCTATCAATCATTGCTGATCTTAAAGAGGAGGTTGTATGGCAAAAGTTAAAACTTGACAATATGACCAAATCTATAAGGATGCTGAACAATGGTTCCACGCAGCTGGATGAGATTCTTCAGACTGGGAAAAATGCTGGAAATGTACGAGGTCTTGGTTTTAACAATCAAGCAAAGAACTACAAGAAGTCTGTATTAAAGTTTGTTCCTCAGAAAATAAAGCAAGAGGAGGAGATGTCAAATCACATGTTTCAACATCAGATGAAACATCAAAAAATAGTATGCAGTTCAAAGTATAAACCATGGAGATGTCATTACTGTGGAAAGATTGGTCACTTAAACTCCTTTTGCTACAATTTGCATGGTTATCCCAAAACTGCTCATCAACAAAATAAAGGACAGAATTGGGCTAAAGCAAAGAAAAGATGGACTCCTAGAAATATGATGGCTGGTTTCATAGCACATACCTCTCTCAGAGCACCTGCAAGGGAAGATTGGTACTTTGACAGTGGTTGTTCAAGACACATGACTGGTGTGAAGAAATTTTTGTCAGATATCAAGCCTCATTCTACCAATTATGTCACTTTTGGGGATGGATCTAAAGGTGAAATAAAAAGTGTTGGAAAGCTGGACTACACAGGACAACTAAATCTGGATCTTGTTCTATTTGTCAAAGGGCTGACTGCTAATTTGATCAGTATAAGCCAACTGTGTGATCTAGGACTCAAAGTAAATTTCACAAAATCTGAATGCCTAGTGACCAATGAAGAAAATGAAGTTGTCATGAAGGGAACCAGGTCTAAGGATAACTGCTATCTGGGGAATCCTCAAGAATCAGAAAGTTTGTCTACCTGTTTGATGTCAAAGGAAGATGAAACCAAACTGTGGCATCAGAAATTAGGTCACTTACATTTGAAAGGGATGAAGAAAGTTCTGTCAAGTGAGGCTGTGAGAGGTATTCCCAAGCTGAAGATTGATGAGAATAGAATATGTGGTGAATGTCAAGTTGGGAAGCAAACAAGGATGTCACATAAAAAGCTTCAACATCTTACCACAACTTCTAGAGTTCTGGAGCTGCTTCACATGGACTTAATGGGACCTATGAAGGTTGAAAGTCTTGGTGGGAAGAAGTATGTCTATGTTGTCGTTGATGATTACTCCAGATTCACATGGATAAGCTTTATCAGAGAGAAGTCTAAAGTATTTGCAGCTTTCAAAGAATTGTGTCAAAGGATTCAACGAGAAAAGGATTGTGGTGTTGTACGAATCAGAAGTGACCATGGGAAAGAATTTGAAAATAGCAGGTTTGAAGAGTTTTGTTTATCTGAAGGAAACACTCATGAATTCTCATCACCAATCACTCCTCAGCAAAATGGTGTGGTGAAATGCAAGAATAGGACTATTCAAGAGTGTGCAAGGGTCATGATTCATGCCAAAAAGCTTCCATATCATTTTTGGGCTGAAGCCATGAATACCGCTTGCTATATACACAATAGGGTGACTATCAGATCAGGTACTTCTGTCACTTTTTATGAGCTATGGAAAGGTAGAAAGCCAAATGTGAAATATTTCCACGTTTTTGGGAGTAAGTGCTATATCTTGGCGGATCGTGAGCAGAGGCGAAAGATGGATCCTAAGAGTGAGGAAGGGATATTTTTGGGATACTCTACAAACAGTAAAGCATATAGCGTATTTAATTCCAGAACTAAGGTGATGCTGGAATCCATAAATGTGGTGGTTGATGACTCTGGCAAAGACGAAGATGTCTCAGATGATGTTGGAACATGCTTTCCCATGAACAATGAAATCTCACAAGACACTGAGTCCGTAGAAGATAATGCTCAAGAGACCGACACTAGACCTGAGAGTGAAGAGGTAGAGGATGCTAACAGGGGATCCTCTATAAGGGTTCAGAAGGATCACCCTAAGGAGTTAATTATTGGAAATCTGAATGAAGGTGTAAGAACCAGATCGAGGGAGGCTGTGTCAAATGCCTGTTTTGTTTCAAAGCTTGAACCAACGAATGTTAAAGAGGCATTGGCAGATGAGTTCTGGATAAGTGTTATGCAGGATGAGCTTTGTCAATTCAAGAGGAATGAAGTATGGGAACTGGTACCACGACCAGCAGGAACAAATGTGATTGGAACAAAGTGGGTTTATAAGAATAAGTCTGATGAACAAGGAGTTGTTACCAGAAACAAAGCCAGACTAGTTGCTCAAGTATACACACAAATTGAAGGAGTAGATTTTGATGAAACATTTGCTCCTGTGGCTCGATTGGAATCCATCAGATTGTTGCTAGGAGTGACATGTTTTTTGAAATTCAAATTGTTTCAAATGGATGTCAAGAGTGCCTTTCTGAATGGCTATCTTAATGAGGAAGTTTATGTTGAGTAGCCTAAAGGGTTTGTGGATCCAAATTTTCCTGATCATGTCTACAAGCTAAAGAAGGCTTTGTATGGTTTGAAACAAGCTCTAAGAGCTTGGTATGAAAGGCTGACTGATTTCTTAGTCAAACATGGATACAGGAAGGGTGGTATTGATAAAACACTCTTTGTCAAGGAGAAGGATGGGAAGCTAATGATTACTCAGATTTATGTAGATGATATTGTGTTTGGTGGGATGTCGGATGAAATGGTCTAACATTTTGTCAACCAAATGCAATCTGAATTTGAAATGAGCTTGGTAGGTGAATTGACTTACTTCCTTGGATTGCAAGTCAAGCAGATGGAAGATTCCATTTTTATTTGTCAGAGCAAATATGCGAGGAATATTGTGAAGAAGTTTGGATTGGATAATGCCAAGCACAAGAGAACTCAAACTCCTACTCACTTGAAGTTATCCAAAGATGAAAAGGGAGTGAATGTTGAACAGAGTTTATACAGAAGCATGATTGGCAGTCTACTGTATCTCACAGCAAGTAGGCCAGACATAACTTTTGCAGTTGGTGTATGTGCAAGATACCAAGCAGAACCCAAGGTCAGTCACATCAATCAAGTTAAGAGAATTCTTAAGTATGTGAGTGGTACATGTGATTATGGGTTGTTGTACTCCCATGACTCAAGTTTCATTTTAGTAGGATACTGTGATGCTGATTGGGCTGGAAGTGCCGATGATAGGAAAAGTACCTCTGGAGGTTGTTTCTTTTTAGGAAATAATCTTATTTCATGGTTTAGTAAGAAGCAGAATTTTGTATCTCTTTCTACTGCTGAAGTTGAGTACATAGCAGCTGGAAGTAGTTGTGCTCAACTGGTGTGGATGAAGCAAATGCTATCTGAGTATAATGTCACACAAGATGTCATGACATTATTTTGTGACAACCTGAGTGCTATTAATATTTCTAAAAATCCTATTCAACATAGCAGGACTAAGCACATTGATATCAGGCATCACTTTATCAGAGAACTTGTGGAGGACAAAGTCATAACTCTTGAGCATGTTAGCACAGAAAATCAGCTTGCTGACATATTAACCAAGGCTTTGGATGCAGTTCGGTTTGAGAATCTGAGGAGTAGACTTGGGGTTCGTATTCATGAAGAACTATAGCAATTAATGTTCTTTCTGGCTGCCAGACTAAAAAGAATAAAGGTAATTCTGGTTGTGCAGCTTGTGCAGGTGTTTATGAAGGGAAAGATGCTGAAGTGTGTGCATGAAATTTGGTCATGTGATGTTGTGTGCATCTACTGTCTGATGCTATTTATTCTGGTTTATGACTTGACCATTTCTCAAAATTAATAACTGTTCTACTTGCCTTTGTCATATTTATGGCTAAAAAGGGGGAGTAGTGTGCTTGTGGTGAGTCTTGTGGGGTGCTTGTGCTGGTGCTGCAGCTGAGGCGGAGAATGTTGAATGTTGTTGTGTTGCTGCAGTTGAGGGGGAGTTTTTTTTGGATGTGAATTTTGCTGCTATGGTTTGTGTTGGTGTTATGGTGTGTTTTTCGCTGCTGTCTCTGATATTGTTGTGCTGCTTGTGTTATCTTTGCAAGATTGTTTGGTGTGTAGTTTTAGCCAAAATAAGCCAAAGGGGGAGATTGTTATTTCTTTGATTTTGTGGTTGGCATTTATTTTGCTAAAACTTTTCTAGCAGCAAGATGTTGAAACAAGAAGTTCTAATATTCTGCATTAAACATGTCGGATAAAGATGTCTCATCCTGGATCATAGGACATTGCGTCTGATTTTGGTTTAAAAGGAAGATTCTGCTGTTGGTATTTGTTACTGAATATTCTGTGAATATTTAGTTATCCTATGTGGCATCCAAAGTATTTTGGGTTGAGTTTTTGTGTTGGTTTTCGGATTTTCAACATTTTCTAAATATGGAGACATATTAGGAAACTTTAGATTGAAGACCTATTTTCATGGAGTTTATTTTGCAGAATTGTGTGCAGTCTCTTTACTGCGTTTTGAAGACCAATCCAGTCCAGATTTAATGCTATATATTGACTGGTGTAAACCTAGTTTAGGCATGGAACTTACGTGTGTTTTGTTAGGGTTTTTGAGTGTTATTTGTGAGCCTAACTGGTATCATTTTGATAACAGTACAAGGACTGGTTTTGTGTTGTAAGTTCTGTCAGTTACTCATAAGCTTTTAAGCATTGAGTTTCTTGTGTGTCAATTCTCATAAGCTTTGAAGTATTGAGAATTGTGTGTTTTGAAAGTGTGGCTTTTGTTTTGTTACTTGTGTTGAAAGGAACCAGTCACGGTTTGTGATTGAAGAGGGATTTGAGGAGGGCCTCATACCTAGGTGAGTCTTAGGTAGAAGTCATAGGAAGGGTAGTGATTAAGTGAGCAGATTGTAACCGAGTGTGGTTGCTGTATGATCTGTGAATTGATACTATCGTATATTGATTTCGTCCCTGGCTTGGTAGCCCCCAGAGTAGGTGTGTTAGACCGAACTTGTTCATTGTGTTGGATATCAGTGTCTCAACATCTCTGTAGGACATCTGATATCTGTGCTAGAATTTCATCTATATATAGGAAGCTAGGAATAGGAAGTGTTCAAGATACCAAAATAATACTTCAATTTGCAGATCATTCAGTTAAGAGACCCTATGGGGTGGTTGAAGATGTTCCGGTTAAAATTGATAAGTTTGTCTTTCCTGTTGATTTTGTGATTCTGGAGATTCCAGAAGATGAGGAGATCCCTCTGATTCTGGGAAGGCCCTTCTTGGAAACAGGTAGATGTATGATAGACATTGAGGGAGGTACCATGACCCTCAAAGTTTATGATGAGGAGCTGAAAATTGATATGAGGAATACCGTGAAGCACAAAGAATACATCGGGACAAGTCACACTGTTGAGGTGATTGATAGCATGGTAGTTAAAGCTATTCACAGCCAAGTTCCTGAGTTACCTTTGAAAAGAGTCCTTAGTTTGTCAGCCCAGGAGATAAGGGATAATGAGGACGAAAGAGAAAAAAAAGTTCTTGCCATGTTTAATGCAGAACCACCTTGGTTGAAATCCAAACCACATCGGTGGGAGGATCTGAGAGCTTCACCAGAAACTGAGACTAAAAAGAAAGACAAAACTAGTACGAATTCTGAATTAAAACAGTTACCTGAAAATCTGAAGTATGTGTTTCTAGGTTCTGGAACCAATTGTCCTGCTATTATAAATTCTGGTTTGAAAGAAAAAGAAGAGGAAAAATTGGTACAGGTACTGAAGAAGTATAAGAGTGCTATGGGATGGACCATTGGTGATTTGAAAGGAATTAGCCCCACAATATGCATGCATAAGATACTGATGGAGGATAATCATAAACCAGTGGTACAACCCCAAAGAATGTTAAACCCAACAATGAAGGAAGTTGTGAGGAAAGAGGTTGTGAAGTTGTTAGATGCAGGATTAATTTACCCTATTTATGATAGTTCTTGGGTGAGTCCTGTGGATGTGGTGCCAAAGAAAGGAGGAACAACAGTGGTTCTAAATGAGAAAAATGAATTGATTCCCACTCGTACAATAACAGGTTGGAGAGTGTGTATTGATTACAGGAGGCTCAACACTGCAATAAGGAAATATCATTTTCCTCTCCCTTTTATTGATCAGATGTTGGAGAGACTTGCAGGTCATGAGTATTATCGTTTTCTAGATGGGTATTCGGGGTACAATCAGATTACTGTAGCCCCGGAGGATCAGGAGAAGACAATGTTTACATGTCCTTATGGTATCTTTGCATACAGAAGGATTCCATTTGGACTATGCAATGCTCCCACTTTCCAGAGATGTATGACATCTATATTCACCGACATGCTTGAGAAGCATATGGAGGTGTTTATGGATGATTTTTCTGTTTTTGGTTCTTCTTTTGATAACTATTTAACTAACTTGTCTTCTGTTTTGAAAAGGTGCCAGATACTAACCTTATTCTCAATAGGGAGAAATGTCATTTTCTGGTGCAGGAAGGTATAGTGCTGGGGCATAAGATCTCCCATAAGGGGATTGAAGTGGACAAAGCAAAAGTGGAGGTGATAGCTAAACTCCCACCCCCTGTGAATGAAAGGGGATAATGAGTTTCTTGGGACACACAGGTTTCTATCGCAGGTTCATAAGAGATTTCTCAAAAGTTGCCAAACCTTTGACTGATTTTCTTGTCAAGGACAAGCCCTTTGATTTTGATAATAAGTGTAGGATTGCTTTTGAGACATTGAAGAGTAAGTTAATTTCTGCATCTATTGTGATAACCCCTGATTGATCTCCACCTTTTGAAATCATGTGTGGTGCTAGTGACATTGCTGTGGGGGCTGTATTAGGACAAAGGAAGGAAAAATTATTGCATGTGATTTGTTATGCTAGTCATGTCCTGAATCCGGCCCAAATGAACTATGCAACTATCGAAAAGGAGTTGTTGGCCGTGGTGTATGCTTTTGACAAATTCATGACATATCTGCTTGGTTCTAAAATTATTGTTTATACTGATATTGTTGCTTTAAAGTATTTGTTTGCTAAGCAGGAATCAAAGCCTAGACTTTTGAGGTGGATACTCCTTCTTCAGGAATTTGATCTTGAAATCAGAGATAAAAAGGGCTGTGAGAATACAGTTGCAGATCACTTGTCCCGCATGTCCCTAATAGAGGAAATTGTAGAGGAACACCCAATTCAGGGCACATTTGCTGATGAGCGAATCCTGGCTATTATTTGTGTTCCATGGTTTGCAGACCATGCAAACTACTTGGTAGGTGGAGTTGTACCTGAGGATTTTGATTATAACTGAAGGAAAAAGTTTTTACATGATTGCAGGTTTTATTTGTGGGATGACCCATTCCTATACAAAAGGGGAGTGGATGGCTTGATTAGAAGATGTGTTCTAGAAAAAGAACAGAGAGATGTACTGAAGCTTGTCATGATTCTGAGCATGGATGACACTTTAGGGGAGATAGGTGTAGCGTATGATTTTTGTCGGTGACGCGACAACCTTATCGCCATGGGTTTCTCCTCACCGTAATGGTAAGAGTGGGGTGCTACTTTCGGATTTCTTATTTATCCCGTGAAGTTGGAAGGGAAAGGGAAGCTATCTAAAACTAACCTTACACGCGAATGTTTAACTGAACAAACGCTAAAGAGATTCGGGGTCAGGTTATACAATGGGGAGTTGTCAATTATCCATCCTATATGTGGTTATCCATAGGTTGTTAGCATTAGGTTCTGCTTTGTACTTGACGGTGTTTATCTGTAAATGGGAAAGTTTCTTCTTTGGGGGATGTCTGTGAGAGAGAGTAAGTTTTTGATGATTTTGGTGAGGTACTGGACCTCGGTTTTGATTGATATAAAGGTACTAGACCTAAAGCTTTGATTGGTATGCTCGCTAAGATTTCACATTCTTATGCCTACGTATTCCCGTTAAAGATAACAGGGAAATCAGAGCAATCATAGTTCCTCCTATTCTATGGGAGGAAAAGATGTTTTGGTGTCTTGTTCAAAGCCCAAGATTGAAGCTAAAAGGTGGTATTTGTGTCTTGTTCAAAGCCCAAGATTGAAGCTAAAGGTTTGACTGAGAGAGAATTTATCATCTCTAAAGGGAGAGATCTCGTCTGTTTATCACAACTATTGAATGACTGATTATAAAGGAGAATTACTTTAACCGGGATATGTGAATCTAGAAATGCCATAATTTCCTTTATAGGGGATTTGTCCTGAAGGAGAAAACTTTAACTCAGTGTTAAGCAATGCCATTTTTCCTTAGGAATCTTTCATGCTAAGAGAGGGACAATGGCGTGGATGTAAATAATCTAGAGGCTTGCCGCTTACAGCAATTAGATGAGAGAGGAAGTTTAACAGGATAATAGATTAACTATAGCTTGGATGTTTGAATCAACAAGTGTGCCACTTAAAGCAGTTATCTGGGATTAAGGTTTGTTTTGATTTTCTATTTTGATATGTGATATACAGAGAAATGTCTTCCTGCAGAGAGTTTTTGATTTCCTTTGAGGGGATGGTGGTTTTTGTATGTGCCTTGATCAAAGCCCAAGGTTGAAGCTAAGAGATTGATTGACTCCACTGGAGAAGTCCTTATACAAAGCCTAAGAGGAGGCTGAAAAAGACTGACTCAACAAGAGAGTGTTTATTTGTCTTGTTCAAAGCCCAAGATTGAGGCTAAAAAGAGACTTGACTCTTTTGGGGATATCATTATACAAAGCCTAAGAGGAGGCTGCAATTTGACTTTTCCGAGGAAATATTTTGTCTGTCTTGTACAAAGCCCAAGATTGTGGCTAAAAGGGGAAACTGACTCTACTGGTGAGAGGTTTTATCTGTCTTGTACAAAGTCCAAGATTGTGGCTGAAAAAGAGATTGACTCTGCTGGAGAGAGTTTATATGTGTCTTGTACAAAGCCCAAGATTAAGGCTGAAGGATATTTATGGGTGTCTTGTACAAAGCCCGAGATTGAGGCTGAAGGAGGATCGACTCATGTTTAGGGATATTAATTCTCAAAGCCTAAGAGAAGGCTGGGAGGAATTGACTCCGCTGGGACGATATTTGTCCAGAGCTTAAGAGAAGGTTTTGATTTTATTGGATAAAGTTTAAATATGTCTTGTACAAAACCCAAGATTGAGGCTAAAAAGAGAATGACTCAACAAGAGAGTGTTTATGTTTTGTTCCATTGACTCAACAAGAGAGTGTGCAAAGGTGATTGACTCAACAAGAGAGTACTTTGTTTATCTTGTACAAAGCCCAAGTTGAGGTTGAAAGGGGTTAACTCAACAAGAGAGTGTTTTAAGAAAGAAGATGGACTCAACAAAAGGGTGCTTTCGGGGCTAATTCTCCGCTGAGGAAAAATCATTATATAAAGCCTAAGAGGAGGCTGGCTTCGGCTTCTTAGAAGTTCTCATGCCTTCTCTTGGGCTTAGTACAAGGACCCTGACGACCTCTTAAAGGTATAAGACAGAACTTAGTCATCCTTTGCTATAGCAGTCTTTCCAACATCAAAACTCTGGCCATTTTAGGGTTGATACTCATCCCTTAATGCCCGCGCCTCCTCTTGAGCATTGTACAAAAGATAAAACTCTAGACTTGGACAGTCTAAACCTCTTGAGTTTCAAAGACATTCTCAAGTTCCTTTCAAACATAGGAAAAACACCGATCACTCTGGATCAATCTCCAGCAGAAACCCGGTCTCTCTCATGAGAGTTCCCCACACTGGGACCCGCTTCAGGATCTCAATAATCCTCAGCAGTAAGTCATCCTCCTCTTGGGCTTTGTATAAATTATTCTCCCCAACGGAGCTAACCTTTTCAGACTCTCTTGTTGAGTCCACCACTTTTAGCCTCCGTCTTGGGCTTTGTACAAGACATATAATAAGTACTCTCTTGTTGAGTATAAAAGATTCTCTTGTTGAGTCAACGTTTAGCCTCCATCTTGGGCTTTGTACAAGACATATAAAAACACTCTCTTGTTGAGTGTAAAACAATCTCTTGTTGAGTATAAAACACTCTCTTGTTGAGTATAAACGACTCTCTTGTCGAGTCAATCTCCTTTTCGTCTCAATCTCGGGCTTCGTATGAGACAGCAAATCACTCTCTTGTTGAGTATAAAAGACTCTCTTATTGAGTCATCAACCTTCAGACTCTCTTGTTGAGTCAATCACCTGTTCAAGACTCTCTTGTTGAGTCAACCTTTTTAGCCTCCATCTTGGGCTTTATACAGGACAGATAAAAGCACTCTCTTGTTGAGTCAAACCCTTTCAGCCTCCATCTTAGGCTTTATACAAGATACATTCTCCCCAACGGAGTCAAAATCCCTTTTAGCTTCAATCTTGGGCTTTGTACAAGACATAAAGAACATTTTCCCAGAAAAAGTCAAACTTCTAGCCTCCTCTTAGGCTTTGTATAAAGAAATCCCCGGTTGAGTCAATCAACCTTTTAACATCAAATTTGTGCCTTGCTCACAACATACAACATCAACAATTCCTCTTTAGAGATGACAAGTTCTCTCTCAGTCGAACCCTTTAGCTTCACATCTTGGGCTTTGAACAAGATACAAATCACCTTTAGCTTTAATCTTGGGCTTTGAACAAGATGTAACGCCCCGGTTTTGCCTTATTTATTCAATCGAGTAAATTTAATTATTTTTATTATTATATTATTTTATTCTTGACTTTTATTTGACAATATATTATTTTTCATCGATGTTTATGTTTTATCGCGTTTAAGAGCGTTTGCGGGATATTTGAGCTGAGGGGTAAAATAGTCTTTTTAGGGGTTTAGATATTTTATATAAATAGAGATTTGAGAGGAAATAGAGAGAAAAGAAAAGAGAGAGAAAGAAAAGAGAAGATAGAAAGGAAGAGGAAAGAAAAGAGGAGAAAGAGGAAAATCGCGGGAACTCCGTTTCGAGCGCGAATAATCGGGCAAGGGTGAGAAGTTTCAATTATATCTTGCTTGTGTATGTATATGTGTTGTTTGTTGTAATTGTTTTGGTTGTTTCGCGACTTTTCTTATCGATTGAAATTAGGAGCAATTGATAGAAATCGATGTTTTCACGGATGAAATTTGATATAAACTGCGTAGAATACTTGTTGATTATGTCTGAAGATGTTTTGGTTGTTCTGGTATGAATTGGAAGGGTTTGGGTGGAAGAAATGATGTATTTTGGCCCCAAATGACCTATATTGACGCTGCTGCGAATTCTGGGTTTCGCGGGTTCGCCTAGCAAACCCCAGCGAAGGAACGGGCGAATTTTCGCCTAGCGAACTTTATGTTGGTTTTCCACTGCCTTGGTTCGCTAGGGTTCGCCTAGCGAATACTGGAGCAAAGTGGCATATTTTGCTATTTTGTTTTCTTCATAATTTTCAAACCGTAAGTCCGTTCTGGTCGCCGTTTGAAGCGTTGGAAAGCTAATAAAATATTATTTATATTTAAAATGGTTTGGAGGGTAGGAGATGATTTATTTAAGTCGTGGTTTTGCAAAACTGTGGGGTTGTCGGGTTTTTATAGCGTTAAATGCGTGCGGTTGGTGTTTTACCGTGTGTTGTGCTATTGTTGTATAACGTGGAGCTGTTATGTGGTTTATATGATGTTGAACCATGTGATAATTGTCGTGGTTGCTTGTGGCCTAATGGCAAAATACTTTGTTGAATTGAATTACAAATGTATGTTATTATGAATGTTGTTGTGGGTAGCCTTGTGGCGTGAATCCTAGTGTTGTGAGTATCATTATATGATTGTAGGATTGTTGTGGTTGATTGTGAGTAATTCTTGATGTGAATTGATATGAGTGTATATGCTAACATGCTAATTGTTATGGTTTGTGGATTATGATGAAATGCATTGTTTATGTGAAATGCAATGTGTGTTAATTGGTGGCCTTATGGCAAGTAAATGCATTGTTTGAATTGATTTCCAATGCATGAATAATGATGATGAGATAATTCATATGGTTGAATTGTGAAGATGCATTTGATTGTCATGAGTTCTTGTATGTCAAGTATCATGATATGCATCTTGTGATGTCGTGTGCCCTTGTGGGGTGTGAGCGACGAATCGATTCCAGAGGGAATCTGCTATAACATCGTGAGCCTTATACAAAGAGGACTGAAAGCGATGATTATAGACGATCGTGAGCCTTATACAAAGAGGACCAAAAGCGATCGGATCGTGAGCCTTATACAAAGAGGACTGAAAGCGATCCATAAACGTCGTGAGCCTTATACCAAGAGGACCGAAAGCGACGGGGAACATCATTTTCCCGACGGGGAGTTACGCTAAGTAACAAGCGATGGTTCCAATAGTTCCTGAGTGAACTGATGATAAGAATGATGGATGGATTGGTACCGCATGGAATTTGCATAGAGTCGTTGTGTCGGTTTCTTTGCATTTGCATAAATCATGAATGGATTGATTATGTGTGGAGAATCATGAATTGATTGAGTATGTGTTGAGATTTATGTTTGAATTGGTGAATTGATGTGCATATGTGATAAATGCATTGGTTGTGAATAATATGTTTTATGCATAGACATGTGTTATGTGAGGTGATGGGGTGTTTCCATATGTTATGACTTTGGTGTGCCTTATGTGTGAAATATGTGATTATGTTGGTGTAATTGATATATGCTATGTGTATTATTATGTGATGCTCGTGGTGAGAATAATTATGCATGTGAATTATATGTGTTTGCATATTATTATGCAATCTTGATTTAGTTGTTATTTCTCACCCTTCTGCTGTGGTTTGTTGTTCTATGAGGCAATTGCAGATTTGTGTCATGGAGGATTTGGTGCAGATTAGTTCTCCATCCTTTTGTTGGTCTGTCTGCTCTGATACGTAACACGGGAGTTGAGGAACGTTTTTATTATATATGTATACATTTGTTGAATATATTATGTATTACCTTTATATATATATTTTGATGTGATAAAACAATTTATTTTATAAAACAAGTCAGTTATGGATCTTTCCGCTTTATTCCATAATTGAACTTTCCTTTTGTTGGAAAAAGCTTCCTGAATTATATTTATTCCATTTTGTGTTATGTATCAAATTTATGAGCAGGGATTGTGTTTTCTTTCTTTAAATGTCGCATCCTTGTTTCTGTCGGAAAAATAAATTTTTATTTACTCTGATTTATTTATGTATTATTTATTTGCGATGGGAATTAGGGTGTTATATTAGTGGTATTAGAGCAGGTCGGTCCGTCCGACCAAGTCGTTGAGTCAGTTGGTGTGACAATTGAATACTGTCGATGTTGTTTGTCCCTTAGTACGTGATATGTGTGTGAAACACTGTTAGTGCTTTCTAGTTTTCTAATCCTTTGTCTTCTGGTGTGAGAATGAGATAAGTGGGAGAGAAGCTGGTACTTCTCCAAGTTGCTTTAGGTGTGGAGCATTGGCTCAGTGTGCCATTGGTTGCAAGAGAGTAAGTGTTGTTTGGACAGTGTGGTTCCCAATTCCGGAGGGAATGCGGAGGTAAGGTTTATGTCAACTAAGGATTTGTGCCTTAGGTAGTTTGTGCACAAGATGCAAGAAATGCTATTATAGTTTGGTAAAGACGGTTTATGCCCCATCATGATTGTCGGCTGTCTATTGGCAAATTGAGGAACTGATCATCCTTAATCTCTTGTTGATAGTAGACGAAATTATGTTGGATGGAATAGACGTGTCTTTCCGGCTTTGATAGTGTGTGAAATGAATTGTTTGGAATTAAGTAAAGTGTTTACAGATTGTTTTGTTGAGTCGATGAAGATTCTAATATCGGAAGATGAGGCGGATTAGAGGTTTTGGTATGTTGGTCAAGTTGGAATGTCTCTGAGGGAGAACGATTGGGTATCGTTAATGGCTGCTTCTCGCAGAGCAGAGTGTGAACTCAATATTGGACGAAGGTGAATAGTTGAGGTTTATATCTGCTAAGTAAGTAGAAAATTCTCAGGGGATGAGACTTAGATGTTTGTTATGTTGGTGATGGTAGTTTTCTAGAAATTGGCAGAAAGGCCACAGTGATGGGCCGTCAGTTATGCATGGTTTTCAGATGTGTTTTTGGACGGAACATTAGTGTGTCGACTTGAAGAGGTCCAACATGGGTGGTAAGGAAAAGGATGATAGCATGAGGTTGCGTGTTAATTAGTGAGTAGTATGGAAACTTGCAGATGTGTTCTGGATAGCTAAAGTTTTGGATTGTGACGAATCGCGAACAATTTGAGAGTTCTTTTGGGTTGATTGTTGCTACATGTTGGGATTTATGGAATCTGGACTGTCACGAGAAGAAATTGTGTATGGATTACTGACAGTTGAATAAGGTAACGATTGAGAATAAGTGTCCACTTTCATGAATAGATAACTGGATTGGTTTGGTTGAGTTTGAGTGAAATTACAATTGTTTGGGATGTTTGATAAGAGTGGTGAATTGTATGAGTTGAGGCTTTGATCGATTTAATGAGACCGGTTATGTTTGTTATCATCGGGATAGGCTGTTATTTACTCGGTTAAGCTTGCATGTGAGTAACCAGTTACCCAGTGAATTTTTTGCAAAAGCTTTAAGAATTTATATCTTTTGGAATTTGGTTGGGCATTAAAACGTACAATGATGTTATTTGGTGTTAGTAATGCGTCTGTAATGTTGGTGGAGTATTTGAATCGTATCTTCTATATTTACTTGGATAAGTTCGTAGTGGTTTTGATTAAGGATATTCGGATCTGTTATAAAATCAGAGGAAGAACAGGCAGAGTGTTTGAGATTTGAATTACAAGTGTTGAAAAGAGATGAAGTTTATGCTAAGTTATTCAAGTGAGAATTTTGGTTGAAAAGGTTAGTTTTCTTGGATATGTTATTTCAGATGAGAGTATAGTTATGGATCCATCGGAAGTAGACGCAGTTCTACAATGAGAGGCTCCGAAGTTGGTTAAGGAGATTAGAATCTTTTTGGACTTTAGTTGGTTATTACCGGAGGTTAGGGAAGGCTTTTCCAAGTTAGTGTTTTCGTTACTTCGGTTGACGTGCAGAGGGTAAGTCGTTTGCTTTGGATGTTTATAGTGAAGAAAGTTTGAGAGGGTTAAAGTAGAAGTTGTCTACAGCTCCAATTTTGATTCTGTGTGATCCTAATAAATCGTTTGTGAGGTATTGGGATGCGTCTTTGATGAGTTTAGTCAGTGTGTTAATGCAAGAGGGTAAAGTCGTGGCTTATGCTTTACGACAATTGAGGATTCATGATTTCAAGCTGGCTGCGGTTACTTTTGTGTTGAGAATCTGGAGGTATTATTTTGAGGGTTTTAGGTTCAAGGTGTTTGGATGGAGAAAATGATGGTTTTGGATGAGTAACAACACTGCTGGAATTCTGAGTTTTCCATGGTTCGCCTAGCGAAGCTGGGGCGAAGCAGAAGCGAATGATTTTTCACAGGTTCGCCTAGCGAGCCAGTTAGCGAAGGTCAGCGAATGTTCGCTAACGTTGTTCGCCTAGCGAACTTTGTATCTTTTTGGTTATGGTTGTTGCTGCCTCGGTTCGCCAAGGGATTCGCGGAACGAATGGCAAGGCGAGGGTTCGCCAAGGAGTTCACCTGGCAAACTTTGTGTCTGTTTTGTTCTGATTATGGCTTCTGTTGGACGTTCGCCTAGCGAAGGTGGTAGCGAATGCTCGCTAGAAGGTTCGCCTAGCGAACATGGCAGGTTGTCCCGTTTTGTTTCCTTCATAACTTTTGATTTGTAACTCGGATTGAGGCACGATCGGATGGTTGGAATTCCTGATGGGTTAAGTCAAAAGTTTTTACATATGTCTGCTTCGATGGTTAAAGAGTGGGAACTTTTGGGAGAATTTAGAGATTTGAGTTGGTGTGTGAATTGACATCTGATAGTGTGAGGTTGGGTATATTAAGAGTGAACAATGATTTTTGAAATTGGTGGATTTGATTGTTGCGAGTAATCAGGGTGCGTAGCATTGTTGTAATATTGTTGTGTGACAAGGATGTTTGGTATTCTGGTTTTGACGAGGTTGTTGAACGATGTTGGGTTATGGAACTTTATGTTCTTGTTTGTGTTGTTGCCTCGTTTCCATCGTGATGGTTCGAGTGCGAGTAGATAATTCCTGTATGTGTTCATAACTTGGGTATTCTTTGAGTCGTGAGTTAGTTGTCAAGTGCATTGTATGGGCTTTGCATCTGGTAGTTGTAGTTGTCGTCGTTGTCGTGTCGTTGTTGTAGCTGCTGTTAGCAAGGTGGGTTGTCAGTTTGTGTTATTCGTGGTGTGCATTTTGTTGGCATGATAGTTTGTTAGTCAGATGCGAGATTCGTATCCGGGGTTGTTCGTATCAGTATATTTTCGAGGACGAAAATGTCTAAGTGGGGGAGAATTGTAACGGCCCGGTTTTGCCTTATTTATTCAATCGAGTAAATTTAATTATTTTTATTATTATATTATTTTATTCTTGACATTTATTTGACAATATATTATTTTTCATCGCTGTTTATGTTTTATCGCGTTTTAAGAGCGTTTGCGGGATATTTGAGCTGAGGGGTAAAATAGTCTTTTTAGGGGTTTAGATATTTTATATAAATAGAGATTTGAGAGGAAATAGAGAGAAAAGGAAAGAGAGAGAAAGAAAAGAGAAGATAGAAAGGAAGAGGAAAGAAAAAAGGAGAAAGAGGAAAATCGCGGGAACTCCGTTTTGAGCGCGAATAATCGGGTAAGGGTAAGAAGTTTCAATTATATCTTGCTTGTGTATGTATATGTGTTGTTTGTTGTAATTGTTTTGGTTGTTTCACGACTTTTCTTATCGATTGAAATTAGGAGCAATTGATAGAAATCGATGTTTTCACGGATGAAATTCGATATAAACTGCGTAGAATACTTGTTGATTATGTTTGAACATGTTTTGGTTGTTCTGGTATGAATTGAAAGGGTTTGGTTGGAAGAAATGATGTATTTTGGCCCCAAATGACCTATATTGACGCTGCTGCGAATTCTGGGTTTCGCGGGTTCGCCTAGCGAACCCCAGCGAAGGAACGGGCGAATTTTCGCCTAGCGAACTTTATGTTGGTTTTCCACTGCCTTGGTTCGCTAGGGTTCACCTAGCGAATACTGGAGCGAAGTGGCAGATTTTGCTATTTTGTTTTCTTCATAATTTTCAAACCGTAAGTCCGTTTTGGTCACCATTCGAAGCGTTGGAAAGCTAATAAAATATTCGTTCTATTTAAAATGGTTTGGAGGGTAGGAGATGATTTATTTAAGTTGTGGTTTTGCAAAAGTGTGGGGTTGTCGGGTTTTTATCGCGTTAAATGCGCGCGGTTGGTGTTTTACCGTGTGTTGTGCTATTGTTGTATAACGTGGAGCTGTTATGTGGTTTATATGATGTTGAAGCATGTGATAATTGTCGTGGTTGCTTGTAGCCTAATGGCAAAATACTTTGTTGAAGTGAATTACAAATGTATGTTATTATGAATGTTGTTGTGGGTAGCCTTGTGGCGTGAATCCTAGTGTTGTGAGTATCATTGTATGATTGTAGGATTGTTGTGGTTGATTATGAGTAATTCTTGATGTGAATTGATATGAGTGTATATGCTAACATGCTAATTGTTATGGTTTGTGGATTATGATGAAATGCATTGTTTATGTGAAATGCAATGTGTGTTAATTGGTGGCCTTATGGCAAGTAAATGCATTGTTTGAATTGATTTCCAATGCATGAATAATGATGATGATATAATTCATATGGTTGAATTATGAAGATGCATTTCATTGTCATGAGTTCTTGTATGTCAAGCATCATGATATGCATCTTGTGATGTCGTGTGCCCTTGTGGGGTGTGAGCGACGAATCGATTCCAGAGGGAATATGCTATAACATCGTGAGCCTTATACAAAGAGGATTGAAAGCGATGATTATAGACGATCGTGAGCCTTATATAAAGAGGACCGAAAGCGATCGGATCGTGAGCCTTATACAAAGAGGACTGAAAGCGATCCATAAACGTCGTGAGCCTTATACCAAGAGGACCGAAAGCGACGGGGAACATCGTTTTCCCGACGGGGAGTTACGCTAAGTAACAAGCGATGGTTCCAATAGTTCCTGAGTGAACTGATGATGAGAATGATGGATGGATTGGTACCGCATGGCATTTGCATAGAGTCGTTGTGTCGGTCTCTTTGCATTTGCATAAATCATGAATGGATTGATTATGTGTGGAAAATCATGAATTGATTGAGTATGTGTTGAGATTTATGTTTGAATTGGTGAATTGATGTGCATATGTGATAAATGCATTGGTTGTGAATAATATGTTTTATGTATAGACATATGTTATGTGAGGTGGTGGGGTGTTTCCATATGTTATGACTTTGGTGTGCCTTATGTGTGAAATATGTGATTATGTTGGTGTAATTGATATATGCTATGTGTATTATTATGTGATGCTTGTGGTGAGAATAATTATGCATGTGAATTATATGTGTTTGCATATTATTATGCAATCTTGATTTAGTTGTTATTTCTCACCCTTCTGCTGTGGTTTGTTGTTCTATGAGGCAATTGCAGATTTGTGTCTTGGAGGATTTGGTGCAGATTAGTTCTCCATCCTTTTGTTGGTCTGTCTGCTCTGATACGTAACACGGGAGTCGGGGAACGTTTTTATTATATATGTATACATTTGTTGAATATATTATGTATTACCTTTATATGTATATTTTGATGTGATAAAACAATTTATTTTATAAAACAAGTCAGTTATGGATCTTTCCACTTTATTCCATAATTGAACTTTCCTTTTGTTGGAAAAAGCTTCCTGAATTATATTTATTCCATTTTGTGTTATGTATCAAATTTATGAGCAGGGATTGTGTTTTCTTTCTTTAAATGTGGCATCCTTGTTTCTGTCGGAAAAATAAATTTTTATTTACTCTGATTTATTTATGTATTATTTATTCGCGATGGGAATTAGGGTGTTATACAAGACACCAAAACATCTCTTTCTCCCATAGAATAGGAGGAACTACGATTGCTCTGATTTCCCTGTTTCGTTAAATGGGAATACGTAGGCATAAGATTGCGAAATATTAGCGAGCATACTAATCAAAAAACTCAAAAGTCCAGTACCTTCACACATCCATAAAAAACATCAGACCTAGTACCTTCCCAAAATCCTCCTGTACAGTCACGACACTCCGTTCTTAAACAAAATACCCTAAAGACAGACCCCCTATTTTGATAGCATCTGTAAACCAATAGTTTTGACTGTTTAACCTCAGTATGCAAGCAGGGTTAATTGGAGACGTCTATTTCCCTTCCTTAATCAGCTTCACAGGATAAAAAATGAATCGAACTGTAGTACCAAAGCGACAATGATTCGAAACCACAAAAATCGCGCTACAGAAAAAATGGCGACCACAGTGGGAGTCTGTTCTTTCTTACAATCTTAGATGGAAAACTTTAAGCTCACAAAACACCACAGAAATGACGACTCTGCTGGGGAGTCATTGTCTGTATAGGATCATAGGATTATAGAGGTCTAGGATGTTAGGACAAATATATATACTGCTTTTACTAATTGATATTTGTGTTTACTTTTCTGCTAATGGGAATGCGTGTGATGCCGCATGTGGAAAGATTGAGTATACACCTAAGATAAGTGATGGCACTAGACGGTTAATCTTACGGGGAGTGAATCTCAGATAAGAGGTCCCGGTTGACCATCAAATCAGTGGAGATGCCCTTTTGCGGATTCAATGCCTATACGACTTCTGTTGTTGAAAGCAGATTGTTCGATTGGGTTATCTGAGAAGCTGAGGATTTTAGTAAACTGAAACCATTTTGTAGTGCGGAAGCTATCGAAAATAGTTGACACACGATACTACCCTCATTTGAGATTACTCTAAGATACTACAGCCCCCTGGCGATCCGCTTACCGTCGTTATCCCAAGAGGGGTCAGTGATTTTGAGGACAGGTACAAAAATCACCAGTATAACATTTGGGGATGGGTAGAGCCTGGACTTCATGACACGGAACCTTTGACCCCATGTTTTTTCTATGTTTTTGTGTGCTGCATTCATGCATTCATTTCATTAAAAAAACTTTAATTAAAGAAAAACTTCTCTTCTAGTCTCTCTTTTTCAAATTAAACTAAGACAATGATTGCAAATGTCAGATAAAGAGATTTCTAATGGATTTCGGTAGAAGGAAGACTCATAAGTACACCTTCAAGGTTCCAAAACTAGAGGATTTAAGAGGTCTGGCGAGGATGATAACCAACCCTGAGGCTTTCAGAGCTAAGTACGGGGGACTTCTGTCTCTGTTAAGGGTCCATGTAATTGAAGGAATACTGGATACGCTCATTCAGTTCTACGACCCGGTCTATCACTGTTTCACATTACCGAATTATCAACTAGCACCAACACTAGAGGAGTACTCTCACCTGACTGATTTACCCATTACTGACCAATCTCCCTTTTCTGAACTGGAAGAAATTCCAAAGGATCAAACCATTGCAAGAGCAATCTATTTGGATGAGTCAGAAGTCAGGACTCACATGATCATTAAGGGTGGTATCCAGGGTTTGCCAGCCCAGTTCTTGATAAAGAAAGCTCTGTACTTTGCTAGTATAGGGAACGTGGCCGCTTTCGAAAGCATATTTGTTTTGCTTACCTACGGGTTATTTCTATTTCCCAACATTGATAACTTTGTTGACATCAATGCCATTAAGATTTTTCTAATTGGAAACCCTATACCGACCCTGCTCGCAGATGCTTATCATTCTGTACACTTAAGGAATTTGTACAGCGGAGGAATGATCACATGCTGTGTACCCCTGCTATACAAATGGTTCATTTCTCATTTGCTAAAGTCTGCTGCATTTTGGGATCAAAAGAATACTTTACGTTGATCGCAGAGAATCACGTCTCTTACCAACTTTGACATCGATTGGTACAATCGAATTTATGACGAGATCAGAATCATTGACCGTTGTGGAAACTTCCCTAATGTACCCCTCATAGGAACTAAAGGTGGAATTAACTATCATCCAGTTTTAGTTCGTCGTCAATTCGGATACCCGATGAGGCATGTCTCGCGTAATGCTCATCTGGAAGGTCTTTTCTTCAAGGAAGGAGAAAATGACAGGGCACTAAAGACAGAAATAGTGCATGCCTGGAAACACGTTCATAGGAAAGGAAGAGAGTCTCTAGGAAAACCAGACTGTGTCTCGGTGGAACCTTATCTCCACTGGGTACAAACTAGAGCTCTCAAGCTACGGGATGCCTTACCCTCGTCAGGAAGTTCTTCCATTAAGGGACTCTGTCCTTTACTTTATGTCTGATACGGAAAAACTTCAGGTGACTCTCAACAAAGTTCAACATGAGAAGAGGTCTTGGAAGAACAAGTACCGTATTCTTAATGTGGAGTGCAAGAAAATAAAGCAACTGTTAAAAGAAAAAGATGCTCTGATTGAGATTTTAGAGCAACATGCCGTAGAAAATCAGGATGACCAAAGGAATTTGCTCGCTCCTTTCACTTGGAAAAGGAATAACAACCCGACAACGGCTCAAGAGCCCCGATCAAAGAAAAGGAAAATACCAGAACCAACACCTGAGCTCCCCTCAGAGAGGTCTCAGGACCCATAAGTTTAAATTTCCTTTTATAACACTATGTAAATTACTGTATTTCTATTTCCGCAATCTTTGAATTCAATAAAATGGGGTCTTCCCCACTGTTTGGTATTTGCAATCCAATTGTCGAAGTTTATTTTGATTAAACAAAAAATATATAATTAATATAATCATTGCATATCATTCATCATGCTCACGTAATGCATTCTTCTTACCTATGAATCTCACGTTTGCATCTCGATTCTATAGTCAAACTGTCTCATTCGTACAATACTCGGGCCAATCGACAGAAAAAGATGGATGATCTTGAGGAAGAGAACAGAGAGTTGAGGGAAGAGATCGACACTCTGAAAGAGGATCTGAGAAAGCTTCATAACGACATGCAAGCTCTAGCAGAAGCTCAGATGCAACAACAAAGGACTGTGATCTCAGAGATCACATCAACGCCCATAGTGGAGAAGTATGATCCTAGGTATAAAATGCCGAAAGATCGTCCCTGGGGCATGCCTATCAACTATATCCCGGAAGGATATATTCCGCCGATCACGGAGGATCTGGGAACTACAGCAGGAGCCGCTGGGCCTGAAGGTTATAAACTTCGGGAAAGCGAAGATGCCAGGGGCATGAAAGGAACCCCTGAAGGTTACAAACTTCGGGAGGCACCATGAGTCTCGGCCGTAATGACTATACCACCACCCGTGGTACATGCTGTCCCAGAAAGACAGATTCCACAGATACCTTCTAGTGGAAACGAAAGTATGGATAACAGAATGAAGGAGTTCCAGGAACAGTTCCTAGAAATGCAGAAAGACCTGCAAGCCCACCGTGGTCTGGATCTATTTGGAAAGGACGCCGCAGACCTTTGTTTGGTCCCTAATGTGAAAGTTCCGCACAAGTTCAAAGTGCCAGAATTTGAAAAGTACAAGGGCAACTCTTGCCCTCAAAGCCATTTGGTGATGTACACTCAGCGAATGTCAACTCAGACAAAGAACCAGGAGCTACTGATTCACTATTTTCAGGATAGTTTAACCGGTGCCGCACTCAAATAGTACATGGGTTTAAACCGCACTAAGATCGGCACTTTCAGAAATCTTGGCGCTGCTTTCGTTCAACAATATAAGTATAACCTGGATATGGCACCGGACAGAGATCAACTCAGAGCCATGTCACAGAAGGACAAGGAAACCTTTAAGGAGTACGCTCAGAGATGGCGTGAAATTTTTGCCCAGATTTGTCCACCTCCTGAGGAAAAAGAGATGACAAAGATCTTCTTAAAGACCTTGAGCTCATTCTACTATGACCGAATGGTCGCCAGTGAGCCCAGTGACTTTACTGAAATGGTAGGCATGGGAGTTCGTCTCGAGGAAGCAGTCAGAGAATGACATTTAGTAAAAGATACTGGATCATCAAGCAGTACCAAAAAATACGGTAGTGCTTTCCCTAAGAAAAAAGAGCAAGATATTGGTAATATCTCTCTCGAAAAGCAAAGGCGATGGTACCAACCAGTAGCACCTGTAACTCCTGCTATCAACCCTGCGCCTGTTCCTACGTATCAACCTCAGGTTGCTCCAAACCAACCTAATCAACAACAATGTCAGCAAAGTACACAACAGCCTCTTCAGCAGGCTCATCCTCCATATAACAATGACCGTACAACGCGACCACCAGGGTTTGACCCTATACCGATGTTGTACGCATAATTGTTTCCATTATTACTGGTCAAGGGGCACATCCAAACGAGGTCTCCTCTTACAGTACCGGAAAATCGGCCTTTTTGGTTCAAAGAGGATCAGACTTGCCCTTACCATCAAGGAGGACCAGGGCATAACATAGAAAACTACCTCAGTTTCAAATCCGATGTGCAAAATCTTGTTAGGAGCGGGGTCTTATCTTTCAAATATACGAATCTGAATGTTCTCACGAACCCGCTGCCTCAACACGAGAAAGCTGCAGTAAATTTGATAGAAGGAGAGTCCAACAACAGCTATCAAATTCATGATGTACTCTTATTAAGGGCCAACCTGGTTAAGATGCATCATAGACAGAGCGGATACGGTCATGTACCGTTTCACAATTATCACCAGTGTGATATCTGCTCTAAAAACAATCAAGGATGTTCTGTGGTGCAATCAGCTCTACAGGAACGATTGGATCTTGGATGGATCCAAGAGCACCGAGTTCGTGGAGTTAACATGACTTATACAAATTCCAACATCATTCAGAACCACGACATCCGTGCAATGAATGTCAACTTGATGGCAATGCACTCAAGGCAAAACCAATATCATAATCTGCCGCGGCACAATTACAATTCCTGTCTGACTTGCTCGGTAAACAAACATGGATGCTCTTTTGTACAAGAGGCCCTCCATCGTTAGATGGATCTTGGGTGGATCCAGGACTACCATGATAGAAATCCTTATCAAGTTAACATGATTCAAATCTTCGATATTCGTTTGATGAATACCAGCTTGGTGGAGTTACACGCCAAGCAAGTCCAACTCAGTTTTCTCACTTCACATGATTATCTGAGCTATAAAGTATGTTGTGAGAGTAACCAAGGGTGCGCTCTCGTTCAAAGAACTTTACAACACCTGTTAAACCATTGGTGGCTTCCGATCTATCTAGACGAAGACAGTAATAAATCAGTGTGACAAACGGGAACCCTACTAGACATCAAAGTCCGGATGTTCGATCTATGGAAATAGACCTAGTAAGGTTACACTGCATTCAAAGCGGACGTGGCTAGGTGCCACCACATAACTAGGAGCGCTGTAGAGTCTGCTCGGAGAATAACCAAGGATGCTACCTCGTGCGAGCAGCTCTTCAAAGTCAGTTGGACCACAAGGTGATTCAACCATGTCCGAGTTCTAGATTAATCAACTGGACGCCAGACTATTTCATTGATCAGATTAAGGATGTTGTCATGATCTCTGATCGCAAAAGGACCAAAGATGTTTGTACCATCATCCCTTTACTTGACAAATCGAATGTTCTTAACCAAGAACTGATTGAAGTTACTTACGACAGTCAGAGAAATCAGAAGGCTCCTGTAGTTATCTATCTGCCGGGACCAGTGTCGTATAAGTCTGATAAAGCCATCCCTTACAAATATGGTGCAACAAAAATTGAGAATGGGAAGGAAATTCCATTACACTCCGTCGTGAATATTGCAGACATTAGTCGAGTAACACGGAGCGGTCGAATCTTTAATAGAGGAGTTGGAGAACCTAACAGAGAAAAGGAACTTCAGACAGAAGCTCCCAATCCACCAGTCGGTCAATCCAGTAATCCCGACCTTACGAGGAACGATGATGAGATGCTTAAGCTCATCCAAAGGAGTGAATACAACATTGTTGATCAGCTGTTACAAACTCCTTCAAGGATCTCTGTGTTATCTCTTTTACTCAGTTCTGAAGCCCACAGAGAGGCTCTACAGAAAGTCTTAGAACAGGTCTTTGTGGAACAGGATGTGTCAATAAGACAATTCGACAGCATCATCTCCAATATCACTTCTTGCAACAACTTGGGGTTTAGTGATGAGGAATTGCCAGAAGAAGGCAAAAGTCACAACATGGCGCTCAATATAACAGTTAACTTCTGGGACGATGGCTTAGCCAATGTACTGGTAGATACCGGATCGACTCTCAACATTATGCTTAATTCCACTCTAATGGGAATATCATTAAAATGATCTCCGATGAGAGGCAGTGAGTTCGTCGTCAAAGCATTTGACGGATCCCGAAAAACAGTTATCGGCGAAGTTGACCTTCCCATAACTATCGGTCTTCACACTTTCCAGGTCATGGACATCCGAGAAACATACAGCTGTTTGTTGGGAAGACCATGGATACACTAGGCTGGGGCAGTCACTTCGACACTTCACCAGAAGCTGAAGTTCGTCAAGAATGACCAACTCGTCACGGTCTGTGGAGAACAAGCCTTGATCGTGAGTAACCTTTCATTGTCCACTTGTGTAGAACCCGAGGAGGTTGTTGGAACTCAGTTCCATGCACTTTCGGTGAGCAATGACAACCAATCAAAAAGAGGAACGTCGATTTCCTCGTACAAAGATGCTCTCGAGGTGATCAAAAGTAACAATGCAAAGGGATGGGGACAGCTTGTCATTCCTACTGACAATAAAACAAAGATGGGTCTTGGTTTTTCAGCAACCTGTACCCAGACAGCTACTAACAATTTTTCATCCCATTCAGGATTTCTTCCACATTGGAGGTTTCCTTCACCCAGTATCTCAAGAAGTACATACCATCAACGAGGGAGATTCCTCTGACACAGATGAGGAATGGAAATCCTATCTTAACGAGGATGGTTATATGTCTCAGAAAGAGGTGCCTACGCCATTTTGCTATCCCGCACAGAGTCCGAGATTTATACCAAGGTCAGACGTCGAAATGATATACAGAGATTGTGATCCAGAAGGATGCCGTGCTCCACCAAACTCATTAGAGGAGGACACTCTAATGAAAGATAACTTTAACCATGACTATTATGGCCCAATGGATGGCCTGCCTATGTGGCAGCCGTACCTAGGAGACTCAAGGTAAAAGAGTCAGTCGAACGATGCATATCAGCTGAGCATCATTGAGAAGAATACCTGCGTCCCTACCATGTCATGGGATCATTACTCAGGGCATTCAGAAAATATCCAGTATGACGAAGAATTTGCAACGATTGCAGGATAAAAGTTCCTTAATTGTCCTTTTCTCGAGGTCAACGTCATCGAAAGGGATGACTCCTCCAGTTCCAAAGAAGTGTGGGACACCTTAGGACAACCAAGTGGAAAATATGACTTCTTAGTCAAGTACACCGCTCCCGAAAGCCCTCGTATCAAGCTCGAAGACATCCAGCCCACTGGATGGGGAGATATACCTGAGAGCACAACTACTATACAAAATACAACTAAGGAATCCTCTTATGATAACTCTTCCTGGGAGACAGATTCCAATGATCCAGCTCTACCAGAAATCAGCGTTATTTCTGGAGAAAAATCAAGGAAGGTACCAAACTTTGTGATTCACCGAGGAGTTCGCCGCCAATGGGTTATTGTCGATGTTCCGAAGATCGTTCATAAGTCTAAGTAATTGTCGTCTTTACCTTAACCTTTCACCCTGCCCAGGTGAAACAGATGTTTTGATAGGGCTCACTTTCTGTAAATACCTCTTCGCTTCGCCCAAAGCGATTGAGTTTTGTTTTATAGGACTGTAGTTTCAAGAATCGACTAAATCATAAATAAAATAACGTCGCTCTGTAATTTCCGCATTAATTGTTGTTTTCTCTTTTCGCTTTTTCAGAAAATGGTAATCCTAAAAAAAAACAACTGAAATAATAAAAACAAGCAGTTTTCAAAAAATACACTGCACACACTCTTGCATTTTTCTCTATCTCTTCTAACAATAATCATCACGTCATGCAGATTGCTTATTTTAAACCCCATTAAAACATACTATCCAATGCCTTCTCCCAACTTTGAATTCCCGGTATTTGAGGCTGAAGAAGAAGATGACAAAGAAATTCCAGAGGAGATCTCCCGATTACTCAGACAAGAAGAAAGGTCCATCGAACCTTACAAAGAGCCGTTGGAAACTGTCAACTTGGGTTCAGAGTAGAGAAAAGAGGTCAAGATTGGGGCACTGCTCAGTCCAACTGTCAAAGAAAGTTTGACAAAGCTTCTCAAAGAGTTTCCCAATGTATTCGCTTGGTCCTATCAGGATATGCCAGGGTTGGATACCAACATCGTGGAAAATCATCTACCGTTAAGATTAGATTGTCTGCTAGTAAAATAAAGGTTGAGACGGACTCATCCAGACATGGCCATCAAAATCAAGGAGGAAGTACAGAAACAGATTGACGTGGTGTTTTCTCGCCACATCAGAATATCCTCAATGGTTAGCCAACATAGTACCCGTTCCGAAAAAGGATGGAAAGGTCAGAATGTGTGTGGATTACAGAGATCTAAACAAGGCTAGTCCAAAGGACGACTTTCCTTTACCACACATTGACATGCTGGTTGACAGTACAACAAAGTTCAAATTCTTCTCCTTCATGGAATTATCGGGCTATAACCAAATCAAAATGGCGCCGAAAGATATGGGGAAAACTTCCTTCATCACCCCATGAGGCACCTTTTGTTACAAGGTAATGCCGTTCGGTTTGAAGAACGCCGGGGCAACATATCAAAGGGCCATGACTACTCTGTTTCATGACATGATACACAAAGAAATCGAGGTATATGTCGATGACATGATTGCCAAATCTAGAACAGAGGAGGAGCATGTGACCCACCTGTCAAAGCTATTCGAGCGGCTGAGAAAGTACAGACTCCGCTTGAATCCCAATAAATGCACATTCGGTGTCCGCTCAGGGAAACTGCTAGGATTTATCATCAGCCTGAAAGGAATTGAGGTTGATCTTGACAAGGTCAAGGCCATTCAAGAAATGCCTTCTCCGCGGACTGAAAGACAAGTCAGGGGGTTCCTGGGACGTTTGAATTACATTTCCATATTTATATTCCTCATGACCGCGACATGTGCGCCGATTTTTAAATTACTCAAAAAGAATCAGGAATGCGTTTGGACAGAAGATTGCCAAACCGCCTTCGACAGTATCAAGGAATACCTGTTGAATCCACCCATTCTATCACCTCCAGTGGAAGGAAGACCACTGATCATCTACCTAACAGTCTTGGAAGACTCCATGGGTTGTGTACTTGGCCAACAAGACGAAACCAAAAGGAAAGAGTCTGCCATTTACTATTTGAGCAAGAAATTCACCGACTGCGAGACTCGGTACACTATGCTTGAGAAAACTTGATATGTTTAGGCTTGGGTAGCCAAACGTCTTTGCCAGTATATGATTCGTCACACTACTTTGTTAATCTCCGAAATGGATCCAATCAAGTACGTCTTTGAAAAGCCTGCTCTCACGGGAAGGATTGCCTGTTGGCAGATATTGTTATCAGAATACGACATCGAGTACCACGCTCAAAAAGCCATTAAAGGAAGTATTTTAGCTGATCATTTGGCTCATCAACCGATTGACAATCAGGAATTAGTCGGATTTGACTTCCCAAATAAAGATGTCATGTACTTGAAAATGAAAGATTGCGATGAACCGCTACCCAGTGAAGGGCCAGAACCAGGTTCCCAATGGGGACTTATCTTTGACAGAGCTATCAATCATTATGGAAACGGAATTGGGGCAATCATCATAACACCTCAGGGTACCCACATTCCTTTCACCGCCCGACTGGCATTCAAGTATACAAACAACGAGGCTGAATACGAAGCTTGTATCATGGGTCTCGAATAAGCGATCGACTTGAGAATTAAGAACTTGGATGTATATGGCGACTTAGCCCTGGTTATCAATCAGATCAAAGGAGATTGGAACACATACCAGTCCGGGCTGATCCCTTACAAAGATTACGCAAGAAGGTTGTTACCTTTCTTCAGCAGAATCGAGTTTCATCATATCCCTCGTGAAGAGAATCACATGGCTGATACATTAGCCAATCTCTCTTCCATGATTAGCATAGGTCAATGGAACGACTTACCTAAGATTGATATAATGCGCCTTGAACGACCCGCTTACATTTTCACAATTGAAGCAGTTATAGACGACAAACCTTGGTATCACGATATTAAATGCTTCCTTAAAAAACAAGAGTATCCACCTGGGGCATTAAGAAAGGACAGAAAGACCCTCAGAAGGCTGGCTGGCAACTTCTTCCTAAGCGGTGATACACTTTATAAGAGAAATTTTGACATGGTCCTGCTCCGATGTGTAGACAGACTAGAAGCAAACATGCTGATAAAGGAAATTAACGAAGGATTCTTTGGCACCCATGCCAACGGACACACAATGGCGAGGAAAATTCTGAGTGCAGGGTACTACTGGTTGACCATGGAATCCGACTGCTACAGGTACATGAGGAAGTGTCACAAGTGTCAAATATACGCTGACAAAATCCTCGTACCGCCTACATATCTCAAAGTTCTCTCTTCCCCATGGCCTTTTTTCATATGGGTAATCGACATGATTGGCATGATCGAACCCAAAGCTTCGAACAGACATTGGATCATCCTGGTAGCCATTGATTACTTCACCAAGTGGGTCGAAGCAGCGTCATACGCCAATGTTACCCGACAAGTGGTGGTCCGATTTATCAAAAACAATATCATTTGCCGTTATGGTGTTCCAAGCCAGATCATTACGGATAATGGATCCAACTTGAACAATAAAATGATGGAAGAGTTGTGCGCTGAGTTCAAGATCGAACACCATAACTCATCTCCCTACCGACCTAAGATGAACGGAGCGGTATAAACGGCTAACAAGAACATCAAGAAGATTGTTCACAAGATGGTTGTAACCTACAAAGACTGGCATGAAATGCTACCCTTTGCTCTTCACGGTTATCGCACATCTGTCCGCATTTCAACAGGGGTAACCCCTTTCTCTCTAGTATATGGCATAGAAGCAGTGCTTCCCATAGAAGTAGAGATCCCATCAATCCGGGTATTGATGGAATCTAAGTTAATAGAGGCTGAATGGTGTCAAAGTCGACACGATGAGCTGAATATGATCAAAGAGAAACGAATAACGACACTATGCCATGGTGTAGCGCGATTTTTTTGGTCTTGAATCACTATCGCTTAGGTACTACAGTTCGATTCATTTTTTATCCTATTGAGCTGATTAAGGAAGGGAAATAGATGTCTCCAATTAACCCTGCTTGCATACTGAGTTTAAACAGCTGTCTGTTAGGTTACAGATGCTATTAAGATGTGGGTCCCTCTTCGTTTTATTTTGATAAGATCAGAATGTTTGGATTATTTGCGAGGTTTTTGGTAAGATGTTAGGATTTGGTGCTTTCGGGTTGATATATAGGGGTACTGGATTTTGGGTTTTTGATTAGTATGCTCGCTAAGATTTTGAAATCTTATGCCTACGTATTCCCATTTAACGAAACAGAGAAATCAAAGCGATCGTAGTTCCTCCTATTCTATGGGAGGAAAAAAAATTGTTTTGGTGTCTTGTTCAAAGCCCAAGACGTGAAGCTAAAGGTGATTTGTATCTTGTTTAAAGCCCAAGATGTGAAGATGAAGGGTTTTGGCTGAGAGAGAATTTTCCATCTCTAAAGAGGAGTTGTCGATGTTTGTATGCTGTGAGCAAGACACAACTTTGATGCAAAAAGGTTGATTGACTCAACCGGGGTTTTCTTTATACAAAGCCTAAGAGGAGGCTAGAAGTTTGACTTTTTCGGGGAAAATGTTGTTTCTGTCTTGTACAAAGCCCAAGATTAAGGCTAAAAGGATTTTGACTCCGTTGGAAAGAATGTATCTTGTATAAAGCCCAAGATGGAGGCTGAAAGGGTTTAACTCAACAAGAGAGTACTTTTATCTGTCCTGTATAAAGCCCAAGACGGAGGCTAAGAAAGGTTAACTCAACAAGAGAGTCTTGAATGGGTGATTGACTCAACAAGAGAGTCTGAAGGTTGATTGACTCAACAAGAGAGTCTTTATACTCAACAAGAGAGTGATTTGCTGTCTCGTACGAAGCCCGAGATTGAGGCTAAAAGGAGATTGACTCAACAAGAGAGTCTTTTATACTCAACAAGAGAGTGTTTTGTTGTCTCGTACGAAGCCCGAGATTGAGCCTAAAAGGAGTCTGACTCAATAAGAGAGCCTTTTATACACAACAAGAGAGTGATTTATATGTGTCTTGTATAAAGCCCAAGACGGAGGCTAAAAAAGGGATTGACTCAACAAGAGAGTCTTTTATACTTAACAAGAGAGTGATTTTCTATCTCGTACGAAGCCCGAGATGGAGGCTAAAAGTGGGTGACTCAACAAGAGAGTCTGAAAAGGTTAACTCTGCTGGGGAGAATCATTTGTATAAAGCCCAAGAGGAGGCTACCTTACCGCTGTGGATTCTGGAGATCCTGAAGCGGGTCCAAGTGTGGGGAACTCTCATGAGAGAGAGCGGGTTTTTGCCTATGCTTGAAGGGAACTTGAGAATGTCTTTGAGACTCAAGGGTCTTAGACTGTCCAAGTCTAGAGTTTTATCTTTTGTACAATGCCCAAGAGGAGGCACGGGTATTAAGGGATGAGTATCAACCTTACAACGACCGGAGTTTTGACGCTGGAAAGACTGCTCTAGCAAAGGATGACTAAGTTCTGTCTTATACCTTTAAGAGGCCATCAGGGTCCTTGTATTAAGCCTAAGAGAAGGCATGAGAACTTCTAAGAAGCCGAAAGGTCCTTGTACAACGCCCAAGAGGAGGCGGGGATGCTTTTAGGAAGCATGTGGGTCCCCAAACCAAGAGAAGTTCAAGACATGCTATTCACAGAGAATAGATCAAGCCAGGAAAGTTCGAGAATTTGGAAGAAACTCAAGAGATGCCATTAACGGAGAAAAGATCATCTCTGGGGAGTTAGAGTTTCTTTGACAATTTCTAAGGGTGATAGTCTGAGAAAGGGTTCACCGAGAATGCTGCCTTTCACGTTTCCATATTGTTTAACCCCAAGAGGAGGGAATACTGTATCTGGAATCCTACGAGGGATCTAGTTTTGTTTGTATTTAAGAGTGGCCAACAAGGCTTTACCTAGTGCTAGACGTGGTTGCCAGGGAAAACTCTAAATAACTATACTAGTATTACACAGTGGATATATGACAAGTATATAAAAGGATGTGAAAGAAGACTTACAGTGAAGCAGCCCCACAATACAGTTATATACATATGAAAGCGGTAAATGAAAGCGGATAAACACTTACCCGTTGCAGAGCTTCCATGCTGTTTAGTTAGTTGTTCAACAAAGAAAGTTTTGATAACAATATATATTTCAATTCAAAATCAAAGGAGAAAGTGTTTTGAAAAGATTATTGGGGCTTACAGCTCAAGGAGAGGCCCAAGTTTTAACGATGTACAGAGGGACTTATACAATATGTGAGGCCCAAAAGTTTTTATGTACAAGGGGATGGGTCTTACACTCTATTAGAGGCCCAAAGATTTATTTTTGTACAATAGATGGGGCTTACAACTCGAGGGGAGGCCCAATTGTTTTTATTTTAAACTGGCAATCGCGCCGAGATTTTTCTTTTAACGCAGAGGGACTTATACAATGTCTGAGGCCCAAAAAGGTTTTGGTTAAAAAAAGGATTGGATCTTACACTCTATTAGAGGTCCATGGATGTTTTAAAGAAAAACAATGGGGCTTACAACTCAAGGAGAGGCCCAATTGGTTTTATTTTAAACTGGCGATCGTGTCAAGATTTTTGAAAATGTGTTGGGACTTATACAATGACTGAGGCCCAAACTATTTTGGTTTCAAAGAGGGATTGGGTCTTACACTCTATTAGAGGCCCAAAGAGTTTTAAGAAAAAGAATTGGGACTTATAGCTCGAGGAGAGGCACATAGATTTTGTTAAGAAGGCGACGATCGCGCCGTTATTTTTTGAAAATACAGTGGGACTTATACAATGACTGAGGCCCAAAAGGTGGTGCATTGACAAAGGGGTTGGGTCTTACACTATAATAGATGCCAAAAGTGTTTGAAAAAGATTTGTTTGGGTGAAAATCAAAGAAACCCTAATTTCATCATTTTTTAAAAGTATTTTCTTAAAGAAAATCAAATAAAAATGATAAAATACCAAATAAGTTTGAATAAACAACTTGTGATTTTTGGTTGAGGTTTGAAAAATGATGTTTTAATCACAAGATGAATTAAAATTCATTTGGTTTTGATTTTCATGATGAGAATTCACAAAAATACCAACTATATTAAATAAATAATATAAATTTGATTTTTTTGTGGAATAAAATATTTTGGAGTATGAATAAAAAGTGTGTAAAACAGAATTGGAAAATGATGATTTTTGCTATGTGAAAGAATTGGTTGAGTTTTGATGATAAGAGAAAAAGGAAAGATGTCACAACATCATATTCGACATCTTTCATGAGGCAAAAAACCAGAACTGAACCTTAGTTTTCAACATCTTTTTTATCAAACTTCAAACATTCATAACTCTCTCAATTTTCAATGAAATTAAAATCCGTAAGAACTTATCTTGACCAATTTTTCGCAAGGAATCCATTGGTATCACTTATACATACTGAACTTAATGTATAGAACACATAAGGCAAAAAATCAGAACTGGACCTTAATTTTAAAACAACATAAACTCCACATATAAAGATGTTAAAGTGCAAACAGTAGGAAGATCACAACAAACAGATGAAGGACTACATTTTTGCTTCAAGAATTGATCAATAATGATGCATGTATATGGAGTTTCAAAGTGTAAGAACACTCACCGATTAGAGCAAGGTCCAATGCCTCTTCAATGTAATTACAGCAGCAAGAGGAAGATTCTATGAGCTTCCTTGATCCTCCAAGAGTGTGTTTGAATGCTTAGAGTGGATTGAAATGAGCTGGAACAGATTATGTTATCTCAACTGCAATTATATCAAGAAATTAAGCAATTGGCTGGTGATTTGATGAATTTGATGTTCCAAATGTTGTGTTAGTGTTTAGATCACTCATATATGATGTTTATGAGGTGTGTGTGTGATTGGTTTGGTTGGAATTGCTCTCAAACTCAAAACCCGATAGTGACTTGCCTTAGAAGGCAAAATTGGAAGTGAGAAGGAGATTTTGAGGAAAGCATCTGTTTGATGGCTTTGGTGTACTCAAACTGAGCACAAATGAGCTCTATTTATAGTAGAACAAGTTTGTTTTGCAAGCAATAGTGAATGGCAACTGCTGCAGAAGTTTGGCAAATGTTGATCAATAGGAATCCAAGTCTCCTCTAGCCATTGACTAGAGGTTAGAGCACAGACTACTGGTTCCCTAGTTCTTGGATATGTCTTGACTGAATTCAGTTAGAATTTGGCTCGGTTCATGCCACCTTGCTGATGTATTGAATGCTTGAAAACAAAATTGGATATTTGGCATCTTTGTAGCTTTTTAGGTTTGGCATGCTACTTGTGGAATCTTGGACTTGGGAGGCTTGGGAATCAGAGCTTGTCCTTTGATTTTCCCCTTCTCAGGTGTGCAAAAGGATGACAAGGCTTAAAAATTCGTGTGGCACAAGAAATATGCAAATCTGTCCTGAAACCTGTCTTAAAAAATCAGCTGCAGCAAGCCTTGTTGTAAAATCCATAACTTCTTGCTCAAGAATGATAAATGGCTGTTCCAGGACTTTCTGGAAAGCTGAGATGACATACTTCAACTTTGATGTTTAGGGTATTTCTTGAATCAACTTGGATCATGGAGAAAAACGTCCTTGAAGTTGGGACATTCTTGCTGGAAAAATATTAATGATGTCCTATGAAATGTTGAAACATTTGACAACTTTGAACATTAATAATTTTAAACTTTAATCACTTATATCTTTTAATCCACTATGATATTTTGAGTTGAAGTGAATTGCATCTTTGATGCTTGTCCTGCATGGTGACAAAGCTTGAAAATTGTGTGGCACAAGAAAAAGTGCACAAAATCTGTCCTAAAAAAATAGCTGCATCAAGCCTTACTGTAAAGTCCATAACTTCCTGCTCGAGTATGATAAATGGACATTCTATAACTTTCTGGAAAGCTGAGATGACGTACTTCAACTTTGATGTTCATGGTTTGTGAAGATAAGACTTGTAAAGTTGTAAAAAATGACCTTAAACTTGTGTGATCTAGTCTGTCCTAAAAGCTGTCTTAAAAATTCTGTTTTATCAATGCCTTTCGCAGAGATCATAACTTTCTGCTTGAGAATGATAATGGGTTTTTTAGGACTTTCTGGAAAGGTGAGATGACGTAATTCAATTTTCATGTTCATGACATGGCTTGAATCAATTTGGATCATGGAGAAAAACGTCCTTAAAGTTGGGACTTTCATGCTGGAAAAATAATTAATGATGTCCTACGAAATGTCGGAACATCTGACATTAAGAATTCCCAACTTTGATCACTTATATCTTTTAGTCCTTATGATATTTTGATTTGATTCCTTCTAAAATGTTGAAGTATCAAATACCCTCTTTAAAAGTAGCCCTTACGCAAAATCAATGGATGCTTGGATCAATAGTTACAACCTTAACAAGTTGTGCACTTGAGCATGATTTTAACTTAGGAAAAATTTCTAAGTTTCCTTCAATTTGATCAATTTTGCATGATTTCTTGATTTAAATTTAATCAACTGCAATCATCCATCATATTTTCTTGAGTAATGGCTTGGGAAGCTCATAGTTGACCAAAAGTCAAATTTTGACTTTCTGCATCAGTTGACTTTGTATTAGATGAACTTGAGGCTTGATCCACTAGGAATGTTGTATCTTTATGCTTGATTCTTGATGTGGGAGACCTCTTGATCCTTCATGGATGTTTGAGAGGTTTGAAAAGTTGAGGATCATGTCATTTCTTGATTGATCCTTTGTCTAAGAGCTCTGAGGGGGTTTGAAACCCTAAGTTTGATTGTAGTGGATGTTCACCCATCTTTGGGGAGACTAATGAGGTATGATGGTCCATCCATATTGGGATGATGATGTGCACAATGATGGGAATCTTAGTGGTCAAAATTTGGGGTATGGCAGATGCCCATATTTAATCTTCTTGGACCCGAAGGTGCGAATGGCAAAGGTATTCGGGCATTCGGGGTGCAAGAGGATTAAATATCGTAATACCCAAAATTTTGATGGTGGTTATGAATGGCAGCTTGCCCATCCATCTTCTTTTGCTAAGCAATGATACTTAGAAAAGGTAAAAAACTTCCCCTCGATCTTGGTCTTCAGCCAAGGAACTGGTCTCAGTTTCTGTTACAAACTTCCCCTCGATCCTGGTTTCCTACCAAGGAACTGGTCTCAGTTTCTGAAATAAACTTCCCCTCGATCCTGGTTTCCTACCAAGGAACTGGTCTTAGTTTCTGAATTAAACTTCCCCTCAATCCTGGTTTCCTACCAAGGAACTGGTCTAAGTTTCTTTTGTCAATAAACTTTCTTGACAAGGGATTCTATTCGTAGCGGTTTTCCTCAAACTTCTCGCCGAATTTTCTTGGGGAGATGCCATTTGATGGAAAAAGTTGTGATGTCAGACTTGCTGGGGAACCCATTCGTCTGAGTTATAGAGGTGCACAAACTTCTCTGTTTGGAGACGCCATTGGTCGGCTCTACTGGGGAAAGCAGGTCTCTTGAGAGACTTTTGTCGCTTGGGGGTGTTACATCATACTTTTCTCGGGATCTTCTCGGAGAAATGCCATATGATGTGATCCAATTTTGAGGTGCTGATGACCTTTTCGTCAGCGGATTTTTCGGAGAAAAACGGCCGTATTGTCGAATCTTTGATTAAGAGGCTTTCTCTGGGGATTTTCCTTAATCCAGGAAAGCGAAGATATCATCTCCGATGGCGAAGAGTGACGTTTGTTGAAGGTCGCCTTGTTTTTCAGAGGTTCAAGTTATCAAAGTGGTCAAGGGCCGGCTTCAATCCAAAAATAAACTGGAGGAGGGGGTGCTTAGACGCGACATTTCCTGATAAGGAAAGGACTGACAAATCGACTGGGAGGACCTTTATCACTTGGGGATAAGACCGACTAGAGCGATGGTGATGCAATATGAATATGAATGTAAATCAATAATGCATGATGTATGTATGTATATGCTGACAAAACCGACGCGACATACAGACTAATGGATGAACACGACTGGATACTCGACCACAACGGGAGATGAAAAGTATCGCTGGTTCAAAAAATAGCAATTCTGCCTTGCTTAGGAGGGATAGTCCCTGTTGGGAGCTACATTGGTTGGCCTTAGGAGGTGAGAACTCTGCCGAGGGTGCCAGACGAAACATGGTCTCTGACTCAGTTAATCCTTCATTCAGGTGTACTGGCTAAGAAGAAGTACTTTGATTCTGCACTTTGAAGCTCGATTACTTCTGGAGAAGCGATCGATGTTCTTTTGATGTTCAACAGTCAAAAGAATTGCCATCTTTATTTTAAAATCAGAAAAGTTTGACAAGTAAATTCATTTTTTTTTATTTCAAGAATCGTTGATCATATTAAAATGTCGTTCTGTAAAGCTAAAACAAATAAGAATTGCAAACAAAATCACTAGGGCTCAAAGTTTATTGATAGGATGGAAATCAGCCAAGCGCGTGATTCCATGGAGTATTTACAAAGTTTAGAAAATGGTAATTTAAGGGAAAAGGGCTACATAGAAACATAACGACCAATATCCTTCTACCAACTTTGAATTCTGGGCATCCCGAGCTTCCGTCGAAGATGACCGTGACTGGAGTTTTCCTGACTGATGGCATGACTGCTGCTGAGGATTTGCCCCTGTTGAACATAGTTACTTGCCATTAATCCCTAACTTTTTCCTGGATTGTACTTTGAGATTTCCAATCACCGGGATGATTTTTTATCATGTCTCTAATTTTTGCCTGGACCGCCCTTTCGGGTTTTCAATCCACCGAGACGTTTTTTTTAGTTTAGGTGAAGTATTTCTTGACTACGTCAACATTTGTGGGGTGGGAAAATTCTTCTCCATCCATGGTTGTAAGTCTCAAGGCGCCACCTGAGAAAGCTTTCTTAACCACATAGGGGCCGTCATAGTTCGGAGTCCATTTGCCCTGAGAATCAGTGAGAAATGATTGTATCTTTTTGAGCACAAGGTCTCCTTTTCTGAAGACGCGAGGTCGGACCTTTTTGTCAAACGCCTTCTTCATTCTCTGTTGATACAACTAACCATGGCATAGTGCCGTTATTCATTTTTCTTTGATCAGATTCAGTTCATCGTGTCGACTTTGACACCATTCAGCTTCTGTTAGCTTAGCTTCCATCAATACTGTAGCGAGCAATTTTGGACGTGGTTCTTAAGCACTGTCGCTCTGGGGTTACTACAGGTCGATTCATTTTTATCCTATTGAGCCGACTAAGGAAGGGAAATAGATGTCTCTAATTAACCCTGCTTGCATACTGAGTTTAAACAGCGGTCTGTTAGGTTACGGATGCTATATGGTAATGGGGCCTCTTTCTTCTTACTTTGTTTAGAACGAAACACCGAGAATGTTCATGGTGAATTTTGTTAGGACACTAGGACTAATGCTTTTCGATTGATATGTGAAGGTATGGGATTTGGGGCTTTGGATTAGTGTGCTCGCTAAGATTTTTCTTTCAATCTTATGCCTACGTATTCCCGTTTACCGAAATAGGGAAATCTGAGCGATCGTAGTTCCTCCTATTCTATGGGAGGAAATGGTGTTTTGGTGTCTTGTTTAAAGCCCAAGACGTGAAGCTGAAAGTGGTTTGTATCTTGTTCAAAGCCCAAGATGTGAAGCTGAAGGGTCTATTTGTATCTTGTTCGAAGCCCAAGATGTGAAGCTAAAAAGGTGTTGTCTTTAGAGAGAATCTGTCATCTCTAAAGGGGGTCTGTTTGTCACAGCTGTTGGGTGACTGACTATAAAGGAGGATTACTTTAACCGGGATATGTGAATCCTAGCAATGCCATAATTTCCTTTATAGGGGGTTTTAACCTGAAGGAGAAGACTTTAACTCAGTGTAGAGCAATGCCATCTTTCCTTAGGAAATATCTCATGCTAAAAGAGGGACAGTGGCATGGATGTAAATAATCTAGATGCTTGCCGTTTACAGCGATTAGATGAAAGGAGTTGTTGATGTTTGTATCCTGTGAACGAGTCACAGTTTTGATGCTAAAAGGTTGATTGACTCAACCGGGGTTTTTCTTATACAAAGCCTAAGAGGAGGCTATTGACCCAACAAGAGGGTGTTTTTATGTGTCTTGTATGAAGCCCAAGAGGGAGGCTAAAAGGAGTTGACTCAACAAGAGAGTGCTTTTAGATGTGTCTTGTACGAAGCCTAAGACCGAGGCTAAAGGTTGACTCAACAAGAGAGTCTTTTATACTCAACAAGAGAGTGATTTGTATCTCGTATGAAGCCCGAGATGGAGGCTAAAAAAGATTATTGACTCAACAAGAGAGTCTTTTTGTATCTCGTACGAAGCCCGAGATAGAGGCTAAAAGTTGACTCAACAAGAGAGTCTTTTATACTCAACAAGATAGTGTTTTTGTATCTCGTACGAAGCCCGAGATGGAGGCTATAAAGGTTTGACTCAACAAGAGAGTCTTTTATACTCAACAAGAGAGTGTTTTTGTATTTCGTACGAAGCCTGAGATAGAGGCTAAAAGAGAGATTGACTCAGCAAGAAAGTCTTTTTGTATCTCGTACTAAGCCCGAGATAGAGGCTAAAAGGATTGCTGTTTCAGTTGAGTGACATGTCCGGTAGGTTGGTTAAAAGAGAAAATCAGTTCTTATAAAGAGACTGATTAAAGGTAAGGTTATGCTTTGGGATTGATCAGAGGATCAGAGTTATTTCCTGTTCTTTAAGGAAATGGGGAATCCAGAGGGTATTGGACATTGTCCGAGTCTACTGGTGTTTTTCCCTACTTGAAAATGCCTTCGAGACTCAAGGAGATTAGACTGTCCAAGTCTAGAGTTTTATCTTTTGTACTATGTTTAAAGAAACAGTAGTAGTATGTTCATGGTAAAAAGATCTAGACTCTTTGAAAGACTGTTCTATTAAGATGACTAATTTCTGTTCCTATACCTCTAGGAGGTCGTCGGGACAATTTGTACGAAGCCCAGGGGTCTGGAAACTTTTAAGAAGCCGAGGGACAATTTGTACGAAGCCCAAGAGGAGGCTCTCTTCCCGAAGGAAGAATCCTTATACGAAGCCTAAGAGGAGGCTGTGAATACTTCTAAGAAGCTGTAGGGTCCTTGTACAACGCCCAAGAGGAGGCAGGGATGCTTTTAGGAAGCCTGTGGGTCCCCAAACCCCGAGAAATTCAAGACAGGCTATTCAAAGAGAATAGATCAAGCCAGGAAAGTCCGAGAATTTGGAAGAAACTCAAGAGATGCCATTCACGGAGAAAAGATCATCTCTGGGGAGTAGAGTTTCTTTGACAATGTCTAAGGGTGACAGTCTGTGAAAGGGTTCACCAAGAATGCTGCCTTTCACGTCTCCATATTGTTTAACCCCAAGAGGAGGGAAGACTGTGTCTGGTAATCCTATGGGGGATCTAGTTTTGTCTATTTAAGAGTGACCAACAGGGCTCAGTGCTAGACGTAGTTGCCGAGGAAACTCTAAATATCTATACTAGTATTACACAGTTGATATGAGTTTATGAAAGAAGACTTACAGTGAAACAGCCCCACAATACAGTTATATGTATATGAAAGCGGTAAATGAAAACATATAACCACTTACTCGGTTGTAGAGCTTCCATGCTGTTTGGTTAGTTGTTCAACAAAGAAAGATTGAAAACAACAGTATATTCAAAATTAAAGGAGAAAGTATTTTAAAAAGAGGTTAGGGCTTACAGCTCAAGGCGAGGCCCAAGTTTTTATCAGTGATTGCACAGTGGTTTTGAGTTTGTACACGGACTTATACAAGTGACTGAGGCCCAAGAAAGGTTTTCTGTACAAGGGGATGGGTCTTACACTCTCTCAAGAGGCCCAAGAGATTTATTTTTGTACAAGTGGCGGGGCTTACAGCTCAAGGAGAGGCCCAGGGTCATTTGTTTGAAAATGGCGATCGCGCCGAGATTTTCAAAAACGCGGTGGGTCTTATACAATGCACTGAGGCCCAAAATGGTTTGGTTTTCAAAGGGGGTTGGGTCTTACACTCTAATAGAGGCCTAAAGATTTTGAATGGGTCTTATAGCTCGAGGAGAGGCCCAAGGTTTGTTTTTCAACGGACGATGATCGCGTTGAACTTTTTGTAATACAACGGGATTTATACAATAAGTGAGGCCCAAAAATAGGTTTGAATTTACAAAGGATTGGGTCTTACACTTTATTAGAGGCCCAAAAGTGTTTGAAAAAAGGTTTGATGAGGGTTGAATTAATCAAAACCCTAATTTGTTTTCAAAATGTATTTTAATTGAATAAAAAATTCAATTAAAATGACCAAAATTGTTTAACATGTGGAAAACAAATTATGATCTTGGATTAATGTTTCATAAATCAAGTTTTGACCTACAAAATGATTAGAAATCATTAAAATTTGCAAAATCAAGAAGGAAAAAATATTTTAAATGTCAAAAACAATTAAAATATTAATTCTTTGCAAAAATATCAATTATATGAAATAAATAGTATTTTTGGGATTTTTTGGTAAAATAAAATATTTTAACATTTTTGTGAATTATTAAAAAAAGAATCAACTCAAAATCATTAAAACCCAGAGAGAAATTAATTTTTGAATCAATTAAATAAAATCACAAAATTCAAATATTCAAATTTTCAAAAAATGGCGCCAAGAACAAGGGCAAGAACACGCGCCACCCTCTGTTTCTGCAGATTTGCGTTTTCTATCCAATCTCACTGAATACTTGATTATATCATGCAATCTACATATCAATCTACTCGTTTTAACCTCACGATCATGTCTATGGTCTTTAATTTCATTTATTTTTAACATGGAATAAAAAATCAAAGAGAAACCTCAAGAACCCTAATTTCTGCATGAAGGTTCAGAAATTCCACACACGATTCAAACAATGCAATTGATTGAGGGAAAATATTCCATGCATGATTATGAACATATGGCCAAATTATTGTGCAGCAAAAATTGCATGAATCATAGAGTTAGAAGAGCTCATGCTTACCTCTTGCAGCTGGTGATCGTGTTTTGTGTTAGAGGTGTTACAGCTAGGTTCCAATGATCTGGATAGCTTCCCTAGGTGCCATGGAGTGTGTCTGGATGCTTGGAATGGATTAAAATGATCTGGAATTTGAGATGGTACCCCAACTGCAAATCTGTCAAGAACTTGAGCAACTGACTGGTGATTTTGTGATTTTGGTGTTCCAGATGTTATGTGAGTGTTTGGATCACTTCTATATGATGTTTATGAGGTGTGTGAGTGATTGGTTTAATTGGAAAAGCTCTCAAACTCAAAACCCGATAGTGACTTGCCTTAGAAGGCAAAATTGGAGTGAAAGAAGAGATTTTGAGGAAAACATCTATTTGATGGCTTTGGTGTACTCAAACTGACCACAAATGAGCTATATTTATAGTAGAGCAAGTTTGTTTTGCAAGCAATAGTGAATGACAACTGCAGCAGAGGTTTGGCACATGGTTGCACTTTGAAATCCAAGTCTCCTCTAGCCATTGACTAGAGGTTAGGGCACAGGGTTGTGGTTCCCTTGGTCTTGGATAATTCTTGACTGAATTCAGTTGCAAATGGTTCAGTCCATGCCACCTTGGTGTATGCATTGAATGCTCCAATCCAAAATTGGAGTCTTGTCCTCTTTTAGGCAATTCTAGGTTTAGCATGCTACTTCTTGTTCCAAGGACTTTGGAGGCTTCGCTCAGTGTTTATCCCCTTTAAATTTGATCCTCAGATGTGTCCAAAGTGATGACAAGGCTTGGAATTATCTGATTTTTCCAAATCGAGCAAAAATGCAAAATTCTGCCTAGCCTTGGCAGTTTTCAGCAAGGTATATTGCCATTGTCATATCTCTTGGCCCAAGTGGAATTTGGTGATGTTTTTGGCCATTTTAGAAAGCCCTCATATGATACAACAACTGTTTGATCATATTTGGTTTTGATACTTCTTGGATCCAAGTGAAAAATTCCCCTACATTTGGAAAAAAGTGAAGGCAGATTCTGACTTAGTGAAAATTTCACTTAGGTGTTGGAAAAAAGTTACATTTTCACTTTTTGTGATTTTGATCATTCCATAACTCAAAATCCATGAGGAATTTGAAGGGAGGTCAGTTTTAAGCTTTTGTAGAGGGTAATGAGATCTACAAACCAAGCTTTGGATGGGGAAAAATGGCTTTGTGGTTTAGGAGTTATGATCCTCCAAAGTTGGTACCCTTGCCACTTTGTTCATAACTTAGAAAATTTTCTAAGTTTTTATGGTTACCCCTTTTACAAGTTATCCCACTTTTCTTGATTTTTATTGATGAATGATGATTCAAATCATACATTAACATCATTTTAGGGTTAAAAAACCATTTTTGTGAAAAATCTCAAAAAGTCAAAGTTGACTTTTGTGCACAGTTGACTTTTTATCAGATGAATTTCAAACTGTGCAATGCTCTAGGAAATCATGTCCTTGACCTAAATCAAACTTGATGGACATGTTCCATGGGTGTTATAGGGTATATTAAATCATGTCCTAGGGTTTGGGAGCATGTCCTGGTCAAAAGTCAAAGATACAGTTGACTTTTCTCGCGAAACCCTAACTGTGGTACTGATGAAATTGAGACTTACTGCTCAAGCTTCCTGGATCAATCCATTGTTACAAATAGATCAATGTGGTATGTTGGAGACCCTCAAATCATGTCTTGAGGTCTTGGCTCATAATTTGTCCCAAAAGTCAACTTAGGGGTGAATTAGGTCAAGAAACCCTAATTCCTGATTTTTGATGCATGCATCCCCTGAGGTCAAATTGACTTGATGCTTGGGCCCATGAGGTTCCATGGAGTATTTTAGGATATGCTTTGAAGCATTGGCTCATGCCCAGAGGAAAATTTTCATCTGGAGGCCTTGGTCGACCAAACCCTAATTTGGTGACACTGGCGATCTTGAGGCTTGATCCACTTGGAAGGGAGCAGCCTTGTGCTTAATCCTTGAAGTGGGAGTCCTCTTGATCCCTTGTGGATATTTGAGAGGCTAGACAAGTTGAAGATCATGTCATTTCTTGATTGATCATTTGTCTAAAAGCTCTAAGAGGGCTGGAAACCCTAAATTTGATTGTAGTGGATGCTCACCCATCTTTGGGGAGACGATGAAGTATGATGGTTCCTCCATATTGTGATGATGATTTTCACAATGATGGGAAATCTTAGTGGTCAAAATTTTGGGTATGACAAATACCCGGATTGATGGGATCTCTACTTCTATGGGGAGCACTGATAACACTATTTTAGTGTGTTACTCTTAACCAATTTTTGTGACAATTCTAGTTCATGATTTCATTTTTACAGCATGATTTTAAGATGTTTTTGCACTATTAAAGCTTTAAGCACTTTATGTGTTTCTTTTACGTTTTCATTGTGTTTGTGCTTTAAAAGGAAGATAGATGATGATGAGAAGAGGCATGACCCCAGTTGCCAGAGTCTGGAGCAGCATTAGGAGCTATTTGGATGACTGATGGTTTAATCAGCCATTTCACCAAGAGATTTGGAGAATTAATGATAAAAAAACCATGAATGACTAGGGCTCACGTGGCAGCACTATGAAGAGCGATGGAGCAAAAGGAAGGGATAAGATCAAGCAAGCTACAGGACAAAAGGTAGTACGGTGGGGACCACTCAGCAGAGGATGCCCAGCACCAGCATCACCAGCCGTCTGCAAATGTGTCTCCCACCAACATCTGTACCAGATTACTTGCAAAGGAAGGATTGATGGACAACTGTCCCACATGAAGGATTTGCTTTGGGCCTAACCTTATTTTCCTCAAGAGACCCACGATCCAAGAAAGGAGGAACCACCACTTCCACTCATCACTATTTAAAGAGAGCTTGTGCATTGAAAGCGAGAGACAAGAAATTCCACACACAACAATATTTTATTTTCAGTGTTTTTAGTATTCTCATTTCTAGAGTTTAAGTATTAGTATAGAGTATTCTTTTTCTCTCCATACCTGTACACTCTGCTGAGAACTGTCGTGACTGAAGAGAGCTGTTGTTGTTTATCCAACGCAAGAGATCTCCAAGTTATTAGTAGGTTGCATTTCTTTACTACACCTTGTAAGAAGATGTTCCTTCCTAATTTCATTCCAGTAGTTTGTACTCAGCTCACTATGAGCTAAATCTTTGTTTGATGAGACTAATGAAGTTAGTATAAAAGTGTTTTTTATGTTGATATGATGTGTTGGCTAGTCTCTTATTTTGTTATGTGTTTTTATGCTATAAACTTGGTTCTTAGAGTGATCAACTAGGAAAAAAGTACAAGCTTGTTGTTGAGAGAGATCCAATAAACAAATGGATTTCATAACAAAAGTGATTAGTAAAGTAGGATAGAGATATCTACTTAATTCAACTTGCTTAGAAATAAGAAGTTGAGACCACAAAGACTTATCAGAATTAAAACCAGACGTATTTTAGGGTTACAAGTGAGACTTAGAGATTTGTTCCCTTTCCCTAGTTATACATGTTTTTGATGTTGTAGAGATACACCCCTAAATCACGTTCTGACCTTTTGAGGCATGACACTTCACATCATAAAGACATTTCAAGCATTATATACTAATGGATTTAGCTCATCAACTATTCTCTCTGATATTTTTAACTCCTTTTAGTTTTAAGTTATTTTAGTTGTTTGTGTGTGCTCTTGTTCCTTATTCTCATATTTCTGTTACCTTGCTCATACTTTTCTTAAACAAAGAAAGTTAATATTAGTAGTTCAAATACTTTACACTTCCCTGTGGGTTCGACCTTTATTTTATCACTTGCTACATTACCAAGCATGTATACTTGCATGTGACACCTTTGCCCTATTATTCAAAAGAAACATATTATAAAACAATTAGAGTAGAGTTGATTAGGTATAAAGTAGGCAAACAAGTTTTTGGCGCCGTTTCCAGGGAAGTGAAAAAGTTTGAAAAACTATATTTATTTATTTTTGTTTAAGACTGTATTTGAGCTTTTAATGTTTGCAGTGATTTGGTGATATGATAGGCTTAAGCTCTCGCATGCGCAGGTCGTTACAACCAGTTCACAGTGGTTATCCTGAACCTGAAAGAATTCTCAAGGCACGAAGAAGATTTGTGTGTACTCAACAAATATCTGGAGATTCTTCAACTTCAGTTGTGGCTGAGCCTGAAGTAGTAGTGTACGAAGAGGATATAGAAGAGGAAAGTTCATCATCATCTTCAGAAGAATCATTACAAGAGACAACCATGGCAGAGTCAGATATCATTGGCATTGCCAATGACCTAGCACGTAGCATCAGGGATTATGTTGTGTTTGATCCAAATGCTATGAATACGGGCATTGCTAGGCCAGCTATCACAACACCACAGTTCGAGTTCAAGCCTATGATGTTCCAAATGTTGCAAGCTGCTGGCCAATATTCAGGCTCTCCTCATGAAGATCCTCATTTGCACTTAAAACAATTTCTGGATGTTGCTGACAACTTCAAGATCCTTGATGTGCCCGTGGATACCTTTAGGTTGAGGCTGTTTCCATATTATCTAAGGGATCGAGCCAAGAGCTGGCTTAATTCTTTGGAACCAAATTCCATTACTACATGGAATGCCTTGGCAGAAAAGTTTCTGGCCAAATATCTTCCTCCTTCCAAAAATGCAAAAATGAGAAATGAAATCACATCATTTAGGCAAGGAAATGACGAGACGTTGTTTGACGTATGGGAAAGATTTAAGGAGCTGTTGAGACAATGTCCACATCATAGGATTCCCATCTGCATACAACTTGAGACCTTCTATAATGGATTAATTCCATCCTCAAGAAATATGTTAGATGCATCCAGTGGTGGAGCTCTATTGTTTAAATCCTATGACGATGGTTACAAGTTGATTGAAAGCATTACGACCGACACTTATCAATGGCCAGTCACAAGGGCCACTTCAAGTTCAACTCAAAAGAAGCCTGTTGGAGTTCATGAAGTCACTGAGACCACAACTCTTGCTGCTCAAGTGGCTCAAATCCACCAAATGATGAAGAATTTGATGAATCCTGAAGTGCTAAAACCTAACCTTGTTAAGGTGGTTACTGACGCTTCTGAGGTCGCCTGTGTTTACTGTGGAGGACCACATCTATTTGAAGAATGTTCTGCCAATCCCGTTTCAGTTAATTATGTTGGCAATCCCAACAACAACAGCAGATACAATAATCCCTACAGCAACACTTACAACCCAGGATGGCGTAATCATCCTAATTTTTCTTGGAGTAACAATCAAAGTCAACCTAAATCGCAAGCAACCACACCTCAAGTTCCACCAGGATTTTCTAACCCTAACTATGTTGGGGTTAACCAGGGAAATAACCATCTGGAGAATGTGCTCAAGTCTTTTATTCAAGAAGCAAAGAATCAATTTCAAGCACAAGGAGTAAGTATCAAGAACTTGGAGAACCAAGTGGGCCAAATTGCTATGGCTTTAAGTTCAAGAAACTTGGGAAATATTCCCAGGTCTACTGAGACTCCTAGCACACAAACTGGAGCGAAGAATGTTGAGACTTGCCAAGCTCTTAATTTAAGAAGTGGCAAGGAAGTTGACGAAACAATTACAAAGAACAAGGAGTCAAGTACAGCTGTGTCTAAGCTAGACAGTACTGGAGCAAAAGACAATGATGGAGAACCTTCTTCATCCAAACAGAAAAAGAACCAAGATACTGTACTCACTAAAGAATACCTTCCTCCAGAAGATCAAAGAGTCATCACTGAAGCCAACAAGAAGCAAAAACTTGTACAAGAAAGACCACCACCCCCTTTTCCACAAAGAATCAAAAAAGCAAAAAAAGAGCAACAATTTTCAAAGTTCATGGAGATCTTGAAGCAGCTTCACATCAACATACCCTTGATTGAAGCCATTCAACAAATGCCAAATTATTCAAAATTCATGAAGGATGTGCTTACCAAACGTAAAAGGGTGGGAGAGTTTGCTACGGTTTCACTTACACAAGAATGTAGTCAATTAGTTCAAGGCAAACTCCCTCCCAAGTTGAAGGGTCCTGGAAGTTTCACTATCCCATGCACCATTGGAGACACCTTTTGTGGAAAGACATTATGTGACTTAGGGGCCAGCATTAATCTCATGCCTCTCTCCATATTCAAGAAGCTAGGGATAGGTGCTGCCAGGCCTACAACCATCACCCTGCAGCTGGCTGATAGGAGTATTTGCTACCCACAAGGGAAGATTGAGGATGTGTTGGTAAGGGTTGACAAGTTTGTCTTCCTGACTGACTTTATCATTATGGATTTTGAAGCTGATGAGGAGACACCCATTTTGTTGGGAAGGCCATTCCTAGAAACGGGTAGAACCTTAATTGATTTTGAAAGAGGAGAACTCACCATGAGGGTGAATGGGCAGCAAGTAGTGTTCAACATACTTAATGCTTTGCAATACCCAGAAGAGGAGATGACTGAGTGTTCTATGATATCTAGTTAGGAAGGTTTAATTCATAAAAACCTTCTTAAGGCTAATAATGTGTTGAAAATTGAGTTAGGAAAAGTGGAAGACGAAGAACTAAAAGATGGAGTCATCTATGGTCCAATGCCAAAGCAAGAGGAAGAGTATGTGGAAGTGATTGAATCCACCACTGTTTCTCATAAACAGCAGCTAACTTCCATTGAAGAACCCCCTGAATTGGAGCTTAAGCAACTTCCGGAGCATTTACAATATGCATATCTGGAGGCAGGACAGAAGCTGCCAGTCATCATAGCTACAAATCTGCAAGAAGAGCAAAAAGAGCAACTGATTTCACTACTGAAAAGACATAAAAAGGTAATTGCATGGCAGATTTCTGATATTAAGGGAATTAGCCCAGCAATATGCATGCACAAAATTCTGTTGGAAGAAAATGCCAAGAATAGCATTGAGAGCCAACGAAGGCTGAACCCCATCATGAAGAAGGTTGTAAAAAAGGAGGTTATCAAGTGGTTAGACGCAGGAATTATCTACCCTATCTCAGATAGTGTGTGGGTAAGTCCAATTCAGTGCGTACCGAAGAAGGGAGGCATGATAGTAATAGTCAACGAGAAGAATGAGCTCATTCCTACTAGAACAGATTCTGGTTGGAGAATTTGCATGGATTATAGGAAGCTGAACAAGGCAACAAGGAAGGACATTTTCCCTTGCCTTTCATTGACCAGATGCTGGATAGGCTGGCTGGAAAGGAGTATTATTACTTCTTAGATGGATATTCGGGCTACAACCAAATTGCCATAGCCTCGGAAGATCAAGAGAAAATGACATTCACATGCCCTTATGGCACCTTTGCTTTCAGAAGAATGCCGTTTGGACTGTGCAATGCACCAGCCACTTTCCAACGTTGCATGATGGCTATTTTCTCGGATATCATAGAAAATTCCATGGAGGTGTTCATGGATGATTTTTCAGTTTTTGGAGAATCATTTCAAGATTGCCTAAAGAATTTGGAACTGGTACTGATCAGGTGTGAAGAGAACAACTTAGTCCTCAATTGGGAAAAATGCCATTTTATGGTAAAAGAAGGAATTGTTCTTGGTCATAGAATTTCTAAAGAAGGGTTGGAGGTAGATCAAGCAAAGGTGGAGGTAATTGAAAAACTACCTCCACCAGTAAATATCAAGGGCATTAGGAGTTTCTTGGGGCATGCTGGATTTTATAGAAGGTTTATAAAAGATTTTTCAAAAATTTCTAAACCACTGTGCCAGCTGCTGTAGCATGACACACCTTTCGTCTTCAGTAAAGAGTGCCTTGAATCTTTCAACCTTTTGAAGAAGGCCCTCATTTATGCACCTGTAGTCAAAATTCCATATTGGTCCAAGCCATTTGAGTTGATGTGTGATGCTAGTGATTTTGCCATTGGCGCTGTTTTAGGCCAAAGGCATAACAAAGTGTTTCATACTAGTTACCATGCAAGTAGAACGTTGATAGAAGCACAAATCAACTACACAACCATGGAGAAAGAGCTGCTGGCAGTAGTTTTTGCTTTTGATAAGTTCAGACCTTACTTGGTAGGAACTAAGGTCATTGTGTATACGGACCATGCTGCAATTAAATATTTGATTGCCAAAAAAGATCCAAAGCCACGACTTATACGTTGGGTGCTCCTTCTACAAGAGTTTGACCTGGAAATAAGAGACAAAAAGGGAGTAGAGAACTCAGTTGCTGATCATCTCTCAAAACTCCCTGAAGAAGTGCAACCTCAAAACAGTGGAGAGATTAAGGAAAGTTTTCTGGATGAGAAGCTGTTGGTGATTACTGATGGCATGACTCCTTGGTACGCTGACATTGTGAATTACTTAGTCAGTAGGGTTGTGCCACCAGAATTCAACTACCAACAGAGAAAGAGGTTCTTTCACACTGTAAAGAGCTATTTCTGGGATGATCCATACCTATACAAGAAGTGTGGAGATCAGTTGCTAAGAAGATGTGTTGACTATGAGGAGGCACACCATATCTTATCAGCATGTCACAAAGCCCCATATGGTGGACATTCTGGCCCTCTATTTTTAAAGATGCTCATGAATTTGCTAAGAGATGTGATAGATGCCAAAGGGTTGGAAATGTGTCCATGAGACAAGAGATGCCACTAACTAGTATTCTTGAAGTAGAAGTTTTTGATGTATGGGGCATTGATTTCATGGGACCATTTCCTCCCTCTTTTGGAAATCTTTACATTCTTGTGGCTGTGGACTACGTGTCCAAGTGGATTGAGGCAATAGCAACACCATCCAATGATGCCAAGGTTGTGACTAAGTTCTTGCTCAAGAACATCTTGACACGACATGGCACGCCTAGAGCTATCATCAGTGATGGTGGATCTCATTTTTGCAATAAACTTTTTGAAAATCTAATGGAAAAATATGGGATTAAGCACAAAGTTGATACAGCCTACCATCCCCAAACTAGTGGACAAGTGGAGTTGTCCAATAGAGAAATCAAAAAAATCTTGGAAAAGGTTGTTAATCCAACAAGGAAGGATTGGCCCAATCATTTGGACGAAGCACTATGGGCGTATAGGACTGCCTATAAAACCCCTCTAGACATGTATCCATATAGACTTGTCTATGGGAAAGCTTGTCATCTACCCATTGAATTGGAACACAAGGCATTTTGGGCTGTGAAGCAATTAAATTTTAATATTCAAAGTGCTGGCCAAGCTAGAATGCTCCAATTAAATGAGTTAGATGAGCATAGGTTGTTCTCATACGAGAATGCTGAATTGTATAAGGACAAAACCAAGAGATGGCATGACAAGAAATGCCAGAAGAGGGAAATAGTGAAAGGCCAAAAAGTTTTACTTTTTAACTCAAGGCTGAAGCTATTCACTGGGAAATTAAAATCTAGATGGTCTGGACCCTTTATCTTAGAGGAGATTTACCCCCATGGTGCAGTGGAATTGTTAAATGAGAAGAATGGGGAGAAATTTAAGGTCAACGGCCAAGGGGTCAAGGCTTACCTTGGAGAGTCCTCATGTAACACAAGGGATGCTCTACATTTTATTAATTAATGGATTTTTGTGTTGGTCAGGCGATAAGACCTTAAAATAGCGCTACTGGGAGGCAGCCCAGCTTCATGCAATTTTTTTTTCTTTTACTTTGTACAGGATCATGATATGTTCTACTAGTGTCAGCACATGACAAGACCAGACATGCCAACAACAGACGCATGAACAGTGGAAGGGGAGGAATGACAAAAACTGAAGGAAGCAAAAATTTTCCTAAGTCCAAGGAGATTAATGATCAAGCTGAGTTGGCATTGATTATTTTCTCTTGAATAATCAGAAAAGAATTTGAACCGTTCATCTTGGAAGGAAGAGAGAGAAAGAAAGCATAACATAGGGAGAAAGCGCATTGGACGGAGTGAAGAAGCAGAGTTATGATGGCCAAGTCTGCCACGTCAGACACCTCAGCCATCTAAACACGCAACCCCAATTAAATGTGTCTTTTCAAGTGTCAGCCCTAGGGTTTTCACTTCTTACCCTACGAAACACCAAAATAGAAAAATTTCTCTCTCCACTTCAAAGAAACGTTTTGTTTTTAATATTTTCTTAAAACTTTTTGCAACCATCCTTACAACTCCCCCACTTTTGCGTATACCCAAACAGTCCGACAAAGACCTCTTCATTTTTATTCAACCATTTTCTCTGAAACCCTAAAGAACTTCTCAACCCTTTCTCTCTTCTTTCACTTTAGAAAAATGACTCGTGACCAAACCGGCCGCCGTTACAAAACCACTGCCACGAAAAACACCAACCCCACCATTGATATCTCTAGCCAGGACGAAGATGAAACCTTCGTGAATGTGGAAGCTCACAGACGTTTTACGGAGTATTTTAGCAAGATGAATCTTTTTTTTTAGCGTGGTTTTGTTATGGATTCTACTGAGGAAGGTCTGGGACTACCATGAGGCATTGGAACCACAATATCGAAGTTGAAATGGGAGCTTTTGTGTAAACAACCCTATGCTTACAACGCCAACCTAGTAAAGGAGTTCTATGCTAACCTCACCGGTCCCGGTCACAAACGGTTGAAGGTGATCATCAGAGGTACAAAGGTTGTGTACAACGAAGCAAATATCAACTATTACTTCAAACTGGATGCTGCTGAAGACGACTACCAATGAGATGGTTTCTAGGGCTAACTTGGTACTCTTACACTGTATCACCGGCTTAAGACCCATCAATGTAGGAAAAATAATAGTGCAGGAAATCCACGCATGTTCAAAGAAAAAGGAAGGGATGCTCTTCTTCCCGTGTTTAATCACAACTCTGTGTCGAAGACATGGTGTGTCTGAGTATGACTCAGACAATTTTGGAGCCCCTCAACAGCCGCTGGACAAGACACTCATCATGACACTCATGAAGCCTAAAGGAGTAAGGAAAAGGGCAGCTTCTAGTCAAACCTCATATGCAACCGAAGAGCAGCCAGACCCTGCATTCGAAATGTTGAAGCAGATGCGTAGGGATCAACAGGCATTTTTTGCCTACCAAAAGGCCAAGACACAGTGGTTGGAAGCAATGTGGACTATGCAAACCCCATCTCATGTGTTGAAGACTCCAGAGTTTCCAGACCATATCTTGGAAAAAATGGAACCAATGGTTGCTGCTGAAGGAGAAAAGAAATCTATGAAAAAAAAGAAGGGAAAGAAGAAGAAGGAAAAAGAGGAAAAGAAAAAAGATGTTGGTGAGACTAGCAAGGGCGTGTCAGTAGACACCAGTCAAAGCCAAGTGAAGAAGAAGAAAAAGCTGAGAAAGGCTTATCTGTCTCCACCTCCAGAAATGGAGGAAACACCAAAGAAGAAGCTCAAGGCTGAGTGGAAGAAGAAGGAGCCGGTTGTAGCCATGACACCGCCTGCCAGCCATATGACAAACACCAATAAATTTGACCTAAATAAATTAGACCAGGAGGAAGAAGGAACAGAGAAGGATGAAGTATTAGAAACCATGTTATCAGAAGCAGAAAAAGATGCTGAGGACTTGAACAAGGGGGAAGCTACTGAGGAGGAAGAAGGAAGTAAGAAAAAGAAGAAGCAACCTCTGCAGGCTCCAAGGAAAAGCTCCAGGCTAAGGGCCTAAATTTGTAAAAGTGTAAATAAGCGAGTACTGACTTGCCTCCTCTCATTGCTAAACAGTGAGGACACTGTCCTTACTAAGTTTGGGGGAGGGCATCAGTACTTAGCCTATTTTCACTTAATCTAACCCTGTTTCTATCTTTTACTGATGTTTCTGCCTATGACTGATGTTTTATGTCTAAGTTTGGATATTGTGTTTGGTTGGCCATGTTTTGAGCCAAATGTTTTTAATTTTCTTGCGGGAATGCTGTAACGCACCCAGAACATATTGACCTGCAGTTTGATGTTTTGTTTGAATGTTTTGTTTGAATGATGTGCATGGCACTTTTTGGTGATTATTTCTTTCATGTTAAAATGGTGTGAAAATAGTGAGAATCATAGCCTAGAATAAGGAAGAACCAGGGAATGTGGAGATCCAACTAAGTCAGGAGCGAAGGTTATGAAGTTGTTAGGTGTTAGGGAAGCAAGGTTTGGGAGTTTCACCAAATGAGTTTGACAAGAGGAGAGTGATGTTCTCAGTCACGACGGTACTAGTGTCTTAAACCAGCCTGGAAATTTTTTCCAAAAGAAACTGAAGTGTGAAAATCAAGGGAAAGGTTGAAATCCTAGGAATCACAAAGGGAAGGACAAGAAGATTTAAATAATGATTGAGACGACCACAGAAGGGACACACTTCACACAAAGACACACAAAAGTGTGCAAAGAGATGGCTAAGACCACCAATAAAGATCCTGTGCTCGAAACTGGAGGAACAACAAGCGTCCTCATCATAAAAAACAGTTGAACTTGCATGAGAAGATTCTGAGATGAGACGTGTTGCCAAAAAAGAAAAGAAAAGAAAACAAATAAGTGAAAGAAGTGTGATCCCAGATGTGTTAGTCAAAAATATCAAATGAGAATCTGGACAGAATTCCCTAGTGAAACCAAAAGAATAGACCCCACTCAAGAAAGTACACAAAGAAGGATCAAAAGGAGGGAATTGTGGCTTATTTTCTAGAAGAGTAAGGTCGTGACATGAGATGTCAGTTCCCCATTGGGATAGCAAAACTTTGGGACAATTTCAAAATTGAGCAACTCGCACCAATACCGCTTCTTTACCTTTCCAAAGCTTGAAACCTCATTACTCTACTAAAGCCTGACTGAAGCTGTTGAGAACTAATTACACTTCCCTATGTCCTCCGCTGTCATATCACCTGAGGACAGGCGATCATTCAAGTTTTGGGGAGTGATAACACTATTTTAGTGTGTTACTCTTAACTAATTTTTGTGACAATTCTAGTTCATGATTTCATTTTTACAGCATGATTTTAAGATGTTTTTGCACTATTAAAGCTTTAAGCACTTTATGTGTTTCTTTTACGTTTTCATTGTGTTTGTGCTTTAAAAGGAAGATAGATGATGATGAGAAGAGGCATGACCCTAGTTGCCAGAGTCTGGAGCAGCATTAGGAGCTATTTGGATGACTGATGGTTTAATCAGCCATTTCACCAAGAGATTTGGAGAATTAATGATAAAAAAACCATGAATGACTAGGGTTCACGTGGCAGCACTATGAAGAGCGATGGAGCAAAAGGAAGGGATAAGATTAAGCAAGCTACAGGACAAAAGGTAGTATGGTGGGGACCACTCAGCAGAGGACGCCCAGCACCAACATCACCAGCCGTTTGCTCTGCAGCACCAGCCATCTGCTCTGCTCCACCAGCCTGCTCCAGCCGCCTGCTAAAAGCAAATATGTCTCCCACCAACATCTGTACCAGATTACTTGCAAAGGAAGGATTGATGGACAACTGTCCCACATGAAGGATTTGATTTGGGCCTAACCTTATTTTCCTCAAGAGACCCACGATCCAAGAAAGGAGGAACCACCACTTCCACTCATCACTATTTAAAGAGAGCTTGTGCATTGAAAGCGAGAGACATGAAATTCCACACACAATAATATTTTATTTTCAGTGTTTTTAGTATTCTCATTTCTAGAGTTTAAGTATTAGTAGAGAGTATTCTTTTTCTCTCCAGACCTGTACACTCTGCTGAGAACTGTCGTGACTGAAGAGAGCTGTTGTTGTTTATCCAACGCAAGAGATCTCCAAGTTATTAGTAGGTTGCATTTCTTTACTACACCTTGTAAGAAGATGTTCCTTCCTAATTTCATTCCAGTAGTTTGTACTCAGCTCACTATGAGCTAAATCTTTGTTTGATGAGACTAATGAAGTTAGTATAAAAGTGTTTTTTATGTTGATATAATGTGTTGGCTAGTGTCTTATTTTGTTATGTGTTTTTATGCTATAAACTTGGTTCTTAGAGTGATCAACTAGGAAAAAAGTACAAGCTTGTTGTTGAGAGAGATCCAATAAACAAGTGGATTTCATAACAAAAGTGGTTAGTAAAGTAGGATAGAGATATTCACTTAATTCAACTTGCTTAGAAATAAGAAGTTGAGACCACAAAGACTTATCAGAATTAAAACCAGACGTATTTTAGGGTTACAAGTGAGACTTAGAGATTTGTTCCCCTGCCCTAGTTATACATGTTTTTGATGTTGTAGAGATACACCCCTAGATCACGTTCTGACCTTTTGAGGCACGACACTTCACATCATAAAGACATTTCAAGCATTATATAGTAATGGATTTAGCTCATCAACTATTCTCTCTGATATTTTTAACTCCTTTTAGTTTTAAGTTATTTTAGTTATTTGTGTGTGCTCTTGTTCCTTATTCTCATATTTCTGTTACCTTGCTCATACTTTTCTTAAACAAATAAAGTTAATATTAGTAGTTCAAATACTTTACACTTCCCTGTGGGTTCGACCTTTATTTTATCACTTGCTACATTACCAAGCATGTATACTTGCATGTGACACCTTTGCCCTATTATTCAAAAGAAACATATTATAAAACAATTAGAGTAGAGTTGATTAGGTAAAAAGTAGGCAAACAAGCACTGCCTCCATGCCATATACTAGAGAGAAAGGGGTTGCCCCTGTTGAAGTGCGGACAGATGTGCGATAGCCGTGAAGGGCAAAGGGTAGCATCTCGTGCCAATCTTTATAGGTTACAACCATCTTTTGAACAATCTTCTTGATGTTCTTGTTAGCCGCTTCTACCGCTCCATTTATCTTGGGTCGGTAGGGATGAGTTATGGTGCTCGATCTTGAACTTAGCGCACAACTCTTTCATCATCTTGTTGTTCAAGTTAGATCCATTATCAGTAATGATCTGGCTTGGAACACCATAATGGCAAATAATATTGTTTTTGATAAATTGGACCATGACCTGCCGGGTTACATTGGCGTATGACGCGGCTTCGACCCACTTGGTGAAGTAGTCAATGGCTACCAGGATGAACCGATGCCCGTTTGAAGCCTTGGGTTCGATCACGCCAATCAGGTCGATTCCCCATATGGAAAAAGGCCATGGGGAAGAAAGAACTTTGAGATGCGTTGGTGGTACATGGATCTTGTCAGAGTATATCTGACACTTGTGACACTTCCTCATGTACTTGTAGTAGTTGGATTCCATTGTCAACCAGTAGTACCCTGCTCTCAGAGTTTTTCTCGCCATTGTGTGTCCATTGGCATGAGTGCCAAAGGATCCTTCATGAATTTTCTTTATCAACATGTTTGCTTCTGGTCTGTCTACACATCGGAGCAAGACCATGTCAAAGTTTCTCTTATAGAGTGTATCACCGCTTAGGAAGAAGCTGCTTGCCAGTCTTCTGAGGGTCTTTCGGTCCTTCCTGGATGCCCCAGGTGGGTAGTCTTGTTTCTGAAGAAAGCATTTGATATCGTGATACCAAGGTTTGTCGTCTATGAATGCTTCAATCGTGAAGATGTAAGTGGTCCGTTCAAGGTGCATTATGTCAATCTAAGGTAAGTCGTTCCATTGACCTACACTAATCATGGAAGAGAGAGTGGCTAATGCATCAGCCATGTGATTCTCTTCACGAGGGATATTGTAACACCCCCAATCTATCCCCCAATTAAATAAAGCGATAACAAATAATTAGAGTATAATTAAAACATTCATGGCATAGACAGAGGCGTCATATCAATTGAAACAAAATACAACAACCTGCTCATAAAGATATGCAACAATCAGGCAGCACATAACAGAGGAACTCAGTTCCTAACACCCACAATTCAGTTATAGAATAAAAGCGGAAAATCTACAACTGAATCTCATATATATATAACATAAAAGTTTGTCTATCATATACAGAGTCATACATGTACAATCCACTAAGAACATATACATATACACATAATCACACACGATCTCCCCGACTACCCGGTGCTACATATCAGAGCCGACTGACAAAAGAATGAAGACCTAAGCTTCACAAAAAGACCTCCAGCATCTAATCTGCAATGCCTCATAGAGCATTCAAAACAGCTGAAGGGTTAAGAAACACAATCATAATATAATTGCATACAAGTATATAATAACACAAAAATACACATGTAAAATATTCTCACCACAATTTACGCCATAACTCAAATACAAAACAACACAATGCATATCTCTTATATCCATCACCAAGGCATATCAATCATGCACAATAAAATTATCACCAACATATATATATATATATATATATATATATATATATATATGTATCTCAACTCATCAATTCCATTCACAATTTCACAAAAAATCAATCCATTCATGATTTATGCAAATGCAAAGAGACCGACATAACGACTCTATGCAAATGCAATGCGGTATCGTTCCATCCATCATTCTCATCATTAGTTCACTCAGGAACTATTGGAATCATCGCTTGTTACTTAGTGTAACTCCCCGTCGGGCAAACGATGTTCCCCATCGCTTTAGGTCCTCTTGGTATAAGGCTCACGACATTTATGGATCGCTTTAGGTCCTCTCGGTATAAGGCTCACGATCCGATCGCTTTAGGTCCTCTTTGTATAAGGCTCACGATCGTCTATAATCATCGCTTTAGGTCCTCTCGCTATAAGGCTCACAATGTTATAGCAGATTCCCTCTGGAACCGTTTCGTCGCTCACACCCACTAGGGTACACGACATCACAAGAATGCATATCATGATGCTTGGCATACAATGACTCATGACATTCAAATGCACACATATACCCATCCATAATCATGCATATATAATCAAACACAACACAATGCACTTTCTTGCCCTTAAGGCACAAACCATCATCAAAAAATTTCATCACATGCACTTATCTCATACAATAGCACACAACTCATACGATACATATCAAAAGCACATTGCATGATAACACATTAAATACACACCATTACAACGGTAAAAGTCGACAAAATGACATATTTCCAAATTCCCGACATCATTAAATCGGCCAACAACCTCAAAACCATTTTAATAAGAAAGAACATTTTATAAATTTTCTAACGGTACCAAGAACGCCTCGATCCGAGTTACGGATCAAAAGTTATGAATTTTCAAAGAAAATAATTTATTGAGAAACAGCCAGATTCGACTAGCGACTTAGGATTTCTCCTGGCGGATCCCCCTTCGCCAGCACTTCGCCAAGCGAACTAGTGGCGAACCACAAATTTAGAAAAACCCTAAGAGTTACAGAAGCTAACCCATTTCTGTCTCTCCGTTTTCGCCTGGCGACTTAAGATTTCGCATGGCGAATCCCCCTTCTCCAGCACTTCGCCTGGCAAACTAGTGGCGAGACCTAATTCACCTGGCGACTTCCCAATTCTCCTGGCAAATCGCACCAGAACCAGAATTTTCTGCTGCAGGTTACATGGTTCAAAAACCCCCCAAAACTCCCATTTTTCATCCCAAATCAGTTCCAACATCAAAACAATTATCAGCAATTGCTCATAAACACAGTGTGATCATACCACGCAATTTATATCGATTTCCGTCCGCGAAAACATCGATTCCTAATCATTTTCTCATTTCCAACCTAGAAGTGAAAACTATGGAAAGGTAAGAGAACATTCAAACCCACACATACTTATTCATACACAAGCATAAGATAATCGAGTTTCACACCCTTACCCGATTTAACCGTGTTTGAAAAGTCAGTTGGATCAATTTCTTTCTCTCCAAGTTTTCTCCCTTTTTCTTCTTTTCTTTCTCTTTTTCTTCTTCTCTTTTTCTTTCTCTCTATTTTTCTCTCTTTCTAACTTCTAAGTTCTATTTTAAATGAAAACATAATATCTACCCATCAAAAGACCAAAATACCCCTACACTCAAATATCTCGCAAACGCTCTCAAAACGCGATAAAACATAATCACGATAAAAAATAATATATTTATCAAGAATAAAATAATATAAAGACCAAAAATAATTAAATCGACTCAATTAAATAAATCTAACAAAAACTGGGGCGTTACAACTGTCCCCCACTTATAGATTTTCGTCCTCGAAAATATTACCTGAGACGAACAACTCCGGATACGACTCCCGCATCCAAATCTCGAACTCCTAAGTCAAATTGCCCTCAGCAGCGCCTCCCCACGCTACTTTCTCCCTTACCTCAACTTCATCCATCTGAATCACATGCGACGGATCTGGAACATACTTCCGAAGCTATGAATGAAACATGGAACACATCGTGCAAATTTGAAAGACTCGGCGGCAACACCACCCGATAAGCCATAACACCCACTCTCGCGGATATCTGGTAAGGACCAATAAATCGAGAAGTAAGCTTCTTCGACTTCAATGCACGACCAACACCCGTCACCGGTGTAACTCTCAAAAATACATGATCGCATTCTTGAAACTCAAGATCTTTCCTCCTTCGATCATGATAACTCTTCTGCCTACTCTGAGAAGCCTTCATCTTCTCACGAATAAGTTTCACCTTTTCCGTAGTCTGTTGCACTAACTCCGGTCCAACCACCGAACTCTCACCAGATTCATGCCAACACAACTGCGTTCGACATCTTCTTCCATACAACGCTTCAAAAGGTGCCATTCCAATACTCGAATGGAAACTGTTGTTATACGCGAATTCCACCAACGAAAGATAACTATCCCAAGCACCACCTTGCTCAAGAACACACGCTCTCAGCAAATCTTCCAATGACTGAATAGTTCTCTCGGTCTAACCATCCTTCTGCGGATGATAAGCCGAACTCAATCTCAACTTGGAACCTAACGCCTTTTGCAAACTTTCCCAAAATCTGGAAGTAAACCTCGGATCTCGATCTGAAACAATACACAACGGAACACCATGTAGCTTCACAATCACACGGATATAAACCTCAGCCAACCTCTCCAAAGAAAAACTGATGTCAATCGGAATGAAATGCACCGATTTAGTCAGCCTATCCACAACGACCCAAATGGCATTATGCCCCCTCTATGTATTCGGCAACCCTGTCACAAAATCCATAGAAATGCTGTCCCATTTCCACTCGGGAATATCCAACGGTTGAAACAATCCACTAGGCTTCTGATGTTCTACCTTTGACTTCTGACATGTCAAACACGCATAAACAAACTGAGCCACATCCCTCTTCAATCCGGACCACCAAAAGATCTTCTTCAAATCTTGGTACATCTTATTAGCTCCCAGATGTATACTCAAATTACTCCGGTGTCCTTCCTCTAAAATCATCTTTTTCAAGTCCGAATCATCAGGAATACAAATTCTACCACGGAATCTCAAAACACCCTTGCCATCCAATTTAAAGTCACCATTCACACTTTGATCCCCAACTGTCATCAAATCAACAAATTTCACATCCAACTTCTGTCTCGCTAACAGTTAACAAAAAATCATTAGTGACCTTTAACATTCCAAGCCTCACGCTGTCAGATGTCAATTCACACACCAAACTCAAATCTCTAAATGCTTCCAAAAGTTCCCACTCTTTAACCATCAAAGCAGACATATGCAAAGATTTCCGGCGTAACGCATCGGCTACCACATTACCTTTACCAGGATGGTAATTCAAGCCAAAATCGTAGTCCTTAAAAAATTCCAACCATCTCCGTTGCCTCATATTCAACTCTTTCTGATCAAACAAGTATTTCAAACTCTTATGATCACTAAAGACTTCGAATCTTGCACCATAGAGATAATGCCTCCAAATTTTCAACACAAAAACCACTGCTGATAATTCCAAATCATGAGTAGGGTAATTCTTCTCATGAATCCTCAATTGCCTCGAAGCATAAGCCACAACCTTACCTTCTTGCATCAACACCCCACCTAAACCAATCAAAGACGCATCACAATACACCACAAACGGTTCAGTAGGATTCGGTAAGACCAAAATTGGAGCTGTAGTCAATCTTCTCTTCAGCTCACTAAAACTTTCCTCACACTGAATATCCCAAATGAACGCTTTACCTTTACAAGTCAGCTGGGTCAAAGGAAGTGCTAACTTGGAAAAGCCTTCAATGAATCTTCGATAATATCCAGTTAAACCCAAAAAGCTTCTAATTTCAGTAACAGATCTAGGAGCCTCCCATTGTAGAACTGCATCTACTTTAGATGGATCCACAACAATACCATTACCTGAAATCACATGCCCAAGAAAACTCACTTCTGACAACCAGAACTCACACTTGGACAACTTGGCAAAAAGTCTCTTCTCCTTCAAAATTTGCAACACAACACGCAAATGTTCCACATGTTCCTCCCGGGACTTAGAATAAATCAAGATGTCATCAATAAACACAACAACAAATCGATCCAAATGCTCATGGAAAATACTATTCATATACTCCATAAACACACCCGGCGCATTAGAAACCCCGAACGGCATCACAGAATATTCGTAATGACCGTATTGTGTCCTAAAAGCCGTCTTCTGAATATCTTCCTCTTTCACTCTCTGATGATAACCCGACCTCAAATCAATTTTACTAAACACACACGCACCTACCAACTGGTCCATCAGATCATCAATTCTCGGAAGATGATACTTATTCTTAATCGTCACCTTATTCAGCTGGCGATAATCAATACACAATCGCATACTTCCATCTTTCTTTTTCACCAACAAAACTGGGGCACCCCAAGGCGATACACTCGGCCTCACAAACCTCTTTTCTAACAATTCATTCAACAGCTTCTTCAACTCAACCAACTCAGATGCCGACATACGATAAGGTGCCATAGACACAGGTCTAGTACCAGGAACTAGATCTATAGAAAACTCCACCTCTCTCTCTGGCGGCACATCTGAAATATCCTCTGGAAACACCTCTAGAAATTCACACACAACTGGAAACACACCAATTGCAACTTGACTATCCACAGTCAACGATGCAAATAACCCAAACAACTGAGCTTCATCCGCCAAAAGTTTCTTCAACTCTTTGGTAGATAAGAAACTCGATTCCTCGTCTTCCTCAAGAGAAGGAAATCTTACTAGCTTATGATAACAATCAATATGAACCCGATTGAACTGCAACCAATTGCCTGCTTGATCTCAGGACGCAATCCGTTCTCAAACTTCACACACTTGAAAAACTCCGCAGTTGCTTTAGCATAATGTGGATAAAACTGAACAAGCTCCACAAACCTAGCAGTGTAATCAACAACAGACATGTTACCTTGTTTCAACTTCAAGAACTCTATTTCCTTCTTTCCTCTAACATCTTTAGGAAAATACTTCCTCAAAAATTCCCTGCTAAATAAAGTCCAAGTGACCTCTTCACCTGCAGCTTCCCAAACATGACGCTTACTAACCCGCCAATCATCAGCCTCCTCCTACAACATGTGAGTACCTAGTCTCACCTTATGTTCCTCAGCACAGTCCATCACTCGAAAAATTCTTTCAATCTCCTTGAGCCAAATTTGAGAACCGTCAGGATCATGTCTCCCTTTGAAGACATGCGGTTTGTTCTTCCTGAACTCATCATTCCCACCAGCATTAGGTGCACCCCGCACAGCCTGAGCCATAACTTGCATAGCAGCAGCCAAAGTAGCATCGTTCCTACCAGCCATATTATGTTCATATCCAATAACAGCAACTATGGTTAAACAAACAGCTCACCCAAACACCAAGACCGACACGGACTGACACGAACTGACACAAACTGACACGGACTGGCACGAACTGACACAAACTGACACGGACTGGCTCTGATACCACTTATTGTAACACCCCCAATCTATCCCCCAATTAAATAAAGCGATAACAAATAACCAGAGTATAATTAAAACATTCATGGCATAGACGGAGGCGTCACATCAATTAAAACAAAATACAACAACCTGCTCATAAAGATATGCAACAATCAGGTAGCACATAAAAAAGGAACTCAGTTCCTAACACCCATAATTCAGTTACAGAATAAAAGTGGAAAATCTACAACTGAATCTCATATATATATAACATAAAAGTTTGTCTATCATATACAAAGTCATACATGTATAATCCACTAAGAACATATACGTATACACATAATCACACACGATCTCCCCGACTACCCGGTACTACATATCAGAGCCGACCGACAAAAGAATGAAGACCTAAGCTTCACAAAAAGACCTCCAGCATCTAATCTGCAATGCCTCATAGAGCATTCAAAACAACAGAAGGGTGAGAAACACAATCATAATATAATTGCATACAAGTATATAATAACACAAAAATACACATTAAAATATTCTCACCACAATTTACGCCATAATTCAAATACAAAATAACACAATGCATATCTCTTATATCCATCACCAAGGCATATCAATCATGCACAATACAATTATCACCAACATATATATATATATATATATATGTATCTCAACTCATCAATTCCATTCACAATTTCACACAAAATCAATCCATTCATGATTTATGCAAATGCAAAGAGACCGACACAACAACTCTATGCAAATGCAATGCGGTACCATTCCATCCATCATTCTCATCATTAGTTCACTCAGGAACTATTAGAATCATCGCTTGTTACTTAGTGTAACACCCCGTCGGGCAAATGATGTTCCCCGTCGCTTTAGGTCCTTTTGGTATAAGGCTCACGACGTTTATGGATCGCTTTAGGTCCTCTCGGTATAAGGCTCATGATCCGATCGCTTTAGGTCCTCTTTGTATAAGGCCCACGATCGTCTATAATCATCGCTTTAGGTCCTCTCGGTATAAGGCTCACGATGTTATAGCAGATTCCCTCTAGAACCGTTTCGTCGCTCACACCCACTAGGGCACACAACATCACAAGAATGCATATCATGATGCTTGGCATACAATGACTCATGACATTCAAATGCACACATATACCCATCCATAATCATGCATATATAATCAAACACAACACAATGCACTTTCTTGCCCTTAGGCCACAAACCATCATCACAACATTTCATCACATGCATTTATCTCATACAACAGCACACAAGTCATACGGTATATATCAAAAGCACATTGCATGATAACACATTAAATACACACCATTACAACGGTAAAAGTTGACAAAAGGACATTTTTCCAAATTTCATACATCATTAAATCGGCCAACAACCTCAAAACCATTTTAATAAGAAAGAACATTTTATAAATTTTCTAACGGTACCAAGAACGCCTCGATCCGAGTTACGGATCAAAAGTTATGAATTTTCAAAGAAAAATATTTATTGAGAAACAGCTAGATTCGCCTGGCGACTTAGGATTTTGCCTGGCGGATCCCCCTTCGCCAGAACTTCGCCTGGCGAACTAGTGGCGAACCACAAATTTAGAAAAACCCCAAGAGTTACAGAAGCTAACCCATTTCTGTCTCTCCGTTTTCGCCTGGCGACTTAAGATTTCGCCTAGCGAATCCCCCTTCGCCAGCACTTCGCCTGGCGAACTAGTGGCGAGACCTAATTCGCCTGGCGACTTCCCAATTCGCCTGGCGAATTGCACCAGAACCAGAGTTTTCTGCTGTGGGTTACATGGTTCAAAAACCCGCCAAAACTCCCATTTTTCATCCCAAATCAATTCCAACAGCAAAACAATTATCAACAATTGCTCATAAACACAGTGTGATCATACCATGCAATTTATATCGATTTTCATCTGCGAAAACATCGATTCCTAATCACTTTCTCATTTCCAACCTAGAAGTGAAAACTATGGAAAGGCAAGAGAACATTCAAACACACACATACATATTCATACACAAGCATAAGATAATCGAGTTTCACACCCTTACCCGATTTAATCATGTTTGAAAAGTCGGTTGGATCAATTTCTTTCTCTCCAAGTTTTCTCCCTTTTTCTTCTTTTCTTTCTCTTTTCCTTCTTCTCTTTTTCTTTCTCTCTATTTTTCTCTCTTTCTAACTTCTAAGTTCTATTTTAAATGAAAAACATAATATCTACCCATCAAAAGACCAAAATACCCCTACACTCAAATATCTCGCAAATGCTCTCAAAACGCGATAAAACATAATCACGATAAAAAATAATATATTTATCAAGAATAAAATAATATAAAGACCAAAAATAATTAAATCGACTCAATTAAATAAATCTAACAAAAACTGAGGCGTTGCAGATATGATGAAACTCGATTCTGTTGAAGAAGGGTAACAACCTTCTCGCGTAATCTTTGTAAGGAATCAATCCTGATTGGTATGTGTTCCAATCTCCTTTGATTTGATTGATAACCAGAGCTGAGTCGCCATATACATCCATGTTCTTGATCCTCAAATCGATCGCTTCTTCGAGACCCATGATACAAGCTTCGTATTCGGCCTCGTTGTTTGTGCATTTGAATGTCAGTGAAAGGAATGTGGGTACCCTGAGGGGTTATGATGATTGCCCCAATTCCGTTTCCATAATGATTGACAGCTCCGTCAAAGATTAGTCCCCATTGAGAACTTGGTTCTGGCCCTTCACTAGGTAGTGGTTCATCGCAGTCTTTCATTTTTAGATACATGACATCTTCGTTTGGGAAGTCAAACTCGACTGATTCCTGATCGTCAATCGATTGATGAGTGAAATGATCGGCTAAAACACTTTCCTTTACAGCTTTTAGAGCATGGTACTCAATGTCATATTCTGATAACAACATCTGCCAACGGGCAATCCTTCCCGTGAGAGCAGGTTTTTCAAAGACGTACTTGATTGGATCCATTTCAGAGATTAAACAATTAGTGTGACGAATCATATACTGGTGAAGACGTTTGGCTGCCCAAACCAAAGTGCAACAAGTTTTTTCAAGCATAGTGTACCAAGTTTCATAGTCGGTGAATTTCTTTCTCAAATAGTAAATGGCAGACTCTTTCCTTTTTGTTTCGTCTTGTTGGCCAAGTACACAACCCATTGAGTCTTCCAAGACTGTTAAGTAGATGATCAGTGGTCTTCCTTCCACTGGAGGTGATAGAATCGGTGGGTTCAACAGATATTCCTTAATACTGTCGAAGGCGGTTGGGCAGTCTTCTGTCCAAATGCAGTCCTGATTTTTTTTGAGTAATTTGAAGATTGGCGCACATGTTGCGGTCATGAGGAATATAAATCTGGAAATATAGTTTAGACGTCCCAGGAATCCCCTGAATTGTTTTTCAATCTTTGGAGAAGGCATTTCTTGAATGGCCTTGACTCTGTCGGGATCAACCTCAATTCCTTTCTGGCTGACGATGAACCCTAAAAGTTTCCCTGAACCGACACTGAATGTGCATTTGTTAGGATTCATGCGGAGTTTATACTTTCTTAACCGCTCAAATAGTTTTGACAGGTGTGTCACATGCACCTCCTCTATTTTAGATTTGGAAATCATGTCATCGACATATACCTCGATTTCTTTGTGGATCATGTCATGAAAAAGAGTAGTCACGACCCTTTGATAGGTTGCCCTGGCGTTCTTCAAACCGAACGACATTACCTTGTAACAAAAAGTACCCCATGGGTGATGAAGAAAGTTTTCTCCATATCTTTCGGCGCCATTTTGATTTGATTATAGCCCGAGAATCCGTCCACGAAGGAGAAAACTTTGAACTTCGCTGTACTGTCAACCAGCATGTCAATGTGTGGTAAAGGAAAGTCGTCCTTTGGACTAGCCTTGTTTAGATCCCTATAGTCTACACACATTCTAACTTTTCCGTCCTTTTTCGGAACTGGTACTATGTTAGCTAACCATTGAGGATATTCTGATGTGGCGAGGAAACCCGTGTCAATCTGTTTCTGTACTTCCTCTTTGATCTTGATGGCCATGTCTGGATGAGTTCGTCTCAACCTTTGTTTCACTGGTGGACATTCTTATCTTAACGATAGATGATGTTCCACGATGTTGGTATCCATCCCTGGCATGTCTTAATAGGACCAAGCAAATACATCAGGAAACTCTTTGAGAAGCTTTATCAAACTTTCTTTGACAGTTGGACTGAGTAGTGCCCCAATCTTGACCTCTTTTCTCTCTTCCTCTGAGCCCAAGTTGACCGTTTCCAACGGCTCTTTGTGAGGTTTAATGGACCTTTCCTCTTGTCTGAGTAATCGGGAGATCTCTTTTGGAATTTCGTCGTCATCTTTTTCTTCAGCCTCAAATATCGGGAATTCAAAGTTGGGAGAAGGCATCAGATCATATATTTCAACGGGGTTTAAAACAAGCAATCTGCATGACATGATGATTTGTATTTAGAAGAGATAGAGAAAATGCAAGAGTGTGCAGTGTATTTTTTTTGGAAAACTGCTTGTTTTTATTATTTGAATTGTTTTTTAGGATTACCATTTTCTGAAAAAACGAAAAGAGAAAACAGCAATTAATGCGGAAATTACAGAACGACGTTTATTTATTTATGATTTTGTCGATTCTTGAAACTACAGCCCTGTAAAACAAAACTCTATCGCTTTGGGCGAAGTGAAGAGGGATATTTATAGAAAGTGAGCCCTATCAAAACATCCGTTTCACCTAGGCAGGGTGAAAGGTTAAGATAAAGACGACAATTATTTAACTTATGAACGATCTTCGGTACATCGTCTGTGACCCATTGGCGGTGAACTCCTCGGTGAATCACAAAGTATGGTACCTTCCTTGATTTGTCTATAGAAATAACACTGATTTCTGGTGGAGCAGGATCATTGGAATCTGTCTCCCAAAAAGAGTTGTCGTAGGAGGATTCCTCTGTTGTATTTTGCATAGTACTTGTGCTCTTAGGTATATCTCCCCATCCAGTTGGCTGGATGTCTTCGAGCCTGATACGAGAGCTTTCGGGAGCAGTGTATTTGACCATGTGTCGCAACCTGCGAAAAAATAACCGGCGAGAAAATTAGAACAGAAGAGTCGCCACCAAACGTTATTTATCCCGACGCAGGGAAAGGAAACGATCGAAGAAAACCTGAAGAGGGGAAGACATGGTCATCACAACCATAGTCTGGGTTCGGGAGTCGGTTACGCGAGGGGAAGGTATTAGCACCCCCACACGTCCATCGTACTCGATGGGATCCACGCTTGTTGTCTAATCAAAGGGTGAGTCAAAAAGTCTAAGCTAAACAGAAACGGAACGAAAAGGCGAAAAAGAGACTCGATAGGATATCGCCGTCCTAGGCCTACGTATTCCCTCATGCAATGGAAAAGTCAGAGTCAATGTAGTTTGGAAAACTACCGGGGGGGGAGGTTGCTCTCCAAGACATCGCCGTCTTGTGCCTACGTATCCTCAATCGGACAAGAGAGAGGAAATCAGAGCAGTCGTAGTTCGACCTAACGAGGTCGGTGTTTTTTATGAGCAAAGTTAAGTTCGCGTTTGACAGTTAGGGTCGATGCCTGTTTGCGACTAAACAGGAAATAACGTGCTCTTTTCTGAAAAAAAAGATTTGAAACTTAACAATCCCGAAGGATAAAAAGGTTTGAATTTGTTTGTGTTTTTTAGACAGAAGTGGATTGAAGTTAGTTCGGAACTTGCATTGCACCCAAGTCTATAACATAGGAACGAATGCGTCGCATATCGTCCCCAACAGGACGTACACTAAACACCTTAGAAGAACGAAGGGAGACCCCCCATTCCTCACTTCCCACATACAAGGCTCATGCGCAATACACGTTACCTTTATTAAGTGCTTTAGAAATGTTATGAGATGAGAAGAGAAGACTCAAGTCGAAAAGAAAATACTACGGGGAAATATATCCTAATGTTGTCATGCAAAGTGGCCCTATGGTTGAGTTCAAAGGGGAAACATCTACCTAAGTTAGCATGCTTGGATTGAGGGCCTAATGTCTATCCTACTCCGAGCTTAATCGGAAATTAAGTCGGACTAGGAGCCTTAAGGGAGCAAGCAAAGACAAGGCAAAAACCAAAGCGATAAATCAAAAACAGCGGCTACAACAGCGCTCCAGTACCTGAACAGCGGTAAATTCCAGCCAATACACCAAACAACATTCAACAACTCAAGTTCAGCACAAAAGGAGGTGTAAAAGGCCAAACAGCAGCACATACAATAACACATATGCACCAAGACAGCAGTGGAAAACAAGGCAGCATGCATTCAAAAATGATTCAAACATGGAATAACGAACATGCATCAAGCATTACATATTCTTTCAATCAATCATGATCACCATCACACCACAAACCATGGTAAACAATCTTGAAAACATCATGAGGTGATGCACAACATTAAGCACATGAACAAGCCAAACCAAGTATGCATCTCATGAAATTAAATGCAAGCAAGCATGCACAACACAACAACTCCAACAACACCAGAAATAATTCACAACTAACATGCTCAAGGAGTGTGTGCAAGGTGTTCATCACATTAAAAAAACAACAACACAATCATGAACATTCATCAATGGAAATCAAAGATCATGTGTCGAAGAATCGTGTTCATGCAAAGGTGTGAGGTAAAACAGCTCAAGAATAATCCACAAATCATCAACATATCAATCCATGAAGTTTAGACATGTAGGAGACCTCAAACAAGCAAGAAAATGCAAGAAAAACACACTCTGCTTCAGTGGTAATCGATTACTCACATAGGGTAATCGATTACTCTGTCTAAATTTGACTAAAAACGTGAAAATAAGGCAGAGTAATCGATTACCCTGTTTGAGTAATCGGTTACCACTGAAACAGAGGCAGAAATTCAACTTTGAAAAGCACTTTTCAGCAGCAAATCACTTAAGCAAACATCCAAATGATCATGTAATCAATAATGCACGAAAATTAAGTTCAAACACAATATTCAAACATCATTTAAGTCCACTAATCATCAACATGAACAATCAAATTCAAGCAAATAGATCAAATCACATGCAAAACCAAGGATCTACATTGCATAAGCTAGAATTCAGCTAAATCAAGTATAGATCTAAGAAAAACCAACCTACAAAGCTGAGAATTGCTTTGGTAAGTGTTGCAAACAGAATTTGATGAATCCAAGCAAGAAATCCCAAGATCTATGAGCTCCTTGCAAGCAAAAGCTGAAAATCCAAGAAATAAGCTACCAATACTCCAAAATCACTTCCAATAATCACTTCTGAAATTCCAGATTTCGATCCAAACGAAAATCACCAATGAAAAGCAACAATGGAGTGATGATGAGAGGCTTTAGCTCAAGAATTAACAAGTTTCAATGAAGAACTTGTTATTCTCCATGGAAGAGCTTTGAGTGTGGTTGAAAATGGAGGTTGAGAGTGAAAAAGTGAGAGAATTGAGAGAGAATTCTAAAAATTGAGAGTGAAAAAATGATCAAGGGTCCTTTGAGAGGTTTGGAATGAATTGATTAAATAACCCCTAGGTTAGGAGTTAAGTTTGGGTTTGGAGTGAGGTTTAATGGGTGGAATTTGGGGTGAAAAATGATTTAGGAAAGGGATTATGGAATTAGATTGGAAATTTTTTGAATTTTGGATGAAAAATGATGAAAATAGATCAGTTCTAGATCCTTCCCACACATGCACAAGCCAAGCACATGATCACAAATGCTCAAAAATTATGCAGTGCTGAAAATTTCCATATTTTTGCAATTTCGCCCCAGAGTAATTGGTTACTCACTTTGAGTAATCGATTACTCAGTTCAAAAATTTAAAATTTTGGCGCCAAAAGGAGGGAATGTTGCAGAATTTCCTGTTTTCACCCGTTCTGAGCCATACTAAGCCTCTGAAACCTGTCATTGGATATTACCACTGAATCATGCCTAAAATATGCTGTGAACTCTGTTTTGTGCTCGAAATACTGCCGAAAATAATCTTCTGGTGCTGAATTGCTGATCAAACAAATGACAGCCAAAGCTTCTGATTGTCGAATCATCTAATGAGAAAAATAAATGCTCAAAAAGACTTTGAAAGCTATCTGCTTGGCCCTAAACACTGCTGGAATTTCTTTTGAACTGGATGAGCTGCTGAAGCGCGAGAAAATACCTTGATCCCATGCCCAAAAGAACCATGCAAATGCAGAAATGACAATGCAAAAATGAGATGAAACATATGCCAGTTAGAACAAGAACACGAGGGCAAATTTTGGGGTGCTACAACTGCCCTTATTCAATCAACTTGGTCCTGAAAGTATGATAGCAACGACTTTCAGATATTCAAGGATACACGGGGATTGAATACCAAAAGAACCCTAAAATTTACAACCTATAGGGAAAATGAAATAGAGTGTTTGCCAGCCGAAGGTGGACTGTGCTGAAAAGACAAGATCGGCCGAAGGCGCTCTTGACCAACAAAAGGAATATGAGGACGGTCAAAGGGGAACCCGAAAAGGAAGACCGGCCGAAGGCGCTCTACCCAACAAAATAATACGAGGACGACCGAAGGCGAACTCGAAAAGGAAGACCGGTCGTTTTCATAAACAAAAAGAGTAAAAATAAAAACAAAAATGGAAAGCTCTTTGAGTGAAAATTTTATTGATTGAGTTGGCCTGTAAATAGGCATTTACAACCGAAAGCAATTCCTGAAAAGAGGTAATTGCGCAAGAGTAAAAAGAAAGTACACATGTCGGCAATGTGGGAACAGATATCCACCATGATTCAATGCAGCTATGACTCATATGCCTTGCTTATCCACAGATGCTTTGACCTTCGAAGAGACTGACTGGACTGATTCGTTTCCTTTGAAATTCCCAAGTGTCAAAAGTACTCACATATCGAACGCAGACCGCAACCTCTCGCTTTCAAATCCCTAACTTTTTCCTGGATCGCCCTTTTCGGGTTTTCAATCCACCGGGATACCCATTTTTTCCAAAGTTGCCTTTTCAGGTTTTCAACTTTGCGGGTTTATTATTATTTTTTTCTTTTTATCCCTAATTTTTTCCCGAACCTTCTCTTTTTATGGTCCGCCGAGATGCCCTTTTTTGCCTAAATCTTCTTTTTATGTCCAGCAGGTCTCTTTTATGTGAAGTACTTTTTTGACTACGTCTGCGTTCACAGGGAACGTAAAGTCATCACCATCCATAGTTGAGAGTAATAAGGCTCCACCAGAGAAAACCTTTCTTACTACATATGGCCCTTCCTAGTTTGGAGTCCATTTTCCCCTGTGATCTGTTTGAGGAGGAAGGATCCTTTTTGAAACCAACTCGCCTGTCTGAAAACACCGAGGACACACTTTCTAATCAAAGGCTTTCTTCATCCTGCTCTGATACAACCGGCCATGTGCAATGGCTTCCAATCTCTTTTCTTCAATGAGGTTCAGCTGATCCAACCTGAAACATACCCATTCAGCTTCCTCGAGCTTCACATCTGCCAGAATTCTCAAAGAAGGAATCGCAACCTCTAATGGTAGGACTGCCTCCATACCATATACCAGTGAGAAAGGAGTTACCCCGGTTGATGTACGCACCGAAGTACGATAACCGTGTAGGGCATAGGGCAACATCTCATGCCAGTCTTTGTATGTTACCACCATTTTCTACACAATCTTCTTGATATTCTTATTTGCTGCCTCACCAGCCCCATTCATCTTCGGACGATAGGGAGAAGAATTGTGATGCTCAATCTTAAAGCTCTGACATAGCTCCTTCATCATCTTATTGTTCAAATTCGAACCATTATCAGTAATGATTCTCTCTGGGACCCCATAACGACAGATGATGTCCTTCTTTATAAACCGGGCTACCACTTGCTTGGTGACGTTGGCATACGAGGCTGCTTCCACCCACTTCATGAAATAATCAATGGCAACCAGAATGAAACGATGTACATTGGAAGCAGTCGGCTCAATCTTTCCAATCATATCAATGCCCCACATGGCAAAGGGCCAAGGAGATGACAGTACATTCAGAGGAGTAGGCGGTACGTGCACCTTATCAGCAAAAATCTGGCATTTATGGCATTTTTTGGGGTATTTAAAACAGTCGGCCTCCATAGTCATCCAGTAATACCCTGCCCTCAATAGCTTTCTAGCCTTAGCATGCCCATTGGCATGGGTACCGAAAGAACCTTCATGAACTTCTTCCATCAACAGGTCTGCCTCGTGTTCATCAACACAACGTAGCAAGACCATGTCAAAGTTCCTCTTGTACAACACATCGCCTTCATTCAGAAAGAAGTTTCCTGCCAACCTCCTCAGAGTTTTCTTATCCTTGGTAGATACCCCAGCTGGATACTCTTGACTCTTCAGAAAACACTTAATATCATGATACCAGAGCTTGCCATCTGATACATGTTCGACTGCAAACACAAAAGCAGGTCTATCTAGACGCATGATTCTGATAGAGGGAGTCTCATTCCAACTATTCACCTGATACATTGAAGACAACATTGCCAACGCATCTGCCATCTGATTTTCCAACCGGGGTATATGATGGAAGGTAACTCGGTCAAAGAAAGGTAACAACCTTCTGGAATAGTTGTTATAAGGCACCAAATTTGCTTGACGAGTTTCCCATTCTCCTTTAATCTGATTAACCACCAACGCAGAATCACCATAGACATCGAGGTTCTTGATTCTCAAATCAATCGCTTCTTCTAACCCCATGATGCATGCTTCATACTCTGCCTCATTGTTGGTGCATATGAACGCTAATCGGGCAGTGAAGGGTATATGAGAACCCCTTGGAGTTGTAATGATTGCCCCGATTCTGTTGCCATATGAGTTGATGGTGTCATACCCCAAATTTTGACCACTAAGATTCCCATCATTGTGCAAATCATCATCACAATATGGATGAACTTTCATACAAATTAGTCTCCCCAAAGATGGGTAAGCATTCTCTACACTCAAAGAATTAGGGTTCCAAGCCCTGTCAGAGCATTTAAACAAAGGATCAATCAAGGAATGACATGATCTTCAACTTGTCTAACCTCTCAAATACACACAAAGGATCAAGATGACTCCCACATCAAGAATTAAGCACAAGAGTGCAACATTTCAAGTGGATCAAGCCTCAAGTTCATCTAATACAAAGTCAACTGACGCAGAAAGTCAAAGTTTGACTTTTGGTCAACTTTGAGCTTCACAAGCCATTACTCCAGAAAATATGATGGATGATTTAATTTGATAAAATTTAAATCAAGAAATGATGTAAAATTGCAAAATTGATCAAATTGAAAGAAACTTAGAAATTTTTTCTAAGTTAAAATCATGTTCAAGTGCACAACTTTTCAAGGTTGTAACTATTGGTCCAAGCATCCGTTGATTTTGCTTAAGGGCTACTTTTCAAGAGGGTATTTGATACTTCAACATTGTAGAAGGAATCAACTCAAAATATCATAAGGATTGAAAGATATAAGTGATCAAAGTTGGGAGTTCTTAATGTCAAATGTTTCGACATTTCATAGGACATCATTAATATTTTTCCAGCAAGAATGTCCCAACTTCAAGGATATTTTTCTCCATGATCCAAGTTGATTCAAGCTAAACCTTGAAAATCAAAGTTGAAGTACTTAATCTCACCTTTCCAGAAAGTCCTAGAAAGCTCATTTATCATTCTCAAGCAGAAAGTTATGGTCTCTGCAAAAGGCATTGATAAAACAGAATTTTCATGACAGCTTTTAGGACAGATTTGATCACACAAGTTCAAGGTCATTTTTGACAACTTTACAAGTCTTATCTTCACAAACCTTGAACATAAAAGTTGAAGTACGTCATCGCAGCTTTCCAGAAAGTTGTAGAACGTCCATTTATCATTCTCGAGCAGAAAGTTATGGTCTCTGCAAAAGGCATTGATAAAACAGAATTTTCATGACAGCTTTTAGGACAGATTTGATCACACAAGTTCAAGGTCATTTTTGACAACTTTACAAGTCTTATCTTCACAAACCTTGAAAATCAAAGTTGAAGTACGTTATCTCAGCTTTCCAGAAAGTTGTAGAACGTACATTTATCATACTCGAGCAGGAAGTTATGGACTTTACAGTAAGGCTTACTGCAGCTGTTTTTTAGGACAGATTTTGTGCACTTTTTCTTGTACCACACAATTTTCAAGCTTTGTCACCATGCAGGACAAGCATCAAAGGTGAAATTCACTTAAAATCAAAATATCATATTGGATTAAAAGATATAAGTGATTAGAGTTTGGAATTGTTAATGTTCAAAGTTGTCAAATGTTTCAACATTTCATAGGACATCATTAATATTTTTCCAGCAAGAATGTCCCAACTTCAAGGATGTTTTTCTCCATGATCCAAGTTGAACCAAGTCTAGGGTCAAACATCAAAGTTGAAGTATGCCATCTCAGCTTTCCATAAATTCCTGGAACAGCCATTTATCATTCTTGAGCAAGAAGTTATGGATTTTACAACAAGGCTTGCTGCAGCTGATTTTTAAGACAGGTTTCAGGACAGATTTGCACATTTCTTGTGGCACACGAATTTTTAAGCCTTGTCATCATTTTGGACACATCTGAGGATCAAATCCAAGGGGGATGATCTGATCTCCAAGCCTCCAAATTCCTTGGAACCAAAAATAGCATGCCAAACCTAGAAAACCCTAAAAGAGGGACAATACTCCAATTTTTGTTTGGAGCATTTAATGGATGCTTAGAGGTGGCATGAACTGAGCTTCCTCTAACTGAATTCAGTCAAGATTCCTCCAACAACAAGGGGACGAGCAGCCTGTGCCCTAACCTCTAGCCATTGGCTAGAGGAGACTTGAGATTCTAAAATGCAACCATTGGACAAACCTCTGCTGCAGCCACCATTCACTATTGCTTGCAAAACAAACTTGCTCTACTATAAATAGAGCTCATTTGTGCTCATTTTGAGTACACCAAAGCCATCAAACAGATGCTTTCCTCAAAATCACTTCTTTCACTCCAAAATGCCTTCTTTAGCAAGGTAATTATGAGTTTTTGAGTTAGAGAGCATTTCCACCACATCTCATGATCCAATCACATCCAATATGTCATATCTAAGCTGTCCAAACTCTCATAAGTGACCTGTAACACCAAAATCACAAAGTCACCTCTCAAAACCTCAAAATTGGACTTTTTTGCATTTTCAAGCCATGTCTTGATTCATTCACTTTCCAAACCAGATAAGACCTCAAACACACTCCAAATATCATCCTTGAACTATCCCAAATGGCGCCCCCATCTGGAACACCATTTGAGAGAGTTGGCATTTTGGCCATTTTTGCCCATTTTGCAAGAAAGAGCTCAAACTTGCTCCAGAGGTTTCCAGCTGATTCCAACCATCCTAAAAGCTTTTAAGAGGTCATTTGAGGGTGTCCAAAGCATCAAATCATTTCTGGAATAAAGCACTTGGTAGGTTGCACAAAATCTCCAAAAAAGAGGTAAGCTTCACAACTTGATTTCTTTGAATCATGCTTTCCTTTGATGTCCACATACATGCATCATATTGAACAATTCTTGAAGCAAAAATGTAGGCCTTAATGTGTATGTTGTGATCCTCCTACTCTTTGCACTTTAACATGTTTATATGTGGAGTTTATGTTGTTTTAAAATCCATGTGCAGTTCTGGTTTTTTGCTTCGTGCATTCTGTACATTAAGTTTCAGTATGTATGAGTAGTACCATTGGATTCCTTGTGAAAAATCGGTCAAGATAGGTTCTTACGGATTTTAATTTCGTTAAAAATTGAGAGAGTTATGAGTGTTGGAAGTTTGATAAAAAAGATGTTGAAAACTAAAAGAGATGTCAATGTGATGTTGTGACATCTTTCCTCTTTTTCTTATTTTATTTTCAAAACTCAACCAATTCTTTTACATAGCAAAAATCATCATTTTCCAATTTTGTTTTACACACTTCTTATTCATACTCCATAATATTTTAATCCACAAAAAATCACAAAAAAAAAATATTATTATTTGATATATTTATAATATATTCAAAAATATTGTTTTAAATTGTTTTAAATGCTTTTAAAATGATTTATTTTTCTTGATTTTTAAAACCAAAATGATTTTAAATATTCATGTGGATAAAATACGTTTTTATAAACCTTAATCATTGTTTATAACATGATTAGTGATTTTATTTGATATTTTTATCATTTTTTTACTTGATTTTTCTTTGAAAAATGCCTTTAAAAAATGAAATTGGGGTTTCTTTGATTTTCACCCTAAAAAATATTTTTCAAACACTTTTAGGCCTCTAATAGAGTGTAAGACCCAATCCTTTGTAAATACAAACCTTTTTTGGGTCTCAAATGTGGTATAAGCCCCATTGTATTTCAAAAGTTCGGCGCGATCATAACCCGTTTAAAAAAAATCATCTGGGCCTCTCCTTGAGCTGTAAGCCCCATCACTGGTACAAAAACCATTTTGGGCCTCTAATAGAGTGTAAGACTCAACCCTTTTTTTGAAACCAAAATAATTTTGGGCCTTAGTCATTGTATAAGACCCACGGTGTTTTCAAAGATCTTGGCGCAATCGCCCTTTTCAAAAATAATCAATTGGGCCTCTCCTTGAGCTATAAGCCCCATCACTTGTACAAAAACCTTATGGACCTCTAATAGAGTGTAAGACCCAATCCCCTTTTAACCAAAATAATTTTGGGCCTCAGATATTGTATAAGTCCCTCTGTGTTAAAAGAAGAAAAACCTCGGCATGAGCCTCCGCCTTGGGCTTCGTACAAGACACATAAAAACACCCTCTTGTTGGGTCAATAGCCTCCTTTTAGACTTTGTATAAGAAAACCCCGGTTGAGTCAATCAACCTTTTAGCATCAAAATATGTGCCTCGCTCACAGGATACAAACATCAACAACTCCTTTTCCCCCATCTAATTGCTGTAAGCGGCAAGCCTCTGGATTATTTACATCCACGCCATTGTCCCTCTTTTAGCATGAGAAATTCCTAGGGAAAGATGGAATTGCTCTAAACTGAGTTAAAGTCTTCTCCTTCAGGTTAAAAACTCCCATAAAGGAAATTATGGCATTGTTGGATTCACATATCCCAGTTAAAGTAATTCTCCTTTATAACCAGTCACGCAACAGTTGTGACAAACAGACCAAATACCCCTCTTTAGAGATGACAAATTCTCTCTAAAGTCAAAACCCTTTAGCTTCACATCTTGGGCTTCGAACAAGATACAAATAGACCATTCAGCTTCACATCTTGGGCTTTGAACAAGATACAAACCACATTTAGCTTCACGTCTTGGGCTTTGAACAAGACACCAAAACAACCTTATTTTTCCTCCCATAGAATAGGAGGAACTATGATCACTCTGATTTCCCTGTTTCGTTAAACGGGAATACGTAGGCATAAGATTGCAAAAGAATCTTAGCGAGCACACTAATTAAAAACATCAAATCCAGTACCTATCCAAAATCCCCATGAATAGTCTCGTCATTTCATTCTTAACAAAATAAGCAGAAAGAGGCCCACAATCTAAACCGCATCTGTAAACCAACAGTCATCTGTTTAAACTCAGTATGTAAGCAGGGTTAATTAGAGACATCTATTTCCCTTCCTTAGTCAGCTTAATAGGATAAAAAATGAATCGAACTGTAGTACCGCAGAGCGACAGTGCTTAAGAACCACGTCCAAAATCGCTCGCTACAGAAAAATGGCGACAACCGTGGGACCCCGCAGGGCATCTTGTCCCTCTTATCTCTCTGGTTGAAACCTTAAGTCTGAAAACTGCCAAGAAGAATGGCGACTTCACTGGGAACAATCTTGTAGAGATCTTGTTCTCTTACCATCTCTTAGGTAGAAACCTTGAGTTCACGTTCACGTCATAGAAATGGCGACTCTGTTGAGGAGTCATTGTCTGTATAGGATCATAAGACTAGAGGTCTAGGATGATTAAGACAAATATATATAATGCTTTTCCTAAATGATATCTGTGTTTATTTTTCTACTAATGGGAATGCGTGTGATGCCGCATGTGGAAAGATTGAGTATACACCTAAGATAGGTGATGGAAATGCGGGTAATCTTACTGGGAGTGAATTCCAGTTAAGAGCCCCCGATCGACCATCAAACTCAGTGGAGACTTCCTTTGCAGATACATTGCCTATACGACTTCGGTTGTTGAAAGTAGTGTGGTCGACTGGGTTATCTGAGAAGCTAAGGTTTTTAGTAGACTTAAGCCATTTTGTAGTACGGAAGCTATCGGAAATAGTTGTCATGCGATACTACCCTCATCTGAGATCACTCTAGGATACATCAGCTCGCTGGCGATCCGCTTGCTGTTGTTATCCCAGAGGGGTCAATGATTTTGTGGACAGGTACAAAAAATCACCAGTATAAACCATTGGGGGGGGGGGGTAGAGCCTTGACTTCATGACACCGACCCTTTGACCCCATGTTTTTTCTATGTTTTTGTGTGCTGCATTCATGCATTCATTTAAAAAACATTAAAGCAAAAAAACCTTCTCTTCTAATCTCTCTTTTTTCAAATTAAACTAAGACAATGATTGCAAATGTCAGAGAGAAAGGAGATTGCGCTAATGGATTTCGGTAGAAGGAAAACTCATAAGTACACCTTCAAGGTTCCAAAGTTGGAGGATTTGAGAGGTTTGGCGAGAATGATCACCAACCACGAGGCTTTCAGAGCCAAGTATGGAGGACTGCTGTCCTTGTTAAGGGTCCATGTAATTGAAGGAATTCTGTCCACGCTAATCCAGTTCTACGATCCGGTTTATCACTGTTTCACATTCCCGGATTATCATCTAGCAACAACACTGGAGGAGTATTCTCACTTGACTGATCTACACATTACTGATCAAGCTCCCTTTTCTGGACTGGAAGAAATTCCAAAGGATCAAACCATTGCAAGAGCAATTTATTTGGACGAGTCAGAAGTCAGGATTCACATGACCACTAAGGGTGGCATCCAGGGTTTTCCAGCCCAGTTCTTGATAAAGAAAGCCCTGTACTTTGTTAGTATAGGGAACGTGGCCAGCCCAGTTCTTGATTGGAAACCCTGTACTGACCTTACTCGCAGATGCGTATCATTCGGTACACTTAAGGAATTTATACAGTGGAGGAATGATCACGTGATGTGTACCCTTGCTTTACAAATGGTTCACTTCCCATTTGCCCAAGTCTGCTGCATTTTGGGATCAAAAGAATACTTTACGTTGGTCACAGAGAATCATGTCTCTTACCAACTCGGACATCGATTGGTCCAATCGAATATATGACGGGATCAGAATCATTGACCGTTGTGGAAATTTCCCAAATGTACCCCTTATAGGAACTAAGGGAGGATTCAATTATAATCCAATTCTCGTTCGTCGTCAATTTGGATACCCGATGAGGCATGTCCTGCGTAATGCTCATCTGGAAGGTCTTTTCTTCAAGGAAGGAGAAAATGACAAGGCACTAAAGACAGAAATAGTGCACACTTGGAAACATGTTCACAGGAAAGGACGAGAGTCTCTAGGAAAACCAGACTGTGTCTCGGTGGAGCCTTATCTCCACTGGGTACAGACTAGAGCTCTCAAACTGAGGATGCCTTACCCTCATCAAGAGGTTCTACCATTAAGTGACCCTGCCCTTTATTTTATGTCTGAGACGGAAAAGCTTCAGGTTACTCTCAGCAAAGTTCAACAGGAGAAGGGGTCTTGGAGGAACAAGTACCGTATTCTCAATGTGGAGTGTAAGAAAATACAGCAGCTATTAAAAGAAAATGATGCTTTGATTAAGATATTAGAGCAACATGCTATAGAAAATCAGGATGACCAAAGGAATTTGCTCGCTCCTTTCACTTGGTAAAGGAATGACAACCCGACAACGGCCCAAGAGCCCCGGTCAAAGAAGAGGAAAGTACCAGAACCAGAACTTGAGCTCTCCTCAGAGAGGACTCAGGATCCATTAGTTTAGGTTTCCTTTTTCAGAACTTTGTAATCTACTGTATTTCCATTTCCGCAATCTTTTGAATTCAATAAAATGGGGATTCCCCACTGTTTGATATTTGCAATCTAATTGTCGAAGTTTACTTTGAATAAACAAAAATAATTAATAATTATTGCATTCATCATTCTCATAAACGCATTCTTCTTACCAACGAATCTCACGTTTGTGTCTCGGTTCTAGAGTCAAACTGTCTCATTCGTACAATACTCGGACCAATCGTCAGAAAAAGATGGATGATCTTGAGGAAGAGAACAGAGAGTTGAGAGAAGAGATCGACACTCTGAAAGAGGATTTGATAAAGCTTCATAACAACATCCAAGCTCTAGCAGAAACTCAGATGCAACAACAAATGACTGTGATCTCGGAGATCACATCAACGCCCATAGTGGAAAAGTCTAATCCTAGGTACAAAATGCCAAAAGATCGTCCCTGGGGCATGCCACTCAACTATATCCCGGAAGGATATATTCCGCCGATCATAGGAGATCCAAAAAATGTACCAGGAACCGCTGGGCCTGAAGGTTACAGACTTCGGGAAAACGAAGATGCCAGGGGCATGACAGCAACTCCTGAAGGTTACAAACTTCGGGAGACACCGAGAGTCTCGGCCATAGTGACTATACCACCGTCTGTGGTACACACTGTCCCGGAAGGACAGATTCCCCAGATACCTTCTGGTGGAAATGACAGCTTGTTCGGCAGAATGAAGGAATTCCAGGAACAGTTCCTGGAAATGCAGAAAGAACTGCAAGCTCTTCATGGTCAGGATTTATTTGGAAAGGACGTCGCGGACCTCTTCTTGGTCCCCAATGTGAAAGTCCCGCACAAATTCCAGGTGCCCGACTTTGAAAAGTACAAGGGTAACTCTTGCCCTCAGAGCCATTTGGTGACGTACGCTCGGCGAATGTCAGCTCAGACAAAGAACTAGGAGCTACTGATTCACTACTTTCAGGATAGTTTAATCGGTGCCGCATTAAAATGGTACATGGGTTTAAACCGCACCACGATCGACACTTTCAGAGATCTTGGCGCTGCCTTCATTCAGCAGTACAAATATAACCTGGACATGGCACCGGACAGAGATCAACTCAGATCAATGTCACAAAAGGACAAGGAAACCTTTAAAGAATACGCTCAGAGATGGCATGAAATTGCCGCTCAAATTTCTCCACCTCTGGAGGAAAAGGAGATGGCAAAGATCTTCTTGAAAACCTTAAGCTCATTTTACTACGACAGAATGGTCGCCAGTGCGTCTAGTGACTTCACCGAGATGGTGGGCATGGGAGTTCGTCTTGAGGAAGCGGTCCAAAAAGGACGTTTAGTTAAAGATGCTGGATCATCAAGTAGTACAAAATGATACGGTAGTACTCTCCCTAAGAAAAAAGAGCAGGATATTGGGAATATCTCTCTCGGAAAGCAAAGGCGACGTTACAAACCAGTAGCAGCTGTAACTCCTGCTATCAATCCCACGCCTGTTCCTACGTATCAACCTCAGGTTGCTCAGAACCAACCTAATCAACAGCAACTTCAACAAAGGACACAACAACCTCTTCAGTAGGCTCGTCCTCTATACAACAACAGTCGTGCAACATGACCACCAGGGTTTGATCCTATACCCATGTTGTACGCAGAACTGTTTCCATTATTACTGGTCAAGGGGCATGTCCAAACCAAGTCTCCTCTTATAGTACTGGAAAATCCGCCTTTTTGGTTCAAAATGAATCAAACGTGTCCTTACCATCAAGGAGGACCAGGGCATAACATAGAGAATTGTCTCAGTTTCAAATCTGACGTACAAAAGCTTGTTAGGATCGGGGTCTTATCTTTCAAAGATATGAATCCTAACATTCTCACAAACCCGCTGCCTCAACACGAGAAAGCTGGAGTCAATTTGATAGAGGGAGAGTCTAACAACACCTATCAAATTCATGATGTACTCTTGTTAAGGGCCAACTTGGTAAAGATGCATTGTAGACAGAGCGGATATGGCCATGTGCCACCTCATAACTATCACCAGTGTGATATCTGCTCTAAAAACAATCAAGGATGTTCTGTGGTGCAAGCAGCTCTATAGGAACAATTGGATCTTGGGTGGATCCAAGAGCATCGAGTTCGTGGAGTCAACAGGACTTATACGAATTCCAACATCATTCAGAACCATGACATCCGTGCAATGAATGTTAACTTGGTGGCAATGCACTCAAGGCAAAGCCAGTATCATAATCTGCTGCGACACGATTACAATTCCTGTCTGACTTGCTCAGTAAACAAACAGGGATGCTCTTTTGTACAAGAGGCCCTCCAGCGTCAGATGGATCTTGGGTGGATCCAGGACTACCATGATAGAAATCCTTATCAGATCAACATGATTCAAATCTTTAATATTCGACTGATGAATACCAGCTTGGTGGAGTTACACGCCAAGCAAGTTCAACTTGGTTTTCTCACTTCTCACGATTATCTGAACTGTAAAGGATGCAGTGAGAGTAACCAAGGGTGTGCTCTCGTTCAGAGAATTTTACAATACTTGTTAAACCACCGGTGGCTTCCAATCTATCTGGATGAAGACACGCAACAAATCAGTGTGCTTAATGGAAACCCTACTCGGCGTCAAAGTCAGGATGTCCGATCTATGGAAACAAACCTGGTAAGGTTGCATTGCATTCAAAGCGGTTGTGGCCAGGTGCCACCACACAATTATGAACGTTGTAGAGTCTGCTCGGAGAATAACCAAGGATGCTACCTTGTACGGGAAGCCCTTCAAGGTCAGTTGGATCGTAGTCCCGAGCCAATCAACTAGATGCTGGACTACTTCGCTGATCAAATCAGAGACGTTGTCATAATCTCTGATCATCAATGGAACAAGGATGTTTGTACCATCATCCCTCTACTGGACGAATCAAAAGTTCTTTCCTAGGAACTGATTGAAGTTACTTACGACATTCAGAAAAATCAGAAGGCTCGTGTAGTTATCTATCTATCGGGACCATTACCGTATGAATCAGCTAAGGCGATCCCTTACAAATACGGTGCAACGATAATTGAGAATGGAAATGAAATTCCATTACCCTCATTCGTGAATATTGCAGACATCAGTCGAGTAACACGGAGCGTTCGAATCTTCAACTGAGGAGTTGGAGAACCTTACAAAGAAAAGGAACTTTCAACAGAAGCTCCTGATCCACCAGTCGGTCAATCCAGTAATCCCGACCTTTCAAAGAACAATGATGAGATGCTGAAGCTCATCCAAAGGAGTGAATACAACATTGTTGATCAACTATTACAAACTCCTTCAAAGATCTATGTGCTATCACTTTTACTCAATTCCGAAGCCCACAGAGAGGCTCTACAGAAAGTCTTAGAGCAGGCCTTTGTAGAACAGGATGTGTCAATACGACAGTTCGATAGCATCATCTCTAACATCACTTCCTGCAACAACTTAGGATTCAGTGATGAGGATTTTCCAGAGGGCGAAAAAGTCACAACATGGCACTCAATATCACAGTTAACTGCTAGGACAATGCTTTAGCCAACGTACTGGTAGACACAGGATCGGCCATCAATGTTATGCCAAAGTCCACTTTAATGCGACTATCATTCAAAGGATCCCCGATGAGGGGCAGTGAGGTCATCATCAAAGCCTTTGACGGATCTCGGAAAACAGTTATTGGCGAAGTCGACCTTCCCATAACTATCGGTCCTTACACTTTCCTAATCACTTTCCAGGTCATGGACGTCTGAGCAGCGTACAACTGTTTATTAGGAAGACCTTGGATACATCAGGCTGGGGCAGTCACTTCGATGTTGCACCAAAAACTGAAATTCGTCAAGAACGATCAACTCGTCACGGTCTGTGGAGAACAAGCCTTGATTGTGAGTAACTTATCATCGTCTACTTGTGTAGAACCCGAGGAGGTTGTTGGAACTCAGTTCCAGGCACTTTCAGTGAGCAGTAAGAATCAATCAGAGAAAGGAACCTCGATTTCCTCATACAGAGATGCTCTCAAAGTGATCGAGAATAACAATACAAAAGGATGGGGATAGCTTGTCATTCCTACTGATAACAAAACAAAGAAGGGTCTTGGTTTTTCTGCAACCTGTACCCAGACAGCTGCTAACGTTGAAAGTCTTCATCCCATTCAGGACTTCTTCCACAGTGGAGGTTTCCTTCACACAGTGCCTCAAGAAGTACATACCATCAACGAGGAAGATTCCTCCGATACAGATGAGTAATGGAAGTCCTATCTCAACAAGGAAGGTTATATGTCTCAGGAAGAGGTGCCTACGCCATTTTGCTATCCCGCACAGAGTCCGAAATTTATACCCAGGTCAGACGTCAAAATGATATACGGAGATTGTGATCCGGAAGGATGTCGTGCTCCACCAAACTCATTAGAGGAAGACACTCTGATGAAGGACAACTTTGACCACGACCATTATGGCCCAATGGATGGCCTGCCTATCTAGCAGCCATACCCAGGAGACTTGGGGCAAGAAAATCAGCCGAACAATGAAAATCAGCTGAGCATCATTGAACAGAATACCTGCGTCCCCACCATGTCATGGGATCATCACTCAGGTCATTCAGAAAACATCCAGCACGACGATGAATTCGCAAAGTTTGCAGGACTTGAGTTCATTAACTATGCTTTTCCCGAGGTCAACGTCATCGAGAAGGATGACTCCTCCAGTTCCACAAAAGTGTGGGACACCTTAGGACAACCGAGTGGCAAATTCGACTACTTGGTCAAGTACACCGCTCCTGAAAGCTCTCGTATTAGGCTCGAAGACATCCAGCCAACTGGTGGGGAGATTTACTTGAGAGAACAAATACTATTCAAAATACAACTGAGGAATCCTCCTACGACAACTCCGCCTGGGAGACAGATTCCAATGATCCTGCTCCACCAGAAATCGTTATTTCTGAAGACAAATCAAGGAAAGTACCAAACTTTGTGATTCACCGAGGAGTTTGCCGCCAATGGGTTGCAGTCGATGTTCCGAAGATCGTTCATAAGTCTAAGTAATTACCGTCTTTACCTTAACCTTTCACCCTACCCAGGTGAAACGGATGTTTTGATAGGGCTCACTTTCTGTAATTATCCCTCTTCGCTTCATCCAAAGCGACAGAATTTTGTTTTATAGGGCTGTAGTTTCAAGAATCGGCTTGTTCATAAATAAAATAACGTCGTTCTGTAATTTTCGCATTAATTGTTGTTTTCTCTTTTCGCTTTTTCAGAAAATGGTAATCCTAAAAAAAAACAATTCAAAATAAACAAGCAGTTTTTAAAAAAAAAATACACAACACACACTTGCATTTTCTCTGTCTCTTCTAAACACAAATCATCACGTCATACAGATTGCTTGTTTTAAACCCCATTGAAACATACGATCCGATGCCTTCTCCCAACTTTGAGTTCCCGGTATTTGGGGCTGAAGAAGAAGTTGATGACGAAATTCCAGAAGAGATCTCCCGATTACTCAGACAAGAGGAAAGGTCCATTAAACCTCACAAAGAGCCGTTGGAAACGGTCAACTTGGGTTCAGAGGAAGAGAGAAAAGAAGTCAAGATTGGGGCACTGCTCAGTCCAACTGCCAAGGAAAGTTTGATAAAGCTTCTCAAAGAGTTTCCCAGTGTGTTTGTTTAGTCCTACCAAGACATGCCAGGGTTGGATACTAGCATCATGGAGCATCATTTACCATTAAAGTTAGAATGTCTGCCAGTAAAACAAAGGTTGAGATGGACTCACCCAGACATGGCCATCAAAATCAAAGAGGAGGTACAGAAATAGATTGACGCGGGTTTCCTCGCCACGTCTGAATATCCTCAATGGTTAGCCAACATCGTACCCGTTCCGAAAAAGGACGGAAAGGTCAGAATGTGTGTGGATTATAGAGATCTAAACAAGGCTAGTCCAAAGGACGACTTTCCTTTACCACACATTGACATGCTGGTAGACAGTACAGCAAAGTTCAAAGTCTTCTCCTTCATGGATGGATTCTCGGGCTATAATCAAATAAAAATGGCGCCGAAAGACATGAAGAAAACTTCGTTCATTACCCCATGGGGTACCTTTTGTTACAAGGTAATGCCGTTCGGTTTGAAGAACGCCAGGGCAACCTATCAAAGGGCTATGACTACTCTGTTTCATGACGTGATACACAAGGAAATCGAGGTATATGTCGATGCTATGATTGCAAAATCTAAGACAGAAGAGGAGCATGTGACCCACCTGTCAAAAATATTCGAGCGGTTGAGAAAGTACAAACTCCACTTGAATCCCAATAAGTGCACCTTCGGTGTCCGTTAAGGGAAACTCTTAGGGTTCATCGTCAGCCAGAAAGGAATTGAGGTCGATCTGACAAGGTCAAGGCCATTCAAGAAATGCCTTCTCCAAAGACTGAAAAACAAGTCAGGGGATTCCTGGGACGTTTGAACTACATTTCCAGATTCATATTCCTCATGACCGTGACATGTGCGCCGATCTTCAAATTACTTAAAAAGAACCAGGACTGCGTTTGGACAGAGGACTGTCAAACCGCCTTCAATAGTATTAAGGAATACCTATTGAACCCACAGATTCTATCACCTCCGGTGGAGGGAAGACCACTGATCATCTACCTCACAGTCTTGGAAGACTCAAGGGGTTGTGTACTTGGCCAACAAGACGAAACAAAAAGGAAAAAGTCTTCCATCTACTAGTTGAACAAGAAGTTCACCGACTGCGAGACTCGGTACACTATGCTTGAGAAAACTTGTTGTGCTCTGGCTTGGGCAGCTAAACGTCTTAGCCAGTATATGATTCGTCACACTACTTGGCTAATCTCCGAAATGGATCCAATCAAGTATGTTTTTGAAAAGCCTGCTCTCACGGGAAGGATTGCCCATTGGCAGATGTTGTTATCAGAATACGACATCGAATACCACGCTCAAAAAGCCAGTAAAGGGAGTATTTTATCCGATCATTTGGCTCATCAACCGATTGACAATCAAGAATCAATCGGGTTTGACTTCCCAGACGAAGATGTCATGTATCTAAAAATGAAGGACTGCGATGAACCACTACCCAATGAAGGGCCAGAACCAGGTTCCCAATGGGGATTTATCTTTGACGGAGCAGTTAATCATTACAGAAACGGAATTGGGGAAATTATCATAACACCTCAGGGTACCCACATTCCTTTCATTGCCAGACTTACGTTCAAGTGTACAAACAACGAGGCCGAATACGAAGCTTGTATCATGGGTCTCGAGGAAGCGATCGACTTAAGGATCAAAAACTTGGATGTATATGGCAACTCAACCTTGGTTATCAATCAGATCAAAGGAGATTGGAATACATACCAATCAGGACTAATTCCTTACAAGGATTATACAAGAAGGTTGTTACCTTTCTTTAACAGAATCGAGTTTCATCACATCCCTCGTAATGAGAATCACATGGCTGATGCATTAGCCACCCTCTCTTCCATGATTAGTGTAGGTCAATGGACCAACCTACCTAAGATCGACATAATGCGCCTTGAACGGCCCGCTTACATCTTCACGATTGAAGCAGTCATAGACGATAAACCTTGGTATCACAATATCAAATGCTTCCTTCAAAAACAAGAGTACCCACCTAGGGCACTAAGGAAGGACAGAAAAACCCTCAGAAGATTGGCAGGAAACTTCTTCCTGAGCGGTGATACACTTTATAAGAGAAACTTTGACATGGTCTTGCTCCGATGTGTAGACAGACCAGAAGCAGACATGCTGATGAAAGAAATTCATGAAGGATCCTTTGGCACTCATGCCAACAGACACACAATGGGGAGAAAAATTCTGAGAGCAGGGTACTACTGGTTGACCATGGAATCCGACTGCTACAAGTACATGAGGAAGTGTCACAAGTGTCAAATATACTCTGACAAGATCCATGTACCGCCAACACATCTCAAAGTTCTCTCTTCCCCATGGCCATTTTCTATATGGGGAATCGACATGATTGGCATGATTAAACCCAAAGCTTCGAACGGACATCGGTTCATCCTGGTGGCCATTGATTACTTCACCAAGTGGGTCGAAGCAGCGTCATACGCTAATGTAACCGACAAGTGGTGGTCCGATTCATCAAAAACAATATCATTTGCCGTTATGGTGTTCTGAGCCAGATCATTACTGATAATAGATCCAACGTGAACAACAAGATGATGAAAGAGTTGTGCGCCGAGTTCAAGTTCGAACACCATAACTCATCTCCCTACCGACCCAAGATGAACGTGGCGGTAGAAGCGGATAACAAGAATATTAAAAAGATTGTTCAGAAGATGGTTGTAACCTATAAAGACTGGAACGAGATGCTACCCTTTGCTCTTCACGGTTATCGCACATCTGTCCGCACTTCAACAGGGGCAACCCCTTTCTCTCTAGTATATGGCATGGAAGCAGTGCTTCCCATAGAAATAGAGATCCCATCAATCCATGTATTGATGGAAGCTAAGCTTACAGAGGCTGAATGGTGTCGAAGTCGATACACCGAACTAAATTTGATTGAAGAAAAATGAATAAGGGCTCTATGCCATGGTCAGTTATATCAACAAAGAATGAAGAAGGCATTTTACAAAAAGGTTCGACCTCGCATCTTCAGGAAAGGAGACCTTGTGCTCAAGAAGATACAATCATTTCTCACTGATTCCCGGGACAAATGGACCCCGAATTATGACGGCCCCTACGTGGTCAAGAAGGCTTTCTCAGGCGGTGCCTTAAGACTTGCAACCATGGACGGAGAGGAATTTGCCTACCCCACGAATGTTGATGTAGTCAAGAAATACTTCGCCTAAAAAAACGTCTTGGTGGATTGAAAACCCGAAAGGGCGGTCCAGGCAAAAATTAGAGACAGAATCAAAAATCATCCCGGTGGATTGGAAATCCCAAAGTACAATCCAAACAAAAATTAGGGATAATGGCAAGTAACTATGTTCAATAGGGGCAAGTCCCTCAGCAGCAGTCATGCCATCCATCAGGAAAATTCCAGTCAGGGTCATCTTCGATAGAAGCTCAAGATGTCCAGAATTCAAAGTTGGTAGAAGGATAGCGATCGTTATGTTTCAATGTAGCCCTTTCCCCTTAAATTACCATTTTCTAACTTTGTAAATATTCCATGGAATCACGCGTTTGGCTGATTTCCATCCTATCAATAAAATTTGAGCCTTTGTTTTTTTATTTGCAATTCTTATTTGTTTTAGCTTTACAGAACGACATTTTTAATATGATCGACGATTCTTGAAACGAAACAAAAATGAATTTACTTGTTAAAATTTTTTCTGCTTTAAAAATAAATATGGCAATTTCTTTTGACTGTTGAACATCGAAAGAACATCGATTGCGTCTCCAGAAGAAATCGAGCTTCAAAGCGCAGAATCAAAGTATTTCTTCTAAACCAGTGCGCCTGAACGAAGGATCAGCTGTGTCAGAGACCATGTTTCATCTGACACCCCCCGGTAGAGACATTACCTCCTAAGCCTGACCAACGGTTGTTCCCCGCAGGGACTATCTCTCCTAAGAAAGGCAGAATTGCTATCGTGAACCAGTGGTACTTCTCATCTCCCACCGTGGTCGAGTATCCAGTCGTGTTCATCTAATTAAGTCTGTATGTCGCATCAGTTTTGTCAGCATATACATACATACATCATGCATTATTGATTTGCATTCACATTCATATTGCATCACTATCACTCTAGTCGGTCTTGTCTCCTAGTGATAAAAGTCTTCACAATCGAGTTGTCGGTTCTTTCCTCGTTAGGAAAGGTTGCATCTGAACAATCTCTCTCCTCCAGTTTAATTCTGGATTGGAGTTGGTCCTCGACCACTTTGATAACTTGAACCTCTAAAAGACTAGAGAATATTCGACAAATGTCACTCTTCGCCATTGAAGATGATATCTTCGCTTTCCCAGATTAAGGAAAATCCCCAGAGGAAGCCTCGCAACTAAAGACTTTCAGCAACACATTGATTTTGCTCTCCGGAGAGTCGATGTTAATGAAGTCATCAGCACCTCAAAATTGGATCACGCCATATGGCATTTCTCTGAGAAGATCTCTGAGAAAAGTATGATGTAATATCTCCAACCGAAAGCAGTCTCTCAAGAGACTCGTTCTCCCCGGTAGAGTCGACAAATGGCGTCTCCAAACAGAGAAGTTTGTACACCTCAACAACTCAGACGACTGGGTTCCCCAACAACTCTAACATCAAATTTTTTATATCAAATGGCATCTCCCCAGGAAAATTCGGCGAGAAGTTTGAGGAAAATTGCTACACATAGCGTCACTTCTCAAGAAAGTTTATTGACACAAGAAACTAATACCAGTTCCTTAGTAGGAAACCAGGATCGAGGGGAAGTTTACATCAGAAACTTAGACCAGTTCCTTGGTAGGAAACCAGGATCGAGGGGAAGTTTACATCAAAAACTTAGACCAGTTCCTTGGTAGGAAACCAGGATCGAGGGGAAGTTTATTTAAGAAAATTGACACCAGTTCTTTGGCTGAAGACCAGGATCGAGGAAAAGTTTTTTTACCATTTCTAAGTATCATTTCTTCGCAAAAGAAGAAGGATGTGTGAACTACCGTTCATAACCACCATCAAAGTTTCGGGTATTCTGATATTTAATCCTCTTGCACCCCGAATGCCCGAATACCTTCGCCATTCACACCTTCGGGTCCAAGAAGATTAAATAGGGGCATCTGTCATACCCCAAATTTTGACCACTAAGATTCTCTTCATTGTGCAAATCATCATCACAATATGGATGAACTTTCATACTCATTAGTCTCCCCAAAGATGGGTGAGCATTCTCTACACTCAAAGAATTAGGGTTCCAAGCCCTCTCAGAGCATTTAGACAAAGGATAAATCAAGGAATGACATGATCTTCAACTTATCTAACCTCTCAAATAACCACAAAGGATCAAGAGGACTCCCACATCAAGAATTAAGCACAAGAGTGCAACATTTCAAGTGGATCAAGCCTCAAGTTCATCTAATACAAAGTCAACTGACGCAGAAAGTCAAAGTTTGACTTTTGGTCAACTTTGAGCTTCACAAGCCATTAATTAAGAAAATATGATGGATGATTTAATTTGATCAAATTTAAATCAAGAAATGATGTAAAATTGCAAAATTGATCAAATTGAAAGAAACTTAGAAATTTTTTCTAAGTTAAAATCATGTTCAAGTGCACAACTTTTCAAGGTTGTTACTATTGGTCGAAGCATCCATTGATTTTGGTTAAGGGCTACTTTTAAAGAGGGTATTTGATACTTCAACATTGTAGAAGGAATCAACTCAAAATATCATAAGTATTGAAAGATATAAGTGATCAAAGTTGGGAATTCTTAATGTCAAATGTTCCGACACAAGTTCAACATCATTTTTGACAACTTTACAAGTCTTATCTTCACAAACCTTGAACATAAAAGTTGAAGTACATCATCTCAGCTTTCCAGAAAGTTGTAGAACGTCCATTTATCATTCTCGAGCAGAAAGTTATGGTCTCTGCAAAAGGCATTGATAAAACAGAATTTTCATGACAGCTTTTAGGATAGATTTGATCACACAAGTTCAAGGTCATTTTTGACAACTGTACAAGTCTTATCTTCATAAACCTTGAACATCAAAGTTGAAGTACGTTATCTCAGCTTTCCAGAAAGTTGTAGAACGTCCATTTATCATACTCGAGCAGGAAGTTATGGACTTTACAGTAAGGCTTGCTGCAGCTGTTTTTTAGGACAGATTTTGTGCACTTTTTCTTGTGCCACACAATTTTCAAGCTTTGTCACCATGCAGGACAAGCATCAAAGGTGCAACTCACTTCAACTCAAAATATCATAGTGGATTAAAAGATATAAGTGATTAGAGTTTGGAATTGTTAATGTTCAAAGTTGTCAAATGTTTCAACATTTCATAGGACATCATTAATATTTTTCCAGCAAGAATGTCCCAACTTCAAGGATGTTTTTCTCCTTGATCCAAGTTGAACTAAGTCTAGGGTCAAACATCAAAGTTGAAGTATGTCATCTCCGCTTTCCATAAAGTCCTGGAACAGCAATTTATCATTCTTGAGCAAGAAGTTGTGGATTTTACAACAAGGCTTGCTGCAGCTGATTTTTAAGACAGGTTTTAGGACAGATTTGCACATTTCTTGTGCCACACAAATTTTTAAGCCTTGTCATCATTTTGGACACATCTGAGGATCAAATCCAAGGGGGATGATCTGATCTCCAAGCCTCCAAAGTCCTTGGAACCAAAAATTGCATGCCAAACCTAGAAAACCCTAAAAGAGGGACAAGACTCCAATTTTGGTTTGGAGCATTTAATGGATGCTTAGAGGTGGCATGAACTGAGCTTCCTCTAACTAAATTAAGTCAAGATTCCTCCAATAACAACGGGACCAGCAGCCTGTGCCCTAACCTCTAGTCAATGGCTAGAGGAGGCTTGAGATTCCAAAATGCAACCATTGGACAAACCTCTGCTGCAGCCACCATTCACTATTACTTGCAAAAAAATTTGGTCTACTATAAATAGAGCTCATTTGTGCTCAGTTTGAGTACACCAAAGCCATCAAACAGATTCTTTCCTCAAAATCACTTCTTTCACTCCAAAATGCCTTCTTTAGCAAGGTTATTCTGAGTTTTTGAGTTAGAGAGCATTTCCACCATAGCTCATGATCCAAACACATCCAATATGTCATATCTAAGCTGTCCAAACTCTCATAAGTGATCTGTAACACAAAAATCACAAAGTCACCTCTCAAAACCTCAAAATTGGACATTTTTGCATTTTTCAAGCCATGTCTTGATTCAGTCACTTTCCAAACCAGATAAGACCTCAAACACACTCCAAATATCATCCTTGAATTGTCCCAAATGGTCCCCCCATCTGGAACACCATTTGAGAGAGTTGGCATTTTGGCCACTTTTGCCCATTTTGCAAGAAAGAGCTCAAACTTGCTCCAGAGGTTTCCAGCTGATTCTAACCATCCTAAAAGCTTCTAAGAGGTCATTTGAGGGTGTCCAAAGCATCAAATCATTTCTGGAACAAAGCACTTGGTAGGTTGCACAAAATCTCCAAAAAAAAGGTAAGCTTCATAACTTGATTTCTTTGAATCATGCTTTCCTTTGATGTCCACATACATGCATCATATTGAACAATTCTTGAAGCAAAAATGTAGTCCTTAATGTGTATGTTGTGATCCTTCTACTATTTACACTTTAACATGTTTATATGTGGAGTTTATGTTGTTTTAAAATCCATGTGCAGTTCTGGCTTTTTGCTTCGTGCATCCTGTATATTAAGTTTCAGTATGTATGAGTAGTACCATTGGATTCCTTGCGAAAAATCGATCAAGATAGGTTCTTACGGATTTTAATTTCGTTAAAAATTGAGAGAGTTATGCGTGTTGGAAGTTTGACGAGAAAAAACGTTGAAAACTAAACATGCAGTTCTGGTTTTTTGCATCGTTTGTTCTGTACATTAAGTTTCAGTATGTATGAGTGATACCATTGGATTCCTTGCGAAAAATTGGTCAAGAAAGGTTCTTACGGATTTTAATTTCGTTAAAAATTGAGAGAGTTATGAGTGTTGGAAGTTTGATAAAAAAAGATGTTGAAAACTAAAAGAGATGTCGAATGTGATGTTGTGACATCTTTCCTCTTTGTCTTATTTTATTTTCAAAACTCAACCAATTCTTTTACATAGCAAAAATCATCATTTTCCAATTTTGTTTTACACACTTCTTATTCATACTCCATAATATTTTAATCCACAAAAAATCACAAAAAAAATATTATTATTTGATATATTTTAATATATTCAAAAATATTGTTTTAAATTGTTTTAAATGCTTTTAAAATGATTTCTTTTTCTTGATTTTTAAAACCAAAATGATTTTAAATATTCATGTGGATAAAATACTTTTTTATAAACCTTAATCATTATTTATAACATGATTAATGATTTTATTTGATATTTTTATCATTTTTTTACTTGATTTTTCTTTGAAAAATGCCTTTAAAAAATGAAATTGGGGTTTCTTTGATTTTCACCCTAACAAATCTTTTTCAAACACTTTTGGGCCTCTAATAGAGTGTAAAACCCAATTCTTTGTAAATACAAACCTTTTTTGGGCCTCAAATGTTGTATAAGTCCCGTTGTATTTCAAAAGTTCGGTGCGATCATCGCCCGTTTAAAATAAATCATATGGGCCTCTACTTGAGCTGTAAGCCCCATCACTGGTACAAAAACTTTTTTGGGCCTCTAATAGAGTGTAAGACCCAACCCTTTTTTTGAAACCAAAATAATTTTAGGCCTTAGTCATTGTATAAGACCCACAGTGTTTTCAAAGATCTTGGCGCAATCGCCATTTTCAAAAATAATCAATTGGGCCTCTCCTTGAGCTGTAAGCCCCATCACTTGTACAAAAACCTTATGGGCCTCTAATAGAGTGTAAGACCCAATCCCCTTTTAACCAAAACAATTTTGGGCCTCTGATATTGTATAAGTCCCTCTGTGTTAAAAGAAGAAAAACTTCGGCATGATCGCCAGTTCAAAATAAAACCCAGGGCCTCTCCTTGAGATGTAAGCCCCACCACTTGTATAAAAATAAATCTTTGGACCTCTTGAGAGAGTATAAGACCCATCCCTTTGTACATAAAATGTTTTCGGGCCTCGGTCACTTGTATAAGTCCCTGTACAAATTCAAAACAACAGTGCAATCACTGATAAAACCTTGGGCCACTCCTTGAGCTGTAAGCCCCAACAATCTTTTCAAAGCACTTTCTCCTTTGATTTTGAATATAATATTGTTATCAAAGCTTGCTTTATCCGCTTTCATATATATATATATATATATATATATATATATATATATATATATATATATATAACTGTATTGTGGGACTGCTCACTGTAATTCTTCTTTCACAAACTTTTATATACTCGTCATATATCCACTGTGTAATACTAGTATAGTTATTTAGAGTATTCCCCGGCAACTACGTCTAGCACTAGGTAAAGCCCTGTTGGTCACTCTTAAATACAAACAAAACTAGATCCCCATAGGATTACCAGACACAGTCTTCCCTCCTCTTGGGTTTAAATAATATGGAGACGTGAAAGGCAGCATTCTCGGTGAACCCTTTCTCAGACTGTCACCCTTAGACATTGTCAAAGAAACTCTACTCCCCAGAGATGATCTTTTCTCCATGAATGGCATCTCTTGAGTTTCTTCCAAATTCTCGAACTTTCCTGGCTTGATATATTCTCTGTGAATGGCATGTCTTGAACTTCTCGGGGTTTGGGGACCCACAGGCTTCTTAAAAGTATCCCCGCCTCCTCTTGGGCATTGTACAAGGACCCTTCGGCTTCTTAAAAGCTCTCATGCCTTCTCTTGGGCTTTGTACAATGATTCTCCCCTTCGGCTTTGTACAATGATTCTCCCCACACTCTCTTATTGAGTATAAAAGACTCTCTTGTTGAGTCAAACCCTTTTAGCCTCCATCTCGGGCTTCGTACGAGATACAAAACACTCTCTTGTTGAGTATAAAAGACTCTCTTGTTGAGTCAAACACCTTCAGCCTCCATCTCGGGCTTCGTACGAGATAGAAAATCACTCTCTTGTTGAGTATAAAAGACTCTCTTGTTGAGTCAAACACTTTTAGCCTCCATCTCGGGCTTCGTACGAGATACAAAACACTCTCTTATTGAGTATAAAAGATTCTCTTGTTGAGTCAACCTCCTTTTAGCCTCCATCTCGGGCTTTGTACGAGATACAAAACACTCTCTTGTTGAGTATAATAGCACTCTCTTGTTGAGTCAAACCTTGAGCTTCCGTCTTGGGCTTTGTACAAGACACATAAAAACACCCTCTTGTTGGGTCAATAGCCTCCTCTTAGGCTTTGTATAAGAAAACCCCGGTTGAGTCAATCAACCTTTTAGCATCAAAATCTGTGCCTCACTCACAGGATACAAACATCAACAACTCTTTTTCCCCCATCTAATTGCTGTAAGCAGCAAGCCTCTGGATTATTTACATCCACGCCACTGTCCCTCTTTTAGCATGAGAAATTCCTAGGGAAAGATGGCATTGCTCTAAACTGAGTTAAAGTCGTCTCCTTCAGGTTAAAACTCCTATAAAGGAAATTATGGCATTGCTGGATTCACATATCCCAGTTAAAGTAATTCTCCTTTATAACCAGTCACGCAACAGTTGTGACAAACAGACCAAATACCCCTCTTTAGAGATGACAAATTCTCTCTAAAGTCAAAACCCTTTAGCTTCACATCTTGGGCTTCGAACAAGATACAAATAGACCATTCAGCTTCACATCTTGGGCTTTGAACAAGATACAAACCACATTTAGCTTCACGTCTTGGGCTTTGAACAAGACACCAAAACAACCTTTTTTTTCCTCCCATAGAATAGGAGGAACTACGATCGCTCTGATTTCCCTGTTTCGTTAAATGGGAATACGTAGGCATAAGATTGCAAAAGAATCTTAGCGAGCACACTAATTAAAAACATCAAATCCAGTACCTATCCAAAATCCCCATGAATAGTCCCGTCATTTCATTCTTAACAAAATAAGCAGAGAGAGGCCCACAATCTAAACCGCATCAGTAAACCAACAGTCATCTATTTAAACTCAGTATGCAAGCAGGGTTAATTGGAGACATCTATTTCCCTTCCTTAGTCAGCTTAATAGGATAAAAAATGAATCAAACTGTAGTACCCCAGAGCGACAGTGCTTAAGAACCACGTCCAAAATCACTCGCTACAGATGGCCCCATCAAAAACTAGCTTCCATTGAGATCCAATGTTGGGTCCTTCGTCAGGCAAAGGCTCTTTATAGCCTTTCATCTTTAAAAACATGATATGCTCATCCGGAAATTCAAACTTCATCGGTTGATAATCCTCAATTAGTTGTTCAGCAAGGTATTTTGACAAAACACTTCCCTTGATGGCTTTCTAGGAAATATACTGAATATCGTATTCTGTCAAAACCATTTGCCAACGGCCTATTCTTCCAGAGAGCGCCTGCTTCTCAAACACATACTTGATCGGATCCATCTTTGAAATCAATAGGGTTGTGTGGTTTAACATATACTGCCTCAAACGCTTAACTGCCCAAGCGAGTGCACATGTTTTTTCCAGCATAGAGTACCTTGACTCGCAATCAGTGAACTTTTTACTCAGGTAGTAGATGGCATGCTCTTTTCTACCTGACTCGTCGCGTTGACCGAGCACACACCCCATTGAGTTCTCAAGAACCGTAAGATACATAATCAATGGCCTTCCTGGCACTGGAGGCATGAGGACCGGAGGTTCCTACAAATATTCTTTTATCTTTTCAAACGCCTTTTGACAATTTTCATTCCACCTGACCTATTGATCTTTTCTTAACAATTTGAATATCGGTTCACACGTGGCTGTGAGATGAGAGATGAACCTAGCAATGTAGTTCAACCTCCCCAAGAAACCGCGGACCTCTTTTTCTGTTCTCGGCTCAGGCATCTCTTGTATGGCTCTTACTTTGGCAGGATCAACCTCGATACCTCTTTCACTAACAATAAACCCCAATAATTTTCCAGATCTCACCCCAAAGGTGCACTTGTTCGGATTCAACCTCAGCTTGAACTTCCTCAACCTCTCAAATAGCTTCTGAAGATTTACCAGATGTTCTTCCTCCGTTTGTGACTTCGCAATCATGTCATCAACATAGACTTTGATCTCTTTGTGAATCATATCATGAAAGAGAGTCACCATTGCCCGCTGATAGGTTGCCCCGGCATTTTTCAATCCAAAGGGAATCATCTTGTAGCAAAACGTTCCCCACGGTGTTATGAACGTAGTCTTCTCCATGTCCTCTGGGACCATCTTGATTTGGTTATACCCAGAGAAGCCATCCATGAAGGAAAATACAGAGTATTGAGCAGTGTTGTCCACTAACACGTCAATGTGGGGGAGCGAGAAATCTTCTTTTGGGCTTGCTCTATTCAAATCTCTGTAGTCAACACATATTCTGACCTTTCCATCCTTCTTAGGTACAGGCACGATATTAGCAACCCACGGAGGATAATTTGTCACAGCAAGAAATCCGACATCCAACTGTTTCTGAACCTCTTCCTTGGTTTTGACAACCATATCCAATTTCGTCCTTCTCAGTTTCTGCTTAACCAGAGTACAACCTTCTTTAAGTGGCAGCCGGTGTACCACAATATTAGTGTCAAGCCCAGGCATGTCTTGGTAAGACCAGGCGAAGATATCCACATACTCACGCAGTATTTCAATCAATCTTCCCTTGACAGTGTCTTCCAAAGCAGCCCCAATCCTTACTTCCTTTCTTGCGTCCTCGGTTTCCAGATTAACAGTCTCAATTTCCTCCTGATGTGGTAGAATGACCATTTCCTCCTGTTTCGGCAGTCTGGCCAATTCTTCAGGTAAGTCACAATCTTCATCAATCTCTTCTTCAGCCTGATAAATATGATTGTCGAATTCATACCGAGCCATAGCTGAATCATTATTGGTGGCATCTGAACAAAGAAACCTGCATGATTGATGATATATGTCTGTTATGAATGCAACAAACAAGAAAACACATTGCCATTTTGATATGAGTTAATGCAAAAAGTAAAAACAGAAAAACAGGGATCAAAATATTTGAATGTGAAAACGTCCTTTATTGATGATAAAGTAAGCACTCAAAAACATCAAAGCCCCATATACAAGTATCACTACGTCTTGGGCAGAACGTAGGATTTAACACAAACAGGAAACAAAGGCAATTACTCTTGACGGGTCACTTGGATGACTTGCTCGGAAGACCAATTGCATAGACTTTGACCTGGAGCGTAGGGGCGGATCCACTCATCCATGTCATAATCACTATCCCCCTCATCATCAATGGCATTAACCCGGTTAAAGAAGACACCATCACTTGTCAATTGAATCGGACCAGCATACTTGGGTGGCTCTTGAGCTCGTCGGGGTGGTTTATACCCTAATCCATAAGTATTCTGTTTCACCTGAACATCAATGACCTGGCCCCACTTCTGGGAACTGCCAGCTTCAACTACAGCGCGTGCATCTTTAAAAGAAGACATCGAAACTTCTGACTGATTTACCATATCAGGTTGATTTATCACCTCAGGCGTACTGACTACTCTTGGAGGTTCCTCAGGGATTTTCACAACTTCAAAGGCTTGGCACAGAGTCTCATGTATCTCACCATCTACCTCCACATACTTGAAGGTTGATAGGTGACTCACCATGATGTCTTCCTCACCATAGACTGTCACAACGTGGCCATCCACCATGTATTTCAGCTTTTGATGCAACATGGATGTTACTGCCCCAGCACTATGGATCCATGGACAACCCAATAAACAACTATAGGCAGGTTGAATGTCCATGATGTAGAAAGTGGCATCAACGATTGCAGGAGCAACTTTGATCGGCAATACAATTTCTCCAAAAACAGACCTCTTAGAACCATCGAAAGCACGCACCACCAAGTCACTTGGCGTGAAAATCAGCCCACGGGTATCTAACTTCATCAGAGCCTTCTTCGGCAACACATTCAAGGATGACCCAGTGTCAACTAGCACATGTGACATTAAGGAGCCTCGGCATTCCACTGAAATATGTAGAGCGTTGTTGTGATTCCTCCCAGTTAGAGTCAGATCTAGGTCTGTGAACCCTAAGCCATTACCAGCATTCATGTGAGCCACAACTCCTTCTAGCTGATTAATAGATATTTCTTGAGGTACATAGGTTGTGTTCAAAACCTTCAGCAATGCATTCTGGTGCGCCTCGGAGCACAACAATAGAGATAGAATGGATATTTTCGATGGCGTCTGATGTAACTGATCAACAATTTTACTCTTCCTGATTAATCTCATGAACTCCTCCACATTTTATAAGGAAGAGATGTCAACTTGTTTTGTCGTGGAATCACTTACGACCTGCTTCTGTACAGAATCATCCATCACTTGTTTCCCTTTATCCTGTTTGGAACTGCCAACCTGATTGTCTGACGAAATGAAGACTCTGCCACTTCTGGTGATAGCCCATGCGTCAATAGTATTGTCAACCTCTGAGCTCACAGCCTAGGTTCCTACCAATTCTTGTTTCTTTCCATCAACAAATACCTCAGCCCCATAGTTCCACGGGACGGCTTTGGTACTTTCATACGGGACAGGCCCAGGAACTGTAATGATGACCGACACTGATCTAGCTGGTGCTGATATAGTTACTGTCTTGAAAGGAATTGTAACAGTGGCAACATCATTCTCTTTGTCAGTCATTTCTCTCTGCTGATCACATCTGTCGAACTGTAACCGTCCTTCATCAATCATTCTCTGAATACCTGATCTCAACAAACCACAACCGTTTAATTGTAGTGCACATTCAAAATAACCCTCATCACAACCAGGGAACACCCCTCCCTTTAGTAACCTTTCCTTTACCACAAGCAAGGGAGTCTTCAACTCATTCACATCTAAGACCAAATTCAAGGATTCATTATCTTCAATAATGGCATTCACCCTTGGCCCACCGTGATTCGGCATACGGCTTTTTCCCTCCTCCAGATGAGGATCCGTCATTGACCAATATTTTCCCAGTTGTAATCCCACTTTCAACCTTTTCTCTGACTACAACTAAATCAGCAAAACCACCAGTCATACAGCTTACCAATCGGTCATAATACGGCCCCTGAAGAGTGGCCATGAACATGTCAACCATCCCCCGCTCCGCCATGGGAGGCTGGACCCTATCTGCCAATTCACGCCACCTCTAGGCATACTCCTTAAAGCTTTCATTATTCTTCTACGACAAACTATGTAACTGTGTTCTGTTGGGAGCCATGTCGGTATTGTACTAATATTGCTTAACGAAAGCCTCCACCAGTTCCCGCCAATTGCGAACATGGCATCTCTCCAACTGCATGTACCATTCCAAAGATGCCCCAGACAGGCTATCTTGGAAAAAGTGCATCAATAACTTCTCATCATCAGTATAGGCAGCCATCTTTCTAGCATAAGCTCTAACATGAATCTTCAGGCAAGTGACACCGTTATACTTCTCGAAAGTAGGTACCTGAAACTTGTGAGGAATCCTAACACCGGGGACCAGTCCCAAGTCTTCCATATCCAATCCCAGGGAATTCTGATTCTCAAACGCTTTCAACTTCTCCTCAATCAATCAGAATCTTTTATCACTATCAGGCTGGGGGCCAGCATCCCCACCTGGCAGAGAGAAGACATCGTCTTTTTTATCATAAAAGCAACGACCATGTCTGTACAGACACTGTTGCCTCCCCCTACTACAGAAGGAATCACAACATTCTCTCCTTCGCCCGGAGGGATAACAACAGAAGAAACGGGAATACCTCCGCCCGGAGGACCAACGGGAATACCATTACCATCAACACCTCCGCCCGGAGGAATGACACAATGGTGAAGGCCACCATGGAGGATACCGTCTTCATCAACTCTTGCGACCAGAGGCTGGACCAGAGTCCTTAACTACTCTTGACCTTGAGCAACACCTTGCATTAACTCCATAAACTGAGCCATGCGAGTCTGCATCGCAATCATCTCAGCTTGAATTTGTTCCATGGCTTTTCGTTGATTCTGTCTGGTAGAGTACCGGTGAATGCATTGATCAGCAATCCTGTCTGAAGAAAAGAACAAGATGAGAAAACCAGAGACAAACACCTGCTATGCACAATGATTATGAATATGCAAATGCAAATGCAAACATCATATTTAAACATTTCCAGGATGTATCGACTTTGATTCCAGCCTTTGAGACCGGGCAAGGGATTAGACACAACACCGAAAAATAAATCCAGACACAAAGATTCTGCAGAGCCAAAACAGTGGAAGCAAACCCCGTTGAGAACGAAAACCATTGAGACACAAATGATTGAACCAAACATTTCAATATCATATCACAAGAATTCATACAAACAAGTATGATATAATCAAAGGCGATTCCATCACCAATCCTGATGGTAATCACAACAAAAGATAAACAACAATATCACTACAAATCAATTCCAAACAAGCTGGCTTCAACTTCCTCTAGAAGGTTCACCGTGTCAGGGTGCGTGGGTCGCTCTATCAGCCCTTTAATCAGCCCGTTTCTCCTTTCAATGTCCTGATTCAGTCTAACAATCTGATCTTCAATGTCTCTGTCTCCTAACTTTGATCTTTTGACTTCGGCTTGCACTTTAAGCTCTTCAATTTCTTTCTGGGCCTCCTTCCACTTGTCAGAGAAATGCTTCTTTTCTGCACCCTTTGAAACTCTTCTTTCAGTTTCGCATTTTCAATCTTGACTTCCTCCCGCATCCCCTGATAGGTGGCAAGTTTGGCTTCCGTTTTAGTCAAGAGCTTCTTGGTTTCCCGGTGGGCCATGCTAGAAGATTCTGCAGTTATGCTGACCTTTCTACAGTGCTGAGCTCTATCAACAAGGTCCTTCTCTTTCTCTTCCAGGCGCTTTGTCACTTCTTGAACTTTCCACTTCAACTCCAAGTTATCATGGAGAGCACCGCAGCCGACTGCTCATGTCCGAATTTTCTTCCCTCAACTCATACACCAACTCCTGTTGCTTGTTAAACTCTTCGATGGGTACAGTGAGCCTCTCATCCACAATCTCAGGATACAAGGGAGGTGCCCGGTCAAAGGGCAAATAAAAATCTTCCACTCTCTTCTTAATCCAGTCTACATATGGAGAGAAAGCTTGATTGTTGGATTTTCCCAAAGCAACTTTTCCTTTCTTCTGCCTACTGAACCATGCTTCGGAAGCCTTCTGCGCCGTAGCCAAACCATCAGCTGCATGAAAATACAAAGATTCTTCTAAGTCTTTCTCAGCCGGTGGATCCTTCAGAGCATATCCAAACTGCCTGATGGCAAAAGAAGGATTATAATTGATGCCTCCTTTTCTCCCTATCAACGGAACGTTGGGAAATTCACCACAGCTATGCAAGATGTCTTTACCAAGTAATCCATGATCCACCTAGAGGATATCTTTAGCAGCTAGGCCCATTAGACGTTGACTTCATTCCAAAGAAGTTTTAGTATCCATGAAAGCACCTGACTGAGGTAGACGGTTTGTGAACCACCTGTAAAAAAAAGGTGAACAACAATGAACCATCCCACCTCGTCTCTTCTCATTCCTGTTATACAAGGCGTAATAAAGATACCCTAACAAGGTCGGCACTAGATTCTGAGTTGTAAATATTCTGATAGCATCCATATCAACAAAATCAGGTTCATTAGGGAACAGGACAATGCCATACACGCAGAGGGCCAGTACTGCGTTGAAAATTGTCCACTTCTTCTCTTTAGCTGCTTCTTGAGCCTTCTTCACCAAGTATGTCAAATGATAGCCACGGGACTTCCCTTTGCTAGAAATGTCGGCTTCCAAAGTTGATTTGCTCAAATAAAGAGCATCAGCCACAGCTTTGAAATCAGGATCTGCCTTGGAACCAAAGAATGAAGCACCTTCTTTGATGGAAATTCCCAAGATGCTGGAATATTCCTCCAGAGTAGGGACCAATAGATAATCTGTCAACACAAAGCATCTCAAGGGAGGATCGTAGAATTGCATCAAAGTATGCAGACCCCTATATTCATAGTTACTGAGGTTACGAACAAGAGATATGATCCAACCATATTTCTCCTTGAAAGCCCCCAACACTTCCGGACTGGCCATATCTTGTAGACTGCTAAGCTGACCAAGAGTGAGCTTCGGGAACTTGTAAAGAATGATGTTCTTCTTCTTCTTCTTCTCAGTGTTCATCTCGATGAATGCCTGTTGACTGGAAACAAAAGTCAAATACTACCTGGAAAAGAAAAATATGAATGTCATAAAAAGTGATAATGCAATGCAGAGCATGGGATCAAGGTTGCCACACAAGCTGGACAACTGCTGCACTGAACTGACTGAATAATCTCAAGGTTCGGCCCCAAATTCCCAGAATGCCAGAATAACCACACTGATAAATCCACACTTATAAGAAAACCAGAATACCGGGTAGGTTGGAGGTTACGGTTACCTGCAAACCTGCAAAAAACCCGCCCCTCTCACATGTGGGTTCTAGAAAGCGAAAGGTCCTCAGCTTCTGGCACTGAGGTCGAGAAGCAATAGTACATTCATCCTTCTGGGTACAGTACTATCACCAATCTAGGAGTGCCTCCACTGATTCTCTTTCAAAAAGAATATCCTATAGCAAGTTCCCAGCATTAGGTCCTCGGATCAAGAAGCGTAATGGATTTTCCATTTTTGGTCTGCCATTATCACCTTTCGGGAGGAGTGCCACAACTGAGTCCTCGGGAATGGTCACCAGAGTCGACAGTTCATCGAGAGAAGATCCAATGGCCTGCATCAACATGTAGTATCAGACATCTCCTGATAGAACCTCGTCTGGCTGTGGGTCTCGCGAACACCCCACGTGGTTAACACCACAGAAGCGACACGACTATCCATGCTAATACCTATGTGTATGCTCAAGCCTGGGTATTGGGCTTATCTCTCAGAACCCCCCAACCTGCCAAACAGAAAATCCAATACAGCGCAGCACAGTCCAGCATATGACAATAATGTAATGCAATGCAATAAATGCGGTAAAACAGTAATATACAACAAATAAATCACAACAGTAAACACCCAATGAAAATAAACAAACAAGCGCTAGGATTGACTCGCTTAACGGATGGACCAGCAAGAGGTCAACTTGTCCCCAGCAGAGTCGCCAGCTGTCGTAACTTGTGAAAAAATAACCGGCAAGAAAACTAGAATAGAAGAGTCGCCACCGAACATTATTTATCCAGACGCAGGGAAAGGAAATGATCGAAGAAAACCTGAAGAGGGGAAGACATGGTCATCGCAACCATAGTCTGGGTTCGGGAGTCGGTTACGCGAGGTGAAGGTATTAGCACCCCCACGCTGTAATACCCCAAAATTTTCCCTCTCATTGTTCATATCATTTAGCATATGCTTTCATTTCATTTCATTGCATTGCATTGCATTCAAGCATAGAAAAATAAAACATAAAGCATTGCATTGCATCTTGCATAAGGGCATGTGATCAGTGGGTTCTCAAAGGTGTTGGTCATCCAAAGCAAGGGAACAAGAACCAAGAGTCTCCCAACAAGTCTCAAGGGTCTCTTACATCATATATCATCCCACTTGATCCCACAAGTCATGAGAAGAGGGGAATTCATCAAGTCATTGGGCAGTGCATCATCTCCTATAAAAAAATAGTCCAAATTAGGGTTTTGGGTGCAAGCAGTCTCCTGATGAAATTTTGATTCAAACTTGATCTCAATGTTTTCTACATGATGTCAAGTACCCAAGGATGGAAGATTGGCCATTGGTTCATTTCAGAAGAGGTTCAATTGATCAGTTGCTTGAGAATCAAGAAATTGGGGAAAAAGTCAATTGTGCAGTGTAAAAAGTCAACTCCTGACTTTTTAAGTTCAAATTCATGAAATTCAAGTCACATATGTTCATTGGACAAGATTTGATCAAGAAATGATGGAGGAATCATGAAAAATCAAGAAATGTACAAAGTTTCCATTTTTAGAAACTTAGGGTTTCCAAAAATGGCAGGTTTGGACCACTTTGCACCACACTTTGAGGCTTTCTTTCTTCAAGATAAAAGGTCCAAACTTCAGGCCCAAGTTGAGCCAATTAAAGTTCACATTCTAAGCTTCAAATCCATATAAACAACTCTTCCATTGGATCAAAATTGAGGAAGTTATGATCAATCAGTTTGACAAAACTAGGTCGAAAACCAAGTCATGGAAGGCAAGTTCAGGCCCATGCGCCATAATTTTGTCAAACACTTGGTGTGCCAAATGTCAAGCCACTTTTCTCATTTATGGAAGCTCCAAATGAAAAAATGTTGAACATAAAAGTTGTTCATCTCAATGTCATCTTCAACTTTATTGTTGGACATTTTTCCATTTGAGCAAGTTATGATGGAGTTATATGGGTCCAAGGTTGATGTGTTCATGCTGAAATTTTACAAGTCATGTTGCCATGCATACACCAGGTCACGCGCCCATGAAGATCATATTTGAACCTTGATGTTTAAAGTTGTTTTTGATCATCTTGCAAGCTCTATTTAATCCAATTTCCAACACCAATCATGTTCTATCATAGTTCCTCTTTCTAATGACACAAAAAGCTCATCATTTCATGCACTAACATGAGAGAATTCCCTCCACAAACTTCCATACTTTCATGCTGCCAAGAGTGTTGTAACATTGATGTTGTTGGATTAATTCAAACATTCACACGTATACTACACTAACCATTCCTTACCTCATTAAGTCAATCACATTCCCTACACACTATGACACTCTCTATCATACATGAGAAAGGAAAAGAGTGAAACTTGCACTACAAGCTTGCTGTAAAATTAGAAGCATCACCACCATTCACTCTCACCCTCATCATTGGCCATGAACATCACCCACACCATATCACTTCACTCTCCAACTCGCCCCTAACTAACTTAACTCAGTTAGTTAGGGTGGACTCACTTAACCTCACTCACCAACTTATTTAACCATGGTTTAAGCTGCTTAACTCAACCTATATATTCAAACACCATCACAATTTCAAAAAGGACTTCATTTTTCACTCTCACTTCAAATCATTCTCACTCTTTCTCTCAAATTCCCTCTGCTCTCTCTCTGATCTCACACGATTCCATCACTTCCATCACTCATCTTTATCAATTATCATTTTCAGTGTGGTTTTTGTACAAGAGCTAGCAAGAGCAATCTCATTTCTTCAAGCACAACTTCTAGCATTTCATCTCTATTCTCTTCATCTCCAAGAAACTACGAGCATTTATTTTGCTCCACAAGTTCAAGAGTCCAAGTGCTCAGCTCTGGATTTCTGAAGATCTAAAGTTTCTCCAAATTTCAGGTTCCTCTTTCTCAACTTTTTACCACTGAATATAGCTTTTTTTCATGGTGATTATAGCTTACTAGAAGCAATGTTACATTTCTGTCTAGTTGATAGACCTCTTAGAGGTATAGATCCAAACCTAGGGCAAATTTCATCTCATTGATTCTCTGTGATAGTGTGTTGTTTGTGAAATATTTTGTTGGATTATTGATCTACGTGACTTCCTCTTCATTTTGATGTATGGTTTGCATATTTCTGGGAAATGTAAAAGTTGCAGGTGGCGGAGAGTGGCCGGAGAAGATGACCGGAGGTCCTTCTCCGGCCGGTGAGGAGTGATTAGGGTTTTAGGCCAGGTTTAAGTCGTGATCATTAGATCATCATCATTCAACGCTCAAAAATGTGACAACACATTAATGTCACACCCTCCCTCTCACGTGCATGTTTGTTAACCTGAATGACTTCTGTATGTGTGTGTGCATGCTACCTATTGTGGACCTTAGCTCTGATTGGCTTGATGCGTGAACTTGCTTGATGATCTTGCATTGACCTTGATCCAACGCCTATTTTGTTGCCAACGCATTAAGGAAAGTGTGGTCTTGCATGTGATATCAATTGTTGGTTTCTGATGCTTGCATGTGTGTGTGTGTGTGTTTGGTGATTATCATGTACGCGCGTTGGCATCCGTCTGATTATATTAATTTCTGGATTAATCGTAGACTGTTTGATCTAATGGCCATGATTGCATCCTCATGTTGACTGCACGTACACCATACCATACACGCGCACATTTATAGTGGACTTGGGTTTCTGATTGATATTTGCACACCCCTCTGTTAGACCCATTTCTTTTTCAACATGTAAATTACTTTCGCCACACTCCCTATTCTATTTCTTTTTGTTTTTATTTTTATTTCACATATTGTTTTGATTTCTTTTTAATAAAAATAGTAAATCATTTCTAAAAATTCCAAATTAATTCATGTGTGTTCTTTATGCATTTAAATAATTTTCTATATATGTTAATTCTGATTTCATGAATTTTTTAGCATAATTGCATAATTCTTTTTCAATTTCTTTTTGATTAAGGTTCTTCATTGATACTCAAACTTGTGCATTTTATTTCTTCCATCTCATACAACATTTTTTACTCATTCTTTTTGTATTGGTTCAATAATACATTAAAGCCTTTAAATAAATTTTCTTTTAATTTTTAAAGTCATTTTATCACATGTTTGCATGTTCATCTTTGCACTTCCTTTTGGTTTGTTCAATGTGATCTTGTGAAGTTCTTTGGCCATGTTCTCTCTTGAATTTTGCTATGAGTTTTGGTACATGTTTGTGCTTCTGACTTAGGTTGTTTAGGACTTGTTTTTACAATTTTATCATGTGCTTTGATATTTGTTGATGCCTTGCATTTGAAGTTACTTGTGTGCACTTTATTCTACTTTATACTAACATGTTTTGATGAGGCATTTATGCCACCATTTTATGATTGTTTGTGCATCTTTCATAGGTCATTTGTATGATATTATAGGTAACCTTTGTTTCATTATAACTCATTTTGATTTGCATTTGCATTTGATATGAGTTTATGCATTCTAATTTGAACTTTCACATGTTTCCATCTCTTATCTCCTCTTATGCTCTACATGTCTCATGTGTGTATTTTGTATGACATTTCCCTCATTCCATTAGCATCTCATCAATGGTATGCCATTGCCCATATGCATTCATTAATCATTTCACATGTTATGCATCTCTAATATGTCACTTTGTGCACCTAATTGAACATGTCTCTCTTATACTTACTTCTTTTTCATCTTATTTCTTCTACTTGTATTCTTTTATCCATGATTTGTATGATGATTCACATACATATTAAGACATTTGCAAATGGTATATGGTTCTGACCTTGATCTTTTGTGAAGCATTATTGCATGTTCACATTGCATTTTCCTTTATCTTTCATATATTCCTTTCATAGGTGCTTTTATTTGATGTTTAAGACTTTGCTTGCGCATATTTTGTGTGGGCTTGACATCTTAACATTAGAGAACATCCTTAGAGCATAGGGTCTGACCTTGATTGATTTTCAACTCTTAGGATCTTTATCCATTGATTCTTAATTTGTTTGATCATTACTTGTTATTCTTTCCTTATTTCACTACTTGTAAATGGTTTTTTGAACTAACCTTTTCATGTAGGTGCTAAGGGTAAGTAAGTGTATGGATATGTTTGCACATACACTTCTTTCTTCTATTTTCTCTTATCTCTTTTAATTATTCTACTTGTGATCATGATAAGCATTTATATGCTTTCCTTGAATAACTTCTTTCTTTCCCTTTTGAGTTACAACTCATCTTCTACTTTAGAAGTGAGTTGTTTAATTCATTCTTCTTCTCCTTTCTCTTAGGATTAGGTTTCTTAAACCACATTGACCATAGGAACATCCATGTATGATAACTTTAGGGTTTGAGTCTTAGTCTCCCTCATTAGATTTTACCTTTCTCGACCATTTGAGTCTCTCTTCTTCTCATCTCAAAATAAAATCAAAAACACTTAATAAAAGGCATAGCATGCATTGTCTTTGAGACTTTCATGTGGGAATAAGGAGGTGAGGGGTCTTCTCTCATTTTCTTAGAATGTTTAGCATACGTCCCGTCTTGGGTCGATATGCGAGACATTCGATCCTACATGAAGGACTTAAATACAATATGTGTTACTAAACACTAATAAACAAAATACTTCTTTCTTAAAAGACAAAAATAAACAAATTCTCTTCTCATCTCCTTCATTCTCTTCCTTAAAGACTCGTCAGGTTAGTTCTACCGCAAACAGGTAACGCCTAAGTCTCCATACAGCGAGCTGCAACACCTAACTGCTGGAACGCGCACTCTGACGTTTCCACTAAAAAACACAAACAAAGCGACCCTCGTTGAGGGGAACTACGTCGCTCTGATTCTCATGTTCCCGATGAGATACGTAGGCAGTGGGGTAGGGCCCATTCGAGCACTTCTTCTATTTTCCCTACATTTGCTTCTTGTTCTCTCTCCTTTCTTTTTCCCCCTCTTTTCTACCTTTCTTTTCCAGTAGCAGCGGAGTTCCAGTTTCCTACACCCTTTGATCGAAACAGCAAGCATGGATCCCATCGAGTACAATGGACGCGTGGGGGTGCTAATACCTTCCCTTCGCATAACCGACTCCCAAACCCAGTTCTCTTGGTCGCAAGACTATGCTTTTCCTTTCCCCCAGGTTTATGCAGTGTTTCCTTTCCCTCTCATGGGATAAATACACATTGCTGGCGACTCTGTTTCCGCGCCACTTTAGCGTTTGTACCTGGATGAAAATCCCGGAAGCTACAGCTAGCGACTCTGCTGGGGACCGAACCCAGAATCTCTGGTTCCCTAAGCGAGTCTATCCTAGCGCTTGTTTGTTTTTCTTTCATTGGGTGTTTACTGTGATGCTGTATTTATAGTTTTTACTATATTGCTATTTATTGTATTACTGCCTTACTGTATTACTGTATTTATCGCATTCTTTACATTACATATCATTATTATACTGGACTGTGCTGTGCTGGTTTTCTGTTTGGCGGGATGGGTATTCTGAGAGATAAGCCCATTACACAGGCTTGAGTACATACATAGGATTAGAGTGGAAAGTAGTGTGGCCTACGTAGCGTCTTGTTACGTATGGTTTACATGAAATTCACAACCAGACGAGGTTTACTTGGGAGATGCTCTGATTTGCGCGTCTTGTGCATTTCAGAGTGTTTACCTAGAAAGTTGTCGACTCTGGTGACCGATCATTGAGGACCTTAGTGGAAACATCCCTCTTTAGTGGTGACAGTGGCAGCCCATATTTTGTGGCAAACCCATTCGCACCGAGGGCCCACTTTGGAACTTGCATAGGATGGCCTTTATTTTTGGGGAATCCGTGGACGATCTCTTTGTTTGGCGATAGCATTGTATCCTACGGGCTGAATGTGTTATTTCTTCTCAAAATAGAGAATCAGAAACTGAGGAACCGTTGTTCTAGTATCCACATGTGAGTATGGGCGGGTGTTTACAGGTTTGTAGGTGACCATGCCTCCCACATACCCTGATATCCTGGTATTTTCACAGACAGATGATGTAACTTATTACAGTCAGTGGGTTTCTATCTACATTATCATTTTCAGATTTGTACAGACATCGTGCACACAGTCCGGTACAGACACAGAGCACACTGATACCATGCCCTTTTGCATTGCATTATCATGTCATAACATTCATGTTTGTCATTTACATGTGCTTATTACACTTCTGATTCCAATCAATGAGCTCGACAGAGACGGTTATCAAGAGAAAGAGCAATGTTGCCTACAAGTTCCCAGAACCTACTTTGGATTTATTGCATAAGATGATAGCTATGGCTGACCCGGGTGTTCTTGTCAACTTCCAGAAGAAATATGGGAAATTGGTTGAGATGGTCCGCAGAATCACACAGTATGAACATGATGCTCTTCACACGTTGCTACAGTTTTATGAGCCGGCGTTGAGATGCTTTCTTTTCCCTGATTACATTTTGATGCCTACTTTGGAAGAGTTCTCATTTATTTTGGAAATTCCGGTTGAATCACCTTTGCCATTCTTTTCTGGTAGTCATCCTAGCATAGAGGAGATTGCAGCTGCGGTACAGGTGAACGATTCAGCGTTAAAAGGAAATGTGGCTATCAAAAATGGGTTCAAAGGTTTTCACTTAGCCTTTCTTACTGACCAAGCTCAAGAGGCTGCTGAAGCAAAGAATTGGGCAGTTTACAATTCCATCCTAGCTTTGTGCATATATGGCATTGTTCTTTTCCCTAATCAACAGGATTTTGTGGATATGCAGGTTATAAGAGTTTTTGTTCTAAAAAACCTGGTTCCCACTTTGTTAGGAGATTTTTACTACTCGGTGCACTTCAAGAATGAAAAAAGAAGGGGAGGATCTGTCAATTGTTGCACTCCACTTTTATCTCATTAGTTTTTGAAACATTTACCTCAAGCAGGTGCTTTTGTAGAAACAAAGGATTCCTTAAAATGGTCCAAGCGGATAATGGGATTAACTGCTGATAACATCGTCTGGTTCGATCGTAAGTTGATGGGAATAGAGATTATCACCAGTTGTGGGAACTTTCCCAATGTACCTCTAATCGGCAGGAAAGGGGGAATCAACTATAACCCGATCTTGGCCATTAGACAGTTTGGATACGCTTCCAGGTCTCCTCCAACAGATCGGGATGTTGAGAAATCTTTGTTCTTTACAGGGACTAAAAATGAGGAAATGTTGCGAGAAATTGTGAATGCTTGGGGTCACCATCGTAAAACAGGAAAAACAGTTTTTGGAAAAATGGATTGTAGATCTTATCCTGAGTACGAAAGATGGTTTGAAATGAAGGTAAACGAATTACTCTTGCCTTTTTCAAGGGAACCCCCTCTCTATCCCGTAATGCCAGAGCAGCCCACCACGGTCGCCATCGAGGAGTTTGACAAGCTGCAGAAATTGGTAAAGGAGCTTCGGGTGGAGAATTCAGATCTGAGTAGTCTTCTTCAAAATGCCTTGCATGCCAACAAAGAATTGGAGCATAAAGCCCAAGACGCCGAAAGAATCTTAGTTGCAAGAGAAAAGGATTTCGCCGAAAGAGCTCAACATTTCCAGAAAATTAGTAAAGGTGACGATGCTGCCACTCAAGCTCATAAGAAGACCAAACAGACTTTAGCTCAGACCAAGGATACGCTAGCCAAGTTTTAGCAAGCCTGGGATGAGGTTAGGATCGAAAACACAGAGTTACAGGAACAGTTGAAGATCAAGGATGACGAGCTCAAAAAGGCACATGAACAAAGGAGGAAGTATCGGGAGAACCTCGGTAAAAGCCAAGAGCAATTGATAAGTACCAGAGAGGAGCTGAAGACTTCCAAGACAGAGCTTGAAGAGGCTATGGCAGATATGGGGAAACTCAAGATGCAAGCCGGTGTGAAGAGGCACAAAGGAGTCTATGATGATGAAGCTCTCCTGATGCATATGGAGTTGCTGACTGAAGCCCTAGCAAAGAGAGATGTTCTGATTAAGGAGTTAATTGAAAGACCAAATCACCAGCGTACTCGCATACTCTTCGAGAAAGTCAAGTATTCAAGCGAAAAGTTGAAGGATTTGGAGCTATCAGATTGACAGTTTTTCTCTCTTTCTTAATGTAATTTTGTTGATGGATATCATCAGGATTGTTGCTGAATCCACTATTTTGATGTATGTTGTCTGAACTCATCGTTGAACGATATGTGTATGGATGATTCCTTGTTAATTGAAATGAGCAATTTATTTAGAAATTTTCCTTTAGCAGTTCTCTGTACACAAGCACATAGCCACGACACGTCTCTTCACATCACAATTTTTGATCTTCAGATTTCTGTGGTTAAGATTGGAATCAGAGTGTAGAGCACCTCAGAAATGATAAACATGGCATTTGCATTGCATTGCATATCATCTTGCATTTTGTTGCTTGCTTTTCAGGTACTCGTTGCAGGGTCTCTAACCTTTATTTGGTTTCAGGCATTATAGCTGAGAATCACGTTCACCAATACGCAACTCGTAGAAATTGAGCTAAGGTCATGGATCAAGTGCAGAGTGATTTGGGTGAGATGAGGGCACTCATGGATCAGTTCATGACTTTCATGACTGGTATGGCACAGACTCAAGAGAGATTGAGGCTTCTGGTCAAGCGTCCAGAGGCCACGCCTGAAGGTAATCAAGTTGACAATTCACTAATAAGGGTCACTCCTCCTCTTCCTGTTGGTAATCTGGGTAATGGAAATGTCAGAAATGTTGGTGTTATTCAGGAAGATGTTCAGGAAGATCAATTCACCTTGCTGGATGCTAATATGGGTAATCCCAATGACAGAAGGTATGATGAGCTGACTGAGAAAATCAGGGCTATGGAGTGCAAGAATTCTCTAGGCATTGATGTTACTAATTTGGGTCTGGTACCAGGGGTCAAAATTCCTTCAAAGTTCAAGCCACCTACTTTTGACAAATATCATGGCAATACGTGTCCCCAGACACATATTCTGGCTTATTTTGGGAGGATCTCAGCCCACACTGATGACGAGAAGTTGTGGATGCATTACTTTTAAGACAGTTTGGCTGGAGCTTCATTGATCTGGTACATGAAATTGAACAGAGCTGCTGTGAGAAGCTGGAAAGATCTGGCAGAAGCATTTCTGAAGCAATATCAGTATAATATCGACATGGCTCCCAACCGCACTCAACTATAAGGGTTGTAGCAGAATGCTAAGGAAAGTTTCAAGCAATATGCTCAGAGGTGGAGAGAAATGGCCGCCCAAGTTCAACCTCCTTTGCTTGAGTGAGAAATGGCAGATATGTTCATAGGCACCCTGCAAGGGGCATTTCTTGACAGATTGGCTGCTTGTCCATCGACCGTATTTTCTGATATCGTGATTGCTGGTGAAAGGATCGAGAGTCTGTTGAAACTCGGGAAGATTCAAGATGTAAGTGGTGCTGGTTCTTCTAGAACTAAAAAACCTTTTGCTAATGGTCAGAAAAGGAGAGAAGGCGAGACCAACGCTATGTATAGAGGACGGGGAAGAGGACGTTCTCAGTCTTATCACCAAGTAGGTGCAGTGACGATCCCAACACCATCTGTTCAGCAATAACAGCCACAACAACAGGCTCAGCAGCAACAACAGCAACCTCCTTTCCAGCAAAGGTCTAGGCAGAGGGACCGCAAGATTGACCCTCTACCTATGACCTACTCAGCATTGTTACCCCAGTTACTCCAATTGAAGTTGGTTGAGCTTCGTACCATGAGACCTCCGGCTGCTGGTAACTTGCCACCTAATTATGATGCTAATGCTCGCTGTAATTTCAATTCAGGTGCTCTGGGGCACACCACAGAAAAGTGCTGGGCATTTCAAAATAAGGTGCAAGATTTGATAGATGCTAAAGCAATCAATTTTTCTCTACCTCCTAATGTTCTCCAGAACCCCATGCCTAATCACGGTGTGGCAGATGTGCATGCCATTGAGGATGGAAAGAGATTGAACTTGGTGGCAAATATCAATCAGGTGAAGACTTCATTGCTGGTTGTGAAAGATCGTCTGTTGAAGGGACATGTGTTCCCGGGTTGTGACCAAGATTGTTCTGAGTGTATGGGTCAAGAGAATGGCTGTGATAAACTGAGAGTTGGTTTGCAGAATCTGATCAATGAAGGCCGTTTACAGTTTGACCGGGTTGTGAAAGATATTGATGAGGTGTCAACTGTGACCATTTATTATACTCTTGCCGAAATTCAGGTACCTGCAAGGGCAACTCCTATAGCAAGCGTTATGCCAGAAAGACCTAGTCCTGTTACCATCACGGTACCAGGACCAGTTCCATTTACCTCTAAGAAAGCAATCCCATGGCACTATGGGGCAGATGTGTACTATGAGGGGAAAAAGTAGGAAGTCGGGACATCGGCCAGTTCAAATATCGATAACGTGGGTGGCGTAGGTGGCTTTACCAGGAGTGGAAGGTTGTTTGCTCCCCAAACCCTTCGAAGTGATAAAGAAGTCGAGGCGGCGGTGAAAGCTAAAGGAAAACAGGTGGCTGAGAGTGTGCCCGTGCCTGAGACAGAGCCCAAGATTACCCTTCATAACGAGGTAGAAGAGTTTATGAGAATAATAAAGAAAAGTGATTACAAAATCGTCGATCAATTAAACCAGACGCCCTCGAAGATCTCAATTTTGTAATTATTAATGTGCTCTGACGCACACCGAGAGGCTTTACTGAAAGTGTTGAAGAGAGCCTATATTCCACAAGAAATTATCGTCAATCAGCTCGAGAGTGTGATTTCTGATGTCAATGTCAGTCATGGATTGGGTTTCACGAGCTGAGATTTGACGTCTGAAGGTAGAAACCACAACAAAGCTCTGCATATTACAATGGAGTGTAAGGGTGCAGTGTTGTCCCACGTGCTGGTAGACACTGGTTCCTCGCTCAATGTCTTGCCTAAGAAGGCGCCGATGAAGCTGGAAGTTGATGGATTGATTTTAAAGCCAAGTGATTTGGTTGTCAGAGCGTTCGATGGGATGAAAAGATCTGTATTCGGGGAAGTGGAATTACCTGTGCAAATTGGGCCTCAAGTGTTCAAAGCTACATTCCACGTGATGGATATACAGCCTGCTTATAGCTGTTTATTAGGTCGCCCATGGATTCATGCGGCCGGGGCTGTTACATCCACATTACATCAAAAGCTGAAATACGAGTTTGAGGGACAAGTAGTGACTGTGTGCGGTGAAGAAGACATTTTTGTCAGTCATTTGTCTACATTCAAGTATGTTGAGATGGATGGGGAAATCCACGAAATGCTTTGCAAGTTGTTCGAGGCAGTGAACATTGATAAAGTGCCTGAATCTTCCCCTACGCCAGATAAAGCTGGCACGTCTATTTTGTCTTATAAGCAAGCTGTCGAGGTTGTTAGAACAGGTAATGCCCAAGGCTGGGGCAAGCTGATAGAGACATCAATGAAGGAGGACAAGTTTGGTATTGGCTATCAACACTCTATGGATTCGGTTGCAAAGTACAGTGGACCCATCACTTTTAGCAGTGGGGGAATTATTTACCCAGACCAGTCTTGTGCAGCTACAGAAGATGGCATTGACAGTGACTGTGACTTAGACGAGTACGCCCACGTGCCTCGGGACAACAATTGCAAAACTGGTCCGTTGAAAAAATCGTCCAAGTTACTCTTCAAACAGAGTAATTTTCTTTGTTTTTCTTTAATCATAATGCATGTTAAAATCTGGCGCTCTGCCCAAGGCGTTCAGATTCATTTGTAGGGCCACCCATTTTCATTTGCAATTTTAATCATTAATAAAGGACGTTTTGCACTCAAATTTTGTTCCCTGTCTTTCAGTTTTTATTTTTGCACAAAAATTAAAAATGGCAATGTTTCGTTTCTTTTTGTTCTAAATTAAATTCTAAAATAAAGAATGAACCCGTTCGTGCAGACTTGATCCTCCGGATTTCATTGATAACGGTTCTGCTATGGCTATGTATGACTTTGACAAACCGATTTATCAAGTCGAAGAAGGGGATGAGAAGGGCTGTGAACTCCCTGAAGAACTGGCCAGATTGTTAAAACAAGAGGAAAGGGCCATCCAGCCTCATCAAGAGACCATATAGATCATCAATATTGGTACCGAGGACATTAAGAAGGAGATCAAGATTGGCGCCAGCCTGCAAGCAGATGTAAAGAAAGCTTTGACTGAAATGTTGTGTGAATATGTTGATATCTTCGTCTGGTCGTATCAGGACATGCCGAGATTGGATACCGATATTGTTGTGCACAGGCTGCCATTGAGAGAAGAATGCCCGCCAGTCAAGCACAAACTTCGTCGGACACATCCCGATATGGCCATAAAAATCAAAGAAGAAGTTCAGAAGCATTGGGATGCAGGGTTTCTTGCTGTGACCAATTATCCTCCCTGGGTTGCCAACATCGTGCCGGTACCAAAGAAAGACGGAAAGGTTAGAATGTGTGTGGATTATCGAGATCTTAACAGAGCGAGTCTGAAAGATGATTTTCCACTACCTCACATCGACGTGCTGGTTGATAATACAGCTCGGTTTTCAGTGTTCTCGTTTATGGACGGTTTCTCCGGGTATAATCAGATCAAGATGGCACCTGAGGATATGGAGAAGACCACGTTCATTACCCCATGGGGTACATACTGTTATAAGGTGATGCCTTTTGGGTTGAAAAACGCAGGGGCAACGTATCAGCGGGCAATGGTAACTTTATTTCACGACTTGATTCACAAAGAGATTGAATGTTATGTGGATGGCATGATTACCAAGTCGCGAACGGAGGAAGAACATCTGATCAACTTGAAAAAGTTGTTTGAAAGGTTGAGAAAATTCTGCTTGAGGTTGAATCCGAACAAGTACACTTTCGGGGTACGTTCTGGAAAGCTGTTGGGTTTCGTCGTAAGTGAAAAAGGAATTGAGGTTGATCCTGCCAAAGTTAAAGCAATACAAGAGATGCCTGAACCGAGAATAGAAAAAGAGGTTCCTGGTTTCTTAGGAAGATTGAACTACATTGTAAGGTTCATATCTCACCTAACAGCCACATGTGAACCAATATTCAAACTGCTAAGAAAAGATCAAACGGTCAGGTGGAATGACGATTGCCAAGTGGCATTCGATAAAATAAAAGTATACTTGCAGGAACCTCCAATTCTCATGCCTCCAGTTTTAGGGAGACCTTTGATAATGTATTTGACAGTGCTTGAAGGTTCTATGGGTTGTGTTCTCGGTCAACACGACGAGATAGGTAGGAAGGAGCATGCTATCTACTACCTGAGCAAAAAGTTCAATGACTGTGAGTCCCGGTACTCAATGCTTGAGAAGATATGTTGTGCACTTGCATGGGCTGCTAAGCGATTGAGGCAGTATATGCTCAGACACAAAACTTTGTTGATTTCCAAAATGGACCCTATCAAGTACATCTTCGAGAAACTAGCACTAACAGGCAGAGTTGCACGGTGGCAAATGGTTTTGACAGAATATGATATTCAATATACTTCTCAGAAAGCCATCAAAGGAAGTATCTTGTCAGACTATCTTGCACAACAGCCGATTGATGATTACCAACCCATGAAATTTGATTTCCCTGATGAGGACATCATGTTTCTCAAAACTAAAGATTGCGAGGAACCACTCTCGGAGGAGGGGCTAGACCCTGAGTCCAAATGGAGTTTGATGTTTGATGGGGCTGTCAACATGAATGGGTGCGGAGTTGGAGCAGTTCTTATCACGCCGGAAGGTGTTCACATGCCTTTCACCGCCCGAGTAACTTTCGGATGCACCAACAATGAAGCAGAGTATGAAGCTTATATAATGGGAATTGAGGAGGCGATTAATTTGCGAATTAAGACCCTCGATATTTTCAGTGATTCAGCTTTGGTAATTAATCAAATGAAAGGGAGTTGGTACACGCACCAGATGCATCTGGTTCCGTATAGAGATTATACGAGAAGATTGTTGACGTTTTTCAAAACAGTGAAGCTGTACCATATTCCTCGAGATGAGAATAATTTTGCTGATGCCTTGGCCACATTGTCTTCTATGATCAAAGTGCAAAGGTGGAACCATGTACCCAAGATTGAAGTGTCTCGTCTTGACAGACCTGCATTTGTGTTTGTTGTTGATGCAACTTCTGATGACAAGCCGTGGTTTCATGACATCAAATGTTTCTTGAAAAGTCAAGAGTACCAGCCTGCGGCATCTACCAAAGATAAGAAGACGTTGAGAAGGTTGTCTGGTAGCTTCTTCCAGAACCAAGATGACATATTGTAAAAATGGAATTTTGACATGGTTCTGCTCAGATGCGTGGATAGACACGAAGCAGACCTGTTAATGCAGGAAGTACATGAAGGCTCTTTCGGTACCCATGCTGGAGGACATGCAATGGCAAAGAAACTATTGAGGTCGGGGTATTATTGGCTGACAATGGAGACAGATTGTTGCAAGTACGCCCGCAAATGTCACAAGTGCCTAATTTATGCAGACAAAGTGCATGTGCCTCCAAATCCGTCGAGTGTCATGTCCTCGCCTTGGCCCTTTGCAATGTGGGGCGTTGATATGATTGGAAAAATTGAGCATACTGCTTCAAACGACCATCGTTTCATCTTAGTCGCCATTGATTATTTCACGAAATGGGTTGAAGCAGCATCTTATGCCAACGTCACTAAGCAGGCGGTAGCTCGTTTCCTGAAACGGGATATCATTTGTCGCTATGGAGTGCCCGAGAGATTCATTACGGATAATGGTTCTAATCTGAATAACAAAATGATGGTTGAGCTGTGTCGGGACTTCAAAATTGAACATCACAATTCTTCTTCGTATCGCCCGAAGATGAATGGTGCTGTGGAGGCGGCCAACAAGAATATTAAGAAGATTGTGCAGAAAATGGTTGTCACATATAAAGATTGGCATGAGATGCTACCGTTCGCCTTGCATGGGTACCGAACGTCAGTACGCACGTCCACTGGGCCAACTCCATTCTCACTTGTATACGGTATGGAGGCAGTGTTACCGGTTTAAGTTGAGATTCCATCCCTCAGAGTCATGATAGATGTCAAGTTAGATGAAGTTGAGTGGGTTCTTGCCAGATTTAATCAATTAAGCCTTATTGAAGAGAAACGACTGGCAGCTGTGTGTCATGGGCAGTTATACCAACGGAGGATGAAGCAGGCATTCAACCAAAAAGTGCGTCCTCGGGTTTACAAAGTTGGAGATGTGGTACTCAAAAGGATTCTTCCTCCTAGTACAGATTACAGGGGCAAACAGACTCCCAACTATGAAGGTTCATTCGTGGTTAAGAAGGTCTTCTCGGGCGGAGCCTTATTACTTACAACCATGGACGGCAAAGACTTTTCATCCCCTGTCAACTCAGACGTAGTCAAAAAATACTTCGCATAAATAGACCTGCTGGACAAAAAAAAAAAGAGAAAAGTCCAGGCAAAAAAGGGCATCTCGGCGAACCATAAAAACAGAACAAAAAGGTTCGGGCAAAAATTAGGGATAATAAATAAATAAAAATTGTACACCCGGTGAGTTGAAAATCCGCAAGGACAACTCAGGCAAAAAGGGGCATCCCGGTGGATTGAAAACCCGAAAGGGCGGTCCACGCAAAAGATGGATTTAAGCGAATGATTGCGGTCTGAGTTATCTGTACTCCATTACCGTTTCAGCAACTGACACTCCGAAGGGTAGGAATCAGTCTGATCACTCCTCAGAAGGCAAGGTCAGGGAGTTTTGAAGATATATTGGCCATAGCAGAATTGAAACTCAGTGGAATGCCGTTTTCACATTGCCATTAGGATAGTTTCTTTTCTCAATTTTCAGCAATCACCTCTTTCCAGGGATTGCTTCCTGTTGTACTTGCCTATTCTGGGCATTTTCAATCAATAAATTGAATTTCAGTCAAGAGCTTATTTTGTTTTACTGCTTTGTTTGCAAAAACGTCCGAATTTTTGATAAAACATTGCATTTGAAAACATTGTGGCTTTATAATAACATGCGCAGAAAAACATTTAAAATTACTTTGAATGTTAAGTAATCCTGGATGGTGGATTCAAACCACGCAATATTTTGGGGCATGTGTGTGTATTCTTTTGTTGCAGGTAACAGATCCAGATGATTTCAAGCACAAGGGTCGTTCCTCCTAGACGAGTAGTCACTTATTCCTATGCAGAATACCGGGGAAATCATATTCAGGAAAGGGTTTTCATGTCACCCTTTTGTCACAATGTTTACTGATTGAGTCCATCATTCGGTTGGCAGTCGGTCACGACGATTCGATATCGGTGAATTAAGTTCAACTGGGTATCGTTGTATCTTATTAAGTCGATTCTCCTATTCAATACTTCCAACAGCTACAAGCTTTTCAGTGTCGATAACGGTTGCAAATTCACTAGTAGAGTTACTTCGCAGACCTCGCAGTTAATGTTCAAGACTCAGTGAGTGTCCAGGAGTTTGAGGATGTCAAATCTTCTATAAAATCCTCTTGGGATGATTTTCTTCAGATCAGTCTTGTATCATGGAGCAAAAAGCAAGATGTTGACTCTCCCAAGCATGGGGCATCTTGAATTTCCCCGGCAAGAGATGTTCCAGATCTATTATCCCCGGTAGAGTATAAAGGCGCTTGGTCTTCTGTAAAATCCTCTTAAAAGGCATCCCCAGCACGAGATGCTTTGAAACGGTTCTCTCCAGTAGAGTTTGTTGTAAACTCATTATCCCCAGTGGAGTCGTCAAGCGGGAGGTTCGCCTAACGTGGGGCATTGTGACTCTTATCCTAAGCTTGACAGTTTTGTTCCTCAGCAGATTACCGTACATTTGCTTTGTGTTTTCCCAGCAGATCTCTAGGGACTCTTTCTCAGCATGTTGCAATGGAATGTCTTCTGACCGGGATTTGCGTATCCCCGACGGAGTAGCTCCGGTCCCCAGCAAGATCGTATCTCTGGTAGTGGTATCCCCACAGAGTTCAACATTGAATCGTGCCAGTAATACTCCCCAGCTGAGTTGTTTTTTCTCCTCGCAGAGGTTTAGCATATCAACAGAATCTCTTCCTCAGCAAAGTGTTAGTACATTTTTCCCCAGCCGAGTTAGAAGGTTGATGATCCCCGCAAAGGATCTCGAGTTTGATAGATCCCTAAGCAGGGTTTTAATGACTTGTTTCCTCAGCAAAATGTCATTAAAAAATTCTCATCCCCAGCGGAGTTGCTATGATCAGAATTCATCCCCAGACAGATGAAATAATTCTTGGCTGAGTCATCACTCCCTATATCTCCAAGTCCAATTTATTTTTGGCCAGCATGACAGTTCGAGGCAGATGAATTCTTCATTCTCCAGCAGAGATATTATCCTTTCAGGAGTTTCTGAGATTGAATTATTAATCATTGTTCCTCAGCAGAGTCAGCAGATATGTCTGACGTGGATACAGAGCGTAATCCAGTGTTGGAATTTTGCAAAAATCCACCCGCAGTGTGGCCAGTCAGTAGTCAATTGACTTCATCCCAAAAGGCATCTTTCAAAAGCCCACCTGCAGCGTGGCCCGTCGGCATTTGTCCAGTTTTATTCAAAAGACAAAGCAAAGTCCAACCGTGGATTGGCAAAAGTCCATCTAAGGGTGGCAAATCAGCAAAGTCCAACCGCAGATTGGCAAAAGTCCATCTAAGGGTGGCAAGTTGGCAAAGTCCAACTGCAGATTGGAAAAAGTCCATCTAAGGGTGGTAAATCACCAAAGTCCAACCGCAGATTGGCAAAAGTCCATCTAAGGGTGGCAAATCACCAAAGTCCAACCGCAGATTGGCAAAAGTCCATCTAAGGGTGGCAATTCAGTAAAGTCCACCCGCAGTGTGGCAAACCAGTAGTCATCTGGTGTCGTGCTAAAAGACATTGTTAAAGTCCACCCGCAGTGTGGTAAGCCAGTAGTCGTCTGGCGTTGTGCTAAAAGACATTGTTAAAGTCCACCCACAGTGTGGCAAGCCAGTAGTCGTCTGGCGTCGTGCTAAAAAAACGTTCTTAAAGTCCACCCGCAGTGTGGTAAGCCAGTAGTCGTCTGACGTCGTGCTAAAAGACGTTCTTAAAGTACATCCGCAGTATGGCAAGCCAGTAGTCGTCTGGCGTCATTCAAAAGACATCTCTCCAGTGCTATTCTTCCCATCAGAGATTTTATCCAAGCAGAGTTCATTTGTTTGGGTTTATATCCCTTTTCTTCTTCTCCAAAGAGTGCAAATTTTCTGGTTATTTTCGGTATTCAATCCCTCCATACCTTGAAAGTCTGAAAGCAATCGCTATCATCCATTCAGGTCTACAGTGACTGAATAGGGGCAGCTGTAATACCCCTAAATTTTCCCTCTCATTGTTCATATCATTTAGCATATGCTTTAATTTAATATCATTGCATTCAAGCATAGAAAAATAAAACATAAAGCATTGCATTGCATCTTGCATAAGGGCATCTGATCAGTGGATTCTCAAAGGTGTTGGTCATCCAAAGCAAGGGAACAAGAGCCAAGAGTCTCCCAACAAGTCTCAAGGGTCTCTTACATCATATATCATCCCACTTGATCCCACAAGTCATGAGAAGAGGGGAATTCATCAAGTCATTGGGCAGTGCATCACCTCCTATAAAAAAATAGTCCAAATTAGGGTTTTGGGTGCAAGCAGTCTCCTGATGAAATTTTGATTCAAACTTGATATTAATGTTTTCTACATGATGTCAAGTACCCAAGGATGGAAGATTGGCCATTGGTTCATTTCAGAAGAGGTTCAATTGATCAGTTGCTTGAGAATCAAGAAATTGGGGAAAAAGTCAACTGTGCAGTGTAAAAAGTCAAATCCTGACTTTTTAAGGTCAAATTCATAAAATTCAAGTCACATATGTTCATTGGACAAGATTTGATCAATAAATGATGGAGGAATCATGAAAAATCAAGAAATGTACAAAGTTTCCATTTTTAGAAACTTAGGGTTTCCAAAAATGGCAAGTTTTGACCACTTTGCACCACACTTTGAGGCTTTCTTTCTTCAAGATAAAAGCTCCAAACTTCAGGCCCAAGTTGATCCAATTAAATTTCAAATTCTAAGCTTCAAATCCATATAAATAACTCTTCCATTGGATCAAAATTGAGGGAGTTATGATCAATCAAAGTTTGACAAAACTAGGTCAAACACTTCGTGTGCCAAATGTCAAGCCACTTTTCTCAATGATGGAAGCTCCAAATGAAAACATGTTGAACATAAAAATTGTTCATCTCAATGTCATATTCAACTTTCATTTTGGACATGTTTCCATTTGAGCAATTTATAATGTAGTTATATGGGTCCAAGGTTGATGTGTTCATGCTGAAATTTTACAAGTCATGTTGCCATGCATACACCAGGTCACGCGCCCATGAAGATCAGATTTGAACATTGATGTTTAAAGTTGTTTTTGATCATCTTGAAAGCTCTATTTAATCCAATTTCCAACACCAATCATGTTCTATCATAGTTCCTCTTTCTAATGACACAAAAAGCTCATCATTTCATGCACTAACATGAGAGAATTCCCTCCACAAACTGCCATACTTTCATGCTGCTAAGAGTGTTGTAACATTGATGTTGTTGGATTAATTAAAACATTCACACGCATACTACACCAACCATTCCTTACCTCATTAAGTCAAACACATTCCCTACACACTATGACACTCTCTATCATACATGAGAAAGGAAAAGAGTGAAACTTGCACTACAAGCTTGCTGCAAAATCAGAAGCATCACCACCATTCACTCTCACCCTCATCATTGGCCATGAACATCACCCACACCATATCACTTCACTCTCCAACTCGCCCCTAACTAACTTAACTCAGTTAGTTAGGGTGGACTTACTTAACCTCACTCACCAACTCATTTAACCATGGTTTAAGCTGCTTAACTCAACCTATATATTCAAACACCATTACAATTTCAAAAAGGACTTCATTTTTCACTCTCACTTTAAATCATTCTCACTCTTTCTCTCAAATTCTCTCTGCTCTCTCTCTGATCTCACACGATTCCATCACTTCCATCACTCATCTTTATCAATTATCATTTTCAGTGTGGTTTTTGTACAAGAGAAAGCAAGAGCAATCTCATTTCTTCAAGAACAACTTCCAGAATTTCATCTCTATTCTCTTCATCTCCAAGATACTACGAGCATTTATTTTGCTCCACAAGTTCAAGAGTCCAAGTGCTCAGCTCTGGATTTTTGAAGATCTAAAGTTTCTCCAAATTTCAGGTTCCTCTTTCTCAACTTTTTGCCACTGAATATAGCTTGTTTTCATAGTGATTATGGCTTACTAGAAGCAATGTTACATTTCTGTCTAGTTGATAGACCTCTTAGAGGTATAGATCCAAACCTAGGGCAAATTTCATCTCATTGATTCTCTGTGATAGTGTGTTGTTTGTGAAATATTTTGTTGGATTATTGATCTATGTGACTTCCTCTTCATTTTGATGTATGGTATGCATATTTCTGGGAAATGTAAAAGTTGCAGGCGGTGGAGAGTGGCCGGAGAAGATGACCGGAGGTCCTTCTCCGGCCGGTGAGGAGTGATTAGGGTTTTAGGCCAGGTTTAAGTCGTGATCATTAGATCATTATCATTCAACGCTAAAAAATGTGACAACACATTAATGTCACACCCTCCCTCTCACGTGCATGTTTGTTAACCTGAATGACTTCTGTATGTGTGTGTTCACTTGCTTGATGATCTTGCATTGACCTTGATCCAACGCCTATTATGTTGCCAACGCATTAATGAAAGTGTGGTCTTGCACGTGATATCAATTGTTGGTTTCTGATGCTTGCATGTGTGTGTGTGTTTGGTGATTATCATGTACGCGCGTTGTCATCCGTCTGATTATATTAATTTCTGGATTAATTGTTGACTGTTTGATCTAATGGCCATGATTGCATCCTCATGTTGACTGCACGTACACCATACCACACACGCACATATTTATAGTGGACTTGGGTTTCTGATTGATATTTGCACACCCCTCTGTGAGGCCCATTTATTTTTCAACATGCAAATTACTTTCGCCACACCCCCTATTCTATTTCTTTTTGTTTTTATTTTTATTTCATATATTGTTTTCATTTCTTTTTAATAAAAATAGTAAATCATTTCTAAAAATTCCAAATTAATTCATGTGTGTTCTTTATGAATTTAAATAATTTTCTATATATGTAAATTCTGTTTTCATGAATTTTTTAGCATAATTGCATAATTCTTTTTCAATTTCTTTTTTATTAAGGTTCTTCATTGATACTCAAACTTGTGCATTTTATTTCTTCCATCTCATACAACATTTTTGAGTCATTATTTTTGAATTGGTTCAATAATACATTAAATCCTTTAAATAAATTTTCTTTTAATTTTTAAAGTCATTTTATCACATGTTTGCATGTTCATCTTTGCACTTCCTTTTGGTTTGTTCAATGTGATCTTATGAAGTTCTTTGGCCATGTTCTCTCTTGAATTTTGCTATGAGTTTTGGTACATGTTTGTGCTTCTGACTTAGGTTATTTAGGACTTGTTTTTACAATTTTATCATGTGCTTTGATATTTGTTGATGCCTTGCATTTGAAGTTACTTGTGTGCACTTTATTCTACTTTATACTAACATGTTTTGATGAGGCATTTATGACACCATTTTATGATTGTTTGTGCATCTTTCATAGGTCATTTGTATGATATTATAGGTCACCTTTGTTTCATTATAAGTCATTTTGATTTGCATTTGCATTTGATATGAGTTTATGCATTCTAATTTGAACTTTGACATGTTTCCATCTCTTATCTCCTCTTATGCTCTACATGTCTCATGTGTGTATTTTGTATGACATTTCCCTCATTCCATTAGCATCTCATAAATGGTATGCCACTGCCCATATGCATTCATTAATCATTTCACATGTTATGCATCTCTAATATGTCACTTTGTGCACCTAATTGAACATGTCTCTCTTATACTTACTTCTTTTTCATCTTATTTCTTCTACTTGTATTCTTTTATCCATGATTTGTATGATGATTCACATACATGTTAAGACATTTGCAAATGGTATATGGTTCTGACCTTGATCTTTTGTGAAGCATTATTGCATGTTCACATTGCATTTTCCTTTATCTTTCATCTATTCCTTTCATAGGTGCTTTTATTTGATGTTTAAGACTTTGCTTGTGCATATTTTGTGTGGGCTTGACATCTTAACATTAGAGAACATCCTTAGAGCATAGGTTCTGACCTTGATTGATTTTCAACTCTTAGGATCTTTATCCATTGATTCTTAATTTGTTTGATCATTACTTGTTATTCTTTCCTTATTTCACTACTTGTAAATGGTTTTTTGAACTAACCTTTTCATGTAGGTGCTAAGGGTAAGTAAGTGTGTGGATATGTTTCCACATACACTTCTTTCTTCTATTTTCTCTTATCTCTTTTAATCATTCTACTTGTGATCATGATAAGCATTTATATGCTTTCCTTGAATAACTTATTTCTTTCCCTTTTGAGTTACAACTCATCTTCTACTTTAGAAGTGAGTTGTTTAATTCATTCTTCTTCTCCTTTCTCTTAGGATTAGGCTTCTTAAACCACATTGACCATAGGAACATCCATGTATGATAACTTTAGGGTTTGAGTCTTAGTCTCCCTCATTAGATTTTACCTTTCTCGACTATTTGAGTCTCTCTTCTTCTCATCTCAAAATAAAATCAAAAACACTTAATAAAAGGCATATCATGCATTGTATTTGAGCCTTTCATGTGGGAATAAGGAGGTGAGGGGTCTTCTCTCATTTTCTTAGAATGTTTAGCGTACGTCCCGTCTTGGGTCGATATGCGAGGCATTCGATCCTACATGAAGGACTTAAATACAATATGTGTTACTAAACACCAATAAACAAAATACTTCTTTCTTAAAAGACAAAAACAAACAAATTCTCTTCTCATCTCCTTAATTCTCTTCCTTAAAGACTCGTCAGGTTCGTTTTACCGCAAACAGGTAACGCCTAAGTCTCCATACAGCGAGCTGCAACACCTAACTGCTGGAACGCGCATTCTGACCTTTCCACTAAAAAACACAAGCAAAGCGACCCTCGTTGAGGGGAACTACGTCGCTCTGATTCTCATGTTCCCGATGAGATACGTAGGTAGTGGGGTAGGGCCCATTCGAGCACTTCTTCTATTTTCCCTACATTTGTTTCTTGTTCTCTCTCCTTTCCTTTTCCCCCTCTTTTCTACCTTTCTTTTCCAGTAGCAGCGGAGTTCCAGTTTCCTACACCCTTTGATCGAAACAGCAAGCGTGGATCCCATCGAGTACGATGGACGCGTAGGGGTGCTAATACCTTCCCTTCACGTAACCGACTCCCGAACCCAGTTCTCTTGGTCGCAAGACTATGCTTTTCCTTTCCCCCAGGTTTATGTAGTGTTTCCTTTCCCTCTCATGGGATAAATACACATTGCTGGCGACTCTGTTTCCGCGCCACTTTCGCGTTTGTACCTGGATGAAAATCCCGGAAGCGACACACGCGTCCATCGTACTCGATGGGATCCACGCTTGTTGTCTAATCAAAGGGCGAGTCAAAAAGTCTAAGCTAAACGGAAACGGAACGAAAAGGAGAAAAAGAGACTCGATAGGACATCGACATCCTAGGCCTACGTATTCCCTCGTGCAATGGGAAAGTCAAGTCAACGTAGTTCAGAAAACTACGGGGGGGGGGGAGGTTGCTCACCAAGACATCGCCGTCTTGTGCCTAAATATCCTCAATTGGACAAGAGAGAGGAAATCAGAGCAGTCGTAGTTCGACCTAACGAGGTCGGTGTTTTTTATGAGTGACGTTAAGTTTGCGTTCGGCAGTTAGGGTCGATGCCTATTTGCGACTAAACGGAAAATAACGTGCTCTTTTCTGAAAAAAAAAAGATTTGAAACTTAACAATCCCGAAGGATAAAAAGGTTTGATTTTGTTTGTGTTTTTAGACACAAGTGGATTGAAGTTTGTTCGGAACTTACATTGCACCCAAGTCTATAACATAGGAACGAATGCGTCGCATATCGTCCCCAACAGGACATACACTAAACACCCTAGAAGAACGAAGGGAGACCCCCCATTCCTCACTTCCCACATACAAGGCTCATGCGCAATACACGTTAACTTTATTAAGTGCTTTAGAAATGTTATGAGATGAGAAGAGAAGACTCAAGTCGAAAAGAAAAGACTACGGGTAAATATATCCTAATGTTGTCATGCAAAGTGGCCCTATGGTTGAGTTCAAAGGGGAAACATCTACCTAAGTTAGCATGCTTGGATTGAGGGCCTAATGTCTATCCTACTTCGAGCTTAATCCAAAATTAAGTCGGACTAGGAGCCTTAAGGGAGCAAGCAAAGGCAAGGCAAAAACCAAAGCGATAAATCAAAAACAGCGGCTACAACAGCGCTCCAGCACCTGCACAGCGGTAAATTCCAGCCAATACACCAAACAGCATTCAACAACTCAAGTTCAGCACAAAAGGAGGTGTAAAAGGCCAAACAGCAGCACATACAACATCACATATGCACCAAGACAGCAATGGAAAACAAGGCAGCATGCATTCAAAAATGATTCAAACATGGAATAACGAACATGCATCAAGCATTACACATTCTTTCAATCAATCATGATCACCATCACACCACAAACCATGGTAAACAATCTTGAAAACATCATGAGGTGATGCACAACATTAAGCACATGAACAAGCCAAACCAAGTATGCATCTCATGAAATTAAATGCAAGCAAGCATGCACAACACAACAACTCCAACAACACCAGCAATAATTCACAACTAACATGCTCAAGGAGTGTGTGCAAGGTGTTCATCACATCAAGAAAACAACAACACAATCATGAACATTCATCAATGGAAATCAAAGATCGCGTGTCGAAGAATCGTGTTCATGCAAAGGTGTGAGGTAAAACAACTCAAGAATAATCCACAAATCATCAACATATCAATCCATGAAGTTTAGACATGCAGGAGACCTCAAACAAGCAAGAAAATGCAAGAAAAATACACTTTGCTTCAGTGGTAATCGATTACTCACATAGGGTAATCGATTACTCTGTTGAAATTTGACTAAAAATGTGAAAATAAGGCAGAGTAATCGATTACCCTGTTTGAGTAATCGATTACTCAGTTGAAATTTGACTAAAAACGTGAAAATAAGGCAGAGTAATCGATTACCCTGTTTGAGTAATTGATTACCACTGAAACAAAGGCAGAAATTCAACTTTGAAAAGCACTTTTCAGCAGCAAATCACTTATGCAAACATCCAAATGATCATGTAATCAATAATGCACGAAAATTAAGTTCAAACACTGTATTCAAACATCATTTAAGTCCAATAATCATCAACATGAACAATCAAATTCAAGCAAATGGATCAAATCACATGCAAAACCAAGGATCTACATTGTATAAGCTAGAATTAAGCTAAATCAAGTATAGATCTACGAAAAACCAACCTACAAAGCTGAGAATTGCTTTGGTAAGTGTTGCAAACAGAATTTGATGAATCCAAGCAAGAATTCCCAAGATCTATGAGCTCCTTGCAAGCAAAAGCTGAAAATCCAAGCAATAAGCTACCAATACCCCAAAATCACTTCCAATAATCACTTCTGAAATTCCAGATTTAGATCTAAACGAAAATCACCAATGAAAAGCAACAATGGAGTGATGATGAGAGGCTTTAGCTCAAGAATTAATAAGTTTCAATGAAGAACTTGTTATTCTCTATGGAAGAGCTTTGAGTGTGGTTGAAAATGGAGGTTGAGAGTGAAAAAGTGAGAGAGAATTGAGAGAGAATTCTGAAAATTGAGAGTGAAAAAATGATCAAGGGTCCTTTGAGAGGTTTGGAATGAATTGATTAAATAACCCCTAGGTTAGGAGTTAAGTTTGGGTTTGGAGTGAGGTTTAGTGGGTGGAATTTGGGGTGAAAAATGAGTTAGGAAAGGGATTATGGAATTAGAGTGGAAATTGTTTGAATTTTGGATGGAAAATGATGAAAATAGATCAGTTCTAGATCCTTCCCACTAGAGCTGTCAAAATGGGCTACCCGGCCCTAAACGGGCCGGCCCTGATAGGCTCGGGCTTTTTAGGGCTGGGCCAAAACAGCCCATTTCTAATATGGGCTTGAAAATTACTACCCGAGCCCGGCCCTAGATGAGCTTCGGGCTACCCGGCCCTAAATGGGCCTTTTTAATAAAAAAATAAAAATAAAATGTCATAATATTTATTGTAAATAAAATTAAAAATTATATTACTTTAAACATAATACATTTGTAAGTACTATATTGTTTTTTATCAATACTATAATGTGTTTTTAAATACAATACATGTCTAAATTGTATAAAATAATACTCGAATATTTAAGATAAGAGAAACTAATAAAATACGAGAAAAGAGTATTAATTATATTAATGCATAATATTTAAAAGAGAAATATTGAGTAGAATATATATAAAATTTAGTGAGGTGAGAAAAATCAATGTGTTATTTTGGAGTAAGATAATATAAGTATTAGTATACTTTTTTAAAATTTATAGTGATATGGACCTAATGGGCTACCCACGACCCATATGGGCTAGCCCTAATGGGTAGCGGGCTTTTTAGGGCAGGACTAAAAAGGCCCTGAAAAATATGGGCTCTAATTTTAAGGTCCAAGCCCTATGATTCTGCGGGCCTGTGGGCCGGCCCATGTGGGCTAGCCCATTTTGACGGCTCTACTTCCCACACATGCACAAGCCAAGCACATGATCACAAATGCTCAAAAATTCTGCAGTGCTGAAAACATATTTTTGCAATTTCGCCCAGAGTAATCGGTTACTCACTTTGAGTAATCGATTACTCAGTTCAAAAATTCAAAATTTTGGCGCCAAAAAGAGGGAATGTTGCAGAATTTCCTGTTTTTACCCGTTCTAAGCCATACTAAGCCTCTGAAACCTGTCATTGGATATTACCACTGAATCATGCCTGAAATATGCTGTGAACTCTATTTTGTGCTCGGAATACTGGCAAAAATAATCGTCTGGTGCTGAATCGCTGATAAAAAAAATGACTGCCAGAGCTTCTGATTGTCGAATCATCTAATGAGCAAAATAAATGCTCAAAAAGACTTTGAAAGCTATCTGCTTGGCCCTAAACACTGCTGGAATTTCTTTTGAACTGGATGAGCTGCTGAAGCGAGAGAAAATACCTTGATCCCATGCCCAAAAGAACCATGCAAATGCAGAAATGACAATGCAAAAATGAGATGAAACATAAGCCAGTTAGAACAAGAACACGAGGGCAAATTTTGGGGTGCTACACCATGAAGTCAAATTTTCCACTTGGTTGTCCCAGGGTGTCCCACACTTCTTTGGAACTGGAGGAGTCATCTCTCTCGATGACGTTGACCTCGGGAAAGGCATAGTTGATAAATTCTAGTCCTGCAAACTTTGCGAATTCATCGTCGTGCTGGATATTTTTTGAATGCCCTGAGTGTTGATCTCATGACATAGTGGGGACGCAGGTATTCTTTTCAAGGATGCTCAGCTGATTTTCATTGTTTGGCTGGTTTTCTTGCCCCAAGTCTCCTGGGTACGGCTGCCAGATAGGCAGACCATCCATCGGGCCATAGTAGTCGTGGTCAAAGTTGTCTTTCATCAGAGTGTCTTCCTCTAATGAGTTGGGTGGAGCACGACATCCTTCTGGATTACAATCTCCGTATATTATTTTGACATCTGACCTCGGTATAAATCTCAGACTTTGTGCCGAAAAGCAAAATGGTGTAGGCACCTCTTCCTGAGACATATAACCATTCTCGTTAAGATAGGATTTCCATTCTTCGTCTGTATCGGAGGAATCTCCCTTGTTGATGGTATGTACTTCTTGAGACACTGGGTGAAGGAAACCTCCACTGTGGAAGAAGTTCTGAATGGGATGAAGACTTTCATCGTTAGCAGCAGTCTGGGTACAGGTTGAAGAAAAACCAAGACCCTTCTTTGTTTTATTATCAGCAGGAATGATAAGTTGTCCCCATCCCTTTGTATTGTTACTTTTGATCACCTCGAGAGTATCTTTGTAAGAGGAAATCGATGTTCCTTTCTCTAGTTAATCCTCATTGCTCACCGAAAGTGCCTGGAACTGAGTTCCAACAACCTCCTCGGGTTCTACACAAGTGGATAATGAAAGGTTACTCTCGATCAAGGCTTGTTCTCCACAGACCATGATGAGTTGGTCATTCTTGACGAACTTCAGCTTTTGGTGAAGTGTCGAAGTGACTGCCCCAGCCTGGTGTATCTAAGGTCTTCCTAATAAACAACTGTATGTTGCCCGGATGTCCATGACCTGGAAAGTGACTAGGAAAGTGTGAGGGCCGATAGTTATGGGAAGGTCGACTTCACCGATAACTGTTTTTCTAGACCCATCAAATTCTTTGACGACGACCTTACTGCCTCTCATCGGAGGTCCTTTGAATGATTGTCGCATTAGAGTGGACTTGGCATAACGTTGAGAGTCGATCCGGTGTCTACCAGTATGTTGGCTAAAGCATCGTCCTGGCAGTTGACTGTGATATTGAGCGCCATGTTGTGACTTGGGCCCTCTTCTGGCAATTCCTCATCACTAAACCCCAAGTTATTGTAGGAAGTGATGTTAGAGACGATGCTATCGAATTGTCGTATTGACACATCCTGTTCCACAAAGGCCTGTTCTAAGACTTTCTGTAGAGCTTCCCTGTGGGCTTAGGAACTGAGTAAAAGTGATAGCACTGAGATCTTTGAAGGAGTTTGTAACATTTGATCAATAATGTTATATTCACTCCTTTGGATGAGCTTCAGCATCTCATCATCATTCTTTGAAAGGTCAGGATTACTGGATTGACCGAATGGTGGATTGGGAACTTCCGTTTGAGGTTCCTTTTCTCTTCTAGGTTCTCCAACTCCTCAGTTGAAGATTCGACCGCTCCGCGTTACTCGACTGATGTCTGAAATATTCACGACGGAGGGTAATGGGATTTCCTTTCTATTCTCAATTGTTGTTGCACCGTATTTGTAAGGGATAGCCTTAGTTGATTCATACGGTAACGGTCCCGGTAGATAGATAACTACAGGAGCCTTCTGATTTTTCTGACTGTCGTAAGTAACTTCAATCAGTTCCTGGTTAAGAACCTTCGATTCGTCAAGTAGAGGGATGATGGTACAAACATCTTTGGTTCTCTCATGATCAGAGATTACAACCACATCTTTAATCTGATCAGCGAAATAGTCTGGCATCCAGTTGATAGACCCCGAAATTGAATATTGTTAAATCTCTTTGCGGTCCAACTGACTCTGAAGAGCTGCTCGCACAAGGTAGCATCCTTGATTATTTTTGGAGAAGAAATCACACTGGTGATAGTTATGAGGTGGCACATGGCCGTATCTACTCTGTCTACAATGTATCTTGACCACGTTGGGCCTCAATAAGAGTACATCGTGAATTTGATAGCTATTATTAGACTTTCCTTCTATCAAATTTACTACGGCTTTCTCGTGTTGAGGCAGCGGGTTTGTGAGAACATTCAGATTCGTATCTTTGAAAGACAAGACCCAGCTCCTAACAAGCTTTTGCACATCGGATTTGAAACTGAGACAGTTTTCTATGTTATGCTCTGGTCTTTCTTGGTGGTAAGGGCAAGTCTGATCCGCTTCAAACCAAAAAGGCAGATTTTCTGGGACTGTAAGACGTGACCTGGTTTGGACGTGTCCCTTGACCAGTAATAGCAGAAACAATTCTACGTGCAACACTGGTAAAGGGTCGAACCCTGGTGGTCGCGTTGTACAGTTGTTGTTGTACTGAGGGTGAGCCTGCTGAAGAGGCTATTGTGTCCTTTGCTGATATTGTTGTTGATTCGGTTGGCTTTGAGCAACCTGAGGTTGATACGTAGGAACAGGCGCATGGTTGATAGCAGGAGTTACAGCTGCTATCGGTTGGTATCGTCGCCTTTGCTTTCCGAGAGAGATATTCCCAATATATTGCTCTTTTTTCTTAGGGAGAGCACTATCGTATCATTTTGTACTACTTAATGATCCAGTGTCTTTAACTAAACGTCCTTCTCGGACTGCTTCCTCAAGACGAACTCCCATGCCTACCATCTCGGTGAAGTCACTGGGCGCACTGGCGATAATTCGGTCGTAGTAAAATGAGCTTAAGGTCTTTAAGAAGATCTTTGTCATCTCTTTTTCCTCAAGAGGTGGACAAATCTGAGCGGCAATTTCACACCATCTCTGAGCGTACTCCTTAAAGGTCTCCTTATCCTTTTGCGACATGGCTCTTAATTGATCTCTGTCTGGTGCCATGTCTAGGTTATACTTATACTGCTGAATGAAGGCAGCGCCAAGATCTCTGAAAGTGACGATCTTAGTCCGGTTTAAACCCATGTACCATTTGAGTGCGGCACCGGTTAAACTATTTTGGAAGTAGTGGAGCAGTAGCTGTTGATTCTCTGTCTGATTTGACATCTTTCGAGCGTACATCACCAGATGGCTTTGAGGGCAAGAGTTACCCTTGTACTTTTCAAAATCAGGTACCTGGAACTTGTGCGGAACTTTCACAATGGGGACCAAACAAAGGTCTACGGCGTCCTTCCCAAATAGATCCTGGCTGCGAAGGGCTTGCAGCTCTTTCTGCATCTCCAGGAACTGTTCCTGGAACTCATTCATTCTGTCGAACACACTTTCATTTCCACCAGAAGTTATATGTGGAATCTGTCCTTCCGGGATAGTGTGTACCACGGGTGGTGGTATAGTCATTATGGTCGAGACTCTCGGTGCCTCCCGAAGTTTGTAACCTTTAGGAGTTGCTGTCATGCCCCTGGCATCTTCGTTTTCCCGAAGTTTGTAACCTTCAGGCCCAGCGGCTCCTGCTGAAGTTTCCGGATCTTCAGTGATCGGCGGAATATATCCCTCTGGGATATAGTTGATAGGCATGCCCCAGGGATGATCTTTCGGTATTTTGTACCTAGGATCATACTTCTCCACTATGGGTGTTGATGCGATTTCTGAGATCACAGTCCTTTGTTGTTGCATCTGAGCTTCTGCTAGAGCTTGCATGTCATTATGAAGCTTTCTCAGATCCTCTTTCAGAGTGTCGATCTCTTCCCTTAACTCTCTATTCTCTTCCTCGATATGATCCATCTTTTTCTGACGATTGGCCAGAGTATTGTACGAATGAGACAGTTTGACTCTAGAATCGAGACGCAAACGTGAGATTCGTAGGTAAGAAGAATGCGTTACGTGAGAATGATGAATGATATGTAATGATTATATTTTAGTTAAAAAATTTAATCAAAATAAACTTCGACAATGGGATTGCAAATATTAAACAGTGGGGAAACTCCGTTTTATTGAATTCAAAGATTGCAGAATGGAAATACAGTAATTTAAAAAGTGCTGCAAAAGGAAATCTAAACTTATGGGTCCTGAGTCCTCTCTGAAGCGAGCTCGGGTGCGGGTTTTGGTACTTTCCTTTTCTTTGACCGGGGCTCTTGGGCCGTTGGTGGGTTGTCATTCCTTTTCCAAGTGAAAGGAGTGAGCAAATTCCTTTGGTCATCCTGATTTTCTACAACATGTTGCTCTAAAATCTCAATCAGGGCATCTTTTTCTTTTAACAGTTGCTGTATTTTCTTGCACTCTACATTAAGAATACGATACTTGTTCCTCCAAGACCTCTTCTCCTGCTAAACTTTGTTGAGAGTAACCTGAATTTTTTCCGTCTCAGACATAAAATAAAGGACAGAGTCCCTTAATGGAAGAACTTCCTGACGAGGGTAAGGCATCCTCAGCTTGAGAGCTCTAGTTTGTACCCAATGGAGATAAGGCTCCACTGAGACACAATCTGGTTTTCCTAGAGACTCTCTTCCTTTCCTGTGAATGTGTTTCCAGGCATGCACTATTTTCGTCTTTAGTGCTCTGTCATTTTCTCCTTCCTTGAAGAATAGACCTTCCAGATGAGAATTACGCGGGACATGCCTCATCGGGTATCCAAATTGACGAGAACTAACACTGGATGATAGTTGATTCCTCCATTAGTTCCTATAAGGGGTACATTTGGGAAATTTCCACAACGGTCAATGATCTTGATCCCGTCATAGATTCGATTATACCAATTGATGTCAGAGTTGGTAAGAGACATGATTCTCTACGACCAACGTAAAATATTCTTTTGATCCCAAAATGCAGTAGACTTGGGTAAGTGGGAAGTGAACAATTTGTACAGCAGGGGTACACAACATGTGATCATTCCTCGGCTGTACAAATTCCTTAAGTGTACCGAATGATAAGCATCTGTGAGCAAGGTCGGTACTGGGTTTCCAATCAGAAAAACCTTAATGGCATTGATATCTACAAAGTTATCGATGTTGGGAAACAAAAATAACCCTTAGGTGAGCAAAACAAAGATGCTCTCGAAAACGGCCACGTTCCCTATACTAGCAAAGTATAGAGCTTTCTTTGTCATGAACTGGGCTGGCAAACCCTGGATTCCACCCTTAGTGGTCATGTGAGTCCTGACCTCTGACTCGTCCAAATGAATTGCTCTCGCAATGGTTTGATCTTTTGGAATTTCTTCCAGTCCAGAAAAGGGAGCTTGGTCAGTAATATGCAAATCAGTCAGGTGAGAGTACTTCTCCAGTGTTGGTGCTAGTTGATAATTCGGGAATGTGAAACAGTGATAGACCGGATCGTAGAACTGGATTAGCGTGGACAGGATTCCTTCAATTACATGAACCTTTAACAAGGACAACAGTCCTCCATACTTGGCTCTGAAAGCCTCGGGGTTGGTGATCATTCTTGCTAGACCTCTTAAATCCTCTAGTTTTGGAACCTTAAAGGTGTACTTGTGAGTTTTCCTTCTACCGAAATCCATTAGCAATCTCTTTGTCTGACATTTGCAATCATTGTCTTAGTTTAATTTGAAAAAGAGAGACTAGAAGAGAATATTTTTTCTTTGTTTTAATGTTTTTTAGATGAATGCATGAATGCAGCACACAAAAGCATAGAAAAAACACGAGGTCAAAGGGTCGATTCATTTTTTATCCTATTGAGCTGATTAAGGAAGGGAAATAGATGTCTCCAATTAACCATGCTTGCATACTGAGTTTAAACAGCTGTCTGTTAGGTTACAGATGCTATTAAGATATGGGTCCCTCTTCGGTTTATTTTGTTAAGATCAGAATGTCTAGATTATTTGCAAGGTTTTTGGTAAGATGTTAGGATTTGGTACTTTTGGGTTGATATATGGGGGTACTGGATTTTGGGTTTTGGATTAGTATGCTCGCTAAGATTTTGCAATCTTATGCCTACGTATTCCCGTTTAACGAAACAGGGAAATCAGAGCGATCGTAGTTCCTCCTATTCTATGGGAGGAAAAAAAAGTTGTTTTGGTGTCTTGTTCAAAGCCCAAGACGTGAAGCTAAAGGTGGTTTGTATCTTGTTCAAATCCCAAGATGTGAAGCTAAAGGGTTTTGGCTGAGAGAGAATTTGCCATCTCTAAAGAGGAGTTGTCGATGTTTGTATGCTGTGAGCAAGGCACAACTTTGATGCTAAAAGGTTGATTAACTCAACCGGGGTTTTCTTTATACAAAGCCTAAGAGGAGGCTAGAAGTTTGACTTTTCCTGGGAAAATGTTCTTTCTGTCTTGTACAAAGCCCAAGATTGAGGCTAACAGGGATTATGACTCCGTTGGGGAGAATGTATCTTGTATAAAGCCCAAGATGGAGGCTGAAAGGGTTTGACTCAACAAGAGAGTACTTTTATTTGTCCTGTATAAAGTCCAAGACGGAGGCTAAGAAAGGTTGACTCAACAAGAGAGTCTTGAACGGGTGATTGACTCAACAAGAGAGTCTGAAGGTTGATTGACTCAACAAGAGAGTCTTTTATACTCAACAAGCGAGTGATTTGATGTCTCTGTCATACCCCAAATTTTGAAGACTAAGATTTCCCATCATTGTGCAAAACATCATCACAATATAGATGAACCTTTAGTCTCCCCAAAGATGGGTGAGCATCCACTACAATCAAACTTAGGGTTTCAAGCCCTCTCAGAGCTCTTAGACAAAGGATCAATCAAGAAATGACATGATCTTCAACTTGTCTAGCCTCTTAAACATCCACAAAGGATTAAGAGGACTCCCACTTCAAGGATTAAGCACAAGGCTGCTCCCTTCTAAGTGGATTAAGCCTCAAGATCGCCAGTGTCACCAAATTAGGGTTTGGTCGACCAGGGCCTCCAGATGGAAATTTTCCTATGGGCATGAGCCAATGCTTCAAAGAATAACCTATGATGCTCCAAGGGATCTCATGAACCCAATCACCAAGTCAATTTAGCCTTAGGGGATGCATACATCAAAAATCAGGAATTAGGGTTTCTTGACCTAATTCACCCCTAAGTTGACTTTTGGGACAAAACATGAGCCAAGACCTCAAGAGGGGATTTCAAGGTCTCAAATACATCACATTGATCCATTTGGAACAATGGATTAATCCAAGAAGCTTGAGCAATAAGTTTCAATTTCATCAGAACCACAGTTAGGGTTTCGCGGAAAAAGTCAACTGTATCTTTGACTTTTGACCAGGACATGCTCCCAAATCCTAAGACATGATTCAATACACCCTATAACACCTATGAAATCAATCCATCAAGTTTGATTTAGGTCAAGGACTTGATTTCATAGAGGATCGCACAGTTTGGAATTCATCTAACAAAAAGTCAACTGTGCACAAAAGTCAAACTTTAACTTTTTGAGATTTTTCACAATTATGGTTCCTTAACCCTAAAATGATGTTAATGTATGATTGGAATCATCATTCATCAAGAAAAATAAAGAAAAGTTGGATAACTTGTAAAAGGGGTAACCATAAAAAACTTAGAAAATTTTCTAAGTTATGGAACAAAGTGGCTAGGGTACCAACTTTGGAGGATCATAACTCCTAAACCACAAGGCCATTTTTTCCCATCCAAAGCTGGATTTGTAGCTCTCATTACCCTCTACAAAAGCTTCAACTACACCTCATTCCAATTCATCATGGATTTTGAGTTATGGAATGATCAAAATCACAAAAAGTAAAAATGTCACTTTTTTCCAACACTTAGTGAAATTTTCACTAAGTCAGAATCTGCCTTCACTTTTTTCCAAATGTAGGGGCATTTTTCACTTGGATCCAAAAAGTATAAAAACCAATTATGATCAAACAATTATTGTATCATATGAGGGCTTTCCAAAATGGCCAGAACTCCATCAAATTCCACTTGGGCCATGAGATATGACAATGGCAATATGCCTTGCTGAAAACTGCCAAAGCAAGGCAGATTTTGGAGTTTTGCTCGATTTGCACAAATTTTGCAAAGGGCAAGCAACTCTATCCATCTGAACACCTCAAGGGGGACCAAGGAGGAACCAACACTGATCCCAATCCTCCCAAGTCTTTGGAACCAAAAATAACATGCCAAACCTAGAATTGCCTAAAAGAGGGACAGGACTCCAATTTTGGATTGGAGCATTCAATGCATACACCAAGGTGGCATGGACTGAGCCATTTCCAACTGAATTCATTCAAGACTTATCCAAGACCAAGGGAACCAGCAGCCTGTGCCCTAACCTCTAGTCAATGGCTAGAGGTGAATTGGATTCTCGTTGCTCAACATTGGCCAAACCTATGCAGCAGTTGCCATTCACTATTCCTTGCAAAACAAACTTGCTCTACTATAAATAGAGCTTATTTGTGATCAATTTGAGTACACCAAAGCCATCAAACAGATGTTTTCCTCAAAATCTCCTTCTTCACTCCAATTTTGCCTTCCAAAGCAAGTCACTATCGGGTTTTGGGTTTGAGAGCAATTCCAATAAAACCAATCACACACACACCTCATAAACATCATGTAGAAGTGATCCAAACACTCACATAACATCTGGAACACCAAAATCACAAAATCACCAGCCAACTGCTCAAGCCTTTGACAGATTTGCAGTTGAGGTGCCAAATCAAGTTCCAGCTCAAATCAATCCACTCCAAGCATCCAGACACACTCCATAGCACCTTGGGAAGCTGTCCATAACCTTGGAACCAAGCTGTAACACCTCTAACACAAAACACGATCACCAGCTGCAAGTGGTAAGCATGGGCTCTTCTAACTCTATGATCCATGCAATTTTTGCTGCACAATAATTTGGCCATATGCTCATAATCATGAATGGAGTGTTTTCCCTCAATCAATTGCATTGTTTGAATCGTGTATAGAATTTCTGAACCTTCATGCAAATTTTAGGGTTCTTGAGGTTTCTCTTTGATTTCTTATTCCATGTTTAAAATAAATGAAATTAAATGCCATAGACATGATCGTGAGGTTGAAACGAGTAGATTGAGATGTAGATTGCATGATATAATCAAGTATTCAGTGAGATTGGATAGAAAACGTAAATCTGCAGAAACAAAGGAAGGGCGCGTGTTCTTGCCATGTTCTTGGCGCCCTTTTTCAAATATTTGAATATTTGAGTTTTGTGATTTTATTTAATTGATTCAAAAATTAATTTCTCTATGAGTTTTAATGATTTTGAGTAGATTCTTTTTTTAATAATTCACAAAAATGTTAAAATATTTTATTTTACCAAAAAATCCCAAAAATATTATTTATTTCATATAATTGATATTTTTACAAAGAATTAATATTTTAATTGTTTTTGACATTTAAAATATTTTTTCCTTCTTGGTTTTGCAAATTTTAATGACTTATAATCATTTTGTAGGTCAAAACTTGATTTTTGAAACATTAATCCAAGATCACAATTTGTTTTCCACATGTTTAACAATTTTGATCATTTTAATTGAATTTTTATTCAATTAAAATACATTTTGGAAACAAATTAGGGTTTTTGATTAATTCAACCCTCATCAAACTTTTTCAAACACTTTTGGGCCTCTAGTAGAGTGTAAGACCCAACCCTTTTAGAAAACCAAAATAATTTGCGCCTCAGTGTATTGTATAAGTCCCGATACCGTAAAAAAAAATCGGCGCGGTCGTCGCCTTTCTTACAAATCAAACCCTTAGGCCTACCCTCGTGTTATAAGCCCCATTCTTTTTCTTTAAACACCTTTGGGCCTCTATTAGAGTGTAAGACCCAAACCCTTTTAACCAAAACTATTTTGGGCCTCAGATATTGTATAAGTCCCTCTGCGTTAAAAGAAAATCTCGGCGCGATCGCCAGTTCAAAAATCATTTTTTGGGCCTCTCCTTGAGCTGTAAGTCTCACCACTTGTACAAAAATAAACCTTTGGGCCTCTTGAGAGAGTGTAAGACCCATCCCTTTGTACAGAAAACCTTTTTGGACCTCAGTCACTTGTATAAGTCCTTGTACAAATTCCACAGTGCAATCACTGATAAAACTTTGGGCCTCTCCTTGAGCTATAAGCCCCAACAATCTTTTCAAAACACTTTCTCCTTTGATTTTGAATATAATATTGTTATCAAAGCTTTCTTTGTTGAACAACTAACAAAACAGCATGGAAGCTCTACAACCGAGTAAGTGTTTACCCGCTTTCTTTATCCACTTTCATATATATAACTGTGTTGTGGGGCTGCTCACTATAAGTCTTCTTTCACAAACTTTTATATACTTGTCAAAAATCAACTGTGTAATTCTAGTATAGTTATTTAGCGTTTTCCTCGGCAACTACGTCTAAGCACTAGGTAAAGCCTCGTTGATCGCTCTTAGATACAGTCAAAACTAGATCCCCAAAGGATTACCAGACAGAATCTTCCCTCCTCTTGGGGTTAAACAATATGGAGACATGAAAGGCAGCATTCTCGGTGAACCCTTTCTCAGACTGTCACCCTTAGAAGTTGTCAAAGAGACTCTACTCCCTAGAGATGATCTTTTTTCCGTGAATGGCATCTCTTGAGTTTCTTCCAAATTCTCGGACTTTCCTGGCTTGATCTATTCTCTGTGAATGGCATGTCTTGAACTTCTCGGGGTTTGGGGACCCACAGGCTTCTTAAAAGTACCCTTAAAAATTGTCAAAGAAACTCTAACTCCCCAGAGATGATCTTTTCTCCGTGAATGGCATCTCTTAAGTTTCTTCCAAATTCTCAGACTTTCCTGGCTTGATCTATTCTCTGTGAATGGCATGTCTTGAACTTCTCGGGGTTTGGGGACCCACAGGCTTCTTAAAAGTATCCACGCCTCCTCTTGGGCGTAGTACAAGGACCCTTCGGCTTCTTAGAAGTTCTCATGCATTCTCTTGGGCTTAATACAAGGACCCTGATAACCTCTTAAAGGTATAAGACAGAACTTAATTATCCTTTGCTAGAGCAGTCTTTCCAGCGTTAAAACTCTGGCCATTTAAGGGTTGATACTCATCCCTTAAAGCCCGTGCCTCCTCTTGGGCATTGTACAAAAGATGAAACTCTATACTTGGACAGTCTAAAAACCCCTTGAGTCTCAAAGGCATTCTCAAGTTCCTTTCACAAATCGAAAAAACACTGATCGCTCCAAAAGCCGGCCGCTCTCATGAGAGTTCCTCACCCTTTGGCCTGCCTATGGATTTAATCCTCAGCAGTAACCCAACATTCTCTTGGGAATTATACAAAGATCATTCACTATCTGAGAATCAATTTCTCCAAAACACCAGTAGACTTGGACAGTCTCAATACCCTTTGGATTTCTCATTTCCTTAAAGAACAGGAAATAACCCCGATCTTCTGATCAGTACCAAAGTACAACCTCACCTGGAATCAGTCTCTTTATAAGAACTGATTTTCTCTTTTATACAACATACTGGACTTGTCACTAAACTAAAATAGTCACCAGCATAGATAGCCTCTTCTTGGGCTTTGTACAATGATTCTCCCCAGCGGAGCTAACCTTTTTATTCTCCATCTCAGGCTTCGTACGAGATACCAAATCACTCTCTTTTTAAGTATAAAAGGCTCTCTTGTTGAGTCAACCCCCTTTTAGCCTCTATCTCGGGCTTCGTATGAGATACAAATCACTCTCTTGTTGAGTATAAAAGACTCTCTTGTTGAGTCAAAAAATTTCAGCCTCCATCTCGGGCTTCGTACGAGATACAAAAACACTCTCTTGTTGAGTATAAAAGACTCTCTTGTTGAGTCAATCCTCTTTTAGCCTCTATCTCGGGCTTCGTACGAGATACAAATCACTCTCTTGGTGAGTATAAAAGACTCTCTTGTTGAGTCAAACCCTTTTAGCCTCCGTCTTGGGCTTCGTACAAGACACATATAAAAACACTCTCTTGTTGAGTCAACCCTTTTAGCCTCTATCTCGGGCTTCGTACGAGACACAAAAGCATCCCCTTGTTGGGTCAATAGCCTCCTCTTAGGCTTTGTATAAAGAAATCCCTGTTTGATTCAATCAACCTTTTAGCATCAAATCATGCTTTGGTCACAGCATACAAACATCAAAAGCTCCTTTTCCCTCGTCTAATTGCTGTAAGCAGCAAGCCTCTGGATTATTTACATCCATGCCACTGTCCCTCTTTTAGCATGAGAAATTCCTAAGGAAAGATGACATTGCTCTAAACTGAGTTAAAGTCTTCTCCTTCAGGTTGAGAATCCCCTATAAAGGAAATTATGGCATTGCTGGATTCGCATATCCCAGTTAAAGTAATTCTCCTTTATAATCAGTCACCCAACAGTTGTGCCAAACAGACCAAATATTCCCCTTTAGAGATGACAAATTCTCTCTAAAGTCAACACCCTTTTAGCTTCACATCTTGGGCTTCGAACAAGATACAAATAAACCCTTCAGCTTCACATCTTGGGCTTTGAACAAGATACAAACCACCTTTAGCTTCATGTCTTGGGCTTTGAACAAGACACCAAAACACCATTTCCTCCCATAGAATAGAAGGAACTACGATCGCTCTGATTTCCCTGTTTCATTAAACGGGAATATGTAGGCATAAGATTGAAAAATCTTAGCGAGCACACTAATCAAAAACCCAAAATCTCGTACCTTCATACATCAATCGAAAAGCATCAGTCCTAACATCCTACCAATAGTCTAAACCCCGTGTTCTTAACAAAATAACCTAAGAGAGACCCACAATCTTTGTAGCATCTGTAAACCAACAGTTATCTGTTTAAACTCAGTTTGCAAGCAGGGTTAATTGGAAACATCTATTTCCCTTCCTTCATCAGTTTCAATAGGAAAAAAAATGAATCGAACTGCAGTACCCCCAAAGCGATATTGCTTCGCAACCACAAAAAAACTCGCGCTACAGAAAAATCGCGACCCTGCTGGGGAGATATTTTATTCATTGTATTATCTTTTCCCATCTCTTAGGCAGAGACCTTGAGTTCACATTCATATCACAGAAATGACTGCTCTGCTGGGGTGTCATTGTCTGTATAGGATCATAAGACTAGAGGTCTAGGATGATTAAGACAAATATATATTGCTTTTCCTAATTGATATCTATGTTTATTTTTCTGCTAATGGGAATGCGTGTGATGCCGCAGAAAGATTGAGTAAACACCTAAGATAAGTGATGGCAATGCAGGTAATCTTATGGGAGTGAATTCCAGTTAAGAGCCCCCGATCGACCATCAAACTCAGTGGAGACTCCCTTTGCAGATACATTGCCTATACGACTTCGGTTGTTGAAAGTAGTGTGATCGACTGGGTTATCTGAGAAGCTGAGGTTTTTAGCAGACCTAAGCCATTTTGTAGTGCGGAAGCTATCGAAAATAGTTGTCACACGATACTACCCTCATCTGAGATCACTCCAGGATACATCAGCTCGCTGGCGATCCGCTTGCTGTTGTTATCCCAGAGGGGTCAATGATTTTGTGGACAGGTTCAAAAAATCACCAGTATAAACCTTTGGGGGGGGGGGGGGTAGAGCCTTGACTTCATGACACCGACCCTTTGACCCCATGTTTTTTCTATGTTTTTGTGTGTTGCATTCATACATTCATCTAAAACACATTAAAACAAAAAAAAAAATTCTCTTCTAGTCTCTCTTTTTCAAACTAAACTAAGACAATGATTGCAAATATCAGAGAAAGGAGATTGCGCTAATGGATTTCGGTAGAAGGAAAACTCATAAGTACACCTTCAAGGTTCCAAAGTTAGAGGATTTGAAAGGTTTTGCGAGAATGATCACCAACCATGAGGCTTTCAGAGCCAAGTATGGAGGACTGCTGTCCTTGTTAAGGGTCCACGTAATTGAAGGAATCCTGTCCATGTTAATCCAGTACTATGATCTGGTCTATCACTGTTTCACATTCCCGGATTATCAACTAGCACCAACACTGGAGGAGTACTCTCACTTGACTGATTTACATATCAATGATCAAGCTCCATTTTCTGGACTGGAAGAAATTCCAAAGGATCAGACTTTTGCACGAGCAATTTATTTGGACGAGACGGAATTCAGGACTCACATGACCACTAAGGGTGGAATCCAAGGTTTTCCAGCCCAGTTCTTGACAAAGAAAGCCTTGTAATTTGCCAGTTTAGGGAACGTGGCCGTTTTTGAGAGCATCTTTGTTTTGCTCACCTACGGGTTATTTTTGTTTCCCAACATCGATAACCTTGTACCGACCTTACTCGCAGATACGTATCATTCGGTACACTTAAGGAATTTATACAGCGGAAGGATGGTCACGTGTTGTGTACCCCTGCTATACAAATGGTTCACTTCCCATTTGCCAAAATCTGCTGCATTTTGGGATCAAAAGAATACTTTACGTTGGTCGCAGAGAGTCATGTCTCTTACCAACTTGGACATAGATTGGTACAATCGAATCTACGACGGGATCAGAATCATTGACCGTTGTGGAAATTTCCCAAATGTACCCCTTCTAGGAACTAAGGGGGGAATCAACTATCATCCGGTGTTAGTTCGTCGTCAATTTGGATACCCGATGAGGCATGTCCCGTGGAGTGCTCATCTGGAAGGTCTTTTCTTCAAGGAAGGAGAAAATGACAGGGCACTAAAGACGGAAATAGTGCACACTTGGAAACACGTTCATAGGAATGGATGAGAGTCTCTAGGAAAACCAGACTGTGTCTCGATGGAGCCTTATCTCCATTGGGTACAAGCTTGAGCTCTCAAGCTGAGGATGTCTTACCCTCGTCAGGAAGTTCTTCCACTAAGGGACTCTGCCCTTTATTTTATGTCTGAGACGAAAAAACTTCAATTTACTCTCAGCAAAGTTCAGCAGGAGAAGAGGTCTTGGAGGAACAAGTACCGTATTCTCAATGTGGAGTGTAAGAAAATACAGCAGCTATTAAAAGAAAAAGATGCTCTGATTGAGATTTTAGAGCTACATGCTGTAGAAAATCAGAATGACCAGAGGAATTTGCTCACTCCTTTCACTTGGCAAAGGAATGACAACCCAACAACGGCCCAAGAGCCCCAGTCAAAGAAGCAGAAAGCACCCGAACCAGCACCTGATCTCTCTTCAGAGAGGACTCAGGATCCATTAGTTTAGATTTCCTTTTTGAGCACTTTGTAATCTACTGTATTTCCATTTCCGCAATCCTTTGAATTCAATAAAACGGGATTTCCCCACTGTTTGATATTTGCAATCTAATTGTCGAAGTTTACTTTGAATAAACAAAAATAATTAATATTCATTGCATTCAACATTCTCATAAACGCATTCTTCTTACCTACGAATCTCACGTTTGCGTCTCGATTCTAGAGTCAATCTGTCTCATTCGTACAATACTCGGGCCAATCGTCAGAAAAAGATGGATGATCTCGAGGAAGAGAACAGAGAGTTGAGAGAAGAGATCGACACTCTGAAAGAGGATCTAAGAAAGCTTCATAATGACATGCAAGCTCAAGCAAAAGCTCAGATGCAACAACAAAGGACTGTGATCTCGGAGATCACATCTACGCCCATAGTGGAGAAGTATGATCCTAGGTAAAAAATGCCGAAAGATCGTCCCTGGGGCATGCCACTCAACTATATCCCAGAAGGATATGTTCCATTGATCAATGAGGATCAAGGAACTGCAGCAGGAGCCGTTGGGCCTGAAGGTTACAAACTTCGGGAAAGCGAAGATGCCAGGGGCATAACAGCAACTCCTGAAGGTTACAAACTTCTGGAGGCACCGAGAGTCTCGGCCATAATGACTATACCACCACCTGTGGTACACACTGTCCCGGAAGGACAGATTCCACAGATACTTTCTGGTGGAAACGACATCATGATCGACAGAATGAATGAATTCCAAGAACAATTCCTGGAGATGCAGAAAGAATTGCAAGCCCTTCGTGGTCAGGATTTATTTGGAAAGGACGCCGCAGACCTTTGCTTGGTCCCCAATGTGAAAGTCCCACATAAGTTCCAAGTGCCCGACTTTGAAAAATACAAGGGTAATTCTTGCCCTCAGAGTCATCTGGTGATGTACGCTCGACGAATGTTCGCTCAAATAGAGAACTAGGAGCTAATGATTCACTACTTTCAGGATAGTTTAACCGGTGCCACATTAAAATAGTACATGGGTTTAAACCGCGCTATGATCGGCACATTCAGAGATCTTGGCACTGCTTTTGTTCAACAATATAAATACAATTTGGACATGGCACCCGACAGAGATCAACTCAGATCGATGTCACAAAAGGACAAGGAACCCTTTAAGGAGTACGCTCAGAGATGGCGTGAAATTACTGCCCAGATTTGTCCACCTCTTGAGGAAAAAGAGATGACAAAGATCTTCTTAAAGACCTTAAGCTCATTTTACTACGACAGAATGGTCGCCAGTGCGCCCAGTGACTTCACTGAGATGGTGGGCATGGGAGTTCGTCTTCAGGAGGTCGTCCGAGAAGGACGTTTAGTTAAAGACGTTGGATCATCGGGTAGTACAAAACGATACTGTAGTGCTCTCCCTAAGAAAAAAGAGCAGGATATTGGGAATATCTCTCTCGGAAAGCAAAGGCGACGTTATCAACCAGTAGCAGTTGTGACTCCTGCTATCAACCCTACGCCTGTTCCTACATATCAACCTCAGGTTGCACATAGCCAACCGATTCAACAGCAATACCAGCAAAGGACACAACAGCCTCTTCATCAGGGTCGCCCTCTGTACAACAACAATGGTGCAATGCGACCACCAGGGTTCGACCCTATACCTGTGTGGTACGCAGAACTATTTCCGTTACTACTGGTCAAGGGGCATGTCCAGACTAAGTCTCCTCTTACGGTGCCGGAAAATCTGCCTTTTTGGTTCAAAGTGGATCAGACTTGTCCTTACCATCAAGGAGGACCAGGGCATAACATAGAAAACTGTCTCAGTTTCAAATCCGACGTACAAAAGCTTGTTAGGAGCGGGGTTTTATCTTTCAAAGATACGAATCTGAATGTTCTCACAAACCCGCTGCTTCAACATGAGAAAGCTGCAGTCAATTTGATAGAGGGAGAGTCTAACAACACCTATCAAATTCATGATGTACTCTTGTTAAGGGCCAATTTGGTCAAGATGCATTGTAGACAGAGTGGATATGGCCATGTGCCACCTCATAATTATCACCAGTGTGATATCTGCTCTAAAACCAATCAAGGATGTTCTGTGGTGGAATCAGCTCTACAGGAACAATTAGATCTCGGGTGGATCCAAGAGCATCGAGTTCGTGGAGTCAACATGACATACACAAATTCCAACATCATTCAGAACCACGACATCCGTGCAATGAATGTCAACTTGGTGGCAATGCACTCAAGGCAAAGCCAGTATCATAATCTGTCGCGGCACGATTACAGTTCCTATCTGACTTGCTCGGTAAACAAACAGGGATTATCTTTCATACAAGAGGCCCTCCAGCGTCAGATGGATCTTGGATGGATCCAGAACTACCATGATAGAAATCCCTATTAGATCAACATGATTCAAATCTTTGATATTCGTCTGATGAATACCAGCTTGGTGGAGTTACATGCCAGGCAGGTCCAACTCGATTTTCTCATTTTGCATAATTATCAGAACTGTAAAGGATGTTGTGAGAGTAACCAAGGGTGCGCTCTCGTTCAAAGAACTTTACAACACTTGTTAAATCACTGGTGGCTTCTAATCTATCTGGATGAAGACACGCAACAAATCAGTGTGCTTAATGGAAACCCCACTCGGCGTCAAAGTCAGGATGTCCGATCTGTAGAAACAAACCTGGTGAGGTTACACTGCATTCAAAGTGGGCGTGGCCAGGTGCCACCACACAACTATGAACATTGTAGAGTCTGCTCAGAGAATAACCAAGGATGCTACCTCGTACGAGCAGCTCTCCAAGGTCAGTTGGATCGCAAAGAGATTCACCCAAACCTAGCTTTAGGGTCCGTTGACTGGACGCCAGACTACTTTGCTGATCAGATCAGAGACGTGGTTGTAATCTCTGACCCTGAGAGGAACAAGGATGTTTGTACCATCATCCCTCTACTGGACGAATCAAAATTTCTTAGCAAGGAACTGATTGAGGTTAATTACGACAGTCAGAAAAATCAGAAAGCTCCTGTAGTTATCTATCTGCCAGGACCATTACCGTATGAATCAGCTAAGGCAATCCCTTACAAATACGGTGCAACGATAATTGAAAACGGAAAGGAAATTCCATTACCCTCCGTCGTGAATATTGCAGACATCAGTCGAGTAACACGGAGCGGTCGAATCTTCAACCGAGGAGTTGGAGAACCTAACAAAGAAAAGGAACTTCAGACAGAAGCTCCTGATCCACCAGTCGGTCAATCCAGTAATCCCGACCTTTCAAAAAACGACGATGAGATGCTGAAGCTCATCCAAAGGAGTGAATATAACATTGTTGATCAACTGTTTCAAACTCCTTCAAAGATCTCGGTGCTATCACTTTTATTCAGCTCCGAATCCCACAGAGAGGCTCTACAGAAAGTCTTAGAACAGGCCTTTGTGGAACAGGATATGTCAATATGAAAGTTTGACAAAATCATCTCTAACATCACTTCCTGCAACAACTTAGGATTCAGTGATGAGGATTTGCCAGAGGGGGGCGAAAGCCACAACATGGTGCTCAATATCACAGTTAACTGCCAGGACGATGCTTTAGCCAGCGTACTGGTAGACACAGGATCGACCATCAACATTATGCCGAAGTCCACTTTAATGTGACTATCATTCAAAGTATCCATGATGAGGGGCAGTGAGGTTATCGTCAAAGCATTTGACGTGTCTCGGAAATCAGTTGTCGGCGAAGTCGACCTTCCCATAACTATCGCTCCTCACGCTTTCCTAATCACTTTCCAGGTCATGGACGTCCGGGCAGCGTACAGTTGTTTATTAGGAAGACCTTGGATACATCAGGCTGGGGCGCTCACTTCAACCCTCCACCAAAAGCTAAAGTTCATCAAGAACGATCAAGTCGTCACAGTCTGTGGAGAACAAGCCTTGCTCGTGAGTAACTTATCATCATCTACTTATGTAGAACCCGAGGAGGCTGTTAGAACTCAGTTCCAAGCACTTTCAGTGAGCAATGAGAATCAATCAGAGAAAGGAACCTCTATTTTCTCATATAAGGACGCCCTCGAGGCAGTTGAAAGTAACAATACGAAAGGATGGGGATAACTTGTCATTCCTACTGATAATAAAACAAAGAAGGGTCTTTGCTTTTCTGCAACCTGCACCCAAACAGCTGCTAACGATGAAAGTCTTCTTCCCATTCAGGACTTCTTCCACAGTGGAGGTTTCCTTCACCAAGTGCCTCAAACAGTCCATACTATCAACTAGGAGGATCCCTCCGATACGGATGAGGAATGGAAGTCCTATCTCAACGAGGACGGTTATATATCTCAGGAAGAGGTGCCTACGCCATTTTGCTATCCCGTACAGAGTCCGAGATTTATACCCAGGTCAGACATCAAAATGATATACGGAGATTGCGATCCGGAAGGATGTCGTGCTCCACCAAACTCATTAGAGGAGGACACTCTGATGAAGAACAACTTTGACCATGACTATTATGGCCCGATGGATGGCCTGCCTATCTGGCAGTCGTACCCAGGAAACCCGGGGCAAGAAAATCATCCGAACAATGAAAATTAGCTGAGCATCATTGAACAGAATACCTGTGTCCCCACCATGTCATGGGATCAACACTCAGGTCATTCAAAAAATATCTCGTACGACGATGAATTGGGAAAGCTTGTCGGACTAGAATTCATCAACTATGCTTTTCCCGAGGTCAACGTCATCGAGAGGGATGACTCCTCCAGTTCCAAAGAAGTGTGGGACACCTTGGGACAACCAAGTGGAAAATTTGACTTCATGGTCAAGTACACTGCTCCCGAAAGGTCTCGTATCAGACTCGAAGACATCCAACCAACTGGATGGGGAGATATACCTGAGAGCACAAATACTATACAAAATACAACAGAGGAATCCTCCTACGACAACTCTGCCTGGGAGACAGATTCCAATGATCCTGCTCTGCCAAAAATTAGCGTCATTTCTGAAGACAAATCAAGGAAAGTACCAGACTTTGTGATTCACCGAGGAGTTCGCCGCCAATGGGTTGTTGTCGATGTTCCAAAGATTGGTCATAAGTTAAAGTAATTGTCGTCTTTAACCTTTCGTCCTGCCCAGGTGAAACGGATGTTTTGATAGGCCTCACTTTCTGTAAATTTCCCTCTTCGCTTCGCCCAAAGCGACAGAGTTTTGTTTTATAGGGCTGTAGTTTCAAGAATCGACTTGTTCATTAATAAAATAACGTCGTTATGTAATTTCCGCATTAATTGTTGTTTTCTCTTTTCGTTTTTCAGAAAATGGTAATCCTAAAAAACAACTCAATAATAAAAACAAGCAGTAAAAGAAATACACTGCACACACTTGCATTTTCTCTACCTTTTCTAAACGCAAATCATCACGTCATGCAGATTGCTTGTTTTAAACCCCGTTGAAACATACGATCCGATGCCTTCTCCCAACTTTGAGTTCCCGGTATTTGGGGCTGAAGAAGAAGTTGACGAAGAAATTCCAGAAGAGATCTTCCGATTACTCCGACAAGAGGAAAATTCCATTGAACCTCAAAAAGAGTCGTTCGAAACGGTCAACTTGGGTTCAGAAGAAGAGAGAAAAGAAGTCAAGATTGGGGCAGTGCTCAATCCGACTATCAAAGAAAGTTTGACAAAGCTTCTCAGAGAATTTCCCGATGTGTTTGCTTGGTCCTATCAGGACATGCCAGGGTTGGATACCAGCATCGTGAAACATCATCTACCGTTAAGATCAGAATGTCCACCAGTAAAACAGAGGTTGAGACGGACTCACCTGGACATGGCCATCAAAATCAAAGAGGAGGTAAAGAAACAGATTGGCGCGGGTTTCCTCGCTACGTCAGAATATCCTCAATGGTTAGCCAACATCGTACCAGTTCCTAAAAAGGACGGAAAGGTCAGAATGTGTGTGGATTACAGAGATCTAAACAAGGCTAGTCCAAAGGACGACTTTCCCTTACCACACATTGACATGCTGGTAGACAGTACAACAAAGTTCAAAGTTTTCTCCTTCATGGATGGATTCTCGGGCTATAACCAGATCAAAATGGCGCCGAAAGACATGGAGAAAACTTTGTTCATTACCCCCGGGGGTACCTTCTGTTACAAGGTAATGTCGTTCGGTTTAAAGAACGTCGGGGCAACCTATCAGAGGGCCATGACTACTTTGTTTCATGACATGATACATAAAGAAATCGAAGTGTATGTCGATGATATGATTGCAAAATCTAAAACAGAGGAGGAGCATGTGACACACCTATCAAAACTATTCGAGCGGTTGAGAAAGTACAAACTCCACTTGAATCCTAACAAGTGCACCTTCGGTGTCCGTTCAGGGAAACTCTTAGGGTTCATCGTCAGCCAGAAAGGAATTGAGGTTGATCCCGACAACGTCAAGGCCATTCAAGAAATGCCTTCTCCGAAAACTAAAAAACAAGTCAGAGGATTCCTGGGACGTTTGAACTACATCTCCAGATTCATATTCCTCATGAACGTGACATGTGCGCCAATTTTCAAATTACTCAAAAAGAACCAGGACTGCATTTGGACAGAAGACTATCAAACCGCTTTCAACAGTATTAAGGAATATCTATTGAACCCACCGATTATATCACCTCTAGTGGAAGGAAGACCACTGATCATCTACCTCACAGTCCTAGAGGACTCCATGGGTTGTGTACTTGGCCAACAAGATGAAACCAAAAGGAAAGAGTCTGCCATCTACTATTTCAGCAATAAATTCACTGACTGCAAAACTCGGTACACTATGCTTGAGAAAACTTGTTGCGTTTTGGCTTGGGCAGCCAAACGTCTTCGCCAGTACATGATTCGTTACACTACTTGGTTGGTCTCCGAAATGGATCCAATCAAGTATGTATTTGAAAAACCTGCTCTCACGAGAAGGATTGCCCGTTGGCAGATGTTGCTGTCAGAATACGACATTGAATACCACGCTCAAAAAGTCGTTAAAGGGAGTATTTTAGCCGATCATTTGGCTCATCAACCGATTGACGACCAGGAATCAATCGGGTTTGACTTCCCGGATGAAGATGTCATGTATTTGAAAATGAAAGATTGCGATGAACCGCTACCCAGTGAAGGGCCAGAACCAGGTTCCCAATGGGGACTAATTTTTGACGGAGCTGTCAATCATTACGGAAACGGAATTGGGGCAATCATCATAACACCTCAGGGTACCCACATTCCTTTCACTGCCAGACTTACGTTCAAGTGCACAAACAATGAGGCCGAATACGAAGCTTGTATCATGGGTCTCGAGGAAGCGATTGATTTGAGGATCAAGAACTTGGATGTATATGGCGACTCAGCTTTGGTCGTCAATCAGATCAAAGGAGATTGGAACACATACCAATCAGGATTGATTCCTTACAAAGACTATGCAAGAAGGTTGTTACTCTTCTTCAACAAAATCTAGTTTCATCACATCCCTCGTGATGAGAATCACATGGCTGATGCATTAGCCACCCTCTCTTCCATGATTAGTGTAGGTCAATGGAATGACCTACCTAAGATCGACATAATGCGCCTTGAACGGCCCGCTTACATCTTCACGATTGAAGCAACCATAGACGACAAACCTTGGTATCACAATATCAAATGCTTCCTTCAGAAATAAGAGTACCCACCTGGGGCACTAAGGAAAGACAGAAAAACCCTCAGAAGGCTGGCTGGAAGTTTCTTTCTGAGCGGTGATACACTCTATAAGCGGAATTTCGACATGGTCTTGCTCCGATGCGTAGACAGACCAGAAGAAAACATGCCGATAAAAGAAATTCACGAAGGATCCTTTGGCACTCATGCCAACGGACACACAATGGCCAGAAAAATTCTTAGGGCCGGGTATTATTGGTTGACCATGGAATCCGACTGCTACAAGTACATGAGGAGGTGTCACAAGTGTCAGATATACTCCGACAAAATCCATGTACCGCCAATGCATCTCAAAGTTATTTCTTCCCCATGGCCTTTTTCCATATGGGGAATCGACATGATTGGCGTGATTGAGCCCAAAGCTTCAAACGGAGATCGGTTCATCCTAGTAGCCATTGATTACTTCACCAAGTGGGTCGAAGCAGCATCATACGCCAATGTAACCCGACAAGTGGTGGTCCGATTTATCAAAAACAATATCATTTGCCGTTATGGTGGTCCAGTCGAACACCATAACTCATCTCCCTACCGACCTAAGATGAACGGAGCGGTAGAAGCGGCTAACAAGAACATCAAAAGGATCATTCAAAAGATGGTTGTAACCTACAAAGATTGGCACGAGATGCTACCCTTTTCTCTTCACGGTTATCGCACATCTGTCCGCACTTCAACAGGGGCAACCTCTTTCTCTCTAGTTTATGGCATGGAGGCAGTGCTCCCCATAGAAGTAGAGATCCCATCAATCCGGGTATTGATGGAAGCTAAGCTTACAGAAGCTGAATGGTGCCAAAGTCCGCACGATGAACTGAATCTGATTGAAGAGAAACGAATAACGGCACTATGCCACGGTCAGTTGTATCGACAGAGGATGAAGAAGGCGTTTGACAAAAAGGTTTGACCTCGCGTCTTCAGGAAAGGAGACCTTGTGCTCAAGAAGATATAATCATTTCTCACTGACTCTCGGGGAAAATGGACTCCGAATTATGACGGCCACTATGTGGTCAAGAAAGCTTTATCAGGCGGCGCCTTGAGACTTGCAACCATGGATGGAGAGGAATTTTCCTACCCCACAAATGTTGACGTAGTCAAGAAATACTTCGCCTAAAAAAATAATAATAAAAAAAAACGTCTTGGTGGATTGAAAACCCGAAAGGGCGGTCCAGGCAAAAATTAGAGACATAATCAAAAATCATCCCGGTGGGTTGGAAATCTCAAAGTACAATCCAGGAAAAAATTAGGGATAATGGCAAGTAACTACGTCCAACAGGGGCAAATTCCCTAGCGACAGTCCTGCCATCCAACAAAAAACTCCAGTCACGGTCATCTTCGACGGAAGCTCAGGATGTCCAGAATTCAAAGTTGGTAGAAGGATAACGGTCGTTATGTTTCAATGTAGCCCTTTTCCCTTAAATTACCATATTCAAACTTTGTAAATACTCTATGGAATCACGCGTTTGGCTGGTTTCTATCCTATCAATACAATTTGAGCCCTTGTGCTTTTGTTTACAATTCTTATTTGTTTTAGCTTTATAGAACGACATTTTAACATGATCAACGATTCTTGAAACGAAACAAAATTAATTTACTTATTAAAATTTTTCTGCTTTAAAATAATGATTACAATTTCTTTTGACTGTTGAACATCGAAAGAACATCGATCGCTTCTCCCGAAGTAAGCGAGCTTCAAAGTGCAGAATCGAAGTACTCCTTCTAAACTAGTGCGCCTGAAGGAAGGATCGACTATGTCAGATGCAAATACTCCATCTGACATCGTCGGCAGAGTGCTTACCTCCTAAACCCGACCAACGGTTGTTCCCCGCAGGGATTACTTCTCCTAAGCAAGGCAAAATTGCTATCTTGAACCAGCGATACTTTTTGTCCCCTGTAGTGGCCGAGTATCCAGTCATGTTCATCCACTAGTCGGTATGTCGTGTCAATTTTGTTAGCATACACATACATACATCATGCATTATTGATTTACATTTGCATTCATATTGCATCACTATCACTCTAGTCGGTCTTGTCCTCTAGGGATAAAATTCTTCACAATTGAGTTGTCGGTTCTTTCCTCGTCAGGAAATGTTGCGTCTGCACTACCTCTCTCCTCAAGTTTATTTCTGGGATGAAGTCGGTCCTTGACCACTTTGATAACTTGAACCTCTGAAAAACCAGAGAACCCTCAGCCAGCATCATTCTTTGCCATTGAAGATGATGTCTTCACTTTCCCGGATTAAGGAAAATCCCCCGAGAAAGCCTCACAACTAAAGACTTTCAACAACACATTGATTTAGCTCTACAGAGAGTCGATGTTAATGAAGTCATCAGTACCTCAAAATTAGATTGCATCATATGGCATTTCTCCGAGAAGATCTCGAAGAAAAGTATGATGTAACATCCCTAAGCGACAGCAGTCTCTCAAGAAACCTGCTTTCCCCAGTAGAGTCGACAAATGGCGTCTCCAACAAAGAAGTTTGTACACCTCTACAATTCAGACAGATGGGTTCCCCAGCAAGTCTGACATCAAAATTTTTTCCATCGAATAACATCTCCCCAGGAAAATTCGGCGAGAAGTTTGAGGAAAACCACTACGCATAGCGTCCCTTGTCGATAAAGTTTATTGACAAAAGAAACTAAGACCAGTTCCTTGGTAGGAAACTAGGATCGAGGGGAAGTTTAAATCAGAAACTAAGACCAGTTCCTTGGTAGGAAAACAGGATCGAGGGGAAGTTTAAATCAGAAACTAAGACCAATTCCTTGGTAGGAAACCAGGATCGAGGGGATGTTTAAATCAGAAACTGAGACCAGTTCCTTGGTAGGAAACCAGGATCGAGGGGAAGTTTATTTTAGAAACTAAGACCAGTTTCTTGGTAGGAAACCAGGATCGAGGGGAAGTTTACCTTTTCTAAGCATCATTACTTAGCAAAAGACAATGGATGAGCAAGCTACCATTCATAACCACTGTCAACATTTCGGGTATTCCGATATTTAATCCTCTTGCACCCCGAATGCCCGAATACCTTCGTCATTCACACCTTCGGGTCCAAGAAGATTAAATAGGGGCATCCGTCATACCCCAAATTTTGACCACTAAGATTTCCCATCATTGTACAAATCATTATCACAATATGGATGAACCATTAATCTCCCCAAAGATGGGTGAGCATCCACTACAATCAGACTTAGGGTTTCAAGCCCTCTCAGAGCTCTTAGACAAAGGATCAATCAAGAAATGACATGATCTTCAACTTGTCTGGCCTCTCAAACATGCACAAAGGATTAAGAGGACTCCCACTTCAAGGATTAAGCACAAGGCTGCTCCCTTCTAAGTGGATTAAGCCTCAAGATCGCCAGTGTCACCAAATTAGGGTGTGGTCGACCAGGGCCTCCAGATGGAAATTTTCCTATGGGCATGAGCCAATGCTTCAAAGCATAACCTATTATGCTCCAAGGGATCTCATGAACCCAATCACCAAGTCAATTTAGCCTCAGGGGATGCATACATCAAAAATCAGGAATTAGGGTTTCTTGACCTAATTCACCCCTAAGTTAACTTTTGGGATAAAACATGAGCAAAGACCTCAAGAGGGTATTTGAGGGTCTCAAATATATCATATTGATCCATTTTCAACAATGGATTGATCCAAGAAGCTTGAGCAACAAGTTTCAATTTCATCAGAACCACGGTTAGGGTTTCGCGGAAAAAGTCAACTGTATCTTTGATTTTTGACCAGGACATGCTCCCAAACCCTAAGACATGATTCAATACACCCTATAACACCTATGAAATCAATCCATCAAGTTTGATTTAGGTCAAGGACTTGATTTCATAGAGGATCGCACAGTTTGGAATTCATCTGACAAAAAGTCAACTGTGCACAAAAGTCAAACTTTGACTTTTTGAGATTTTTCACAATTATGGTTCCTTAACCCTAAAATGATGTTAATGTGTGATTGGAATCATCATTCATCAAGAAAAATCAAGAAAAGTTGGATAACTTGTAAAAGGGGTAACCATACAAAACTTAGAAAATTTTCTAAGTTATGGAACAAAGTGGCTAGGTTACCAACTTTGGAGGATCATAACTCCTAAACCACAAGGACATTCTTTTCCCATCCAAAGCTGGATTTATTGCTCTCATTACCCTCTACAAAAGCTTCAACTACACCTCATTCCAATTCATCATGGATTTTGAGTTATGGAATGATCAAAATCACAAAAAGTGAAAATGTCACTTTTTTCCAACACTTGTTAAATTTTCACTAAGTCAGAATCTGCCTTCACTTTTTTCCAAATGTAGGGGCATTTTTCCCTTGGATCCAAAAAGTATCAAAACCAATTATGATCAAACAGTTATTGTATCATATGAGGGCTTTCCAAAATGGCCAAGAACTCCATCAAATTCCACTTGGGCCATGAGATATGACAATGGCAATATGCCTTGCTGAAAACTGCCAAAGCAAGGCAGATTTTGGAGTTTTGCTCGATTTGCACAAATTTTGCAAAAGGAAAGCAACTCTATCCATCTGAACACCTCAAGGGGGGACCAAGGAGGAACCAACTCTGATCCTAAGCCTCCCAAGTCTTTGGAACCAAAAATAGCATGCCAAACCTAGAATTGCCTAAAAGAGGGACAAGACTCCAATTTTGGATTGGAGCATTCAATGCATACACCAAGGTGGCATGGACTGAGCCATTGACAACTGAATTCAGTCAAGACTTATCCAAGACCAAGGGAACCAGCAGTTTGTCCCCTAACCTCTAGTGAATGGCTAGAGGAGACTTGGATTCTCATTGCTCAACATTGGACAAACCTATGCAGCAGTTGTCATTCACTATTCCTTGCAAAACAAACTTGCTCTACTATAAATAGAGCTCATTTGTGATTAGTTTGAGTACACCAAAGCCATCAAACAGATGCTTTCCTCAAAATCTCCTTCTTCACTCCAATTTTGCCTTCCAAAGCAAGTCACTATCGGGTTTTGAGTTTGAGAGCAATTCCAATCAAACCAATCACACACACCTCATAAACATCATATAGAAGTGATCCAAACACTCACATAACATCTGGAACACCAAAATCACAAAATCACCAGCCAACTGCTCAAGCCTTTGACAGATTTGCAGTTGAGGTGCCAAATCAAGTTCCAGCTCAAATCAATCCACTCCAAGCATCCAGACACACTCCATAGCACCTAGGGAAGTTGTCCAAAACCTTGGAACCAAGATGTAACACCTCTAACACAAAACACGATCACCAGCTGTAAGTGGTAAGCATGAGCTCTTCTAACTCTATGATCCATGCAATTTTTGCTGCACAATAATTTGGCCATATGTTCATAATCATGCATGAAGTGTTTTCCCTCAATCAATTGGATTGTTTAAATCGTGTATGGAATTTCTGAACCTTCATGCAAATTTTAGGGTTCTTGAGGTTTCTCTTTGATTTCTTATTCCATGTTTAAAATAAATGAAATTAAAGACCATAGACATGATCGTGAGGTTGAAACGAGTAAACTGATATGTAGATTGCATGATATAATCAAGTATTCAGTGAGATTGGATAGAAAACGCTAATCTACAGAAACAGAGGAAGGGCGTGTGTTCTTGCCATGTTATTGGCGCCCTTTTTCAAATATTTGAATATTTGAATTTTGTGATTTTATTTAATTGATTCAAAAATTAATTTCTCTCTGAGTTTTAATGATTTTGAGTTGATTCTTTTTTTAATAATTCACAAAAATGTTAAAATATTTTATTTTACCAAAAAAACCCAAAAATATTATTTATTTCATATAATTGATATTTTTAGAAAGAATTAATATTTTAATTCTTTTTTACATTTAAAATATTTTTTCCTTCTTGGTTTTGCAAATTTAGTGACTTCTAATCATTTTGTAGGTCAAAACTTGATTTTTGAAACATTAATCCAAGATCACAATTTGTTTTCCACATGTTTAACAATTTTGATCATTTTAATTGAATTTTTATTCAATTAAAATACATTTTGGAAACAAATTAGGGTTTTTGATTAATTCAACCCTCATCAAACTTTTTCAAACACTTTTGGGCCTCTAGTAGAGTGTAAGACCCAACCCTTTTAGAAAACCAAAATAGTTTGGGCCTCAGTGTATTGTATAAGTCTCGATACCGTCAAAAAAATTCGGCGCGGTCGTCGCCTTTCTAACAAATCAAACCCTTGGGCCTACCCTCGTGTTATAAGCCCCATTCTTTTTCTTTAAACACCTTTGGGCCTCTATTAGAGTGTAAGACCCAAACCCTTTTAACCAAAACTATTTTGGGCCTCAGATATTGTATAAGTCCCTCTGCGTTAAAAGAAAATCTCAGCGCGATCGCCAGTTCAAAAACCATTTTTTTGGGCCTCTCCTTGAGCTGTAAGTCCCACCACTTGTACAAAAATAAACTTTGGGCCTCTTGAGAGAGTGTAAGACCCATCCCTTTGTACAGAAAACCTTTTTGGGCCTCAGTCACTTGTATAAGTCCCTGTACAAATTCCACAGTGCAATCACTGATAAAACTTTGGGCCTCTCCTTGAGCTGTAAGCCCCAACAATCTTTTCAAAACACTTTCTCCTTTGATTTTGAATATAATATTGTTATCAAAGCTTTCTTTGTTGAACAACTAACAAAACAGCATGGAAGCTCTACAACCGAGTAAGTGTTTACCCGTTTTCTTTATCCGCTTTCATATATATATATATATATATATATATATATATAACTGTGTTGTAAGGCTGCTCACTGTAAGTCTTCTTTCACAAACTTTTATATACTTGTCAAAAATCAACTGTGTAATACTAGTATAGTTATTTAGCGTTTTCCCCGGCAACTACGTCTAAGCACTAGGTAAAGCCTTGTTGATCGCTCTTAGATACAGTCAAAACTAGATCCCCAAAGGATTACCAGACACAATCTTCCCCCCTCTGGGGATTAAACAATATGGAGACATGAAAGGTAGCATTCTCGGTGAACCCTTTCTCAGACTGTCACCCTTAGAAGTTGTCAAAGAGACTCTACTCCCCATAGATGATCTTTTCTCCATGAATGGCATCTCTTGAGTTTCCTCTAAATTCTAGGACTTTCCTGGCTTGATCTATTCTCTGTGAATGACATGTCTTGAACTTCTCGAGGTTTGGGGACCCACAGGCTTCTTAAAAGCACCCTTAAAAATTGTCAAAGAAACTCTAACTCCCTAGAGATGATCTTTTCTCCGTGAATGGCATCTCTTGAGTTTCTTCCAAATTCTCGGACTTTCCTGGCTTGATCTATTCTCTGTGAATGGCATGTCTTGAACTTCTCAGGGTTTGGGGACCCACAGGCTTCTTAAAAGTATCCCCGCCTCCTCTTGGGCGTAGTACAAGGACCCTTCAGCTTCTTAGAAGTTCTCATGCCTTCTCTTGGGCTTAATACAAGGACTCTGACAACCTCTTAAAGGTATAAGACAGAACTTAATTATCCTTTGCTAGAGCAGTCTTTCCAGCGTCAAAACTCCGGCCATTTAAGGGTTGATACTCATCCCTTAAAGCCCGTGCCTCCTCTTGGGCATTGTACAAAAGATGAAACTCTATACTTGGACAGTCTAAAAACCCCTTGAGTCTCAAAGGCATTCTCTAGTTCCTTTCACAAATCGAAAAAACATTGATCGCTCCAAAAGCCGACCTCTCTCATGAGAGTTCCTCACCCTTTGGCCTGCCTATGGATTTAATCCTCAGTAGTAACCCAACCTTCTCTTGGTAATTATACAAAGATCATTCACTATCTGAGAATCGATTTCTCCAAAACACCAGTAGACTTGGACAGCCTCAATACCCTTTGGATTTCCCATTTCCTTAAAGAATAGGAAATAACCTCGATCTTCTGATCAGTACCAAAGTACAACCTCACCTGGAATCAGTCTCTTTATAAGAACTGATTTTCTCTTTTATACAACATACTGGACTTGTCACTAAACTGAAACAGTCACCAGCATAGATAGCCTCCTCTTGGGCTTTGTACAATGATTCTCCGCAGCGGAGCTAACCTTTTTATCCTCCATCTCATGCTTCGTATGAGATACCAAATCACTCTCTTGTTGAGTATAAAAGGCTCTCTTGTTGAGTCAACCCCCTTTTAGCCTCTACCTCGGGCTTCGTACGAGATACAAATCACTCTCTGGTTGAGTATAAAAGACTCTCTTATTAAGTCAAACATTTTCAGCCTCCATCTCGGGCTTCGTACGAGATACAAAAACACTCTCTTGTTGAGTATAAAAGACTCTCTTGTTGAGTCAATCCTCTTTTAGCCTCTATCTCGGGCTTCGTACGAGATACAAATCACTCTCTTGGTGAGTATAAAAGACTCTCTTGTTGAGTCAAACCCTTTTAGCCTCCGTCTTGGGCTTCGTACAAGACACATATAAAAACACTCTCTTGTTGAGTCAACCCTTTTAGCCTCTATCTCGGGCTTCGTACGAGACACAAAAGCATCCTCTTGTTTGGTCAATAGGCTCCTCTTAGGCTTTGTATAAAGAAATCCCCATTTGATTCAATCAACCTTTTAGCATCAAATCATGCTTTGGTCACAGCATACAAACATCAATAACTCATTTTCCCTCGTCTAATTACTGTAAGCGGCAAGCCTCTGGATTATTTACATCCACGCCATTATCCCTCTTTTAGCATGAGAAATTCCTAAGGAAAGATGGCATTGCTCTAAACTGAGTTAAAGTCTTCTCCTTCAGGTTGAAAATCCCCTATAAAGGAAATTATGGCATTGCTGGATTCGCATATCCCAGTTAAAGTAATTCTCCTTTATAATCAGTCACCCAACAGTTGTGCCAAACAGACCAAATATTCCCCTTTAGAGATGACAAATTCTCTCTAAAGTCAACACCCTTTTAGCTTCACATCTTGGGCTTCGAACAAGATACAAATAAACCCTTCAGCTTCACATCTTGGGCTTTGAACAAGATACAAACCACCTTTAGCTTCATGTCTTGGGCTTTGAACAAGACACCAAAACACCAATTCCTCCCATAGAATAGGAGGAACTACGATCGCTCTGATTTCCCTATTTCATTAAACGGGAATACGTAGGCATAAGATTGAAAAATCTTAGCGAGTGCACTAATCAAAAACTCAAAATCCCATACCTTCATACATCAATCGAAAAGCATCAGTCCTAACATCCTACCAATAGTCTAAACCTTGTGTTCTTAACAAAATAACCTAAGAGACACCCACAATCTTTGTAGCATCTGTAAACCAACAGTTATCTGTTTAAACTCAGTTTGCAAGCAGGGTTAATTGGAGACATCTATTTCCCATCCTTCATCAGCTTCAATAGGATAAAAAATGAATTGAATTGTAGTACCCTCAAAGCGATAGTGCTTCACAACCACAAAAAAACTCGTGCTACAGAAAAATGACGACTCTGCTGGGGAGATATTTTATTCATTGTAATATCTTTTCCCATCTCTTAGGCAGAGACCTTGAGTTCACATTCAGATCACAGAAATGACTGCTCTGCTGGGGTGTCATTATCTGTATAGGATCATAAGACTAGAGGTCTAGGATGATTAAGACAAATATATATACTGCTTTTCCTAATTGATATCTGTGTTTATTTTTCTGCTAATGGGAATGCGTGTGATGCCGCATGTGGAAATATTGAGTAAACACCTAAGATAGGTGATGGCAATGTGGGTAATCTAACTGGGAGTGAATTCCAGTTAAGAGCCCCCGATCAACCATCAAACTCAGTGGAGACTCCCTTTGCAGATACATTGCCTATACGACTTCGGTTGTTGAAAGTAGTGTGGTCGACTGGGTTATCTGAGAAGCTGAGGTTTTTAGCAGACGTAGGCCATTTTGTAGTGCGGAAGCTATCGAAAATAGTTGTCACGTGATATTATCCTCATCTGAGATCACTCCAGGATACATCAGCTTGCTGGCGATCCGCTTGCTATTGTTATCCCAGAGGGGTCAATGATTTTGCAGACAGGTACAAAAAATCACCAGTATAAACCTTTGGGGGGGCGTAGAGCCTTGACTTCATGACATCGACCCTTTGACCCCATGCTTTTTCTATGTTTTTGTGTGTTGTATTCATACATTCATCTAAAAAACATTAAAACAAAAAAAAAATCTCTTATAGTCTCTCTTTTTCAAACTAAACTAAGACAATGATTGCAAATATCAGAGAAAGGAGATTGTGCTAATGGATTTCGATAGAAGGAAAACTCGTAAGTACACCTTCAAGGTTCCAAAGTTAGAGGATTTGAGAGGTTTGGCGAGAATGATCACCAACCATGAGGCTTTCAGAGCCAAGTATTGAGGACTGTTGTCCTTGTTAAGGGTCCACGTAATTGAAGGAATCCTGTCCATGTTAATCCAGTTCTACGATCTGGTCCATCACTATTTCACATTCCCGGATTTTTAACTAGCACCAACACTGGAGGAGTACTCTCACTTGACTGATTTACATATCAATGATCAAGCTCCATTTTCTGGACTGGAAGAAATTCCAAAGGATCAGACTATTGCACGAGCAATTTATTTGGATGAGACGGAAGTCAGAACTCACATGACCACTAAGGGTGGCATCCAAGGTTTGCCAGTCCAGTTCTTGACAAAGAAAGCCCTGTACTTTGCCAGTATAGGGAACGTGGCCGCTTTCAAGAGCATCTTCGTTTTGCTCACCTACGGGTTATTTTTGTTTCCCAACATCAATAACCTTGTAGATATCAACGCCATTAAGATTTTCCTGATTGGAAACCCCGTACCGACCTTACTCGCAGATGCGTATCATTCGGTACACTTAAGGAATTTATACAGCGGAGGGATGGTCACGTGCTATGTACCCCTACTATACAAATGGTTCACTTCCCATTTACCCAAATCTGCTGCATTTTGGGATCAAAAGAATACTTTACATTGGTCGCAGAGAGTCATGTCTCTTACCAACTCAGACATCGATTGGTACAATCGAATCTACGATGGGATCAGAATCATTGATCATTGTGGAAATTTCCCAAATGTACCCCTTCTAGGAACTAAGGGGGGAATCAACTATCATCCGGTGTTAGTTCGTCGTCAACTTGGATACCCAATGAGGCATGTCCCGCGCAGTGCTCATATGGAAGGTCTTTTCTTCAAGGAAGGAGAAAACGACAGGGCACTAAAGACGGAAATAGTGCACGCTTCGAAACACGTTCATAGGAAAGGACGAGAGTCTCTAGGAAAACTAGAATGTGTCTCGATGGAGCCTTATCTCCATTGGGTACAAGCTAGAGCTCTCAAGCTGAGGATGCCTTACCCTCGTCAGGAAGTTCTTCCACTAAGGGACTCTGCCCTTTATTTTATGTCTGAGATGGAAAAACTTCAAGTTACTCTCAGCAAAGTTCAGCAGGAGAAGAGGTCTTGGAGGAACAAGTACCGTATTCTCAATGTGGAGTGTAAGAAAATACAGCAGCTATTAAAAGAAAAAGACGCTCTGATTGAGATTTTAGAGCAACATGTTGTAGAAAATCAGGATGACCAAAGGAATTTGCTCGCTCCTTTCACTTGGCAAAGGAATGACAACCCAACAACGGCCCAAGAGCCCCGGTCAAAGAAGAGGAAAGTACCCAAACCAGCACCTGTGCTCTCTTCAGATAGGACTCAGGATCCATTAGTTTAGATTTCCTTTTTGAGCACTTTGTAATCTACTGTATTTCCATTTCTGCAATCCTTTGAATTCAATAAAATGGGACTTCCCCACTGTTTGATATTTGCAATCTAATTGTCGAAGTTTACTTTGAATAAACAAAAATAATTAATAATCATTGCATTTAACATTCTCATAAACGCATTCTTCTTACCTATGAATCTCACGTTTGCGTCTCGATTCTAGAGTCAAACTGTCTCATTCGTACAATACTCGGGCCAATCTTCAGAAAAAGATGGATGATCTCGAGGAAGAGAACAGAGAGTTGAGAGAAGAGATCAACACTCTGAAAGAGGATTTGAGAAAGCTTCATAACGACATTCAAACTCTAGCAGAAGCTCAGATGCAACAAAAAAGGACTGTGATCTCGGAGATCACATCTACGCCCATAGTGGAGAAGTATGATCCTAGGTACAAAATACCGAAAGATCGTCCCTAGGGCATGCCATTCAACTATATCCCGGAAGGATATATTCTGCTGATTAATGAGGATCAAGGAACTGCAGCAGGAGCCGCTGGGCCTGAAGGTTACAAACTTCGGGAAAGCGAAGATGTCAGAGGCATGGCAGCAACTCCTGAAGGTTACAAACTTCGGGAGGCACCGAGAGTCTCGGCAATAATGACTATACCACCACCTGTGGTACACACTGTCCCAGAAGGAAAGATTCCACAGATACCTTCTGGTGGAAACGACAGCATGATCGACAGAATGAATGAATTCCAAGAACAATTCCTGGAGATGCAGAAAGAACTGCAAGCCCTTCGCGGTCAGGATTTATTTGGAAAGGATGCCGCAGACCTTTGCTTGGTCCCCAATGTGAAAGTCCCACATAAGTTCCAAGTGCCCGACTTTGAAAAATACAAGGGTAATTCTTGCCCTCAGAGTCATCTGGTGATGTACGCTCGGCGAATGTCTGCTCAAACAGAGAACCAGGAGCTACTGATTCACTACTTTCAGGATAGTTTAACCGGTGCCGCATTAAAATGGTACATGGGTTTAAACCGTGCTACGATCGTCACATTCATAGATCTTGGCGCTGCTTCGTTCTACAATATAAATACAATTTAGACATGGCACCCGACAGAGATCAACTCAGATCGATGTCACAAAAGGACAAGGAAACCTTTAAGGAGTACGCTCAGAGATGGCATGAAATTGCCGCCCAGATTTGTGCACCTCTTGAGGAAAAAGAGATGACAAAGATCTTCTTAAAGACCTTAAGCTCATTTTACTACGACAGAATGGTCGCTAGTGCACCCAGTGACTTCACCGAGATGATGGGCATGGGAGTTCGCGCTACAGTCTCGTACGAAGCTCGAGATTGAGGCTAAAAGGAGATTGACTCAACAAGAGAGTCTTTTATACTCAACAAGAGAGTGTTTTGTTGTCTCATACGAAGCCCGAGATTGAGGCTAAAAGGAGACTGACTTAACAAGAGAGCCTTTTATACTCAACAAGAGAGTGATTTATACGTGTCTTGTATAAAGCCCAAGACGGAGGCTAAAAAAGGGATTGACTCAACAAGAGAGTCTTTTATACTCAACAAGAGAGTGCTTTTCTATCTCATACGAAGCCCGAGATGGAGGCTAAAAGTGGGTGACTCAACAAGAGAGTCTGAAAAGGTTAGCTCTGCAGGGGAGAATCATTTGTACAAAGCCCAAGAGGAGGCTACCTTACCGCTGTGGATTCTGGAGATCCTGAAGCGGGTCCAAGTGTGGGGAACTCTCATGAGAGAGACCGGGTTTCTGCCTATGTTTGAAGGGAACTTGAGAATGTCTTTGAGACTCAAGGGTCTTAGACTGTCCAAGTCTAGAGTTTTATCTTTTGTACAATGCCCAAGAGGAGGCACGGTATTAAGGGATGAGTATCCACCCTACAACGGCCGGAGTTTTGATGCTGGAAAGACTGCTCTAGTAAAGGATGACTAAGTTCTATCTTATACCTTTAAGAGGCCGTCAGGGTCCTTTTATTAAGCCCAAGAGAAGGCATGAGAACTTCTAAGAAGTCGAAGGGTCCTTGTACAACGCCCAAGAGGAGGCGGGGATGCTTTTAGGAAGCCTGTGGGTCCCCAAACCAAGAGAAGTTCAAGACATTCTATTCACATAGAATAGATCAAGCCAGGAAAGTTCTAGAATTTGGAAGAAACTCAAGAGATGCCATTCACGGAGAAAAGATCATCTCTGGGGAGTTAGAGTTTCTTTGACAATTTCTAAGGGTGACAGTCTGAGAAAGGGTTCACCGAGAATGCTGCCTTTCAGGTTTCCATATTGTTTAACCCCAAGAGGAGGGAAGACTGTATCTGGAATCCTACGGGGGATCTAGTTTTGTTTGTATTTAAGAATGACCAACAAGGCTTTACCTAGTGTTAGACGTAGTTGTCAGGGAAAACTCTAAATAACTATACTAGTATTACACAGTGGATATATGACAAGTATATAAAAGGTTGTGAAATAAAACTTACAGTGAAGCAGCCCCACAATACAATTATATACATATGAAAGCGGTAAATGAAAGCGGATAAACACTTACTCGTTGTAGAGCTTCCATGTTGTTTGGTTAGTTGTTCAACAAAGAAAGTTTTGATAACAACATATATTTCAATTCAAAATCAAAGGAGAAAGTGTTTTGAAAAGATTATTGGGGATTACAGCTCAAGGAGAGGCCCAAGTTTTAACGTTGATCGCACCGTTGTTTTGAAAACTGTACAGATGGACTTATACAATATGTGAGGCCCAAAAGTTTTTATGTACAAGGGGATTTGTCTTACACTCTATTAGAGGCCCAAAGATTTATTTTTGTACAAGAGATGGGGCTTACAACTCGAGGGGAGGCCTAATTGTTTTTATTTTAAACTGACGATCGCGCCGAGATTTTTCTTTTAACGCAGAGGGACTTATACAATGTATGAGGCCCAAAAAGGTTTTGGTTAAAAAAAAGATTGGGTCTTACACTCTATTAGAGGCCCATGGATGTTTTAAAGAAAAAGAATGGGGCTTACAACTCAAGGAGAGGCCCAATTGGTTTTATTTTAAACTGGCGATCGCGCCGAGATTTTTGAAAATGTGTTGGGACTTATACAATGACTGAGACCCAAACTATTTTGGTTTCAAATAGGGATTGGGTCTTACACTCTATTAGAGGCCCAAAGAGTTTTAAGAAAAAGAATTGGGACTTATAACTCGAGGAGAGGCCAAAAGGTTTTGTTAAGAAGGTGACGATCGCGCCGTTATTTTTTTAAAATACAGTGGGACTTATACAATGAGTGAGGCCCAAAAGGTGGTGTATTGACAAAGGGGTTGGGTCTTACACTCTAATAGAGGCCCAAAGTGTTTGAAAAAGATTTGTTTGGATGAAAATCAAAGTAACCCTAATTTCATCATATTTTAAAAGTAAATTCTTAAAGAAAATCAAATAAAAATGATAAAATACCAAATAAGTTTGAATAAACAACTTGTGATTTTTGGTTGAGGTTTGAAAAATGATGTTTTAATCACAAGATGGATTAAAATTCATTTGGTTTTGATTTTCATGATGAGAATTCACTTTTAAAATGTTTTAAAACAATTAAAAAGGGATTTATTCACAAAAATACCAACTATATTAAATAAATAATATAAATTTGATTTTTTTGTGGAATAAAATATTTTGGAGTATGAATAAAAAGTGTGTAAAACAGAATTGGAAAATGATGATTTTTTCTATGTGAAAGAATTGGTTGAGTTTTAGAAATAAGAGAAAAAGGAAAAATGTCACAACATCATATTCGACATCTTTTATGAGGCAAAAAACCAGAACTGAACCTTAGTTTTCAACATCTTTTTTATCAAACTTCAAACATTCATAACTCTCTCAATTTTCAACGAAATTAAAATCCGTAAGAACCTATCTTGACCAATTTTTTACAAGGAATCTATTGGTATCACTTATACATACTGAAACTTAATGTACAAAACACACAAGGCAAAAATCCAGAACTGGAACTTAATTTTAAAACAACATAAACTCCACATATAAACATGTTAAAGTGCAAACAGTAGGAAGATCACAACAAACACATGAAGGACTACATTTTTGCTTCAAGAATTGATCAATAATGATGCATGTATATGGAGTTTCAAAGTGTAAGAACACTTACCGATTGGAGCAAGGTCCAATGCCTCTTCAATGTAATTATAGCAGCAAGAGGAAGATTCTATGAGCTTCCTTGATCCTCCAAGAGTGTGTTTGAATGCTTAGAGTGGATTGAAATGAGCTGGAACAGATTATGGTATCTCAACTGTAATTCTATCAAGAAATTGAGCAATTGGCTGGTGATTTGATGAATTTGATGTTCCATATGTTGTGTTAGTGTTTAGATCACTCACATGTGATGTTTATGAGGTGTGTGTGTGATTGGTTTGGTTGGAATTGCTCTCAAACTCAAAACCCGATAGTGACTTGCCTTAGAAGGCAAAATTGGAAGTGAGAAGGAGATTTTGAGGAAAACATCTGTTTGATGGCTTTGGTGTACTCAAACTGAGCACAAATGAGCTCTATTTAAAGTAGAGCAAGTTTGTTTTGCAAGCAATAGTGAATGGCAACTGCTGCAGAAGTTTGGAAAATGTTGATCATTAGGAATCCAAGTCTCCTCTAGCCATTGACTAGAGGTTAGAGCACAGGCTGCTGGTTCCCTAGTTCTTGGATATTTCTTGACTGAATTCAGTTAGAATTTGGCTCAGTTCATGCCACCTTGCTGAATGTATTGAATGCTTGAAAACAAAATTGGATATTTGGCATCTTTGTAGCTTTTTAGGTTTGGCATGCTACTTGTGGAATCTTGGACTTGGGAGGCTTGGGAATCGGAGCTTGTCCTTTGATTGTCCCCTCCTCAGGTGTGCAAAAGCATGAAAAGGCTTAAAAATTCGTGTGGCACAAGAAATGTGCAATTCTGTCCTGAAACCTGTCTTAAAAAATCAGCTGCAGGAAGCCTTGTTGTAAAATCCATAAATTCTTGCTCAAGAATGATAAATGGCTATTCCAGGACTTTCTGAAAAGCTGAGATAACATACTTCAACTTTGATGTTCAGAGTTTTTCTTGAATCAACTTGGATCATGGAGAAAAACGTCCTTGAAGTTGGGACATTTTTGCTGGAAAAATATTAATGATGTCCTATGAAATGTTGAAACATTTGACAACTTTGAACATTAATAATTCCAAACTTTAATCACTTATATCTTTTAATCCACTATGATATTTTGAGTTGAAGTGAATTGCATCTTTGATGCTTGTCCTGCATGGTGACAAAGCTTGAAAATTGGGTGGCACAAGAAAAAGTACACAAAATCTTCCCTAAAAAAACAGCTGCAGCAAGCCTTACTGTAAAGTCCATAACTTCCTGCTCGAGTATGATAAATGGACGTTCTACAACTTTCTGGAAAGCTGAGATGACGTACTTCAACTTTCATGTTCAAGGTTTGTGAAGATAAGACTTGTAAAGTTGTCAAAAATGACCTTGAACTTGTGTGATCAAGTCTGTCCTAAAAGCTGTCTTAAAAATTCTGTTTTATCAATGCCTTTTGCAGAGATCATAACTTTCTGCTTGAGAATGATAAATGGGCTTTCTTGGACTTTCTGGAAAGGTGAGATGACTTACTTCAACTTTCATGTTCATGATATGGCTTGAATCAACTTGGATCATGGAGAAAAACGTCCTTAAAGTTGGGACTTTCTTGCTGGAAAAATAATTAATGATGTCCTACGAAATGACGGAACATCTGACATTAAGAATTCCCAACTTTGATCACTTATATCTTTCAATCCTTATGATATTTTGAGTTAATTCCTTCTAAAATGTTGAAGTATCAAATACCCTCTTTAAAAGTAGCCCTTATGCAAAATCAATGGATGCTTGGATCAATAGTTATAACCTTAAAAAGTTGTGCACTTGAGCATGATTTTAACTTAGAAAAAATTTCTAAGTTTCCTTCAATTTGATCAATTTTGCAATTTTGCATGATTTCTTGATTTAAATTTGATCAATTGCAATCATCCATCATATTTTCTTGAATAATGGCTTGTGAAGCTCATAGTTGACCAAAAGTCAAATTTTGACTTTCTGCGTCAGTTGACTTTGTATTAGATGAACTTGAGGCTTGATCCACTTGGAATGTTGCATCTTTATGCTTGATTCTTGATGTGGGAGACCTCTTGATCCTTCATGGATGTTTGAGAGGTTTGACATGTTGAGGATCGTGTCATTTCTTGATTGATCCTTTGTCTAAGAGCTCTGAGGGGGTTTGAAACCCTAAGTTTGATTGTAGTGGATGCTCACCCATCTTTGGGGAGACTAATGAGGTATGATGGTCCATCCATATTGTGATGATGATGTGCACAATGATGGGAATATTAGTGGTCAAAATTTGGGGTATGACACATGGTCAGTTGTATCAGCAAAGAATGAAGAAGGTGTTTGACAAAAAGGTCTTACCTCGCGTCTTCAGGAAAGGAGACCTTGTGCTCAAAAAGATACAATCATTTCTCATTGATTCTCGGGGAAAATGGACTCCAAACTATGACGGCCCCTATGTGGTCAAGAAAGTTTTCTCAGGCGGCGCCTAGAGACTTACAACCATGGATGGAGAGGAATTTGCCTACCCCACAAATGTTGACGTAGTCAAGAAATACTTCTCCTAAATAAAAAAAAAAGTCTCGGTGGATTGAAAACCTGAAAGGGCGGTCCAGGCAAAAATTAGAGACATAATCAAACATCATCCCGATGGATTGGAAACCTCAAAGTACAATCCAGGAAAAAGTTAGGGATTAGTGGCAAGTGACTACGTCCAACAAAGGGGAAAATCCCTCAGCGGAAGTTACACCATCCGTCAGGAAAACTCCAGTCAAGGTCATCTTCGACAAAAGCTCAGGATGTCCAGAATTCAAAGTTGGTAGAAGGATAGCGGTCGTTATGTTTCAATGTAGCCCTTTTCCCTTAAATTACCATTTTCTAACTTTGTAAATACTCCATGGAATCACGCGTTTGGCTGATTTCCATCCTATCAATAAAATTTGAGCCCTAGTGCTTTTGTTTGCAATTCTTATTTGTTTTAGCTTTACAGAACAACATTTTAATATGATCAAAGATTCTTGAAATAAAACAAAAATGAATTTACTTGTAAAAATTTTTCTGATTTTAAAATAAAGATGGCAATTCTTTTGACTGTTGAACATAGAAAGAACATAGATCTCTTCTCCAGAGGTAATCGAACCTCAAAGTGCGGAATCAAAGTACTCCTTCTAAACCAGTGCGCCTGAACGAAGGATCAGTTGTGCCAGATGTGAATGTTCCCTCCGAAATCCCCGACAGAGTTCTTATCTCCTAAGCCCGACCACGGTTGTTCCCCACATGGACTATCTCTCCTAAGCAAGGTAGAATTGCTATTTTGGATCAAATGGTACTCCTTCGTCCCCAGCAGTGGCCGAGTATCCAGTCGTGTTCATCCACTAGTCTGTATGTCGCGTCAGTTTTGTCAACATACACATACATACATCATGCATTATTACTTTGCATTCATATTCATATTGCATCACTATCACTCTGATTGGTCTTGTCCCCTAGTGATAAAAGTCCTCTCAATCGAGTTGTCAGTTATTTCCTTGTCAGGAAACGCCTTATCTGAGCGATCTCTCCTCCAGTTTATTTCTGGGATGGAGAAGGCCCTTGACCACTTTGATAACTTGAACCTCTGAAAAGCCAGAGAGCTTTCGACAAACGTCACTCTTCACCATTGAAGATGATATTTTCGCTTTCCCGAATTGAGGAAGATCCCCAGAGAAAGCCTCTTAAGCAAAGATTCGGCAATACAGCAGTTCTCCTTCATAAAATCCGTTGACAAAAAAGGTCATCAGTACCTCAGGATTGGATTGCATCACATGGCATTCCTCCGAGAAGATCTCCAGGAAAAGTATGATGTAATATCCCAAAGCAGGAAATAGTCTCTCAAGAGACTCGTTTTCCCCAATAGAGTCAACAAATGGTGTCTCCAACCAGAGAAGTTTGAGCACCTCTACAGCTCAGATGAATGGGTTTCCCCAGCAAGTATGACATCAAAAGTTCTTCCATCAAATGGCATCTCCCAGGAAAAGTCGGCGAGAAGTTTGAGGAAAACCGCTACGAACAGCGTCCCTTGTCAAGAAAGTTTATTATCAAAATAAACTGAGACCAGTTCCTTGGTAGGAAACCAGGATCGAGGGGAAGTTTATATCAGAAACTAAGACCAGTTCCTTGGTAGGAAACCATGATCGAGGGGAAGTTTATATCAGAAACTGAGACCAGTTCCTTGGTAGGAAACCAGGATCGAGGGGAAGTTTATTTCAGAAACTGAGACCAGTTCTTGGTAGGAAACCAGGATCGCGGGGAAGTTTCTACCTTTTCTAAGCATCATTGCTTAGCAAAATAAGATGGATGGGCAAGGTACCATTCATAACCACCATCAAAATTTCGGGTATTCCGATATTTAATCCTCTTGCACCCCAAATGCCCGAATACCTTCGACATTCACAACTTCGGATCCAAGTAGATTAAATAGGGGCATCTGTCATACCTCAAATTTTGACCACTAAGATTCCCCATCATTGTGTAAACCATCATCACAATATGGATGAACCATCATACCTCATTAGTCTTCCCAAAGATGGGTGAGCATCCACTACAATCAAACTTTAGGTTTCAAGCCCTCTCAGAGTTCTTAGACAAAGGATCAATCAAGAAATGACATGATCTTCAACTTGTCTAAACCTCTCAAACATCCACAATGGATCAAGAGGACTCCCACATCAAGGATCAAGCACAAGGCTGCAACATTTCAAGTGGATTAAGCCTAAAGATCGCCAGTGTCACCAAATTAGGGTCTTGGTCGACCAGGGCCTCCAGATGGAATTTTTTCTCTGGGCATGAGCCAATGCCTCAAAGCACAGTCCAAAATACTCTAAGGGGCCTCATAAACCCAATCATCAAGTCAATTTAGCCTCAGGGGATGCATTCATAAAAAATCAAGAATTAGGGTTTCTTGACCAAATTCACCCCTAAGTTGACTTTTGGGACAAAGCATGAGCCAAAACCTCAAGACATGATTTAAGGGTCCCTAATACACTACATTGATCAATTTTCAACAATGGATTGATCCAAGAAGCTTGATTCACAAGTTTCAAGTTCATCAGAACCACAGTTAGGGTTTCGCGAAAAAAGTCATCTGTGCCTTTTACTTTTGACCAGGACATGCTCCCAAACCTTGGGACATGATTCAATACACCCTATAACACCTATGAAATTAATCCATCAAGTTTGATTTAGGTCAAGGACTTAATTTCATAAAGGATCACACAGTTTGGAATTCATTTGATAAAAAGTCAACTGTGCCTAAAAGTCAAAGTTTGACTTTTTGATTTTTTGATCAATTATGGTTCCCTAACCCTAAAATGATGTTAATGTGTGATTGGGATCATCATTCATCAAGAAAAATCAAGAAAAGTGGGATAACTTGTAAAAGGGGGTAACCATAAAAAACTTAGAAATTTTCTAAGTTATGGAACAAAGTGGCTAGGGTACCAACTTCCAAGGATCATAACTTGTGATCCAAGCAACCATTTTGGCTGATACAAAGATGGATTTGTAGGTCTCATAGTATAATTTAAAAGTATCAACTACACCTCACTCCAATTCTTCATGGATTTTTATTTATGGAGTGACCAAAATGACAAAAACATGAAAATGCCACTTTTTCCAACACTTAGTGAAATTTTCACTAAGTCAAAATCTGTTTCACTTTTTTCAAAATGTAAGGGCATTTTTCACTTAGATCCAAAAAGTGTCAAGACAAACTATGATCACACATATGTTGTATCATATAAGAGCTTTCCAAAATGGCCAAGAACTCCTTCAAATTCCATTTGAGCTAAGAGTTATGACAGTGGCAATATGCCTTACTGCAACTGTCATGGCAAGGCAGATTTGTGCATTTTGCTCGAATTGATCAAATTGTGCAAATGACAAACAAGTTTATCCATCTGAACACCTCAGGGGGGGACCAAGGAGGAACAAACACTGATCCATAATCCTCCCAAGTCTTTGGAACTAAAAGTAGCATGCCAAACCTAAAAATGCCTAAAAGGGGGACAAGACTCCAATTTTGTTTTGGAGCATTCAATGGATGCACCAAGGTGGCATGAATTGAACCTTTTCCAACTGAATGAGTCAAGGATGATCTCTGAATTAGGGAACCAAAGGCATGTGCTCTAACCTCTATTCAATGGCTAGAGGAGACTTAAGATTCCAAAGTGATGCAATTGGACAATGAGTTGCTGCAATTGCCATTCACTATTGCTTGCAAAACAAACTTGCTCTACTATAAATAAAGCTCATTTATGATCAGCTTAAGTACACCAAAGGCCTACAACACTTGCCTTTCTCAAAATCATCTTCTCACTCTCAAAAATGCCTTTCTTAGCAAGTCACTATCGAATTTTTCAGTAGAGAGCAATTCCACTCAAACCAATTGCTCTAACACCTCATAAACATCATATGTGAGTTGATCAAACACTAAACACCCAACTGTAACACTGATTTCTCAAAATCACCAGCCAGTTGCTCATGTTTTCAACCAAGTTGCAGTTGAGATGCCATGAAGTGATCCAACCATTTCCAATCAAGCCCAAGCATTCAAACACACTCCATATGGTGTAGGGAAGCTGTTCAGATCATCAGAACTCATCTGTAACACCTCCAACTCAAAAATCACATTGCTCTTGCTGTCACGACCTTCAAGTAAGCCTAAACTTGGTCATCTCTTAATCTATGCATATTTCCTTGCACAATACTTTTGCCAAATGTTCATAATCATGCATAGAATGTTTCCCCTCAATTAATTGCTTTGTTTGAATCGTGTATCAAAATTCTCAGCCTTCATGCAAATTTTAGGGTTCTTGAGGTTTTGTCTTGATTTCTTATTCCATGCTTAAAATAAATGAAATAAAAGACCATAGACATGATCGTGAGGTGAAAACGAGCAGATTGATATGTAGATTGTGTGATTTCATCAAGTATTCAGTGAGATTGGATAGAAAATGCAAATCTGAGTAAAACTCCCTTCGCGCGTGTTCTTGGCCCATGTTCTTGGCGCCTTTTTCACAAATTTGAATATATGAATTTTGTGATTTTATTTAATTGATTCAAAAATTAATTTCTCTATGAGTTTTAATGATTTTGAGTTGATTCATTTTTTAATAATTCACAAAAATGTTAAAATATTTTATTTTTCCAAAAATTGCCAAAAATTCCCAAAAATATTATTTATTTCATATACTTGATATTTTTTGCAAAGAATTAATCTTTTATTTGTTTTTTACATTTAAAATATATTTTCCTCCTTGATTTTCCAAATTTTATTGGTTTCCAATCATTTTGTGGATATAAACATGATTTTTCAAACATTAATCTAAGATCACAACTTTGTTTTCACACATGTTTGATAATTTTGATCATTTTAATTAAGTTTTTATTTAATTAAAATACATTTTGAAATTAATTTAGGGTTTTGATCTTAATCACCCTAAACAAATCTTTTTTAAACTCTTTGGGCCTCTTGAGAGAGTGTAAGACCCAACCCTTTGAAAATACAAAACCATTTGGGCCTCAGATATTGTATAAGTCCCACTGTATTTTCAAAAATCTCGGCGCGATCCCCAGTTTAAAACAGAAATCCTCTGGGCCTCTCCTCGAGCTATAAGTCCCATTTCTTTTCTTTAAATACTCTTTGGGCCTCTAATAGAGTGTAAGACCCAACCCATTTGTAAATAAACAATTTTGGGCCTCACACATTGTATAAGTCCCTCTGTATATTTTCAAACGTTCGGCGCGATCGTCGCCTTTTTAACAAAAACCCATGGGTTTCTCCTTGAGCTATAAGACCAATCTTTATTCATTTTTAAACTCTTTAGGCATCTAATAGAGTGTAAGACCCAACCCTTTTTTGAAACCAAAATGTTTTGGGCCTCAAATGTTGTATAAGACCCACTGTGTTTTCAAAAACCTCGGCGCGATCGCCGTTTTCAAACAAATAACCCTGGGCTTCTCCTTGAGTTGTAAGTCTCATCTCTTGTACAAAAATAAATCTTTGGGCCTCTAATAGAATTTAAGACCCATCCCCTTGTACATAAAAACTTTTTGGGCCTCTCCTTGAGCTGTAAGCCCCAACAATCTTTTCAAAGCACTTTCTCCTTTGATTTTGAATTCAAATATATGTTGTTATCAAAACTTTCTTTAATTTCTTTGTTGAACAACTAACAAAAACAGCATGGAAGCTCTACAACGGGTAAGTGTTTATCCGCTTTCATTTACTGCTTTCATATGTATATAACTATATTGTGGGGCTGTTTCACTGTAAGTCTTCTTTCACATCCTTTTATATACTTGTCACATATCCACTGTGTAATACTAGTATAGTTATTTAGAGTTTTCCCCAGCAACTACGTCTAGAACTAGGTAAAGCCTGTTGGTCACTCTCGAATACAAACAGAACTAGATCCCCCGTAGGATTCCAGATACAGTCGTCCCTCCTCTTGGGGTTAAACAATATGGAATAAAGAGAAAGGCAGTATTCTCGGTGAACCTTTTCTCAGATTGTCACCCTTAGAAATTGTCAAAGAAACTCTAACTCCCCAGAGATGATCTTTTCCCCGTGAATGGCATCTCTTGAGTTTCTTCCAAATTCTCGAACTTTCCTAGAATGATCTCTTCTCTGTGAATTGCATTTCTTGAACTTCTCTTGGTTTGGGGACCCACAGGCTTCCTAAAAGCATCCCCGCCTCCTCTTGGGTGTTGTACAAGGACCCTTCGGCTTCTTAGAATTTCTCATGCCTTCTCTTGGGCTTAATACAAGGACCCTGGCGGCCTCTTAAAGGTATAAGATAGAACTTAGTCATCCTTTACTAGAGCAGTCTTTCCAGCATCAAAACTCCGGCCGTTTTAGGGTTGATACTCATCCCTTAATGCCCGCGCCTCCTCTTGGGCATTGTACAAAAGATAAAACTCTAGACTTTGACAGTCTAAACCTCTTGAGTCTCAAAGACATTCTCAAGTTCCTTTCAAACATAGGAAAAAACACCGATCACTCTGGATCAATCTCCAGCAGAAACCCGGCCTCTCTCATGAGAGCTCCCCACACTGGGACCTACTTTAGAATCTCAATAATCCTCAGCAGTAAGTCAGCCTCCTCTTGGGCTTTGTACAAATGATTCTCCCCAGCGGAGCTAACCTTTTCAGACTCTCTTGTTGAGTCAACCAATTTTAGCCTCCGTCTTGGGCTTTGTACAAGACATATAATAAGCATTCTCTTGTTGAGTATAAAAGATTCTCTTGTTGAGTCAACTTTTAGCCTCCGTCTTGGGCTTTGTACAAGACATATAAAAACACTCTCTTGTTGAGTATAAAACACTCTCTTGTTGAGTATAAAATACTCTCTTTTTGAGTATAAACGACTCTCTTGTCGAGTGAATCTCCTTTTAGCCTCAATCTCGGGCTTCGCACGAGACAGCAAATCACTCTCTTGTTATGTATAAAAGACTATCTTGTTGAGTCAATCAACCTTCAGACTCTCTTGTTGAGTCAATCACCTGTTCAAGACTCTCTTGTAGAGTCAACCTTTTTAGCCTCCGTCTTGGGCTTTATACAGGACAGATAAAAGTACTCTCTTGTTGAGTCAAACCCTTTCAGCCTCCATCTTGGGCTTTATACAAAATACACTCTCCCCAACGGAGTCAAAATCCCTTTTTGCCTCAATCTTGGACTTTGTAGAAGACAGAAAGAACATTTTCCCCGGAAAAGTCAAACTTCTAGCCTCCTCTCCAGTTGAGTCAATCAACCTTTTAGCATCAAATTTGTGCCTTGCTCACAGCATACAAACATCAACAATTCCTCTTTAGAGATGACAAGTTCTCTCTCAGTCGAACCCTTTAGCTTCACATCTTGGGCTTTAAACAAGATACAAATCACCTTTAGCTTTAATCTTGGGCTTTGAACAAGACACCAAAACATCTCTTTCCTCCCATAGAATAGGAGGAACTACGATCGCTCTGATTTCCCTGTTTCGTTAAACGGGAATGCGTAGGCATAAGATTGCGAAATCTTAGCGAGCATACTAATAAAAAAACTCAAAAGCCAGTACCTTCACACATCCATCAAAAACATCAGACCTAGTACCTTACCAAAATCCTCCTGTACAGTCACGACACTCCGTTCTTAAATGAAATACCCTAAAGACAGACCCCCCTATTTTGATAGCATCTGTAAACCAACAGTTTTGACTGTTTAACCTTAGTATGCAAGCAGGGTTAATTGGAGACATCTATTTCCCTTCCTTAATCAGCTTCACAGGATAAAAAATGAATCGAACTGTAGTACCAAAGCGATAGTGATTCGAAACCATAAAAATCGCGCTACACTTCCCTGTCTCGAAGTTTGTAACCTTTCGGAGTTGCTGTCATGACTCTTGCATCCTCGCTTTCCCGAAGTTTGTAACCTTCAGGCCCAGCGGTTCCTGCTGCAGTTTCTGGGTCTTCCGTGACCGGTGGAATATATCCTTCAGGGAAAAGGTTGATAGGCATTCCCCAGGGACGATCTTAAGGCATGTTGTACCGAGGATCATATGTCTCTACTATGGGCGTAGATGTGATCTCCGAGATCACAGTCCTTTATTGTTGCCTCTAAGCTGTTGCCAGGGATTGCATGTCACTGTGAAGTTTTTTCAGATCTTCCTTCAGAGCGTCGATTTCTTCTCTCAGCTCTCTATTCTATTCCTCGAGATTGTCCATTTTCTTTTGTCGATTGGCCCGATTATTGTTCGAAGGTAAGAAGAATGCGTTATGTGAGAATGATGAATGATATGCAATGATATATATTAATTATTTTTTTTGTTTTTGCTTTAATTAAAAAGAAACTTCAACAAAAATATTGCAAATATCATACAGTGGGGAGACCCCGTTTTATTGAATTTGAAAGATTACAGAAAGGGAAATATAGTATTTTACAAAGTGCTGTAAAGGAAATGTCTAAGCTTATGGATCCTAAGTCCTCTCTGAGGAGAACTCAGATGCTGGTTCTGGTATTTTCCTTTTCTTTGACCGGGGCTCTTCAGCCGTTGTCGGGTTGTCATTTCTTTGCCAAGTGAAAGGAACAAGCGAATTTCTTCGGTCTTCTTGATTTTCTACAACATGCTGCTCTAGTATCTTAATCAGAGTATCCTTTTCCTTTAACAGTTCCTAAATCTTGATACACTCCACGTTGAGGATTCGGTACTTGTTTTTCCAAGAGTTCTTTTCCCGTTGAACTTTGTTGAGAGCGACCTGGAGTTTTTCCGTATCAGACATAAAATAAAGGACAGATTCCTTTAACGGAAGAACTTCTTGATGAGGGTGAGGCATCCTCAGCTTGAGGGCTCTAGTTTGTACACAGTTGAGATAAGGTTCCACGGAGATACAGTCCGGTCTTCCTAGAGACTTTCTTCCTTTCCTCTGAATATGTTGCCAGGCATGCACTATTTCCTTCTTTAGTGCCCTGTCATTTTCTCCTTCCTTGAAGAAAAGACCTTCCAGATGAACATTTTGTGGGATATGCCTCATCGGGTATCCGAGTTGACGGCGAACTAAAATTAGATGATAGTTGATTTCTCCTTTAGTTCCTATGAGGGGTATATTAGGGAAATTTCCACATTTGTCGACGATCCTTATCCCGTCATAGATCTGATTGTACCAATCTATGTCAGAGTTGGTAAGAGACATGATTCTCTGTGACCAACTTAGAGCACTCTTATGATCCCAAAAAGCAGCAGACTTGGGTAAATGGGAAGTGAACCACTGCTGTGCAAATTCCTTAAGTGTATAGAATGATAAGCATCTGCGAGCAAAGTTGGTATGAGGTTTCTAATCAGAAATATCTTAACAGCGTTGATATCAACGAAGTTGTCAATGTTGGGAAAGAGGAAAAGCCCGTATGTGAGCAGAACAAAGATATCTTCGAAAGCAGTTATGTTTCCTATACTGGAAAAGTACAGGGCTTTCTCTACCAAAAACTTGGCCGGTAAACCTTGAATTCCATCCTTAGTGGTCATGTGAGTCCTGACTTCTGACTCATCCAAATAGATTGCTCTTGCAATGGTTTGATCCTTTGGAATTTCTTCCAGTCCAGAAAAGGGAGCTTGGTCAGTGATGGGTAAACCAGTCATATTAGAATACTCCACTAGCGTTGGTGCTAGTTGATAATCCAGGAATATGAAATAGTGATAAACCAGATCGTAGAACTGGATCAGTGTGAACAGGATTCCTTCAGCTACGCGGACCCTTAACAGAGACAGCAGTCCTCCATGCTTAGCTATAAAAACATCAGGGTTGGTGATCATCCTTGTCAGCCCTCTTAAATCCTCTAGCTTTGGAGCCTTGAAGGTATACTTGTGCGTCTTTCTTCTACCGAAATCCATAACGCAATCTTTCTCTCTGATATTTACAATTATTGTTTTAGTTTATTTTGAAAAAGAGAGAGAAAGAGAAAGGAGAAGAGAAAAGAGAAGATTTTTTTCTTTGTTTAAGAGATTTTTAAATGAATGCATGAATGCAGCACACAAAAACATTGAAAAAACATGGGTTCAAGGGTTCAACGTCGCGAGCATGGAGTCATGGCTCTACCCATCCTCAAAGGTTGTATTCTGGTTCATTTTTGTACCTGTAGAATGGGTAAAAAGTTCCCAAAATCATTGACCCCCTAGGGATATCAATAGCAAGCTGGTTCACCCGAGCGAGCTGTAGCATCCTAGGGTAATCTCAATTGAGTGTAGTATCGCGCATCAACTATTCCCGATAGTCACCGCACTACCAAATGTCCATATGGTTAATGTCTACTAAATCCTCAGTTTCACGGATACCACATGGGACAATCTGCTTTCACGACGAAGTCGTTAAGCATTGAATCCGCAAAGGGTATCTGCACTGATTTGATGGTCTACCAGGATCGCTTATTCGGGAATCACTCCCTGTAAGACCACTCGTCTATGCCATCACCTATCATAGGGTTCTCTCAAACTTTCCACATGCGACATCACTCGCATTCCCATTGACAGAAAAATAAACACGGATATCAAGTAGGAAAAGCAGTATATATAATATATAGTATGATACCTAAGCTAATCATCCTAGACCTCTTAGGAATTCTAATCCGAGTCCTAAACATACAAAATGATTCCCCAGCAAAGTCGCCATTTTACTGTAGTGTGCAATTTTTGTCGGTGACGCGACCACCTTATCGCCATGGGTTTCTCCTCATCGCAATGGTAGGAGTGGGGTGTTACTTTCTGATTTCATATTTATCCCGTGAAGCTGGAAGGGAAAGGGAAGCTATCTAAAACTAACCTTGCACACGAATGTTTAACTGAACAAATGCTAAAGAGATTTGGGGAGTTCGGGGTCAGGTTATTCAATAGGGAGTTGTCAATTACCCATCCTATATGTGGTTATCCACAGGTTGTTAGCATTAGGTTCTGCTTTGTACTTGACAGTGTTTATCTGTAAATGGGAAAGTTTCTTCTTTGGGGGATGTCTATGAGAGAGAGTAAGTTTTTGATGATTTTGGTGAGGTACTGGACCTCAGTTTTGATTGATATGAATGTATTGGACCTAAAGCTTTGATTGGTATGCTCGCTAAGATTTCACAATCTTATGCCTACGTATTCCCGTTAAAGATAACAGGGAAATTAGAGCAATCATAGTTCCTCCTATTCTATGAGAGGAAAAGATTGAAGCTAAAAGGTGGTATTTGTGTCTTGTTCAAAGCCCAAGATTGAAGCTAAAGGTTTGACTGAGAGATAATTTGTCATCTCTAAAAGGAGACATCTCGTCTGTTTATCACAACTGTTGAGTGACTGATTATAAAGGAGAATTACTTTAACTGGGATATGTGAATCCAGGAATGCCATAATTTCCTTTATAGGGGATTCATCCTGAAGGAGAAAACTTTAACTCAGTGTTGAGCAATGTCATTTTTCCTTAGGAATCTTTCATGCTAAGAGAGGGACAGTGGTGTGGATGTAAATAATCCAGAGGCTTGCCGCTTACAACAATTAGATGAGAGAGGAAGTTTAACAGGATAAAATATGGACTGCAACTTGGATGTTTGAATTAACAAGTGTGTCACTTACAACAGTTATCTGGGATTAATGTTTGTTTTGATTTTCTGCTTTGATGTGTGATATACAGAGAAATGTCTCCCTGCAGAGAGTTTTTTATTTCCTCTGAGGGGATGGAGGTTTTTGTATGTGCCTTGATCAAAGCCCAAGGTTGAAGCTAAGAGATTGATTGACTCCACTGGGGAAGTCCTTATACAAAGCCTAAGAGGAGGCTGAAAAAGACTGACTCAACAAGAAAGTGTTTATCTGTCTTGTACAAAGCCCAAGATTGAGGCAAAAAAGAGACTTGACTCTTTTGGGGATATCATTATACAAAGCCTAAGAGGAGGCTGCAAATTGACTTTTCCAAGGAAATATTTTGTCTGTCTTGTACAAAGCCCAAGATTGTGGCTAAAAGGGGAAACTGACTCTACTGGTGAGAGGTTTTATCTGTCTTGTACAAAGCCCAAGATTATGGCTGAAAAAGAGATTGACTCTGCTTGAAAGATTTTATATGAGTCTTGTACAAAGCCCAAAATTGAGGCTGAAGGATATTTATGGGTGTCTTATACAAAGCCCAAGATTGAGGCTGAAGGAGGATCGCTCCTGTTTAGGGATATTAATTCTCAAAGCCTAAGAGAAGGCTGGGAGGAATTGACTCCGCTGGGACGATATTTGTCCAAATCTTAAGAGAAGGTTTTGACTTTATTGGAGAAAGTTTATATATGTCTTGTACAAAGCCCAAGATTGAGGCTAAAAAGAGAATGACTCAACAAGAGAGTGTTTATGTTTTGTACCATTGACTCAACAAGAGAGTGTGGAAAGGTGATTGACTCAACAAGAGAGTACTTTGTTTGTCTTGTACAAAGCCCAAGATTGAGGCTGAAAGGGGTTAACTCAACAAGAGAGTGTTTTAAGAAAGAAGATGGACTCAACAAAAGGGTGATTTCAGGGCTAATTCTCTGCTGAGGAAAAATCATTATACAAAGCCTAAGAGGAGGCTGGCTTCTGTTGAGGATTATTGAGATCCAGAGGCAGGTCCAAGTAGGGGGGTCAACTCTTACTGAGGGTTTATAGAAGAGTTAAGTTATCAGATGCCTTGAGGTTCTGATAAGCTAGTATTTGATGATGATATGACCCTAGCTGGGGGAAATTAGGATAAAGATTGAGTTTTAGATCCTGTGAGGATTTTAACTCCACTGGAGATTGATCGAATGATCAGGGTTTCTCCTGTATTTGTAGGGAACTTAAGAATGTCTTTGAGATCCAAGAGGAGATTAGACTGTCCAAGTCTACTGGTATGAAAGAGTTTGTCTTTGTATGATGCCCAAGAGGAGGCATTTGTTTTGACTCTTTGGAAAGACTGCTCTAACAAAGGATGACTAAGTTCTGTCTTATACCTTTAAGAGGTCTTCAGAGTCCTTGTATTAAGCTTAAGAGAAGGCATGAAAACTTCTAAGAAGTCAGAGGGTTCTTGTACAAAGCCCAAGAGGAGGCGGGGATGCTTTTAGGAAGCCTGTGGGTCCAAACCTAAGAAGAGTTCAAGAAAAGTTTCACCGGGAATAATCTTTTCTTTAGTGAACAGTTCTAGGATTTGAAGGAATTCAAGAGAGGTTTCACCGAGAATTAATCCTCTCTGGTGGAATGAACTTCTTTGACAATTTTCTAATAGTGACATTCTGAGAAAAGTTTCACCGGGAATAATGCCTTTCTCTTTGTTCCATATTGTTTAAGCCCAAGAGAAGGCAAGATTGTATCTGGAATTCCTATGTGGAACTAGTTTTAACAGTGTTGAAAAAGTGACCACTGGCTTTATCTAGTTCTAGACCTAATAAAAGTGACCCATCCCTTTTATTTACAAAAATATCAACTATATTAACTAAATAATATAAATTTGATTTTTTTGTAGAATAAAATATTTTAATATTTTTGTGATTTTTTGCAAAAAGAATCAATAAAAAATAATTAAAATTGAGAGAAATTAATTTTGGAATTAATTAACAAAAACCATAAAAATAGCAAAAATATCAAAATATGGCAAAAATGGAAAAAATGGTCTGGTGGGTGTTGAACCCACGACCATCAAGCCAAACACACATGCGCGCTATCACTGGGGTGGTGATACATCCGTGTATCAAAACCACCCCATTAATACATATGGGATGCTTGTTTCTAGGCCTGGCCAAGGCGCCATGGCATGGCCCTTGCCCAAGGCAAGGCCTAGTTTTGGCAATTTACGTGAAGCCTCTAACTTTCTCATTTCTCCAAGGATTAGGACAAAATTTAGGTGCATCTGACCCAGAATTTCATGAGGAATCCAATGTTGCCCTTGGAATTTTCAGAAAATGCCTCCATTTCAAAATCCGATAGTGATTTCAAAATAGGCCTAGATTTGCATGTTCTATGCTATCTCATGGTACAGGCAGTAATAGCATGATAAATTGGTTCAAACACAACACATATGATATGTATGAGAGGTCCATGATCAATGGACCTCAAAGAAATGCATGTTTTAAAGAGTTCAAGTTGTGATGCACTTACCTCTTGAAGCTCCCTGTGCTATCTGCCAAGTTCCTTGTGCCAAAAGTGATCGAATGCTTGGAACACTCTTGATTGATCCCTTAGAAGCTTTTAGGATGATCAAAACCAGCTGGAATCCTCAGGAACAAGAATAGGCATTTTCTTGCAAAAGTGGCAAAAGTGACCAATATAGTAACTCTCTCAAATGGTGTTCTAGATGAGGGAAACCAATTGGGACAGTTTGAGGATGATATTTGGAGTGTGTTTGAGGCTTTGTTTGGTTTTGGAAGTGACTGAATCAAGACATGGCTTGAAAAAATGTATAAAAGTCAAATTTTGAGGTTTTGGAGGTTGACTTTCTGATTTTGGTGTTTTAGATCACAAGTGAGTGTTTGAACAACTTTGATATGACATATTGGATGTGTTTGGATCATGAGCTGTGGTGGAATTGCTCTCTAACTCAAAAACTTAGAGATGACTTGTAAAAGAAGGCACTTTGGCCTAAAGAGAGGGATTTTGAGGAAAGCAAGTGTTGTAGTGCTTTGGTGTACTCAAACTGATCAGAATTGAGGTCTATTTATAGTACAACAAGTTTGTTTTGGTAGCAATAGTGTGTGGCAACTGCAGCAGGCCTTTGGCCAATGTGGATCAAATGGAATCTTTAGTCTCCTATAGCCATTGACTTGAGGTTAGGGCACATGCCTATGGTCCTTTGATTCAGAGCTTAATCTTGACCCATTCAGTTAGGAATGTCTCAGCCCATGCCACCTTGGTGCATCCATTGAATGCTTGGAAACAAAATTGGAGTCTTTTGTACTTTTTAGCCTTTTTAGGTTTGTTATGGCTATGTGTAGATTCTTGGACTTGGGAGGCTTGGGGATCCGATCATTCCCCTTTTGTTTTATCCTCTGATGTGTCCAAATGGATAACAAGGCTTGGAGCTATCCAAATTTTCCAAATCGAGCAAAATGCCAAAATCTGCCTTGTACAAGACAGTTGGAAATGGTGATTTTGAGGGGATCATATGTCCCTGCTCAGGTTGAGTTATGGGAGGCTCTTATGCTTTTTAGAAAGCCCTCATATGATATAATACATGTGTGATCATAGTTTGTCTTGAAATTATTTGAATCCAACTGAAAAATACTCATGAACATTGATGTCCAAGGCTGGTAACTTAGGCAGATTTTCACTAATTGTTGGAAAAGTGTCATTTTCTTCATTTTTGCCATTTTGATCACTCCATAACTTAAAATCCATGAAGAATTGGAGTTTCTTGTAGTTGAAGCTTTTGTAGAATGTAGGAAGACCTACAAATTAGGCTTTGGATCACCCAAAATGACTGCTTGGATCTCAAGTTATGATCCTTGGAAGTTGGTACCAAAATCACTTTTGTTCCATAACTTAGAAAAATTTTAGTTTCTTATGGTTGGCCCTTTTGCAAGAAACCTCATTTTTCTTGGTTTTTATTAATGAATGATGATCAATACCATACATTAACATTATTTTTGACTTAGGGGAACCATATTTGTGAAAAAATCCAAAAAGTCAAACTTGATTTTGTGCACAGTTGACTTTTTATCGGATGAAATCCAAACTGTGCGATCCTTTGTGAAATCAAGTTCTTGACCTAATTCAAACCTAATGGATGGATTCCATAGGTGTTATAGGGTGTATTGAATCATGTCCCAAGGTTTGGGAGCATATCTTCTTCAAAAGTCAAAGGTACAGTTGACTTTTCTTACAAAACCCTAATTGTGGTCCAGATGAAACTGAAACTTGTGAATCAAGCTTCTTGGATCAATCCATTGTTAAAAATGGATTAATATGGTGTATTTAATGCCCTTAAATCATGTCTTGAGGTCTTGGCTCATGCTTTGCTCCAAAAGTCAACTTAGGGGTGAATTAGGTCAAGAAACCCTAATTCCTGAGGCCAAATTGACTTGATGATTGGGTTCATGAGGTCCCTTGGAGTATCTTGGGTTGTACTTTGAAGCATTGGCTCATTCCCAAAGGAAAATTTCCCTCTGGAGGCCTTGGTCGACCAAAACCCTAATTTGGTGACACTGTCGATCTTGAGGCTTGATCCACTTGGAATGTTGCACTCTAGTGCTTGATTCTTGATGTGGGAGACCTCTTGGTCCTTTATAGGTGTTTGAGAGGTTAGAAAAGTTGAAGATCATATCATTTCTTGATTGATCTTTTGTCTAAGTGCTCTGAGAGGGCTTGAAACCCTAATCCTTGATTGTAGTGAAAGCTTAACTATCTTTGAGGAGATTGATGAGGCATGAAGGTACATCCATATTGTGGTAACAATTTGCACAATGATGGGAAATCTTGGTGGTTAAATTTTGGGTATGACAATAGTGTCGTAACCCAAAATTTGACCTCCCTCTTTTGCCTTTTGGATAAGCATAAGTATTCGCATCGCTGGCATACGCATTCACATTCTTTTCTCTGGTGTATTGATTGCAGGATATTCAGGTTTTCCAAGCCCGATTAATCATATCCTCACAAGGTCATCACCTCATCAAAACAAGCAAAAAATGAAGGTTTCCATACCTATTCCTCAATACAAGAGGTGGAAAATCGAAGCCGGGACCACAGCACCCTTTTTTTAGGCAAATTGGGCATATTTTGGCCTGGTTAATCGATTAACCATTTGCAGTGCAATTGTGTTAATCGATTAACACAGGCAAAATAGGTACAATTTACTGCTTTTTCATGACAGCACCTTTGCACACATTTTGGTCTTGGATTCTAGTAGCATATGGAATATTCGAGACACCTCTAAACATTTCCACGCTACTCAATTCATTCCAAGTGCATTTGCTATGATACTTCACTTCAAATCAAGTGCACCATGTTCCTTGTTCTCCAAGTAATGTGGATCTTTGGATGTTGGAATTCACCTTGGGATGGTTACTGAGTTGGTTCTAACTAACCAGTTAACCGCCTTGACTCGGTGAGTCAATTCCAACTAACTCCTAACCTAGCTCCAAACCCAAAGCTAATTCCAAACCATCTCATATTCCAAACCTAAAGCCTATATAAACACACCTTCACTCACTTTTCAATTCCTCAACCATTCTCTACCATTTTTCACCAAACTTCTCACATTTCACTCTCAATTCTCTCACTTTTTCTATGATTTCTCTACTCATTCTTCATCTTCATCTCAATTTTTCTCCATCAAACCTCACCAAAAGCTCTTATTCTTGAAGGATAATCACTTTTCACATTGAAAGTGATTAATTCTTGAGCTTAACCTTCATCATTTGGCATTCTTTGGTTGGATTTCTGGAATTACATCTCATTCTACTTCAATCCAAGGGTTTCACACCATTTATTTTGGTGCAAGTTCGATTTCGGTGCATTTTCGCGTTTTTGATCTGTTTCGACGTGTTTCGTCTACAATTCAAGGATCCTCTGGTTTTCTTTGATTTTCTGCACCAAGATCACATTGAAACATTTACCAAGGCACATCTCAGCCTTGTAGGTTAGTGGGTTTCATTCATTTTATCATTTCTATCATTTTCGTATCGTTTGCGATGTAATTTCGATATTCTTGCACGTGAATTGATTGCACTTTTGATAGATCCATGATCTTGTTTGTTAATTGATTATATTATTGATCATTTGCTGTTTCTAAGCTTGATTTTTCATGCATAATTGTTTGCCCTAGCATTGGAGTGATTGCACAATCAAAAAGTTGGCCAAAAGCACTTTTCAAAACTGATTTTCTGCTCCCTGTACAGTGTTAATCGATTAACACATTGCAGTGCAATTGTGTTAATCGATTAACCAGTGTTTTTTGCACTTTTTCACGTGTTAATCGATTAACACTTTGCAGTGCAATTGTGTTAATCGATTAACACTGAACCAGAAGGCCATTTTCTTGCATTTTCAAGTGTGTCTGCCATGCTTTCTTCATTTTAACTTCCATTGATTGTCATGCTTGATTTTATGGATGTTTTTAATGTCATTTCACTTATGGTTGAAGCAAATTCATGAACTTTCGATGCACATTTTTTATTATTCATTTGTTTCATGTTCTTAGCATTGTATGAACATAGCAAGTCTTGCACTATCTTTGCTCACATGATACATGATTTTGTATGGCATTTTGATGATCATTTGGCACTGTTTTGCACTTTCCATTTCAGTTTTCATTAAGTTTATTCTTCATGGATAAACTTAATCTTGTGTAATCAATAATTCACTCCTTTGTGCTTTAATGACTTTTCATCCTCTTTGGAAAGTTGTTAGCATGTTTATCCCTTGATTAATTGATCGAAACTTTGTTTCGATTAATCAATCTTCCCATTTCCTCTCTTTAGGCCTCCTTTAGAGCTTTCTCTCTCATTCCCCCCCACCCCCCGGTGGAGTTGGAGTTTCGCGCTGCGCCTTGCATCGGAGCACTGTACAAATTGACGCCGTTATGCTGTCAGTTCCTCTACGCAGGAGCACTGTATAACTTGGAGTTATTAGGTCGTCTGGTTCAACTTCCGCATTACACCCTGTGTGTGTTAGGGAAGGGATGAGAAGGGAGAATTCCTACTCTCATTCTGACTACTTCAGGTAGGGGACGAATGACCCTGTGTTTGGCTTAGTCATCTCTATCTCCAGGCGGTAATGTGCTTTCCTTCCCCAGTCAAGTTGATCCTTGATCACTCTTCTTTCGTTACGATCCCTTTCGATCCTTGATCACTCCTATCTCAATCTCTCTCTTGATCTATCACCATTCTTCTTGGTTATGATCATATGTTCCTTGGGTTAGCAAGCTTTCTTCGTTTCAATACCCTATGATTTTCTTACGATCAATCATTGCTTTTGATTCCCCTGAAGAGTTTCAATTCTCTCTCTTTGGTCCAACACAGTTTTCCTGTCACGACCATTTTTCCCCTGGAGCTCGCAACCCTCTCTTGGTTCTTCTCCTTTGTTGGGTTAATCACCTTCTCTTGGTTAATCACCCTTTGCTTCAGTTAATCACAGCTCGTTTGTTAATCACTGAGCACCCCTTGGGTTAATCACCTATTCTTGGTTAATCACCCGCCTCTTCAGTTAATCACAGTCTATCTGTTAATACTGAGCGCCTCTTGGGTTAATAACCTTCTCTTGGTTAATCACTCATCTCTTCAGTTAATCACAGTCCGTCTGTTAATCACTGAGCACCTCTTGGGTTAATCACCTTCTTCTGGTTAATCACCTGTCTCTTCAGTTAATCACAGTCCGTCTGTTAATCACTGAACCCTTTCAAGTTAATCACCTTCTCTTGGTTAATCACTCGCTTTTCTCTTCGGTTGGTCACAGTCCATCTTTAAACACCGAATCCCCCGCAGTTGGCAACCTCCTCTTGGTTCGAATACTTGCACCCTTGGGTTAGTAACCTTTATTTGGTTCAAATACCCTTTCTTCGGTTGAGTACTGTTTGTTCAGTCAGTTTACCGAACCCCTTTAGGTCACGACCTTTGCTCGATCCTATACCCGTCCTTTGGATTATGATCTTTATTCGGTCCTACACCCGCTTCTCTGGTTAATCGCAGTTTTCTCTGCTAAAACCAATGCTTCTCTACCCCCACAGAGTTGCAATTCTTTCTTTCCTTGGTTAATCACTGTTTACCAGTTAATATACCGAGGCCCCTTCGTAGTCAAACACCTTCTCTCGGTTTAGCACTCTCTCTCTTGGTTTATCACAGTCCGTCTGTTGACACTAGCTTCTTTTCCCCGTCAGGGTTCTACTCTCTTTCTTTGGCTAACCACTGCGAGCCAGTTAATATACCGAGTCTCCTTTTTCTCTTGGTTGTGACACCATCCCTTTGTTTGGATCCCCAGAGGAGTCCTTCATATTCCCCTTGTTCTTACTTTCTTGGTTTCGACACCAATTCTCTTTTATATCCCCAGCGGAGTTTCTTTCATTCTTGGTTTTGACACCATTCTTTTCCTATCCTTTTGTGCAAATGCTCTTACTGCGGGGTCTTTCCCAGTAGAGTTTTTTCATTCACTCTTGCTCTTGGTTTCGACACCAGTTCTTTCATCCCCTTGTTTCTTTCTTGCTTTGTTTTCCGTTCAGTTCCCCGAACTACGGAAGCTCTGATTCTGCATTCTTTTGGATGTATGATACGTAGGCACGAGACGTAATGTCTTGGCAAGCACACTTCCACCTTTTCTCCGTCTTCCTCCTTTCTTTCCTTTTCTTCGTCCCCTAGTTCCATGAACTACGACTCTCTGACTTCCTCATTTCACTATGAGGGTACGTAGGCCCGAGGACTTCGTTCCTCCGTGAGCACCTTCCTTCTTTCTTTTCTTTTTCCCCTTCCTTCTCTCTCTCTCCTTCTTTTAGCTAGAAGCCTTTAGATAGATAACCCATCCAAGCCTAGAAGCAAGGGAAATGGTTCCCGTCGAGTACGACGGATGCGTTAGGTGCTAGTACCTTCCTTTCGCATAACCGACCCCCTGTTCCCGTTTCTCTTCCCCTTGGGTTTTATCGATATTTTCCCTGTCCTTTGGGACTAAATAAAGTTCAGTGGCGACTCTTTTGTATCTTTGAGTGTGCGATTCACTCAGGTAGAAACCAGCCATCTTCAGCTGGCGACTCTGCTGGGGAGAGATTGACCTCTTGCTGGTCCATCCCTTGAGGGGTCTCGCCTAGTTTTGTTTTCTTTCTCTTGCTTGTTTGGGTGTTTATCTTGAGCGCTTTACTAGCTTTATTTTACTTGCTTTAGCTTTATGTTTATTTATCGCATTTCTTTACTGCTTTGAATATTCATATGCTGCATATTCTGGATATCTGCTATTTTCTACTGTTGTTGGGATGGGTAGATATTATTGGAGGGAAAGGTCCTAACACCGGGCCTAGTATACACATAGGCTAGAACATGGATAGTCGTGAGGCCTGCATTTTGTGCATTGGGATATCACGAGACCCGCATCCCAGATCGTGATTCGTTTGAGAATACCTTCGTCCTGTGAGAATTCACTACGGCGGGGGGTTTTCATCCTGAGTCCTATGGTTTGGGCGACCTTTTCTAGGGACCACCTTGTTGTGTCTAGATCACACCTGTGAGGGGGATGGGTTTTGCAGGAAAATAAGCCACTTCATACCCTTGTTCTCACGCACGCCAGATTTCCTCACCGACACGTCAGATTATGTTGCACTGACACAGATTATATGCAGATATCTGGATTGTTCAGATTTGATTATTCGGACAGTGTTGGCTTCTTGTTGCTGTGTTGCATATCATTTCATCATGTAAATTAATTTTTTCATGTGCATTTCCAGGTTTTCGAGGGCTTATCTTTTGTTGACATTATCATGGAGATGAGTACTGGTCGTCATGGTATCTTCAGTTACAAGTTTGTGGAGCCTAAGCTAGGTATTTTGAGAGGTTTGGCATCTTTGTTGGTTGGAGATCACATAGGGGTTTTCATAGGTACTTATGGTAATCTGTTGACCATCCTCAACACTGAAGTCAACATCACTGCTATTCATACTCTGGTTCAGTTCTACGACCCGCCATATAGGTGCTTCATATTTCAGGATTATCAGCTAGCACCTACACTTGAGAAGTATGCTTATATTCTGGGGGTTGAGATCAAGAAGCAGGTTCCTTATGTTTACACTAGTGGTTGTCCGAAGTTTCATCTTATTGCTGATGCGCTTATCATTAGTAAGAAAGATGTGGAGGATAATCTCAAGACCAAAGGGAAAGGTATTCGAGGTTTTTCTTTGAAGTTCTTGGTTGACAAGGCCACTACTTTTGCTAAGGATGGAAACTGGAAGGCTTTCAACGCCGTTCTCGCTCTGCTGGTATATGGGATTGTCTTATTTTCGAACATGGAGGATTTCATAGATCAGGCTGCCATCAGCATATTCTTGTCCAAGAACCCTGTTCCGACGCTTCTTGCTGATACCTACCATTTTATTCATTCAAGGAATGAAAAGAAGAAGGGAAACATTGTCTGTTGTGCTCCTTTGTTGTACCGATGGTTCATGTCTCACCTTCCACAGAAGGGTCCCTTTGTTGAGAATAAGGATAATCTCAAGTGGTCTCAACGAATCATGTCTCTTACCGCTGATGATATTTCTTGGTATTCTCGAGTCTTCGACAACATTCCGATCATTCTTCATTGTGGGAAATTCTCCAATGTGCCTCTCTTGGGTACAAAGGGTGGAATTAACTACAATCCAAGAATGGCTTTCCGACAGTTGGGATACCCTATGGTTGATAAGCCCGATCCTGAGGTAGTGGAAGAGTTCGTCTTTCATAAGGGGTTGACGACATGGGTTTGCTGAAGAGGTTTAGTGCCACTTGAACTCAGATTCATCTCGAAGGTAGAGCCAATTTGGGTAAGAAGAATTGCGTAACCAAGGAAGCTTACACACGTTGGGTCAAAGGGCGCGTCAAAGAGATTTTGTTGTCGTTCTCTCCTGAGCCTTCCATGAATGCCAAGCTTCCTGAACTTTCCATTGTTCCTCCATCTGAAGTCAATCAACTCAAGCTGATTGTTGAGAAGTTGAAGAAGGAGAATGCTGATCTTCGTCTCAACCTTGATAGAGTCACTTTCGAGAAGGATAGCCTACAGATTGAGCTCCATCAGAAGCGCGAGCGCATGCTCAAAGAGGTGGAGGTTGAACAGAATAAGCGTAGGAAGGTGGGTGATGCTTTAAAGAGCACTTATGAGGGACTTGCTTCAAAGAAGAGACAACTCGCCGATGCTCATTATCAGGCCTACAAAGAGGAGCTGAGCTACAACAAGCAACTTGAAGAGCTTCGAGTGAAGTTATCCGAGTTCAAGGCAAAGTGGCAAAGTGAACAAGATCGTGCTAATCAATTAGCAAAGGACTTTTCCCAATGTCAAGCTAAGCTCGACAAATTCTTCGGTGAGATTCAGAAGCTGCAAGATCAAGCACATCAGAGTCAAGAGCAGATTAGGCAGCTCAACACAGAGAGCACTCACTAGGAGCATCAAAGCCGTCATCTACAGAACCTCCTAGATCAGAAAGAGGCCTTTCTTCAGGATATGCTTCAGGGACCTAATCATTCTTTGCTGCACAACCTCATAAAGGATGCGAAGTACTAGAGTGAGAGGCATGGTCGTCTAGCCAGATTTGCTGAGCATGCATTGGAGGACCTACCAGGGTTGTTGAGGGATGCATACGCTGATGCATTACCACACCGGCTTCCTTGGGCGGTTTTTCATTTCTTATTTGTGTGTAGGGTGGTATTTGATAGGATCCGTGCGGATTTTATTGTAGCCCAAAAGGCAGATATTTGACTTGTATTCGACTTGTACTTCTTTCCTCTATTGAATGAATGAATGAAGATGCTTGCTCACTCTATCTTTTATGCCTTTACTTGTATGCTTTATGATATTGTCAACAAAGATAAGTTTAAGAATTCTGGAATTTAAAACTTATTTTTTGCATGCATATCATACATTCATCTGCACACATATGCACGTCCTTTCATCCGAAACCGTTGCTCATCCTTGTCCGCCTTCCTTGTAGCAAGACGATGACTCAACATCGGTATTTTACTCGCTCAAACAAATCCTGAATCATGGCTGACTTCGAAGCTGAGAATGCTGCGTACAAGGAAACTCTGGCATAATTCCAAGGTCGGATGGATCAGTTCCAGACGAACATGGATGTCATTATGGAGCTCTTTCATGCCCAGAGGGACGCCGCTGCTACTGCCACTGTTGTTGCAACTACTACTGATGCAACTGTTGTCACTCTTGTGACTGTTCCTCCTGTTGTTACAGCTACTCCTGCTATTGTTGTTCCTTCTTCTGCTAGAGTTGAAGTACCAGTCGAGCCTGTGAATCAGCCTGCCGTTCAACCCAGTTTGAACCAGATGCCCACTGGTTTTCCTTGGGGCATGCCTCCGAATTACACTCCTCAGATTGCAAATAATGGTAGTGCCTTCATGCCATATCAGCCTTTTGTTGCACCCATGCCTAATGGGAATGCTTCCGCCTATCCATGGGTCATGCCTACTCCAGTCCCGCCTCCAGTGGTGAATGATGATCTTGAGAATCCTCGGGGTCAAACTCATCAAACAGCCAGATTGGTTGATACTGAAACTCCTGATGAAGAAGAGCATGTGTATAGGGGTCCTCCTATTCATGTTTCGGTTCCATCTCAAGTTGCTCAAGCCGCTGTTTCGAATGCTCATCCTGGGATGTTCTATCCTGGGACATCTTCCTCAGCTGCTGTGATGCCTCCTCCGATTTATCCGTATGGTGTTCCGATGGGTCAGAATGCTGGTCAGATGGTTAATTCAGGTTTGGTGTATCCTTATCAGTTTGCTACTCCGCAAGTGAATGCTTCTGCCGCTTCGCAGCTGCCAAATCCTCAGATTCTTGTCAGGCCCACTAATCAGAATAGATCGGTTGACTACAAGTTATTGGAAGACTGTATCAGAGCTATCGAAGGGTTCTCTGCTTTTGGCATGGAAGCCAAAGACTTGTGGCTGGTTCCGAATGTTGTGTTGCCGCAGAAATTCAAGATACCTAATTTGCCAAAGTATAAAGGCTTGAGCTACCCGCGTAGCCACATCACTATGTACTGCAGGAAGATGGCATCCCATATTGATAATGATGAATTGCTAGTTCATTGTTTTCAAGATAGTTTGTCTGGTGCTTCATTGGATTGGTACATGGGTCTGGAGCGCAGCAAAATCTGTACTTGGAGGGATCTATCTGAAGCGTTCGTGAGACAATACAAGTATAACCTTGATCTGGCGCCAACTAGATTGCAATTGCAGAATCAGTCTCAGCGCTCAGCTGAAACATTCAAGGAGTATGCACAAAGATGGCGTGAGATGGCATCTCGTGTGCAACTGGCTCTCTCTGACAATGAGTTGGTTGACATCTTTATGGGTACATTGCAAGGATCTTACTATGAGAAAATGGTGGGTAGTTCTTCATCGAGTTTTACTGATGTTGTGACGATCGGTGAAAGGATTGAGAATGGTTTGAAGACTGGAAAGATTCCTGGAGCTGCTTCCCAGCAGCCGACCACTAGGAAATCTCAGAACAGTCATTCCAAGAAAAAGGAAGGTGAAGCCAACGCTGTGACAGCTCAAATTTCTCCTCAGTATCAAGCTCCCATGGCTCCCTTGTCGTACTATTCATATCCATACATTGATGCTGCATAGTATCAACAACCTCCATATCAGTATCATCCGCAACAACCCGTTCAGAATGCTCAGAATCAGCAACAAAATCAACAGAACAAAAATCAGCAGAATCAGAACCGTCAGAACAACAACAATCAAGGAAACCGTAAACATCTGAATTTTGATAGAATTCTGGTGTCATACACGGAGTTGTTTCCTTATCTGGTTCACCAAGGGGCAATTGTCCCCAAGCAGATTGCACCTGCAATTCCTCCATTTGGGCCGAAGCATAACCCAAATTCATCTTGTGCCTATCATGCTGGATACATAGGACATGCAACAGAGGATTGCTTTGTTTTCAAAACCAAGGTTCAGGAACTCATTGATAAGAAGGTTCTGACTTTTGCTGAGGAAGGACCCAACATTCAGAGTAATCCGTTACTGAATCACGGTGGGCCTGCGGTTAACATGATTGAGGATAATTATAGGGCTGAATTGATCTTGGATGTTGACGAGGTAAAAACTCTGATGTCTGTGGTTTTCAATAAATTGAAAGAACATAGGCTGTTGAAAGGGTTGCATGGTAAGTGTCAGATTTTTGACGATAATCCCAACCAGTGTCGAAGGCTGAAGGGTTGTGTCCAGATTCTGATGAACCGTGGCGAAGTGCAATTTGCCAGATCTAAACCTATCGAGGAAGTTGCTGCTATTGAGCCGTTCACCGTCGTCTATAGGAAGGTTTCGGTGGAATCTCCTAATCAGAAGAAGGTGCAACCTATCGTGGTTTGTCCTCCAAAGCCATTTCTGTATCAGAATTCTAAAGAGGTACCATGGAAGTATGGGTCTACTGTATTTTTTGGAGGTCAAGAGATAAGGTTCGCCGAATCCGAGATCGTGAATGTTACAACCGGTGGAGGTATGACTTGTAGTGGATGTGTGTTCGCTCCAAAAGTCACTACGAAGCCTGTTCAAGTTTCAACTGTTGTTTGTCCCAAAGAAACGCTTGTATCTGTAACCCCTGTGCAGTTCCGGTACCGACTAGTCCGTCTGAGGATATTTCAAAGAGCAAAGAGACCCTTAATGATCAAGAGTTCCTTAAGTTAATCAAGAAAAGTGACTTTAAGATTGTGGATCAGCTGGGTCAGACTCCCTCGAGGATCTCAATTTTGTCCTTACTCGTGAGTTCGCCTGCGCACAGATCAGTTTTGTTGAAAGTGTTGAACAGCGCCCACGTTATGCAAGATATATCCGTCGTCGAATTCGATGATGTAGTGGCCAACATAGCTGTAAGTCGGTATTTGGGTTTTAATGAATCAAAATTACCTCCTGAAGGAACTGCCCACAACAAAGCGCTGCACATATCTGTAATCTGCACAGACATCCTGTTATCTCATGTTCTAGTGGATATCGGTTCTTCTGTCAATGTGATGCCTAAGGGGACGTTGAGTCAATTACCAGTGGAAGGAATCGAGATGAGACCAAGTGCCTTAGTTGTCAGAGCCTTTGACGGTTCTCGAAGACAGGTCATTGAAGAAGTGGATTTACCCATCAATATTGGGCCGCATTTGTTTACCATTACCTTCCAAGTGATGAATATTCATCCAGCGTACAGTTGCCTATTGGGTCATCCATTGATCCACGCGGCAGGGGCAGTTACATCCACTTTACATCAGATGTTGAAATTCATGTTTGACGATCAACTTGTCATTGTCTGTGGTGAAGAGGATTTGATCGTAAGGGAGTTATCATCTTTTCGATACGTCGAGACCGAAGAAGGCATAGCTGAGGTGCCGTTGCAGTGTCTCAAGTTCGAAGATGTCAGCTCTGCTTCAACTAGTCAAAGTAGATCACCACAATTGACTTTAGTATCTGCTAAGAGCGCTAAAGAGACCATCGATAGAGGTGCCTTGCCAGGCTAGGGGCACGTGATTGATGTGGTTGAGAAGCATAATCGTTTTGGATTGGGCTATCATCCTGGTCTTCAATCTGGTTCCTCTGATCAGAAACAATGCAACTTTGTCAAGTTCCATAGCGCGGGTTTCCAGCAGGGTGACATCATGGCAGCTGCTGATAATGCTGGTCCCAGTAATTAGATTTCAAGCTTTGTGCGCAAATGTCCGCCGGGTTTCAAGCTCAGCAATTGGACATCTACCGTGATTCCTGTGGTTTTCCCATATAACATTTAATGCATTTTGCTTTCTCGTTCCCTCGTCCTCGCCCGAGACGAGTGGATAGCTTGTAAAGGGCCTCACGCTTTTGTAATATTATGTGATCAATAAATAAAAGTTTTTGCATTCAAAATCATGCTCTATTCTCTTTCTTTATTTTACTTTTTCACAAAACAAATGGCAAAAGTTTCTTTTCTTTTTCACTTTTTAAATAGCTCATTCTAAACATATCCATAAACATGCAGAATTAATAAAAGCATTGATAACAACATGGCAAACGTCCATTGTAATTCTGGGATTCCAATTAACCAAGCCAAAGAAGATGGTGAGGAAGATTGTGAATTACCGACTGAGCTGGCATGGCTCCTTGAGCACGAGCGTAGAGAGATTCAGCCACACAAAGAGCCAGTGGAAGTTGTCAATCTTGGTACTGATGAGGTCAGAAGAGACGTCAAGGTTGGCGCATCCCTCGCAGAGCATGTACACTCCGAGTTGGTTAAGTTATTGAAAGAGTATGTTGATATCTTCACCTGGTCCTATCAAGATATGCCTGGGTTGGATACCAACATTGTTGAACATCACTTACCACTCAAGCCCAGATGTCCTCCTGTCAAACAGAAACTCAGGAAGACTAGACCTGACATGGCACTCAAAATCAGAGAAGAGGTAAAGAAGCAGCTTGATGTTGGGTTCCTAGTCACTTCCGAATATCCTGAATGGATTGCCAACATTGTCCCGGTTCCCAAGAAGGACGGCAAAGTCAGAATGTGTGTGGATTATCGAGATCTCAACAAGGCGAGTCCGAAGGATGACTTTCCTTTGCCTCATATTGATGTCTTGGTAGACAACACAGCATAGTTCTCTGTATTTTCCTTCATGGACGGTTTTTCAGGATATAATCAGATCAAGATGTCCCCAACTGATATGGAGAAGACTACATTTATCACGCCATGGGGTACATATTGCTACAAAGTCATGCCATTCGGTCTAAAGAATGCAGGGGCAACATACCAGCGTGCCATGACAACCCTCTTTCACGATATGATACATAAAGAGATTGAGGTTTACGTGGACGATATGATTGCCAAGTCCAAAACTGAAGATGATCACTTGGTTCATCTAAAGAAACTGTTTGACAGACTCCAGAAGTTTAGATTGCGGTTGAATCCTGCGAAGTGCACCTTCGGAGTTCGATCTGGTAAACTGTTGGGCTTTATTGTGAGTCAGAAAGGCATTGAAGTTGATCCTGATAAGGTTTGGGCTATTCAGAACATGCCGCCTCCCAAAACAGAAAAAGAAGTCCGTGGCTTTCTGGGCAGACTCAATTACATTTCAAGATTCATTTCTCATTTGACGGCTACCTGTGAACCAATGTTCAAGTTACTAAGAAAAAATCAATCGGTTGAATGGAATAATGATTGTCAGGAAGCATTTGACAAAATAAAAACAATACTTGCAAGAACCACCGATCTTAGTACCACCGATTCCTGGTAGGCCTTTAATCATGTATCTCACCATTCTTGATGAATCAATGGGATGTGTATTGGGTCAACATGATGACACTGGTAGAAAAGAACATACAATATACTATCTGAGCAAGAAGTTCACTGATTATGAGACCAGATACTCACTCTTGGAGAAAACTTGATGTGCTCTGGTCTGGGCTGCTCGACGCCTAAGACAATACATGATTTGCCATACTACTTTGTTGATATCCAAAATAGATCCGATAAAGTACATATTTGAAAAGCCTGCTGTCTCTGAAAGGATTGCTCCATGGCAGATGCTGTTAACCGAGTATGATATCCAATATGTTACCCAGAAATCAATAAAAGGGAGCGTCTTGTCTGACTACCTTGCTCATCAACCTGTAGAAGGTTATCAACAAATGAAGTTTGACTTTCCCGATGAGGATGTTCTGTTTATCAGAGATTATGAGACTCCAGATCCTGACATAGGACCCGAACCAGGGGCGCGATGGATGCTCGTGTTCGACGGTGCCTCCAATTCTAAAGGTCGTGGAATCGATGCCATCCTCATCTGTCCAACAGATTTTCACCTTCCCTTCACTGCTAGATTATGCTTTGCATGCACCAATAATATGGCTGAATACGAAGCATGTATCTACGGTATTGAAGCGACTATTGACATGAGAATCAAGATTCTTGAGGTCTATGGAGATTCTGCCTTGGTCATCGGTCAAGTCAGATGGAATTTTGTGACTCGGGATTCCAAGCTGGTTCCGTACCAACAACACATAGCGAAGTTGATTCCTTACTTTGATGAGATCACTTTTCATCATATTCCCAGAGAGGAAAATCAACTAGCTGATGCTCTTGCAACTTTAGCCTCCATGTTCAAGGTCAAGTGGAAGAATGAAGCTCCTCATATCCGCATTGATCACTTGAACGAACCAGCACACTATTTAGCAATCGAGGATGAGTCTGATGACAAGCCTTGGTTCTACAACATCAAAAGATATCTGGAAAAACAGGAATATCCTGAGGGTATCACTATCACTGACAAAAAGGCTCTTAGACGGCTTTGCGCCAAATTCTTCTTAAGTGGTGGTATACTGTACAAGAGGAATTATGATTCCGTGTTGCTCAGATGTGTGGATAGACACAAAGCAAACACGATCATAAGGTCTATACATGAGGGCTACGAGGGTATACATGCTAAAGGTCCTGCTATGGCTAAGAAGATCCTTCGAGCTGGGTATTACTGGACGACAATGGAGGTAGATTGTTACAAATTTGCCAAAAGATGTCACAACTGTCAAATCTACGGAGACAAGATCCATGTGCCTCCAACTCCATTGAATGTTTTGACTTCACCTTGGCCATTTTCTATGTGGGGTATAGATATGATTGGAATGATCGAGCCGAAGGCTTCCAACGGTCATCAATTTATTCTGGTTGCTATCGATTACTTCACCAAGTGGGTTGAAGCTGCTTCTTATGCGAACGTTACACAGCAAGTGGTTGCCAGATTTATCAAGAAAGAGATAATTTGTCGCTATGGCATTCCTAGCAGCATTATCACTGACAATGCAAGCAACCTGAATAACAACATGATGAAGGAGTTGTGTCAAGAATTTAAGATCGAACACCACAACTCTTCACCATATCGGCCCAAGATGAATGGCGCCGTTGAAGCAGCAAACAAAAACATCAAGAGGATTGTCCAGAAAATGGTCAAGACTTACAAGGATTGGCATGAAATGCTTCCCTTTGCACTGCATGGCTACAGAACTTCAGTTCGCACTTCCACTGGGGCAACTTTGTACTCACTTGTGTATGGTATGGATGCAGTTCTACCCATCGAAGTCAAAATTCCTTCGCTCAGAGTCATCATGGAAGCAGGTCTTGATGAAGCTAAATAGGTTTAATCCAGATACGACCAGCTAAATCTCATCGAAGAGAAGCGCCTTACAGCAGTTTGTCATGGTTAATTGTATCAAAAATGCCTCAAGCGAGCTTTTGACAAGTTCTTCCTCGAACATTCTATGAAGGCGAACTCGTGCTCAAGAGATATTCACCTGTTCACTCGGATCCACGAGGCAAATGGACTCCCAATTACGAAGGACCTTTTGTTGTCAAGAAAGCCTTCTCAGGCGGAGCCCTGATCCTCACCACAATGGATAGGGAGGAGTTGCCATCGCCCGTGAACTCCGATATAGTCAAAAAATATTATGCCTGAAAAAATGGATAAAAGTCTGCTAGATTGACATCCGCAAGGACAATCTAGGCAAAAATGGACGTCCCGATGGACCAGAAAAAAGAAATGTCCATACAAAAGTTAGGGACAATGAAAAAAAAATAATAGCCCGCTAAGTTGAAAACCCGAAAGGGCGACTTAGGCAAAAATGGGCATCCCGGTGGACGAAAAAAATGTGAAAACATGTCCAGGCAAAAATTAGGGATAAAGGCATTTGACTGTGAACACTTGAGCCTCTTTTCCTCACGGCTAGACCTCAGACGGTAACAGAGCATTCCAATCATCGTCGACTGGTGCAAGGCGTTGGAACCTAGACTTACTATGGATGGTGGTCAATGTTGTAGTCAATGCAAAGCATGATTTCCCTTTGCCATTTACATTTGTTTTTCAATTTTATTGCAAACTTCCTCATCAAGGATTTTGCATCCTTGTACACACTTTATGTACAAAAATTTTCACATTCAATAAAATTCATTCTTTGTTATCTCAATTTGTTTTCATGCCAGTATTTTGTTTGCAAAATAAACAATTATTTGTGATCACATAATACTAAAAAACATTGAGAACAATAAAAAGCTAAATTCACCAAGAAAGCATTATGCATTTCATGTGTTACTGGTAACTCCTGCAGGGTGATCGGTAATATCCATTGGTAAGCCTAACGCCTGGCCAGCAATGGGATGATTCTATGAAGAAGTTTTTGTTTCCTCAGCAGTTCCTCAGCAGAGTCATCATCCTCCCCAGCAGGTTGCCAAGGTGTTCCCCCAGCAAAGACGCTTTGCTCACTTTTCCCCAGCAAGGGTTGTGCATCTTCTCCAAATGATTAGGAACTATCTGTCACCAGCAGCAGTGGTTTCTCCTCAGCTAAGTCAACATGATTCGGGAATCTCTTTTCCCCATGCAGAGCCAATCTTGGTAGGAAGGATTGATTTAATTCTTTCATCCCCAACAGAGACAGCCATGGTGATTTAGAAACCTGAGATGTCCTCGGTTTCTTTCCCCGGCAGGATCATCATCCTTTGTGAACTCTCTTCTCCAGCAGAGATTGTCTTCATCTGCGGGTCCTCTCCCCGACTGAGGGTATCGAAGTTGTTTTGCTATGATTTCTGCCTAATCACTTCACACTGTGCCTCATCTTGAGCCTTTGCATTGCATGATAGCAAGCATCATGTAGAAATGCATACATAGCATATGCATCGATCATACTCCCTCTCTTTTTTTGCCTGACTTATCTCCCAACAGATTTTCAGCTATCCTTGCACTTATCAACCTTCAAACACTGTCAACTCTTCTTTTGTCGCCATTGGCCAAATTCTCGAGCTACTCTTTTATTTAATCCCCTTTTACCTCGAAACATCGAAAAACTAGCGCAATTCGTACATTCAGGTCCAAGTGGATTAAATAGGGGCAACTGTCGTAACCCGAAATTTAACCTCCCTCTTTTGCCTTTTGCATAAGCATAAGCATTCGCATCGCAAGCATACGCATTTGCATTCTTTTCTCTGGTGTTTTGATTGCAGGATATTCAGATTTTCCAAGCCCGATTAATCATATCCTCACAAGGTCATCACCTCATCAAAACAAGCACAAAATGAAGGTTTCCATACCTATTCCTCAATACAAGAGGTGGAAAATCGAAGCCGGGACCACAACATCCTTTTTTTAGCCAAATTGGGCATATTTTGGCCTGGTTAATCGATTAACCATTTGCAGTACAATTGTGTTAATCGATTAACACATGCAAAATAGGCACAATTTGCTGCTTTTTCATGACAGCACCTTTGCACACATTTTGGTCTTGGATTCTAGCAGCATATGGAATATTCTAGACACCTCTAAACATTTCCAAGCTACTCAATTCATTCCAAGTGCATTTGCTATGATACTTCACTTCAAATCAAGTGCACCATGTTCCTTGTTCTCCAAGTAATGTGGATCTTTGGATCTTGGAATTCACCTTGGGATGGTTACCGAGTTGGTTCTAACTAACCGAGTTAACCGCCTTAACTCGGTGAGTCAAGTCCAACTAACTCCTAACCTAGCTCCAAACACAAAGTTAATTCCAAACCAAATTCCAAACCATTTCATATTCCATACCTAAAGCCTATATAAACACACCTTCACTAACTTTTTAATTCCTCAACCATTCTCTACCATTTTTCACCAAACTTCTCACATTTCACTCTCAATTCTCTCACTTTTTCTCTGATTTCTCTACTCATTCTTCATCTTCATCTCAATTCTTCTCCATCAAACCTCACCAAAAGCTCTTATTCTTGAAGGATAATCACTTTTCACATTGAAAGTGATTAATTCTTGAGCTTAACCTTCATCATTTGGCATTCTTTGGTTGGATTTCTGGAATTACATCTCATTCTACTTCAATCCAAGGGTTTCACACCATTTATTTTGGTGCAAGTTCGATTTCGGTACATTTTCACGTTTTTGATCGGTTTCGACGCGTTTCGTCTACAATTCAAGGATCCTCTGGTTTTATTTGATTTTCTGCACCAATATCACATTGCAACATTTACCAAGGCACATCTCAGCCTTGTAGGTTGGTGGATTTCATTCATTTTATCATTTCGATCATTTTCGTATCGTTTGCGATGTAATTTCGATATTCTTGCATGTGAATTGATTGCACTTTTGATAGATCCATGATCTTGTTTGTTAATTGATTCTATTGTTGATCATTTGCTGTTTCTAAGCTTGATTTTCGTGCATAATTGTTTGCCCTAGCATTGGAGTGATTGCACAATCAAAAAGTTGGCCAAAAGCACTTTTCAAAACTGATTTTCTGCTCCCTGTACAGTGTTAATCGATTAACACATTGCAGTGCAATTGTGTTAATCGATTAACCAGTGTTTTTTTGCACTTTTTCACGTGTTAATCGCTTAACACTTTGCAGTGCAATTGTGTTAATCGATTAACACTGAACCAGAAGGCCATTTTCTTGTATTTTCAAGTGTGTCTGCCATGCTTTCTTCATTTTAACTTCCATTGATTATCATGCTTGATTTTATGGATGTTTTTAATGTCATTTCACTTCTGGTTGAAGCAAATTCATGAACTTTCGATGCACATTTTCGATTATTCATTTGTTTCATGTTCTTAGTATTGTATGAACATAACAAGTCTTGCACTATCTTTGCTCACATGATACATGATTTTGTATGGCATTTTGATGATCATTTGGCACTGTTTTGCACTTTCCATTTTAGTTTGCATTAAGTTTATTCTTCATGGATAAACTTAATCTTGTGTAATCAATAATTCACTCCTTTGTGCTTTAATGACTTTTCATCCTCTTTGGAAAGTTGTTAGCATGTTTATCCCTTGATTAATTGATCGAAACTTTGTTTCGATTAATCGATCTTCCCGTTTCCTCTCTTTAGGCCTCCTTTAGAGCTTTCTCTCTCATTCCCCCCCGTGGAGTTGGAGTTTCGTGCTGCGCCTTGCATCGGAGCACTGTACAAATTGACGCCGCTATGCTGTCAGTTTCTCTACGCAGGAGCACTGTACAACTTGGAGTTGTTGGGCCGTCCGGTTCAACTTCCGCATTACACCCTGTGTGTGTTAGGGAAGGGATGAGAAGGGAGAATTCCTACTCTCATTCTGACTACTTCAGGTAGGGGACGAATGACCCTGTGCTTTGCTTAGTCATCTCTATCTCCAGGCGGTAATGTGCTTTCCTTCCCCAATTGAGTTGATCCTTGATCACTCTTCTCTCGTTGCGATCCCTTTCGATCCTTGATCACTCCTATCTCAATCTCTCTCTTGATCTATCACCATTCTTCTTGGTTATGATCCTATGTTCCTTGGGTTAGCAAGCTTTCTTCGTTTCAATACCCTATGCTTTTCTTGCGATCAATCATTGCTTTTGATTCCCCTGAAGAGTTTTAATTCTCTCTCTTTGGTCCAACACTATTTTCCTGTCACGACCATTTTTCCCCTGGAGCTCGCAACCCTCTCTTGGTTCTTCTCCTTTGTTGGGTTAATCACCTTCTCTTGGTTAATCACCCTTTGCTTCAGTTAATCACAGTCCGTTTGTTAATCACTGAGCACCCCTTGGGTTAATCACCTATTCTTGGTTAATCACCCGCCTCTTCAGTTAATCACAGTCTATCTGTTAATACTGAGCGCCTCTTGGGTTAATCACCTTCTCTTGGTTAATCACTCATCTCTTCAGTTAATCACAGTCCGTCTGTTAATCACTGAGCACCTCTTGGGTTAATCACCTTCTTCTGGTTAATCATCCGTCTCTTCAGTTAATCACAGTCCATCTGTTAATCACTGAACCCTTTCAAGTTAATCACCTTCTCTTGGTTAATCACTCAGTTTTCTCTCCGGTTGGTCACAGTCCGTCTGTAAACACTGAATCCCCCGTAGTTGGCAACCTCCTCTTAGTTCGAATACTTGCACCCTTGGGTTAGTAACCTTTCTTTGGTTCAAATACCCTTTCTTCGGTTGAGTAATGTTTGTTCAGTCAGTTTACCAAACCCCTTTGGGTCACGACCTTTGCTCGATCTTATACCCGTCCTTTGGGTTATGATCTTTATTTTTTCCTGCACCCGCTTCTCTGGTTAATCGCAGTTTTCTTTGCTAAAACCAATGCTTCTCTACCCCCACCGAGTTACAATCCTTTCTTTCCTCAGTTAATCATTGTTTACTAGTTAATATACCGAGGCCTCCTTCGGAGTCAAACACCTTCTCTCAGTTCAGCACTCTCTCTCTTGGTTTATCACAGTCCGTCTGTTGACACCAGCTTCTTTCCCCCGTCAGGGTTCTACTCTCTTTCTTTGGTTAACCACTGCTAGCCAGTTAATATACCGAGTCTCCTTGTTCTCTTGGTTATGACATCATCCCTTTGTTTGGATCCCCAGAGGAGTCCTTCCTATTCCCCTTGTTCTTACTTTCTTGGTTTTGACACCAATTCTCTTTGCTATCCCCAGCGGAGTTTCTTTCATTCTTGGTTTTGACAACATTCTTTTCCTATCCTTTTGTGCAAACGCTCTTACTGCGGGGTCTTTCCCAGTAGAGTTTTTTCATTCACTCTTGCTCTTGGTTTCGACACCACCTCTTTCATCCCCTTGTTTCTTTCTTGCTTTGTTTTTCGTTCAGTTCCCCGAGCTACGGAAGCTTTGATTCTGCATTCTTTTGGATGTATGATATGTAGGCACGAGACGCAATGTCTTGGCGAGCACACTTCCAACTTTCCTCCGTCTTCCTCCTTTATTTCCTTTTCTTCGTCCCCTGGTTCCATGAACTACGATGCTCTGACTTCCTCATTGCACTATGAGGGTACGTAGGCCAGAGGACTTCGTTCCTCCGCGAGCACCTTCCTTCTTTCTTTTCTTTTTCCCCTTCCTTCTCTCTCTCTCTCCTTCTTTTAGCTAGAAGCCTTTAGATAGATAACCCATCCAAGCCTAGAAGCAAGCGAAATGGTTCCCGTCGAGTACGACGGATGTGTTAGGTGCTAGTACCTTCCTTTCGCATAACCAAACCCCCGTTCCTGTTTCTCTTCCCCTTGGGTTTAATCGATATTTTCCCTGTCCTTTGGGACTAAATAAAATTCGGTGGCAACTCTGTTGTATCTTTGAGTGTGCGATTCACTCAGGTAGAAACCAGCCATCTTCAAATAGGACTGCCGCAAAAGTCCTCCAGTCTGGTTTGTATTGGCCTACCTTATTCAAGGATGCTCATCATATAGTCCGAGAATGTGACAGGTGCCAAAGAACAGGAAACATCTCCAGACGGAATCATATGCCCCAAAATTCTATGTTAGAGGTAGAGTTGTTTGATGTATGGGGTATTGATTTCATGGGACCTTTTCCCCCATCCATTGGAAAGAATTGTATGCTTGTGGTTGTAGACTACATGTCAAAGTGGGTAGAAGTTGTAGCATTGCCCACAAATGATGCTAAAGTGGTGGTGAATTTCCTTAAGCATAACATTTTCTCTAGGTTTGGGGTTCCAAGAGCTCTAATTAGTGATGAAGTTACTCATTTTTTGAATACGTTAATGGAGAATCTGTTAAGGAAGTATAATGTGAAGCACAAGATTGCCACTCCGTATCACCCTCAGACGAGTGGGCAAGTGGAAATGTCTAACAGGCAGATAAAGCAAATTTTAGAAAAGACTGTTAGTGCTTCTTAAAAGGATTGGTCAGTGAAGCTGGATGACGCACTGTGGGCATACAGGTCAACCTTCAAAACATCGATAAGTATGTCCCCTTATCAACTAGTTTATGGTAAAGCGTGTCATTTGCCACTCAAACTCGAGTACAAGGCTTTTTGGGCTTCCAAATTCCTAAACTGTGATCTTTTGAAAGCTGGTGAATCCCGAACGCTTCAGCTCCATGAGCTAGAAGAGTTTCGGAATCAGGCTTATGAGAATGCCAAGATTTATAAAGAGCAGACGAAAAAATGGCATTATCAGAAGATCCAGAAAAAGAAATTCGGGGAGGGACAGTTAGTGTTGTTGTTTAATTCCAGGTTAAAGCTGTTTCCTGGAAAGTTGAAGTCGAGATGGTCTGGACCGTTCATCATTAATAAAGTGTTCCCTCATGGAGCAATAGAGCTAAGGAACGAGAAAAATGGTGACACCTTCAAGGTTAATGGCCAAAGATTAAAACCTTACTACCAGGGTCAAGGAGGTGGCTTAGTAGATGAGGTTAGACTTCTCTGAGTATGAGGTAACCCGTTGAGCCATGCAACATTAAATGAAGCGCTGCTTGGGAGGCAACCCAAGGGAGTTTTATTTTATTTTGAGTCTTTTTAATTTTCCGTTTAGTCGTATTTTGCATGTTTTTGAGTCTGGTTCGTCAGAGGAACCCCAAAATTCCGATTTTTAACTTAGAAAAATTGAAAAAATTCAGAATTTTTGAAAAAAAAATGAACCTCTCAGCCGTTACGCGTAATAAGGTTCATGTTACGCGTAATGCATAGTGAATTTGGGGGATCCTCTGTGAAGGTACGAGAAAGACACAAGAAAGGGGGGTTTGAATTGTGTATTTACTCTTTTTGTAACTTTTCGCATCTTGTTAAAGAGATACTCAAGAACCTTCAATGTTCGTTGAGAGATTCTGATCTCTTAACTATGGAGCATGAGAACCATATAGGTTCTGATCATAAGATACGATACTCAGAACTTACGGCGCAGAAGCTTATCAGAGATAGGCTGCAAGGTTCTGACTTTGCTTAATATGAGGTTCTGATATTCAATGCATAAACATAAATAGAGATACAAAGCAAGAGAGTAAAGGACACACGATATATCCTGGTTCACCACGAGGGCTAATCCAGTCCACCCTCCTCAGGTGATTTCGCCTTGAACACAAGGACTTAATCCACTATAATCAAATCATGATTACACTTACACGGGCCACGCCGGTGACTAACAACTTGCACAGCCGCACTGTGACTAATAATCCAATGAACTGTTCAGGGATCCAACAGGATATAGCGTTCATTGGCCGAGCAGACCCACTGCTGGGATTTCACAACTAGTCGTTCAGGGATTCATCACAATGAATATAACGCTAGTGACCATATTTCAGGATTTTCTACAATGACCCTCAGCCATTGTCATCTCAAGTATCTGATCACCACGTGATCTACTCAAGGGCCTCAACTCACAGCTGAAGTGTTCAGGGATCCCTTCAGGATATAACGTTCACTTGAGGAGTCTCAATTCATTTAGTTGAATTGGCAAACTGGAGATTACAGATTGTGCTTCTTAATAAGCAAGTTTCTCCTAAGTTTAAGTACAAAGAACACACACATGTGTTCAAGCAAGTTATGAGCAATCAGCTCCCTGCTTTCCTAAGAAACTACAAAGATGTATTTAAATATTACAATTGTTGACATCTTGTAGATCTTCTTCTTCTTCGTCTTCTGGTTGAGCAAGCTTTGAGCAACAACTCCTTGCTTCAGATCTTCAATGTAGTCCTGAATAGAAGGTAGGTTGATTACTTGATAGATCTTCAATGTTGTCTTCTTCATCAACAGCTTCTATTTGATGTTGTTGTATTGATTTGTCATCTTGAGTTTTAACAATAATCGCCATTAGTGAAATGATGATAGCTCTGAATATGTTAAGTGTTACAACGAGAACTCATCGTTGTTGCTATCTTCACAATGACTTGGTCAATTTTGTAGATGAACATCCAGTTCGTGATTCTACAAGTGATCGACACATCAGAAGAAAAAACTCTTTCCATTAAATAGCCAGTAGAAATATAGCCGTTATAGAATACTGTTGGCGGTTTGGAGAAGAGACGTTGTGATATAATGAGTTGTACTGACACATTTTCTTTTTGTAGAGGAAGAAGTGACCGAACATCTTTTCTTGGGCAGTGTGTACATTTAACTCACAACGGTAATATTTAGACTTCAAAACTTCAGTGGCTTCTTATGTTAATATGATGAAGCATGAGTAGAGTCTTCTTAGTAGAATATCTGATGCTTCAAGTCTTCCGTTGATTGAAGAAGTCCATTAGGAATCAGTCTTCAGAACTTCAGCACTTGGTCTTTAAGAACGTTATTCTTTTCTGCTTCAAGTCTTCCGAATCTTCAGAGCCTGTCTTCAGAGTCTTCAAAACTTCTTATTTTAAACCTTGATCTTCAGAACTCACCAGTCTTCAGATTCTTTCTGCACTTGGTCTTCAGCGCCTTCAGCCATCAGAACTTCAAGTCATAGGAGTCTTCCGCACTTTGGTTCTTTTTAGAGTGTACTTCTTCAGAAGCTTCGCTATCTTCAGAATCTCAATCACTTTCAGAGAGCATCCACAAGAGCATTGCAACAGCAATCTTGGCATCCTTGGATCTGGCTGATCATGACTAGATAAAGAAGCGTTCTTGCTTCTCGCGACTTTAGTCACACATAGTAACTTCACATATGTATATATTCAATCATAGTACATCTAGCTGGTGTATGTTGGTTCTGATATCTTTAGTTCTTATGATCTGCACACAACACACGTTAGACCATAAAATGGTTCTTTCACAAATACTTATTGTTATCATCAAAACACATATTGACTTGTAGAGACAATTCTTGCTCTCACAATCTCCCCCTTTTTTATGATGACAAAACCAAGTATTTTGATTGAACATTTTATACAAGGTAATCACCAAAACAAACAAATTCGGAGTTTGGAACAGCAGCTCCCCCTGAATGAGTTATCCTCAAAGCTTTATCTGAGATCATCTAGGATTTTATGTAATCCAAAGATATACAGAATAACAACTTGAGTTGTCAGAACAGGAATAGAAAAGAGTTACTTCTTTATCATGTCTTTTAGGAAAACGAGGAGTCTTTAGCATCTGGACTAGTTCATCAGAACTTCCATCTTCAAATCTTCAGAACTCAGTTTTCTTTGTTGTCGTATCAGAGCTTGTTTATCTTCAGAGACGTCTGAAGCATTTCTACTTTTCAGAAAATTCCATTAAGCACAAGATCATAACAGTTCTTGACTGATAGTCGTAGCCTTGCTATCTATCAGAGACAGACACTGTCTTTAAAGGAAACTCCCCCTGAGTTTCAGACTTTGTGAAGATTTGAGATTTTGCAATTTGATCTTCAGGGCAATCTCCCCCTAATTCTTATACGTCAGATATTGGGATCTTCAGAATTATGATTCTGGATGATAAGATTTTAAACACCAATGTAGATCATGACTGTTTTGACTTTTGAACACAGGTCTCCATCTCAGAACCTTGTTAAAGTCATACTTAGTAATTTATCAAAGCTTGATTTTTTATCAGATACCAATTGAAGGTTAATATTAAGGTGATCAATCAATGCTTGATTCTGAATCTGATACTCATGATTTGATCTATTATCATGTGATGTGCTGAGTCTTATACCAGAGTATGTTGAGTCTGATACTAAGTGAAGAATTTCTTCTCATACGCTTAAGAGGTAATTCATTAGAGTGCTGATATTGATACCAATGAAGGTATTTTGACAGTAATCCACAGCTTTTGCTCTGATTGATGAGTCTGATATTGATCTTTGTATACTGAGTCTGATTACCAATTATTGATTTAATCTGATACTAGATCGTTTTCATTTCCAATGGTTCTTGGTAAACATCAGAACGGTTTCTTTCTTGGATCTTCAATCTAGATCTTAAGACAGTTCTTGACTTCTGATTTGTACAGATCTTCTGAGTGAGCATCTTGAGATGTAGACTTTGTCTTGACTGCTTTCAGAGTTTTCTTACTTCTTTTCTGAGCTAAGTGAGATAAGGATTACGATAAATCTGATTCTTCCAGCTTAACCTGTTTCTTAGAATGCCTAGTGAACTTGTTTAGAGTTCCTCGGATAATATCAAACAACAAACGTTAGTAGCAACGCATTTTATAAGAGTACTTTGTTTGAGTTCTGCATTCTTTCAGATTTCCTTCTTTCAATCAAAATCATCATTATATTTCTCCCCCTTTTTGACATCATCAAAAAGTGTCAGGGCATATGAGCATATGGTCTCTTATATACACTTCCCTACATATTAAAACTTTATTTCTTCTATTTGAGTATATTGCATATTTGACGTGATGAGGAGCATGGAGATATAGAGTCATTTAAGCATTTAGAAGCACACTGACTTATTTTAGTGAAACACATCTATAATCAGTATGTATTTAATTGAAGGATAATAGATGAAAGCCAATTGTGAAGGACATGAACCGGTGTTTAGGTACCTTAAAGGCAATTAGGTTTACTAATTTTCGTTATGGCATAGCTAATCTGAAGAGCAATTAGACAAAACCAATAAGAAGCTCATTAAACAGGCTAACTGTATTCAAACATAGATTAGATAAAGATTTAAACACAAACATATAGATTATATAGAGATATAGATATCAAAACATACAGATTTAGACTAGACAAAAACAGGTTCTTATAAGAGAAAACTTTTAGAGTCACGTATTTCCGTGTTATGAAGGATTGAGATGTTCCTCAATAGTTTATTAGTTAAACGGTTGTATGCGTATTTCAAGAGAATTGAACGGATGAGAAATTTCTAGTAAGAAATAGGAGAGTAGCCTTTTATATGCAATTTCCTAGATGGGATAAATTAATGAGTTTCTTTTAATTTGGCCATTTTGATTCCTAATGAGAAACGTTTTTAGTAATCATAGTGAGTTTTCATGGGTCCTTAATGCCATTCAAAGGAAACTTCGTTCATAATCAAGAGGAGAATACATAAGCAAGAGACACGGCAACAAAACATAGAGCAACATAATCATAACTCTATCCAATTATTCTTCAGGGAATTCCAAAGAATTCCTCATAATTCATGGGTGAACATTCTTCAGTTTCTCCAATGTGTTCTAATCTAGAGATTACATCCTGAATCTCAAGAACACGAGATATGACTCTTCCATATGGAATACTGAAGGAAGACTTGTCTTTAGACACGAGGATTTGTTCCTGCAAGTGGTTGAGCATGGTTTGAGGGAGGTTTATTTTTCTTCTGTAGATCAGAAAGAAAATAAATAGTCGGTTTGAGTGAGACAGCACTCTTGTCCCTATTTCTCTAGGTCTTAAGTTAGTTTCCATGATCCTGTGCCATATTTTTGCAGAGGGGATGAGTGTGGAAGCACAGTTGGAAGGACCATTCCCACAATGAATTTTGTAGATGAGATCATTGAAGATTTTTCTTTCCTTGTAGTCTTCAATGGTGTCACCATTTTCATCGCACTTGATTGCTTGTGCAATGACAGAGGGTTTAATTACTACGAGAATTCCGGAGACAACTGACTGAATGATGTGCTGGTTATACACGTTAGAAAACACATTAGCATTTTCCCAGAATTCTTTGACAAGATTTGTGTAAATGAGACCTGGAAGCATCTTAAGATAGCCTTCCCAGTTCTGACATCTTAACTCGGAAGACGTTCTAGTGAAGCCAAGTTCCTTGAGAGAGCTGGTACTCACGGAGAATTCATTCAGGACTCTTAACTTAGCAATTTCACATTTGGTAGGTTTGGGACGAGAGGTGGACATCCTGGAGAAAATACTAAGGAAGGGTACTGACTGGGATGGTTTGGAATGATGAATAGAGGAGAGAACGTGGTGCCTTAAGTAGGCAACGAATGGAGAGTCAATTAAATGCTCGTGACTACACTCATTAGGTTTGTCATTTCCTAGACATATTAGGTTGTGAATTAGGACTAGCACAGAGTCTAACAGATTACCAGTATTAAAAAAGAGACAAGAGATCACGCGTAGGATACTCTAATTGATTCTTGACGGTAGTTAAAGATTCACAATAAATGAATATCTGAGAGTGTTAACATTCTCTAGTGTTGATAAAATATTTTCTTCTTTCAAGAGATTTGTCTTATATGTTTTATAAGTGCACTTATATAGGAGTAGGCATAAAGAAATGACATAATGCATACTTCATTGGTTTAATGTGCAGTTACAGAATGAGCATGTGATCTTGATAAACTATTACATACTAATAACTTAGCCTAAGTATGACAGATAGTCTTCTAGTTTTATGAGAACCATCTGTTGTCGAAGGTTTCACAAAAATTCCTATTTAGAGCAGTGCCTGGTCCACACCGAATTCTGCAAATCATTTTCACAATACCAGCTTTTAAGAGAACTTCAGACATGACTCTTCCGTAGGGAATGAATGAATTATCCATTGTTCTTGATATAAGAATTGATTCCTTTAAATGATCGAAGATTATTTGAGATAGATCAATTGGAGTTGGCCTAAGGAGACACATGATGAGAAGCTTATCATCATGGTACAGGAAGTCTTTGTTTGAGTTGTGAGGTTTGATATTAGTTAAGATGAATTTAAACCATCCTCTGGCAATTGGCACAAGTTTTTCAGGATTTGTAGGTTCAAGGACCGATCCTTATTCAACCATATATTGCATTTCAGCATCAGAGGTACATCGAATGAATGCATGGTTGGAAGTGACACCTCCTAGTGGACAGTTAATGACTTCAAAGATTGTTGTGACGTTGATGGTGACTGGAAGACCATAAATGTTAAAGGAGATAGTCAGACCATTTCTGCTAACGGATGCATTAATCCAGATGGATTTTAAGAGGGTTGGATAAATTGAGCCTCCAAGCATATGAATGTATCTATTCCATTTTTGGAAGTGGATACTAAGATGAAAGTCACTATTAGTATCTATTGGGTTTGGTCGTTTTTCATTTATGACTTCAAGAAGATCATCATTGCCATAAAATGTTCTTGGAGTCATTTTAGATTGAGGATGAAAGGAAGGTTAGGACTAAGGGATAGTGATGAATTCTTCCGGAACAGCTATGGTTTTAAATAGACAAGTGGAGGAGTTTAAGCAGGATAAGTCAGTAGCTAAGAATGACTTGAGAAGATTGGAATACCTAGGAGAAGTCTAAAGAGTGAGGACAGCTAAGTAGTTTGTAATTTTCTAGAAGATCAAAAGGATATATATGCACTCTATTCTTAGCAGGAGTTAGGTGGATGCAGTAACTGTAACGCCCCAGTTTTGCCAATTTTATTTTATTGAGTCTTTTTGGATTATTTTATTATTATTTTATTTTATTTTCGACTTTTATGTGAAAATGTGTTATTTTTCGTCGTGATTATATTTTATCGCGTTTTGGGAACGTTTGCGAGATATTTGAGTGTGGGGGTATTTTGGACATTTCATAGATATTTTTACTAAGTTAGTAAGAAAAGAAAATAGAAAAGAAAAGGGAAAGAAAAATAGAGAGAAAGAAAGAAGAAAGAAGGAAAAAGAGAGGAAAAGAGGGGAAGAGAGAAAATTGAAGTGTGGAAAAATCATCAAGAGCAAGTTCTAGAGTCGATTTAATCGGGTAAGGGTGCGAAACTCGATTATACTATGCTTGTATATAATTATGTATGAATGGGTTTGGATGATTCTCTTGCTTTCCATGTTTTTCACTTTTAGGTCAAAACGATAAAATGAGTAGAATCGATGGTTTAACGGTTGGAAATCGATGTAAAGGTGGTAGTTTGCTTGTTAACATGATTAGAATAGGTTCTGATTGAAATATGTTGATTTGGAAATGGTTTGGGTTGGAAAATATCATTTTTGGGTTTTCAACAGCGCTGAAGGATTCTGAGTTTTCGCAGGTTCGCCTAGCGAACCAATCAGCAAAGGGTAGCGAAGGTTCGCTACGGGTATTCGCCTAGCGAAGGCGTGAGCGAAGGTTCGCTAGAGTGTTTGCCTAGCGAACTTTGGGTGTTTTTGGCTCTGTTTGGTTCTGACTTGGTTCGCCAAGTGCTCGCCTAGCGAACTTTGTGTCTGTTTTTAGCTAACAGTTGGTTCGCTGGAACATTCGCCTAGCGAAGGAGCTAGCGAATGCTCGCGAGGGATGTTCGCCTAGCGAAGCAGCTAGCGAATGCTCGCGAGGGAGGTTCGCCCAGCGAACAGTGTTGTTCGTGTAATTTTGTTTTCTGCATAACTTTTGATCTGTGATTCGGTTTGAGGCGTGGTTTGATGCGTTGGAAAGCCATTGAGCTGTACTTTCTTAGTATGATGGTTTAGAATTTGTTAGCCGATTTTATTTTGTCGGTAAATGTGAATAGTGTCAATGGTCGACTTTTGTCGTTTTAATGGTGCGTATTTGACTTGTGTTATGCTTTATGGTGTTGCTTCGAATGTGGTATGACTTATGTGCTGTTGTGATGATGATTTGTGGCCGTAAGGCAAGAAAATGTTAAGTGTGGTATTTGATGATATATGCATAATTGTGAATGTGAGTATGTATGCAATGAGAATGTCATGAGTCATTGTATGCCAAGCATCATGATGTGCATTGTTGAACGTCCTGAGTGACGGTTTAATTCCCGAGGGGAATATGCTATAACATCGTGTGCCTCGAAAATATGAGGCGATGCCTGAGGACTTAAAGCGATGGGTATAGACGATTGTGGGCTCCTTTGGAGACTTAAAGTAATCCTTAACGTCGTGTGCCTCAAAAATATGAGGCGATGCCTGAGGACCTAAAGCGACGGGTGAACATCGTAGGCCCGACGGGGAGTTACTTGAGATTCTCAGTAACGAGCGATGGTTCCAATAGTTCTTGAGTGGACTAATGACGTGACATGATGTGACAAAGGAAGTCGGTACCGCATGGCATGTGCATAGAGTCGTGGTGTCGGTCTCTGTGCATTTGCATTCATCATGAGTCATTTGTGCATGGAATTGTGAATGTGATTAATGAAATAGAATACGTGTGATTGTATTGTGAATGATTGATGTGCAGTGGTAATTGATACGTGTGAATTGTACTGTGCGTTGTTATAATTTATCTGTGTGCTTTGGTGGTGAGAATATGTTATTTGTGCATTTTTGTGTTAATATATAATCTTATGCAATTATATTATGGTTGTTTTTCTCACCCTTCTGCTGTTTTATAACGCTCTATGAGGCGTTGCAGATTAGAGCTGATGGAGGTATTCCTTTTTGTGAAGCATTGCGTCTTCATTATTTTGGTCGGTCGGCTCTGATATGTGACTTTGGGTAGCATAGGGTGGCCGTTTGTGATTGTTTTGTATATCTGATGATATATTTTGGTTGTACAGTTATAGCTTGATGTATGACAGCCAAGTTTATATGTATATATGTATATGTGTTATTCAGATTTTAGATCTTTCCGCTTTAATTCTAATTTCTGAAAAGTGGGTGTAAGGAACGAAGTTTCCTCTGTATGATTGTTACCCCACGTTGCATATCTAAATGAGCAGGTGTTGCATGTTATGTGTATGTTTGGTTACTTTGATGTGATTCCCCCTTTCTATGCCATGATGTTTCAAATATACTCTGATCAATTTTCGAATTTTCTTTTTACCGCTTTAATTGCGTGTTAATTGGGGGTATAGAATGGGGCGTCACATTAAGTGGTATCAGAGCCAGTCCGTGTCAGTTGTGTTTGTTGTGTCTGTTGTGTCTGGCATATTGGGCGAGTTGTGTTGAGCAAGTTGTTGTTTAACCATAGTTTCTGTTTTGGACGAACAGAATATGGCTGGTCGTAATGATGCTGCTTTGGCTGCAGCGATGGAAGCGATGACACGAGCTGTGTAGGGTGCACCGAATGCTGCCGGAAATGATGAGTTTAGAATGAATAAGCCGCCGGTTTTTAAAGGGAAACATGATTCGGATGGTGCGCAGTTGTGGTTGAAAGAGATTGAGAGGATTTTTAGGGTAATGGATTGTGATGACGATGATGTTAAGGTGAGGCTGGGTACTCATATGTTACACAAAGAGGCTGATGACTGGTGGGTCAGTACTCGTCAGGTGTTGGAAGCTGATGAGGAGGAAGAAGAGATCACTTGGGAGGTGTTTAGCCGAGAGTTTCTAAGGAAGTATTTTCCCGAGGATGTCCGAGGAAATAAGGAGATTGAGTTTCTAGAGCTAAAACAAGGTAATATGTCGGTTATTGACTATACTGCTAAGTTTGTGGAACTTGTGCAGTTTTATCCTCATTATGTGGAAGCGACTGCTGAATTTTCAAAGTGTGTGAAGTATGAAAGTGGTTTGCGTCCTGAGATAAAGCAGGCTATTGGTTATCAGAGGATTCGAAGGTTTGCTGATTTGGTGGAATGCTGTAGGATTTATGATGAAGATAGTAAGGCTCGTTCTGCTCACTATAAAAGTGTAAGTGACAGGAAAGGGAAACAACAGTTCCGTGGTGGTCCGTATGTGTCACCGGCTGATAAAGGTAAACAAAGGGGTTCTTTTGATCGGAGGTCAGGTGGAGGAGGTATGTCTAATCCTATTAGGTGTTTTGGATGTGGTGAATTGGGTCATCGCCAGATGGAATGTAGGAAGAAAGTGGATAAGTGTTCTAATTGTGGTGGTATCGGACATGTTTTAGCTGATTGTAAAAGGAAGAATGTAGTGAAGTGTTACAATTGTGGGGAACCTGGTCACATTAGTTCGAAGTGTCCGAATCAGAAGAAAGCTCCGACTAGTGGGAAAGTGTTTTCATTGGCGGGAACTCAGACCTCAAGTGCTGATCGTCTGATAAGAGGTACTTGCTTTATTAATAATACGCCTTTAATTGCTATTATTGATACTGGAGTGACTCATTCATTTATTTCGTCTGAGTGCGCGGAACGTTTGAATCTTGGGTTGTCTTCGATGGATGGTGAGATGGTTATTGATACTCCAGCGATGGGGTCAGTAACTACTTCTTTAGTGTGTTTGAGTTGTCCTTTGACCATTTATGGTAAAGACTTTGCGATGGATTTGGTGTGTTTACCGTTGGAAGGTTTAGATGTGGTGTTGGGAATGAATTGGTTGCAATTCAATCGGGTGCACATTGATTGTTATCATAAGCTTGTAAGGTTTCCTTCTCTTGTGGAAGATGAAGACTCGAGTTTCTTATCTACCAAAGAGTTGAAGAGACTTTTAGCAGATGAAGCTCAGTTGTTTGGGTTGTTTGCTTCATTGACTGTGGATAGTCAAGTTTCTCTTGATGTGTTTCCTGTTGTGTGCGAATTTCCTGAGGTGTTTCCTGATGATATTTCAGATGTGCCGCCGGTGAGAGAGGTTGAATTTTCTATAGATCTAGTTCCTGGTACTAGACCTGTTTCTATGGCACCTTATCGTATGTCGGCATCTGAATTGGTGGAGTTGAAAAAGCAGTTAAGTGAGTTGTTGGAAAAGAGGTTCGTGAGGCCAAGTGTTTCTCCTTGGGGTGCTCCAGTTTTGTTAGTGAAAAAGAAAGATGGGAGTATGCGATTATGTATTGATTATCGCCAGTTGAATAAAGTGACGATTAAGAACAAATATCCGCTTCCAAGGATTGATGATCTGATGGATCAGTTGGTTGGTGCTTGTGTATTTAGTAAGATTGATTTGAGATCGGGTTATCATCAGATAAGGGTGAAAGAAGAGGATATTCAGAAGACGGCCTTTAGAACACGGTACGGTCATTATGAATATTCAGTGATGCCGTTCGGGGTTTCTAATGCGCCTGGTGTGTTTATGGAATACATGAATCGTATTTTCCACGACCATTTGGATCGTTTTGTGGTGGTGTTTATTGATGATATTTTAATTTATTCTAAGTCTCGGGAAGAACATGCAGAGCATTTGCATATTGTTTTGCAGGTTTTGAAGGAAAGGAAGCTTTTTGCCAAATTGTCCAAGTGTGAATTCTGGTTGTCTGAGGTGAGTTTTCTTGGGCACGTAATTTCAGGTAATGGTATTGCTGTGGATCCATCTAAAGTAGAAGCAGTTCTACAATGGGAGGCTCCTAGATCCGTTACTGAAATTCGAAGCTTTTTGGGTTTGGCTGGTTATTACCGGAGGTTCATTGAAGGTTTTTCTAAGCTAGCTCTTCCTTTGACGCAGTTGACTTGTAAGGGCAAAGCATTCATTTGGGATATTCAATGTGAAGAAAGTTTTTGTGAGCTGAAGAGAAGATTAACGACAACTCCTATTCTGATTTTGCCTGATCCTAATGAACTGTTTGTTGTGTACTGCGATGCTTCTTTAATTGGTTTGGGTGGTGTTCTGATGCAGGAAGGTAAAGTTGTAGCTTATGCTTCAAGACAATTAAGAGTTCATGAGAAAAACTATCCTACTCATGATCTTGAATTAGCGGCTGTAGTTTTTGTGTTGAAGATTTGGAGGCACTATCTCTATGGTGCAAGGTTCGAAGTCTTTAGTGATCATAAAAGCTTGAAATATTTATTTGATCAGAAAGAGTTGAACATGAGGCAGCGGAGATGGTTGGAATTCTTGAAAGATTACGACTTTGGCTTGAATTACCATCCTGGTAAAGCTAATGTGGTAGCCGATGCATTGAGCCGGAAATCGTTGCATATGTCCGCATTGATGGTGAAAGAGTGGGAACTTTTAGAGTCGTTTAGAGATTTGAGTTTGGTATGTGAAGTGACATCGGTTAGTGTAAGGCTTGGAATGTTGAAAGTTACTAATGAATTTATATTGTCGGTTAGTGAGAAACAAAAGCTGGATTTGAAATTCGTTGATTTGATGAAGAATGAGAATGTGGATTTCAAGGTGGATAATTTTGGTGTTTTGAGGTTTCGTGGTCGTATTTGTATTCCTAATGATGCGGAGTTGAAAAGAATGATTTTGGAGGAAGGACACAGGAATAACCTAAGTATTCATCCAGGAGCGAATAAGATGTACCAAGATTTGAAGAAGATTTTCTGGTGGTTTGGTTTGAAAAGAGATGTGGCTCAGTTTGTGTATGCATGTTTGACTTGTCAGAAATCGAAAGTGGAACATTTGAGACCTAGTGGTTTGTTGCAACCGTTGGATATTCCTGAGTGGAAATGGGATAGCATTTCAATGGATTTTGTGACGGGATTACCGAACACTCAGCATGGGCATAATGCTATTTGGGTGATTGTGGACAGGCTGACTAAATCGGCGCATTTTATTCCGTTTGACATCAGTTTTTCTTTGGAACGGTTAGCCGAGATCTATATCAGTGTGGTGGTGAAATTGCATGGGATTCCTTTGAGTATTGTTTCGGATCGAGATCCTAGGTTTACATCGAGATTTTGGGAAAGTTACAGAAGGCTTTGGGTTTTAGATTGAGGTTGAGTTTGGCTTATCATCCGCAGACTGATGGTCAGACCGAAAGAACGATTCAGTCGTTGGAGGATTTGTTGAGAGCGTGTGTTTTGGAACAAGGTGGTGCGTGGGACAGTTATCTTGCTTTGATTGAGTTCACGTATAATAACAGTTTCCATTCTAGTATCGGAATGGCGCCTTTTGAGGCCTTATATGGACGAAGATGTCGAACGCCGTTGTGTTGGCATGAAACAGGTGAAAGTTCGGTGGTTGGACCGGATTTGGTGAAACAAACGACGGAAAAGGTAAAGTTTATTCGTGAGAAAATGAAGGCTTCTCAGAGTAGACAAAAGAGTTATCATGATCGGAGACGAAAGGATCTTGAGTTTCAAGAGGGTGATCACGTATTTCTGAGAGTTACACCGGTAACGGGTGTTGGTCGTGCTTTGAAATCTAAGAAGCTTACTTCTCGATTTATTGGTCCTTACCAGATATCTGCGAGAGTTGGTGTTGTAGCGTATCGTGTGGCGTTACCGCCGAATCTGTCGAATTTGCATGATGTTTTTCATGTTTCACAGCTTCGGAAGTATGTTCCGGACCCTTCACATGTGATTCCGATGGACGAGGTTGAGGTAAGAGATAACCTTACGGTCGAGACTTTACCGGTTAGTATTTTGGATCGCGAGGTGAAGCGGTTGAGGGGTAAAGAGATTGCACTTGTGAAAGTGGCGTGGGGAGGCGCTGCTGATGGTAATCTGACGTGGGAATTGGAGAGTAGGATGCGGGAGTCGTATCCAGAGTTGTTTGTATCAGGTAAGATTTTCGAGGACGAAAATTTCTAAGTGGGGAGAATTGTAACGCCCCAGTTTTGCCAATTTTATTTTATTGAGTCTTTTTGGATTATTTTATTTTTATTTTATTTTATTTTCGACTTTTATGTGAAAATGTGTTATTTTTCGTCGTGATTATATTTTATCGCGTTTTGGGAACGTTTGCGAGATATTTGAGTGTGGGGGTATTTTGGACATTTCATAGATATTTTTACTAAGTTAGTAAGAAAAGAAAATAGAAAAGAAAAGGGAAAGAAAAATAGAGAGAAAGAAAGAAGAAAGAAGGAAAAAGAGAGGAAAAGAGGGGAAGAGAGAAAATTGAAGAAAGTGTGGAAAAATCATCAAGAGCAAGTTCTAGAGTCGATTTAATCGGGTAAGGGTGTGAAACTCGATTATACTATGCTTGTATATGATTATGTATGAATGGGTTTGGATGATTCTCTTGCTTTCCATGTTTTTCACTTTTAGGTCGAAACGATAAAATGAGTAGAATCGATGGTTTAACGGTTGGAAATCGATGTAAAGGTGGTAGTTTGCTTGTTGACATGATTAGAATAGGTTCTGATTGAAATATGTTGTTTTGGAAATGGTTTGGGTTGGAAAATATCATTTTTGGGTTTTCAACAGCGCTGAAGGATTCTGAGTTTTCGCAGGTTCGCCTAGCGAACCAATCAGAGAAGGGTAGCGAAGGTTCGCTACGGGTATTCGCCTAGCGAAGGCGTGAGCGAAGGTTCGCTAGAGTGTTCGCCTAGCGAACTTTGGGTGTTTTTGGCTCTGTTTGGTTCTGACTTGGTTCGCCAAGTGCTCGCCTAGCGAACTTTGTGTCTGTTTTTAGCTAACAGTTGGTTCGCTGGAACATTCGCCTAGCGAAGGAGCTAGCGAATGCTCGCGAGGGATGTTCGCCTAGCGAAGCAGCTAGCGAATGCTCGCGAGGGAGGTTCGCCCAGCGAACAGTGCTGTTCGTGTAATTTTGCTTTCTGCATAACTTTTGATCTGTGATTCGGTTTGAGGCGTGGTTTGATGCGTTGGAAAGCCATTGAGCTGTACTTTCTTAGTATGATGGTTTAGAATTTGTTAGCCGATTTTATTTTGTCGGTAAATGTGAATAGTGTCAATGGTCGACTTTTGTCGTTTTAATGGTGCGTATTTGACTTGTGTTATGCTTTATGGTGTTGCTTCGAATGTGGTATGACTTATGTGCTGTTGTGATGATGATTTGTGGCCGTAAGGCAAGAAAATGCTAAGTGTGGTATTTGATGATATATGCATAATTGTGAATGTGAGTATGTATGCAATGAGGATGTCATGAGTCATTGTATGCCAAGCATCATGATGTGTATTGTTGAACGTCCTGAGTGACGGTTTAATTCCCGAGGGGAATATGCTATAACATCGTGTGCCTCGAAAATATGAGGCGATGCCTGAGGACTTAAAGCGATGGGTATAGACAATTGTGGGCTCCTTTGGAGACTTAAAGCAATCCTTAACGTCGTGTACCTCGAAAATATGAGGCGATGCCTGAGGACCTAAAGCGACGGGTGAACATCGTAGGCCCGACGGGGATTTACTTGAGATTCTCAGTAACGAGCGATGGTTCCAATAGTTCCTGAGTGGACTAATGACGTGACATGATGTGACAAAGGAAGTCGGTACCGCATGGCATGTGCATAGAGTCGTGGTGTCGGTCTCTGTGCATTTGCATTCATCATGAGTCATTTGTGCATGGAATTGTGAATGTGATTAATGAAATAGAATATGTGTGATTGTATTGTGAATGATTGATGTGCAGTGGTAATTGATACGTGTGAATTGTACTGTGCGTTGTTATAATTTATCTGTGTGCTTTGGTGGTGAGAATATGTTATTTGTGCATTTTTGTGTTAATATATAATCTTATGCAATTATATTATGGTTGTTTTTCTCACCCTTCTGCTGTTTTATAACGCTCTATGAGGCGTTGCAGATTAGAGCTGCTGGAGGTATTCCTTTTTGTGAAGCGTTGCGTCTTCATTATTTTGGTCGGTCGGCTCTGATATGTGACTCCGGGTAGCATAGGGTGGCCGTTTGTGATTGTTTTGTATATCTGATGATATATTTTGGTTGTACAGTTATAGCTTGATGTATGATAGCCAAGTTTATATGTATATATGTATATGTGTTATTCAGATTTTAGATCTTTCCGCTTTAATTCTAATTTCTGAAAAGTGGTGTAAGGAACGAAGTTTCATCTGTATGATTGTTACCCCACGTTGCATATCTAAATGAGCAGGTGTTGCATGTTATGTGTATGTTTTGTTACAATTGATGTGATTCTCCCTTTCTATGTCGCGAATTCAAATATACTCTGATCAATTTTCGAATTTTCTTTTTACCGCCTTAATTGCGTGTTAATTGGGGGTATAGTTTGGGGGCGTCACAGTAACTGCTTTTATGAGGTCATTAATTCTAGACGACACGCTTTCGAATTTCAAGGTTTGAAAGGCGTATAGTCAAGAAAGCAGGCAAGAAGGGTTTTCCACAGTTCCCGATACTTAAGGGGAATCCTGACTTGTCAGAGCATAATTATTCCGGCTTAAGGTCGGTAGCTTAGGTGAAGAGCTATTTTGGTTAAGGTAGCACGTTTCCCTATTCCGAGACTGAACAGATATCATTCAATGTGAGTAAACCAATGAGATTTAGATGGATGCAGAAGTGTGCAGCCATTTAAATGAACATTCAGGTTTCGTAGACTAACTAGGTCAGATAAAGGGGCTTTAGGAAAGAGAGAGAGAGAGAGAGAGAGAGAGAGAGAGAGTTAGGTCTGGAACAGAAGTACTAGTTAGAGTGTGCTAGTGGGTTAAAAAATTAGGCAGGGTGACTGACATGATGCGGAGAATCTTACATGTGTGGCTGTTTATACTATAGCATTTTCTAAGCAGACATATAAGAAAGAAAATTTCTAATTACTTTCTCAAAACTTAACACATCATAATCAAGGGGGTTTGATAGAGTGATTCTGGTTGTTATTATGAGAGTAAGTCATAAGTGAGGGAAAGATGGTACCTGGAAATTTTTACAGACTAATCTGAATGCACTCTCATCTTGACTCTGATCTTTCCTTTTTTGAGTGAACTGCTGAGGGTTCTTGGATTTTTCAAGATGCGCTTGTGTTCTAAAAAATGAATATTTTCTTGAAATGTGATCCTGATTGAATTACAGCTTTCTCTCTTTTCTTGTTCAACCTTGTCCGTCAGTTCTCTAATAACCGAGATTAGGACTTAACAAGATCAGAGTAACCGCTCCATCTGAACTTAGCCAATTACATGCAATCTTTTGGTAAAGCGATGTAACGAATGTTCTGAAGGAAAAATTAACACTCATATGCGTGGGAGCAGTACTGAGTGAATAATAAGTCCCATTTGATGACCCCGTTCATAAGCAACAGATTACATCTGTTTTTGATTGCTTCTCACTTCTCATTTCCTTGATCCATAGAACCTGTTTAGTTCCGATATAGTTCTTAAGATATGGATCTGAATCTTAAACGAAAAACTTTGAGAATTGGTTGAGTTCTCCTTTCATAGCCTGAATTCAGTTTGCGTTTGTGAGAGTTTCTTGTCTTCGAAAGATGATTGATTTCACAAGATTAGTGAGAACCTTTGAAAGGTTATTCAAGGAGGAATTGACATATCAACATCTGACTTTGTTCCTCAAGGTTGTTTTAGAACTTGTTCAGAACCAAAACATCATCACGCCCCATGTGTACATCACTAGACATGGTTTGTATGAACCTTCTTGTTCTCATAATGCTGATTAACTTATTTGGGGTTGTTTACACATATCTATGAGTTAACTGATTTCTTCAAAAGAACATCATTAACGTCATCGTTTAAAACATCAGTTAGAGAACCTAGATGTTTGGATTGAAAGCTTCTAATTTCATAGCTCAAGTGGTTCTGAGAACACTTGATCTGGCGAAAATCAGATTATCAACATTTTGTTCTACAAGGATAATCTCAAGTTGTTGAAGCTTGGTTACTGCACCAGTTAACGCTTAAGAGTTTGTTCAGAATCAAGTATTTACTGAATCTTTGGGATTCAGTTCTTCATTGAATCTTTGATCATTTCAGATTCTGACATTGAATCATTTCTAATAATTTGAATTTTTCAGAATTTGATTTTAACAGATTCCTTTCTGAAATTCAAAGTCTTAGAACAACAATCTTTTCTTCTTTACATGAAGAGGTTCTGAATGAGTTTCAAACGAGAAAGTCAAGGGTAGACCTAATCCGTTTCTTGAAAACATCTTAGAAGCTCATAAAGAATTAATCTTCAGCAAACAAGATTTCTTGCTTTCTAATGATTCATCTTTTAATCATATACGTGGTTTTATCCATACATATTTTCCAGGTTGAGCATTCAACAGATACAGTTTCTTATCTGATGAATTTATCTTATCAGCTGATTCTTTAATGTTTAATGAGACTTCATCTAGAGTCAGTGAGTTGCTCAAGAAGTAATCAGATTGATTACAATTTTGTACACAGTCAACTGCTAAACTGTTACAGAAATTGTAAGTGGAATTCAATCTCACCAAGAGTACTTCTACGCACCACATCTGGATCTTTTTCTGAAACTGTTAAGTGTTTAATGTAAATCAATAACAGAAACGGAGCTCTGATACCAATTGAAGGTGCGAGAAAGATGCAAGAAAGGGGGGGTTTGAATTGTGTATTTAATCTTTTTGTAACTTTTCGCATCTTGTTAAAGAGATACTCAAGAACCTTCAATGTTCGTTGAGATATTCTGATCTCTTAACTATGGAGCATGAGAACCATATAGGTTCTGATCATAAGATACGATACTCAGAACTTACGGTGCGGAAGCTTATCAGAGATAGGCTGCAAGGTTCTGACTTTGCTTAATATGAGGTTCTGATATTCAATGCATAAACATAAATAGAGATACTAATCAAGAGAGTAAAGGACACACGATATATCCTGGTTCACCACGCGGGCTAATCCAGTCCACCCTCCTCAGGTGATTTCGCCTTGAACACAAGGACTTAATCCACTATAATCAAATCATGATTACACTTGCACGGGCCACGCCGGTGACTAACAACTTGCACAGCCGCACTGTGACTAACAATCCAATGAACCGTTCAGGGATCCAACAAGATATAGCGTTCATTGACCGAGCAGACCCACTGCTGGGATTTCACAGCTAGCCGTTCAGGGATTCATCATAATGAATATAACGCTACTGACCATATTTCAGGATTTTCCACAATGACCCTCAGCCATTGTCATCTCAAGTATCTGATCACCACGTGATCTACTCAAGGGCCTCAACTCACAGCTGAAGCGTTCAGGGATCCCTTCAGGATATAACGTTCACTTGAGGAGTCTCAATTCATTTAGTCGAATTGGCAAACTGGAGACTACAGATTGTGCTTCTTAATAAGCAAGTTTCTCCTAAGTTTAAGTACAAAGAACACACACATGTGTTCAAGCAAGTTATGAGCAATCAGCACCTTGCTATCCTAAGAAACTACAAAGATGTATTTAGATATCACAATTGTTGACATCTTGTAGATCTTCTTCTTCTTCGTCTTATGGTTGAGCAAGCTTTGAGCAGCAACTCCTTGCTTCAGATCTTCAATGTAGTCCTAACGAGAAGGTAGGTTGATGACTTGACAGATCTTCAATGTTGTCTTCTTCATCAACAGCTTCTGTTTGATTGTTGTGGTTGTATTGATTTGTCTTCTTGAGTTTTAACAACAATCGCCATTAGTGAAATGATGATAGCTTTGAATATGTTAAGCGTTACAACGAGAACTCATCGTTGTTGCTATCTTCATAATGACTTGGTCAATTTTGTAGATGAACATTCAGTTCGTGATTCTACAAGTAATCGACACATCAGAAGCAAAAACTCTTTCCATTAAATAGCCAGTAGAAATATAGCCGTTAGAGAATACTGTTGGCGGTTTGGAGAAGAGACGTTGTGATATAATGAGTTGTACTGACACATCTTCTTTTTGCAGAGGAAGAAGTGACCGGACATCTTTTCTTGGGCAGTGTGTACATTTAACTCACAACGGTAATATTTAGACTTCAAAACTTCAGTGGCTTCTGATGTTAATTTGATTAAGCATGAGTAGAGTCTTCTTAGCAGAATATCTGATGCTTCAAGTCTTCCATCGATTGAAGAAGTCCATTAGGAATCAGTCTTCAGAACTTCAGCACTTGGTCTTTAAGAACGCTATTCTTTTATGCTTCAAATCTTCCGAATCTTCAGAGCCTGTCTTCAGAGTCTTTAGAACTTCTTATTTGAAACCTTGATCTTCAGAACTCCTCAGTCTTCAGATTCTTTCTGCACTTGGTCTTCAGCGCCTTCAGCCATCAGAACTTCAAGTCATAGGATTCTTCCGCACTTTGGTTCTTTTTAGAGTGTACTTCTTCAGAAGCTTCGCTATCTTCAAAATCTCAATCACTTTCAGAGAGCATCCACAAGAGCATTGCAACGGCAATCTTGGCATCCTTGGATCTGGCTGATCATGACTAGATAAAGAAGCGTTCTTGCTTCTCGCGACTTTAGTCACACATAGTAACTTCGCATATGTATATGTTCAATCATAGTACATCTAGCTGGTGTATGTTGGTTCTGATATCTTTAGTTCTTATGATCTACACACAACACACGTTAGATCATAAAATGGTTCTTTCACAAAAACTTATTGTTATCATCAAAACACAGATTGACTTGTAGAGATAATTCTTGCTCTCACACTCTGGTCATTTGTATAAGGTTCGCGTAAGAAATCCTCTTACGAGATCTGAATTACGTGTAATACACTTGTTACGCGTATCTTACACGTATTGTCCTCCTTACGTGATCTGTTACGCAAAACTCAATTTTTACACTACAAAATGTCGCATATGGGATACAAATACGCGTAAGGCTTGCGTACCTTACGCGTAACGCCTTTTTTGCTGATTGTTTAAATACTTTTTCCGTACATTCGTTTCATTTCTCTATTTTTCTATTACACAACTCTCCCGTATTACTCTGTTTATTTGTTCCCCTTTTCGTTTTTCCAGTTTACAGACTCAACAGATGGCCCAATCAATTAAAGAAGTTCAGATTTTTCTCTCTGACGATCATGAAGGACGGTACAATCAAATCCGATCTCGTACTTTTATCGAAGAAAAGCAATGGGTTCTCAAGGAGAATGAGTTTCCAGAGATTACTGAGGTTCTGAAGAAGCAAAAACTGACGTATCTGAATCAAAATATCAGGGCGGTGGCGATGGATTTGGTATTGGAGTTCTATGAAAATGCATACAGAGTACCAGGTAGAGTGGGTGAAAGTGATGGTACTGAAATGATTTCGTATGTCGGCGGAAAGCCAGTCAAGTATGACTGGAAGACTGTCAACAATGTACTAAAATGTAAATTCAATGAATCTCATTGTCCGTTCTTCGACATGAAGTATTCAGACAAGAACGGATGGTCGTATGACGACATGAAAAATTTGATTGTGAGACCAGGCAAAGATTGGCACCAGACATCAAAGGCATTTCCATCAAAGATCCTGGTGGTGGATTTAGCACCTGTCCCAAAAGCTTGGGCGTACTTCATTCACCACACCTTGGATACTAATCGGAGTGGTTCTGATTTGATTACTGAGCAAGCTCTGGCACTCTATTTCTTCCTCAAGGGCCAGCGACTGAACATTGGGAGGATCATTTCGGCTGATTTAGATGAGATCGCCCAGTCACCGAAAAAGTCTCTAGGACATGCTTCAGTGATCTATTTACTGTGCAAGAAGGCGGGAGTGACTAATCGGGGTGGAAATGTAATGTTGAGACCGACACGTTCTCTAGATTCGACTTGGATGAAGGAACACAAATTTTCGATTGAAGAGCCCCGACCTCTTCGACAGCCGTATGACCATGAGGCAGGTACCAGTACTCAGCGTCAGGAGACACAGCAGACAGCACCAGAGGCACCTCCTCTTATTGATGTTGATTCTTGAGAGCACCGACTACAGATGTCTCAGTTCTGTATGATGCAGGACTTTTGTTATCAATTTAGGATTCAGGGTCGATATTTGACGCATCAGATTGACCTGTGGGATGAGGCTCAACGCTTCAGGGATAAGTTTGCCGGAGATCCGCCAGCACCCCACTATGGGCAGTTCACTTATCCTGGGTAGACTCATCCAATTCAGATAGGAGGACAGATGCCTCAGCATCAGCATCAACATCAGCAGTTCACACCTCAGCAGCCACAATACACACCTCAGCAGCCTCCTCCGAGTCCATACATTCCACAGCAGCAGACCCCATCTGGGAGATCTGAGGATATTACTCCCCTTACTGCTTTGGCACATAGGAGAATTGATCTTGATCCGACTGTCCTCATTAACTTTGATGCTGATATGCAGGACAGAGATGGTGGAGCGCAGTTCTGAATATCTTTAGTTTTATTTTCTTTCCTCTAGCTTATTTTGTTTTTATTTGTACTCTCTTTTATTTCTCTTTCAGTGTACTTTTTAGTTTCTTATGTACTTTTATTTTTGTTTGTTTTTCTTTTTCATTGTGCTTGTAATTGCCCGTTTTGGGTCTTGCAAATTTTAATGAATTTAGTGATTTCCTTTCATACAGTACCAATTTATTTTGATTAGAGACAGAATGATTACTGGAAATAGTGGATGATACTGATCACTTTCACAACATGCTTGAGAGTCCTATGCTTAAGTCACCCTGACTGTTTGATACTTCTGTGAATGATTGGACGCACTGGTTGAATAAGGTTCTCAGGTCTAGTAGCAAAAGAGCCTTGAACAAATAGACACTATGGAAGCTGTCAGTTTTACCCGTCCTGGTAAGTTCAGAAAAAGCCAAACACATATATCATCATGAGAGATATCAGGTATGCCTTTATCTATCATAGTTTGCGTACGTTCTTTTTGAATATTAACTGTATGAGTACACACACTGAGGCACTTTTTTTGTTTATCACCTAGAGCCTTTTTAGCCATTCCATCATTATTATTACTATCCTTCGTTTACCCCCTTTTGAGCCTATATCCCTTTGTTGTTTTTACCCGTTATTATTAACCCATAGCCATATTATTATCCTACCCTGTTCAGAGTACGTGTTATTGTCTTTTTTTTTGGGACCTGTGTTCAACTTTAAGTTTGGGGTTGCTGTTGGAATAGCAACCTTTAAGTTTGGGGTAGCTATGCAGTAGTTGAAGGTGAGGGCATTAACAAAAAACGAGAAGAGAAAATGAAAGCAAAAAGAAGAATAGTAAAATTCAACCTTGAGAAAAGAAAGTTTGCACTCACCGAATGAAAAAAAAAACAACCAAAGGCCCCCAACAAAAGTATCATGGAATGAACATAGTGATAAGGAGGATTCCACTTACGCTGAACCAAAAACCCTTGTTTTCCTTTTTATATCCTACCTTAACCCAAGCCTCGTTACAACCCAAAGACCTCAAAAAGTGTGTGTGTTATGCATGTTGATAGGATTAGAGAATTTATTCAAATTGTTGATCCGATATTGCTTATGTTGATTTGAGCGTTCAAACACTTTAACCCCGAGAGACTTGGTGAGAGTGCGATATGAGCTGACAGGTGAAGTAGTGTGTTCGAGTGAAAGTGTTTCTGGCTTGCTGGCTATGAATGACAAAGAGAAAAACCTAAAGCAACATCAAAGGGTCCAGTGCGAAAGATTTCAGAAGTATTGTGGTAAGCGCTGTTTTTACAGTAAGTTTGGGGTGACATGATCTATTTTATTAAGAACGTTACTTGAGGACAAGCAATAAGCTAAGTTTGGGGTTGTGATCAGTCACTATTTGTGCTATGTTTTTCATCATTTAATCATCAATAAGTCAGGTAAACTGTAGGAAGTTGAGTGTGTTTTAGCAGTAATTAGGTTTGTTTCGATTCTGCTCAGTGTGTCATTAAATATGAGTTTCTTGAGGATATTTTATGCTTTTGGTATGCCAGCAGGTCAAATACAGGTTTAGAAGCTCAGAGGATCGAGCATTGGAGGCAAAACCGAGTCGGAGCGAGAAAGCGGAAGAAAAATGCAAGAATTGACAAAGCTGCTACCATTACGCATAACACACCATCTGTTACGCGTAATGCCTCCCCTAGTATGTGTAGGATACGCAAATGGGCAGAAGGGGTGAAAAAGAAGTGAAAAACAAGCTCTCTGCCCTTACGCGTAACAGCTTGGGCATTACGCGTAAGGGCTGGCAAGATGATTGGCCTGAAGGTTGTACGCGTAGAAGAATTGGCACGTGAACAAAGCATTACGCGTAATAGGCTGGTCATTACGCGTAATGAGGACCAAAAAGGCTGAAAGCGCAGAAGCTGACTATTTAGTCTAAGAACGTGATTTTTCAAGGGTTGGACGATTTTTCAGAGGAAATAAGCTTTTTCGAGGCTGGAGAACTCAGGATTTCATATTGGATTCATATTTTCACTATTGATGATTGATTCATTCCGATTTCTGTAATGACAACACTTTCTTTGTTGATTTTTATTTCTGTTATGAGTAGCTAAACCCCTCATTGCTAGGGGGTGACCCTGATTCTGAATGTAATGAATTCGTATTATTTTATGCAATGACAATTTAATTTCCAGAATCGTTGATTTGTTCTTATATCTTTTCTTAATGCTTAAACCGCCGGAAAAACGGGTTTTGAATTTATATGAATAATTTGAGTTGGACAACAATTGTTTGTTGATCTGAATAAGACCATAGGATAATAAATATTACCTAGGACTAGGGATACTTTATCTGAACCATAAATTCTTGATATTTGCATGCTTGATCATAACTGTAATTACCTATGGACATAGTAATTAGGTTATGCGTTCAAAGATCTTTTCACTAAGGACTTAGGATTAGATGCTCTAGAGAACCGGTAATCAATTGCTGTGGAATCTGTTATTGCATTGATAAGTCGACATTGTTACAGGAAGAATCATTCACCGAACCCTAGCAATCTACTCATCTCTGTTAATCGTTTAACTATTTTACTTGCTTTCTTTATTTGCAATTTTACTCATACTTTTACCAAACAACTAAAACCCCCAAGGCTTTTTGTTTAATTGAGATTGTCTCCAAACTCTGTATCGTCAAGCAGTCCCCGAGATTCGATACTCGGGATTTTCCCTTCATTACTACAATAGGCAAAATAGTACACTTGCTATTTTTTCCTATCAAAAGGACTAGTCAGCTAAGCTTCTAGAAGCATTATGGGCCTATAGGACATCTTATAAAACACCCATAGGAACTACTCCTTTCAAACTTGTGTACGGAAAATCTCGTCATTTGCCAATTGAGCTTGAACACAAAGCTTATTAGGCCGTCAAGACCCTGAATATGTACTACATAGCTGCTGTCGAAAAATGAATCTTAGACCTACACGAGTTAGAAGAGATAAGGCTATGTGTTTATGAGAATGCCCAAATCTATAAAGAACGAATCAAGAAATGGCATGATAGGTGAATCATTAGGAGAGTATTCGCAGTAAAAGAGCTAGTGTTTCTCTTCAACTCCAAATTGAGACTCTTCCTAGAAAAGCTTTGTTCCCGATGGTTGGGACCGTTTGAAGTGACAAAAGTAATGCAATCTGATGCAGTTGAAATATGGAGTAAATCAACTGGGCCATTTATAATGAACGGGCAGAGGCTCAAGCACTACCACAGTGAAAAGGAATTAAATTACTATGCTAGTTTGAAGGTAGATGAGCCACCTGTCAGTCTACCCGAAGAATGAATGTAAAACACGTTGAGATAACGACGTAAAACAAAGCGTTGTGTGGGAGGCAACCCACAAATTTCTTTTCATCTGCCTTTCCCCAATAAAATAAGCGGTGAATTATACCCAGATGAGCAACACAAACCTTATTTGGAATGAGTGATAACATTGATACCGTTAGTAAATAAGAGTTATTTATCATGCTCAGTGTTTTCCAATCCCGCCCCGTCCATTTGGTAGCATTCTTGCTTGCCAATCTGGACGCAATAATGAAGTCAACAAGAGGAAATATTTTTGTTGGCAGGATTTTCACTTCTATAGCCTTAGCTGTAGGCATTTGGAACCAAGAGGCACATCTAGTCCCTCTAGGGGTAACACTTTGCTAGGTGTCGAACACTACTTAAATAGACAATTAATAAGACTTAGGAGGTCGAATGAATTCCATCTATTGATTAATAATGAAGTTATCCCTTATTTTGTCCTCCCAGACTATGAACAAACAAATGTCCACAACTGTGATAACTGAATGTACCAATTGAAAGGTCAGAGAGAGGCACCTATACCGCCATAAACCCCTCCCGCACCTGAGTACCACCCGACATCTCTATCAGATATTTATTCTTCTTCTTCTTCTTCTTCTTCTGTAGGTCATGTTATTCCTCAAGGGCATGATGTTGACTATGAGCTCAACACCCTCAAATCTGAAGTCACTGCTCTTCGCAAAGCCCTAAAAGATCAAACAGATAGAATGGCAGAGCAATTGGACCACCTGTATCAAGAAGTTTACTCCTTATGCAGAGTACTTGGTCCGGCGGCCAGACACTGAGACCGTTGATCTCTTCATAAGTTTGTTGTTTTCTTCCTTCCACTTTCACAGAAACATTGAGACCAATGTTCAGTTTAAGTTTAGGGGAGGAACCGTTCCCCATTTCATTGTTTCCATTATCATTTCTTTTCTAGTTTGTTTCCAGTTATTTTCTTTTATCGAGCTAATCATGTTAAACGAAGCGCTGCGTGGGAGGCAACCCACAAAATTTTTCGCCTTTCACCCATTATGTTTAGTCATTTGCTTACCAAAAATAATGTAGAGCCTGCTAAGAAAGTTAGAGAACACTCAAACAACCAAAAGAACCAAAAATTGAAAAAAAATGAAACTTTGAATGCTGACGCCCCTCAACCATTGATTATATGGTTTTTGACGCTTGGTTACTGATGGTTGGACTGTCAGCTCTGGCTAACCCCCGTCAACACGTTCTGACACAAAGAACAACCTCTTTTGATTGTTTTCTCTCTCTCTCTCTCTCTCTCTCTCCACCTTTCCCACTTCTCACGTTTTCCCATAACCCCCATTTTAAATCTCCCACTTCTTCTTCTTCTTCTTCCCCCTTACTATCCTTCAAACTTTATTGAAAACCTTCACTTTAAAACCTCATATCTCCCTTATTTCTCCACCAAATCAAAAACCGTAAGCACCAAAGTTGATCACCACGTTGCCCAAAATCCATATCTTGTGTCAAAAACAGAACTTTACCTCTTTAAAATTTTTGAGTTTTCACCACCCTCACTTAAAAATCCAAATTTCATCATGCCTCAAAGATCACAACTTTACATGGAGATAATGTTCCAGGATGAGGCTCAACGGGAAAGATATGAAGTTTTATATCGGATAAATTTATGTTCTACAAGGTACTCCAACGACTCTTGTCTTAGAACCTTAGGACTTTATGATTTTGTGCATTTTATGTATGATATATTGCAGATGAGTCACTTTGTGACTCTGAAGTATATGACTTATGCTAGGCTCACTTTAGAATTTATGAGTTCGTTTGAGTTTTCATTTACTATACGAGTACACCAAGTTAGTGGAGGCATCGTTTTTTGACTGTTTAACCAAGGGTACTATGTTAACCATAATGAGATCGACAACTTTTTCCAGTTTGATAATGATCATAACCAATGTGCCACTGAGATTCACCCGACAGAACTTTGGGCCCTCGATATTGGTATCTTTTGGCAGAGGCCGACTAGTGAGCTAGCTGCTAGTATTGACGGGAGGAAATCCTCCCACATTCATAACCCTGCAATCAGATATTTTCAGAAAGCCTTGGCCCACACCATTTTTGGCCTAGGCGACAATAATTGTAATGTCAACTTGAAAGAGTTGTACTTTATTGATACTATTCTCCGTCCACGGAGAATTCGCATAACGGCTTTTATGCTCACTAAGATGCTTGAAATAGCTAAGGCTCGTTCTCGATTGATTGTGATCGGAGGATTGATCACCACTATAGCTTTAGGATTAGGTCTGCATGCTGAGGTAGCCACTCTTGAGCCCATTGAGGACTCCCCCTTTCTAGACCTGAACTCGTTTCTGGCACGGGAAAATAGTTGTAGTTAAGAACCAGACAGAGTTCTATCTCATGGTAAAGGGACAAGTAATACTGAGCATTGTTTTGCCTAACTCGGGAAGAATTAATGTAAGGCATGAAGATAGTTTGTTGTTTGCATTAATTACCCCGACGGATACTGATGTCCGCCACCTTACTAGGGCCCTTGTTGAGCATGCATATGAAGGTGCTGATACTGATGAGGGGTATGATCACAAAGAGTGACATTCCTCTATGCACACATCTCCCATAACTCGCTATTCACCTGCACACACTGCACACCATTATACTCATACTTTCGCAGGTACCTCTTCCGGGCATCAGTCTCGAGTAGGGTATGACTATATAACTATCTGAACCACCTTTGACAATGTCCTTCACAATATACGCTCCCAGAATAACATTGAAGCTGAATGTGACCAGCTATTTTAAGCTATGCACCAACAACAGGTGGACATGATGGCACACATACAACAGTTGAATGAGAACCAACATGATTATCAGGGTAAACAAGCATATGATATTGGATCTGACCGATATGGTGCTGGGGTTACAGATGGGGATAGAGGAGAGAGATTCTAGAGACTTTCAGCATCAGCTCCATCGTGATAACCTCATGGAGGATATGTTGCACTACATGCATGGTATGGGTATGCCACCTCCACCTTCTCACTACGGACAACCTAGAGGACGAGGCAGTGGTCGTGGCCGACACTGATATCTCACCTACCACCAGGTTCTACTCCCTTTGTTGCTCTTATTTCAAAACATTGAGGACAATGTTTGACTTAAGTGTAGGGAAGGTAATTTACTACTTTCATTTATTTTATTGCATTTTTTTATTTCATTCTGTTAGCTTTAATTTGTTTTCTGTTTAGTATTTCTTGGTTATTTTTATTGTTTTTATAGCGTAGTGTATGTTTCGAGTCTTTTCATGTGTTGTCGAGTCATTTGTGTGTGGTTTACGCTGTTTGTTGAATATCCCATTTTCATGAGCCATGCCAAAAATATATATATAAAATTTTAAATCACATAGGAAGCTTAGTTTGATTTCAAAGTATATAGGCTGTGGAGAGAGGAGAAGTTAGGTTAAGGAGACTTGGGAAAATCCGACAAAATCGGTATTGTCCTAACACCTCAAGACTCTCAATTACGCACATAAGTTTAAATCCCAGTTGAACTTTAGTCTTAAGCTTATGTTTGCGAAAAAATCATCAAAGTAGTTTCTATATTCAGTCAAGCACCATCTGTAGTCACTAAGTAGGTCGGTCAACGAATAATAAGTGAATGATCCAATGTGTAGAAAGGATTAATAAAAAGGATAAAACCATATTTACTAAGTTAGGTAACCTTTACCTGATTATTTAGCCCAAATGAAGTGGTTGAATTCCTTTAAAAAGAGAAAAAAACACATTTGAAAAAGAAAGAAAAAATTAAAAATTTGAAAACAAAAGATGTTTGGATCATAATCACTAACAGACCTCCTACCATGTAAGACAAGAGATAAAGGGCCTTAATGTGACTGTCATGAATGAAAGAGGATTAGAAGCAGATAGAAAAATTAGAATTTATTTCAATGGCATGATTTAGCACTGGTATGCATAGGAGGGAGGCTTGTGTCTACAAAAAGTTATTTGTGTTGTTACAATACCCTTGGTGTTGCATTAGTACCTATCAAATTGACCCTAGCCAAACCGATTTTCACCAGACATGTACGAGAAGCTTTCGACACTTTTCTTTGTTCTATGTCTTTATGATCATCTTGTTGCATTTTTAATGTTTATATGCTAGCTAAATTTCTTAAGGACAAACAATGGTTTAAGTGTAGGGAAGTTTGATAGCGGGATAACACATAATGTATTTTGACTCGATTCACATTCTTTTTAGTGCCATTTCATATATTTTTGTTTGTGTCACGTTGGTATTTGTTGTGCATTTTTGGTGTGTGTTGATTGGACACTCAGACGAGCAAGGGCGAAGAAAAAGGATCGAAAAATGGGACAAAAGGCTGAAAATGCAAGATACAGCAGATTGATGCCCGTTAGCCCCCTTGACGGTCGTCAACCATTGAAAAAATACAAAAAGAGAAGGCTGACGACCGTCACCTTGGAAAAATCTAGTTTTTTGCCCCATTAATGATGAATCGATCCTCCACTCAGCACACTTTTCTCAACCAACTTCCACCACTTTTCAGCAGTTATTGGACGAATTTTAAGCTATTTATTGGTTTTTCAATTTCATTTTGAGGGTCCAAGTTTTTAGTATTGTTTAGGCAGAGAAAAACACTTAATTTCAAAAGCACTTATTTGTTCACATCGAGTAGTAAGTGCACCTTAGCAGTCTGATTTTAGAAAATTTTGTACTTACTTGAATCGTTCCTGATACAATCTTGCTGGAATAATTTTTCCGAAATTTAATTCCAACATTTTCACTGTTCTAGTTTCAATTACAAGTTCAATTTAATTACCAATTTTAACTTATGTTTAAGTCTTAGTATATATTTATTAGTGTTGTTACTTTTCTCAGATTCACATTTGTAAGTTATATATATATATATATATATATATATATATATATATATATATATATATATATATATATATATATATATATATATATATAATTAGTTACTATTTTTAATTTATTACTATGTTTAGCTTTTTCAAATTGATATTTAATAATAGTACGTTGATTTCATTTAATATGTCCGGCTAAATTAGTAGAGTCTGGGATGTGAGGCTCGATAAAATTATTTGTACCAAATTTTTTTAATAAGTTAATATTTCGGTTCTAAATTTTGTTTCTAAAAACTGAAATTTTTTACTGCGAAAGTGGAGAATATATAGATACTGGTTTTAGCGTGAAACTGTGAAAACGGTATCTGACCGTTAAAATTTGGATTTTTAATTTTTAAAAACTAAGACAACACTTTATAAATTAATTAAGGATTTTTATTTTTCAAAAAGTATTCTGAAATTGTAACTTGTAACGTGTGAAAGCAGGCGATTACGGTTCCGAAATGCAATAAGGGTTGAGCGAAAGTGAGTAGTATTTTTAAATTATTATTTCTTTCGAAAATAATTTTTAAAATAAATCAAGGTGCTGAATTTTATCTGAGTTCTAATGGTACCCAGAATTTACATTCTGGTCTCCATTTCCATTAATTTTAAAACAAGTTATTTTAATCCGTTTTCAAGCAAAACTTTTACCGATAGCCTTAGATTTACAAAGTGACAATAGATAACGGTAGATTGACATTAGTCTCTGTACGTTCGAATTTTTTTCTACTATAACTGATTTTTCGTGCACTTGCAGGATACACATCAATTTTGATGAACAATTTTTATTTGGATAATCATATTTATAAAATTTAGAGATAGGTTTGTAAGCTCCCCTGAGTTTTATACTTTCAAAATTATTTCTTCAACTTAAATCTACAGGGTGAGGTTTGCAAGCTCCCCCTGAGTTTAAGACTCAAAATAATTTTGGTTTCAGTAAAAGTTCAATACAGATAAATATGCTAAAATTCAGAGTAAGGCTTGTAAGCTTCCTTTGACTTTTTTAGATTATCAAAATTCTTCAGCTTAAATACCGAGTAAGGTTTGCAAGCTCCCTCTGAGTAAAAGACTTAGAATTTTGATTTCATGAAACTCTTTTGATAAATAACTTTTTTTTTAGAGTTGTTAAATTAAATTTTTCAGAGTCATTATCCCCGACTTCTTTAGAATGTTAATGTTAACGTATTCTTTAGAGTAAGAATGTTTGGGATATCATCAACTGAATAAAAATGATCAAAGAGATTCAATAAAAATAGAGAAACTAAAATATTCATTAAAAGAGGAGAAAAGAATACAAAATAGTTGGAGGGAAAACAACCAACCAAGAGAAACAATGCTAAAAAAAAAGACAAAAGAACTATCATTTAAAGAATCTTTCCTAAGGGCCACACTTCCTCTTCTTCTGTGTCTCGGAGCACTTAACACCCTCAAGCTTATTCCCCCGAGAGGTCTCATGGGCTTCAGTTAGGCCTGCCATCTATAATTATTTAATTATTCCTTTTTGAATGAATAGTTCAGAGATAACTCTCCCAAAAGGAATGAAGGAAAACTCGCCCTCATGAGAGATCATGATTTTTTTCTTTCAGATAGTTAAAGATAGTAAGAGGTAGATTAACTCTCACCCTTGAAACAAGGAAATACGGAAGATGTTTATCATCCATAAATAGGAAGTGCGCATTTTGATCCCTTGGAAAAAAGTTTGTGATAACCAGCTGGTACCACAGATTTGCCATAATAGTCACATCAGAAGCTTTATAAGGATTTCCAGAATATTTGGTGATGGAGAGAATGTCTTTGCAAAAGGAAAGTTGGTTATGTACTTCTCAATATTAACACCGTATTCTTCATACTTAATGACATCATTAATTAGTGAATAAGTGATGGTAATAGGAGTTTTCATGACAACAAACCAGATTACTTGAACATTTTCATCAATAAAATGAATCAAAGCATTCACCCAAAAGTTTTTGAAAAGGATGGGAAATACTGGTCCAGGGAGCATCTCAAAGTAGTTTCCCCAATGTTGAGAGGCAACAAGACTATGTATGTTGGAACCCAAGGCTTTTAACTCTTCAAATTTAACCGCTTGTTCAAGGATAATAACAAGCTTGATTTCATCACCTTTTAAGGTTTTGCAAGAAGAAGCCATTAAGAAGAAAGGAGCTGAAGGATATGAGAGTGAAAAAACAGGCAGGGTGAGTATGAAAAGGAAATGAAAGTGACTTGGTTTATAAAGAGGTGAAGGAATGAAAGTGTAAAAGATTTGAATGAATCAAAGATTAGAGAAAAACGAGAGAATGAGAACACAAGCGTCACTATGAAAGTTGAAAAGAAATGTATAACGTGACACGATTGAATAGAGATAATCATTGCTATTTGAATTAATTAATGACATAGGGGGCACCAGAACATGATTTCATTTTATTCAAGAATATGATAATTATCTAGAGGTATCTCAAACATTTTTTTACAACTTAGACAGATAGTGGGACAACTTGTCACACATCTTAGCCATAACAAAAGTACTTGAAGTAAACAAAAAAAACTTCAAAGATCAAAATACAGAAAAATCCTAAAGGATTTTTGACTCAAAATCTTCTGACCAAGACAACCTACTCACGTAGATATTTGACTAGTTTAGGGGCAAACAACTTATAATCCGACTTTACCATTCTGATGCTACACATTTTGAGATATTATCATTCATTCAAGATAAAATTTTCTTTACGTTCTTCTAGAAGAGAAGAATCTTATTTTTAGCAAGGGTTTTTGAGAAGATATCAACCCATTTAAGGTATGTATTAATAAATTTTAAAATACCCTTCTGAACATGTTTTGATGAAATGATGTTTATCTTAATATGGTTAGCACTCCGAATGCACAATATGATTCTTAGATAAATAAAAAGCAGAAGAATTATCATAGGGAAAAAGAGTGTTACTCTTATTAATCTGATAACCTTCTAGTCCTGAGAATCTGAGAACTGCATCTTGATACTGATTGCTTTCATCTTTCATTTTCATAAAATTGTTGTTCTTGCTATTTATGTTTTGCCAAGAAATAGAGCATTCCAAAAGACTTCTTCAAACATTCAGATGGATTATTGTATGACAATTGTCTTACCTTAGAGCCACAAAGACACATTTGATTACTTTAAATCCATAGTCCATATGACATGAATTCCCAGAGGGATTCTAACTCAGATTGAGTTCTGACTTTAGAAGGATAACTGGCTCAGAGGCACAATATTTAAGCATATTATATTGATTCTATAATCAATTCATTTGAATATGAAACCCTCGGCCTATGTATTCGTAGAGTCACTAGAATGACATCAACATCTGATTTTGATCAGTTTTGCATTAAGTGTTTCTCAGAGTCTTCTATTTCAAATTCCTGGCCTTTAAAGTCTGAGAAGTTAACCTCCATAATCTGCAAATTTTTCAACTAGCTTTAACTTGTCAAAGTCAAGCCTATCATCAAACTTAACATGAATTAATTCCTATACAATACTTGTTTCAGTGTTGGATATTATGTACCCTTTTAAGCATTTAGAGTATCCTATCACAATACAAGTTTGTGCTTTGGGCTCAAACTTGTTCAAGCAATATTAGTATAAAATAAGATAAATATATCAGAGGTAGAAGGAGAGGAACAATTACCAATAGTTCCTATGCTGATGATGTTATTCTTTTAATTTCCTTCAGAGCCATGAGACTTAAGTTCCAGATCTTATAGTAGACGTCTTCTTCCCTTTGAATGTGGAGAGCGTCCATGTAGCAGGTTCTAAGATTGATGTTTCAACCTTGCTCCCCGAGATATCTCGTTTGAGTTAGATAATGTTTTTGAAGGAGATTCTGATCCTGGTTCAGAGAGAGCTACTTTTGTGCTTGCTATCTGTCGTAACTGCGAAAAATAACCGGTGGAAAAAACAGAAGAGTCGCCACGAAACGTTATTTATCCCAACGAGGGAAAGGAAACGATCGAAGAAAACCTCAAAAGGGAGAAGACATGGTCATCACAACCATAGTCTGGGTCCGGGAGTCGGTTACGCGAGAGGATGGTATTAGCACCCCCTCACATCCGTTGTACTCAACGGGATCCATGCTTGTTGTCTAATCAAAGGTGTGTTATCTAAAGCTCTACCGCTAAACAGAAACGGAAAGGGAAAAACAAAAAGGAGACTCGATAGGACTTCGCCGTCCTAGGCCTACGTATTCCCTCGTGCAATGGGAAAGTCAGAGTCAACATAGTTTGGAGGAATACGAGTGAATGGGGGAAGTTTGCTCGCCGAGACATCGTCGTCTTGTGCCTACATATCCTCATTCGGACAAGAAAGAGGAAATCAGAGCAGTAGTAGTTCGACATACGAGTTGGGAAAAGGTCTCGATCGCACTGGGGCGAGAGAAAAGGTTCGGTTAACTGGTTGGTCTCGATCGCACAGGTGCGAGAGAAAGGGGAAGTTAGTTGTTAGTGTGCTCGCCAAGGATAGGGATACTCGTGCCTATGTATCCTCATTCTAATGAGGAATCAGAGCATCCGTAGTTCACAACTACGGGAAAAACAGGATCTCGATCGCACGGGTGCGAGGGAAAAGGTTCGAAACTTATCGAAGAAGTGAATTGAATTTGTTTGTGATGTGTATCGTACTAAAGTCTATGGCATAGGAGCGAGCACTTTGTACAATCGACCCAAGACGGGATGTGCACCAAGCACTCTAGACAAGGTAAGGAGAGACTCCCGCTTATCATTTCCCACACACTTAAGGCTCATGGCGAACTTTACACATCGTATTTATTAAGTGTCTTGATTATTGTTTTGAGAAAGAAGAAAGAGGCGCACGCAAGGTCTAAGGGAAACTCGATCCTATATGTTATCATGTATTGTGGCCCTAAAGTCAGGATTAGGAGGGAAGTCTATCTAATGTTAGCATGCTTAGATTGAGAGCCTAATGTGTATCCTACTCCAAACTTAATCAGATTAAGTTGGACTAGGAAACCTTAAGGGAGCATGTGATTACGAAGTAATCAATAAGTAAACACCAGACAACTCAATCACAAAGAAAAATCGAATACGAAACCAGGTTAGGAGAAATTCAAGTACAAAGAAAAAGATCAAGCAAGAGACAAGTATCAAAGACAAAGCAATTATCTAAAACAAAAGTAAAAAACTAGCGTCGAAATTAAAAACAAGGTTTAGTCAAAATTAGAACTAATCAAGATTATCGAGGTTAACTCCTAAAACAAAAATCAATTCAAATTAAGATTAAAAGCTAAGATTAAAATTCAATCAAAATTAAAATCAAGGTTTAATTAATTCGAATCAAAAGTTAATTCAAAATTAAAATCTAATTCCAAAATTAATAACTAATTAACAAAGTTTAATCAAGATTCAATTCAAAAATAAAATCTAATTAAAAACAATTAATCAAAACCAAAATTAAAAGTTAATTAAAAATTAGAAACAAGATTAACTCTAAAAAATCTACTTCTAATATTAATATCTAAATCTAAATAATTAATGTCTAAATTTAAAATTAATAAAGAAAAGAATTAATTTCTAACAATAATAATAAGAAAAACAAAAACTAAATACAAGTTAAAAGAGGGGGCGCAGCAGTGTATTTGGGAGTGAAAAAGAAATGGCGCAGGCCTTGATCAGCAGGCCCAAGAACTTGTCCTCATGAAGCCAAGGGAGGTTCAGTGAGCAGTTGGGTGGTGCGGTTGGAAAAGAAAATCAAGTGGGATTAGGCCCGGTCCAATGTGCAATACAGCTTACCCTAAATATCAAAACACTGCGTCCTCAGAAACACTCATCTTCTTCACTCAACACTTTGCGCCGTCGCACCCTTGCCGCGAAACTCCCTTCCACCTATCGTCTTCTTCAACTTCTCCGTTCTCCATCTTCTTCCCGAGTCGCCGCCATACTCCTCACTCAACCTTCCTCTCAAACCTCACTCCCTTCCAAATCGCGTTGTGAATTCAAACACATCAACCTGCGTTCTTCTCATCCACTTTCTAGCTACAACGACGGCCTTCCTGCACCAAAACTCTCACGCCGGCGATCCTCACGCCGACAATGCTCATGCAACACCATCCATTCGATCCTCTCCCCTTCCTACTCATCTTTTCCGATTACCAATCATTAACAACAAATCAAAACACTACGCAGCCTATCGGATCAACCGCGATCGAACAACTTATCGAAGCTCAAACAGACAACAAATAATTCAGCCAAATTGAACACACTCGACATTTACGTGAAGGAAAGAAATACTTACGAATCGGAGTCGCTCCGATGGAGCCTTCGTTGAATTACCGGTGAGTTTCGATTTCGCGGTCTCTCTTGCGTTGTTCTCGTAACCTTCTTCTTCTTCGACCTCCTGCGTGTGTATTGTTGTGTCGTTGTTAATGCTGAAACGTGTTGTGTTGTTGACTCTGAGACTTCTTCTTCTTCCTGCATTCAGTTATTATTGTTGACGAGCTTGGAGGTTCTGAATTCTTGTTGATTGTTCTTGATACGTTGAATTTTGAATTGTGTTATTGAATCGATTTGTAGGGGAGTTTATAATTATGCTGTGAAGAAGATTTGTGAATGGAGAGGGTGAAAAGATCATGAAAAGAAGAGTTAATGGTGCAGAAAATAAATGAAGGAGAAGAGTGAAGCTGGAAGTAGAGAACGCTGAGAAAAATATCAAAACTCCCTCCCTCAATTTAGTTTGTTTTTGGATGGTTGTTTGAAGTTCTCTGAGGGGTCCGTGAGGTTTTGGCAGTAGAAGAGTGAAAATGATGCTGATCTTTGAAATCCGTTACAGCCCGTTTTATATCATGACTTAGGGGTAGGATGGTATTTTGAATTGGAATTCTGTTAGAGGAATTGTTGTGTCACATTTTCACTACTGTTGTATTGCCACTGAACAATTGAATCCGTGTTATTTCCGCCTCATAATCGTTACTACTTTTTCTATTTTCTGTTATGGATTTTGTGGTGATTTTGTTAGTGAAAATTCTGTTGGAGTTTCTTGTATTATGCTGCTTTTCTCTTGTTATGAACTTTTCCAAAATGAAATCTAGCTACGCATTTTCCTTTTCTTGTTAAGAATTTTTCTATTGTGTTAATGAATGAATGAAAAAAAAACCATAGAAATGATATCAAACAACAATCAATGATTCTCTATGAAAGAAATTCTGATGAAACCTGACAAATATAACCGAATGAACAACACCAACGTGGGCACAAGCAAGCATTGTGGTTGGAAACTCCATAAGCATAGGCAAATAAATAATCACAGCATCCCCCCTTTTACACACCAATATCTTTCAGGTAGTTTGCAACCTGGCAAACTTGATCAAGAAGCTGAGCGTATGCTAAAGTAACATCTACACCAAGTTCATTTCCTTCCCAATAAAACGTAACTTTATATTTCCTTTAGTGACATCAAAATTCTCATGATAAACTTGACCACCTCATTTTTGTTTCCAGTAGAAATATGATGCAATTTCAGACCAAAATCCAGCAGGATCTTCAATGAATCTCTTATACATCTCCAGCTACTGTTCTGGTGACTGAACGAGTGCGTTGGAAGCGAATTCTTGGCTAGGAAGAACAAACTATTCTTCTTCAATGGTGGAGTTACATAGAGAATTGGGTTAAAATGGATATTTTGGTAATTGGTTTAGACTTGGTTTTTGGGTTATAAATTTTAAAATGGATTGGATAATGGAATATGGATCCACATATGAATATCTTGGATTTTGGCTTAATTTGGATTTTGGATATATTTTGTGAAATGGATAAATGGTTAATTGTGAATTTGAATATAGGTTGAAAAGTGGTTTAAAAACAAATGGATAAATTTGGATATGGTTTAAAGAAAAGATTTTTGAACTAAATAAGAATGGATATGGATTTTGAAGAATGGTTATGGACTTTGAAAATGGTTATGAAGGGAAATGAACTGAATTTTACAATGAATATTAAAGGTGGATTTAAATTGGATTTATGTGGATATAACAAGATAGATTTGAAATGGATATTAAGAAAAAATGAAATGGATAATGGTTTATGATGGCTTCGTATCTCGAAGTCCAAGTAGCCCACACGACTAATCTTGACATGTCTAAATCCAATCAAACTCCTAATCCACACCAAACTTCTATCCTCAATGAATCCCAAAAATTTAATCAGTAAGCTCAATTGACCATGACCTAATGTCCTTCAAATCAACTCACAAATGCCTTGTCCTGATGACCGTTGATCTCCTCAACATGAAACCCTAATCTCATGATCTTCAATTGATGACTATCTGCAAACTCGCCCGTGAATAAGAAACCCTAACTATCCTTGAGATGCACACTGATGATAATGAAATGTCTTGAAGAAGATGACTTGAACTGAGAAGGAGTCAAAACCCTGATTCACACCAAAGAAATCCTAACCCGATGCTTTTGATGAATCCTCTGAATAGAAAAACCCTGTAGCTTGATAAACCTCTGAATAAGAAGATATTCATGATATTGTGAATTCAACCCTTGCTTTAACTTGGATGCAATAACCAGATGAATCGCCTCTGCATAAGGCAAACACCGATAACAAGAAAAACCTCGATCCCATTCCTAGAAGACCAATGCAATGTATGATTATGAGGTTATGACCTAATGAAGATACAAATGAGTGCGAAACAAAAGCCAGAAAAAGTTATAAAAATAGAGGGCAAATTTTGAGGTGATACTGCTGCCCTTATTCAATCAACTTGGACCTGAAAGGATGATATCAATGACTTTCAGACGTTCAAGGTAGAAGGTGATTGAATACAAAAAGAACCGCGAAATTTGCAAACTATCGGGAGTGAAAGTGTAATTGGAGCTCAGTCACACCTCGTCAAAGGGATTTGACGGAAAGACAACATACCCAAAGAACCACATCGTCAAAGGGATTTGACGAAAAAAATACTTATCCAAAGCAACACATCGTCAAAGGGATTTAACGGAAAGAAAACAGAACCCAAGGAAACACATCGTCAAAGGGATTTGACGGAAAGAGACATACCCAAAGAATCACCTCGTCAAAGGGATTTGATAGAAAGAAAACATACCCAAAGAATCACATTGTCAAAGGGATTTGACGAAAAGCAAACATACCCAAAGAATCCCCTCGACAAAGGGATTTGACGGAAAGAAAACATACCCAAAGAATCACATCGTCAAAGAGATTTGACAGAAAGAAAACATACCCAAAGAATCATACGTCAAAGGTATTTGACGGAAAGAATACTTATCCGAAGTAACACATAGTCAAAGGGATTTGATGGAAAGAAGACCCCACTAAAGAAACACATCGTTAAAGCGATTTGATGGAAAGAAAACCTGACCGAAGAAACACATCATCAAAGGGATTTGACGGAAAGAAAACCTGACTGGAGAAACACACGTCAAAGGGATTTGACGGAAAGAATGCTTACCAAAGAAATGTCTGATGTGGATATGTCACTGTCTTGACTGAAAGTTGATTCGGGTTTCCGCACAAGGTACCAAATCTGGCTTATGCTCCGCATGCATATGTTTGAATTTTCTTTCTATGGCGTAATGCTCCATACGAAATGGAAATGCTACGCGTTTGAGGACGCAATCCAATGATGCTTATGATATGCAAAAGGGCCACTCCAGCAAAATAAACACTGAAGAGACGAAGCCAACTCTGTTGGGGATAACAAACTAAACTATCTCTAGGGTCATAAACTCTACTCGAGAGCCCAACCAAACCTCCATCCTGCAGGAAAGTAGGAACAACAAACATCTGCTGGGGAAAAATCCCATGAATCTACTGAAGAGAAGTGCTAATGACAATCGACCTTTGACCTGCTGGGGAATATCGACCACTACCAATAAATCTGTTTGGGGAACGATGGTTGACAATATCAACTCTGCTAGGGAACAACATTGGACTTACTCCTCTGTTGGAGACCTTTCTTCTACCATTGTTTCGTTGGGGAGACGGAAACAACCCTACCACAAACACGATTAGGAAGCACAAACCAGACACTCTTATTCTGTACGGGAATACGAACTTCTGCTGAAGAGCAGTAAACTTCACCAACCTGGTGTCATACCCCAAATTTTGACCACTAATATTTCCCATAATTGTGCAAATCATCACCACAATATGGATGTATCATTATGCCTCATCAGTCTCCCCAAAGATGGGTGAGTATTCACTACAATCAGAATTAGGGTTTTGAGTCCTCTCAGAGCATTTAGACAAGGGATCAATCAAGGAATGACATGATCTTCAACTTGTCTAACCTCTTAAACACCCAAAAAGGTTCAAGAGGACTCCCACATCAAGAATCAAGCATAAAGATGCAACATTCCAAGTGGATCAAGCCTCAAGTTCATCTAATACAAAGTCAACTGACGCAGAAACTCAAAGTTTGACTTTTGGTCAACTACGAGCTTCACAAGCCATTACTCAAGAAAATATGATGGATGATTGCATTTGATCAAATTTAAATCAAGAAATTGTAAAATTGCAAAATTGATCAAATTGAAGGAAACTTAGAAATTTTTTCTAAGTTAAAATCATGCTCAAGTGCACAACTTTTCAAGGTTGTAACTATTGATCCAAGCATCCATTAATTTTGAGTAAGAGCTACTTTTAAAGAGGGTATTTGATACTTCAACATTGTAGAAGGAATCAACTCAAAATATCATAAGGATTGAAAGATATAAGTGATCAAAGTTGGGAATTCTTATTGTCAGATGTTCCAACATTTCGTAGGACATCATTAATTATTTTTCTAGCAAGAAAGTCCCAACTTTAAGGACGTTTTTCTCCATGATCCAAGTTGATTCAATCCATGTCATGAACATGAAAGTTGAAGTACGTCGTCTCACCTTTCCAGAAAGTCCTAGAAAACCCATTTATCATTCTCGAGCAGAAAGTTATGATCTCTGCAAAAGGCATTGATAAAACAAAATTTTTAAGACAACTTTTAGGACAGACTTGATCACACAAGTTCAAGGTCATTTTTGACAACTTTACAAGTCTTATCTTCACAAACCTTGAACATCAAAGTTGAAGTACGTTATCTCAGCTTTCCAGAAAGTTATAGAACGTCCATTTATCATACTCGAGCAGGAAGTTATGGACTTTACAGTAAGGCTTGCTGCAGCTATTTTTTTAGGACAGATTTTGTGCACTTTTTCTTGTGCCACACAATTTTCAAGCTTTGTCACCATGCAGGACAAGCATCAAAGATGAAATTCACTTCAACTCAAAATATAATAGTGGATTAAAGGATATAAGTGATTAAAGTTTGAAATTATTAATGTTCAAAGTTGCCAAATGTTTCAACATTTCATAGGACATCATTAATATTTTTCCAGCAAGAATGTCCCAACTTCAAGGACGTTTTTCTCCATGATCCAAGTTGATTCAAGAAAAACCCTGAACATCAAAGTTGAAGTATGTCATCTCAGCCTTCCAGAAAGTCCAGGAACAACCATTTATCATTCTTGAGCAAGAAGTTATGGATTTTACAACAAGGCTTGCGACAACTGATTTTTTAAGACATGTTTCAAGACAGATTTGCACATTTCTTGTGCCACACGAATTTTTAAGCCTTTTCATCCTTTTGCACACCTGAGGAGGGGACAATCAAAGGACAAGCTCTGATTCCCAAGCCTCCCAAGTCCAAGATTCCACAAGTAGCATGCCAAACCTAAAAAGCTACAAAGATGCCAAATATCCAATTTTGTTTTCAAGCATTCAATACATTCAACAAGGTGGCATGAACTGAGCCAAATTCTAACTGAATTCAGTCAAGACATATCCAAGAATTAGGGAACCAGCAGCCTGTGCTCTAACCTCTAGTCAATGGCTAAAGGAGACTTGGATTCCTATTGATCAACATTTGCCAAACTTCTGCAGCAGTTGCCATTCACTATTGCTTGCAAAACAAACTTGCTCTACTATAAATAGAGCTCATTTGTGCTCAGTTTGAGTACACCAAAGCCATCAAACAGATGCTTTCCTCAAAATCTCCTTCTCACTTCCAAATTTGCCTTCCAAAGCAAGTCACTATCGGGTTTTGAGTTAGAAAGCATTTATGTCCAAACCAATCACACACACACCTCATAAATATCATATAGAGGTGATCCAAACACTAACACAACACCTGGAACATCAAATTCATCAAATCACCAGCCAATTGCTCAATTTCTTGATAGAATTGCAGTTGAGGTACCACAACCAGTTCCAGCTCATTTCAATCCACTCTAAGAATCTTCCTCTTGCAGCTGTAATTACATTGAAGAGGCATTGGACCTTGCTCCAATCGGTAAGTGTTCTTACACTTTGAAACTCCATATACATGCATCATTATTGATCAATTCTTGAAGCAAAAATGTAGTCCTTCATGTGTTTGTTGTGATCTTCCTACTGTTTGCACTTTAACATGTTTATATGTGGAGTTTATGTTGTTTTAAAATTAAGGTCCAGTTCTGATTTTTTGCCTTGTGTGTTTTGTACATTAAGTTTCAGTATGTATAAGTGATACCAATGGATTCCTTGCGAAAATCGGTCAAGATAGGTTTTTACGGATTTTAATTTCGTTAAAAATTGAGAGAGTTATGAATGTTTGAAGTTTAATAAAAAAGATGTTGAAAACTAAGGTTCAGTTCTGGTTTTTTGCCTCATGAAAGATGTCGAATATGATGTTGTGACATTTTTCCTTTTTCTCTTATCTTCAAAACTCAACCAATTCTTTCACATAGCAAAAATCATCATTTTCCAATTCTGTTTTACACACTTTTTATTCATACTTCAAAATATTTTATTCCACAAAAAAAATCAAATTTATATTATTTATTTAATATAGTTGGTATTTTTATGAATAAATCTCTTTTTAATTGTTTTTAAACATTTTAAAAGTGAGTTCTCATCATGAAAATCAAAACCAAATGAATTTTAATTCATCTTGTGATTAAAACATCATTTTTCAAACCTCAACCAAAAATCACAAGTTGTTTATTCAAACTTATTTGGTATTTTATCATTTTTATTTGATTTTCTTTAAGAATTTACTTTTAAAAATGATGAAATTAGGGTTTCTTTGATTTTCACCCAAACAAATCTTTTTCAAACACTTTGGGACTCTAATAGAGTGTAAGACCCAATCCCTCTTTGAAACCAAAATAGTTTGGGCCTCAGTCATTGTATAAGTCCCAACACATTTTCAAAAATCTCGGCGCGATCGCCAGTTTAAAATAAAACCAATTGGGCCTCTCCTTGAGTTGTAAGCCTCATTCTTTTTCTTTAAAACATCCATGGGCCTCTAATAGAGTGTAAGACCCAACCCCTTTTTATAAATAAACATTTTTGGGCCTCACACATTGTATAAGTCCCTCTGTATATTTTCAAACGTTCGGCGCGATCGTCTCCATTTTCAAAATCATCTGGGCATCTCCTTGAGCTGTAAGCCCATATTTTATTTTAAAATACCATCTTTGGGCCTCTAATAGAGTGCAAGACCCAATCCCCTTTTAACCAAAACCTTTTTTGGACCTCAGACATTGTATAAGTCCCTCTGCGTTAAAAGAAAAATCTCGGCGTGATCGCCAGTTTAAAACAAAAACAATTGGGCCTCCCCTCGAGTTGTAAGCCCCATCTCTTGTACAAAAATAAATATTTGGGCCTCTAATAGAGTGTAAGACCCATCCCCTTGTACATAAGAACTTTTGGGCCTCACATATTGTATAAGTCCCTCTGTACAGTTTTCAAAACAACGGTGCGATCATCGTTAAAACTTGGGCCGCTCCTCGAGCTGTAAGCCCCAACAATCTTTTCAAAACACTTTCTCATTTGATTTTGAATACAATATTGTTATCAAAACTTTCTTTGTTGAACAACTAACAAAACAGTATGGAAGCTCTACAACGGGTAAGTGTTTATCCGCTTTCATTTATCGCTTTCATATGTATATAAACTGTATTGTGGGGTTGTTTCACTGTAAGTCTTCTTTCACAAACTTTTATATACTTGTCACATATCAACTGTGTAATACTAGTATAGTTATTTAGAGTTTTCCCCGGCAACTACGTCTAGAACTAGGTAAAGCCCTATTGGTCACTCTTTAAATACAAACAAAACTCTCATGCCAGCGATGCTCACGCCGGCGATACTCACGCAACACCATCCATTCGATCCTCTCCCCTTCCCGCTCATCTTTTCCGATTACGAATCGCTAACAACAAATCAGAACACTACGTAGCCTATTGGATCAACCGTGATCTAACAACTTATCGAAGCTCAAACAGACAAAAAATAATTCAGCCAAGTTGAACACACTCGACATTTACGTGAAGGAAATAAATACTTACGAATCGGAGTCGCTCCGATGGCGTCTTCATCGAATTACCGGTGAGTTTCGATTTCGCGGTCTCTCTTGCATTTTTCTCGTAACCTTCTTCTTCTTCGACCTCCTGCGTGTGTATTGTTGTTGCGCTGCTGATGCTGAAACGTGTTGAGTTATTGATTCTGAGACTTCTTCTTCTTCATGCGTTCAGTTATTGTTGTTGATGAGCTTGCAGGTTCTGAATGCTTGTTGATTGTTCTTGAGATGTTGAATTTTGAATTGTGTTATTGAATCGATTTACAGGTGAGTTTATAATTATGCAGTGAAGATGAATTCAAGATTTATGAATGGAGAGGGTAAAAAGATCATGAAAAGAAGAGTTAGTGGTGTAGAAAAAAAATGAAGGAGAAGAGTGAAGCTGGAAGTAGAGAACGCTGAGAAAAATATAAAAACTCCCTCCATCAATTCAGTTTGTTTTTGGCTGGTTTTTTGAAGTTCTCTAAGGGGTCTGCGAGGTTTTGGAAGTAGAAGAGTGAAAATGATGTTGATCTTTGAAATTTGCAGCCCGTTTTATATCGTGACTTAGAGGTAGGATGGTATTTTGAATTGGAATTCTGTTAGAGGAATTGTTGTGTCACATTTTCACCTCTGTTGTATTGCCACCGAACAATTGAATCCGTGTTATTTCCAGCTCATAACCGTTACCAATTTTTCTATTTTCTGTTATGGATTTTGTGGTGATTTTTGTAACACCCCAAATTTGTTAGAATGTTTATTTAATTTATTTAAATATAATATTCGTGAATTTTCGGTGAATTTTGGTGGTTTGTGTTGACATTGGCATTTTTGTGGAGTTTGAGTTATTTAATTAAATAATAGTATATAATATAGTATATATTAGTATTATTATTAATTTAAATAATATTAGAGGAATTAAGGGTAAGATGGACTTTTGAGGAGGATTAGTGAGGGTATTATTGGGGAAGCCCATTTTAGAAGCCCAAAGGTTAGGTTTAACAAAAAGGAGAATTTTGGGAAGAATATGATTCATTTAGTCAGAACGTGAAAAGAAGGGAAAATGCCAGAGCTCCGAGGAAAGAGGGAAAAACTTAGGATTCGAGAAGGTTTTCGAGAACTCAAGAAAAGAAGCTTGGAATCGACAATCTAAGGTATGAGGAGTATTGCCTTTCATTGTTTTCAATATAGGGATTCAATGTGTTTAAGGCTGATTTTGAGGTTTATGCGGGTTTGTGGGTTTATGAGTAAATTGATGATTTAGGGCATTTTTGCGGATTGATTATTAAGGGTTGAATTGAATCGGATAAAAGTAAGCCTTCGAGGCCAATTTCTGTTTATGTTGTTTTGACCTTGTGGAAAAGAGGATTGTGAGGGCTATAAGGGTGATTGAGGTTTTGTGAAGGTTTATGTGATTTTGAGGTTTAGGGTAGTGTAATAAATCGGCCTAATAGTAGTAGGTTTTGTACCCCTGTTGCCATGATACCTTAAGAATGTTTTGGGGATGTGGTTGAGGTAAAAGGAGGTTGAATTCGTGAGGTTTTTGAGTCTGTTATGCTACTGATGCGTAGCAGCGATTTCCTGAAATCGCGAGTTCGCAAAGCAAACAATTCCTTCGCAAGGCGAACATTCGCCACAGACTCGCAAAGTGAGCAGTGCAACGAATGCACGATGATTTTGTTTGATGATACTGAGATGAACTCTAAGTGTGATTTTTAGTTCGGACGACGAACTTTCCAGCGAATAACTCGCTAGGCGAATGAGGGTGGCGAGGAGAGACATAATGGGGTTCCTCTGGTTTTTGTAAGGGATTTTGGGGTTCGCTGGCAGCTCGCAAAGGGAACTTTGTAGCGAATGGCTGCTGTTTGCAAAATTGTTTTGTGATTCTTACGTCGTCTTGATGTTTTGAGATGTGGTTATCCTGATGAATTACTATGAGTTTATTGATGATTATGAACTGTTTATACATGATGTTTGATGATTAATTGATGATATGAATTACCATGATATATATTGATGATTATGAGTTGTTTATACCTGATGTTTGATGATTAAGTGATGAAATGAATTACCACGAGTATGTTGATGATTACGAGATATTTGTACAGGATGTTTGATGATTAAATAATGATGTGAATGACCATGAGCTATATTGATGATTATGAGATGATGATTCATGATGTTTTGATGAATAAATGATGATATGATTAACATGAGATTTTTTATGAATGATGATGCACGTAATGACTTTTATTGATGATGATGATAATGACGTTGTGTATCATGCATTCATAGCATTTAGACTTCGGTCCATTGACAATGTTAGGACTTCGGTCCAGTGATGATGGTAGGACTTCAGTCCAATGGTGGCTTCAATCCCATTGTGTAGATTGTAGTGTTTATGACGTGCTCCGGTTCTTGTGTAGAATCGATCCTAGTTGACGGGGATCTTTGGAGGGTGATGGCCTAGTGTCCATCGACTTTGACGAATTGGTACCATATGCATGAGTCTTGTTATGCATTGCATTTATTTGGCATTGATGAAAGTTATGATGTCATGATCTTTGATGTTTGCCTTGTGATGACCCTGATGATGTTGTATATGATGATGATGACAATTTTATGCATATCCTATTTTTATATTGATTATAATGAATTGTGGTTACTCACCCTGCCTGTTTGAATGTTGCCTCCACGTGGGTAACGTGCAGGTGATCAAGCTTAGCTGTGGATGCCTTCGAGGACTTTTGGAGTTTACTTGCTTTTGGTCGATGTAGAGGGTCTTGTCTGATATTGTAACATCGGGTTAGGTCGTTGAGTCGAACCATGTTGAGTTGTTATTTTTGTTGTTATTTGATTATTATGGCTTTTAATGAAAACCCTTTTGATTTTGGATCATTGTGGTTATGGTGGTTCCGCTGCTATTTGATGGCTTTTTGATTATTTTGAGGAAAAACCCGTTGTTTACGGAGCAAATGTTTTATTTTGAGTTTATTGAGGAATGTGCACCCTTCTGAGGTGATTCTTACTATGATAATTTGTGTATTTTGCCGTGTATATTCGTGGGGTAGAAAAGGGTGTTACAATTTTGTTAGTGAAAATTTTGTTGGAGTTTCTTGTATTATGCTGCTTTTCTCTTGTTATGAACTTTTCCAAAATGAAATCCGGCTACGCATTTTCCTTTTCTTGTTAAGAATTTTTCTGCTATGTTAATGAATGAATGAAAAAAACCCATAGAAATGACATCAAACAACAATAAATGATTCTCTGTGAAAGAAATTCTGACAAAACCCGACAAATATAACCGAATGAACAACACCAACGCGGGCACAAGAAAGCATTGTGGTTGTAAACTCCATAAGCATGGGCAAATAAATAATCATGGCATCCCCCTTTTTCACACCAATATCATTCAGGTTTTTTGCAACCTGGCAAACTTGATCAAGAAGCTGAGCGTATGCTAAAGTAGCATCTACACCAAGTTCATTCCCTTCCTAGTAAAATGCAACTTTATATTTCCTTTATTGACATCAAAATTCTCATGATAAACTTGACCACCTCATTTTTGTTTCCAGTAGAAATCTGATGCAATTTCAGACCAAAATCCAACAGGATCTTCAATGAATCTCTTATACATCTCCAGCTACTGTTCAGGTGACTGAACGAGTACTTTGGAAGTGAATTCTTGGCTAGGAAGAACAAACTCTTCTTCTTCAATGGTGGAGTTACATAGAGAATTGGGTTAAAATGGATATTTTGGTAATTGGTTTAGACTTGGATTTTGGGTTATAAGTTTTAAAATGGTTTGGATAATGGAATATGGATCCACAAATGAATATCTTGGATTTAGGCTTAATTTGGATTTTGAATATATTTTGTGAAATGGATAAATGGTTAATTGTGATTTGAATATGGGTTGAAAAGTGGTTTAAAAAACAAATGGATAAATTTGGATATGGTTTAAAGAAAAAAGATTTTTGAACAAAATAAGAATGGATATGGATTTTAAAGAATGGTTATGGACTTTGAAAATGGTTATGAAGGGATATGACATGAATTTTACAATGGATATTAAAGGTGGATTTAAATTGGATTGATGTGGATATAACAAGATGGATTTGAAATGGATATTAAGAAAAAATGAAATGGATAATGGTTTATGATGGCTTCGTATCTCGAATTCCAAGTAGCCCACACGACTAATCTTGACATGTCTAAATCCAATCAAACTCCTAATCCACACCAAACTTCTATCCTCAATAAATCCCAAAAATTCAATCAGTAAGCTCAATTGACCATGACCCAATGCCCTTCAAATCAACTCACAAATGCCTTGTCCTGATGACCATTGATCTCCTCAACATGAAACCCTAATCTCATGATCTTCAATTGATGACTGTCTGCAAACTCGCCCGTGAATGAGAAACCTTAATTATCCTTGAGATGCACACTGATAATAATGAAATGTCTTGAGAAGATGACTTGAACTGAGAAGGAGTCAAAGCCCTGATTCACACCAAAGAAATCCTGACCCGATGCTTTTGATGAATCCTCTAAATAGAAAAACCCTGTAGCTTGATGAACCTCTGAATAAGAAGATATTCATGATAATGTGAATCAACCCTTGCTTCAACTTGGATGCAATAACCATATGAATCTCCTCTGCACAAGGCAAACACCGATAGCAAGAAAAACCTCGATCACATGTCCTAGAAGACCAATGCAATGTATGATTATGAGGTTATGACCTAATGAAGATGCAAATGAGTGCGAAACAAAAGCCAGAAAAAGTTAGAAAATTAGAGGGCAAATTTTGGGGTGCTACACTATCAGCCATCAACTTGCTTTTCTTCAGAATCATCCTCATAGGCCTAATACTCGTCCCATGTAGCCATCAGAACCTTCTTCATATCACTGAAAAACGTTTCCATAGGAATTTCTTTCTTAAGCTTGGGACCTTCATTTTTGAAGTGGCCTTGCTACTTGAGCCTAAAAAAAGAATAAGTCTTTGTCAGCACCAGACAACTTCTGTTTCTTTCTTTATAATTTATTTTTTCTTCTAGAGTGAATTGAAATCTCATCTTCTTCAGCATACACTTCTTCACAAGATTTCGGTTAAAAGCCAAAAACTTTGAATTCTTAATTTGACAATTTCCTTCAAGAGTTATTTTAAAAGAATTAAATATAGACTTTGCAGAGTCTCTATTTGAAATCTTTTCATACTCTGAATAGAAGATAGCGTAAAGCAAATAATTTTTGGATCCATGATGATTTATGTGATCCTTTCTTTGTCGCCTATTCATCTTATTTGTTTCTATCCTTACATCATTGGCATCCAAAGGATGCGTGTGGCTATTTGAAATCATATCACACATATCTGCATCGTGGCCAAGAAAGAAACTTTCTATCCTGTCTTACCAGTAATCAGATTTATCCCCATCAAACCTTGGAGGATTGGCAACATGATAATCATTATCGTTGTAAGTATGAGCCATTTGTATTTCAAGACACTTGATCTTTTTCTGACACGGTTAAATGTTTGACTAAACAAGTCAATACCAAAATCGGAGCTCTGATACTAATTGAAGGTGCAAGAAACACAAGAAAATGGGGGTTTGAATTGGGTTTCTGTATTTAAATCTTTCTAAGATTGAATTTATTAATGACTTATCTTATCTTCAATTACAAAAAGCCTTTGAAGATCTTCATAGAGAGGCCTTAAAAGCTTTTAACAAGCTAGTTTCACATGAAAAAGTCTTTTTACACTTAGAAGCTAAAGTGCTAGAATCCAAAAGGAAGTTAGAAGCTATTAAGAAATCTATGATAGATATTCAAAGTGACAAGAATGAGGATGTAAAACCTTCAAGGTTTGGTTGTGAACATTGTCATAATTGGCAAGAAGAGGTTAATACTGTTCAAGTCAAATTCAACAAAGCCTTACAACCTAAGATTGCATTTTCTATTGATCCTTATAAGTGTGAAAAATCTTTGAATCATTTAAATAAAAAGCATAAATATGTGCATTAGGACTCAAATATCAAGAGTGCATCTCATCACAACTTATCTTGTCATTATTGTTGCAAGAAAGGTCATACTATTGAAAAGTACAAATTTAGGAGACTTTATGTCCCTAAAGGATTTGTTCAACGGTTTCCCAAATGCAACTTTGATTTCACTCACTCTCAAGGACCCAATGAAAATTGGGTACCTATTTCTCTTGTTTGATTCTACAGGTTGAATGTCTTAACTTTACGAAAAAAGATGTGGTATCTTGATAGTGGATGCTTAAGACATATGACAGGTGATATATCTCTATTCATTGACTTTGTACCAAAGAATAAGGGGTTTGTCACTTATGGAGATAACAACAAGGGAGGAATAATCAGAAAAGGTAGTGTAGGTAATCCATCATCTACTACTATCTCCAATGTTATGCTAGTTGGTGGTCTTAAACATAACCTCCTTAGAATTATTCAACTTTATGACAAGGGTTTTAAATTTAATTTTACAAATACTTGTTGCTTATTTGTACATAATGACAAGAAGGAATGTATGTTTAAAGGCTTGAGGGTTAATAACACTTATATGCTTAACTCAGATGATGTATCCTTGGTTGGAACTAAGTGTCTAGCTACCATTAATGAAAACTCTTAGTTATGGCATATACGCTTAGCTCATATCAACTTTGACTTACTAAACAAAGTGACCTCAAGAGATTTAGTAATTGTTCTACCAAAAATGAACCTTACAAAAGACCATTATGTGAAGCGTGTCAAATGGGGAAGCAAACACAAATCTCTTTTAAATCGAAAAACATTATTTCTACTTCGAGACCCCTTGAGCTTCTTCATATGGACCTCTTTGGTCCCTCAAGGACCAAAAGCATATGTGGTAACTATTATGGCTTTGTAATTGTAGATGATTACTCAAGATTTTGTTGGGTCATGTTTTTGTCTAGTAAAGACGAGACCTATCTGAATTTTAAACAATTTGCTAGATTGTTCCAAAATAAGATGAATTTGAAAATTGTTTCCAATAGAAGTGATCATGGAGGAGAATTTCAAAACCTTATCTTTGAGAAGTATTATGATAAACATGGCATTGAGTATAAATTCCCTGCTTCTAGAACTCCACAATAGAATGGTGTTGTGGAGCGCAAACATTGTGTTTTAGAGGAGTTGGCGAGGACTATGCTTAATGAAGGTAATCTACCAAAGTATTTCTAGGCCGATGTTATTAACACGGCTTGTTATGCCTTGAATAGGATTCTTATACTTCCTATTTTAGACAAAACTCCCTATGAACTACTTAGGGGTAGAAAACCTAATGTTTATCATTTACACATTTTCGGATGTAAATGTTTTATTTTGAACACTGGAAAGAGAAATCTTGGTAAGTTTGATGCGAAAGCTGATGAGGGTATCTTCCTCGGATACTCCCAATCTAGTAAAGCTTATAGGGTTTATAAAAAAAGATTACTTATTTTTGAAGAGTCGGTACACATTACTTTTGATGAGTCTTATCCAAAAAAATGTCGAGAAAGGTGTTTCTTTTCATGATGTAGGTGTATCTTCACAAGAAATTTTCAATGGAACCGAACAAGAAATTGATCAACCTAAAGCGGTGGAACATGAGAAAGAAGAAGATAACAATCGTGAAGAGGAGAAGTTTAAAAGTCCAACTGCAGCGGAAGATCTACCTTTGACTTGGAGAACATCCAAAGATCATCCTATCAACAACATACTTGGAGACATCACTAAAGGCGTGACAATGTGCTCCAAGATAAATAATTTTTGTTATCACTTTGTGTTTGTTTCCCAAGTCGATCCTAAAAATGCTAAAGATGCATTCACTACTACGAAAAACCCATTTAACAACGGTTGGAAATGACATATAATGACGGGGGCGAAGGCGTTGTTATGTAGAGTGTTGTTGTATATGAGGTACGTACAATGACGGTCCTGGGACTGTTGTTGTATTCCAGTATGCGCACACCATTTCACAACGGTTAGTTTACTTAACCGTTGTGATATAACTAAAGGTGATCTGGTTTGATTCTCAGCTACAACATTTTTTATTTATATTATTCTGGTCAGCGTTTGACATACAACTATGGATAGGTTTATAACTGCTGCCAAAAACAGCCTGTTTTAATTATAAAAATTATCTGCTTATCAAATCTTTCCTATATTTTATCCTGTCAAAACAACTTTTGTTTACATGCAAACACAATATGTGCATCAAACACAATTCTTCCTATATTTTATCCTTATAAATGAATCAGAGAATTTACATCAAAAGAAATTTACATCAAAAGCTAAATGAATCAGAGATTTAAACTGCTAACATTGTTTAAATCAAAAGCCAATATTACTGATTTCATTATGTGCATCAAAAGCCAAAACTATTGTTCACATTATGTGCATCAAAAGCCAAAAATATGTGCATCAAAAAATGTTGCTGATATATCAAACAGCAGGAGCACCCTTAAGCGCATTGTGGATATACGCCCAACATTTACGAAGATCCACAAAGTCCTCAACAGGGAATGGGGTTTCATCGTTAAACTTCTACATAAGAGCAAAAAATTGAAGATCATGCATGATAATAATTCAATAGTCAACTTATATATTAATATATATAAACATTTTATGGCATATATACCGTATCCCATGAATCAACAGTGCCAGCAAGGACAGTGTTTAACATGTGTTCCATGATAAAATACCCACACTCATAACTCTCGCGTTGTTTCCTCGTCTACAAATTACATGAATATAAAAACATGAATACAACCACACATGCATGAATGTAAATGAAATAAACAGGTAATCGGGCCACTTACTTTAGGAGCAAGGTATGTGGGCTTTTTTCTAACATTATTCATTATATTAACTTGCTCCACAATACTGCACATTAAAAATTAAATTAAACATATTACATGATAAACTAATTACAATTAATGCCAAAGAAAATGATATTATTAAACAAAAACACTTACGTTAATACAAGATCTTTCATTGGTTTGTGGAGTGGATCGTGCAAGGAACACAGTAATGTCACCGTATTTGTCCTAAACGATATTATGATCAATTGCCAATGACCACTGAATGAACACGAGAATATATATATATATATATATATATATATATATATATATATATATATATATATATAAATTACAACAATACTAACCCACAGAGGAATGGTGCAAGATAACATTATTTTCCTCTGTCATTTAACCGGCTTTTCAAGTACTTTTCTCTGATATTTTTATCATTATATGCCCAAGAAATAAAACTTGGATCCAAGATTCCATAGGTACTTGATTTATTCAATTCTATACAAACACGGTGAATGTACCTAAATGGTCAAAGAAAATGAATAAATTAAGAGAGAAAATACAAAAAATTATAATGTTCTATAATGACATGTATATTCGACTATATACTTACGTGCACCAAACTTGAAAAATAGCTATGTCAAGCCACTTAAATCCTGCGAGAAAATCTCTCACATCTTCAGGAGTGTAATACACTAAATCCTTTTGTAGAAGCGTGATTTACGACACTTCTACTTGGAGTTTGATCATCACCAACGCAACGATGATCTTCATTAGTTCGTTGTTTGAGGCTTTCACTTAATCTCTACATCATAACATTCAATTATAACATAAAACAAAAATAAGCACAATATATTCAATTAGAACATACAATATATATCATACAAAAATATACGCGCTTTACGACACATACCGAATACAACTCTTGTAACTTTTCCACTTCTTTCTCCCTTTTTTCCCTCTCCTCTTCAAACAACCTCCTTTGCTCTGCCAATTGCTTCTCAACATTCTCAATCTTTTGTCGTTGAGCAAGAAATTAAGTGGTTTCGGTGCTTCTTCTTTGAGGTCCAAAGTATGACCTCAAGCCGACACCATCTCCAACACCACGGACACGACCTCCATGCTCAGCTGTTCCGATAGCTTCGACTAATATGTCATGTCGTGCTTCCGGAACAAATGTACCTTCACGGGCCGCCACAACCAAATTATCCTACACAACATGAGCAACTTACATAAGCAAACGCATTTAAATAACAACTCTTAAGCAACTTACATAAGCAAACGCATTTAAACAAAACATATACTTACAATTCTCTCAGCAACTACTCTTGAAGCCTCAGAGGTGTACTCTCCATTAGGTCTTAATCGAGCCCTCTTCCATTTCTCATGTCTTGAAGGTGGAGATGGAATGTCACCATCTCCTCCTTCTTGTTGTTTTTCCTGCATGATCCTCTTCTCAAGTTTCATGTAACCCCCACGAGACAATCTATGGGGGTACATGTTTTTTGCCTTGTTCTGAATTCCTACTTCGCTTTTATCCTGTTATTAACATAGTGAAAAATGTGTATGATTAGTATCTATAACTCATTAGCATAACATTATAGGTTACATAAGACTAGTACTAACATTGAATTCCTCAGAACGACGTTTCTTCGCAAACTTGTGCCACACCTTCTTCGATAAAAAACTATACCGAATCCATAGAGGTTGAAGACGGCTCTAAGGCTTCGTAATGTAGTCAGCCGTGAGCCGTGACTTAAATCCCCTCCAACGAACACCGGCATAAGTTATCCACTTTCTTTTCAATTTTGAGTCATCAGTAAACTCAAAATTTAACTACATTAAATCAATATATAAGTATGAATTAGAAACTATAGGTAGTGATATCAAATATATGAAAATTATAGTATGAAATACCTTAACGTCTATCCATATGTTGTCTTTGACATTAACATCCACTTCTCTCCAATCATCAATCAGTATACTGACTTTGCTACGTGCAAGGAACACAACATAACTCCTAAAAGTAGCATAATATGGACAATCCACTAATCTGTAGTGCGAATCAAACTCGATTGAAATTTTTACACCAGATGAGTTATGGACTATGTGAATTGGGGCATCATTGTGACGCCTCTTTGTGATCTTTTCGATTGAGTATCAATCGTTTGAGTTGTATTCGCAGAACACTCAATCGTTTGAGCATCTTCGCTGCTTCCTGATGTAGAACTCGACAAGGTCGACATCTATGTTCAAAAACAACAACAATAACATGAACAACAATGGCAAATGAGTTTACTGTAGATGCATGGGGAAAATATTTTATGTACCCTAAACATGACGACTAAGTAAACGATGTTGGTGTTGGTGTTGTTGTTGTCTTCCTTCCTTAAGACAACGACGGTGTTGTTGTTATCTTCCTTCTCGACGGTGACGATGATGAAGAAGGTGTTGGTAGGTGCTTAATCTTCTATTTCCTTCACGATCGTGACGATGATGACAAAAATGACAACAACACGGTGAAGAATGGATACTGATGATGCAAGCTTTGGTTGAAATCGTGTATTGTTTCACAGTATTGAACGTTAGGGTTTAGGGTTAAAATCATGTAACGTTTCGTCTGGTTTCTATTTTCAATCGAAAAAAGGATACTGAAGACACAATGAAACTAGCTAGCTTGGAGAATATTGAAAAGCTACTGCGACGGTCAACATTCTAAACCGTTATGATATATTATTTACATAATGAAATTTCATATTAAAGCGCCAGAGTTATATTTAGAATTAACAATTAAAAAAACATACAAAATATACCACAACGGTGTAAATAAACAACCGTAGTCATAAATTTTAATTTTTTTATTTAAAACTAAATAAAAAAGAAAAGGCGCGCCTTAACATAAAAGGAATAATATATATGATGGCGCTGAGGTTCGAACACATGAAAGCTTGATGGTATCACCACGGTTGATTTATCAACCGTTGTTATATACAGATAATCACCATGGTTGGTTTATCAACCGTTGTTATATACAGATAATTTTTATTCAATAAACAAATAAAATACAACCGCGCCTTAGTTTAGATATGTTACAACGGTGTAGGGATGAACCGTTGTGAGCATGGCGTCGTTGTTTACGCGTTTTGTAGTAGTGATTACTTGATAAGCATTGGCTTATGGTCATACAAGATGAACTAAACCAATTTAAAAGAAATGATGTTTGAGACCTTTTCCCTCGTTAAAAATCATCAATTAATTGGCACTAAATGGGTTTTTAGGGACAAGTTTGACGAAAACGGAGTGATAACCCGTAATAAAGCCTGACTAGTTGCTCAAGGTTACAACCAAGAGGAGGGCATTGACTATGAGGAGACTTATGCTCAGGTTGCTCGCCTTGAGGCTATACGCCTTCTTCTAGCCTATTAATGAGGAAGTGTATGTAGCTCAACCTCCTAGTTTTGAAAGTCACGAGTATCCAAATCATGTTTACAAACTCAAAAGAGCTTTGTATGGTCTCAAACAAGCCCATCGGGCTTGGTATGAGTGACTAAGTAAAATTTTAATTGATCAAGGATACTCTAGAGGAAAGGTAGATACTACACTTTTCATTAAGCACCAAGGAAAGCATACTCCTCTCGTTCAAGTTTATGTCGATGATATTATTTTTGGATCCACTAACATGCAACTTGTAGAGGATTTTTCTAAGCTTATGTAGGGTGAGTTTGAGATGAGCCTCGTGGGGGAGTTAAATTACTTCCTTGGTCTTTAAATCAAACAACTCAATGAAGGTACATTTGTGTGTCAAGCCCAATATTGCAAAGACTTGCTAAAGAGATTTTGCATGGAAGATGCAAAATCCATTGACACTCCTATGACCACAAATGGAAACTTGGAAAAGAATGAAAATGGTAAGGATGTAGATATGAAGAAATATAGAGGTATGATTGGTTCTCTTCTATATCTTACTGTATCTAGGCCAGATATTATGTTTAGCATGTGTATGTGCGCTCGTAATCAATCGACTCCTAAGGAATCTCACTTAAAATTCGTAAAATGCATTCTTAGGTATCTTCATGGTAATTCAAAGTATGGGCTTTGTTATTCTAAGGGAAGCGGTTGTAATTTAGTTGGCTATACCGATTACGATTTTGCCGGTTGCAAATCGGATATAAAGAGTACTAGTGGAACTTGGCACATGTTTTCAAATTCCTTAGTAAGTTGTGTTGTACCCCAAATTTTACCCCTTAGATGTCATAACATCTTTTGCATGAGCATCATAGGTCAATCATTGCATAAATAACCATTTTATCAGTTTTTGTTCATTTTGTTTCATCTGTGAATCAGGTTTTATTTCAAGAGGCCTCAAGGGTTGGTAAATCAAGATTTTGAATAGATCACTAACCAATCAAGTTCTCATACTCCTAAGAGACCTCCTATCCTCAATAATCCAATGTGATTTTCTTTCATCACAAGTTCTTCCTCAAGGATCAGGCAAGGTCGTCAGGTTAAGGGTTTGTGTGGTATGGTTTGAGATTCAGTGAAAGTTTGACCAAATCTTGGTCAGACAAGTAGTTTGTATCAGTATCAGGTCATCAGGTCGTGGCAGAGATTCTGAATCAGGGTTTTGGTCCTCATCAAGTCAGTTGTTCCATAAGAGTTCACTCAAGGCATGAAGATTAGGGTTTCTCATCTTTTGTGTTTATAATCAACAAGTGTTGTTCATGCTGAGTTCATTTGAGATAAGCAAGTCAAGAGTATGTGCAGTTACGTTTCAGTTGAGTGTGGCCTGATCTTGGGCAAGAAAGAGGAGATTCTCAAGTTGAATTTGTCATGGATCAGTGCTTTATATCTGAAGATCATCAGACTTGGGTTTTTGTGTCTATTCAAGTTGTTTGGGCCATCAAAGAGATCAGAGCAGTTGGTACATTTCAAGTGGTGTGCAAGTGTTTGGTCATGTAATTTAGGATGTGTGGTAGTCAAGTGCAATTGTCAAGGTTTAGGTGTTGTTCAAGCGTGGAAGTGCATATCCATTCCCGTAACTATCTTTTATCCACTTTGTTATTTACCCCTTTTTAGTTTTCATTGACCATTTTCATTCAATTACCCATTTCTCCAAATCCATTCCTAAACCATTTTTCCATATCCAAGTTTCAAAACCATATCCATTTTATTTACATTTATTTTCTTTTTCAATTCAAATTATCCATTTTTTTAAAACCATTTCCAAATCTCTTTCTTTCAATCTGCTTCATTCCTTTTTTCTTTACTATCCATTTCATTATCCATTATCCAAATTCCATTTTGTTCCAATTGAAAATCCATTTCATTGAACCATTTCAATAAACCATTTCAATTTAATTGCAAACCTTTTCTCCATTTCATTTTAACTCAAATTTAAATTCAATATCTCAATGATAATCCAACCTCAATTCATTTTTTTTACAAGCCCAAGTCACATTACAAAAACCATTCAAAAAAAGTAGTAAAACTCCATTTCAAACTACCAAGTTCAATTCTACATTTTAGTTTACAAGCCCCATTAAAATATATACACACAAAACAATAAAAAAAACTCTGCTCCACCATTTGCCACAAACACCAAAACCGTACCACGCTGCAGCACCCTACATACACCTGCAAAACTCAAAATTGCTATGCTACAAGTCAAGACCTGCATCAAACTTGCTGTAGTCCACACAAGCCAACAAAATTATGGACCATATGACCACCTGCTCAAGCCATGATCGCACCACAGTCTATAACTGAGCCAGATCAACATAAAACACTGCTACAAAAAACGTTACACCAAAATGTGAAAACCAAACCTGCACAAAACCTGTAACAATCCAAAAGGGAAAGGAGCCTGTGATTTGAGAGGGACTGATCATTTGAAAACTTATTCAACAAGTCTAATTTAGTTCTTAAAAATAAAAGGAGGGTGGATTGAAAAAGGACTCACCTCTTAACAAAGAGAGTTTCTCCCACGCAAGGGGATCCGCTGTTCAATCCCCACAACACCTTCATTAATACTTCCCACATCTAAAAACCAAAAAACGGGGACCCTTCATTGAAACCAGATTCTTGAATCATAACCACAACACAAATCTTTTCTCCATTAACATAACAACCATTCACCGGAAACCTTCATTAAAGACCCTCCATCGTCTTCCTCAACCAATACTTCATCGTTTTCCCACCTTCACTCCATATCCTTTTCCATCCACTACCCGTGATTCAACAACGCTCAAACCTTTCCAGATCGCTCAACCTGAACCCTCTATCCCTCTCATAAAACCAAAACCTATTCTTTTCAAACCCATTTGCAGAAACCAGAGAGAAGAAGGGGATCGAGCCCTATAAATCTCTAAATCGAATCAGGAGAAAGTGAATCAAAATAAAAGAACTCGAAACTCGAAATCGCAGCGAGTGAGAGAGGTAATTCCTCTGTCGGTCCGACCACGTTGTGAGCGCGATGAAGATGATCTAAATCTGAGCATAAACCTTTTTTTTTCATTTCCTTGACTCAGGTTCTACCGTGATTTTATTTTAAAGAAAAGGGTGATTGACTGTATCTGCTGAGGATGCTCTTTTATGTTTTATTAATGGTCTTAATGATGGTATTTTGGCACTGTGGTTTCTTTAAGAAAGTCAAATTGGCTTGTTGACCATAAGGCTAGTGTTGACGCGGATTCCCTACCATCACACTTAATGGCCTTTTTAATTTTTAAGTTTTTTACTTTTCTGAAAAAAGGGATGTTGTTTTGGGAATTCGTTGGGTTTTACTAAGCCCACGTCTTTTGGCTAGATGCACACCCACAAAGGCCTGCACCCCTCCCCTCTTCTTTACATGTTTTATTTGAATTGCATTAAATTTCTTTCTAACATTTTTTTTTATAAATTTTCTTTTTGTTGAGTTTTAGTCCTTGGTGTGTTTGAGCTTAACTGTTTTTTTTAGGTTTTTCAATTTTATTCCATTTTTAAGGGCCTATGATATAAAAAAATCATGATTTTGTTGATTTATTTGAACCAATAAAAATCGTGATAGATATGAGGCCACTTTTTTGTTTATTTTTATCGGTCAATGAAAGTCAAATATCAAGATTATCGATTTACTGATTTAAATCTTGATTAAGACGAGACCAATTTTATTTTTCATTTCAACTCCATTTTCTTTATTTTGGGCCAATGATATAGAAAAATCTTGACTTAGTTGATTTATTCAAAATGGCTAAAAGTCTTGATATATATGAGGCCATATTTTTCTTCTTTGGTTGGTCAATGAAAGTTAAAAATCAAAAGATTATCGATTTCTCGATTAAATCTTGATTTAGACGAGACCAATTTTATTTTTCATTTCAATTCCATTTTCTTTTATTTGGGCCAATGACATTACACAAATCTTGACTTTGATTATTTCAAATCAATAAAGTCTTGATAAATATGAGGCCACCTTTTTACTTATTTTTATTGGTCGATGAAAGTCAAAAATCTAAGATTATCGATTTATCGATTTAAATCTTGATTAAGACGAGACCAACCTTATTTTTCATTTCGATTTCGTTATCTTTATTTTGGCCGGTGATATAACAGCTTCATGGTTTGGTCGATCTCATTAAAGCGACAAAACTTTGATCAATATGAGACCACTTTCTCGTTATTTCAGTTTATTCACTTTTTAGTTGATGAAAGTCAAAAAATCATTGATTATCGATTTCTCGATTAAATCATGATTAAGACGAGACTCTTTCTATTTCATTTCAATTTTTAATTCCTTTGAATACTTCATTTCTCTCTTTGGTGAGACTTGTAAATATTTCATGAGGAAGTCTTGTGAACGACTCCTCTGTTCTTATTATGATTGTGGTTACCTGTTTCGTTTGACACATCCCAATACTATTCCAAAGGAAAGTTCCCCTCAGTTTACTCATAAGTCAATAAACAAATCACCCCACCTTAGCCTCATAAGAGCCTTTCCCTTTTCTTGGCCTCATAAGAGCCATGAAATCATAACTTAGCAGTAGGATAGAGTTTATAAACTCTATGTGATTCTCATCATCATGAGAACTCACTTTTCCCCTATAACTTAGACTTAGGGAGTTTCTTAAAACTCTAAATGAGCTCATACTCATTTCCCCTTGGAACTTTGGCCATAGTCAATGGTTCCTCATTCACCCCTTAGTTAGGTGAACTACGGTTGCTCTGATTCTTTAGTCAGATGCGTAGGCACAAGATGCGACGTCTTGGCGAGCAAACTTAGTGTACATACCCCTAGGTCTTTACCTTAGTACAGATTTCTTTTAGCAAGAAAACATAACATAACATAACACAAACTAAACAAGAGGTTCCTGTAGATTACTACAGATACTTAGGGTTCTAATACCTTCCCTTAGTATAACCAACCCCCGAACCTTAGATCTCCCCCCTTTAGGTTTTTCTCGATCTTGAACCTTTCCTTTGGATAAATCAAAGTCGGTTGTGAATTCAAAGAAATGTGATGCAAGTTAATTAATAGCTTGTTATCCGATTCTCACTGCAACAGGAATGACGACTTCACTAGGGAGAGCATTTATTTTGAGGGTTAAGCCCACCTTGTTTTGCTTATGTTATTTATGTTTGTTTGCTATACATGTACATATCTGTATATATCTGTATACCTGTTTTGCTTAGAATCTTTTGTGTGCAGGGTGATACTATTGAGTGGTGAGATAAGTCCTAACCCGGACTTGAGTGCACTTAGGATAGGACGATGGTATATTCAAGGAGGCTTTGAGGGAGTCGAATCCTAAAAAAGTTGAATTGAGACACCATCACTCAGTTGAGGCCCTCTTGAGAGTCTAGTCATGTTGAATGAATCTATTCGTGAAAACGTGCTACTCTCAACCTAGGAGCCCTTGATATTGAGGACCGTAGTTACCAAACCCCACTTAATCCTTTTTAGGATGTAGTGCGGTGACCATGATGGAGTCTATTTCTGAATTGGTTGTCACGCGATACTACACTCAGATGAGATCCTCTTGAGAATTTTATTGATTACCGAGTCGTTTGGGAAGTCGATAAAATCCGAAAGATGGGTTGTCGACTCTGGGACCTTTTTAGAACCCTGTTCTGCAGATGAAAACCCATAGTACACACCTTTTGGGATGGGTAGACCATGGCTCCATGCTCGTGATCTTCAAACCTAGGTCCTCATTTGTTTCCCTGTACATATGTGTGAATTTGTGAATACCTGGATATGTGTGTTTGTGCATACATTCATGATAGCCCTTTGGTTTCAAGGAACTCAGACGTTTGTTTCCTTTGTAAAGATAAATAGAGATTATGATTTTAAAAATAAAACTCCTAAGTTTTTCCAAATTTTTTTTTTTACAACTTGCCTTTGAGTTCCTTGAAACCATTTGGCTTGCATTAGCATTGCATGTGCATTTGCATTTGCATGTGCATTTCTCAGCCTTGAGTCGCATCCTTCCTCTGTCTGTTACCCAATTGACTTCCCGAAGCCATCATTGGACTTGAAGTAGCTTTTAAGGGATCATGAACTCAGAAGAGCATAACCCGTTTGTAACTAGAGCAGATTTTGACTTGTTGAGAAACCAGTTGAATCAGATTGTGGCAACCTTGGCAAAGAGAGATGACAATATTCAGGGTATGTCTTTGGAATGCAACTGAAGACTGTAACGTGCTCAGAGACAAGATTCAGACTCTGCTTGACTCCAATATGTTCTCATCAACAATCAACAATCCTTTACCTAATCAAACAGATTCATCAGGCTCTGAAGTGGAAGAAATTTCCGAAAGTGGATGTGAGGATGATTCTCAGACTGATGTCGACAAACAACTCTGAAGACGGTTATCACAGCTTGGCAAATCAAGAAGGAAGTTCCAGTTCCCCGAAGCCGACAAACTTTTGGTTGTTTTAGCATTTTTTTGTTGTATTTTCTTTGCATGTTTGAATCTGTATTTGCTTATAAGCTGTTGTTTTTTCAAATTGGCAAGATTAATGAAGTGTTTATACATCTTTTGATTAAGTCCATTCGTTTCACTCATTTGCTTTTATGTTTGTGAAAACAAAAAATATCTTTATCTTGTTTCTTTCCAAACTGTTTGTTTAAACAAAGATTGGGGAGGATGATGAAAGCCTCATATTCATAATTGCTGTGTTATGCTGCTAATTAAACCTTGCCGAGGATGTAAGGCATTGTTTCAATTCCCAAACACTGGAGAAATAAGGAAGATAATCCCTCGTTAACCCTTTGAGCCTAGAAGTAGGAGTTTTTTCTTTCCTTACACAAAAAACCCTTAATCTCAACCTTGGGGTGGGTAGTTCTCAGTTTAACTTGGTTATGCATTCAAATGCAAGCGCTTCATGCAAAGACACCAGTCAGCTCTCTCCAATTAAGAGAATAAGAGTTGTACAAGTTGTTCCCAAAGCGACAAATAAGGAAGGATCGTCAAAAATCCTTAATCGAAGAATAAGCCGAGTCCCTTTCAAGGCAAAAGCCAAGAAAGATGGGAAGCCCAAAACTTCGCCTTATACAAGAAGGCTTGTACAACAACAAAGACAAGAGGTCTCATAACAAAGAAAAGAGGTATCATAACCTCAAACAAAGAAAAGAGGTCTCAAAACCTCAAGACAAAAAAAAGGTCTCAAAACCTCAGCAATAAAGAATAATCAAATTCTGCAAAGGAGTAATGACTACAAAGATGTCTGAATCATCGTCAACTATCAACAATTCATTTCCAGCCTATGAGAATCTGAATGTATAGCTTAAGTTGACTGAGTGTAGGATTGGAGTTCATCACGAAGATGGAGTGGGTACAAATAAACTTTGAGCCTTTATCCTTTGTTTCATAAACCGTGAACCAGACCACGTTACAACCCTTAAAAGACCTAATTGAAGTAAGGTTGTTTTGAAAGCATATAACAAAAAGGTTGATTAACTTGACTCCTAATGATCTTTGCTATTTGCGTGTGTTGATCACTTCATCTGTCATTTCGTAAACGACTAGATCCACTTTGTTTTTGATTTAATCATTCCACTGTATGTGTTTCATCAATAAACTTTGTTTTCAAAAGCTTGCATGAATATCGCATTGAAATTGCCAATTTTTAATGAACAATATTTGTTTTCAAAATAATTCAATATCAAAGGAATCCCAACAAATGCAGTTAGCTAGGGAATTTGACTTGATAAAGAGCTCAGTCTGGGGCATCTCCTGCATAGATCAAGCATCCCAAGAGCTACTAAATCAAGGGCAGAAACTCTTCAAATTTAAGATATTGGGGCAAGTCTTCCTGAGGTCATCTTATGACAAGTGTGGACTCCGGTGACCCATCAGCAGGGGCAAGTTTGTTCCCCAATTGTTTCTACTACAGTCTAAAGGACTTGATATTTCAAATATAGTTGAACTGGGGAAATTATGTCTAGGTTCATTTCTTTTCAAAAGTTTGAAGACATTGAAGCATCTGGTATGCCAATTCTTCTGTAAAATCCTTTTGATTACCTATTAGTTAATCAGGGGCAATCGGGTCGAGATTCGGCAAATCTCTAAAAACAAGTTAGTCTCCTTCACAGATCAACCAAGATGACAGAGGCAAGTTTGTTCCCCAGTTGTTTCTACCGCAGTCTGAGGCCTTTGTATTGCGAGTACAGTAATCTAGGCAGTTATGTCAAGACTCATTAATCTCTTCAAGAGTTTGAAGACATTGGAGCATATGGTATGCCAATTCTTCTGCAAAATCCTTTTGATGACTTATCCTTACAAACCAGTTAATCAGAAGCAGTCAGGTCGAGATTCGGTAAATCTCTAAAAGGCCAATCAGTCTGGGGCATCTCTTTCACAGATCAACAAGTCTGAAGAGCAAGTTCAAAGACTTTGTCGTGAGAACGCTGTTAATCTGGGGCAGTTACGCCGAGATTCATGAATCTAAGAGTTTGAAGATATTGAGGCATTTCGTATGTCGATTCTTCTGTAAAATCCTCTTGGTATTTTCTCCCAACAGACCATGTAATCTGGGGCAGAGAAGATTTCAAGATTACCTGTTGCAAGAGCTGTTGTTTATTATGGTGATCATCATACAAGTCAGGATGCAGAATTACCCTGTTCTCGTGATATCCTTTGTCAGCTTCCTAGTAAATTGTTACTTCGGCCGAGCTTGGCCAATCTCCATGGAACTTTCTCCTCTAGTAAGGAAATCAAGCTCATGATGGCAATCCTAGTGAAGTCATGATGCTATACTACAGGTGGAATACTCTCTTCCCCAGTAAAGTAGATCTGATGATCCTACTTATTCATCCCCAGTAATGACCCAATCTGATGAGTTTGGCTGGGTATCCTTTGTCGAGATATTTATTTCATCTCCAGTCTCGCTTCCCTTTTGTCTGTTTTGTCAGCATAAGCATAAGCATGGCATACACACATTCTCATATGCACAACACCTTAGCATTGCCACTTCCATCCTGGTGTTTACCGGTTTTGTTCACTTTGACGTTTATCTCCCCAAGTGACTGGGTTTGTCCATTCTCTCCAATAGAGTTGTCTGCCCTAGACATAAAGTGCCCATCATTGCTAAATTCCCCACAGAGTTTGATTCTCATGGATGATGGTTAGTTCAGTTATCTTTTCCACATGTGGATAAGATAAGTCACCATTTGAGTTCATCCCTCAATTGGAGTCTTGTTTGACCGTTTCTTTCTAGCTTGTTCCTAGATTAAACTTTGGTCCCTAGCAGGTGTGGTTTCTGAGCCTATGTGCATTTATTTTGCACCGTGTCTCGCAGGAAGAATCTTTTGATCCTCATGATACAAAATTCATTTTCCAGCAGTGTTGTGATATCAACATCTCTTTGGAATTTATACCCAACAAGTGGCATTCTCTTGGAGAAGCTTTGTTCTTTTATGGCGGTAAGTGGCAGTCTCTTATGAGAAACTTATCTATCTCTGATTTTATCCAACCTTTTTGCAACCATAATTGGTATTCCCCAGGAAGTCTAATCTTCATCGGATACTTAATCCCCTCACATGGATACCTAAAGTCCAGTAATCGCTGGCATTGATTATTTCAGGTCAAATATGAACCTAAACTTCGAGTCAAATGTGAACCCGTCGTTTGAAATCAGGTTATCGTGAACCTAAACTTCAGATTATCGTGAATCTATCGTTTGAAATCAGGTTATCATGAACCTAAACTTCATATTATCGTGAATCTGTCGTTTGAAATCAGGTTATCGTGAACCTAAACTTCAGATTATCGTGAATCTGTTGTTTGAAATCAGGTTATCGTGAACCTAAACCTCTGGTTATCATGAACCAGTTGTTTGTATCAGGTTATCGTGAACCTAAACTTCAGATTATCATGAATCTATTGTTTGAAATCAGGTTATCATGAACCTAAACCTCTGGTTATCGTGAACCAGTTGTTTGTATCAGGTTATCGTGAACCTAAACCTCTGGTTATCATGAACCAGTTGTTTGTATCAGGTTATCGTGAACCTAAACTTCAGTTTATCGTGAATCTGTTGTTTGAAATCAGGTTATCGTGAACCTAAACCTCTAGTTATCGTGAACCAGTTATTTGTATCAAGTTATCGTGAACCTAAACTTCGAGTTATCGTGAACCCGTTGTTTAAAACCAGGTCAGATGTGAACCTAAACCTCAGGTTATCGTGAACCCGTTGTTTGAATCCGTCGTGTGAACCTAAACTTCAGATTATCATGAATTTGTTGTTTGAAATCAGGTTATCTTGAACCTGTTGTTTGAAACCCAGGTCAAATATGAACCTAAACCCAAAAAAAATCCAGCTCATACTGGTAGTCAAAGTCCAACTCATATTGGCACACCCAAATCCAGCTCATACTGGTATTCTTCATAATCCAAATTGGTATCTTATCCAACTCATTATCAGTATCCCTTAACATATCACTTCTGAGTCCAATCCTTGTTGGCACTTTAATCTGGTTCCCAACAGAAGTTCAGTCATTATCAATATCTCTTTGAAAGTCCTTGTGTTTGATCATCATTTGGCACACGCAGAGTTTGTCTCTGTCTTTTCTGGCTTTTCTTAAAGATTCCGTTTGAACTCTTCAGTATAAGAAATCCCCAGAAGATCTTTGTAGGATGTCTATCCTTTTATTTCAAATTGATCCTCCAGTGGAGATCATGTATTCTTTCTGGTTTCATGCCCAGTAAGAATGTGTCTTTTTTCCCCAGTGTCGTCCGGTCACATATGAACCAGTCGTCCATCTCCCTGGATCTTTCCCCAGTGGAGAACACCTCTCTGGGTCCTATCTCCAGTGAGGATCTGTAGGGTTTCCCCTCAGTTTCATTTTCTATCCCTAGTGTGTCCTCAAAGCCTCCCCAGTGAGTCTTGTTTTTTTGTTGGTTAGTCTGCATCCCCAGTAAGTCTTCCTTGTGGATACTAACCTTCATCTTTCCCTAGTGAAGCTCACCTGTGTTTGGTAGCTCTTTATCCTTTGGTGTCTTGTTTGTCTGCATTTTTGCACTATCATGGCATCATATCATCATACTAAAAGTTCATGGCATGTCAGCATTATAGATTAGTTTTGTCCATAGCATTGCATATCGTTGCATCTAAGGGAAAAATTTTCGGTTATCTATATTTAAATATCTTTCACCATGATTTCACGATGATTATCATCACTCGTGTCATCCGGTGAAGATATTTAAATAGGGGCAACTGTTGTACCCCTAATTTTACCCCTTAGATGTCATAACATCTTTTGCATGAGCATCATAGGTCAATCATTGCATAACCAACCATTTTATCAGTTTTTGTTCATTTTGTTTCATTTGTGAATCAGGTTTTATTTCAAGAGGCCTCAAGGGTTGGTCAATCAAGATTTTGAATAGATCACTAACCAATCAAGTTCTCATACTCCTAAGAGACCTCCTCTCCTCAATAATCCAATGTGATTTACTTTCATCACAAGTTCTTCCTCAAGGATCAGGCAAGGTCGTCAGGTTAAGGGTTTGTGTGGTATGGTTTGAGATTCAGTGGAAGTTTGAACTAATCTTGGTCAGACAAGTGGTTTGTATCAGTATCAGGTCATCAGGCCGTGGCAGAGATTCTGAATCAGGGTTTTGGTCCTCATCAAGTCAGTTGTTCCGTAAGTGTGCACTCAAGGCATGAAGATTAGGGGTTCTCATCCTTTGTGTTTATAATCGACAAGTGTTGTTCATGCTGAGTTCATTTGAGATAAGCATGTCAAGAGTATGTGCAGTTACGTTTCAGTTGAGTGTGGCCTGATCTTGGGCAAGAAAGAGGAGATTCTCAAGTTGAATTTGTCATGGATCAGTGCTTTATATCTGAAGATCATCAGACTTGGGTTTTTGTGTCTATTCAAGTTGTTTGGGCCATCAAAGAGATCAGAGCAGTTGGAACATTTCAAGTGGTGTGCAAGTGTTTGGTCATGTAATTCAGGATGTGCGGCAGTCAAGTGCAGTTGCCAATGTTTAGGTGTTGTTCAAGCGTGGAAGTGCATATCCATTCCCGTAACCATCTTTTATCCACTTTTTTATTTACCCCTTTTTAGTTTTCATTGACCATTTTCATTCAATTACCCATTTCTCCTAATCCATTCCTAAACCATTTTTCCATATCCAAGTTTCAAAACCATATCCATTTTATTTACATTTATTTTCTTTTTCAGTTCAAATTATCCATTTTTTTAAAACCATTTCCAAATCTCTTTCTTTCAATCCACTTCATTCCTTTTTTCTTTACTATCCATTTCATTATCCATTATCCAAATTCCATTTTGTTCCAATTGAAAATCCATTTCATTGAACCATTTCAATTTAATTGCAAACCTTTTCTCCATTTCATTTTAACTCAAATTTAAATTCAATATCTCAATGATAATCCAACCTCAATTCATTTTTTTTACAAGCCCAAGTCACATTACAAAAACCATTCAAAAAAAGTAGTAAAACTCCATTTCAAACTACCAAGTTCAATTCTACATTTTAGTTTACAAGCCCCATTAAAATATATACACACAAAACAATAAAAAAAACTCTGCTCCACCATTTGCCACAAACACCAAAACCGTACCACGCTGCAGCACCCTACATACACCTGCAAAACTCAATATTGCTATGCTACAAGTTAAGACCTGCATCAAACTTGCTGTAGTCCGCACAAGCCAACAAAATTATGGACCATATGACCACCTGCTCAAGCCATGATCGTACCACAGTCTACAACTGAGCCAGATCAACATAAAACACTACTACAAAAAACGTTACACCAAAAAGTGAAAACCAAACCTACACAAAACCTATAACAATCCAAAAGGGAAAGGAACCTGTGATTTGAGAGGAACTGATCATTTGAAAACTTATTCAACAAGTCTAATTTAGTTCTTAAAAAGAAGAGGAGGATGGATTGAAAAAGGACTCAACTCTTAACAAAGAGAGTTTCTCCCACGCAAGGGGATCCGCTGTTCAATCCCCACAACGCCTTCATTAATACTTCCCACATAAAAAAACCAAAAAACGGGGACCCTTCATTGAAACCAGATTCTTGAATCATAACCACAACACAAATCTTTTCTCCATTAACACAACAACCATTCACCGGAAACCTTCATTAAAGACCCTCCATCGTCTTCCTCAACCAATACTTCATCGTTTTCCCACCTTCACTCCATATCCTTTTCCGTCCACTACCCGTGATTCAACAACGCTCAAACCTTTCCAGATCGCTCAACCTGAACCCTCCATCCCTCTCATAAAACCAAAACCTATTCTTTTCAAACCCATTCGCAGAAACCAGAGAGAAGAAGGGGATCGAGCCCTATAAATCTCTAAATCGAATCAAGAGAAAATAAAAGAACTCGAAACTCGAAATCGCAGCGAGTGAGAGAGGTAATTCCTCTGTCGGTCCGACCACGTTGTGAGTGCGATGATGATGATCTAAATCTGAGCGTAAACCTTTTTTTTTCATTTCCTTGACTCAGGTTCTACCGTGATTTTGTTTTAAAGAAAAGGGTGATTGACTGTATCTGCTGAGGATGCTCTTTTATGTTTTATTAATGGTCTTAATGATGGTATTTTGGCACTGTGGTTTCTTTAAGAAAATCAAATTGGCTTGTTGACCATAAGGCTAGTGTTGACGCGGATTCCCTACCGTCACACTTAATGGCCTTTTTAATTTTTAATTTTTAATTTTTTATTACTTTTCTGAAAAAAGGGATGTTGTTTTGGGAATTCGTTGGGTTTTACTAAGCCCACGTATTTTGGCTAGATGCCCCTCTTCTTTACATGTTTTATTTGAATTGCATTAAATTTCTTTCTGATATTTTTTTTTATAAATTTTCTTTTTGTTGAGTTTTAGTCCTTGGTGTGTTTGAGCTTAACTGTTTTTTTTAGGTTTTTCAACTTTATTCCATTTTTAAGGGCCTATGATATAAAAAAAATCATGATTTTGTTGATTTATCTGAACCAATAAAAATCGTGATAGATATGAGGCCACTTTTTTGTTTATTTTTATCGGTCAATGAAAGTCAAATATCAAGATTATCGATTTACCGATTTAAGTCTTGATTAAGACGAGACCAATTTTATTTTTCATTTCAACTCCATTTTCTTTATTTTGGGCCAATGATATAGAAAAATCTTGACTTGGTTGATTTATTCAAAATGGCTAAAAGTCTTGATATATATGAGGCCATATTTTTCTTCTTTGGTTGGTCAATGAAAGTTAAAAATCAAAATATTATCGATTTCTCGATTAAATCTTGATTTAGACGAGACCAATTTTATTTTTCATTTCAATTCCATTTTCTTTTATTTGGGCCAATGACATTACACAAATCTTGACTTTGATTCTTTCAAATCAATAAAGTCTTGATAAATATGAGGCCACCTTTTTACTTATTTTTATTGGTCGATGAAAGTCAAAAATCTAAGATTATCGATTTATCGATTTAAATCTTGATTAAGACGAGACCAACCTTATTTTTCATTTCGATTTAGTTATCTTTATTTTGGCCGGTGATATAACAGCTTCATGGTTTGGTCGATCTCATTAAAGCGAAAAAACTTTGATCAATATGAGTCCACTTTCTCGTTATTTCAGTTTATTCACTTTCTAGTCGATGAAAGTCAAAAAAATTATTGATTATCGATTTCTCGATTAAATCATGATTAAGACGAGACTCTTTCTATTTCATTTCAATTTTTAATTCCTTTGAATACTTCATTTCTCTCTTTGGTGAGACTTGTAAATATTTCATGAGGAAGTCTTGTGAACGACTCCTCTGTTCTTATTAGGATTGTGGTTTCCTGTTTCGTTTGACACATCCCCAATACTATTCCAAAGGAAAGTTCCCCTCAGTTGACTCATAAGTCAATAAACAAATCACCCCACCTTGGCCTCATAAGAGCCTTTCCCTTTTCTTGGCCTCATAAGAGCCATGAAATCATAACTTAGTAGTAGGATAGAGTTTATAAACTCTATGTGATTCTCATCATCATGAGAACTCACTTTCCCCTATAACTTAGACTTAGGGAGTTTCTTAAAACTCTAAATGAGCTCATACTCATTTCCCCTTGGAACTTTGGCCATAGTCAATGGTTCCTCATTCACCCCTTAGTTAGGTGAACTACGGTTGCTCTGATTCTTTAGTCAGATACGTAGGCACAAGATGCGACGTCTTGGCGAGCAAACTTAGTGTACATACCCCTAGGTCTTTACCTTAGTACAGATTTCTTTTAGCAAACAAACATAACATAACATAACACAAACTAAACAAGAGGTTCCTGTAGAGTACTACAGATACTTAGGGTGCTAATACCTTCCCTTAGTATAACCAACCTCCGAACCTTAGATCTCCCCCCTTTAGGTTTTTCTCGATCTTGAACCTTTCCTTTGGATAAATCAAAGTCGGTTGTGAATTCAAAGAAATGTGATGCAAGTTAATTAATAGCTTGTTATCCGATTCTCACCGCAACAAGTTGGTATAACAAGAAACAAGTTTTCGTTGCTTTGTCAACCACCGAGGCGGAATTCGTAGCGGTCGGTAGTTGTTGTGCTTAAATTTTGTGGCTTAAGCAACTACTTGATTTTGATATAAAACTACAACGTATTCCTATTATGTGCGACAACACTAGTGATATTAATCTAACAAAAAATCCGGTGCTACATTCTCGCACTAAGCATATTGAGATTCGTCACCACTTCTTACGTTACCATGTTGAAAAAGGGGATGTCGTATTTGAGCTTTTTGATAGTAAAAATCAACTTGCAGATATCTTTATAAAAACTCTTGCGATCGAGTCATTTTTCAACATTTGAAGGGAATTAAGGATACTTGATATCTCAAATCTTGCCTAAATATGAATTGTTGCATGAACTTTATATACTTTTGCTCTAACTTTCCTTGGAAGTTTTATTCCATAAGAATGCATCCTTCATCAACTCATAAGCGAGGTAATATTGTTCCATTTTTTCTTTTTGTAAGTAAGCTTTTACTTTTTTGGATGTTGCTTATGTTTCAAACAGTTGACATTCTTGATGTATGAGATAGTTTATGAATGTTCACTTCCAAAATTTTATATTGATATATGTCAATTATATGCTTATAGTGACTTTGTGTTATTCCATCTATATGCTTGAAATATACTCTTGGTGCGTTGGCTTGTTATGTATTCTCTTATGAAATATGGTTGAACATGTTATAATGTTAGAAAAAATCTTGTTGTGTGTCATCGTTATAATAACATCTGTGTTTTTGGTTTGAGTGGTGATAAGTTCACATATCACCTTGCTAGAGCACACGCGTGTGCAACATTTTGGGAGCACCAAAGACATATGTCCCATAATCGTGTAGGGTTTGTAGCAACTAAAGAGTTTTAATTACATTGTATCCTTCATTTTTCATGTTTATGTTATGTTATTTGGCATAAGTTGTTGTAATCATGTTCTATTGTTGCTTAATATGCTTTTATTTATGTTTAGGCATTCTTTTTCAACATGGCAATCATTCTATGTGAGTGTTATCATATTGATGGTATTATCTTTGCAAAACGCCTTTGTATGGTATATTGGCTTGTATGTGATATAAGATACTTCTCATGGTTAGCTTTGTCTCCTTTTGATGTTGTCAAAGAGGGAGAAACATCTACAAGATGAAATTGGATGCATATATTCAGGGGGAGTCTTCATGAAGACACAAAACGTCATGAAACACATTGTCTCAAGTTTTGCCATCATAAAAAGGGGAGTATGTGAGTGTAACTTTCCGTTAGATGCATTTTGAATGGTGTCAAAACTATGATACTTTAGCGTTAATGTATATTGGACGGTATCCTCTGATTCTAGATGTGCATCTTAGAATTAGGAAGCATGAAATTGTTTTAGAAAAGGTTCATACTTCAAAAATGCATTAAAAACAAAATTTTATGAAAAATATTCAGTATGTGTCGACACATAAAACCCTCAGGTCGGCATATAGCAAGAAAATTTTCTATGTGTCGACACATAGAACCTTCAGGTCAACACACATGTTGCCTATAGGCTCTGTCCATGTGATGACTATTTTAGGTCGACCCAAGATCTTCATAGGTCGACCTAAGACCTTTATGGGTTGACACAAGACCTTTATAGGTCGAGACATAGCTTTCATAGGTCGACACATACAATGCATTTTTCCAAAATTCACAATTGTCTTCATTCTTTTGCATTCTTTTTGCTTCTAAACTTGCATACATATAAATACTTGATACATGCATCATTTCTAGTAAGGTTCGAGAGTAAACCTATACAAAATCAGGATTTCAAATCATTCTCATCATCTTCAAACTCTCTTCTATGCATACACATAATCAAACTACACATAATCATTTTTTTGATTGGGTGACCATCTAGATTAGAGTTGATAACGTCCAATTAGGTTGTTGTACCGAGAATATTGGGTTGAGACCTTTGAGGATTTCAAATAAGAAAACCGAACTGGGGTGTTCCTTCAAGATCGTTGAGTATTTGAAGGTTTTTGACAAGATTACGTATTTCGGATCCGATCGAGTGAAAACCTTGGAACAAGGGATGCCTTGCAAGGGAGTAGCGTGAGACGGTGGACCGTGTTGGTAAATCTTGGGTTTCAACAAGTGTGCGCTTGGGATTAATTCGACCGAGTAAAATTATTGAATTCATTGATCAATTAGTTTGGTAATTATTTTTTATCACATTTTGAATTAGATTTTGTTGATATAATCATAATACATATAATTGTGATTGGCTTTTAAGATCAACAAAACAAACCAAATTTCTAAACGATATCGATCACACACAAGGTGTTCGATAAATTGCATTATTGTATTTTTGTGTTTTTGATCATTGGGAATAAGCTCTACATATAGCTTTGCATTCAATTTTTTGTGATTTATTATTGTTGAACAATTTGTGTTCATTATCATACGTGTGTGTACCTTTACGCATATCCGACCTTTTCGATAGAGGTTCAGTTAGACGATTCGATTTGGGTTGTTTCCGTTGTGTCATAAAACTTTTCAAAACAGTTTTTGCCACAAGTTTTTAATTTGTGATCTATTCACCCTCTCTAGATCGAAGCCTATCGTCTAACAATTTTCAAGATAATATTTTTCTTTTAAGGACTCTAAAATCTTATGTGAATATATATAGCTATGACTTACTATGTTTGTAATACCCCGTTTTGTTATAAAGTGCTCTAAATAATACTACCTCTATTCCTTTTTATAAGAGACAACTCACTTTTTAGATTCATTGAATAATCAATGTATCTAGTCTATAAACTGACCAAATACATTAATTATTCAATGAATCTAAAAAATGAGTTGCCTCTTATATATAGGAACGGAGGTAGTATTAGTTGAGATCAAATGAGTTCCTATGTACTCTGAGAATTATCAGTTGGGATGATTAGAGTAATTAGTGAGCTTAGAGTGATTTAATTAATTTTATTCGACTCTGACCTTTTATTAATTGGTATAATTGAGACATTTGGATAACAATAATATTGGACATTTTATCAATTAATATTCTTTTCTACCACTTTTGCCAACTGGTCTTACCAACTTCTAATAATACTTTATGTATTATTTTCCTTTTATTTCTTTTCCTTTCCAACTTTGTAGGAAACAAGACCTAAAAGAGGAAGGTAGTAAGAGAAAGGAGAGAAAGAGGAGAAAAGGTAGAAGGGAAGAAAGCATAGAGGAAGAAGAGAGGAAGAGTCCTCCATTGATCCTTCATTCATCATCATCTCATCTTCATCATTCCAACTCCTTCATCATCACTCTTGAGGTGGATTCTAGGTAGACTCTATAAGTTAGGGTTGTGAGATAGAATATGAGTTGTATTATGTTGTTTCATGTTGTTTCATTGATGAATATGTTGGTTTTGAGTTAAAATATGAGTTGGGGTAGAGATTGTGGTAAAACCCCCTGTATCACTGTTGTTCTGCTCGTCATTATCCAAAATTCGACCCGCTCTCACAACGAGCTAAAAACGAGCTGCAACCCTTCTACTGTTGTACTACGATCCTTCAGCACATTGAAAGCGAGCCCCTCGCCTTGAGCTTGTATAACGACCACTGAATCATTTTGCTACTGTCTCCTATTCGCCCAGAGTTTGCACAACGAACTCAAGGCAAAGCGACCTCGCCTCCCCATTGCACAGCGAGCCTGGCAGGATTTTGTTTCATTTGGTTCGTTTCTTGTTTGGTTGCTTCATACACATGTTTAATTGTATCATGGTTTGTTTTACATCGAATATTATGATTAATATGTATGCTATCTATGGACGTTTGGTTGATGGAAATTGATGATAATATGTTAGAAAATTATATAAAAAATGTGAGGAAACCTTAATGGAACTAATGACATAACTTAGTAAGATGACTAGGAATTAAACAGATGATTTAGAGGACAATGCTTGTGTATTTGATGCCTAGACGTGCATCTTTGACAAGTATTTGTTTAGTGGTAAGGTGAGGCATTATATGGAACATGTGTTAGTTTTATGCTATTGTGTTTAAGGTGAAGTGTTGCCTTGTGATTGTCGAATACGATCAGGCTTGTGTATTTGATCACATAGTTGGAAACAACCCTTGAGATGTGTCGTCCCAAGAGTAAAAGCTCATGTAGAGTTCCCTTAGGATGTACACACTATTACTTTGACAGGTTTAAGTCCCGTGTGTACGAATGAAGCCTATGGGTAAAAGTCTTGAGATGGGCAGAGGTCCCATGGGAAGCGACGATTCACGTGAGAAGCACATTGAATCCGAATCCATTTCGTATGTCGAAGTAGATACAAGGATCCATGACCCGTGTCGATAACTCTAGACTTAGGGTTGGTCAAGAAAAAATGCCTTGGTATGGTTTTCGATTAGTGATAGTTAGAGTTGTTGAACTCAAGCGACATGTTGCCATATAATGCAAGTTTTGTGAATTCAAGTCTCCTCCCTTTTTCCCTCTGGGAATTGAAGTATTAGATAATTAGAACCTTGTAGAGACGAGAGAACTCATAAGATAGGGAACCCACTGGCATTATTATCTCACCCTATGTTGATTGTTTTTCAGGTAGTTCCGTTTCGGCGAAGGGTAAGGACAAGATAGCTTGATTGTTCTTAGTTATCTCACCTTTTTCGATGGCGTTTCTGCTGTGAAGACTCTTGCTTTGAGATCATTATTTAATGATCTAGTTCTTAGTTGTATTTTGAACATCTTGTATATATATTATGCCACTTAGGGACATGGTGGACGGACGCAGAAGACGTGGTAGACCCGCAATCCCGACATCCGATTCGAATCTTTGGAGTGGTGGTGAGAATGTGTAGTGGCCTCAGTTTGTACAATAGATGCAGCAACAACATAACCAATTCATGAAGCAGATCTTGCAACAGTTAAATGGAGGTCCTCACCCTCAAGTGAATCCACCAGAAGCTGCAGGATGTAGTTTTCGGGATTTCTTATGAATCCTCTGGAATTTCATGGCGGACTAGATCCAATGAAGGCTCATGAATGGGGGTCCGGTATGGAGAGAATCTTTTTAAAAGTGCCTTGTAGTGAGGAGAACAAGGCAGTGTTGACTTCTCATATAATGATAGGTCCTGCTATGAGATGGTGGGAAGGTGCTTCAACGCTGATGACTAACCAAGGAATTCCTAGGGTATGGGAACACTTTAAGACTACCTTTATGGACAAGTATTTTCCTAGTTCTTTGAGGATCCAGAAAGAGTTTGAATTTCAACAGCTTCGACAGGGTAGCATGACGATGGCTACTTATGCCGAGAAGTTTGAGGACATGGCTGCTTATTCTAGGCAAGCTATGTATACACCGGATGAGAAGTGGAAGATTGACTAGTTTTTATTTGGATTAAGGGCTGAGATTTCTAATAGTGTATCTCAGAGGGAGTTTGCCACTTATGCAGAATTATTGAGACAATGTTATGTGGCCGAGAACAGCTTGAAAAGAGTTCAAGAAGAAGAGAGGGATCTGGGTAAGATTGTTCAGAAGGACCAAGGAAGACCAAGTCACCAGTTTAGGCCTAGACCACAACCTTTCAAGGGGAAACAAGTTCAGAGTGCTAGACCTAACACTCCTCCCTCATGCCATAATTGTGGTAAGAATCATTTTGGATGGTGTAATTTTGGAGGTGTGATGTGTTATCAATGTCAAGGATTAGGTCATATAGCTAGAGATTGTCCACAGAATAGGAATCAGATGCAAGGGAAGAATACCAGTCGAGTGTATACTTTAGATGCGAGGAAGGCTAAGGGTGACAACGCCTTGATTGCTGGGACATGATTCGTGAATGAACATCCTTGTTTATTATTATTTGATTATGGAGCAACACATTATTTTGTGTCAATGCAATGCATGAAGCGACTCAGGTTGCAAGTGTTTCCTTTGTCTCCTCCCATGGTGGTTACTACCGCCATAGATGATGTTGTCAAGACACTATTGATTTATGAAAATTTCTTGTTGTTAGTGGATGATAGAGCTTTATGGATTGACCTTATATGTATGCCGCTTAAAAAAGTTGATGTAGTTTTGGGAATGGATTGACTTTCTGCTAACTCGGTGTTTATAGTTTGTGAGGAGAAGTTAATCATCATTCCTTCTAGTGAGGTTACTCCCAAGGATGTGTTAGCTACCTATTTTGGAAGGTACAATTGGTATGGTTAATTTCTTATTTGAGAAGGAGAAGTCCGTTCTTTTAGTTCTCACCCAAGAGATGCGTGACGACCTGAAGGTTTCACAAATTCCCATAGTTTGTGAGTTTCCAGAAGTTTTCCCCGAGGATGTCACTTCTCTTCCTCCAGAGAGGGAAGTGGAATTCTCTATTGACCTGGTACCGGGAACGGCTCCTATATTTGTTTCTCTGTATCGGATGGCACAACTAGAGTTAAGAGAATTGAAGGAACAATTGGAAGAGTTAATGGCTAAGCATTTCGTTCAACCTAGCATCTCACCATGGGGAGCCCCAATACTACTAGTAAATAAGAAGGATGGTGGAATGCGTTTGTGTATTGATTACCGCCAATTGAATAAATTCACCATCATGAACAAGTACCCTCTACCCAGGATAGACGACCTGTTAGATCAATTGAAAGGAGCCTGTATGTTCTCGAAGATTGATTTACTGTCGGGTTATCATCAAATCCGTGTGAAGAATTTTGATGTACCAAAGACCGCATTTAGGACCCGATATGGCCATTATGAAATTCTTGTGATGCCTTTCGGTGTGACGAATGCTCCAGCTATTTTCATGGATTACATGAACCGGATATTTCAGCCCTACTTGGACCAATTCGTGGTGATTTTTATTGATGACATTCTTATTTATTCTCGTACTCCACAAGAGCACGGAGAACATTTAAGAATTATTCTATCAGTATTGCTAGAGAAACAACTTTTTTCCAAGTTAAGCAAGTGTGAGTTTTGGATGACGGAAGTGAAGTTTCTTGGTCATGTGATATCTTAGGGAGGTGTGCCGGTAGACCCATCGAAGGTTGAAGCGAAAATTAATTGGGAGAGACTGAAGAATGGTTCTGAAATCAGAAGTTTCTTAGGATTGGTAGGTTATTATAGAAGGTTCATCAAAGGCTTTTCTCAGTTGGCTTTACCAATGACTAGACTTACTCGAAAGGAGATTCCTTACAGTTGGGACTCGAGTTGTGAACAAAGTTTTATGAGCTTAAAGGAAAGATTGATGACTACTCCTATTTTGATTATTCCTGATCCTAGTAAGCCGTATGAAGTATTTTGTGATGCATCTAAGAAGGGATTAGGAGGAGTTTTAATGCATGATGGTCAAGTTGTAGCCTATGCCTCTCGTCAGTTGAAAGTCCATGAAGAGAACTATCCAACTCATGATCTGGAGTTAGCGGTTGTTGTCTTTACACTGAAAGTGTGGCATCATTACTTGTATGGAATGCAATTTGAGATGTTTAGTGATCACAAGAGTTTAAAGTACTTATTAGATCAAAAGGAGTTGAACATGCATCAAAGGAGATGGATGGAGTACTTGAAGGATTTTGATTTTGAGTTAAAGTATCATCCAAGTAAAGCAAAAAAGATGGCGGATGCATTAAGTCCGAAAGAAGTACATAAAGCCGAGCTGATGATGTGTGAGTATGCGTTGTTGGAATAGTTTTGAGACCTTAATCTTCAATTTTTTTGGACTCTGGATGGGGTGATGATGGGGAACTTAAACGTAAATTCCACCCTAAGATAATGGATCCAACAAAGACGATTATTAGATGCAAAATTGCAAGGGATGTTGAATCAACTGGGTTTCACTCTTGACACGGATGGGGTTATTCTTTTGAATCAAAGGGTTTGTGTTCTGGATGATGTAGAGTTAAAAAGGAAGATTTTGGAGGAAGCTCATAAAGGCGCTTTTACCATATATCCCGGTTCCTCAAAGATGTATCAAGACGTGAAAAAGGACTGTTGATGGTCTGGGATGAAAAGGGATATTGTGGAGTATGTGTCTGAATGTGTGGTGTGCCAACAAGTGAAGGTTCAGTGGGACGAGACACATCTAGGTGATGCTACTTGGGAACTTGAGTCGGAGATGCGAGAAGCTTATCCTCACCTTTTACAAGTCATCTTTAAATTCGAGGACGAATTTCTATTTAAGGGGGGAGGATGTAATACCCCGTTTTGTTCTAAAGTACTCTAAATAAGATTAGTTGAGATTAGATGAGTTCTTATGTGCTCTGAGAGTTATTAGTTAGGATAATTATAGTAACTAGTGAGCTCATAATGATTTAATTAATATTATTCGACTCTGGCCTTTTATTAAATTGTACAATTGAGACATTTGGATAACATTAATATTGGACATTTTATCAATTAATATTCTTTTCTACCACTTTTTCCAACTAGTCTTACCAACTTCTAATAATACTTTATGTATTATTTTCCTTTTATTTCCTTTCCTTTCCAACTTTGTGGGAAACAAGACCTAAAAGAGGAAGGTAATAAGAGAAAGGAGAGAAAGAGGAGAAAAGGTAGAAGAGAAGAAAACATAGAGGAAGATTCCTCCATTGATCCTTCATTCATCATCATCTCATCTTCTTCATTCCAACTCCTTCATCATCATTCTTGAGGTGGGTTTTAGGTAGACTCTATAAGTTAGGGTTGTGAGATAAAATTGGAAGTATGGATTATATTAGGTTTTTGTTTCAATTTCCATGAAAGTATCATTAATTCTTGTTGTATTATGTTGTTCATGTTGTTTCATTGATGAATATGTTGGTTTTGAGTTAAACTATGAGTTGGGGTAGAGATTGTGGTAAAACCCCTTGTATCACTGTTGTTCTGCTTTTCATTATCCAAAATTCGACGCGCTCACACAGCGAGCTAAAAGCGAACTGCAACCCTGCTACCATCGCACTGCGAGCACCTCGCCTAGAGATCGCACAATAACCACTGAAGAATTTTGATACTCTCTCCTATTCGCCCAAAGCTCGCACAACGAACTCAAGGCGAAGCGACCTCGCGTCCCTGTTGCACAGCGATCCTGGTAGGATTTTGTTTCTTTTGGTTCGTTTCTTATTTAGTTGCTTCATACGCATGTTTAATTGTATCATGGGTTGTTTTACATCAAATATTATGATTAATAATTATGCATTCTATGGATTTTTGGTTGATTGAAATTGATGATAATATGTTGGAAAATTATAAAAGAATGTCAGGAAACCTTAATGGAACTAATGACATGACTTAGTAAGATGACTAGGAATTAAACGGATGATTTAGAGAATAATGCTTGTGTATTTGATGCCTAGGCGTGCATCTTTGACAAGTAGTTGTTTAGTAGTGAGGTGAGGCATTATATGGAACATGTGTTAGCTTTGTGCTATTATGTTTAAGGTGAAGTGTTGCCTTGTGATTTTTGAATACGATCAAGCTTGTGTATTTGACCACGTAGTTGAAAACAACCCTTGAGATGTGTCGTCCCAAGAGTAGATGCTCATTTAGAGTTCCCTTGGGATGTACGCACTATTAATTTGATAGGTTTGAGTCACGTGTGTACGAATGGAGCCTACGGGTAAAAGGCTTGAGATGGGCAGAGGTCCCATGTGTAGCGCAATTTTTGTGGTTTCGAATCACTATCACTTTGGTACTACCGTTCGATTCATTTTTTATCCTGTGAAGATTAAGGAAGGGAAATAGATGTCTCCAATTAAACCTGCTCGCAAACTGAGGTTGAACAGTCATAACTGTCGTCTTACAGATGCTATCAAAATAGGGGGGGTCGGTCTTTAGGGTTATTTGCTTAAAAACAGTGTCTAGGCTATTGGTAAGGTGTTAGGTCTGATGCTTTTCGATTGATGTATGAAGGTACGGGATTTTAGGGTTTTGATTAGTATGCTCGCTAAGATTTTGCAATCTTATGCCTACGTATTCCCGAACAGGGAAATCAGAGCGATCGTAGTTCCTCCTATTCTATGGGAGGAAAGAGATTGTTTTGGTGTCTTATTCAAAGCCCAAGACATGAAGCTAAAGGTAGTTTGTATCTTGTTCAAAGCCCAAGATGTGAAGCTAAAGGGTTTTGGATGAGAGATAATTTGTCATCTCTAAAGAGGAGTTATTGATATTTGTATGCTGTGAGCAAGGCACAAATTTGATGCTAAAAGGTTAATTGACTCAACAGGGGATGTCTTTATACAAAGCCTAAGAGGAGGCTAGAAGTTGACTTTTCTAGGGAAAATGTTCTTTCTGTCTTGTACAACGCCCAAGATTGAGGCTAAAAGGGATTTTGACTCTGTTGAGGAGAATGTACCTTGTATAAAGCCCAAGATGCAGGCTGGAATGGTTTGACTCAACAAGAGAGTACTTTTATCTGTCCTGTATAAAGCCCAAGACAGAGTCTAAAAAAGGTTGACTCAACAAGAGAGTCCGAAGGTTGATTGACTCAACGAGGGAGTCTTTTATACTCAACAAGAGAGTGTTTATTATATGTCTTATACAAAGCCCAAGACGGAGGCTAAAAGTGGTTGACTAAATAAGAGAGTCTTTTATACTCAACAAGAGAGTGATTTACTGTTTCGTACGAAGCCCTAGATTGAGGCTAAAAGGAGATTGACCCAACAAGAGAGTCTTTTATACTCAACAAGAGAGTGTTTCATATGTCTTGTACAAAGCTTAAGACGGAGGCTAAAAGTTGACTCAACAAGAGAATCTTTTATACTCAACAAGAGAGTGTTTTATATGTCTTGTACAAGGCCCAAGACGGAGGCTAAAAGTAGCCAACTCAACAAGAGAGTCTGAAAAGGTTAGCTCTGCTGGGGAGAATCATTTGTACAAAGCCCAAGAGGAGGCTGACTTCGATGAGGAAGGATCATTATACAAAGCCTAAGAGGAGGTTATCTTACTGCTGAAGATTATTAAGATTCTGAAGCGTGTCCAAGTGTGGGGAACTCTCATGAGAGAGACCGGGTTTAGGCTGGAGATTGATCCAGGGTGATCGGTGTTTTTTCCTATGTTTGAAAGAAACTTGAGAATGTCTTTGAGACTCAAGAGTTTTAGACTGTTCAAGTCTAGAGTTTTATATTTTGTACAATGCCCAAAAGGAGGCGCGGCCATCAAGGGATGAGTATCAACCCTAAAATGGCCGGAGTTTTGACACTGGAAAGACTGTTCTAGCAAAGGATGATTGGATTCTGTCTTATACCTTTAAGAGGCCGTCAGGGTCCTTGTATTAAGCCCAAGAGAAGGCATGAGAATTTCTAAGAAGCCGAAGGGTCCTTGTACAACGCCCAAGAGTAGGCGGGGATGCTTTTAGGAAGCCTGTGGGTCCCCAAACCAAGAGAAGTTCAAGAAATGCCATTCACAGAGAAGAGATCATTCCAGGAAAGTTTGAGAATTTGGAAGAAACTCAAGAGATGCCATTCACGGAGAAAAGATCATCTCTGGGGAGTTAGAGTTTCTTTGACAATTTCTAAGGGTGACCGTCTGAGAAAAGGTTCACCGAGAATACTGCCTTTCTCTTTGTTCCATATTGTTTAACCACAAGAGAAGTGAAGGCTGTATCTGGAACCCTACGGGGGATCTAGTTATGTTTGTATTTAAAGAGTGACCAACAGGGCATTACCTAGTTCTAGAAGTAGTTGCCGGGGAAAACTCTAAATAACTATACTAGTATTACAAGTGGATATGACAAGTATATAAAAGGATGTGAAAGAAGACTTACAGTGAAGCAGCTCCACAATACATACATACATACATATATATATATATATATATATATATATATATATATATATATATATAGTTCTAGAAGTAGTTGCCGGGGAAAACTCTAAATAACTATACTAGTATTACAAGTGGATATGACAAGTATATAAAAGGATGTGAAAGAAGACTTACAGTGAAGCAGCCCCACAATACATACATATATATATATATATATATATATATATATGAAAGCGGTAAATGAAAGCGGATAAACACTTACCCGTTGTAGAGCTTCCATGCTGTTTGGTTAGTTGTTCAACAAAGAAAGTTTTGATAACAACATATATTTCAATTCAAAATCAAAGGAGAAAGTGTTATGAAAGGATGTGTCTTACACTCTATCAAGAGGCCCAAAGATTGTTTGAAAATGATTGATTAAGGTGGAATCAATCAAAACCTTAATTTCATCATTTTTAAAAGTGAATTCTTAAAGAAAATCAATAAAAATGATAAAACACCAAATAAGTTTGAATAAACAACTTGTAATTTTTGGTTAAGGTTTGAAAAATGAGGTTTTAATCACAAGATGAATTAAAACTCATTTGGTTTTGATTTTCAAGATGAATATTCACTTTTAAAATGTTTTAAAACAATTAAAAATGAATGGCTAAAATACAGTTTTGGTCCCCCTGTTTTTGAAAATTCACAGTTTTGGTCCCCCTGTTTTTTTTTTTAACAGTTTTGGTCCCCCACCCCTCACTATTCATGTACGGACGTGTACTGTTCATGTACGGACATGTACGGACAAGTTACTGTTCATCACTTTTTTTGGGCCAAAATTAGGGTGGGGGACCAAAACTGTTAAAAAAAAAAACAGGGGGACCAAAACTGTGAATTTTGCAAAACAGGGGGACCAAAACTGTATTTTAGCCAAAATGAATTTATTCACAAAAATATAGACTATATTAAATAAATAATAAAAATTTGATTTTTTTGTGGAATAAAATATTTCAACATTTTTGTGATTTTTTACAAAAAGAACCAACCAAAAATAATTAAAATTGAGGGAGTTATTAATTTTTCAAATCATTAAAAATAATAAGAAAAATAATAAAATGTGAAAAAGTGGTAAAAAGGAGGATCTGGGGCGAGGGGGATCGAACCCCGGACCTCTTGTGTGCAGTGCGCGTGTCCTACCACTGGGGTGGTGATACATCCGTGTATCAAACTCCAACCACAAATATACAAGGCTTGCCGTGTTTTTGGCCTGGCCAAGGCAAGGTTTTGGCCAAAAACGTGAAGCTTGTAACTTTCTCATTTCTCCATGGATTTGGACAAAATTTAGGTCTATCCTGCCTAGAATTTCACAAGGAATCTAATGGTGGTGATGGTTTTCTCAGAAAATAAATCCTCCTTAAAACCCGATAGTGGTTTTGAAATAGTCCATGATTTGCATTTTCTGTGCTACCTCTTGTTGCAGGTATGAATTACATGAGGAATTGGTTCAAACACAACATATATAACATGTATGGGATATGTATGATCAGTGGACTTCAAAGCTATGCATATTTCTAAGAGTTCAAGTTGAGATGCTTACCTCTTTAGGAGCTTTTTGGGCAATCTGTCAAGGGCTTTGTTCTAGAAATGTTTTGATGCTTTGAACACTCTCAAATGATCCCTTAGAAGCTTTTAGGATGATTGGAATCAGCTGGAAACCTCAGGAATGGAAACTGGCCCTTTCTTGCAAAAGGGGCAAAAGTGACCAAAATAGCAACTCTCTCAAATGGTGTTCCAGATGTGGGGAACCATTTGGGACAGTTCAAGGATGATATTTGGAGTGTGTTTGAGGTTTTATCTAGTTTTGAAAGTAACTAAATCAAGACATGGCTTGAAAAATGTAAAAAAAGTCTTATTTTGAGGTTTTGAGAGGGGACTTTGCGATTTTGGTGTTACAGGTCAGAGTTTGGACATCTTAGATATGATATATTGGATTTGTTTGGATCATGAGCTATGGTGGAATTGCTCTCTAACTCAAAAACTCAGAGTTACCTTGCTAAAGAAGGTATTTTTGCCTAGAGAAAGAAATTTTGAGGAAAGCAAGTGTTGTAGTGCTTTGGTGTACTTAAACTGAGCACAAATGAGCTCTATTTATAGTAGAGCAAGTTTGTTTTGGCTGCAATAGTGAATGGCAACTGCTGCAGAGGTTTGGCAAATGTTGATCAATAGGAATCCAAGTCTCCTCTAGCCATTGACTTGAGGTTAGAGAACAGGCCTATGGGTCTTTGGTTCAGAGCTTGTCCTTGAGTCATTCAGTTGGAAATGGCTCAGTTCATGCCACCTTGGTGCATCCATTGAATGCTCCAAAACAAAATTGGAGTCTTGTCCCCTCTTTAGGGTTTTTTAGGTTTGGCATGCTATTTTTAGTTCCAAAGACTTTGGAGGCTTATGGATCAGTGTTTGTCCCTCCTTGGTCTCTCCTTGAGGTGTTCAGATGGATAGACTTGTTTTTCATTTGCACAAATTGCTCAAATCGAGCAAAATGCACAAATTTGCCTAGTTATGACAGTTGCAGCAAGGCATATTGCCACTGTCATAACTCTTAGCTCAAATGGAATTTCATGGGGTTCTTAGCCATTTTGGAAACCTCTCATATGATACAACATATGTGTGATCATATTTTGTCTTGACACTTTTTGGATCCAAGTGAAAAATGCCCTTACATTTTGGAAAAAGTGAAACAGATTCTGACTTAGTGAAAATTTCACTAAGTGTTGGAAAAAGTGACATTTCATGTTTTCAACCATTTTGATCCAAGCATAACTCAAAATCCATGATGAATTGGAATGAGGTGTAGTTGACACTTTTAAAGTATGCCATGAGAGCTACAAATCCATCTTTGGATCAGCCCAAATGGTTGCTTGGATCTCAAGTTATGATCCTTGGAAGTTGGTACCCTAGCCACTTTGTTCCATAACTTAGAAATTTTCTACGTTTTTTATTGTTACCCTTTTTACAAGTTATCTCACTTTTCTTGATTTTTATTGATGAATGGTGATTCCAATCACACATTAACATCATTTTAGGGTCAGGGAACCATAATTGATCCAAAAAACAAAAAGTTAAACTTTGACTTTTGGGCACAGTTGACTTTTTATCAGATGAATTCCAAACTGTGTGATCCTCTATGAAATCAAGTCCTTGACCTAAATCAAACTTGATGGATTGATTTCATAGGTGTTATAGGGTGTATTGAATCATGTCCCAAGGTTTGGGAGCATGTCTTTGTCAAAAGTCAAAGGCATAGTTGACTTTTCCCACGAAACCCTAACTGTGGTTCTGATGAACTTGAAACTTATGAATCAAGCTTCTTGGATCAATCCATTGTTGCAAATGGATCAATGTAGTGTATTAGGGACCCTGAAACTATGTCTTGAGGTCTTGGCTCATGTTTTGTCCCAAAAGTCAACTTAGGGGTGAATTAGGTCAAGAAACCCTAATTCCTGATTTTTTATGAATGCATCCCCTGAGGCTAAATTGACTTGATGATTGAGTTTATAAGGTCCCTTAGAGTATTTTGGGTTATGCTTTGAAGCATTGGCTCATGCCCAGAGGAAAATTTCCATCTGGAGGCCCTGGTCGACCAAAACCCTAATTTGGTGATACTAGCGATCTTGAGGCTTAATCCACTTGGAATGTTGCAACCTTGTGCTTGATATTTGATGTGGGAGTCCTCTTGATCCATTGTGGATGTTTGAGAGGTTTAGACAAGTTAAAGATCATGTCATTCCTTGATTGATCCTTTTTCTAAGAGCTCTGAGAGGGCTTGAAACCCTAAGTTTGATTGTAGTGGATGCTCACCCATCTTTGGGGAGACTAATGAGGTATGATGGTCCATCCATATTGTGATGATGATTTGCACAATGATGGGAAATCTTTGTGGTCAAAATTTGGGGTATGACAGATGCCCCTATTTAATCTTCTTGGACCCGAAGGTGTGAATGGCGAAGGTATTCGGGCATTCGGGGTGCAAGAGGATTAAATATCAGAATACTCAAAATTTTGATGGCGGTTATGAATGGTAGTTCACACATCCTTCTTCTTTTACTAAGCAATGATGCTTAGAAAAGGTAAACTTCCCCTCGATCCTGGTTTCCTACCAAGGAACTGGTCTTAGTTTTTGATATAAACTTCCCCTCGATCCCGGTTTCCTACCAAGGAACTGGTCTCAGTTGTTGAAATAAACTTCCCCTCGATCCTGGTTTCCTACCAAGGAACTGGTCTTAGTTGCTGAAATAAACTTCCCTTCGATCCTGGTTTCCTACCAAGGAACTGGTCTCAGTTTCTGAAATAAACTTCCCCTTGATCCTGGTTTCCTACCAAGGAACTGGTCTCAGTTTCTTTTGTCAATAAACTTTCTTGACAAGGGACGCTATTAGTAGCGGTTTTCCTCAAACTTCTCGCCGAATTTTCCTGGGGAGACGCCATTTGATAGAAAAAGATTTGATGTCAGAGTTGCTGGGGAACCCAGTCGTCTGAGTTGTAGAGGTGTACAAACTTCTCTATTGGATACGTCATTTGTTGACTCTACTAGGGTAAACGAGTCTCTTGAGAGACTGCTTCCTGCTTGGGGATATTACAGGAAATGCCATGTGATGTAATCTAATTTTGAGGTGCCGATGACCTTTTTATCAGTGAATATTTCAGAGAAAAACTATTGTACTGCCGAATCTCTGATTAAGATGTTTTCTCTGGGGATTTTCCTTAATCCGGGAAAGCGAAGATATCATCTTCAATGGCGAAGAATGACGTTTGTCGATGGTCCTCATGCTTTTCAGAGGTTCAAGTTATTAAAGTGGTCAAGGGACCGACTTCAATCCAGAAATAAACTGGAGGAGAGGTTGTTCAGACACGACGTTTCCTGACAAGGAAAGAATTGGCAACGCGATTGAGAGGACTTTTATCACTTGGGGATAAGACCGACTAGAGTGATAGTGATGCAATATGAATATGAACGTAAATCAATAATGCATGATGTATGTACGTATATGCTGACAAAACTGACGTGACATACAGACTAACAGATGAACATGACTGGATACTCAGCCACTGCGGGGGACGAAGAGGTACCACTAGGTTCAAAATAGCAATTTTGCCTTGCTTAGGAGAGATAGTCCCCATGGGGAACACCGTTGGTCGGGCTTAGGAGATAAGAACTCAGCTGGGGAGTGTCAGATGAAACATGGTCTCTGACATAGCTGGTCCTTCATTCAGGTGCACTGGTTAGAAGGAGTATTTTGATTCTGCACTTTGAGGTTCGATTACTTCTGGAAAAGCGATCGGTGTTTTTTCGATGTTCAACAGTCAAAAGAATTGCCATCTTTATTTTAAAAGCAAAAACATTTTTACAAGTAAATTCATTTTTGTTTTATTTCAAGAATCGTTAATCATATTAAACGTCGTTCTGTAAAGCTAAAACAAATAAGAATTACAAACAAAAGCATTAGGGCTCAAATTTTTTTGATAGGATGGAAATCCGCCAAACGCGTGATTCCATGGAGTATTCACAAAGTTAGAAAATGGCAATTTAAGGGAAAAGGGCTATATTGAAACATAATGACCGCTATCCTTCTACCAACTTTCAATTCGGGACACCCTGAGCTTCTGTCGAAGATGACCTTGACTGGAGTTTTCCTGATGGATGGTGTAACTGCCTCTGAAGGATTTGCCCCTTTGTTGGACGTAGTTACTTGCCATTAATCCCTAATTTTTGCCTGGATTGTACTTTGAGATTTCCAATCCACCGGGATGATTTTTTATTATGTCTCTAATTTTTGCCTGGACCGTCCTTTCAGGTTTTCAATCCACTGAGACTTTTTATTTATTTATTTATTTAGGCGAAGTGTTTCTTGACTACGTCAACATTCGTAGGGTAGGAAAACTCTTCTCCGTCCATGGTTGCAAGTCTCAAGGCGCCGCCTGAGAAGGCTTTCTTGACCACATAGGGGTCGTCATAATTCGGAGTCCATTTGCCCCAAGAATCAGTGAGAAATGATTGTATCTTTTTTAGCACGAGGTCTCCTTTCCTGAAGATGCGAGGTCGAACCTTTTTGTCAAACGCCTTCTTCATCCTTTGTTGATACAACTGACCATGGCATAGTGCCGTTATTCGCTTCTCTTCAATCAGATTTAGTTCATTGTGTCGATTTTGACACCATTCAACCTCTGTTAACTTAGACTCCATCAATACCCGGATTGATGGGATCTCTACTTCTATGGGGAGCACTTCCTCCATGCCATATACTAGAGAGAAAGGGGTTGCCCCTGTTGAAGTGTGGACAGATGTGCGATAACCATGAAGGGCAAAGGGTAGCATCTCGTGCCAATCTTTGTAGGTTACAACCATCTTTTGAACAATCTTCTTAATGTTCTTGTTAGCCGCTTCTACCGTTCCGTTCATCTTGGGTCGGTAGGGAGATGAGTTATGGTGTTCAATCTTGAACTCAGCGCACAACTCTTTCATCATCTTGTTGTTCAAGTTGGATCCATTATCAGTAATGATCTGGCTCGGAACACCATAACGGCAGACGATATTATTTTTGATAAATTGGACCACCACTTGTCGGGTTACATTAGCGAATGACGCTGCTTTGACCCACTTGGTGAAGTAATCAATGGCTACTAGGATGAACCGATGTCCGTTTGAAGCATTTGGTTCGATCATGCTAATCATGTCGATTCCCCATATAGAAAAAGGCCATGGGGAAGAAAGAACTTTGAGATGCGTCGGCGGTACATGGATCTTGTCTGAGTATATCTGACACTTTTGACACCTCCTCTTGTACTTGTAGCAGTCGGATTCCATGGTCAACCAGTAGTACCCTGCTCTTAGAATTTTTCTCGCCATTGTGTGTCCGTTGGCATGAGTGCCAAAGGATCCTTCATGAATTTCTTTTATTAGCATGTTTGCTTCTGGTCTGCCTACACATCAGAGCAAGACCATGTCGAAGTTTCTCTTATAGAGTGTATCATTGCTCAGGAAGAAGCTGCCTGCTAGCCTCCTGAGGGTCTTTCTATCTTTCCTGGATGCCCCAGGTGGGTACTCTTATTTCTGAAAGAAGCATTTGATATCGTGATACCAATGTCTGTCGTCTATAACTGCTTCGATTGTGAAGATGTAAGCGGGCCATTCAAGGCGCATTATGTCAATCTTAGGTAAGTCGTTCCATTGACCTACACTAATCATGGAAGAGAGAATGGCTAATGCATCAGCCATGTGATTCTCTTCACGAGGGATATGGTGAAACTCGATTCTGTTGAAGAAGGGTAGCAACCTTCTCGCGTAGTCTTTGTAAGGAATCAATCCTGATTGGTATGTGTTCCAATCTCCTTTAATCTGATTGATAACCAGGGCTGAGTCGCCATATACATCCAAGTTCTTAATCCTTAAATCAATCGCTTCTTCGAGACCCATGATACAAGCTTCGTATTCTGCCTCATTGTTTGTGCATTTGAATGTCAGTCTGGCAGTGAAAGGAATATGGGTACCCTGAGGTGTTACAATGATTGCCCCAATTCCATTTCCATAAGTGTTGGTAGCTCCGTCAAATATTAGTCCCCATTGAGATCCTGGTTCTGGTCCTTCACTGGGTAGCGGTTCATCGCAGTCTTTCATTTCAAGTACATGACATCATCGTCTGGGAAGTCAAACCCGACTGATTCCTGATCGTCAATCGGTTGATGAGCCAAATGATCGGCTAAAACACTTCTTTTAATGGCTTTTTGAGCGTGGTACTCGATGTCGTATTCTGATAACAACATCTGCCAACGGGCTATCATTCCCGTGAGAGCAAGCTTTTCAAAGGCATACTTGATTGGATCCATTTTAGAGATTAACTAAGTAGTGTGACGAATCATATACTGGCGAAGACGTTTGGCTGCTCAAGCTAGAGCACATCAAGTTTTCTCAAGCATAGTATACCGAGTTTCACAGTCGGTGAACTTCTTGCTCAAATAGTAAATGGCAGACTCTTTTCTTTTTGTTTCGTCTTGCTGGCCAAGCACACAACCCATGGAGCCTTCCAAGACTGTTAAATAGATGATCAGTGGCCTTCCTTCCACTGGAGGTGATAGAATCGGTGGGTTCGACAGGTATTCCTTGATACTGTCGAAGGCAGTTTGGCAATCTTCCGTCCAAATGCAGTCCTAATTCTTTTTGAGTAGTTTAAAAATCGGCGCGCATGTCGCGGTCATGAGGAATATAAATATGGAAATGTAGTTCAAACGTCCCAAGAATCCTCTGACTTGTTTTTCAGTCTTTGGAGAAGGCATTTCTTGAATGGCCTTGACTTTGTCAGGATCAACCTCAATTCCTTTTTGGCTAACGATGAACCCTAAAAGTTTCCCTGAGCGGACACCGAATGTGCACTTGTTGGGATTCAAGCAGAGCTTGTACTTTCTCAACCGCTCAAATAGCTTTAATAGGTGGGTCACATGCTCCTCCTCTGTTCTAGATTTGGCAATCATGTCATCGACATATACCTCGATTTCTTTGTGTATCATGTCAAGAAACAGAGTAGTCATGGCCCTTTGATAGGTTGCCCTGGTGTTCTTTAAACCGAATGGAATTACCTTGTAACAAAAAGTGCCCCAAGGGGTAATGAACAAAGTTTTCTCCATGTCTTTCAGCACCATTTTTATCTGATTATAGCCCGAGAATCCATCCATGAAGGATAAGACTTTAAACTTTGTTATATTGTTGACCAGCATGTCAATGTGTGGTAAGGGAAAGTCATCCTTTGGACTGGCTTTATTTAGATCCCTGTAATTTACACACATTCTGACCTTTCCGTCCTTTTTCAGAACTGGTACGATGTTGGCTAACCATTGAGGATATTCTGATGTGGCGAGGAAACCCGCGTCAATCTATTTTTTTACTTCCTCTTTGATCTTGATGGCCATATCCGGATGAGTTCGTCTCAACCTTTGTTTTACTGGTGGACATTCCGATCTTAACGGTAGATGATGCTCCACGATGCTGGTATCCAACCCTGGCATGTCCTGGTAAGACCAAGTGAATACCTCGGGAAACTCTTTGAGAAGCTTCCTCAAACTTTCTTTGACAGTTGGACTGAGCAGGGCCCCAATCTTGAATTCTTTTCTCTCCTCTTCTGAACCCAAGTTGACCATTTCTAATGGCTCTTTATGAGTTTTGATGGACCTTTTCTCTTGTCTGAGTAATCGGGAGATCTCCTCTGGAATGTCTTTGTCATCTTCTTCTTCAGCCTCAAATACCGGGAATTCAAAGTTGGGAGAAGGCATCGGATCGTACATTTTAATGGGGTTTAAAATAAACAATCTGTATGACGTGATGATTGATTTTTAGAAGAGATAGAGAGAAATGCAAGAGTGTGTGCAGTGTTTGTTTTTTTTTACTGCTTGTTTTTATTTGTTGTTTTTTAGGATTACCATTTTCTGAAAAAGCGAAAAGAGAAAACAACAATTAATGCGGAAATTACAGAACGACGTTTATTTATTTATGATTTTGTCGATTCTTGAAACTACAGCCCTATAAAACAAAAGTCTGTCTCTTTGGGCAAAGCGAAGAGGGACATTTACAGAAAGTGAGCCCTATCAAAATATCCGTTTCACCTAGGCAAGGTGAAAGATTGAGATAAAGATGGCCATTACTTTGACTTATGAACAATCTTCGGAACATCGACTGCAACCCATTGGTGGCGAACCCCTCGGTGAATCACAAAGTCTGGTACCTTCCTTGATTTGTCTTCAGAAATAACACTGATTTCTGGTGGAGCAGGATCATTGGAATCTGTCTCCCAGGCAGAGTTGTCGTAGGAGGATTCCTTAGTTGTATTTTGTATATTATTTGTGCTCTCAGGTAAATCTCCCTATCCAATTGGCTGGATGTCTTCGAGCCTGATACGAGAGCTTTCCGGAGCGGCGTACTTGACCATGAAGTCGTATTTACCACTTGGTTGTCCCAGGGTGTCCCATACCTCTTTGGAACTGGAGGAGTCATCCCTTTCGATGACGTTGACCTCGGGAAAAGCATAGTTAATGAATTCTAGTCTTGCAAACTTTGCAAATTCATCGTCGTGCTGGATATTTTTTGAATGCCCTGAGTGTTGATCCCATGACATGGTGGGGATACAGGTATTCTTTTCAATGATGCTCAGCTGACTTTCATTGTTCGGCTAGTTTTCTTGCCCCAAGTCTCCTGGGTACGGCTGCCAGATAGGCATACCATCCATCGGGCCATAATAATCGTGGTCAAAGTTGTCTTTCATCAGAGTGTCTTCCTCTAATGAGTTGGGTGGTGCACGACATCCTTCTGGATCACAATCTTCGTATATCATTTCGACATCTGACCTTGGTATAAATCTCGGACTCTGTGCGGGATAGCAAAATGCCATAGGCACCTCTTCCTGAGACATATGTCCTTGTTAAGATAGGACTTTCATTCCTCATCTTTGTCGGAGGAATCTCCCTCGTTGATGGTATGTACTTCTTGAGACACTGGGTGAAGGAAACCTCCACTGTGGAAGAAATTATGAATGGGATGAAAACTTTCATCTTTAGTAGTCTGGGTACAGGTTGAGGAAAAGCCAAGACCTTTCTTCGTCTTGTTATCGGTAGGAATGACAAGTTGTCCCCATCCTTTTGCGTTGTTATTCCCTATGACTTTGAGAGCATATGTACGAGGAAATCGATGTTCCTTTTTCTGACTGATTCTCATTGTTCACTGAAAGTGCTTGGAACTGGGTTCCCACAACCTCCTCAGGTTCTACACAAGTGGACAATGAAAGGTTACTCACGATTAAGGCATGTTCTCCACAGACCGTGACGAGTTGGTTGTTCTTGACGAACTTCAGCTTTTGGTGAAGCGTCGAAGTGACTGCCCCAGCCTGGTGTATCCAAGGTCTTTCCAACAAACAGCTATATGTTGCTCGGATGTCCATGACCTGGAAAGTGACTAGGAAAGTGTGAGGACCGACAGTTATGGGAAGGTCGACTTCGCTGATAACTATTTTTTTGAACCCGTCAAATGCTTTGACGATGACCTCACTACCTCTCATCGGAGATCCCTTGAATGATAGTCGCATTAGGGTGGACTTCGGCATAACGTTGAGAGCCGATCCGGTATCTACCAGTACGCTGGCTAAAGCATCGTCCTGGTAGTTGACTGTGATATTGAGCGCCATGTTGTGACTTTTGCCTTCCTCTGGTAATTCCTCATCACTAAACCCCAAGTTGTTGCAGGAAGTGATGTTGGAGATGATGCTATCGAACTGTCGTATTGACACATCCTGTTCCATAAAGGCCTCTTCTAAGACTTTCTGTAGAGCCTCTATGTGGTCTTCGGAACTGAGTAAAAGTGATAACATAGAGATCTTTGAAGGATTTTGTAACAGCTGATCAACAATGTTGTAATAACTCCTTTGGATGAGCTTCAGCATCTCATCATCGTTCTTTGAAAGGTCGGGATCACTGGATTGACCGACTTGTGGATCAGGAACTTCTGTGTGAGGTTCCTTTTCTCTGTTAGGTTCTCCAACTCCTCTGTTGAAGATCCGACCGCTCCGTGTTACTCGACTGATGTCTGCAATATTCACGACGGAGGGTAATGGAATTTCCTTTCCATTTTCAACACCATATTTGTAAGGGATCGCCTTAGTTAATTCATACGGTAGTGGTCCCAGTAGATAGATAACTACAGGAGCCTTCTGATTTCTCTGACTGTCGTAAGTAACTTTAATCAGTTCCTGGTTAGGAACTTTCGATTCGTCAAGTAGAGGGATGATGGTACAAATATCTTTGGTCCTTTCGTGATCAGAGATCACGACAACATCCTTAATCTGATCAGTAAAATAGTCTGGCATCCAATTGATTGATCCAGAACTTGGACACAGTTGAATCTCCTTGGGAGCCAACTGACTTTGAAGGGCTTCTCACACGAGGTAACATCCTTGATTATTTTCCAAGCAGAATCTACAGCGCTCGTCGTTGTGTGGTGGCACCTGGCCACGTCCGCTTTGAATGCAGTGTAACCTTACTAGGTCTATTTCCATAGATCAAACGTCCTGACTCGGATGCCTAGTAGGGTTCCCATTTGTCACACTGATTTGTTACGTGTCTTCATCTAGATAGATCGGAAGCCACCAATGGTTCAACAATTGTTGTAAAGTTCTTTGAACGAGAGCGCACCCTTGGTTACTCTCATGACACACTTTATAGTTCTGATAAATATGCGAAGTCAGGAAATTGAGCTGGACTTGTGTAGCGTGTAACTCCACCAAGCTGGTATTCATCAAACGAATATCAAAGATTTGGATCATGTTAACTTGATAAGGATTTCTATCATGGTAGTCCTGGATCCAGCCAAGATCCATCTGACGCTGGAGGGCCTCTTGTACAAAAGAGCATCCCTGTTTGTTTATCGAGCAAACCAGACAGGAATTATAATCGTGCCGCGGCAGATTATGATACTGGCTTTGCCTTGAGTGCATTGCCACTAAGTTGACGTTCATTGCACGAATGTCATGGTTCTGAATGACGTTGGAATTTGCCAAGGTCATGTTAACTCAACAAACTCGATGCTCTTGGATCCATCCGAGATCCAATTATTCCTATAGAGCTGATTGCACCACAGAACATCCTTGATTATTCTTAGAGCAGACATAACACTGGTGATTATTGTGAGGTGCCACATGGCCGTATCCACTCTGTCTACAATGCATCTTGACTAAGTTGGCCCTTAATAAGAGTACATCATGAATTTGGTAGTGTCATACCCCAAATTTTAACCACTAAGATGTCCCATCATTGTGTCAATCATCATCACAATATGGAGGAACCATCATACTTCATCAGTCTCCCCAAAGATGGGTGAGCATTCACTACAATCAAAATTAGGGTTTTAACCCCTCTCAGAGCCTTAGACAAAGGATCAGTAAAGGAATGACTTGATCTTCAACTTGTCTAACCTTTTAAACATACACAAAGGATCAAAAAGGACTCCCACTTCAAGGATTAAGCACAAGGTTTCTCCCTTCTAGGTGGATCAAGTCTCAAGATCGCCAGTATCACCAAATTAGGGTTTTGGTCGACCAAGGCCTCCAGATGAAAAATTTCATCTGGACACAAGCCAAAGATCCAAAACACAACCTAATATACTCCATGGAACCTCATGGACCCATTCATCAAGTCAATTTTGCCTCAGGGGATGCATACATCAAAAATCAGGAATTAGGGTTTCTTGACCTAATTCACCCCTAAGTTGACTTTTGGGACAAACCATGAGCCAAGACCTCAAGAGAGGGTTTGAGGGTCTCTAATGAACTATATTGTTCCATTTGGAACAATGGATTAATCAAAGAAGCTTGAGCAACAAGTCTCAATTTCATCTGCACCACAATTAGGGTTTTAAGAGGAAAGTCAACTGTAACTTTGACTTTTGACCAAGACATGCTCCCAAGCCCTGTGACATGCATCAATATACCCTATGACACCCATGGAACATGTCCATCAAGTTTGATTTAGGTCAAGGACATGATTTCATGAAGAATTGCACAGTTTGGAATTCATCTGATAAAAAGTCAACTGTGCACAAAAGTCAACTTTGACTTTTTGAGATTTTTCACCAAAATGGATTTTTAACCCTAAAATGATGTTAATGTATGATTTGGATCATCATTCATCAAGAAAAATCAAGAAAAGTTGGATAACTTGTAAAAGGGGTAACCATAAGAACTTAGAAAATTTTCTAAGTTAAAAATAAAGTGGCTAGGGTACCAACTTTGGAGGATCATAACTCCTAAACCACAAGGCCATTTTTTCCCATCCAAAGATGGATTTGTAGCCCTCATTACCCTCTACAAAAACTTCAACTAGACCTAAGTCCAATTCATTAAGGATTTTGAGTTATGGAGTGATCAAAATGGCTGAAAAATGAAAATGTCACTTTTTCCAACACTTAGTGAAATTTTCACTAAGTCCAAATCTGCCTTCACTTTTTGCCAAATGTAGGGGGATTTTTCACTTGGATTCAAAAGAGATCAAAACCAAACATGTTCAAACAATTGTTGTATCATGTAAGGGCTTTCCAAAATGGCCAAGAACATTGCCAAATTCCATTTGAGTCATGAGATATGACATTGGCAAGTTGCCTTGCTGAAATCTGTCAAGGCAAGGCAGAATTTGTAATTTTGCTCGATTTGCCAAAATCAGCCAAATTCAAATGCTCCTATCCACTTGGACACATCTGAGGATTGAATCTAAAGGGGACAATCACTGAGCCAAGCCTCCAAAGTCCATGGAACAAGAAATAACATGTTGAACCTAGAATGGCCAAAATAGGGACAAGACTCCAAATTTGGATTGAAGCATTCAATGGAAGCATCAAGGTGGCATGGACTGAGCCATTCTCATCTGAAATCAGTCAAGACTTATCCAAGACCAAGGGAACCACATCCCTGTGCCCTAACCTCTAGTCAATGGCTAGAGGAGACTTGCATTTCCATTGGCCAACATTGAACAAACACCTGCTGCAGTTGCCATTCACTGTGGATCCCAAAACAAACTTGATCTACCATAAATAGAGCTCAATTGTGTTCAGTTTGAGTACACCAAAGCCATCAAACAGATGCTTTCCTCAAAATCTCTTCTTTCACCTCAAACTTGCCTTCCAAAGCAAGTAATTCTGAGTTTTTGAGCTAGAGAGCAATTCCACCCAAACTAATCACACACACACACCTCATATATATATATCATATGTAAGCTGTGCAAACCATCAAAAGTGACATGTAATCACAACATCACAAAGTCACCTCTCAAAACCTCAAAATAGCACTTTTTTGCATTTTTCAAGCCATGTCTTGATTCAGTCACTTTCCAAACCAGATAAAACCTCAAACACACTCCAAATATCATCCTTGAACTGTCCCAAATTGTTCCCACCATCTAGAACACCATTTGAGGGAGTTGCTATTTTGGTCACTTTTAACCCCTTTTGCAAGAAAGGGACAGTTTGTGTTTTTGCAGGTACCAGCTGATTCCAATCATCCTAAAAGCATACAAGGGATCATTTGAGGTGGTTCAAAGCATAAAATCATATCTGGAGCAAGAGGGTTGGCAGATTGCAGAGAAACCTCCAAAATCTCAAAGAAGGGTAAGCCTCTCAACTTGCACTCACCAAAACATGTGTGCATTTGAAGTCCATTGATCATAAACATCTCATACATGTCATATATGTTGTGTTTGAGCTAATTCACCATGTAATCCATGCTTGTACCAAGTTGTAGCATAGAAAATGCATTTATAGGTCATTTTCAAAATCACTATCGGGTTTTGAGGAGGGAGTGTGATCTGAAAAAACTACCACCACCATTGGATTCCTTATGAAATTCTGGCCCAGATGCATATAAATTTTGTCTCAAACCATTAAGAATTGAGAAAGTTATGACCTTCACGTTTTTGAGCCAAAACCTGCCTTGGGCAAGCCAAAACCAAGGCATGACTTGTGTATTTGTTGGTTTGTTTCAAATAATGGATGTATCACCACCCCAGCGGTAAGGCGCGCGCCTTGTATGCTTGAGGTCGTGGGTTCAAACCCCACCCATGCCATTTTGTGATTTTTTCACATTTGCTATTTTTCCAACTATTTTCATGTTTTGTTAATTATTTGGAAAATTAATAACTCTTTCAATTTTAATTATTTTTTATTGGTTCTTTTTGCAAAAAATCACAAAAATGTTGAAATATTTTATTCCACAAAAAATTAAGTTTGCATTATTTATTTAATATAATTAGTATTTTTGTGAATAAATTCATTTTTTATTTGTTTTTAAGCATTTTAAAATGAATATTCATCTTGGAAAATCAAGACCAAATGAGTTTTAATATCTCTTGTGATTTATACCTCATTTTTCAAACCTTAAACAAAAATCACAAGTGGTTTATTCAAACTTATTTGGTATTTTTCATTGATTTTCTTTAAATATTTATTTTTAAAGAATAAAATTAGGGTTTCTTTGATTTTCACTCAAAACAAATCATTGTCAAACACTCATGGGCCTCTAATAGAGTGTAAGACCCAATCCTTTTTTTTACCAAATCATTTTTGGGCCTCAGGGTACTGTATAAGTCCCGATACCGTCAAAAACAAACGGCGCGATCGTCGCCTTTTGAAAAATAACCTTGGGCCTCTCCTCGAGCTATAAGACCCATTTAAAGTTTTTTAGGCCTCTATTAGAGTGTAAGACCCAATCCCCTTTTAACCAAAGTCACTTTGGGCCTCAGATATTGTATAAGCCCCTCTGCGTTAAAAGAAAACCTCGGCGCGATCGCCATTTCAAACGGAAAAATCATCTGGGCCTACCATCGAGTAGTAAGACCCATTTCATTTCTAAAACTCTTTGGGCCTCTTGAGAGAGTGTAAGACCCATCCCTTTATACAGAAAACCATTTTGGGCCACAGTCACTTGCATAAGTCCCTCTGTACAAATTCAAACAGTGCGTTCACTGATAAAACCCTGGGCCTCTCCTTGAGCTGTAAGCCCCAAATCTTTCTTTTTCAAAGCACTTTCTCCTTTGATTTTGAATATACTGTTGTTTTCAATCTTTCTTTGTTGAACAACTAACCAAACAACATGGAAGCTCTACAACCGAGTAAGTGGTTATTGCTTTCATTTACTGCTTTCATATACATATAACTGTATTGTGGGGCTGTTTCACTGTAAGTCTTCTTTCATAAACTCATATCAACTGTGTAATAATAGTATAGATATTTTGAGTTTCCCCGGCAACTACGTATAGAACTAGGTGGCGCCGTTTCGTTTATTCGTAGAAATAGACAACTAGATCCCCTAATAGGATCACCAGATACAGTCTTCTCTTCGGCTGTCCTCATTAGGAATTGTCAAGAAACTCTATTCCCAGAGATGAATGTATTCTCCGTGAATAGTATCTTTGAGTTTCTTCCAAATTCTCGAACTTTCCTGACTTTGATCTATTCTCGGTGAATAGCATTGTCTTGAATTTCTCAGGGTTTGGGGACCCACGGGCTTCTTAAAAGCATCGTCCTCCTCTTAGGCATTGTACAATGACCCACAGGCTTCTTAAAAGCAACCCCGCCTCCTCTTGGGTATCGTACAAGGACCCTACGGCTTCTTAGAAGTATTCACAGCCTCATCTTAGGCTTCGTATAATGATCTCTTTCTCCGGGAATGATAGCCTTCTCTTGGGCTTAGTACAAGGACCGATCGGCTTCTTAAAAGTTTCCAGCCTCCTCTTGGGCTTCGTACAAATTATCCCGACGACCTCCTAGAGGTATAGGAACAGAACTTAGTCATTTGCATAGAACCGTCCTTTCATAGAGTCTACTACTGTTTCTCAAAGCACAGTACAAAAGATAAAACCCTAGACTTGGACAGTCTAATTTCCTTGAGTCTCAAAGACATTCTCAAGTGACCCCTTCGTTAAATTGGAAGGAAACCCGTAGACTTTGACAGTCTCAATACCCTTCGGATTTCCCGCTTCCTTAAAGAACAGGAATAACCCGGATCCTTGAATCAAATCCTTGAGTATAGTATTGCTCATATAAAAACTGATTTTCTCTTTAAAATCAGTATACTAGACCTGTCACTTAACTGAAACAGTTACCATAGCCTCCTCTTAGGCTTTGTATAATGATCCTTCTCCAGTGAAGTTAGCCTCCTCTTGGGCTTTGTACAATGATCCTCCTCAGCAGAGTCAAACAACGTTTAGCCTCTCTCTTGGGCTTTATACGAGACACATAAGAGACTCCCTCGTTGAGTCAATCACCCCTCTTGCCTCCATCTCGGGCTTTATACGAGATACAAAAAGGTTCTTATTGAGCCAAATAAATAATAGCCTCCATCTCGGGCTTTGTACGAGGTACAAAAAACTCTCTTGTTGAGTCAAATCGCCTCCATCTCGGGCTTTATACGAGATACCAAAAGATTCCCTCGTTGAGTCAAAACCTTTTAGCCTCTCTCTCGGGCTTTGTACAAGACGCATAATAGCCTCCTCTTAGGCTTTGTATAAGAAAACCACTGGTTAATCCAATTAACCTTTTAGCATCAAAACTGTGCCTCGTTCACAGTACACAAACATCAACAACTCATTCCCTTTCATCTAATTGCTGTAAGCGGCAAGCCTCTGGATCATCTACATCCATGCCACTGTCCCTCTTTTGGCATGAGAAATTCCTAAGGAAAGATAACATTGCTCTACACTGAGTTAAAGTCTTCTCCTTTAGGTCAGAAATCCCCTATAAAGGAAATTATGGCATTGCCGGATTCACAAATCCCGGTTAAAGTAATCTTCCCTTTATAACCAGTCACCCAACAGTTGTGACAGACAAACCCTTCTTTAGAGATGACAAATTCTCTCTAAAGTCGAGATATTTCAGCTTCACGTCTTGGGCTTTGAACAAGACACAAATAGACTTTTCAGCTTCACATCTTGGGCTTTGAACAAGATACAAATCACCTTTCGCTTCACGTCTTGGGCTTTGAACAAGACACCAAAAACCAATTTCCTCCCATAGAATAGGAGGAACTACGAACGCTCTGATTTCCCTGTCTTGTATAAACGGGAATACGTAGGCATAAGATTGAAAGAAAAATCTTAGCGAGTACACTAAAAAAAAACCCAAATCCCATATCTCCATCAATCAAAAGCAGTAATTCAAAAACATCAGTCCTAACATCCTAATCCTTGTTCCCCGCCAGAAACCCTCTGTCTAGATAAAAAATAAGAAGAAAACAGTATTGGCGAAAATACAAATAACCAGTACAAAGGCCCCCCACATTGATAGCATTCGTAACCTAACAGACCGCTGTTTAAACTCAATATGCAAAGCAGGGTTAATTGGAGACATCTATTTCCCTTCCTTCATCAGCTTTAATAGGATAAAAAATGAATCGACCTGTAGTTTAAGCTCAAACCGCAGAGAGCGACCAGCGCTTAAGAACCGCGTCCAAAATCGCTCGCTACAGAAAAAATGGCACCCACCGTGGGGCCAGTCTCTGTGTTCCTTTTTCCTTTTCATCTCTTGTGTGATACCGCAGATTGGGGCTTCCGCCGGGGAACCCATTTTCTGTCAGGAACTTAAGATTCATAGCTTTAAAGGTCTAGGATGTTTAGGACAAATATATATATACTGCTTTTCCTAATTGCTATACGTGTTTATTTTTCTGCTAATGGGAATGCGTGTGATGCCGCATGTGGAAAGATTGGGTATACATTTAAGATAAGTGATGGCGACGAGGTCGACCATCAACCTCAGTGGAGGCTGACCAATGCAACCCATTCTCTCACCTAGACAATGGGCCGATTGTTAAGTCTGAGAAGCTGAGGAGCCAAACCCTTTCGTAGTGCGGAAACTATCGGGAATAGTTGTTACGCGATACTACCCTTATTTGAGGCTGGTGATCTATTCTCGGTGAATGGCACTTACTCTAAGATTGCTCTACAACTCGCTGGCGATCCGCTTGTTGTTTTGCTTTCCTGGGAGGAGCTGATGATAATGAGTACAGGTACAAAAATCACCCTAGTATAGACCTTTGGGGATGGGTAGAGCCTTGACTTCATGACAACGACCCTTTGACCCCATGTTTTTTCTATGTTTTTGTGTGTTGCATTCATGCATTCATTTAAAAAAAACATTAAAACATTCAAAAAATTTCTCTTCTAGTCTCTCTGTTTTTCAAATTAAACTAAGACTGTGATTGCAAATATCAGAGAAAAGGATTGCGCTAATGGATTTCGGTAGAAGGAGAACCCATAGGTATACCTTCAAGGTTCCAAAACTAGAGGATTTGAGAAGGTTAGCAAGGATGATTACTAACTAAGAGGCTTTCAGAGCCAAGCACGGGGGTTTACTACCACTGTTAAGAGTCCATGTGATTGAGGGAATCATGGATGCGCTCATTCAGTTTTACGATCCGGTTTATCACTGTTTCACATTCCCGGATTACCAGCTAGCACCAACGCTGGAGGAGTATTCTCATCTGATTGATTTACATATCACTGATTGAGCTCCATTTTCTGGACTGAAAGAAATTCCAAAGAATCAGACCATTGCAAGAGCAATTCATTTGGACGAGTCTGAGGTTAGGACTCACATGACTGCTAAGGGTGGCATCCAAGGTTTGCCAGCCCAGTTCTTGACGAAGAAAGCCCTATATTTTGCCAGTATAGGAAACATCACTGATTTTGAAAGTATCTTTGTCTTGCTCACCTACGGGTTATTTTTGTTTCCCAACATCAATAACTTCGTTGATATTAACTCCATTAAGGTTTTTCTCATTGGAAACCCTGTACCGACTTTGCTCGCAGATGCATATCATTCTGTACACTTGGGAAATTTGTACAGCAGAGGGGAGATCACATGTTGTGTACCTTTGCTTTACAAATGGTTTATCTCTCACTTGCCAAAGTCTGCTGTTTTTTGGGATTGTAAGAGTGCCTTATGTTGGTCGCAGAAGATCATGTCTCTTACCAACTCTGATATTGATTGGTGTAATAGGATTTATGAGGGAATTAGGATCATTGACCGTTGTGGAAACTTCCCCAACGTACCCCTCATAGGAACTAAAGGAGGAATTAACTACCATTCAGTATTGGTTCACCGTCAATTTGGATACCCGATGAGGTTGATACGTAGGAACAGGCGCAAAGTTGATAGTAAGAGTTACATCTGCTACTGGTTGGTACCGTCGCCTTTGCTTTCCGAGAGAGATATTCCCAATATCCCGCTCTTTTTTCTTAGGGAGAGTACTACCGTATCGTTTTGTACTACTTGATGATCCAGCGTCTTTAACTAAATGTCCCTCTCAGACTGCTTCCTCAAGACAAACTCCAATGCCTACCATCTCAGTAAAGTCACTGGGCGCACTTGCAACCATTCTGTCGTAGTAAAATGAGCTTAAGGTATTTAAGAAGATCTTTGTCATCTCCTTTTCCTCAAGAGGTGGATAAATCTAGGCGGAAATTTCACGCCATCTCTGAGCGTACTCCTTAAAGGTTTCCTTGTCCTTTTGTGACATCGATCTGAGTTGATCTCTGTCTAGTGCAATGTCCAGGTTATACTTATACTGCTGAACGAAAGCAGCGCCAAGATCTCTGAAAGTGCCGATCTTAGTGTGGTTTAAACCCATGTTCCATTTTAGTGCGGCACTGGTTAAACTATCTTGGAAATAGTGGATCAGTAGTTGGTTGTTCTCTGTCTGAGTTGACATCCTCCGAGCGTACATCACTAAATGGCTTTGAAGGCAAGAGTTACCCTTGTACTTTTCAAATTCGGGCACTTTGAATTTGTGCGGAACTTTCACATTGGGGAGCAAACAAAGGTCTGCAGTGTCCTTTCCAAATAGATCCTGACCGCGAAGGGCTTGCAGTTCTTTCTGTATCTCCAGGATCTGTTCCTGGAACTCATTCATTCTGTCGAACATACTTTCGTTTCCACCAGAAGGTATCTGTGGAATCTGTCCTTCCGGGACAGTGTGTACCACGGGTGGTGGTATAGTCATCATGGCAGTGACTCTAGGTCCTTCCCTCTCCCGAAGTTTGTAACCTTCAGGCCCAGTGGCTCCTGTTGTGGTTCCCTGATCTTCAGTGATCGGCGGAACATATCCTTCCGGGATATAGTTAATAGGCATGCCCCAGGGACGATTGTTGTACCCCAAAATTTACCCTTTAGATGTCATAACATATTGCATTAACATTTAGATTCAATCATCTGTGCATTGTTAACCTAACCACCTCACCTTGCAAGTTTGTTTATTTGGTATGAAAGCCAGGGTTTGCACAGGAAAAAGAAGCAAGATCATCAGAGATCATTCAAGTGCATTCACAGTTGAAACTAGGGTTTTAACTGAAACCCTAATCTTTGGGATTTTGATCCAAATGAAACTTCCAAGACCTCATCTCATCATAACATGTCTTATTGATGATTCAAGACGTTTGAAATCAAGTTTCATGAGTTTCCTTGCAAAGGAAGTAAGATTTTGGTCATGAAACTTTGCATATGTGAAAATTCCCCCTCTTGTGCTAACTTGGAATGATCATAATTTCCAAACCACACATCCAAATGGAGTGACTTAAGGCCCAAGTGGAAGCTCTTTCCAAGATCTTCAAAGTGTTAAATATGACTTTTCTCCTAAAAATGCATGGTTTTTGAGTTATGAAGCTTACAAGCCAAACTGGCCCAAGACTTAGTGAAATTTCAGCTTGTTTTCTCTTAATCAATAACCAACTTTGACCCAGTTTTTCACAAAGTTCCAGGCCTCAAATCAAAAATCGTTGGACATGAAAGTTGTAGAGGGAATTGAGAGCTTTCCGAAGAGTACTGGAACTCCTCCATCCATCAAGTGAGCTGGGAGTTTCGAAGGGCCAAAGTTGAGGGTTTCATTCCTTAAAATGCAAGAAACCAACTTTTGAATTTTGATTCTAACACTTCCCTAATCACCAACTTTCATTATTTCTGAGTTCTAATGATACATTTAACCCTAACCTCAGCCTTGGCCACGAAAATTCCAGTTGTTTAGCATTAAAATTTGGCTTTGTACCTTGTTTGTACAAGTAGTATGGAGAGATGTACTTCACAAGAGCAAATAAATAATAGTTTATTCCTTGAGCCTTGGATCAGTCAATTCCCACCAGCTTGCTCATGTACTCAGAAATCTTGGGAAGATTTGTGCTCAGTAAATGCATATTTTCCCACGCAAATAAAGGGCAATGTTGGCATTTTAGCAAGTGTAGCCATACCTTGAGCTCTCTTGCTTCCCCTATAAATAGCAGGCCATTGTTCTTGCATTTCACAATAGAAACACTCTTCACAAAATACTCTAAAAAAGGGGCTTCTGGGCTTAAAGTCTTGGCAAGTGAGAAAGGAGGAGGAGCATTTGAGCAAGCTGCTGCTAATCTAAGGAGGAAGAAAGACAGTTTATACTTGAAGTTGCAATGGACATATTCCACTTGGTAACATTTCTCTTTCATACTCCATATTCATGCTCATGTACATGTTCATCATCATCATATCTCTGGTATAAATATGCTATAATGTTTTTTTGGTGCTTCTGTCCATTCATCCATAATGTAGAAATATCATGTGTGTAAGTTTGTGCTTAGCTTTTGTCCATGGTATACCATGATGGACTAGAACGAGTTTGTTCGTTTTGGTTGATATACTGAACATGTGACTGTTTTGCTTGAATGCTTTTGCTGGAATGAGAACAGGTAAGACATTGAACTTATCCCATTGCTGATAATTGGATATTTGTATGCTTGGTGTTGGTGAAACTGTTGTGGAACCACTTGTCCCTTTTTATGCTAATCTAATTCAAAAGTATGGGATAACTATGTGTATTTTGTATCAGTTTGGTCTGCACTCAACATATGGTGTATTAATGTAGTTTTGATATGTTACCTAACTTATTCAAGTTGGATGTATATGTTAGCTTTGATATGATGTATGATGTGTTAGTCAAGTCGTGCAAACTATTGTCGTGCTTTATACTCAATTTATGTGTGCAATCTGCTGGTATAAGATGTATGTACAAGTTTGTTGATAAGCTACTGGTTTTTATGATCAAGCTATTCATGTGCTAGTCATAGTCATGTTTGTTCAAACTTGTCTTTAAGGAGGAGGGTTTGACACTGATCATTGGTATGGAGATGTTGTTTTAGTACCTACCCATGTGCCTTTCTCATTGTCATAGCCTGTTAGGCTTACATACCATGTCATGACATCTTTGGTTTTTTGAGTCAAGTCAACCTGGTATGCCAAAACTGATGTAGGGATTTGAGAACCTCTTGAGATTTTTGTTTTGTGCATTTGATGCCATGACATATTCATACCTGCTGCCATTTGACTTGTTTATTTCTTGCATTCTAATCAAATGACCATGAGAATGGTATTGCTGAGTCCAAACTTTGTTCTTAACTTGACCAATCCTTGAATACCTTGTTCTGTGTACTGTGAACCACACATGTTAGAATGCCATGAATATTTGAGTATATGTGGACATGATGCCTTTGGCCTGACTTTCTTGTTACATGCTTACTTATCATTGTTTGATCTCACATGCCACTAACTCATAACTCTGCCATTGCCTAATCTCCTTTAGTTACTTTGATGCCATGGTTTTGGTCTGAACTCATAAGTTGAACATATGATATCTCTTACCTCACACGCTTTGAGGCATATGTCCAAATGATTGCCAATATTGTCAAGATTCTAAGATCAGTATGATAATGTTTGCATTTCTTAGCTTGTTTTGTGCTATGTCATGAGGTCCTGGCCCTGCCATGTTTAGAACGCCATAAATTTGTTTGTTTTCCACACTATTGTTATTACCTGCTATTGATGCATGAATTTGGTGTCACTTCCGCCTGCACTGTCTGCATTAGTAATGAGGATCAAAGTTTTATCATCATGCTATATTTACTGCTATGACTGCTATTGGTGATTGTTGACACTATGTCTTCCATCCTTCTTTCAAATCTGTCTTGAGTTATTTGTGGAACACTGCATCTTCTGTCCATGCCATGCTAATTGTTTTAAGCTAATATGACTTGTATACTTGTGTCTGATGGATGAGCTACCCATTTCTTGAAGTCTCATGCTTGCTACTACCATGCCAGGCCTAATGTATTCTATTTGTGTGTTAATTTGATTTGAACTTGGCCAAAATGGGTGTTATGTATGCCTGCATGGTTTAAACTGTCTCATAGTTGATCATTATCCAAGTTAAGAATCTCTATGCCATGCTCACATTATTGTCACACTGATTTATGACCAGTTTGCATACCTAAAACTCAAGATATGACTGTCCTTGCTTTGTTAAGCCTATATTTTGTCCATGTGCCTGTCTTAAAACTCTTGAGGACTGTAGAGCTTACCATGTTGCCATGAATATATTTGATATCATCCTGCCACATTTGGTGTTATAATACATGTATGCAAATTGTTAAGATGCTCCCTGGTGTGACTAAGCTTTGTGACCACTTTGTGTACATGAATCCATACTTTGATGTGTAACCAGACTGTGTGAGCTCTTGACTAACTTCATGTTCAAGTTATGCATGCAAGTTTTTAAACTTGGTTGTGTGTGTTAACTCTTGATTCATACTTTACTTTGCATTCAAGTTTGTTCAGACTACTGGTACATTACTTGTTTTAAATCATTTTGATCTAAGCATATGAGAATGATACATGGAGCTGTTTATGCATTAGAGTTCTGATGTTATGCCCTACTCTTTACATTGCCATATCTGCCTTGCCTCATATGTTATGAATCTGTTTGTTGGTATGTTTATGGAATCAATGGAGAATTTGGAATTTTTATTGACATGCTTGCATCTGGACTGTTTTGGTTTGTTCTTAGACAGGTTTAATGTTTTGTCAGTTTGAATTAAATGATGTTTAGACCTGAGATGCTAGGATGAATTTTCATTAATGTCATGCTATTCTTCCCTCAGCACCATATATGCATTCCTGTTACTTTGAAATCACATTGTATGTTTTACCATGTGCTAATTACTGTCATTGAAGTCATGTTGCTTTCTTACTGTTTTGAAAGCATGAATTGACAATGTTGGGTTTGTTCACTGATTTCAATCTTCCATGCCTTGGTATATGTTTTCTCTTTGGTAACATGATATTTCCAAAAGATTGGTTTGAACATGCCCTATCATAAACCTGACCTCCTTTGTTTAATGTGTGCTAATCTAATCAAACTCATATTAATAAGGATACTTGGTTTGTTCTAGTTTAGTGTGGTTTGATCTTCTACCACTTGATAATCAAGGGTTGGCTACTTGCATGATCATTGGTCTTCTTTGTATTAACAAATGTTTCACGCTATGAATGAACATTGGCATGGCGTGTTCCTACTCATCCCTGCTAAGCATTTTCCCTGAGGTTTTTTGTGGTAAATCAATTTTACATGCACATGAAGGCTTATGTATTTATAGAGCCATGTTTATAATTGGATGTACCAGCCACCCCAGTGGCAAGCACACACATTACGCACGCCCATATGACCCAAAGGACTGGGGTTCGAATCCCCCTCGCCCAGTCATTTTATTTTAATTTTCCAATTTGATCCTCGTTTCACATATATTGAATTGATGACCACTATTAGTAAGCACACACACTTTGGTTGGATTGGCCTTGTTTTGGGGTTGTACGCGTAGGTTGAACAGTCAAAATTGTCGTCTTACAGATGCTATCAAAATAGAGGGGTCGGTCTTTAGGGTTATTTACTTTAAAATAGTGTCTAGGATATTGGTAAGGTGTTAGGTCTGATGCTTTTCGATTGATGTATGAAGGTATGGGATTTTGGGTTTTTGATTAGTATGCTCGCTAAGATTTTGCAATCTTATGCCTACGTATTCCTGAAATAGGGAAATCAGAGCGATCGTAGTTCCTCCTATTCTATGGGAGGAAAGATATTGTTTTGATGTCTTGTTCAAAGCCCAAGACATGAAGCTAAAGGTGGTTTGTATCTTGTTCAAAGCCCAAGATGTGAAGCTAAAGGGTTTTGGATGAGAGAGAATTTGTCATCTCTAAAGAGGAGTTGTTGATGTTTGTATGCTATGAGCAAGGCACAAATTTGATGCTAAACGGTTGATTGACTCAACCGGGGATGTCTTTATACAAAGCCTAAGAGGAGGCTAGGAGTTGACTTTTTTGGGGAAAATGTTCTTTCTGTCTTGTACAAAGCCCAAGATTGAGGCTAAAGGGATTTTGACTCCGTTGAGGAGAATGTACCTTGTATAAAGCCCAAGATGGAGGCTGGAATGGTTTGACACAACAAGAGAGTACTTTTATCTGTCATGTATAAAGCCCAAGACGGAGGCTAAAAAAGGTTGACTCAACAAGAGAGTCCGAAGTTGATTGACTCAACAAGGGAGTGTTTTATACTCAACAAGAGAGTGTTTATTATATGTCTTGTACAAAGCCCAAGACGGAGGTTAAAAGTGGTTGACTCAACAAGAGAGTCTTTTATACTCAACAAGAGAGTGATTTGCTGTTTCGTATGAAGCCCGAGATTGAGGCTAAAAGGAGATTGACCCAACAAGAGAGTCATTTTTACTCAACAAGAGAGTGTTTGATATGTCTTGTACAAAGCCCAATACGGAGGCTAAAAGTTGACTCAACAAGAGAATATTTTATACTCAACAAGAGAGTGTTTTATATGTCTTGTACAAAGCCCAAGACGGAGGCTAAAAGTAGTCGACTCAACAAGAGAGTCTGAAAAGGTTAGCTCCACTAGGGAGAATCATTTGTACAAAGCCCAAGAGGAGGCTGACTTCGCTGAGGAAGGATCATTATACAAATCCTAAGAGGAGGCTATCTTACTTCTAACGATTATTAAGATCCTGAAGCGTGTCCAAGTGTGGGGAACTCTCATGAGAGAGACCGAGTTTAGGATGGAGTTTGATCCAGGGTGATCGGTGTTTTTTCCTATGTTTGAAAGGAACTTGAGAATGTCTTTGAGACTCAAGAGTTTTAGACTGTCCAAGTATAGAGTTTTATCTTTTGTACAATGCCCAAGAGGAGGCGCGGGCATTAAGGGATGAGTATCAACCCTAAAATGGCCGGAGTTTTGACACTGGAAAGACTGTTCTAGCAAAGGATGACTAGGTTCTGTCTTATACCTTTAAGAGGTCGTCAGGGTCCTTGTATTAAGCCCAAGAGAAGGCATGAGAACTTCTAAGAAGCCGAAGGTTCCTTGTACAACGCCCAAGAGGAGGCGGGGATGCTTTTAGGAAGCCTGTGGGTCCCCAAACCAAGAGAAGTTCAAGAAATGCAAATCACAGAGAAGAGATCATTCCAGGAAAGTTAGAGAATTTGCAAGAAACTCAAGAGATGCCATTCACGGAGAAAAGATCATCTCTCGGGAGTTAGAGTTTCTTTGACAATTTCTAAGGGTAACAGTCTGAGAAAAGGTTCACCGAGAATACTGCATTTCTCTTTGTTCCATATTGTTTAACCCCAAGAGAAGGGAAGACTGTATCTGGAACCCTATGGGGGATCTAGTTCTGTTTGTATTTAAAGAGTGACCAACAGGGCTTTACCTAGTTCTAGACGTAGTTGCTGGGGAAAACTCTAAATAATTATACTAGTACACAGTGGATATGTGGCAAGTATATAAAAGGATGTGAAAGAAGACTTACAGTGAAGCTGCCCCATAATGCAGATATATATGAAAGCGGTAAATGAAAGCGGATAAACACTTACCCGTTGTAGAGCTTCCATGCTGTTTGGTTAGTTGTTCAACAAAGAAATTAAAGAAAGTTTTAATGACAACATATATTTTAATTCAAAATCAAAGGAGAAAGTGCTTTGAAAAGATTGTTGGGGCTTACAGCTCAAGGAGAGGCCCAAGTTTTAACGATGATCGCACCATTGTTTTGAAAACTGTACCGAGGGACTTATACAATATGTGAGGCCAAAATCACTTTGGTTTATTAGAGGCCCAAAGAGATTTAAGGAAAAGAAATGAGGCATATAACACGAGGGTAGGCCCAGATGATTTGTTGGAGAATGGCGATCGTGCCGAGGTTTTCTTTATCGCAGAGGGACTTATACAATATCTAAGGCCCAAAATGGTTTTGGTTAAAAGGGGATTGGGTCTTACACTCTATTAGAGGCCCAAAAAGTTTTTTAAATGAAAAAAGATGGGTCTTATAGCTCGAGGAGAAGCCCAAATATTTTTGTTAAAAAGGCGATGATCGTGCCGAACTTTTTGATGGTATCGGGACTTATACAATACACTGAGGCCCAAAATGGTTTTCATTTATGAAAGGATGGGTCTTACACTCTATCAAGAGGCCCAAATATTGTTTGAAAATGATTGATGAAGGTGAAATCAATCAAAACCCTAATTTCATCATTTTTAAAAGTGAATTCTTAAAGAAAATCAATAAAAAATGGTAAAACACCAAATAAGCTTGAATAAACAACTTGTAATTTTTTGTTAAGGTTTGAAAAATGAGGTTTTAATCACAAGATGAATTAAAACTCATTTGATTTTGATTTTCAAGATGAATATTCACTTTTAAAATGTTTTAAAACAATTAAAAATGAATTTATTCACAAAAATACCAACTATATTAAATAAATAATATAAATTTTATTTTTTTTGAGGAATAAAATATTTCAACATTTTTGTGATTTTTTGCAAAAAGAACCAACCAAAAATAATTAAAATTGAGGGAGTTATTAATTTTTCAAATCATTAAAAATAATAAGAAAAATAATAAAATGTGAAAAAATGGTAAAAAGGAGGATCTGGGGCGAGGGGGATTCGAACCCCAGACCTCTTGTGTGCAGTGCGCGCGTCCTACCACTGGGGTGGTGATACATCCGTGTATCAAACCCCAACCACAAATATACAAGGCTTGCCTTGTTTTTGGCCTGGTCAAGGCAAGGTTTTAGCCAATAACGTGAAGCTTGTAACTTTGTCATTTCTCCATGGATTGGGACAAAATTTAAGTCTATCCTGCCTAGAATTTCACAAGGAATCCAATGGTGGTGATGGTTTTCTCAGAAAATAAATTCTCCTCAAAACCCGATAGTGGTTTTGAAATAGGCCATGATTTGCATTTTCTATGCTACCTCTTGTTGCAGGTATGAATTACATGAGGAATTGGTTCAAACACAACATATATAACACGTATGGGATGTGTATGATCAGTGGACTTCAAAGCAATGCATGTTTCTAAGAGTTCAAGTTGAGATGCTTACCTCTTTAGGAGCTTTTTGGGCAATCTGTCAAGGGCTTTGTTCCAAAAATGTTTTGATGCTTTGAACACTCTCAAATGATCCCTTTGAAGCTTTTAGGATGATTGGAATCAGCTGGAAACCTCAGGAATGGAAACTGGCCCTTTCTTGCAAAAGGGGCAAAAGTGACCAAAATAACAACTCTCTCAAATGGTGTTCCAGATGTGGGGAACCATTTGGGACAGTTCAAGGATGATATTTGGAGTGTGTTTGAGGTTTTATCTGGTTTTGAAAGTGACTGAATCAAGACATGGCTTGAAAAATGCAAAAAAAGTCCTATTTTGAGGTTTTGAGAGGGGACTTTGTGATTTTGGTGTTACAAGTCACTTGTGAGAGTTTGGACAGCTTAGATATGATATATTGGATATGTTTGGATTATGAGCTGTGGTGGAATTGCTCTCTAACTCAAAAACTCAGTGTTACCTTGCTAAAGAAGGCATTTTTGCCTAGAGAAAGAGATTTTGAGGAAAGCAAGTGTTGTAGTGCTTTGGTGTACTTAAACTGAGCACAAATGATCTCTATTTATAGTAGAGATAGTTTGATTTAGCTGCAATAGTGAATGGCAACTGCTGCAGAGGTTTGGCAAATGTTGATCAATAGGAATCCAAGTCTCCTCTAGCCATTGACTAGAGGTTAGAGCACATGCCTATGGGTCTTTGGTTCAGAGCTTGTCCTTGACTCATTCAGTTGGAAATGGCTCAGTTCATGCCACCTTGGTGCATCCATTGAATGCTCCAAAACAAAATTGGAGTCTTGTCCCCTCTTTAGGGTTTTTTAGGTTTGGCATGCTATTTTTAGTTCCAAAGACTTGGGAGGCTTATGGATCAGTGTTTGTCCCTCTTTGGTCTCTCCATGAGGTGTTCATATGGATAGACTTGTTTGTCATTTGCACAAATTTCTCAAATCGAGCAAAATGCACAAATCTGCCTAGTTATGACAGTTGCAGCAAGGCATATTGCCACTGTCATAACTCTTAGCTCAAATGGAATTTCATGGGGTTCTTAGCCATTTTGGAAATCTCTCATATGATACAACATATGTGTGATCATAGTTTGTCTTGACACTTTTTAGATCCAAGTGAAAAATGGCCTTACATTTTGGAAAAAGTGAAACAGATTCTGACTTAGTGAAAATTTCACTAAGTGTAGGAAAAAGTGACATTTCATGTTTTCAGCCATTTTGATTCAACCATAACTCAAAATCCATGATGAATTGGAATGAGGTGTAGTTGACACTTATAAAGTATGCCATGAGAGCTACAAATCCATCTTTGGATCAGCCCAAATGGTTGCTTGGATCTCAAGTTATGATCCTTGGAAGTTGGTACCCTAGCCACTTTGTTCCATAACTTAGAAAATTTCTAAGTTTTTTATGGTTACCCCTTTTACAAGTTATCCCAATTTTCTTGATTTTTCTTGATGAATGGTGATTCCAATCACAGATTAACATCATTTTAGGGTTAGGGAACCATAATTGATATAAAAATCAAAAAGTCAAACTTTGACTTTTGGGCACAGTTGACTTTTTATCAGATGAATTCCAAACTGTGCGATCCTCTATGAAATCAAGTCCTTGACCTAAATCAAACTTGATGGATTAATTTCATAGGTCTTATGGAGTGTATTGAATCATGTCCCAAGGTTTGGGAGCATGTCTTTGTCAAAAGTCAAAGGCATAGTTGACTTTTCCCGCGAAACCCTAACTATGGTTCTGATGAACTTGAAACTTGTGAATCAAGCTTCTTGGATCAATCCATTGTTGCAAATGGATCAATGTAGTGTATTAGGGACCCTCAAACCATGTCTTGAGGTCTTGGCTCATGTTTTGTCCCAAAAGTCAACTTAGGGGTGAATTAGGTCAAGAAACCCTAATTCCTGATATTTTATGAATGTATCCCCTGAGGCTAAATTGACTTGATGATTGGGTTTATGAGGTCCCTTAGAGTATTTTGGGTTATTCTTTGAAGCATTGGCTCATGCCCAGAGGAAAATTTCCATCTGGAGGCCCTGGTCGACCAAAACCCTAATTTGGTGATACTGGCGATCTTGAGGCTTAATCCACTTGGATTATTGCCACCTTGTGCTTGATCCTTGATGTAGGAGTCCTCTTGATCCATTGTGGATGTTTGAGAGGTTTAGACAAGTTGAAGATCATGTCATTCCTTGATTGATCCTTTTTAGGGTTTTATTACATTTTTTGCTTATCTTTGATTCTTTATCATGATATCTTGTTTATACAATGTCTAAATGTTTAATTTTAATCCTACATGTTATAAGCCTTGATTAATTTGAATGCTTTGTTATTCAATATCACATCTTCATGTAAATTTCCATTATAAACTTCTTGTTTCATAAAACTGTTGTTCTCCCCATTCCAAAGGAAATTCCTCCTAAAATGACTCATAAGTCAATAAACAAATCACCTCACCTAGGCCTCATAAGAGCCTTCCTCTTTTCTTGGCCTCATAAGAGCCATTGAATCATAACTTAACAATAGGATAGAGTTTGTAAACTCTATGTGGACTCATCACATTGAGTACCCACCTTTCCCCATCATAAATTAGACTTAGAGAGTTTCGTTAAACTCTAAATGAGCTCATACTCATTTCCCCTTGGAACTTTGGCCATAGTCAATGGTTCCTCAAATTCACCCTTAGTTAGGTGAACTACGGTTGCGCTGATTCTTTAGTCAGATACGTAGGCACAAGATGCGACGTCTTGGCGAGCAAACTTAGTGTACATACCCCTAGGTCTTTACCTTTAACTTTAGCAGATATTTTAGCAAGCAAACATAACATAACACAAACTAAACAAGAGGTTCCTGTAGAGTACTACAGATACTTAGGATGCTAATACCTTCCCTTAGTATAACCAACCCCCGAACCTTAGATCTCCCCCCTTAGGTTTTCTCGATCTTGAACCTTTCCTTTGGATAAATCAAAGTCGGTGGTGAATTCAAAGAAATGTGATGCAAGTTAATTAAATAACTTGTTATCCGATTCTCACCGTAACAACGATCTTTCAGAATTTTATACCTAGGATCATACTTCTCAACTATGGGCGTTGATGTGATCTCTGAGATCACAGTCCTTTGTTGTTGCATATGAGCTTCTTCTAGAGCTTGCATATCGTTGTGAAGCTTTCTCAGATCCTCTTTCAGAGTGTCGATCTCTTCCCTCAACTCTCTGTTATCTTCCTCGAGATCATCCATCTTTTTCTGTCGATTGGCCCGAGTATTGTACGAATGAGACAGTTTGACTCTGAATCGAGACGCAAACGTGAGATTCGTAGGTAAGAAGAAGGCGTTATGTGAGAATGACGAATGATATGCAATGATTATATTAATTGTATATATTTTTTTATTTATTCAAAGTAAACTTTGACAATTGGATTCCAAATATCAAACAGTGGGGAAACCCCGTTTTATTGAATTCAAAGATTACGGAAATAGAAATACAGTAATTTACATAGTGCTGCAAAAGGAAATCTAAACTTATGGGTCCTGAGTCCTCTCTGAAGCGAGCTCATGTGCGGGTTCTGGTACTTTCCTTTTCTTTGACCGGGGCTCTTGAGCCATTGCCGGGTTGTCATTCCTTTGCCAAGTGAAAGGAGCGAGCAAATTCCTCTGGTCATCCTGATTTTCTACAACATGTTGCTCTAAAATCTCGATCAGAGCATCTTTATCTTTTAACAGTTGCTATATTTTCTTACACTCCACATTGAGAATACGGTACTTGTTCTTCCAAGACCTCTTCTCCTGTTGAATTCTGTTGAGAGTAACCTGAATTTTTTCTATATCAGACATAAAGTAAAGGATGGGGTCCCTTAACGGAATAACTTCCTGACGAGGGTAAGGCATCCTCAGCTTGAAAGCTCTAGTTTGTACCCAGTGGAGATAAGGCTCCACCGAGACACAGTCTGGTTTTCCTAAAGACTCTCTTCCTTTCCTATGAACGTGTTTCCAAGCATACACTATTTCTATTTTTAGTGCTCTGTCATTTTCTCATTCCTTGAAGAAAAGACCTTCCAGATGAGCATTTCGCGGGACATGCCTCATCGGGTATCCAAATTGACGACGAACTAAAACTGGATGATAGTTGATTCCTCCTTTAGTTCCTTTGAGGGGTACATTTAGGAAATTTCCAAAACAGTCAATGATCCTAATCCCGTCATAGATTCGATTGTACCAATCGATGTCAGAGTTGGTGAGAGATATGATTCTCTGCGACCAACGTAAAGTACTCTTTTGATCCCAAAATGCAACAGACTTGGGCAAATGGGAAGTGAACCATTTGAAAAGCAGGGGTACACAGCATGTGATCATTTCTCTGCTGTACAAATTCCTTAAGTGTACAGAATGATACGCATCTGCGAGCAAGGTCGGTACAGGGTTTCCAATCAGAAAAATCTTAATGGCATTGATATCTACAAAGTTATCGATGTTGGGAAACAGAAATAACCCGTAGGTGAGCAAAACAAAAATGATTTCGAAAGCGGCCACGTTCCCTATACTAGTAAAGTACAAAGCTTTCTTTATCAAGAACTGGGCTGGCAAACCCTGGATACCACCCTTAATGATCATGTGAGTCTTAACTTCTGACTCGTCCAAATAGATTGCTCTTGCAATGGTTTGATCCCTTAGAATTTCTTCCAGTCCAGAAAAGGGAGCTTGATCAGCAATATGTAAATCAGTCAGGTGAGAGTACTCCTCTAGTGTTGGTGCTAGATGATAATCTGGGAATATGAAACAATGATAGACCAGATCGTAGAACTGGATTAGTGTGGACAGGATTCCTTTGATTACATGGACCCTTAACAGAGACAGCAGTCCTCCATACTTAGCTCTGAAAGCCTCAGGGTTGGTTATCATCCTTGCCAACCCTCTTAAATCCTCTAGTTTTGGAACCTTGAAGGTGTACTTGTGAGTTTTCCTTCTACCGAAATCCATTAGCGCAATCTCTTTATCTGACATTTGCAATCATTGTCTTAGTTTAATTTGAAAAGGAGAGACTAGAAGAGAAGATTTTTCTTTGTTTTAATGTTTTTTAATGAAGTGAATGCATGAATGCAGCACACAAAAACATAGAAAAAACATGGGGTCAAAGGGTCGGTGTCATGAAGTCAAGGCTCTACCCATCCCCCAAAGGTTTATACTGGTGATTTTTTATACCTGTCCTCAAAATCACTGATCCCTCTTGGGATGACAACAGCAAGCGGATCACCAAGCGAGCTGGTTTATCTTAGAGTAATCTCAAATAAGGGTAGTATCGCGTGACAACTATTTCCGATAGCTTCCGCACTACAAAATGGTTTCAGTCTACTAAAATCCTCAGCTTCTCGGATAACCCAATGGAATAATCTCCTTTCAACAACCGAAGTCGTATAGGCATTGAATCCGTAAATGGCATCTCCACTGATTTGATGGTCGACCGGGACCTCTTATCTGGGATTCACTCCCCGTAAGATTACCCGTATAATGCCATCCCTTATCTTAGGTGTATACTCAATCTTTCCAGATGCGGCATCACACGCATTCCCATTAGTAGAAAAGTAAACACGGATATCAATTAGGAAAAGCAGTATATATATTTGTTCTAACATACTAGACCTCTAGTCTTACAATCCTATACAGACAATGACTCCACCAGCAGAGTCATCATTTCTATGGTATTTGGTGAATTTAAAGCTTTCATCCTAAAAGAGGCTAGAAAGAATGCCTCCCACTGTGGTCGCCATTTTTCTGTAGCGCAATTTTTGTGGTTTCGAATCACTATCACTTTGGTACTACAGTTCGATTCATTTTTTATCCTGTGAAGCTGATTAAGGAAGGGAAATAGATGTCTCCAATTAACCCTGCTCGCAAACTGAGGTTGAACAGTCAAAACTGTCGTCTTACAGATGCTATCAAAATAGAGGGGTCGGTCTTTAGGGTTATTTGCTTAAAAATAGTGTCTAGGCTATTGGTAAGGTGTTAGGTCTGATGCTTTTCGATTGATGTATGAAGGTACGGGATTTTGGGTTTTTGATTAGTATGCTCGCTAAGATTTTGCAATCTTATGCCTACGTATTCCTGAAACAGGGAAATCAGAGCGATCGTAGTTCCTCCTATTCTATGGGAAGAAAGATATTGTTTTGGTGTCTTGTTCAAAGCCCAAGACATGAAGCTAAAGGTGGTTTGTATCTTGTTCAAAGCCCAAGATGTGAAGCTAAAGGGTTTTGGATGAGAGAGAATTTGTCATCTCTAAAGAGGAGTTGTTGATGTTTATATGCTGTGAGCAAGGCACAAATTTGATGCTAAAAGGTAGATTGACTCAATTGGGGATGTCTTTATACAAAGCCTAAGAGGAGGCTAGGAGTTCACTTTTCCGGGGAAAATGTTCTTTCTGTCTTGTACAAAGCCCAAGATTGAGGCTAAAAGGGATTTTGACTCCATTGAGGAGAATGTACCTTGTATAAAGCCCAAGATGGAGGCTGGAATGGTTTGACACAACAAGAGAGTACTTTTATCTGTCCTGTATAAAGCCCAAGACGGAGGCTAAAAAAGGTTGACTCAACAAGAAAGTCGGAAGGTTGATTGACTCAACGAGGGAGTGTTTTATACTCAACAAGAGAGTGTTTATTATATGTCTTGTACAAAGCCCAAAACGGAGGCTAAAAGTGGTTGACTCAACAAGAGAGTCTTTTATACTCAACAAGAGAGTGATTCGCTGTTTCATATGAAGCCCGAGATTGAGGCTAAAAGAAGATTGACCCAACAAGAGAGTCATTTTTACTCAACAAGAGAGTGTTTCATATGTATTGTACAAAGCCCAAGCGGAGGCTAAAAGTTGACTCAACAAGAGAATCTTTTATACTCACCAAGAGAGTGTTTTATATGCCTTGTACGAAGCCCAAGACGGAGGCTAAAAGTAGTCGACTCAACAAGAGAGTCTGAAAAGGTTAGCTTCGCTGGGAAGAATCATTTGTACAAAGCCCAAGAGGAGGCTGACTTAGTTGAGGAAGAATCATTATATAAATCCTAAGAGGAGACTATCTTACTTCTGTGGATTATTAAGATCCTGAAGTGTGTCCAAGTGTGGGGAACTCTCATGAGAGAGACCGAGTTTAGGATGGAGATTGATCCAGGGTGATTAGTGTTTTTTCCTATGTTTGAAAGGAACTTGAGAATGTCTTTGAGACTCAAGAGTTTTAGACTGTCCAAGTCTAGAGTTTTATCTTTTGTACAATGCCCAAGAGGAGGCGCGGGCATTAAGGGATGAGTATCAACCCTAAAATGGTCAGAGTTTTGACACTGGAAAGACTGTTCTAGCAAAGGATGACTAGGTTCTGTCTTATACCTTTAAGAGGTCGTCAGGGTCCTTGTATTAAGCCCAAGAGAAGGCATGAGAACTTCTAAGAAGCCGAAGGGTCCTTGTACAACACCCAAGAGGAGGCGGGGATGCTTTTAGGAAGTCCATGGGTCCCCAAATCAAGATAAGTTCAAGAAATGAAATTCACAGAGAAGAGATCATTCTAGGAAAGTTCGAGAATTTGGAAGAAACTCAAGAGATGTCATTCACAGAGAAAATATCATCTCTGGGGAGTTAGAGTTTCTTTGACAATTTCTAAGGGTGACAGTCTGAGAAAAGGTTCACCGAGAATACTGCCTTCCTCTTTGTTCCATATTGTTTAACCCCAAGAGAAGGGAAGACTGTATCTGGAACCCTATGGGGGATCTAGTTCTGTTTGTATTTAAAGAGTGACCAACAGGGCTTTACCTAGTTCTAGACGTAGTTGCTGGGGAAAACTCTAAATAACTATACTAGTATTACACAGTGGATATGTGACAAGTATATAAAAGGATGTGATAGAAGACTTACAGTGAAGCTGCCCCACAATACAGATATATATGAAAGCGGTAAATGAAAGCGGATAAACACTTACCCGTTGTAGAGCTTCCATGTTGTTTGGTTAGTTGTTCAACAAAGAAATTAAAGAAAGTTTTGATGACAACATATATTTTAATTCAAAATTAAAGGAGAAAGTGCTATGAAAAGATTGTTGGGGCTTACAGCTCAAGGAGAGGCCCAAGTTTTAACGATGATCGCACCGTTGTTTTGAAAACTGTACAGAGGGACTTATACAATATGTGAGGCCCAAATCACTTTGGTTTATTAGAGGGCCAAATAGATTTAAAGAAAATAAATGGGGAATATAACACGAGGGTAGGCCCAGATGATTTGTTGGAAAATGGCGATCGTGCCGAGGTTTTCTTTTAACGCAGAGGGACTTATACAATATCTGAGGCCCAAAAATGGTTTTGGTTAAAAGGGGATTGGGTCTTACACTATATTAGAGGCCCAAAAAGTTTTTTAAATGAATAAATATGGGTCTTATAGCTCAAGGAGAAGCCCAAAGATTTTTGTTAAAAAGGCGATGATCGTGCCGAACTTTTTGACGGTACCGGGACTTATACAATACACTGAGGCCCAAAATGGTTTTCATTTATGAAAGGATGGGTCTTACACTCTATCAAGAGGCCCAAATATTGTTTGAAAATGATTGATGAAGGTGGAATCAATCAAAACCCTAATTTCATCATTTTTAAAAGTGAATTCTTAAAGAAAATCAATAAAAAATGATAAAACACCAAATAAGCTTGAATAAACAACTTGTAATTTTTGGCTAAGGTTTGAAAAATGAGGTTTTAATCACAAGATGAATTAAAACTCATTTGGTTTTGATTTTCAAGAAGAACATTCACTTTTAAAATGTTTTTTTGTGGAATAAAATATTTCAACATTTTTGTGATTTTTTTGCAAAAAGAACCAACCAAAAATAATTAAAATTGAGGGAGTTATTAATTTTTCAAATCATTAAAAATAATAAGAAAAATAATAAAATGTGAAAAAGTGGTAAAAAGGAGGATCTGGGGCGAGGGAGATTCGAACCCCAGACCTCTTGTGTACAATGCGCGCGTCCTACCACTGGGGTGGTGATACATCCGTGTATCAAACCTCAACCACAAATATACAAGGCTTGCCTTGTTTTTGGCCTGGCCAAGGCAAGGTTTTGGCCAAAAACGTGAAGCTTGTAACTTTCTCATTTCTCCATGGATTGGGACAAAATTTAGGTCTATCTTGCCTAGAATTTCACAAGAAATCCAATGGTGGTGGTGGTTTTCTCAGAAAATAAATCCTCCTCAAAACCCGATAGTGGTTTTGAAATAGGCCATGATTTGCATTTTCTGTGCTACCTCTTGTTGCAGGTATGAATTACATGAGGAATTGGTTCAAACACAACATATATAACATGTATGGGATGTGTATGATCAGTGGACTTCAAAGCAATGAATATTTCTAAGAGTTCAAGTTGAGATGCTTACCTCTTTAGGAGCTTTTTGGGAAATCTGTCAAGGGCTTTGTTCCATAAATATTTTGATGCTTTGAACACTCTCAAATGATCCCTTAGAAGCTTTTAGGATGATTAAAATCAGCTGGAAACCTCTGGAATGGAAACTGGCCCTTTCTTGCAAAAGGGACAAAAGTGACCAAAATAGCAACTCTCTCAAATGGTGTTCCAGATGTGGGGAACCATTTGGGACAATTTAAGGATGATATTTGGAGTGTGTTTGAGGTTTTATCTGGTTTTGAAAGTGAGTGAATCAAGACATGGCTTGAAAAATGCAAAAAAGTCCTATTTTGAGGTTTTGAGAGGGGACTTTGTGATTTTGGTGTTACAAGTCACTTGTGAGAGTTTGGACAGCTTAGATATGATATATTAGATATGTTTGGATCATGAGCTGTGGTGGAATTGCTCTCTAACTCAGAAACTCAGAGTTACCTTGCTAAAGAAGGCATTTTTTCCTAGAGAAAGAGATTTTTAGGAAAGCAAGTGTTGTAGTGATTTGGTGTACTTAAACTGAGCACAAATAGGCTCTATTTATAGTAGAGATAGTTTGTTTTGGCTGCAATAGTGAATGACAACTGCTGCAGAGATTTGGCAAATGTTGATCAATAGGAATCCAAGTCTCCTCTAGTCATTGACTAGAGGTTAGAGCACAGGCCTATGGGTCTTTGGTTTAGAGCTTGTCCTTGACTCATTCAGTTGGAAATGGCTCAGTTCATGCCACCTTGGTGCATCCATTGAATGCTCCAAAACAAAATTGGAGTTTTGTCCCCTCTTTAGGGTTTTTTATGTTTGGCATGCCATTTTTAGTTCCAAAGACTTGGGAGGCTTATGGATCAGTGTTTGTTCCTCCTTGGTCTCTCCCTGAGGTGTTCATAAGGATAGACTTGTTTGTCATTTTCACAAATTGCTCAAATCGAGAAAAATGCACAAATATGCCTAGTTATGACAGTTGCAGCAAGGGATATTGCCACTGTCATAACTCTTAGCTCAAATGGAATTTCATGGGGTTCTTAGCCATTTTGGAAAGCTCTCATATGATACAACATATGTGTGATCATAGTTTTTCTTGAAAATTTTAAGATCCAAGTGAAAAATTCCCTTACATTTTGGAAAAAGTGAAACAGATTCTGACTTAGTGAAAATTTCACCAAGTGTTGGAAAAAGTGACATTTCATGTTTTCAGCCATTTTGATCCAACCATAACTCAAAATCCATGATGAATTGGAATGAGGTGTAGTTGACACTTTTAAAGTATGCTATGAGAGCTACAAATCCATCTTTGGATCAGTCCAAATGGTTGCTTGGATCTCAAGTTATGATCCTTGGAAGTTGGTACCCTAGCCACTTTGTTCCATAACTTAGAAAATTTCTAAGTTTTTTATGGTTACCCCTTTTACAAGTTATCCCACTTTTCTTGATTTTTATTGATGAATGGTGATTCCAATCACACATTAACATCATTTTAGGGTTAGGGAACCGTAATTGATCAAAAAATCAAAAAGTCAAACTTTGACTTTTGGACATAGTTGACTTTTTATCAGATGAATTCTAAACTGTGCGATCCTCTATGAAATCAAGTCCTTGACCTAAATCAAACTTGATGGATTGATTTCATAGGTCTTATAGGGTGTATTGAATCATGTCCCAAGGTTTGGGAGCATGTCTTTGTCAAAAGTCAAAGGCATAGTTGACTTTTCCCGCGAAACCCTAATTGTGGTTCTGATGAACTTGAAACTTGTGAATCAAGCTTCTTGGATCAATCCATTGTTGCAAATTGATCAATGTAGTGTATTAGGGACCCTCAAACCATGTCTTGAGGTCTTGGCTCATGTTTTGTCCCAAAAGTCAACTTAGGGGTGAATTAGGTCAAGAAACCCTAGTTCCTTATTTTTTATGAAAGCATCCCCTGAGGCTAAATTGACTTGATGATTGGGTTTATGAGGTCCCTTAGAGTATTTTGGGTTATTCTTTGAAGCATTGGCTCATGCCCAGAGGAAAATTTCCATCTGGAGGCCCTGGTCGACCAAAACCTTAATTTGGTGATACTGGCGATCTTGAGGCTTAATCCACTTGGAATGTTGCCACCTTGTGCTTGATCCTTGATGTGGGAGTCCTCTTGATCCATTGTGGATGTTTGAGAGGTTTAGACAAGTTAAATATCATGTCATTCCTTGATTGATCCTTTGTCTAAGAGCTCTGAGAGGACTTGAAACCCTAAGTTTGATTGTAGTGGATGCTCACCCATCTTTGGGGGGACTAATGAGGTATGATGGTTCATCCATATTGTGATGATGATTTGCACAATGATGGGAAATATTAGTGGTCAAAATTTGGGGTATGACACCATGGGAAGCCACGATTCATGTGGCAAGCACCTTAAATCCGAATCCATTTCGTATGTCGATGTAGATACAAGGATCCGTGACCCGTGTCAATAACTCTAGACGTAGAGTTGGCCAGAGAAAGATGCCTTGGTATGGTTTCTGATTAGTGATTGTTTGAGTTGTTGAACTCAAGCGACATGTTTCCATATATCAATCGCCAATTATAATAGGCACTAAAGAGTATTGTGAATGGCGACAATGAATATATGTCACAACTTACACTTTATTGTATTAGGGATATTTACTTATGTATTTTAACTGTGATTAGTGACATAATGCCAAATGTTGGATTTTATTTTGGTTGATAGGTTTATGCCTTAAAATTTGTATGGGTTAAGTAACTTCTTCTAAAGACCTATTCAAGTTTTATTAAAGACTAATATGTGTGCATAAATTAATTATTTAATAATTATTATTTTAATGCCTAGATAAGTTTTGATGGAGTAGTCATATGGTTGTAGCCATTGTTCCACCTCATATTGTTGGTCCTTCTCTATTTGGTTGTGTATCTTTCCCCTTTTTTCTTAATCTATTAGTCATATGTATTGCTATTAGGGCTGGCAATGAACCGAACCAACTTGAAAATAACTTAGAACTCGGTTCGATAATTAAATCGTTGAACTAGGTTCATGAATCAAATGAGCTGAATATGAGCGAAAAACTAAGTCCGTTAACTAAATGAGCCGAACTTGAACTATACGTAGTTCAACTCGTTAGGTTCATGAGTTAACTCAATTATATATGAGAAGAATTATATCGTCTTTAAGAGTAAATATAAATAATTACTCCAAATCTTAACATTTTTTCTTTTAATCTAACGATTTTAATTGATAATTTACATTCTCAAGTGAGCAAAATATTATTAAAAATAGTTATACAAATAAAATCAACATCATATAAACTCCAATCGATTATTTTTTGAATTAGACTTTTAAATATATCTCTTGAAAGTTTTGTAGTTTTTGAAATAGTAGATTTTTGAGACAAAGTTAAATTCCAATAATATAAGTTTTATTTTATTTCAATATTTAAAAAAAAAAATAATTTCAAATGTCAAATATATATTAAAAAATAGACTTAAAAATTTGCTTTTAAATATGTGAAGTAAGCGAGCTGAACCTAACGAGATGAACCGAATTGTTTGCGAACTTATAATGAGTCGAGTTTGAGCTTTAAAAAAATGTTTGTATCGAACTCAAACCGAGATTTGAGCTGAATCAATTCTTAACGAGTCGAATCGTGTTTGACTCGACTCGACTCGTTTCCAGCCTTAATTGCTATACTCAATATTTTTATATCTTCTTTTGCAGCCAATAGATTTGGTAAAAATTGCAACATTTATTAATGTGGGGAAGATAGATTCTTCTGAATTGATCACAATGAAAACACTCAAGGTTTTTGTGACCACTTCCTCACTTAAAATATATTTGCATGCTTCATCTGCTCCCTCTTATTCTTTTGGTCATTTTTATTATCATACATAGGATACAGGGGTACTCGGGAAGAAAATTAAAGCTGGAGTAAGATTGATGGGGCGTGGTTCTGAGAAGATCCAATGGCCAATTCATTTAGAGGTGTATATTAAGTTGAAAGCTAAGTAATAAGTGTTTTTGAGGGCCACAATAATAATTTTTTATTCTTAAGTCTAAACTTCATAAATATGTTTTTAAATGTTTTTTTAACATTTCTCTATTGAATATCATGAATTTAGCCACTAGTCATAAGCATCATTGCTAACTACTCATCTCAGTTTTGTTAAATAATTTATTTAGGATTATTTAGATGCTGGCTTGAGAGCCTGAACTTTCTTTTCTTTATTGCCAAGCATAAACCATTAAAAATGGGGGCATCCATATTTTAACCTTGGCAAAATATATATTTTATAGTGTCTAAGGATTAAGAAAAAAATATTAGCTTGAAATTTTGAAATTTCAATTTTTGTCAAGAAGAGTTGGTATAGCTTTTGTATCTTCAAAGTTTATAAGCTAATTTTCTCTTAGGTATTTTTCATTTTATATTTTCAAATAAATAATTAAACTCACATAATTTCAGATTATAATTACATGTTATGCTTTTGTTTATCAATGGGATAAATAATGCATAATTTGTATATATTTTTTAAATTCTAAAGATAAATCTAGGTTTTATATACTCATAAACGGTATAAAATGGACGTATTTTAACATTTTAGGTTTACAGGTAACAAGGGTCATTGTTAGGGCCAAGGAAGCGGTTGAAGCATCCGGTGGGTCTGTCAGAAAGGTGTATTACAATAAGTTAGACTTCCGGGCACTATTGAAACCCGAGAGGTTTGAGAAGAAGGGAAGATTGTTGCTTAAAGTAGCTAGACCTCCTCCAAAGCAAAAGGATAAAGTTGATAGCATTGGCCGACTACCTGCCCCAAAAAATCCAATTCCTTTTTTAGTTGGATGGCTTTTCTTCTGTGAAGACTCTTGTTTTGAGATCATTCTTTAATGATCTAGTTCTTAGTTGTATTTTGAACATCTTGTATATATATATATATATATATATATATATATATATATATATATTATGCCACTTAGGGACATGGTGGACAGACATAGAAGACGTGGTAGACCCGCAACCCCGACATCCGATTCGAATCCTCGGAGTGGTGGTGAGAATTTGTAATGGCCTCAGTTTGTGCAACAGATGCAGCAACAACATAACCAATTCATGCAGTAGTTGAATGAAGGTCCTCACCCTCCAGTGAATCCACCAGAAGCTGCAGGATGTAGTTTTCAGGATTTCTTCCGTATGAATCCTCTGGAATTTCATGGCAGACTAGATCCGATGAAGGCTCATGAATGGGTGCCCGGTATGGAGAGAATCTTTTTAGTAGTGCCTTGTAGTGAGAAGAACAAGGTGGTGTTTGCTTCCCATATGATGATAGCTCCTGCTATGAGATGGTGGGAAGGTGCTTCAACGCTGATGACTAACCGAGGAATTCCTAGGGTATGGGAACACTTTAAGACTACCTTTCTGGACAAGTATTTACCTAGTTCTTTGAGGACCCAGAAAGAGTTTGAATTTCAACAGCTTCGACAGGGTAGCATGACGATGGCTACTTATGCCAAGAAGTTTAAGGACATGACTGCTTATTCTAGGCAAGCTATGTATACACCGAATGAAAAGTGGAAGATTGACTAGTTTTTATTTGGATTAAGGGCTGAGATTTCTCAAAGTGTATCTCAAAGGGAGTTTGCCACTTATGCAGAATTATTGAGACAATGTTATGTGGCCGAGAACAGCTTGAAAAGAGTTCAAGAAGAGAGGGATCTGGGTAAGATTGTTTAGAAGGACCAATGAAGACCAAGTCACCAGTTTAGGCCTAGACCACAACCTTTCAAGTAGAAACAAGTTCAGAGTCCTAGACCTAACAATTCTCCCTCGTGCCGTAATTGTGGTAAGAATCATTTTGGATGGTGTAATTTCGGAGGTGTGGTGTGTTATCAATGTCAAGGATCAGGTCATATAGCTAGAGATTGTCCACGGAATAGGAATCAGATGCAAGGGAATAATACCGGTCGAGTGTATACTTTAGATGCGAGGAAGGCTAAGGGTGACAATGCCTTGATTGCCGGTACATGATTCGTGAATGAACATCCTTGTTTTGTATTATTTGATTGTGGAGCAACACACTCTTTTGTGTTAATGCAATACATAAAGCGACTCAGGTTGCAAGTGTTTCCTTTGTCTTCTCCCATGGTGGTTACTACCTCCATAGATGATGTTGTTGAGACACTGTTGATTTGTGAAAATTGCTTGTTGTCAGTGGATGATAGAGTTTTCCAGATTGACTTTATATGTATGCCACTTAAGAAAGTTGATGTAGTTTTGGGAATGGATTGACTTTCTGCTAACTCGGTGTTTATAGTTTGTGAGGAGAAGTTAATCATCATTCCTTCTAGTGAAGTTACTCCCAAGTATGTGTTAGCTACCTATTTTGGAAGGTACAATTTGTATGGTTAATTTCTTATTTGAGAAGAAGAAGTCTACTCTTTTAGTTCTCACCCAAGAGATGCGTGACTACCTGAAGGTTTCACAAATTCCCATAGTTTGTGAGTTTCCAGAAGTTTTCCCTAAGGATGTCACTTCTTTTCCTCCGGAGAGGGAAGTGGAATTCTCTATTGACCTGGTACCGGGAACGACTCCTATATTTGTTTCTCTGTATTGGATGACACTACTGAAGTTAAGAGAATTGAAGAAACAATTGGAAGAGTTAATGGCTAAGCATTTCGTTCAACCTAGCGTCTCACCATGAGGAGCTCCAATACTACTAGTAAATAATAAGGATGGGGGAATGCGTTTGTGTATTAATTACCGCCAATTGAATAAAGTCACCATCAAGAACAAGTACCCTCTACCCAGGATAGACGACATGTTAGATCAATTGAAAGGAGCATGCATGTTCTCGAAGATTGATTTACAGTCGGGTTATCATCAAATCCGTGTGAAGAATTTTGATGTACCAAAGACCGCATTTAGAACCCGATATGGCCATTATGAAATTCTTGTGATGCCTTTCGGTGTGACGAATGCTTCAGCTGTTTTCATGGATTACATGAACCGGATATTTCAGCCCTACTTGGAAAAATTCGTGGTGATCTTTATTGATGACATTCTTATTTATTCTCGTACTCCACAAGAGCACGGAGAACATCTAAGAATTATTCTATCGGTATTGCTAGAGAAACAACTTTTTGCCAAGTTATGCAAGTGTGAGTTTTGGATGACAGAAGTGAAGTTTCTTGGTCATGTGATATCTTAGGGAGGTGTGGCGGTAGACCCATCGAAGGTTGAAGCGGAAATTAAATGGGAGAGACCAAAGAATGGTTCCGAAATCAGAAGTTTCTTAGGATTGGCAGGTTATTATAGAAGGTTCATCAAAGGCTTTTCTCAGTTGGCTTTACCAATGACTAGACTTACTCGAAAGGAGATTCCTTACAGTTGGGACTCGAGTTGTGAACAAAGTTTTATGAGCTTAAAAGGAAGATTGACGACTACTCCTATTTTGATTATTCTTGATCCTAGTAAGTCGTATGAAGTATTTTGTGATGCGTCTAAGAAGGAATTAGGAGGAGTTTTAATGCAGGATGGTCAAATTGTAGCCTATGCCTCTCGTCAGTTGAAAGTCCATGAAGAGAACTATCCAACTCATGATCTGGAGTTAGCGGCTGTTGTCTTTACACTGAAAGTGTGGCATCATTACTTGTATGGAATGCACTTTGAGATGTTTAGTGATCACAAGAGTTTAAAGTACTTGTTTGATCAAAAGGAGTTGAACATGCATCAAATGAGATGGATGGAGTACTTGAAGGATTTTGATTTTGAGTTAAAGTATCATCCAAGTAAAGCAAACAAGATGGCAGATGCATTAAGTCCGAAAGAAGTACATAAAGCCGAGCTGATGATGTGTGAGTATGCGTTGTTGGAAAAGTTTTGAGACCTTAATCTTCAATTTCTTTGGACTCCGGATGGTGTGATAATGGGGAACTTGAACGTAAATTCCACTATAAGAGAATGGATCCAACAAAGACGATTATTAGATGCAAAATTGCAAGGGATGTTGAATCAACTGGGTTTCACTCTTGACACGGATGAGGTTATTCTTTTTAATCAAAGGGTTTGTGTTCTGGATGATGTAGAGTTAAAAAGGAAGATTTTGGAGGAAGATCATAAAGGTGCTTTTACCATACATCCTGGTTCCTCAAAGATATATCATGATGTGAAAAAGGAATATTGATGGTCTGGGATGAAAAGGGATATTGCGGAGTATGTGTCTGAATGTGTGGTGTGCCAACAAGTGAAGATTGAGCACCAAAGATCGGGTGGTTTGTTGCAACCGTTGGAGATTCCGGTGTGGAATTAGGATAAAATTTCAATGGATTTTGCGGTTGGGTTACCTCGTACACAAAGTGGTTATGATTCCATATGGGTGATTGTGGATCGGTTGACAAAGTCCGGACATTTCCTAGCTGTGAAGACTTCTTATAAGGCAAGTCATCTTGCACGGTTGTTTGTCGAGGGAATTGTGAGACTACATGGTGTTCCCGCTAGTATTGTGTCCGATAGTGATCCAAAGTTTACTTCAAGATTTTGGAGAGCTTTTCAACAAGCCATGGGATCTAGGTTACGCTTAAGAACGTCAAATCATTCTTAGACGGATGGTCAAATAGAAAGGACGATACAAACGTTGAAAGATATGTTGAGGTCTTGTGCGCTTGAAAGTGGAGGAAATTAGAAAGAACTCTTGCCATTGGTTGAATTCGCATACAACAATAGTTACCATGCAAGTATCGTAATGGCTCCTTACAATGCTTTGTATGGAAGGAAATGCATAACACCTTTATGTTGGACGGAAGTTGGTGAAGAACAGATTCTAGGACCGGACATTTAGCAAGAAACTGCGGAGAAGATAAGAATGATATGTGACAAGGTAAAGAAGGCACAAGACCGTCAAAAGAGTTATGCGGATAATCGAAGGAGGCCGTTCAAATTTGAAGAAGTCAATCACGTGTTTTTGAAGGTTAATCCCAGATTAAGGTTGAAAGAACTGTTTAAATCACAGAAGTTAAGTCCGAGATATGTGGGACCGTACCAGGTTTTGGAAAGGGCCGGTGGAATTTCCTACCGTTTAGCCTTACCGCATTCTCTATTCGAGATGCGTGATGTTTTTCACGTGTCTCAACTTTGAAAGTTCATTCCTAATCCTCTTCAGTCTATTCTTCCAAATTCAGTGGAGATAGAAGTAGATTTGACTTTTGAACCTCAACCGAGTCGTATTGTAGGGATAGAAACTAAAGTGTTGAGAAACAAGGAAATTTCTCTTGTTAAGGTTCAGCGGGACGAGACATATCCTGGTGATGCTACTTGGGAACTTAAGTCGGAGATGCGAGAAGCTTATCCTCACCTTTTTCAGGTAATCTTTAAATTCGAGGACGAATTTCTATTTAAGGGGGGAGGATGTAATACCCCGTTTTGTTCTAAAGTGCTCTAAATAAGATTAGTTGAGATCAAATGAGTTCCTATGTGCTCTGAGAGTTATTAGTTAGGATAATTATAGTAACTAGTGATCTCAAAATGATTTAATTAATATTATTCGACTCTGACCTTTTATGCTTTGGTACAATTGAGACATTTGGATAAAATTAATATTGGACATTTTATCAATTAATACTCTTTTCTACCATTTTTGCCAACTAGTCTTACCAACTTCTAATAATACTTTATGTATTATTTTCCTTTTATTTCCTTTCCTTTCCAACTTTGTGGGAAACAAGACCTAAAAAAGGAAGGTAGTAAGAGAAAGGAGAGAAAAAGGAGAAAAGGTAGAAGAGAAGAAAACATAGAGGAAGAGTCCTCCATTGATCCTTCATTCATCTTCATCTCATCTTCATCATTCCAACTCCTTCATCATCATTCTTGAGGTGGGTTTTAGGTAGACTCTATAAGTTAGGGTTGTGAGATAAAATTGGAAGTATGGATTATATTAGGTTTTTGTTTCCATTTCCATGAAAGTATCATGAATTCTTGTTGTATTATGTTGTTCATGTTGTTTCATTGATGAATATGTTGGTTTTGGGTTAAACTATGATTTGGGGTAGAGATTGTGGTAAAACCCCTTGTATCACTGCTGTTCTGCTCATCATTATCCAAAATTCGACGCGCTCACACAGCAAGCTGAAAGTGAGATGCAACCCTGCCACCGTCGCACTGCGAGCCTTCAACGAATTGAAAGCGAGTGCCTCGCCTAGAGATCGTACAGCAACCACTGAAGCATTTTGATACTGTCTTCTATTTGCCCAAAGCTCGCACAATGAACTCAAGGCGAAGCGACCTCGCCTCCTTGTTGCACAGCGAGCCTGGCAGGATTTTGTTTCTTTTGGTTCGTTTCTTATCTAGTTGCTTCATACGCATATTTAATTGGATCATGGGTTGTTTTACATCAAATATTATGATTAATATTTATGCTTTCTATGGATGTTTGGTCGATTGAAATTGATAATAATATGTTTGAAAATTATAAAAGAATGTGAGGAAACCTTAATGGAACTAATGACATGACTTAGTAAGATGACTGGGAATTAAACGGATGATTTAGAGGACAATGCTTGTGTATTTGATGCCTAGGCGTGCATCTTTGACAAGTAGTTGTTTAGTGGTAAGGTGAGGCATTATATGGAACATGTGTTAGCTTTGTGCTATTGTGTTTCAGGTGAAGTGTTGCCTTGTGATTTTCGAATACGATCACGCTTGTGTATTTAATCACATAGTCGAAAACAACCCTTGAGATATGTCGTCACAAGAGTAGATGCTCATGTAGAGTTCCCTTGGGATGTACGCACTATTACTTTGATAGGTTTGAGTCCCGTGTGTACGAATGGAGCCTACGGGTAAAAGGCTTGAGATAGGCAGAGGTCTCATGGGAAGCGACGATTCATGTGAGAAGCACCTTGAATCTGAATCTATTTCGTATGTCAAAGTAGATACAAGGATCCGTGACCCATGTCAATAACTCTAGACGTAGAGTTGGCCGGAGAAAGATGCCTTGGTATGGTTTCTGATTAGGGATAGTTTAAGTTGTTGAACTCAAGCGACATGTTTCCATATATCAATCGCCAATTATAATATGCACTAAAGAGTATTGTGAATGCCGACAATGAATATATGTCACAACTTACACTTTATTGTATTGAGGGATATTTACTTGATGTATTTTAACTGTGATTTTTTATATAGTGACATAATGCCAAATGTTGGATTTCATTTTGGTTGATAGGTTTAAGCCTTAAAATTTGTATGAGTTAAGTAACTTCTTATAGAGACCTATTCAAGTTTTATTAAAGACTAATATGTGTGCATAATTTAATTATTTAATAATTATTATTTTAATGCCTAGATAAGTTTTGATGGAGTAGTCATATGGCTGAAGCCATTGTTCTAGCTCATATTGTTGGTCCTTCTCTATTTGGTTGTGTATTTTTCCCCTTTATTTCTTAATCTATTAGTCATATGTATTGCTATTAGGATTGACAATAAACCGAACCAACACGAAAATAGCTTCGAACTCGGTTCGATGATTAAATTGTTTAACTAGGTTCATGAACCAAATGAGCTGAATATGACCGAAAAACTAAGTCCGTTAACTAAATGAGCCGAACTTGAACTATATGTAGTTCACTCGTTAGGTTCATGAGTTAACTCAATTATATATGAGAAGAATTGTATCGTCTTTAAGAGTAAGTTTAAATAATTACTCCAAATCTTAACATTTTTTTTCTTTTAATCTAAGGATTTTAATTGATAATTTACATTCTCAAGTGAGCAAAATATTATTAAAAATAGTTATACAAATAAAATCAACATCATATAAACTCCAATCGATTATTTTTTGAATTAGACTTTTAAATATATCTCTTGAAAGTTGTGTAGTTTTTGAATTAATAGATTTTTGGGACAAAGTTAAATTCCAATAATATAAGTTTTAGGGTTAAATATGTTTAAGGTCCCTATAAATATTCCACCTTTTAAGATTGGTCCCTCTAAAATTTTTCTTCAAACATTGATCCTCCAAAAATTTTCCGTTTCCAAATGTAGTCCCTGACGTTAATTTCAGCTAACGGAAGGTGATGTGGCGGGCCAACTGTGCAGATTTCATTTGCTTTATTGCATTGACCAGTCAAAAAATACTTTTTTATGTTAAATTTATTCTCCTCCTTCTCTCTCTCACTCCTCTTCTTCTTTCCCTCTCCACCTTTTTCTCTACCCTCATTTCTCTTTCTCTCTCACACAATCCTTCTTGAAGGAGGGACAGAGCTTCGATTACAACTTCATTCTTTGGAAAGTCAATACCATCTATGGGTACTTGATAGAGCAAGCTCTAAGATATTGTAAGGAATCAACCTGAATGAATAGAAAATCAACACATGAGAAACTATAAATGGTTAAGTTTTTTTTATAAAAAAAAGTATGATGGTAATTACGCAAATATTTAGAATGAGATGTATAATTATAGTATAATAACACTAACCTTTGCTGAAAGTAGTGAAGAAGAAAGTTTCTCAAGAAGCAGAGGAATAACAAATGGTTCATAAACGGGTGTAGAAGAGAATGCATGCTGCAGAAAATTAAAATAATTTGCTCATTATGAAATAAAATACAACTGCAGAAAATTAATATACAAAAAAAAGAGAGAAGTTATATTTGTGGGAATAATTGCTTCATCACAAAAATAAAATATGTGGGTGCGTATTCAATGTAAAATAGAAGGAGTGCGTGCGAGAATCAGAAGACCCATTCATAATCATTGATTTCTAGATTTCAGTTATAACATAGTCGTCATATATAAATAAGAATGCTCATACATCTGTTATGAAGCAAAGCCTAAAAATTATAATATAATGAAACATGACTCCATTTTTTAAACAAAACAAGAAATACTCAAGTAAAAGACTCTTGTAGCTGCTGCCATCAGATGGGATTTCCATGAAATTCATTTCATTGTTAATAATAACAGATATGATAGTTATATCACTCAAAGCCCTTGCGCAATTTCCCAACATCATTTGGACTTTGCAAGCAAAATGTATGATTGACTAAACTCATATTTATCTACTGATCAAATGCAAAGTATAAGACTCACTACAGATCAAAGACGCTGAAGAATTTAAATCTTAACAAGCTCTGAATTTTTTTCCTAAAAAGAAACTTATACTGTACCGCTTGGCTCAAAAGAAACAGGATCCTAAAAATCAGGAGCATGAAATCCAGGCATTGAAGTCCCATCATGGAAAAGCACTTCAAATGAGAAAGCAGAAATAAAGATCAAGTTCTATTCTCAGGAAAGCAACATAAGAAGTTTCGTTAAAATTAAGCACGCGTGACATTTTAATATTCACATAGACATATCATGTTTGTCAATTTCCTTTATCCCTTCACTTCTTCATTTTTAAATCTAAATTCCCAACCTTAAAACCTTGGAACCAGAGTAACTAATTTTTTTGCAGCAAAGGTTCGAATTTACGAACACAGAGCAGTGAGTCATTTAACTCCAGTGTAAGCCGTGATGAATGGACACATGAACATAGTTCATCTCTGGTTGTGGATCGCAAGGACACAAAACGTAACATAAAGGTCAACAATGCAATAGGAGCATAACTTCAAGGTTGATGGTGCAAACAACATGTGCCAATATCACGCAAAACTTTCACATATTCCTTCAAATCTGAGTCATTCACCAAACTATGCTTTCTTCACAATTGATGTAAGTTATGTTGTGTTCTTTTTTGGCTTTTAGAAGGATTGTGTGAGAGAGAAAGAGAAATGAGGGTAGAGAAAAAGGTGGAGAGGGAAAGAAGAAGAGGAGTGAGAGAGAGAGAGAATGAGGAGAATAAATTTAACATAAAAAAGCATTTTTTGACTGGTCAATGCAATAAAGCAAATGAAATCTGCACAGTTGGCACACCACATCACCTTTCCGTTAGTTGAAATTAACGTCAGGGACTACATTTGGAAACGGCAAATTTTTGGAGGATCAATGTTTGAAGAAAAATTTTAGAGGGACCAATCTTAAAAGGTGGGATATTTATAGGGACCTTAAACATATTTAACCCTAAGTTTTATTTTATTTCAATATTTAAAAAAAAAAAAATTTCAAATGTAAAAAATATATAAAAAAAATAGACTTAAAAATTTGCTTTTAAATATGTGAAGCAAGCGAGCTGAACCTAACGAGATGAACCAAATTGTTTGCGAATTTATAATGAGTCGAGTTTGCGCTTTAAAAAAAGTTCGTATCAAACTCGAACCGAAATTTGAGCTCAACCAATTCTTAACGAGTCGAGCCGAGTTTGACTCGACTCGTTTCCAGCCCTAATTGCTATACTCAATATTTTTATATCTTCTTTTGCAGCCAATAGATTTGGGAAAAATTGCAACATTTATTAACGTGGGGACGATAGATTCTTCTAAATTGATCACAATGAAAACACTCAAGGTTTTTGTGACCACTTCCTCACTTAAAATATATTTGCATGCTTCATGTGCTCCCTCTTGTTCTTTTGGTCATTATTATTATCATACATATGATGCAGGGGTACTCGGGAAGAAAATTAAAGCTGGAGTAAGATTGATGGGGCTTGGTTCTGAGAAGATCCAATGGCCAATTCATTTAGAGCTGTATATTAAGCTGAAGGCTAAGTAATAAGTGTTTTTGAGGGCCACAATAATAATTTTTTATTCTTAAGTCTATACTTCATAAATATGTTTTTAAATGTTTTTTTAACATTTCTCTATTGAATATCATGAATTTAGCCACTAGTCATAAGCATCATTGCTAACTACTTAACTCAGCTTTGTTAAATAATTTATTTAGGATTATTTAGATGCTGGCTTGAGAGCCTGAACTTTCTTTTCTTTATTTCCAAGCATAAACCATTAAAAATGGGGGCATCCATATTTTAACCTTGGCAAAATATATATTTTATAGTGTCAGAGGATTAAGAAAAAAATATTAGCTTGAAATTTTGAAATTTCGATTTTTGTCAAGAAGAATTGTTGGTATAGCTTTTGTGTCTTCAAAGTTTATGAGCTAATTTTCTCTTAGGTATTTTTCATTTTATATTTTCAAATAAATAATTAAACTCACATAATTTCAGATTATAATTACATGTTATGCTTTTGTTTATCAATGGGATAAATAATGCATAATTGGTATATATTTTTTAAATTCTAAAGATAAGTATAGGTCTTATATACTCATAAACCGTATAAAATAGATGCATTTTAACATTTTGCATGGGTTTACAGGTAACAAGGGTCATTTTTAGGGCCAAGGAAGCGGTTGAAGCATCCGGTGGGTCTGTCAGAAAGGTGTATCAGTATTACAATAAGTTAGACTTCCGGGCATTATTGAAACCCGAGTGGTTTGAGAAGAGTGGAAGATTGTTGCTTCAAGTAGCTAGACCTCCTCTAAAGCAAAAGGATAAAGTTGATAGCATTGGCCGAAAACCTGCCCCAAAAAATCCAATTCCATTTTTAGTTGAAGGAAGCAAGGATCTTTTAGTAGGCCAACCCACTTAAACAACTATGCGGCGTGATGCAGAAGCGTTTTCAATATACCTCTTCAATTACTTGTTATTCCTTTGTAAATACACCAATCACTTTTCATTACTATTTGGGAAGGCCATACGCGATTGAAGAGCTTTTCATGGAAGACAAATTGTTCCTACACCATGAATTTGTGTTTCCATGAATTTGTGTTTTTAAGTATAAATAAAGTAACCACATAAATCATTTCCAACGTATTTATTTCCAAGTTGAATAAATAATTAATCTTCATCTCCTTCTTTGAATTTAGTCTTTGAGATGTCAAACATATGTTTCATTTTAAAAGTGATTATCTCTTTATCTTAAAAGAGAGAAATGAACATTTTGATTACTAAGGTTTTTGTGTATCCCCCACTTAATGTCACAAATTTCGGAAAGTGTCTTTGAATATGATATAATCCCCTAACTATAACTAACTTTTCATGCATAATCATGAGTTAATAAAGCACGTGTCGTACTTTCATGACCATTTTCTCAAGATTCTTGAAGGGAGCAATGATGAGGGGGTCAATGTTAGAAGTAATTCATATTCAGTAGTAGTATTAGTTTTGTTAAGCTTAACCTAGCTAGTGTAGGTTAGCATGTTGCCTATGTGGCATCTTTGTTTCTGTATATAAACAAGTGTAGTCGTCAATAGTGAATAATGGCGTAACCATTTACTGTAACCATTTTGGAAGAGTAGTGAAAGTTTGTTATTTCAATTCTCTCTCTTATCTCTCTTCCTCCATCTTCATCTTCTTCATCTTGTGTGCCAACTATTGGTATCTAAAGCTCGGGTTCAGATCCACAGGGAAACACAAGTGAACGGTGAGGTGTTGTGTGATTGATTTCGTGTCTTGAATTCGTGTTAATATTTTTATCGGAATCATAACAGAATCACATTTCTTGATTTTGCGGGATTGGGAAACACTAGTTTTTGGTGAGACCTGAGTGAATTGCACAAGGTGGAAGATGAACGGAAATAGTAATCTGGGTACTAAGCTTCCAGTGTTCGATGGCAAGAACTAGAATTGGTGGATGATTCGGATATGTGTGTTTTTTGGCGCTCAAGATATTCTTGATTTCTTCAACGAAGGTTACGTTCCGGTTGCACTTCAGGCAAATGCAACGGATGCGCATATGAATGCTCAACGTGATCTGAGGAAGAAGGATCAGAAGGCGTTATTGTACATCCATCAGTGTGTGGATGAGAATGTGTTTAAGAAGACCGCTGATTCGACGACGACGAAGGCTATGTGGGACACACTGGTATGGTGCTACGACGGTGATGCATCAGTGAAGAAGGTGAAGCTTCAGTCTCTACATAAGAAGTATGAGAATCTCAACATGAAGAACAATGAGAAGGTACCTAACTATATCTCTATAGTGATTCTGATCACAAATGAGATGAATTCGTGTGGATAAATTCTCTCTGAAGAAAAGATCATTGAGAATGTACTTAGATCCTTTAATCCTCAGTTTGATTACATTGTGGTAGCAATTGAACATTCTAAGGATCTTAGCACCATGATAATTGAAGAGATGCAAAGCATCCTAAAGGCACAAGAGTTACGTCTGACTGAGAGAAACTCTGAAAGAGAGTTAGAACAACAGGATCTAAAAGCAGCTTCTAGTAAGAAATATCAAAAACACTCTTGGTCAGAAGCCAGGAATAAATCTGATGGTGTTCAGAAGTCAGAAACCTCAACTTCTGAAAGGCATAAGAGTGCTCAAAGGGGAAGGACAAGTATGACAAGAGGAAGGTTCAGTGCTACTGTTGTAAGAAGTTTGTTGCTACTGATTGTTGGTCAAACAAGGAAAGGAGATCAGAAGAAGCAAACATAGTCAGAGGAGATTATGATGATGAACCTATGCTATTGATGGCTTCTAAGTCTGATAGTGCGTATTTGATAGACTGGTGGTATATGGAAAATGGCTTCTCAAATCACCTAACTGGAAATAAACAATGGCTAGTTGATTTTGACTCTAGAAAGAGGACAGAGATCAGATGTGCTGATGATAAATACCTCAACGTTGAAGGCATGGGAAATGTCAAAGTCAAGGTGAAGAATGGTAAAACTGTTCTGATCAAGGATGTTTGGTATGTTCCTGGCATGAAGAGCAATCTGATGAGTGTAAGGCAGCTCATTGAGAGAGGTTTCTCAGTTATTATGAAAAATAATCTCTTGAAGTTGTATGATTCTGATCAGAAGATGATTATGCAATATGAGCAGGGAAGTAACAGAACATTCAAGGTGAATGTAGAGACATCTGAAACTAAATGCCTTGGTGCAGAAGGCACTGAAGGTGACACTGAGCTGTGGCACAAGAGATTAGGACATCTTAATTTCAGAAGCCTATGACATATGAATTTTAAGAAGCTGGTATATGGCATTCCCAAGATTGTGAAGCATGATAAGTCATGTGAGATATGCATGAAAGGCAAGCAACCTAGATTTCCATTTGCATCAGAAGTAGCCCCAAGAGCAAAGCATGATTTAAGAGTAGTACATTTTGATGCTTGTGGACCATTTGTAGTACCTTCACTTAGAGGAAACAAGTATTTTTTTGTCATTTGTGGATGAGTTCATAAGAATGACATGGGTAGCACTCATCAAGTTTAAGTATGAGGTGTTTGATGAGTTTCAGAAGTTCAAGGTGAAGGATGAAAAACAGAGTGGTCAGAAGCTGAAAATTCTCAGAATTGATGGTGGAGGTGAGTACAACTCTATAGAGTTCAAGAACTTCTGTGAGGAGAATGGAATTGAGCATGAGGTGACTGATCCATACACTCCTTAACATAATGGTCTTGTTGAAAGAAGAAACCGAACTTTATTAGATATGACAAAGAGCATGTTGAAAGAGAAGAAGCTCCTTCACACCTTGTGGGGAGAAGTCGTTGTCACTGCAACACGTGCGCTCAACAGGTGTCCAACCAAGAAGTTAAAGGAAATTATTCCTTTAGAGAAGTGGACTGGAGATAAGCAAAGTGTGAGTCATCTGAAGGTGTTTGGTTCAACTTGTTACAAACATGTTCTAGATGTTAAGAGAAGGAAGTTGGATGACAAAAGCAGAGTTATGTTGCTTGTAGAGTACCACAACACATGTGATTATAAGCTCTAATGTCCTGTCACTAACAAGGTTGAATTCAGTAGAGATGTCATTGTGAAGGAATCAGAAGCGTGAGATTGGAGTATGTCTCAATCTAACTCCGGTGTAGTCTCAACACCTGAGTTAACTTCTGAAGATACATCAGAATTTGAAGGTTCTGAAGATGAGTCAGAATCAGAAGATGATTTTGAAGGTGACTCTAAAGGAGAGTTTGACTTTGAAGGCGAGTCTCACTCTGATGGTGAATTTGATTATGATCCAGATTCTAATGGTGATTCAGACTCTGATGGAGATCCAAACTCTGGGAATATTCCAGACTCTGAAGGTGATTCTTTTGGGGTTCCAGCATCTGAAACTGTTCCAGCGTCCAAAGAAGATTCTGAACAAGTTCAGAGGCCACAAAGAATCAGAAACATTCCAAGAAGATTTGCAGAGTTTGACATGCTGCAAGATACTGAAATAAACTCTGAAGGGGTAGTCATTCACTATGCCTTGTTAGTAGACGCTGAACCAGTGAGTACAAAAGAAGCTCTCAAGAAGAAAGTCTGGCTGAAGGCCATGAAAGAATAACTTAAGGCTATAGAAAGAAACAAAACTTGGGACTTGACTGAGCTTCCAAAGAACAATAAAGCCATCAAATTCAGATGGATTTTCAAGGTGAAACTCAAGCCATATGGATCAATTGGCAAACACAAAGAAAGGTTAGTAGAAAGAAGATTTCTACTGAAACCTGGGTTAGACTACTTTGAGGTGTTTGCTCTTGTAGCGAGACATGAAACAATCAGACTGGTAATTGCGATAGCTGCTAATAGGAATTGGCCTCTGATGTATTTAGATGTGAAATCTACCTTTCTGAACGGTCCATTGCAAGAAGAGGTATACGTGTCACAACCTCCTGGATTTGTGAAAAAGAATCAGGAAAGGATGATGTACAGGTTACATAAAACGTTGTATGGACTGAAATAAGCGCCTAGAGCCAGGAATCAGAAAATTGATTCATTTTTCAAGCAAGGATTCAGAAAGTGTGAGATGGAGTATGACATTTATGTTCAGCATACTTCTGAAGGCAATATGATTCTGGTGTGTCTCTATGTTGATGACATATTGCTAACAGGGAGTTGTGAACATGAGATAACTAAGTTCAAGAAGGTGCTGATGAATGAGTTTGAGATGACTGATATAGAAAATATGACATATTTTCTAGGGATGGAGATTATGTACTCTGAGAAGGGTATCATTTTGCATCATCTGAAGTGTGAACTTGAGCTTTTGAAAAGATTTAAGTTGCTGAGTTGTAAGGCTGTTGTCACACCTTCAGAAACAAATCACAATTTGGATTCTGATTCTGAGGGTGATGATGTAGATGCTACAACTTTCAAGCAGTTGGTTGGATCTCTGAGGTATTTGTGTAATACCAAACCTGATATTTGCTATGCAATTGGAATGGTTAGTAGGTTCATGAGTAAACCGAAGTAGTCTCATTACCAAGCTGTTGTCAGGATTCTGAGGTATATCAAGGGAACTCTGAAGTATGAAGTTTTGTTCCTTTATGTTGAAAAGGCTAATTCAGAGCTGATGTGTTACTTAGACTCTGATTGGTGTGGAGACAGAGTTGACAGAAAAAAAACTTTTGGATATTTGTTTAAGTATCTGGGAGGTTCTATTTCTTAGTGTTCCAAGAAATAACCAGTTGTTGCTTTGTCAACCTTTGAAGCTGAGTACATTCCAGGTATTGTGGCTGCATGTCAAGTTGTTTGGCTTCTAAATATATTGCAGAATATGAAGATCAAGGCATACAAACCTCTGAAGCTGATGATTGATACCAAGTCTGCAATCAATCTTGTCAAGAGTTCAGTGCTGCATGAAAGAAGCAAACATATTGAGACCAAATATCACTTTCTGAAAAGTCAGGTTCATAATGGAGTCCTATAAGTTACATATTCTTAATATGTATCACACTTATTATTGTGAGATAGATAAAGCAATTAATATTAATATGATCTATAATTTTTACATATATTTCTTAGAAGATACGATACTTGTAAGTGTATAAATTTATTTAAACTTTTATTGTAATATTTACTCTATAAATTTATTTAAACTTTTATTGTAATATTTACTCGTTCACATGTTTAGTATAATTAATATAATTTAGTTTATAGTTTTCATAATTCAACTATAAAATACTAGTACTTTTTAATGTTTAAAAACTTTGATGCTTGCTTATCTTGATATATTTTCATTCTGCAGTTTATACATTATATATCTATCACCTTCACAAAACAACTTGAAATTTAACATGCTCTCTCAACACATTGTATGAAACTCAAGGAAGTTTACTGCTTGAAGAAAAATCATTTTTACTTTGAAGAGTTATGGAGGTGGGAACCCATGGCCCTATTGACGATTCATGTCTTTGATCTATGCTTTCGTGTGAAAATGTAGAAGAATCAAGAGGTTGGCTATCTTCTGACAGGAACTCAGAGGCTTTGAGTCTTGCATGGTGGCCGCTCTCACCACGGTTGACTAGCGCTTGGATTGGAGTTTTTCCTTCAAGCATGCTTACTACCAATGACATGGATGGTCTATGAGTCGGAGATGTGTTGGTGCATAACAATGCCAAGCTCAGCATTCTCATGGCCTCCTCTGTGGAGTAGCTTGAACCAAGATTTGGATCCACCAGCTCCATAAGGCGTCCTTGCTCTTGGAGATCACAGGCCTTCAACGGTGCGTGAAAATATAAAGTAGAAAATTACACAAACCATAAATATAACAGAAACAAGAAAGAAAGAGGACGAGTTTGGTGTTGTGAGCTCATAGTAGAAATTGAGATGATCTCTACTTTGATAGTAAAGGATTATCATAAACTCGTAAAGTCAAAAAGGAAGTTGAAACATACCCAATCCATAAGATATACAAACTCCTCCATTGGGTTGAAATTTGTGTTGCTTTTTCCACTAACAATCTCTAAAGCTACAACTCCAAAACTATATACATCTGCTTTATCAGTCAAGTAACCCCGCATAGCATATTCAGGAGCCATGTATCCACTATTAAAAAACGTAACACCAAAGAGTTAGTGATGATTTCACAAAACAACGATTCATAAAATATCAACTAAATTTGAACAAAAACTTGGATTCAGGCTAATAATTATTGCAAGTACTAACATTGTTCCAGCTACCCGGGTACTGATATGAGTGTTCCCTTCATCATCAAGCTTGGCTAAACCAAAGTCAGAGATCTTGGCATTCAGATCCTTGTCAAGCAATACATTAGTTGCCTTGATGTCTCTATGTACTATTTTCAGTGTCGATTCTTCATGAAGATAAGCTAATCCCTTAGCTATACCAAGACAGATCTTCATTCTTGTAGGCCAATCCAAGTGCAGCTTCTGTTCCTGATGACCTGTCGAAATTCCGGGGGAGGGGAAAAATTTCAGTTACATCTTGGTTTTGAAGTAGAAAACACACTCACATACACCCACAACACCAAGGTATTATTGTTAATGAAGGAAATTCACCAAAAAGTGCACGGCCAAGACAGTTGTTCTCCATGTATTCATATATCAGTAGCAACTGCTTTCCTTCAATGCAACAGCCGTAGAGCTTAACAAGATTTGGATGCTGCAAAGCAGATATCATTCCAATTTCGTTAACAAATTCGCGGTTCCCTTGTTTTGATTTGGAGGAGAGCTGCTTAACAGCAATGACATCACCGTCTGACAGCACACCCTGCATTACGCCATTACTTCAATATAAATTAGTAGCAAAGATATTGTGCGAGATTGAACGAATGTGGGGGAAAAAGGGCGGAAAAGCCATTAGCAGATTTTTCTTATAATAAATAGAAGTTTCGGGGAAACATTTTGAACTTTTAAAGAACACGTGGATAGCTATGATCTATGCATAGTTTACCTTGAATACAGGCCCAAATCCTCCTTCACCAATCTTATTTGTAGGGTCAAAGTCATTAGTAGCTGCTTTAATTTGTCTCAAGCTGAAATAACCTGTTTTAAGATCAAGAAGGTCTGCAACATGGAAGATTCGCAAGTAAATCCCCACTCAGATTTTACAAAATTTCTTCTCATTTTTGCATCCATACATTAATTTTCATGCCTCCAAAGAGTATGGATGCGTAAAAATCATGTTTATACCGAATTATGTATCGTAAACGCATGTTCTTTTGGACTCAAATCTTACCTTTGTCTCTTATATCTTTTCCACACAGGAAACCCATCTTCCAAAGGGCAACGACTATGAGTATGACAAGCACACATGATGCAGCCACAATTCCAATAATAACTCCAGCAGACAACCCTTCTGAATGATTTTTGAAGTCTACAACAAAATTGAAATGCTTATAGAACACACGTAGCATGATAGTTGAAAGAAAGATTAAGAAAAAGCCTTACTGGGTGTTACTGTGATAGCTGATATAAGAGGTCCATATACACCTCTGTCAGGAATGGCCGTGGTTCCTTTCCCTGCCCAATATAAGTGAATTTCCAACGTGCTGTCGTTGACTTCGACATCGAATTCCTTAGCGATTCCCTTTCCAACGCCACCAGCTTCTTCCATAATGTTAAAATCTTTCAAATATTTAAAACCCTGTGATGATGTAGCATTTTAAATTTATACCTTCAGTTTAGGATGCATGGTTTCTTCAAATACCAGATACAACCGAATACATGTGCATTTTTTCTTTTAGTTAACCCGGAAAGAATACAAAATAGGATGGAAATATAAGATTCAATTGAAATTATTTTGATTCAGAACTCACTTGAATTGAAACATCAAATATGCGTCTTCCGAGACTTTTAAAAGTCTGATCGTCAGAAAACATTATCTCAGCAAAGTGGAGCTTCACTTTATAATTCCCCTTCTGCATACAAAGGCCATAATAACTAAGTGACAGAGGGGAAAGCCGAGCAGTGTTATAGTAATCCGGGCCATTAATAGTCAAAGAATATGTATTTGATGCTGTATAGTCTGCATTAACATTTCCCATATACACTCCTGTGCTGCTATAAGCCCATTGTCCAGCATTTCTAAGAACAAAATTTGAAATTCCATTTTCTTGCAGGTCACCGACATAGTGATTTCCATCAAAATCTTCTTCTGGTCCTCCACAATTTATGAATAATGAATCATCTACAAAGACAGAATGAAATCTAATCACGATCCGTTCCAGAAAAATTGTTGTATGGAATTTGTTCGATCTAGTAAATGAGCTCAACACTAACATTGAGGTTTTCCAGCACAAGGAAGGTTCCTCTTCAAACAAAATGTTCTACAAAACAAATGTAGTTAGTTTCAATTGATTATTCAATTTAATGGTGATAGCCAAGTTTGGAAATAATAAAGAACTTACAAAGGTGAAGTGGCCGCCGAAGACGAATGACTCGAAGCCAAGTTCCTTTTCCGAAACAATAAGTTGTTAGCATAATAATATTGACACAAATGAAATGCGTATATATTGCTAGACAAAGGGAACCTACAGATTCAGCTGCTGGCAGCTAGTTGCAGAAGACTTTGTAAAATTGTTGTAAGATAAATCTCTGAAAGAAAACATATAGATAGATTGAATTTTAATTCTTCATAGCTCAATTACAACTTGAGATGTAATTCTATAATGCTAAATTCCTAGTGACTGGTTTAAATTTCGCAATTGGAGAAAACATAGTGGTTAATGAGATAGGCTAACATGTTAATTTTGAAGTTCAGTATCCAGTCTTGAATCGGTCCACTCAAAGAATTATTCGTCATAAACCTGCAAACAGAAAAGTTAAATCAATAAAGAAAAAACGGCTAATTTTCTGGATATAAAAAATATAGATAACTTTTATTTTGGTTAATTTTATGGTCAATAAATGAACGTTCACTTACATATAATTTAGCCTTTTCAATCCCTGAATTGAATTTGGGATCGAACCGGTAAACATATTGAAGCTTAGATCTCTGCAAGAAGTAAAGTACATATCAAATTCCAAAAACCGGAAATTTTGGAATGTTGAATGATTGGCAAAAAGAAAAGAAATACTAATTTTTAGCTGAATAGAGTATCGATTTGACTCACAAAGTAACTAGGTTTGTCATTTCACCAATGTAATCGGGAATGGGACCCGTGATTAAGCAATTTCTCAGCTCCCTGAGTCACAGAAATGTAACAATAAATTAAGAGCAGAAAAAATCATTTAGTTCTTCACAAAAATAGCTGAAAATATTTCAACTCACAGTAGTTTCAAGTTTTTCAAATCCTTCAGATTAGGAAATGTCATAGACGATCCATTCAAATCACTTATTCTCCTGATACAGAAAGTCAACCATTTTTAAAGATCTAACGATTATAATTGATTATTAGTCAACACACAATTTATAGTTAAATCCTATTAAGGAAAAGGTGAAGCTACTCACAACTCAGTCAAAAGTTTCAACTCCGATATGGTAGGGGGAATTGGACCTTCCATAGATGTTCCCTGCATATCCCTTCAAAAACATAAAACTTCATCAGAAAATCGTAAGCATATTACGCATGATATAACATATAGAATTTGTTTTCCTCTCCAACACACAAAAATGTCATTGATAGATCTAAATGTATACTAACAATCTCCCAAGCTTGGTCCAGTTCCCGATAAAACTAGGTATCTGTCCAGATAAACTGCTTCCATCTATCCGACTGCAGAAAATGCACACATCGATTTCAGAATCTAATAGACACATGTATTTCTATAAAATAGTATCAGTTCATATCACTCACAAATCAGTGAGATTCTTTAATTTGCTAAATGATTCAGGTATTGCGCCAGTAAAATTATTTGAAGAAAGAAGCCTGCAGATTCATTTGAAATAATTCAAAAAATTAGCGATGCACAGAAAAAGCACCCGGAAAATAATTCAAAATGAAAATGAGTAGAAGAAAGAAACATTCTTACAGTCTCTTCAAGTTGCTCAAATTTCCAAGACTAGGAGGAAGTGGTCCTCCAAGTTGATTATTTTCTAAAACCCTATGTACATGCAAACCAACATAATCATTTAAGTATTCAACTTTGCAAGACCCTATCATTTTTTAACATAACATCAAAACTCTTTCCAACACTTACAAATCCTCCAAGCTAGTAATATCACCAATTTCTGCTGGAATCGGACCACTTAATCGGTTTCCCAAAAGCGACCTGAATCACAATACCAATAGTGCATTGATATAAACTTTGTATTAATCAAAATGAAAGCTTCTACCATTAAAGTGATACAATGAGACTTATATAGACTAAGAGTCAAACTAACTGTAACCAGTTTGTAACTAACTTGCAACTAATAACTAACTCTCATATAGTGTAACCAATTTGTAAGTAACTTGAACTAATTTGCAACTAATATTAATATCTCTAACAACGATGATTTAAAAATAGTCTGAATTTCGCACCGGTGAGACAAATAAAGTGAGATCACTGGAAAAATAAACATGACTTACAAAACGACTAGAGATTTGTTAGCAAAACTCGTCGGAATTGAGCCGTTGAGATAGTTCCGCGTAAGATCACTGCAAACAAACACATAATAGAAGTTCCAATTACTCTTTAACAGATAGTATTAGTAATTTCCATAAAACAGAACTTAAATTTATAACCACTCACAGTATTTTCAATTGAGTAAGATCTCCAAATTCACTAGGCATGACTCCAGCTATATTTTGTCCCTTTAGAAAACTGCCATAGCCAAATTGGTATCGGTTTCCATAAAAAACTACAAATCTATACACAGAAAAGAAAAGAAAAGGAAAAAAAAAACTTACATGGCAGTAACATGGCAAAGAGTTTTATTTTGGAAAGTGCAATCACATGTGACATTCCTTACTGTATCATCATCTACATTATCATTATCAAAGCCTCTGCCATCAATGCAAGAATGTTCTGTGACTTTCCAATTCACGTTCTTTAGTTTATCTGATATTGTTTGTAGAGATTTCACTGTAAAAATACACAAATCAATTACTTTAATTAGTTACTAATTACAATTATCTTCAAATGAGTTATATATATATATATATATATATATATAAAATCAAGATTATACAGAAATATCGGTTAAACATACAACAAAATGCACCTTTATCCATTTTTGAATGGCAAAACCAATATTATTTAAAATTACATTGTCCAAATAACACAACATTACTATCCATAAGTCTTTACACTCTCCATAAAAGATCTTTAATAATTAATACACATAGAATAAGCTTAAATCAATTATTTATTTAGTTGTCTTTGGGCCGTTTCAACCAATATTGAGACTTAATTCGGACTTTAAGAATTGAGTCTATATAAAATTAATTTTCTATATAAATAATTTAAACAAATTTTATTTTTATGTAAATAACTTAAACAAATTTTATTTTATAGTTTTTGAGATGCAAAATTGCTTATTACATTCATATTTTATAAATAATAAAGTCAACCTATTAGACATTGTTGATCTTAGATAGTATTTTATTAATTTTAAAAAACTAAGTTCCGTAGAAACTTACGCCTATCAGAATTGTTAATATTATTCTATAAATAATATATGCATTTGGAAAATAATCATTATTTTTACATAATTATTAAATATGCGTATTATTTTCTATATGTATAATTTCTTTTAAGATGTTTAGTTATAAATATCTCAGTTTCCATTATGTTTTAATAGACGTTCAAGATGAAGATACTATTATTTTAATTTTTTTATTTAATGATCTTATTTTCTTAATATTGAAAAGAAATTTAAAAATATCATTATACAATTTAAATTGTTCAAACTTATTTACTCTATATAAAAGATAATCAATTTTAAATAGTTTTTCAGAAAATTAAACAACTTCATTATTGATATTTTCAACAAATTGTTCTTTTTAAGAATAATTTATTTTTTAATGAAATTTGGATTCTATGTCAATTTTAAAAGTAATTTCTTTATAAAAAATGAGAGTATTTTAAAAAAAGAAATACTAAGGCTGAAATATCGCAACGATAACTAAACAATATAATTAATAAAATTAATTATTTTTTAATTAATAATAATTAACAAACTTTATTTTTTAAAGTAAAAATGAATTTAGAATTAAAAAATTGCAATATATATATATATATATATATATGAGGGCTTTAGCATAAGTGTTGAGACGGCCCTGCCTTTTACTTCAAGTAAAATAGTTGTGAAGTTTTCGGCCGTCAAAGTCATTTTTGCACAACAATTTGATATTTAGTTAATCACATATATAAATATGTGGTCAATTGATGAGGTATTTAATTTGATTTTATGGCTAACATTATGGTTAATTTAATTAGATGGTCAAATGCAACCTAATTTAAATTATTTCTTACATTATGTTAAGACAATTCTGACAACTTTATATTTATAGGAACATTAAATATAATAGCGCAAATTCCAACCTGCAACAATTCCATTCGTAACTCTATTCAGTTACTTAAAAAAATTACTGAATTAATTATATTTATAGATAATTAATTAGGTATTATAGAAGTAAGGTCCGTCAAAATGGGCTAGCCCACATGGACCGGCCCACCAGACCCGCAGAATCATAGGGCTTGGGCCGTAAAGTTAGAGTCCATATTTTTCAGAGTCTTTTTAGCCCAGCTTTAAAAAGCCCGCTACTCATTAGGGCTAGCCCATATGGGTCATGGGTAGTCCATTAAGTCCATATCACTATAAATTTTAAAAAATTATACTAATACTTATATTATCTTACTCCAAAATAACACATTGATTTTTCTCACCTCACTAAATTTTATATATATTCTATTCAACATTTCTCTTTTAAATATTGTACATTAATATAATTAATACTCTTTTCTCGTATTCTATTAGTTTTCCTTATGTTAAATATTCGAGTATTATTTTATACAATTTAGACATATATTGTATTTAAAAACACATTATAGTATTGATAAAAAAACAATATAGTACTTAAAAATGTATTATAAAAATGTATTATATTTAAAATATTATAATTTTTAATTTTATTTATAATAAATATTATGGCATTTTTATTTTTATTTTTTTATTAAAAAGGTCCATTTAGGACCGGGTAGTTCGAAGCCCATCTAGGGCCGGACTCGGGTAGTACTTTTCGAGCCTATATTAGAAACGGATTTTTTTGGCTCAGCCTTAAAAAGCTCGAGCCTATCAGGGCCGACCTGTTTAGGGCCGGGTAGCCCATTTTGACGGCTCTAGTTCCAGCGATATAGGAAAATCGAGTAAATGGGGTTGGTTTTGATTGATGTGACCATTACCAAATTGTTAATTATTGACAATAGTAAGACATGTTCAACATATTCAATGAAATAATACAGTCAAAACCCATAAAGAGAAATGATAGCATCTTTGAATTTGATATCAGCCATGCAGTATAGTATCCATTCCAGCATCTCGAAATTTGACTTTTAATCCTCTCAAATTAGCCATCATTTATGAAACATTATTTTCAACATTCCATAGTTACTAGTATATTATGTGAATTTAGTTTCTACAGTATTTCTATCATATCATATCATATCATATCATGGTCCTACCTTATACACCAATAAATAAAGTTATGGTTGTTCCAATCTGTAAAGGAAACCATCTCACATGTGATGATGCCATTATTTATCACAAATTCACACGCTTCAATAATTAATCAGATTATTAGAGTTGTTAATTTCTATATGGAGTACTGTAGAAGTGAGTGGGAACGGTTAGAACTTAGAGAAGGGTGGTTAAAGCCTCAAGAGCAGTTTCATTACCAATCAATAATTAAAAATAAAAAAGCATTGATCATAACAAATGGAAGCGTACCTTCATCTTGTGGTGTGAGTTGATCGTTGGATCCAAACTCTTGAACAGACAAGTTCAAAGCCAGTAAAAAACACAGGATCATATATTTTGATTTCCAACCTGACATCGTATGTTGTAAATATGCTTGATTCCTCTCAAACCTTCATAGTTTTTGGCTTTCGGACAGAACACAATCGCCGTCACTTCTCAACCCAAACAAATTAAGAAAACAATAGTACTCTTGGTTCTTTTAATAATTTGTTAAAAGAAGTGAAGCTTTTTAGAATAAAAAAGGAATTTGACAACAATTGTTAAAAATGAAAGAAGGAAAAGAGAGTAAGTGAAAGATGTAATGAGAAAAATGAAAGAGAATAAAGGTGATGAAGATATATATCATGTAATTAAAGGGTGGATATTTATTTAAAATAGAGTCTAATGTTTTTACACGAAATACAAAACATTTCTGTCTGTCTGACTATGAGGTCAAAATAACGAGACTTGAGGAGGGAAGAATTTTAGAAAGTGATAAATAGGTTTTTTTGTTTTTTCTGTCTAAAAGCTAGTAGATTAATAACAGAACACAAAATGTGTTCAAGAAAGACAAAAATCTGTACAATCAGATACAAAAGTAAAATTTTTAACAAATTCAATTCTAACTACCCTCTTAAATGATTCATACAAAATGCTAAAAAATTAGAGTTGGGGTAGTAAATTCCACCCACCCTAAACCGCTTCCAAACATTGATCTTAATATTCTAACATAAGTCATCCGGATTGAAGGAACCATTAGCAAAAATGATATCATTTCTACATTTCCAAATGCTCCAAACTATAATAAGTCAAATGGTCCCCAACTTCAAATTGCCTTCAATCGAGTTGCCCAAACCACGCCAATCTAAAAAGAATTCTTCAATCTTTTCTGCATAAAAGCTGCCAAAACCACACCCGTCTCCAATTCTTTCCCACACAGCAGAAATAGAAGCACAAGAAAAACAGACGTGATAAATATCTTTATCACCATTATGACAGAACACGCAGTCAGGATTTAAGGAGATCAAATTTCTACTAACCAACTCAGTTTTCGCAGCTATTATCTTCCAAAGAATCTTCCATCCAAAGCAAATCACTCTTGGGGGGCTTTTAATTTCCATAGAACAGCAAAAGCTTTAGAAATGGGAGCAGAGAAAGAAGTATTAGGCATGTGATCCATCAACATAAGATAGACCCTTAACACTGTATTCAGCAGCAACACTATCATTCTAACCAACTTTATCAAGCTTATCTAGAACCGCCGAAGAACCTCCAATGGTGGTAAGCAACTCAGAAACTCTGTCAGAGTTTTGCAGCAAATCATGATGAGACATACCAAAGTTGCTCCAAATCCAAGCATCATTAGCACTAAAACCCATATCGTACACATCAGCTTCAGGTACATAACTGAGTTGAAAAAGGTCTTGGAAATTATTTGCCAAAATGACCCCTTTCAACCACTCAGCAGTCCAGAAAGGGATAGTGGTTCCAATACTCAGTTGATAATGAATATTATCTGCAAAACAAAAACCTTTGTTAGTTAAAATCTTCCCACTGTTAATGATGTCTTTCCACCATTGAGAAGATGAGACAGAAGGCTGCAGCTTGTCAGCAAACACATGATGATGGATAGCACCATATATTGCAATAAAAAAATCCTTCCAAAGGGATGTTTTATTAGCAACAATCCTCCATTTCCATTTTGCAAGTAATGTCAAGTTGAAGTCCTCCATTCTTCTGATCCCTAGACCTCATTTTTCCTTCGGTAAACAACAAATATCCCAGCTAATCCAATGAATTTTAGTCTTCTCCTTCACTCCTCCCCACAAAAACCTACTTTTAAGGGAATCAATCTTCTTTAAAAGCGTGATTTGGGACTTATAAAAAGAGAACTAGAAAATCGGCAAGCTTGAAAGCACAGAATTAATGAAAGTAATTCTTCCCACCATAGAGAGAGATTTAGCCTTCCCAGAATTCAGCTTCCTCTTAAATTTATCCACTATGGGATTCCAACCAATAATCCTTCTTGGATTAAATCCAATAGGAATTCTAAGAAAGGAGAAAGTAGCCTTGTCAACCTTACAAGATAAGAAAGAAAAAGCTGCAAGTAAAAAGTGAGGACTAACATTCAAACAGATTAACCCGCTCTTACTAAAATTAACCTTCAGGCCCGAAGTTAACTCAAAACCTCTGAGAATGGCTTTAAGACTCCAAAGATTACTCCAACTTCCTTCTCCTAAGATAAGGGTGTCGTTTGCGAATTGAATCATATCCACTGTTACACCTTCGTCCACTCTGAAACCTTTAAAGCTTCCCATCGCAACAACATTATTCATCAGACCTTTTAGACCCTCAGCCACAATAAGAAAAAGAAAAGAAGATAAAGGGTCGCCCTGTCGTAATCCTCTTTCCGCTGCGAAGTCTTGCGTAGGGCTACCATTAACCAAAATTGAAAGATGACATTTGAAAATGGTTTCCTCCATCCATTTCCTCCATCTACTTCCAAATCCCATTTTAACTAACATGAAACGAATAAAGTTCCAGCTAACGCAATCGTAGGCTTTGGTGAAGTCAACTTTGAACAGAATATACTCCTTGTTATCTCTGGTAGGCAAGTCCACTGATTCGTTTGCTATGACCACACCATCCAGAAGGTTCCTCCTAGGCACAAAAGCTGACTGACACGAAGAGATTACCTTACCAATAACAGTTTTCAACCTCAGAGCAAGTAATTTAGCCACAATCTTGTATAGGCTCATAACTAAGCAAATAGGCCTATACTCACCGAGGTTCAGCGGGTTATCGACCTTTGAGATAAGGGTCAAGAAGGAAGATGTGATCGCTTTAGAGAGGAAAACAACTTCGTGAAAATCTTTATCAAACCGAACGACATCATCCTTCATGAAGTTCCAACATTTCTTTATGAAGAACAGGTTATAACCATCTGGGCCAGGGCTTTTGAAACCATCGCAACTCCACACCGCATTTTTAATTTCTTCTTCAGAGAAAGGCATCTCCAAGAAAGAAACTTCCTCAAAAGACAATTTGTTGAAATTGCACCCTTCAGGAATAGGTCTTTGCAAGTCAGGTTCCGAATAAATATCTTTGAAAAACCTCAATACCTTAGCCTTAACTCCTTCAACTGAATCAATGATACCTTGGGATGTTTCCACCCTACCTAAAAACTTCCTTCTAAGTCTGCTTTTAATCCAATGATGGTAATCACCGTTCTTTAATCATCTTCTTCTAGCTTTTTGAAGCAGCATGTTGTCCTTGATATGAAGCTTCCTCCAAAAGGCCTTACAGGCTTCTGCTCTAGCAACAACTATGTCCTTGATTTTGTTTTCTCTAGCAGAAATCAACAACTGGTCAGCCTGGTTCAACACAACAATATCCTCTTCCAATTTAAGATCATATCAGCCAAAAATTTCTTCCCCCCACTCTTTCATCTTGCTTTTTAGAATCCTAAATTTTTCTTTAACAATGAAATCGCTCCTACCAATGATCTTCATGTTCTTCCACTCTTTTTCCATGAAGCTGAAAAAAGTAGGGTGGTCAAACCAGCTATCGTTACTTTTAAAAGGCTTGTGCCCCCAATTGATAGGTCTGATCTTCAACCAAATCGGACCATGGTCCGAAATATCCCTTTTGCCTATGATTTGGTCCACCATTCGCCACTTCTGGATAACTGCTTCATTAACCAAAAATCTATCTAACCAGCTCATCGAATTACCATCTCCACTCTACCAAGTGAACCTACTACCAACAACGGGAAGATCAACCACACCTAAAGCAGAGAAAAAATCTTGGAATTCACCCATTTTAGAAGATCTGCCAGGACTACTCTTGCCCTTTCTTTCAGAAGCAATAACCGTAGCATTGAAGTCTCCTCCAAGAATCCAATAACCATCAGAAAGTTTAGATTTCAAACTCACTAAGTCTCCCTAAAGCTTTCTCTTAGCTCGCAAACAACAACCGGAGTAAACGTTGACCGCATAGAACATTTCTTGATTTCAAAAAAGCTTAATCCCCAGATAACCATCGCCTCCGAATGATCCAAGAGCTTTGACAGAATCCTCATTCCAGAGCGTAATTAAGCCACCAGATTGACCTAAAGATCCAGAATAAGACCAGCCTGCCTCTCCATAGCTCCACAAACGTCTGATAAACGAATCCTCCACTAAACAAGTTTTACTCTCTTGAATAAAGAAGATGTCTGCTTACCGTTGGAAATGATATGATTGATTCTTCTCCTTTTAGATAGAGACCCCCCCTATAATGTTCAATGATCCAAAAATCATTGAACTGCTTTATTTTGCTCATTCTGGCCACTAAATCTACATCTATCCAAAGCTTCCAACTCAGCAATCTTCCTATGGAGATCTGAAGAACTGTCCTTGGATTTATCACCCAACACTACCCCTAGATTAGAAATAGATCCCCAGATTTTATCTCCCACCTTAGATTCAAGGTTGTTTCAAAATTTCTTGTTACAGCATCTCATGTCTGAATTTGAAGTTTGATCGCAACACAGAATAGCACCTGCTGAGAAATTGTCTGAATCATCTTTCCTGTGATTAGGGATGGGCCTACTACCAGGGTTAAAAGAGGAATTAGGGGTTTTTCCTAAAACCTCAAAGAAAGAAGGTTGAGAGAACTGTTCTATCGGGTCACCCGATAACTCAGCCCTATCATAGTAACCCAGTCCACCTTCCTTAAAGCCTTCTTCTTGGATTTGGGATTCCTAGGAACAGGCCCAACAACCTCAGAAAGCCTTTTCAATTTCACCTTTTTGCAAGAGGTCTCCTTTTCACAGTTTCCCAAAAAGTCTAAAACATCCTTAGAACTAGGTAACACTTGATTAGGGAAAAGGACTGCACCAACGTCAATAGCACCAGAATCATTCCAAACATCTTTCGTCGCTTCTGCAGAAAGGTGTTGCTTTGCTGCCTCAATTGCAGAGTCAAACTCATAGACCCTACCCCTAGACTCAGCTACCACCTGCTCTGATGAAGAGGCAGGCTTTTCAAAGTCCGCAGAGTTTTTGAAACCCAAAGCTAGTTTGTCCTCCGTCGTGGAGTTCGCCGAAAAAGAACCAGGAAAGACTTCGTCTTTTGCGAACACATGGTCTCCTCTTTGCTCCCCCCTTAACCTCCTCGTCTCCCTTCAAAATGGCTCCTAATTGATTCCGACTTCGAGGAAGAATTTCCAAGGTTGGCAATATTACAGGATTTGTTAACCACGATACGCAACGGACCATGATAATCTTCGCACATTTTAATGTTAAAAATCTCATCGTTGATCTGAACTTTGAATGTTTCGTTGATCACCACAGCGCAATAAGTCTACACGATAAATCTTGCAACGTCTATACATCCACCATTAAGAGTGTTGTCATCAACACATACATATCTACCAACAGTTTTAGCTAGAACTTCTAAGAAAGCTAAATTCCAAGCGTGACAAGGAATTCCATAGCATCTCAACCAAGTGACTCTTTGTTTATCCACCATGTCTTCCTCCCATTCTTTAATTTCGGAAAACCATTGTTTCCACCACGATTCTGCTTCACTGATAATGTCTCTGATCTCTCCTGGTTCACTTTCTTCCAATAAATAAAGGTTAGATCCCAATGGCGTAACTTTAATGGAGAAATAACCCTCAACCTCAAAACTAGTACGTATGTTGTAAGTCATTCCAGAGTCTAAAACAACACCCACATAAGCCTTCTTAAATCTAGCAATGTCCTCCTTAGCAACCTCATATTTTAAATGGATTTGTGTCTTCCTTGAAGGCAGACTGTTAGAATCACCGCGACCATAGTGAACAACCTCAGCGAACGATCTACATCTTACTCTAGCTTCCTCCTCTACTACCTTCCTTCTACTGGGGCCTTTAATATTTTTGAAACGAACTATTGCTTATTGTTGGAGACTCTACTACCATGATTCTTCACCTCTCTGTTAAATCTTGGAACGTTTATGTGAATCTTCACGTTGTCTATAATGATGTTGTCAAGCTTGATGGCAAGAATCCTACTATCATCAACCTCTATAAACCTTGCAAAACCAAATCGCTTCCCAAATTTGTTTCATTTTGGTCCCAAACTCCCTGAATAGCGAGAAAACCTTCTCTGCCTTCACATGGTCGGGAAATTTAGAGAAATAGAACGAATGAATTTCTATATTTCCAATCCTGCGTAAACCTCCTTCAATAGAAAATGAGTCCCATTTTCCCGAGATGGAACTTCTTTTCTTCCTCCTGCTCACGCTTTTCCACTCCATCAGGTATGACTTCAATTTTTATTTGTAACAAAATTTTCACTTACATATAATTTGCAAAAAATATGGTATGCATTAATAAATTTTGGTTGGTTTCTTCACATAAAATATGGTATTTTATGAGCATTTTAGAATTTTTGGATTTTGTGCAGGTGTTAAGTTTGATAAATAGGTAAAATTTTTAATTTTTTTTTTAAAGAGTGTTTTGTATAAAGTAATACTTTTTTTTTTCTAAGCAATGATTTATATATATAAAGTATTAGAAGTACTCTAACCAGATTATAAAAGATCGAAAAAAATTCTGAAAACAGAACAATTCCAAACCAACTACACCTTAAGCTATGCAAAGTATAGGATCCTTACAAAAATCATAAAAGCAAAAGTTGGAATAAGAATTGTTTCCCAAAATAACCCACTCCCAAAGAAGAAGTTTAATCGTCCAAGCCAAATCATTGACGTTAGCTTTCAATTTCTTGAAAACAATAACGTTACGGTGGATCCATAAGCTCCAAACAACCGCCACCTAAACAACTTCTACCTTACTTTGGAGGTTCTTATTACTTCTAAAGTTGTTACAAACCTGCAGAAAATTATCCCCTACCGAAAGACTAAACCACATCCTCAAACCAATCCAATTCTCAACTTCCCTTCACCCCTTAATTGCAAACTCGCAATGTAATGCCAAATGATCTAGATCCTCCAACATAATAGAGCAGAAAGTAAAACATAGTTGATTTGGTGTAGATAAAATACCTCTAAGCTAAAGTTAGTCCTTCATCGGTAATCTATTCAGCAGGGTTTGCCAACCGAAGGCTTTGATACGAAAAGGGTTTTTCAGATTCCAAAAAATGTCGCAGGACTCGAGAAGCAACCTGTTAGCTTGACTGTCCTCCAAAAGCTATTGTGAGTTTGCAAATTGCCATACCAAAAGCTATTTTTATAGGGAATTATTTTTCCCACTCTAAGGGGGTAGAAATGGGGAGAAAAAAAAATCTAAAATGCCTTTACGAATTTGGATATTCATTTTCGGATGCACTCATTTTACACCAAATACATTTGAAATGAGTCATACCTCTCTTTTTACTTAAAAACTAGTCCGGAGATGCACTTCCGTATTCACCTACACGCACATCATGCATTCCTAACTGAAACACACTCATTTTGACATAAATAGATCTGGAGATGCATATTTGTAGCAGCTTATGGATATACACTTCCCTATTCACCATAGACTATAAATTTTAACATTTTTTAAAAAAATACAGCGATGTAATAGACCATGTAATATAACTATACTATCATACTAATTTTTTTTTTATAAATCAAACCATAGTCTTACCAAATAAGATAAATATTTCATATATAAATGAATCAATCCTAAACCCATAATAAAGTCAAAATAAAGTATAAATGATAATATTATCCCTAATACAAATACCATATTATTGTGTATGTTGGACCCCTTGTTCATAAGCTACCTCCAGTATTGCACTGTCATCCGCGCCTCAATAAGAATGACATATACAATGTCCCTCAAATGAGAGCCTTCCAAAAATATTCCCCTATCTATATCCACTTGCACAAGATCCATAATACGAAGACATACATACAACACATCAACAACATGATATATCCTAGTATGCTCCTCCTCTAGTATCTCCTAATGAGCTGACCTATATGGATCTCCTAAAGTATCTAGTGTCATATAAGGATGTGACACTAAAAAATGCCACTGGACTTAGTCGTATGCACAACTCCAATCGCTAGAAGCTACATTACCTCGTGCTTCACCCGATACCAGATGATTAAGGAAATTGACATGCATGACATCTACATCTCTACGGACCATAGCAGGAGGAGCAGAATCAAAGGGGTATCTTGGAACAAACTGCATATATCTGAATTGATGCATGTTGTGCTCAGGAAGATGCAGATACATCAAACATGACCCACAAGTCAATCATCAGAGTAGAAGGCTATGTCATCCAAGGGACGTGTCTGATGGTGAACTTAGTACGATTGGAAGTGTATATCATATACTAATGTACAATCAAGATACACTCTGAAAGGCTCGGTCGCCTGATTCCCTCTAAGCGAGACAAATGCACAAGGACATGGCATATCCTCAGTGTAGGTATCAACATATGACCAACCGAATATGTGTGGGAAGTGTTGGAGGATCTATGCCTGAAAATGGTACATATGAATTATTATTATGACATTGGACAAATGATATGAAAATGGTACATAAATAGTAAAGGATGCAAATATATTACCGTTAACAACGTGTATCTAGTTGTCATCTGTTTGGTCTTCCACATATAGCCTTCAACTAACTTAAAGTATAGGTAGACCAAACAAGCGCCCCCTAATTGTACTAATGAATCAACTCCAAGTCAGTGAAGTATCTGAGGTAAACCATATCCACTTAATAGACACTCTTCTCCACAAATATGGACATGCCAACCAAACACAATTAGTAAGATCTTAATGAATATGCTTTATGCTGCATAACCTACACATCATCACCATCGGCATGCTCTGCCGCTATCAACTATTATGCATACAACCTTTCCTATACTCCAAACCTAGCATGACATCCTCAAGTGTCTTCTATCTCCTTCAGGGGATCCCCTGGATCATTTCTCAAATATGTTAACATCATCTTCAGTGCCTCATCTCTGATAATCTTGGTGTGGTCTAATAGTCTTACCCTAATCGGAAGACGCAACAGGAATGACACGTTGTTTAGTGTGATAGACATCTCACCATGTGGAATATGAAAAGATGACATCTTAGAGTGCCATCTCTTAGCGAACATTGACATCATACCATGGTTAATAGTAGAACAATCGGTCTTGCATAATTTTCGCAGCCCAGATAGTCGTATCACATTGTGGAACCACTACTCTTGAGGCTGATGCAACCTCACAATTTTCCGGCCATGGTTGATGCATTTTAAAGCATCATGGTCCTACAAAAAAATAAATCATCGTAAAAAAATATAATATTATAACACATGTGTTTCAAAAAATAAATACATATGGATTTTATCTCTCCGCCCCATATGCCTGGAAACATGGTCTCGATATAGAGGCAAAACCAATAAGTCGTACGGGTCTCCTCCAAATCCCTCGGGAATGACATCAACCTGAGGTGCCTCAACTTGGACCAATGGGGATTTTAGGGAATCAATAGGTGACACCTCCTCCCTCCTGGAAGAAAAAGGAGGGGAGATGTATGAACCCAAGAAGTTGATTCCTCCGCATCAAATGAACTAGAACCGACTGATGCTTGTGAGAGTCGGGCTCTTTCCCTATGAACCGATGCATGCTACGACACTCTTCAAAGCCTCGTTCCTTCTTGGTTATCAACCATAATGTCTATAATTAAATTACACAAGCAATATATAGTAGGAAAAATCAAACCCAAATGAAACACAATGAAAATAAATCCAAACAATGCAGATAGACCAAATATAGAAATGCATATCTGAATTTTTGGAAAATCAAATTTTGGACAAATATGGAAATGCATTTCCATATTAACCTGCAACTCATAAAAAAATAAAAGTGGTAGAAATGCATGGAAATCCAACATTCTCAAAACCTATTGCTCATCTAAACTACCTATCAAACACATTGCTCAGTTAAATAACTTATCTAAACTATCTATTACATAACATATCAAACACATTTCTTAATTTCTACAAATGTATAGAGAAATAAAAAATGTATAGAGAAATAAAAATATTACCAAATTTGAGTTTGATGATGATCTCTTTGATTGATTGAATATTGACAGTAGAAACTTGGAAGTGAGTTGAAGGAGTTTAAGAGTTTGTGAAAGTAAAAGAGAAATGAGGAAGAAGAAGAATGTGATGCGCTTTTTTATTACAAATGTTTTTGGAGGTGCATTTCTGTAAGTTATACAAAGATACATTTTCGTATTACTTTTTGACATAATATTAAGGCGTGGCTTAAAATGAATGAATATTGTGTCAATAAGGTGTGTTTGGAAGTATATATCTGTATTCTAAAGTTTGTTTTGGTTTTTCACCAGGGTGTGAGAGCAACCCTTATGATGGGAAGAGCAATTCCCTTTCTAGAGCTTATTGCTTTTTGGGCCAATTTGTGGGATTTGCGATTGAAGGCCCTGCTTGAAGGGATTTATGAGGATTTTTTTTCAAACTTTTTGATCCTCTTAGCGAAATAATCCTGATAAATAAATCTTGATTAAATCATTAATCACAAATTAAAATCACCAAAATAAGGATTCAAGAATTACCTCTTAAAGAGTGCTTTATCTTTGACCATGAACGACAGAAGATACTGGAATCTCTACATAGTTCACGCGAGTGTAAAATGGAAGGTGATACTAGTCGTTTTCAAAGAATGACAAAATTGACAATTAGGATTGCAAGGGAAAAAAACTTCTCTATTTTTATAGAGATATACTAAAACCATAATGCTCTTATTTTGGACTTTTCCATAAGTGATACTAAAACCCATCAATCATCTTTATGATCATCTTGTTACGAATAATGTTTGATTGCTAATAAAGTACTCGACTCCACATCTAGGGTCGATAGTAGTTTTAGGTTGAAGGGTGGTATACACCACTATCACTATGAGAATAAGTTGTGAAAATTACATAACAAACTATGTGTAACACCCCAATTTTTAACAGCGAGAGTGTACTTTTTTTTCTTTTTAAAACAACAATAAAACATAAAGCATTCATGATGGTCCCTTTTTAAAATACAATCAGAGTAGAAGTTTTCCTGTTTAAAATCTTCTTCAAAGTTAGAATAAAATTCTTGCCATAAGTTGCAAAATATTTTCACTACTAAAAACATTCTTTCTCAAAAAGTATTTAACGTTAAATAATGATCAATACATCTTACACAATAAACATTTATGTTATAATAACATACTTCACAATAGATGGAAATGACCTCACTCTCAAACAAAACTCTAAGCTGATCTTTGGACTCTAACTGATGATGACTGGGTACTAAACCCTCGAGTAGAAATCTAAACTTGCTGCTTCTGATCACCGATCCAATAACTGTTCTGCCACGTCTTTAAGAACAACTCAAACCTCTAAGAACCTGGGGCATAAGCCCAGTCCACAATAGTAGTAGAGGGTCACAATCTAAAAACAGCATATATGAAAGAATACACACATACAAGTATAACATGATATATAACAGTCACAACATTATTTCAATATATAGAGAGTAATGCGCAAATAGCCTAATGCAAACTCTACATAAGTGTGATCTCCCTAACCGGGTTCCTCACATGCATGAATTCCATAATTTAACCTCTCCGCAGAGAGTCGTAGACCCTTTCCACTAAAGGTGCAGCGTTCCCTACTGACACCGACTCAATAAAATCCCGCATGATTAGGTGGGCTCCGTTCACTAGAGTCCTCACCCGGTGCAGTCCCCTCGACATACACACAACTATGATATGCATGAGTATATGCTTTCCCTACACATACTAATGCAACAATTACATAATCTCATCATACGTAATCATAACCACATGTCAATTCATATATTTATTCAAAATTATATGAAAGCATATTCAGACGTTTAGCATCATAGCATAAACACATATTCATAATTGGGCATACCAATATTAAACATTCTCAATCAGGCACGCAATTATCACCAAAACCCCCCAATTGGGCACACAATTCATTCATACTAACACTTAAGCATTCAATCACATATAATATCATTAGAAAGTGTCTTTACCTTTTATAGCTTTCTCAAATATCTATATATTTATTTTAGATTGCCTACACATTCCAACCACTTTGATCTTTCCATCGACAAGTGCACATTCAAATTCATGTGGTTGGAAGCCTGAGTATTCTCATATTCTTTTATGGTTTCAAATAAAACCTTAACATAAAAAAAACACACAAATCTATTATAACTCAAACTCAAACCATTGTACTTAATTGAAGTTCCAAAAGGTAAACAAATTTTGAATTAAAGTATATTCTTTAAAAAAATTTAAATATTGTTCCCCTTAAAATATAAATAGAAAGAAGTGAATAATCCACTAATTAAAAATCAAATTATAATATTACTATAACTACGATTTTCATATATAAATTAATAGTCATTATTATTTTTGAAAACTTCATCTTATCCTTTGAATGAAATAATAAAAAAACAATCATTTCTAGTATACAAATAAATAATATTAATTTAAACTAAGAATAGAATTTATTTATTTATTTATAATTAAAAATTTTGTTTCAGATTTAGTGTTTAGTCCAAATCTTCAAATTAACAATTCTATAAGAATAATATTGCTTATTTTAATTTAGATAAACTAACTTTAATCTTAAATTAAACATGATTATTTACTTTTAAGAATAATATACTAGATAAAAATTAAGTTTTATTTAAAGTAAAATAAAACTATATATTCTTTTTATTATTAAACATACTAACACGGCAAGTTGGTTGAAATTTTAAAATAAAATCTTCTCCCAAATTCTTTTGTACAAATTTAAATTAATAATAATTTTGTGAAACTAATTAGAACAATTCAATAATATAAAACAACAATATATAATTATATTTCAATTTAAGTCTTAACTTAGTTAAAACAATAATAAAACTATTCACTTCTAAACAAAATCAATTTAGTTTAATTTCATGCCTAAAAACCTTTTCCAAAATCCTATATCAAAACTCATAAAAATTTGAGACTTTTCTCTTTTATAGCATTTTAAATATGATAGTTATAGAATAAAAAAGATTATGATAGGAAAAATAATTTGACATTGTATATGTAATCAAATTATAGTATTGAAAATTTAAAATATATATTTGTGACTTATATCATGACCAAAAACAAAAAAACTCTCATGTTGTTATTTTCCAAAATTTAAAGTCACAAGATCATTTGGCAAAATAGTGAAATCATAAGTTTTTATACTCCAATTCAATGACTACAAAGGTTACTGGTCAACTTCTCAATTATCAATTTTAATGTAAAAAGGAAGGAAGAATTGGAAGCTTACAATTTTCATAGCGCTACTTGTAACACCCCCAATCTATACCCCCAAGCTATTATAGTAATATATAAAATACAAAATTTCATCAGAGTATATTTACACATTCACGGCATAGACTGGATACGCCACATCAATTTGAAATAAACATACAACACCTGCTCATAAAGATATGCAACAATTCAGGTAGTATTACACCCACAATCCAATTACAGAATAAAAGCGGAAAATCCGTAACTGAATATCAACATATATATATATATATATATATATATATATACATATCATGAAAGTTTGTTCGTCATATACAACCATACATGTACAATTCAAAAGATACATATAGATAACACAAATAATCACACTCGATCACCCCTACTACCCGGTGTCACATATCAGAGCCGACCGACAAAAGAATGAAGACCTAGCTTCACAAAAAGACCTCCAGCAACTCTAATCTGCAATGCCTCGTAGAGCATTATAAAACAGCAGAAGGGTGAGAAAAACAATCATATTACAGTTGCATATAATTATATATTAACACAGAAATGCACAAGTAAAATATTCTCACCACAAATGCACCATAATCAAATACAACACAACACAGTACAATTCTCAAGTATCAAATACCACTACACATCAATCATACCCAATACACTCATCATCAATACGATTACACATATTCCATCTCATCAATCACATTCACAAATCCATACCCAATTAATCCATGTTCCATGCAAATGCACAGTGACCGACACAACGACTCTTATGTAATGCACATGCAGTACTGACATTCATCATCTCAACACCAGTTCACTCAGGAACTATTGGAACCATCGCTTGTTACTGAGGGTCACTCACGTAACACCCCGTCAGGCAAACGATGTTCCCCGTATATTTAGGGCACACGACGTTTATGGATCGCTTTAGGCCCTCTTATGTATTTAAGGCACACGATCCGATCGCTTTAGGTCCTCTTTGTATAAGGCACACGATCGTCTATAATCATCGCTTTAGGTCCTCTTATTTTTAAGGCACACGATCTATCTGATCGCTTTAGGTCCTCTTATTTTTAAGGCACACGATGTTATAGCAGATTCCCTCTGGAACCAAACCGTCGCTCTCACCCCACATGGGCACACGACATTACAAGATGCATATCATGATGCTTGACACCCAAGAACTCATGACAATCAAATGCATCTTCACACATATATGCAACCATAATCATACATATATTTCAACTCATCAATTCCATACATTCACAATTCAACAATATGAATTATCTCATCATCAATATTCTTGCATTGAAAACCAATTCAAACAATGCATTTCAAACCATAAAGGCCACCAACCACATATATCGAATTTCACACAAACAATACCTTTCATCATAATCCACAAACCACAACAATCATGCAATCACAATTACTTCTACAAGGAATTCACGCCACCAAGGCTACCACCCACAATACATCATTATCATACATTGAAATCAAATCCAAAACAACACATTTATTTCTCCATAAGACCACAAACCATCATCACATCATTATATCATATGCACTCATATCACATATCAGCACACAAGTCATACAATCTCTATAACAACAGCACACTACATGATACACATCAATTGCACACAATTAAAACGGCAAAAGTCGACAAAACGACACTATTTCCATTTCCCAACATAATTTAATCGGCCAACAATCTCGAAATAATTTTAATAAGAAAGAACATTTCATAAGCTTTCCAACGATATAAAGAACGTTCAAAACGGATAATCAGATCAAAAGTTATGAATTTTTCAAAGAAAATAATTTATTGAGAAACAGCCAGATTCGCCTGGCGACTTAGGAATTCGCCTGGCGGATCCCTATTCGCCAGCACTTCGCCTAGCATTTCGCCTGGCGGATTCCATTCGCCAGCACTTCGCCTAGCATTTCGCCTGGCGGATTCCATTCGCCAGCACTTCGCCTGGCGAACTAGTGGTGAGTCACAAGTTTAGAAAAACCCCAAGAGTTACAGAAGCTACCCCATTTCTGTCTTTCCGATTTCGCCTGGCGACTTACGATTTCGCCTGGTGAATCCCCCTTCGCCAGCACTTCGCCTGGTGAACTAGTGGCGAGACTCAATTCGCCTGGCGAATCCCAAATTCGCCTGGCGAATCACACCAGAACCAGAAAAATTCTGTTACCGGTTACACGATCCAAAACCCCCAAAAATCTAATTTTTCATTCCAAATCAATTCCGACAACAAAACAATTATCAGCAATGACTCATAAACACATTGTAATCATACAACGCAAATTATATCGATTTTCGACTGTGAAAACATCGATTTCTACTCGTTTACTCGTTTTCGACCTAAAACCGAAAACTATGGAAAAAGGCAAGACAACATGCACACACACATACATAATCATACACAATCATAAGATAATCGAGTTTCGCACCCTTACCCGATTTAACCGTGTGTAGAAAAGTCGGTTCCTAATCCACAAGTTTTCCTCTTTTTTTCTTCTTTTTCCTCTTCTCTTTCTCTTCTCCTTTTCTTCTTCTCTTTCTTCTCTATTTTTCTTTTCCTTCTACTTTTCCCTCTTTCTATTTCTATTTCCATGAAAATATAATATCTACCCGATAAAAGACCAAAACACCCATACACTCAAATATCTCGCAACCGTTCCCAAAACGCGATAAAACATAAACAACGACAAAAAAATAATATTTTTTCAAATAAAAGTAAAAAATAAAATAATATAATAATAAAATAATCAAAACGACTCAATTAAATAAAAATAACTAAAACTGGGGCGTTACAACTCTCCCCCACTTAGAAATTTTCGTCCTCGAAAATATACTGAGACGAACAACTCCGGACACGACTCTCGCATCCGACCAACAAACTAACATGCCAACAAAAGCACACAACGAATAACACAAACTGACAAACCACCTCGCTAACAGCAACTACTACAACGACACAACACGACGACAACTACCACGACAAGATGCAAAGGTCATACAATGCACTTGACGACCAACTCACAACTCAAAGAATACCCAAGTTACGAACACACACACTAAACTCATCAGAGACACATCTCAATACCTTACAACCGGTTTATTAGGATCACACAGAATCAAAACTGGAGCCGTAGACAACCTCTACTTCAGCTCACCAAAACTTACTCACAACGAATATCCAAAACAAACGACTCACTCTTTGCAAGCCAACTGAGATAACAGAAGTACGAACTCAACAAAGTCTTCCATAGCCTGCAGTAACAACCAACTTAGCCCAAAAATTTCTAATCTCCTTAACCAACTTCGGAGCCTCTCTTGTAGAACTACATCTACTTCCGACGGATCCATAACCATACTCTCATCTGAAATAACATATCCAAGAAAACTAACCTTTTTCAACCAAAATTCTCACTTGAATAACTTAGCAGTATAATCAACAACAGACATGTTACCTTGTTTCAATTCCAAGAACTCTATCTCCTTCTTTCCTCTAACATCCTCGGGAAAATACTTCCTCAAGAACTCCCGGCTAAACACTTTCCAAGTGATCTCTTCCTCCTCCGCAGCTTCCAACACATGACGAGTACTAACCCACCAATCATCAGCTTCCTCTTGCAACATGTGAGTACCCAGTCTCACCTTCTGATCCTCATCACAATCCATCACTCAAAAAATCCTTTCAGTCTCTTTCAACCAAATCTGTGCACCATCAGGATCATATCTTCCTTTGAAGATAGGCGGTTTGTTCTTCCTAAACTCATCATTACCAGTAGCATTAGGTGCACCCTGCACAGCCCGAGCCATAGCTTGCATCGCAGCAGCTAAAGCAGCATCATTCCTACCAGCCATATTCTGTTCATCTCCAATAACAGCAACTATGGTTAACCAAACGGCTCACCGAACCACAAAGACCAACAAGGACTGACACAACTGACACGGACTGGCTCTGATACCACTTAATGTAACACCCCCAATCTATACCCCAAAGCTATTATAGTAATATATAAAATACAAAATTTCATCAAAGTATATTTACACATTCACGACATAGACTGGAGATGCCACATTAATTTGAAACAAACATACAACACCTGCTCATAAACATATGCAACAATTCATATAGTATTACACCCACAATCCAATTACAGAATAAAAGCGGAAAATTCGTAACTGAATATCAATATATATATATATATATATATATATATATATATATATATATATATATATATATATATATATATATATATATATATATATATCATGAAATTTTGTTCGTCATATACAACCATACATGTACAATTCAAAAGATACATATACATAACACAAATAATCACACTCGATCACCCCTACTACCCAGTGTCACATATCAGAGCCGACCGACAAAAGAATGAAGACCTAGCTTCACAAAAAGACCTCCAGCAACTCTAATCTGTAATGCCTCGTAGAGCATTATAAAACAGCAGAAGAGTGAGAAAAACAATCATATTACAGTTGCATATAATTATATATTAACACAGAAATGCACAAGTAAAATATTCTCACCACAAATGCACCATAATCAAATACAACACAACACAGTACAATTCTCAAGTATCAAATACCACTACACATCAATCATACCCAATACACTCATCATTAATACGATTACACATATTCCATCTCATCAATCACATTCACAAATCCATACCCAATTAATCCATGTTTTATGCAAATGCACAGAGACCGACACAACGACTCTTATGCAATGCACATGTGGTACCGACATTCATCATCTCAACACCAGTTCACTCAAGAACTATTGGAACCATCGCTTGTTACTGAGGATCACTCACGTAACACCCCGTCGGGCAAACGATGTTCCCCGTCGCTTTAGGTCCTCTTATGTATTTAAGGCACATGACGTTTATGGATCGCTTTAGGTCCTTTTATGTATTTAAGGCACACGATCCGATCGCTTTAGGTCCTCTTTGTATAAGCCACACGATCGTCTATAATCATCGCTTTAGGTCCTCTTATTTTTAAGGCACACAATCCATCCGATCACTTTAGGTCCTCTTATTTTTAAGGCACACGATGTTATAGCGGATTCCCTATGGAACCAAACCGCCGCTCACACCCCACATGGGCACACGGCATTACAAGATGCATATCATGATGCTTGACACCCAAGAACTCATGACAATCAAATGCATCTTCACACATATATGCAACCATAATCATACATATATTTCAACTCATCAATTCCATACATTCACAATTCAACAATATGAATTATCTCATCATCAATATTCTTGCATTGAAAATCAATTCAAACAATGCATTTCAAACCATAAAGGCCACCAACCACATATATCGAATTTCACACAAACAATACCTTTAATCATAATCCACAAACCACAACAATCATGCAATCACAATTACTTCTACAAGGAATTCACACCACCAAGGCTACCCACAATACATCATTATCATACATTGGAATCAAATACAAAACAACACATTTATTTCTCCATAAGACCATAAACCATCATCACATTATTCAATCATATGCACTCATATCACATATCACAACACAAGTCATACGATCTCCATAACAACAGCACACTACATGATACACATCAATTGCACACAATTAAAACGGAAAAAGTCGACAAAACGACACTATTTCCATTTCCCAACATAATTTAATCGTCCAACAATCTCGAAATCATTTTAATAAGAAAGAACATTTCATAAGCTTTCCAACGATATAAAGAACGTTCAAAACGGATAATCAGATCAAAAGTTATGAATTTTTCAAAGAAAAGAATTTATTGAGAAACAGCCAGATTCGCCTGGCGACTTAGGAATTCGCCTAGCAGATCCCTATTCGCCAGCACTTCGCCTAGAATTTTGCCTGGCGGATTCCATTCGCCAGCACTTCGCCTGGCGAACTAGAGGCGAGTCACAAATTTAGAAAAACCCCAAGAGTTACAGAAGCTACCCCATTTCTGTCTTTCTGATTTCGCCTGGTGACTTACGATTTCGCCTGGCGAATCCCCCTTCGCCAGCACTTCGCCTGGCGAACTAGTGGCGAGACTCAATTCGCCCGGCGAATCCCAAATTCGCCTGACGAATCACACCAGAACCAGAAAAATTTTGTTACGGGTTACACGATCCAAAACCCCCAAAAATCTCATTTTTCATTCCAAATCAATTCCGACAACAAAACAATTATCAGCAATGACTCATAAACACATTGTAATCATACAATGTAAATTATATCGATTTCCGGCCGTGAAAACATCGATTTCTACTCGTTTACTTGTTTTTGACCTAAAATCGAAAACTATGGAAAAAGGAAAGACAACATGCACACACACATACATAATCATACACAATCATAAGATAATCGAGTTTCGCACCCTTACCCGATTTAATCGTGTGTAGAAAAGTCGGTTCCTAATCCACACGTTTTCCTCTTTTTTTCTTCTTTTTCCTCTTCTCTTTCTCTTCTCCTTTTCTTCTTCTCTTTCTTCTCTATTTTTCTTTTCCTTCTATTTTTCCCTCTTTCTATTTCTATTTCCATGAAAATATAATATCTACCCGATAAAAGACCAAAACACCCATACACTCAAATATCTCGCAACCGTTCCCAAAACGCGATAAAACATAAACAACGACGAAAAAATAATATATTTTCAAATAAAAGTCAAAAATAAAATAAAATAATAATAAAATAATCAAAACGACTCAATTAAATAAAAATAACTAACACTGGGGCGTTACACTACTAGCTTTACCAAACAACCCCAAACAACTTTCATTTTGAAACTCTTGTGATCTCAGCAATGCTTAATTTTTGTTTTTATTATCTCTTAACAATTAAAAAAGGAAAGAAAGAAGCAAAGAGTGATTTACGTGAGAGAGAGGAGCAATGTAGTGCAATTAGTCTTTAAGTCTTATTTATATAGAAAGTCCAAAATGATGCTAGCCATTGGATTAAAGGAAAAAGCATATGGGTTCAACTTGGGCCTTTCATTTTCTATTCTCACAAAGATAAAATAATAATATATCTTAAAAAATATCTAGATATTTTCATAATCTCCGTCTTATTAGCTCATTCAGTCTCTTTATTTGCTCTTAAACGAGTCGTAATTCACTCACGGACAACTATTATGAAAACAGAAAAATTATACCGTCACCTTTTAATTAAAACAAAACATAAATTTCGAATAAATTTTTATTCCGAATAAATTTTTGTTCCTTAGCTTAGAAAAATATATTTAGATTAAACTCTCATTCTAGGCGATATATAATACTTCCATTTAAATTTTGACAACAATCGGAGTCAGTGAAAGTTTAAACGACAAGTATATTTTGCTCGTATTCTTCAGAATCAGAAGAAACATATTTTTGAAATTTCAACACAATAGAAACATTTTAAATCTAATATAATCATTGTACCAATTGTAAAAGTCTGATTCAGACGCAATACAATTTTAACAAAATTTGTTAAAATAAATAATTAAATAGGAAACCGACAAAATAAAATAGCATAATACTATTTAATATTCCAAAATTCTAATTCCTGCTAATGTACTTTTATAGGTCTTACATTACTACCCTCCTAAAATAAGTTTCGTCCTCGAAACTTGAAGGCAATGTAACAACTTAACTAGTTATTACTAACTTCATCACTAGCACGATTGTGCACCTATCACAACCCTCTATAAAGTTGCATTGACCGAGACTCTAGACGCAAGGCTAGACATCACACTATGAGTTCAACACTCAAAATTAATCTTACAAGAGCACATTCATAAACGATAGGTCCTCCAGAATCCTTGATTCATGGTTAAACTTTCAAAATTACCTTTCTGCCTCCATGCCACAGCCCATTCAACCAGGTTTAAGCGAAGCGGTGACTGACTATCTTCCTGATTGAATTCCAATTAACTTTATACACTACCAAAGCTGGCATGACTCGTCTGTTCCATTCAACATGTTTCCATCTACTATCAACAAGAGATTAAGGGTGATCAATTCCTCAATATGTCAATAGGTAGGCGTCTACCATAATGGTGGAATAAACCATCATTACATAACTACAATAGTTACCTTTGCAACTTCTTCTCAAAGTCATCCGAGGAACAAGGGTCCAATAGTCCTTTCGAGGTTTACTAAACGCTTTATCAATTTCCTACTAGTTTGATCTTATAAATGTGGCGATTCATATATGTTCACATTCAAAACTCATTCCAATCACAATTTTAATAATACCATCCCAACATCTAGTTGGTGATTGAAACTCCCCAAATTTTCTTTCACATGCCATAACTATGCCATCTACAACACAAAAATTCCCTTTACACCAGTCTTAAACTATTGCATCGCACTCTAACACAACTACCTTACTCCCAAATCATTACTTAGCTTATCCTTATATGCCTTAACATGAAATGTTCCTCTTCATTGGCTGTCACTGTTGGCACACCACATCTTTCATGTTATCCTACATCTGCTTCAAAACTCTATTGAGTTTCTTTACTCTTACCATTTAATTCTATTTTCCTCATAAGAGCTCGTCAATTTAACCATTCTTGATTGTTCCAACATCTCATCTTCTGTTATTTAATTGTTCTCGATGTCAACATCTCACGTCCATTATTTTCTCAGCGCATGTTTTCCATTATGTTACATCAGTCTTCATTATAACAAGTACAATGAATCCAAGTCTTACTAGTCTCCACCAAACTTTTCCATTTCATACTTGATTCTTCCTAATAAACAAATGTTTGATTCTCTTTAAGCATACACTTACAATCACAATTTCAAAATTATAGGTAAAGTAATTTTTTGCATGAATTCTTAATTGACATAAGCTGTGTCTTCATGCGCTTCACCAACACTTTTTACACGACTTTCCTAATACAAGTCTTTTCACTCTATCCATTACTTAACCTCGTATCGACTTGAAAGTCTCATGTGGAATTCTCCAACATGTTTTTCACTTAGTGATTTCATCGTCCTGATTCTAAATGTAACATTCCATTTAGTCACCAATACATTACTCATTATCCTTGTGATATAAGATTTTCAACTGCACGATTAGTCTCTTGCCACTTATATCACTTCTTAAATCTCCGTTTTACATCTGAGAGCAACCTCATCATCTATAGCATACACCCTGTCGCTCCCAGGATTTTCATCCAAGTACAAACGCGAAAGTGGCGCGGAAACAGAGTCGCCAGCAATGTGTATTTATCCCAAGAGAGGGAAAGGAAACACTGCGTAAACCTGAGGGAAAGGAAAGAGCATGGTCTAGCAACCAAGAGAAACGGGTAAGGGATTCGGTTACGCGAGGGGAAGGTATTAGCACCCCCACGCGTCCATCGTACTCGATGGGATCCACGCTTGTTGTTATCGATCAAAGGGTGTAGGGTATCTGAAACTCAACTGCTAACTGGAAACTGGAAACAAAAGGTGAGATGGAGAAACAGGGGAAAAAGAAAAAGGACACAAAGGACTCGCAAGGATCGTCGCAATCCTATGCCTACGTATCTTCATTAACCAATGAAGAATCAGAGTCAACGTAGTTCGGACTACGGATTGGGGAAGGGTGAAAGGATTGTGCTCGGAGAGATCTCGCACGATCTCCTTGTGAGGGATATCCTTCTAGCCATCTTGTTTTAATGATGTCAACAAATGCATTAGATTGTAATTTGAGCGGTATCACTTCACGTGTCGGGCATACAGCATCTCATCGTTGTTGGTCATGTGTCTAGATGCATAGGATCCTATTCTCCTAAAAAATAAATGTCCACAAGTGATTTAATAGTGTCTAGCATGTGTGTTTGTCCTTGGTCTGGTAAAAACAATTCAAAAATTGAAATTTCTCAAAAAATTGGCCTTCATGCGCTGACCTCAAATCTTATGCGCCGACCTCAAGAATCATGCGCTGACCCCCCAGAACTCACGGGTAAGCGCATAAACCTGAGAACCCAAAATTGCTTTTCTATACGTCGACGCATAGACTCCAGAGGTCGACGCATGACACTGCTTTTTGTGCTTTTTCACTCAAATTCGTTTCTGTTATTTCCTGTTATATCTTTTGGTCATATTTTTTCATATAAATAGTTTTGGGTCTTCATTTTTCATATACAACAAGAAATGTGAAAAATATATGTCAGTTCTCTCTTCATCTTCATCTTCTTCACTGTGTAAACAAACAATCACACATAATCATTTTTGTTTGTGTCGCCCATTGATCGAAGTGATAACATTCAGAATTTAGGAAGTGTGATCTTCATCTTTTGGGTTGAGAGATTGGCAGGTGTTTCTTGAATCAAACCAGTTGGGTTTGTCCTCCAAGAATCGAGGAGATTTTGGGGGTTTTGTACAAACTGTTCTTTCTACAGGGATTCAGCTGGGCGAAGGTAACCGAAAATTGGCGCAACTGTTTCGGTTTAGTAGTTGTAATCAGAGGATCGTAGAAGAAGGTTTGGGTTCGAATTCTTGGAAGATTTCAATTGATCGAGTGAAGGTAACTGAAGAACGGAGTTTTCTTTTGGTTTAGTAGCGTGGGACAGTAATTGAATCATCCATATTTGGAGCACTTGATTCATCTTGAATCAAGGGAAGAGAAAATTCTGCATCAAAGATCGAAGACGTTCGGGGTTTGAATGTTCACAGTTTTCTCTTGTAATAAACATTGCAACAACTACAATATATATATATATATATATATCTCAATTCCTTTTGTGGAATTGGGGGCAGACGTACCCAAAGCGAGGACGATTGGGGAACTGCCTAATCAAATCTCGGGTGTTCTCTCTCTTTCTCTTAACTCTTTTACATTTCAGTAGTGTTCGATTTTGTGACGTTGCAAACTATCATAATTTCTGTCATAGAATAATTGTATGCTGTTAAACTGTTTTTGTTAGATCAATACAATTCATTGAATTGTGTTTTGGAGCAGCTGCACATTATTCTCCATAGAAATTCTGCACATAGTGTGTTTTCGCACACTACGTGTTTGATAATTTGTTTTCAAGCAAAATTCGAACACAGTGCTTTAAATTGTTTATCAATCAACCTCATTGGATCGGTATAAACATCAAGCAAGTGATAATTTGTTGTCTGCGTTTATAAGTGTTATATTCAGAACTGAATTTTTCTCTTTCGTACTCATCCACAATATATTCACGCATATCCGATCCTTTCGGTAGTAGGTTCGTTGTAGACGTTTCTATCCAGCGGTAGCTTCCGTTAAACAAATTTTTTAAAACAGAATTTTGTAGTCCATTTGCGTGTAAAACTCAAGGGAGCTATTCAACCCCCCTTCTAGATCCATAGCCATCGTCTAACAAGTGGTATCAGAGCCTGGTTTATTCTGGTGCTTCGGTAGAACTTCTTGGATCATGGCGAACGAACCTAAGGGGGCTTATAATAGAGCTCTAGTTTTTACAGGTGAAAACTACAGCTACTGGAAGGATTGTATGCATGTTCATATTAACTCCTTAGATCGGAAGGTTTGGAACGTTATTTTAAACGGTCCCATGGAAATCACTATTACTAACGCAGAAGGCGTTGTTGTTCCTAAACCCGAAGACCAATGGACTGAGGAGGACGAGAAAAAGTATAGTTATGTTTGGAAGGCTTGTAATATGATCATTTCCTCTTTGGGAGTTGACGAATATTATCGAGTCTCCCATTGCGAAACAGCCAAAGCTATGTGGGATGCCTTACAAGTAGCCCACGAAGGCACTAATGATGTTAAATTGGCTCGTATCAATACACTAACGCAAGAGTTTGATTTGTTTTACATGAAGCAAGGGGAAACCATTGCGGATATGCAAAAACGATTCACTCACATCATCAACAAATTGCATGTTCTTGGTAAACCAATTCCTAATGAGGTTTCTACTAATAAAATTCTGAGGTGTCTTAGCAGGGAATGGCAACCGAAGGTTACCGCTATCAAGGAGGCCAATAATCTTGCTACTCTAGACCTCACAACACTCTTTGGTAAACTCGATGAGCATGAGCAAGTGCTCATTAGCTTGGATAAACATGAGAAGAGCATAAAGAAAAAGGAGGTAAAAGATACGGAGAAGAAATCGATAGCTCTTAAGACTTCTTGTACAAAGTCCACACAACAAGAGCTAAGTGACGATGAAGCCAAAAACGACAAAGATGAAGATTCCGGTGACGATATGAGCTTATTTGTGAAAAGATACAATAGATACATTCGTAAGAATGATATTCAGCACTCGGACAGAAATCTTGTCAAGTTCCGTAAGCAATCGAGAAGTGAAGGAAATAAAAATGGCAAGGTAAAAGGGACGTGCTACAACTGTGGAAAATTCGGGCACTACAAACCGGATTGTCCATCCTTAAAGAAAGACAAAGACAAGGATAATGACAAGAGTCGCTCAAACAAAAAGTCCAACAAGTCTCGACGAGCATACATCGCTTGGGAAAGTGATAGCGAGTCGGAGAAAGATGACTCTTCAAGTGACGAAAGTGAATCCGTCAACCTTTGTCTCATGGCACGTCACAACAAAGGAAAAGAGGTAAAACACTCTAAATATGAAAACTGTCAAAATATGTCTCATGCTGAATTACAAAGAGCTTTTGATACATTACACCATGAAGCTAAGGAAGCATTTCAACGCTTAGCTTCGAATAAAAAGATTTTTTCCTATTTGGAGAAAAAGGTCTCCGATTCCCAAAAGGAATTGGAAGATCTTAAAAAATCCATGGTGAATGCATCAAAAACTAAAATCGATGAAAATAAATATACATGGTTTGACCTTGGGGGCTGTGGTACTTGTCACATTTGGCAAAGAGAGGTGAGAACCCTTAAAGCCAAGTTAGACAAGGCTCTCAAGCCTAAGATTACGTTTGCTATTGATCGATCACATTATCGTGAAACTATGAATAATCCTTATCAACAATACATGTATGTGATTCGAGATAGTGATAGCAAAGGTAAACTCCAAACTAATCGTGATTGCTTATATTGTTGTAAGCCCGGTCATACTATTGCTAAGTGCCGCTTTCGGAGATTTCTTGTTCCAAAGGGCATTTATCAATGGGTGCCCAAAGGCAATTTTGGTTTCACTCACCATGAAGGACCCAATGAGAATTGGGTACCTACTCTCCCTTGATTATTTTTGTAGGTACAAAGTCTTGAGACCACCGAAGGAAGATGGGTTCTAGATAGTGGCTGCTCAAGACATATGATCGGAGACATATCTCTTTTCATCGACTTTGTGGCGAAGAAAAAGGGGTTTGTCACTTACGGAGATAATAACAAGGGACAAATTCTCGGTAAAGGTAGTATAGGTAACCCCTCATCTACTACTATCTCTGATGTACTTCTTGTAGAGGGCCTTAGACACAACCTTTTAAGCATTAGTCAACTATGCGACAAAAATTATAAAGTCTCTTTTTCAAAGGATTGTTGCGTAGTTGAAGATTGCGACAAAAAGAATGTGTTTAAGGGCTTGAGGGTGAATAACGTCTATATGCTAGACTTAAACAAGGTATCATTGAATGGAGACAAGTGTTTAGTCACTATGAATGAAGATTCATGGTTGTGGCATAGACGCTTGGCTCATATCAACTTTGATTTGCTTAACAAAATTGTTTCTAAAGACCTAGTCATCGGTTTGCCCAAAATTAAATTTACAAAGGATCATCTTTGCGATGCGTGCCAAATGGGGAAGCAAACAAGGATCTCTTTTAAATCTAAAAACATTGTTTCAACTATGAGACCTCTTGAGCTCCTCCATATGGATCTCTTTGGACCATCTAGGGTTAAAAGCCTAGGTGGTAACTACTATGGATTTGTTATAGTCGATGATTTTTCTAGGTTTTGCTGGACAATTTTCTTAGCAAATAAAACTGATACCTTTTCAACCTTTGAACGATTTGCTAAGTTATCTCAAAACAAGTTGAACACAAACATTGGGTCAAACCGAAGTGACCATGGGGGTGAGTTTGAAAATCATTTATTTGAAGCATTTTGTGATTCCAATGGAATTGATCATAACTTTTCAGCACCACGTACCCCTCAACAAAATGGGGTAGTGGAACGTAAAAACAGAGTTTTGGAAGAACTTGGAAGGACTATGATCAATGATAGTGGATTACCAAAATACTTTTGGGCCGACGCCATAAGTACGGCTTGTTATGTTTTGAATAGGGTGCTCATCCGGCCTATTCTAAACAAGACTCCGTATGAGCTTCTAAAAGGGCGTAAGCCAAACATATCTCACCTTCATGTATTTGGTTGCAAATGCTTTGTGTTAAATAATGGAAAAGAGACTCTCGGCAAATTTGATGCCAAGGCTGACGAGGGTATTTTTCTTGGATACTCTCAGTCAAGTAAAGCTTATAGAATCTATAATAAAAGGTTACGTATAGTTGAAGAGTCAGTTCATGTTTCCTTTGACGAGTCTTATCTGAGAAATGTCGGAGAAGGTAGTTCTTTTCATGGTGCAGGTGTACCTACTGGAGACATACTCAAGGACACTGACAAGGGAACTGATCAGCCTGAAGCAGTGCGTATTGAGGAGGAAAAGGATCACCAACCAGTGAAAAGTGAGGATGATCATCATGCTAAGAAAGATGAACTTCCTCCAGCTTGGAAGTCTTCCAAAGACCATCCAATTGACAACATTCTCGGTGATATCTCTAAGGGAGTAACTACTCGCTCTAAACTTAGTAACTTTTGTTATTACTCTGCTTTTGTTTCCCAAGTCGAACCTAAAAGCTCTAAGGAAGCATTACTCGATGAGCATTGGTATCTATCAATGCAAGATGAACTAAATCAATTCTGGAGAAATGAGGTTTGGGACCTTGTCCCCCCTCCGCGAGATCATCGAGTAATAGGCACCCGATGGGTGTTTAGGAACAAACTTGATGAAAATGGAGTAATAACGCATAACAAAGCTAGGCTTGTAGCGCAAGGCTATAACCAAGAGAAAGGAATCGACTATGAGGAAACTTATGCGCCGGTTGCCCGACTCGAGGCCATACGCCTTCTACTTGCCTACGCTTGCACAAAGAACTTTAAGCTATTCCAAATGGATGTCAAAAGTGCCTTCCTTAACGGATATATAAATGAAGAGGTTTATGTAGCCCAACCTCCAGGTTTTGAATCACATGAATATCCTGATCATGTTTATAAACTTAAGCGAGCTTTGTACAGACTAAAACAGGCCCCTAGGGCATGGTATGAACGTCTAAGCAAATTTCTACTTGATCAAGGGTATTCAAGAGGAAAGGTTGACACAACCCTCTTTATTAAACGTCAAGGAAAACACTTAATTTTGGTACAGATTTACGTTGACGATATTATATTTGGGTCTACTAACATGACCTTGGTCAAGGAGTTTTCTAGTTTGATGCAGGGGGAGTTTGAAATGAGCATGATGGGGGAGCTCAACTATTTCCTCGGATTGCAAATCAAACAACTTGAAGAGGGCATATTCGTGGGTCAAATGAAATATTGTCTTGAGTTACTAAAACGTTTTGATATGCTGAACTGCAAAGCAATAGATACTCATATGCCTACAAGTGCTAATCTCAATCGTGACGAAAAGGGTAAGGATGTTGAGGTAAAGAAGTACCGAGGTATGATAGGGTCTCTCCTTTATCTTACCGCATCACGTCCTGATATAATGTTTAGTGTATGCATGTGTGCGAGGTATCAGGCACATCCCAAGGAATCCCACCTGAAGGCAGTTAAGCGCATACTTCGATACCTCTCTGGTACTCCAAAGTATGGGCTGTGGTATTCCAAAGGAAGTGTTTGTTCCTTAGTTGGTTACTCTGACTCCGACTTTTCCGGGTGCAAGTTGGATAGGAAAAGTACTAGTGGCACATGTCACTTTTTTGCAAATTCCTTGGTGAGTTGGCACAGCAAGAAACAGGTTTCCGTTGCTCTTGTCAACAGCCGAGGCGGAATACGTTGCCGTCGGTAGTTGTTGTGCTCAAGTCCTATGGCTTAAACAACAATTACTGGATTTCAATTTAAAACTTGAACGTATTCCAATTTTGTGCGATAACACTAGTGCGATTAATCTAACTAAGAACCCTGTACTACATTCACGCACCAAGCATATCGAAATACGCCATCATTTTCTTAAAAGGTGATGTTATTTTTGAGCATGTTGACACTAAGAATCAACTTGCTGACATTTTCACAAAACCATTAGCTATAGAGCCTTTCTTTCACATCCGTAGGGAACTTGGCATTCTCGATATCTCGGATCGTACATAACATCCTTGAGAATTATGAGCTTCACACACACATATATATATATATATATATATATATATATATATATATATATATATATATGCTTGTTCATATCTTTAACTAACAATGCAAAGAGAAATTTATTCATATGTTTTTGGGTTGCGTGCGCCGACCTATAAATGCTTCACCTTCCCTATATTCTCTATTGCACATTAAACTATGATTCTTGCATGTCATTTAATTAGCTTTTGTGGTCAATCTCTCCCTATTCTACTCCTTTAAACCTCATCAATCTCAATTAATCCCCACTAAACTCTCATCAAAACCCTAATAAATTAGAAAAAGGGAAGGGAATACCAAGAGAGAAATTTCTCTATATATCTAAAGCAAGGTACTCAAAGGATTTCACACATCTTCTCTTCTCTCTCTGCAACAATCAAGTTTGATAATCTCTCTTCAACTCTTCTTCAACAATGGCTTCCAGAAGAAATGTTGGTACAAGAGGAGGAAGAGGATCAACTTCACAACAAGCTCAAACAAGAGAATCATCCACACAACGGGTAACATTTCAATCCCTAATTTCTGAAAGGTTAGCCACTCCATTTGCAGAATTATTTTCTAATCGGGCTGTTATCAGACAACATGGCTTTTATCCATTGATGGGTCAAGATTTTCACATTCCTGAAATTTCTGAACTCGTCAATTTTCAAAATCTGAATGAATTTGTTGAATGTGAGGCAAATACAGTGAAGACTTGACTAGATTGTTCTACTGTGGGATAAAGGGAAAATTTCGTGGGGCTGAATTTAAGTTCTCTATCAATAATGCAGAATATAAAGTGACAAACGATGTATGGTCTACATTGTTTATTTTGAATACTGGTGAGAGTCTCCCAAAGGTTACTGATAAAACCTTTGTTAAAGACTATGCATTCAAAACTGCTTTGAATTCTATGCTGAGGGAACCATATCCAGCTGATTATGTGGCAAGTGAAGCATTTCCTAAGAGTGTCACCACCGGTCATCTGAAATTTAAAGAACGTATCCTTCAGTGGATTGTTTCTCGCATCTTGAGACCTAAGAAAGGAGGCCTCTCAAGAGTTGAACAAGCGGAGGTGCATCTCATCTACATCCTGAGGGAAAAGATCAAAATCAACTGGCCTTACTACTTTGCTTCTAGGATGTTCACAACTCGCAGCTCTAACAAATTTTTAGCACTTGGATATGCATCTGCTGTGGCAAATTTTCTGAATCACTTTGACATTCCTATTCCAGAGATTTTTCATGTTCGCATTACTGCTGAACAACAGTTTCTGGCCAGAACTTTGTCCATGATGGGTTATCATTGGAACTCTCATGAGCAAAGGTTCATCCATAGACAAAGAGCTACCCATCCTGAACCTGTCCATCTTGAAGCCAGTGAGGATGAAGGAAGTGAAGGTAATGCAGATCCTATTGGTAATGATGAAAATGTAGTGATACCGGAAGACGTTGTCATGCAGGACAATTAAGCGGAAGAAGAAGAAAACAATCAAGAAGACAATGAGGCATGGATGGGATATCAACCGGAAGAATCCTATGACAATCAAGGCTGGGGTCAGTGGAATCAACCAAACTGCTGGACCAACCTTGGCGCTGCATATGTTCCTCTATCCTATGATGCTGACTCTGAATGGCAGATTCCAGAAAATTCTGCTCCACCAACTCCACTGTCTCAGCATTATTCACAATCCAATGATGAAATTTTGGCAAGACTGACTGAGTTATCTCTGCAACATCAAGAATTTCAAGCGCAGCAGGAAACTCGATACCTGACTCAACAAGAACAGCTTACCAACCTGTCTAACCAACTGTCATCTCATGCCACCAATTTCAACAATTTTGCAAATGCTGCTATGACAAGGTTCAATAAAATGGATGCCAATCTGACTCAGCAAAATCAAAACTTGGCTAACAACCTTGGTAACCTTAACAACACCTTGATTGACCTCAATCTTCAACTCGAGGAATTTCCACCACCAAGTCAATACCATAGGGGACGAGGTTATTCGTTTAGGGGGAGGAGACCATAAACCTTAGGGCATCATGTTTTAGTTGTGCATGAAGTTGTGTTTTGTTGTTTGCTTTCTGTTATTTTGACATGCGCTGCACTTTTCTGTTATGTTTCAAACTTTATGAAGTGAATGTTTTGCTTTAATATCGTTGTTCCGTATTTAATCAATACTAGTTTACATTAGCGGTATCATATGTGGATGCTGATAACTGTTTTGTTGTTGCAAATATTTGTTGATCCAATACATATTTTCGTATGCTATTTTGACCACTGTCTTCTCGTCTTTTTGATGTTGTCAAAGGGGGAGAAGAATACAAGCTACAGAAATGTTTAAACCGGATGTTAAAGACAGGGGGAGTATTGATCATCTCAAATTACATCTCTCGTGAAAAACAAGGAAGTGTTGCCATCATCAAAAAGGGGGAGTATGTGAGGGATATCCTTCTAGCCATCTTGTTTTAATGATGTCAACAAATGCATTAGATTGTAATTTGAGCGGTATCACTTCACGTGTCGGGCATACAGCATCTCATCGTTGTTGGTTATGTGTCTAGATGCATAAGATCCTATTCTCCTCAAAAATAAATGTCCACAAGTGATTTAATAGTGTCTAGCATGTGTGTTTGTCCTTGGTCTGGTAAAAACAATTCAAAAATTGAAATTTCTCAAAAAATTGGCCTTCATGCGCTGACCTCAAATCTTATGCGCCGACCTCAAGAATCATGCGCTGACCCCCCAGAACTCACGGGTAAGCGCATAAACCTGAGAACCCAAAATTGCTTCTTCACTGTGTAAACAAACAATCACACATAATCATTTTTGTTTGTGTCTCCCATTGATCGAAGTGATAACGTTCAGAATTTAGGAAGTGTGATCTTCATCTTCTGGGTTGAGAGATTGGCAAGTGTTTCTTGAATCAAACCAGTTGGGTTTGTCCTCCAAGAATCGAGGAGATTTTGGGGGTTTTGTACAAACTGTTCTTTCTATAGGGATTCAGCTGGACGAAGGTAACTGGAAATTGGCGCAACTGTTTCGGTTTAGTAGCTGTAATCAGAGGATCGTAGAAGAAGGTTTGGGTTCGAATTCTTGGAAGATTTCAATTGATCGAGTGAAGGTAACTGAAGAACGGAGTTTTCTTTCGGTTTAGTAGCGTGGAGCGGTAATTGAATCATCCATATTCGGAGCACTTGATTCATCTTGAATCAAGGGAAGAGAAAATTCTGCATCAAAGATCGAAGACGTTCGGGGTTTGAATGTTCACAGTTTTCTCTTGTAATAAACATTGCAACAACTACAATATATATATATATATATATATATATATATATATATATATATATATATATATATATATATATATATATATATATATATATATATATATATATATCAATTCCTTTTGTGGAATTGGGGGCAGACGTACCCAAAGTGAGGACGATTAGGGAACTGTCTAATCAAATCTCGGGTGTTCTCTCTCTTTCTCTTAACTCTTTTACATTTCAGTAGTGTTCGATTTTGTGACGTTGCAAACTATCATAATTTCTGTCATAGAATAATTGTATGCTGTTAAACTGTTTTTGTTAGATCAATACAATTCATTGAATTGTGTTTTGGAGCAGCTGCACATTATTCTCCATAGAAATTTTGCACATAGTGTGTTTTCGCACACTACGTGTTTGATAATTTGTTTTCAAGCTAAATTTGAACACAGTGCTTTAAATTGTTTATCAATCAACCTCATTGGATCGGTATAAACATCAAGCAAGTGATAATTTGTTGTCTGCGTTAATAAGTGTTATATTCAGAACTGAATTTTTCTCTTTCGTACTCATCCACAATATATTCACGCATATTCGATCCTTTCGGTAGTAGGTTCGTTGTAGACGTTTCTATCCAGCGGTAGCTTCCGTTAAATAAATTTTTTAAAACAGAATTTTGTAGTCCATTTGCGTGTAAAACTCAAGGGATCTATTCAACCCCCCTTCTAGATCCATAGCCATCGTCTAACACTCCTGCCTACGTATCTTGCTCGCACGCGAGAATCGGAGCGACGTAGTTCCCCTCACTAGGGATGACTTCGCTTTGTTTGTGTTTTTTAATGGAAGACGCCAAGGTTCACGTTCCAGCAGTTAGGTGTCGCAGCTCGTTGTACGGAGTCTTAGGCATTTACCTGTTTGCGGTAGAACGGAAGTGACGCATCCTTTATGAATGGAGTGAGGAAGATGAGAAGAGAATTTTTGTTTGTTTATTAATTTTTAAGAAGAAGTATTTTGATTGTTTTGTGTTTGTAACACGTATCGAACTAAAGTCTATGACATAGGAACAAATGCGTCGCATGGTCGTCCCTAACAGGACGTATGCTACGCACTCTAGAAAGACGAAGGGAAACCCTCCTCCTTTCATTTCCCATGTGCTTAAGGCTCATGGCGTATAATACATGTTGTTTTTATTACCTGATTTTGATTTTTTTGTTTTGAGATGAGAAAGAGAGACTCAAAGTGTTAAGAAAGGAAAAAGTCTAAGTGGGGAAGACTAGCAATCCTAATGTTGTCATGCATGGATGTCCTATGGTTGTGTTGAAGTATAAGAACCACCTAAGTCTAAGGAAGAGAGAGGGATAGCACTATCTAATGCTTATCCTACCTCACCTTAATCAAAAATTAAGGATGAGCTAGGATCCCTAAGGGGATGTGAAGAAGTTCTACACAATCAAGCATTATATCATGTAATCCACACACAAAAGAGAAAGAGAGGTAAAAGAGATGAGAGATGAAAGAAGGAATGAGCATGGATAAGCATCCATATACTCATATGTCTTACCTCTTCCCCTACATAAAAGGTTAGCACAAAATAATCACAAGTATTAAATACGAGTGGAAGAAAGTAAACCAAACAATGTTAGTTGTCTTAAGACGACAACCTAAGAAGAAAACAAAGTTTGAAGTAAAAGGAAAGGGTCCTAAGGGCTAAGAACCACCCAAGGGTAGTAGGTATATGTCAAGGTGTCCTAATAAGGTTAACATGCCAAATGAAATCAAATAATGCCAAACTATGCATCAAAAGATCACACAAATGCAAGTTATGCACTAACTATGCAAGATGAATGCAAATGAATCATGAACATGAATAAATGCATATGTAAACATCAAAGTCAGAAGTGAATGAAATTTAATAAGGCATGGATATGTCATTAAGATAGCATGTGATTCATGAATGCAAGCATTGATCAAGTAAGAAGAAGTGAGAACAAACATCATTCAAGTTCATGCATTTGTGCATACTTGTAATGCAAGTAAGGAATGGAGATGTAAGATGAACATACTTGGAAATGGATGCAAGTTAGTAGCAAATGACATGTGAGATGACATTTAAAATGCAAGGATGAGCACACAAAGTACACATAAGTCTCATGTTAATGCAAGTTCAAAAGTATATGCAAACATGCACAAGTAAAGTAAAACAAGTATCCACATGTTTATGAACTTAGGAGACATTCAAGATACAATTAGAGGTCATGGAATATGATGAAGAATTATCACAAACAGCATGTGAATCATGTTATAATGGTCATTTAAGATCATACAAGCATTGATGCAAACAAGGGATCAAAGAAGAGCAAGTAAGGATGCACAAGTTCACAAAACATTTCAAGTTTAAACAACTGTACACAAGTCAATTCAAGATGGACAAGCAATGACCTATAACATGAGAAAAATGACCTATAATGTTCACACAACATGTATCAATTGGTCTCACCAATTGTCAAAGAGGGTTGCATACAATGCACATTAAAACCCTAATACATGGTCTCTACCATTCACACAAGCAAAAGTTGCATTTATGAGTTCACAAAGAGCATGTTAAAAGGACATGAAAAATTGGAAAAGGAAAACATATTGAAGTGCAAACAGTGAGTAGACATGCCTCAAAAGAAAGGATCAAAATTCATTAGGAATCATGCACAAACATGCTTCATAATCTCATACAAGCACAGAAACAAATTGCTCAAAGATAGCATTCAAAAGTCAACAAAAAATGACCTAAAAAATCTATGAAAAATGCATGAAATGACTTAATGTATCATAGAAGTGTGTACCAAATGTCATGTGAAAATTCAATTCAAAACTAGGTCAGACAAATCAAGAATGAAGCAAGTATCATGAATGAATGCTCACACAAAAGAAATTAAATGAAAATTCATGGAAAAATAGAAAAATATACCAAAATCAGAAATAAAAATGTGTAAAAATTATTTAAATGCATTATGATGCTTAATGAATTATTTCAGAATTTTATCATGCTTAGAAGTATTTTTAAAAATTAAAAATCAAACAAGTATCCAAAATAAAAACAAAGAAATTGCCAGGGGGCGTAACGAAAGCAATTATTCAGTTCAATGCGCTATGGGCTTAGGAAAGGAGGGGGTGCGCATAGCAAGAGAGGCCCAATCCACTAACACATGCTCAGATAGGGTTTATCTATAGATGTTAGTCAATACCTTGACTCATCCTGAGCCATTGGATCAGTCCACACAAGATGATCACAAAAATTATGCAAATCACATGGTTCACAAGGCAAGCACATGACATGTAATGATGCATCAACCACATGTGAGCAAAGCATTCAAAAATATTTAGAAAGTGAAGCACGTGCCAGGGATGCACTCTCATTAATGCACTTGCACGCTTATGTTCATCAGATCAAAATGCATCAACGATCAAGTTTTAAACTGGTTTTAAAACCCCTAGGGTTTATGGCTGATGAACACCACCGGCCGGAGAAGACTCCGGTCATCTTCTCCGGCCACTCACCACCGTGCCAAAAGTTTCAGGTGTCCAGAAATTAAACCATATACCAAAATGATCCCCATGCTTAGTAGATCATGAATCCACCGTCAAAATTCACAAGAAACACACATACAGATCAAATCGAAGGAAAACATTTTGCCCTAGAAATTTCAACTAAGCACCTAAGGTGCCTATCAACTAGCCAGAGGTTCAATAGCTTCTATTAAGCTTAAAACAATTAAAAACAAGCTAAATCAGAGCATAAAGAGATAAAAAATTTTGAGATGAAACCTGTGATTTTGATGAATCCTTAGCTCAAAAGAAATCCAGAGAGGAGGCTCCTTTTACTCGCTTGCTATCAAAACCGGCCAAATAAAGGCTATGAAACTTCTTGTGCTTGCAATTCAGTGAAGAAAATGAATGAAATCAAAGTGCAACTTCTCTTCCTTTGCTTAATCCATGGATGATCCTTGAAGGAGAGTGAAAGAAACTTGCAGAGAGATTGATGAAGATGAAACCTCGTGAGAGAGAAAACTCAGAGAGAGAGAGAGAGAATGAAAGTTTGTGAAGTGTGTAGAATGAACCAGTTCGTTGCAAATTCTTTTAGAGATTGGTTTTATATGGTGAGTTAAATCCTAACTATTGTAGTTGATGGTTAGAACTCTGGTTAAAGGAGAGTTAGGGGCTGAGTGAGTTAAGAATGAATTGAAATGGGAGTGAGTGAAGTGGTGGCTCGAATTCAGCTTTGTTCAAGTGGGGAGAGGAGTATGATAACTATGGTGGTGATTAAGATGGATGATGGTGATGTGATGAGTTTGTAGCAGCAATACAGCTTGCTTTGCAAGTTCCTTTTCTTTCCTTTGTTTTGAACACTTAAGGGAAACAAGTACATGGACATGTGGTATGTAAGTGGCATGCTTGGCTTATTATGGTAATGTAATGTGTGATGTATGTGAAGCATGCGTATGAGAACAATAACACTGCAGGTTTCGACTTGGTTTTGTTTACTTGGCATGGAAGAAAATCAGATGGCATGATGGTGACTTTGTGCAAGTATAACTTGATGATAAATGGGTGAAATGAAGTGATTATTGGCTCTTTGAAAAGAGGGGACGGAAGATAACAACATTGATGTGGAAAGCAAACACAATTGAATCCCTTAAGATACTTAAAACATTCATGAAAGTGTTGACACATAACTGAATTGGCAGGCCAACCTGACCTGGTCGTGCCTAGCCCTTGCCCATGTGAATGAATCAGTTGGAGCACCTGACTTTGACCCACCATATCTCTCAATACATTAATCATATGAAAAATTCCCCAACATCAAAGTTGTATAGGGGATTGAGAGGAACAAAAACCATGTTGAACACTTTTTAATTTGGAGCCTCCATCATGGAGATAATTGGCTATGAACTTGGACAAAACATGCACACCAACTGTTTGATGAAATGACTGCGTGCTAACTGGTCATGACTTGCCTGTCTGGTCAATTTTGCCTTGTGAACCCTCAACTTTAATCCATCATATCTCTCTTAATTTTAATCCAATGGAGATGTTCTTGGTATGGTTTTGAAGCTCTTGAAATGAGCTCTCATTAGGCCCCTTGAAGTTTTCAATTTGGTGCTTGTATCATAGAGAAAGAATGCTTCAAAAGTGACCCCTCATCTTGCCAAAACTTACCAAATTAGGAAACCCTAATGTAGTACCCCAAATTTTGACCAATGATTTTTCATCTTTTTAGGGTTTTTGGTGTTACTAGGGGGTGTCATTTGGGCTTTCGGGGTGTGCTATTACTTTTGGGCCCATTTTTGGGTTTTGGGTTTATATAAAGTTTTTGCATTTAGGATTTAGATTTATTTTCTATTTCATTTTTGCTCATTATTCTAAGGTAAAGTTTTATTTTGAGATGTTATTGATTATAAGAAATTATTGGGGATCTCACTCATTTTAGATATTTAGAGTAGAATGAATTAGGTTTTTATTTTATTAGAAAAAGACTTGGGCTTTTTAGATTTTTATTTTTTAGAGTTTATTATTTTAACAGAAAATTAAGTGGGTATTATTTTAGAATTTTGTTTTTAATTAGGAAATAGTTAGGTCTTGTTTTAATATTAATTAGTTTAAGTATTTTATTAATATCCTTTTATTTTAGGGTTAAATATACAACACCCCCGACAATGTTAGCGAATTCTCATTTTAGCCCCTGGTAAAGTTTTTTTTTTTAAAACCCACCTCGCAATTTCCAAATTCCCTCAGATACCCCCCTGTGCAGAAAAGATTCCAATTTTTAGTGACTTGGTTGTCCAACTGGATTTTTATTTTATTTTTAAATGCCACATAGACTTTCTTTATTTTTTAATTTAATTTATTTTATTTTTTAAATATTAAATTTTTTTATGTTTTTTTTTACGTTTTCTTTTCTTAAATTATTTTAATTAATTAATATTTTTTATGAATTATTTTTTTAAAGTATTAAAATATTATAATTGGGCATTCTTAAACATTCACAAGCCCATTATTAACTTAACATGTTTTATAATTAGACTATTGAGTTGAGTTATATAAACCCCTAACATTTTTGTTTCCCAATCGATGTGGGACTAACCATTCTTCTATCATCTCATCATTTCTCTTCTTCCTCTTTTCACCTTCACTAAAGTCTGCAAGTCCCATCATCGTCTTCAAAAAGTCTGCTACCACCTTCACTAAATGATTCGCCCTTAAAACCTTTCCTACACACTTTACCTCACCTATCACTCCAAAAAATTACCATAATAATACCCCACTCATGATACTTCCTCAACACCCATTAAACTCCTCAACCCAGCTTCTTTTTCTTTCCAGCTAGCACCACTGCTACAGCTGCCGCCATATCCAAACAACCACCACTTCTCTGTAAAAACTTCTAGAGTGCGTTAAGAAATTCTCTGATTTTAATGAAGTCTTTTTCTCCTAAAACTAGTTATGAAAAAAAACAGGTAGCAGGAAACTAGTTGTGAAAATAACAGGGAACATGAATTTGTCTCTATCACTTTTTGAATATATTGACTTATATATACTATCCAAAAATTAAATACATAATATTTTAAGAGTGAGATATGTATTGATATTTATTAGAATTTTATAATTGCATTTTGACCCTGTGCACTGCAGAAATTTCTTATAAAGTGTGAAGAACCGCTCAAGTTGCTAGTGAGATGAGTTAAATATTAACAACGCCTCATTCCATAGGGAATCAGATGCTTAGAACAACAACAAAGTAAATAGTTCACATAATGAACTTAATTTATGATAAATTATACAAGCAACAAAAGATCTAACATTACTAGTACATAAGAAATAAAAAAGAGTGCATTGATAGATAAAATGACAGGCCAAATTTTACCTAAAAAAGTGACGTTAATATAAAGCATGATCATTTAGAAATATTTACAACCAGAAACGAAAACATTTATAAATGCATGATTATTTAGAAGTAATTTTCATCAACAGGGTTGAATTGAATGCAAGTCACTGTATTCAGTTAAAGAAGAGACACAATTACAATCATGCGTAAGTTATAAATATGAATAAATGCATTTCGTCTAAATTTTATAACTAATAACTAAATGGTTGTGGAAAATACTGATCGAAGTGCGTGATTCTCTGATGCTTACCAAAGTCTTTGTGAGGGAAAACACGTAGACATTAATCACAACCAATTTTCCAAGCGCGAACAGTTTTATCCATAGAAGACGAGAGAAGAATCTGCAACATGTCATTTTTATTAGATTTGCAAGCAGAATAAACATAACAAATTGCAACTTTGGTTCTGCAAGTTAAACTTACATCTGAATTAAACCAAGCCAAATCCAAGATATCACTGGAATGACCAAACAATTCTTGCAGTGGTGATTCCTCAATTTGAAAAATATCATTTGGAAGGAAATTGAAGGGCTGGCGTTTGTCACGTGACATAACGCGCCATACGCGCACAACACCATCTTCACCTCCACTAGCTAAATACTCACCATTAGGACTGAATTTCATAGTCCATACCAATCCTTTGTGAGCTTATGTATGAAATCCACAAGGTTAATTTGGTATATATTAGTAAATGTCAAATACTTGGAACTGCTAATATCTTAATAAAAAGTCAGTATATAGACATAAATTTGAATCATGCATGATAGGGAACTAACACCCTCCCTCTTCATGCATACTTATGAAATACGATCTTTTCTCAGTTTGCAATAATGGGAGTAAAGGCCATGCAAATAATGAATTACTTACCTGAACACCAGAAATGCAGAAAAGTATAATGAGCACCCACATAAACCATGCTGACATGAAGAAGAACAACAGAACAAGAAAGGTAGATGCTGCTATGACAAATACAACAGCAGCCTTTGAATTAATCTTAAGAACTTGCTTATCATAACCACCTCTTGCTGCTGCAGCATTTCGTGATTCCTAGCAAAATATTAACCGAAAGAAAAACATCTCATATGTTTCTCCATCAAACAATATTTGATCGTGTTGGTTTGGTTGGTGAAGATTTTCTTCCTGATAAGCTTCAATTGGTGATGGCAGCAGTGAAGATGCATTTGCAGTGGTGCTGGTAAGCTTCAAGTCCCACATTGGAAAAATGTCACCAAATGAAAGAGTTTATATATCTCTTACACATAATACATATCAAAACTTCAAGTCTTGGGCTTCTAGAAAAATATTGGGCTTTAAGTCCAAATGTAATATTTTAATAGTTAATTTATAAATATAATTTCATAAAAAAATATTAATAAAAATTATTTAAGAAAATCTGAAAAATTAATAAAAAAGTAAGTAAAAAAAAAAAAAAAAAAAAATATATATATATATATATATACCCAGTCATCTATGAAATTTAATCCAAAATGCCAACATGGACAAATTCTGATGGTCAAAACGGAATCTTCAATGCCACTTGGACTCTGGGGGGTTTTCTGAGGGAATCTAACTAAGATGAGGGGGTGTTTAAAAAAAAAATTTTACAGGGGCTAAAGTGAGAACTCGCTAACATTGCAGGGGGGGGGGGGGTTGTGTATTTAACCCTCTATTTTATTATTAATTAGGAATTTCGTTTTAATTAAGATTTAGATTTTAAATATATAATATTAGTTATTAGGGATAATGGTTTTGGTTAATTAAGGTTTAAGAGTGATTAGTATTGGATTTTATTTATTTATTAATATAGTTACTAATTATTATTTATTTTTGTTTTATTATTAAGATTGTTTTGGTGATTTTATTTTAAGCTTGATAATGCATTTTTTTTGTACGGTTGTGGATATGTCCATTTTTATTATTGTTTATTTTATTTCATTCGGTCAAAATAGTTGACCCAGAATGGGCCTTCTTCCTCCCCCAGCATAAACCCTAATTTTGCGCCGCATCTATGGAAAACAAAATCAAATCACAAATCGAATCAATATCAGAATCAATCTTTCATTAATTTTCAATCTAAATTTACATACAAATCAAATCTCAATCAAAAGCACAAAAATTACACTAAAAATTTCCTAAAACAAATCTAAATCTAATTGAATCTAAAACCTAATTTTTACCTATAAAAAGCTAAAAGAAAATTCAGATGAGAAAAAAGACGCTAAGCAAAAAACTCTTGCGGCTGCGCGAATCCCTCCTTTCACCTAAAGCTCACGATCTTCAAATAGAGACTTAGGGTTCATCCCTAGAACCCTAATCGCTCTGAGCTAAGCCACATCCACACCTGCAAAAAAAGAAAAGAAAGGAGATTAGAAGAGAAAGGGATAAACAAATATACGACCAATTTCACGGCACGGACGGTAAATGACAAAAAAAACTTAGCTTTTTTTAAGGTTGTGTTTTTGATTGTTGGTGTTCTCTGTTTCTGGGTTTTTTTCGTAAAATTAGGGTTAGGGTTCATAGGATGTAGGGTTAGGGTTCTTGGGGGTTCAAAGGGTTTCTGGGTTTTGGTTGAATTTAGGTTAGGGTTCATACGGTAGGGTTAGGGTTCATGTAATTCTAGGTTAGGGTTCGTTGATTTTGGGTTAGGGTTCATAAATTCTGGAAATAGAGGGTGGTTTGGGGAGTCGCACGGTGGCCGGACGGCTCATCGGTGGTGGGTTGCTTAGAGAGAGGGGAGAGCGAAGAATTAGTGAGAGAGAGCGGGTAAGAGAGAGAAAGGAATTGGAAAATAAGGGGGGTTCTGAGGAGATGAGAGGTTATGTACTCCCTCTGCCTTGGATGAGTGCCAAGTGTCCTCCCTTAGGCCATCTAGATTGTTTGACCGTTGGAGTCAACGGGTTCCTCTCCACACGCGCACATCATGAGTCTCATTTGACTCCACATCTGGGCCGTTCATCTTGCATACCTGGGGTAGTAATCAGAATCTAAGGCTGGGATTTCAAGCCTTTGGGAACCGTCTAATCATCATCAGACGCTCTTGAGGGAATTCAACGTTGACTGCCCATGTTTTCCAGTTTTTTTATTTTTATTTTTTGCAAGTTTTGGACTCTAGTAACTGGGCCTTGCGCCCAGATTACTTTTTGCACCCCCACTACTTAAGCCCAGTTACTGATCTGTTGGTTTTGCACCCCCTGTTTGTTTTTTAATAAATAAATTAATAACTTAATTTATATAATCAGGATTTAAGTCTTAATTTAGTTCTTTAATAATTAATTTAATTACTTAAATTAATTAGTAAAGTAGGTTTTAGATTTTAAGTTTTTTTAATAATTAAATTAATTACTTAATTTAATTAATTGATTAGGTTTTTAACTTAGGTCTTTTTTTAAAATAATTAGGTTAATTACTTAATCTAATTACTTAATTGGGTTTTAAAATTTTAATTAGGGTGGGGAAATAGGATTTTAGGGATTTTCTAGTATCAGGTCAAGTATTTAAATTTTTTAAATTGTTAACAAGGTTTTATAATGGAGATTGTTTCTAATTTTTTTCAGGGGATGGAAGGCTTCTTTGTTTTGGAATTTTTGTAAAAATTAGGATGTAGGATTTATTTTAAAGAAGATAGTTGTAGGTTTTATTTGGATAAATTTGAGTTATACTAAAATTTTATTGTATTTTTGGGATTAAAATACTGTTTTTGGGTTTATTCTTAAATTTCAAGAAAGTTATCTTTTATCTATTGGGATTAATTTGGGGTGTAAATTTTGGGTTTAGCATAATAACATTTTGGACTTTATTTTTTTCTTTATGAAAATTCAAGTCATTTTATGTGGGATATCTAAGGGACTTCTAGGGTTTTAAACATGGGATAGAGCTCTAATTTCCGTGAGCATAAATAAAGGAATATGGTTTTTGGGATAAGGGATAAAATATGATTTTTTTGTAAATTATTAAATTAATTTTCTATTTTTTCTAAATAAATTAAGGGAATATTATTTAATAAAAATAAGGGATGAGATAAGGGATAAAGCTCTTAGGTTCCAAGAGTTAAAATATAGGCCAAAGGGATTTAGGGATAGAACTCTCCATCCGAGAGTATAAATAATGGATAAGGGATAGAACTCTCCATCCGAGAGTATAAATAATGGACAAGGGATAAAACTCTTGATATCCGAGAGTATAAATAAATGGATTAGTGATAAAACTCTTGATATCCGAGAGTATAAATAAATGGATTAGGGATAGAACTCTTGATATCCGAGAGTATAAATAAATGGATTAGGGATAGAACTCTTGATATCCGAGAGTATAAATAAATGGATTAGGGATAGAACTCTCCGTCCGAGAGTATAAATAAGGGACAAGGGATAGAGCTCTCCATCCGAGAGTACAAATAATGGATAAGGGATCAAACTCCTTGTCTAGGAGTATAAATAATAGATTAAGGGATAGAACTTCTTATCTAGGAGTATAAATAAAAGATTTAGGGATAAAACTCCTTATCTAGGAGTATAAATAATAGATAAAGGGATAGAACTCTTTATCCAAGAGTATAAATAGTGGATTGAGTTTAGGATTAGGAATGGGTTTAGGAATAGGTATAGGAATAGGACTAGGGGGTAGGAATAGGGGAGGTGAACTACGGTTACTCTGATCCTTCAAATTGAAGGTACGTAGGCATATGGTTGTAAACCCTAGCGAGTGTAATTAATAAAAAACTTAGGACTCTTTTGTAAATAAATCATTTAGACAAACAAACAAGCATACCCTTAAATCTAAGGAGGATCCCATTGAATACAATGAAGGTGAGGGGTGCCTAACACCTTCCCCTCACTTAATCGACTCCCGAACCTTAGGAATCTCTATCCTTGGGATTAATGATTTTTAGGTTTATCATTATTTTCCTTAAAAAATATGATGGCGACTCGTAATTTTTTGCCGGCAGCGACAGCTGGCGACTCTGCTGGAGATTCCTTCCTAAAGAGAGTCCCTCCTAACTTTAGGCTTTAGGGTTTTGTTTGTTTGTCTTGGGTGTTTATTTGTTTTTTATTATTCTCATTTTTTTATTTGTTTTATATTTTGTTTTATATTTTATTATATTTGTTATATTTATATTTTTATTTTTGTCATCATACATTGGATTGGAGCAAATAATGTGTGAAGCTAAAGCCCAAGCTTGGAGTATAACCCTAGATTAGGACGTGGAACGGAAATGTTTTTGGGGGGATGCGACATCCCCAACAATTCATTGATGCCACACTCAGAATAGATCCTTCCAAAGGTGTCCTCATGAAAGGGCTAGCCCCTAACGTAGAGGACGATTTGGATGTGGTCCGAGACTCTGAGAACTTTTAGCCGACCCCTTACCAACTCATGGAGACCCTACGTATTCAACCCTCAAGGGCTGTTACTAGGGTCCTATCCAGATGAGACTTATCCCGAAGGATTACCGTAGGAAGGCATGCTCCTTCTCATGGTAAAACAAGGGTATAGTCTGTACCTTATAGGGTCGTTATGCTGTCCGAACTTTATATCCTACATGTGAGGGGATTGGGTAGACAAAACATAGATCCAAATTATTCTAGGGAGCCTACCTTTACTAGGGCATGCTTGCATATTACCTTACCCTAATCAAAGTACATAAAATTTGCATTCATCATCCTCATAAATTCTTTTTGCATTATCATGTCACGGGAATCTTAAATATTTTTTTAAAAAAAAGGGTTAAAGTCAAAGACAATGAAATTCGGGAAAAAGAAAACTATCACGATCAAAGTAAGAACGTCTGACATAGGGAGCTTAAAAGCTTATGTTAGGGGGTTACCTCAGGAAAGGAGAAAGCCCCTAATTCGTAAGTATGGGGATATATTAGATCTGGTCACTACTCCTATTCAAGAAGAGGGTCTAACCGCCTTGGCTCAGTTTTACGACACAGAGTTAAGGTCCTTCCAGTTTCAAGACTTTCAAATAGCCCCCACTCTAGAAGAAGTTCGTAGGATGCTGGGTCTCCCCAAGAACAACAAAGGTCCATTCAAGGCTTTAGGGTATCGTCATACCTTCAAAGAAATGGCAAGTGGTTTTCATATCTGCGAGGAAGACTTGCAAGCTAACTTAAAGGTTCAAGAAGATTTTCATGGGTTCTCTAAAGGGTTCTTAGAGAAGAAAGCCAATTATTTTGCTGCTTGCAAAAATTGGGCAGCCATGGACGCTATCATGGTACTCCTCATTTTTGGGTTAGTCCTATTCCCGAGCGCGAAGAACTTTGTAGACGTCGCTGCCATTAATTTATTCTTGGCTGTGACCATTGGAGAAGAAGATCCTACGCCGGCCCTCCTCGCAGATATATACTTTACCCTTCACCATAAATTTGAAAGAAGGGGAGGGGCTATGTTGTGTTGCTCTCAGTTATTGTACAAATGGTTGTGTTCTCATCTAGTAGGGGATCTAAAGGATATGGAAAAAATGAAAGCCTATGATTGGTCTCAATATTTGGTATCTCTTGGTGATAAAGACATCTTGTGGTTCCCTCAAATACTCCTTTGAGACGACATGGTCCTAAGCTGTGGGGATTTCCCTAATGTACCTTTGATAGGATCAAGAGGGTGCATAAGTTACAATTCGGTCTTATCAATGAGGCAATTAAGGCATCCATTGGCCTACAAGCCAAAGGATAGGTTGTTAGAAGGCTTCGTCCTACAAAATGTAGCTGGAAATCATCCCGATGTTCTAAAGATTGCTCAAGCTTGGAAGTTAAGTATCAAAGGGAAAGGCAGTCTTAAAAGACCAAGGGAAGAATCTAGGGTACCATATCTGCAATGGATGAAAGAAAGGGTGAGTATAGTGAAGTTGCCTTTTACTCCGGATCGTCCTGTTAATCCAAGGGTTCCCCCACCTGCCGCAATCTCCATAGAGGAAAATGAAAGACTCAAAGAGACTATTGCACAATTACAAAAAGAAAAAGAAGAGTGGGAAGTTAAATATTACCAAGCCACTGGAGAAAGTAGTCAGTTAAGAAGGAGTCTCAATGAAGTTATGGAGCAATCAAAGATCAATAAGGGGATAGCTCAGATGGAGGAAGAGAAGAAGGAACAAGCTTACGCCGACCTTCAAACTGTGAGTTCACACCTCAAAGACCACAAGGAGCAACTAGATAGAGCCCGACGTCAAAGGGACGAGTGGAGGGACATTTGGATGACATCAACGCAAAGAGAATTCAAGGAGGGATATGATAGGCGTATACACAACCTTAAAGCTGAAGTCCAAAGCTTATCTAGCGCTCTTCTCGAGAGCAAAAGGCAAGCCCTAGATGCAATTTTGCGCTTGAGATCAGCCGAAGAACTTCTTACCCTACGGCCAGAAGGATGGTTAGAAACTCAAGAGGAGAACCAGGAGCTTAGAAGGCTATATGGGGAGCTTTAGGATTCCTACGAAGATCTAAGGGCATGGGACATTTATGTTGAAGAACATAACCAACAGCTAGAGTAAACTACTAGGGAGGATTTAGAGATCATGGCAAAGTTACGAGATGACGAGGCATATTATCGAGAAAGGTATCAGAAGTTGGTCTTACTATCCAACAATCTCATCCACGAGATCCCTCAAAGTTTGAAGGAGGCTGAGTACATGGCTGATATCTTCAAGCCGGTCAAAGAGATTGCCGATTTTCTTGCACTTTGTCATGAGATGGTAGAGGAGTTTAGGGATAGGATTAGGAGGAGGATTTAGCTTTGCTATGTAATGACTTCTTACGTTTGGTTTTTGTTATGAATAATTTAAGGGTTTATCCTTAATTTGGTTTTCCTTATGTAATAAATGGGGCTTTGACCCTAGTACTTTCTTTCCATTAATAAAAGTATTTGTTTTCCATTATCCTTGGCTTTAATCTTAATAAATGAAAGTTTAAGATTCCTAAAATAAAAATAATTTCTGCATACTCATACATTCATGCATGCATAACATAATTCCAAAAAAAACATCAAACGAAAATCACTTTTTGATATCTTCTGTCAGAATCATCGCAACAATCTGACGTCTCGACCCAACACCCGTGCTCACCAAAAGAAGGCTATGGAACAAATGGAACTGAACCACGCTGCTCTAAAGGGAGATGTGGATGTTGTCAAATGAAATGTGGAGGAAATGAAGGACAAAATCGACCAGCTGACTCGAGCTATTCAGAATATGATAGCAAGAGATACCGAGGCTAGTAACCGTAGGAGTGTCCCTACCCCTCCTCCCCAGTATGAAGATAGCAATCCTCTTTTGGGATTTGCGGCTGACTTGGAACGTGAGACATTAGAGGCTAGTAAAGGGAAGACTAACACTCAACCTCCTGTAGGGTCTGTTCCTCCTCCCGAGCACAATGGAGAATCACGACCTATACAGATACCTGTCACTCGTGAGGTCTCTGATGACTGGCACCTCCAATATGGAGAGGAAGACTCAAGAAAAGTAGTTCGTGAAGCCAAACTAGCTACCATGGAAGGAATAAAGGAGGATGAAAAATATAAGATAATTGAGGAACGGTTAAGGGCTGTGGAAGGATCCAAGATCTTTGGGATTGATGCCTTGGAAATGTGTTTGGTACCCGACGTGGTCGTGCCTCCTAAGTTTAAGGCACCTAACTTCGAGATGTATAAAGCGGTTAGTTGTCCCAAAAATCACATTCGGATGTTTTCCCAAAAGATGGGGGCGCACGCTAAGAATGAAAAGCTGATGATGCATGTTTTCCACGACAGCCTTAGTGGGGCATCCTTAGACTGGTACATGCAACTGGAAAGGGCTTACATCAAGAACTGGGGGATTTGGCAAGTGCATTTATAAGGCAATACCAATATAATGTAGACATGGCCCCTAATCGCATGCAATTACAAAACATGTCTCAGAAAGGGAATGAATCTTTTAAGGAATATGCCCAGAGATGGAGGGAGCTAGCCTCTCATGTGAAACCTCCATTGCAGGAAAGCGAGCTAGTAGATACATTCATGGGAACGCTGCAAGGATTATACTATGAAAAGATGATTGGATCTGTCTCAACAGGATTTGCGGATTTGGTTATCATTGGGGAAAGGATCGAGAATGGATTAAAAAGCGGAAAGATTGGAACACCGTCTTCCAATCAACATAACAACAAAAGGTACTCCGGAAATAGTTCGAAGAAGGAGGCCAACGTCATTTCTGCTGATAGGTATACTCAAGTACCTTATAACCCTTACGTGGCGGCCACGGCCTCTAGTCAAGCATCTCCTACGCTCCAGATCCAACAGCCAAGGGCGCCACCCCCTCAAAATCAGCAACAACAAAAGCATCCCCGAAGGGAACAAAGGAGGCAATGGAAGGACTTTGACCATATACCCACTACATATACTCAGATCCTGCCAATGTTAATCCAAAAGGGATTGGTAGAAATCAAGCCGTTAGGGCCCCCTCCTACGTCTCCTCCTCGAGGGTATGACGCTAACGCTAGATGTGATTACCATGCTGGATCGCCAGGGCATACGACTGAAAAGTGTTTAGCCCTCAAGTTTAGGGTGCAAGATTTGCTGGATCAGAAGGTCATTAACTTCAGTTATGATACTCCAAATGTAGGAGATAACCCTTTCCCAGGGCACGCTGGACCGACTGTTAACTCTATTGAGGGACTGGGAGAGAACGTCCTAATTAGAGGGGTAGAACAAGTAAAGACCCCTATGATGAAGGTAAGGGAAGTATTAATTGGGTACGAGGAGTTTGAAAGGATGCACGGTAACTGTAAGGATTACGCGGCTGATCCCAATAGCTGCAAGAAGATGAAGAAGGTCCTCCAACGACTAATGGACCAAGGGATAGTACAGATTGGGTACTTAAGGAATATGAATGAGGTGGCTGCCTTAGACTCCCAGGGGCAAGTACCTTCTGAGATTCCATACCAAAAAAGAGGAGTCACGACTCCTATTCAAATACCAGTTCCAAGGTCTGCACAAGTGCCTATTCAAATACCAGTTCCCAGGCAGGCACAGGCGCCCATCCAAATACCAGTTTCAAGGCCTACACAAGTTCCTATTCAGATATCAATTCTGGTGCCTGCGCGAACACCAATTCAAATACTTGTTCCTGCGCCAATCAAAGCCCCGGTGCCTGCAACGTCAGAAGGTCCTATCACGTTCCATGTACCAACGCCATTTCCCTATGAAAGCACCAAGACTGTGCCTTGGAAATATGACATCACTGCGTCAGTAGGAGGGAAGACTATAATGCTGTCACCAGCAGTTACTAACATAGCTGGTATTGGAGGAATGACACGTAGTGGAAGGGTATACTCGTCAGAACAACCCAAGAAGGATATCCCCGAGAGCTCAAAGGGGAAGGAGACCACAAGTACAGGTGAGGGACCGTCCAAGAAGGGCATATCTCAAGAAGACGCCGAGGAATTTTTAAGAATCATAAAGAAAAGTGATTATAGGGTGGTGGACCAACTAAATCAAACATCGTCCAAGATCTCTATTCTATCCTTGTTGTTATGCTCAGAGGCACATAGGGAATCTCTGCTGAAGGTCCTAAATGAAGCCCATGTCACCAAAGACATATCAGTAATTCAGTTCGACGAGGTAGTCGCTAATATTGCCGCCAGCACCTGCCTGGGTTTCAGTAGTGAGGAATTACCTCCCGAGGGACAAGCACATAATAAGGCCTTGTATATATCAATCAAATGTCAAGACACTATTCTCTCAAGGGTGCTAGTAGATACAGGGTCTGATCTGAATGTCATGCCTAAGGATACCCTTATGAAATTAACCTCTGTAAGGACCTTTATGAAGACCAGTTCCCTGGTGGTTAGGGCTTTCGACGGTTCGAAAAGAATGGTAATTGGGGAAGTAGATATACCTACAGTGGTGGGATCTCATACCTTCATGATCATTTTCCAAGTCATGGACATTAATCACTCCTACACTTGTCTTCTAGGACGACCATGGATTCATACTGCGGGCGTAGTTACTTCCAAACTTCATCAGAAGTTGAAGTTCATACCTGGGGACAATTTAATAATTGTTGATGGGGAGGAAGACATGTTCGTCAGCCATCTCTCATCATTCAGATACATAGAAGTGGATGGGGAAACATTTGAAATACCGTTCCAAGCTTTGGAGGTTGCGACGGTCAGTCGTAAGCAAGTCGTTCGGCAGGAGGAAAGGCCGAAAAGGATCACAGACTTGATTCAGAATGGGGATACTAGGGGATGGGGAAAAGTGATAGAGATACATGAAAAGAAGGACCAACTCGGGCTGGGTTACAAACCGGCTAATAAAGGGGTTCTGAAGCCTCGTCGGATGACATTTCCTCCTCTTAAAGAAACTTTCCATAAGGTCGGATTCAGAGATGAAGATCAGGTGACTGCAATTGAAGAGGAAAATAGAGGGATACCAGATTGGGTGCACCATTGCACACCAGATACAGTTCTCAACAATTGGAGGGCCATCGAGATTCCTGAGATGATTTCTATTTCAAAGTAATTTAATTTTCTAAAAAAAATAATGAGTCCTTTGCTATGCCCAAGGCAAATGGACAAGCTTTGTATGACCACCTTTTGTTTCTTTGAAATTATTTAATAATAAAATCTCATTTTGTTTTCAATCAAGATCTTTTTTCTTTTTTAGTTATTCTTTTTTCAAATGGCAATACACTTTCTTTTCAGTACTTTCATTTGCACCAATTCAAAAAATAATAAACATAAAAAATCTCCCTCATGCAGATTTAAAAATGAACCTATTGAAAACGACACCGCTATAATTCCTTACGACTTCGAGTTCCCGATTAACCAAGCATAAGAGGGTGATGAGGACGATTGTGAGCTCCCTGAAGAGCTAGCCAGAATGTTAAAGCAGGAGGACAAGGTGATACAACCTCATCAGGAACCAGTGGATGTGATCAATCTGGGAACTGAAGAGGACAAAAAGGAGGTTAAAGTCGATGCTTCTTTAAACAAGGACGTCAAGGGGAAGTTGATCAAGTTACTACAAGAGTATGTGGATGTGTTCGCTTAGTCTTACCAAGATATGCCCAGTTTGGACACGGATATTGTTGAACATAAGCTACCGCTTAAACCCAAATGTCCACCGGTCAAACAAAAGTTAAGGCGGACTAGACCAGATATGACTCTCAAAATCAAGGAAGAGGTTAAAAAGTAGTTTGACGTAGGGTTCTTAGCCGTAGTGAAGTATCCAGAGTGGGTAGCCAACATTGTGCCCGTGCCAAAAAAGGATGGAAAAGTCAGAATGTGCGTAGACTATCGAGATCTCAACAGAGCAAGTCCTAAAGATGACTTTCCACTACCCCACATTAACGTGCTGGTGGATAACACAGCTCAATTCTCAGTCTTCTCATTCATGGATGGGTTTTCCAGATACAATCAGATCAAGATGGCTCCCTCCGACATGGAAAAGACCACTTTCATTACTCCATGGGGAACCTTCTGTTACAAGGTAATGCCCTTCGGGTTAAAGAATGCTGGGGCAACTTATCAAAGGGAAATGGTAACTCTCTTTCACGACATGATACACAAGGAAATAGAGGTTTACGTCGATGATATGATTGCTAAATCACAAACTGAGGAAGAGCACATAGTTAATTTACAGAAGTTGTTTGAACGGTTAAGGAAGTTCAAGCTACGACTAAATCCTGCGAAGTGTACTTTTAGGGTCAGATCTGGGACGTTGTTGGGGTTCATAGTCAGTTAAAGAGGTATAAAAGTTGATCCGGACAAAGTGAAGGCCATCCAAGAAATGCCAGCACCAAGGACTGAAAAAGAAGTGTGTGGGTTCCTGGGAAGGTTAAATTACATCGCCAGGTTCATCTCACACCTTACGCTACTTGTGAGCCAATCTTCAAGCTGTTAAGGAAATGTCAAAGCATCGAGTGGGGTGAAAATTGTCAAAAGGCCTTCGATCGAATCAAGGAATATTTACAAGAACCACCCATATTGGTACCACCCGTACCTGGAAGACCACTCATAATGTACCTAACGGTGCTTGACAATTCGATGGGCTGTGTACTCGGACAACAAGACGAAATGGGGAGAAAGGAGCACGCAATTTATTACTTGAGTAAGAAATTCACCGATTGTGAATCCAGATACTCACTCTTAGAGAAGACTTGTTGTGCTCTTGTATGGGCTGCCCAACGATTAAGACAATACATGGTGTGCCATACTACTTTCTTAATATCCATAATGGACCCCATCAAGTATATATTCGAGAAGCCTGCAGTGACTAGGAGAGTGGCTCGGTGGCAGATGTTACTGACTAAATATGGCATCCAGTATGTTACCCAAAAGGCCATAAAAGGGAGCGTGTTAGCCGATCATCTCGCTCATCAGCCAGTAGATGATTATCAACCTATGCAATTTGACTTCCCTGACGAGGATGTGATGGCTGTAAGAGACGATGATATTCTGGATTCTTACGAAGGACCTGAGCCCGGATCCCGGTGGAAGCTTATATTCGATGGAGCCTCGAATACAGAAGGACATGGGGTAGGAGCTGTTATAACTTCTCCAACAGGATTCCACATACCTTTCACCGCGAGAATATGCTTCACGTGTACCAACAATATGGCGGAGTACGAGGCGTGTATCTTGGGAATTAACGAAGCCATTAACCTTGGAATCAAGATCTTAGAAGTATATGGAGATTCGGCTCTCGTCATCAATCAAGTAAAAGGAGAGTGTAGAACACTTAATGCCAAGCTGACTCGATATCGAGATTGTGTCTGGAAAAGGATAGCATACTTTGATGAGATCACCTTCCATCATATCCCCAGAGATGAGAATCAACTGGCAGACGCTTTGGCAACTTTGGTGTCCATGTTCAAAGTCAAATGATATAACGAAGCACCGACTATAAGGATTAACCGCCTAGATGAACCATCGTATTGTACAGCAGTGGAGGCCGAAGTGGATAATAAACCGTGGTTTTACGATATCAAACAGTTCCTCCAGAAACAAGAATATCCTGCAAGTGCCTCAAGTGGGGACAAGAAAACACTTAGAAGACTGGATGCCCAGTTTTTCCTTGATGGAGAGGTACTGTATAAAAGGAATCATGACATGGTGTTGCTCCGGTGTTTAGATGGACATGAACAGGACATGCTCATCATAGAAATACACGAAGGATCCTTCGAAACCCATGCAAATGGGCATACTATGGCTAAGAAGATTCTCCGAGCAGGGTACTACTGGCTGACTATGGAGTCTGACTGCTTTAAATATGTCAAGAAGTGCCACATGTGTCAAATCTACGCGGATAAAATTCATGTGCCGCCAACTCCCCTGAATGTATTAACTGCTCCGTGGCCTTTCTCTATGTGGGGGATAGACATAATAGGGATGATCGAGCCAAAGGCATCAAATGGACACCGGTTTATTCTAGTTGCTATCGACTACTTCACCAAATGGGTAGAAGCTGCTTCCTACACTAATGTGATAAGACAAGTAATTGCACGATTCATCAAAAAAGAGATAATTTGTCGCTACGGGGTTCCTAACAAGATCATCACGGATAATAGGCTCAATCTAAATAACAAAGTAATGGACGAGCTATGCGAGAGTTTCAAAATCGATCATCATAACTCATCGCCTTATCGCCTGAAGATGAATGGCGCGGTAGAAGCAGCCAATAAGAACATCAAGAAGATTATCCAGAAAATGGTGAAGACCTACAAGGATTGGCACGAAATGCTCCCTTTCGCACTACATGGCTACAAAACCTCAGTGCGTACTTCAACAGGAGCTACTCCCTTTTCCTTGGTATATGGCACAGAGGCGGTACTCCCTATTGAGGTAGAAATTCCTTCACTTAGGGTTATAATGGAGACCAAGCTGGATTAAGCGGAGTGGGTACAAAATAGACTTGATCAACTGAATCTCATAGAGGAGAAGCGTATGGCTGCTGTATGTCATGGTCAGTTATATCAGCGGAGACTCAAGAAGGCATTCGACAAGAAGATTCGTCCCCGCCTATTCGAAGAAGGAGACCTGGTATTAAGGAAAGTGCTACCCATCTATAAAGATCCTCGTGGTAAATGGGCCCCAAACTATGAAGGACCATATGTTGTAAAGAGCGCCTTCTCCGGTGGAGCTTTAATGTTGACTACTAAGGATGGAGCGGATTTACCGCGACCGGTAAATTCCAATTCATTCAAAAAATACTATGCCTAGAAAAAGAGGATAAAAGCCCGCTAAGTCGAAAACCCGAAAGGGCGACTTAGGCAAAAATTAGGGACTTAAATAAAAAATGATACCCGACAAGTCGAAAACCCTAAAGGGCGGCTAGTTGAAAAAAATGGTATATTATCCTGATGGACTAAGACTCAAAAGGAACGGTCCAGGAAAAATTAAGGATATCCAAAAGGCATAGGACTGATAGCACTTACGATCACACAACGAGGATTCAGAAAGGGATGAGCAATCCAGTCGTCATCTTTAGAAGCGAAGTGTCATGGCCTCGGAGACTTAGGGATAGTAGCTGGTGTTGAATTCAATAGGGACATAAATAGATTTGTTTTTCGTATTGCCATTCTTTTATCTTGTAGAGTTGTGGTAAGTCCTCCTTATGAGGATTACTTTCCTTATGTACTGTTGCCTGTTTATGGGCCATTTTTCAATAAATAAAATTTTCTTTTCTTTCCAATTACTCCGCTTGATTACAAAGTGTCGATTAATTATAGAGTAATGCATTGAAACATTGGGAAAATTAAAAGCTTTAAAAAAAAGAAAGAAAAAGAAAAAGTATTTTACTTCGATTTGGAGACAGTACAGGGATCATATTTCTCCCAAGTTAAACACAGGATCTGCATGTTAACAGTCACGATGCAGTCATTATGGAAGTTTCTTCAAAGGAATAACACACATCTCCAGATAGCAAGAGCATATGACTTGTTATGCACATCAAAGGGGCCAAGGGTTTTGGGGTTGGGAAGTCGGAATATTACCAAAGGATTTGGTTTCCGTAAATACATGCATTGCATATCATAAAAGAGGTGTTAGCCCAGATAATGCATCATGCATAAAAGCACACATACTTTTGAACATACATACATGGCATAGGGCTTATAGCTTACGCTCAGGGATAAAGGGGTTCAATCGGGTATTTTGCCAAGGGTTTATTACCAGGGATACTATGCACATGGATATTAAGATACTAACGGAGCATCTGGAATCGGTCCACGCGGACGCTGAACCTATCAACTCCACGGTCAAAATTAGGGTTCCTTTATATTTAATCATCTCCTCCTCGCGAAGATGAAGACTCACCGTCATCATCATCCCAGGTTGAAGCTGATTAAATAGGGGCAGCTGTAGTACCCCAAATTTTGACCAATGATTTTTCATCTTTTTAGGGTTTTTGTTGTTACTTGGGGGTGTCATTTGGGCTTTGGGGGTGTGCTATTACTTTTGGGCCCATTTTTGGGTTTTGGGTTTATATAAAGTTTTTGCATTTAGGATTTAGATTTATTTTCTATTTCATTTTTGCTCATTATTCTAAGGTAAAGTTTTATTTTGAGATTTTATTGATTATAAGAAATTATTGGGGATCTCATTCATTTTAGATTTTTAGAGTAGAATGAATTAGGTTTTTATTTTATTAGAAAAAGACTTGGGCTTTTTAGATTTTTATTTTTTAGAGTTTATTATTTTAACAGAAAATTAAGTGGGTATTATTTTAGAATTTTGTTTTTAATTAGGAAATAGTTAGGTCTTGTTTTAATATTAATTAGTTTAAGTATTTTATTAATATCCTTTTATTTTATTATTAATTAGGAATTTCGTTTTAATTAAGATTTAGATTTTAAATATATATTATTAGTTATTAGGGATAATGGTTTTGGTTAATTAAGGTTTAAGAGTGATTAGTATTGGATTTTTTTTTATTTATTAATATAGTTACTAATTATTATTTATTTTTGTTTTATTATTAAGATTGTTTTGGTGATTTTATTTTACGCTTGATAATGCATTTTTTTGTACGGTTGTGGATATGTCCATTTTTATTATTATTTTTTATTATTGTTTATTTTATTTCATTCGGTCAAAATAGTTGACCCAGAATGGGCCTTCTTCCTCCCCCAGCATAAACCCTAATTTTGCGCCGCATCTATGGAAAACAAAATTAAATCACAAATCGAATCAATATCAGAATCAATCTTGCATTAATTTTCAATCTAAATTTACATACAAATCAAATCTCAATCAAAAACACAAAAATTACACTAAAACTTTCCTAAAACAAATCTAAATCTAATTGAATCTAAAACCTAATTTTTACCTATAAAAAGCTAAAAGAAAATTCAGATGAGAAAAAAGACGCTAAGCAAAAAACTCTTGCGGCTGCGCGAATCCCTCCCTTCACCTAAAGCTCGCGATCTTCAAATAGAGACTTATGGTTCATCACTAGAACACTAATCGCTCTGAGCTAAGCCACATCCACACCTGCCAAATAAGAAAAGAAAGGAGATTAGAAGAGAAAGGGATAAACAAATATACGACCAGTTTCACGGCACGGACGGTAAATGACAAAAAAAAACTTAGCTTTTTTTAAGGTTGTGTTTCTGATTGTTGGTGTTGTTTGTTTCTGGGTTTTTTTTCGTAAAATTAGGGTTAGGGTTCATATGATGTAGGGTTAGGGTTCTTGGGGGTTCAAAGGGTTTCTGGGTTTTGGTTGAATTTAGGTTAGGGTTCATACGGTAGGGTTAGGGTTCATGCAATTCTGGGTTAGGGTTCGTTGATTTTGGGTTAGGGTTCATAGATTTTGGGTTGGGGTGGGGTTAGGGTTCTTGATGTTTGAATTTCCCGGTTGAATCCTCAACCAGATTCTGGAAATAAAGGGTGGTTTGGGGCGTCGCACGGTGGCCGGAAGGCTCACTGGCGATGGGTTTCTTAGAGAGAGGGGAGAGCGAAGAATTAGAGAGAGAGTTAGTGAGAGAGGGAGCGGGTAAGAGAGAGAAAGGAATTGGAAAATGAGGGGGATTCTAAGGAGATGAGAGTTTATGTACTCCCTCTGTAAGGTCTTGGATGCGCGCCAAGTGTCCTCCCTTGGGCCATCTAGATTGCTTGACCGTTGGAGTCAACGGGTTCCTCTCCACACGCGCACATCATGAGTCTCATTTGACTCCACATCTGGGTCGTTCATCTTGCATACCTGGGGTAGTAATCAGAATCTAAGGCTGGGATTTCAAGCCTTTGGGAACCGTTTGATCATCATCAGACGCTCTTGAGGGAATTCAACGTTGACTGCCAGGTTTCCAATTTTTTTATTTTTTTTGCATGTTTTGGACTCTAGTAACTGGGCCTTGCGCCCAGATTACTTTTTGCACCCCCACTACGTAAGCCCAATTACTGATCTGTTGGTTTTGCACCCCCTGTTTGTTTTTTAATAAATAAATTAATAACTTAATTTATTTAATAAGGATTTAAGTCTTAATTTAGTTCTTTAATAATTAATTTAATTACTTAAATTAATTAGTAAAGTAGGTTTTAGATTTTAAGTTTTTTTAATAATTAAATTAATTACTTAATTTAATTAATTGATTCGGTTTTTAACTTAGGTCTTTTTTTAAATAATTAGGTTAATTACTTAATCTAATTACTTAATTGGGTTTTAAAATTTTAATTAGGGTGGGGAAATAGGATTTTAGGGATTTTCTAGTATTAGGTCAAGTATTTAAATTTTTTAAATTGTTAACAAGGTTTTATAATGGAGATTGTTTCTAAATTTTTTTAGGGGATGGAAGGCTTCTTTGTTTTGGAATTTTTGTAAAAATTAGGTTGTCGGATTTATTTTAAAGAAAATAGTTGTAGGTTTTATTTGGATAAATTTGAGTTATACTAAAATTTTATTGTATTTTTGGGATTAAAATACTGTTTTTGGGTTTATTCTTAAATTTCAAGAAAGTTATCTTTTATCTATTGGGATTAATTTGGGGTGTAAATTTTGGGTTTAGCATAATAACATTTTGGACTTTATTTTTTTTTATGAAAATTCAAGTCATTTTATGTGGGATATCTAAGGGACTTCTAGAGTTTTAAACATGGGATAGAGCTCTAATTTCCGTGAGCATAAATAAAGGAATAGGGTTTTTGGGATAAGGGATAAAATATGTTTTTTTTTTGTAAATTATTAAAATTAATTTTCTATTTTTTCTAAATAAATTAAGGGAATATTTTTTAATAAAAATAAGGGATGGGATAAGGGATAAAGCTCTTAGGTTCCAAGAGTTAAAATATAGGCCAAAGGGATTTAGGGATAAAACTCTCCATCCGAGAGTATAAATAATGGATAAGGGATAGAACTCTCCATCCGAGAGTATAAATAATGGACAAGGGATAAAACTCTTGATATCCGAGAGTATAAATAAATGGATTAGGGATAAAAATTTTGATATCTGAGAGTATAAATAAATGGATTAGGGATAGAACTCTTGATATCCGAGAATATAAATAAATGGATTAGGGATATAACTCTTGATATCCGAGAGTATAAATAAATGGATTAGGGATAGAACTCTCCGTCCGAGAGTATAAATAAGGGACAAGGGATAGAACTCTCCATCCGAGAGTATAAATAATGGATAAGGGATAAAACTCCTTGTCTAGGTGTATAAATAATAGATTAAGGGATAGAACTCCTTATCTAGGAGTATAAATAAAAGATTTAGGGATAAAACTCCTTATCTAGGAGTATAAATAATAGATAAAGGGATAGAACTCTTTATCCAAGAGTATAAATAATGGATTGGGTTTAGGATTAGGAATGAGTTTAGGAATAGGTATAGGAATAGGACTAGGGGGTAGGAATAAGGGAGGTGAACTACGGTTACTCTGATCCTTCAAATTGAAGGTACGTAGGCATAGGGTTGTAAACCCTAGCGAGTGTAATTAATAAAAAACTTAGGACTCTTTTGTAAATAAATCATTTAGACAAACAAACAAGCATACCCTAAAATCTAAGGCGGATCCCATTGAATACAATGGAGGTTAGGGGTGCCTAACACCTTCCCGTCACTTAATCGACTCCCGAACCTTAGGAATCTCTACCCTTAGGATTAAGGATTTTTAGGTTTATCATTATTTTCCTTAAAAAATATGATGGCGACTCGTAATTTTTTGCCGGCCGCGACACCTAGTTTCTATTTTTGGAAACTTTTCACATCCTTTGATTTTTGATGAATCCCTTGATATTTCTTGATCCAATCTTCATCAATGATCATAATGAACATGAGAAATAAGAATTAGACCTCAAAAAATCAGGAGTTGACTTTTTCCTCTGCACGGTTAACTTTTCCCCAATTTGCCTGATTCTCAAATAATTGATCAATTGAAGATTTTATGAAATTAACCAATGGGCAATACTTCATCTTTGGACAATTGAAACCATATGGAAAACCTTGAAATCAAGCCTTGGCTTAAAAACACACTTGCATTGACTTTTCACCAAAACCCTAATTTGTCACTGTTTGCTAAGAGATGATGAACTGCTTCAATTCTTTGTTGAATTCCAATCTTTTAATGACTTGAGGGCCCAAATGAGATGAATTAAGATACAAGGAACCCTTGTGACTTGCTTGGAGGGGTTTGGCTCTTATCCTTTGGGCTTTGAATAGTTAATGCCTTGAGTCAACTGATCACATGCCTTGTGTGCAACCAATGATGTATGTAAGATTTTGAATGACCTATATAATGCAAATGAATGAAGCATAAGCCAATTATTGGAAAAAAATAAGAGGGCAAATTTTGAGGTATTACAGCTGCCCCTATTCAATCAATTGTGGACCTGAATGGATGAGAGCAACGGCTGTCAAAAATTCAAGGTACATAGGGATTGAATACAAAAATAACCAGAAAATTTGCACTCTGTGGGTAAAAGGAAAATATATACAACAAACAAAGCAGTTGTGATAAAAGATATTTGTGGGAAAGAGTCTGGAATAAATGAAACCCAAAGGACGCCTGTCGGGAACGACTGAAGTTTTGCCTGTCGGGAACGGTAAAGAGGGCCTGTCGGGAACGGCTAAAGCTTGTCTATCGGGAACAGCTGAAGTTGGAAACCTATGGCATACCTGTCGGGAACGGTAAATGGGTCTGACAGGAACGGCTAAAGCTTGCCTGTCTAGAACGGCTGAAGTGGGAAACCTATGACGTACCTGTCGGGAACGGTAAATGGGCCTGTCGGGAACGGCTAGGTTTAAAATTCAAAGGTCGCCTGTCGGGAACGGCTAAAGTTGAAAACCTATGGGTTATCTATCAGGAATGGTAAATGGGCCTGTCGGGAACGGCTAGGTCTAAAACTTAAAGGTCGCCTGTCGGGAACGGCTAAAGTTGAAAACCTATGGGTTACTTATCGGGAACGGTAAATGGGCCTGTCAGGAACGGCTAGGTCTAAAACTTAATGGTCGCCTGTCGGGAACGGCTAAAGTTGAAAACCTATGGTTACCTGTCGGGAACGGTAAATGGGCCTTTCGGGAACGGCTAGGTCTAAAACTTAAAGGTCGCCTGTCGGGAACGGCTAAAGTTGAAAACCAATGGGTTACCTATCGGGAATGGTAAATGGGTCTGTCGGGAACGGCTAGGTCTAAAACTTAAAGGTCGCCTGTCAGAAACGGATAAAGTTGAAAACCTATGGGTTACCTATCGGGAATGGTAAATGGGCCTGTCGGGAACGGCTAGGTCTAAAACTTAAAGGTCGCCTGTCAGGAACGGCTAAAGTTGAAAACCTATGGTTACTTGTCAGGAACGGTAAATGGGCCTGTCGAGAACGGCTAGGTCTAAAACTTAAAGGTCGCCTGTCGGGAACGACTAAAGTTGAAAACCTATGGTTACCTTTCAGGAACGGTAAATGGGCCCGTCGGGAACGGCTAGGTCTAAAACTTAAAAGTCGCCTGTCGGGAACGGCTAAAGTTGAAAACCTATGGGTTACCTATTGGGAATGGTAAATGGGCCTGTCGGGAACGGCTAGGTCTAAAACTTAAAGGTCGCTTGTCGGGAACGGCTAAAGTTGAAAACCTATGGGTTACCTATCGGGAATTGTAAATGGGCCTGTCGGGAATGGTTCCTGAAATGTATGGTTGAGAGGTATGATCAAAAGATCTGTAAACCGAGGAATAGAACTCTGGTGAGGAGAAAAGTGGTGAAACCCTGGTATTGCTTTGAAATATCTGTTGGGGAATGAACGAGGCATTCTTTTTGGCTTTGTCAATTTGATCGAAGAAAAATAGTTTTGGGCTCTCGCACGAGGTATCAAAACTGGCTTATGATTCACATGCATATGTTTGATTTTTTCCATGGCGTGATGCTCCATCTCAAATGGAAATGCTACAAGTTTTTGAGGATGCAATGATTACTATATGCAAAATGCAAGGAGGCTCCTCAGCAAAATAAATGCTGAGGAAAATGAAGTCAACTCCGCTGGGGATAACAATAGCAACTCTGCTGAGGAAATAACCACAAATATGATCTTTTAACACTCTGTGGAAAAACACCAACTCAGCTGGGGAGTAATGTTGACACATTCTGAGCTTTGAACTGCCAACCTTGCCGCTGATTGCTGTAAGGAATGATGACCTTGCTGGGGGCCTCATCTGAAACAATCTGCTTGGGGAAGTACTGTGACCATAGAACTCCGCTGGGGAAATTACAACCTTCTGGCCTGGCTACTAGGGAGTTAAGATCAAACGAACTTCTGTTGAGGGAGGAAATACCTGCCGAGGGACTGAGATCGACCATTTCTCTTGCTAAGGGAAGAAACACTTGCTAGGGGACTGAAATCAACCAAAACTCCTATTGGGGATAACCTCTGAACAACCAACGGGTCTGAATTACCAATAACCATTGGACTTTAATTGCAGGCGACATCACTGATCGCATATGCTAGAGGAGGAGAACACTATGACTTTCCACCACTTTCAACACTGCTTAGGAATATCCCATCACTTTGCGCTACAGGGAATAAGGAATCCTTATACAATGCTGGGGATGACAACCTCAAGGAAGAAATTTCCTATTGAGGGACCCACTTCTGCTTGGGGAGAGCCATGACCATGGACTCTACTGGGGAAATCAAATCTCCTGATGTCTTGCTAGATAAGGGACATTCTGATACTCTGTTAGGGAGAGGCAGCATACTGAATCCTGCCGGGGAAAAGAGTTCAAAGACACCTCATGCTGGAAATGACCTCTGTTTTAAGCTTCTGAGTTGATCAACTGCCCATTGATCGTCATGAGTGAACAACGCCTCATTTAATTCTCCATTTTCCCCAGACTGCAAGGTCTATGAAAGAATTTCGCCTCGAGAGGATTTTACAGAAGACGTAGCATTCAAAATGCCCCAGTGTCCTCAAACTCTTTGAGAGGTGCTTCTGACTAGTCATCTTTTGGAAAGGACAACTTCTCGTACTCTTGAGGTGGCCTGCCTCGGGTCTTGAAGAAACTTTTCCCCTAACCGATCTTAGAGAGATTTTCCAAATCGACCTGATTGCCCCATACTAAATGCTTTTGGAGAGATTCAACGGATCTCAACGTGGTTGCCCCCGTTTGGCCGAACTTTGAAGAAATTTTCTCAACATGACTGCCCATGATTGACCGTTCTCTGAAAAGACTTTCTCAACTTAACTGCCCCAGCTTGGCTACACTTCGAAGAGATTTCTCGGCGTGACTTCCCCTGATTACACTATTTTTGGAGAGATTTATCGAATCTCGACATGATTGCCCCAGATTGGCTGAACCTCGAAGATATTTCCCAATGCGATTGCCCCAGATTGGTTACATCTCAACACAACTGGCTGGGAACGCCTTTGCCACACATAGTATTTCAGCAACACGTCCTCTGGAGTCTCAGGCATCTCAACTTGGCATAATTAAGCTCCTCGACTGATTTTCATCATGTAAGCTTCTTTGATGTCAAACAAATGTATGCACGCAGAAAATATTTATTCTGAAAATGATGATTCAAATGCAACACACATGTTAATCTTGAAGTATTTATTGAAAAGTTGTCGCAAAGCCATGTGAATGAATCACTGCTTAGGATACGACATTGATTTTTGAATGAAAGAAAACATGCACATGCAATACCAACAAACGTCTTTTAGCATAACTCATAGGAGTCAGGAACGCTATCTCATCCGAGTACGCCCTCGAAACAAACCCTGTTTCAATTAGGACTTTTGAGGGTTGTATCGTGGCCTGGTTCACAGTTTGAGAAAAAAGGATTTATGGCTCAAAGTTTATTGGTGCCCACCCACTCTTCGTGATGTTCTCCAGTCCTACATTCAGTTAATTTGCCCAAGCACTTGCCTCTCAAAAAGATTTTGTGATCTTTAAGGACCCCATGAAACTGGTGGTTTGAGACTCAATGAGGTTTTGGAGTAACAGTCACCCCCTTTTGTCTTTTGTTCGTAGTCACACGACTTTGTTCTTGCTAGAGGATTTTCTTTTGCATGCTTTTTATTTTTCACTTTCTCATTCTTTTGTTTTTTTGATCCCAAATTTTTTCCTGGACTGATTCTTTTAAATCTTTAGATTTTGAAGTCCAGCGGGAGGCCCTAACTTTTGCCTAAGTCGCTTGTTTTCAAGTTTTGACTTAGCGGGCTTTTTCTTTTTCTTTTGATTCTTTTTCTTTTGAATAAATCGTGTGACACCGTTTTGTTTGACTTGTTTGACATGGTTGTGACTGCCTCACCTCTTAATTGTTAACGGATAACCGTTGTGGTTTCACATCTCTTGACCTCTTGATGGTGGAATAAACAGGTAATGGATCCTCAGATGCACACTCCTTTTGAAATTTGAACGCTTGGTCAAATTAACTGACGCCTACCCTGCCCCTAGATTAAATGTGAGGGTTTTTTCATATGAAAACAAACTCCTACTTCAAGGCTCAAAGGGGTTAATGAGGGTTTATCTCCCTTATATCTCCAGTGTTTGGGGATTCGAAACAATGCATGTACATCCTCAACAGGGTTCTATTCAAAAGCACACGATTAGAGATTTTTTTGCGTTTTCAAATCGTCATCCTCCCTTACAGAGTTTAAGTAAGAAAGTCAGTATTGCAATGCACATGAACGTTTAAGAGTGAACAAGAATGGATTACTTCAAGAAAAACATGCTTATCGTATTATGATCGTCATCTAAAAAACGAACAAGTTCCTACATGCAGACAATGTTGAAACAACAAATGAAAGCTACATATGAAGATGCGGTAAAGAAGTTGAAGATTTCCATTGTTAAGGAGACTTGACTCCGTCTGGACTTATTGCTCTTGACGACATACTCGCAATCTGAGTGCTCACTCGGGAGGCTTCAGTTGATGTGTAAACCATCTACAGTGAATGTAATGACCCCAACCTCGATCAACTGTTGCATATTATGATGAAAGGCTCGACACCTCTCAATAGCATGTCCAGGGCCACCTGAATGAAAGTCACACCGGGCATTAACATCATATCCATCCGGGAGCTTCAGTTGATTAACCTCCTCCTTCAGCATTTTCTGGTCTTGAATCAAGGCTTGCATGTCCCCCATAAACTGCCCCATTTGAACTTTCATTTTAGCCACTTCTACGCAGAGTTGTTCCATAGCTGAACCCTGATTGTTGGAATTTGAGTAGGGTGAGAATTCAAGTTGGCAATTCTGAAGATAAGACTAAGTCATAATAAGGAATCTGCCTCTGAGCACCTGTTATGAGTGCATGTATGCAAATGACATGTTCGGTTAGTTCCAAGGAATCTTTCTGCTTTGATTCATATTTAAACAAAATAAACAACAAGAACTAAATAGAATGCTCAACAGCAATTCTCAAAGCTAAGATCCTTGGGAATAACAGAACATGTATGTTGAACTGATATGATGTCATGTATGTAAAGACATGGGATCACAGCTGCCACATGATCTGGTATAACTGCTATGCTAAACTGTGTGAATAATAGGTGTCTGTGCTGAGCTATTTCAGTAACACCTGATCAGATACAATAGAACCATCTGATTCCATAAGAATACCACAGAACCGGGTAGGTGGAAGGTCAAAGTTACCTGCAAACCTATAAACACCTGCCCATTCTCATATGTGGGTACTAGAAAACAAAAGGTCCTCAGCTTCTGGCACTGAGGTCGAGAAGCAATAATACATTCATCCCTCAGGGTACAGTACTATCGCCAATCGAGGAGTGCCTCCACTGATTCTCTTTCAAAAGGATATCCTATAGCAAGTTCCCAGCATTGGGTCCTCGGATCGAGAATGTGTAATGGGTTTGCCATTTCTGGTATGCCATTATCACATCTCGGGAGGAGTGTCGCAACTGAGTCCTCGGGAATGGTCATTAGAGTCGACAGTTCCTCAAGAGAATAACTACTGGCCTATATCAACATATAGTAGCAGATATCTCCTGATAGAACCTCATTTGGTTGTGGGTCTCATGAACACCCGCACGTGGCCAACACCACGGGAGCGTCACGCCTGTCCACGCTAATACCTATGTGTATGCTCAAGCCTGGGTAGTGGGCTTATCTCTCAGAACATCCCAACCTGCCAAACAGAAAACCAATACAGCACAACACAATCTAGTATAATAATGAAATGCAAAATGCAATAAAATGCGGTAAAAACAACAATACATTAAAGTAGTAATACAGTAATACAGTAAAACAACAATACAACAAAATAAAGCACAACAGTAAACACCCACTGAAAGAAAAACAGACAAGCGTTAGGATTGACTCACTTAGGGAACCACTTCCCCAGCAGAGTCGCCAGCTGTCGCTCCCGGGATTTTCATCCAAGTACAAACGCGAAAGTGGCACGGAAACAGAGTCGCCAGCAATGTGTATTTATCCCAAGAGAGGGAAAGAAAACACTGCGTAAACCTGAGGGAAAGGAAAGAGCATGGTCTAGCGACCAAGAGAAATGGGTAAGGGAGTCAGTTATGCGAGGGGAAGGTATTAGCACCCCCACGCGTCCATCGTACTCGATGGGATCCACACTTGTTGTTATCGATCAAAGAGTGTAGGGTATCTGAAACTCAACTGCTAACTGGAAACTGGAAACAAAAGGTAAGATGGAGAAACGGGGGAAAAAGAAAAAGGACACAAAGGACTCTCAAGGATCGTCGCAATCCTATGCCTACGTATATTCATTAACCAATGAAGAATTAGAGTCAACGTAGTTCGGACTACGGATTGGGGAAGGGTGAAAGGATTGTGCTCGGAGAGATCTCGCATGATCTCCTGCCTACGTATCTCGCTCGCACGCGAGAATTAGAGCGACGTAGTTCCCTTCACTAGGGATGTCTTTGCTTTGTTTGTGTTTTTTAATGGAAGATGCCAAGGTTCACGTTCCAGCAGTTAGGTGTCGCAGCTCGTTGTACGGAGTCTTAGGCATTTACCTGTTTGCGATAGAACGAAAGTGACGCATCCTTTATGAATGTAGTGAGGAAGATGAGAAGAGAATTTTTGTTTGTTTATTGATTTTTATAAAGAAGTATTTTGATTGTTTTGTGTTTGTAACACGTATCGCACTAAAGTCTATGACATAGGAATGAATGCGTCGCATGGTCGTCCCTAACAGGACGTATGCTACGCACTCTAGAAAGACGAAGGGAAATACCCCCTCCTTTCATTTCCCATGTGTAACACCCCAAAATTCATATTTAATTATTTAATTAATTATTTATGATTATGGTGAATCATTGTGATTATGGTGAATACATATAAACTTTGTCTTCTGCATGTTTTTGACGAGAGGGAGAAACGCATTTGAAGATTTGGGTCTGATGCTGATTTTGGTGAAGGCATGTATACGGGATTTCTTGACCAGCCTCCATTACACAGGTGATAACTTTTTACTCGTAACTCGGATTTAAGCGATTCTTGAATTTTTGGAATCTAAATGAAATTCCCTTCATTTTAACATATAATTTTGTATTAGGAAGGCCTGTATAGAAGTAGATAATCGTGTTTGAAGTTGAGCGATTCTTGCTGGAAATGGGTAAGATGAGGTCAGGTATAAGATGTTTGGTAATAGGAAGGAGGTAAGGGTATCGGAGAAGCACATGGAGGTGCAGCGTATACCAATTGAGAATGATTAGAGTGGTGAGATATTTGAGGAAGGGAGAAGGTTAAATAGTAAAGTGGATTGTGTGTCATTGATGACATGGTGTCGACATGTGTCGGGAAGATTTTGGAAAGTTTCTATCACCAACCAGATGATGAGATGGTACTGTTGAGATTGTGATTAGAATGAGATCCAAATGTGAAACTATACGGATCATCGAGATTATGAAATTAAAGGAAAGACGAAGGGTTTATTAGTGTTGTTAAAGTTCTCTACTTGGATAAATGCTTCATTTGGAGCGAACCGATTTGGATTGTACTTGGTGTAGTAGCATTTCCGGTATTGGGAGAATATTTAACAATTGTGTTGTGCTATGAGCGTGTATAGGAAGATATTTAATGGAATTTTGGGCGTTTATGTATCATTGACGAGGTTGAAAAGAAGGAAATTTGGAAAATGTTTGTGAGCCTTAGAGAGGTTGTTGAGCACTATGCTTAGGTAACTTTGAGCACAAGGTAAAGGACGCTATTGTAGTTAGGTAACAATGATTTATGCCACCGTTATGGTTGCCGGCTACCTATTGACAAATTGTGGAACTGATCACACTTAATCTCTTGTTGATAGTAGACGGGATCGTATTGGATGGGATAAACGTGTCTTGCTAGCTTGATAGTGAGTAAAGTGAATTGACGTTTTATCGAGAGGATAGGTGTTCACTATTTGGTGTGGACCTAATGGAAAACTGGCTATAAAAGAGTTGGGACTTATTATACAGTTCAGATACAGTGAGTTGTACGCGAGCTAACGCTGCAGAGTGGAAAGTTGAGAATGTCAAAAGCGAACCATTATTTTCTTGTGAATATTAGAGAGAGTCAAGAGATAGATGTGAGATTTGTAGATCTAATAGTTAATGGAAGTCAAAATGAAGACAATGACTTTAAGGTAGATGACCAGAGTGGCGTAGCTGGAGTGTGATGTGGTGCAGTTCATTATGTGTGTATGACTTATTGGAGTCAGGGGTGAAGCATCAGAAGCCTACGGGAATGATGCAAACCATTGGACATATCCCATAATGAATGAAAGTGATATAGGAAAGGTTTATATACTATTCGTGTTAATGCTATGTCGATAGATGTATTGAATTATATGTTTATTGAGGAGTCACATCATTGCGGTACTAATGTTGTGTGACAGAGTTGTTGGTATTATGGTTATATTGATCTTCTTATGATGATGTTAATGGCGATGGTAATGACCTTATTGTGTTCTGGTTCAAGAGCGAATGAGATCCTAAGGTGATGAGATGAAGAGTAAAATGAACCAGTGCGTTCATAACTCGGTAGCATTGCATCTTGTTGGATCGTTGTAGGTAACAATGTGGAATTTGGATTGGTGGTATTCGAATTGTTGTCAAAATCGTCGTGGGAGTTGGAGGGAAGGATGCGAGGGTCGTATCCAGAGTTGGTTACATCAGGTAATTTTCGAGGACGAAAATTCTTTAAGTGGGGGAGAGTTGTAACACCCCAAAATTCATATTTAATTATTTAATTAATTATTTATGATTATGGTGAATGATTGTGAATTATATGACGCATTGGGTGGTTTTATTGATGTGTGTTGTGGGTATTAGTGAGAAGTTGATATAATTAGAGTTATTTAGATTTAAATAATTTAATCATATTATATGTGGAGTTATAATAATAATAATCATAATATAGATGACATTATTTAGATTATTATTATTTTAAATAAGATGAGTAATAATAAGGTCAAGGTGGTCTTTTGTAAAGGATAAATAAGGAAATAATTGGGAAACCGTTATTAGGGGTATTTGGACTTAATAAGAAAATAGAAGTGAGAAGTTATTCTGATTGATCGTAACTTTTGTGAGAAGTGCTCTGAGGAAAAAGAGGGAGAAAGCTAGGGCTCTGGAGGGATTGCTGCAGAACTCAAGAGAAAGAATTCATAAAAAAATCAATTACAAGGTATGGGGAGTATAACTTTCATTAGGATTGATATAAAAATATGAATATAGATAGGTTGGGGTTTTATGAGGTTTTGGGTTTATGATGAATTCTTGATGAAAAAGATAGAAAGTGATGAATTTAGGATGCATGTTTTGATTTAGAATGATGTATGTATGAGGGTAGATAAATTGTTGGATTTTTATCCATGTGTTTGTTGATTGTTTGGTGTTTCCGGTGAGAAGTTGGAGTTACGTGTCGGTGATAATAAAAATGCTCGAATTGTGTAAATTGTTTGGTTGAATTGTGATTTTTAGTGTTATAAGAGTCTAAGGAATGTGTATTGTTGTATACTGATATAGAAATCCGAGTTCTGTGATAAATGATGTTTGGGGATGTTGGGATGGGCTAAATAAGTGATTTTTCACACAAAAATACAGCAGAAAAGTGATTCTGTAACAGAGTAACTGGTTACCCTAATGCTGTAACCGATTACCTTGGGACAAATTTGTTTAAGAACTTCAAAAATTCGTATCTTGAGCCGCGAGTGTCCGTTTGACTCGCCGTTCGAACTTGTGGAAAGCTAATACAATGTACTTTCTTGTAAAAATGGTTTCAAGTCCTGGAATTAAAATTAACTAGGTTCTAATAAGGCTTTATGGTGTCAGTGTAAGATGTCAATGTCTGTGTTTGTTGAAAAACTTTAAAAATTCATAACTTGAGCTGTGAGCATCCGATTTATGTGTGGTTCGGATTGTTGGAAAGCTGAGTTAACGTAATTTATCTTAAAAATATTTTTAGTACCAGAATTCCAGCTATTCGACGCGTGGACATGTCTTTTACATGTGTCAAGTTATGTCGTTTTTGTGAAATGTAAGCAAATGTCTTGTATGGATGATATGCTATGATGTTCTACTTGAATGACTATCTTAGTGATGCTATGGAGTCGTTGTGAAGTTGTTGTTATGTGTTGATGTGATATATGATGATTGTTTAATGATGTGCGTGTTAAATATATACATGGGGTAAGAGAATTGTGTTGGAATTATTATGGTGATAGATGCATTATGATGTTTTGATGTTGAAAATAAAGTTGTGATGTTATATTATGATGGTTATGATGTTGTGATGATGAAGGAGTCGATGATGTGCATATTTGATGTATATATGCTTTATGATGATTATGATTAATGATTACATGAATGCCGATGCAATTTGAGGAATTTGTTGATTATGTAGATGTTTTTGCATCATGGCATTCATGACATACTATGTTGGGACTTCGGTCCGTTGTTGTTAGCTTCAATCCCATTGTGCGGATTGGAGTGATTATGTTGTACTCCATTGTGGAGGGTTGATGGCTAGTGTCCATCACATGATGATTATGTTGTGCTCCCTTGTGGAGGGTTGATGGCCTAGTGTCCATCACATGATTGAATTGGTACCACATGCATGTTTCCGATGAAGTTGCATTTCATTCTAAGTGGCGTTGCATGTGTATGGGTTGATTCTTGATTAATATGTGTGTTTTATTGAGGATATCATGATGTTGTTGTTGCTGCCATATTAGTATTCTTTTCTTTATATCTTTTATAATGAATTGTAATTACTCACCCTGCCTGCTTGGAAATGTTGCCTCTATGGTGGGTAACTTGCAGGTGATCAAGATTAGCTTGTAGACACATGAAGATTTAGCTTTGGAGTTATTTTACTCTATTTTCGTTAATAATAGAGGTGTCTTGCTCTGATATGTAACATCGGGTGGGGAACGCTTGAGTTTAAGTTGTGTTGATTTATAAAACATATTTTATGAGTTTTCTACATGTTGAATTTATTTGACGACGAATTTTGACAATGACTAAAAGGTCTTTATGTTTGATGAAATAAATGAAGTTATTTTGAGACTATGATTCCGCTGCGAAGTTTGAATTTTATTTATTGATGTTATCGAAGAAACTATTATTATAAATGTTTGAAAACCCGTGTTACGGAGCAGGAAGTTTATTATGATGTTTTTATGAAGCATATGGCACCCTTTTTGGTGATTTTACTCTGATTTACTTATGTATCATTGTCGTGAATATTCTTTGGGCAGAAGGGTGTTACACCATGTACTTAAGGCTCATGGCGTACAATACATGTTGTTTTTATTACCTGCTTTTGATTTTTTTTTTGTTTTGAGATGAGAAAGAGAGACTCAAAGTGTTAAGAAAGGAAAAAGTCTAAGTGGGGAAGACTAGCAATCCTAATGTTGTCATGCATGGATGTCCTATGGTTGTGTTGAAGTATAAGAACCACCTAAGTCTAAGGAAGAGAGGGGGGATGTGAAGAAGTTCTACACAATCAAGCATTATATCATGTAATCCACACACAAAAGAGAAAGAGAGGTAAAAGAGATGAGAGATGAAAGAAGGAATGAGCATGGATAAGCATCCACATACTCATATGTATTACCACTGCCCCTACATAAAAGGTTAGCACAAAATAATCACAAGTATTGAATACGAGTGGAAGAAAGTAAACCAAACAATGTTAGTTGTCTTAAGAAGACAACCTAAGAAGAAAACAAAGTTTGAAATAAAAGGAAAGGTTCCTAAGGGCTAAGAACCACCCGGGCAGTAGGTATATGTCAAGGTGTCCTAATAAGGTTAACATGCCAAATGAAATCAAATAATGCCAAACTATGCATCAAAAGATCACACAAATGCAAGTTATGCACTAACTATGCAAGATGAATGCAAATGAATCATGAACATGAATAAATGCATATGTAAACATCAAAGTCGGAAGTGAATGAAATTTAATAAGGCATGGATATGTCATTAAGATAGCATGTGATTCATGAATGCAAACATTGATCAAGTAAGAAGAAGTGAGAACAAACATCATTCAAGTTCATGCATTTGTGCATACTTGTAATGCAAGTAAGGAATGGAGATGTAAGATGAACATACTTGGAAATGGATGCAAGTTAGTAGCAAATGACATGTGAGATGACATTTAAAATGCAAGGATGAGCACACAAAGTACACATAAGTCTCATGTTAATGCAAGTTCAAAAGTATATGCAAACATGCACAAGTAAAGTAAAACAAGTATCCACATGTTTATGAACTTAGGAGACATGCAAGATACAATTAGAGGTCATGGAATATGATGAAGAATTCTCAAAAACAGCATGTGAATCATGTTATAATGGACATTTAAGATCATACAAGCATTGATGCAAACAAGGGATCAAAGAAGAGTAAGTAAGGATGCACAAGTTCACAAAACATTTCAAGTTTAAACAAGTGTACACAAGTCAATTCAAGATGGGCAAGCAATGACCTATAACATGAGAAAAATGACCTATAATGTTCACACAACATGTATCAAGAGGTCTCACCAATTGTCAAATAGGGTTGCTTACAATGAACATTAAAACCCTAGTACATGGTCTCTACCATTCACACAAGCAAAAGTTGCATTTATGAGTTCACAAAGAGCATGTTAAGAGGCCATGAAAAATTGGAAAAGTAAAAAATATTGAAGTACAAACAGTGAGTAGACATGCCTCAAAATAAAGGATCAAAATTCATTATGAATCATGCACAAACATGCTTCATAATCTCATACAAGTCACACAAACAAATTGCTCAAAGATAGCATTCAAAAGTCAACAAAAAATGACCTAAAAAATCTATGAAAAATGCATGAAATGCCTTAATGTATCATAGAAGCGTGTACCAAATGTCATGTGAAAATTCAGTTCAAAACTACGTCAAACAAATCAAGAATGAGGCAAGTATCATGAATGAATGCTCACACAAAAGAAATTAAATGAAAATTCATGGAAAAATAGAAAAATATACTAAAATCAGAAATAAAAATGTGCAAAAATTATTTAAATGCATTATGATGCTTCATGAATTATTTCAGAATTTTATCATGCTTGGAAGTATTTTTAAAAATTAAAAATCAAACAAGTATCAAAAATAAAAACAAAGAAATTGCCAAGGGGCGTAACGAAAGCAATTATTCAGTTCAATGCGCTTTGGGCTTAGAAAAGGAAGGGGTGCGCATAGCAAGAGAGGCCCAATCCACTAATACATGCTCAGATAAGGTTTATGCTATGGATGTTAGTCAATACCTTGACTCATCCTGAGCCATTGGATCAGTCCACGCAAGATGATCACAAAAATTATGCAAATCACATGGTTCACAAGGCAAGCAAATGACATGTAATGATGCATCAACCACATGTGAGCAAAGCATTCAAAAATATTCAGAAAGTGAAGCACGTGCCAGGGATGCACTCTCATTAATGTGCTGGCACGCTTATGTCCATCAAATCAAAACGCATCAATGGTCACATTTTAAACTGGTTTTAAAAACCCTAGGGTTTATGGCTGATGAACACCACCGGCCGGAGAAGACTCCGGTCATCTTCTCCGCCCACTCACCACCGTGCCAAAAGTTTCAGGTGTCTAGAAATTACCAAACCATATACCAAAATGATCCTCATGCTTAGTAGGTCATGAATCCACCATCAAAATTCACAAGCAACACACATACAGATCAAATCGAAGGAAAACATTTTGCCCTAGAAATTTTAACTAAGCACCTAAGGTGCCTATCAACTAGCCAGAGGTTCAATAGCTTCTATTAAGCTCAAAACAATAAAAAACAAGCTAAATCAGAGCATAAAGAGATAAAAAATTTTGAGATGAAACCTGTGATTTTGATGAATCCTTAGCTCAAAAGAAATCCAGAGAGGAGGCTCATTTTGCTCACTTGCTATCAACACCAGCCAAATAAAGGCTATGAAACTTGTTGTGCTTGCAATTCAGTGAAGAAGATGAATGAAATCAAAGTGCAGCTTCTCTTTCTTTGCTTAATCCATGGATGATCCTTGAAGGAGAGTGAAAGAAACTTGCAGAGAGATTGATGAAGATGAAACCTCGTGAGAGAGAAAACTCAGAGAGAGAGAGAGAATGAAAGTTTGTGAAGTGTGTAGAATGAACCAGCTCGTTGCAAATTCTATTAGAGGTTGGTTTTATATGGTGAGTTAAATCCTAACTACTGTAGTTGATGGTTATAACTCTGGTTAAGGGAGAGTTAGGGGCTGAGTGAGTTAAGAATGAATTGAAATGGGAGTGAGTAAAGTGGTGGCTCGAATTCAGCTTTGTTCAAGTGGGGAGAGGAGCATGACAACTATGGTGGTGATTAAGATGGATGATGGTGATGTGACGAGTTTGTAGCAGCAATACAGCTTGCTTTGCAAGTTTCTTTTCTTTCCTTTGTTTTGAACACTTAAGGGAAACAAGTACATGGACATGTGGTATGTAAGAGGCATGTTTGTCTTATTATGGTAATGTAACGTGTGATGTATGTGAAGCATGCGTATGAGAACAACAACACTATAGGTTTCGACTTGGTTTTGTTTACCTGGCATGGAAGAAAATTAGCTGGCATGATGGTGACTTTGTGCAAGTATATCTTGATGATCAATGGGTGAAATGAAGTGATTATTGGCTCTTTGAAAAGAGGGGACAGAAGATAACAACATTGATGTGGAAAGCAAACACAATTGAATCCCTGAAGATGCTTAAAACATTCATGAAAGTGTTGGCACATAACTGAGTTGGCAGGCCAACCTGGCCTGGTCGTGCCTAGCCCATGCACATGTGAATGAATCAGTTGGAGCACCTGACTTTGACCCACCATATCTCTCAATACATTGATCATATGAAAAATTCCCCAACATCAAAGTTGTAGAGGGGATTGAGAGGAACAAAAACCATGTTGAACACTTTTTAATTTGGAGCCTCCATCATGGAGATAATTGGCTATGAACTTGGACAAAACATGCACACCAACTGTTTGATGAAATGACTGCGTGCTAACTGGTCATGACTTGCCTGACTGGTCTATTTTGCCTTGTGAACCCTCAACTTTAATCCATCATATCTCTCTCAATTTTAATCCAATGGAGATGTTCTTGATATGGTTTTGAAGCTCTTGAAATGAACTCTCATTAGGCCCCTTGAAGTTTTCAATTTGGTGCTTGTATCATAGAGAAAGAATGCTTCAAAAGTGACCCCTCATCTTGCCAAAACTTACCAAATTAGGAAACCCTAATTTCTATTTTTGGAAACTTTTCACGTCCTTTGATTTTTGATGAATCCCTTGATATTTCTTGATCCAATCTTCATCAATGATCATAATGAACATGAGAAACAAGAATTAGACCTCAAAAAATCAGGAGTTGACTTTTTCCTCTGCACAGTTGACTTTTCCCCAATTTGCCTGATTCTCAAACAATTGATCAATTGAAGATCTTCTGAAATGAACCAATGGGCAATACTTCATATTTGGACAATTGAAACCATATGGAAAACCTTGAAATCAAGCCTTGGCTCAAAAACACACTTGCACTGACTTTTCACCAAAACCCTAATTTGTCACTGTTTGCTAAGAGATGATGAACTGCTTCAATCCTTTGTTGAGTTCCAATCTTTTAATGACTTGAGGGCTCAAATGAGATTAATTGAGATACAAGGAACCCTTGTGACTTGCTTGGAGGGGTTTGGCTCTTGTCCTTTGGGCTTTGAATAGTTAATGCCTTGAGTCAACTGATCACATGCCTTGTGTGCAACCAATGATGTATGTATGATTTTGAATGACCTATATAATGCAAATGAATGAAGCATAAGCCAATTATTGGAAAAAAATAAGAGGGCAAATTTTGAGGTATTACACACCCTAGAAGTAATGCTCAGTCTCCTTCCCATTTTCTGCCGATGTATATCACTACAACCCTTCTTACAACTCCTTTAAATTTGACTGATTTAAACAACGAGATTGTCAAACCCTCTATTAAAATGCAAGTAATCATTCCCCTTCCTTGTTCTCGTACATCTTCAATCTTCTATAGTAACTACCTTTTCGAAGTCACCACTCTAAAGATCCTTATATTAGATCATCTAGAAATTTGCAACTTCAAAATTTCAGCAACCAACTACCTATAGTTGTTTCCCTAATATACCATGACATCTATCTTGTCGATTGCAAACAACATCTTTAATTATTGTGACTATCCAAAGGTCATAATATCCTTTTATAACACAAACCAATCTTTTGCGCATAAGTTATTTCTAATTATCCTGAAACATTTATTCCCTCACCAGTTTCTTATTTATTTCTAACCTTTACTAAAGTACCAACCAACAATTTCTCCGCGTTCTAACGCTCTAAAGAATTATTCCTCCAAATTCCTAGTAAATCTCTAAACATTGTCATCCACGACTTGAATAATTTAACACTTGTCCATCTAACTCCTATAATTACTTAAATTCATGGTGCTACTTGTACCTTCATCTCATATCAACCTTTATACTCACTAACTCCTAAACTAATTATATATCATCACTTATCCATGTGATAGTTGATCTCCTACCTTAAATCATCACAAGATTCATCTTGAATACTTTTAGTTAGAAATCTAACATAGCTTAAACATATCAACTTTAATGCTTCAGGTAATTTCCAATAATATAGTTGTCGTCTAACTTTACTAGGTTCAATCACTCTTATTGTGTAACACCCTCTTACTTCTCATGGAAAACCCTCCATTGACATCCATATATGCTTTACATTTCCATAGCAATAACATCTTCTTAATAGTAAATAAAATTCATTATGTCTCAACCCAAACTCATGAGAATGAACTTATAATATTATTTTCTCAAAAAGTCCCCCAAATCAGATTCTTACTTGCAATCCTTTGTAAGTTTGACGTCCACTTGTCCCTACTCAGCATCTCTGAGTGACCACAACCAACACAACTTCTAACCTATAAAGTTATCGTCGAAATACCTTGTAGTTCTTACTCAATTCAATCTTGTCCCCTCTAGACCAACACATCAAAATAATTCAGAGACACATGTCGACCAAAGTCGACTAATGCTCTAGGGTCTTAACTATCCTTCTTATTAAAGTACTACAGGGTACATTAACTTCAATAAAGAAACAATCGATTACTTAAGCATATATCATGCTTAACTCAAGACACACAACACATAACACATAGGACTCCAAACATTTACTCCTACTAAACCCGACACTTGATCAGCTTAGAACATCCGACTCACAGCCCCATGAAAATCTAGACCAAAGCACTGATACCACAATGTAACACCCCGATTTTTAACAGCGAGAGTGTATTTTTTTTCTTTTTAAAACAAAAATAAAACATAAAGCATTCATGATGGTCCATTTTTAAAATACAATCAGAGTAGAAGTTTTCCTGTTTAAAATCTTCTACAAAGTTAGAATAAAATTCTTGCCATAAGTTGCAAAATATTTTCACTACTAAAAACATTCTTTCTCAAAAAGTATTTGATGTTAAATAATGATCAATACATATTACACAATAAACATTTATGTTATAATAACATACTTCACAATAGATGGAAATGACCTCACTCTCAAATAAAACTCTAAGCCGATCTTTGGACTCTAACTGATGATGACTGGATACTAAACCCTCGAGTAGAAATCTAAACTTGCTTCTTCTGATCACCGATCCAATAACTGTTCTGCCACGTCTTTAAGAACAACTCAAACCTCTAAGAACTTGGGGCATAAGCCCAGTCCACAATAGTAGTGGAGGGCCACAATCTAAAAACAACATATATGAAAGAATACACACATACAAGTACAACATGATATATAACAGTCACAACATTATTTCAATATATAGATAGTAATACGCAAATAGCCTAATGCATACTTTACATGAGTGTGATCGCCCTAACCGGGTTCCTCACATGCATGAATTCCAGAATTTAACCTCTCCGGAGAGAGTCGTGGACCCTTTCCACTAAATGTGCAGCGTTCCCTACTGACACCGACTCAATAATATCCCACAGGATTAGGTGGGCTCCGTTCACTAGAGTCCTCACCCGGTGCAGTTCCCTCGACATACACGCAACTATGATATGCATGAGTATATGTTTTCCCTACACATACTAATGCAACAATTACATAATCTCCTCATTCGTAATCATAACCACATGTCAATTCATATATTTATTCAAAATTACATGAAAGAATATTCACACGTTTAGCATCATAGCATAAACACATATTCATAATTGGGCATACCAATATTAAACATTCTCAATCAGGCACACAATTATCACCAAAACCCCCCAATTGGGCACACAATTCATTCATACTAACACTTAAGCATTCAATCACATATAATATCGTTAAAAAGTGCCCTTACCTTTTATAGCTTTCTCAAATATTTATATATTTATTTTAGATTGCCTACACATTCCAACCACTTTGATCTTTCCATCGACAAGTGCACATTCAAATTCATGTGGTTGGAAGCCTGAGTATTCTCATATTCTTTTATGGTTTCAAATAAAACCTTAACATAAAAAAAAACACACAAATCAATTACAACTGAAACTCAAACCATTGTACTTAATTGAAGTTCCAAAAGGTAAACAAATTTTGAATTAAAGTATATTCTTTAAAAAAATTTAAATATTGTTCCCCTTAAAATATAAATAGAAAGAAGTGAATAATCCACTAATTAAAAATCAAATTATAATATTACTATAACTACGATTTTCATATATAAATTAATAGTCATTATATTATTTTTGAAAACTTCATCTTATCCTTTGAATGAAATAATAAAAAAACAATCATTCCTAGTATACAAATAAATAATATTAATTTAAACTAAGAATAGAATTTATTTATTTATTTATAATTAAAAATTTTGTTTCAGATTTAGTGTTTAGTCCAAATCTTCAAATTAACAATTCTGTAAGAATAATATTGCTTATTTTAATTTAGATAAACTAACTTTAATCTTAAATTAAACATGATCATTTACTTTTAAGAATAATATACTAGATAAAAATTAACTTTTATTTAAAGTAAAATAAAACTATATAGTCTTTTTATTATTAAACATACTAACACGGCAAGTTGGTTGAAATTTTAAAATAAAATCTTCTCCCAAATTCTTTTGTACAAATTTAAATTAATAATAATTTTGTGAAACTAATTAGAACAATTCAATAATATAAAACAACAATATATAATTATATTTCAATTTAAGCTTAACTTAGTTAAAACAATAATAAAACTATTCACTTCAAAACAAAATCAATTTAGTTTAATTTCATGCCTAAAAACCTTTTCCAAAATCCTATATCAAAACTCATAAAAATTTGAGACTTTTCTCTTTTATAGCATTTTAAATATGATAGTTATAGAATAAAAAAGATTATGATAGGAAAAATAATTTGACATTGTTTATGTAATCAAATTATAGTATTGAAAATTTAAAATATATATTTGTGACTTATATCATGACCAAAAACAAAAAAACTCTCATGTTGTTATTTTCCAAAATTTAAAGTCACATGATCGTTTGGCAAAATAGTGAAATCATAAGTTTTTATACTCCAATTCAATGACTATAAAGGTTACTGGTCAACTTCTCAATTATCAATTTTAATGGAAAAAGGAAGGAAGAATTGGAAGCTTATAATTTTCATAGTGCTACTAGCTTTACCAAACAACCCCAAACAACTTTCATTTTGAAACTCTTGTGATCTCACCGACGCTTAATTTTTGTTTGTATTATCTCTTAACAATTAAAAAAGGAAAGAAAGAAGCAAAGAGTGATTTATGTGAGAGAGAGGAGCAATGTAATGAAATTAGTCTTTAAGTCTTGTTTATATATAAAGTCCAAAATGATGCTAGCCATTGGATTAAAGGAAAAAGCATGTGGGTTCAACTTGGGCCTTTCATTTTCTACTCTCACAAAGATAAAATAATAATATATCTTAGAAAATATCTAGATATTTTCATAATCTCCGTCTTATTAGCTCATTCAGTCTCTTTATTTGCTCTCAAACGAGTCGTAATTCACTCACGGACAACTATTATGAAAACAGAAAAATTATACTGTAACCTTTTAATTAAAACAAAATATAAATTTCAAATAAATTTTTATTCCGAATAAATTTTTGTTCCTTAGCTTAGAAAAATATATTTAGATTAAACTCTCATTCTAGGCGATATATAATACTTCCATTTAAATTTTGACAACAATCAGAGTTAGTGAAAGTTTAAACGACAAGTATATTTTGCTCGTATTCTTAAGAATCAGAAGAAACATATTTTTGAAATTTCAACACAATAGAAACATTTTAAATCTAATATAATCATTGTGTCAATTGTAAAAGTCTGATTCAGACGCAATACAATTTCAACAAAATTTGTCAAAATAAATAATTAAATAGAAAACCAATAAAATAAAATAGCATAATACTATTTAATATTCCAAAATTCTAATTCCTGCTAATGTACTTTTATAGGTCTTACACTATGTTGTAGCGGGTAAATCCAGTATAAATATTACTCATAATATTTATACATACGTGAAGACTTGATATCTCATATCTATGACCTGTGAGATATAATCATCAATCTACTCACATAATAACCTTTATGCATTATTATTGTCCTATTTCACAGTAAAGCTTAAGTACAGATACTTTAAGAATAATGTCCTTATATTTAATGAGATCTCGTGATTAAGTCACACTTAATGGATCATTAAATTGACTATTTATTTTAAGGACTTTATTATGTCATATACAAATTGCATAATAAATACAATGCCTAATAATTATATATATATATATAAACAAATAATAATATCAAGGTCATGATACAAAAAAAAAAACATATACAACCAATAATGATTGACTATTAGGGCTTACTCCAATAATCTCCCACTAGCACTAGAGCCAAATAAATATTATCTTAACATTTATCTGCCCATTGTGTACCTCAAGCATTATCTGAGCATGATACTTTATTATGGTATAAGGAACTCTTTCCTATGTTGGTAATATACATCTCTTCCAATTTCAACGTTCAATCTTCTATCAAAATTAATTGAAGTGTCAAAATATATATATATATATATACATGGATTGCTAGTAAGATCTAGTTTTCTGAACTTGCAAGATTAACCCATTACCACCGTGAATGGGATCAATTGGATTTGCAATACAAGAAACACAACTTTCTTCCCAAGAATTAGCAAAGCAATCCAAATCATATATTTGATCTTTTTATTTGAAACGACAATTGTGTGAAGCCTTTTTCAACTTATACACTTGTCATCCAAAGATAACATTTAATTTATATGTGATATGAATAGTCATAAATTTTTGGAATAACGCCATTGCAACTTCTTTACAATGATTATTCCCATCTACTCTCAAGAAAAAGGAACACCAGGTCCTTTTAAGATATCCATATACCTTCTTGATAGTAATATAGTGATGATCGCTTCAATCATTTTGTGGTACTTATTGTTTATGCTCATAACATATGGTGCATCTAGTGCAGTACATATCATGGTGTCCTTTTTTCATACAATTAGGTAAGACATTGTCCATTAGAGAAAATATCATGCCACACATGCCATAATCTTAACGTGAGACTATGCATTTTAGGCGTCTTAACACTTTGTCGAAATATGTACTTGTGCTTGGATTGAGATTCATCAACCATATATCTCTATATATTCCGATTCCTAACCTTTTAGGAAACCTCACCTAAGCATTTCATCAAAACCATTTTCTTAAGCATGTCCTTCATTGGTGTCGAAAGGATTTTTTTTAGGATTAGTATGTCGCCTACATACTATACTAGATTAATGCAAATACTCCCACTAACCTTTTGTGTGCACAAGATTTAAACTTGACATTTATTAATCCAAGTTTTCATAAAACTTTATTAATAAAAGGATTCAACTCCAAAAGGCTTGCTCCAATCCACAAATGGATTTAGATAACTTATATACCTTTTAGAATCAAGATCATTTATGATCTTCTCCAGATCCAATGCTACATGTACCAATGGTCCAAAAACAACCCCCTTGTTAAATTGGTTTATGTTCAATTCTCATAAAGATATGTATTTATGGTGTTTGAATTTATTCAAGTTCTACATCACTCCTACTGGCTCCTTTAGATGCATATTATCTCTAATGGAAGATTCCAGTTCTAGTGACAAAAAAATTTGTTCTATAAAGTGTTATAGAATATGTGTCCCAAATTTTCATTAGGGTACATTCATAAATACAACTTCATTTAGATTATGATCAAGTTTACTTATTAAACCTTATAACCCAAATGATCACAAAGACAAACTAGGTATTCTTACCTCCATATCAAATATGGTGTCTCTACGACTACTTTAAATGTAATTGGTTATGGATAGGAATAACTGTATGTAAAAAGTTTTATAAAGAAGAGTCACAAATATATAATAAACTATATTAGATCGAACAATTTTCAACATGATACGATTTAAATGGTCACTATATTCTTTATATTATGTATTTACCATAACAAACAATTCGTATGGTCTTAATACCTTTTCGAGTTGTTCCCTTCTACTTCATTCTTAAACTCTTCTAAAAAATAATTCTAACTCGTTTCACATACACAAATCCATAATTATTGAGTTTGTCAGTAATATAAATGAAGTAAGAGAAACAAAACTCATCTAACAAATATGTTTAGAGGTCCATATACATCACACATGTATATAATCAAGATATATCATATGTCCTTTGACTTTAGTTGATGATTTGAGACATTAGATATATCTTCCAAAATTAAGACTTGCATCTATCAAATGATATAAAACCAAATGAATCCAAAAATCTATTCTCAAAGACTTTGAAAATGCATCTCTCACTTATTTGAACTAAACATTAATGTCATTGATGTACACAAGGTTCAAATCTTATTTGATCCATCCTACATTTGTTATAGATGAGATTATCACGATCGTAGACCTTAAATCCACTACTTGATTTAGAGTATTGAAAAACACTGTTTTGGATAATCATAACAACACTTGTCCATTATCAAAACATGCACTCCTCATCTTGTCAATACAAGGCTTAAAATTAATGTTTCTTTTACTAAATGAAACTTAATAACAATTATTGGGCTCCATTCCAAGATCTAATCTAAGTATAACCATAATCTCTTATAGTCAATGAAAACTTATTGTTCTATTCTAGACATAAGACGACTCAAATTATAATCAATGTCCTACTTCTTTAAAGACTCTTCACATTCTTATTAATGTGAAATCAATATCTGGTATCACATACCCATGATTCGTGGTTTAGCTTTTATAGATTCAAGACATTCAAATTCACATTCAAGGATTGCAAGATTCAAACTTTGAGAAATTGGAGGGAAGATGCTTATCTTGAGAATCAAGTCACATTACAGTCAAAGGTCCATTTTTTCATTAAAAACATCAAACATTTCATTACAACAAAAAAGTTCAATATTTCTAACATTACACAAGAAAAGTCATATTTGAACTAGAGTTGACTTTTGGTCAACTATTGACTTTTTGGTCAAACAGTTGATCAAAGTCAAACTAACCCCTAGCCTACTTTGATCTTCATCCTCATTGATCCTCCATTTGTGCCCTCAAGATTCTTCAAATCCTACATTTTCTTGATGCATTCCAATTTCTTCACAATATGCCAACCTTCATACCAAGCATCCTCCTTATGATGCCATGCTAAGCCTAGTTTCACTTTATTAAATTCACAACTAGCACTGCAAAAATTCACATCACTGTCAGCACATGTTATGTCATAGCCAAGTACATACACGTACACATACACATGCATAAATTTTCTCTCATAGCCATATATAAACACCAATCCAAACAAACAACAAATAGTTTCTAAGGCCCATTGAGTTACTAATTGTCATTAGCATTAACATAATAGTCCATTAATATTCCTAACTCCTAAATTCCAAGCCACTTCAAGCTAACTATCACAACATTTCACAATAACCTTAATCAACCTATCATATTCCGACAATCATTAACCAAGCATCCCTAACTTTAATCCCAATTAATTAGCACAACAACAATAACAATTCAGCAATACAAATTAACTTTCCTAACAATCAACTAACTTAGCTAACTAATTCTTAAATCAATTCACTAACAATTCAAATTGGCCAAACAAGCTAGTTTCCATTCTAAACAAAACTCTAAATGTTTTAAATACTAATCCTAACTAACATTTTCATACAACATGATTCATTAATTCACAGCAAACCAATTCATTCAACTAACAACTTAACTAGCTTGACTATCAACTTCCCTAACACTCCTAACAAACTCACCAATTAATTACCAGTTAAAATCTTTAGCATAACAGTTCACTAACCTACCTGTTTTTCCAAATGCACATACAATAACTAACTAGTTCAGTTCCATAACATTAACTCAAACATCCCATAACATTTCAATGCAAGCTAGCCAAATTTCTAACCAACTAACTACTAATTGATTCAACTAACATAACATTTTTCTGCCAAATTGAAATCAACATAACCTCCTAAATTCTAACTGATTTAAGCTCCTCACTCACAGTTCAAACATGCCATGATAGTTCAATTAGTATAACAATTAACTATCATAGTTTCTAGCTACTAACATTCATTAACTAATATATTAGTCCCATAACTTACCAATTTCCACCCAAATAACATAACAGTGAAGTATCCTAACTGCTTTACTAACACACTAAGACGATTAACTAACCTCATACTAACCATAAACTAACTTCTATTCTAACTACACCCAAACTATCTTTCAAACTACTAACTAACCAAATGAATAGTCTCATTTATTTTAACTAAAACTAATTAGAATAACAACAGACTTAACTAACTAATCTTTCCTAACTCCTAACTACTAACATCCTGTTAACTAACATTTTGCTAAGCACACTCACTAACTAACTATCACACTCAAACGAGTTATATTAACAGTTCCAAAGACTAACAACCTAACTAAACTAACTGTCAAAAGTTCTGTTAGGTTGTTTGCTTTATGGTTGGCTGGATTTTGATAAAACAAGTATTCTAGCGAGATGTTGTACAAGATGTCGTGACATGTTGGTGCGATACTATAGCATATATTGTTTCACATTCTTGGAAGATTTACTTTTAAGCATGAGATCTCTGAAGATTCTTTGAAGACATGATTTCAGTATATTATAATCCGAGAAGCGTGTGCTTTTAGAAGATCAAAGTTTGGTGCCAGCTGTGCAATATTTCCTAAGAATGGTTGTTAAAACATTTAAGGAAATATTTAATTTTATTTGATTTGATTCTGTAGAAGATTCTGCAACAGCTGTATTTGGATATGCATTTAAGGAAATAATATGTTCTCTTCCAAAATATTATGGATCTGCATTTAATAATATGTTCTCTTCCAGAATATTATGGATTCACTATTTAATTTAGTCCGATTTGCTCATCAAGCCCATGTTTTTTGAAGGCTATTTATAAGAAGACTCTAAACCTAAAGAAAAAGTGAGCTTTACATGTGATTGTTATTGTTAGGGTTTTGTTTGTTCATTGTTGTTTGTGATCCACTCTTGTATCACCTTGATACTAGGCTGGACTGTTTTAGTTGAGTTATATTTTTGAATATTTCATATGCTTTTAAGCAAGAGTAGATTCTGTTTATTTGAGTGTGTGTCCTTCTTGATTGTTATCTTGTTGTCATGAACTGTTTGTTCTGAGAGGAAGTGAGAGGGGTCTCACATCTAAGAGAGGTTTAGATAGAAATAACACGGGTAGTGATTAGGTGCGAAGTTTGTAAAACCATAGATCGTTTAGAACTTCAAACTAATACTATTATAATGGATTTTCTTCCTGGCTTGGATGCCCTTAAATGTTGGTGACGTTGCACCAAACTAGGTTAACAATTACCTTGTGTTATTTACTTCCTACAATTTTCTTTGAGTTTTTTTTATTTGTGCTGCCACGACGTCCTGACATTGCATTCGACATTCTGGTGTCCTGACATCGTATACAACATCTGTCTTCTTAGTTCCAGAATTTTAATTGGCATCAGAGCAGGCACCTTGTTCTGTTTTGAGTGAGCTCCAGGGAGATATTTTATGGTACTATGGACAAGGAACAAAGATTTGTTAACAGGCCACCTATTTTGGATGGCACCAACTATGATTACTGGAAGGCACGCATGGTGGCTTTTCTAAAATCTATGGATGACAAAACCTGGAAGCAGTTATCAAAGGTTGGGAACATCCTGTGGTGAAAGACAAAGATGGGAAGACTGAATTTAAGACAGAAGAGGACTGTTCTAAGGAAGAAGATGAACTTGCTCTTGGAATCTCCAAAGCTTTGAACGCCTTGTTCAATGGGGTTGCCAAACATATTTTTAGGTTGATAAATACTTGTATCATGGACAAAGATACATGTGAAATCCTCAGAAACACTCATGAAGGCACATCAAAAGTAAAGATGTCAAGACTTTAACTTCTCACCTCCAAATTTGAGAATCTCAGGATGAAAGATGGCGAGTCCTTTCATGATTTCACATGAATATTCTTGATATTTCTAATACATTTAGTGCCTTGGGAGAGAAGATGCCAGAGGAGAAGCTGGTTAGAAATATTCTCAGGTTGTTGCCTAAGAAGTTTGACATAAAGGTCACAAGGATTAAAGAAGCCCAAGACATCAGCATCATAAAAATGGAGGAGCTTGTTGTGTCACTTCAAACTTTTGAATTGGCTATCAATGAAAGATATGAAAAGAAGAACAAGAGCATATATTTTATCTCCAACACTAATGATGAAGAGGTTCAATGTGACAAGGAGAGTGATGAAGGAATTTCTAATGCTATTGTGCTTCTTGGAAGGCAATTCAATAAGGTGCTGAAGAGTATGGATACGAAGCCAAGACCATATGTCAAGAACATGTCATTTGACATCAGTAAAAACAATGATTTTCAGAGAAAAACAAGAACAAATGAGAAGCCCAATCAAAGAAAAGGTATTCAGTGTCATGAATGTGAGGGTTTTGGTCACATTAGATCAGAATGTCCCACGTGCCTCAAGAAACAAAAGAAGGGAATGCTTATTTTTTGGTCTGATGATGATTCTGAAAGTGAACCTGATGTTGAAACTCCTAAGCATGTTACAACCCTCACTGGCAGATGTGAATCTGATGAAGATTCATGTGATGAGGATGTCTATTATGAATAATTTGTTGTTTCCTATAGAGATCTTTGTGCTAGAAGTGAAGAGGTTTATAAGATAGGAGAAAACCAGAAGAGAAGCATAGCTTAACTGCAGGCTGAAAAAGAGAAACTTTTATCTACTGTCTCTGGTCTTCAAGATGAGGTAACCTTATTGAGTTCTAAAGTTGAAAACATGACCAAATCCACGAGAATGTTGAATAATGGGTCTGATGTGTTAGATGAAATTCTTCAAGTTGGGAAAGAAGGTAAAATCTTTACTGGTATAGGTTTTAATTAACAATCTCTAAATAATCAAAGAAAAACCCCTGTGAAAAAAATTTGTACCTATTGAAGAGAAGCATGAGCTCACGATGTCTTACTAAATGTTACAACATCCTGCCATACTTCAGAAAACTCAGGCTAAAGCCAAGTTCCAGCCTTGGAAATGTCATTATTGTGGTAAATATGGTCATATAAAGCCTTTCTGTTATAGACTGTATGGTTATCCAAAGCGTTCAACACAACCTAGGGCTAGTCATGTGACGATAAGAATAAAAAGGAGTGGAAACCTAAGGTTGGTGATACTAGTCTTATAGCCCACACTTCTTTTAGGGCTTCATCTACAGAGGACAGGTACTTTGACAGTGGATGTTCTAGACATATGACAGGGGTTAAAAAGTATTTGGTGGACATTAAGTTTTATTCCAGCAGTTTTGTCACTTTTGGAGATGGAGCTAAATGTGAAATTAAGGGAGTAGGCAAATTAGTATGTACCGGTCTTCCTAGATTAGAGAATGTTCTTCTTGCGAAAGGATTGATTGCAAATTTGATCAACATTAGTCAGTTATGTAATCAAGGTTTAAAAGTCAATTTCACCAAGTCTGAATGTTTGGTTACTAATGAGAATAATGATGTTCTGATGAGGGGAGTTAGGTCTAAATACAAATGTTATTTATGGGGCACCTCAAGAAACTACTTGTTCTTCCACATGTTTAATGACCAAGAAAGATGAAGTCAAGCTGTGGCACTGGAAGCTTGGACATCTGAATCTCAAAGGTATGAAGAAGATTATGCCTGAAGAAGCTGTTAGAGGTCTACCAAAGTATAGCAGGAAAATTTGAGATTAAATTATTGATTAACTTAACTCGCAAAATAAGATTCGCCGTCGCACTTTTATTTTTTCAAAGGAAATGGAAAAGAACGAACAAAACCTAAAAAAGTTTTAAAATAAAACTAATAAAAACAGAGACAAGGGTAAGGGGGTTGGTTACACAAAGGGAAGGTGTTAATACCCAAAACATCTATAGTACTTTGTAGGAACCTCTTTGAAAATCTAGAGTTTGGCTTAAAAAGGTGTCGTTTGCAAAAGATTGGTGATCAAAAAATAGCAAGTGTAATAATTTAACCGATGTAGTAATAAAGGGAGTTTTATTCCCCGTATCGATCTCGAGGACTGCATCGAAAATACAAGCTTTATCCTAATTCAATTGAATAAAAAGTAATTGGGGGGTTTTGAAAATAGTTGATTCGATTATCAATACTTTTAAGAAAAATACGAATATGCGGTGAAGTTAAATTCAGATATGACAGGCATGCTAGAGGTAGTGTGTGATTCATTTTGTAATAATTCTGAACGAACTACGCAACAACATCAATCAGTTAATTGAGTACCAATTCTTAAGAATGTTACTCATAAGTCCTTATTGAGAGAACCATTAATCAATCAATCATCTATCTATGTCCATAGATAAATTATTGTTAGAATTAAGCATTAAAAAATCAAGAACTATATGGTTATACTAGGGTATCCCTAGTCCTAGGTGATAACCACTAGAATATATTCTCTAACCAAACATGCATAACGGCGGTCCAGCCATATTATGATAAAACGTCAAACTATGTTTGTCCGACAGAGCATGCATTAAGAACAAGTAAGAGAATAAATCAATTAACTGAAATATAAACTGTTATTGCATAGAATGGTTCATAATCATTACAAGTTAGAATCAGGGACACCCCCTAACATTGGGGTGTTTAGCTACTCATAGGAATACAATAAAATTGAGATAAGAGTATGAACATTACAAAAAGAATGGATGAACGTTGATCTTCAATCTTGGTAAATCATGGAAATATTCGTATTCTCCTACACTCTGTGATTCTCAAACTCTCAATTTTTATCGTAAAAAGCAGAATGAATCCTAATCTTCCAAACCATGTCTAATATATCCCCAAAAAGGTCTCTGAAAAGCTGTACTCAAAGCACAATGATTCCGAAGATCATCCAAAAAAGAAAAATTTGATTTTCCATGCTCACCTGCTACGGGCCGTAGCAGGTGCTACAGGTACCCGTATCAACTCACTGGTCCCTGCTTCAAAATATCACCTTTGGGCGTGTTGCCTGCTATGGGCCGTAGCCAGTGCTACGGGTACCCGTAGCAGCTCACTACCTCCTACTTCCTTGTCACATGTTTGTGGGCTTGCCTGCTACGGGCCGTAGCAGTTGCTACAGGCACCCGTAGCAGGCCACTGCTTCGTGAATGCTTCTCTTCGACTTTTTGACATTTTTTTCCCGGTTTTGGCTCGACTATTCCCTTGTACCTAAAAACATGCAAATAAAGATACCAAGCATAAAATATAGAACACATACTTAAAACATAAACAAAAAACATGAAATACTTGACTAACAACATGGTAAAATGAAACATAGAAAACCACCGATCAAACTCCCCCAAACTTGAACTGCTGCTTGACCTCAAGCAAAAAGCTTACAAAACACATTTCAGATCCAACGATGCATCCTCGAATGAACACTAATGTCATTAAGATGGGTCGATACTCATACGTGAGCCTTTTGTCCGATTGGCTTTTCCTAGTTCTCCCGGTACTCATCTTCTCCCAAAGGTATTCCAAGAACACTTACCGCGGTCTCCCATGGACCTAAGTCCCCCTTTTTCAACAACCTCTCCAACTATTCTTTGGGCTTAAGACTCTTCTTCGATTTTTCTCCCCCTTTCATTTAGATAATCGGTTTAAGGCATTTCGATCTTATTTTCTCACATGCAAAAGATTGATCAAGACTCACCTTTTCTTTCTTTTTTTCACACGCACATTGGCGTTTATCTTGTCCTCTTTGGGACGAAAATTAAGACTAACCGCCGTTAGGCTAAGTAACCGGGTGAGGGTTACCCAACTTAGAAGGACAGTTGTCTTTATCGTCATTATTATTATTATCTTTTTTTTGTGTGCTTTCTTTTCTCAATCTACCTTCCACATACAATTTTCCTCAATCGTGCCGAACTATCACTATGAATTAATCGGGGGTTACTTCTCGATTCCAAGTACTATGACACAAATCTACACGTTGGACTCGTTACCTTACTCCAAGAAACCTAGGGTGTTCGAGTTATACCTATGTTTTCAAATTTTTTCGGTGTCCCTAGTTCTAACTTCTCTTCCCTCGGGCTCTATATACTTTCTCAACTCCTTAACTTCACAGTATTCCTAAGAGGGATTTCTACAGTTCTCGTTCGGGAAAGACTTCACAGTGGTTTTCAATAAAACAAAAACATAACACAACTACATATGAAAAGCTGAAAATAAACTGAAATTAGTAAAATAAACGTAAAATCCTCCCCCAAACTTGAACTAAACATTGACCTCAATGTTATAGCCCAAGTAAGAGTGAGGAGACTCAAAACGGTTCCTATTGCGGCAGTGGCGGAAAATGCAACATGAGTTGTTGCATCATTGCTTGCATCTGATCCATAATCTCCCCTTGTCTCGCCTGTTCTTCACCTTGCCGCATCTACTCCTCACCTTGCCGCGACTGCTCGGCTCTGATCCCTCCCAGCTCAGACCAAACCCATTCCCAGTGGTCCTGGCGCATGGAAGAAGAGCTGGGACCGGGATGGTAGGTGTGAGGAAGTAGGGGGGCAATGTGCTCTTGATCTGTCATATCCTCCTCCATGGCATTACCTACAACAAAATCAGACTGTTGGCCATCCTCATCATCTGGAATGGCCTGTGCATATAGCCAATTAGCGTTGTCAGAAATATTCACCCTCGCGGGGTCAGGCAACTCAATAAGGTACTGGTGGCGGGTTGTCAACCAGTAGGCATTGTCACGAATGGTGATCATTCCTTGATGGATCAAGGCCTCCATATCGATCTTATTTTTTCCTGTAACCTGAGAATCATTGAAATCAGCAGGGTCATAGCCAAAGTGATCAGTAATCTGGGTTATCAAACCCCCCACGGAATTGCCTCTAGTGGGTTCTCGAGCAACCTTTCCTAAATAATTAGCCGCAAACGCAATGGCATTCAGAATATCATGATTACTGATAGCAGAAATAAAAACAACTCCTTCAAAGAGGCGACACTAGTACTGTCACCTCGGCCAAACAAGGAATAGGCCAGACCTTTCTGCACATAGCAAAAACAAGGGTCCTGAATTAAAGAGGCCTTCTAATTGGCTGCACTATACTCCCAACTATCTATAAGATCCTTCCACAACTGAATAAATGGAAATCCATCTGGGACTTCCCCAGGCGCGTAAATGGGCAACCATAGTATGCTACCAAGCTCCTCGACCGACAACTCGTGAGGGTGGTCGTAAAGACGGAACTTGAGAGTTCCGTAAAAATACTGTACCTCACCAACCCATTTCTTTTTCAATTTGAAATCTAAAGTACTCAAAAACTCCAAAGTCAGACATTCATAAGTAGGTGCAGTAAAGTACATAAACTCTAACAAGCCTATGGAATAAAACATTCTATCTACCTCCTCCTTTAAGCCTAAGTCAAGAAGAGTTTGCTCACAAATGTACCTTGTTGGCATTATTTTTTGGCGAGCTAACGCCGAGTACCTTGTTGCATGTAATTCGTCATCAAAGATGATGCTGTGTGGGTTGGGCGCTCTGGCTCCTCTCTTCTGATTCCTGGAAGTCTCTGCAACTTGCTTTCCTTTAACGGCCTTGCGTGGGGGAATTTTCATCCACAGAGAAAAGTGACGAATTTTTAGTGATGATGAGTGAGGAAAATGGGGAGGTTTTCGTGAAGTGAGTGTGTGGATATGAGTGATTATGAGAGGAAAGGTTGAAGCTTTTGTTTTGTTGTTAATGGAGGTTTGGAAGAGAGAGTGGGCAAAGAAGATGAAAAGTAATGGTGAAAGATGGAAAGAGAAAAGAATAATGTTATTTTAAATAAATGAGGATTAGGAAAAATTTTGAAGATTGAAAAAAAAATTAAAGTGATATGATGGTGAATTGATTGGTGAGTGAAGAGGTGGAGAAGTTAGTGGGATATAGGTGAGAGAAAGTGGAGATTTGGAAGGGTTTTTCAAAAAAAATTGAAAAAAGCTGATGATGGTACGCGCTTCCTGCTACGGGCCGTAGCCTGTGCTACGGGCGGCCGTAGCAGGTTGCTGGACCTCATCTCTTTTTTCTCGTTTGAAAGTAAATCACGGGGGAGCCTGCTACGGGTCGTAGGCTGTGCTATGGGCGGCCGTAGCAGGTTGCTAGTCACACCCCTTTTTTAATTTTATTATTTTTTATTTATTATTTATTTTATTTTATTATTTTTTTAATTTTTTTTTGAGAAATTAGTTTATTCCGAGTACCGTTTCTCATGCACGAGTATTTTTAACGTATTTCGAACAGATTTGCATGCTTTTGCTTCAACACTAAGGAATCCGCTGCTGACCTGAATAATACTGAAACACAAAAAAAAAAATTGCTTAGTAATAAAAACGTGGGTTGCCTCCTACTTAGCGCTTCATTTAACGTCGCATGGCTCGACAGTTCGTCTTATTATCCTCTAAGACGGTCATTTTCCACCAGGCCAGCATCCTGTCCTTGGTAATATGGCTTCAACCTCTGCCCATTCACCTTAAAAGTGTCTCCATTCGCCTGATTTTTCAATTCTATTGCACCATGCGGAAACACCTTGTTAACTATTGAAGGTTCTGCAGATTTGAGCAATTTTTTTGTAAAAGAAGGCGTTAAATGTAGTGTCCCAACATGAAGAAGACATGTGTCCTAACAAATGTCCTAACATCTTAAACAGATATAACAAGTTGTTTCTAAGTCTGGTCCAAGAGTTAAGGAAACAAGCAGAACGTGGATCAAGGAATCAGCAAACAGAAGATTGAAGCCCAAGGCAGCAGAAGCTTATAAAAGGAGATCAAGACCTAGGACTATGTTAGTTCTTGTATTGGCTGGAATTTTGGTAAAATAATGGTGTTGTTAATGATGTCATATGTCTGATGTCTTAACATGAGTTCTTAACATTGAGTTGATGCTAAGTTCAGAAGGATTGCAGTTTTGTATGCTGATGTTAAACCTGATGTCTTGACATCAGTTGACAGAACATCAGAACATCAGTCTGATGTGTTTTGTTAGGGCTGCATTTGTTTAAGTGTGTCTTGAGAAGATCTGGTGGCGAGATTGCAGGCGAATATCATGGGACAAATATATTCTGTTGCAATCTTATATTGAGCAGATATTGTTACTATTTTCATGCAAAAAGATATAGAGAATAATTAGATTTAATTGAATATTTAATTGAAGATTTAATTGAAGATTTGATTGAAGATCTATTTAGTAGCAGAATCTTTTGCAGATTTGGAGTAGCTGATTTGTTGTGATTTGAAGGCCCAAATCCAGTTGGGAAATAGGTTATAAATAGAAGCATTGTAACCTAGTTTTGGTAAGCCAGCCATCATGTAAACTATAAGGGCTGTGTTGTTTGATGAACCACCCGGTTTGTGGGATGGTCATCATGTTTATCTCTAAGCCTGTAGGTAAGAGATGTATTGGTCTTAGAGGAAGCTGTTAAGCAACTTTAAGCATTGTTCTTAGTCATGAGGGTCATGTCTAGGTATTGTTATAGGAGTGTGTCTTCTATTTTTATGTGTTTGGAGAGTTGTTAGAAATCAAGCTGTTGATGCAGTAACTGAGATGTTGACTGCTAGAGATCATTGCGATGATTGGAAGTGAGATGGAGTCTCTTACCTAGGGAGAACTTAGGTAGAAGGGTTATTGGGTAGGGATTAAGTGAGTAGATTGTCAACTGATATTGTTGAGTCTGTTATTTAATAATGCTAATAGTGGACTTCCTTCCTGGCTTGGTATGCCCCCAGATGTAGGTTGTTAGACCGAACTGCGTGAACAAATTTTGTGTACACTTTTCTTTTCAGCAACTTATTTAATTGTCTATAATTGCCTTGCTGTTTATGTCTGACCAGATGTCTTGACATCATGTAGGACATCTGGGATCTGTTATACCAGAATTTCAATTGGTATCAGAGCAGGCATTCTGTCTATTTCTGGATGAGATCTAGGGAAGATACTTTCTGGTTCATGAGCAAGGAAGTTAGTTTTGCTGAGTTATGGACTTGGTCAGTTCATATAGTAGTTTGTTTGATCCCTTGAAGTGAAGGATGGACTATTCATGACAGGGTATGTATTGGACCTGTCTGTTGTTATCAGGTGTGTAGCTTTGGTGGAGAACTATTGTTGTGAGTTTGATTTATTTTCAAACTTTTTTTTGGCACTTGGATTATGGTGATGGTGTGCAAGGATTATTGAGTTGTGCCAGAAGAGTGTTGAGGAGTTGTTGTGTGTTCCGCTGCATGGTATCTGATGTAACCTTGGTTGTTTCTTGTGTCTCTGGTGGTGAGACTTTAGGAAGGTATTTTCTTGGAAAGACTTTAGAGTTTGGTCTCCTCAGCAGAAGAAGAATATATTTCAAATCAGGTATTGAAGACCAATCTGTCCAGAACATTGATTCCTTCCTTCTCAATTTTCTTGATGATGAAAGAAGAGGGTGGAGCCAAAGCAAAAGAGTATCACTGTCAAATCTTTCATGCGGGAGTGAAGATCTTGATAAGTTATCTCTTAAGTGTATTTATGGTGTCCAATGTAGTTCTGGTATATCTGAAGATGAATTCTCTTGTGAAGATACATGTTTTTGATTTTCAAAATCATGAACTGGAGGAAGTTTCATCAAGAAAGAAGCTGAGCTTGATATGTCAATCCTAATGTCTCGACATCGCGCTACACATCAGCAGTTTATGGTAAATGCTGAGTCAAAGTCCTATTAGATTGTAGCTGTTTTGAAGGATCACTGAAGCTGTGAAGTTGAACAATTTTTGAGATGCTGTTCATAATGTCATAGCATCTCAGCTGGAGCTGGTTGAAGAAAAGGTAGTAATCTTGATAGCAGAAGAGAAGGAGATGATCCCTGTTTAAGCTAAAATGTCTGAGGACAATTTTATAGGGAAAATGCATCCAAGAGTTTGTGTGTAGTAGCAGTGTAAATCTGCCTGTGGTCAATTGGTGTATGCATGAGCTCTTTCAATTTTGTGGCTTGAAGGATTGGAAGTAGCAGATTGTCTATGGTATGTTATCACTCTTAAGTTAGACAAGAGGTCTGAACCTTGTGCTTATAAGAAGAAGCTTCTGGAAGAGTGTGTTATGCAAGTTACTTCAGTGTTGTTAGTCTGATCTTGGAAGTTGATCAGATGTTGATATGTTCTCGTGTGTTCACTGCAAGAGATATGTGTGGATTACTATGGTTGTAGTCTCCAAATCCTAGTAGATGTTTAATGTGATTTAGACTGATGTTGGAACTGATGTTGAAACATCACTTCAGTTCTTTGCTCAGGGTGGAGTGAAAGATCAAGACACTGACCTAACCTAGAAGGCTTTTGTGGTATGAATGGTTGTCATGAAGAAGATTCAGAAGATGCTAGAATCTGAAGAAGGGTTAAACCACAGGGATTTAAGATCAATTGCTATTTGTGATATTCACAAGTATTTAATTGATTATCCTTGAAAGACAAGATTAAGGATGTTCTGTCAATTGTTTTAACATCTTTTCATCAGAGGTTTGGAGAATCATGGGAGGGGTTCTACATTCGCTCACAAGTCGCCTAGGTGTTGACTTGTGATTATTGCTTAGCATCTGTTCCTAGAAAGTATTGTGAATGACTTGTCCAGATGGTGGTGCTGTTGAAGATGAAGACGGAAGACTATGTAGACATCATAATCTTGTTGGTTACAGCTTGGATCAGTTTATTTCTGATCTAAGTGGTTTGGAGCATGGTGTTTGCTCTGGTTGTGAAGGTCGAGGATAAGTGGCAGTTATCTCTGGCTTTCTACTGACGACTCTACTAAGGGAAGTGACTTTCTTTAGTATTGCTATGGGGTAGTCTTGGACTACTTATTTTCTGAAGATTAAGATGTGGTAGGTTTGAAGTCTTTGGAGTTTCTAAGCAGGATTGAGGATTTTCTTGGAACAAGTTACTCTTGGGCAGAAGAGTGATGAGTTGAAAACTCAAGGAGATTATTTTTCTTGAAGGTGGATGAGAGTTTATTCCTCTGGTTCTTTGGATTACTATGCTAGAGTAAGTCCAGTTGGTGGAGCATATCAAGAATCATGGTGTTGATGTTTTGGTGAGTGGAAGATGTTCTAACTTGTGATAGGACATTATCTGGGATGATTACCTACATTGTATCTAAAGAGAATCTACCTAATCATACAGGAGAATGATGAAGTAGAAGGTCTGCTTTGGAAGGAGAATGTAGAGAAGACTGAAGTGATCAGGTATTGATTGCTTGAAAGTCTGAATGTGGATATTCATCAATTGATCCAAATGTCAAAAATAGATGATTGGATGTGTATCGCTAAAGGCAGAAGAAAAGCATGTGAAGGGGACATAGCCCTATTGTCAAGTCATGCTAGAGAGTAGTTGATCAGCCTGGCAAGATGTGGAGTTTTAGAGCATGTGAAGATAACAAACTAAGAGGGAATCATGTGAGTATAATAATTTGCAGTCTGAACTCTTTGCTTCAGAGAGGGTGTGCGAGCTCATGGTATTCAGGTGTGTATGTTAACCTGAATAAGCTGCTCTGACTGTGTTTTATTGGGAGCTTCTTGAAGGACTTTTGTACGAAATAAGTCCTTCTGAATGGTAATGAGAAGCTGATGTCCCTAAAAGATGTTGTTGAATGGTGATGTTGTAACATCATGAGTGCTGATGGTTATATTTGGAAGATGATTGAGAGTGTGCGTGTGGAGTTGGATGCTCAAGCATTTGTGTCAGAAGAGATGTTTCTGACTATGTGAATTAGAATGTGGAGATTCTGGTCTTGTTTTTAGTAGTTTGTTCTGGCAAAGCATGACTACTAATTTTGAAGACTTCACTAGTATCAACAACTACTGGTGGATGTAATGGTAGAGGGATTGTGATGTGATCTAATCAGAACATTTTTTTAGAGAGTTGTTCCTTCTTCTGTTACAAGTATCTCTTGAAGAGATTAGATCTCAGTAAAGCAGAGAATTTATGGAGTCTGTGAGCAGTGTCAAACAAGTCAGGATACTTGGTTATGTTCTCCAAAAGTGAAAGTACAATATGTGAATGTGCTCAGCAAGTGTGCTTAAATGTTCATCTCCGTATGGAGCATTAGTTAACCATGACAGGGGGAGTACTTGTCTATGGATTCTGCAGCAAAGGTGCATTTATTGTGAAGCATGCATGCTGATCAAGCTTGTGGAGATTGGTTGCCTCTTATGAGGAGATAATGTCAGATAACATGTTATGACATTAGGCTGTTGGATGACATGTTGGTGTGGACATGAATGGTTCTAGCCATGTGAAGCTAATTGTTTGTATCATGTGCGCACATGCTTCTGAGGAGAAGTCTGAAGACAATTTTATGCAGTTTTGGAAAAACTTTGTGAGGGTCTTTGTTGATGGGAGATGTCACACTTGTCTTGATGTGTGTTATTAATTCTAAGTAAGAGGGTTTACTTAGAGTTCAGTGGAAGGCATTGTGAGTGTGCTTCAGAACTTGTGGATGATTGTGTGAAGCATTCCTGACTGGATGGATAAAGACTGTGTCTGGATTTTCCAAATGCTATGATGTACTGGTCAAGGAGCATCAGTTGTGAAATATAAGGGGAGAACTTCTGTCTGTACTAGTGTGTTACTTGGATTGTTTGAGGATTAAGCATTTTGTGAATGCCTTTAGCAGGTGTGTGGAACAGAGGGTGCGCTCTTGAAGACATAAAGGTGAGTCTTATGTTTTCCATTCATTTAAGGTGTTCTTCTTGCAAAGGAGCACTGGCTATCTTTGATAGGGAGAGTTGATCTTTTGTTGAAGAAGTTGTTTATCCAGATTGTAATGTCAGACAAGATGTCGTGACATTGTGTTACTGGTGAAGTTCATGGTGTACTTGACAGTTTAGACCTGGTTCTATAGATTTGTGTGTCAATGGATTGAATCAGAAGTATACATTTACACTAATGTTTGTCAATTTTTGGCCAAAAAGGGGGAGAAAATGTACAGTAGTAGCTGTTGAGTCTGGATTTCGTTCTGAGTATGTTGGTTGGCAGATTCAGAGTTTGTCCAATTGTGGCTAAAAAGGGGGAGAGTTAGCCTAGTTGTTGCCTAGTTGTCTGTTGTGGTTCTAGGCTTGAGGGGGAATGTGTAGTTTGTGCAGCTGTTTTGATGGTTGCAGTTTTGAGGGGGAGTTGCTGCTGCTAGTTATGTGCTGATGTTAGTTTGTATGGTGTTTTTTCGCGGCTGGTATCTCTGGTGTAGGCTGAGATTGTTTTAGCCAAAATTAGCCAAAGGGGGAGATTGTTAGTTCTTGTATTGGCTGAAATTTTGGTAAAACAATGGTGTTGTTAATGATGACATATGTCTAATGTCTTAACATGAGTTCTTAACATTGAGTTGATGTTAAGTTCAGAAGGATTGCAGTTTTGTATGCTGATGTTAAACCTGATGTCTTGACATCAGTTGACAGAACATCAGAACATCAGTCTGGTGTGTTTTGTTATGGCTGCATTTGTTTAGGTGTGTATTGAGAAGATCTGGTGGAGAGATTGCAGTCGAATATCATGGGACAAATATATTCTATTACAATCTTATATTGAGCAAATATTGTTACTATTTTCATGCAAAAAGATATGGAGAATAATTAGATTTAATTGAAGATTTAATTGAAGATTTGATTGAAGATCTATTTAGTAGCAGAATTTTTTGTAGATTTGGAGTAGCTGATTTGTTGTGATTTGAAGGCCCAAATCCAGTTGGGAAATAGGTTATAAATAGAAGCATTGTAACCTAGTTTTGGTAAGCCAGCCATCATGTAAACTATAAGGGCTGTGTTGTTTGGTGAACCACCCAGTTTGTGGGATGGTCATCATGTTTATCTCTAAGCCTGTAGGTAAGAGATGTATTGGTCTTAGAGGAAGCTGTTAAGCAACTCTAAGCATTGTTCTTAGTCATGAGGGTCATGTCTAGGTATTGTTATAGGAGTGTGTCTTCTATTTTTATGTGTTTGGAGAGTTGTTGGAAATCAAGCTGTTGATGCAGTAACTGAGATGTTGACTGCTAGACATCATTGCAATGATTGGAAGTGAGATGGAGTCTCTTACCTAGGGAGAACTTAGGTAGAAGGGTCATTGGGTAGGGATTAAGTGAGTAGATTGTCAACTGGTATTGTTGAGTCTGTTATTTAATACTGCTAATAGTGGACTTCCTTCCTGGCTTGGTATGCCCCCAGATGTAGGTTGTTAGACCGAACTGGGTGAACAAATTCTGTGTGCACTTTTCTTTTCAACAACTTATTTAATTGTCTATAATTGCCTTGCTGTTTATGTCAGGTCAGATGTCTCGACATTATGTAGGACATCTGGGATCTGTTATACCAGAATTTCAGACTGAATAACTGAACCTATTGTATCACTTTTGTAAAGTAGAAAATAGGGTTTAGGGTTTTTATAGTCATAGTTTTTCTTGTAAGTCTCCCTCTATATTGATTTGATGTAGTGTAGTAGACATACGTACTTGTACAGATTCAGAAACCCGTAGGTAATGAATCTGATAGTGTTCTTGGATGAAGCTTTGAATCAAATCAAAGTTAACTTGTTAATCAAGGATGCTTGACTGAACTTTGTATTGGAAGGGGTGTCTTTCAATAAGGATGATACAATTATGAGGTATTAACTATTATATAATCACAGGTTGTGATTTAGGGAGTGAGATGGGTTTCTCTTATCAGTTAGATGTGACTTCTAATGATAAAGTCTTCATTGGGTAGTGATAGGTTAGCGTGGGTGATTTCTATAAACATGAGGTTGTTTACGTAAAACTATACTACTGATAGTGAATTATTCTTCCTGGATTGGTATCCCCCAGATGTAGGTGAGTTGCACCTAACTGGGTCATCATATTCTGTGTTGTTTATCATTCTGCAATTTACAGTTCAGTCTTGATTAACATGTTGGATCAGATGTCGTAACATCTGTGTTGTTGCAGTTCTGATATTTAAAGTATCAGTCTGTTGTTCTGTTCTTTGTTTAAATGTTTATGCAGAACAATGTATTGACATGTGTTAGGACATTTGTTGTCTGCTATGCCAGAATTTCAATTGGTATCAGAGCAGGCATCCTGTCTGTTTCTGGATGAGATCTTTGGGAGATACTTTCTGGCGTTTAAAAAAGGAGGCGTTTTGAAGATCAGATCAATTAACTCAGACATACTCAAGGGTATTAATGGATGGGATGGATGTTTTGGATCAAAGGTAACAACCTGGTGGTTGTTTATGTTGCTGAGGAGGTTCTGCAACAACTGCAGGAGAAGTGGCTAGTTCTCTTGTTGGGGTGTCTTATAATATGTTCTGACATCTTATTAGAGCAAGTAGAATTTGTTCCTTGGTGGTTCCGCTGCATATGTTTCTAATGGAAGAGCTCTGGAATTATGGGATTCTAGAGGAGATGCTGAAGAAAGATGGTGGAAGATCTCAATCGTCGACCTCTATTTGTTAAGATATCTGCATCTTTTTATTCCAAAGTCGGGAGTGATGGAATGGAAAGATTTGTTGGAAAATGTGTGTTATGGTGATTTGGTACTTGGAAGCTTGGTTCCATGGTGCAGTTTGAAGTCAGTTGAAGAGGAGAGGAATTGAATTTAGGTTTATCAAGTTCTTGCTCTGGGAGTTTGATAAATTATTGACCGGCTAGGTTGTCAAAGATACTTGAGAATTCTCTCAAGTCCACTCATAAAGGCGTCTCAGTCGTGAATCTGGAGTCTTCTAGTTATTCTTCTAACTAGAAGGTGTTTCTATGAAACATAAACCGGAAGAAAGTGGAGGTGATTTATTCTCACCATCCAAAACAGCAAGGAAGGATTCATCTCTTCTAATCCTAAGGGAGGATCCAATCTATATGGAGCTTTCAGAACTATTGAGGTAAATAGGGTTCGTTCAGAGAGAATCTTAATTACTTGAGTCAGGGTGGCAACCTTGGTATTTCAATAAGTTGTGTGTCATAGAAGATACTTTCCAAAGATTGAATACTTTACAAGTGTTCATGAAGTGATCTGGTGGAGCTTAGCTACAACAGTGAAGAAGGGTTATTGGACAAGGATTTAAGATCAATTGCTATTTGTGGAATTCACAAGTATTTAATTGATTATCCTTGAAAGTCAAGATTGCTGATGTTCAACAAGATGTTGGAACATCTCTTCATCTGGTTTGTGCAGAATCATGGGAGGGGTACTGCATAAGCTTTTGGTTATATTTATCTTATGTGGTGACCTAAGAATCTGCTTCAGTTGGTGTGGCAGAAGCATCTGATCTCTGGATAGTTTCCTTGCAAGAAACTGGTCTAGACATTGGTAATGTGGAAGATGAAGAAGAAGACATCATAATCTTGATGGATTGTTCTTGGATCAGTTTATTTATGATCTAAGAATACTGAAGTGCATCAGGTGTGTTCAAGTTGTTACTAGAAGCATCTGATGTTTATATGGAAAGTGTCCTGGCAAGAGACTTGTCCAGAATGGAGTGTTGGTGGTAGCACAACTTGGATCTGTTTATTTCTGATCTAGGTACTTAAGAGCATGGGATCTTGCTCATTTTGAAGGTCAAGGTTAAGTGACAGTTATCTCTGACTTTATATAGACTGCTCTACTAAGGAAAGTGGCATTCTTTGGTATGGCTATGGTGTAGTCTATGACTACTTTATCTTCTGAAGATTCAGACGTGGCAGGTGTGAAGTCTTTGAAGTTTCAAAGCAGTTATTCATCAACGTGTGAGCTTGTATGGAATATCTGTGATAAGTCTAAGCAAGATGAGGGTTGTTTACTCAAACTTGGTTGTTGAATCAAGTCTATGAGAGCATGGAATTCTTGTTCTGTTAAAGGGAGGAGGTTCTTCTAAGTGGCAGAAGGAGGAGCTGAATTCAGGAGCTAGATGTTGTATCAGAATGTTTTGACATCTAGCTTAACATCAGAGTCTCAGCTGGTGATGTGGCATATCAGCTTAAGGTAAGGTGATCTATAGGAGAATGGAAGTTATGGATGCTTCAAAAAGGTCTATCTCATGCAGTTTGCGGGAGCTGTGGATTAAGAAGATGTTACATGTCTAGAGGCTTGGTGGATCCAAGATGTCTTGCTATGGGGCAAGTAGTTCATGTAACTTGAAGATCAGATTTCATTGGTGGATCAGTGTATCTTGTGGGAGTTCTGAAGAAGAGTGAGAACAATCAAAATGTGGCATTTGGTTGGCTTCGTAGTGTGCATTCAAGCAGGGTGCTTGAAACTAATTACTCTTAGGAAGAAGGGTAGTTGGTTGAAAACGTAAGGAGGATCTGGTTCATCTTGGAGCTTGTGGTAGAAGTTCTAGGTTAAGGATGGAAGTATGCCTTCTTTTGGTGGATGAGAGTTTATTTCTCTCTTTGGTTTCTGGAGTTCTTATTGATCAAGCTAGTGGCGCAGTGTTGTTTGAAGATCTTCTGTTGGATTACTATGCAGATAGTAAGTCCAGTGGTGGAGCATATCAAGAACCATGGTGTGTGGTGTCTGTGATGTGTGAAGGATGTCCTAAATGATGTTAGAACATTTTCTGGGTTGGTTATCCTTGGAGTAGGATACTAAGTTCTGAGTGTATAACTTGACACTCACATATTTTCTAAGAAGTATTTATCTTATCATACAGTAGAATGATGGGTAAAGGATTGTCTTGGAAGTCTGATGTGAATGGGACATGCTAGAAGTGGATCAGTTTGGTGCTTGTGGAGCAAATGGGCTGAATATTTCTGGAGCATATATACGATATCTAAAATCGTTAGGAAGATAGCAAACTAAGGGGTCCTGTGTGTCTCTTTGAGGAATGTGGAGCATTCCAGTTCAATTGGATTTTATCTCAAGAAACATGGAGGTCTATACATGAGAATTCAAGAGGAATTCATGTGGTGTATAGATGGGTTCAAGAAGAGAGGGATCAATGGAGCTTTGATCTCAATCCAAGAGTTTGTTAATTTAGGATGGTGATCCTAATGTGACCTTGTAGCAAGCGATTTTGGACGTGGTTCTTAAGCACTGTTACTCTGGGGTACTACAGGTCGATTCATTTTTTATCCTATTAAGCTGACTAAGGAAAGGAAATAGATGTCTCCAATTAACCCTGCTTGCATACTGAGTTTAAACAGATGACTGTTGGTTTACAGATGCGGTTTAGATTGTGGGCCTCTCTCTGCTTATTTTGTTAAGAATGAAATGACAGGACTATTCATGGGGATTTTGGATAGGTACTGGATTTGATGTTTTTAATTAGTGTGCTCGCTAAGATTTTTTCCAATCTTATGCCTACGTATTCCCGTTTAACAAAATAGGGAAATCAGAGCGATTGTAGTTCCTCCTGTTCTACGGGAGGAAAAAGGTCATTTTGGTGTCTTGTTCAAAGCCCAAGATGTGAAGCTAAAGGTGGTTTGTATCTTGTTCAAAGCCCAAGATGTGAAGCTGAAGGGTCTATTTGTATCTTCTTCGAAGCCCAAGATATGAAGCTAAAGGGGTTTGGCTTTAGAGGGAATTTGTCATCTCTAAAGGGGGGTATTTGGTCTGTTTGTCACAACTGTTAGGTGACTGATTATAAAGGAGAATTACTTTAACTGGGACATGTGAGTCCAGTAATGCCATAATTTCCTTTATAGGGGATTTTTAACCTGAAGGAGAAGACTTTTAACTCAGTTTAGAGCAATGCCATATTTCCTTAGGAATTTCTCATGCTAAAAGAGGGACAGTGGCGTGGATGTAAATAATCCAGAGGCTTGCCGCTTACAGCAATTAGATGAAGGAAAAGGAGTTGTTGATGTTTGTATACTGTGAGCAAGGCACAAATTTTGATGCTAAAAGGTTGATTGACTCAACCGGGGTTTTCTTATACAAAGCCTAAGAGGAGGCTATTGACCTAACAAGAGGGTGTTTTTATGTGTCTCGTACGAAGTCTGAGAGAGAGGCTAAAAGGGGTTGACTCAACAAGAGAGTGCTTTTGTATGTGTCTTGTACAAAGCCCAAGACGGAGGCTAAAGGTGTTTGACTCAACAAGAGAGTCTTTGTACCTCGTACGAAGCCCGAGATGGAGGTTGAAAATGTTTGACTCAACAAGAGAGTCTTTTATACTCAACAAGAGAGTGTTTTTGCATCTCGTACGAAGCCCGAGATTGAGGCTAAGAGGCTTTGACTCAACAAGAGAGTCTTTTATACTTAACAAGAGAGTGTGAATAGGTTAGCTCCGCTGGGGAGAATCATTGTACAAAGCCCAAGAGGAGGCTAGGGTGCTGGTGACTGTTTCAGTTTAGTGACAGGTCCAATATGTTGGATAAAAGAGAGAATCAGTTCTTATATGGGTAATTTCGTGCTCAGGGATTGATCGGAGGATCAGGGTTTAATTCCTGTTCTTTAAGGAAATAGGAAATCCCAAAAGGTATGGAGACTGTCAAAGTCTACGGGTGTTTTGAGAAATCGATTCTCAGGTAGTGAATGATCTTTGTATGATGCCCAAGAGAAGGCTGGTATGTTAAGGGATGAAGTTTAACCCATTAAATGGTCTGACACTTAACTCAGAAAGACAGCTCTAGCAAATTGATGACTAGGTTTTGTTCCTATACCTGTTGAGGTCTCTGGGTCCTTGTACTAAGCCCAAGAGAAGGCATGAGAGCTTTTAAGAAGCCGAAGGATCCTTGTTCAACGCCCAAGAGGAGGCGGGGATGCTTTTTAAGAAGCCTGTGGGTCCCCAAACCCTGAGATGTTTAAGACATGCCATTCACCGAGAATAGATCAAGCCAGGAAAGTTTGAGAATTTGGAAGAAACTCAAGAGATGCCATTCACGGAGAAAAGATCATCTCTGGGGAGTAGAGTCTCTTTGACGATTTCTAAGAGTGACAGTATGAGAAAGGGTTCACCGAGAATGCTGCCTTTCAAATCTCCATATTGTTTAACCCCAAGAGGAGGGAAGACTGTGTCTAGTAATCCTATGGGGATCTAGTTTTGTTTGTATTTAAGAGTGACCAATAGGGCTTTACCTAGTGCTAGATGTAGTTGTCGGGGAAATCTCTAAATAACTATACTAGTATTACACAGTTGATATTTGACAAGTATATAAAAGTTTGTGAAACAAGACTTACAGTGAGCAGCCCCACAATACAGTTATATATATATATATATATATATATATATATATATATATATATATATATATATATATATGAAAGCGGATAAAGAAAACGGGTAAACACTTACTCGGTTGTAGAGCTTCCATGCTGTTTGGTTAGTTTGTTCAACAAAGAAAGCTTTGATAACAATATTATATTCAAAATCAAAGGAGAAAGTGCTTTGAAAAGATTGTTTGGGGCTTACAGCTCAAGGAGAGGCCCAAGGTTTTATCAGTGATTGCACTGTTGTTTTGAATTTGTACAGGGACTTATACAAGTGACTGAGGCCTAAAAAGGTATTTTGTACAAAGGGATGGGTCTTACACTCTCTCAAGAGGCCCTAAGGTTTATTTTTGTACAAGTGGTGGGGCTTACAGCTCAAGGAGAGACCCAAAGGTTTTTGTTAAAAAGGCGACGATCGCGCCGAACTTTTTAATGGTGTCGGGACTTATACAATACACTGAGGCCCAAATTATTTTGGTTAAAAGAGGATTGGGTCTTACACTCTATTAGAGGCCCAAAGAGTTTAAAAATTTTGTTTGAGTGAAAATCAAGGAAACCCTAAATTTGTTTTCTTTTAAAAGGAAATATTTAAAGAAAATCAAATAAAAATACCAAATAAGTTTGAATAACCCACTTGTGATTTTTGTTGAAGGTTTGAAAAATGAGGTTTTAATCACAAGATAAATTAAAACTCATTTGGTTTTGATTTTCAAAGTAAATATTCACTTTTAAATGTTTAAAAACAAATAAAAATGAATTTACTCACAAAAATACTAATTATATTAAATAACTAATATAAATTTAATTTTTGTGTGGAATAAAATATTTCAACATTTTTGTGATTTTTTGCAAAAAGAACCAATAAAAAATAATTAAAATTGAGGGAGTTATTAATTTTTCAAATCATTAAAAATAATAAGAAAAACAATAAAAAAGTGGAGAAAATAGCAAAAAGAGGATCTGGGGCGAGGAGGATTCGAACCCCAGGCCTCTTATGTATAGGGCGCGCGCCTTACCATTGGGGTGGTGATACATCCGTTGATAGAAACACAACCACAAATATACAAGGCTTGCCTTGTTTTTGGCCTGGCCCAAGGCAAGGCAAGGCAAGATTTTGGTTGAAAATGTAAAGGCCATAACTTTCTCATTTCTCCATGGATTGGGACAAAATTTAGGTCTATCCTGCCTAGAATTTCACAAGGAATCCAATGGTGGTGGTATTTTTTTTTAGATCATGCTCCTATTGAAAAACCCGATAATGGTTTTGAAATAGGCCATGATTTGCATTTTCTATGCCATCTCTTGGTACAAGCATGAATTACATGATAAATTGGTGCAAACACAACACATATAACATTTATAAGAGATGCATGATCAGTGGACATCAAAAGAAAGCATGATTCAAAGAATCCAAGTTGTGATGCTTACCTCTTTTTGGAGCTTTTGTGCAATCTGCCAGGCCACTTGTTCCAAAAATGATTTAATGCTTTGAACAACCTCAAATGATCTCTTAGAAGCTTTTAGGATGGTTGGAATCAGCTGGAAACCTCAAGAACAAGTTTGAGCTCTTTCTTGCAAAAGGGGCAAAAGTGGCCAAAATAGCAACTCTCTCAAATGGTGTTCCAGATGGGGGGAACCATTTGGGACAGTTCAAGGATGATATTTGGAGTGTGTTTGAGGTTTTATCTGGTTTGGAAAGTGACTGAATCAAGACATGGCTTGAAAAATGCACAAAAGTCCTATTTTGAGGTTTTGAGAGATGACTTTGTGATTTTGGTGTTACAGGTCACTTGTGAGAGTTTGGACAGCTTAGATATGATATATTGGATGTGTTTGGATCATAAGCTGTGGTGGAATTGCTTTCTAACTCAAAAACTCAGAGTTACCTTGCTAAAGAAGGTATTTTTGCCTAGAGAAAGAGATTTTGAGGAAAACAAGTGTTGTAGTGCTTTGGTGGACTCAAACTGAACACAATTGAGCTCTATTTATAGTAGAGCAAGTTTGGTTTGGCTGCAATAGTGAATGGCAACTGCAGTAGAGGATTGGCCAATGTTGAGCAATGAGAATCCAAGTCTCCTATAGCCATTGACTAGAGGTTAGGGCACAGGCTACTGGTCCCCTTGGTCTTGGATAAGTCTTGACTGAATTCAGTTGGAAATGGCTCAGTCCATGCCACCTTGGTGCATCCATTGAATGCTCCAATCCAAAATTGGAGTCTTGTCCCTCTTTTAGGCATTCCTAGGTTTGGCATGCTATTTTTGGTTCCAAAGACTTGGGAGGCTTGGGATCAGAGTTGGTTCCTCCTTGGTCCCCCCTTGAGGTGTTCAGATGGATAGAGTTGCTCTCCCTTTGCAAAATTTGAGCAAATCGAGCAAAACTCCCAAATCTGCCTTGCCATGACAGTTTGCAGCAAGGCATATTGGCATTGTCATATCTCATGGCTCAAGTGGACTTTGATGGAGTTCTTGGCCATTTTAGAAAGTCCTCATATGAAACAACAACTGTTTGATCATAATTTGTTTTGATACATTTTGGATCCAAGTGAAAAATGCCCTTACATTTGGAAAAAGTGAAGGCAGATTCTGACTTAGTGAAAATTTCACTAAGTGTTGGAAAAAAGTGACATTTTCACTTTTTATGATTTTGATCATTCCATAACTCAAAATCCATGAGGAATTGGAATGATTTATGTTTGAAGCTTTTGTAGAGTGCCAGGAGAGCTACAAATCCAGCTTTGGATGGGAAAAAATGGCCTTATGGTTTAGGAGTTATGATCCTCCAAAGTTGGTACCCTAGCCACTTTGTTCCATAACTTAGAAAAATTTCTAAGTTTTTATGGTTACCCCTTTTACAAGTTATCCCACTTTTCTTGATTTTTCTTGATGAATGATGATTCCAATCACACATTAACATCATTTTAGGGTTAAAGAATCATAATTGTGAAAAATCTCAAAAAGTCAAAGTTGACTTTTGTGCACAGTTGACTTTTTGTCAGATGAATTCCAAACTGTGCGATTCTCTATGAAATCAAGTCCTTGACCTAAATCAAACTTGATGGATTGATTTCATAGGTGTTATAGGGTGTATTGAATCATGTCTTAGGGTTTGGGAATATGTCCTGGTCAAAAGGCAAAGGTACAGTTGACTTTTTCTGCGAAACCCTAACTGTGGTTCTGATGAAATTGAAACTTGTTGCTCAAGCTTCTTGGCCCAATACATTGTTGCAAATGGATCAAGGTGGTGTATTAGAGACCCTCAAATCATGTCTTGAGGTCTTGTCTCATGCTTTGCGCCAAAAGTAAACTTAGGGGTGAATTAGGTCAAGAAACCCTAATTCCTGATCTTTTGTGAATGCATCCCCTGAGGTTAAATTGACTTGATGATTGGGTTCATGATGTCCCTTGGAGCATCATAGGTTATGATTTGAAGCATTAGCTCATGCCTAGAGGAAAATTTCCATCTGTAGGCCCTGGTCGACCAAACCCTAATTTGGTGACACTAGCGATCTTGAGGCTTAATCCACCCAAAATGTTGCAGCCTTGTGCTTAATCCTTGAAGTGGGAGTCCTCTTGATCCCTTGGGGATGTTTGAGAGGTTAGACAAGTTGAAGATCATGTCATTTCTTGATTGATCCTTTGTCTAAGAACTCTAAGAGGGCTTGAAACCCTAAGTTTGATTGTAGTGAAGGCTCACCCATCTTTGGGGAGACTAATGAGGTATGATGGCCCATCCATATTATGATGATGATTTGCACAATGATGGGAAATCTTAGTGGTTAAAATTTGGGGTATGACAGATGCCCCTATTTAATCTTCTTGGACCCGAAGGTGTGAATGGCGAAGGTATTCGGGCATTCCGGGTGCAAGAGGATTAAATATTGGAATGCCCGAAATTTTGATGGGGGTTATGAATGGAAGTTTGCTCATCCATCTTCTTTTACTAAGAAATGATGCTTAGAAAAGGTAAAACTTCCCCTCAGTCCTGGTCTTCAGCCAAGGAACTAGTCTAAGTTTCTGAAATAAACTTCCCCTCGATCCTGGTTTCCTACCAAGGAACCGGTCTAAGTTTCTGAAATAAACTTCCCCTCGATCCTGTTTTCCTACCAAGGAACTGGTCTAAGTTTCTTAAATAAACTTCCCCTCGATCCTGGTTTCCTACCAAGGAACTGGTCTTAGTCTCCGAAATAAACCTCCCCTCGATCCTGGTTTCCTACCAAGGAACTGGTCTTAGTTTCTGATATAAACTTCCCCTCGATCCTGGTTTCCTACCAAGGAACTGGTCTAAGTTTCTTAAATAAACTTCCCCTCGATCCTGGTTTCCTACCAAGGAACTGGTCTTAGTTTCCGAAATAAACCTATCCTCGACCCTGGTTTCCTACCAAGGAGCTGGTCTTAGTTTCTGAAATAAACCTCCCCTCGATCCTGGTTTCCTACCAAGGAACTGGTCTCAGTTTCTTTTGTCAATAAACTTTCTTGATAAGGGACGCTATTCGTAGCGGTTTTCCTCAAACTTTTCGCCGAATTTTCCTGGGAAGATGCCGTTTGATAGAAAAATTTTTGACGTCAGACTTGCTGGGGAACCCATCTGTCTGAATTGTAGAGGGGTACAAACTTCTCTGTTGGAGATGCCATTTGTCGACTCTATCGGGGAAAACGAGTCTCTTGAGAGACTGCTTTCGCTTGGAGATATTACACCATACTTTTCTCGGAGATCTTCTCGGAGAAATGCCATAGGATGTGATCTAATTTTGAGGTGTTGATGACCTTTTTGTCAGCGGATTTTTTGGAGAAAAACGGTTGCATTGTCGAATCTCAGATTAAGAGGCTTTCTCTGGGGATTTTCCTTAATTCGGGAAAGCGAAAATATCATTTTCAATGGCGAAGAGTGATGTTGGCTGAAGGTTCTCTGGCCTTTCAGAGGTTCAAGTTATCAAAGTGGTCAAGGAGTGTCTCCAATCCAAAAATAAACTGGAGGAGAAAGATAGTGCAGACGCAACATTTCCTAACGAGGAAAGAACTGACAACTCGATTGAGAGGACTTTTATTACTAGGGAATAAGACCGACTAAAGTGATAGTGATGCAAGATGAATATGAATGTAAATAAATAATGCATGATGTACGTATGTCTATGCTGACAAAACTGACACGACATACAAACTGACGGATGAATGCGACTGGATACTCGGCCACTACAGGGGACGAAGAAGCATCACTGGTCCAAGATAGCCATTCTGCCTTGCTTAGGAGAGATAGTCCCTGCAGGGAGCCATCTTGGTCGGGCTTAGGAGGTGGGAACTCTGTCGGGGGTGTCAGATGGAACATTCGCGTCTGACACAGTCGATTCTTCATTTAGGTGTACCGGTTTAGAAGGAATACTTTGATTCTGCACTTTGAAGATTAACCGCCTTTGGGAGAAGCAATCAATATTCTTTCGATGTTCAACAGTCAAAAGAAATTGCCATCTTTATTTTAAAAGCAGAAAAGTTAGACAAGTAAATTCGTTTTTGTTTCGTTTCAAGAATCGTTGATCATGTTAAAATGTCATTCTATAAAGCTAAAACAAATAAGAATTGCAAACAAAAGCACAAGGGCTCAAATTTTATTGATAGGATGGAAATTAGCCAAACGTGTGATTCCATAGAGTATTTACAAAGTTTGAAAATGGTAATTTAAGGGAAAAGGGCTATATTGAAACATAACGACCGCTATCCTTCTACCAACTTTGAATTTGAGACATCCTGAGCTTCTGTCGAAGATGACCTTGACTGGAGTTTCCCCGACGAATGGTACTACTGCTGCTGGGGAATGTGCCCCTTTGCTGGACGTAGTTACTTGCCATGAATCCCTAATTTTTGTCTGGATTGTACTTTTGAGGTTTCCAACCCACCAGGATGATTTTTGATCATGTCTCTAATTTTTGCATGGACCGCCCTTTCGGGTTTTCAATCCACCGAGATGTTTTTTATTTTTTATTTTAGGCGAAGTATTTCTTAACTACATCAACATTTGTGGGGTAGGAAAATTCCTCTCCGTTCATGGTTGCAAGTCTCAAGGCGCCGCCTGAGAAAGCTTTCTTGACCACATAAGGGCCGTCATAGTTCGGGATCCATTTGCCCCGAGAATCAGTGAGAAATGATTGTATCTTCTTGAGCACGGGGTTTTCTTTTCTGAAGACACGAGGTCGAACCTTTTTGTCGAACGCATTCTTCATTCTTTGCTGATACAACTGACCATGGCATAGTGACGTTATTCGTTTTTCCTCCATCAGATTTAGTTCGTCGTGCCGGCTTTGGCACCATTCAGCTTCTGTTAGCTTAGCTTCCATCAATACCTGGATTGATGGGATCTCTACTTCGATGGGGAGCACTGCTTCCATGCCATACACTAGAGAGAAAGAGGTTTCCCCTGTTGAAGTGCAGACAGATGTACGATAACCGTGAAGAGCAAAGGGTAGCATCTCGTGCCAATCTTTGTAGGTTATAACCATCTTTTGAACAATCTTCTTGATGTTCTTGTTAGCCGCTTCTACCGCTCCGTTCATCTTAGGTCTGTAGGGAGATGAGTTATGGTGTTCGATCTTGAACTCAGCACACAACTCCTTCATCATCTTATTTTTCAAGTTAGATCCATTATCAGTAATGATCTGGCTCGGAATACCATAACGACAGATGATATTGTTTTTGATAAATCGTACCACCACTTGTCGGGTCACATTGGCGTATGACGCTGCTTCGACCCACTTGGTGAAGTAATCAATGGCTACCAGGATGGACCGATGTCCGTTTGAAGCCTTGGGCTCAATCATGCCAATCATGTCGATTCCCCATATAGAAAAAGGCCATGGGGAAGAGAGAACTTTGAGATGTGTTGGCAGTACATGGATTTTGTCGGAGTATATATGACACTTGTGACACCTCCTCATGTACTTGTAGCAGTCGGATTCCATTGTCAACCAATAATACCCTGCTCTCAGAATTTTTCTCGCCATTGTGCATCCGTTGGCATGAGTGCCAAAGGATCCTTCATGAATTTCTTTCATCAGCATGTCTGCTTCTGGTCTGTCTACGCATCAGAGCAAGACCATATCAAAGTTTCTCTTATAGAGTGTGTCACCGCTTAGGAAGAAGCTGCCAGCCAGTCTTCTGAGGGTTTTTTTTTCTTTCCTTAGTGCCCCAGGTGGTTACTCTTGTTTCTGAAGGAAGCATTTGATATCATGATACCAAGGTTTGTCGTCTATGACTGCTTCAACCGTGAAGATGTAAGCGGGCCGTTCAAGGCGCATTATGTCAATATTAGGTAAGTCGGTCGATTGACCTACACTAATCATGGAAGAGAGGGTGGCTAAGGCATCATCCATGTGATTCTCTTTACGAGGGATATAATGAAACTCGATTCTATTGAAGAACAACCTTCTCGCATAGTCTTTGTAAGGAATCAATCCGGATTGGTATGTGTTCCAATCTCCATTGATCTGATTGATAACCAGGGCTGAGTCTCCATATACCTCCAAGTTCTTGATCCTCAAATCAATTGCTTCCTCGAGACCCTTAATACAAGCTTCGTATTCGGCCTCGTTGTTTGTGCACTTGAATGTAAGTCTGGCAGTGAAAGGAATGTGGGTACCCTGAGGTGTTATGATGATTTCCCCAATTGCGTTTCCGTAATGATTGACAGCTCCGTCAAAGATTAGTCCCCATTGGGAACCTGGTTCTGGCCCTTCACTGGGTAGCGGTTCATCACAGTCTTTCATTTTTAGATACATGACATCTTCGTCTGGGAAGTCAAACCCGATTGATTCCTGATCGTCAATCGGTTGATGAGCCAAATGATCGGCTAAAATAGTTCCCTTAACGGCTTTTTGAGCATGGTATTCGATGTCGTATTCTGATAACAACATCTGCCAACGGGCAATCCTTCCCGTGAGAGCAGGTTTTTCAAAGACATACTTGATTGGATCCATTTTGGAGATTAACCAAGTGGTGTGACGAATCATGTACTGGCGAAGACGTTTGGCTGCCCAAGCCAAAGCGCAGCAAGTTTTCTCAAGCATAGTGTACCGAGTTTCACAGTCGGTGAATTTCTTGCTTAAATAGTAGATGGCAGACTCTTTCCTTTTGGTTTCGTCTTGTTGGCCAAGTACACAACCCATGGAGTCTTCCAAGACTGTTAAGTAAATGATCAGTGGTCTTCCTTCCACTGGAGGTGATAGAATCAGTGGGTTCAACAGATATTCCTTGATACTGTCGAAGGCGGTTTGGCAATCTTTTGTCCAAACACAATCCTGGTTCTTTTTGAGTGATTTAAAAATCGGCGCTCATGTCGCAGTCATGAGGAATATGAATCTGGAGATGTAGTTCAAACGTCCCAGGAATCCTCTGACTTGTTTTTCAGTTTTTGGAGAAGGCATTTCTTGAATGGCCTTGACCTTGTCAGGATCAACCTCAATTCCTTTCTGGCTGACGATGAACCCTAAAAGTTTCCCTGAACGGACACCAAAGGTGCACTTGTTGGGATTCAAGCAGAGTTTGTACTTTCTCAACCGCTCGAATAATTTTGACAGGTGGGTCACATGCTCCTCTTCTGTCTTAGATTTTGCAATCATGTCATCGACATATACCTCGATTTCCTTGTGTATCATGTCATGAAACAAAGTAGTCATGGCCCTTTGATAGGTTGCCCCGACATTCTTTAAACCAGATGGCATTACCTTGTAACAAAAGGTACCCCATGGGGTAATGAACGATGTTTTCTCCATGTCTTTCGGCGCCATTTTGATCTGGTTATAGCCCGAGAATCCATCCATGAAGGAGAAAACTTTGAACTTTGTTGTACTGTCAACCAGCATGTCAATGTGTTGTAAAGGAAATTTATCCTTTGGACTAACCTTGTTTAGATCTCTGTAGTCTACACACATTCTGACCTTTCCATCCTTTTTTGGAACGGGTACTATGTTGGCTAACCTTGAGTATATTCCGATGTGGCGAGGAAACCTGCGTCAATCTGTTTCTCTACCTCCTCTTTGATTTTGATGGCCATGCCCGGGTGAGTCCGTTTCAACCTATGTTTTACTGGCGGACATTCTAATTTCAATGGTAAATGATGTTCCACGATGCTGGTATCCAACCCTGGCATGTCCTGGTAGGACCAAGCAAACACATCGGGAAATTCTCTGAGAAGCTTTGTTAAACTCTCTTTGGAAGTTGGACTGAGCAGTGCCCTAATCCTGATTTCTTTTCTCTCTTTTTCTGAACCCACGTTGATAATTTCCAACGGCTCTTTGTGAGGTTCAATGGACCTTTCCTCTTGTCGGAGTAATCGGAAGATCTCTTCTGGAATTTCATCGTCAACTTCTTCTTCAGCCCCAAATACAGGGAACTCAAAGTTGGGAGAAGGCATCGGATCATATGTTTCAATGGGGTTTAAAACAAGCAATCTGCATGACATGATGATTTATGTTTAGAAGAGATAGAGAGAATGCAAGTGTGTGTGCAATGTTTTTTCTTTGAAAACTGCTTGTTTTTATGATTTATTTGTTTTTTAGGATTACCATTTTCGGAAAAAGCAAAAAGAAAACAGCAATAACTGCGGAAATTACAGAATGGCGTTATTTTATTTATGAACAAGTCGATTCTTGAAACTACAGCCCTATAAAACAAAACTTTGTCGCTTTGGGCGAAGCGAAGAGGGATATTTACAGAAAGTGAGCCCTATCAAAACATCTGTTTCACCTGGGCAGGGTGAAAGGTTAAAGACGACAATTACTTTGACTTATGAACAATCTTCGAAACATCGACTGCAACCCATTGGCGGCGAACTCCTCGATGAATCACAAATTCTGGTACCTTCCTTGATTTGTCTTCAGAGATGAGGCTGATTTCTGGCGGAACAGGATCATTGGAATCTGTCTCCTAGGCAGAGTTATTGTAGGAGGATGCCTCTGTTGTATTTTGCATAGTATTTGGGCTCTCAGGCAAATCACCCCATCCAGTTGGTTGGATATCTTCAAACCTGATACGAGAGCTTTCGGGAGCGGTGTACTTGACCATGAAGTCAAATTTTCCACTTGGTTGTCCTAAGGTGTCCCACACCTCTTTGGAACTGGAGGAGTCATCTCTCTTGATGACGTTGACCTCAGGAAAAGCATAATTGATGAATTCTAGTCCAGAAAGCTTTGCCGATTCATCATTGTACTAGATAGGTTCTGAATGACCTGAGTGTTGATCCCATGACATGGTGGGGACGCAGGTATTATGTTCAATGATGCTCAGCTAATTTTCATTGTTCGACTGATTTCCTTGCCCCAAGTCTCCTGGGTACGGCTGCCAGATAGGCAGGTCATCCATTGGGCCATAATAGTCGTGGTCAAAGTTGTCCTTCATTAGAGTGTCCTCCTCTAATGAGTTTGGTGGAGCACGACATCCTTCCAAATCACAATCTCCATATATCATTTCGACGTCTGACCTTGGTATAAATCTCGGCCTCTGTGCGAGATAGCAAAAGGGCGTAGGCACCTCTTCCTGAGACATATAACAGTCCTCGTTGAGATAGGACTTCCATTCCTCATCCGTATCGGAGGAATCTCCCTCGTTAATAGTATGGACTGCTTGAGGCACTGGGTGAAGGAAACCTCCCCTGTGGAAGAAGTCCTGAATGGGATGAAGACTTTCATCGTTAGTGGCTGTCTGGGTGCAGGTTGCAGAAAAACCAAGACCCTTCTTTGTTTTGTTATCAGTGGGAATGACAAGCTGTCCCCATCCTTTTGTATTGTTATTTTTGATCACTTTGACAGCATCTCTGTATGAGTAAATCGAGGTTCCCTTCTCTAGTTGACCCTCATTGCTCACCGAAAGGGCTTGGAACTGAGTTCCAACAGCCTCCTCGGGTTCTACACAAGTAGATAATGACAAGTTGCTCACAAACAAGGCTTTTTCTCCACAAACCGTGATGAGTTGATCGTTCTTGACGAACTTCAGTTTCTGGTGTAGAGTCGAAGTGACTGCCCCAGCCTGGTGTATCCAAGGTCTTCCTAATAAACAACTGTATGTTGTCCGGATGTCCATAACCTGGAAAGTAATTAGGAAAGTGTGAGGACCGATAGTTATGGGAAGGTCGACTTCGCCGATAACTGCTTTCCGAGACCCGTTAAATGCTTTGACGATGACCTCACTGCCCCTCATCGGGGGTCCTTTGAATGATAGTCATATTAAAGTGGACTTTGGCATAACGTTGATGGTCGATCCTATGTCTACCAGTATGCTGGCTAAAGCATCGTCCTGGCAGTTAACTGTGATATTGAGCGCCATGTTGTGACTTTTGCCCCCCTCTGGCAAATCCTCATCACTGAATCCCAAGTTGTTGCAGGAAGTGATGTTAGAGATGATGCTATCGAACTGTCATATTGACACATCCTGTTCCACAAAGGCCTGCTCTAAGACTTTCTGTAGAGCCTCTATGTGGGCTTCGGAACTGAGTAAAAGTGATAGCACTGAGATCTTTGAAGGAGTTTGTAACAGTTGATCAATAATGTTGTATTCACTCCTTTGGATGAGCTTCGGCATCTCATCATTGTTTTTTGAAAGGTCGGTATCACTGGATTGACCGACTAGTGGATTGGGAACTTCTGTTTGAGGTTCCTTTTCTTTGTTAGGTTCTCCAACTCCTCGGTTGAAGATTCGATCGCTCCGTGTTACTAGAATGATGTCTGCAATATTCACGACGGAGGGTAATGGAATTTCCTTTCCATTCTCAATTATTGTTGCACCGTATTTGTAAGGGATCGCCTTAGCTGATTCATACGGTAACGGTCCCGGTAGATAGATAACTACATGAGCCTTCTGATTTTTCTGACTGTCATAAGTAACTTCAATCAGTTTCTTGCTAAGAACCTTTGATTTGTCCAGTAGAGGGATGATGGTACAAACATCCTTGTTCCTCTCAGGGTCGGAGATCACAACAACATCTTTAATCTGATCAGCGAAATAGTCGGGCGTCCAGTTGGTAGACCCCGAAACTGAATATTGTTGGATTTCTTTGCGGTCCACGTGACCTTGAAGGGCTGCTCGCACGAGGTAACATCCTTGATTATTTTTCGAACAGACTCTACAGCGCTCGTAATTGTGGGGCGGCACCTGGCCACGCCCGCTTTGAATGCAGTGTAACCTCACTAGATCTATTTCCGTAGATTAGACATCCTGACTTCGATGCCGAGTAGAGTTCCCATCAACCACCTTGATTTGTTGCGTGTCTTCATCCATATAGATTGGAAGCCACCAGTGGTTTAACAAGTGTTGTAAAGTTCTTTGAATGAGAGCGCACCCTTGGTTACTCTCACAACATACTTTGCAGTTCAGATAATCATGTGAAGTGAGAAAACCAAGTTGGACCTGCCTGGCATGTAACTCCACCAAGCTGGTATTCATCAAGCAAATATCGAAGATCTGAATTATGTTGATCTGATAGGGATTCCTATCATGGTAGTCCTGGATCCATCCTAGATCCATCTGACGCTGGAGGGCCTCTTGTACAAAAGAGCATCCCTGTTTGTTTACCGAGCAAGTCAGGCAGGAATTATAATCGTGACGCAGCAGATTATGATATCGGCTCTGGCTTGAGTGCATCGCCACCAAGTTGACATTCATTGCACGGATGTCGTGGTTCTGGATGACGTTGGAATTCGTATAGGTCATGCTGACTCCACGAACTCGATGCTCTTGGATCCATCCGAGATCCAATTGTTCCTGTAGAGCTGATTGCACCACATAACATCCTTGATTATTTTTAGAGCAGATATCACACTGGTGATAATTATGAGGTGGCACATGGCCATATCCACTCTGTCTACAATGCATCTTGACCAGATTGGCCCTTAACAAGAGTACATCATGAATTTGATAGGTGTTGTTAGACTCTCCCTCTATCAAATTGACTGCAGTTTTCTCATGTTGAGGCAACGGGTTTGTGAGAACATTCAGATTCGTATCCTTGAAAGACAAGACTCCGCTCCTAACATGCTTTTGCACATCGGATTTGAAACTGAGACAGTTTTCTATGTTATGCCCTAGTCCTCCTTGATGGTAAGGACAAGTCTGATCTGTTTTAAACCAAAAAGGCAGATTTTCCGGTACTGTAAGAGGAGACTTAGTTTGGACATTCCCCTTGACCAGTAATAATGGAAGCAATTCTGCGTACAACATGGGTATAGGGTCGAACCCTAGAGGTCGCGTTGTACGGATGTTGTTGTATGGAGGATGAGTCTGCTGAAGAGACTGTTGTGTCCCTTGCTGAAATTGCTGTTGATTCGGTTGGCTCTGCGTAACCTGAGGTTGATACGTAGGAACAGGCGTGGGATTGATAGCAGGAGTTACAGCTGCTACTGGTTGATATCGTCGCCTTTGCTTTCCAAGAGAGATATTCCCAATATCCTGCTCTTTTTTCTTAGGGAGAGCACTACCGTATCATTTTGTACTACTCGATGATCCAGCGTCTTTTACTAAACGTCCTTCCCGGACTGCTTCCTCAAGACGAAACCCCATGCCCACCATCTCGGTGCAGTCATTGGACGCACTGGCGACCATTCTGTCGTAGTAAAATGAGCTCAAGGTTTTTAAGAAGATCTTTGTCATCTCTTTTTCCACAAGAGGTGGACAAATCTGAGCGGAAATTTCACGCCATCTCTGAGCGTACTCCTTAAAGGTTTCCTTGTCCTTTTGTGACATCGATTTGAGTTAATCTCTGTCCGGTTCCATGTCCAAATTGTATTTATATTGTTGAACGAAAGCAGCGCCAAGATCTATGAATGTGTCGATCGTAGCGCGGTTTAAACCCATGTACCATTTTAATGCGGCACCAGTTAAACTATCCTGAAATTAGTGAATTAGTAGCTCCTAGTTCTTTGTCTGAGCTGACATTCGCCGAGCGTACATCAATAAATGACTCTGAGGGCAAGAGTTACCCTTGTATTTTTCAAAGTCGGGCACTTGGAACTTGTGTGCAACTTTCACATTAGGGACCAAGCAGAGGTCTGCGGCATCCTTTCCAAATAGATCCTGACCGTGAAGGGCCTGCAGTTCTTTCTGCATTTCCAAGAACTATTCCTGGAACTCATTCATTATGTCGAACATGCTTTCGTTTCCACCAGAAGGTATCTGGGGAATCTTTCCTTCTGGGACAGTGTGTACCACGGACGGTGGTATAGTTATTATGGCCAAGCTCTCGGCGCCTCCCGAAGTTTGTAACCTTCAGGAGTTGCTGTCATGCCCCTGGTATTTTCGCTTTCCTGAAGTTTGTAACCTTCAGGCCCTGCGGTTCCTGCTGCGGTTCCCTGATCCTCATTGATCGGCGGAACATATCCTTCCGGGATATAGTTGATAGGCATGCCCCAGGGACGATCTTTCAGAATCTTGTACCTAGGATCATACTTCTCCACTATGGGCGTTGATGTGATCTCTGAGATCACAGTCCTTTGTTGTTGCATCTGAGCTTCTACTAGACCTTGCATGTCATTATGAAGCTTTCTCAGATCCTCTTTCAGAGTGTCGATCTCTTATCTCAACTCTCTATTCTCTTCCTAGAGATCATCCAACTTTTTTTGACGATTGGCCTGAGTTTGTACGAATGAGAAAGTTCGACTCTAGAATCGAGACGCAAATGTGAGATTCGTAGGTAAGAAGAATGCGTTTATGAGAATGATGAATGCAATGATTATATTAATTATTTTTGTTTATTCAAAGTAAACTTCGACAATTAGATTGCAAATATCAAACAGTGGGGAAACCCCGTTTTATTGAATTCAAAGGATTGCGGAAATGGAAATACAGTAGATTACAAAGTCCTAGAAAAGGAAATCTAAACTAATAGATCCTGAGTCCTCTCTGAATAAAGCTCAAGTGCTGGTTCTGGTACTTTCCTCTTCTTTGACCGGGCCTCTTGGGCCGTTGTCGGGTTGTCATTCCTTTGCCAAGTGAAAGGAGCGAGCAAATTCCTTTGGTCATCCTGATTTTCTACAACATGTTGCTCTAAAATCTCAATCAGGGCATCTTTTTCTCTTAACAGTTATTGTATTTTCCTGCACTCCACATTGAGAATACGATACTTGTTCCTCCTAGACCTCTTCTCCTGCTGAACTTTGCTGAGAGCAACCTGAAGTTTTTCCGTCTCAGACATGAAATAAAGGGCAGAGTACCTTAATGGAAGAACTTCTTGACGAGGGTAAGGCATCCTCAGCTTGAGAGCTCTAGTTTGTACCCAGTGGAGATAAGGCTTCACCGAGACACAATCTGGTTTTCCTAGAGACTCTCGTCCTTTCCAAGCGTGCACTATTTCCGTCTTTAGTGCCCTGTCATTTTCTCCTTCCTTGAGGAAAATACCTTCCAAATGAACATTCCGTAGGATGTGCCTCACTGGGTATCCGAATTGACGACGAACGAAAATTAGATGGTAGTTGATTCCCCCCTTAGTTCCTATAAGGGGTACATTTGGGGAAATTTCCACAACGGTCAATGATCCTGATCCCGTCGTAGATTCGATTGTACCAATCGATGTCAGACTTGGTAAGAGACATGATTCTCTACGACCAACGTAAAGTATTTTTTTGATCCCAAAATGCAGCAGACTTGGGCAAATAGGAAGTGAACCATTTGTATAGCAGGGGTACACAACACGTGATCATTCCTCCGCTGTATAAATGCCTTAAGTGTACCGAATTATACGCTTCTGCGAGTAAGGTCGGTACGGGGGTTCCGATCAGAAAAATCTTAATGGCGTTTATATCTACAAAGTTATCGATGTTGGGAAACAAAAATAACCCGTAGGTGAGAAAAACAAAGATGCTCTCGAAAGCAGCCACGTTCCCTATACTAGCAAAGTATAGGGCTTTCTTTGTCAAGAACTGGGCTAGCAAACCCTGAATTCCACCCTTAGTGGTCATGTGAGTCCTGACTTCTGACTCGTCCAAATAAATTGCTCTTGCAATGGTCTGATCCTTTGGAATTTCCTCCAGTCCAGAAAAGGGAGCTTGATCAGTAATATGTAAATCTGTCAGGTGAGAGTACTCCTCCAGTTTTGGTGCTAGTTGATAATCCGGGAATGTGAAACAGTGATAGACCAGATCGTAGAACTGGATTAGTGTGGACAGGATTCCTTCGATTACATGAACCCTTAACAAGGACAGCAATCCTCCATACTTGGCTCTGAAAGCCTCGTAGTTGGTGATCATTCTCGCCAAACCTCTCAAATCCTCCAACTTTGGAACCTTAAAGATGTACTTATGAGTTTTCCTTCTACCGAAATCCATTAACGCAATCTCCTTTCTCTGATATTTGCAATCATTATCTCAGTTTAATTTGAAAAAGAGAGACTAGAAGAGAAGATTTTTTTTGGTTTAATGTTTTTTTAAATGAATGCATGAATGCAGCACACAAAAACATAGAAAAAACACGGGGTCAAAGGGTCGGTGTCATGAAGTCAAGGCTCAACCCCCCCCCCCAAGGTTTATATGATGATTTTTAGTACCTGTCCGCAAAATCATTGACCCCTATGGAATAACAACAGCAAGCGAATCGCCAGCGAGCTGATGTATCCTGGAGTGATCACAGATGAGGGTAGTATCACGTGACAACTATTTCTGATAGCTTTCGCACTACAAAATGGCGTAAGTCTACTAAAAACCTCAGCTTCTCAGATAACCCAGTTGACCACACTACTTTCAACAACCAAAGTCGTATAGGCAATGTATCTGCAAAGGGAGTCTCCACTGAGTTTGATGGTCGATCGGGGGCTCTTAACTGGAATTCACTCCCAGTAAGATTACCCACATTGCCATCACCTATCTTAGGTGTATACTCAATCTTTCCACATGCGGCATCACATGCATTCCCATTAGCAGAAAAATAAACACAGATTTAATTTAGGAAAAGCAGTATATATATTTGTCTTAATCATCCTAGACCTCTAGTCTTAAGATCCTATATAGACAATGACTCCCCAACAGAGCTGTCATTTCTGTGACATTTTGTGAACTCAAGGTTTCCACCTAAGAGATGGGAAGAGAACAAGATCTCTATCGATTATGTCCCCAGCAGAGTCGCCATTTTTCTCTTGGCAGTTTTCAGACTTAAGGTTTCAACCAGAGAGATAAGAGGGACAAGATGCCCTTTGTGGCCCCACGGTGGGCGCCATTTTTCTGTAGCAAGCGATTTTGGACGTGGTTCTTAAGCACTGTCGCTCTGGGGTACTACAGGTCGATTCATTTTTTATCCTATTAAGCTGACTAAGGAAGGGAAATAGATGTCTCCAATTAACCCTGCTTGCATATTGAGTTTAAACAGATGACTGTTGATTTACAGATGCGGTTTAGATTGTGGGCCTCTCTCTGCTTATTTTGGTAAGAATGAAATGACGGGACTATTCATGGGGATTTTGGATAGGTACTGGATTTGATGTTTTTAATTAGTGTGCTCGCTAAGATTTTTTCCAATCTTATGCCTACGTATTCCTGTTTAATGAAACAGGGAAATCAAAGCGATCGTAGTTCCTTCTATTCTATGGGAGGAAAAAGGTCGTTTTGGTGTCTTGTTCAAAGCCCAAGATGTGAAGCTAAAGGTGGTTTGTATCTTATTCAAAGCCCAAGATGTGAAGCTGAAGGGTCTATTTGTATCTTGTTCGAAGCCCAAGATATGAAGCTAAAGGGGTTTGGATTTAGAGGGAATTTGTCATCTCTAAAGGGGGGTATTTGGTCTGTTTGTCACAGCTGTTGGGTGACTGATTATAAAGGAGAATTACTTTAACTGGGATATGTGAATCCAGTAATACCATAATTTCCTTTATAGGGGATTTTTAAACTGAAGGAGAAGACTTTTAACTCAGTTTAGAGCAATGTCATCTTTCCTTAGGAATTTCTCATGCTAAAAGAGGGACAGTACAATTAGATGAAGGAAAAGGAGTTGTTGATGTTTGTATACTGTGAGCAAGGCACAGAGCCTAAGGGGAGGCTATTGATTAACTCAACCGGGGTTTTCTTATACAAAGCCTAAGGGGAGGCTATTGACCTAACAAGAGGGTGTTTTTATGTGTCTCGTACGAAGCCCGAGAGAGAGGCTAAAAGGGGTTGACTCAATAAGAGAGTGCTTTTGTATGTGTCTTGTACGAAGCCCAAGACGGAGACTAAAAGTGTTTGACTCAACAAGAGAGTCTTTCTACCTCGTACGAAGCCCGAGATGGAGGCTGAAAATGTTTGACTCAACAAGAGAGTATTTTATACTCAACAAGAGAGTGTTTTTGTATCTCGTACGAAGCCCGAGATGGAGGCTAAAAGGCTTTGACTCAATAAGAGAGTATTTTATACTCAACAAGAGAGTGTGAATAGGTTAGCTCCGCTGGGGAGAATCATTATACAAAGCCCAAGAGGAGGCTAGGGTGCTGGTGACTGTTTCAGTTTAGTGACAGGTCCAATATGTTGGATAAAAGAGAAAATCAGTTCTTATATGGGTAATTTCATGCCCAGGGATTGATCGGAGGATCAGGGTTATTTCCTATTCTTTAAGGAAATGGGAAATCCCAAAAGGTATGGAGACTATCCAAGTCTACAGGTGATTTGAGAAATCAATTCTTAGGTAGTGAATGATCTTTGTATGATGCCCAAGAGAAGGCTGGTATGTTAAGGGATGAAGGTAAACCCATTAACTGGTCTGACACTTAACTCAGAAAGACAGCTCTAGCAAATTGATTACTATTTTCTATTCCTATACCTGTAGAGGTCTCTAGGTCCTTGTACTAAGCCCAAGAGAAGGCATGAGAGCTTTTAAGAAGCCGAAGGGTCATTGTACAACGCCCAAGAGGAGGCGTGGATGCTTTTAAGAAGCCTGTGGGTCCCCAAACCCCGAGAAGTTCAAGACATGCCATTCACCGAGGATAGATAAAACCAGGAAAGTTCGAGAATTTGGAAGAAACTCAAGAGATGCCATTCACAGAGAAAAGATCATCTCTGGGGAGTAGAGTCTCTTTGACGATTTCTGAGAGTGACAGTCTGAGAAAGCGTTCATCGAGAATGTTGCCTTTCACGTCTCTTTTTTGTTTAACCCCAAGAGAAGGGAAGGCTGTGTCTGGTAATCCTATGGGGATCTAGTTTTGTTTGTATTTAAGAGTGACCAACAAGGCTTTACCTAGTGCTAGACGTAGTTACCGGGGAAAACTCTAAATAACTATACTAGTATTACACAGTTGATATTTGACAAGTATATAAAAGTTTGTGAAAGAAGACTTACAGTGAGCAGTCCTACAATACAATTATATATATATATATATATATATATATATATATATATATATATATATGAAAGCGGAGAAAGAAAGCGGGTAAAGAAAGCGGATAAACACTTACTCAGTTGTAGAGCTTCCATGCTGTTTGGTTAGTTTGTTCGACAAAGAAAGCTTTGATAACAATATTATATTCAAAATCAAAGGAGAACGTGCTTTGAAAAGATTATTTGGGGCTTACCGCTTAAGGAGAGGCCCAAGGTTTTATCAGTGATTGCACTATTGTTTTGAATTTGTACAGGGACTTATACAAGTGACTGAGGCCCAAAAAGGTTTTCTGTACAAAGGGATGGGTCTTACACTCTCTCAAGAGGCCCTAAGGCCCTAAGATTTTGGTTGAAAATGTGAAGGCCATAACTTTCTCATTTCTCCATGGATTGGGACAAAATTTAGGTCTATCCTACCTAGAATTTCACAAGGAATCCAATGGTGGTGGTATTTTTTTTTCCAGATCATGCTCCTATTGAAAAACCCGATAGTGGTTTTGAAATAGGCCATGATTTGCATTTTCTATGCCATCTCTTGGTACAAGCATGAATTACATGATAAATTGGTGCAAACACAACACATATAACATGTATAAGAGATGCATGATCAGTGGACATCAAAAGAAAGCATGATTCAAAGAATCCCAGTTGTGATGCTTACCTCTTTCTGGAGCTTTTGTGCAATCTGCCAGGCCACTTATTCCAGAAATGATTTGATGCTTTGAACAACCTCAAATGATCTCTTAGAAGCTTTTAGGATGGTTGGAATCAGCTGGAAACTTCAGGAACAAGTTTGAGCTCTTTCTTGCAAAAGGGGCAAAAGTGGCCAAAATAGCAACTCTCTCAAATGGTGTTCCAGATGGGGGGAACCATTTGGGATAGTTCAAGGATGATATTTGGAGCGTGTTTGAGGTTTTATCTGGTTTGGAAAGTGACTGAATCAAGACATGGCTTGAAAAATGCACAAAAGTCCTATTTTGAGGTTTTGAGATGTCACTTTGTGATTTTGGTGTTACAGGTCACTTGTGAGAGTTTGGACAGCTTAGATATGATATATTGGATGTGTTTGGGTCATAAGCTATGGTGGAATTGCTTTCTAACTCAAAAACTCAGAGTTACCTTGCTAAAGAAGGTATTTTTTCCTAGAGAAAGAGATTTTGAAGAAAGCAAGTGTTGTAGTGCTTTGGTGGACTCAAACTGAACACAATTGAGCTCTATTTATAGTAGAGCAAGTTTGTTTTGGCTACAATAGTGAATGGCAACTGCAGTAGAGGATTGGCTAATGTTGAGCAATGAGAATCCAAGTCTCCTCTAGCCATTGACTAGAGGTTAGGGCACAGGCTGCTGGTCCCCTTGGTATTGGATAAGTCTTGACTGAATTCAATTAGAAATGGCTCAGTCTGTGCCACCTTGGTGCATCCATTGAATGCTCCAATCCAAAATTGGAGTCTTGTCCCTCTTTTAGGCATTCCTAAGTTTGGCATGCTATTTTTGGTTCTGAAGACTTGGGAGGCTTGGGATCAGAGTTTGTTCCTCCTTGGTCCCCCCTTGAGGTGTTAAGATGGATAGAGTTGCTCTCCCTTTGCAAAATTTGAGCAAATCGAGCAAAACTCCCAAATCTGCCTTGCCATGACAGTTTGCAACAAGGCATATTGACATTATCATATCTCATGGCCCAAGTGGACTTTGATGGAGTTCTTAGCCATTTTGGAAAGCCCTCATATGATACAACAACTGTTTGATCATAATTGGTTTTGATACTTTTTGGATCCAAGTGAAAAATGCCCCTACATTTGGAAAAAAGTGAAGGCAGATTCTAACTTAGTGAAAATTTCACTAAGTGTTGGAAAAAAGTGACATTTTCACTTTTTGTGATTTTGATCATTCCATAACTCAAAATCCATGAGGAATTGGAATGAGTTATGTTTGAAGCTTTTGTAGAGTGCCATGAGAGCTACAAATCCAGCTTTGGATGGGAAAAATGGCCTTATGGTTTAGGAGTTATGATCCTCCAAAGTTGGTACCCTAGCCACTTTGTTCCATAACTTAGAAAAATTTCTAAGTTTTTATGGTTGCCCCTTTTACAAGTTATCCCACTTTTCTTGATTTTTCTTGATGAATGATGATTCCAATCACACATTAACATCATTTTTTGTCAGATGAATTCCAAACTGTGCGATTCTCTATGAAATCAAGTCCTTGACCTAAATCAAACTTTATGGATTGATTTCATAGGTGTTATAGGGTGTATTGAATCATGTCTTAGGGTTTGGGAACATGTCCTGGTCAAAAGTCAAAGGTACAGTTGACTTTTTCCGCGAAACCCTAACTGTGGTTCTGATGAAATTGAAACTTGTTGCTCAAGCTTCTTAGCCCAATCCATTGTTGCAAATGGATCAAGGTGGTGTATTAGAGACCCTAAAATCATGTCTTGAGGTCTTGGCTCATGCTTTGCCCCAAAAGTCAACTTAGGGGTGAATTAGGTCAAGAAACCCTAATTCCTGATCTTTTGTGAATGCATCCCCTGAGGTTAAATTGACTTGATGATTGGGTTCATGATGTCCCTTTGAGCATCATAGGTTATGCTTTGAAGCATTGGCTCATGCCCAGAGGAAAATTTCCATCTGGAGGCCCTGGTCGACCAAACCCTAATTTAGTGACACTGGCGATCTTGAGGCTTAATCCACCCAAAATGTTGCAGCCTTGTGTTTAATCCTTGAAGTGGGAGTCCTCTTAATCCCTTGGGGATGTTTGAGAGGTTAGACAAGTTGAAGATCATGTCATTTCTTGATTGATCCTTTGTCTAATAACTCTAAGAGGGCTTGAAACCCTAAGTTTGATTGTAGTGAAGGCTCACCCATCTTTGGGTAGACTAATGAGGTATGATGGCCCATCCATATTGTGATGATGATTTGCACAATGATGGGAAATCTTAGTGGTCAAAATTTGGGGTATGACAGACCTCAAGGGAAGCATGATGGTATTCATGTGTGATTGATTATTGGTTCTTGTCAGAAGAAGCAATAAGTGTAGTTGATGATTGTGTTCAGCAGGTGGGTTGGACAGAGGGTGCGCTCTTGAAGACATGAAGACAAGTCTTATGTTTTCCATTCATCACCATAAGTGTTCATTGGAGGAGCACTGATTATCTTAGATAAGGGGAGTTGCTATTTGATCTAAGAAGTATTGTTGCAGTGGTGCAGATTGTTTATCAAGATTGTTTGTGGTTTCAAGAAGTTTGTGATAAATTGCCTCAGGAGAGGATGATATGTCAGACAATATGTCGTGACATTGTCCTACTGGTATAAGTTCTGGATAAACTTATCAGGTTGTTCTGATTCTGTCGTTGGGTGTCAATGGATTGAATCAGGAGGAGTACAAGTATCTTGAGATTTATTGCTGCTAGCTGAAAGATGTCTGAAGAAATGTCTTAACATATTGGTGAGTTATTCTTGGTCTTCTGTTTAAAAATTTTATCCTGTAGACAAAACACAAGAACTATGACTAGCTAAACAAAGTCTGACAAAGGGTCAGGACAGTATGGATACGACATGATTGGCTGTTTTGGATGGTAGAGAATGAAGACATGTTAAGCATGTGTCTTGATGCTAGTGCATTCTTTGGACGGCCGCTCATAAAGTTGAATAGTCAAACTTTAGTTGGACGGTGCACAATCATTTATATTTACCACCCTAAATTTATGTCTCCACATGAATTGCTCTGCGGGAACTTCTATGGACCATAATTTTCAAGATAAATATGTTTGATTAGTCAAAGGTGGAATGTGCTTCTGGTTTTCAAAGTTGGTAATCTCGTCATGTTTTTGTTGAGGTTTGGATTAGTATCATGTGGGTATGGAATTACGCTGGCTACTTTTGCCAATTTTTGACTAAAAAGGGGAAGATAAGAGGTATGGATTCATCTCAGTTAGTGTTGGGTTCTACAACACATACTTATTTGTGCAAGCAAAGGTGTTGGATGAGATGTTCTGACATCCTTGAGTCCTTCCCTTGTGCCTTGTGATCTGAGTTATGAAGCAGGTTGTGTCTTATGACCTGAGTTAGATACTCTATGGACTCTGTGTTACAAATGATACAACTGTTTCTTCTTAAGCTCTTTCTGGACCTTCTTGTGGGTTTTCTTATGCCCCTCAAGAGGAAGATTTATCCCTCCGTGGCAAGTACTGGTTTGAAGGGGAGAGGGGTATATACTCTTCCTCATGTACACCAACATACAACTAGGAATTTCAAGGGTAAAAAAGAGTCTCAGAGGTGTTCCAATCATATCTACCAAACGCCGGTCTTTCTTTTTCTACCAAAGGATTTTTAACCAAAAGTTAGTCAAAAGGGGGAGATTGAAGGTTCTGCAGATTTGAGCAAATTTTTGGTAAAACAAGGCGTTAGATGTAGTGTCCCAACATGAAGAAGACATGATGTCCTAACGAATGTCCTGACATCTTAAACTGATATAGCAGGTTGTTTCTAAGTCTGGTCCAAGAGTTAAGGAAACAATCAGAACGTGGATCAAGGAATCAGCAAACAGAAGATTGAAGCCCAAGGCAGCAAAAACTTATAAAAGGAGATCAAGACCTAGGACTGAATAACTGAACCTATTGTATCACTTTTGTAAAGTAGAAAATAAGGTTTAGGGTTTTGAGAGTCGTAGGCTTTCTTGTAAGTCTCCCTCTGTATCGATTTGATGTAGTGTGGTAGACATATGTACTTATACAGATTCAGAAACTCGTAGGTAATGAATCTGATAGTGTTCTTGGATGAAGCTTTGAAGCAAATCCAAGTTAACTTGTTAGTCAAGGATGCTTGACTGAACTTTGTATTGGAAGAGGTGTCTTTCAATAGGGATGATACAGTTATGAGGTATTAACTGTTAGATAATCACAGGTTATGATTTAGGGAGTGAGATGGGTTTCTCTTATCAATTAGATGTGACTTCTAATGATAAAGTCTTCATTGGGTAGTGATAGGTTAGCATGGGTGCTTTTTGTAAACCTGAGGTTGTTTACATAAAACTATACTACTGATAGTGACTTCTTCTTCCTGGATTGGTATCCCCCAGATATAGGTGAGTTGCACCAAAATTGGTCATCATATTTTGTATTGTTTATCATTCTGCAATTTACAATTCAGTCTTGATTAACATGTTGGATCAGATGTCGTAACATCTGTGTTGTTGCAGTTCTGATATTCAAAGTATCAGTCTGCTGTTCTGTTCTTTGTTTAAATGTTTATGCAGAACAATGTCTTGACATGTGTTAGGACATCTATTGTCTGCTATGCCAGAATTTCAACGACAAAGGGTCCCGACCATCTCGATTTCAACTTTCCAGGAAACAACTTTAACCTGGAATTAAACAAAAGAACCAGTTGTCCTTCCCAAAATTCCTTCTTTTGAATCTTTCGATCATGCCATTTTTTTTTTGTTTTCTCTTTGTATAACTTGGCATTTTCATACGCTCGATTTCAAAATTCTTCTAACTCATGGAGTTGAAGGATTCGGGAATTTCCCGCTTTAGAGAGATCCAAATTAAGGAACTTCGAGGCCCAGAAAGCTTTGTGTTCTAGCTCTAGAGGTAAGTGACCCGATTTTCCATAAACCAATTAGTGAGGAGACATACCTATGGGTGTTTTGTATGCAGTTCTGTATGCCCACAGTGCATCGTCTAACTTGGTTGCCCAATCCTTTCGAGATGCGCTAACCGTCTTCTCTAGGATTTGCTTGAGCTGCCAATTCGAAACCTCTACTTGATCACTAGTCTGAGGATGATAGGGAGTGGCGATTTTATGCTTCACATTATATTTCTTGAGTAAATTTTCCATGAGATTATTTAGGAAGTTAGTTCCTTCATCACTTATTAGAGCTCTCGGTACCCCAAACCTCGCAAGGATGTTCTCCTTCAGAAATTTGACAACCACCTTTGCATCATTAGTTGGTAGAGCCATAGCTTCTACCCATTTAGACACATAATCCACCCCCACTAGAATATAATTTTTTCCAAACGATGGTGGGTATGGGCCCATAAAATCAATGCCCCATACATCAAACAATTTGACCTCCAACATGGTATTTTGAGGCATCTGATTCCTCTTCGAAATATTTCCTGTTCTTTGACATCTGTCGCACTCCATGACTATGTCCTGGGCATCCTTGAACAGTGTAGGCCAGTATAACCCCGACTGGAGGAATTTTATTGCGGTCCTATCACCACTAAAGTGTCCTCTATAGTCAGAGTCATGGCAAGCGCTTAGAACATCCCTCTGTTCCTCCTCCGGAACACACCTTCTAACTAGTCCATCTACACCTCTCTTTTGCAAGAATGGGTTATCCCATACGTAGAACCTGCAATCATGTAAAAACTTTTTCTTCCTGTTAGAGTCAAAATCATCAGGGATAACACCACCTACCAAGTAGTTCGCATAGTCTGCAAACCATGAAACACCAATAACTGCGAGGATGTATTCATCAGTAAACTCATCCTTTATTGGCCGTTTGTCCTCTGTTTCTTCAATCGGTGACATCTGAGAGAGGTGATCTGCAACAATATTTTTACACCCTCTCTTGTCACGAATCTCCACGTCAAACTCCTGAAGGAGCAAGATCCATCTCAATAGTCTTGGCTTAGAATCCTACTTAGCAAACAAATACTTCAAAGCAACATGGTCAGTATAAACAATGACTTTGGAACCCAACAGATATTGCCTGAATTTACCAAAGGCATAAACTACTTCTAACAACTCCTTTTTGGTAGTTGCATAATTCATCTTTGCAGGGTTCAAAACATGACTAGCGTAGTAAATAACATGTAATAACTTTTCTCTTTGCTGTCCTAAAACTACCCCCACCGCAATATCGCTCGCATCACACATGATCTCAAATGGTAGAGACCAATCAGGGGCAATAACAATTGGTGCCGACACTAATTTATTCTTTAGTGTCTCAAATGCATCGGTGCACTCTTTATCAAACACAAAAGCCTTATCCTTAACCAAAAGAGTGGTTAGAGGTTTGGGTATCTTAGAAAAGTCTCTTATGAACCTGCGGTAAAAACCCGCATGTCCTAAGAAACTTCTTATACCTTTTTCATTCACTGGAGGTGGAAGCTTTGATATCACATCAATTTTTGCTTGATCCACTTATATTCCCTTGTGGGAGATTTTGTGACCCAAGACTATTCCTTCGCGCAACATGAAGTGGCACTTCTCCCAGTTGAGAATCAAGTTGGTTTTCTGGCATCTTTCTAGAACAAGAGAGAGGTTTGTCAAATAATTATCAAAAGAAGAACCAAAAACACAAAAATCGTCCATGAACACTTCCATATGCTTTTCAAGCATGTCAGCGAAAATGGAAGTCATGCATCTTTGGAATGTAGCGGGTGCATTGCACAACCCAAATGGCATTCTTCTGTAAGCAAAAACACCATAGGGGCATGTGAATGTCGTCTTCTCTTGATCTTTCGAAGCAACTGCTATTTGATTATAACCGGAGTAACCATCAAGGAAACAATAGAATTAGTGACCCTCCAACCTTTCCAACATTTGATCAATGAATGGCAATGAAAAGTGGTATTTTCTCGTTGCTAAGTTTAACCTCCTATAATCAATACACACTCTCCAACCGGTAACCGTCCTTGTAGGGATGAGCTCATTCTTTTCATTCATAATCACGGTGGTTCCCCCTTTCTTAGGAACAACATTGACTGGACTAACCCATGAGCTGTCAGATATAGGATAGATAAGCCCTGCATCTAACAACTTTACCACTTCTTTGCGAACTACTTCTTTCATGGCGGGGTTAAGTCTTCGTTGGGGTTGGACAACCGGTTTATGACCATCTTCCATGAGAATCTTATGCATGCAAACCATAGGACTGATACCTTTTAAATCCTCAATTTCCCATCCAATAGAACTTTTGTATTTTTTTAGAACTTGGATGAGCTTGTCCTCTAGAATACTCTTGAGGCTTGAGTTTATGATAGTCGAGCACTTACCTTCGGTGTCGAGGAAGATATATTTGAGATTTTCGGGGAGTTATTTCAACTCCGTCCCTTTCTTAGTCTCCTTATTCTCTTCTGATAATTGAGGTTGCCTGATTCTTTGTTGTCAACTTCATAGCCACTTTCAAAAATGGACAAACTCAACACTCTCTCCAAAGGTAACTGTGGAGCATTTAGCGGATTCTCATGAGAAATCACTTGATTTATCACCTATAAGGTGTGACTAGTGCCCACATCATCTTTGTATTTCATGGTGTTTCGAACATCGATTTTCAATTCCTTATCATAGACTTTCAACGTCATAGTACCCTCTTCTATGTCTATCAAACACCTTCCAGTCTCCAAAAAGGGTCTTCCAAGAATGAGAGGGATCTCCTCATCTTCCAACATCTCTAATATTACAAAATCAACTGGGAACACGAACTTATCAATCTTTACAAGGACATCTTCAACGACACCGTAAGGTTTCTTTACAGAATGATCAGCAAATTGAAGTGTCATCCTAGTATCCTGCACTATTCCTATCCCCAATTTCTTATAGATGGACAACGACATGAGACTCACACTTGCTCCTAAATCAATAAGAGCTTTTTTCAATGACCTATCCCCAATGGTGCAAGGGACGGTAACAGAACCTCGATCTATCTTCTTCGTCAGAATCTTCATACCCTGCAAAATAGCACTACAAGTTTCGGTTTGAATAATAGGGTTAGTATCAATGGTGCGCTTCTTTGAAATGATGTCCTTCATGAACATGGCATAGGTAGGCATTTGTTCAAGTGCCTCCAAAAATGGGATATTGATTTCAAGCTTCTTGAACATCTCTAGAAATTTCTCAAAGTTTTACGACCGGTTTTTGCTCAACACTTTTCTCTTTCACTACCGGTGTATGTACAATCACTTCCTCATCAACAACTTTATCTTCTTTAATCTCTAAATCGACTTCAAGCAATTGGTCTTCATTTTCATACTCTTCCTCAGGAGCTTCAAGAACTTTACCGCTTCTAGTCGTCACAGCACTAACATTTTGATGATCTCTTGGATTTGTTACGGTAGCACTCGAAAGAGCACCTGGTGCTTGAACATTGGTAAGTTGCTATGCTATCTGACTCATCTATACTTCAAGATTTTTTATGGAAGCAGTGGCGTTCCTTTGATTATTTCTCATTTCCTCTTGGAATTGCGAACTCTGAGCAACCATCTTTTCAATGGCCAACTCCTAATCTGCCTTCTTTGGTGCTCGTTGTTGGTATGGTTGTTGTGGTTGTTGCTGGACATTCCCTTGTTGATCATTCCAAGAGAAGTTGGGATGATTTTTCCAACCCGGATTATAAGTCTGAGAGTAGGGATTATTTTTCCTTAGATACTTAATCTCCTCAATTTGTTGCGCGGTCGCAACGCAATATGCAGTAAAGTGATGTCCATTACAAATCTCACAATTAACTGCTTAGACCGATTGAACTTGGCCAATAGTCTGAGTGTTCACATTCATAGCCTTCAATCTCCTTTCCACATCAGGAGTAATCTGATCTTCCATTTTTACCACCTGGTGTGCTAGTTTTAAGTCAATGATCCCTTCTGGCTTACTCACAGTACGGTCATACAGCTCCAAATGCTCATTTGCTGCTATAGCTTGTATAATCTTCTTTATACCAGTGGCTGTTGTAAAGTTTGATGAACCACCTGTAGTTGTATCAATTAATTATTTGGTCTTCATCCTCAACCCATTCACAAACATCTGCATATGTTCGGTAGGATCCATATTGTGAGTTGGGCAAGCTACCAATAACCTTTTGAACCTTTTGTACGCATCCCCAAGTGATTCTCCCTCTTTCTGTTTAAAATTCACTACGTCGTAACGCTTGTGAATGTAAACAGAAGCAGGGAAATACTCATTCAAGAATGTTGTTTCCATTTCTTCCGAAGTAGTTATACTTCCCGCAGGTAGGGAGCAAAACCACTCTTTAGCATCTTTCGCTAAGGTGAATGGAAACATCCTTAGCTTCTTTGCCTCTTCTGAGTGCTCCTCGATCTTCAAGGTTGTGCTCATTGTAAGAAACCGTTGCAAGTGTTTGTTTGCATCTTCATTTATTTTTCCGGTGAACGGTCTCTTTTCAAGCTGTCTGATCGTAGTCGGGTGCAACTGAAAGTGTGCTACATTGACCGGTTGATTCACTATGGTCAACTGCCCAGTTAGGGAATTAGCTCCGCCATAGTCTCCTAGAAGTCGCTCTGCTGGTTGATTTCCAGCCATGATTACAATCTCCGGTTGTGTATCTGTGTCTGTATCTGCTCCTGAGTCATAATTCTCAGAATGAACATAAATTTCTTCCCCTTTTTCCGGTTCGGAAATTACCGGTTCTGAACCTGATGCTGCCAGTCTTTTGCTTTTAGCTTTTCAGAGTCTCGCGCGCAACGATCTTTTTGGTTCTGCGTCAAAAAGAAATTCAGCTGAGGGCTTTCCTCGCATACACAGATTAGACAACTATCAGTAATAATCCAAAAGTTATAAAATAAAAATAAAAATAGGAAAAATAAAATTTTAGTCATAGAGTGACAAAATTCTAATTGAATTAAAATCTAAAACTTGTATTTTGGCAGTCCCGGCAACGGAGACTTGATCGGAAAATAACAAGTGTACTAATTTAACCGATGTAGTAATAAAGGGAGTTTTATTCCCCGTATCGATCTCGAGGACTACGTCGGAAATACAAGCTCTATCCTAATTCAATTGAATAAAAAGTAATTGAGGGTTTTGAAAATAGTTGGTTCGATTATCAATACTTTTAAGAAAAATACGAATATGCGGTGAAGTTAAATTCAGATATGACAGGCATGCTAGGGGTAGTGTGTGATTCATTTATGTAATAATTCTGAACTAACTCAACAACATCAATCAGTCAATTGAGTACCAATTCTTAAGAATGTTACTCATAAGTCCTTATTGAGAAAACCATTAATCAGTCAATAGTCTATTTATGTCCATAGATAAATAATTGTTAGAATTAAGCATTAAAAAATCAAGAACTATATGGTTATACTAGGGTATCCCTAGTCCTAGGTGATAACCACTAGAATATATTCTCTAACCAAACATACATAACGGCGGTCCAGCCATATTATGATAAAACGCCGGACTCTGTTTGTCCGACAGAGCACGCATTAAGAACAAGTAAGAGAATAAATCAATTAACTGAAAGATAAACTGTTATTGCATAGAAGGGTTCATAATCAATACAAGTTCGAATCAGGGACACCCCCTAGCATTGGGGGGGTTTAGCTACTCATAGGAATACAATAAAATTGAGATAAAAGTACGAACATTACAAAAAGAATGGATGAACGTTGATCTTCAATCTTGGTAAATCATGAAAATCTATGTCTTCTCCTACACTCCGTGATTCTCAAACTCTCAATTTTTATAGTAAAAAGTATAATGAATCCTAATCTTCTAAACCATGCCTAATATATCCCCAAAAAGATCTTTGAAAAGCTATACTCAAAGTGCAATAATTCTGAAGATCACCCAAAAAGGAAAATTTTGATTTGCCACGCTCACCTGCTACGGGTCGTAGTAGGTGCTACGGGTACCCGTAGCAACTCACTGGTCCCTACTTCAAAATATCACCTTTGGGTGTGTTGCCTGCTACGGGCCGTAGCCTGTGCTACGGGTACCCGTAGCAGCTCACTGCCTCCTGCTTCCTTGTCACATGTTTGTGGGCTTGCCTGCTACGGGCCGTAGCAGGTGCTACGAGCACCTGTAGCAGGCCACTGCTTCATGAATGCTTCTCTTCGACTTTTTCACGTTTTTTTCCCAGTTTTGGCTCAACTATTCCCTTGTACCTGAAAACATGCAAATAACGATACCAAACATAAAATATAGAACACATACTTAAAACATAAACAAAAAAGATGAAATACTTGACTAACAACATGGTAAAATAAAACATAGAAAACCACCAATCAATTGGTGAGGTGAGAAGAGAAGTATTTTTTAATAATTTTGTGTTTGACAAGACTTCCTGAGCCTCATGCATACGTACCCACAAAGTGCAATGGAGGATTAAAACCTTGTAGCTCGTGGTAAATATAACAAAGAGATTTGTTTTGATTTATTTTAAATGGAAAGACAAGTTGTCATTTTAAGGAAAATACTCAACTAGTCACCCACAAGGGTATGAAAATGGACCTTTGCATCACTATTGAGAAGGGCTCCAACTTGGATTAAAATCGGCAAGTATGCCACTAGCTCTCTCAAGTGGAAAAGAGTCAACACTAAACATTACTATGGAGATAGGAGAATTACATCTCAACTATGAAAATGACTCATGTCTAAATCTTATGAAAAAGTTAAAAGGAAAAGTGCACAAAAGGAACAAAATGGTTTAAGTGAGTTAAGTGTTTTTTATGTCTTATGAAAATAGTCTTGACATGCTTAAGATTGATTAACAATTTATTAAGAAAATGAGTTTGAAAATACACTTGACAAAATCAAGGTTTATTAAGAAAGAGGTTCTAGTTTGAAAACAAGAAGGTTTTGAAAAAGGGAGAGGATTTTGAAAATTTAAGAAGGGGAGGAGATGAAGAGGCTATCCTAAAGCATAAAATAAAAGCTAGGAAAGGAAAGATCTAACCAAGATACAAACTATCCCATCCTTTTGATTCAAGCAATAAGATAAGCATCAAATGAAAACCAAGTATCCAAGCCAAGTCTTCACAAGAGGTCAACTCAAGGTCAAAGTACCAAATAAGATCCAAGGGCTCAAGTAACAACTCCAAAGCATAGGGGCAAGAGCCTAAATATAAGTCCATAACTCCAAATCCATGCAAGGGATAGTCACCAAATAGTCCAAGGAACATTAAGAGTCTTTTAATGACTTAAGCCTTTATTAATGTCTTAAGAAGAAAAAGAAAGTCCGTGTGGACAAAGAGGAAAATGCATAAACATAAACAAGATAAAAATATGATATGAAATGATAAGAATACAATAAAGAGCAAGAAATAAAGAGCATAAAGATAAAAGTGCATAAAAATAAATGGCATAAGGTAAAAGTTAGCACAATAAAAGTTAGTGCTGGTGTTAAAGTTAATGGTTAAGATATTTTGTCATTTGAAGTAGATTACTCAACTAATCAACCTAACAAGTGTGAGAACTTTGCATCATCCTTTGAGAAGGGATCCAACTTGGATAAAATAAACAAGTATGCCACTAGCTCTCTTAGGTAGAAAAGAATCTACACACAATGGAGATAGGAGATTTACATCTAAATTAAAAATGACTCATATCTAAAATTGGACCAAATGATCACTTTCCAATTAGGGACAAATTTAGCGTCATGTTAAGCAATCGTAGCACAATCTATAAAGAAGATCATACTATGGGTGGACGGTCAATAACAATTTATGTACCATACATGTTAAAGATGTGATATAAGGATTATACTCCTAAAACATGTAGCATAAGTCAAAACAAGGTGGATCAAGACCTAAGTCAAGGAAAGATGGATCCATCACATCAATCAACCTCTCATAGTACTTTGGGCAAACTTATGCATCACTCAAAAGTACCTCAATTGATCAAATGATCAATCAAATAGTAGATTTGAAATGATGAAAGTTCATCAAGTACCACTCAAGATCTCATGAACAAGATGGCCTACACATTCTCCAATTGATCAAACAAGAGAGCAAAACCAAATTGGATCCAAGTGATGATCAAGTTATCATCAAAATCAATCATCCATTTTGGTGGATTAGGGTTTTCACCCCATCAACACCCAAGATCCATTGAGTTTGACAAAACTTGTGACCAAATCAACTAAGCTCCAAGGCCAACAGAAGTCAACAAAGATCAAACAAGAATAATATGAATAAAAATGCATCAAAATGAATTTTTAAATTAATTTTAAGATGAAACTCTAAATGATGCATCAAGAATGATATATAAGAATAATATATAAAATTTTTTAGAATCGTCATCCAATCAAAATACCAACACATTAATTCTAATTCCTAGCCCTCGTGTGATCTACAACTCAAATAACTTTCCAAAAGAACACTATTTAGTCCCTTCTTCTGCGCATATAAACTAGTGTTTCAGCCTCCCATAACGAGCAGACAAGCCAACGTTTAGAAGTTAGAATGCGACCTAAACACCCGTTCACTTAAAAACACCAATCACCCATAGTTTTCCAAACTACGATTACTCTAACTTCCTCATTGTACTATGAGGGTACGTAGGCATAGGATTGCGAGATCCTAGCGAGCAAACTTTTTTTTCTTTTTACCCCAAACCTTTTACCGTAGTCCCATGAACTACAAACGCTCTGGCTTTCCCATTGCATGAGGGAATACGTAGGCACAAGGGCCCCAATCCTTGGCGAGCACCCTAATAAAAAACCACCCATTTCCCCCCATAGAAAACAAATCCTTTTACCTTACCTTTTACCTTAGAAGATAACAAACAAACCGTAGCTAACTTTTCTCACGAATCGAATCAAGAGGTTCGCGTTGAGTACAACGGACGTAGAGGATGCTAATACCTTCCCTCTTGCGTAATCAACTCCTGAACCTAGAATTTGGTTGCGATGACCATTTTATTATCCTTCAAAGGTTTTATCTATATTTTCCTATTCCTTCCTTGAAATGAATAAAGTTCGGTGGCGAATCTGTTCGAACGTTTTTTTTTGCTTCCATCGCGAGGATCATATTTTTCGAGGTACAAAAGATGACAACTCTACTGGGGAAATGCATCGCCCTATGGTAGAGGGAGTCAAGCCTAACTTGACTCGATTCGTGAGAGTGAGATCCGCTTGTTTGTTTATCTTCTTGTTTGTTTGCTTGCTTGTTTGGTTATCTATTATCTACTTACTTGCTTATCTATTATTGTATCTTATTACTGTTTCCTATGGCACTGTTGGGGTTCTCTGATTATTGGTGCTTTGTAAGACGACTCTACACCCGAGTCTAAGAAGAACCTAGGATTAGGATGGTGGTTGTGTAGTGGTATCCCTCGAGGAATCTTTCTCGTTGGGATGAAGCGAAAACCCCGCTTAGAGTTGATTCCCTTGGGGATGTTATTGTCATGGTGATTATTTTCCATGGCAATGATGATTTCGAGCCTGAATCTGTAACTCTAAGGACCTTTTAACCCATTTTTCATAGTGGTCGGTAGTGTTAACTCATGAGGGTCACTCCTTCTTGGGTTGACACGAACCCCCCAATCAGATGAGATCCCTTGAACGTATCGTTATTTTGACAACGATATTATCAACCTCGATCTATAATTCTGAGACACCTTTTAGAAACCTTGGACTTGATGATTGTGTAGTAGAGAATCGCGAGGAGTTCTTATCGTGGGACGACACAAAAACCTCACCTAGAAGAGATCCTTTAAAAGGTATTATTGTCGGATGAGACTTTGTCGTGGCAATAATATCTTTGAAAAGATCCATGACTCTAGGCACCTACCCGTTTAGAGCCTACATATGGGGTTCCTTTGATCAGAGATACCAGTTATTTACCCGTTTTTCTGATCTGACCTAAGAACATGATAAACCTGTGATCCTGAGCATTGCATTGCATTCATTCTCATACCATTGCATTTGCATTCATCAGCATTGCATATCCATTTCCAAAATAAACAAAAACTCATCCATCCTTTGTCCATAATCCGTAGTTGATTTCCCGACACACGTATTAGACTTGAGGTAGCTCTGGGAGGACCATGGAACGCTTGAAGCATTATCAAGTTGAATTGAGAGAAGACGAGAATAACATGAAAGGAAAGATGAAACAGATGCCAGAACCTATAACAGCTATGGGGAGAAGAGATAAAAAGCTTCGAGAAGGCGCCACAACTAGGAGTGTTACTCCCGTAGTTCCTTCCACTCCGCAGCCTACAGTGAATAACCCACTGTGTGTTGTTCTTCCTGGGTTTTGTCCCCAACCAATTCTTCCAAAGCCTCATAATCAGTGGTCACCCCCCGTTCTGTCCCAAGGGCACGAGAATCTAAATCGAAGAGGCCGCAAAAAGTCTAAGTTGCGCCCTATTCTCGGCCTTATTCCTATACCATGTGGACAACTGCTATCATACCTGATTCAGAGTTCAATGGTGGCACCCACTTCCCTCGGACCGGCTCGTACCCCTCCTCCACCTGGATATGATCCAAATGCGTAGTGTGAATACCATAAAGGTGCGATGGGGCACTTTATTGAAAATTGTTAGTCATTTAAGAACAAAGTTCAAGAGCTAATTAATAACAAGTGCCTAGTATTTGAGGAAGACAACCCAGGGGTAGAGTGTGAGTATCACACTAGAACCATAGGGCATGCTATCAAAGAATGTGAAAGTTTTCGAAACAAATTGTAAAAACTGACCAGAAAGGAAGACCCTAGCACAAATGGTTTAATCCAGAGATCTGGCAAAGAGAAAATGCAAGAGCTTCGAGGACCACTCAGAATTCTGTACCACAAGGAAAAGGTCGAGCTTATGGCAGATGTGACATCTTTATTCTCTGATAATAATGTTGAAACTATGGCCTGGGATGTCACCACCTCAAGAGAAGAGTTGGAAGAGAAGTCCAAAAGGGATGTATTTTGTGAGAAAGCTTCGAAAAAAGACTTTGGGAAGCATCTCACTGATATTGATGATAGCGAAGACATCAACCTTTGGGTCCCAAAGAGGAAACCAGCAATGCCCAGGGTACCATACCAGAAACCTTGGATAGCTCCCCATGCAAATCAACAAGCCCATGGCCAAGGAAATCAGTATCTACGCCAAAATCAGCATAGGCCTCGCAATAATTTGGAAAGAAGGAATGCTCTTCTTGATCCAATTCCTATGTCCTACACTCAGCTTCTACCACTTTTGATTCAAAACTCATTGGTGGAGCCTAAGTCTCTCAAGCTGGTGCCAAAACCATACCCGCCTGGGTACAATCTCGATGTGCATTGTGGATATCATGCTGGATTAATGGGGCATTCAACTGAAGATTTCAAAGCTTACCAAGCCAAGGTGCAACAATTGATTGACAAGAAATGCATATCTTTTCAAGAAAGGAATTTGGTTGTGCGTATCAGCATCTCACCCGAATGAGTTCGAAGACTCCAAGGGGCATCTTCTCAAGCTAGTGGTTCAGATAGGAAGACATCCTCAGAGTTGGAAATCATTGGATATTTATTATTTGCATTTGTAGTTCCTTTTCTATTAAGTGTTATTTGTTTTTAGACATTGTTGTTTATTAATGGTAATGTTAATGTAATGATCATGCATGTTTTGAACAAGTCCATTCGTATTCGCTCATCTTTTCTCATTTATTGCAAAAAATCACAAAAATTTCACTTCATTTCGTTTATCTCATTGCTGTTTAGCAAAGATTGGAGGGAGGATGACGAAAACATAATACCCATAATTGCTAATGGTGTGCTTTCAGATAAAATCATGCTGATGATGTACAGACATTGTTTCAATCCCCAAAACACTGAAGAGACAAGGAGTTAATCCCCAGTAAACGACTTCGAACCTAGAAGTAGAAGTTTCCTTTGGATCTACAAACCCTTACACTCAACCTGGGGCAGGGTAGTGTTCAGTTAATCTGATTACGCACTCGAATCACAAGGCAAACATCCAAAAAACATGACAGTTGTTCATCAATAACCCATGACTTGGAAGTCACAATCCTCCGACCAAATTAAAAAAATAATAATAAAAAAAATCAAAAGCCTGCTAAGTCAAACACCTCAGAAGGAGACTTAGGCAAAATCAAGGCAATCCCGGTGGACTTGAAAAAAAACAAAAGCGGTCCAGGCAAAAATTAGGGAACAAAATAAAAAAAATCAAAAGAGGTCCTCAAACCCTCAAGCAAGAAAAAATAAGATCCAGTGACCACCATATCAAAATCTAAAGGGTCACAGACATCATGACAAAAGCAAAATAAGGTGACTGCCATTTCAAGCGAATCTTGGATCATCATATTTGCTCTTACACCGTCAAAATCTAGATGTGTGTGTCAATTTAACTGAATGTAAGACAAGAGAATCATCACGAAGAAGGGGTGGGTACCAAAATAAATTTTGAGCCTTCCATCTTTTGTTTCTATAACCGTGAACCAGACCGTGATACAACCCTCAAAAGACCTAATTGAGGTGGAGTTTATTTTGAAAGCATACTACAGTAAGGTTGTGTAAACTGACTCTTACAGATTTGCTAATGACTTGTATTGGTGTCATATTCTTGCTATATCTTTCACATCAGCTAAATAAGCACTGCGTTCGGGCCAATGGTTCATCCTTCACACACTATCACATCATCCCAATAATTTTTCAAAACTTGCATGAGCATTGCATTAAAATTACCATTTTTGAATAAACAATTTTAACTACAAATCAGTACTTGACATTATGGAAATTCCAACAAGAAGCAATCAGATAGGAACTTGATCATTTATTGGTAGTGGCACGAATCAAGACTACCACATAACCTTTTAAATATGTGACAAGTCCTTCAAAGCGATACTCAGTCAATTTGGGGCAAGTCCTTTCAAGGTTCAAATAGGGGCAGACCACTGCAGGATTCAAACATTGGGGCAAATCATCTCCGATCATGTCATGGTATGATCATTTTCAAGGTGAATTCTCTCAAAGACCCTACAATATAGGGCAAGACAAGTTGCAAATGGGAAGTTTCCCTTCATGCTTTCAAGTTCATTAAGCAGACTGTGCAGGACAGTAGTAACTGTTGGTTCAACAAGTGTCAAAAGCCTTAGGACAGAGCAAAAACACAATCAACATGTATTGGTTAAGTCGCTACGCTCACACCGACAACATGCATTGATCACGTCGCTATGCTCATACAAAGCCACCATGATTGAGATTCTCTCAAGAATGAATAGACAACTTATCAGCAAAGGATCAAACTTGGGGCACCAAGCGCATCCACATCTATTTGCTTATCCTCACATCATTAAAATCCAAGTTTCGGGGAGTCAAACTCTCTCACCAACCAAAAGTCCACTTCGTTGCCACCCTCATAAAACCCAAAGTCCAATCCTTTATTGGCAACTAACCAAAAGTCCATATTTGTTGGCACCTTCAAATTTACCCTTTAAAGTCCAATTTTCATTGGCAACCACCAAATAAAGTCCAACCCTGCTTGGCACCTCCTAAAGTCCAACCTTGATTGGCAACCACCAAAAGTCCACCCTGCTGGCATCATCAAAGTCCAACCCTGCTTGGCACCTCCTAAATTCCAACCTTGATTGGCAACTACTAAATACCACCCTGTTGGCATCTTCATAAAATCAATCACCTGCTTGCATTCACATATGCATCACATACAACATGCATGCACCATATGCATACATAACATAATCATTTCCTTCTTCAGCCCCCTAGTTGATATTTTGTTACTTCCTCAACCCCCGCGTTGATATTTTGATTTGTTCTCGACCCCTGAGTTGATATTATTGTCTTTAATAATTCAATCCCCAAGTTGATAGATTACCTTGCCATAAATTTTTACCCCTGAGTCATGGTTATCTTCATTTTTCCTCGACCCCAGAGTCGATATTATCTCAATTTCCTCGACCCCCGAGTCGATATTGCCTTTATTTCCTCGACCCCCGAGTCGATATTGTCTTTGTTTTCTCGACCCCCGAGTCGATGTCTTTATCTTTATTTTCTTGACCCCCAAGTCGATAGTGTCTTTATCTTCTTCAACCCCTGAGTTGATATCTTTCTATAGCTCTCGACCCTCGAGTCGATATTGTCTTTATTTTCTCGACCCCTGAGTCGATAGTGTCTTTATTTTCTCGACCCCCGAGTCAATATTGTCTTTATTTTTCTCGACCCCCGAGTCGATGCCGTTGTCTTTACCTATTTTTTTAACCCCCGAGTTGATAGTTATCTTAATGTTTCTTCAGCCCCCTAGTTGACTTGTTGTTCTGATTTGTTCTCGACCCCCGAGTTGACAGTATATTTGCTTTTCTCAACCCCCGAGTTGATATGCCAGTATCCCCAGTGAGCCTTTTCACCTTGCTTCATCTAATCCTCAAATAATTATTCATTCACAACCATAAATAAAGCCTTACCAAAAATCCAATTATCCGATTGCATTCCCACGTGTATCGCATATCAATCATCATCATACCTGCATAACAATCTCGTTGAAATGGGAAACTTCATAAAAATAAACCAAATTCATTCGCATTCCATACGCATCTTAATTTTTTTTTCTAACAGTTGCATCCATACATTTCCACCCAGAGTGGAACATTAAATCATCATGACATAATCAGGATCCATGGTTCATCATAAGTATCTTGGCCAGTCCTCCTTCAAAGTTGGCAGTATTCCTCTGAAAAGAGTTAATACCCTGCACATGCTCGTAAAATTTTATTCCCCAACAAGTCAATCTTCAACCACGCAGTTGATAATGATAATCTCCAGCATCTTTTGCTATTGTTTCTCCCTAAGCAGAGGTTATCCTAAAAGTTCTTGTGAGCTTTTCCCCTGCTATCCCATTCTGATATCTATTATTTAGCATTGCACTTTACCTTTTGTAGGACAAATTTTCGGGGTCTTCTTGTATCTAATTGACTTCCGCCCTAAAAATGAACGCCATGCAGCAGTCCATTTTCTCGAGTTCAAGACAATTAGATAGGGGCATTTGTCATACCCCAAAAATGTATATGTGCTTGTCGCTGGTTGATTAAGCTCAGGTTGGGAAAGTTGGCTACGAAGGTTTAGTCAAGGCTATTAGTTTTAATATGTGAGAAGTGATGATTAGGAATCAATTAAGTTTGACCTAATCCGTGTCAAACAAGAAGAGTGCTACATTACCAAGTTGTCAGGGTTTGGTCAATGTGATGAGGTCCATATCTCAATTTGTAGTCCTCTAATTTCAAGGTGTTTTCTTGCTCATAAAGGTTCAAGGCGAAAGCTTTTGCTCATCATGTACCAATTGGCAAACTTCAAGGTTGATTTCTCTAGTTGATGTCATTTCTAAAGAATCTGATTTAAGGCCATAATATATTCAATATAGATTCATGATTAACACTAGTCTCATTCAAAGAAGGTTTGGAATTGGTTTAATAATGACTCATGGGCTTAAGTCAAGCGTGATTTATGGACCATTAGTTCACATACCACTATACATTTCCAAGGTTTTCAACCATTCAAGAAGATCATTTGAGTTTATAGGCCATTATAATTTTCAAAGTGGCAAGACACAAGTTTGGTTGCAAGACTAGTCTCATCCGTATGAACATTCTTTTCAAGATAAGAGTAATAGATGTTCAAAGCGATGAGGGTCAAGTTAGTTTATAGGCCACAATTGGAGCTATTTGTGTAAATCACGAGATCACCAATTCCATTTTTCTAAGCCATGGATCAGTTGTTCCCAAGGGTGAGCTGAACTAGGGAATTTATTTTGTAACCAAGTCATACAATTGATACTTAGGCTGGTGACGGGTTGTAGAAGCATCTTCATAAGTAATTATACTAATCCAAAGTTCGCATCACCATTCACATTATAATTCCTAAGTTTTCTACATAAGCAATGTCAGCAAAAGGTTCAAAGTGTACAAAGGTTGGAATTACAAAGTCAATTGAATTTCAAATGTTACATTCTATACTTGAATTCCAAGTTTGTCACATACAAAAGCCTAAAGAAAAACTCAAATGTCATAAAAAAGAGGTTCAAATTCATGGAAGAGGCAATATTCACAAGTCATTAATTGTCATATTGCTACAAATGGCCACAAAACAATGGCAAGAACTCTCAAATAATGGATTGAAAGCCTAAAAGGAATGAATACAAAATGGAATCAAGTGCAGGACTTAAAGAACAATCCTTGAAACATTGCCTTGCCGTGATCAAAATCAAGCCTCCATTGCACTTCTTCCAAACCACTAATTTCCTAATCCAAGCCTCTTCATTCCAAGTTTGCTTCCATGCCAAGATTTCTTCATACCAAAGCTCCAAGTACACCAAGCCTCACCATTCCAAACTCAACCCAATATACATGAAAACACAATGAAGCAAGGATTAGGACAATGTGCCAACCAAGTCACAAGAAACACAAAATATACACATGAACAAGATATAATTTAAGGGCCATACATTCAAATACAGAAACAGAATCCAAACCAAGTTTTAATACGAAAATCATCCATTTCTCAAGTCACAACCTTCATTATTCAAGCTGCTCAAATTTATCGTACCAAGTTTGTAAGACACGCATGAAAAAGAGTGAGGAAAATTGGTTAGCACACTAATGATAGCCTACAAGAAGGAGCCATTCACATATGATAGTTGTAGTAAGCATAGACTTCATGTGCAAAACATTATGATCAAAGGTTCCAAACATTGCATAAAACTTGGCAAATGATTCAGTTACAAGGATGCAAAATGCACACATTGTCATTACATGTTCACAGATACAAGACAATAATACAAAGTTGCCAGGAGTTTTCAACAACAACTATGAGATTCAGACAATAGCAGAATGAGGCATATTACCAGCTACAAGGAAAAAGGAAACACTACCAAGATAAGAGTCCTCATGTCACCAAGTTTTGAAATTCACTTACCATACTCAATTGGATGATGAAATAAGTATCAATCATCTACCATTCACACCATTCAGTTGTAACATAGTTTATAGGATATGATAACATCTTGGTATATGTGTTCCACTACATAATTGGTTGTACTTTAATTCTCTGCAAAAGAACCAATAACCATGACAAAATTAGAGGAGAAGTTAAAAAGAAACAAGAGTAGATGAGTTTGTTTAAATAGGGAAAAAAAGAAGACTATTATGGCTAAGTACAATAAGTCATGACAATGAAGATAAAGTCACAGTAGTAAAAAATAAAAGCAATACAGTAACGATAACTCACGTTTTTAGCAGGGGAAATCATTTTTGCTTCGGGGACCACCATGATCTAGAAGATCTTCCATTCACTACAGACAAAAACAAAAATGAGTCACTATCACAATCCCACAAAATCAGCAATCACCCTCTAATTCCTAACGGAATTATTCCTCTCACGTATCAAAATTCCTACAAGTCTCACACGTACCTCATCCTATAAATTAACTACATTATTCATTCAACACAGGGGAGAATAGACAGAGCAAAAACTCTAGCAACAATTTCTCTTCAAAAAGATTCATAACCCTAATTCACTCAGAGCTCAAGTTTTCGTTCTATTATTCACCTTTGATTTTTCACATTGAAAATCAAAGGATGAAGAGCTAAACCTATCGTCTAACGCAACAAGGAAGAAGCATAAACGGAAAAGAATAGGATTATGTGCGGAGTGGAATACCTGAAGTGTTTCAGAAGCTTGTCTTCAAGAGGTAGCTTCCATATCTTTCTTTGTATTCAGTTCATATCAATTTGCTTGTCTCCATGTTATTCGCTGCTTGCTGAGTAGTGTTTTTGTTTCCGTTGCTTCTTTCGTGTGCTTTCAGTTTGATTTGGTAGCTAGGTTTTTTTTGGTACTTTGCTTCGATCTAGGCGTTTGAGTAGGCTTTAGTAGAAATTAGTTCCAGATTTGAACAGGGGATGAAATTTTAGGTAGGGTACATTGTTAGGATGCTAACAAACCCTAACAAAACTATTAGAGAAAAACTAATAAAACTATAAAGATAAATGAGAATAAAGAGATAATTTGATTTCTTTGATTGATTTCCAAATGTGTCAAAAGACGATACATATATAATGATACTAATGGGCCATTACTAAAATGCCCAATTACTTAGAGGAAGCCCAATTCAATAACAATTAAAATACCAACTACTATAAAACCTTAATTTAATAATAAACTAAAATATTAAAATATAACTAATAATACTCTCTATCATTGCAGCGGGGTTCACTTGAACCTTGTCCTCAAGGTTCTAAAATATCAGAAGGTCCTCAAGGAGCTGTGGCGCAGAATACCTGGATGGATAGCAGGTTTTCCAATTGATGTAGCTCCGGGATTTGGAGACCAACGCTTCACCGTCATCATAGATGAAATGGAAGCGGCACCACATTTCCACTTGGCAGTGCCCCCAAAGCACCAGTTGCAAATTCAAATCCAGAAACTAAATCTTGAAGTGCTTCAATAGAACCTTTGACAAGCCTGCCAAGATCCTGTACCAGATCTCTAGTCTTGAATTCTGATTTCTTTCTCTCAGTTGCTAACTCCAAAGCGACAACTCCAAAACTATACATATCAGATTCTATACTAGCCCTTCCGCCATTGATATACTCAGGTGCTAGATAACCATATATTCCAACCACACCTGTTCTTTGTGTCCTCAACATAGGATTAACCAGTTTTGCCATCCCGAAATTGCCGAGCTTCGTGCTGAAATCGGTGTCCAATAACACATTGGCTGATTTGATATCTCTGTGAAGAACACATTGCTCGGCGTCGTTGTGAACATAACGAAGCGCATTTGCGACGCCTAATGCAATTTTGTACCTTACTTCCCAAGCCAAACTTTTCTTGTCGCCAAATAAATGTGTGTCAAGGCTTCCATTAGGCATGTACTAAAAAACTAAGAGAAACTCACCTTGTTCATGACACCAACCTATGAATTGAACCAAGTTTCTATGTAACAAACGGCTTATAATCCTAACCTCGTTGATGAAAACTCTTTCTGAATTCTCAAAATCGGCGAAAATCCTCTTCACAGCAACAACTCTTCCTAAATAACTTAAAGCACCTTTGAAAAGTTATCCATACCCTCCTCTTCCAAGCATTCTATCATCAGCAAATCCATTAGTAGCGGCAACTAATTCTCTATATTCGAATCTTCTCGGTATTGTTGCTTTATCCAAATCAATTTTTGCCGAAACAGGTATTCCATATTCATCAAGCCCGTCATTCTTCCTTTTCCTCTTCACTATCAACCAACCAACAACACTAGCTATAAAAAATACCAAAATAACCGGAACAAGGACAACAACAATAATCACAACCGTTTTCAACGACCCTTTTCCTCCATTTCCCTCCAACAGAACATCCTCCGACGAATCCGACTTCAAATTCGAACTAAACTCCCAAGAATGAATAATATTACTTTCCGTCGAAGGACCCGTCGAAGCCGAAAATCCAATATTCACATACTCAAGCAGTTTCTGCATCAAATCAATCTGATAAGACAGTGAAGAATTTCCATTTCCATTTCCATTTCCAACACCTTTAACAATCCTTCCATGAAAAGACCAAAACACTTCCAACATCTTCTTATCCGAACTATAATCAATCAAAACATAACAATTCTTACCAAGATTATTATCAATATCAAATTTCCCAAAAGCAACAGAAGTCAAAGAATTATCATCAATACCAACATGTCTCATTGGTGGATCAGAGGCCCCAACAAAAGTATCAAACTCAACAGCAACAACATAGTTCATAAGAGAATTACTATTAGTAGTAGCATTAAAAAGACCAAAAACACCATCAGCTGAATTAGGTGGAATCTGATAACCCAATGGAGCAATAAAAAACACAAAACCATCACCATATGAAGTATCATTGACTTTATCAATAGTGACTTTAATCGGTTTTGTTTGATTTTGTGGTGGTGTTGCAGGAGAAGACGGAGGCGGCCACCGTCTTCTCTGGACAAGGTTTAGGGTTCCGGTGACCTTTGATTGAAGAGAGAGATTGAAATCAATTATGAGAATTTCTCCAACCCTTTCCCTCGTTTTGTTGCATTTACATGTGTTGGTGTTTGCTGGTAGGTGGGGTGACAAGTGTCCCCCACCGTGACACTTGTCACCGGAGGATGGTCCATCCTCATGTTCACATGCGTCAACCTTCTTAGTCCCTACTATGCACCCGTTTCCCAGCCGTCTGATCAGAGTCAAAGTTGACTCCTTGATCAGATCAACGCTCCTGGTTAATGCTGAGGTCAACTGTTGACCTATAGTCCACCATGGACTCCCCCTTACTACATTGGGCTTTATCTCTTAATGGACTTGGATTTTCTACTAACCACACCCCATTTTACTGATTGATATCCCGGCCCATCTCCCTTTTTTTGTTTTGTTTTTTTATTTATTTTAGGTTTTGTATTTTTGTTTTATTATATATTTTAAAAATCCCAAATTGTTAATTACTTTCTTCTTTTTTTAGAAAAAATCTCAAAATATTTTTATTATTTAATTTTTATTAATTTTATTAAACTCTTTTATTTAATATTAATTAATCTATATAATGATTAGTTTTATTAAATATTTGATTTTAATTCAATTAATTATCTTAAATTAGTTTCTTTAATCCGAAAAATAAAAATAAAAATTATTTTAATTTCAATTAGTTTTACTTTTATTTTATTTTTAATATTAATCATTCTATTTAATAATTAGTTTAATTACCCATTTTCCTTAAATTCTAAAAAGACTAAAAAATCCTAAACCTTCTTATTAGCCAACTTCCAATTAATTCTATTAAACCATTTTATTTAATATCAATTAACTTTAATCGTTAATTCTATTAAATATTTTAGTTTAATTTGATTAATTGTTTGAGTTTTCCTCATTTTAATTCTAAAAATATAAAACATTTGAGTTGTGAGATTCCCCTATTTTAGATTAACCTTAGGATTAGGTTACTAATTAGACTAACATGTCTTGACTGGCTTCTTTCCCCACTTTGCCTAGTTTATGATTTTTGTGTGGTACTTATACATTTTGCTCATGTGTGCTTTATCATGCCTTGATTATCTTTATGTCATTCATCACATGCTTGTTCAAACCAACTCTTTTCAAACTAATACCTTGACTTAATGTCAAGTCCTTTTCAAACACCTTGTAAGTCAATTGTTTTCACGATCGCCATCAACCTCACATAGCCTCCTCTTAGGCTTTATACAACGGTACTTGTTGCACATTTTACACTCTTGTTTGCATGCATATATTTGATTGATTTGCTTTAATTATGGCTTGATTATCCCCATTTGAGCAAGTGTATCCCTCTCCCTCGGGACGAAATGCTTGTTCTCGCTTAGGTAGTGCCGCATTTACGAAAATTAACCGGCGGAAAAGACAGAAGAGTCGCCACCGAACGTTATTTATCCCGACGCAGAGAAAGGAAACGATTGAAGAAAACCTCAAATAAGGGAAAGGAATGGTCATTGCAACCATAGCTTGGGTTTGGGAGTCGGTTACGCGAGAGGAAGGTATTAACACCCCCTCGCGTCCATCGTACTCGATGAGATCCACGCTTATCATTATCGATCAAAGGGTGTATGTAATCTGAAGCTCAACTGCTAATTGGAAAGGCAAACAAAAGGTGACTCGATAGAACATCGCCGTCCTAGGCTTATGTATTCCCTCAGGAGTGGGAAAATCAGAGTCAACGTAGTTCGAAGTACTACGGGATTAATGGGGGGAGTTTGCTCGCCAAGACATCGCCGTCTTGTGCCTACGTATCCTCAATCCAACGAGAAAGAGGAAATCAGAGCAGTCGTAGTTTAACCTACAAGGTCATTAAGTGTTTTTTAGTGAAAGACACCAACGTTCGCGTTCCAGCAGTTTAGGTGTTGCCGCTTGTTGTATGGAGTCTTACACGTTTACCTGTTTGAGGTAGAACAGAAATGATGTATCCTTTACGAATGGAGTGAGGGAGATGAGAAGAGAATCCTGGAGGAAGATGAGTGTTTGTTTTTGTTTTTTAGAAGAAAGTATTTTGATTTATTGTGTTTGTGGTATGTTTCGTGCTAAAGACTATGACATAGGAGCGAATACTTTACAAGGCCGCTCCCAACGGAATGTTTACAAAGCATCCTAGAATAGAAAAGGAGACCTTCACTAATCATTTCACATGTGCTTAAGGCTCGTGGCGCACTCCATATACGATAGTTATTAGGTGTTTTTGATTTTCTTTTGAGATGAGAGGAGAGAGACTCAAAGGTGAAAGGAAACACTGAGGGAGACTAGGTCCTAATGTTATCATGCAATGGTGGCCCTATAGTTGAGTTTATGAGGGGACTAACCTACTTTTTATCATGCATGTATTTCTAGCCTAATGTCTCTCCTACCTCTAACTTAATCGGAAATTAAGTGGAACTAGGAATCCTAAGGGATCATGTGAATCAACACAAGTAAACATTATTCTAAACAATCACAAAAGAGAGAAGTTAATAAAAAGTTAGATGAAAATGAATCGTGTAAGTATAAACAAGCATGTAAAGTATCATAAGCAACTTACCATCTCCATGCCAAGCTCAACAATCAAGTAGTTGAAAGCAAAATGTGCAAACATGCAATTATGGCGATGTTAAAGTCCAAAGAATATACTAAGATGAACATCCAACAACAACCAAAGTTAGAAGTGTCCAGAGGTATGAGATCCTACTAGGGGCAGTAGCAAATAGCCTATAATATCCCATATTTGAATACCAAAAAACAATGGACAAAAATGACATACAAATGATGTTACAAGAGTGGTAAAAAGCTCACTTTGTCTTCCACTAGAAGCAAACATTTTCAAGTATGTAAAGGTAAATCCAAAGTCATACAAATCAAGTGTTTATACACATGGGGCAGTGGCAAATAATGTGTGGAATGATACATTTAAGTGTCAAAAGCTTTGTACAAACATGGTGCATTCTAAGTCCAAGTGAAAACAACAAAGTTAACTTTTCATTCATGTTCAAACCTATGAGAGCATAATACCAATTAGAAGCACATGAAGTGACCCATAAATTCATGAGGGAAGGCTATGATTCATGTTAATCCATATGTGAAATGATGTACAAAAATATCCTAAAGAGGATAGCACAAATACATCATCAAACTAAAACACCTAAGCAAACATCAAGCATAATTGAGTATGCAAGTCACATTTATGGATCAAAAAGGCACCTAAAATGTCATTGTATATAGGCTCAAACATGCCCTAAAAATTGGTTTTAAGTAACTCACACATTGGCATTAAACTTGACCTAGTTCTAGCATGTTTACATATGACATGTTCATATTGGAAAATTGGTGAAAATAGCAAATGACCTTTGAAAATTATGAACAATCAACCAAGTCATTTTAAGTCCAATAGGTGATCACATGCAAAATATTGGATCCAAATCATGCACCAAAAGCACCCAATTAATTGCAAATATTAAGGACATGTCAAGAATGATCATACAAAACAAGGCTCAAAAGATGGAATTCAAAAGTATTCCAAAATTCATGGAAAATGTACCAACTAATCATCAACATGTTAAGAAATCGAAGGTCTAATTACACACCAAAAATAAGGCTCAAAACAATAGAGTAAGCTCCCCTTTTATGCCTTTCATTACAAGATATCTCAAAATAAAGACATATCTTTCAAAAGTCCCAGAAAAATATCCAAACAGCCCAAAAAATGAAATTAAAATTCATTAAAAGTTAATTAAGGTCCTCAGGAATGTCCATGAATTTTTTTAGGATTTTTAAGCAATTTTTAGTATTTTTAAAATTGAATTTTCTAACGGGTAAAAAAAAAAGAAATTAAAAAACAAAGGAAAAGGGAGGGGGTGCTACACAAGCAAGGGTATAGTTCATACTCATGTTGGGATCATGTAATGGGCGTGGGGATAGCGATCCAGCTAGGCCCAACACAAAAACGTTTTTCTTTAGTGCTAAAAAAAGAAAAAGAAAACAAGGGGAATGGTGGGAAATAGCGCATGTGAGGGGGATCATCCCTCATTAATGTGGTGGCGAAATCATGCCCATTCGATGCATCATACGACTGCGGAATGTAACACCCCAATTCCCATCGCGAATAAATAATACATAATTAAATCAGAGTAAATAAAAATTTATTTTTCCGACAGAAACAAGGATGCCACAATTAAGGAAAAAAAATACAATCCCTGCTCATAAATTTTGATACATAACACAAACTGGAATAACCTCAAAGGGAAACTTTTTCCATATAAAAGGAAAATTCTGTTATGGAATAAAAGATCCATAACGGACTTTTTTTACAAAATAAATCATTTTATAACATCAAAATATACATACAAATGTAATACAAAATAAATTCAATAAATGTATACATATATATCTACAGCGTTCCCCGACTCCCGTGTTACGTATCAGAGCAGACAGACCGACAAAAGGATGGATAACTAATCTTCACAAAAGCCTCCAAGACACTAATCTGGAATTGCCTCATAAAGCAACAAACCACAACAGAAGGGTGAGAAATAACAACTAAATCAAGATTGCATAATAATATGCAAACACATATAAATTCACTTGCATAATTATTCTCACCACAAGCACCACGTACTAATACACATAGCATATATCAATTATACCAACATAATAACATATTCACACATAATGCATACCAAAGTCATAACATGTGGAAACACACCACCACCTCACGTAGCATATGTCTATACATAAAACATATCATCCATAAACAATGCATTTATCACATATGCACATCAATTCACCAATCCAATCATAAATCTCCACACATACTCAATCAATTCATAATTTTCCACACATAATCAATCCATTCATGATTTATGCAAATGCAAAGAGGCCGACACAACGACTCTATGCAAATGCATTGCGGTACCATCCATCCATCAATCTCATCATCAGTTCACTCAAGAACTATTGGAATCATCGCTTGTTACTTAGTGTAACTCCCCGTCGGGAAAACGATGTTCCCCGTCGCTTTAGGTCCTCTTGGTATAAGGCTCACGACATTTATGGATCGCTTTAGGTCCTTTCGGTATAAGGCACACGATCCGATCACTTTAGGTCCTCTTTGTATAAGGCACACGATCGTCTATAATCATCGCTTTAGGTCCTCTTTGTATAAGGCACACAATGTTATAGCGAATTCCCTCTAGAACCGTTTCGTCACTCACACCCACTAAGGTACACGACATCACAAGATGCATATCATGATGCTTGGCATACAAGGACTCAAGACAATTAAATGCATATTCACAATTCAACCATATGAATTATCTCATCATCATTATTCATGCATTGGAAATCCATTCAAACAATGCATTTACTTGCCATAAGGCCACGAAATAACACACAGTGAATTTCACATAACAATGTATTTCATCATAGTCCACAAACCACAACAATCCAATGCATACACATATACAACCATGTGAACCATTTCAACATCCACAATCATGCATATACAATCAAACACAACACAATACATTTACTTGCCCTTAGGCCACAGACCATCATCACAACATTTCATCACATGCATTCACATCACATAACATCACACAAGTCATACGATATATATCAAAAGCATATTGCATGATAACACATCAAATACACACCATTAAAACGGTAAAAGTCAACAAAACGACACATTTCCAAATTCTCGACATAATTAAATCGGTCAAAAATCTCCAAACCATTATAATAAGAAAGAACATTTCATTAGCTTTCCAACGATACCAAGAATGTTCAAAACGGATAATCGGAACACAAGTTATGGAATTAAAAAGAAAAGGAATCGCGAAATGGCAACATTCAGCACCCTCTCTGGTCATACGCTTATTGCCCTGAGCTATACGCGTAATGCCCAGCTCGCTCATCCATTCTATACGCATATTGCCCAAAGTGATACGCGTATGGGTAGAGACCAATTTCTCCCCAAAAATCCCACTAAATCTCCATACGCGTAATGCCACACACGTTACGCGTAATGCCTTTCCAGATACGCGTACCATTACGCAAATTAGCAGAAGGCCGTGAAAATGAGCTTCCATAAGCGTATTGCCCGCATTTTACCCTTGCCATACGCGTATTGTCCAACTCAATACGTGTAATGCCAAGCCTGATACGCGTATGGGCAGCGAAACTCAGAATTTTTCCTGCATAATTCCTGTTACGAATTCTACCCCTAATCCTCTCCAAATCTCATCTAAACACTTCCAAATCACAATCTATCAGCCCAAACATGTTCCAACATAATCAACAAGTATTCTACGCAGTTTATATCGAGTTTCAACCGTGGAAACATCGATTTCTATCAATTATTCATCAATTTATCAATTAGAGAAAAAGTGGTGAAATAACCAAAACAATTACAACAAACAACACATATACATACACAAGCAAGATATAATTGAAACTTCTCACCCTTACCCGATTAATCGCGCGTGAAACGAAGCTATGTCGATTTTCCTCTTCTCCCCTTTTTTCCCTTCTCTTCCTTTCTCTCTTCTCTTTTTCCTTCTTTCTATTTTCTCTCTTTTTCTCTCCACTTTCTATTTTAAGAAAATAACCAAGAAAAATACCAAAATACCCTTCAACTCAAATATCTCGCAAACGCTCTCAAAACGCGATAAAACATAAACAGCGATGAAATATATTTCGGGAAATAAAAGTTGAAAAGAAATTATAAATTATTGCAAATATTTTACCTATCAGGGAAATTAGCCAATTAACTCAATTAGCAGGTAAAATACAATACATTCACACATTTCACAAAATTCACATAAATGAAATAAATAAATACAATTAAACAAATTGGGGCATTACAACTCTCCCCCACTTAGTAATTTTCGTCTTCGAAAATATACTGATACGAACAACTCGGGATACGACTCTCACATCCGACCAACAAACTATCAGGCCTACCAAAGGCACACCACGAATAACACAAACTGACGACCCACCTTGCTAACAAAAGCTACAACAACGACACGACAACGACGACAACTACAATGACAAGATGCAATGCCCATACAATGCACTTGACGACCAACTCACGACTCAAAGAATACCCAAGTTACGACCACACACAGGTTCACTCTTGAACCGAAACACAACAAGATCGTTACCATCACCGTAGGTAACACTCCTCTAATTCACCATAGGAATTAGCTACTCTCACTCGACCCAACACGATGGAAACGAGGCAACAGCACAAACAAGAGCACAAGTTCCACGACACAACATCGTTCAACAACCTCTACGTAACCACAATACCCACATCCTTGTCACACAACAATATTACAACAATGCTACGATTCCCTAATCGAACATATAACCAAAACATCCATCTACATAGTAGCCCATGAATAATATTTAAACCTTTCGCCTAACACTTCCATTCTAAAACGTCCAATGGTCTCATCACTCCTACATGTTCCCAATGTTCAACCTATGAACTCTTACAAGTCTTACTCGCATATACAAAATGTGCCACATCACGCTTCTGCTGCGCACTCTGATTACTCAAAACTATCAAGTCTACCAATCTCACGTCCAAAGTATAACTCTTTCTCATACTCACCAAAAATCACTGTTCACTTTTAATATACCCAACCTCACTCTCTACTGTGTTATCTCACACACCAGACACAAGTCTCTGAACTGCTCAAATAATTTTAATTCTCTGACCATCAAAACAACCATGTATAAAAAATTTCAAATTAACTCATTACGCACGACGTTAACTTTTCCCGAAGGATAATCCAAGCCAAATTCATAACTCGTCACGAATGCTAACCATCCTCGTTGTCTCATACTCTATTCATTCCGACCAAACAGGTACTCAATATTCTTACGATTACCAAACACTTCGAATCTAGAACCATAAAGATAATACCTCCACATATTCCAACACAATACAACCGAAACCAATTCCAAATCCAAAATAGTATAGATCCTTCTATGAATCCTCAATTGTCGTAAAGCATAAGCCACGACTTTACCCTCTTGCATTAACACACTGCCTAAACTCATCAAAGACGCATCCCAATACCTCACAAACGGTTTATTAGGATCACACAGAATCAAAACTAAAGCCGTAGACAAACTCTACTTCAGCTCACCAAAACTTACTCACAACGAACATCCAAAACAAACGACTAACCCTTTGCAAGTCAACTGAGATAACAGAAGTACGAACTTAGCAAAGTCTTCCATAACCTGCAGTAATAACCAACTGAGCCCAAAAGTTTCTAATCTCCTTAACTAACTTCGGAGCCTCTCATTTTAGAACTGCATCTACTTCCGATGGATCCATAACCATACTCTCATCTGAAATAACATGTCCAAGAAAACTAACCTTTTTCAACCAAAATTCTCACTTGAATAACTTAGCATAAAACTTCGTCTCTTTTCAACACTTGTAATTCAAATCTCAAACACTCTACCCGTTCTTCCTCCGAGTTTATAACAGATCCAAATATCCTCAATCAAAGCCATTACTCATCCAAATAAATATGGAAGATACGATTCATCTACTCCATAAACCTTACAAACGCATTACTAACACCGAATAACATCACTGTACATTGTAATGCCCAACCAAATTCCAAAAGATATAAATTCTTAAAGCTTTTTCAAAACTTTTCAATGGGTCACTGGTTACTCACATACAAACTTAACTGAGTAAATAACAGCCTATCCCGACGATAACAAACATAACCAGTCACATTAAATCGATCAAAGCCTCAACTCACCCACTTCACCACTCTTATCAAACATTCCAAACAATTGTGATTTCACTCAAACTCAACCAAACCATTCCAGTCATCTATTCATGAAAGTGGACACTTATTCTCAATCGTTACCTTATTCAACTATTAGTAATCCATACACAATTTCTTCTCTAGACAGTCCAAATTCTCATAAATCCCAACATGTAGCAACAACCAACCCAAAAGAACTCTCAAATATTACATCCACACCTAAGGGTTTTCTTAAGATTTCCATTAATGCCCTAAAACTTTAAAAACCCCAAAACTCTAAGTTTTGCTTTCCATAGTCTCAATACCATCATACACATCATGCTTGTTATTCTGTTCAATCATCCTTCCTTTTTGTTACTAACAATACTGGAGCTCTCTAAGACGACACACTTGGTCTCACAAATCCCTTTTCCAGTAAATCTTTCAACCGCTCTTTCAATCTAAGTTTTACTTCCTAAAAGTTCTTCTACTTACTTAGCAGATCCAAACCTCAAAACTTCACCTTCGTCAAACTTGAGTCCACACTCTACTCTCTGAGAACAACCATTAACGATACCCAATTGTTCCCTCTCAACGACTTCCCAACTGAACCAACATACCAAAACCTCTAATCCGTCTCATCTTACGATATAAGAATCTTCATCGACTCAACAAAACAATCCGTAATCATTTTCTTAATTCCAAAAAATTCATTGCACCCACTATCAAGGCCGGAAAGACACGCCTATTCCATCCAACATAATTCCTGTCTGCTATCAACAAGAGATTAAGGGTGATCAGTTCCTCAATTTGTCAATAGACAGCCGACAATCATGATAGGGCATAAACTGTCTTCACCAAACTATAATAGCATTCCTTACATCCTTTGCACAAAACTACCTAAGGCACAGATCCTTAGTTGACATAAACCTTACCTCCGCACTCCCTCCAGAATCGGGAACAACACTGCCCAAACAACACTTACAATCTTGCAACCAACGACACCCTAAGTCAACGCTCCACCACTGAAGCAACATGGAGAAGCACAAGCTTCTCCCCCACTTATCTCATTCTAAATCCTGCAGACAAAGGAATAGAAAACCAGAAAGCACTGATAGTGTTTCCCACACATATCATGTACTAAGGGACAAACAACACCGACAATATTCTACTGTCACACCAACTGACTCAACAACTTGGCCGGACGGACCGACCTGCTCTGATACCACTATTGTAACACCCCAATTCCCATCGCGAATAAATAATACATAATTAAATCAGAGTAAATAAAAATTTATTTTTTCGATAGAAACAAGGATGCCACAATTAAGGAAAGAAAACATAATCCCTGCTCATAAAGTTTGATACATAACACAAACTGGAATAACCTCAAAGGGAAACTTTTTCCATATAAAAGGAAAGTTCAGTTATGGAATAAAAGATCCATAACAGACTTGTTTTACAAAATAAATCATTTTATAACATCAAAATATACATACAAAAGTAATACAAAATAAATTCAATAAATGTATACATATATATATCTACAGCGTTCCCCGAGTCCCGTGTTACGTATCAGAGCAGACAGATCGACAAAAGGATGGAGAACTAATCTTCACAAAAGCCTCCAAGACACTAATCTGCAATTGCCTCATAGAGCAACAAACCACAGCAGAAGGGTGAGAAATAACAACTAAATCAAGATTGCATAATAATATGCAAACACATACAAATTCACTTGCATAATTATTCTCACCACAAGCACCACGTACTAATACACATAGCATATATCAATTATACCAACATAATAACATATTCACACATAATGCATACCAAAGTCATAACATGTGGAAACACACCACCACCTCACATAGCATATGTCTATACATAAAACATATCATCCATAAACAATGCATTTATCACATATGCACATCAATTCACCAATCCAATCATAAATCTCCACACATACTCAATCAATTCATAATTTTCCACACATAATCAATCCATTCATGATTTATGCAAATGCAAAGAGACCGACACAACGACTCTATGCAAATGCAATGCGGTACCATCCATCCATCAATCTCATCGTCAGTTCACTCAGGAACTATTGGAAACATCGCTTGTTACTTAGTGTAACTCCCCGTCGGGAAAACGATGTTCCCCGTAGCTTTAGGTCCTCTTGGTATAAGGCTCACGACGTTTATGGATCGCTTTAGGTCCTCTCGATATAAGGCACACGATCCGATCGCTTTAGGTCCACTTTGTATAAGGTACACGATCGTCTATAATCATCGCTTAAGGTCCTCTTTGTATAAGGTACACAATGTTATAGCGGATTCCCTTTGGAACCGTTTCGTCGCTCACACCCACTAGGGCACACGACATCACAAGATGCATATCATGATGATTGGCATACAAGGACTCATGACAATCAAATGCATCTTCACAATTCAACCATATGAATTATCTCATCATCATTATTCATGCATTAGAAATCAATTCAAACAATGCATTTACTTGCCATAAGGCCACCAAATAACACACAGTGAATTTCACAAAACAATACATTTCATCATATTCCACAAACCACAACAATCCAATGCATACATATATACAACCAGGTGAACCATTTCAACATCCACAATCATGCATATACAATCAAACACAACACAATGCATTTACTTGCCCTTAGGCCACAGACCATCATCACAACATTTCATCACATGCATTCACATCATATAACATCACACAAGTCATACGATATATATCAAAAGCATATTGCATGATAACACATCAAATACACACCATTAAAACGGTAAAAGTCGACAAAACGACACATTTCCAAATTCCCAACATAATTAAATCAGGCAACAATCTCCAAACCATTATAATAAGAAAGAACATTTCATTAGCTTTCCAACGATACCAAGAATGTTCAAAACGGATAATCGGAACACAAGTTATGGAATTAAAAAGAAAAGGAATCGCGAAATGGCAACATTCAGCACCCTCTCTGGTCATACGCGTATTGCCCTGAGCCATACGCGTAATGCCCAGCTCGGTCGCCCATTCTATACGCGTATTGCCCAAAGTGATACGCGTATGGACAGAGACCAATTTCTCCCCAAAAATCCCACTAAATCTCCATACGCGTAATGCCACACACGTTACGTTACGCAAATCAGCAGAAGGCCGTGAAAATGAGCTTCCATACGCGTATTGCCCGCATTTTCCCTTGCCATACGCGTATTTCCCAACTCAATACGCGTAATGCCAAGCCTGATACGCCTATGGGCAGCGAAACTCAGAATTTTTCCTGCATAATTCCTGTTACGAATTCTACCCCTAATCCTCTCCAAATCTCATCTAAACACTTCCAAATCACAATCTATCAGCCCAAACATGTTCCAACATAATCAACAAGTATTCTACGAAGTTTATATCGAGTTTCAACCGCAAAAACATTGATTTCAATCAATTATTCATCAATTTATCAATTAGAGAAAAAGTGGTGAAACAACCAAAACAATTACAACAAACAACACATATACATACACAAGCAAGATATAATTGAAACTTCTCACCCTTACCTGATTAATCGCGCTTGAAACGGAGCTATGTCAACTTTCCTCTTCTCCTCTTTTTCCCTTCTCTTCCTTTCTCTCTTCTCTTTTTCTTTCTTTCTATTTTCTCTCTTTTTCTCTCCACTTTCTATTTTAAGAAAATAACCAAGCAAAAGACCAAAATACCCCTCAACTCAAATATCTCGCAAACGCTCTCAAAACGCGATAAAACATAAACAGCGATGAAATATATTTCGGGAAATAAAAGTTGAAAAGAAATTATAAATTGTTGCAAATATTTTACCTATCAGGGAAATTAGCCAATTAACTCAATTAGCAGGTAAAATACAATAAATTCACACATTTCACAAAATTCACATATATGAAATAAATAAATACAATTAAACAAATCGGGGCGTTACACGGAATGCTTCTTCATTTATCACATGCTACCATGAGCTGATGAAGCCCAAGCGTATGATCAGGATCCTACGATCCTGATTGTCTCTCGCATCAATATCAGCTATGACATTATTATATCATTTCACATGGCCTTATTATCTCTCACATGCCATATTATCATTGTTCAACAGCATGAAATGCTACGCTGGACCCCACTAGTGACCTTTCTTAATTAGTCACATTTTCACTTAAAGAGGAAAAAGACAAAATAACGTTATGGCCATAGGGAGGATGACACATGCTCATCTTCCCCAAAACACATGCAGAAAAAAAATCACCAGCTCTCCATGCATGTTTTCATGCACATGAAACTCGATGGTAGAAACAACAACCTTTCGCAACCCATAACTCACTCAAATCTTGATCAAATCATACGAAATAATATACTAAATTGAAGCTCTTGATGAGTACAACAACAATACACCATTAATTTCCCAAAATAACAGCTCTAACATAGTGAAAATTAACACGAAAGTCATGGATTCAAATTAAAAATCACAAGAACAACTCGTAAACTTAAATTCAAAGATTTATGGCGTGCCATCATTTCAGGACTTCCAGATGCAATGTATGAACAATATTATAACACCCTAAATCATGTAAATCTAAGAATGAGAGCCATGGAATTTTTAGAGATTCTTACCGAGTGGAGAAAGTCCACTGCTTCTTGTGGTGCTTTGAGATTAAGAATCCCGGAAAACTTCGATGCAATGTCTTGAAATCTCCCTTAAGCAAAATAAATGCTTAACTTCTTCAACTCTTGAAAAAATTGCAAATTGGTGATGGAAAAAGATGGACTTGTAGGTGATGATACAATGGTTCCAGTTAAAAATAGATGCAAACAGTAGCTTCTACTGCATGAGATGATGAAGACGATGAAAGAATTACAGAAAATAACCTCAAGATGAGAGAGATCTTGGAGATTGAAGTAGTGGGTGTGAAATTCGTTTTTTGATTTATTTGCTCTCTAATGGTGTAACTAACTTCTGTTAGAGAGAGAATGAGAATTTATATGATAGGTTAGAGTATGGTTAAGAGCTAATCATAGTTAAAAAGTGAGTTAGAGGTGGATTAGTGATAGTTGAAAAAATGAGGGTTTATGGTGGTGTACGAATTTTACTATGTGGGTGGTGTATTTTAGCTACCATGGAGTGCATTATGATGATAATAATGGTATAAGATGATGGTTAGTACATCCAACACAATTTTCTCACCAAATTTTGTAATTTGAAAAATGGAGTTTTTATGGTTTATGGCATGAAAAAGGTATCCATGGAGGTGACTTTGTTGATGAATTTCTTGAAGGATAATGAATCAATTTGCATGATTTTGATGTCATTGGATATGTGGTATTTGATAGAACAAAATTGATGTAAAAAAGAAATGGATTTGGGGTCTAAAATCTCATGGAAAATGGTGTTGAAAACATGGTCATAAAACTGAATTTTGGGACTTAGAAAAATTCTAAGTTTTTTCCATTGAACAACTTAATAATCCTAACTTTGATTGATCATAGCTTTTGATCTAGAAATTCAAATGGAACATTTTTTATATGGATGGAACGCTTGGAATTCATGCTACAACTTTCATTTGAGAAAAAATTTCAAATGAAACTTGTATCATATAGAAAAATGACCATAATGTTGTTTGCATGGCATGAAAAACTTTCCCAAAATGGAAAGTTCTAAAACCCTTGTTTTTTTTCCAAAAATTACAACTTTCCATAATTCTTGATTTTTCATGATTCTTTTGATATTTCTTGATCAAATCTCTCTCCTTGACCATATTTGACATGATGAACATGAGTTTGACCTAAAAAGTCGAGAGTTGACTTTTTCCTTGATTAGTTGACTTTATTCTCAATTTGTCCGATTTTCAACCATCTAGCCAATTGAAATCCTTCTGAATGAAATTGTGAATCAAATGAGATGTCTTGATCTTGAGGAGCATCATTCTCCTTGCTTTGATTAATTCATACCATGGAAACCTCTGATCCCGTGCCTTGGGAAAACCAATGATGCATGTATGATGCTTATGACCTAAATGCATATGAAATGGTGAAGCATAAGCCGCTTATTGGGAATAAATAAGAGGGCAAATTTTAGGGTGTTACAGCTGCCCCTATTCAATCAACTTAAACTTGTAGGGATGATAGCAACGACTTTCAGACGTTCAAGGTAGAAGGTGATTGAATACAAAAGAATCCAGAAATTTGCACTCCGTGGGGAAATATACAAGGGGAGTGTTTGCCAAGCAAATGTGGACTTAAAGATGGCGGATACCAACCAAGAGCTGAAATAGCGAAAGGTGACGGATGAGTCAACAAATAATACCAACCAAGAGTTGGGATGAAAAGGACATTGATGCATAATGAATTCTTGACAAGGAACACCGACCAAGAGTTGGAATAAGGACGTGATATCTACCACGATCTAGGGTAAAAGACAAAGTACCAACCAATAGTTGGGATACAGGATGCTAATCGACAATTAGTATAACGAGGTTGCCGACCGAAGGCGAGCTCACAAATGGTATCAACCAAAAGTTGAGATAAAACCGGAGATTGTCCACCAATAATTGGGAAAGAGAGACGACACCAACCAAAAGTCGGAATAGAGGTAACTAACCGAGATATTAAGATAAAAGATACTCACCAAGAGATTACCAACCAAGAGTTGGGATGGAGGAAACTAACTAAGAGACTGGATAACAGACACTAACCGAGAGTTAGGATGGAGTGACGTATACTACCAAAAGTTAGGATAACATGAAGGATACTAACCAAAAGTTAGGATAATGAGGACGCCGACCAGAGGCGAAATTACGATGAAAAATACCGACCAAGAGTTGGGATACAACAAGGATTACCAACCAATAGTTGGGATAAAGGAAACTAACCAAAAGTTAGTATGAGATGAATGATACTAACCAAAAGTTAGGATGAAAGATACTCACCAAGGCTAAGATGACACGGAGGATACTAACCAATAGTTAGGATAAGATGAAGGCTACTAACCAATAGTTAGGATAAAGGAACATTAATCAAGGATTAGGACAACCGGAACACCGACCCGGAGTGAACCCATAACGAAAGATGCCAACCAAGATTCGGATGAAAGATATTAACCAAGAGTTAGGATAACCAAGCCGCCGACCGAAGGCGAACTCGCAAAGAAGAATACTAACCAAGAGTTATGATAACGGGTACTAACAAAGAGTTAGGATAACGGGTATATGGAACATCGACCGAGGGAAAACTCAATACTACCCAGTAGTTACTATGGCGAGGATGCCAATCAACGCTTAGGATGAAAGATACTAACCAAGATTTAGGATAACGAGAACGCCGAACGAAGGCGAACTCACAACGAAAGGTTCCAACCAAGAGTTAGGAAAGGAGATACTAACTAAGAGATAGAATGAAATAGAGGATACTAACCAAGAGTTAGGATGGAATAGAGGATACTAACCAAGAGTTAGGATGAAATATAGGATACTAACCAAGAGTTAGGATAACAGGGACACCGAACAAAGATTACCAACCAAGAGTTGGGAAAGAAAACACTGACCAAGAGTTAGGATAACAAGGATGTCGACCAAAGGCGTACTCACAATGGATGATACCAACCAATAGTCGGGATGAAACCAAGGATTACCAACCAAGAGTTGGGATGAGAGATACAAGACAAAGATTACCAACCAAGAGTTGGGAAAGAAAAAACTAACCAAGAGTTAGGATAATGAGGGCGCCGACCAAAGGCGTAATCACCACAAAAGATACCAACCAAGAGTCAGAATAAAACCGAAGATTATCGACCAATATTCGGGATGATGAAGGGTATGGTACCAACCAATAATTGGGATAGAAAATACTAACCAAGAGTTAGGATAACCGAGAACGCCGACCAAAGGCGTACTCAACACATAAAATATACCAACCAATAGTCGGGATAAAGAATACTAACCAATAGTTAGGATAACGAGAATGCCGATCAAAGGCGAACTCATGACAAAGGATACCAACCAATAGTTGGGATAAAGGATACTACACAGAGATTAGGATAAAAAGGACGCCGACCAAAGGCGTGCTCACCACAAAAGATACCAACCAAGATTCGGGATAAAACTGAAGATTACCGACCAATAGTCTGGATAAAGGGTAGGGTACCAACCAATAGTTGGGATAGAAAATACTAACCAAAAGTTAGGATAAGCGAGAACGCCGACCAAAGGCGAACTCACAACAAAAGATACCAACCAAAAGTTGGGATAAAAGGTACTAACCAATAGTTAGGATAAACGAGAAAGGATACACAAGAAGTAGAATATTCATACATACAACCTGAAGGGAAGATGACTCCGCTGGGGCAAAGAGAAGTTTAACCAAACAACTATGCAGGGGAGTACAAGCATGATGAGCGAACTCATCGGAAAATTCACCGGGGATAAAGTAAAGTTGAATTTCCTGCAATATACCATTTTCTGCTGAGAAACGTCTGGTAAAGATAATGTCAAACCTGGCTTATGCTTCGAATGCATATGTTTGAATTTTTCCATGGCGTAATGCTCTATATCAAATGGAAATGCTACGCGTTTTGTGGATGCAATGTAACAATGATTACTATATGCAAGATGCAAAGAGGATCCTCTACTGTAGATTACGAGTAACCCTCGTTGAAGATAAAACCTAGAATGGGTCTCCTTACACCGGGAATCACTAATGACAACTGCTAAAGATGGAACCCAAAGATCTGATACGGAAAAGGTGCCAATAACCATTGGACTGGTCAAACTGTTGAGAGGATGAACACCAAACTCTGCTTGGGGTGATCAGTCAATAATACCAAACTTGCCGGGGAATACCATTGAACTTAACCTTCGGCTCGGGAAATGACTTTCCTTAATCTGCTGGGGATAAGAGTACATTGCTGCTTGCGAGATTATACTTCCTGATTAGACAAGGAAAGTAGCCACCGAGACTCGGTGGGGAACACAGATCTCTATAAAGGGGAGACATCAAATAAGTCTCCGGCTGAAGGGGCAACATTATCCTGTCTGGGACAATCAACTTTTGAATACTAGCTGGGGAGCAACAAACCATTCTGACCTGGGAAATAATTCTCTGCATGCTTGCTGGGGAGAGAGAAATTCTCAATGCTTTGCCGTGGATGCTAGATCTCTGATGCTAGAGAGGAAGACTCTACTGGGGACGAGATATCAAATGAACCTCTTACTGGGGATGCCCACCTGCTTGGAGAGCAAGAATAAATCGTCTTTACCCTATCTAGGGACTTGAACTCTTACTGAAGAAAGACGAATCCAACTCTGGCTAGGGGAAACCAAACCTTAGGACTCTCGCTAGGGAGAATAATAACACTCTGCCGAGGACAATGCTACCTTGGCTATTTCTTCCAGAGACGAATAGCGATTCTAACACCTCATTGGGGAAAGATACCTTCTGGCACCTTGCGGAGGAAGAGAAACCCCATGCTAGGAACCACTTTGGCGTTTCACGCTTCTGCTGATCAACTGCATGCCAATTATCATAAGCGAACTCTCCACTTGTTCTCAGACCACCTGGTCTACTGGGAGGAATCGTCTCAAGAGGATTTTACAGAAAACCTGGCATTCAAAATGCCCCAGGGTCTTCAAACTCTTGGAGAGATTTGTCTGATCTCGACGTAATTGCCCCAGTTTGGTCAAACTATGAAGGAATTTGCCTCGACAAGATTCGTAACGACTTGAAATACTCAGCCCCAGTATTCTGAATCTTGAAGAGGTGCTTTTGATTAACTGTCATCTAGAGAGGATAACTTCTCGTTCCGGAGGTGGCCTGCCTCAGTACGAGTCTTGCAGTAATTATATCCTTGTCTCTGAGAGATTTGCTGAATCTCGACATGGTTGCCCCAAACTGGCTAAACCTGGAGAGATTTCTTGACGTGACTTCCCCAGATCGACACAACTTGCAGAGAACCATTACCTGGCGTAGTCTCTTGACTACATACTCCTCAATATGATTGTCCAGGAATTTCCTCTTGGCAAAGTTAGACTTCTTGACTGATGTTTATTATGCAAGTTTCATTAGCGTCAAGTACAATGTATGCAAGCAGAAAATGTTTATTCTGAGAATGATCATTCTAATACAACATACATGTTAATCTTGAAGTTTTCATTGAACAGATATCACAAATCCTCGTGAACGAATCACTAGTTAAAACACGACACTGATTTTTGAATAAAAGACATTATGCACATGCAATACCAACAAAAATATTTTAGCCCCACTCATGGGAGTCAGGAACGCTGTCTTATCAGAAGTACGCCTTCGGAATAACCTTGCTCAATTAGGACGTTTGAGGGTTGTAACGTGGCCTGGTTCACGGTTTGAGAAAGAAGGATTTATGGCTCAAAATTTTATTTGTACCCACCCATTCTCCTTGATGTCCTTCAGTCCTACGTGCAGTTCATTTGACACAAGCACTCACCTTCCAAAAGGTTATTGCATGTCATCATCGATGGTTAAGGAGCCCACACTGCTTTCGGAGTGGCTGTCGCTCCATTCGTCTTTGGTTCCTGTAGTCACACGACTCGTTCTTGCTCGAGGATTTTTCTTTTGTAATCCTTTTCATTTTTTCTATTTGCTTCTTTTTCATTTATTTCCCTAATTTTGCCTGGACTGATACTTTTGAATCCTTTTTTATTTTGATGTCCAGCGGGATGCCCTAACTTTTGCCTAAGTCATTTGTTTTCAAATTTCGACTTAGCGGGCTTTCTTTTTCTTTTTTTTGAACAAAATGTGTGACACTAGATGTCTTGACTTTCTTAAAAGGATTGTGACTGCTTCACTCCTTGCGGTGAGGGATAACCATTGTGGTTTCATGCTCCTTGGCCTCCTGATGAGAAAAGAAGGTAATGGATCCTTAGATGCGCACTCCTTTTGAAATTTGAACACTTGGTCAAATCAACTGACAACTACCCTGCCCCTGGGTTAAGTGTTAGGGGTTTTTTTCGAAAGAAACTCCTACTTCTAGGCTCAACGGGGTTAACGAGGGTCTATCTCCCTTATATCTCCGCTGTTTGGGGGGGGGGTTGAAACAATTCTTGTACATCATCAGCAAGGTTTTGTTCCCAAAAGCGTACAACCAGAAAGTTTGCGTCATCATTTCGTCATCCTCCCTCTAAGAGTTTAAGCACATAAATTGGTATTGCATCGCACGGAAATATCATATGAATAAGTAAGAATGAATTACTTCAAGAAAAACATATTTATTGCATTAAAACTTCCATTCAGAACAAACAAGTTTTACATGTATAGAACGTATTAACAAACAATGAAAAATTACAACTGAATATACAGTAAAGAAGCTAAGAAATGCCATGGTCGAGGAGGTACGACTCCATCTGGACTTATTTGCAGCATGAGTGCTTCACTTGGCGGGCTTCAATTGGTGTGCAGACTGTTTGTCATGAAAGTAATAACCCCATCATCAATCCAATCCTACACCTTGTGTTGGCTCTCTGCGATCTTCCGTTGAATGCCCCTATGCCCCACCATGAATAGGCATAGGCTTCTGGATTACGTTTGGGTCATCATTGTTAAATTTGATTGCTTTTGAATCAAGCAAGTCTTGGACTTTGTGCTTGAATTCTTTGCAATTTTCAATGTGGTGCCCCGACGCTCCAAAATGGAAATCGCAGTGGGCATTGGCATCATATCTGGGTGGAGGAGTGCCAGTTAGAGGAGCCAACGTTCTCTTTTGAACCAATTATAACTGAAGCAGATGTTGCAATAGCTGAGAGTAAGGGAAAGGCGGAGCGTCAAAATGCATGTTTGCCATTTTTGGTCTTGCAGGATACCGACGAGGAGCACCATTTTGTTGGTGTGGCGCAGTTGAAATTGTTACAGCAGCCGCCTGATGATATGGGACCTGATATCCTCTATTTCTACTCCTCTGAGAAGACATAGCATTAGTCTCCCCTTCACGTTTTTTACCTGTACCCTGTTGATGCGGTAAAGCGGCAAGCAAAAATATTTATTTTCGGAAGAATTCCCTCCGGGATTTATGTCGTGTCCACAGAGATCGGTTCGAGGGAAAGAATGTCGTTCGACAATCGACAATCTCCGGGATTTATGTCGTGTCCACAGAGATCGGTTCTGACACACTGAGTTGAGAGAACAACCGTGTTGCCCTCGTCGACACTCTCGCACTCGACTTAAGATACGGAGGCATTAAGTTCCGATACCCATAAAGATTGTTAGCTCTAAATCTATCTCTAGCATCCAGAAACTAATAGATAACCATCCCTAATCAAAGTTTGCGATGTTTATCTCTAAAACATAACTCAAACTCCGGGAATAAAGCAAAAATCAAGGACAATCACCGATAAAGATTTGTAAAGCAGATTTTATACAACGCCATGGGCGACAAATATACATGAGTTCAAAGTAAATACATATACAACAACCCAACAAAGAAGAAATACAAAAAGAAGAAAAGAAATAAACCAAACATCTCGTGGATTGTCAGAGTCGATTGATGAGAAATCTACCCCGGATCATCCGTGTGCAAGCTTTAATGTTGTTTTCTAGCTAATTCTACTGAAAAATGAGTTTAATGGAGTTGGGAGCAAAAAACCCCAAAACCATAACCTCAAAAATGAATGAAATGAACTTATAGTAATTCAAAAATCCGCCAAGTTCGCAGTGTGAACTTTTATTCGCAAAGCGAGCCTAAAAAATTGGCACTTAAGTGCCTCAGAATAGTTAAACCGCCTCTACTTTTCTGCAAAAGTTCGCAATGCAAACTTTTATTCGCAAACCAAATAATTCGCTGGAAAGTTCGCTAAGTGAACTTTGGTCCCTTTTTCTCCTGCCTCAAATCTGGGAGCATTCGCTGGGAAGTTTGTAAAGCAAACTTGACAGCAAATTATCCCTTATTTTGACCACAACTTCTGAACCGTAAATCGGATTGCCGCACAGTCGGAAGCGCTAGAGAGATTATTCAATTCTCTATTCAACAATGAAAATATATCTTTGCTTGAATACCTACAAAAATGAGAGAAAATCAATTAAACTCAATGATATTTACACGATACGCAATATATATACTATTATGTAAAGTAAACGTATTTACAAACAAAGCGGGGTTTATTCGTACAATATTAACAAAAAGTATTGATAAGTGCAATAAAACTTATATACAAAAATAGCTACAATTTGCACTTATCAAACTCTCCCCAACATAAACTTGTTTGTCCCCAAACAAGAATCAAACGACTCAAAGAAACAGAGTGACAACCAAAGAATCACGAACCAACAGGTTTTGAAAAACAGACAAATGAATGGTTCAAATGAAAAACGGTACACACAAAGTAAATACTTACCACTAAACTACGATGATAACATAGTCACGAAACAAATGTAAAATACAAAAATCATGCCAAACCTCCTAAAACAACACAATTTCAAACATGAATCACACCTAGCAAAAACAATCATCGGTAGATGAAAAACACAAAATGAGGTACTTTTCACTCACACAACAATCTTGCAAACAAAAGACAAAATTATGCAATCATCCAAAAATCATATTGAACATACAAAGGCAAGAATCACAAGGGCTTTCAAGGTTGTAACGTGGTCGGGTAAACAAACAAGGGGCAATTTCTAAAGGTAATTGAAACAAAAACTTGCCTAAACCTAAGGGAGTGATCAACTCACAAAGACTCAAACACAAAATTCCAATCAACTTCTTCCAAAATCCCAAGTGTTACGCAAAACACAATACTTATTTAGCACAATTATTTGAACTCTTTTTGTTTCCTTTCACAAGGATTTTCTTTTTCTTTTTTTTTTTTCTTTTTCATATTTTTCTCTTTTTTTCTTTTCTTTTTCAACCTTATAGAAACCAACCAATGAGTAAACAATCATTCTCTCCCCAACTCGAATTCGACCACATCATCAGGTGAATACTCCCTACTTTTAAGGCAAGGTAAAAATTCATACAACAACACAAAGTTGAGGGTTCAAGAAAAATAATCAATCAAAATCCATACAAAAAGTGAATTCAATACTCATAGACAAGCATTAAGTTCAAACAACATGGATAATGATAGAAAGGCACAAAGGGGTTACGAATGATCACACGCTCACAAGGTGAATGACTATTTGGCTAGGTAGTTGTGCTCAAAAAAACAAAATGCCTTGATCCTTTTCATGCTTTCATATAATCAACACAAATAAAAGATTAAACATAATAAAATCCAGTTAGAACAAGAATGTTGGTACTCCGTGCATATATGAACAATGGAAAGCTACCTCACAAAAAAGGTGGGAACTAAAATGATTCACAACAAGAACAAGTATACAAAAGAATGAATGGCATAAAAGTTTGTAAAAAGCCTAAGTATCATGAATATGCTAAAGTCTAGAAAGCGATAAACACATACCTTGGACGTGTACAAAACTTAACAATATCATTACCATACATCCGCAAGTTGAAACGATCAAACTTGGAACATCACGAAATGCATCCTCAAATTAGTCGACCAAAATTTGCGTCCAAACAACAAACAAAAACATTAGAAACTAAAAATAATAAAACATGCTTGTTTTACGTCATAAGCTCGACGCCTTTATTGTGCTTAGCTAGTAACTTCCTTCCTTCATGCCATGGGATGCCTCACCACACAAACCAAAAGCAAGTGTCCTAACCAAACACTTAAACAAATGTTACGGGAACAAAATATACAAGTATCAGTATAAACAAGTGAAAATATACAACGATATCTACAAAACTCAAAAACAAAGAAACTATCATAATGCGATTCAATATCAAAACCAATCCCCGGCAACGACGCCATTTTGTTGGAGCGGTAAAGCGGCAAGCAAAAATATTTATTTTCGAAAGAATTCCCTCCGGGATTTATGTAGTGTCCACAGAGATCGGTTCGAGGGAAAGAATGTCGTTCGACAATCTCAATGTTAAAGAGTTTGGGTTAAAATGGGTTTAAACTTAGAAACAGAAAAGTAAATATCAACATAAAAAGAATTAATTAATCAGAGAAAAGAAACTTATCTGGCATGCACATAATTCACTCCTCACAAACTTAAACTTACCGACCAGTTATACTCAACCTACAATACTCCTCAATATCATCCAACATCGCTCACAACAGTGTTCATCTCTGACACACTGAGCTGAGAGAACAACCGTGTTACCCTCGTCAACACTCTCGCACTCAACTCAAGATACGGAGGCATTAAGTTCCGACACCCATAAAGATTGTTAGCTCTAAATAATCTCTAGCATCCAGAAACTAATAGATAATCACCCCTAATCAAAGTTTGCGATGTTTATCTCTAACACAACTCAAACTCCGGGCATAAATCAAAAATCAAGGACAATCACCTATAAAGATTTGTAAAGCAGATTTTATACAACGCCATGGGCGACAAATATATATGAGTTCAAAGTAAATACATATACAAAAACCCAACAAAGAAGAAATACACAAAGAAGAAAAGAAATAAACCAAACATCTCGCGGATTGTCAGAGCCGATTGATGAGAAATCTACCCTGGATCATCCGTGTGCAAGCTTCAATGTTGTTTTCTAGCTAATTCTATTGAAAAATGAGTTTGATGGAGTTGGGAGCAAAAAACCCCAAAGCCATAACCTAAAAAATGAATGAGATGAACTTATAGTAATTCAAAATTCCGTCAAGTTCGCAGTGCAAACTTTTATTCGCAAAGCGAGCCTCAAAAATTGGCACTTAAGTGCCTCATAATAGTTAAACCGCCTTTGCTTTTCTGCAAAAGTTCGCAATGCGAACTTTTATTCGTAAAGCAAATAATTCGCTGGAAAGTTCGCAAAGTGAACTTTGGTCCCTTTTTCTTTTGCCTCAAATCTGGGAGCATTGCTGGGAAGTTCGCAAAGCGAACATTCGATGGAAAGTTCGCAAAGCGAACTTGACAGCAAACCAGCCCTTATTTTGACCACAACTTCTAAACCGTAAATCGGATTACCGCACGGTCGGAAGCGCTGGAAAGCTTATTCAATGCTCTATTCAAAAATGGTAAAATATCTTTGCTTGAATACCTACAAAAATGAGAGAAAATCAATTAAACTCAATGATATGTACACGATACGCAATATATATACTATAATGTAAAGTAAACGTATTTACAAACATAGCGGGGTTTATTCGTACAATATTAACAAAAAGTATCGATAAGTGAAACAAAACTTATATACAAAAATAGCTACAATTTGCAGTTATCACAATCGCAAAAGGTTTTTGTGCACTAGAAGATGACCCGACACTGTCTTGGATCTTACCCAGCTTAAGCCAATTCTCAATCCTCTCCCCAGCAACTACGATATCGGAGAAACTAGATGAGGGACACCCTGCCAGGTATTCTAGGAATGGGCCTTGCAGTGTTCCCATGAACATGTCAGTCATCTATCTTTCAAGCAACGACGGTTGCACCCGTGCAGCCAATTCACGCCACCGATGGGCGTATTCTTTAAAGCTTTCCTTGCTCTTCTGCGCCATACTCTGCAACCGAGTCTGGTTAGGAGCCATATCAATATTGTATTGATATTGCTTCAGAAATGCTTCAGCCAGATCTTTCCAATTCCTCACACTAGCTCTTTCCAATTTCATATACCACTTCAGAGACGCACCAGACAAACTATCTTGGAAAAAGTACATCCATAGCTTTTCATCATTGGTATAAGCAGAGATCTTCCTGAAGTGGGCTTGCAAGTGAGTTTTTGGGCAAGAGTTGCCGTTGTATTTGTCGAAAGATGGAGCCTTGAACTTGGGAGGGATTCTCACCCCTTGAACCAGCCCCATGTCTGCTACGTCAATGCCCATAGTATTCTGACATTCTATGGCCCTGATTTTTTCAACAAGCAGTTGGTACCTTCGGTCTCATTCACCATTATTACTACCCATATCTACATTCATCAGAGAAAACTGATCATATTGATTATCCTCCATATGAGGAACAGGAATAGGAATGGGGATAGGACCCCCAGCAGCTTGACCGACAGGAATACCATCATGAATTCCAGCGACAGGAATACCAACATTAACTCCACCGACAGGAATACCAGCATTAACTCCACCGACGGGAATACCAACATTAACTTCACCGACGAGAATACCATCTCCAACCGGAGGATCAACTTGATTGTCAGCATTTGGAATTTCAACTTCGGGCCTCTGTACCATTGCCCTTAACTCTTGTTGGCCCAGAGCCACTCCCTGCATCAGGTCCATAAACTAGTTCATCCGAGCCCTCATTTCATCCATTTCTGCCTGTAGATGCTCCAGGACTCGTTGGTTTTGGCGCGTTGAATAGCGGTGGATAAGAGAATCAGCAACCCTGCCTGTTAATTAAATAAGGTTAGGAAATCCAGCAATAAACACCTGTTATGCAATATGAGATGTATGAATGCATGCATATGCCATGTTTGATTATTTTCGAGAAATCTTTCTCCTTTGATTCAAGTTTTTCACAGGAACACTACAAGGAAAACATAGAAATCTTGATTACGAGACCCAAAGCTAAGATCCTTGGAAATAAAAGAACATGTATGTCTGAATGATGATATGGATACAGAGACATGGGATCAAAGCTTCCACAAATAACTAGACGTGTCTGTGCTGCTGACGGACTAAGTTCAAAGGTCTGCTCTGATAAGAAAACCAGAATACCCAGATTATCAAAATAACTAGAATACCAGAATGTCAGGCTGATAAGTCCACACTGATAAGAAAACCAGAATACCGGGTAGGTTGGAAGTCAAGGTTACCTGCAAACCTGTAAACACCCAGCCCCTTTCACATGTGGGTTCTTAAACTAAGGATCCTCAGCGTCACGGACTCTCAGGTCGAGAAATAATGATACGTTCACCATTTCTGGTTTGGCATCATCATCAATCGAGGAGGCCTCAATTGATTCCCCTCAAAAGGTCATCCTATGGCAAGTTCTTAGCTTCAGGTCCTCGGATCAAGAAGCCTAATGGGTTTGCCATTTCTGGTCTGCCATTATTGCCCCTTGGGAGGAGGGCCTTAACTGAGTCCTCAAGAATGGTCACCAGAGTCGACAGCTTCTTAGGTTAACACCCCGAAATGCACAAGACATGCAAATCAGAACATCTTCCAAGAAAACCTCGTCTGGGTGTGGGTTTTGTGTAAACTAAACGTACCAAGATGCTACATTGGCCACACTACTTTCCACTCTAGTCCTAGGTGTACACTCAAGCCTGGGTAATGTGCTTATCTCTCATATCACCCATCCCACCAAAAAAACAACAGTGCAGCACAATCCAGAATATATGGAAATAGTAAATGTAAAGCAATTAAATGCAATGAAAGCGATAAACACGCAACCATGCCACAAATAAAGCGAGTAAAACATATAGATAAACACCCAATAACAGAAAACGAACAGGCTCTAGGATTGACTCGCTTAGGGAACCATAGTCCCCAACAGAGTTGCCAACTGTCGCATCTGCGAAAATCAACCGGCGGAAAAGACAGAAGAGTCGCCACCGAACATTATTTATCCCGACGCAGGGAAAGGAAACGATATAATAAAACCTCAACAAAGGGAAAGGAATGGTCATCGTAACCATAGCCTGGGTTTGGAAGTCGGTTACGCGAGAGGAAGGTATTAGCACCCCCTCGCGTCCATCGTACTCGATGGGACCCACGCTTGTTGTTATCGATCAAAAGGTGTAGGCAAACAAAAGGTGACTCGATAGGACATCGCCGTCCTAGGCCTACGTATTCCCTCGGGAGCGGGAAAATCAGAGTCAACGTAGTTCGGAGGACTACGGGATTGATGGGGGGAGTTTGCTCGCAAACACATCGTCGTCTCGTGCCTACGTATCCTCAATCTAACGAGAAAGAGGAAATCAGAGCAGTCATAGTTCAACCTATAAGGTCATTAAGTGTTTTTTAGTGGAAGATTCCAACGTTCGCGTTCCAACAGTTTAGGTGTTGCTGCTCGTTGTATGGAGTCTTACGCATTTACCTGTTTGCGGTAGATCGGAAATGACGTATCATTTAAGAATGGAGTGGGGGAGATGAGAAGAGAATCCCGGAGGAAGACGAGTGTTTGTTTTTGTTTTTTAGAAGAAAGTGTTTTGGTTTATTGTGTTTGTGGTATGTTTCGTGCTAAAGACTATGACATAGAAGCGAATACTTTACAAGGTCGCTCCCAACGGAACGTTTGCAAAGCATTCTAGAATAGTAAAAGAGACCTTCACTAATCATTTCCCATGTGCTTAAGGCTCATGGCGCACTCCACATATGACAGTTATTAGGTGTTTTTGATTTTCTTTTGAGATGAGAGAAGAGAGACTCAAAGGTGAAAGAAAACACTGAGGGAGACTAGGTCATAATGTTTTCATGCAATGGTGGCCCTATAGTTGAGTTTATGAGGGGACTAACCTACTTGTTATCATGCATGTATTTCTAGCCTAATGTCTCTCCTACCTCCAACTTAATCGAAAATTAAGTGGATCTAGGAATCCTAAGGGATCATGTGAATCAACACAAGTAAACATTATTCTAAACAATCACAAAAGAGAGAAGTGAATAAGAAGTGAGATGAAAATGAATCGTGTAAGTATAAACAAGCATGTAAATTATCATAAGCAACTTACCATCTACATGCCAAGCTCAACTATCAAGTAGTTGAAAGTAAAGTGTGCAAACATGCAATTATGGCTATGTTAAAGTCCTAAGAATATTCTAAGATGAACATCCAACAACAACCAAAGTTAGAAGTGTCCTAGAGGTATGAGATCCTACTAGAGGCAGTAGCAAATAACCTCTAATATCCCATATTTGAATACCAAAATACAATGGACAAAATGACATACAAATGATGTTACAAGAGTGGTCAAAAGTTCACTTTGTCTTCCACTAGAAGCAAACAAGTTCAAGTATGTAAAGATAAATCCAAAGTCATGTAAATCAAGTGTTTATACATATGGGGCAGTGGAAAATGATGTGTGGAATGATACATTTAAGTGTCAAAAGCTTTGTACAAACATGGCGCATTCTAAGTCCAAGTGAAAACAACAAAGTTAACTTTTCATTCATGTTCAAACTTATGAGAGCATAATACCAATTAGAAGCACATGAAGTGACCCATAAATTCACGAGGGCAGGCTATGATTCATTTTAATCCATATGTGAAATGATGTACAAAAATATCCTAAAGAGGATAGCCCAAATACATCATCAAACTAAAACACCTAAGCAAACATCAAGCATAATCGAGTACGCAACTTAGAGTTCAAAAAGAATCATGTGAGTCATGATCAAAAAGTCACATTTAAGGATCAAAAAGGTACCTAAAATGTCATTGTATATAGGCTCAAACATGCCCTCAAAATTGGTTTTATGGAACTCACACATTGGCATTAAACTTGACCTAGTTCTAGCATGTTTACATTTGACATGTTCACATTGGAAAATTGGTGAAAAATAGAAAATGACCTTTTAAAACTATGAACAATCAACCAAGTGATGTTAAGTCCAGTAGGTGATCACATGCAAAATATTGGATCCAAATCATGCACCAAAAGCACCCAATTAATTGTAAATATTAAGCACATGTCAAGAATGATCATACAAAACAAGGCTCAAAAGATGGAATTCAAAAGCATTCCAAAATTCATGGACAATGCACAAACTAATCATCAACATGTTAAGAAATCCAAGATCTAATTTCACACCATAAATAAGGCTTAAAACATTAGAGGAAGGTCCCCTTTTTGCGTTTCATTACAAGATATCTCAAAATGAACACTTATCTTTCAAAAATCCTAGAAAAATATCCAAACAGCCCAAAAATGAAATTAAAATTCATTAAAAATTAATTAAGGTCCTCAGGAATGTCCATTAAATTTTTTAGGATTTTTAAGCAATGTTTACTATTTTTAAAATTTAATTTTCTAACGGGTGAAAAAAAAGAAATTAAAAAACAAAGGAAAAGGGAAGGGGTGCTACAAAGGTAAGGATATAGTTCATACTCATGTTGGGCTCATGTAATGGGGGTGGGGATAGCGCTCTAGCCAGGCCCAGCGCAAAAAAGGTTTTTCTTTAGTGCTAAAAAAAATAAAAATAAAACAAGGGGAATGGTGGGAAATAGCGCACGTGAGGGGGATCATCCCTCATTAATGTGGTGGCGAAATCATGCCCATTCGATGCATAATACGGCTGGAGAATGCTTCTTCATTTATCACATGCTACCATGAGCTGATGAAGCCCAAGCGCATGATCAGGATCCTGCGGTCCTGATTGTCTCTCGCATCAATATCAGCTATGGCATTATTATATCATTTCGCATGGCCTTATTATCTCGCACATGCCATATTACCATTGTTCAACAACATGAAATGTTACGCTACACCCCACTAGTGACCTATCTCAATTAGTCACATTTTCACTTAAAGAGGAAAAAGACAAAATAACACTATGGCCAATGGGAGGATGACACGTGGTCATCTTCCCTAAAACACATGCAGAAAAAATCACCAGCTCTCCATGCATATTTTCATGCGCATGAAACTCGATGCTAGAAACAACAACCTTTCGCAACCCATAAATCACTCAAATCTTGATCAAATCATGCGAAATAATATACTAAATTGAAGCTCTCGATGAATAGAACAATAATACACCATTAATTTCCCAAAATAACAGCTCTAATATAGTGAAAATTAACACGAAAGTCATGGATTCAAATTAAAAATCACAAAATTAAGAACAACTCGTAAACTTAAATTCAAAGATTTATGGTGTGCCATCATTTCAGGACTTCCAGATGTAATGTATGAACAATATTTTAACACCCTAAATCATATAAATATAAGAATGAGAGCCATGGAATTTTTAGAGATTCTTACCGAGTGGAGAAAGTCCACTGCTTCTTGTGGTGCTTTGAGATTAAGAAACCCAGAAAACTTCGATGCAATGTCTTGAAACCTCCCTTAAGCAAAATAAATGCTTAACCTCTTCAAATCTTGAAAAAATTTCAAATTGGTGATGGAAGAAGATGGAGTCGTAGGTGATGATACAATGGGTCCAGTTAAAATAGATGCAAATAGTAGCTTCCACTCCATGAGATGATGAATATGATGAAAGAATTCCAGAAAATAACCTCAAGATGAGAGAGATCTTGGAGATTGAAGTTGTGGGTGTGAAATTCGTTTTTTGATCTATTTGCTCTCTAATGGTGTAACTAACTTCTGTTAGAGAGAGAATGAGAATTTATATGATGGGTTAGAGTATGGTTAAGAGCTAATCATAGTTAAAAAGTGAGTTAGAGGTGGATTAGTGAAAGTTGAAAAAATGAGGGTTTATGGTGGTGTACGAATTTTACTATGTGAGTGGTGTGTTTTAGCTACCATGGAGTGTGTAACACCCCACTTTCCCATTTTATAAAATATAAGAATATTACAGATAGGATGCTACACCAATAAAATCAACATCAAAACTTCTTTTCATTAAATGAAATAAAACAGCGGAAATAATCATTTCATAAATTCACGGCACACTTGCCAACATACTCCAAAAATCCACATTAAACTCGTGGTCCTCAAAAATATTGAATTTAAAAGAGATACGTAACAAAATTCATTACAAAATAACAATTAATAAAATCCCCCAAAATTCCCGTGTTACGTATCAGAGCGACTCCTATGACTCGAACAGGCAACAAGCACTCCAAGCAACTCAAGTACCTGGATTATATGTACTTCCGAAGAAGCACAGACACAACAACAACAAAGGGGTGAGAACTACATTTAATAATAAACGGTGAATAATACATATTAAGGGTAGTTCCTAACAATCAATCACACAGTCACATAATCACGACATACTTATCATTTCCAATTATCATTCAATCAACATGTAATAACAATGCAATGTGACTCAACAAATGACACAATGCATGTGGTACCAATATCACCAAGGTTCATTCAATCGAACCCGGATAAATCACATACACCCCTACTTGGCAATGATTTATCCCACCACACTCCATATTGGAGTTCGGATGAATCACATACACTCCTCCTGAGCAATGATTAATCACCACCGACACACCATGAATGCATGACATCAATATGCATATAATTCATGTATAATCATAATCATACAATCCCACGATCCTCCTGATCACAATCAATCCATAACACCACAGAAAACACCTCACACGACGTTAATTAGCTAATTACCAATTAATTCACCAAAATTACTAAATCAATTATTTTTATCACCAATCCTACATTTCTCAAGGTCTGGCATCTATCCCCAACCTCTCAAACCAAAAGAAACCACTTCGGACGCGAAAACGGGAAAAAAATCGCGAAACGGCAAAATTCTGCACTCTCACTGGCCATACGCGTATTACCTTGTACCATACGCGTATTGCCTAGCTCGCTCGCCCAACCATACGCGTATCCTACGCGTACCGCCTCTCCTCCCACCCTGCCATACGCGTATTGCCCTACCTATTACGCGTATGGGCAGAGACCTGTTTTTTCCATCAAATTCCATTTCCAGACCCAATACGCGTATTCCCTCCTCATACGCGTAAGGCCAGACCTCCATACGCGTACCGTTACTCGTATGGGCAGAGGGTCGTGCCAATCCTCCTTTTTGGCCCTCCCATACGAGTAATGACCATAGCCTTACGCGTATTGCCTTACCTGATACGCGTATGGCCAGATCTATTACGCAAATGCAATTTCCCTACACCAGTTTGGGTTCTGCTACGGGATCCTCACTTTTCCACTCTAATTCAGTCCTAAACTTGTTTCTACATCAATTTTAGGCCCTATTCTTCATCTTACTTCTTTTTACCTATTATTACTAGTCAAAATTATGGTTCTTGGATCTAATTTCGATCACTCAACCTGCACCAAAACTCAGATCTGCAACATTCATATTCATACAGTACCAACAACACCAAAATATCAAACAATCAGGGTCGCAATTATTTAATTCACACAATTTTCATCATAGATTAATATATGCATCACATTATCATAATACAACATACATTTAGACGAATTCCTACGGGGTTAAGGACTCTCCACTACCCCCTTATGATTATACCACTAATATTAAACCCGTTCTCCCCCCTTACTTCGAATTTTCTGATCAAATTCCTGCGAAATTGATGAATATTCTAGCCCTAGCACCCTTGTTCTTCCTTGTTCCTCTTCCTCTAACTTTGTCTCTTTTCCCAAAATCTGATTATGACTAATTCTCCCACTAACCCTCACTAATCTCAGCTTAATTACTAAACTGCCCTTAATTCATCCACTAGCCCCTTATCCATTTAATTAAATCAGATTTTTAATTAATAAAAATAATAATAATAGTAGTATTAATAACAATAATAATAATATTAATAATAATATTCACTTTTATACCACTATAATTGGACATACCCCCATATTAATCATTAGTATCCTATTAACATTACCCATTCGTACTCAGACACCCCCCTAAACAAGGCCAAACAATTGAGAATAAAACACGACGATTAAATAATTTAAATTGGGGTGTTACAACTCTTCCCCCCTTAAATTATTTTCGTCCCCGAAAATGTACTTGATGGAAATAGCTCCGGATACGACTCCCGCATCCTACTCTCCAGCGCCCAGGTCACACTTCCCCCAGCAGCTCCTCCCCAAGCTACTCTCACCAAAGGGATCTCCTTTCCTCTGAGTTGTTTCATCTTGCGATCCTCGATCCTTATCGGCATCTCCCCCACAGTAAGATTATCTTTGATCTGCACCTCATCCCTCAGGATAACATGAGATGGATCAGATACATACTTTCAAAGTTGCGACACATGAAACACGTCATGCAAGTTCGAAAGTTCAGGCGGCAACGCCACCCTATAAGCAACTGCACCAACCCTCTGCAAGATTTGATACACTCCAATAAACTTAGGATCCAGCTTCTTTGATTTCAATGCACGTCTAACACCGGTCACTGGGTTGACTCTCAAGAACACGTGGTCACCTTCATTGAATTCCAAGTCTTTCTTTCGATTATCATGATAACTCTTCTGTCTACTCTGAGACGTTTTCATCTTCTCGCGGATCATCTGAATTGTCTCAGTAGTCCGTTGCACAATCTCAGGTCCAAGCACCATATTCTCACCAGTCTCATACCAACACAGAGGTGTCCTACACCTCCTACCATATAAAGTTTCGAAATGTACCATTCCAATACTCGAATGGTAGCTATTGTTATACGTGAACTCAATCAATGGCAAATGAGTATCCCATGCACCACCTTTCTCTAACACACAGGCTCTCAGCAAATCTTCCAACGAATGAATAGTCCTCTCTGACTGACCATCGGTCTGCGGATGATAAGCCGAGCTCAACTTCAATTTAGAACCCAAGGCTTCCTGCAGGCTCTTCCAAAATTCCGAAGTAAACCTCAGATCTCTATCCGACACTATGCTCGATGGAACACCATGTAACTTCACAATTATCCTGATATAAATCTCCGCCAGCTTTGACAACGGGAAACTGATGTTAATCGGTATAAAATGTGCAGATTTTGTAAGTCGATCCACCACTACCCAAATAGAATCAAATCCCCTTGCCGTATTTGGCAAACCAGTGACAAAATCCATCACAATGCTGTCCCATTTCTATTCATGAATCTCTAACGGTTGCATTAATCCCGAAGGCTTCTGGTGCTCCACTTTGGACTTTTGACATGTCAAACAAGCATAAACAAACTGAGTTATGTCCCTCTTCATGCCGGACCACCAAAATAACTTCTTCAAGTCATGATACATCTTTGTAGCTCCCGGATGAATACTCAAGCTACTCCGATGACTTTCCTCTAAGATTTCCTTTTTCAATTCCACATTATCCGGTACACAAATTCTGCCCCGGAATCTCAACACACCAACATTATCCACTTTAAAGTCACTATCAGGATCATCCCCTCCTGTAGGCATCAAGTCCACTAATTTCACATCCAGTTTCTGATTTTCCTTAATTACATCCAAAAAGTCATTATTCACTTTCAGCATACCCAATCTAATACTCTCTGGTGTAATTTCATAAACCATACTCAAATCTCTGAACTGTTCAATCAATTCCATTTCCTTCACCATTAACGCAGACATATGAATTGTCTTCCGACTGAGAGCATCTGCTACAACATTAGCTTTTCTCGGATGGTAACTTAAATTAAAATCATAATCTTTCAAGAACTCTAACCGCCTCCTCTGCCTCATATTCAACTCCTTCTGATCGAATAGATATTTCAGACTCTTGTGGTCACTGAATACTTCAAATCTTGATCCATACAAATAATGTCGCCAAATTTTCAATACGAAAACCACTGCAGCTAATTCCAGATCATGAGTAGGATAGTTCCTCTCATGCACCCTCAATTGCCGTGAAGCATATGCCACCACCTTGCCATCTTGCATTAACACACTGCCTAATCCCATCTTAGACGCATCATAATACACTACAAAAGGATCATTTGAACTTGGTAGAATTAACACTGGTGTTGTAGTCAATTTCTTCTCCAGTTCCTCAAAACTTTCATCACAAGCAGCATCCCAAACAAAAGCTTAATTCTTTCTAGTTAATTGCGTCAACGGTAATGCCAAATTAGAAAACCCTTCAATGAATCTTCTATAGTATCCTGCCAAACCCAAAAAGCTTCTAATCTCTGTTGCTGTCTTCGGAGCTTCCCACTGAAGTACTGCACTTATTTTAGATGGATCCACCGCTATACCATCACCAGAAATAACATGACCCAAGAAACTCACAGTCTTCAACAATTTATTATCTTTCAACACCTGCAATGTGGTTCTCAAGTGTCCTGCATGATCTTCGTCAGACTTAGAATAAATTAGTATGTCATTGTTGCGGTGAGAATCGGATAACAAGCTATTAATTAACTTGCATCACATTTCTTTGAATTCACCACCGACTTTGATTTATCCAAAGGAAAGGTTCAAGATCGAGAAAAAACCTAAAGGGGGGAGATCTAAGGTTCGGGGGTTGGTTATACTAAGGGAAGGTATTAGCATCCTAAGTATCTGTAGTACTCTACAGGAACCTCTTGTTTTGTTTGTGTTATGTTACGTTTGCTAAGAATATCTATGCTAAGGTAAAGACCTAAAAGTATGTACACTAAGTTTGCTCGCCAAGACGTTGCATCTTGTGCCTACGTATCTGACTAAAGAATCAGAGCAACCGTAGTTCACCTAACTAAGGGTGAAGGAGGAACCATTGACTGTGGCCAAAGTTCCAAGGGGAAATGAGTATGAGCTCATTTTAGAGTTCACGATAACTCTCTAAATCTAAGTTATAGGGGGAAAGTGAGTTCTCATGATGGTGAGAATCTCATAGAGTTCAAAACTCTAACCTATTGCTAAGTTATGATTCAATGGCTCTTATGAGGCTAAGAAAAGGGAAAGGCTCTTATGAGGCGAAGGTGGGATGATTTGTTTATTGACTTATGGATATATGGAAAATGTTCTGATGAACGGGTAATGGAAATTTTGGATAAATAATAAAAAAAAAGTGGATAAATGACGGTTACGGGAATGGACATGCACTTCCATACTTGGACAACACCCGAACCTTGATAATTGCACTCGACTGCCACAAATCCTGAACTACATCCCCAAACACTTGCACACAACTTAAAATGTACCAACTTCTATGATTTCTTTGATGGCTCTGTGACCTCAATTGAACCGAAACAGTATTACGCACAACTCAACGGCTTTAACCTTTGATGGCCCAAACAACTTGAATTGACACGAAAACCCAATTCTGATGATCTTCATATATAAAGCACTGATCCATGACAAATCCAACTTGAGACTCTCCTCTTTCTTGCCCAAGATCAGGCCACACTCAACTGCACAGAAACGTGACTGCACATACTCTTGACTTGATAACCGTGCTTGATCCTTTGTGAGGAAACCAAATTACACTGGATTATTGAGGAAGGGAAGTCTCTTAAGAGTATAAGAAACTTGCTTGGTCTAGTGCTCCATCCAAAATCTCGACTGACCAGCCCTTGAAACCTCTTGAAATAAAACCTGATTCACAAATGAAACAAAAACAAACAAAACTTGGTAAATTAGGTTAGTTATGCAATATGATTGATCTAAGATGATATGCAAAAGATCAATGGCTCTAAGGGTAAAATTTGGGGTATGACAGTCATCAATGAATACTACAATAAACTGGTCCAGATAAGAGTGGAAGATACGATTCATATACTCTATAAACACACCCGGTGCATTAGACACTCCGAAAGGCATTACTGCATATTCGTAATGTCCATAGCGAGTTCTGAAAGCAATCTTCTGAATATCACCTTCCTTTACTCTAATCTGATGGTAACCCGACCTCAAATCAATTTTGCTGAACACACGAGCTCCTACAAGCTGATCCATTAAGTCATCAATCCTCGGAAGTGGATACTTATTCTTAATGGTCACTTTATTCAACTGACGGTAATCAATGCACAGACGCATACTACCATTCTTCTTTTTCACCAACAACACTGGAGCTCCCCGCGGCGACACACTCGGCCTAATGAACTTCTTATCGAGCAACTCTCCAATCTGAGATTTTAACTCTGCCAACTCTGATGCAGACATCTTGTGCGGTGCTATAGAGATAGGTCTGGTACCCGGTACAAGATCAATAGTGAATTCAACTTCCCTTGTCGGAGGCAATTCTGTAACGTCATCTGGAAACACTTTAGGAAATTCATTCACCACTGGTAATTCATTAACTGAAGTCTTACTTTCAACAGACAACGAGGCAAACACTGCAAATATCTTCGTTTTATCCTCCAACAATGTCCTTAACTCCCTACTAGATAATGAATCCGCTAATGCTTCCTCTTCAGGAGTAAGAAACAACAACGTCTTCCTAAAGCAATCAATATAAACTCGGTTGAACTCCAACCAGTTCATACCCAAAATAACATCGAGATTACCGAGTGGCAAACAAATCAAGTCCACTATGAAATATCTACCAAACATAGTCAGCGGACACTTCGAACACACCAAGGAAGTAACCACAGAACCAATATATGGAGTTTCAATTGTCATCCTCTGATCTAGAGTAGACGACACAATCCCTAGTCTCTTCACACAATCAACAGAAATGAACGAGTGGGTTGCACCCGTGTCAATGATAGCAATCAAAGGAATATCATTAATAAAATAAGTACCTTTGACGGAACGCTCCTCATCGGTGGATTGGGCTCCCACCAAGGTGAACACTTTTCCACTAGCCTGAGCTTTCTTTGGCTTCTCGCAATGAGTGCTGATGTGACCCTTTTCTCCACAGTTATAACAGGTAGGCATAGTGGCTTTACAATCAGCTATAACATGACCTGGTCGACCACACTTGAAACAATTCTTCACCTCATATGGACAGTTATTAGCACGGTGACCCGCGCCACCACATCTGAAACACTTGAGAGTATCATAACCTACTCCTTTCTCCTTTGGTTTCTTCCCCACATCAATTTTATGTTTCCCCTTATCAGTTGGAGCACTGTAAGGAGTACCTCCAAACCTCTGCTTACCCTTTTTATCATTCACAGCTTTGTAATGAGTAATCCTGGCTCTGTTATCATTGTCATAGATCCTGGTTCTACTTACCAGTTCTGGATAATTTCTTATTTTCTGACAAGCAATGCCCAGTTTGATCTCGGGGCGTAGCCCATTCTCAAACTTCAAGCACTTTGAAGTCATAGCTTCTTCAGTATTGTAATGAGCACAATACTGTACCAATTCCTTAAATCGGGTAGCATATTCAGGAACTGTCTTATCACCCTGTTTCAGCTCCAGAAATTCAACTTCCTTTGCACTACGAATATCTTCTGGAAAATACTTTTCCAGAAACTCAGCTTGAAACACTGTCCAAGTAATCTCAGTACCCGCAGCTTCCAATCTCTGACGGTTATTGTCCCACCAGACCTCAGCCTCCCCTTCCAGCATATGAGTACCAAACCGTACCTTCTGAGCATCACTGCATTCCATGGTCCTGAAGATCTTCTCCACAGCCTTCAGCCATTTCTGTGCAGCCTCTGGATCCAAAATACCTCCCTCATATGTAGGCGGCTTATTGCTATGGAACTATGCTAAGTCACGAAAATGAGCACCTCCAGCCTGATTGTTATTCTCTATAGCTTGTGCCATGGCTTGCATAACAGCAGCAAGAGCAACATCATTCCTTCCTGCCATATTGGTCAACAATCAACATATGGTCAGAACACACAATCGACTCCTATTCTAAGGACAGACTCAACTACAACACCTGGTCGGACGGACCGACCTTCTCTGATACCAACTGTAACACCCCACTTTCCCATTTTATAAAATATAAGAATATTACAGATAAAATCAGAGTTTTCAACTTTTACAAGTAGGATGCTACACCAATAAAATCAACATCAAAACTTATTTTCATTAAATGAAATAAAACAACGGAAATAATCATTTCATAAATTCACGGTACACTTGCCAACATACTCCAAAACTCCACATTAAACTTGTGGTCCTCAAAAATATTGAATTTAAAAGAGATACGTAACAAAATTCATTACAAAATAACAATTAATAAAATCCCCAAAATTCCCGTGTTACGTATCAGAGCGACTCCTACGACTCGAACAGGCAACAAGCACTCCAAGCAACTCAAGTACCTGGATTATCTGTACTTCCGAAGAAGCACAGACACAACAACAACAAAAGGGTGAGAACTACATTCAATAATAAACGATGAATAATACATATTAAGGGTAGTTCCTCACAATCAATCACACAATCACATAATCACGACATACTTGTCATTTCTAATTATTATTCAATCAACATGTAATAACAATGCAATGTGACTCAACAAATGACACAATGCATGTGGTACCAATAACACCAAAGTTCATTCAATCGAACCCGGATAAATCACATACACCCCTACTTGGCAATGATTTATCCCACCACACTCCACATTGGAGTTCGGATGAATCACATACACTCCTCCTGAGCAATGATTCATCACCACCGACACACCATTAATGCATGACATCAACATGCATATAATTCATGTATAATCATAATCATACAATCCCACGATCCTCCTGATCATAATCAATCCATAACACCACAGAAAACACCTCACACGATGTTAATTAGCTAATTACCAATTAATTCACCAAAATTACTAAATCAATTATTTTTGTCACCAATCCTACATTTCTCAAGGTCTCGCATCTATCCCCAACCTCTCAAACCAAAAGAAACCACTTCGGACGGGAAAGCGGGAAAGAAATCACGAAACGAAAAAATTATGCACTCTCACTGGCCATACGCGTATTGCCCAGCTCGCTCACCCAACCATACGCGTATCCTACGCGTACCGCCTCTCCTCCCACCCTGCCATACGCGTATTGCCCTACCTATTACGCGTATGGGCAGAGACCTATTTTTTCCATCAAATTCCATTTCCAGACCCAATACGCGTATTCCCTCCTCATACGCATAAGGCCAGATCTCCATACGCGTATGGGCAGAGGGTCGTGCCAATCCTCCTTTTTGGCCCTCCCATACGTGTAATGACCATAGTCGTACGCGTATTGCCTTACCTGATACGCGTATGGCCAGATCTATTACGCAAATGCAATTTCCCCACACTAGTTTGGGTTCTGCTACGGGATCCTCACTTTTCCACTCTAATTCAGTCCTAAACTTGTTTCTACATCAATTTTAGGTCCTATTCTTCATCTTACTTCTTTTTACCTATTATTACTAGTCAAAATTATGGTTCTTGGATCTAATTTCGATCACTCAACCTGCACCAAAACTCAGATCTGCAACATTCATATTCATACAGTACCAGCAACACCAAAATATCAAACAATCAGAATCGCAATGATTTAATTCACACAATTTTCATCATAGATTCCCATATGCATCCCATAATCATAATACAGCATACATTTAGACGAATTCCTATGGGGTTAAGGACTCCCCACTACCCCTTTATGATTATACCACCAATATTAAACTCGTTCTCCCCCCTTACCTCGAATTTTCTGATCAAATTCCTGTGAAATTGATGAAGATTCTAGCCCTAGCACCCTTGTTCTTCCTTGTTCCTCTTCCTCTAACTTTGTCTCTTTTCCCAAAATCTGATTATGGCTAATTCTCCCACTAACCCTCACTAATCTCAGCTTAATTACTAAACTGCCCTTAATTCATCCACTAGCCCCTTATCCAATTAATTAAATCAGATTTTTAATTAATAAAAAAAAAAATAATAATAATAATAGTAGTAGTAGTAGTAATAACAATAATAATAATATTAATAATAATATTCACTTCTATACCACTATAATTGGACATACCCCCATATTAATCCTTATTATCCTATTAACATTACCCCTTCGTACTCAGACATCCCTCTAAACAAGGCCAAACAATTAAGAATAAAACACGACGATTAAATAATTTAAATTAGGGTGTTACAAAGTGCATTATGATGATAATAATGGTGTAGATGATGGTTAGTACAGCCAACACAATTTGCTCACCAAATTTTGTAATTTGCAAAATGGAGTTTTTATGGTTTATGGCATGAAAAAGGTATCCATGAAGGTGACTTTGTTGATGAATTTCTTGAAGGATAATGAATCAATTTGCATGATTTTGATGTCATTGGAAAGGTGGTATTTGATAGAACAAAGTTGATGTAAAAAAGAAATGGATTTGGGGTCTAAAATCTCATGGAAAATTGTGTTGAAAACATGGTCATAAAATTGAATTTTGGGACTTAGAAAAATTCTAAGTTTTTTCCATTGAACAACTTAATATGGATGGAACGCTTTTGATCTAGAAATTCAAATGGTACATTTTTATATGGATGGAACGCTTGGAATTCATGCTACAACTTTCATTTGAGAAAAAATTTCAAATGAAACTTGTATCATATAGAAAAATGACCATAGTGTTGTTTGCATGGCATGAAAAACTTTCCCAAAATGGAAAGTTCTAAAACCCTTGTTTTTTCCAAAAATGGTAACTTTCCATAATTCTTGATTTTTCATGATTCTTTTGATATTTCTTGATCAAATCTCTCTCCTTGACCATATTTGACATGATGAACATGAGTTTGACCTAAAAAGTTGAGAGTTGACTTTTTCCTTGATCAGTTGACTTTATTCTCAATTTGTCTGATTTTCAACCATCTGGCCAATTGAAATCCTTCTGAATGAAATTGTGAATCAAAGGAGATGTCTCGATCTTGAGGAGCCTCTTTCTCCTTGCTTTAATCAATTCATACCATGGAAACCTCTGATCCTATGCCTTGGGAAAACCAATGATGCATGTGCGATGCTTATGACCTAAATGCATATGAAATGGTGAAGCATAAGCCGCTTATTGGGAATAAATAAGAGGGCAAATTTTGGGGTGTTACAGGTAGTTCTAACATAAGATTAAAATCAACCTTTTTCTCAAGAATAAACAAGCTTGATCCAACGTCAAGCATTTTCAAAACAAACTTAATTAACCACCAATTCATTCTCAAACACACTTGATCCACATATCAAGTCCCATTACCCAATTTGTAAGTCGAGCGCTTTTGCCTCGCCATCGACCTTACCTTGAACCGTTAGGACCTATTTTCCATTAATTCAAACCTTTAATCGTTTCGTACGCAAATTCAAACCTCGATTCACATCGAGCATTTTCTTCAAATCAAATCAAAATACGTAACCATACTTAAACACTTTTTCTTAAAAGATGAAAAGGGGGTTGGAATGGAGTCTTCGATTCCTCTCCTCAATTGTTTGGGCCCGAGGAGTCTTTCTTAAGTTCGAACAATTATCTTCTTTAAAAGATTTATAATTCGATTTTACATAAAACCTTTTTACAATAAACAAAATCAAACCTTCTTTTCTCAAACACTTGGATGAAAAAGAGAGAGAGTCAGTTCTTCGACTCACTTTCCCGATTACTTGGGCCCGAGGAGTCTTTCTTAAGCTTTGAGTAATCGTCATCTGTTTAACATACTCTAATCATATCAAAACTCTTTCATAATTAAGGGTGAAAAAGAGAGAGAGTCGGTTCTTTAACTCGCTTTCCCGATTACTTGGGCCCGAGGAGCCTTTCTTAAGCTTCGAGTAATCATCATCCAATCAAAATACCAACGCATTAATTCTAATTCCTTGCCCTCGTGTGATCTATAACTCAAACAACTTTCCCAAAGAACATTGTTTAGTCCCTTCTTTCGTGCATATAAACTAGTGCTTCATCCTCCCATAGCGAGCAAACAAGCCAATGTTTAGTAGTTAGAACGCGACCTAAACACTCGTTCACTTAAAAAACACCAACCGCACGTAGTTTTTCGAACTACGATTGCTCTAACTTCCTCATTGCACTACGGGGGTACGTAGGCATAGGATTGCGAGATCCTAGCGAGCAAACGTTTTTTTCTTTTTACCCTAAACCTTTTACCGTAGTTCCACGAACTATGAACGCTCTGACTTTCCCATTGCATGAGGGAATACGTAGGCATAAGGGCCCCAATCCTTGGCAAGCACCCTAATAAAAAACCACCCATTTCCCCCTTAGAAAACAAATCCTTTTACCTTACCTTTTACCTTAGAAGACAACAAACAACCCGTAGCTAACTTTTCTCACGAATCGAATCAAAAGGTTCCCGTTGAGTACAACGGATGTAGAGGATGCTAATACCTTCCCTCTTGTGTAATCGACTCCCGAACCTAGAATAAAGTTTGGTGGTGACTCTGTTCGAAAGTTTTATTGATATTTTCTTATCCTTCAAAGGTGGACCAAAACAACACCAGAGAGTGGACCAAAACACCAAGAAATTCACAATGAACATGAATTTTCATGATGCAAGTATGAATGAATGTATGTATGCATGTATATGCTGACACAAAAAACATAAAGATAAACTGGGGACGGCCAATCACCACAGTACAACCAAATACTCGACTAAATCTCAACAATGTTGAAAGATACACTGCCAGGGATTTCAGCTGGAGATAAAGCAGAGCCATCAAAAGAATAAAATTTTGCTACAAGGCTTATATTTATTAGAAGAGAAAGGTATTGCTTGGGGAGAAAACCAATACTTCTATTACCAATAATCCACTGAAGGGAAAACAGTAAAAACTCCATTGGAGGATAGAAAAATTTGTTGGGGAAACACAACAACCCAAATCTTCCCGACTCTTCCTGGGGATAAGAAAAATCCATATGAACTCCGCTGGGGTAATCATGTAACATTGATTTCCAAAACTCTGATTGGGGAAAAAGAGAAGTCTTCATAAAATCTATCGTAGAAGGATGAAGACTTGCTGAGGAAAATGTAAAGCAAAGCTCTTCTGAGGATATCAACCTCCGAAAGGGATATCATTTACATTAACTCTGCTAAGGGATGGAAGGATGGTTCCTCCAAAAGACAAACTTGCAGTAATTTGCTTTGGTATAATATAAAATTGTCGATGATTAGCAAGGAGAACTCTCTGGGGATCAGCAATCTTAAGAGCAATAAGAAGTTAACATCGTAGCAATAAATCAACCTGCTGGGGATTTTAAAAACTCAATACAGGGGGAAAGAAAACCCAACAGATGTCTGCTATCTCAACACTTCATAATGGGGAATATTGTTGAAATCACCACAAGAGGATAAAACCTGTTGGGGATTCTTCAACACATATACTTGCTTGATCACATCCTGGCTAGAGAAGAAAATCACACTCGGCTAGGGAAAATTAGATCAAGGCTTAACTGGAGGAACCCAAATCTATGATTCAAACGGGGTGCTAAACTAAGTACTCAACTGGATAAAACTTGAATTAGCGCTTAGCTGGGAACACCACCAACTAGAACAAACTCTGCTTGGGAGAATATCGAGTTCCTTACTTCGAGATCATACCATTCCTTGAAGTAACTGTGGACATTCCTTTAACGTTCACAAATCAAAGGAAACCATTTTTGTAATTTTAAAAAGTATCATTATTAATTACTTTTTGTTTCAAAAATTATCATAAAAAATTAAATGAAATTTTGCAAACAAAAACAAATATAAGAATTGCAAACAATGGGACAAAGGCCCAAATTTTATTGATAGAATGGTAGTCTGTAAATAGCGTGACTCCATGGATCATTACAAAGTTGGAAAATGGTAAATACATGGAAAAGGCTACACTAAAATACAATGTTCACTATTCTCCCTAACAACTTTGAATTCCACTGTGTTTTACTCTTCTGTCAAGAATGACGAGGATGAGAATCCTTGATGAACATTGTTGCTTCAAGTTATCAAGTCTGGCCGAATGCAGTTACTTGCCATGATCCCTAACTTTTTCCTAGATTTCCCTTTCGGGTTTTCAATCTATAGGGATAATTATTTCTGTTTATGTCTCTAACTTTTGCTTGGACTGCCCTTTCGGGTTTTCAGCCCAGTGAGACGCTCATTTTTGCCTAAGCCGCCCTTTCCGGTTTTCAACTTAACTAGTTGTTCTTTTTTTTTTTTGGCAAAGTATTTCTTGACTACATCGGCATTCACAGGATGAGTGAACTCTTCACCATCCATAGTTGTAAGAATTAATGCACCTCTAGAGAAGGCTTTCTTAACAACATACGAGCCTTCATAATTAGGCGTCCACTTGCCCCTAGAATCAGTGGTAGAAGACAAGATCTTTTTGAGCACGAGGTCGCTTTCTCTGAACACACGAGGTGTGACCTTTTTATCGAAAGCTTTCTTCATTCTCTGTTGATACACCTGGCCATGACACAAGGCTGTTATTCTCTTTTCTTCAATTAGGTTTAGTTGATCATACCTACTCTGACACCATTCAGCCTCAGACAATTTAGCTTCCATCAAGACTCTCATTGATGAGTGTCATACCCTAAATTTTACCCTCAGATTCGTTGATGTTTGTCATATCATCATAAGTCAGCCTTAATGTATTTTCAGTTAAACATTTCACTGATCATCAACCATACACTTTTTGTCAATTTTATCATTCCATTTTAGATTTGTTTTTATTATCTTAGATTAATTTAGAATTTATTTAGTTTAATTTCAATTTAGTTTATCTTTTACATAGTTTATACTTAATTTAGTTTATCTTCAATTATAATTATAATTTTTAACTTAATTTAATTCTAACTTTAGTTTAGTTTTTTATTTTTTATTTTAGTTTAGTTTTAATAAGATTAATATTAATTTAGTTTACTTTTAATTTTAGTCTAAATTTTAATTTAATTAATTTAATTTTATTAATTTAGTTTAAGTTTATGTTCATTTTAATTTTAATTTTAATTATAGTTTATTTTCATTATTGATTTTAAGTTTAATTTAAGTTAGTTTGACTTAATTAATTTTCAAGTTTTACAAAATACAAAAAATAACAATTACAAAAAGGCCCATTTATTTGTTTTGTTTTACAAATCATAAGAAATCACAAAAAAAAAAAGTCTTTTGACCCCACAACAAAGAGGCATGCGCATCATGACATGTACTAAACTTCCTTACAGCCTCTACACCACAAGGTTCCAAACTCTTCATAAACCAGAGCCCTGCACACATCCTGCATTCTTCCTGCTCCAAAAGTTTCAAAACCTTACCTACACAAACAATAAAAAAAAGCCTGCAAAACAAAGACAAAACAACAAAAACCTTCTGCATCAATTGCCAAGAGAAAAACCTCATGCCTTTGACCAAAACCGTGTAACACTGGCCATGTGATGCAGAGGAGTAAGAAGGCATTTCTCAGCAACAAGCTTAAAATGGAAAACACACCATGCCTGTACAAAGACCTGCGAACTGATAAACACAGTCCTTGCATCATAAAACAACAAAATCCTGCATTATTGAAGTGGACCTTACAAGCTCAACAGGACACAACAAGCAATACGCACATGATAAAGCCTCAAATTTTTCTCTTCAAAAAGAGGACGCAACAACTTGCTAAACAACATAAACCTTTGCCCTCAAGAATTTCACATAACTTTTCCTCATCTTGATAACCTCTTCATTCTTCTCACGCTAAAAAAAAAACAAAAAAACAAATCCTTCATAAATCATTCTTACACAACATTCATCCCCTTCTCGCATCCACAACACAACTAACCTTTACAACTCACCTTAAATCATACACACATCCATTTTTCCTCTTTATTCAGTGAGAAAAACTCCATAACTTCGGCCTACATCATTAACAAACAACAACCACAACACACAACCTCTTCTTGAAACCACCATCATCACCGTTTCTGAAACTTTCACTGCCGTTTCTCTACTCGGATTCGCCATAAAACCATTCGACCACCTTCGAAAAAACACCACATCGAAACCACCACCTCCATGATTGCATCACCGTGAGAAACCCACCGAGCCACCACCACCAAGCCAGAAGAACCACCGCCGCGAAAAATTGAAGCAAGAGAAGAGCGAGTTGAGCAGATCGCAGAAGGAAACGAAAAAGAGAAAAGGCGATCGAGCAAGGAAATCGTTTGTGAGGTTTCTTTTTTCGTTTTAGCCGTCCCAGTTATTTTGTGTCTTCACATTAGGTTTTTGTTTTAAGTCATGGTCGAACCGGTCTAGGTCAGAACCGACCCGACCCGTTCCCACAAAAAGACCAGTTTCCCATTGGGCCTTGGGCGCCCCAAGTGCCAATAGCACCCCCCCCCCCCCCCCCCTTTTGTTTTTGATCAGTTTTTTTATTTAGAATTTAATGGTTTAATTTTTTTATTAGGTTTTAATTTTAATTAGTTGTTAGTTTTATTTAGTTTTATTTTGTTTTAAATTTAGATTTAACTAATTTGAGTCTTTAGTTTTTAATTTGTTTTTTAATTAGAATTAGTTTAGAATTAGATTTAGTTTAGTTAGTTTTTTTATTTAGAATTAGAATTAGTTTTTAGAATTAGTTGATTTGTTTTTCTAGTTTTTTTAATTAAACTTAGTTAATTAGTTTTATTTAGTTAGAATTAATTTAATTCGTTAATTAGTTTTTTAAGTAGATTTTGGTTTAATTAGAATTTGACTTAATTAGATTTTATTTAATTCTTAGACTAGTCTTGACCATCCTCATTGTCATTGTAGTTAATTCTTGATGTTTAATTTTTATTTTAATTCTTGATGCATTTGTTGTATATATATTGATATTCATCTTACACTTGATACTCGAGGTTTCCTCTTTGCCCCTCTGTTCATATTACCTCATTCTAAAGGAGAGGATTCCCTTTTGTTGGCTGCCATGTCATACTTAGGAAAATTTAGGTCTTTCCCTTTATCCTAGCCTTAGGATTAGAGTCGCCGCACTCTTTGTATGTGTTCTACCACAAATGCGATGTTTTGGCGAGCATACTTAGTGTATATACCCTAGGTCTTTACATTAGCATATTTCCTTTAGCAAGCAAACTTTAGCATAACACAAATACTAACTAGAGTTTCCTGTAGAGTACTATAGATACTTAGGATGCTAACAACTTCCTTAGGTATAACCAACCCCAAAACCTTAGATCTCTTAGTTGTGTTCCTACATAGAGTCCTTAGGGGTTTTTCGATCTTTACCCTTTCCTTTGGATAAATCAAAGCTCGGTGGTGAATTTCATGATTTGTGATTCAAGTTAATTAATAACTTGATATCCGATTCTCACCGCAACAGAAATGACGACGTCACTGGGGACTATTCCCCTAAGAGGTTTAAGCCTATCTTGTTTGTATTGGTGTTATTTTACATGTTTGCTTGCTTGTATACATGTACATATTTATATCTGTATATATACCTGTTGTGCTTGGGTTTTTCTGCATGCGGGGTTGTTACCTTGAGTGGTGAAGATAAGTCCTATACCCGAACTTGAGAGTACACTTATGATAGGATGGTGGTATATTTAAGAAGGCTTACAGGGAGTTGATTCCCGACCAAGCTGACTTGAGAAACCACCGCTCAGTGGAGGCCCTTTTGGGAGTAGTTTTGTTAAACGAGTATTCGTGAAAACATTACTACTTTTTGACCTAGGAGCCTGTGACATTGAGAACCTTTAGTTACCTATTCATCCCACTTTGGCCTTGTTAGGATGTAGTGCGGTGACTATGAGGGCGTAGTCCCGAAATAGTTTTTACGCGATACTACGCTCAGACGAAACTCTCTTGAGAATTTTATCGACTACTGAGTAATTTGGGAAATTGGTAATATCTGAAAGATGGGTTGTTGACTCTGGGAACTTCTTAGAACCCTGTTCTATGGATACAAGAACCCTAGTACACACCCCATGGTTGGCTCCTTACCTAGACTCCATGTTGTGATCTCAAACCTTCGATCCTGTTGCATGTGTTTTGTCTCCCGTTGCATTGTATTGCATATTATTTGCATCTTTGCATGATTCATTGCATGCATCTATTTGTCTAGTTACTCATATCCAGTTGTCTCTATCTTCCAGTGTCACCTCTGAGTCGTCAAGCTGATTCCTCAACACAAATACTGGACAAGAGCTAACTACAGATGCAAGATGTCAGAGCAAGAGGTACACAACGCTAAGATCCGAATAGAGATCAATGACCTTAAGTCAAGTATGACTAAACTCACTAAGATGCTCCAAGTCTTGATCGCTAGAGGAGAGCAACCTCAAAGGACTATCATCCAGGAAGTTTCAAGCGCTGATCCTCCACCTGTTCAGATGCCGCCTTTAACTAGTCCCAAATTTGGTTTGCCACACAACTACTCTCCACCGATTGCATCTCCTGCTATGATTGGTCAGACTGCCCGACCAGTTTTTCAAGCTCCTATTTTTTCCAAGCCCAGACCCGTGGTCCATGCTGTTACCCCGACTGTTCGAGCGCCCTTTGAGAAACCCCTCTATGAGTAAAATGTTTCCAGTACTCAGGGTGAAGACCGTGAACACTTTGTTGAACCTGAAGTTGTCCGTGAACAGTTTCAGACCATAGACAAGAGACTCCGAGCCGTCGAGGGTACTGACTTCTTTAATGTGGATGCAGATAACATGTGCCTAGTTTTCGATCTTGTTATGCCAGCCAAGTTCAAAATTCCCGAGTTTATGAAGTATAAGGGCCACTCTTGTCCAAGGGCGCATCTAGTCATGTATTTTCGCAAGATGGCTGCTTATACCAACAATCAGAAACTACTTATCCACTATTTTCAAGACAGTTTGAGTGAATCTTCACTTAAATGGTATATGGGTCTTGAGCAAAACTCCATTCACTTCTTCCAAGATCTTGCAAATGCCTTCATGGAGCAGTATAAGTATAACCTCGACATGGCTCCTGATCGCCGACAACTTCAAAACATGGCTCAACATGAGAAGGAATCTTTTAAGGAGTATGCTCAACGCTGGAGAGAGTTGGCTTCCCAAGTTGAACCTCCTTTGGCCGAAAAGGAATTGACTGGAATGTTCATGGACACTCTGTCTCCATTCTATTAGGAGAAGATGATCAAAAGTGTTTCCTCCAACTTCACTGATTTGGTTACTATTGGCCAAAGGCTCGAGGAAGGACTCAAGAACGGTAAAGTGTCCAAGGCTGCTGAATCTTCCAATGGTGTGAAGAAATCCCATGGGAACTTTCAGAAGAAGAGGGAAGATCAGACTAATGATGTCATGGTTAAAGTGAGAAGGCCTCGTTCTAGACCTCAGTATGCCAATATGCCTATTGTTGTTGCTGTTGCTACTGTTACTGCTCCACGATCAGCTTAAGCTTCTCAACGTCCAGCTGTTGGACAGAATCAATATCGTAATAGGAATCAATTTGATCCTATTCCAATGAAGTACACTGAACTTTATCCTGGTTTGGTTCAGCAAGGTTTGATTACCACAAGGACTTTGCCTCATCCGCCCAATCCTCTTCCAGCTAGATTTAGGTCTGATCTTCACTGTGCATTCCATGAAGGTGCTGCAGGCCACAACTTGGAAAATTACTATGCACTGAAATCTAGAGTGTGTGATTTGATTAAGACTGGAATTCTTAGCTTTCGTGATAATCCCAATGTCCAGAGCAACCCTCTGCCAGGGCACGCCAAGTGAAGCTTCAGTCGACTTCAACTCAGCTACTTCCCGAAGACAGGACATCTCATCCTTGTATTTGAATAGTCACTAGACCTTGTTTCTTGTTATTTGTATTTTCCTTATTTTGTATTGGCTGTTTTCCTTCAAAATTATGTTTATACTTTCGCAATTAATGAAATAAGCATTGCAACTTTTGATTCAATTCATTTTGTCCATTATTTACATCTTTATGCTTTCCTTTTAAAAAAAAATATTATCTCTTTTCCACTTTCTTTTTTATTGTGAAAAGATTGGAAGGAGGATGACGAAACTTTATACCCATAACTACTTGTCTACTTTCAAATAAACTTTGCTGACGATGTAAGGCATTATTTGCATTCTCTAAACACTGGAGAAATAAGGAAGCTATTCCATTGTCAAACCCTTCGAACCTAGAAGTTGGAATTTCTTTCTTTACAAAAACCCGCAATCTTAACCTGGGGATGGGTAGTTCTCAGTTAACTTGGTTGTGCGTCCATTCAAGACACCTTTCATATAAAGGTTGCACTCACAAATTTTCCTTCGCACACAGCAAGCAAGTGTCGAAGATATCCCTCAAGTCAAATGCCAATGATGGTTCACTATAATCATTAAGCTGGCTAGCCACTTTCCTTACTCAAAGAATAAGCCGAGTCCCTTTTAAGGCAAAAGCTAAGAAAGATGGGAAGCTCAGGACTTTGCCTACGCAAAAAGGTTTGTATGACAACCAAAAAGAGGAAATCTTTAAATCCTTCACCATGAAAGTCCTCAATGGAAAACAATTTGGTAAGGAAATAGTGACTGCCATTTCAAAAGGCCCTTGACTTCTGAACCGTCATTACAATCACTAGTACAATTTCCCACCTCTTGAGAACCTGAGTGCATAGTCTGAGTTAACTGAGTGTAGGGCTGAAGATTATCACGAAGATTGGGTGGGAAAAAATAAAATTTGAGCCTGATCCTTTGTTTCATAAACCGTGAACCATGCCACGTTACAACCATTAAAAGACCTAACTGAAGCAAGGTTAGTTTGAAAGCATACTACAACAACGTTGCGTAAACTAACTACACAAAGATCTTTGCAGATCATTTGTTTTGGCATCACACATTTGCTTTACCTTTCACTTTGAATGTCTTGAACCGCCATGTGTCATACCCCAAATTTTGACCACCAAGATTCCCATCATTGTGAGAACAATCACCACAATATAGATGTACCATCATACCTCATCAATCTCCTCAACGATTGTTGAGTATTCACTACAATCAAGAATTAGGGTTTTAAGCCCTCCCAGAGCACTTAGACAAAGGATCAATCAAGAAATGACATGATCTTAAACTTGTCTAACCTCTCAAACATCCATGAAGGATCAAGAGGTCTCCAATTTCAAGAATAAAGCACAAGGTTGCAACATTCCAAGTGAATCGAGCCTCAAGATTGGCAGTGTCTCCAAATTAGGATTTTGGTCGACCAAGGCCCCCAGTTGAAAATTTTTATCTGGGCATGAGCCATTACTTCAAAACATGATCCAAAATGCTCCAAGGGACCTCATGGATCCACTCATCAAGTCAAAATAGTCACAGGGGAAACATTCATAAAAAATCAGGAATTATGGTTTCTTGACCTAATTCACACCTAAGTTGACTTTTGAGGTAAGACATGAGCCAAGACCTCAAGACGTGATTTGAGGGCCTCAAACACACCACATTGATCCATTTACAACAATGGATTGATCCAAGAAGCTTGATTCACAAGTTTCAATTTCATTTGGACCACAATTAGGGTTTTGAAGGAAAAGTCAACTGTATCTTTGACTTTTGACCAAGACATGTTCCCAAACCTTGGGACATGGTTCAAGACACCCTAAAACACCTATGGAATCCATCCATTAGGTTTGAATTAGGTCAAGCACTTAATTGCACAAAGGCTCACACAACTTGAAATTCATTTGACAAAAAGTCAACTGTGTCTAAAATCAAGTTTGACTTTTTGGAATTTTTCACAAATATGGCTCGCCTAAGTCAAAAACAATGTTAATGTATGGTTTTGATCATCATTCATCAAGAAAAATCAAGAAAAGTGAGGTAACTTGCAAAAGGGGCAACCTTAGAAAACTTAAAAATTTCTAAGTTATGGAACAAAGTGATCTTTTACCCAACTTTGCAAGGTCATAACTCCTAAACCCTAAAGCCTTTTTCTTCCATCCAAATCTCAAATGAAAGCTATCATTACATACTTCAAAAGTGTCAACTACATCAAATTCCAAAAGTCTCATGGATTTTGAGTTATGGATTGATCAAAATCACAAAAAATGAAAATGGACATTTTCATTCCAACACTTAGTGAAATTTTCAAGTCAGAATCTGTTTCACTTTTTTCCAAACTTTGGGGTCACTTTTCTCCATGATCCATATGGATCCAAGTCCAAATGTAAACACCAAAGTTGAGGCACAATGTATCAACATTCCAAAGAGCTCACCAGCATGAAAAAACTCCACTTGAGCAAGGAGTTAGGGAGTGTCCAACATTCCTGGTTGCAAACTGTTGCAAAACAGTTTTGGTGATTACTTGCCACACATGATTTTTCTTGTTAAGGGCAATGATCAAAACCACTCATATTCAATGTATATCATATGAATCACCACAAACCTACAAGATTGGACCAAGGAGTCAAGGAAAACTTAAATGTCATGATTTGGTTTTGTCACTTTGTGCCTTGAATTCAAAATGACATTTATGTGCAATAGTGCATATTCAACAAAAAGACATCCCTCAGTCAAGATGCTCCTATAAACAATAATAAAATCATATGTAGAATGTGAATTGAGTCAGTACATAGCTGAGCTATTTGGAGCAACCATGAGTACCTTGTGTAAGAAGCAATTATGCTTAGCAAGACCATTGACTCCAATCTTATCCTTTGAGCTTCAAGTGAGAAGCTTCCGTACAACTCTTCTCCTATAAATAGAGCTCCTTGTTGATTATTCAGAATACACCAAAGCACCTTACAACATAGCTTTCTCTCATTCCCTCGTGTGAATCAAAATTCCAAATTCTTGAGAAGTCACTATCGGGTTTTGAGTTGGAGACCAATGCAACTCAAAACATTGGTTCACACACCTCATATACAACTTATAGAAGTGATCCAAACACCTTAATCACTTCTGTAACACAAGAATCAAGGTCTCACTAGTCAGCTTGATCCAAGTGCAACTGATTTCCAGCCAAGTGATCTAAGGAGTTCCAAAGGGATTTGAAGCTTGCAACACAATCCATACCATCAAGGGAAGCTGAGAGGATCATCATTTCCCTTCTGTAACACCTTTAGAGCAAAGTTCCATTTCTTTTTACAAAGAGGTAAGCCTTGACTCTCTAACTATGTGAAGCATGCATTATCTGTTAGGCCTTAAGTTTGCCTTAAGTATATAAACATGTGTTAAGCAATTCCCCTCAAACAATTGAACCAAAATCATCATGTACACGATTGCATAGTTTGTTTTGCATATTTTAGGGTTTATCTGATCATCATGATATAACTTGTTGCACACTAAAAAGAAATGAAATTAAACCATATCACTGAGTTCCTAGCATGAAAGTACACAACTTTCATGTTTATTTCATTCAAAACCATTGCGAAATGAAGGAGATAGGGTAGATTTTGCAACCTGCGAGCCATCTCAAGGAAGAAGATGGCCATGGCGCCATTTTCAGGTTTTTAGAACCAAACATAGTATATATTATACACTTGCCAATATATGTTTGAATTGGCATTGCGCCCTAGTGGAAGCACTAGTGTTTGTGTGTGTGTGTGTGTGTGTAGCAAGCGAGAGGTTGTTTTCAAAGGTTATTTTCACATATTATTCACTCTTGCCATTCTCTATCAGCCAACACACTTGGCTCAGTTAGTAAGATGTTAAACCCTCCACCCCAAGGGTGTGGGTTTAAACCTTGGGAGGACCATCCCATTCTTTTTATCACTTAATTCTTTCACATTTTTTCACAATCTCTAAATAACTTCAAAAATTAATTTCTCTCTCATTTTTTTTTATCATTTTTGATTGATTCTTTTTTTGTAAAAGGTCACAAAAATGTTAAATTATTATATTTTACAAAAAAATCCAATTTATATTATTTATTTAATATGGTCAGAATTTTTGTAATTAATTTCATTTTTATTTGTTTTTAAACATTTTAAAATGAAATTCTCACTTTGATCTTTTCATTTCAAATGAATTCTAATCTTTTGTGTGATTAAACATGATTTTTCAAAATTTATCCAAGATCACAACTTGTTTTTCACACATGTTTGATAACTTTGATCATTATAATTGAATTTTTATTCAATTAAAATACAGTTTTAATCAAATTAGAGTTTTGATTATTTTCACCATTACAAATCTTTTTCAAAACACTTTTGGGCCTCAAATATAGTGTAAGACCCATCCCTTATTGTAAAAACTTTTTTGGCCTCAATCATTGTTTAAGACCCGATACGATTTTCAAAAGCGACGGTGCAATCAATGTTATTCATCTGGGCCTCTCCCTGAGTTGTAAGTCCCATTCTCTTTTTTTTAAACACTTGTGGGCCTCTAAAAGAGTGTAGGACGCATCCCTTTGTAAATGAACCTTTTTGGGCCTCAGTCATTGTATAAGTCCTGATATGATATTAAAAAATCTCGACGCGATCGTCGTTTTCAAAAGAATTTTCATTTTGGGCCTCTCTATGAGTATAAGCCCCAAAATTCCTTTTAAAATAACTTTCCTTTTGATTTAGATTCAAATTTATAGTTGTATCAAAACTTTCTTCAATTTCTTGAATAACTAACCATACAGCTATGTTTATAATGCTGGAAGCTTGCTCACCTGTAAGTTCTACTACACTCTTCAACATACTTGTTTATATATATTTCATCTGTATATACTTGTATATATACTTGCTTAGAGTTTTTTCCAGCGATTAGGTCTAGGATTAGATCAAACCAGTGGTTACTCTTTCAACACAGTCAAAACTAGTTCCCCCATAGGAAATTCCAGATACAGTTTTGCCTCATCTTGGGCTTATACAATATGGAATAGAGAAAGGCATTATTCTCGGTAAAACTTTTCTCAAGACTGTCACAACTTAGAAATATCTGTACAAGAAATTCATTTCCCCAGAGAGGATTATTCCCGGTGAAACCTCTCTTGAATTTCTTCAAACCCTAGAACTGTTCACTAAAGAAAGGATTATTCCCGGTGAAACCTTTATTGAACTTTTCTTAGGATTGGACCCACAGGCTTCCTAAAAGCATCCCCAGCCTCCTCTTGGGCTTTGTACAAGGACCCTCAGGCTTCTTAGAAGTTCTCAGCCTCCTCTTGGGCTTAGTACAAGGACATGAAGACCTCCTACAGGTATAGGACAGAACCTAGTCATCTTTTGCTAGTTCAATCCTCCAGAGAGTCAGAACATCAGACCATTTTAGGGTTGATTTCTCTTCCCTTAAAACATCAGCCTCCTTTTGGGCTTCATACAAAGATCATTATCCAGTTAAGAGATTAATCCCTTTATACCAGTAGACTTGGAAAGTCTCGTCTCCTCTTGGATCTCAAAGAAACCCTCAAGTTTCCATAAAGCACAGGAAAAAAACTTGAGGACTTAATCAATCTCCAGTAGAGTTGAAACCTCCATAGGTTTTAAAACTCAATATTTAAACTTTTCATCCTAAGTTCCCCAGCTAGGGTCAACTTACCATCAATACAACACTAACAAAATAAGAACCTCAAGGCATCTGATATTTCAACTCTTCTGTAATCCTCAGTAAGAGTTGATTCCCCAATTTAGATCTGTCTCTGGATATCAATAATCCTCAGCAGAAGCTAGCCTCCTCTTAGGCTTTATATAAGAAATTCTCCAACCAGCCTCCTCTTAGGCTTTGTATAATGATTTTCCCTCAGCAGTTTTACCCTCAATCTTGGGCTTTCTACAAGACAGATAAAATATTCTCTAGCTGGGTCAATAACTTTTAGCCTCAATCTTGGGCTTTGTACAAGACAGATAAAACCTCTCCCCAGTGGAGTCATTTTTTTAGCCTCAATCTTAGGCTTTGTACAAGACAGACAAAATTTTCCCCAAAAGAGTCAATCTCTTTTCAGCCTCAATCTTGGGCTTTGTACAAGACAAATATAGAACTCCCTAGTAGAGTCAACCTTTTAGCTTCAACCTTGGGCTTTGATCAAGGCACATAAAAACCAAAATCCCCTAAGAGGAAATCAAAAGTTCTCTCTGTAGGAATACATTTCTATGTACATCACACATCAAAACAAAAAATCAAACAAACCCTAATCCCAAATAATTGATGTAAGTGGCACACTTGTTGATTAAAAAATCCAAGCTGTGGTCCCTCTTTTATTCTGGTAACCTTCCTCTTTCATCTAACAGCTGTAAGTGACAAGCCTCTGGATTATTTACATCCAAGCCCATGTCCCTCTCTTAGCATGAAAGACTCCTAAGGAAAAATGGCATTGCTCAATACTGAGTTAAAGTTTCCTCCTTCAGGACATCTCCCTTGTAAAGGAAGTTATGGCATTGTTGGATTCTCATATCCCAGTTTAAGTAATTCCCCTTTATAACCAAATACCCCAACAACTGTGATGAACAAGTGAGATATCTCCCTTTAGAGATGACAAATTCTCTCTCAGTCAAACTTTTAGCTTCAATCTTGGGCTTTGAATAAGACACAAATAACATCTAGCTTCATTCTTGGGCTTTAAACAAGACACCAAACATCTTTTTCCTCCCATAGAATAGGAGGAACTACGATTTCTCTGATTTCCCTGTTATCTTTACGGGAATACGTAGGCATAAGATTGCGAAATCTTAGCGAGCACACATAACAAAAACCTTAGGTCCAGTACCTTACCAAAAACATCGAAAAATCCGAAAACAACAAAAATACTCTCTCAACATTCCCAAAGGAGAAACTTTCCCATTTTATAATAGATAAACACCAGTAAGTAGATAATAGAGAAACATGCCAAACAATCTATGGATAACCATATATACGCTGGGTAATTAACAACTTCCCTTTGTATAACCAGACCCCGGACCCCCCAATCTCTTAAGCATTTGTTAAAGAAAACATTTGCGTGCAAGGTCAGTTTTAGATAGCTTCCCTTTCCTATCTAGCTTCATAGGATAAATAAGAAATCAGAATGTAGCACCCAATTCCAACCATTGCGGTAAGGTGGTCGCGTCACCGACAAAAATCGCACGCTACAGAAAAATGGCGACTCTGCTGGGGAGTCTTTAGGATTAAAGTTCCTAAGAGGTCTAGGTTGTTTAGCATTTTCTATACTATATATATATATATATATATATATATATATCATTTACTGTTATTACTACTTGATACCCGTGTTTAATTTTTTTGTCAAATGGGAATGCGATTAATACGCATGTGGAAAGTTTGAGAGAACATTAAGATAGGGGTGGCATAGACAGGTAACACTTATAGGGAGTGAATCTCGACCAAGCTAACTTGGTAGCCCACCGAATCAGTCGAGGTACTCGTACGGAAGTATCGATGTTGAACGACCGATTGTCGTGAAAACATTATCTTTCCTAGTGTGGTACCCATGACCCTGAGGATTTAGTAGACATTAACCATATGACCATTTCGTAGTGCAGTGACTATCGGGAATAGTTGATACGCGATACTACACTCAAATGAGAATCATCCTAGGATATTACAGCTCGCTTGAGTGAATCAGCTTACTGTCGATATCCCTAGGGGGGTCAATGACTCTGGGAACCTTAGAACCCGTTCTACAGGTACAAAAATTGACCAAAATAGTACAACCATTGGGGATGGGTAGAGCCATGACTTCATGCTCGTGATGTTGAACCCTTGAACCCATGTTTTCAAATGTTTTTGTGTGTTGCATTCATGCATTCATCTAAAAATCTCTTTTCAAACAAGAAAAAAAATCTTTTTTTCAAAATAAACTAAAACAATAATTGCAAATATCAGAGGTTGCGTTATGGATTTTGATAGAAGAAAGACGCACAAGTACACCTTCAAGGCTCTAAAATTAGAAGACTTAAGGAAATTGGCAAGGATGATTACCAATCCCGAGGCTTTCAGAGCTAAGCACGAAGGACTGTTGTCTCTGTTAAGGGTCCACGTAGTTGAAGGAAGCCTGTCTACATTGATTTAATTCTACGATCCGGTTTATCACTGCTTCACATTCCTGGATTACCAACTGGCACCAACGCTAGAAGAGTACTCCCACCTGATTGATTTACCTATCACTGATCAAGCTCCATTTTCTAGACTAGAAGAAATTCTAAAGGATCAGGCCATTGCAAGAGCAATCTCTTTGGATGAGTCAGAAGTTAGGACTCACATGACCACCAAAGAAGGAATCCAGGGTTTACCAGCTAATTTCCTGATGGAGAAAGCTCTGTACTTTTCTAGTATAGGAAACATAACTGCTTTCAAGGATGTCTTCGTTTTGCTTACATATGGGTTATTCCTTTTTCCCAACATTGACAACTTTGTCGACACCAATGCTGTTAAGATATTCTTAATTGGAAACCCTGTGCCAACTTTGCTCGCAGATGCTTATCATTTTGTACACTTAAGGAATTTGTACAGTGGAGGAATGATCACATGATGTGTACCCTTACTCTACAAATGGTTCATTTCCCATATACCCAAGTCTGCTGCTTTTTGGGATCATAAGAGTACTCTACGTTGGTCACAAAGGATTATGTCCCTTACCAACTCTGACATAGATTGGTATAATGGGATTTACGAAGGGATAGAGATCATCGACAGATGTGGAAATTTCCTTAACGTACCCCTCATTGGAACTAAATGAGGAATTAATTATCATCCAATTTTAGCTCGCCGTCAACTCGGATACCCGATGAAGAAAATCCCACATAACGTTCATCTGGAAGGTCTTTTCTTCAAGGAAGGAGAAAATGACAGGGCACTAAAGAAGAAAATAGTGCATGCCTGGCAACAGATTCACAGGAAGGGAAGAGAGTCTCTAGGAAAACCAAATTGTACCTCCATGGAGCCTTATCTCACTGGGTGCAAACTAGAGCCCTCAAGCTGAGGATGCCTTTCCCTCGCCAAGAAGTTTTTCCGTTAAAGGAATCTGTCCTTTATTTCATGTCTGATGCGGAAAAAATCCAGGTGGCTCTCAACAAAGTTCAACGTGAGAAGAGCTCTTGGAAGAATAAATACCAGATCCTTAATTTAGAATGTACCAAGATTCAGGAACTGTTAAAGGAAAAGGATACTTTGATTGATATATTAGAGTAGCATGCTATAGAGAGTCAGGAAGATCGAAGAAATTTGGTCGCCCCTTTCACTTGGCAAAGGACTAACGACCCGACAGTGGCTGAAGAGCCTCGGTCAAAGAAAAGGAAAATACAGGAACCGACATCTGAGCTCTCTTCAGAGAGGCCTCAGGATCCATGAGTTTAGACTTTTTCCTTGCAGCACTTTGTAAAATACTGTACTTCCTCCTTGTAAAATACTGCAATATTTCGAATTCAATAAAAGGGGTCTCCCCCCCCCCCCCCCACTGTATGATATTTGCAATCTATTTGTTGAAGTTTCTTTTTGATTAAAACAAAAACTAAAAAATATATCATTGCATAGCATTCATCATTCTCACATAACGCATTTTTTCTTATCCTTGAGTCTCACGTATGTGTCGCGATTCTAGAGTCAAACTGTCTCACTCATATAATACTCGGGCCAATCAACAAAATAAAATGGATGATCTCGAGGAAGAGAACAGAGAGCTGAGAGAAGAAATGACGCTCTAAAGGAAAGTTTGGAAAAACTTCACAGTGACATGATCTCCCTAGAAGCAGCTCAGGAGCAGCAATGTCAAAGGACTGTGGTCTCAGAGATCACATCTACACCTATACTGGAGACATATGATCCTCGGTATAACATGCCTAAAGGTCGCCCCTGGGGCATGCCTTTCAAATTTATACCTGAAGGATATATCTCACTGGTCACTGAAGACCCAGAAACCACAGCAGGAACCATTGGGCCTAAAGGTTACAAACTTCGGGAAAATGAAGATGCAAGGGTTACGACAGCAACTCCTGAAGGTTACAAACTTCAGGGCACTGAATCTCCGAGAGTCACCGCTATGATGTATATACCATAGCCAGTGGTACACACTGTCCCGGAAGGACAGATTCCACAAGAAATTTGTGGCTGAAACGAAGACGTATATGAAAGGATGAATGAGTTCCAGGAACAATTCTTGGAAATACAGAAGGAACTGCATGCCATTCATGGTCAAGACTTATACGAAAAGGACGCCACTGACCTCTGTTTGGTCCCTAATGTAAAGATCCCGCACAAATTCAAGGTGTCTGACTTTGAAAAATACAAAGGCAACTCTTGCCCTCAAAGTCATTTAGTGATGTACGCTCGAAAAATGTCAACCCAGACAGAAAATCAACAGCTACTAATCCATTACTTCCAAGACAGTTTAACCAGTTCTGCACTCAAATGGTACATGGGTTTAAACCGCACCAAGATCAGTACTTTCAGAGATCTCGGTGCAGCCTTTGTTCAGCATTATAAATATAATTTGGACATGGCACCAGATAGAGATCAGCTCAGAGCAATGTCGCAGAAGGACAAAGAAACTTTCAAGGAATATGCTCAGAGATGACATGAAATTGCCACTCAGATCTGTCCCCCTCTTGAGGAAAAGGAGATGACAAAGATTTTCCTGAAAACCTTGAGCTCATTCTATTACGACAGAATGGTTGCAAGTGCGCCCAGTGACTTCATCGAAATGGTGAACATGGGAGTACGCCTGGAAGAAGCAGTCCGAGAAGGACGATTGGTCAAAGATGCAGAGCCATCTAGCAGTACTAAGAGATATGGTAGTGCTTTCCAAAAGAAAAAAGAACAATATATTAGTAATATCTCTCTAGGAAAGCAAAGGTGAAGGTATCAACCAGTAGTGACGATAACTCCCGTTATCAACCCCGCACCAGCTCCGACTTATCAACCTCAAGTTGCTCAGAGCCAACCAATTCAACAATAGTATCAGCAAAGGACACAATAGCCTTTTCAGCAGGCTCATGCACAGTACAACAACAACAATCGTACAACACAACCATCAGGGTTCGACCCTATACTGATGTTGTACGCAGAACTATTTCCACTTCTACTGGCCAAGGGGCACGTCCAAACCAGGACTCCTCTTGCAGTACCGGAAAATCCACCTTTTTGGTTTAAAGCAGATCAAACTTGCCCTTACTATTAAGGAGGATCGGGACACAATATTGAGAATTATCTCAGCTTCAAGTCTAATGTACAGAAGCTTCTCAGGAACGGGGTCTTATCCTTCAAAGATACTAATCCGAATGTTCAGACAAACCCGTTGCCGCAACATGAGAAGCCTGCAGTGAATTTAATTAGTGAAGAACCTAGCCGCAGTTATCAAATTCACGATGTACTCCTATTAGGAACTAATCTGGTGAGGATGCATTACAGATAGAGCGGATATGGCCACGTACCCTCTCACAACTATCATCAGTGTGATATCTGCTCAAAGAAAAATCAGGGGTGTTCCATCGTGCAAACAACTTTACAAGAACAAATGGATCTGGGTTGGATTCAGAATCACAGGATTCGTGAAGTAAACATGGCCCACACATATCCCAACATTGTTCAGAACCACGCCATCCGTGCGACGAACGTCAATTTAGTGGCGATGCATTCGAGGCAAAGTCAATATTATAATCTGCCATGGCACGATTACAATGCTTGTCCAGTCTGCTCAACAGACAATCAGGGATGCTCTTTTGTACAAGAGGCCCTCCAATGTCAGATGGATCTCGGATGGATCCAAGATTGCTGTGAAGAAAATAACCATCAAGTCAATATGGTTCAGATCTTTGACATACACTTGATGAATACCAGTCTGGTAGAATTACATGCTAAGCAAGTCAGGCTCAGTTTTCTGGCTTCACATGATTATCTAGAATGTAAACAATGTTGCGAAGACAACCAAGGGTGTGCGCTTGTGCAAAGAACCCTTCAACATTTGTTGGACCACTGGTGGCTTCCAATTTACCTGGACAAAGCTACACAATGGATTAGCTTGACTGATGGGAATCCTGATAGACATCAAAGTCGTGATATCTGCTCAACAGAAACAGATCTAATAAAGATGTACTACGTACAAAGCGGGTGTGCCGAGTACCACCGCACAACTATGAGTGTTGTAGGATATGTTCGAAAGATAACCAAGGATGTTATCTTGTGCGAGCAGCTCTCCAAGAACAGTTAAACCAGAAGGAGATTCGACCATGTTAGAGTTCTGGGTCGATCAACATGATACAAGAGTACCTCCCCAGTCATAACGAAAACGCTGTCATAATCTCCGATCACGGAATGATCGAGAACGTTTGTGCCATAATCCCTGTACTCAACGAGTAAAAAGTCTCTCTTGACAGCAGAAGAATCCTCAACCTCGAACCAATTGAGGCCGCCTATAACGATTAGAAAAATCAAAAAGCTCCTATGGTTATCTACCTTCCAGGACCAGTACCGTACAGATAAGAGAAGGCTATCCCTTACAAGTATGGTGAAAAAACCATTGAAAATGGAAAGGAAACTCCATTACCCTCCGTCGTAAACATTGATGACATCAGTTGAGTCACACGGAGCGGTCGGGTCTTCAACAGAGGAGTTTGAGAACCTGCCAAAGAAAAGGAACCTCATACAGAAGTTCCAAATCAACAAGTCGGTCAATCCGATAATCTGGAACTTATAAAGAACAACGATGAGATGCTGAAGCTCATCCAGAAAAGCGAGTACAACATTGTGGACCAATTGTTGCAAACTCCGTCTCAAATCTCTGTACTCTTTCTTCTGCTTAGTTCAGAAGCTCTCATGGAAGCTCTACAAAAAGTCTTAGAGCAAGCCTTTGTGGAACAAGATGTGATGATAAGACAGTTTGATAGCATCATCTCCAACATCACTTCCTGTAACAACTTAGGGTTCAGTGATGAAGAATTACCGGAAGAAGGCAAAAATCACAATATGGCGCTTAACATTACAGTCAACTTCCAAGACGATGCTTTAGCCAGCGTACTTGTGGACACAGGATCATATTTGAATGTTATGCCAAAATCAACTTTGGTACGACTATCATTTCAAGGAGCTCCAATGAGAGGCAGTGAGATCATCGTCAAAGCCTTTGACGGATCTAGAAAAACGGTCATAGGCAAATTCGATCTTCCCATAACCATCGGTCCTCACACTTTCCAAGTCACTTTCCAGGTCATGGATATCCTGGAAACATACAACTTTTTATTAGAAAGACCTTGGATACACGAAGTTGGGCAGTCACTTCGACACTTCACCAGAAGCTGAAGTTCGTCAAGAATGACAAGTTAGTCACAGTATGCGGAGAGTAAGCCTTAATCGTGAGAAACTTATCATCATTCTCCTGTGTAGAACCCGAGGAGGTTGTTGGAACCCAGTTCCAAGCACTCTCGGTGAGCAATGACAATCAATCAGAAAGAGGGACGTTGATTTCCTCATTCAAAAATGCTCTCGAAGTGATCAAGAGCAATGACATAAAAGGATGAGGACAGCTTGTAATTCCTACTGATAACAACACAAAGAAAGGTCTTGGTTTCTCTTCATCCTGTACCCAGACTACTAAAAAAGATGAAAGTTTTTGTCCCATTCAAGATTTATTTCACAGTGGAGGCTTCCTCCACTCAGTATCTCAAGAAGTACACACCATCAATGAAAGTGATTCCTCCGATACAGAAGAAGAGTGGAAATTTTACCTTAACCATGACGGTTATATATCTCCAAAACAAGTGCGCATGCCATTATATTTTCCCAAGTACAACCCGAGGTATATACCGAGATCAGATGCTCGGAGGATCTATGGAGATTATGATCCTGAAGGATGTCGTGCTCCACCTAACTCATTAGAAGATAACCTAATGAAAGACAACTTTGACCAAGAATATTATGATCCCCGGGATGACCTGCCTATCTGGAGACCGTGCCCAAAAGACTTGGGGCAAAAGAGTCAGCCTGATAATTACTATCAACTGAGTAATATTGAAAAGAATACCCATGTTCCCACCGAGTCATGGAATAATTACTCAGGACATTCCGCGAATGTCCGACATCATGGCGATGAATCTGCAAAGATTGCAGGACAAGAGTTCATCAACTATGCTTTTCATGAGGTCAACGCCATTGAGGAAGATGACTCGTCCTCTACTCCCGCTGAAATATGGGACACTTTAGAACAGCTGAGTGGCAAGTACAACTTCTTAGTCAAATACACTGCTCCCGAAAGTTCTCGTATCAGATACGAGGACATCTAGCCAACTGGATGGGGAGATCCTCTTGAGAATAAAAACACTAGGGAAGATACAACAGAAGAGTTTGTATATGATAACTCTGCATGGGAGGAAGACTCCAACGATCCTACTCCACCAGAAATCAGCGTCATTTCTGAAGACAAGCCAAGAAGAAAAGTACCAGACTTTGTGAGTCACAGAGGAGTTCTTCGCCATTGGGTTGTTGCCGATGTCCCGAAAGTCGTCCATAAGTCTAAGTAATTGCCATCTTTGTTTTAAACCTTTCACCTTGCCCGAGTGAAGTGGATGTTTTATAGGGCTCACTTTTCTGTAAATGTCCCTCTTCGATTCGCCTACATAGTTTTGCTTTATAGGGTTGTGTTTCAAGAATCGAAAAATCATAAATAAATAATGCCATTCTGTCATTCCCGCGTTTATTGCCGTTCTCACTTTTCGTTTTTCAGGAAATGGTAATCCTAAAATAACCCAAAATAAAAACAAGCATTTTTCAGAAAATACACTGCACACACTCTTGCATTCTCTATGTCTTTGCTAAAAAACAAATCATCACGTCATGCAGATTGCTTGTTTTAAACCCCATTAAAACATACGATCCAATGCCTTCTCCCAACTTTGAATTCCTGTTATTTGAAGCTGAAGAAGAAGAGGACGAAGAAATTCCAAAAGAGATCGCCCGACTACTCAGACAGGAGGAAAGGTCTATTGAGCCTCACAAAGAGCCATTGGAAACGGTCAATTTAGGTTCAGGAGAAGAAAAGAAAGAAGTTGAGATTGGAGCACTGCTCAATCCAACTGTCAAAGAAGACTTGATAAAACTTCTCAAAGAGTTTCCAGATGTGTATGCTTGGTCCTACCAGGACATGCCAGGGTTGGATACCAGCATCGTGGAACACCACTTACCGTTAAAATCAGAATGTATGCCCGTAAAACAAAGACTGAGACGGACTCATCCTGATATGGCCGTCAAAATTAAAGCGGAAGTTCAGAAACAGATCGACGTAGGTTTCCTTACCACCTCAGAATATCCTCAATGGTTGGCTAACATAGTGCCAATTCCAAAAAAGGACGGAAAAGTCAGAATGTGCGTAGACTACAGGGATCTGAACAAAGCAAGTCCAAAGGATGACTTCCCCTTACCACACATTGACATGCTGGTTGACAGTACAACAAAGTTCAAAGTCATCTCCTTCTTGGATGGATTCTCGGGCTATAATCAAATAAAAATGGCGCCAGAAGATATGGAGAAAACTTCATTCATCACCCCATGGGGCACCTTTTGTTACAAGGTAATGCCGCTCGGTCTGAAGAACGTCGTGGCAACCTATCAAAAGGCCATGACAACTCTGTTTCACGACATGATGCACAGAGAAATTGAAGTGTACGTCGATGATATGATTGCCAAATCTAAAACAGAAGAAGAGCATGTGACACACCTATCAAAGTTATTCGAGCGTTTGAGAATATACAGACTCTGCTTGAATCCCAATAAGTGCACATTCGATGTCCTCTCGGGAAAACTTTTAGGATTCATCGTCAGCCAGAAAGGAATTGAGGTTGATCCTGACAAGGTCAAGGCCATTCAAGATATGCCTTCACCAAGGACTGAAAAACAGGTCAGAGGATTTCTGGGATGTCTGAATTACATCTCGAGGTTCATATCCCATATGACTGCGACATACGCGCCAATCTTCAAACTACTCAGAAAAAATCAAAACTGTGTTTGGACAGAAGATTGCCAAAAAGCTTTTGACAGTATTAAGGAATATTTGTTGAATCCACCGATCCTGTCACCTCCAGTGGAGGGAAGACCACTGATCATCTACCTAACAGTCTTGGAAGACTCTATGGGTTGTGTACTTGGCCAACAAGACGAAACAAAAAGAAAAGAGTCTGCCATTTACTACTTAAGCAAGAAATTTACAGACTGTGAAACTCGGTACACTATGCTCGAGAAAAATTGTTGCGCTCTGGCTTGGGCATCCAAACGTCTTCGTCAGTACATGATTTGTCACACTACTTGGTTAATCTCTGAAATGGATCTGATCAAGTACGTCTTTGAAAAACCTGCTCTCACGGGAAGGATTTCCCGTTGGCAGATGTTGTTATCAGAATACGACATCGAGTACCATGCTCAGAAAGCCGTCAAAGGAAGTATTTTAGCCGATTATTTGGCTCATCAACTGATTGACGATCAGGAATCAGTCGGATTTAACTTCCCAGACGAAGATGTCATGTACTTGAAAATGAAAGATTGCGATGAACCGCTACCTATTGAAGGGCCAGAACCAGTTTCTAAATGGGTATTAATTTTTGATGGAGCTGTAAAAAAATATGGCAACATAAATTGGGCAATCATCATAACACCTCAGGGTACCCACATTCCTTTCACCGCCCGACTGATATTCAAGTGTACAAACAACGAGGCCGAATACGAAGCATGTATCATGGGTCTCGAAGAAGAAATTGACTTAAGAATAAAGAACTTGGATGTGTATGGAGACTCAGCCCTGGTTATCAATCAGATCAAAGGAGATTGGAACACATACCAATCAGGACTGATTCCTTACAAAGATTACGCGAGAAGGTTGTTACCATTCTTCAACATAATTGAGTTTCATCATATCCCTCGTGAAGAAAATCACATGGCTGATGCACTAGCCCGCTTACATCTTCACAATTGAAGCAGTTATAGATGACAAACCCTGGTATCGTGATATCAAATGTTTCCTTCAAAGACAAGAATACCCGCCTGGGGCATCAAGAAAAAACAGGAAGACCATCAGAAGACTGGCTGGCAACTTTTTCCTGAGCGGTGATACACTTTATAAGAGAAACTTCGACATGGTTTTGCTCAGATGCGTAGACAAACAAGAAGCAAACATGTTAATGAAAGAAATTTATGAAGGATCCTTTGGCACTCATGCCAATGGACACACAATGGCGAGAAAAATTCTGAGAGCAGGGTATTATTGGTTGATGATGGAATTCGATTGCTACAAGTACATGAGGAAGTGTCATAAGTGTCAGATAAACGCTGAAAAAATCCATGTACCGCCAACGCATCTAAAATTTCTTTCTTCTCCATGGTCTTTTTCTATATGGGGAATCGACATGATTGGCATGATTGAACCCAAGGCTTCGAACGGACATCGATTCATCCTGGTAGCCATTGATTACTTCACCACATGGGTCAAAGCAGCGTCATACGCCAATGTAACCCAACAAGTGGTAGTCCGATTTATCAAGAACAATATCATCTGCCGTTATGGTATTCCAAGCCAGATCATTACTGATAATGGATCTAACTTGAATAACAAGATGATGAAAGAGTTGTGTGTGTGAGAACAAGATTTGGTTCTGCAATATTATCTCTAAGTTTTGATGATATCAAATGAGTATTTCTGTATGAACAATTTTGTACAGCTAATGTTTGTTATTTGTTAGAACTTAACAAACAGGTTATGCTTCTGTAAATTGGCGCGAACACAATGCTTAAAGGAAAATACTCCGCCTACACTCTTGAAAAGCTGAACTCATTTTAAGATAATAAGAAGCTCTCAAGTCTCTGATACAAAAGGAAAAGAGAACGAGTTCTGAAGATCTGAAGACATAGGTTCTGGTTGAACGAAGTCCAGATGCTGAAGACTTAAGCTCTCTAATCAAGGTTCTGAAGACCTAAATTAAGTCTCTACTCATGATTCAACCCAATACTATTAGAAGCCACTGAAGATATGAAGACAACGCACCAAGCGAACAAGGTTCTAAAGACCAAGTGCTGAAGACTCTGAAGACACTGCTCTAAAGATTCGAAGACTTGAAACTCTCAAGAACCAAGCGATGTTTTCCCTTCTTACTCATGCTCGTAAAAAGGCCTCTGAAGTTGAGAAGCCAAGAATACAAAGCTACATAGTACAGATGTACCTCAATACAAAGCGAAAATATCTTGGTAATAGTGCAACTGTACAATCAAAGATATTCTGACAAAAACAGGATGCGCAGCACGCAAAAGTTTTTATTTGTCCTCAAGCTTCTAGCCATCAGCCTAGTTAAGCTATCATGATTACATTTCAACGGCTCTTTCTACACGGCTATAAAAGGAAGCAAAAGACTTGAAGAAAGATACACACGAACGATACTGCAATATTCTTTCCATCTGAAATCTTTCTTAAGTCTTTCTGGTCAAAACTTGTTTACATTATCAGCTTGTATAGAAGCACTTGTTTGTAAATGAAATTTATTCAAACTTAGGTTTGTGTTCCTTGAGAAAGACCGTGTGGTTGTATTTCTTGAGAAGTATAGGACGTGTAGTCTTAGAGGTTGTTCCTTGAGTAAGACCTGTGAGGTTGTATTACTTGAGAAGTCTAAAACTTGAAAGTTTTAGAGGTAGTGTTAGTCACCAGCGTTTTGGCTAGTGCATTGTACTATTTTGATTGAATAGTGGATTAAGACCTCGTTGAGAGAGGCGAAATCACCTTGGCGGGTGGACTAGACTAACTTGAGTGTTTCTCAAGTGAACTAGTATAAACATAACGTGTTATCGTGTTGTGATTCAGAAAGGTATTTATTGATAAACGAAAGAGTCTTATAAAAACAAGTTTTCCTAAAAGAAACAATTTTATTTTGAAAAACCAATTCAAACCCCCCTTTCTTGAGTTTTTCACACCTTCAATTGGCATCAGAGCTCCGGTTCTGAGGTGATAAAAAGGTTGAATTTTTATCAAGCACTTAACAGTGTTCAGTACCGATCCAAGTGTGAAAAACAATGTCTATACCAAATGCTGAGACAAGTGTTATTGTAAATGAAAGAGATTCTTATAGTTCAAAACCTCCTATATTTGATGGAGAAAAATTTGACTATTGGAAAGATAGAACTGAAAGTTACTTTTTGTCATTTGACTTAGATCTATGGGATCTGGTAGTTGATGGCTACAGTCACCCAGTAGATTCTGCAGGCAAAAAGATTGATAGAAGTGCATTTACAGATGCGTAGAAGAAAACTTACAAAAATCATCATAGAGCAAGAACGATTCTGTTAAACGCAATTTCTTATACAGAATATAAGAAAATTACAAACAAAGAAACTGCAAAGTCCATCTTTGACTCTCTTCGTATGACTCACGAAGGCAATGCTCAAGTCAAGGAGACGAAGGCTCTTGCATTAATTCAAAAATATGAGGTCTTCAAGATGGAAGATAATGAATCTGTGGAAACCATGTTCTCAAGATTTCAGATGCTTGTTGCAGGACTCAGAGTTCTGAACAAAGGCTATTCTACTACTGATCATGTCAAGAAAATTATCAGAAGTCTACCTGTCAAATGAAGACCAATGGTGACTGCCTTGAAACTAACAAAGGATCTAAATACTATAAGTCTTGAGGAACTAATAAGTTCTTTAAGAAGTCATGAAATAGAGCTCCAAGAAGATGAACCCCAAAAGAAAAGCAAATCCATTGCTCTAAAAGCTAAATCTGAAAAGAAAAAGGCGTATCAAGCAGAGGAGGAAGTGGAAGAATCTGAAGAAGAATCAGACGAAGATGACATATCTCTCATATCAAGAAAAATCAGTCAACTATGGAAATACAGAAGAAATAAGTTCAGAGGACCAAAAATAAGATCTGAGTCTACATATGGTCAAAGGAGAACTTATGGAAGAAACGTTACGTGCTTTGAATGCAAGGAACCTGGACATATCAAAAACGGCTGTCCAAAAGTTAAGAAAGATGAAAGACCCAAGAAAACTAAAAAGGGTCTTATGGCAACTTGGGATGATTCAGAATCCGAAGATGATTCTAATGGAGAATGTGCTAACGTAGCATTCATGGCTAAAACCACTGATGCTCTATCAGAAGGAGAACCTTCAGATTCTGACGACGAAAGAGAGGTACTTTCTTCCCTGTCTCGCTCTGAACTTGAAATAGGATTATATGAACTTATGGAAAGATATCAAACTCTTCGAAGAAAACACAAAACTCTGAAAAAGACTATTGTGGTTCCTTCAGAAGACCTTACTGAAAGCAAACAAACAATCTTTGAATTAAATGAAAAACTACTTTCTCTAGAAAATTCAAATACTGCATTAAAAGGTAAAATCTCTAGGTTAGAAAAAGAAATCACCTCTAACATAACCAATACTAATGAAGTAGCCAAGTATGATAAAGCTTTCCAACACTTTCTCGCCAAGAGCATAGACAGAAGCAAAATGGCTTCAATAATCTATGGAGTCAGCAGAAATGGTAACAGAGGTCTGGGATATTCAGGACCATCACATCTATATGATGAGACCAAGAATATCAAGATAATACCTCTGTCCAAACATTTTCTGCCCTCTGGCACTATCTTGAAATGTTCTGAACAAAAAGGTTCAAAATCTATCACTACACAACCACAGACACTAAAGAAAACTCCCAAACTTAAACATTATGCACAAATTCCACACTATTATTCCAATATAAGGAAGTCCAAAGGTGTCAGAACCTCTGGAAAGGCTAATGTGAAAGGACCAACAAAATGTGTACCTAAGAATAAGATAATTTATGTTGCAGACATCCTTAATGGCACCATTGAAACACCAGTCATTGTACCTGGACATTGGATGCTCGCGACATATGACGGGAGAAAGGCATATGTTCCAAGATCTGAAACTTAAGCCTGGAGGTGTCGTTGGTTTTGGAGGAAATCAGAAAGGAAGAATTATTGCCTCCGGAACTATTGGAAATGGTAAGCTTCCTTCTATTAATAATGTTCTACTAGTTGAAGGTCTAATGCATAATCTATTGTCAATTAGTCAACTTAGTGACAATGGTTATGACGTTATTTTTAATCAGACATCCTGTAAAGATGTAAGTCAAAAGGATGGATATGTCCTGTTCAACGGAAAGAGGAAGAACAATACTTATAAAGTTAAATTATCAGATTTAAAACATCAAAATGTAAAATGTCTTCTTTCTGTAAATGAAGAGCAATGGGTCTGACACAGACGTCTTGGTTATGTTAGCTTGAGAAGAATTTCTCGGTTGAACAAGCTTTGACTTGTCAGAGGCTTGCCAAATCTGAAGTACTCTTCAGATGCTCTTTGTGAAGCATGTCAGAAAGGCAAGTTTTCAAAAACCTCTTTTAAAGAAAATAATATTGTTTCCACCTCCAGACCGTTATAACTTCTTCACATTGATCTTTTTGGACCAGTGAAAACTGCTTCTATCAATGGCAAAAAATACGGACTAGTCATCGTTGATGATTACAATCATTGGACATGGGTGAAATTCTTAAAACACAAGGATGAGTCACATTCTGTGTTTGCTTCCTTCTGCACTCAAGTTCAAAATGAGAAAATTTGCAAAATCATCAAAGTCAGAAGTGATCATGGTGGAGAATTTGAAAACAAAGACTTCGAAAACCTTTTTGATTCACATGGGATATCCCATGGGTTTTCTTGTCCTAGAACTCCACAACAAAATGGAGTTGTAGAAAGAAAGAACAGAACTTTACAAGAAATGTCTCGCACCATGATCCAAGAAACTGACATGGCTAAGCATTTTTGGGCAAAAGCAATTAACACAACATGTTATATTCAAAATATAATCTCTATTAGACCTATCTTGAATAAAACTCCCTATGAATTGTGGAAGAATAAGATTCCCAATGTCTCTTACTTTCATCCGTTTAGATGTACTTGTCTTATGCTTAACACTAAAGAGAATCTTGGCAAGTTTGACTCCAAAGCATATAAGTGTCTGTTGTTAGGATACTCTGATCGCTCAAAAGGCTATAGAGTTTATAACACAGAATCATAGATTGTGGAAGAATCAATTCATGTTAGATTCGATGACAAGCTTGACTCTGAAAAGTCAGAGCTAGCTGAAAAACTTACAGGTTTGGAAATTAGCTTCTCAGAACCTAAAGAAAAGGCAGATGTAGTCAAAGACCAGCAAGATCCTGCGCCAGATACCTCTGATGTAACTCTGAATAATCCACAGCAAAAGAAAAGAAGAATGTCTACATATCACCTTGAGGAACTAATTCTGGGTAGCAAGGATGCTCCATTTAGAACTAGATCAGCTTTCAGACCATCAGAAGAAACACTCTTGGGACTGGTGCCGTTGATCGAACCAGCTACAGTTGAAGAAGCTCTTATGGACAAGCATTGGGTTCTAGCTATGGAAGAAGAACTGAATCAATTCTTAAAGAATGATGTTTGGGATCTAGTTCCAAAACCTAAGAATGTTCATGTCATTGGAACCAAGTGGGTATTCAGGAACAAGCTAAATGAGAAAGGAGAAGTTGTCAGAAACAAGGCACGACTTGTTGCTCAAGGATCCAGTCAACAAGAAGGAATTGATTACAATGAAACCTTTGCTCCAGTCGCGAGACTTGAAGCAATATGGTTACTAATTTCATTCTCAGTAAACGATAACATCACCCTATATCAGGTGGATGTTAAGAGTGCATTCTTAAATGGTTATATATCAGAAGAAGTCTATGTCAAACAACCTCCTGGTTTTGAAAATTCAGAAAAATCAGACTTTGTTTTTAAACTCAAAAAGTCTCTCTATGGATTAAAGCAAGCTCCCAGAGCTTGGTATGATAGATTGAGCAAATTTATTTTAGAAAACCAGTTCACCAGAGGAAAGGTTGACACAACTCTCTTCTGTAAAACATATAAGAATGATATTCTTATAGTTCAAATCTACGTTGATGATATCATTTTTGGTTCTGCTAACTCTTCTTTATGTGAAGAATTTTCAAAGTTAATGCAAGCAGAATTCGAAATGAGTCTGATGGGTGAGTTAAAGTTCTTCCTGGGAATTCAAATAGATCAGAAACCAGAAGCCACTTACATTCATCAAAGTAAGTACACAAAAGAACTCCTGAAGAAATTCAACATGATGGATTGTAATACAGCTAAAACACCAATGCATCCAACATGTGTCATGAGAAAAAAATAAATAGAAGTTAAGGTTTGTCAGAAGCTCTATCGTGGTATTATAGGCTCTCTCTTATATCTAACTACTTCTAGACCTGATATATTACATTTATGTGCTAGATTTCAATCAGATCCAAGAGAATCTCATTTAACTGCTGTTAAGCGAATTCTAAGGTATCTGAAAGGAACAACTAACCTTGGCTTGATGTATGAGAAAACATCAGAGTATACTTTTTCTGGTTACTGCGATGTAGATTATGCTGGAGACATATTGGAAAGAAAGAGCACATCTAGAAACTGTCAGTTCCTAGGGAACAATCTAATCTCATGGTCAAGTAAGAGGCAATCTACAATTGCTCTCTCTACAGCAGAGCTGAATACATCCCCGCCTCTCTATGTAGTACACAAATGATTTGGATGAAAAATCAGCTGGAAAACTATCAGATATATGAGAGTAACATCCCTATCTTCTGTGATAATACTGCTGCTATTTGTTTAAGTAAAAATCCAATTTTACATTCAAGGGCAAAATATATTGAAATAAAACACCATTTTTTCAGAGACTATGTTCAGAAGGGAACCTTATGCTTAAAATTTATTAATACAGACCATCAATAGGCTGATATTTTTACAAAACCCTTAGCTGAAGATAGATTTCAAATTATTTTAAAACATCTGAAAATGGAGTACTGCTCAGAATGAAATTATTTCATAATCAAATGTGTTTAGTCAGAAGAAACAAATATTTCTAAAATCATCAGGATCACTTTTGTGAGACATGTCTCAAATCTGATAAATTTTTCTTCTAAGACAGTTCTGACGTGTCATTAGAAAATAATTTTCACATGTGATTAGATTATATCCAAGTCACTACATCTATTCAAATCAAACGTACAGTAATTTTCTTGGGATTGACTCAAAACTTTATTACATTTATTCACCTATCCCCTGTACGGTGTCTATGTCTTTAAATTCTCAATAACCATTCCTCTTCCCACTCTCATTCAAAAGGAAATTCTAAAACCCTAAATCTCTAAATCTCTCTATCGAACCAACTCAATCCCTGTTCTCATCCTCTCCGATCTTAACTATCATCAAGATGAACATCATTCAACAAGAAAACGCTCCCCTCTCCAAAGATTTTGAAGCATCACTGAATCCATCTCAAGAGCTACCATCTTCATCTATCACACCTTCTACCACCTCCACAACCACCGCGACGATCACTTCAACTCCATTATCTCTTCCCACGATCGATGCAACCCATGTAACACAGAGAAATTCCTATGTTACTTGTGTTATGCATGCAAATGAACTTATTGTTCTGAAAGAGTTGTTTGGCGACTTCGACAATCTTCGCGATAATGGGTTTAACCTAATTGATCAACTTAATACTCAAGGATGGAAAAGTTACTTTGAAAGACTTAGAGGTCCAACCTTTGATGACATAGTAAAGGAATTCTGGAGGCACGCTGAAACAGACGATCTTTATGTTGTATCTTTTGTTATGGATCAAAGGATCATTATCACTGAAAAATCTATTTCAGACCTACTAGGGATGCAACTCTTGGAAGGAAAAAGAGTTTATGGAAAAACTGAAATATCTGACTCCGTCATCAATAAAGCAATTTTAAAAAATTGTCAACCTGGGACTTCAGAGTACAAAAGCAAGAATCTACGTGACAATCTGAGAATCTGGCACAAAATTATTCTTGGATGTATCAATCCAAGACCTCCAAAGAGTGCTACAGATTTCTTCAACACAAATCAAAAGTACATGTTGTACTACTTGCACAAGAATGAGAAAATATGTCTTCCATCCATTCTATTCTACAACCTGAGAGATATGGTGCGCAAGACAAGAACAACAGCTTCACCAGATAGGAAGATTGTAAACTACATTCCATTTAGAAGACTTCTCTCTGACATCTTTGTTGAAAGCGGCCTAGTGGAGTATCTAGTCAAGGAAGCTAAGTACACAGATTATCTGGCTGGCAAAGTAGGAGAAGCTTTCAATGTTGTGAACCTTAAACATATGAAAATGATTACAAGTGTTGATGTGAAACCCACATCCATCCCTCAAGACACGGTGATCGAAAATAGACGTCCAGTAACGAACTACCCCTACTATCGCAAAGAAGATAATTCAACAACAATTGCTTTGTTTGTGGCTATAATGAGAGAAGAAGGGCATGACATGCCAAAATCCAGAGTTGAAGAGGTTGCTCCCAAATCTAAATACATCACAAGGAGTAAGAGGAAGCAAACTGAAGAGGATGCTGAGCCTAAGAAGAAGAAAAATGAACAAAGTGAAGTCTAAACCACCATCTTTTTCAATTCCTCCTTTAACTACCACTATCTAATCTTGACCCAACTCATCAATCAGTACCCCTATCTCGTCTGAAGCCATTCCTACCTACACCTCGTCAATAACCTCGTCAATTATTCAGCCAAATGAACAAAGTTCCATGAACCTAATCTCTGAATCTCAAGTCCTCAGTATTGAGTCTATCTCTGAGGATACAACCTCTGAATCTCTAGAGATCGTCACCCCTGAATCACTCATAGACTCAGACACTCTAGAAGTGACATCTCCTGCTGATCAACAAATCAGTGAACATGCTCCTACTGAGATTGTGTCATCTCAGTAAACACCATTTGAAGCAAACTATACCAAAGCTGACCTTGCTTTGGTTATCTATAATGTACCACCTCCAAAATATTTTGAAGAATGCATAGGTCAATTCAGTAAAAAGGCATTAAAAAAGTTTGCTAACTTTAGAAAAGACTTTAACACAAGTACCAAGCCTATGGAACTTGAAAGATCCTGTCAAAACTTCCAGAAATGATTGGCCAGTGAGCTTGCAAGAATTGTAAGCTTCTCAGAAGCAACCATCACTGATGGAATTCAACGGGCAAAGGAGAGAGCAGAAGATGAAGAGAGGATCAGGATACTTAAGTTTTTGGCTACAAAGCAGAAAGAAGTTGAAGAAATGGTTGCTAAGGAAGCAAGACTTCTTGCAGAAAAGGCTGCTGAAGAAGCCAGAATAGCACAACAATCTGAAGCCATGGAAAAGGCCAAGCAAGCTGCTGCAGTTGTTTCTACATCTGATCCTGCTATAAAGCGTTTGGAAGACGCAATTGGAGAAATCAGAGAAGAACAACAGAAGTTCAGAGGTAACTTTGAGGAACAAAAGACTGTCAATGCTAATCTTCAGGGCATGCTTCAGAAGATATGGGACATGATGTCCTCTAGAAGCACCTAATTCTTATGTCTTTTTTGTCCTTAAGACTTTAGATCTTTGTTTTTCACCCTTGCACCACTAATCCTTTTGATCAATGAAAAAAAGGGGGAGAAGTAATATGAATGTGATAATTTTGATTCCATAGTCAATCTCTGAAAAACAACGATGTTCACATGCTAACAGATAAACTGCTATTTCTATTAGAGTGTTTTTCTTTTTCAGGAATTCTGATCCAAATCAAGATTCATTAAGAAAATCAGAACTCTGCTGAAAAGGGAATCAAGACTAAGATCTCATGACTTATTAAAGTCTGGGGGAGCCCAAGCACAGAAATTCATCAAGTCTAAAACTCAGGGGGAGCACTTCATATGAAGGATAAGCTATCTTTTGAATCTATTATTTTCCTTGCATTATATATATATATATCAAAATTGTGTCATAAAAATACATAATTTTGTCATCATCAAAAAGGGGGAGATTGTGAGAACAAGATTTGGTTCTGCAATATTATCTCTAAGTTCTGATGATATCAAATGAGTATTTTTGTATGAACAATTTTGTACAGCTAATGTTTGTTATTTGTGAGAACTTAACAAACAGGTTATGCTTCCGTAAATTGGCGCGAACACAATGGTTAAAGGAAAATACTCCGCCTACACTCTTGAAAAGCAGAACTCATTTTAAGATAATAAGAAGCTCTCAAGACTCTGATACAAAAGGAAAAGAGAACGAGTTCTGAAGATCTGAAGACATAGGTTCTGATTGAACGAAGTCCAGATGCTGAAGACTTAAGCTCTCTGATCAAGGTTTTGAAGACCTAAATCAAGTCTCTACTCATGCTTCAACCAAATACTATCAGAAGCCTTTGAAGATATAAAGACAACGCACCAAGCGAACAAGGTTCTGAAGACCAAGTGTTGAAGACTCTGAAGACGCTGATCTGAAGATTCGAAGACTTGAAACTCTCAAGAACCAAGCGATGTTTTCCCTTCTTACTCATGCTTGTAAAAAGGCCTCTGAAGTTGAGAAGCCAAGAAGACAAAGCTACATAGTACAGGTGTACCTCAACACAAAGCGAAAATATATTGGTAACAGTGCAACGGTACAATCAAAGATATTCTGACAAAAATAGGATGCGCAACACACAAATGTTTTTATCTGTCCTCATGCTTCTAGCCACCAACCTAGTTAAGCTATCATGATTACATTTCAACAGCTCTTTCTACACGGCTATAAAAGGAAGCAAAAGACTTGAAGAAAGATACACATGAATGCTACTGCAATATTCTTTCCATCAGAAATCTTTCTTAAGTCTTTCTGGTCAAAACTTGTTTACATTATCAGCTTGTATAGAAGCACTTGTTTGTAAACGAAATTTATTCAAACTTAGGTTTGTGTTCCTTGAGAAAGACTGCGTGGTTGTATTTCTTGAGAAGTCTAGGACGTGTAGTCTTAGAGGTTGTTCCTTGAGTAAGACCTGTGAGGTTGTATTACTTGAAAAGTCTAAAACTCGAGAGTTTTAGAGGTTGTGTTAGTCACCTGCATTTTGACTAGTGCATTGTACTGTTTTGATTGAATAATGGATTAAGACCTTGTTGAGAGAGGCGAAATCACCTTGGCGGGTGGACTAGACTAACTTGAGTGTTTCTCAAGTGAACTAGTATAAACATAACGTGTTATCGTGTTGTGATTCAGAAAGGTATTTATTGATAAACGAAAGAGTCTTATAATAATAAGTTTTCCTAAAAGAAACAGTTTTATTTTGAAAAACCAATTCAAACCCCCCTTTCTTGAGTTTTTTACACCTTCAGTGTGCTGAGTTCAAAATTAACACCATAACTCATCTCCCTACCGGCCTAAGATGAACGAAACGGTAGAAGCGGCTAACAAGAACATCAAGAAGATCGTTCAAAAGATGGTTGTAGCCTACAAAGATTGGCACGAGATGCTACCCTTTGCTCTTCATGATTATCGCACATCCTTTCGCACCTCAACAAGGGCAACCCCTTTTTCTCTAGTATATGGCATGGAGGCAGTGCTCCCCATAGAAGTAGAAATCCCATCAATTCGGGTATTGATGGAGGCTAAGCTAATAGAGGATGAATGGTGTCAAAGTCGACACGATGAACTGAATCTGATCGAAGAAAAGCAAATAACGGCTTTGTGCCATTATCAGTTGTATCAGCAAAGAATGAAGAAAGCGTTCGACAAAAAAGTCTGACCCCGTGTCTTCAGAAAAGGAGACCTCGTGCTCAAGAAGATACAATCATTTCTCACTGATTCCCGGGGCAAATGGACTCTGAATTATGACGGCCCCTATGTGGTCAAGAAAGCCTTCTCAGGAGGCGCCTTGAGACTTGCAGCCATGGATGGAGAGGAGTTTACCTACCCCACGAATGTCGATGTAGTCAAGAAATACTTCGCCTAAATAATTAAAAAAAACATCTCAGTGGATTGAAAACCCGAAAGGGCGATCCAGGAAAAAATTAGAGACATAAGAAAAAATCATCCCGATGGATTGGAAACCTCAAAAGACAATTCAGGAAAAAGTTAGGGATTTATGGCAAGTAACTACGTCTGACAAGGTTAAATCCCCAGTGGTAACACCATCCGTCGAAAAACTTCAGTCAAGGTCATCTTCGACAGAAGCTCAGGATGTCCAACATTCAAAGTTGGTAGAAGGGTAACGATCGTTATGTTTCAATGTAGCCCTTTTTCCCGTAAATTACAATTTTCTAAACTTTGTGAATTCTCTATGGGATCATGCGCTTATATGATTTCCATTCTATCAATAAAATTTGAGCCCTAGTGTTTTTGTTTGCAATTCTCATTTATTTTGCTTTTCAGAATGACATTTTTAACATGATCAACGACTCTTGAAATAAAACAAAAAAATGAATTTACTTGTCAAATTTTCTTCTGCTTTTAAAATAAAGATGGCAATTCTTTTTTACTACTGAACATCAAAAGGCACATTGATGGCTTCTCCGGAAGTGATCAAACCTCAAAAAGGCAGAATCAAAGTACTCATTCTAAACCAGTATACCTGATTGAAGGATCAATCATTTCAGATGTAATGTCTCATCTGGTATCCCCGACAGAGTTCTTACCTCTTAAGACGAATTGATGGTTCTCTTACCCCCAGTAGGGTCTACCCCTCCTAAGCAAGAAAGGATCGCTATCTTGAACCAATGATACTTTTTATCCCCCGCAGTGGCCGAGTATCCAGTCGTGTTCATTCACTAGTTTGTATGTCGCGTCTGTTTTGTCAGCATAAACATACATACATCATGCATGATTGATTCATATTCATATTCATATCACTTTGGTCATATTCATCCCCAAGTGGTAAACGTCCTCTCACCGATAAGGTTGTCAGTTCTTTCCTCATCAGGAAATGTATTGTCTGAGCAATTTCTCCCCAGTTTATTTCTGGACTAGAGCCTGTCCTCGACCACTTTGATAACTTGAATCTCTGAAAGGCAAGAAGGCATTCGACAGACACCTCTGGAACATCACTCTTCACCATTGAAGATGATATTTTCGCTTTCCCAGATTAAAGAAAATCCCCAGAGAAAGCCTCTTAACTGAAGACTCTCGGTAATACATCGGTTTTTCTCCCAAGAAATTTGATGTTAATGAAGTCATCAGCACCTCAAAATTGGATCACATCACATGGCATTTCTTCGAGAAGATCTCGAAGAAAAGTATGATGTAGTATCCCCAAGCAGAAAACGGTCTTTCAAGAGACTCGTTTTCCCCAGTAGAGTCAACAAATGGCATCTCCAACAGAGAAGTTTGCACACCTCTGCAGCTCAGACTAATGGGTTTCCCCAACAAGTCTGACATCAAATCTTTTCCATCAAATGGCATCTCCTCAGTAAAACTCGATGAGAAGTTTGATGAAGACCGCTACACATAGCGTTCCTTGTCGAGGAAGAAACTTGACAAGAAGAAACCAAGACCAGTTCCGTGGCTAATGACCAGGATCGAGGGGAAGTTTATTTCAAAAAGAAACTTAGACCAGTTCCGTGGCTAAAAACCAGGATCGACGGGAAGTTTATTTCAAAAGAAACTAAGACCAGTTCTGTGGCTGAAGACCAAAATCGAGGGGAAGTTTTACCCTTTTCTAGGTAACTTTGCTTAGCAAAAGAAGATGGATGAGCAAACTGCTATTCATGACCGCATTCAAAATTTTGGGTATTCCGATATTTAATCCTCTTGCACCCTGAATGTCCGAATATCTTTGCCATTCACACCTTCGGGTCCAAGAAGATTAAATAGGGCATCTGTCATACCCAAATTTTGACCACCAAGATTCCCATCATTGTGAGAACAATCACCACAATATGGATGTACCATGATACCTCATCAATCTCCTCAAGGATTGTTGAGCATTCACTACAATCAAGAATTGGAGTTTTAAGCCCTCCCAGAGCACTTAGACAAAGGATCAATAAAAAATGACACGATCTTTAACTTTTCTAACCTCTCAAACATCCATAAATGATCAAGAGGTCTCCCATTTCAAGAATCAAGCACAAGGTTGCAACATTCCAAGTGAATCGAGCCTCAAGATTGCCAATGTCACCAAATTAGGGTTTTGGTCGACCAAGGCCTCCAGTAGAAAATTTTCATCTGGGCATAAGCCATTACTTCAAAACATGATCAAAAATACTCCAAGGGACGGATCCACTCATTAAGTCAAAATAGTCTCAGGGGAAGTATTCATCAAAAATCAAGAATTAGGGTTTCTTGACCTAATTCACCCTAAGTTGACTTTTGAGGCAAGACATGAGCCAAGACCTCAAGACATGTTTTAGGGCCTCAAACACACCACATTTATCAATTTACAATAATGGATTGATCCAAGAAGCTTGATTCACAAGTTTCAATTTCATCTGGACCACAATTAGGGTTTAGAAGGAAAAGTCAACTGTATCTTTGACTTTTGACCAAGACATGTTCCCAAACCTTGGGAAATGGTTCAAGATACCCTAAAACACCTATGGAATCCATCCATTAAGTTTGAATTAGGTCAAGCACTTGATTGCACAAATGATCACACAACTTGGAATTCATTTGACAAAAAGTCAACTGTGCCTAAAATCAAGTTTGACTTTTTGGAAATTTTCACAAATATGGCTCCCCTAAGTAAAAAAAATGTTAATGTATGGTTTTGATAATCATTCATCAAGAAAAATCAAGAAAAGTGAGGTAACTTGCAAAAGGGGCAACCTTAGAAAACTTAAAATTTTCTAAGTTATGGAACAAAGTGATCTTTTACCCAACTTTGCAAGGCCATAACTCCTAAACCCTAAGGCCTTTTTTTCCATCCAAATCTCAAATGAAAGCTCTCATTACATACTTCAAAAGTGTCAACTACATCAAATTCCAAATCCTCATGGATTTTGAGTTATGGATTGATCAAAATCACAAAAAATGAAAATGGATATTTTCATTCCAACACTTAGTGAAAATTTCAAGTCAGAATCTGTTTCAATTTTTCCAAACTTTGGGGTCATTTTTCTCCATGATCCACATTCCCCCAAGTCCAAATGTAAACACCAAAGTTGATGCACAATGTATCAACATTCCAAAAAGCTCACCGGCAAGAAAAAACTCCACTTAAGCAAGGAGTTAGGGAGTGTCCAACATGCCTTGTTGCAAACTGTTGCAAGACAGTTTTGGTGATTACTTGCCACACACGATTTTTCTTGTCAAGGGCAATGATCAAAACCACTCATATTCAATGTATATCAGATGAATCACCACAAACCTACAATATTGGACCAAGGAGTCAAGGAAAACTCAAATGACATGATTTGGTTTTGTCACTTTGTGCCTTGAATTCAAAATGACATTTATGTGCAATAGTGCACATTCAACAAAAGGACATCCCTCAGTCAAGATGCTCCTATAAACAACAATAAAATCATATGTAGAATGTGAATTGAGTCAGTACATAGCTAAGCTATTTGGAGCAACCATGAGTACCTTGTGTAAGAAGCAATTATGCTTAGCAAGACCATTGACTCCAATCTTATCCTTTGAGCTTCAAGTGAGAAGCTTCAGCATAACTCTTCTCCTATAAATAGAGCTCCTTGTTGATCATTCAGAATACACCAAAGCACCTTACAACATAGCTTTCTCTCATTCCCTCTTGTGCATCAAAATTCCAAATTCTTGAGAAGTCACTATCAGGTTTTGAGTTGGAGACCAATGCAACTCAAAACATTGGTTCACACACCTCATATACAACATATAGAAGTGATCCAAACACCTTAATCACTTCTGTAACACAAGAATCAAGATCTCATTGTCATTCCCCAAATTTTGACCACTAAGATTTCCCATCATTGTGCAAATCATCATCACAATATGGATGGACCATCATGCCTCATTAGTCTCCCCAAAGATGGGTGAGCCTTCACTACAATCAGAAATAGGGTTTCAAGCCCTCTCTGAGCTTTAGACAAAGGATCAATCAAGGAATGACATGATCTTCAACTTGTCTAAACCTCTCAAACATCCCCAATGGTTCAAGAGGACTCCCACCTCAAGGATTAAGCACAAGGCTACAACAGTCCCAGTGGATCAAGCCTCAAGATCGCCAGTGTCACCAAATTAGGGTTTTGGTCGACCAGGGCCTCCAGATGGAAATTTTCCTCTGGGCATGAGCCAATGCTTCAATGCATAACCTAAGATGCTGTAAGGGACATCATGGACCCAATCATCAAGTCAATTTAGCCTCAGGGGATGCATTCACCAAAAATCAGGAATTAGGGTTTCTTGACCTAATTCACCCCTAAGTTGACTTTTGGGACAAAACATGAGCCAAGAACTCAAGAGAGGATTTGAGGGTCTCTAATACACTAAATTGATCCATTTGCAACAATGGATTTATCTAAGAAGCTTGAGCAACAAGTTTTAATTTCATCAGAACCACAATTAGGGTTTTGACGAAAAAGTCAACAGTGCCTTTGACTTTTGACCAAGACATGCTCCCAAACCTTGGGACATGATTTAATACACCCTATAACACCTATGAAATCAATCCATCAAGTTTGATTTAGGTCAAGGACTTGATTTCATAGAGGATCGCACAGTTTGGAATTCATCTGACAAAAAGTCAACTGTGCACAAAAGTTAAACTTTGACTTTTTGAGATTTTTCATAATTATCGTTCTTTAACCCTAAAAGGATGTTAATGTGTGATTGGAATCATCATTCATCAAGAAAAATCAAGAAAAGTGAGATAATTGTAAAAGGGGTAACCATAAAAACTTAGAAAATTTTCTAAGTTATGGAACAAAGTGGCTAGGGTACCAACTTTGGAGGATTATAACTCCTAAACCATAAGGCCATTTTTTCCCATCCAAAGCTGGATTTGCAGGTCTTGCTACACTCTACAAAAGCTTCAACTACAAGAAACTCCAATTCCTCATGGATTTTGAGTTATGGAATGATCAGAATCACAAAAAGTGAAAATGTCACTTTTTTCCAACACTTAGTGAATTTTTCACTAAGTCAGAATCTGCCTTCACTTTTTTCCAAATGTAGGGGCATTTTTCACTTGGATCCAAAAAGTATCAAAACCAATTATGATCAAACAGTTGTTGTATCATATGAGGGCTTTCCAAAATAGCCAAGAACTCCATCAAAGTCCACTTGAGCCATGAGATATGACAATGCCAATATGCCTTGCTGCAAACTGTCATGGCAAGGCAGATTTGAGAGTTTTGCTCGATTTACTTAAATTTTCCAAAGGGGGAGCAATTCTATCCATCTGAACACCTCAAGGGGGTACCAAGGAGGAACCAACTCTGATCCCAAGCCTCCCAAGTCTTTGGAACCAAAAATAGCATGTCAAACCTAGAAATGCCTAAAAGAGGGACAAGACTCCAATTTTGGATTGGAGCATTCAATGGATGCACCAAGGTGGCATGGACTGAGCCATTTCCAACTGAATTCAGTCAAGACTTATCCAATACCAAGGGGACCAGCAGCCTGTGCCCTAACCACTAGTCAATGGCTCGAGGAATTGACTAGAGGAGACTTGGATTCTCATTGCTCAACATTGGCCAAACCTCTGCTGCAGTTGCCAATCACTATTGCAGCCAAAACAAACTTGCTCTACTATAAATAGAGCTTAATTGTGTTCATTTTTAGTACACAAAAGCACTACAACACTTGCTTTCCTCAAAATCTCTTTCTCTAGGCAAAAATACCTTCTTTAGCAAGGTAACTCTGAGTTTTTGAGTTAGAGAGCAATTCTACCACTGCTTATGATCCAAACACATCCAATATATCATATCTAAGCTGTCCAAACTCTCACAAGTGACCTGTAACACCAAAATCACAATGTCACTTCTCAAAACCTCAAAATAGGACTTTTGTGCATTTTTCTAGCCATGTCTTGATTCAGTCACTTTCCAAACCAGATAAAACCTAAAACACACTCCAAATATCATCCTTGAACTATCCCAAATGGTTCCACACATCTGGAACACAATTTGAGAGAGTTGCTATTTTGGTCACTTTTGCCCCTTTTGCAAGAAAGAGCTCAAACTTGTTCCTGATGTTTTCAGCTGATTCCAACCATCCTAAAAGCTTCTAAAAGATCATTTGAGGTTGTTCAAAGTGTCAAATCATTTCTGGAACAAGTGGCTGGGCAGATTGCACAAAAGCTCCAAAAAGAGGTAAGCATCACAACTTGGATTCTTTGAATCATGCTTTCTATTGATGTCCACTGATCATGCATCTCTTATACATGTTATATGCGTTGTGTTTACACCAATTTATCATGTAATTCATGCTTGTACCAAGAGATGGCATAGAAAATGCAAATCATGGCCTATTCCAAAACCACTATTGGGTTTTTCAATAGGAGCATGATCTGAAAAAAATACCACCACCATTGGATTCCTTGTGGAATTCTAGGCAGGATAGACCTAAATTTTGTCCCAATCCATGGAGAAATGAGAAAGTTATGGCCTTCATGTTTTCAACCAAAATCTTGCCTTGCCTTGCCTTGGGCCAGGCCAAAAACAAGGCAAGCCTTGTATATTTGTGGTTGTGTTTCTATCAACGGATGTATCACCACCCCAGTGGTAAGGCGCGCGCCCTATACACAAGAAGTTTGGGGTTCGAATCCCCCTCGCCCCATATCCTCTTTTTGCTATTTTCTCCACTTTTTATTGTTTTTTTTATTATTTTTAATGATTTGAAAAATTAATAACTCCCTCAATTTTAATTATTTTTTATTGGTTCTTTTTGCAAAAAATCACAAAAATGTTGAAATATTTTATTCCCCAAAAAAATTAAATTTATATTAGTTATTTGATATAATTAATATTTTTGTGAGTAAATTCATTTTATTTGTTTTTAAACATTTAAAAGTGAATATTTACTTTGAAAATCAAAACCAAATGAGTTTTAATTTATCTTGTAATTAAAACCTCATTTTTCAAACCCTCAACAAAAATCACAAGTGGTTTATTCAAACTTATTTGGTATTTTTATCATTCTTATTTGATTTTCTTTAAATATTTACTTTTAAAAGAAAACAAATTTAGGGTTTCCTTGATTTTCACTCAATCAAAACTTTAAAACACTTTGGGCCTCTAATAGAGTGTAAGACCCATTACCCTTTTAACCAAAACAATTTTGGGCCTCAGATATTGTATAAGTCCCTCTGCGTTAAAAGAAAATCTCGGCGCGATCGCCAGTGCAAAAATCAAACCCTTTGGGCCTACCCTCGTGTTATAAGCCCCATTCTTTTTCTTTAAAAATCATTGGGCCTCTAGTAGAGTGTAAGACCCAACCCGTTTTGAAAACCTTTTTGGGCCTCAGTATATTGTATAAGTCCCGACACCGTCAAAAAGTTCGGCGCGATCGTCGCCTTTTAAAACAAAACTTTTTGGCCTCTCCTTGAGCTGTAAGCCCCACCACTTGTACAAAAATAAACCTTTGGGCCTCTTGAGAGAGTATAAGACCCCTCCCTTTGTACAGAAAACCTTTTTGGGCCTCAGTCACTTGTATAAGTCCCTGTACAATTTCAACAGTGTAATCACTGATAAAACCTTGGGCCTCTCCATGAGCTGTAAGCCCCAACAATCTTTTCTAAGCATTTTCTCCTTTGATTTTGAATATAATATTATTATCAAAGCTTTCTTTGTTGAACAAACTAACAAAACAACATGGAAGCTCTACAACCGAGTAAGCGTTTACCGGCTTTCTTTATCCGCTTTCATATATATAATTATATTGTTGGGCTGCTCACTGTAAGTCTTCTTTCACAAACTTTTATATACTTGTAAAATATAAACTGTGTAATACTAGTATCATTATTTAGAGTTTTCCTCGGCAACTACGTCTAGCACTAGGTAAAGCCCAGTTGGTCACTCTTAAATACAAACAAAACTAGATCCCCATAGAATTACCAGACACAGTCTTCCCTCCTCTTGGGGTTAAACAATATGGAGATGTGAAAGGCAGCATTCTCGGTGAACCCTTTCTCAGACTGTCACTCTTAGAAATTGTCAAAGAGACTCTACTCCCCAGGGATGGCCTTTTCTCCGTGAGTGGCATCTCTTGAGTTTCTTCCAAATTCTCTGACTTTACTGGCTTGATCTATTGTCGGTGAATGGCATGTCTTGAACTTCTCGGGGTTTGGGGACCTACAGGCTTCTTAAAAGCATCCCCGCCTCCTCTTGGGCGTTGTACAAGGACCCTTCAACTTCTTAAAAAGCTCTCATGCCTTCTCTTGGGCTTAGTACAAGGACCCAGAGACCTCTACAGGTATAGGAACAGAACCTAGTCATCAATTTGCTAGAGCTGTCTTTCTTAGTCAAGTGTCAGACCAGTTGATGGGTTGACCTTCATCCCTTAACATACCAGCCTTCTCTTGGGCATCATTCAAAGATCATTCACTATCTGAGAATCGATTTCTCAAAACACCCATAGACTTGGACAGTCTCAATACCCTTTGGATTTCCCATTTCCTTAAAGAACAAGAAATAACCCTGACCCTCTGATCAATCCCTGAGCACAACATTACCCATATAAGAATTGATTTTCTCTTTATCCAATATACTGGACCTGTCACTAAACTGAAACAGTTACAATATCCTTCTCTTGGGCTTTGTACAATGATTCTCTCCAGTGGAGCTAACCTTTTTGGACTCTCTTGTTGAGTCACTTCACTTTTAGCCTCCATCTCGGGCTTTGTACGACATACAAAAACACTCTCTTATTGAGTATAAAAGACTCTCTTGTTGAGTCAAACACTTTCAGCCTCCATCTCGGGCTTCGTACGAGATAAAAATCACTCTCATGTTGTGTATAACAGATTCTCTTGTTGAATCACTTCCCTTTTAGCCTCCATCTCGGGCTTCGTAAGAGATAAAAATCACTCTCTTGTTGAGTATAAAGGACTCTCTTGTTGAGTCAAGCATTTTCAGCCTCCATCTCGGGCTTCGTACGAGGTACAAAGACTCTCTTGTTGAGTCAAACACCTCTAGCCTCCGTCTTGGGCTTCGTACAAGACACATACAAAAGCACTCTCTTGTTGAGTCAACCCTTTTAGCCTCTCTCTCGGGCTTCGTACGAGACACATAAAAGCAGCCTCTTGTTGGGCCAATAGCCTCCTCTTAGGCTTTGTATAAGGAAACCCCGGTTGAGTCAATCAACCTTTTAGCATCAAAATCTGTGCCTCATTCACAGTATACAAACATCAACAATTCCTTTTCCCCATCTAATTGCTGTAAGCGGCAAGCCTCTGGATTATTTACATCCACGCCACTGTCCCTCTTTTAGCATGAGAAATTCCTAAGGAAAGATGGCATTGCTCTAAACTGAGCTAAAGTATTCTCTTTCAGGTTAAAAATCCCCTATAAAGGAAATTATGGCATTACTGGATTCACATATCCCAGTTAAAGTAATTCTCCTTTATAACCAGTCACCCAACAGTTGTGGCAAACAGATCCTCTTTAGAGATGACAAATTCTCTCTAAAGTCAAACCCTTTTAGCTTCACATCTTGGGCTTCGAACAAGATACAAATAGACCCTTCAACTTCACATCTTGGGCTTTGAACAAGATACAAACCACATTTAGCTTCACGTCTTGGGCTTTGAACTAGACACCAAAACAACCTTTTTCCTCCCATAGAATAGGAGGAACTACGATCGCTCTGATTTCCCTGTTTCGTTAAACGGGAATACGTAGGCATAAGATTGGAAAAATCTTAGCGAGCATACTAATCAAAAACCCAAAATCCCATAGCCCCATATATCAACCTAAAAGCATCAGTCCTAATATCCTACCAATAGCCCAGACATTGTTCTTCTTAACAAAATAACCTAAGAGAGACCCACAATCTTAATAGCATCTGTAAACCAACAGTCCTCTGTTTAAACTCAGTATGCAAGCAGGGTTAATTGGAGACATCTATTTCCCTTCCTTAATCATCTTAACAGGATAAAAAATGAATCGAACTGTAGTACCCCAAAGCAATATTGCTTCGCAACCACGCAAAAACTCGCGCTACAGAAAAATGGCGACTTCACTGGGGAGTGCCATTAGGACCTGTCTTACCTTAGTCATCATTCGTCACCATTTTCCACAGAAAAATGGCGACTTCACTGGGGAGTCACTGTAAGATCTATTTTACCTTAGTCATCATTCGTCCCCATTTTTCTACAAACAGAAAAATGGTGACTTCATTGGGGACCGCGAGATCTTGTTCTCTTCCCATCTCTTAGGTAGAAACCTTAAGAAAGTACCACGAAAAATGGCGCCCACCATGGGGCCCGTCTTCTCTTTCTTACAATCTTCGGTGGAAACCTTGAGTTCACTAAAATATCACAGAAATGGCGACTCTGCTGGGGAGTCATTATTTATATAGGATCATAAGACTAGAGGTCTAGGATGATTAAGACAAATATATATACTACTTTTCCTAATTGATATTTGTGTTTATTTTTCTGCTAATGGGAATGCGTGGGATACCCATGTGGAAAGATTGAGTATACACCTAAGATAGCTAATGGCAATGCGGGTAATTTTACTGGGAGTGAATTCCAGTTAAGAGCCCCCGATCGACCATCAAACTCAGTAGAGACTCCCTTTGCAGATACATTGCCTATATGACTTCGGTTGTTGAAATTAGTGTGGTCGACTGGGATATCTGAGAAGCTAAGGTTTTTAGTAGACTTAAGCCATTTTGTAGTGCGGAAGCTATCGGAAATAGTTGTCACGCGATACTACCCCCCATCTGAGATCACTCCAGGATACATCAGCTTGCTGGTGATCCGCTTGCTGTTGTTATCTCAGAGGCGTCAATGATTTTGCGGACAGGTACAAAAAATCACCAGTATAAACCTTTGGGGGGGGTAGAGCCTTGACTTCATGACACCGACCCTTTGACCCCATGTTTTTCTATGTTTTTGTGTGCTGCATTCATACATTCATCTAAAAAACATTAAAACAAAGAAAATCTTCTCTTTTAGTCACTCTTTTTCAAATTAAACTAAGACAATGATTGCAAATGTCAGAGAGAGAGGATATTGAGCTAATGGATTTCGGTAGAAGGAAAACTCATAAGTACACCTTCAAGGTTCCAAAGTTAGAGGATTTGAGAGGTTTGGCGAGAATGATCACCAACCACGAGGCTTTCAGAGCCAAGTATGGAGGACTGTTGTCCTTGTTAAGGGTCCACGTAATTGAAGGAATCCTGTCTATGCTAATCCAGTTCTACGATCCAGTTTATCACTGTTTCACATTCCCGGATTATCGGCTTGCACCAACGCTAGAGGAGTATTCTCACCTGACTGGTTTACATATTACTGATCAAGCTCCCTTTTCTGGACTGGAAGAAATTCCAAAGGATCAGACCATTGCAAGAGCAATTTATTTGGACGAGTCAGAATTCAGGACTCACATGACCACTAAGGGTGGAATCCAGGGTTTTCCAGCCCAGTTCTTGACAAAGAAGGCTCTATACTTTGCTAGTATAGTTAACGTGGCCGCTTTCGAGAGCATCTTTGTTTTGTTCACCTACGGGTTATTTTTGTTTCCTAACATCGATAACTTTGTAGATATCAACGCCATTAATATTTTTCTGATTGGAAACCCCGTACCGACCTTACTCGCAGATGCGTATCATTCGGTACACTTAAGGAATTTATACAGCAGAGGAATGATCACGTGCTGTGTACCCTTGCTTTACAAATGGTTCACTTCCCATTTGCCCAAGTCTGCTGCATTTTGGGATCAAAAGAATACTTTACGTTGGCCGCAGAGAATCATGTCTCTTACCAACTCTGACATCGATTGGTACAATCAAATCTATGATGGGATCAGAATCATTGACCGTTGTGGAAATTTCCCAAATGCGCCCCTTATAGGAACTAAGGGGGGAATCAACTATCATCTAGTGTTAGTTCGTCGTCAATTTAGATACCCAATGAGGCATATCCCGTGAAATGCTCATCTGGAAGGTCTTTTCTTCAAGGAAGGAGAAAATGACAGGACACTAAAGACAGAAATAGTGCACGCATGGAAACACATTCATAGGAAAGGACAAGAGTCTCTAGGAAAACCAGATTGTGTCTCTATGGAGCCTTATCTCCATTGGGTACAAACTAGAGCTCTCAAGCTGAGGATGCCTTACCCTCGTCAGGAAGTTCTTCCATTAAGGGACGCTGCCCTTTATTTCATGTTTGAGACGGAAAAACTTCAGGTTACTCTCAGTAAAGTTCAGCAGGAGAAGAGGTCTTGGAGGAACAAGTACCGTATTCTCAATGTGGAGTGTAAGAAAATATAGCAGTTGTTAAGAGAAAAGGATGCTCTGATTGAGATTTTAGAGCAACATGCTGTAGAAAATCAGGATGACCAAAGGAATTTGCTCGCTCCTTTCACTTGGCAAAGGAATGACAACCCGACAATGGCCCAAGAGCCCCGGTCAAAGAAAAGGAAAGCACCCGAACCAACACTTGAGCTCTCCTAAGAGAGGACTCAGGATACATTAGTTTAGATTTCCTTTTCCAGCACTTTGTAATCTACTGTATTTCCATTTCCGCAATCCTTTGAATTCAATAAAATGGGGTTTCCCCACTGTTTGATACTTGCAATCCAATTGTCGAAGTTTACTTTGAATAAACAAAAATAATTAATAATCATTGCACACATCATTCTCATAAATGCATTCTTCTTACCTACGAATCTCACGTTTGCGTCTCGATTCTAGAGTCAAATTGTCTCATTCATACAATACTCTGGCCAATCTTCAGAAAAAGATGGATGATCTCGAGGAAGAGAACAGAGAGTTGAGAGAAGAGATTGACACTCTGAAAAAGGACCTGAGAAAGCTTCATAACGACATGCAAGCTCTAGTAGAAGCTCAGATGTAACAACAAAGGACTGTGATCTCGGAGATCACATCAACGCCTATAGTGGAGAAGTATGATCCTAGGTACAAAATGCCGAAAGATCGTCCCTGGGGCATTCCACTTAACTATATCCCAAAAGGATATGTTCCGCCGATCAATGAGGATCAAGGAACCGCAGCAGGAACCGCTGGGCCTGAAGGTTACAAACTTCGGGAAAGCGAAGATGCCAGGGGCATGACAGTAACTCCTGAAGGTTACAAACTTCGGGAGACACCGAGAGTCTCGACCATAATGACTATACCACCGCCCGTGGTACACACTGTCTTGGAAGAACAGATTCCCCAGATACCTTCTGGTGGAAATGACAACATGTTCGACACAATGAATGAGTTCCAGGAACAATTCCTGGAGATGCAGAAAGAACTGCAGGCCTTCGCGGTCAGGATTTATTTTGAAAGGACGCCGCGGACCTCTACTTGGTCCCAAATGTGAAAGTTCCGCACAAGTTCCAGGTGCCCGACTTTGAAAAGTACAAGGGTAACTCTTGCCCTCAAAGTCATTTAGTGATGTACGCTCAACGAATGTCAGCTCAGACAAAGAACCAGGAGCTACTAATTCACTACTTTCAGGATAGTTTAACTGGTGCCACACTCAAATGGTACATGGGTTTAAACCGCGCTATGATCGGCACATTCAGAGATCTTGACGCTGCTTTCGTTCAACTGTATAAATACAATTTGGACATGGCACCGGACAGAGATCAACTCAGATCAATGTCACAAAAGGACAAGGAAACCTTTAAGGAGTACGCTCAGAGATGGCGTGAAATTGCCGCTCAGATAAGTCCACCTCTTGAGGAAAAAGAGATGACAAAGATCTTCTTAAAGACGTTGAGCTCATTTTACTACGACAGAATGGTCGCCAGTGCGCCCAGTTGTAGCGAGCGATTTTGGACGTGGTTCTTAAGCACTGTCGCTCTGGGGTACTACAGGTCGATTCATTTTTTATCCTATTGAGCTGATTAAGGAAGGGAAATATATGTCTCCAATTAACCCTGCTTGCATACTGAGTTTGAACAACGGTCTGTTAGGTTACAGATGCTATGTGGATGCAGGGTCCAATCTTTGGTTATTTTGTTATGAACATAGTGTCTGGATCATTTGTAAGATGTTAGGACTGATGCTTTTCGAGATTTTAGGTTGTTTTATTAGCTCGCTAAGATTTTTTCAATCTTATGCCTACGTATTCTCGTTTAACGAAACAGGGAAATCAGAGCAATCGTAGTTCCTCCTATTCTATGGGAGGAAAAAGGGTTGTTTTGGTGTCTTGTTCAAAGCCCAAGACGTGAAGCTAAAGGTGGTTTGTATCTTGTTCAAAGCCCAAGATGTGAAGCTGAAGGGTCTATTTGTATCTTGTTCGAAGCCCAAGATGTGAAGCTAAAGGGGTTTGACTTTAGAGAGAATTTGTCATCTCTAAAAATGGGGTATTTGGTCTGTTTGTCACAATTGTTGGGTGACTGATTATAAAGGAGAATTACTTTAACTGGGATACGTGAATCCAACAATGCCATAATTTTCCTTTATATGGGATTTTTAACCTAAAGGGGAAGACTTTAACTCGGTTTAGAGCAATGCTATCTTTCCTTAGGAATTTCTCATGCTAAAAGAGGGACAGTGGTGTGGATGTAAATAATCCAGAGACTTGCCGCTTACAGCAATTTAGATGAAGGAAAAGGAGTTGTTGATGTTTGTATATTGTGAGAAAGGCACAGATTTTGATGCTAAAAGGTTGATTGACTCAACCGGGGTTTTCTTATACAAAGCCTAAGAGGAGGCTATTGACCCAACAAGAGGGTGCTTTTTATCTGTCTCGTACGAAGCCCGAGATAGTGGCTAAAAGGCGTTGACTCAACAAGAGAGTGTTAACCAGTGACTGACTCAACAAGAGAGTGTTTTTATGTGTCTTGTACGAAGCCTAAGACGGAGGCTAAAGGTGTTTGACTCAACAAGAGAGTCTTTGTACCTTGTACGAAGCCCGAGATGGAGGCTGAAAATGTTTGACTCAACAAGAGAGTCTTTTATACTCAACAAGAGAGTGATTTTTATCTCGTACGAAGCCCGAGATGGAGGCTAAAAGTGGTTTGACTCAACAAGAGAGTCTTTTATACTCAACATGAGAGTGTTTTTGTATCTCGTACGAAGCCCGAGATGGAGGCTAAAAGTGGTTGACTCAACAAGAGAGTCTTTTATACTCAACAAGAGAGTGTGAATAGGTTAGCTCCGCTGGGGAGAATCATTGTACAAAGTCCAAGAGGAGGCTAGTGTGCTGGTGACTGTTTTAGTTTAGTGACAGGTCCAGTATGTTGGATAAAAGAGAAAATTAGTTCTTATATGGGTAACGTTGTGCTCAGGGATTGATCGGAGGATCAGGGTTATTTCATGTTCTTTAAGGAAATGGGAAATCCCAAAAGGTATGGAGATTGTCCAAGTCTACGAGTGTTTTGAGAAATCGATTCACATGTAGTGAATGATCTTTGTATGATGCCCAGGAGAAGGGTGGTATGTTAAGGGATGAAGGTCAACCCATTAAGAGGTCTGACACTTGACTCAGAAAGACAGTTCTAGCAATTTGATGACTAGGTTCTGTTCCTATACCTGTAGAGGTCTCTGGGTCCTTGTACTAAGCCCAAGAGAAGGCATGAGAGCTTTTAAGAAGCCGAAGGGTCCTTGTACAATGCCCAAGAGAAGGCGGGGATGCTTTTAAGAAGCTTGTGGGTCCCTAAACCCCGAGAAGTTCAAGACAAGTCATTCACCGAGAATAGATCAAGCCAGGAAAGTCCGAGAATTTGGAAGAAACTCAAGAGATGCCATTCACAGAGAAAAGATCATCTCTGGGGAGTTAGAGTTTCTTTGAAGATTTCTAAGGGTGACAGTCTGAGAAAGGGTTCACCGAGAATGCTGCCTTTCACGTCTCCATATTGTTTAACCCCAAGAGGATGGAAGACTGTGTCTGGTAATCCTATGGGGATCTAGTTTCGTTTGTATTTAAAGAGTGACCAACAAGGCTTTACCTAGTGCTAGACGTAGTTGCCGGGGAAAACTATAAATAACTATACTAGTATTACACCGTTGATATATAGCAAGTATAAAAGTTTGTGAAAGAAGACTTACAGTGAGCAGCCCCACAATACAGTTATATATATGAAAGCGGATAAAGAAAGCGGGTAAACACTTACTCGGTTGTAGAGCTTCCATGCTGTTTGGTTAGTTTGTTCAACAAAGAAAGCTTTGATAATAATATTATATTCAAAATCAAAGGAGAAAGTACTTTGAAAAGATTGTTGGTGCTTACAGCTCAAGGAGAGGCCCAAGGTTTTATCAGTGATTGCACTGTTGTTTTGTACATTGTACAGGGACTTATATAAGTGATTGAAGCCCAAAAAGGTTTTCTGTACAAAGGGATGGGTCTTACACTCTCTCAAGGGGCCCAAAAGTTTATTTTTGTACAAGTGGTGGTGCTTACAGCTCAAGGAGAGGCCCAAAAGTTTTGTTTTAAAAGGTGACGATCGCGTCGAACTTTTTGACGGTATCGGGACTTATACAATACACTGAGGCCCAAAAAGTTTTGGTTTCAACAATGGGTTGGGTCTTACACTCTATTAGAGGCCCAAAGGTTTATTTAAAGAAAAGACATGGGACTTATAACACAAGGGTAGGCCCAAAGGGTTTGATTTTTGAACTGGCGATCGCGCCGAGGTTTTCTTTTAACGCAGAGGGACTTATACAATATCTCAGGCCCAAAATTGTTTTGGTTAAAAGGGGATGGGGTCTTACACTATATTAGAGGCCCAAGGTGTTTAAAAGTTTTGTTTGAGTGAAAATCAAGGAAACCCTAAATTTGTTTTCTTTTAAAAGGAAATATTTAAAGAAAATCAAATAAAAATGATAAAAATTCCAAATAAGTTTGAATAAACCACTTGTGATTTTTGTTGAAGGTTGGAAAAATGAGGTTTTAATCACAAGATAAATTAAAACTCATTTGGTTTTGATTTTCAAATTAAACATTCACTTTTAAATATTTAAAAACAATTAAAAAGGAATTTATTCACAAAAATACTAATTATATTAAATAACTAATATAAATTTAATTTTTTGTGGAATAAAATATTTCAACATTTTTGTGATTTTTTGCAAAAAGAACCAATAAAAAATAATTAAAATTGAGGGAGTTATTAATTTTTCAAATCGATATAAATAATAAGAAAAATAATAAAAAAAGTGGAGAAAATAGCAAAAAGAGGATCTGGGGCGAGGGGGATTCGAACCCCAGACCTCTTGTGTATAGGGCACGCGCCTTACCACTGGGGTGGTGATACATCCGTTGATAGAAACACAACCACAAATATACAAGGCTTGCCTTGATTTTGGCCTGGCCCAAGGCAAGGCAAGGCAAGATTTTGGTTGAAAACGTGAAGGCCATAACTTTCTCATTTCTCCATGGATTGGGACAAAATTTAGGTCATCCTGCCTAGAAATTCACAAGGAATCCAATGGTGGTGGTATTTTTTTCAGATCATGCTCCTATTGAAAAACCCGATAGTGGTTTCGAAATAGGCCATGATTTGCATTTTCTATGCGATCTCTTGGTACAAGCATGAATTACATGATAAATTGGTGCAAACACAACACATATAACATGTATAAGAGATGCATGATCAATGGACATCAAAAGAAAGCATGATTCAAAGAATCCAAGTTGTGATGCTTACCTCTTTTTGGAGCTTTTGTGCAATCTGCCAAGCCACTTGTTCCAGAAATGATTTGATGCTTTGAACAACCTCAAATGATCTCTTAGAAGCTTTTAGGATGGTTGGAATCAGCTGAAAACCTCAGGAACAAGTTTGAGCTCTTTCTTGTAAAAGGGGAAAAAGTTGCCAAAATAGAAACTCTCTCAAATGGTGTTCCAGATGGGGGGAACCATTTGGGACAGTTCAAGGATGATATTTGGAGTGTGTTTGAGGTTTTATTTGGTTTGGAAAGTGACTGAATCCAGACATGGCTTGAAAAATGCACAAAAGTCCTATTTTGAGGTTTTGAGAGGTGACTTTGTGATTTTGGTGTTATAGGTCACTTATGAGAGTTTGGATAGCTTAAATATGATATATTGGATGTGGTTGGATCATAAGCTGTGGTGGAATTGCTCTCTAACTCAAAAACTCAGAGTTACCTTGCTAAAGAAGGTATTTTTGCCTAGAGAAAGAGATTTTGAGGAAAGCAAGTGTTGTAGTGCTTTGGTGTACTCAAACTGTACACAATTGAGCTCTATTTATAGTAGAGCAAGTTTGTTTTGGCTGCAATAGTGAATGGCAACTGCAACAGAGGTTTGGCCAATGTTGAGCAATGAGAATCCAAGTCTCCTCTAGCCATTGACTAGAGGTTAGGGCACAGGCTGCTGGTCCCCTTGGTCTTGGATAAGTCTTGACTGAATTCAGTTGGAAATGGCTCAGTCCATGCCACCTTGGTGCATCCATTGAATGCTCCAATCCAAAATTAGAGTCTTGTCCCTCTTTTAGGCATTTCTAGGTTTGACATGCTATTTTTGGTTCCAAAGACTTGGGAGGCTTGGGATCAGAGTTGGTTCCTCCTTGGTCTCCCCTTGAGGTGTTCAGATGGATAGAGTTGCTTGCCCTTTGCAAAATTTGAGCAAATCGAGCAAAACTCCCAAATCTGCCTTGCCATGACAGTTTGCAGCAAGGCATATTGGCATTATCATATCTCATGGCTCAAGTGGACTTTGATGGAGTTCTTGGCCATTTTGGAAAGCCCTTATATGATACAACAACTGTTCGATCATAATTGGTTTTGATACTTTTTGGATCCAAGTGAAAAATGACCCAACATTTGGAAAAAAGTGAAGGCAGATTCTGACTTAGTGAAAATTTCACTAAGTGTTGGAAAAAAGTGACATTTTCACTTTTTGTGATTTTGATCATTCCATAACTCAAAATCCACGAGGAATTGGAATAAGTTATGTTTGAAGCTTTTGTAGAGTGCCATGAGAGCTACAAATCCAGCTTTGGATGGGAAAAAATGGCCTTATGGTTTAGGAGTTATGATCCTCCAAAGTTGGTACCTTAGCCACTTTGTTCCATAACTTAGAAAATTTTCTAAGTTTTTATGGTTACCCCTTTTACAAGTTATCCCACTTTTCTTGATTTTTCTTGATGAATGTTGATTCAAATCACACATTAACATCATTTTAGGGTCAAAGAACCATACTTGTGAAAAAACTCAAAAAGTCAAACTTTAACTTTTGTGCACAGTTGACTTTTTATCAGATGAATTCCAAACTGTGCGATCCTCTATGAAATCAAGTCCTTGACCTAAATAAAACTTGATGGATTGATTTCATAGGTGTTATAGGGTGTATTAAATCATGTCCCGAGGTATGGGAGCATGTCTTGGTCAAAAGTCAAAGGCATTGTTGACTTTTTCCTCAAAACCCTAATTGTGGTTCTGATGAATTTGAAAATTGGTGATCAAGCTTCTTGGATCAATCCATTATTGCAAATGGATCAATGTAGTTTATTAGAGACCCACAAATCATGTCTTGAGGTCTTGGCTCATGCTTTGTCCCAAAAGTTAACTTAGGGGTGAATTAGGTCAAGAAACCCTAATTCTTGATTTTTTTTGTGAATGCATCCCCTGAGGTTAAATTGACTTGATGATTGGGTTCATGAGGTCCCATGGAGTATATTAGGTTATGCCTTGAAGCATTGGCTCATGCCCAGAGGAAAATTTCCATCTGGAGGCCCTGGTCGACCAAACCCTAATTTGGTGACACTGGTGATCTTGAGGCTTAATCCACCTGGAATGCTGCAACATTGTGCTTGATTCTTGCTGTGGGAGTCCTCTTGATCCATTGTGAATGTTTGAGAGGTTTAGACAAGTTGAAGATCATGTCATTCCTTGATTGATCGTTTGTCTAAGAGCCCTGAGAGGGCTTGAAACCCTAATTATTGTTTGTAGTGAGTGCTTGCCCATCTTTGGGAGACTGATGGTTCATCCATATTGTGATGATGATTTGCACAATGATGGGAAATCTTAGTGGTCAAAATTTGGGGTATGACAGATGCCCCTATTTAATCTTCTTGGACCCGAAGGTGTGAATGGCGAAGGTATCGGGCATTCAGGGTGCAAGAGGATTAAATATCGGAATACCCGAAATTTTGATGGTGGTTATGAATGGTAGTTTAATCATCCATCTTCTTTTGCTAAGCGATGATGCTTAGAAAAGGGAAACTTCCCCTCGATCCTGGTCTTCAGCCAAGGAACTGGTCTTAGTCTCTGATATAAACTTTCCCTCGATCCTGGTTTCCTACCAAGGAACTGGTCTAAGTTTCTGATATAAACTTCCCCTCGATCCTAGTTTCCTACCAAGGAACTGGTCTCAGTTTCTTTTGTCAATAAACTTTCTTGACAAGGGACGCTATTTGTAGCGGTTTTCCTCAAACTTCTCGCCAAATTTTTCGGGAGAGATGCCATTTGATGGGAAAAGTTTTGATGTTAGAGTTGCTGGGGAACCCAGTCGTCTGAGTTGTAGAGGTGCACAAACTTCTCTATTTGGAGACGCCATTTATTGATTCTACTGGGGAAAACGAGTCTCTTGAGAGACTGCTTCTGGCTTGGGGATATTCCATCATACTTTTCTTCGAGATCTTCTCGAAGAAATGCCATACAATGTATCCTAATTTTAAGGTGCTGATGACCTTTTCGTCAGCGGATTTTTCGGAGAAAAACTTCCGTATTACCGAACTTCTAATTACAAGCCTTTCTCTGGGGATTTTCCTTAATCCGGGAAAGCGGAGATATCATCTTCACTGGCGAAGAGTGATGTTTGTCGAAGGTTCTCTGGTTCTTCAGAGGTTCAAGTTATCAAAGTGGTCAAGGGCCAATTCTAATCCAGAAGTAAACTGGAGGAGAGATTGTTCAGCCCCACCATTTCCTGACGAGGAAAGAACTGGCAACTCGATTGAGAGGGCGGTTATCACGACGAGACAAGACCGACTAGAGTGATAGTGTTGCAATATGAATGCGAATGTAAATCAATAATGCATGATGCATGTATGTATATGCTAACAAAACTGACACGATATACAGACTAGTAGATGAACACAACTGGATACTCGACCCTTGCTGGGGATGAATAAGTACCGTTGGTTCAAGATAGGAATCCTGCCTTGCTTAGGAGAAATAGTCCCTGCGGGGAACGCCGTTGGTCGGGCTTAGGAGGTAAGAACTCTGCCGAGGATGTCAGATGAAACATTGTCTCTGACACAACTGATCCTTCATTTAGGCGTACTGGTTTAGAAGGAATACTTTGATTCAGCACTTTGAAGCTTAACCGCCTTTGGGAGAAGCAATCGATGTCCTTTCGATGTTCAACAGTCAAAAGAATTTGCCATCTTTATTAAAAGCAGAAAAATTTTACAAGTAAACTCATTTTTGTTTTATTTTAAGAACCGTTGATCATGTTAAAAATGTCATTCTGTAAAGCTAAAACAAATGAGAATTGCAAACAAAAGCACAAGGGCTCAAATTTTATTGATAGGATGGAAATCAGCCAAACGCGTGATTCCATAGAGTATTTACAAAGTTTGAAAATGGTAATTTAAGGGAAAAAGGGCTACATTGAAACATAACGACCACTATCCTTCCACCAACTTTGAATTCGGGACATCTTGAGCTTCTGTCGAAGATGACCTTGACTGGAGTTTTTTTTCGATGGATGGCATTACTGCTGCGGAGTTGAACTAATCAGATGTAGTTACTTGCCATTAATCCCTAATTTTTGCCTGGATTGTACTTTGAGATTTCCAACCCACCGGGATGATTTTTGATCATGTCTCTAATTTTTGCCTGGACCGCCCTTTTGGGTTTTCAATCCACCGAGACATTTTGTTTAGGCGAAGTACTTCTTGACCACATCAACATTTGTGGGGTAGGTGAATTCCTCTCCGTCCATGGTTGCAAGTCTCAAGGCGCCGCCTGAGAAAGCTTTCTTGACCACATAGGGGCCGTCATAATTCAGAGTCCATTTGCCCCGAGAGTCAATGAGAAATGATTGTATCTTCTTGAGCACAAGGTCTCCTTTCCTGAAGACACGAGGTCGAATATTTTTGTCGAACGCCCTCTTCATTCTTTGTTGATACAACTGACCGTGGCATAGTGCCGTGATTCTCTTTTCTTCGATCAGATTCAGTTCGTCGTGTCGACTTTGACACCATTCAGCTTCTGTCAGCTTAGCTTCCATCAATACCCAGATTGATGGGATCTCTACTTCGATGAGGAGCACTACTTCCATGCCATAAACTAGAGAGAAAGGGGTTGCCCCTGTTGAAGTGCAGACAGATGTGCGATAACCGTGAAGAGAAAAGGGTAACATTTCATGCCAGTCTTTATAGGTTATAACCATCTTTTGAACGATTTTCTTGACGTTCTCGTTAGCCGCTTCTACCGCTCCATTCATCTTGGGTCGGTAGGGAGATGAGTTATGGTGTTTAATCTTGAACTCTGCACACAACTCTTTCATCATCTTAATGTTCAAGTTAGATCCATTATCAATAATGATCTGGCTAGGAACACCATAACGACATATGATATTGTTTTTGATAAATCGAACCACCACTTGTCGGGTTACATTAGCGTCTGACGCTGCTTCAACCCACTTGGTGAGATAATCAATGGCTACCAAGATGAACCGATGTCCGTTTGAAGCCTTAGGTTCGATCATGCCGATCATGTCGATTCCCCGTATAGAAAAAGGTCATGGGGAAGAAAGAACTTTGAGATGTGTTGGCGGTACATGGATTTTGTCGGAGTATATCTGACACTTGTGACACCTCCTTATGTACTTGTAGCAGTCGGATTCCATGGTCAACCAGTAGTACCCTGCTCTCAGAATTTTTCTCGCCATTGTGTGTCCGTTGGCCTGAGTGCCAAAGGATCCTTCGTGAATTTATTTTATCAGCATGTCTGCTTCTGGTCTGTCTACACATCGGAGCAAGACCATGTCAAAGTTTCTCTTATAGAGTGTATCAACGCTCAGGATGAAGCTGCCTGCTAGCCTCCTGAGGGTCTTTCGGTCCTTTCTAGATGCCCCAGGTGGGTACACTTGTTTTTGAAGGAAGCACTTGATATCGTGATACCAAGGTTTGTCATCTATAATTACTTCAATCGTGAAGATGTAGGCGGGCCGTTCAAGGCGCATTATGTCAAGCTTTGGTACGTCGTTCCATTGACCTACACTAATCATGGAAGAGAGAGTGGCTAATGCATCAGCCATGTGATTCTCTTCACGAGGGGTGTGATGAAACTCGATTCTGTTGAAGAAAGGTAACAACCTTCTTGCATAATCTTTGTAAGGAATCAATCCTGATTGGTATGTGTTCCAATCTCCTTTGATCTGATTGACGACCAAAGCTGAGTCGCCATATACATCCAAGTTCTTGATCCTCAAATCAATCGCTTCTTCGAGACCCATAATACAAGCTTCGTATTTGGCCTCGTTGTTTGTGCACTTGAATGTAAGTCTGGAAGTGAAAGGAATGTGGGTACCCTGAGGTGTTATGATAATTGCCCCAATTTCGTTTCCGTAATGATTGACAGCTCCGTCAAAGATAAGTCCCCATTGGGAACTTGGTTCTGGCCCTTCACTGGGTAGTGGTTCATCGCGGTCTTTCATTTTCAAATACATGACATCTTCGTCTGGGAAGTCAAACCCGATTGATTCCTGATCGTCAATCGGTTGATGAGCCAAATAATCGTCTAAAATACTTCCTTTAACGGCTTTCTGAGTGTGGTACTCGATGTCGTATTCTGATAACAACATCTGCCAACGGGCAATTCTTCCCGTGAGAGCAGGTTTTTCAAAGATATACTTGATTGGATCCATTTCTGAGATCAACCAAGTGGTGTGACGAATCATGTACTGGCAAAGACGTTTGGCTGCCCAAGCCAAAGCGCAACAAGTTTTCTCAAGCATAGTGTACCGAGTCTCGCAATTGGTGAATTTCTTGCTCAGATAGTAAATGGCAGACTCTTTCCTTTTTAATTCGTCTTGTTGGCCAAGTACACAACCCATGGAGTCCTCTAAGACTGTGAGGTAGATGATCAATGGTCTTCCTTCCACTGGAGGTGATAGAATTGGTGGGTTCAACAGATATTCCTTGATACTGTCGAAGGCGGTTTGGCAGTCCTCTATCCAAACGCAATCCTGATTCTTTTTGAGTAATTTGAAAATCGGTGCACATGTCGCAGTCATGAGGAATATGAATCTGGAGATGTAGTTCAAACGTCCCAGGAATCCTCTGACTTGTGTTTCAGTTTTCGGAGAAGGCATTTCTTGAATGGCCTTGACCTTGTCAGAACCAACCTCAATTCCCTTTTGGCTGACAATGAACCCTAAAAGTTTCCCTGAACGGACACCGAAGGTGCATTTGTTGGGATTCAAGAGGAGTTTGTACTTTCTCAACCGCTCGAATAGTTTTGATAGGTGGGTCACATGCTCCTCTTCTGTTTTAGATTTTGCAATCATATCATCGACATATACCTCGATTTCTTTGTGTATCATGTCATGAAACATAGTAGTCATGGCCCTTTGATAGGTTGCCCCGGCGTTCTTCAAACCGAACAACATTACCTTGTAACAAAAGGTACCCCATGGGGTAATGAAGGAAGTTTTCTCCATGTCTTTCGGCGCCATTTTGATTTGATTATAGCCCGAGAATCCATCCATGAAGGAAAAAACTTTGAACTTTGTTGTACTGTCAACCAGCATGTCAATGTGTGGTAAAGGAAAGTCGTCCTTTGGACTAGCCTTGTTTAGATCTCTGTAATCGACACACATTCTGACTTTTCCGTCCTTTTTGGAATGGGTACGTTATTGGCTAACCATTGAAGATATTCTAACGTGGCGAGGAAACCCGCGTCAATCTGTTTTTGTACCTCCTCTTAGATTTTGATGGCCATGTCCGGGTGAGTCCGTCTCAACCTCTGCTTTACTGGAGGACATTCTGATTTCAATGGTAAATGATGTTCCACAATGCTGGTATCCAACCCTGGCATATCCTTATAGGACCAAGCAAATACATCGAGGAATTTTTTGAGAAGCTTTGTCAAACTCTCTTTGGCAGTTGGATTGAGCAGTGCCCTAATCCTAACTTCTTTTCTCTCTTCCTCTGAGCCCAAGTTGACAGTTTCTAATGGCTCTTTGTGAGGTTCAATGGACCTTTCCTCCAGTCTGAGTAATCGGAAGATCTCTTCTGGAATTTCATCGTCAACTTCTTCTTCAGCCCCAAATATCGGGAACTCAAAGTTGGGAGAAGGCATCAGATCGTATGTTTCAATGGGGTTTAAAATAAGCAATCTGCATGAAGGTATAATTTGTATTTAGAAGAGATAGAGAAAATGCAAGTGTGTGCAATGTATTTTTTTTGAAAAATTGCTTGTTTATTTTGAATTGTTTTTTAGGATTACCATTTTCTGGGAAAAGCAAAAAGAGAAAACAGCAATTAATACTGAGATCACATAAAGACGTTATTTTATTTATGAACAAGTCGATTCTTGAAACTACAGCCCTATAAAAGAAAACTCTGTCGCTTTGGACAAAGCGAAGAGGGAAATTTACAGAAAGTGAGCCCTATCAAAACATCCATTTTACCAGGGCAGGGTGAAAGGTTAAGATAAAGACGACAATTACTTTGACTTATGAATAATCTTCGAAACATCGACAGCAACACATTGGCGGCGAACTCCTCAGTGAATCACAAAGTCTGGTACTTTCCTTAATTTGTCTTCAGAAATAACACTGATTTCTGGCGAAGCAGGATCATTGGAATCTGTCTCCTAGGCAGAGTTGTCGTAGGAGGATTCCTCGGTTGTATTTTGTAGAGTATTTGTGCTCTCAGGCAAATCTCCCCATCCAGTTGGCTGGATATCTTCGAGCCTGATACGAGAACTTTTGGGAGCAGTGTACATGACCATGTAGTCGTATTTTCCACTTGGCTGTCCCAAGGTGTCCCACACTTCTTTGGAACCGGAGGAGTCATCTCTTTCGATGATGTTGACCTCGGGAAAAACATAGTTGATGAATTCTAGTCCGGCAAGCTTTGCCAATTCATCGTCGTACTGGATAGGTTTTGAATGACCTGAGTGTTGATCCCATGACATGGTGGGGACGCAGGTATTCTTTTCAATGACACTCAGCCGATTTTCATTGTTCAATTGATTTTCTTGCCCCAAGTCTCCTAGGTACGGCTGCCAGATAGGCAGGCCATCCATTAGGCCATAATAGTCGTGGTCAAAGTTGTCCTTCAGCAGAGTATCCTCCTCTAATGAGTTTGGTGGAGCACGACATCCTTCCGGATCACAATCTCCATATATCATTTTGACGTCTAACCTGGGTATAAATCTCGGACTCTGTGCGGGATAGCAAAAAGGCGTAGGCACCTCTTCCTGAGACATATAGTCGTCCTAGTTGAGACAGGACTTCCATTCCTCATCCGTATCAGAGGAATCTCCCTCGTTGATAGTATGGACTATTTGAGACACTGGGTGAAGGAAACCTCCACTGTGAAAGAAGTCCTAAATGGGATGAAGACTTTCATCGTTAGCAGCTGTCTGGGTACAGGTTGCAGAAAAACCAAGACCCTTCTTTGTTTTATTATCAGTGGGAATGACAAGCTGTCCCCATCCTTTTGTATTGTTATTTTTAATCACTTTGAGAGCACCTATGTATGAGGAAATCAAGGTTCCTTTTTCTGATTGGTTGTCTTTGCTCACCGAAAGTGCTTGGAACTGAGTTCCAACAACCTCCTCGGGTTCTACACAAGTAGATAATGACAAGTTACTCACGAGCAAGGCTTGTTCTCCACAAACCGTGACGAGTTGATCGTTCTTGATAAACTTTAGTTTTTGGTGCAGTGTCGAAGTGACCGTTCCAGCCTGGTGTATCCAAGGTCTTCCTAATAAGCAACTGTATGTTGCCCGGATGTCCATGACCTGGAAAGTAATTAGGAAAGTGTGAGGACCGATAGTTATGGGAAGGTCGACTTCGCCGATAACTGCTTTCCGAGACCTGTCAAATGCTTTGACGATGACCTCACTGCCCCTCATCGGGGGTCCTTTGAATGATAGTCGCATTAAAGTGGACTTCGGCATGACTTTGATGGCCGATCCTGTGTCTACCAGTACGCTGGCTAAAGCATCGTCCTGATAGTTAACTGTGATATTGAGCACCATGTTGTGACTTTTGCCCCCCTCTGGCAAGTCCTCATCACTGAATCCTAAGTTGTTGCAGGAAGTGATGTTAGAGATGATGCTATCGAACTGTCGTATTGACACATCCTATTCCACAAAGGCCTGCTCTAAGACTTTCTGTAGAGCCTCTCTGTGGGCTTCGAAACTGAGTAAAAGTGATAACACTGATATCTTTGAAGGAGTTTGTAACAGTTGGTCAACAATGTTGTATTCACTCCTTTGGATGAGCTTCAGCATCTCATCATTTTTTTTGAAAGGTCGGTATCACTGGATTGACCGACTGGTGGTCAGGAGCTTCTGTCTGAAGTTCATTTTCTTTGTTAGGTTCTCCAACTCCTTGGTTGAAGATTCGACTGCTCCGTGTTACTCGACTGATGTTTGCAATATTCACGTCGGAGGGTAATGGAATTTCCTTTCCATTCTCAATTATTGTTGCACCGTATTTGTAAGGGATCGCCTCAGCTGATTCATACGGTAACGGTCCTGGCAGATAGACAACTACAAGAGCCTTCTGATTTTTCTGACTGTCATAAGTAACTTTAATCAGTTCCTTGCTAAGAACCCTTGATTCGTCCAGTAGAGGGATGATGGTACAAACATCCTTGTTCCTCTCAGGGTCAGAGATTACAACCACGTCTCTGATTTGATCTGCGAAGTAGTCCGGCGTCCATTCAATGGACCCCGAAGCTAGGTATGGGTGAATCTCTTTGCGATCCAACCGACCTTGAAGGGCTGCTCGCACGAGGTAACATCCTTGGTTATTTTCTGAACAGACTCTACAACGTTCATAATTGTGTAGTGGCACCTGGCCACACCCGCTTTGAATGCAGTGTAACCTCAGTAGATCTGTTTCCGTAGATCGGACATCCTGACTTCAATGCCGAGTAGGGTTCCCATCAACCACACTGATTTGTTACGTGTCTTCATCCATATAGATTGGAAGCCACCAGTGGTTTAACATGTGTTGTAAAGTTCTCTGAACGAGAGCGCACCCTTGGTTACTCTCACAACATCCTTTACAGTTCTGATAATTATGTGAAGTGAGAAAACCGAGTTGGACCTGCCTGGCATGCAACTCCACCAAGCTGGTATTCATCAGACGAATATCAAAGATTTAAATCATGTTGATCTGATAAGGATTTCTATCATGGTAGTCCTGGATCCATACAAGATCCATCTGACGCTAGAGGGCCTCTTGTACAAAAGAGCATCCCTGTTTGTTTACCGAGCAAGTCAGACAGGAATTATAATCATGCCGCGGCAGATTATGATACTGGCTTTGCTTTGAGTACATCGCCAACAAGTTGACATTCATTGCACATATGTCATGGTTCTGAATGATGTTGGAATTCGTATAGGTCATGTTGATTCCACGAACTCAATGCTCTTGGATCCATCCGAGATCCAATTGTTCCTGTAGAGCTGATTGCACCACAGTACATCCTTGATTGTTCTTAGAGCAGATATCACACTGGTGATAGTTATGAGGTGGCACATGGCCATATCCGCTCTGTCTACAATGTATCTTGACCAAGTTGGCCCTTAATAAGAGTACATCATGAATTTGATAGATGTTGTTAGACTCTTCCTCTATCAAATTAAGTGCAGCTTACTTATGTTGAGGCAGCGGGTTTGTGAGAACATTCGGATTCGTATCTTTGAAAGATAAGACCCCGCTCCTAACAAGCTTTTGCACATCGGATTTGAAACTGAGACAGTATTCTATGTTATGCCCTGGTCCTCCTTGATGGTAAGGACAAGTCTGATCCGCTTTGAACCAAAAAGGTGGATTTTTCGATACTGTAAGAGGAGACTTAGTTTGGACATGCCCCTTGACCAGTAATAATGGAAGCAATTCTGCGTACAACATAGGTATAGGGTCAAATCCTGGCGGTCGCGTTGTACGGTTGTTGTTGTACGGAGGACGAGTCTGCTGAAGAGACTGTTGTGTCCTTTGTTGAAATTGCTATTGATTCGGTTGGCTCTGCGCAACCTGAGGTTGATACGTAGGAACAGGCACAGGATTGATAGCAGGAGTTACAGCTGCTACCGGTTGATATCGTTGCCTTTTCTTTCCGAGAGAGATATTCCTAATATTCTGCTCTTTTTTCTTAGGGAGAGCACTACCGTATCATTTTGTACTACTTAATGATCCAGCGTCTTTTACTAAAAGTCCTTCCCGGACTGCTTCCTCAAGACGAACCCCCATGCCCACCATCTCGGTGAAGTCACTGGGCGCACTGGCGACCATTCTGTCGTAGTAAAATGAGCTTAAGGTCTTTAAGAAGATCTTTGTCATCTCTTTTTCCTCAAGAGGTGGACAAATCTGAGCGGCAATTTCACGCCATCTCTGAGCGTACTCCTTAAAGGTTTCCTTGTCCTTTTGTGACATTGATCTCTGAGTTGATCTCTGTCCGGTGCCATGTCCAAATTATAATTATATTATTGAACGAAAGCAGTGCCAAGATCTCTGAACGTGCCGATCGTAGCACGGTTTAAACCCTTGTACCATTTTAATGTTGCACCGGTTAAACTATCCTGAAAGTAGTGAATTAGTAGCTCCTGGTTCTTTGTCTGAGCTTACATTCGCCGAGCGTACATCACCAAATGGCTTTGAGGGCAAGAGTTACCCTTGTACTTTTCAAAGTTGGGCACTTGGAACTTGTGTGGAACTTTCACATTGGGGACCAAGCAGAGGTCCGCGACGTCCTTTCCAAATAGATCCTGGCCGCGAAGGGCCTGCAGTTCTTTCTGCATTTCCAGGAACTGTTCCTGGAACTCATTCATCCTATCGAACATGCTATCGTTTCCACCAGAAGGTATCTGTGGAATCTGTCCTTCCGGGACAGTGTGTACCACGGGTGGTGGTAAAGTCATTATGGCCGAGACTCTCGGTGCCTCCCGAAGTTTGTAACCTTCAGGAGTTGCTGTCATGCCCCTGGCATCTTCGCTTGCTCGAAGTTTGTAACCTTCAGGCCCAGCGGTTCCTACTACGGTTCCCTGATCCTCAGCGATCGGCGGAACATATCCTTCTGGGATATAGTTGATAGGCATGCCCCAGGGACGATCTTTCGGCATTTTGTACCTAGGGTCATATTTCTCCACTATGGGCGTTGATGTGATCTCCGAGATCACCGTCCTTTGTTGTTGCATCTGAGCTTCTACTAGAGCTTGCATGTCGTTATGAAGCTTTCTCATATCATCTTTCAGAGTGTCGATCTCTTCTCTCAACTCTCTGTTCTCTTCCTCGAGATCATCCATCTTTTTCTGATGATTGGCCCGAGTATTGTACGAATGAGACAGTTTGACTCTAGAATCGAGACACAAACGTGAGATTCGTAGGTAAGAAGAATGCATTTATGAGAATGATGAATGCAATGATTATTAATTATTTTTGTTTATTCAAATTAAACTTCGACAATTAGATTGAAAATATCAAACAGTGGGGAAACCCCATTTTATTGAATTCAAAGGATTGCGGAAATGGAAATACAGTAGATTACAAAGTGCTAGAAAAGGAAATCTAAACTAATGGATCCTGAGTCCTCTCTGAAGAGAGCTCAAGTGTTGGTTCGGGTGCTTTCCTTTTCTTTGACCGGGGCTCTTGGGCCGTTGTCGGGTTGTCATTCCTTTGCCAAGTGAAAGGAGCGAGAAAATTTCTCTGGTCATCCTGATTCTCTATAGCATGTTGCTCTAAAATCTCAATCAGAGCATCTTTTTCTTTTAACAGTTGTTGTATTTTCTTACACTCTACATTGAGAATACGGTACTTGTTCCTCCAAGACCTCTTCTCCTGCTGAACTTTGCTGAGAGTAACCTGAAGTTTTTCCGTCTCAGACATAAAATAAAGGGCAGAGTCCCTTAATGGAAGAACTTCCTGACGAGGGTAAGGCATCCTCAGCTTGAGAGCTCTAGTTTGTACCCAATGGAGATAAGGCTCCATCGAGACACAGTCTGGTTTTCCTAGAGACTCTCGTCCTTTCCTATGAACGTGTTTCCAAGCGTGCACTATTTCTGTCTTTAGTGCCCTGTCATTTTCTCCTTCCTTGAAGAAAAGACCTTCCAGATGAGCATACCGTGGGACGTGCCTCATCGGGTATCCAAATTGACGACGAACGAGAATTGGATGATAGTTGATTCCCCCCTTAGTTCCTATAAGGGGTACATTTGGGAAATTTCCACAACGGTCAATGATCCTGATCCCGTCGTAGATTCGATTGTACCAATCGATGTCAGAGTTGGTAAGAGACATGATTCTCTGCGACCAACGTAAAGTATTCTTTTGATCCCAAAATGCAGCAGACTTGGGCAAATGGGAAGTGAACCATTTATAAAGCAAGGGTACACAGCACGTGAACATTCCTCCGCTGTATAAATTCCTTAAATGTACCGAATGATACGCATCTGCGAGTAAGGTCGGTACAGGGTTTCTAATCAAGAAAATCTTAATGGCGTTGATATCTACAAAGTTATCGATGTTGGGAAATAAAAATAACCCGTAGGTGAGCAAAATAAAGATGCTCTCGAAAGCGACCAGGTTCTCTATACTAGCAAAGTATAGGGCTTTCTTTGTCAAGAACTGGGCTGGCAAGCCTTAGATTCCACCCTTAGTGGTCATGTGAGTCCTGACTTCTGACTCATCCAAATAAATTGCTCTTGCAATGCTCTGATCCTTTGGAATTTCTTCCAGTACAGAAAAAGGAGCTTGATCAGTAATATATAAATCAGTCAGGTGAGAGTACTCCTCCAGTGTTGGTGCTAGTTGATAATCCGGGAATGTGAAACAGTGATAGACCGGATCGTAGATCTGGATTAGTGTGGACAGGATTCCCTCAATTACGTGGACCCTTAACAAGGACAGTAGTCCTCCATATTTAGCTCTGAAAGCCTCAGGGTTGGTGATCATCCTCGCCAGACCTCATAAATCCTCTAGTTTTGGAACCTTGAAGGTTTACTTATGAGTTTTCCTATTACCGAAATCCATTAGCAATCTCTTTATCTGACATTTGCAATCATTGTCTTAGTTTAATTTGAAAAAGAGAGACTAGAAGAGAAGATTTTCTTTGTTTATTTTAATGGTTTTAAGATGAATGTATGAATGCAGCACACAAAAACATAGAAAAAACATGGGGTTAAAGGGTCGGTGTCATGAAGTCAAGACTCTACCCCCCCCCCCAATGGTTTATACTGGTGATTTTTTGTACCTGTCCGCAAAATCATTGACCCCTCTGGGATAACAATAGCAAGCGGATTGCCAGCGAGCTGATGTATCCTAGAGTGATCTCAGATGAGGGTAGTATCGCGTGACAACTATTTCCGATAGCTTCCGCACTACAAAATGGCTTAAGTCTACTAAAAACCTCAGCTTCTCAGATAACCCAGTCGACCACACTACTTTCAACAATCGAAGTCGTATAGGCAATGTATCTGCAAAGGGAGTCTCCACTGAGTTTGATGGTCGATCGACGACTCTTAACTGGAATTCACTCCCAGTAAGATTACCCGCATTGCCATCACCTATCTTAGGTGTATACTCAATCTTTCCACATGCGGCATCACACGCATTCCCGTTAGCAGAAAAATAAACACAGATATCAATTAGGAAAAGTAGTATATATATTTGTCTTAATCATCCTAGACCTCTAGTCTTATGATCCTATACAGACAATGACTCCCCAACAGAGTCGTTATTTCTGTTACATTTTGGTGAACTCGAGGTTTTCACCGAAGATTGTAAGAAAGAGAAGACGACCCCACGATGGGCGCCATTTTTCTGTAGCGAGCGATTTTGGACGTGGTTCTTAAGCACTTTCGCTCTGGGGTACTACAGGTCGATTCATTTTTTATCTTATTGAGTTGATTAAGGAAGGGAAATAGATGTCTCCAATTAACCCTGCTTGCATACTAAGTTTGAACTGCGGTCTGTTAGGTTACAGATGCTATGTGGATGTGGGGCCCAATCTTTGGTTATTTTGTTAAGAACACAGTGTCTGGATCATTTGTAAGATGTTAGGATTTATGCTTTTCGGGATTTTGATTTTTTTTATTAGTATGCTCGCAAAGATTTTTTCAACCTTATGCCTACGTATTCCCGTTTAACGAAACAGGGAAATCAGAGCGATCGTAGTTCCTCCTATTCTATGGGAGGAAAAAGGGTTGTTTTGGTGTCTTGTTCAAAGCCCAAGACGTGAAACTAAAGGTGGTTTGTATCTTGTTCAAAGCCCAAGATGTGAAGCTGAAGGGTCTATTTGTATCTTGTTCGAAGCCCAAGATGTGAAGCTAAAGGGGTTTGACTTTAGAGAGAATTTGTCATCTCTAAAGGGGGTATTTGGTCTGTTTGTCACAACTGTTGAGTGATTGATTATAAAGGAGAATTACTTTAACTAGGATATGTGAATCCAGCAATGCCATAATTTTCCTTTATATGGGATTTTTAACCAGAAGGAGAAGACTTTAACTCAGTTTAGAGCAATGCTATCTTTCCTTAGGAATTTCTCATGCTAAAAGAGGGACTGTGGCGTAGATGTAAATAATCCAGAGGCTTACCGCTTACAGCAATTTAGATTAAGGAAAAGGAGTTATTGATGTTTGTATATTGTGAGCAAGGCACAGATTTTGATGCTAAAAGGTTGATTGAATCAACCGGGGTTTTCTTATACAAAGCCTAAGAGGAGGCTATTGACCCAACAAGAGGGTGCTTTTTATCTGTCTCGTACGAAGCTCGAGATAGAGGCTAAAAGGGGTTGACTCAACAAGAGAGTGCTAACTAGTGACTGACTTAACAAGGGAGTGCTTTTATGTGTCTTGTACGAAGCCCAAGACGGAGGCTAAAGGTGTTTGACTCAACAAGAGAGTCTTTGTACCTCGTATGAAGCCCGAGATGGAGGCTGAAAATGTTTGACTCAACAAGAGAGTCTTTTATACTCAACAAGAGAGTGATTTTTATCGCTTATGAAGCCCGAGATGGAGGCTAAAAGAGGTTTGACTCAACAAGAGAGTCTTTTATACTCAACATGAGAGTGTTTTTGTATCTCGTACGAAGCCCGAGATGGAGGCTAAAAGTGGTTGACTCAACAAGAGAGTCTTTTATACTCAACAAGAGAGTGTGAATAGGTTAGCTCCGCTGGGGAGAATCATTGTACAAATCCCAAGAGGAGGCTAGTGTGCTGGTGACTGTTTTAGTTTAGTGACAGGTCCAGTATGTTGGGTAAAAGAGAAAATTAGTTCTTATATGGGTAATGTTGTGCTCAGGGATTGATCGGAGGATCAGGGTTATTTCCTGTTCTTTAAGGAAATAGGAAATCCAAAAAGGTATGGAGACTGTCCAAGTCTACGGGTGTGTTGAGAAATCGATTCTCAGGTAGTGAATGATCTTTGTATGATGTTCAGGAGAAGGCTGGTATGTTAAGGGATGAAGGTCAACCCACTAACATGTATGACACTTGACTCAGAAAGACAGCTCTGGCAAATTGATGACTAGGTTCTGTTCCTATACCTGTAGAGGTCTCTGGGTCCTTGTACTAAGCCCAAGAGAAGGCGTGAGAGCTTTTAAGAAGCCGAATAGTCCTTGTACAACGCCCAAGAGAAGGCGGGGATGCTTTTAAGAAGCCTGTGGGTCCCCAAACCCCGAGAAGTTTAAGACAAGCCATTCACCGAGAATAGATCAAGCCAGGAAAGTTTGGGAATTTGGAAGAAACTCAAGAGATGCCATTCACGGAGAAAAGATCATCTCTGGGGAGTTAGAGTTTCTTTGATGATTTCTAAGGGTGACAATCTGAGAAAGGGTTCACCGAGAATGCTGCCTTTCACGTCTCCATATTGTTTAACCCCAAGAGGAGGAAAGACTGTGTCTGGTAATCCTATGGGGATCTAGTTTTGTTTGTATTTAAAGAGTGACCAATAAGGCTTTACCTAGTGCTAGACGTAGTTGCCGGGGAAAACTCTAAATAACTATACTAGTATTACACAGTGGATATATAGCAAGTATAAAAGTTTGTGAAAGAAGACTTACAGTGAGCAGCCCCACAATACAGTTATATGTATGAAAGCGGATAAAGAAAACAGGTAAACACTTACTCGGTTGTAGAGCTTCCATGCTGTTTAGTTAGTTTGTTCAACAAAGAAAGCTTTGATAATAATATTATATTCAAAATCAAATGAGAAAGTACTTTGAAAAGATTGTTAGGGCTTACAGCTCAAGGAGAGGCCCAAGGTTTTATCAGTGATTGCACTGTTGTTTTGTACATTGTACAGGGACTTATACAAGTGACTGAGACCCAAAAAGGTTTTCTGTACAAAGGGATGGGTCTTACACTCTCTCAAGAGGCCCAAAAGTTTATTTTTGTACAAGTGGTGGGGCTTACAGCTCAAGGAGAGGCCCAAAAGTTTTGTTTTAAAAGGTGACGATCGCGTCGAACTTTTTGACGGTATCGGGACTTATACAATACACTGAGGCCCAAAAAGTTTTGGTTACAAAAATGGGTTGGGTCTTACACTCTATTAGAGGCCCAAAGGTTTATTTAAAGAAAAGACATGGGACTTATAACACAAAGGTAGGCCCAAAGGGTTTGATTTTTGAACTGGCAATCGCGCCGAGGTTTTCTTTTAACGCAGAGGGACTTATACAATATCTCAGACCCAAAATTGTTTTGGTTAAAAGGGGATTGGGTCTTACACTCTATTAGAGGCCCAAGGTGTTTAAAAGTTTTGTTTGAGTGAAAATCAAGGAAACCCTAAATTTGTTTTTTTTAAAAGGAAATATTTAAAGAAAATCAAATAAAAATGATAAAATACCAAATAAGTTTGAATAAACCACTTGTGATTTTTGTTGAAGGTTTGAAAAATGAGGTTTTAATCACAAGATAAATTAAAACTCATTTGGTTTTGATTTTCAAAGTAAATATTCACTTTTAAATGTTTAAAAACAATTAAAAAGGAATTTATTCACAAAAATAATAAGAACCAATCAAAAATAATTAAAATTGAGGGAGTTATTAATTTTTTAAATCATTAAAAATAATAAGAAAAATAATAAAAAAGTGGAGAAAATAGCAAAAAGAGGATCTGGGGCGAGGGGGATTTGAACCCCAGACCTCTTGTGTATAAGGCGTGCGCCTTACCACTGGGGTGGTGATACATCCGTTGATAGAAACACAACCACAAATATACAAGGCTTGCCTTGTTTTTGGCCTGGCCCAAGGCAAGGCAGGTCAAGATTTTGGTTGAAAACGTGAAGGCCATAACTTTCTTATTTCTCCATGGATTGGGACAAAGTTTAGGTCTATCTTGCCTAGAATTTCACAAGGAATCCAATGGTGGTGGTATTTTTTTTCAGATCATGCTCCTATTGAAAAACCCGATAGTGGTTTTGAAATAGGCCATGATTTGCATTTTCTATGCCATCTCTTGGTACAAGCATGAATTACAAGATAAATTGGTGCAAATACAACACATATTACATGTATAAGAGATGCATGATCAGTGGACATCAAAAGAAAGCATGATTCAAAGAATCCAAGTTGTGATGCTTACCTCTTTTTGTAGCTTTTGTGCAATCTGCCAAGCCACTTGTTCCATAAATAATTTGATGCTTTGAACAACCTCAAATGATCTCTTAGAAGCTTTTAGGATGGTTGGAATCAGCTGGAAACCTCGGGAACAAGTTTGAGCTCTTTCTTGCAAAAGGGGCTAAAGTGGCCAAAATAGCAACTCTCTCAAATGGTGTTCCAGATGGGGGAACCATTTGGGATAGTTCAAGGATGATATTTGGAGTGTGTTTGAGGTTTTATCTGGTTTGGAAAGTGAATGAATCAAGACATGGCTTGAAAAATGCACAAAAGTCCTATTTTGAGGTTTTGAGAGGTGACTTTGTGATTTTGGTGTTATAGGTCACTTGTGAGAGTTTGGACAGCTTAGATATGATATATTAGATGTGTTTGGATCATAAGTTGTGGTGGAATCGCTCTCTAACTCAAAAACTCAGAGTTACCTTGCTAAAGAACGTATTTTTGCCTAGAGAAAGAGATTTTGAGGAAAGCAAGTGTTGTAGTGCTTTGGTGTACTCAAACTGAACACAATTGAGCTCTATTTATAGTAGAGCAAGTTTGTTTTAGCTGCAATAGTGAATGGCAACTGCAACAGAGGTTTGGCCAATGTTGAGCAATGAGAATCCAAGTCTCCTCTAGCCATTGACTAGAGGTTAGGGCACAGGCTGCTAGTCCCCTTGGTCTTGGATAAGTCTTGACTGAATTCAGTTGGAAATGGCTCAGTCCATGCCACCTTGGTGCATCCATTGAATGCTCCAATCCAAAATTGGAGTCTTGTCCCTCTTTTAGGAATTTCTAGGTTTGGCATGCTATTTTTGGTTCCAAAGACTTGGGAGGCTTGGGATACGAGTTGGTTCCTCCTTGGTCCCCCCCTTGAGGTGTTCATATGGATAGAGTTGCTTGCCCTTTGCAAAATTTGAGCAAATCGAGCAAAACTCCCAGATCTGCCTTGCCATGACATTTTGCAGCAAGACATATTGGCATTGTCATATCTCATGGCTCAAGTGGACTTTGATGGAGTTCTTGGCCATTTTGGAAAGCCCTTATATGATACAACAACTTTTTGATCATAATTGGTTTTGATACTTTTTGGATCCAAGTGAAAAATGCCCCTACATTTGGAAAAAAGTGAAGGCAGATTCTGACTTAGTGAAAATTTCACTAAGTGTTGGAAAAAGTGACATTTTCACTTTTTGTGATTTTGATCATTCCATAACTCAAAATCCATGAGGAATTGGAATGAGTTATGTTTGAATCTTTTGTAGAGTGCCATGAGAGCTACAAATCTAGCTTTGGATGGGAAAAAATGGCCTTATGATTTAGGAGTTATGATCCTCCAAAGTTGGTACCTTAGGCCTTATGGTTTTTATGGTTACCCCTTTTACAAGTTATCCCACTTTTCTTGATTTTTCTTGATGAATGTTGATTCAAATTACACATTAACATCATTTTAGGGTCAAAGAACCATAATTGTGAAAAAACTCAAAAAGTCAAACTTTGACTTTTGTGCACAGTTGACTTTTTATCAGATGAATTCCAAACTGTGCGATCCTCTATGAAATCAAGTCATTGACCTAAATCAAACTTGATGGGTTGATTTCATAGGTGTTATAGGGTGTATTAAATCATGTCCCAAGGTTTGGGAGCATGTCTTGGTGAAAAGTCAAAGGCACTGTTGACTTTTTCCTCAAAACCCTAATTGTGGTTCTGATGAATTTGAAACTTGGTGATCAAGCTTCTCGGATCAATCCATTTTTGCAAATGGATCAATGTAGTTTATTAGAGACCCTCAAATCATGTCTTGAGGTCTTGGCTCATGCTTTGTCCCAAAAGTTAACTTAGGGGTGAATTAGGTCAAGAAACCCTAATTCCTGATTTTTTTTGTGAATGCGTCCCCTGAGGTTAAATTAACTTGATGATTGGGTTCATGAGGTCCCATGGAGTATATTAGGTTATGCCTTGAAACATTGGCTTATGCCTAGAGGAAAATTTCCATCTGGAGGCCCTGGTCGACCAAACCCTAATTTGGTGACACTGGTGATCTTGAGGTTTAATCCACCTGGAATGCTGCAACATTGTTTTTGATTCTTGCTGTGGGAGTCCTCTTGATCCATTGTGAATGTTTGGGAGGTTTAGACAAGTTGAAGATCATGTCATTCCTTGATTGATCCTTTGTCTAAGAGCTCTGAGAGGGCTTGAAACCCTAATTATTATTTGTAGTGAGTGCTCGCCCATCTTTGGGGAGACTGATGGTTCAATCATATTGTGATGATGATTTGCACAATGATGGGAAATCTTAGTGGTCAAAATTTGGGGTATGACACCAGTGACTTCGCCGAGATGGTGGGCATGGGGGTTCGTCTTGAGGAAGCGGTCCGAGAAGGACGTTTAGTTAAAGACGCTGGATCATCAAGTAGTACAAAATGATACGGTAGTGCTCTCCCTAAGAAAAAAGAGCAAGATATCGGGAATATATCTCTCGGAAAGCAAAGGCGGGGATATCAACCAGTTGCAGCTGTAACTCCTACTATCAATCTCGCGCCTGTTCCTACGTGTCAACCTCAGGTTGCGCAGAGCCAACCTAATCGAAAGCAATATCAGCAAAGGACGCAACAGTCTCTTCAGCAGGCTCGTCCTCCGTACAACAACAACCGTACAACGCGACCACCAGGGTTCGACCCTATACCCATGTTGTACACAGAACTGCTTCCATTATTACTGGTCAAGGGGCATGTCCAAACTAAGTCTCCTCTTACAGTATCGGAAAATCTGCCTTTTTAGTTCAAAACGGATCAGACTTGTCCTTACCATCAAGGAGGACCAGGGCATAACATAGAAAACTGTCTCAGTTTCAAATCTGATGTGTAAAAGCTTGTTAGGATCGGGGTCTTATCTTTCAAGGATACGAATTCGAATGTTCTTACAAACCCGCTGCCTCAACATGAGAAAGCTGCAATCAATTTGATAGAGGGAGAGTCTAACAACACCTATCAAATTCATGATGTACTCTTTTTAAGGGCTAATCTGGTCAAGATGCATTGTAGACAGAGTGGATATGTCCATGTGCCACCTCATAATTATCACCAGTGTGATATCTACTCTAAAAACAATCAAGGATGTTCTGTAGTGCAATCAGCTCTACATGAATAATTGGATCTCGGATGGATCCAAGAGCATCGAGTTCGTGGAGTCAGCATGACCTATACGAATTCCAACGTCATTTAGAACCACGACATCTGTGCAATGAATGTCAACTTGGTAGATGCACTCAAGGCAAAGCCAATATCATAGTTTGCCGCGTCACGATTATAATTCCTGTCTGACTTGCTCGGTAAACAAACAGGGATGCTCGTTTGTACAAGAGGCCCTCCAGCGTCAGATAGATCTTGGATAGATCCAGGACTACCATGATAAGAATCCCTATCAGATCAACATGATTCAAATATTTGATATTCGTCTGATGAATACCAGCTTGGTGGAGTTACATGCCAGGCAGGTCCAACTCGGTTTTCTCACTTCACACAATTATCAGAACTGTAAAGGATTTTGTGAGAGTAACCAAGGGTGCGCTCTCGTTCAGAGAACTTTACAACCCTTATTAAACCACTGGTGGCTTCCAATCTATCTGGATGAAGACACGCAACAAATTAGTGTGCTTAATGGAAACCCTACTCGGCGTCAAAGTCAGGATGTCCGATCCATGGAAACAAACCTGGTAAGGTTGCGCTGCATTCAAAGTGGACGTGGCCAGGTGCCACCACACAACTATGAACGTTGTAGAGTCTGTTTGGAAAATAACCAAGGATGTTACCTTGTGCGGGCAGCCCTTCAGAGTCAGTTGGACTGCAAAGAAATCCAACAATATTCAGTTTCGGGGTCTATCAACTGGACGCCAGACTATTTCGCTGATCAGATCAGAGACGTGGTTGTAATCTCTGACCCTGAGAGGAACAAGGATGTTTGTACCATCATCCCTCTACTGGACAAATCAAAGGTTCTTAGAAAGGAACTGATTGAAGTTACTTACGACAGTCACAAAAATCAGAAGGCTTCTATAGTTATCTATTTGCTGGGACCAGTACCGTATGAATCAGCTAAGGCAATCCCTTACAAATATGGTGCAATGATAATTGAGAATGGAAGGGAAATTCCATTACCCTCCGTCATGAATATTGCAGACATCTGTCGAGTAACACGGAGCGGTCGAATCTTCAACCGAGGAGTTGGAGAACCTAACAAAGAAAATGAACTTCAGAAAGAAGCTCCTAATTTGCCAGTCGGCCCATCCAGTAATCCCGACCTTTCAAAAAACAACGATGAGATGCTGAAGCTCATCCAAAGGAGTGAATACAACATTGTTGATCAACTGTTGCAAACTCCTTCAAAGATCTCAGTGCTATCACTTTTACTCAATTCCAAAGCCCACAGAGAGGCTCTACAGAAAGTCTTAGAGCAGGCCTTTGTGGAACAGGATGTGTCAATACGACAGTTCGATAGCATCATCTCTAACATCACTTATTGCAACAACTTAGGATTCAGTGATGAGGATTTGCCAGAGGGGGGCAAACGCCACAACATGGTGCTCAATGTAACGCCCCAGTTTTGTTAGTTTTATTTAATTAAGTTGTTTTAATTATTTTTGTTTTATATTATTTTATTTTTTACTTTTATTTGACAATATATTATTTTTCATCGCTGTTTATGTTTTATCGCATTTTAAGAGCGTTTGGGAGATATTTGAACTGAGGGGTATTTTGGTCTTTTGCTTGGGTAAGTTTTATGTTTTTATATAAATAGAAAGAAAAGAGAGAAAAGATAGTAAGGAAAAGAAAAAGAAAGAAAAGAAAAGAGAAGAGAAGAGAAAAGGAGAAGAGAAAGAGAGAAGAGGAGAAAGAGGAGAAAGAGGAAAAATCGGGAAAAACTCCATTTCGAGCACGATTAATCGGGTAAGGGTGAGAAGTTTCAATTATATCTTGCTTGTGTATGTATATGTGTTGTTTGTTGTGATTGTTTTGGTTATTTCACGACTTTTTCTCATTTGATAAATTGACGAACAATTGATAGAAATCGATGTTTCCACGGTTGGAAATCGTTATAAATCGCGTTGTATGATCCTTCTATGCATATGAACATTTGCTGATACTTGTTTTTGCTGTTGGGATTGATTTGGGGTGAAAAATGGGGATTTTGGGGTTTTAGAGCCGTGTAACCCGTAACAGAATTTTTCTGAGTTTGGTGCGATTCGCCAGGCTAATTGGGAATTCGCCAGGCGGATTAGGTCTCGCCACTCGTTCGCCAGGCGAAGTGCTGGCGAAGGGTGATTCGCCAGGCGAAATCGTAAGTCGCCAGGCGAAATCAGAAAGACAGAAATATGTTAGCTTCTGTAACTCATGGTTTTTCTAATATTGTGGTTCGCCACTAGTTCGCCAGGCGAAGTGCTGGGGAATGGGGATCCGCCAGGCGAATTCCTAAGTCGCCAGGCGAATCTGGCTGTTTCTCAATAAATTCTTTTCTTTGAAAATTCATAACTTTTGATCCGTAAGTTGGTTTGAGGCGCAGTTTTGTGCGTTGGAAAGCTTTTGACATGTTCTTTATTATAAAATGGTTTTTTTTAGATTATTGGCCGATTAAATTATGTCGGGAAGTTGGAAATGTGTCGTTTGTTGACTTTTACCGTTTTAATGGTGTGGATTGGACGTGTTATCATACAATATGCTTTTGATATACATCGTATGACTTGTGTGCTGATATGTGATGTGAATGCATGTGATTGAATGACGTGAGGATGGTTTGTGGTCTTATGGAAAAATAAATGTGTTGTTTTGGATTTGATTTCAATGTATGATAATGATGTGTTGTGGGTAGCCTTGGTGGTGTGAATCCCTTGTGGAAGTAATTGTGATTGCATGATTATTGTGGTTTGTGGATTATGATGAAAGGTATTGTTTGCGTGAAATTCAATATATGTGGTTGGTGGCCTTTATGGTTTGAAATGCATTGTTTGAATTGGTTTCCAATGCATGAATATTGATGATGAGATACTTCATATTGTTGAATTGTGAATGTATGGATTTGATGAGTTGAAATATATGTATGATTATGGTTGCATATATGTGTGAAGATGCATTTGATTGTCATGAGTTCTTGGGTGTCAAGCATCATGATATGCATTTTGGTAACGTCCTGAGTGACGGTTTGATTCCAGAGGGAATCCGCTATAACATCGTGTGCCTTAAAAATAAGAGGTGTGGGCGATCAGATGGACCGTGTGCCTTAAAAATAAGAGGTGTGAGCGATGATTATAGACGATTGTGTGCCTTATACAAAGAGGTGTGAGCGATCGGGTCGTGTGCCTTATACAAAGGGGTGTGAGCGGTCCATAAATGTCGTGTACAATATACAAAGAGGTGTGAGCGACGGGGAGTTACACTAAGTAACGAGCGATGGTTCCAGCAGAGTTCCTGAGTGAACTAGTATTGAGAAATGTTGGAGGTCGGTACCGCATGGCATTTGCATAGAGTCGTTGTGTCGGTCTCTGTAAATTTGCATAAATCATGGATGCATTATGTGTGGAAAATCATGATTTGATTGATTATGTGTGGAAATTATGCATCGATTTGTTATGTGTTGAGATTGTGATAACATTGGTAACTTGATGTGCATATGTGATAAATGCATTGGTTGTGGATAATATGTATTAGGCGTAGACATATGCTATGTGATGTGTGATGTGTTTCTAAATGTTATGACTTGGTATGCCTTATGTGCAAATATGTGAGTATATGGGATACTTGATATATGCTATATTGTTGGATTAATAGATATATGTTACGTATATGTGGTGTGTTATATGTATTAGTATGTGGTGTTTGTGGTGAGAATAACTATGCATGTGAATTTCTATGTTTTGCATATTATTATGCAATCTTGATTTAGTTGTTATTTCTCACCTTTCTGCTGTTTCATAATGCTCTATGAGGCATTGCAGATTAGAGTTGCGGGAGGTCTTTTTGTGAAGATTAGCCCTCCGTTCTGTTGTCGGTCTTGGTGTCTGCTCTGATACGTAGCACGGGAGTCGGGGAACGATTAGATATATACGTATACATTTGAAAAATGTATTTTGTAGTACTTTGGTGTATATAGTTGAAGTTTCTAAAATGATTTATTTTGTAAAACAAGTCAGTTATGGATCTTTCCGCTTTATTCCATAATTGAATTTTAATTTATATGGAAAAAGTTTCCCCTTTGAGGGTATTCTATTTTATGCTATGTATCAAATTTATGAGCAGGGATGATGTTTTGTTTATTTAAATGTGACATCCTTGTTTCTGTCGGAAAAATATAAATTTTTAGTTACTCTGATTTAATTATGTATTATTTATTCGAGATGGGAATTGGGGTGTTACATTAGTGGTATCAGAGCAGGTCGGTCCGTCCGGCCAAGTTGTTGAGTTAGTTGGTGTGACAGTTGAATATTGTCGGTGTTGGTTGTCCCTTAGTACATGATATGTGTGTGGAGCACTGTCGGTACTTTCTGGTTTCCTAATCCTTTGTCTTCAGGTGTTAGAATGAGATAAGTGGGGGAGAAACTGGAACTTCTCCAGGTTGCTTTAGTTGTGGAGCGTTGGTTGCAAGATTGTAAGTGCTCTTTGGACAGTGTGGCTCCCGGTTCCGGAGGGAATGCGGAGGTAAGGTTTATGTCAACTAAGGATTTGTGCCTTAGGTAGTTTTGTGTATGAGATATAAGGAATGCTATTATAGTTTGGTAAAGATGGTTTATGCCCCATCGTGATTGTCGGTTGTCTATTGACAAATTGAGGAACTGATCACCCTTAATCTCTTGTTGATAGCAGAAGGGAATTATGTTGGATGGAATAGACGTGTCCTTCCGGCTTAGATAGTGTGTGAAATGAATTGTTTGGAATTTTAGAAAATGATTACGGATTGTTTGGTTGAGTCGATGAAGATTCTTATATCGGAAGATGAGACGGATTAGAGATTTTTGTATGTTGGTCAAATTGGAATGTCTTTGAGAGAGAACGATTGGGTATCGTTAATGGTTGTTCTTAGAGAGTAGAGTGTGAACTCAAATTGTACGAAGGTGAATAGTTGAGGTTTATGTCTGCTAAGTAAGTAGAAAACTCTTAGTAGATGGGACTAAGATGTTTGTGTTGTCTGTGATGATAGTGTTCTGGAAATTGGCAGGAACTCACAGTGATGGGCCGTCAGTTGCATGGTTTTTAGATGTGTTTTTGGATGGAACATTAAGGTGTTGTCTTAGAGAGCTCCAGTATTGTTAGTAACAAAAAGGGAATGATGATTGAATGGAATAACAAGCATGATGGGTATGACGGTATTGAGACTATGGAAAGCAAAACTTAGAGTTATGGTGAGATTTGGAGTCTTTGGATTTGTAGAGTATTAATGGAAATTTTGAGAGAACCCTTAGGTGTGAATGTAATGGTTAAGAGTTCTCTTCGGCTGGTTGTTGTGACACGTTGGGATTTATCGAATTTGGACTGTTAATAGAAGAAATTGGGTATGGATTACTGGCAGTTGAATAAGGTAACGATTGAGAACAAGTGTCCACTTTCATGAACAGATGACTGGAATGGTTTGGTTGAGTTTGAGCGAAATTGCAATTGTTTGGAACATTTGATAAGAGTGGTGAATTTGTGTGAGTTAAGGCTTTGATCGAGTTGAGGTGACTAGTTATGTTTGTTATCATCGGAATAGGCTGCTATTTACTCGGTTAAGCTTGTGTGTGAGTAGCCGGTTACCCAGTGAGAAGTTTTACAAAAGCTTTAAGAATTATATCTTTTGAAATTTGGTTGGGCATTACAATGTACAGTGATGTTATTTGGTGTTAGTGATGCATCAGGAATGTTTGTGGAGTATATGAAACGTATCTTCTATATTTATTTGGATAAGTTCGTGGTGGTTTTGATTGAGGATATTCGGAGCTGTTATAAACTCAGAGGAAGAACAGGTAGAGTGTTTGAGATTTGAATTACAAGTGTTAAAAGAGACGAAGTTTTATGCTAAGTTATTCGAGTGAGAATTTTGATTGAAAAGGTTAGTTTTCTTGGTTATGTTATTTCCGATGATGGTATTGTTATGGATCCATCGGAAGTAGATGCAGTTCTACAATGAGAGGTTCCGAAGTTGGTTAAGGAGATTAGAAACTTTTGGGCTCAGTTGGTTGTTACAGAAGGCTAAGGGAGACTGTGCTAAGTTCGTACTTCTTTTATCTCAGTTGACTTGCAAAGGGTGAGTCGTTTGTTTTGGATGTTCGTTGTGAGTACGTTTTGGTGAGCTGAAGTAGAAGTTGTCTACGGCTCCAGTTTTGATTCTGTGTGATCCTAATAAACCGTTTGTGAGGTATTGTGAAGTGTCTCTGAAGAGTAGTCAGGTGTTAACGTAAGAGAGTAAAGTCGTGGCTTATGCTTTACGAAAATTGAGGATTCATAAAAGGAATCTATATTATTTAGGATTTGGAATTGGGTGCGATTGTATCGTGTTGGAATATTTGAAAGTATTATCTTTATGGTTCTCGGCTCGAAGTGTTTGGTAATCGCAAGAGTTTAGAGTGCTTGTTTGGTCTGAAGGAATAGAGCATGAGAGAACGAGGAGGGTTGGAATTCGTGACAAGTTATGAATTTGGCTTGGATTATCCTTCGGGAAAAGCTAAGGTTGTGCCTAAAAAGTTAAGTCGAAAGTTGTTATGCATGTCTGTGTTGATGGTCATAGAATTAAAATTGTTTGAGCAGTTCAGAGACTTGTGTCTGGTGTGTGGGGTAACACAGGAGAGTGTGAGGTTGGGTATATAAAAATTGAACAGTGGTTTTTGGTGAATATGAGAAAGAGTTAGACTTTGGACGTGATATTGGTAGTTTTGATGGTTACGAGTAATCAAAGTGCGCAACGAAAGTGTGATGTGGCACATTTCGTATATGCGTGTGTGATTGGTAAGGGTTCAAGGGTGGAACATTGGAAGCATGTAGGAATGGTAAGACTATTGGATGTTTCAGTATGGAAGTGTTAGGCGGAAGGTTTAAATATTATTCATGGGTTACTATGTAGTTGGGTGTTTTGGTCGTATGTTCGATTGGTGAAGGGTAGCATTGTTGTAATATGGTTGTGTGACAAAGATATTGGTATCATGGTTATATGGAGGTTGTTGAATCGATGTTGTGTCATGGAACTTGTGTTCTTGTTGTGTTTCGGTTCAAGAGTGAACCTGTGTGTGTTCGTAACTTGGGTATTCTTTGAGTCGTGAGTTGGTCGTCAAGTGCATTGTATGGGCTTTGCATCTTGTCGTTGTAGTTGTCGTCGTTGCTGTGTTATTGTTGTAGTTGCTGTTAGCGAGGTGGGTTGTCAGTTTTGTTATCCGTGGTGTGCCTTTTGTTGGCAGGTTAGTTGGTTAGTCGGATGCGAGAGTCGTGTCTGGAGTTGTTCATCTCAGTATATTTTCGAGGACGAAAATGTCTAAGTGGGGGAGAGTTGTAACGCCCCAGTTTTGTTAGTTTTATTTAATTAAGTCGTTTTAATTATTTTTGTTTTATATTATTTTATTTTTGACTTTTATTTGACAATATATTATTTTTCATCGCTGTTTATGTTTTATCGCATTTTAAGAGCGTTTGGGAGATATTTAAGCTGAGGGGTATTTTGGTCTTTTGCTTGGGTAAGTTTTATGTTTTTATATAAATAGAAAGAAAAGAGAGAAAAGATAGTAAGGAAAAGAAAAAGAAAGAAAAGAAAAGAGAAGAGAAGAGAAAAGGAGAAGAGAAAGAGAGAAGAGGAGAAAGAGGAAAAATTGGGAAAAACTCTATTTCGAGCACGATTAATCGGGTAAGGGTGAGAAGTTTCAATTATATCTGGCTTATGTATGTATATGTGTTGTTTGTTGTGATTGTTTTGGTTATTTCATGACTTTTTCTCATTTGATAAATTGACGAACAATTGATAGAAATCGATGTTTCCACGGTCGGAAATCGTTATAAATCGCGTTGTATGATCCTTCTATGCATATGAACATTTGCTGATACTTGTTTTTGCTGTTGGGATTGATTTGGGGTGAAAAATGGGGATTTTGGAGTTTTGGAGCCGTGTAACCCGTAACAGAATTTTTCTGAGTATGGTGCGATTCGCCAGGCGAATTGGGAATTCACCAGGCGGATTAGGTCTCGCCACTCGTTCGCCAAGCGAAGTGTTGGCGAAGGGTGATTCGCTAGGCAGAATCGGAAAGACAGAAATATGTTAGCTTCTGTAACTCATGGTTTTTCTAATATTGTGGTTCGCCACTAGTTCGCCAGGCGAAGTGCTGGCGAATGGGGATCCGCCAGGCGAATTCCTAAGTCGCCAGGCGAATCTGGCTGTTTCTCAATAAATTCTTTTCTTTGAAAATTCATAACTTTTGATCCGTAAGTCGGTTCGAGGCGCGGTTTAGTGCGTTGGAAAGCTTTTGACATGTTCTTTCTTATAAAATGGTTTTTTTAGATTGTTAGCCAATTAAATTATGTTGGGAAGATGGAAATGTATCGTTTGTTGACTTTTACCATTTTAATGGTGTGCATTGGACGTGTTATCATACAATATGCTTTTGATATACATCGTATGACTTGTGTGCTGATATGTGATGTGAATGCATGTGATTGAATGACGTGAGGATGGTTTGTGGTCTTATGGAAAAATAAATGTGTTGTTTTGGATTTGATTTCAATGTATGATAATGATGTGTTGTGGGTAGCCTTGGTGGTGTGAATCCCTTGTGGAAGTAATTGTGATTGCATGATTGTTGTGGTTTGTGGATTATGATGAAAGGTATTGTTTGCGTGAAATTCAATATATGTGGTTGGTGGCCTTTATAGTTTGAAATGCATATTTTGAATTAGTTTCCAATGCATGAATATTGATGATGAGATACTTCATATTGTTGAATTGTGAATGTATGGAATTGATGAGCTGAAATATATGTATGATTATGGTTGCATATATGTGTGTAGATGCATTTGATTGTCATGAGTTCTTGGGTGTCAAGCATCATGATATGGATTTTGGTAACGTCCTGAGTGACGGTTTGATTCCAGAGGGAATCCGCTATAACATCGTGTGCCTTAAAAATAAGAGGTGTGAGCGATCGGATGGATCGTGTGCCTTAAAAATAAGAGGTGTGAGCGATGATTATAGACGATCGTGTGCCTTATACAAAGAGGTGTGAGCGATCGGGTCGTGTGCCTTATACAAAGAGGTGTGAGCGATCCATAAACGTCGTGTGCCTTATACAAAGAGGTGTGAGCGACGGGGAACATCGTATGCCCGACGGGGAGTTACACTAAGTAACGAGCGATGGTTCCAGCAGAGTTCCTGAGTGAACTAGTTTTGAGAAATGTTGGAGGTTGGTACCGCATGGCATTTGCATAGAGTTGTTGTGTCGGTCTCTATGCATTTGCATAAATCATGGATGCATTATGTATGGAAAATCATGATTTGATTGATTATGTGTGGAAATTGTGCATCGATTTGTTATGTGTTGAGATTGTGATAGCATTGGTAACTTGATGTGCATATGTGATAAATGCATTGGTTGTGGATAATATGTATTAGGCGTAGACATATGCTATGTGATGTGTGATGTGTTTCTAAATGTTATGACTTGGTATGCCTTATGTTCAAATATGTGAGTATATGGGATACTTGATATATGCTATATTGTTGGATTAATAGATATATGTTACGTATATGTGGTGTGTTATATGTATTAGTATGTGGTGTTTGTGGTGAGAATAACTATGCATGTGAATTTCTATGTTTTGCATAATATTATGCAATCTTGATTTAGTTGTTACTTCTCACCCTTCTGCTGTTTCATAATGCTCTATGAGGCATTGCAGATTAGAGTTGCGGGAGGTCTTTTTGTGAAGATTACCCTCCGTTCTGTTGTCGGTCTTGGTGTCTGCTCTGATACGTAGCACGGGAGTCGGGGAACGATTAGATATATACGTATACATTTGAAGAATGTATTTTGTAGTACTTTGGTGTATATAGTTGATGTTTCTAAAATGATTTATTTTGTAAAATAAGTCAGTTATGGATCTTTCCGCTTTATTCCATAATTGAATTTTAATTTATATGGAAGGATGATGTTTTGTGCAAGAATGATGTTTTGTTTATTTAAATGTGACATCCTTGTTTCTGTCGGAAAAAAAATAAATTTTTAGTTACTCTGATTTAATTATGTATTATTTATTCGAGATGGGAATTGGGGTGTTACACTCAATATCACAGTTAACTGCCAGGATGATGCTTTAGCCAGCGTACTGGTAGACACAGGATCGGTCATCAACGTTATGTCGAAATCCACTTTAATGCGACTATCATTCAAAGGACCCCCGATGAGGGGCAGTGAGGTCATCGTCAAAGCATTTGACGGGTCTCGAAAAGCATTTATCGGCGAAGTCGACCTTCCCATAACTATAGGTCCTCACACTTTCCTAATTACTTTCCAGGTCATGGACATCCGGGCAACATACAGCTGCTTATTAGGAAGACCTTAGATACACCAGGCTCAGGCGGTCACTTCGACGCTGCACCAAAAACTGAAGTTCGTCAAGAACGATCAACTTGCCACGGTTTGTGGAGAACAAGCCTTGCCCGTGAGCAACTTGTCATTATCTACTTGTGTAGAACCCGAGGAGGTTGTTGGGACTCAGTTCCAAGCCCTTTCGGTGAGCAATCAGGGTCAACTAGAGAAGGGAACCTCGATTTACTCATACAGAGATGCTCTCAAAGTAATCGAGAGTAACAATGCAAAAGGATGAGGACAGCTTGTCATTCCTACTGACAATAAAACAAAGAAGGGTCTTGGTTTTTCCACAACCTGTACCCAGACAGCTACTAACGATGAAAGTCTTCATCCCATTCAGGACTTCTTCCACAGTGGAGGTTTCCTTCACCAAGTGCCTCAAGCAGTCCATACTATAAATGAGGGAGATTCCTCCGATACGGATGAGGAATGGAAGTCCTATCTCAACAAGGACGATTATATGTCTCAGGAAGAGGTGTCTACGCCCTTTTGCTATCCCGCACAGAGTCCGAGATTTATACCGAGGTCAGATGTCGAAATGATATACGGAGATTGTGATCCTGAAGGATGCTGTGCTCTACCAAACTTATTAGAGGAGGACACTCTGATGAAGGACAACTTTGACCACGACTATTACGGCCCAATGGATGGTCTGCCTATCTGGCAGCCATATCCAGGAGACTTGGGGCAAGAGAGTCAGCCGAACAAAGAAAATTAGCTGAGCATCATTGAACAGAATACATGCGTTACCACCATGTCATGGGATCAACACTCAGGTCATTCAGAAAATATCCAGTACGACGATGAATTGGCAAAGCTTGCCGGACTAGAATTCATCAATTATGCTTTTCCTGAGGTAAACGTTATCGAAAGAGATGACTCCTCCAGTTCCAAAGAAGTGTGGGACACCTTAGGACAACCAAGTGGAAAATTTGACTTCATGGTCAAGTACACCGCTCCCGAAAGCTCTCGTATCAGGTTTGAAGATATCCAGCCAACTGGATGGGGAGATTTGCCTGAGAGCACGAATACTATGCAAAATACAACGAAAGAATCCTCCTACGACAACTCTGCCTGGGAGACAGATTCCAATGATCCTGCTCCACCAGAAATCAGCGTTATTTCTTAAGAAAAATCAAGGAAAGTACCAGACTTTGTGATTCACCGAGGAGTTCGCCGCCAATGGGTTGCAGTCGATGTTCCGAAGATTGTTCATAAGTCAAAGTAATTATCGTCTTTATCTTTAACCTTTCACCTTGCCCAGGTGAAACGAATGTTTTGATAGGGCTCACTTTCTGTAAATTTCCCTCTTCGCTTCGCCCAAAGCGACAGAGTTTTGTTTTATAGGGATGTAGTTTCAAGAATCGACTTGTTCATTAATAAAATAACGTCGTTCTATGATCTCTGCATTAATTGTTGTTTTCTCTTTTCGTTTGTTCAGAAAATGGTAGTCCTAAAAAACAATTCAAAATAAACAAGCAGTTTTTCAAAAAAAATACACTGCACACACTTGCATTTTCTCTATCTCTTCTAAACACAAATCATCACGTCATGCAGATTGCTTGTTTTAAACCCCATTGAAACATACGATCCGATGCCTTCTCCCAACTTTGAGTTCCCGGTATTTGGGGCTGAAGAAGAAGTTGACGACCAAATTCCAGAAGAGATCTCCTGATTACTCCGACTGGAGGAAAGGTCCATTGAATCTCACAAAGAGCCATTGGAAACGATCAACGTGGGTTCAGAAAAAGAGAGAAAAGAAATCAAGATTGGGGCACTACTCAGTCCAACTGCCAAAGAGAGTTTGACAAAGCTTCTCAGAGAATTTCCCGATGTGTTTGCTTAGTCCTATCAGGACATGCCAGGGTTGGATACCAGCATCGTGGAACATCATTTACCGTTACGGTCAGAATGTCTGCCAGTAAAACAGAGGTTGAGACGGACTCACCCGGACATGGCCGTCAAAATCAAAGAGGAGGTATAGAAACAGATTGACGCGGGTTTCCTCGTCACGTCAGAATATCCGTAATGGTTAGCCAATATCGTACCCGTTCCAAAAAAGGACGGAAAAGTTAGAATGTGTGTCGATTACAGAGATCTAAACACGGCTAGTCTGAAGGACAACTTTCCTTTACCACACATTAATATGCTGGTTGACAGTACAACAAAGTTCAAAGTATTCTCCTTCATGGATGGATTCTCGGGCTATAATCAAATCAAAATGGCGCCGAAAGACATGGAGAAAACTTCGTTCATTACCCCATGGGGTACCTTTTGTTACAAGGTAATGTCGTTCGGTTTGAAGAACGCCGGGGCAACCTATCAAAGGGCCATGACTACTCTGTTTCATGACATGATACACAAGGAAATCGAGGTATATGTCGATGACATGATTGCCAAATCTAAAACGGAAGAGGGGCATGTGACCCATCTGTCAAAGCTATTTGAGCGGTTAAGAAAGTACAAACTCCACTTGAATCCCAACAAGTGCACCTTCGGTGCCCGTTCAGGGAAACTTTTAGGGTTCATCGTCAGCCAAAAAGGGATTGAGGTTGATCCTGACAAAGTCAAGGCCATTCAAGAAATACCTTCTCTGAAAATTGGAAAACAAGTCAGGGGATTCCTAGGACGTTTGAATTACATCTCCAGATTCATATTCCTCATGACTGCGACATGTGCGCCGATCTTCAAATTACTCAAAAAGAACCAGGAATGCGTTTGGACAGAAGATTGCTAAACTTCCTTCGACAGTATTAAGGAATACCTGTTGAACCCACCGATTATATCACCTCTAGTGGAAGAAAGACCACTGATCATCTACCTCATAGTCCTAGAGGACTCAATGGGTTGTGTGCTTGGCCAACAAGACGAAACAAAAAGAAAAGAGTCTGCCATTTATTATCTGAGCAAGAAATTCACTGACTGTGAAACTCGGTATACTATGCTTGAGAAAACTTGCTGTGCTTTGACTTGGGCAGCCAAACATCTTCGCCAGTACATGATTCGTCACACTACTTGGTTGATCTCAGAAATGGATTCAATCAAGTATATCTTTGAAAAATCTGCTCTCACGGGAAGAATTTCCCGTTGGCAGATGTTGTTATCAGAATATAACATTGAGTACCACGCTCAAAAAGCCGTTAAAGGAAGTATTTTAGCCGATCATTTGACTCATCAACCGATTGACGATCAAGAATCAGTTGGATTTGACTTCCCAGAAGAAGATGTCAAGTATCTAAAAAAGAAAGATTGCGATGAACCACTACCCAGTGAAGGGCCAGAACTAGGTTCCCGGTGGGGACTTATCTTTGACGGAGCTGTCAATCATTACGGGAATGGAATTGGGGCAATCATCATAACACCTCAGGGTACCCACATTCCTTTCACCGCCAGACTTACGTTCAAGTGTACAAACAACGAGGCCGAATACGAAGCTTGTATTATGGGTCTCGAGGAAGCAATTGGTTTAAGGATTAAGAACTTGGATGTATATGGCGACTCAGCTTTGGTCATCAATTAGATTAAAGGAGATTGGAACACATACCAATCTGGATTGATTCATTACAAATATTATGCAAGAAGGTTGTTACCTTTCTTCAACAGAATCGAGTTTCATCACATCCCTCGTGATGAGAATCACATGGCTGTTGCATTAGCCACTCTCTCTTCCATGATTAGTGTAGGTCAATGGAACGACGTACCTAAGATCAACATAATGCGTCTTGAACGGCCCGCTTACATTTTCACAATCAAAGCAGTCATAGATGACAAACCTTGGTATCACGATATCAAATGCTTCCTTCAGAAACAAAAGTACCCTTCTGGGGCACTAAGAAAGGACAGAAAAACCCTCAGAAGATTTGCCGGAAGTTTCTTCCTGAGCGACGATACAATTTATAAGAGAAACTTTGACATGGTCTTGCTCCGATGCGTAGACAGACCAGAAGCAGACATGCTGATAAAAGAAATTCATGAAGGATCCTTTGGCACTCATGCCAACGGACATACAATGGCGAGGAAAATTCTAAGAGTAGGGTACTATTGGTTGACAATGGAATTTGACTGCTACAAGTACATGAGGAAGTGTTACAAGTGTTAGATATATTCCGAAAAAATCCATGTACCGCCAACGCATCTCAAAGTTCTCTCTTCCCCATGGCCTTTTTCCATATGGGGAATCGACATGATTGGCATAATTGAACCCAAGCCTTCGAACGGACATCGGTTCATTCTGGTAGCCATTGACTACTTCACCAAGTGGGTCGAAGCAGCGTCATATGCTAATGTAACCCGACAAGTGGTAGTTCGATTCATCAAAAGCAATGTCATTTGTCGTTATGGTGTTCCGAGCCAGATCATTACTGATAATGGATCCAACTTGAACAATAAGATGATGAAAGAGTTATGCGCAGAGTTCAAGATCGAACACCATAACTCATCTCCTTACCGACCCAAGATGAACGGAGCGGTAGAAGCGGCTAACAAGAACATCAAGAAGATCGTTCAAAAGATGGTTATAACCTATAAAGATTGGCACGAGATGCTACCCTTTGCTCTTCACGGTTATCGCGCATCTGTCCGCACTTCAACAGGGGCAACCCCTTTCTCTCTAGTTTATGGCATGGAAGCAGTGCTCCCCATAGAAGTAGAGATCCCATCAATTTGGGTATTGATGGAAGCTAAGCTAACAGAGGCTGAATGGTGTCAAAATCGACACGACGAACTGAATCTGATCGAAGAAAAGAGAATCACGGCACTATGCCACGGTCAGTTGTATCAGTAAAGAATGAAGAGGGCGTTCGACAAAAAGGTTCCACCTCGCGTCTTCAGGAAAGGAGACCTTGTGCTCAAAAGGATACAATCATTTCTCACTGACTCTCGGGGCAAATGTACTCCGAATTACGACGGCCCCTATGTGGTCAAGAAAGCTTTCTCAGGCGGTGCCCTGAGACTTGCAACCATGGATGGAGAAGAATTTTCCTACCCCACAAATGTTGATGTAGTCAAGAAATACTTCGCCTAAACTAAAAAAAAACATCTCGGTGGATTGAAAACCTGAAAGGGCGGTCCAGGAAAAAATTAGAGACATAATAAAAAAAAATATCATCCCGGTGGATTGGAAAGCTCAAAGTACAATCCAGGCAAAAGTTAGGGATAATGGCAAGTAACTACGTCCAACAGGGGCAAATTCCCTAGTAGCAGTCATGTCATCCATCATAAAATCTCGATCAAGGTCATCTTCGACAGAAGCTCAGGATGTCCCGAATTCAAAGTTGGTAGAAGGATAGTGGTCGTTATATTTTAATGTAGCCCTTTTCCCTTAAATTACCATTTTCTAAACTTTGTAAATACTCTATGGAATCACGCGCTTGGCTGATTTCCATCCTATCAATAGAATTTGAGCCCTCGTGCTTTTGTTTGCAATTCTCATTTGTTTTAGCTTTATAGAACGACATTTTAACATGATCAACGATTCTTGAAACGAAACAAAAATGAATTTACTTGTCAAACTTTTTCTACTTTTTAATAAAGATGGCAATTTCTTTTGACTGTTGAATATCGAAAGAGCATCGATCGCTTCTCCAGAAGTAATCGAACCTCAAAGTGCAGAATCAAATTACTCCTTCTAAACCAGTGCGCATAAACGAAGGATCAGTTATGTCAGATGAGAATACTCCATCTGACATCCCCGGCAGAGTTCTCACCTCCTGTGCCCGACCAAGATGGCTTCCCGTAGGGATTATCTCTCCCAAGCAAGGCATAATTGCTATCTTGGACCAATGGTGCTTCTTCGTCCCCTGCAGTGGCTGAGTATCCAGTCGCGTTCATCCGTCAATTTGTATGGCGTGTCAGTTTTGTCAACATAAACATACATACATCATGCATTATTAATTTACATTCATATTCATATTGCATCACTATCACTCTAGTAAGTCTTGTCCCCTAGTGATAAAAGTTTTCACAATCAAGTTGTCAATTCTTTCCTCGTCAAGAAATGTTGTGTCTGCACTATCTCTCTCCTCCAGTTTATTTCTGGATTAGAATTGGCCCTTAACCACTTTGATAACTTGAACCTCTAAAAAATAAGAAAACGTTCGACAAATGTCACTCTTAGCCATTGAAGATGATATCTTCGCTTTCCCGGATTAAGGAAAATCCCCAGAGAAAGCCTCATAACTACAGACTCTCAGCAACACATTGATTTTTCTCTCCAGAAAGTCAATTTTTAATGAAGTCATCAGCACCTCAAAATTAGGATACATTGTATGGCATTTCTTCGAGAAGATATCGAAGAAAAGTATGATGTAATATCCCCAAGCGACAGCAGTCTCTCAAGAGACCTGCTTTCCCCAGTAGAGTCAGCAAATGGCATCTCCAATAGAGAAGTTTGTGCACCTCTACAACTCAGACGACTGGGTTCCCCAGCAAGTCTAACATCAGATCATTTTTCATCGAATGGCATCTCCCCAAGAAAATTCGGCGAGAAGTTTTAGGAAAACCGCTACGAATAGCATCCCTTGTCAAGAAGTTTATTGACAAAAGAAACTTAGACCAGTTCCTTGGTAGGAAACCAGGATCGAGGGAAAGTTTATTTCAAAAACTTAGACCAGTTCCTTGGTAGGAAACCAGGATCGAGTGGAAGTTTATTTCAGAAACTGAGACCAGTTCCTAGGTAGGAATCCAGGATTGAGGGGAAGTTTATTTCAGAAACTAAGACCAGTTCCTTGGTAGGAAACCAGGATCGAGGGGAGGTTTATTTCAGAAACTAAGACCAGTTCATTGGTAGGAAACCAGGATCGAGGGGAAGTTTACCTTTTCTAAGCATCATTGTTTAGCAAAAGAAGAAGGATGTGTAAACCTCCATTCATAACCACTATCAAAATTTTGGGTATTCTGATATTTAATCCTCTTGCACCCCGAATGCCTGAATACCTTCGCCATTCACACCTTCGGGTCCAAGAAGATTAAATAGGGGTATCTGTCATACCCCAAATTTTGACCACTAAGATTTCCCATCATTGTGCAAATCATCATCACAATATGGATGGACCATCATGCCTCATTAGCCTCCCCAAAGATGGGTGAGCCTTCACTACAATCAGAATTAGGGTTTCAAGCCCTCTTTGAGATTTAGACAAAGGATCAATCAAGGAATGACATGATCTTTAACTTGTCTAAATCTCTCAAACATCCCCAATGGATCAAGAGGACTCCCACCTTAAAGATTAAGCACAAGGCTGCAACAGTCCCAATGGATCAAGCCTCAAGATCGCCAGTGTCACCAAATTAGGGTTTTGGTCGACCAGGGCCTCCAGATGGAAATTTTCCTCTGGGCATGAGCCAATGCTTCAAAGCATAACCTAAGATTCTCCAAGGGACATCATGGACCCAATCATCAAGTCAATTTAGCCTCAGGGGATGCATTCACCAAAAATCAGGAATTAGGGTTTCTTGACCTAATTCACCCCTAAGTTGACTTTTGGGACAAAACATGAGCCAAGAACTCAAGAGAGGATTTGAGGGTCTCTAATACACTACATTGATCCATTTGCAATAATGGATTGGTCTAAGAAGCTTGAGCAACAAGTTTCAATTTCATCAGAACCACAATTAGGGTTTTGAGGAAAAAGTCAACAGTGCCTTTGACTTTTGACCAAGACATGCTCCCAAACCTTGGGACATGATTTAATACACCCTATAAGACCTATGAAATCAATCCATCAAGTTTGATTTAGGTCAAGGACTTGATTTCATAGAGGATCACACAGTTTGGAATTCATTTGACAAAAAGCAACTGTGCACAAAAGTCAAACTTTGACTTTTTGAGATTTTTCATAATTATGGTTCTTTAACCCTAAAAGGATGTTAATGTGTGATTGGAATCATCATTCATCAAGAAAAATCAAGAAAAGTGAGATAACTTGTAAAAGGGGTAACCATAAAAACTTAGAAATTTTTCTAAGTTATGGAACAAAGTGGCTAGGGTACCAACTTTGGAGGATCATAACTCCTAAACCATAAGGCCATTTTTTCCTATACAAAGCTAGATTTGTAGGTCTTGCTGCACTCTACAAAAGCTTCAACTACAAGAAACTCCAATTCCTCATGGATTTTGAGTTATCGAATGATCAAAATCACAAAAAGTGAAAATGTCACTTTTTTCCAACACTTAGTGAAATTTTCACTAAGTTAGAATCTGCCTTCACTTTTTTCCAAATGTAGGGGCATTTTTCACTTGGATCCAAAAAGTATCAAAACTAATTATGATCAAACAGTTGTTGTATCATATGAGGGCTTTCCAAAATGGCCAAGAACTCCATCAAAGTCCACTTGAGCCATGAGATATGACAATGCCAATATGCCTTGCTGCAAACTGTCATGGCAAGGCAGATTTGGGATTTTTTGCTCGATTTGCTCAAATTTTCCAAAGGGGGACCAAGGAGGAACCAACTCTGATCCCAAGCCTCCCAAGTCTTTGGAACCAAAAATAACATGCCAAACCTAGAAATGCCTAAAAGAGGGACACGACTCCAATTTTGGATTGGAGCATTCAATGGATGCACCAAGGTGGGATGGACTGAGCCATTTCCAACTGAATTCAGTCAAGACTTATCAAAGACCAAAGGGACCAGCAGCCTGTGCCCTAACCTCTAGTCAATGGCTAGAGGAGACTTGGATTCTCATTGCTCAACATTGGCCAAACCTCTGCTGCAGTTGCCAATCACTATTGTAACCAAAACAAACTTGCTCTACTATAAATAGAGCTCAATTGTGTTCAGTTTGAGTACACCAAAGCACTACAACACTTGCTTTCCTCAAAATCTCTTTCTCTAGGCAAAAATACCTTCTTTAGCAAGGTAACTCTGAGTTTTTGAGTTAGAGAGCAATTCCACCACAACTTATGATCCAAACACATCCAATATATCATATCTAAGTTGTCCAAACTCTCACATGTGACCTGTAATACGAAAATCACAAAGTCACCTCTCAAAACCTCAAAATAGGACTTTTGTGCATTTTTCAAGCCATGTCTTGATTCAGTCGCTTTCCAAACCAGATAAAACCTCAAACACACTCCAAATATCATCCTTGAACTATCCCAAATGGTTCCACACATCTGGAACACAATTTGAGAGAGTTTCTATTTTGGTCACTTTTGCCCCTTTTGCAAGAAAGAGCTCAAACTTGTTCCTGAGTTTCCAGCTGATTCCAACCATCCTAAAAGCTTTTAAAAGATCATTTGAGGTTGTTCAAAGCATCAAATCATTTCTGGAACAAGTGGCTTGGCAGATTGCACAAAAGCTCCAAAAAGAGGTAAGCATCACACCTTGGATTCTTTGAATCATGCTTTCTTTTGATGTCCACTGATCATGCATCTCTTATACATGTTATATGCGTTGTGTTTACACCAATTTATCATGTAATTCATGCTTGTGCCAAGAGATGGCATAGAAAATGCAAATCATGGCCTAATCCAAAACCACTATCGGGTTTTTCAATAGGAGCATGATCTGAAAAAAAATACCACAACCATTGGATTCCTTGTGAAATTCTAGGCAGGATAGACCTAAATTTTGTCCCAATCCATGGAGAAATGAGAAAGTTATGGCCTTCACGTTTTCGACCAAAATCTTGCCTTGCCTTACCTTGGGCCAGGCCAAAAACAAGGCAAGCCTTGTATATTTGTGGTTGTGTTTCTATCAACGGATGTATCACCACCCCAGTGGTAAGGCGCGCGCCCTATACACAAGAGGTCTGGGGTTCGAATCCCCCTCGCCCCAGATCCTCTTTTTGCTATTTTCTCCACTTTTTATTGTTTTTCTTATTATTTTTAATGATTTGAAAAATTAATAACTCCCTCAATTTTAATTATTTTTTATTGGTTCTTTTTGAAAAAAAATCACAAAAATGTTTAAATATTTTATTCCACAAAAAATTAAATTTATATTAGTTATTTGGTATAATTAATATTTTTGTGAGTAAATTCATTTTATTTGTTTTTAAACATTTAAAAGTGAATATTTACTTTGAAAATCAAAACCAAATGAGTTTTAATTTATCTTGTGATTAAAACCTCATTTTTCAAACCCTCAACAAAAATCACAAGTGGTTTATTCAAACTTATTTGGTATTTTTATCATTCTTATTTGATTTTCTTTAAATATTTACTTTTAAAAGAAAACAAATTTAGGGTTTCCTTGATTTTCACTCAAACAAAACTTTAAAACACTTTGGGCCTCTAATAGAGTGTAAGACCCAATCCCCTTTTAACCAAAACAATTTTGGGCCTCAGATATTGTATAAGTCCCTCTGCGTTAAAAGAAAATCTCGGCGCGATCGCCAGTGCAAAAATCAAACCCTTTGGGCCTACCCTCGTTTTATAAGCCCCATTATTTTTCATTAAAAATCATGGGGCCTCTAGAAGAGTGTAAGACCCAGCCCTTTTTGAAAACCTTTTTGGGCCCCAGTATATTGTATAAGTCCCGACACCATCAAAAAGTTCGGCGCGATCGTCGCCTTTTAAAACAAAACTTTTGGGCCTCTCCTTGAGCTGTAAGCCCCACCACTTGTACAAAAATAAACCTTTCGGCCTCTTGAGAGAGTGTAAGACCCCTTCCTTTGTACAGAAAACATTTTTGGGCCACAGTCACTTGTATCAGTCCCTGTACAATTTCAACAGTGCAATCACTGATAAAACCTTGGGCCTCTCCTTGAGCTGTAAGCCCCAACAATCTTTTCAAAACACTTTCTCCTTTGATTTTGAATATAATATTGTTATCAAAGCTTTCTTTGTTGAACAAACTAACAAAACAGCATGGGAGCTCTACAACCGAGTAAGTGTTTACCCGCTTTCTTTATCCGCTTTCATATATATAACTGTATTGTGGGGTTGCTCACTGTAAGTCTTCTTTCACAAACTTTTATATACTTGTCAAATATCAAATGTGTAATACTAGTATAGTTATTTAGAGTTTTCCCCAGCAACTACGTCTAGCACTACGTAAAGCCCTGTTGGTCACTCCTAAATACAAACAAAACTAGATCCCCATAGGATTACCAGACACAGTCTTCCCTCCTCTTGGGGTTAAACAATATGGAGACGTGAAAGGCATCATTCTCGGTGAACCCTTTCTCAGATTGTCACTCTTAGAAATCGTCAAAGAGACTCTACTCCCCATAGATGATCTTTTCTCCGTGAATGGCATCTCTTGAGTTTCTTCCAAATTCTCGGACTTTCCTGGCTTGATCTATTCTCGGTGAATGGCATGTCTTGAACTTCTCGGGGTTTGGGGACCCACAGGCTTCTTAAAAGCATCCCCGCCTCCTCTTGGGTGTTGTACAAGAACCCTTCGACTTCTTAAAAAGCTCTCATGCCTTCTCTTGGGCTTAGTACAAGGACCCAGAGACCTCTACAGGTATAGGAACATAACCTAGTCATCAATTTGCTAGAGATGTCTTTCTGAGTCAAGTGTCAGACCAGTTGATGGGTTGACCCTCATCCATTAACATACCAGCCTTCTCTTGGGCATCATACAAAGAGCATTCACTATCTAAGAATCGATTTCTCAAAACACCCGTAGACTTGGACAGTCTCAATACCCTTTGGATTTCCCATTTCCTTAAAGAACAGGAAAACACCCTGATCCTCTAATCAATCCCTGAGCACCACATTACCCATATAAGAACTGATTTTCTCTTTATCCAATATACTGGACCTGTCACTAAACTGAAACAGTTACAATAGCCTCCTCTTGGGCTTTGTACAATGATTCTCCCCAGTGGAGCTAACCTTTTCAGACTCTCTTGTTGAGTCACTTCATTTTCAGCCTCCATCTCGGGCTTCGTACGACATACAAAAACACTCTCTTGTTGAGTATAAAAGACTCTCTTGTTGAGTCAAACACTTTCAGCCTCCATCTCAAGCTTCGTACGAGATAAAAATCACTCTCTTGTTGAGTATAAAAGATTCTCTTATTGAGTCACTTCCCTTTTAGCCTCCATCTCGGGCTTCGTACGAGATAAAAATCACTCTCTTGTTGAGTATAAAGGACTCTTGTTGAGTCAAACAATTTCAGCCTCCATCTCGGGCTTCGTACGAGGTACAAAGACTCTCTTGTTGAGTCAAGCACCTTTAGCCTCCGTCTTGGGCTTCGTACAAGACACATACAAAAGCACTCTCTTGTTGAGTCAACCCTTTTAGCCTCTCTCTCGGGCTTCGTACGAGACACATAAAAACACCCTCTTGTTGGGCCAATAGCTTCCTCTTAGGCTTTGTATAAGGAAACCCCGGTTGAGTCAATCAACCTTTTAAGATCAAAATCTGTGCCTCGTTCACAGTATACAAACATCAACAATTCCTTTTCCCCTATCTAATTACTGTAAGCGGCAAGTGTAACACCCCCAATCTATACCCCCAAGCTATTAAAGCGATAAATAAAAATTCAAAATTTCATCAAAGTATATTTAAAACATTCACGGCATAGACCGAGGGGTCACATCAATTTGAAACCAAATACACATAAACCTGCCCATAAAGATATGCAACAATCAGGTTGCAATTAACAGAGGAACTTAGTTCCTACTACCCACAATTCAGATACACAATAAAAGCGGAAAATCTGTACTGAATCTCATATATATACATCATACAAAGTGTATCTGTCACATACAAAGCCACGCAAGTATAATATAAAACATGTGTATACATAATACAAATAATCACACTCGATCACCCCGACTACCCGGTGTCACATATCAGAGCCGACCGACAAAAGAATGAAGACCTAAGCTTCACAAAAAGACCTCCAGCAATCTAATCTGCAATGCCTCATAGAGCATTATAAAATGGCAGAAGGGTGAGAAACACAATCATAATATAATTGCATATAATTATATAATAACACATCATTACACACGTAAAATATTCTCACCACAACGCACAACAGAATCCAAATACAACACAACACTATATATATCTCAACTCATCAATTCTAATCACGATTCCACACGAAATCAATTCATTCATGAATTATGCAAATGCACAGAGACCGACACAACGACTCTATGCAATGCATATGCGGTACCATCCATCCATCATCTCAACACTAGTTCACTCAGGAACTATTGGAACCATCGCTCGTTACTTAATGTAACTCCCCATCGGGCATACGATCCTCGTCGCTTTCGGTCCTCTTTGTATAAGGCTCACGAAGTTTATGGATCGCTTTCAGTCCTCTTTGTATAAGGCTCACGATCCGATCGCTCACACCCCACACGGGGACACGATCGTCTATAATCATTGCTCACACCCCACATGGGCACACGACGTTATAGCAGATTCCCTCTGGAATCGATTCGTCGCTCACACCCACTAGGGCACACGACATCACAAGAATGCATATCATGATGCTTGGCATACAATGACTCATGACATTCAAATGCACACATATATGCAATCATCTCACTCAACATTAATCATGCTTTGCAATTCAAGGCCAAAACAATGCTTTTATACCATACAACAGCACGCAAGTCATACCATATCCATATTAACAGCACATTGCATGATACACACCAATTACACACAATTATAACGACAAAAGTCGACAAAACGACACTATTCCAAATTCCCGACATAATTAAATCGGCTAAAAATCTCAAAATTATTATAATAAGAAAGTACAGTTCAATAGTTACTCAACGATACCAAGAATGTTAAAAACGGATAATCGGAACACAAGTTACGGACTAAACAAGAAAAGACATCGCGAAAAAACCACATTTTGCAATCTTCCTGGCCATACGCGTATTGCCCTGAGCTATACGCGTATTGCCCTGCTCCCTCGCCCATTCAATACGCGTATTGTCCAAGGTCGTACGCGTATGGGCAGAGACCCATTTTCCCCCAAAATTCCCATTAAAAATCCAATACGCGTAGTGTCCTCCTTCATACGCGTATTGCCCTAAAGTCTTACGCGTACCGTTACGCAAATGGGTAGATGGCCGAGAAAATGAAGCTCCATACGCGTATTACCTACATTTCTTCAATGCCATATGCGTATTGCCTTGACGAATACGCGTATTGCCTTGAGTGATACGCGTATGGGCAGTAGAAAAACCAGAATTTTCTGCATAATTTTTTCTGCGTTTTCAAACCAAATTCAACCCAATTTTCACCTAAACACCAGAAAAGTTACCAATACAATGCCTAACAACATGTATCTATCATGTATTAACAATAAGGAACACAAAAACATGATTTCAGACACATTTGGATCAATTTCTAACACTTTCAACATTTATGGGTTTTACTCTATATTTCCATTTCAATCCAATAACAACCAAAAACATACATACATAATCATACACAAGTATATAATAATCAAGTTTCGTACCCTTACCCGATTTAATCGTGTTTGGAAAGTCTGTTGTTTCGATTTCTAGACTTTCCAAGTTTTTTCTCTCTTTCTCCTTCCTTTCTCTTTTCTTCTCCTTTTCCTTCTTCTCTTTTTCTTTCTCTCTATTTTTCTCTTTTTCTATTTTCTATTTTCTTAACTTAAGAAAAATAAAGTGAAATGCCCAAAATACCCCTACACTCAAATATCTCGCCAACGTTCCCAAAACGTGATAAAATATCACAACATTGAAAAATAACATATTTCCAAATAACAGTCGAAAATAAAATAAAATAATAATAAAATAATCAAAACGACTCGATTAAATAAAACGGACAAAACTGGGGCGTTACAGCAAGCCTCTGGATTATTTACATCCACGCCACTGTCCCTCTTTTAGCATGAGAAATTCCTAAGGAAAGATGGCATTGCTCTAAAATGAGCTAAAGTCTTCTCCTTCAGGTTAAAAATCCCCTATAAAGGAAATTATGGCATTGCTGGATTCACATATCCCAGTTAAAGTAATTCTCCTTTATAACCAGTCACCCAACAGTTGTGGCAAACAGATCCTCTTTAGAGATGGCAAATTCTCTCTAAAGTCAAACCCCTTTAGCTTCACATCTTAGGCTTCGAACAAGATACAAATAGACCCTTCAGCTTCACATCTTGGGCTTTGAACAAGATACAAACCACATTTAGCTTCACGTCTTGGGCTTTGAATAAGACACCAAAACAACCTTTTTCCTCCCATAGAATAGGAGGAACTACGATCGCTCTGATTTCCCTGTTTCGTTAAACGGGAATACGTAGGCATAAGATTGGAAAAATCTTAGCGAGCATACTAATCAAAAACCCAAAATCCCATAGCCCCATATATCAACCCAAAAGCATCAGTCCTAACATCCTACCAATAGCCCAGACACTGTTCTTCTTAACAAAATAACCTAAGAGAGACCCACAATCTTAATAGCATATGTAAACCAACAGTCCTCTGTTTAAACTCAGTATGCAGGCAGGGTTAATTGGAGACATCTATTTCCCTTCCTTAATCAGCTTAACAGGATAAAAAATGAATCGAACTGTAGTACCCCAAATCGATAGTGCTTCGTAACCATGCAAAAACTCGTGCTACACTCATTAGTCAGCTTGATCCAAGTGCAACTGATTTACAGCCAAGTGATCTAAGGAGTTCTAAAGGGCTTTGAAGCTTGCAACACAATCTATACCATCAAGGGAAGTTGAGAGGATCATCATTTCCCTTCTGTAACACCTTTTGAACAAAGTTCCATTTCTTTTTGCAAAGAGGTAAGCCTTGACTCTCTAACTATGTGAAGCATGCATTATCTGCTAGGCCTTAAGTTTGCCTTAAGTATATAAACATGTGTTAAGCAATTCCCCTCAAACAATTGAACCAAAATCATCATGTACACGATTGCATAGTTTGTTTTGCATATTTTAGGGTTTATCGTGTCATCACAATATAACTTGTTGCACACTAAAAATAAATTAAATTAAACCATATCATTGAGTTCCTGGCATGAAAGCACACAACTTTCATGTTTATTTCATTCAAAAACATTGTGAAATGAAGGAGATAGGGTAGTTTTTGCAACCTGCGAGCCAGCTCAAGGAAGAAGATGACCATGGTGCCAGTTTCAGGTTTTTAGAACCAAACATAGTATATATTACACACTTACCAATATATGTTTGAATTGGCATTGCGCCCTAGTGGAAACACTAGTATTTGTGTGTGTGTGTGTGTGCGTAGCGAGTGTAGCGAGCAATTTTGGACGTGGTTCTTAAGCACTGTCGCTCTGGGGTACTACAGGTCGATTCATTTTTTATTCTATTAAGCTGACTAAGGAAGGGAAATAGATGTCTCCAATTAACCCTACTTGCATACTGAGTTTAAACAAATGATTGTTGGTTTACAGATGCTGTTTAGATTGTGGGCCTCTCTCTGCTTATTTTGCTCAGAATGAAATGACGGGACTACTCATGGGGATTTTGGATAGGTACTGGATTTGATGTTTTTAATTAGTGTGCTCGCTAAGATTTTTTCCAATCTTATGCCCACGTATTCCCGTTTAATGAAACAAGGAAATCAGAGCGATCGTAGTTCCTCCTATTCTATGGGAGGAAAAAAGGTCATTTTGGTGTCTTGTTCGAAGCCCAAGACGTGAAGCTAAAGGTGGTTTGTATCTTGTTCAAAGACCAAGATGTGAACCTGAAGGGTCTATTTGTATCTTGTTCGAAGCCCAAGATATGAAGCTAAAGGGGTTTGGCTTTAGAGGGAATTTGTCATCTCTAAAGGGGGGTATTTGGTCTGTTTGTCACAACTGTTGGGTGACTGGTTATAAAGGAGAATTACTTTAATTGGGACATGTGAATCCAGCAATGCCATAATTTCCTTTATAGGGGATTTTTTAACCTGAAGGAGAAGACTTTAACTCAGTGTAGAGCAATGCCATCTTTCCTTATGAATTTCTCATGCTAAAAGAGGGACAGTGGCATGGATGTAAATAATCCAGAGGCTTGCCGCTTACAGCAATTAGATGAAGGAAAAGGAGTTGTTGATGTTTGTATACTATGAGCAAGGCGTAAATTTTGATGCTAACAGGTTGATTGACTCAACTGGGGTTTTCTTTATACAAAGCCTAAGAGGAGGCTATTGACCCAACAAGAGGGTGTTTTTATGTGTCTCGTACGAAGCCCGAGAGAGAGGCTAAAAGGGGTTGACTCAACAAGAGAGTGCTAACAAGTGATTGACTCATCAAGAGAGTGCTTTTATATGTGTCTTGTACGAAGCCCAAGACGGAGGCTAAAGGTTTTTGACTCAACAAGAGAGTCTTTGTACCTCGTACGAAGCCCGAGATGGAGGCTAAGAATGTTTGACTCAACAAGAGAGTCTTTTATACTCAACAAGAGAGTGTTTTTGTATCTCGTATGAAGCCCGAGATGGAGGCTAAAAGGCTTTGACTCAACAAGAGAGTCTTTTATACTCAACAAGAGAGTGTGAATAGGTTAGCTCCGCTGGGGAGAATCATTGTATAAAACCCAAGAGGAGGCTAGGGTGCTGGTGACTGTTTAAGTTTAGTGACAGGTCCAGTATGTTGGATAAAGAGAAAATCAGTTCTTATATGGGTAATTTCGTGCTCAGGGATTGATCGGAGAATCAGGGTTATTTCCTGTTCTTTAAGGAAATGGGAAATCCCAAAAGGTATGGAGACTGTCCATGTCTACGGGTGTTTTGAGAAATCGATTCTCAGGTAGTGAATGATCTTTGTATAATGCCCAAGAGAAGGCTGGCATGTTAAGGGATGAAGGTCAACCTGTTAACTGGTCTGACACTTGACTCAGAAAGACAGCTCTAGTAAATTGATGACTAGGTTCTGTTCCTATACCTGTAGAGGTCTCTGGGTCCTTGTACTAAGCCCAAGAGAAGGCATGAGAGCTTTTAAGAAGCCGAAGGGTGCTTGTACAACGCCCAAGAGGAGGCGGGGATACTTTTAAGAAGCCTGTGGGTCCCCAAACCCCGAGAAGTTCAAGACATGCCATTCACCGAGAATAGATCAAGCCAGGAAATTTCGAGAATTTGGAAGAAACTCAAGAGATGCCATTCACGGAGAAAAGATCATCTCTGGGAAGTAGAGTTCTTTTGACGATTTCTAAGGGTGAAAGTCTGAGAAAGGGTTCACAGAGAATGTTGCCTTTCACGTTTCCATATTGTTTAATCCCAAGAGGAGGGAAGACTGTGTCTGGTAATGCTATGGGGATCTAGTTTTGTTTGTATTTAAGAGTGACCAACAGGGCTTTACCTAGTGCTAGACGTAGTTGCCGGGGAAAACTCTAAATAACTATACTAGTATTACACAGTTGATATTTGACAAGTATATAAAAGTTTGTGAAAGAAGACTTACAGTGAGTAGCCCCACAATACAGTTATATACATATATATATATATATATATATGAAATCGGATAATGAAAGCGGGTAAACACTTACTCGGTTGTAGAGCTTCCATGTTGTTTGGTTAGTTTGTTCAACAAAGAAAGTTTTGATAACAATATTATATTCAAAATCAAAGGAGAAAGTGCTTTGAAAAGATTGTTTGGGGCTTACAGCTCAAGGAGAGGCCCAAGGTTTTATCAGCGATTGCACTGTTGTTTTGAATTTGTACAGGGACTTATACAAGTGACTGAGGCCCAAAATGGTTTTCTGTACAAAGGGATGGGTCTTACACTCTCTCAAGAGGCCCAAAGGTTTATTTTTGTACAAGTGGTGGGGCTTACAGCTCAAGGAGAGGCCCAAAGGTTTTTGTTAAAAAGGCGACGATCGCGCCGAACTTTTCAATGGTGTCGGGACTTATACAATACACTGAGGCCCAAATTATTTTGGTTAAAAGGGGATTGGGTCTTACACTCTATTAGAGGCCCAAAGAGTTTAAAAGTTTTGTTTGAGTGAAAATCAAGGAAACCCTAAATTTGTTTTCTTTTAAAAGGAAATATTTAAAGAAAATCAAATAAAAATACCAAATAAGTTTGAATAAACCACTTGTAATTTTTGTTAAAGGTTTGAAAAATGAGGTTTTAATCACAAGATAAATTAAAACTCATTTGGTTTTGATTTTCAAAGTAAATATTCACTTTTAAATGTTTAAAAACAAATAAAAATGAATTTACTCACAAAAATACTAATTATATTAAATAACTAATATAAATTTAATTTTTTTGTGGAATAAAATATTTCAAAATTTTTGTGATTTTTTGCAAAAAGAACCAATAAAAAATAATTAAAATTGAGGGAGTTATTAATTTTTCAAATCATTAAAAATAATAAGAAAAATAATAAAAAAGTGGAGAAAATAGCAAAAAGAGGATCTGGGGCGAGGGGGATTCGAACCCCAGACCTCTTGTGTATAGGGCGCGCGCCTTACTACTGGGGTGGTGATACATCCGTTGATAGAAACACAACCACAAATATACAAGGCTTGCCTTGTTTTTGGCCTGGCCCAAGGCAAGGCAAGGCAAGATTTTGGTTGAAAACGTGAAGGCCATAACTTTCTCATTTCTCCATGGATTTGGACAAAATTTAGGTCTATCCTACCTAGAATTTCACAAGGAATCCAATGGTGGTGGTATTTTTTCAAATCTTTCTCCTATTGAAAAACCCGATAGTAGTTTTGAAATAGGCCATGATTTGCATTTTCTATGCCATCTCTTGGTACAAACATGAATTACATGATAAATTGGTGCAAACACAACACATATAATATGTATAAGAGATGCGTGATCAGTGGACATCAAAAGAAAGCATGATTTAAAGAATCCAAGTTGTGATGCTTACCTCTTTTTGGAGCTTTTATGCAATCTGCCAGGCCACTTGTTCCAAAAATGATTTGATGCTTTGAACAACCTCAAATGATCTCTTAGAAGCTTTTAGGATGGTTGGAATCAGCAGGAAACCTCAGGAACAAGTTTGAGCTCTTTCTTGCAAAAAGGGCAAAAGTGGCCAAAATAGCAACTCTCTCAAATGGGGTTCCAGATGGGGGGAACCATTTGGGACAATTCAAGGATGATATATGGAGTGTGTTTGAGGTTTTATCTGGTTTGGAAAGTGACTGAATCAAAACATGGCTTGAAAAATGCACAAAAGTCATATTTTGAGGTTTTGAGAGGTGACTTTGTGATTTTGGTGTTACAGGTCACTTGTGAGAGTTTGGACAACTTAGATATGATATATTGGATGTGTTTGGATCATAAGTTGTGGTGGATTTGCTTTCTAACTCAAAAACTCAGAGTTACCTTGCTAAAAAAGGTATTTTTTTTCCTAGAGAAAGAGATTTTGAGGAAAGCAAGTGTTGTAGTGCTTTGGTGTACTCAAACTGAACACAATTGAGCTCTATTTATAGTAGAGCAAGTTTGTATTGGCTGCAATAGTGAATGTCAACTTCAGCAGAGGTTTGGCCAATGTTGAGCAATGAGAATCCAAGTCTCCTCTAGCCATTGACTAGAGGTTAGGGCACAGGCTGCTGGTCCCCTTGGTCTTGGATAAGTCTTGACTGAATTCAGTTGGAAATGGCTCAGTCCATGCCACCTTGGTGCATCCATTAAATGCTCCAATCCAAAATTGGAGTCTTGTCCCTCTTTTAGGCATTCCTAGGTTTGGCATGCTATTTTTGGTTCCAAAGACTTGGGAGGCTTGGGATCAGAGTTGGTTCCTCCTTGGTCCCCCTTTGAGGTGTTCAGATGGATAGAGTTGCTCTCCCTTTGCAAAATTTGAGCAAATAGACCAAAACTCCCAAATCTGCCTTAAAATGATAGTTTGCAGCAAGGCATATTGGCATTGTCATATCTCATGGCTCAAGTGGACTTTGATGGAGTTCTTGGCCATTTTGGAAATCCCTCATATGATACAACAACTGTTTGATCATAATTGGTTTTGATACTTTTTGGATCCAAGTGAAAAATGCCCCTACATTTGGAAAAAAGTGAAGGCAGATTCTGACTTAGTGAAAATTTCACTAAGCGTTGGAAAAAAGTGACATTTTCACTTTTTGTGATTTTGATCATTCCATAACTCAAAATCCATGAGGAATTGGAATGAGTTATGTTTGAAGCTTTTGTAGAGTGCCATGAGAGCTACAAATCCAGCTTTGGATGGGAAAAAATGGCCTTATGGTTTAGGAGTTATGATCCTCCAAAGTTGGTACCCTAGCCACTTTGTTCCATAACTTAGAAAAATTTCTAAGTTTTTATGGTTACCCGTTTTACAAGTTATCCCACTTTTCTTGATTTTTCTTGATGAATGATGATTCCAATCACACATTAAGATCATTTTAGGGTTAAAGAATCATAATTGTGAAAAATCTCAAAAAGTCAAAGTTGACTTTTGTGCACAGTTGACTTTTTGTCAGATGAATTCCAAACTATGCGATTATCTATGAAATCAAGTCCTTGACCTAAATCAAACTTGATGGATTGATTTCATAGGTGTTATAGGGTGTATTGAATCATGTCTTAGGGTTTGGGAACATGTCCTGGTCAAAAGTCAAAGGTATAGTTGAATTTTTTCGTGAAACCCTAACTGTGGTTCTGATGAAATTGAAACTTGTTGCTCAAGCTTCTTGGCCCAATCCATTTTTGCAAATGGATCAAGGTGGTGTATTAGAGACCCTCAAATCATGTCTTGAGGTCTTGGCTCATGCTTTGCCCCAAAAGTCAACTTAGGGGTGAATTAGGTCAAGAAACCCTAATTCCTGATCTTTTGTGAATGCATCCCCTGAGGTTAAATTGACTTGATGATTGGGTTCATAATGTCCCTTGGAGCATTATAGGTTATGCTTTGAAGCATTGGATCATGCCCAGGGGAAAATTTCCATCTGGAGGCCCTGGTCGACCGAACCCTAATTTGGTGACACTGGCGATCTTGAGGCTTAATCCACCCAAAATGTTGCAGCCTTTTGCTTAATCCTTGAAGTGGGAGTCCTTTTGATCCCTTGGGGATGTTTGAGAGGTTAGACAAGTTGAAGATCATGTCATTTCTTGATTGATCCTTTGTCTAAGAACTCTAAGAGGGTTTGAAACCCTAAGTTTGATTGTAGTGAAGGCTCGCCCATCTTTGGGGAGACTAATGAGGTATGATGGCCCATCCATATTGTGATGATGATTTTCACAATGATGGGAAATCTTAGTGGTCAAAATTTGGGGTATTACAGATGCTCCTATTTAATCTTCTTGGACCTGAAGGTGTGAATGGTGAAGGTATTCGGGCATTCGGGGTGCAAGAGGATTAAATATCGGAATACCCGAAATTTTGATGGTGGTTATGAATGGCAGTTCACGCATCCTTCTTCTTTTGCTAAGCAATGATGCTTAGAAAAGGTAAAAACTTCCCCTCGATCCTAATCTTCAGCTAAGGAACTGGTCTAAGTTTCTGATATAAACTTCCCATCGATCCTGGTTTCCTACCAAGGAACTGGTCTTAGTTTCTGATATAAACTTCCCCTCGATCCTGGTTTCCTACCAAGGAACTGGTCTCAGTTTCTGATATAAACTTCCCCTCGATCCTGGTTTCCTACCAAGGAACTGGTCTAAGTTTCTTAAATAAACTTCCCCTCGATCCTGGTTTCCTACCAAGGAACTGGTCTTAGTTTTTGAAATAAACCTCCCCTCGATCCTGGTTTCCTACCAAGGAGCTGGTCTTAGTTTCTGAAATAAACCTCCCCTCGATCCTGGTTTCCTACCAAGGAACTGGTCTCAGTTTCTTTTGTCAATAAACTTTCTTGACAAGGGACGCTATTCGTAGCGGTTTTCCTCAAACTTCTCGCCGAATTTTCCTGGGGAGATGCCATTTGATAGAAAAACTTTTGACGTCAGACTTGCTGGGGGACCCATCTGTCTAAATTGTAGAGGGGTACAAACTTCTCTATTGGAGATGCCATTTGTCGACTTTATCGGGGAAAATGAGTCTCATGAGAGACTGCTTTCGCTCGGAGATATTACACCATACTTTTCTTGGAGATCTTCTCGGAGAAATACCATAGGATGTGATCTAATTTTGAGGTGCTGATGACCTTTTTGTCAGCGGATTTTTCAGAGAAAAACAGTTGCATTGTCGAATCTCAGATTAAGAGGCTTTCTCTAGGGATTTTCCTTAATCCGGGAAAGCGAAAATATCATCTTCAATGGCGAAGAGTGATGTTGGCTGAAGGTTCTCTGGCCTTTCAGAGGTTCAAGTTATCAAAGTGGTCAAGGACTGTCTCCAATCCAGAAATAAACTGGAGGAGAGAGATAGTGCAGACGCAACATTTCCTAACGAGGAAAGAACTGACAACTCGATTGAGGGGACTTTTATCACTAGGGAATAAGACCGACTAAAGTGATAGTGATGCAATATGAATATGAATGTAAATAAATAATTCATGATGTACGTATGTCTATGCTGACAAAACTGACATGACATACAAACTGACGGATGAACACGACTGGATACTCGGACACTGCAGGGGACGAAGAAGCATCACTGGTCCAAGATAGCAATTCTGCCTTGCTTAAGAGAGATAGTCCCTATGGGGAGCCATCTTGGTCGGGCTTAGGAGGTGGGAACTCTGTCGGGGATGTCAGATGGACCATTCGCATCTGATGTAACACCCTTCTAATCCCCGCGGAATATATATAATAAATCAGAGTAAATAATCATGCCATTCATTTAAGGGTGTCACACATAATCATAAAACATCATACAACATCTGTCATGCTCATTAACACTTAAGTAATTTCATGCTTTTCAAAAACTTCTCTTAGCATGTAGCAGCGGATTCCAAATAATCATAATATACATAAAGAGAGTTTCATGTTCATCACATTAATAAACGAAACTTGGGCATAAAAGCCAACTTCATACAAATCAAGTAAGCATAAAAGTATAAGTAGAGTACATAGTGTATCTCTAAAACATAAACCAAACGATCCCAGTGTTACATGATCAGAGCACGACTCGACCCAACATAAATAAAGACACTAAACAGCTGCATCAGCGGCTATCTCGCGCTACGAGCAAGTCTACTCCTCGGTACCTGAGCGATGTCGTATAAAACATCATTCCAACAGAAGCGTGAGAATTCACATCAATATTAAAATTATAAGATAATGATTATTGTAAAACATATAAACATAAATATAAACAATCTCACACGTCAACATTCCTCAACAAGTATCACTCAAGTATTCACGCAATTCATATCAAATTCCAATATTCAACAACTCACAATCACATACAAACTTCCATATAACAATCATATATGCAATGCGACTCAATGTAAACTCAATGCAAACTCATGCCATGTGGTACCAACACTTGTTATTTTTTTTCGGTTTTTACATTTAAACCGGGTCCGTCCCCTAGACCAATAACAAAACAAAAGCCCGTCCCCTAGGCTTTCAAACCCCACTCTAGGTTTGGGACAAGTCACTAGCTCCCACGGAACTAGCAAGCATTGCCTCTTGACACAAATGATGCATATGCAATCAACAACCATATGCAATTAAGACTATTCTCTAATCTTAATATCATGCATATCTCAAATAATTCATCACCCTTGAATCATAACCCCAATTGCACACACAACACAATTACATTTCATAATTAAAGTATTCATACTTTAGATTTCGTCACCACCATTAGAAATTTATACACAAGGATCGGCTCGATCCAATCACAATTCACAAAACACAATTACCGATTAAATATAGACTAATTAATCAATCACCAGTAATTAAATCCACTATTAAATAAACAATCAATTTCCAAATAAATGATTAGTACTTAGATAAATAATTCATATTTACTAAATAATAATTAATATATATAAATAGGCAACCAATACCTAAATAGATAATTAATATTTAAATAAGTAATTCATATTTAATAAATATTCAATATTTACTAAATAATCAATAATTTAATAAATAGTTAGTATTTAATTTAAATAATCGATATCTTTAATTAAATGATTAATGTGTAGGCAAAATATTTCACATTTGATAGAAGTAGCAGTTATTGAAATCTACACGTATTATACACAACAGCCTAATTGAGAATTCAATTAACCCACATTGCTAGTTTAGTATCCTTCCACTTCTCTTAAAAGCTACTGAATTACTTCCACCACAATTAGGGGTGGCAAACGGGCATGCCCGCCCCACAAAAGCCCGCAAAAAAACGGGCGGGGCGGGGCGGTCAACGGTAGAGATGCGGGCTCATTTTTTAGGCCCACCCCATTTAATGACGGGCCCGCGGGCATGCGTGCAAGCCCGCCATTCTCTTTAAAAAAAAATTTTTTCACTCATGATATAATTTAAAAAAAAAATCATAAATCCTAATACTACCAATAAAAAAACACTATCATTATCTTACATTGAATAATTAAATTCAACAAATAAAGTATCATAAAATAAAATTAAAATAAAAAACTCATGATATAATTTGATAATGGGTTGTTTTGGTATGGGCCTATTGGGCCATAAGATATCATAAAATAAAATAAATTTAATTTGTTCCTAAATTTTTACCCGCGGGCATACCCGTGACCGCCCCATGCCCGCCCTTCTTTTTTGCGGTGCGCGGCGGGGCGGGCATACTTAAATATGCGGATTCAAAATTCAGGCCCGCCCCGCAAAAAATGACGGGTAAAACGGGTTTTTCCCGCGGGCCGGGCCCGTTTTGCCACCCCTAACCACAATATATATATATATATATATATATATATTCTTACGTTGGAATAATTTAGGGAGGGGGGAAATCTCACTAAATCATTTCCAATTAATTCAAATGGTACCATTAATTAAAGCCACTAAATTAAAGATTTCTATTGCTAGATGAATTAGTATCTGGGCATTAATTCCAACGCACAGTAATTGGTGTGTGGCCCACTACATACTCTTCACTACATTCCTCCCATCTACTCCCTCCGTCCCAAATTATAAGATGTTTTGAGCTTTTCACACAAATTAAGAAACTTAATTATTACTTTATCGGAAAGACAAATTATGTATAACTTTATAGTAATGCCCCTCATAATTATATAGAAGAGAGAAATTAAAAGAGTTGAAAGAATAAATAATAATAAATATTTGAGGGTATATTGGAGAAGATGTCATTTATATTGTATTGGGAATGTAAGGTGACTTATAATTTAGAACAAATTTTTTTGACAAAGTGACTTATAATTTGGGACGGAGGGAGTAATATAAAATAGTTACTATTTATTTTATTCATTTCACAATTTTTTTCCCTTCTCTTGAAGACAGGTTGATGATGTGTTTAGACACAACTTTACTGAGCAGTGCCTTGTTGAGTTGGTAGAAGTGAGGAGGTAGAAAACCGAGAACATGATTAAAATCAGTAAAAAAAAGAATATTTTATTTTCCTCATTTTTGTTGCATCGGACCAGTGTGCAGTAGTCTTCACTAGGATTTCCTCTTTATTTTCCACATTCACCTAACCAAACCCAGTCATTAAATTTTTAAGGTAAAGGTAGCAACATTATATATTAATTTTGCAGATGTAACATAGCTTTAAAACAGAGCACAAGAACACACGATGTGCCAAAATAAAATTCCTTTAATATTACTTCCTGCGCTACAGTAAAGAATTAATATATTCATTTTTAGATTTTCAGTTTCAATAAGTACCCTAAATATTAAATGGGTCTCTAAACTATCACCAAAAAATCAATTTTTCAACATTCAAAATTCAATAATTTCAGAAATTAATTTTAACCTAATTAATTTCAGTTTTCACAGAAATTCTTTAGAAATTATTCTAATACTATTTCTACCCAATAATTAACACCCAATAACCCCAAAATGAGAGAAAAACCCACCCTTACCTTGGATTTCTTCGTGATGTTGTTCTTGCTCTATGGTTTTCTCTTCTTCTCCTCTTCCTCCTTTTTCTCCTCTTTTCTGGTTTTTACTCCCTCTTTCCAACTCTTACTAACTCTCTAAACCCTACTATTCATTCCACAAAATGGGCCTAATTCAACCATATTAATTTTCCTGTCAACACCTCCCTCAAGGCCCACTAATTCCAACAACTATAATATCATATAAAATAGAATATATTAAATAGTTTACTAAATACTAACAATCTAATTAAAATAAATAATTAGATAAATTCCACAATTCAATTTATTTTTAAATAATAAATTAAATCACATATTTCAATTTAATCAATTAAATCAATTAATTCACATAAATTGAATAAACCAATTAATTTATATAAACTCAATAAATTATATAAATCAAATAATTCACATAAATTCACTAAATCAAGTAATTCATTTAAATCAAGTAATTCATTTAAATCAAATATTTCAAATAAATTAGATAAATCACATAAGTTAATATTTCATAAAATCACTCAATAATTAATATAAATAATTAATTAATAAAATTGGGGTGTTACAACCCTCCCCCCCTTAAAAGATTTTCGCCCTCGAAAACTACCTCAAACGAATAACTCGGGATATGACTCCCTCATCTGGCTCTCAAGCTCCCAAGTCACTTTTCCACCGGCCGGTCCTCCCCAAGCGACCTTCACCAACGCGATCTCTTTACCTCGAAGTTGCTTCAACTCTCGATCCTTAATCCGCATAGTTGATGTCTCTACAATCAGGTTATCTCTCACTTGCACATCATCTACTTGGACTACATGAGACGGATCCGTAATGTATTTCCTCAACTGAGATACATGGAATACATCGTGGAGATTAGCAAACGACGGCGGCAAGCAACCCGATAGGCTACCTCTCCTATCCTCTGCAAGATCCGATAAGGACCAATGAAATGCGATGTCAACTTACGCGACTTCAGCGCCCTACCAACACCGGTTATCGGAGTAACTCGAAGAAACACATGATCTCCTTCTTGAAACTCAAGTGCTTTCCTCCTCTTGTCATGATAACTCTTCTGACGACTCTGAGAAATCTTCATCTTCTCCTGAATCATTTTAATCTTATCAGTGGTTCGTTGAATGATCTCGGGTCCAACCACGACACTCTCTCCTGACTCATACCATCATAACGGCGTCGTACACCACCTACCATACAGTGCCTCAAACGGTGTCATACCGATACTCGAATGAAAACTGTTATTGTAAGTAAACTCAATCAAAGGCAAGTAGATATCCCAAGCTCCTCCTTTCTCCAACACACAAGCTCTCAAAAGATCCTCAAGTGACTGAATCGTCCTCTCAGTCTGTCCATCGGTCTGCGGATGATAAGCAGAACTCAACCGCAACTTTGTACCCAAGGCACCTTGCAAGCTCTCCTAAAATCTCGAAGTAAACCTCGGATCTCTATCTGACACAATGCTAGATGGAATACCATGCAAACTGACAACCCTCTCAATGTACAGCTTCGCCAATCTCTCTAACGGGTAATCCATACACATAGGAATAAAGTGAGCAGATTTTGTCAATCTATCCATAATAACCCAAATAGCTTCAAAGTTACTAGGTATCCTAGGTAAACCAGAAACAAAATCCATAGATATGCTATCCCATTTCCACTCAGGAATAAATAACGGTTGCATCAAACCCGACGGTTTCTGATGCTCAATCTTCGACTTTTGGCAAGTCAAACAAGAATACACAAAATTGTAAATATCTTTCTTCATACGAGGCCACCAAAACACTTTTCTCAAATCTTGGTACATCTTAGTAGCACCCGGATGAATACTTAATCCACTATGATGCCCTTCCTCAAGAATACTCTTCTTCAGCTCAATAATGTCTGGAACATAAAATCTATCACGACATCTCATGATACCGTTCTCATCAATCCGAAAATTACCACCTTGACCTTGATTCATCAAAGTCAATCGATCAACTAAACCCAAATCAGATTTTTGACCCTCTCGAATCTCATCAAGAATGCCACTAGTAAGCTTCAACATACCAAGCATAACTCCATAAGAAGTCTTCTCACACACCAAACTCATATCACAGAATTGTTCAATCATTTCCAACTCTTTTACCATCATCATCGACATATGCAAAGATTTCCTACTCAATGCATCGACTACCACGTTTGCTTTACCCGGATGGTAATTCAAACCAAAATCATAATCTTTCAAAAGTTCCAACCATCTTCTTTGCCTCGCATTCAATTCTTTCTGTTCAAAGAGATACTTCAAACTCTTATGATCACTATACACCTCAAATCTCGTACCAAACAAATAATGCCTCCAAATTTTCAACATAAACACAACAACGGCCAACTCTAAGTCATGCGTCGAATAACTCCTCTCATGCACGTTAAGTTGCCTTGAAGCATAAGCTACAACTTACCGATTTTGCATCAACACACCTCCTAAACCCATCAAAGAAGCATCACAATACACAACAAATGGTTCTGACGAATTCGGTAAAACCAAAACAGGGGCTGTCATCAATCTTCTCTTAAGTTCTTGAAAACTTTCCTCACACTTTGCATCCCAAATAAAAGCTTGACCCTTCCTAATCAATAGTGTCAACGACAAAGATAACTTAGAAAATCTTTCAATAAATTTTCAATAGTAACCTGCCAAATCAAGAAAACTTCTAATCTCAAAAACTGATTTCGGAGCTTCCCATTGCGATACAGTTTCAACCTTCGACGGATCAACCGCAATTCCTCTACTCGAAATCACATGTCCAATAAAACTCACTTCCTTCAACCAAAATTCGCACTTAGAAAGCTTAGCATACAACTACTTCTCTCTCAACACAGATAACACAATCTTCATATGCTCAGCATGCTCTTCTTCACTCTTCGAATAGATCAAGATATCATCAATGAACACAACCACAAACTTGTCCAAATAAGGATGGAAAATCCTATTCATGTACTCCATAAATACACCTGGTGCATTAGTCACACCAAATGGCATCACAGAATACTCATAATGTCCATACCTTGTTCTAAAAGCAGTCTTCTGAATATCTTCAGCCTTCACACGAATTTGATGATACCCATATCTCAAATTTATTTTACTGAACACACTTGCACCAACCAATTGATCCATCAAATCATCAATCTCGAAAGTGGATACTTATTCTTGATAGTCACCTTGTTCAATTATCTATAGTCCACACAAAGTCTCAGAACCTTCTTTCTTCTTAACCAACAAAACTGGTGCACCCCACGGTGACACACTCGGACGAATAAACCTCTTCTCCAGCAAATCTTCAAGTTGACTCTTCAACTCTTTCAATTCCGATGCGGACATATGATATGGAGCCATCGATACTGGACTAGTTTCAGGAACTAAGTCGATCGAAAACTCCACCTCATGTTCCAGCGGTAAATCTCTTATCTCATCAGGAAAACTTCCGGAAAGTCACGACCAATTTGTAAAGCATCAATTGCTTCACTTTCACCAATACTTAAAGTTACCATCAACATAAACATCTCAGCACCACCTTGCACCGACTCATTCACTTGCTTAGCAGACATAAATAAGTTTCCTTCATCCTCAGGTTCAAGAAAAATAACAGTCTTATCGCAACAATCTGTAAGCACTTGGCTTAACTCCAAACAATTCACTGCACACACCATCTAAGCTCGCAAGACACGTCTATTCCATCCAACAGGATCCCGTCTACTATCAACAAGGGATTAAGGGTGATCAGTTCCTCAATTTGTCAATAGACAGCCGACAATCATGATGGGGGCATAAACCATCTTTACCAAACTTTAATAGTGTCCAACGACACACTGAGCCACCACTCCACACTTGAAGCATCTTGGAGAAACACAAGCTTCTCCCCCACTTGTTTCAATCCCACTCCTGCTGACAAAGGTTAGAAAGATAAACGTACCGACAGTGTTTTCACACACATGTCGCATACTAGGGAATAAACAACATTAGACAATCTGGTCGGATGGATCGACCTGCTCTGATACCACTAATGTAACACCCTTCTAATCCCCGCGGAATATATACAATAAATCAGAGTAAATAATCATGCCATTCATTTAAGGGTGTCACACATAATCATAAAACATCATACAACACCTGTCATGCTCATTAACACTTAAGTAATTTCATGCTTTTCAAAAACTTCTCTTAGCATGTAGCAGCGGATTCCAAATAATCATAATATACATAAAGAGACTTTCATGCTCATCACATTAATAAACAAAACTTGGGCATAAAAGCCAACTTCATACAAATCAAGTAAGCATAAAAGTATAAGTAGAGTACATAGTGTATCTCTAAAACATAAACCAAACGATCCCAGTGTTACATGATCAGAGCACGACTCGACCCAACATAAATAAAGACACTAAACAGCTGCATCAGCGGCTATCTCGCGCTACGAGCAAATCTACTCCTCGGTACCTGAGCGATGTCGTATAAAACATCATTCCAACAGAAGGGTGAGAATTCACATCAATATTGAAATTATAAGATAATGATTATTGTAAAACATATAAACATAAATATAAACAATCTCACACTTCAACATTCCTCAACACGTATCACTCAAGTATTCACGCAATTCATATCAAATTCCAATATTCAACAAGTCACAATCACATACAAACTTCCATATAACAATCATATATGCAATGCGACTCAATGTAAACTCAATGCAAACTCATGCCATGTGGTACCAACACTTGTTATTTTTTTTCGGTTTTTACATTTAAACCGGGTCCGTCCCCTAGACCAATAACAAAACAAAAGCCCGTCCCCTAGGCTTTCAAACCCCACTCTAGGTTTGGGACAAGTCACTAGCTCCCATGGAACTAGCAAGCATTGCCTCTTGACATAAATAATGCGTATGCAATCAACAACCATATGCAATTAAGACCATTATCTAATCTTAATATCATGCATATCTCAAATAATTCATCACACTTGAATCATCACCCCAATTGCACGCACAACACAATTACATTTCATAATTAAAGTATTCATACTTTAGATTTCGTCACCACCATTAGAAATTTATACACAAGGATCGGCTCGATCCAATCACAATTCATAAAACACAATTACCGATTAAATTTAGACTAATTAATCAATCACCATTAATTAAATCCACTATTAAATAAACAATCAATTTCCAAATAATGATTAGTACTTCGATAAATAATTCATATTTACTAAATAATAATTAATATATATAAATAGACAACCAATACCTAAATAGATAATTAATATTTAAATAAGTAATTCATATTTAATAAATATTCAATATTTACTAAATAATCAATAATTTAATAAATAGTTAGTATTTAATTTAAATAATCGATATCTTTAATTAAATAATTAATATGTAGGCAAAATATTTCACATTTGATAGAAGTAGCAGTTTTTTTTTTTAACAGCCAAAGGAAATTTATTAAATGCACCAGAAGTGAAAAGTGATACAAGAGCAGCATAAAAAAATCTCACTGCTAACAGTACAGACATTCTAGCAGTACAGACAAGATAAGAACTCCACTACAAATATACATACAGTAAAGGCATGGAACAAAGCCACTACCAAAGCACACGGCAGTACAGCAAGCTGGCAAAAAAACCCCAGCAAAGATTCAAGCAAATGAATTAGAAAGGCAAAAAATAGATCAAAGCAGGACCACTCCAAAAACTTGGAACAACCAGCTGCAAACCTCTTCCTCCTCCTGAAATTGTTGCAGTGCAGGCTCAATAGAAAGCACCAGACAATGGCTACAGAACTGTTGTCTCTGAAATCCTGCCGCAGCGCGGACCAACATCCCCTAACTAACCACCAACAAAACACCCAATAAAAACCAGAAGAAAACTCCAAGCAAACTAAAGACATTCCAATGGAAATAAAATCCTTTGACTCAGGGAGTAGTTGAAGTTTTTCGACTTGGATTTTATCCACTTCTAAGCGAGGACTTGGATTTCATCAAAGCATGAGAGCAAAGATTGTCTAGAGATTCTAAATACCATTTCGTTACGCCGCTTCCAGATCACCCAAATGCACGCAAACCAAATAACTGAGAATTTGGTCTCCCACACTCTGCCTCTACCTAGCATGCCAGCAAATTGCGAAAAATAATCTAAAGCAAAATTATGCGTAGCTGTTGATAAGTTTAGCCACCGGAGAATTTTCTGCTACAGAGCTGAAAGAACAGGACATTCAAAGAAAATATGGGATGCACTTTCGACCGAACCGCAGTTTGCAGGACATCCTATGTGAGGCTCAGACAGGATGCCTCTTTTGAGTAAATTATCTTTCGACGGGATCCTATTCTGGAAAAGTCTCCAAGCCAAAACAGAAACTTTGGATGGAACAAGTTGATTCCACGCGATGGCGATAGACCTATTGGGATCGAGGTTAACTCCTTCTAGGATGACGTCGTAAGCTTCTTTAACCAAGTATTTGTTTCTACACCAATTCCAAACTGCCTCTCCGTTTCTAATTTGATAATTGATATTCCTAGAGAACCAATTGGCATTGAATCCCCATAATCCGGATTCTAATTTTTGAATATCTTTCCACCATAATGAAGAAGACCTACCCTCCCTAGCTATTTCACCGTTGCAGGCACCATATCTGCTTTCTAACACCTTGAACCAAAGGTTATTTTTGTCTGTGCACATCCGCCATTTCCATTTACCTAAAAGGGCTAAGTTGAAGGCCTTTAAGTTTTTAATCCCAAGCCCCCCATCTTCTTTTTTACGGCAAATTTTCTCCCATTGAACCCAACTGATTTTCTTAGTCTCCGATCCCCCGCCCCACATAAATTTTTTAAATAGAGATTCAAGTTTAGAGATTGTACCTGACGGAGCTTTGAAAAAAGACAGATAGTAGACTGGCAGAGCAAACAGGATAGATTTTAACAGGATAATTCTTCCTCCAATCGAGATATATTTGTGGTTCCACCCGAATAACCTATTTCTGACAGTGTCCAAAACCGGTTTCCAGAATCCTTCCCTACGCGGATTTCCTCCAATCGGCAGCCCTAGATATTTGAAGGGTAATAATCCAATTCTACATCCCAGTACCGCCGCTGCTTCTTCTATCCAAGATTGAGTAATATTAATGCCAACAAGGAGGCTCTTGTGGAAGTTGATTTTTAGTCCAGACACCGATTCAAAGAGTTGCAGCACTGCTTTAATGGCCCAGACATTTTTCCAACTTTTTACCCCTGATATGATTATGTCGTCCGCATACTATAGATGAGATACTAATATTTTGGCTGATCCAAATCGATAGCTATAAAATAGGTTCCGCTGGACAGCCTTTGACATTAGAACATTAAGACCTTCTGTGGCCACTAGAAAGAGGAAAGGGGATAGTGGGTCACCCTGCCTTAGGCCTCTTTCCATTCTGAATTCTTGTGTTGGACTTCCGTTCACCAAAATTGACATATTTGAGCTTGAGAGACAAGCGTTTATCCAGCGCCTCCAAGTAATATGAAACCCCATCTTATCCAAAACATGGTCAAGATATTTCCAATCAACTGAATCAAACGCCTTTTCGAAGTCTACTTTGAATAGAATAGTTTCTCTCTTTTTTTTTTTTTGCTTCATCCACAAGTTCATTTGCTATTAGAATGCTGTCTAACATCTGTCTGTTCTCCAGGAAGGCACTTTGAGGAAGAGATATAACCTTATGAAGCACTTCTTTCATTCTGTTAGCCAATATCTTATTTAACACCTTCATCATACAGCCAATTAGCGAAATTGGTCGGAAATCATTCATTCCAATTGGATTTTCACTCTTTGGAACTAATACTATAAAAGTATTGTTGGTACCACGAACAATTTTTCCGTTGGCATGGAATTCACCAAAGAATCTCATGAAATCTTCTTTGATTGTATCCCAAAATTCTTTGATGAAGTCGAAGCTTATACCATCCGGACCTGGGCTCTTCGAGCCATCGCAATCCCATACCGCTTTTTTGATTTCTTCTTCCGAAAATTCCGCAATGAGCCTGTTATTGTCTACTTCTCCAATTCGATTGAAATCATCAGATTGGAAGAGTGGCCTTGAGGTATTGTCGGAGCTGAACCTTTTTCTGAAGTGCTCAAGAATTGCAGCTTTAATCTCCTCTACCCCTGTTAGATTTTCACCGTTAGCTTCGATGCACCTAATTTCATTCACTCTCCTCCTGTTGAGCATACACCGGTGGAAAAATTTAGAGTTGGCGTCCCCTTCCTTATTCCACTTCAGCCGAGATTTTTGGTGTAGAATGCTGCAGTTCATCTTAGAAAGACTGAATAGTTGTGAGGTAACATCTCTTTTAAGAAGAACTTCAGATTCTGTAAGGGCCTTGTCTTCCCCAATCCTTTCCAGATCATTAAGATCTTTTTTTAACTTATCAATTCTGGTAGGAATGTTATCACTGTGTTGGTTGTGCCATTCTTTTAGATGTTGCTTGATTAGCTTGAGTTTTTCTTTGAGGACATAGCCACCCCAGCCTTGTATGTTGAAACTTTTCCAATTCTCTTCGACAAATTTATGGTAACATTCCATCTCGTTCCATCATTTGAGCATTCTAAACGGTTTGGGTCCCCAATCTAGTACTTCATCTCTCAACAGGATAGGGCAGTGATCAGATAGCCCTTTGTCGATACACCACTGCGAACAGCCTGGCCATTGTGTGCACTACCCTTCTGATAAGAGAAACCGATCAAGACGGCTCATTGAGGAGCCATCAGAGTTCGACCACGTAAACCTCCTCCCAATTAGCGGAAGATCAATCAAGCCAGCATCCGATATGAAGGTGTCGAAGTCAACCATCTCTTCTCTTCTAGTAAAGACTCTGGTTCCCTTTCTTTTCGTTTCCATTCTGATCGAATTAAAATCGCCGGTTAAGCACCATATTCGGCGTTCATTTGAAGAAAGGAGGCCTGATAAATTATTCCATAGGTTTCGTTTTCTCGCACCATCACAGGGGGCATATATGTTTATTATCCCAATTGGAATTTCTTCACAACCCCAGAATCCTTCTAGGCATATGAAGTGGTCATCTCGTGTTTCGGTCTGAACTTTGAATTTGTTACTATTCCATAATATGAGGAGTCCACCGGATCTACCTTCTGAATCCTTGCTAGCTGATCCAAAGTCTTCAGAACCCCATAGATTGTTGCACAGGTTGCAGTCCATTACAGACATTTTTGTTTCTTGGATACATATAAAATCAGGGTTTGTTTTTCTAATGAGATAAGAAACTTCTTTCTTTTTTGCTGCCCCTCCTATTCCTCTAACATTGTAACTGATTATCTTCATGGAAACTTGAATCTCCTTATGAAACTCCTTGGACTAAGTCCATTTCCAATGGCCTTCCCTATGTCTGCATTTTCGGTTAACTACTGGACTGGTTGTAGCACCCCAAAATTTGCCCTACTTTTTTTGGGCTTTTGTTTCGCACTCAGTTGCATCATTTAGTTTATAACTCATAATCATACAGTGCATTGGGCTTCTAAGACATGGGATTACAGCATTTCTTTAAATAAGGGTTTTCTATTTGCAAGAGTTTAAAGTCTAGTCCTTGTAATATTCTATTCAGAGGATCCATCAAAGGCCTTGGGTCAGGTGTTCATTGGTGTGAATCAAGGGGTACGTCTCAAGGATATTTAGGGTTCTTGTTCAAGGTTGGACTTGTGGACTGTTTATCGGTTGAGATTCTTCAGTGGAGGTGTGAATTCATTTGATCAGAGATTTAGAGGATGTTTGATTCATATGTTTTGTTTCAATGGAAATATTTTTCAGTGTTAGCTGTGACCGCTTTATCAGAGGCTTGTGGAGAAGTTTGGGATGGGTTTTGGTTTTGTTTGGTTATCCATTTTCTAAACCGAGTTCATAATCTTCTTTTTTCAATATCCGTTCATTAACCAATTTCCCATTACAAATATCCATATCCATTTTTAGTCAAAATCCATTTCTAACCATTAAACCCATTGTCTATATTCACTTTTCATTATTCAAATACCCAATTTCATTTGACTCCATTTTTCCTTTTCCACATTTAAAACCATTTGTCCATTTTTATCCATATTTTTTTAGTCCAATTCAAAATCCAAATAGGTCCATTTTAATCATTTTTCTTACCTTGTTTTCAAATGCCAATTGTCCAAAATCCATATCAAAAAGTTCAAATCCATATCCATTTATGTTTAACCCATTCCAAATCAATTATCCAATTCCATGTTTACTAACCATCCATATTCAATTTTTCATTGTTAAATCAATTATCAAGTTTTTGAAATAAGAGTCGAGGAGGGTGTTGTCAAAGGAAAAGGCCACCTATGTGTTTCATTTGGTATTCCATGTAGATGAACTTAATGCCACTGGCTGCAACGTGAGGAAAATGCACGTGCGAACGACACCAATATTAACAAAAAAAATTCAACACCAAAAAGTACTCAGTAGCTTATCAGTCCAAAAACAAAAGAAAAAGTTCAGCAGAATGGATTCACATCAGAAAATTAAAAACAGAAAATCACAAAAGACCTGAAAAACTACCACTAACATAACCTCTATCGCTAACCAACTTCTAACTATCATCAAAACCTCTAACCAAAGATTCTCACAAAAAATCTCTAACACAAACTAACAGTTCCAGTTACAAACCATAGCTTCCCCTAACAAGTTCTAACAAAACCTTCATCATCTGATCATCTCCAACCTTCTCCAATGGCAAGAAACTTCACACCAGTAACCACCTTCGTCTTCATTTTTCCAACCGACAGATCTTCATTCTTCAATTCCAAGCCTGCAATTTCCTCTTTCAATCCTTCATCAACAAACTTCGAAGCAAGAATCAGAAACCAGAAGAAATTCGTACCAGCTTAAAACCGGTATTTGCCGCTTCAATCTTCAGCATCAGAATAGGTTTCACACTTCATTATCACCTTCAATTCTCCAGCAATCTCAAATCTGTCACCAAACTCAGAACGCATCCATCGTAACTCACCGATCCTCATCTTCGATTCACTTCGATATCAATTCTGGAAGCCGCAGCGAATTCTTCTTCCGTCCTTCCCAATCCATCTTCACCTTCAATTTCGCAACAAGAAAACTGCAACGAAAAATTCAAGAATCAATACGCAGAGGTGAAATTCATGTGAGAATCAACGCACTCACGTTCGTGAACTCGCATCAAAGAACAGTCACGCAGAAGAATCAGAAGTGAGGAGAAGAGGATTAAGAATTCTACGATAGTTTTGGAATCATACAACAACAAATTGTTACGCGCACAGATGGAAAGAAAGAGAAGAAGAAGATAGGCAAGGGAGAAGGAGATCGAAGCATTACCGGTGAAATCGCCGACGCCGATTCGAGTCAACGACGAGGAAGAAGAGAATTAAAGTAACGCGAATTCATGTCTGAGAAGAGCTCTCCCTCGCAGTAGGTGAATCTGCCTTCAATTTCAATTGTTTCGGTCACTTCACCGTCATATTCGATTAGGGCATTTGAGAAATATTTAGGTGAAATTGAATTCAAATTTGGAGTAGAGCTTGAGAAATTGGCCAGGGGACATGAACGTTGTGGTGGATTGAACACCGTTGGCGGGAGGCTTACGGCGACAGGAGAGACGACAATGGAAAAGACGAGCTTGAGACGGAGACGGAGACGGAGACGACCGAGTGAACAAGAAGAAATATTTTGTGGTTGCTTTTCTGACTCTAGGCTTAGTTCTTATCATGATTCATAGGCCTTGGAATTGGACTCGGCTTCTAAAGCCCTAAACACCATGGAAATTCATCACAACGCACCCTTAACTTACCACTACACCCCACTGAAGGTTTGTTAATTTTGAAATTCAACTCTAATTGTTGCTAATTTTTAATTTAACACTTTAATCTTAGAATTAGACTCCGATTTTATACTTAGGTTATATTTTAATTTTAGAATTAGGTGGTAGGAATTAATTGTGGGTTAAGGGAATTTCTGATTTGTTACTAAACATTAACTTTAGCTTTTAACCTTAGAGGTAGAATTAGACTTGGATTTAGGTTGTAATTTTAGTTTAGCTTTAATACTAGAAATTAACCTTGATCTAATTGACTCTTAACTTTGATTTTAATTAGGTGTTGTTTTAGTACTAATCTTTAGAATTAGTTCATAACGTTAGAAGTAGATTTTTGAACTAGAAATTAATCTTGACATTTTAATATAGTTTAGTGATTTAGGCTAATGAGGTTTAGAATCCTCAATTGACGATATTGCTTAATCATATCCTAATTGATGTTTTTGCCTAATGGTTCACTAATCGGTTTTTAGCTTAATTGCTTGATAGTTGTTTTGTAGCTTGATGACTTGATAATATGTTTTTGGCTTAATTGACCACTAATTGTTCATTAATCATTTTAGAATTAGAAATTAACTTTGGACTAATTGACATTGACATAGTTTGAATTGATTTTGTTCTTACATTGATTTTACTTAGATTTTAATGATAACATTGACTAATCATTTTAATAGTTTCATTTGGTAACTTTGTTAATAGTCTTTAATATGTTTTGCATAGATTTTTGACTAATTGTTGGTTACATTTAGTATTTATTTCAATTACTTCTTATTGATCTTTCCATTTGAAGTTTGACTAACCTTTGATTTTGTTTTGTAGTGTTTTACATTTGATTAGTAAAATGTAGAAGTTGCTGCCACATATACAGCTGTTGTACACAAAGTGTGCTGTAAAATGTTACTATTCTGCCTGATTGTATACACACCTGTCTTGTTATGGAAATAGTAGCTGTTATAGGCTGTTTTTACTTGTTGCTGGTTTTTACAGCTATGCGGGTGCTGGAGCGATGTTGTTGCTGCTGTTTATGGCTCATTGCCTTGTTTTGTCTTAAGGACTTAAATTTGTTTTACCTTAGCCATTGGTGGATGTTTATAAGATGTGTGCACACTACTAACATGAATTCAATTCTGGTTTTGGTTTACTTTCATGTCTTTTGCCTATACTTGTAACCCTTAGATGTTTTCTTTTGTTGGTTTACCTTTAACTTCAAAGTAGATTAGTCTTGTAGCATAGTGGTAACTTGACTAGTAATTTCATAATCCTTTTAGGTCTTTCACTTTGACTAGTGTGACTCAAACGTACATAGCCATTAGACTTAGGTTTCATGTTGTACATACACTCTCTTGTTATTACTAATGTCTTTGGTTCACGTGTGCAAGGTACATAAAGGAGGCATTCCAAAGGTGGTGTGACCATTTCATTTTGTAAATAAAAGCTTGTTTCTAACTTGGTTTGCTATATGTTTATAGGTGCTTTCGTGACTTGCTTTCGTTGCGCTTTCGTTGCTTTGCTACAGATTCATATTTGTTTGGTAGGACCTCTTATCTCTTCACTTCTCTTTAATGCTTTCAAATGCCATGAGAAGTAGGAATAGTCGATGCCATGATAAGTACGATTGTATGGAAAGCCCTCAAGTGAGGCCATGATTGTGCTTGTTTGATATTGTGCTGAAGACCTCTAAGGAGGCAATTGACGGAAGGTATGGTTCGCAATCAACCCCCGTTATTTTAGTTGAGTCGTTCTTAGCTCTCATTACATGATTGAAGCTCTGAACATTACCTGCTCTTATTGTCGAGTCCGCAAGTGGAAGAAGGGTTTAGTAATCAAACCCCCACGCCTTGTCTATAGCTCGCATTGACCAATGCTGATGCTTATGTGATCTGATTTACATCTTCCCCTTTCTTACTCTGCTCTCCATGGTTCTCGATACCATCGGATAAGTACACTTATTTCCCATAGCTAGCTTGTTTGCCTCGGTTGATATGACCCTTTGGCTAAAGCTTCCCTTTTTCTCCCTTTGATTATGTGATACTATTGCTGACTAATACTGTTTACTCTTTCATTGCTTTTAATTCATTTTGTGATTGATTTATCCTGTGTTTACTTGTCTGATGACATGATCCCCTTAGGATTCCTAGCTCCACTTAATTTTTGATTAAGTCGGAGGTAGGAGAGACATTAGGATAGCAATCCATGCCTCACAACATTAGGTAGACTTCCCTTGATCCTGACCTTAGAACCATTGATGCATGCTAACTTGTAGGACCGAGTTTCCCGTAGGCCTCCCGTGAGTCATATCTCTCGCACCCATGCGATCGAGACTGTTTCCCATTCACCCGTAGTAGCGTGAACTACGGATGCTCTGATTCCTCTTTCTTTTCAGACTGAGGATACGTAGGCACGAGATGCGATATCTCGGTGAGCACACTAACAACTAACTTCCATTTTCTTTTATACCTTTGAGTCTCTTTCTCATCTCAAAACAAAAGTTAAAAACACTTAATAAAGGCATAACAAATATTGTATTTAGGCCTTTCATGTGGGAACAAGGAGGTGAGGGGTCTTCTCTCATTTCTTTGGGAATGTTTAGTGTACGTCCCGTCTTGGGTCGATATGCGAGGCATTCGATCCTACGTGAAGGACTTAAATACAATGTGAGTTACTAAACACCTATAAATAAAACACTTCTTTATTAAAAGACTTCAAACAAATAAATTCTTTCCTCATCTCCTTCATTCTATTCCTTAAGGACACGTCATTTCCGTTCTACCGCAAACAGGTAACGCCTAAGTCTCCCTACAGTGAGCTGCAACACCTAACTGCTAGGACGCGAATGTTGACGTATTCCACTAAAAAACACAAACAACTTTCCCTAGGTGAGGGGAACTACGTCGCTCTGATTCTCATGCTCCCGATGAGATACGTAGGCAGTGGGGTAGGGCCCATGCGAGCACTTTTTTTCCCTACATTTGTTTCTTGCTCTCTCTCTTCTTTCTTTTTTCCTTTTTCCCGTTCCTTTTCCTTTCCAGTAGCAGCGGAGCTCCAGTTGACGACACCCTTTGATCGAGACAAGCAAGCGTGGATCCCATCGGGTACGATGGATGCGTGGGGGTGCTAATACCTTCCTCGCGCGTAACCGACTCCCGAACCCAGTTCTCTTGGTCGCAAGACCATGCTCTTTCCTTCCTTTCCTTAAGGTTTACACAGTGTTTTCTTTCCCTCTCTTGGGATAAATACACATTGCTGGCGACTCTGTTTTCCACGCCACTCTCGCGTTTGTACCGTTGGATGCGAATCTTTCGGGAGCGACAGCTGGCGACTCTGCTGGGGAGACGAACCCAGAATCTCTGGTTTCCTTAGCAAGTCAATCCTAGCGCTTGTCTGTTTTCTTTCATTGGGTGTTTACCGTGATGCTGTGTTTTGCTGTATTTACTATTGTACTGTATTTCTATTTACTGTATTGTTGCTTTACTGTACTTTACTATATTTATCGCATTTACTGCATTACATATCATTATTGTGCTGGACTGTGCTGTTGTTTTCTGTTTGGCGGGCAGGGTGTTCTGAGAGATAAGCCCACTACCCAGGCTTGAGTACACACATAAGTTTTAGAGTGGATAGTCGTGACGCTTGCATGGGGGTGGCCATGTATTGTCGTTCATGAGACCCACAACCAGGCGAGGTTCTATCAGGAGCTTTCTGCTACTACATGTTATGCAGGCCAGTAGTTATTCTCTTGAGGAATTGTCGACTCTGGTGACCATTCCCGAGGACTCAGTTGCGGCACCCTCCCGAGATGTGACAGTGGCAGACCACACTTTGTGGCAAACCCATTGCACATTCTCAATCCGAGGACCCAATGCTGGGAACTCGCTATAGGATATCCCTTCTGAAAGAGAATCAGTGGAGGCACTCCTCGATTGGCGATGGTACTGTACCCCGAGGGATGAATGTACTACTGCTTCTCGACCTCAGTGCCAGAAGCTGAGGACCTTTCGTTTTGGAGAATTAGTTGAGGCCTCCTCGATTGATGATGATGCCAAACCAGAAATGGTGAATGTATCATCATTTCTCGACCTGAGAGCCCGGCATACTGAGGATCCTAGTACCCACATGTGAGAGGGGCGGGTTGTTTACAGGTTTGCAGGTAACCATAACCTTCTACATACCCGGTATTCTGGATTTTCTATCAGTGTGGACTTATCAGCCTGGTATTTTGGCATTTTGATCATCCGGTATTCTGGTTATTCCGGTATTCTCTTCAGAACAGACTCATGAACTCCTTCAGTCATCAACACAGCATACTGATTATTCAGACTATCTGGAAACTTTGATCCCATGTCCTATTGCATTCATACTATTGCATTGCATTTGAATCTTGCATCATTTTGCATATCCTTCTCCAGCCGAACCAGAGAGCTCATCCATCCTTTATCTGAACTGCAGTTTGATTTCCCGACTTTCGTATTGGACTTGAATCAGCTTTTGGAAGAATCATGAACTCTGGGGAACAGAATCAGTTTGTGACTAGGGCCGATGTCAATTTGATGAAGCATCAGTTGGACCAACTTATGGAAGCTATGACCACCATGACAAGGGGAGAGGCCAATGTTCAAAGAAATGAGAATGTTATTCCACCTCTGGTGAACAATGTTGCTCAAGCTCAGCCTGTGTAGATCCCGGTTGAGAATCATGCTATACACGAGCATACCATCTTCCGAGACGGACATTATTCTTCTCTTGATGCCACAGATTATCAGAGTTTTGCCTTCTCTATGCCAGATGTCCAGGGGGTAGTTCCAAAGATGAAACCTAATGACCCACGATCTGTTGATGATGAAAGATACCGTGTGTTGGACGAGAAAATTACAGCCCTGGAGAGGCGTGATACACTTGATTTGAATGCTTCGAGCATGTGTCTGGTACCTGGCCTTGTAATGCCTCCAAAGTTTAAGATGCCGAAGTTTAAGCAATACAGAGGAGATAGCTGTCCGATGCTACATTTGGTGATGTTCTGCAGAAGAATGACCTCACATGTCGACAATGATAAGCTCATGATTCACTGCTTTCAGGACAGTCTGAGTGGGGCATCACTGAATTGGTATATGCAGTTGCAGAGGGGTAGCATCCGATCATGGACAGATCTAGCCAACGCCTTTGTGAAGCAATACAACTATAATCTTGACATGGCTCCCAGCCGAATGTATTTTCAAGACTTGTCTCAAGCAGATAATGAATCATTTAGAGGGTATGCTCAGAGATGGAGAGAGTTAGTATCTCGTGTTCAACCACCACTTTTGGATAGAGAATTGGTTGATTTGTTCATGGATACCTTGCAAGGGCCGTACTTGGAAAAGATGATTGTCAATGGGGCAGCAAAATTTTCTGACCTGGTGATGGTGGGAGAACGTATTGAGAGACTGATCAAGTGTGGAAAGCTCCAAGGCGTCTCGAACTTCCAAGCTAATGAAAATGAATCAGTTGTCAGTTCTCAGGAAGAATTCGAGGAAGAAAATAGTTCCATTCAGGAATCTTCACCACCTCATTCTCAGTATTCAAGCATATCAACTATTCAGAGTCAACAATATTATGGGTCTTCATATCAGGAACAATATTCTTCTGCAAATCAGAGACCTCCTCAGAGTCAACGATCATATCGCGGTCAGCCGTGTCAGCACACCCGACAAAGGCCAAAGAAGCCAGAGAAGAATTTCACTTATTTGCCAATGTCGTATATTCAGATGTTGCCGGATTTGATCAGAGGTGGATTGATAGTGCCGAAGAAATTGAAGCCAGTGCCTTTTTCGTATCCACCAGGTTTTGATGTCAACGCCCGTTGTGACTACCATGCTGGGGCACAGGGGCATTCAACTGAAGACTGTAAGGTGCTTAGGAGCAAGATTCAGACACTGCTTGACTCAAACATGTTCTTATTCACACCTCAGGGTATTCAGATCAATAATCCTCCTTCGTCCAGTCAGGTGGGTTCATCAATCCAAGTTATGGAAGAAGTCACCGAGAGCGGTAGTGCAGATGATTATCAGAATGACTTCGACGAGCAATACTAAAGATGGCTAGCTCATTAGTAAATCAAGCTTGGAAAGCCCAGTTCCTCAAAGCTGGCGACCATTTGGATCATGTCATTTATTTGCATTTATAGTTTCTTTTCTGTTAAAATGTACAAACTCATTTGTAAAACTTGTCTGTTTTTAATTGATAATGATAATGAAATGAATATGCATGTTTTGATTAAATCCAGTCGTGTTCACTCATACTTTTTATCGATATCATATGCTTGTTTAAGCAGGATCCTAGGGAGGATGACGAAGTTGAAAGGCGCAAAACGTCTTATTGTATGCTTTTGAACAAAAACCCTGTTGATGATGTACAGGCATTGTATCAATTCCTCAAACATCGGAGATATAAGGAAGATAATCCTTTGTAAACCCCGTTTAGTAGGAGTTTCATTCTGAAAATGGAAAAACCCTCAATTTTAACCCGGGGCAGGGTAGGTGTCAGTTAATTTGACCACGCGTTCAAATTTCAAAAGGAGTGTTCCGTTCGAGGATCAATCACATCTACGGTTATCCCTCACCAACTGAAGAGTGAGATGGTCACAACCCTTTACAAGTCAAGATAAACCTGTGTCACACGATTAGTTCAAAAAAAAATCAAAAAAAAAAAAAAGAAAGCCCGCTAAGTCAAGACTTGAAAACAAGTGACTTAGGCAAAAGTTAGGGCATCCCGCTGGACTTCAAAATCGAAAATTCAAAAGAATTAGTCCTGGCAAAAATCAGGGAAATCAAAAAACAAAAGAACGAAAAGCGAGAAGGATTACAAAAGAAAAATCCTTGAATAAAGAACAAATCATGTGAATACAGACACCAAGGACAAAAGGGGTGAATGTCACTCCGAAAATCGTGCGGGTTCCTTCCATCCTCATACCATTCATTAACCTTTTTGAAAGGTGAGCGTATGTGTCGAGTTAACTGAACGTAGGATCGGAGAACATCAAGGAGAATGGGTGGGTTAAAATAAAACTTTGAGACTTATATCCTTTCTTTCTTAAACCGTGAACCAGGCCACGTTACAACCTTCAAAAGACCTAATTGAAGCAGGGTTATTTCGAAAGCATACCTCGGAAAAGATCGTGTCAGTTCTGACTCCCAAAAGGATTTTCTTACCATTCATGTTGGTATCGATGTGACATCCTAAGCAGTGATTCGTTCACTATATGTCACAAAACGTTTCCAGTGAACAAACTTGGATTTCAAAACTGTCATATGCATTGCATCAAAATTATCTTTTCAAAACGAATTATTTTACTTGCGAGTCAGTACTTGACATTAGGAAAATTTCTACAATGGAAAGATTGATTAATCTACGGTGCAAAGTGCCCGAGTACTTCGTTGAGCTGAGGCAAGTCATTTCAAATGGGCAATTCATTCCAAGATTCAGTTAATTTGGGGCAATCAATTCGAGATTCAACAAATCTCTCGAAGGTCAGTTAAAGGTATTCCTTCACGGATCAGACAGTCAGGGGCATAAATCATTTCAAGGCTGGGGCAGGCCACCCCAAAGAGTACAAAATGTTATTCTCTTGGGAGAACGGTTAATCAAGATCATGGAGCAAGATATGTCAGATCATCGTGATACATCCTGAAGACATGTTCATTCACAGGTTCCTTTATGTGTTTCTGCTTCATCTGGACACCTCTTTTTGCCATATCACATCTGCAGGGTTCACATTGATAGTTAACACGTGACGTCCCCAGTAGAGTTTCTTGCCTCGGTAGAGATGGCTGAAGTTTTATCATTCGACAGAGCATTATGAAGATTGTGAATCATTCTCCCTAGCAAGAATTCAGGGGTTCGCTCTCCCCTAGCCGGGTTGGTGAAGTTTACTGCTTTTCAGTAAGAGCTCATATTCTTGTACAGAGTGTTGGGTTTATGCTTCCCTAGTTTACGGTAAAGTTGTTCTCGTCTCCCCAACGGAGTAAAGGTAGAAGGTAGATTCCCAACAAAGGACCAAGTCTAATCTTGTCCCCTAGCAGAGCTGATATCATCAATCATTGTCCCCAAGCATATTTTTGGGTGGTGGTTAGCGCTCCCCAGCAAGTCAAAGACTTGTCATTGGCACTTTTCTTCAGCAGATTCCTGAGATGTTTCTCCAGCAGATGTTTGTTATTCGTGTTGTCCTGCTGAATGGAGGTTTAGTCAGGATCTCGAGCAGTTATGACCTTGAAGGCGGTTCAGTTTGTTATCCCCCAGCGGAGTTGGCCTCGTCTCTTCAGCATTTATTTTGCTGGAGTGGTCCTGTTGCATATCATAAGCATCATGGCATAATCATTACCACGCATATCATTCGCATAGCATTGCATGAAGCCTTGTAAAACCGAACAGCAAATCCATGGCCCAACCTTGCTCGGTATCCTTCCACAGCCCACTTTGCTGGCATCTTTCAAAAAACCTGAAGCCCTATCCCTATTAGCGTCCCCTTTAAAGAAAATTCCAATCCCTATTGGCACTTCATGCAAAATCCAATCCCCATTGGTACCCAGAAAGATTTCGCCTTTGAAAAACAATCACCATCAGGTTTCACCTGTCTTAGCTAGCAAAGTTCAATTATACTTAGCACATTCTTCTTTTCCCGGTAGCCCGAGCATGCGTCGGCATTTTGCATATAGTAATCATTGCATCCTCAAAACGCGTAGCATTTCCATTTCATATGGAGCATTACGCCATAGAAAGAAAATTCAAACATGTGCATGTGAAGCATAAGCCAGATTTGGTACCTTGCGCGAAAGCCTGAATCAACTCCCAATCAAGACGGTGACATATCCCCAGCAGACATTACAATCAACCCCTCTGCTTACCTTTCTTTTGGGTCGTAGATCATACGTCGATCTTACCCTCGATCAGTCCTTGTCCATCAACCCTTTGATGACGACATTCCAAAAACAAGTTTCCTTTCCGTCATTTCCATGATGATGTGTTATCTTTGGTCGAGTCCTCTTTCTGTCATCTCTATGACAATGTGTTGCTTTCGGCCAGGTCTTCTTTCTGTTATCCCTATGACAACGTGTTTCCTTTGGTTGAGTCTTCCTGCCGTCAAATTGCTTTGACAATGTGTCCTTTCGGTCAGGTGTCGAGTCTTCTTTCTGTCATCCCTATGACAATGTGCTTCCTTCGGTCAAGTTTTCTTTCTGTCATCTCCATGACAGTGTGCTTCGTTTGGTTGAGTCTTCTTTCTGTCATCCCTATGACAATGTGCTTCGTTTGGTCAAGTTTTCTTTCTATCATCTCCATGACAATGTGCTTCGTTTGGTTGAGTCTTCTTTCTGTCATCCCTATGACAATGTGTTTCCTTCGGTCAAGTTTTCTTTCTGTCATCCCCATGGCAGTGTGCTTCGTTTGGTTTAGTCTTCTTTCTGTCATCCCTATGACAATGTGCTTCCTTCGGTCAAGTCTCCTTTCTGTTATCTCTATGACAATGTGTCTCCTTCGGTCAAGTCTTCTTTCTGTCATCCCTATGACAATGTGTCTCCTTTTGTCGAGTCGTCTTCCCGTCAACCCTTTGACGAGGTATTTCTTGGGGTTCATCTTCTTTCTTTCATCCCTATGACAATGTGTTCTCTCCGTTCAGGTCTTCTTTTTGTCATCCCTATGACAATGTGTTCTCTCCGTTCAGATCTTCTTTCTGTTATCCCTATGACAATATGTATCCTTTGGTCGAGTCTTCTTTATGTCATTCCTATGACAATGTGTCCTTTCGGTCGGGTGTCGAGTCTTCTTTCTGTCATCCCTATGACAATGTGTTTCCTTTGGTCGAGTCCTCTTTCCGTCAAACCCCTTTGACGAGGTGTTTCTTGGGGTTCATCTTCTTTCTGTCATCCCTATGACAATGTGTTTCCTTTGGTTGAGTCCTCTTTCCGTCAAACCCCTTTGACGAGGTGTTTCTTGGGGTTCATCTTCTTTCTGTCATCCCTATGACGATGTGTTCCTTCAGTTGAGTCTTCTTGCCATCATCCCTATGACGACGTGTCCTTTCGGCCGGGTTCCATTTTTCTTTCCATCAAATCCATTTGACGATGTGGTCCGCTGGGTATGTTGTCTTTCCGTCAGATTCCTTGGCAAAATGTGATTGGGCTCTAGTTTTATTGTTTCTCCACAGAGTGCAAATTTTGCGGTTCTTTTTGTATTCAATCACTTTGTATCTTGAATGTCTGAAGGCAGTTGCTATCATCCTTTCAGGTCCAAGTTGATTGAATAAGGGCAGCTGTAGCACCCCAAAATTTGCCCTACTTTTTTTGGGCTTTTGTTTCGCACTCAGTTGCATCATTTAGTTTATAACTCATAATCATACAGTGCATTGGGCTTCTAAGACATGGGATTACAGCATTTCTTTAAATAAGGGTTTTCTATTTGCAAGAGTTTGAAGTCTAGTCCTTGTAATATTCTATTCAGAGGATCCATCAAAGGCCTTGGGTCAGGTGTTCATTGGTGTGAATCAAGGGGTACGTCTCAAGGATATTTAGGGTTCTTGTTCAAGGTTGGGCTTGTGGACTGTTTATCGGTTGAGATTCTTCAGTGGAGGTGTGAATTCATTTGATCAGAGATTTAGAGGATGTTTGATTCATATGTTTTGTTTCAATGGCAAGATTTTTCAGTGTTAGCTGTGACCGCTTTATCAGAGGCTTGTGGAGAAGTTCGGGATGGGTTTTGGTTTTGTTTGGTTATCCATTTTCTAAACCGAGTTCATAATCTTCTTTTTTCAATATCCGTTCATTAACCAATTTCCCATTACAAATATCCATATCCATTTTTAGTCAAAATCCATTTCTAACCATTAAACCCATTGTCTATATTCACTTTTCATTATTCAAATACCCAATTTCATTTGACTCCATTTTTCCTTTTCCACATTTAAAACCATTTGTCCATTTTTATCCATATTTTTTTAGTCCAATTCAAAATCCAAATAGGTCCATTTTAATCATTTTTCTTACCTTGTTTTCAAATGCCAATTGTCCAAAATCCATATCAAAAAGTTCAAATCCATATCCATTTATGTTTAACCCATTCCAAATCAATTATCCAATTCCATGTTTACTAACCATCCATATTCAATTTTTTGTTGTTAAATCTATTATCAAGTTTTTGAAATAAGAGTCGAGGAGGGTGTTGTCAAAGGAAAAGGCCACCTATGTGTTTCATTTGGTATTCCATGTAGCTGAACTTAATGCCACTGGCTACAACGTGAAGAAAATGCACGTGCGAACGACACCAATATTAACAAAAAAAATTCAACACCAAAAAGTACTCAGTAGCTTATCAGTCCAAAAACAAAAGAAAAAGTTCAGCAGAATGGATTCACATCAGAAAATTAAAAACAGAAAATCACAAAAGACCAGAAAAACTACCACTAACATAACCTCTATCGCTAACCAACTTCTAACTATCATCAAAACCTCTAACCAAAGATTCTCACAAAAAATCTCTAACACAAACTAACAGTTCCAGTTACAAACCATAGCTTCCCCTAACAAGTTCTAATAGAACCTTCATCATCTGATCATCTCCAACCTTCTCCAACGGCAAGAAACTTCACACCAGTAACCACCTTTGTCTTCATTTTTCCAACCGACAGATCTTTATTCTTCAATTCCAAGCCTGCAATTTCCTCTTTCAATCCTTCATCAACAAACTTCGAAGCAAGAATCAGAAACCAGAAGAAATTCGTACCAGCTTAAAACCGGTATTTGCCGCTTCAATCTTCAGCATCAGAATACGTTTCACACTTCATTATCACCTTCAATTCTCCAGCAATCTCAAATCTGTCACCAAAATCAGAACGCATCCATCGTACTCACCGATCCTCATCTTCGATTCACTCCGATATCAATTCTGGAAGCCGCAGCGAATTCTTTTTCCGTCCTTCACAATCCATCTTCACCTTCAATTTTGCAACAAGAAAACTGCAACGACGAATTCAAGAATCAATACGCAGAGGTGAAATTCATGTGAGAATCAACGCACTCACGTTCGTGAACTCGCATCAAAGAACAGTCACGCAGAAGAATCAGAAGTGAGGAGAAGAGGATTAAGAATTCTACGATAGTTTTGGAATCATACAACAACAAATCGTTACGCGCACAGATGGAAAGAAAGAGAAGAAGAAGATAGGCAAGAGAGAAGGAGATCGAAGCATTACCGGTGAAATCGCCGACGCCGATTCGAGTCAACGACGAGGAAGAAGAGAATTAAAGCAACGCGAATTCATGTCTGAGAAGAGCTCTCCCTCGCAGTAGGTGAATCTGCCTTCAATTTCAATTATTTCGGTCACTTCACCATCATATTCGATTAGGGCATTTAAGAAAGATTTAGGTGAAATTGAATTCAAATTTGGAGTAGAGCTTGAGAAATTGGCCAGGGGACATGAACGTTGTGGTGGATTGAACACCGTTGGCGGGAGGCTTATGGCGACAGGAGAGACGACGACGAAAAATACGAGCTTGAGACGGAGACGGAGACAGAGACGATCGAGTGAACAAGAAGAAATAGTTTGTGGTTGCTTTTCTGACTCTAGGCTTAGTTCTTATCATGATTCATAGGCCTTGGAATTGGACTCGGCTTCTAAAGCCCTAAACACCATGGAAATTCATCACAACGCACCCTTAACTTACCACTACACCCCACTGAAGGTTTGTTAATTTTGAAATTCAACTCTAATTGTTGCTAATTTTTAATTTAACACTTTAATATTAGAATTAGACTCCGATTTTATACTTAGGTTATATTTTAATTTTAGAATTAGGTGGTAGGAATTAATTGTGGGTTAAGGGAATTTCTAATTTGTTACTAAACATTAACTTTAGCTTTTAACCTTAGAGGTAGAATTAGACTTGGATTTAGGTTGTAATTTTAGTTTAGCTTTAATACTAGAAATTAACCTTGATCTAATTGACTCTTAACTTTGATTTTAATTAGGTGTTGTTTTAGTACTAATCTTTAGAATTAGTTCATAACGTTAGAAGTAGATTTTCGAACTAGAAATTAATCTTGACATTTTAATATAGTTTAGTGATTTAGGCTAATGAGGTTTAGAATCCTCAATTGACGATATTGCTTAATCATATCCTAATTGATGTTTTTGCCTAATGGTTCACTAATCGGTTTTTAGCTTAATTGCTTGATAGTTGTTTTGTAGCTTGATGACTTGATAATATGTTTTTGGCTTAATTGACCACTAATTGTTCATTAATCATTTTAGAATTAGAAATTAACTTTGGACTAATTGACATTGACATAGTTTGAATTGATTTTGTTCTTACATTGATTTTACTTAGATTTTAATGATAACATTGACTAATCATTTTAATAGTTTCATTTGGTAACTTTGTTAATAGTCTTTAATATGTTTTGCATAGATTTTTGACTAATTGTTGGTTACATTTAGTATTTATTTCAATTACTTCTTATTGATCTTTCCATTTGAAGTTTGACTAACCTTTGAGTTTGTTTTGTAGTGTTTTACATTTGATTAGTAAAATGTAGAAGTTGCTGCCACATATACAGCTGCTGTGCACAAAGTGTGCTGTAAAATGTTACTATTCTGCCTGATTGTATACACACCTGTCTTGTTATGGAAATAGTAGCTGTTATAGGCTGTTTTTACTTGTTGCTGGTTTTTACAGCTATGCGGGTGCTGGAGTGATGTTGTTGCTGCTGTTTATGGCTCATTGCCTTGTTTTGTCTTAAGGACTTAAATTTGTTTTACCTTAGCCATTGGTGGATGTTTATATGATGTGTGCACACTTCTAACATGAATTCAATTCTGGTTTTGGTTTACTTTCATGTCTTTTGCCTATACTTGTAACCCTTAGATGTTTTCTTTTGTTGGTTTACCTTTAACTTCAAAGTAGATTAGTCTTGTAGCATAGTGGTAACTTGACTTGTAATTTCATAATCCTTTTAGGTCTTTCACTTTGACTAGTGTGACTCAAATGTACATAGCCATTAGACTTAGGTTTCATGTTGTACATACACTCTCTTGTTATTACTAATGTCTTTGGTTCACGTGTGCAAGGTACATAAAGGAGACATTCCAAAGGTGGTGTGACCATTTCATTTTGTAAATAAAAGCTTGTTTCTAACTTGGTTTGCTATATGTTAATAGGTACTTTCGTGACTTGCTTTCGTTGCGCTTTCGTTGCTTTGCTACGGATTCATATCCGTTTGGTAGGACCTCTTATCTCTTCACTTCTCTTTAATGCTTTCAAATGCCATGAGAAGTAGGAATAGTCGATGCCATGATAAGTTGGATTGTATGGAAAGCCCTCAAGTGAGGCCATGATTATGCTTGTTTGATATTGTGCCGAAGACCTCTAAGGAGACAATTGACAGAAGGTAGGCTTCGCAATCAACCCCCGTTATTTTAGTTGAGTCGTTCTTAGCTCTCATTACATGACTGAAGCTCTGAACATTACCTGCTCTTGTTGTCGAGTCTGCAAGTGGAAGAAGGGTTTAGTAATCAAACCCCCACGCCTTGTCTATAGCTCGCATTGACCAATGCTGATGCTTATGTGATCTGATTCACATCTTCCCTTTTCTTACTCTGCTCTCCATGGTTCTCGATACCATCGGATAAGTACACTTATTTCCCATAGCTAGCTTGTTTGCCTCGGTTGATATGACCCCTTGGCTAAAGCTTCCCTTTATCTCCCTTTGATTGTGTGATACTATTGTTGACTGATACTGTTTACTCTTTCATTGCTTTTAATTCATTTTGTGATTGATTTATCCTGTGTTTACTTGTCTGATGACATGATCCCCTTAGGATTCCTAGCTCCACTTAATTTTTGATTAAGTCGGAGGTAGGAGAGACATTAGGATAGCAATCAATGTCTGACAACATTAGGTAGACTTCCCTTGATCCTGACCTTAGGACCATTGATGCATGCTAACTTGTAGGACCGAGTTTCCCGTAGGCCTCTCGTGAGTCATATCTCTCGCACCCATGCGATCGAGACTGTTTCCCATTCACCCGTAGTAGCGTGAACTACGGATGCTCTGATTCCTCTTTCTTTTCAGACTGAGGATACGTAGGCACGAGATGCGATATCTCGGCGAGCACACTAACAACTAACTTCCATTTTCTTTTACATCTTTGAGTCTCTTTCTCATCTCAAAACAAAAGTAAAAAACACTTAATAAAGGCATAACAAATATTGTATTTAGGCCTTTCATGTGGGAACAAGGAGGTGAGGGGTCTTCTCTCATTTCTTTGGGAATGTTTAGTGTACGTCCCGTCTTGGGTCTATATGCGAGGCATTCAATCCTACGTGAAGGACTTAAATACAATGTGAGTTACTAAACACCAATAAATAAAACACTTCTTTATTAAAAGACTTCAAACAAACAAATTCTTCCCTCATCTCCTTCATTCTATTCCTTAAGGACGCGTCATTTTCGTTCTACTGCAAACAGGTAACGCCTATGTCTCCCTACAGCGAGCTGCAACACCTAACTGCTAGGAAGCAAACGTTGATGTATTCCACTAAAAAACACAAACAACTTTCCCTAGGTGAGGGGAACTACGTCGCTCTGATTCTCATGCTCCCGATGAGATACGTAGGCAGTGGGGTAGGGCCCATGCGAGCACTTCTTTTCCCTACATTTGTTTCTTGCTCTCTCTCTCCTTTCTTTTTTCCTTTTTCCCGTTCCTTTTCCTTTCCAGTAGCAGCGGAGCTCCAGTTGACGACACCCTTTGATCGAGACAAGCAAGCGTGGATCCCATTGGGTACGATGGACGCGTGGGGATGCTAATACCTTCCTCGCGCGTAACCGACTCCCGAACCCAGTTCTCTTGGTCACAAGACCATGCTCTTTCCTTCCTTTCCTTCAGGTTTACGCAGTGTTTCCTTTCCCTCTCTTGGGATAAATACACATTGCTGGCGACTCTATTTTCCGCGCCACTCTCGCGTTTGTACCGTTGGATGCGAATCTTTCTGGAGCGACACTAGTTCATCTTCTTCCCCTTCTTTTATCAATCCAATTTCATGGCCGAAGTCCCAGATTCCTTGCTCAATCATTGTAGCTTCATTGTGTAGTAGCTGCCAGTGTTTCCATTCTGATGGGTCTATGAAGTTTTTAGAGTCAACAGTTTTCGATACCTTGTTTACTCCTGAAGAGGATGTTTTACAAAGGTCTGACTTTCCTTTTCCCACTTGCCTTGATCTTCTCATAGCTTTCCTTTTTGCACGAAGGATAGAGCTTCTTCTCTTGCGCCTTTCTTTGTGCTCTAAGATTGGAGGTTCTGGTAAATTTTCGCTAGCTACCTTTTCTGATTCGCTTGTGGCTTTTGACGACACTAGCATTGGTGATTGGTCATGAACAGGAGGTGATGGAGTTTCTAGTTGAGAAAATGTGGTTACGTTGTTGACAAGGTCATGAGCAGCTTCTATCTCTCCTAAATTAGTCTCCAGTGATGCGGATGCAGTTGGTGGATTGGAATTATGCCCCACTTCCGTAGGCCCAGTATTGTTGATGGGCAGAGAGGGGATTGAGGTATTTAGGGCCAGATTGGGAATGGACTTAGTTGCCTCCATGTGGGCCAGAAGACGTAAGTGAGAGCCCATCTTAGGAAAACCAGAATTTGACCCGTTAGGTCCATAATGAAAAGGAGAAGTTGTTGTGTTGGGCAAAATGACTGAATCTGCTTCGCAGTTATACGTCACATGTTGTTGGCTGAAAACAGTTGTCTCACTTCTTAGGTCATTATTGTTTTCTAGGGGGGAGGCGCAGACAAATTATGCCTTTTATTGTCTCGAGGTTCTTCGTTATGCGCCTTTAATCGAGCTACAGATTCAGTTTTTGAGGGCGGCGCCGCCATTTCAACGTCTGTGTTCACTTCGTCTTCCACCTCTGTCACCGGAAATTGTTCGTCAAATTGATCATCAAGCCAGTCATCTGAATCTGAGTTTTTTGGTTCCTTCGCTTCCTCAAAGAGTATTTTTTTTGTGGGCATGAAAGTAACAGTAGATATTGGGTCCTACATTAATCTGATGTTGAGCATTCTTCCATTGATTTTCACTTTAATCACCTTGTTAATGAATTCAGAAGCGGAGGTTTTTAGAAAACATCTTGCGACATCCAACCTGTTCTTGTTTTCTGTCTCTAGATCAACATTTATCAGTGTTCCACTTGTGATACAGGCTTTTGCGAAGAATTGGCGATTCCACGTGTGTAACGGCACTCCGATTAAACTTATCCATGTGTACCTTTCAGCAATGTTCAAGCCTGGATTCCAAGCATTGATTTCTTTGAACCAGAATTGAAAAAAGTCCCCTGTCTCTTTCATTAACGAGGTGAAATCTACCTTATCTGCCACCTCTAGGAACACTTTGTCTCCTCCCATCGGGATGACTCTTAACGAAGACACTCCAACATCCGTGATTTTCTGCTGTAGCTGTTGGACTTCATTGAGATTGCGCACTCTTTTGACAAAACCTTTATTGGCCCATTCAAGGTCTTCTTCAGATGCTTCATAGCTCATGCCCTTCCACTCCTCCTTTTCATCTTGAGATTTAGAAATAGAATTAGTCATAAGAGCTTGAGCATAGCTTTTCCCACTTGAGTGGGCCTTCCATTGACCATTTTTGACATGTCTTCCTTTGTATGCAGTAGGTACCTTTCGTCTTTGATGAGAGCTTCTCTCTTTTACTGGGTCTAGATTTAGGTGGGGTTGATTTAGGTGGGGCTGCTTTGAGATGGTTTGTTCTTGTCCAAGGGGCTGCTTTGAGATGGTTTATTCTTGTCCATGCAACTCGCCTCTAGAAAATCTTGAGATGTTGGCCCAAAGTTTGTAAGAGCCAAACCACACATCCTTCAGTTGATCCTCAAGTCTGCGATAGTTTTTTATGTTCCTGAATCTGGCAAAACCAAAGATTTTTCCTTCTTTGTTCCTTTTCCTAGGTATGAAGATGTCCGTTAAGTCTCCAAAGCGTGAGAATGCATGAGCTAGTTCTTTAGTCTGAATGTCGTTAGGAACGTTTGTGAAGTAGCACGTTGTTATGTCCTTGTATCCGTCGGTCCCGTGTTCGACCAGTTTTCGATCTTTCTTCTTCCTGTAGCTGACGTAGGTCCAACCCCTCTCACTAACTCTCTCATTTTCTCTCATTTTGTCTTTTTTTAGAACGTATTATACACTACAGCCTAATTGAGAATTCAATTAACCCACATTGCTAGTTTAGTATCCTTCCACTTCTCTTAAAAGCTATTGAATTACTTCCACCACAATATATATATATATATATATATATATATATATATTCTTACGTTGGAATAATTTAGGGAGGGGGGAAATCTCACTAAATCATTTCCAATTAATGCAAATGGTACCATTAATTAAAGCCACTCAATTAAAGATTTCTATTGCTAGATGAATTAGTATCTGGGCATTAATTCCAGCGCACAGTAATTGGTGTGTGTGGCCCACTACATTCCTCCCATCTAATATAAAATAGTTACTATTTATTTTATTCATTTCACAATTATTTTCCCTTCTCTTGAAGATAGGTTGATGATGTGTTTAGACACAACTTTACTAAGCAGTGCCTTGTTGAGTAGGTAGAAGTGAGGAGGTAGAAAATCGAGAACACGATTAAAATCAGTAAAAAAAAAGAATATTTTATTTTCCTCATTTTTGTTGCATCGGACCAGTGTGCAGTAGTCTTCACTAGGATTTCCTCTTTATTTTCCACATTCACCTAACCAAACCCAGTCATTAAATTTTAAGGTAATTAGGTAGCAACATTATATATTAATTTTGCAGATGTAACATAGCTTTAAAACAGAGCACAAGAACACACGATGTGCCAAAATAAAATTCCTTTAATATTACTTCCTGCGCTACAGTAGAGAATTAATATATTCATTTTTAGATTTTCAGTTACAATAAGTACCCTAAATATTAAATGGGTCTCTAAACTATCACCAAAAAATCAATTTTTCAACATTCAAAATTCAATAATTTCAGAAATTAATTTTAACCTAATTAATTTCAGTTTTCACAGAATTTTTTTAGAAATTATTCTAATACTATTTCTACCCAATAATTAACACCTAATAACTCCAATAATGAGAGAAAAACTCACCCTTACCTTGGATTTCTTGGTGATGTTGTTCTTGCTCTATGGTTTTCTCTTCTTCTCCTCTTCCTCCTTTTTCTCCTCTTTTCTGGTTTTTACTCCCTCTTTCCAACTCTTACTAACTCTCTAAATCCTACTATCCATTCAACAAAATAGGCCTAATTCAACCATATTAATTTTACTGTCAACACCTCCCTCAAGGCCCACTAATTCCAACAACTATAATATCATATAAAATAGAATAGATTAAATAGTTTACTAAATACTAACAATCTAATTAAAATAAATAATTAGATAAATTCCACAATTCAATTTATTTTCAAATAATAAATTAAATCACATATTTCAATTTAATCAATTAAATCAATTAATTCACATAAATTGAATAAACCAATTAATTTATATAAACTCAATAAATTATATAAATCAAATAATTCATATAAATTCACTGAATCAAGTATTTCATTTAAATCAAATATTTCAAATAAATTAGATAAATCACATAAGTTAATATTTCATAAAATCACTCAATAATTAATATAAATAATTAATTAATAAAATCGGGGTGTTACATCTGACACAATTGATCCTTCATTCAGGTGTACTGGTTCAGAAGGAATACTTTGATTCTGCACTTTGAAGCTTAACCGCCTTTGGGAGAAGCAATCGATATTCTTTCGATGTTCAACAGTCAAAAGAAATTGCCATCTTTATTTTTAAAGCAGAAAAGTTGGACAAGTAAATTCGTTTTTGTTTCATTTCAAGAATCGTTGATCATGTTAAAATGTCGTTCTATAAAGCTAAAACAAATAAGAATTGCAAACAAAAGCATAAGGGCTCAAATTTTATTGATAGGATGGAAATCAACCAAACATGTGATTCCATAGAGTATTTACAAAATTTGAAAGTGGTAATTTAAGGGAAAAGGGCTACATTGAAACATAACGACCGCTATCCTTCTACCAACTTTGATTTCGGGACATCCTGAGCTTCTGTCGAAGATGACCTTGACTGGAGTTTCCCTGACGAATGGTACTACTGCTATTGGGGAATGTGCCCTTTTGCTGGACGTAGTTACTTCCCATGAATCCCTAATTTTTGTCTGGATTGTACTTTTGAGATTTTCAACCCACCGGGATGATTTTTTATCATGTCTCTAATTTTTGCCTGGACTGCCCTTTCGGGTTTTCAATCCACTAAGATGTTTTTTTTTTTAATTTTAGGCGAAGTATTTCTTTACCGCATCAACATTTGTGGGGTAGGCAAATTCCTCTCCGTCCATGGTTTCAAGTCTCAAGGCGCCGCCTGAGAAAGCTTCCTTGACCACATAGGGGCCGTCATAGTTCGGGGTCCATTTGCCCCGAGAATCAGTGAGAAATGATTGTATCTTCTTGAGCACGAGGTCTCCTTTTCTGAAGACACAAGGTCGAACCTTTTTGTCGAATGCCTTCTTCATTCTTTGCTGATACAACTGACCATGGCATAATGCTGTTATTCATTTTTCCTCAATCAAATTTAGTTCGTCGTGCCGGATTTGGCACCATTCAACTTCTGTTAGCTTAGCTTCCATCAATACCCGTATTGATGGGATCTCTACTTCGATGGGGAGCACTGCTTCCATGCCATACACTAGAGAGAAAGGGGTTTCCCCTGTTGAAGTGCGGACAGATGTATGATAACCGTGAAGTGCAAAGGGTAGCATCTCGTGCCAATCTTTACAGGTTACAACCATCTTTTGAACAATCTTCTTGATGTTCTTGTTAGCCGCTTCTACCGCTCCGTTCATCTTAGGTCGGTAGGGAGATGAGTTATGGTGTTCGATCTTAAACTCAGCACATAACTCCTTCATCATCTTATTGTTCAAGTTAGATCCATTATCAGTAATGATCTGGCTCGGAACACCATAACAGCAGATGATATTATTTTTGATAAATCGTACCACCACTTGTCGGGTCACATTGGCGTATAACGCTGCTTAGACCCACTTGGTGAAGTAATCAATGGTTACCAGGATGAACCGATGTCTGTTTGAAGCCTTGGGCTCAATCATGCCAATCATGTCGATTCCCCATATGGAAAAAGGCCATGGGGAAGAGAGAACTTTGAGATGTGTTGGCGGTACATGGATTTTGTCAGAGTATATCTGACACTTGTGACACCTCCTCATGTACTTGTAGCAGTCAGATTCCATTGTCAACCAGTAGTACCCTGCTCTCAGAATTTTTCTCGCCATTGTGCGTCCGTTGGCATGAGTGCCAAAGGATCCTTCATGAATTTCTTTCATCAGCATGTCTGCTTATGGTCTGTCTACGCATCGAAGCAAGACCATGTCAAAGTTTCTCTTATAGAGTGTGTCACTGCTCAAGAAGAAGCTGCCAGCCAGTCTTCTGAGGGTTTTTTTTTCTTTCCTTAGTGCCCCAGGTGGGTACTCTTGTTTCTGAAGGAAGCATTTGATATCGTGATACCAAGGTTTATCGTCTATGACTGCTTCAATCGTGAAGATGTAAGCGGGCCGTTCAAGGCGCATTATGTCAATCTTAGGTAAGTCAGTCCATTGACCTACATTAATCATGGAAGAGAGGGTGGCTAATGCATCAACCATGTGATTCTCTCCACAAGGGATATGATGAAACTCGATTCTGTTGAAGAAGGGTAACAACCTTCTTGCGTAATCTTAGTAAGGGATCAGTCCTGATTGGTAAGTGTTCCAATCTCTTTTCATCTGATTGATAACTAGGGCCGAGTCACCATATACATCTAAGTTCTTGATCCTCAAATCAATCGCTTCCTCGAGACCCATAATACAAGCTTCGTATTCGGCCTCGTTATTTGTACACTTGAACGTAAGTCTGGCGGTGAAAGGAATGTGGGTACCCTGAGGTGTTATGATGATTGCCCCAATTCCATTTCCGTAATGATTGACATCTCCGTCAAAGATAAGTCCCCATTGGGAACCTGGTTATGGCCCTTCACTGGGTAGCGGTTCATCGCAGTCTTTCATTTTTAGATACATGACATCTTCGTCTGGGAAGTCAAACCCGATTGATTCCTGATCATCAATCGGTTGATGAGCCAAATGATCGGCTAAAATACTTCCTTTAACGGCTTTTTGAACGTGGTATTCGATGTTGTATTCTGATAACAACATCTGCCAACGGGCAATCCTTCCCGTGAGAGCAGGATTTTCAAAGACATACTTGATTGGATCCATTTCGAATATTAACCCAGTGGTGTGATGAATCATGTACTGGCGAAGACGTTTGGCTGCCCAAGCCAAAACGCAGCAAGTTTTCTCAAGCATAGTGTACCGAGTTTCACAGTCGGTGAATTTCTTGCTTAAATAGTAGATGGCAGTCTCTTTCCTTTTGGTTTCGTCTTGTTGGCCAAGTACACAATCCATGGAGTCTTCCAAGTCTGTTAAGTAAATGATCAGTTGTCTTCCTTCCACTGGAGGTGATAGAATCAGTGGGTTCAATAGATATTCCTTGATACTGTCGAAGGCGGTTTGGAAATCTTTTGTCCAAACGTAGTCCTGGTTCTTTTTGAGTAATTTGAAAATCGGCGCACATGTCGCGGTCATGAGGAATATGAATCTGGAGATGTAGTTCAAACGTCCCATGAATCCTCTGACTTATTTTTCAGTTTTCGGAGAAGGCATTTCTTGAATGGCCTTGACCTTGTCAGGATCAAACTCAATTCCTTTCTGGCTGACGATGAACCCTAAGAGTTTCCCTGAACGGACACTAAAGGTGCATTTGTTGGGATTCAAGCGGAGTTTGTACTTTCTCAACCGCTCGAATAGTTTTGACAGGTGGGTCACATGCTCCTCTTATGTCTTAGATTTTGCAATCATGTCATCGACATATACCTCAATTTCCTTGTGTATCATGTCATGAAACAGAGTAGTCATGGCCATTTGATAGGTTTCCCCGACGTTCTTTAAACCGAACAGCATTACCTTGTAACAAAAGGTACCCCATGGGGTAATGAACGAAGTTTTCTCCATGTCTTTCGGCGCCATTTTAATCTGATTATAGCCCGAGAATCCATCCATGAAGGGGAAAACTTTGAACTTTGTTGTACTGTCAACCAGCATGTCAATGTGTGGTAAAGGAAAGTCATCCTTTGGACTAGCCTTGTTTAGATCTCTGTAGTCTACACACATTCTAACCTTTCCATCCTTTTTCGGAATGGGTACTATGTTGGCTAACCATTGAGGATACTTCGATGTGGCGAGGAAACCTGCGTCAATCTGTTTCTGTACCTCCTCTTTGATTTTGATGGCCATGTTCGCGTGAGTCCGTCTCAACCTTTGTTTTACTAGCGGACAATCCAATTTCAATGGTAAATGATGTTCCACGATGCTGGTATCCAACCCTGGCATGTCCTGGTAGGACCAAGCAAACACATCGGGAAATTCTCTGAGAAGCTTTGTTAAACTCTCTTTGGCAGTTGGACTTAGCAGTGCCCCAATCCTGATTTCTTTTCTCTCTTTTTCTGAACCCACGTTGATCGTTTCCAACGGCTCTTTGTAAGTTTCAATGGATCTTTCCTCTTGTCGGAGTAATCGATAGATCTCTTCTGGAATTTCATCGTCAACTTCTTCTTCAGCCCCAAATACCATGAACTTAAAGTTGGGAGAAGGCATCGGATCGTATGTTTCGATGGGGTTTAAAACAAGCAATCTACATGGCGTGATGATTTATGTTTAGAAGAGATAGAGAGAATGCAAGTGCGTGTGTAGTGTTTTTTCTTTGAAAATTGCTTGTTTTTATGATTGATTTATTTTTTAGGATTACCATATTCGAAAAAAGCAAAAAGAAAACAGCAATAACTGTAGAAATTACAGAATGACGTTATTTTGTTTATGAACAAGTCGATTCTTGAAACTACAGCCCTATAAAATAAAACTTTGTCGCTTTGGCCGAAGCGAAGAGGGATATTTACAGAAAGTGAGCCCTATCAAAACATCTGTTTCAACTGGGCAGGGTGAAAGGTTAAAGACGGCAATTACTTTGACTTATGAATAATCTTCGGAACATCGACTGCAACCCATTGGCGGGGAACTCCTCAATGAATCACAAAGTCTGGTACCTTCCTTGACTTGTCTTCAAAAATGACGCTGATTTCTGGCGGAGCAGGATCATTGGAATCTGTCTCCCAGGCAGAGTTGTCGTAGGAGGATTCCTCTGTTGTATTTTGCATAGTATTTGTGCTCCCATGCAAATCTCCCCATCCAGTTGGCTGGATATCTTCAAACCTGATACGAGAGCTTTTGGGAGCGGTGTACTTGACCATGAAGTCAAATTTTCCACTTGGTTGTCCTAAGGTGTCCCACACCTCTTTGGAATTGGAGGATGTTGACCTCAGGAAAAGCATAATTAATGAATTCTAGTCCGGCAAGCTTTGCCAATTCATCGTTGTATTGGATAGGTTCTGAATAACCTGAGTGTTGATCCCATGACATGGTGGGGACACAGGTATTCTGTTCAATGACGCTCAACCAATTTTCATTGTTCGGCTAATCTTCTTGCCCCAAGTCTCCTGGGTACGGCTGCAAGATAGGCAGGCCATCCATTGGGCCATAATGGTCGTGGTCAAAGTTGTCCTTCATCAGAGTGTCCTCCTCTAATGAGTTTGGTAGAGCACGACATCCTTCCGGATCACAATCTCCATATATAATTTCGACGTCTGACCTTGGTATAAATCTCGGAGTCTCTGCGGGATAGCAAAAGGGCGTAGGCACCTCTTCCTGAGACATATAACTGTCCTCGTTGAGATAGGACTTCCATTCCTCATCCGTATCGAAGGAATCTCCCTCGTTGATAGTATGGACTGCTTGAGGCACTGGGTGAAGGAAACCTCCCCTGTGGAAAAAGTCCTGAATGGGATGAAAACTTTCATCGTTAGTGGCTGTCTGTGTGCAGGTTGCAAAAAAACCAAGACCCTTCTTTGTTCTGTTATCAGTGGGAATGACAAGCTGTCCCCACCCTTTCGCGTTATTACTTTTGATTGCCTCGAGAGCATCTTTGTAAGAGGAAATCGAGGTTCCTTTCTCCGATTGATTCTCATTGCTCACGGACAGTGCTTGGAACTGAGTTCCAACAACCTCCTCAGGTTCTACACAAGAAGATAATGACAAGTTGCTCATAAACAAGGCTTGTTCTCCACAAACCATGACGAGTTGATCATTCTTGACGAACTTTAGTTTCTGGTGCAGTGTCGAAGTGACCGCCCCAGCCTGGTGTATCTAAGGTCTTCCTAATAAACAACTGTATGTTGTCCGGATGTCCATGACCTAGAAAGTAATTAGGAAAGTGTGAGGACTGATAGTTATGGGAAGGTCGACTTCGCCAATAACTGCTTTCCGAGACCCGTCAAATGCTTTGACGATGACCTCACTGCCCCTTATCGGGGGTCCTTTGAATGATAATCGTATTAAAGTGGACTTCGGCATAATGTTGATGGTCGATCCTGTGTCTACCAGTACGCTGGCTAAAGCATCGTCCTAGCAGTTAACTATGATATTGAGCGCCATGTTGTGACTTTTGCCCCCCTCTGGCAAATCCTCATCACTAAATCACAAGTTGTTGCAGGAAGTGATGTTAGAGATGATGCTATCGAACTGTCGTATTGACACATCCTGTTCCACAAAGGCCTACTCTAAGACTTTCTGTAGAACCTCTCTGTGGGCTTCAGAACTGAGTAAAAGTGACAACACTGAGATCTTTGAAGGAGTTTGTAACAGTTGATCAATAATGTTGTATACACTCCTTTGGATGAGCTTCAGCATCTCATCATTAATTTTTGAAAGGTCGGTATCACTGGATTGACCGACTGGTGGATTGGGAACTTCCGTTTGAGGTTCCTTTTCTTTGTTAGGTTCTCCAACTCCTCGGTTGAAGATTCGACCACTCCGTGTTACTCGACTGATGTCTGCAATATTCACAACGGAGGGTAATGGAATTTCCTTTCCGTTCTCAATTATTGTTGCACCGTATTTGTAAGGGATCGCCTTAGCTGATTCATACGGTAATGGTCCCGATAAATAGATAACTACAGGAGCCTTCTGATTTTTCTGACTGTAGTAAGTAACTTCTTGCTAAGAAACTTTGATTCGTTAAGTAGAGGGATGATGGTACAAACATCCTTGTTCCTCTCGGGGTAGGAGATCACAACAACATCCTTAATCTGATCAGTGAAATAGTTGGGCATCCAGTTGGTAGACCCTGAAACTGAATATTGTTGGATTTCTTTGCGGTCCAACTGACCTTGAAGGGCTGCTCGCACGAGGTAACATCCTTGATTATTTTTCGAGCAAACTCTACAGCACTCGTAATTGTGGGGCGGCACCTGGCCACGCCCGCTTTGAATGCAGTGTAACCTCACTAGATCTGCTTCCGTAGATCGGACATCCTGACTTCGATGCCGAGTAGGGTTCCCATCAACCACACTGATTTGTTGCGTGTCTTCATCCATATAGATTGGAAGCCACTAGTGGTTTAACAAGTGTTGTAAAGTTCTTTGAATGAGAGCGCCCCCTTGGTTACTCTCACAACATACTTTGCAGTTCAGATAATCATGCGAAGTGAGAAAACCAAGTTGGACCTGCCTGGCATGTAACTCCACTAAGCTGGTATTCATCAAGCAAATATCGAAGATCTGAATCATGTTGATTTGATAGGGATTCCTATTATGGTAGTCCTGGATCCATCCTAGATCCATCTGACACTGGAGGCCTCTTGTCCAAAAGAGCATCCCTATTTGTTTACCGAGCAAGTCAGGCAGAGATTCTAATTGTGACACGGCATATTATGATATCGGCTCTGCCTTGAGTGCATCACCACCAAGTTGACATTCATTGCATGGATGTCGTGGTTCTGGATGACGTTGAAATTTGTACAGGTCATGCTGACTCCACGAATTCGATGCTCTTGGATCCATCCGAGATCCAATTGTTCCTGTACAGCTGATTGCACCACAGAACATCCTTGATTGTTTTTAGAGCAGATATCACACTGGTGATAATTATGAGGTGGCACATGGCCATATCCACTCTGTCTACAATGCATCTTGACCAGATTAGCCCTTAACAAGAGTACATCATGAATTTGATAGGTGTTGTTAGACTTTCCCTCTATCAAATTGACTGCAGCTTTCTCATGTTGAGGCAGCGGGTTTGTGAGAACATTTGGATTCGTATCCTTGAAAGACAAGACCCCGCTCCTAACAAGATTTTGCACATCGGATTTGAAACTGAGACAGTTTTCTATGTTATGCCCTGGTCCTCCTTGATGGTAAAGACAAGTCTGATCCGTTTTAAACCAAAAAGGCGGATTTTCTGGTACTGTAAGAGGAGACTTAGTTTGGACATACCCCTTGACCAGTAATAATGGAAGCAGTTCTGCGTACAAAATGGGTATAGGGTCGAACCCTAGAGGTCGCGTTGTACGTTGTTGTTGTATGGAGGACGAGTCTGCTGAAGAGACTATTGTGTCCTTTACTGAAATTGCTGTTGATTCGGTTGGCTCTGCGCAACCTGAGGTTGATACGTAGGAACAGACGTGGGATTGATAGTAGGAGTTACGGCTACTACTAGTTGATATCGTCGCCTTTGCTTTCTGAGAGAGATATTCCCAATATCCTGCTCTTTTTTCTTAGGGAGAGCACTACCGTATCGTTTTGTACTACTCGATGATCCAGCGTCTTTTACTAAACTTCCTTCCCGGACTGCTTCCTCAAGACGAACCCCCATGCCCACCATCTCGTGAAGTCACTGGGCGCACTGGCGACCATTCTGTCGTAGTAAAATGAGCTCAAGGTTTTTAAGAAGATCTTTGTCATCTCTTTTTCCTCAAGAGGTGGACAAATCTGAGCGACAATTTCACGCCATCTTTGAGTGTACTCCTTAAAGGTTTCCTTGTCCTTTTGTGACATCGATCTGAGTTAATCTCTGTCCGGTGCCATGTCCAAATTGTATTTATATTGTTGAACGAAAGCAGCGCCAAGATCTCTGAATGTGCCGATTGTAGTGCGGTTTAAACCCATGTACCATTTTAATGCGGCACCGGTTAAACTATCCTGAAAGTAGTGAATTAGTAGCTCTTGGTTCTTTGTCTGAGTTGACATTCGCCGAGCGTACATCACTAAATGACTCTGAGGGCAAGAGTTACCCTTGTATTTTTCAAAGTCGGGCACTTGGAACTTGTGTGGAACTTTCACATTGGGGACCAAGCAGAGGTCTGCGGCATCCTTTCCAAATAGATCCTGACTGCGAAGGGCCTGCAGTTCTTTCTACATTTCTAGGAACTGTTCCTGGAACTCATTCATTCTGTCGAACATGCTTTCTTTTCCACCAGAAGGTATCTGGGGAATCTGTCCTTCCGGGATAGTGTGTACCACAGGTGGTGGTATAGTCATTATGGCCGAGACTCTCGGTGCCTCCCGAAGTTTGTAACCTTTAGGAGTTGCTGCCATGCCCCTGGCATCTTCGCTTTCCCAAAGTTTGTAACCTTTAGGCCCAGCGGTTCCTGCTGGAGTTCCTGCTGCGGTTCCCTGATCCTTATTGATCAGCGGAATATATCCTTCTGGGATATAGTTGATAGGCATGCCCTAGGGACGATCTTTCGGCATCTTGTACCTAGGATCATACTTCTCCACTATAGGCATTGATGTGATCTCAGATATCACAGTCCTTTGTTGTTGCATCTGAGCTTCTACTAGAGCTTGCATGTCGTTATGAAGCTTTTTCAGATCCTCTTTCAGAGTGTCGATCTCTTCTCTCAACTCTCTGTTCTCTTCCTCGAGATCATCCATCTTTTTCTGGCGATTGGCCCGAGTATTGTACGAATGAGACAATTTGACTCTAGAATTGAGACGCAAACGTGAGATTCGTAGGTAAGAAGAATGCGTTTATGAGAATGATGAATGCAATGATTATATTAATTATTTTTGTTTATTCAAAGTAAACTTCGACAATTAGATTGAAAATATCAAACAGTGGGGAAACCCCGTTTTATTAAATTCAAAGGATTGCGGAAATGGAAATACAATAGATTACAAAGTGCTAGAAAAGGAAATCTAAACTAATGGATCCTGAGTCCTCTCTGAAGAGAGCTCAAGTGCTGGTTCTGGTACTTTCCTCTTCTTTGACCGGGGCTCTTGGGCCATTGTCGGGTTGTCATTCCTTTGCCAAGTGAAAGGAGCGAGCAAATTCCTTTGGTCATCCTGATTTTCTACAGCATGTTGCTCTAAAATCTCAATCAGGGCATCTTTTTCTCTTAACAGTTGCTGTATTTTCTTGCACTCCACATTGAGAATACGGTACTTGTTCCTCCAAGACCTCTTCTACTGCTGAACTTTGCTGAGAGTAACCTGAAGTTTTTCCATCTTAGACATGAAATAAAGGGTAGAGCCCCTTAATGGAAGAACTTCCTGACGAGGGTAAGGCATCCCCAGCTTGAGAGCTCTAGTTTGTACCCAATGGAGATAAGGCTCCACTGAGACACAGTCTGGTTTTCCTAGAGACTCTCGTCCTTTCTTATGAATGTGTTTCCAAGCGTGCTCTATTTCCGTCTTTAGTGCCCTGTCATTTTCTCTTTCCTTGAAGAAAAGACCTTCCAGATGAACATTCCGTGGCACGTGCCTCATTGGGTATCCGAATTGACGACAAACGAGAATTGGATGATAGTTGATTCCCCCCTTAGTTCCTATGAGGGGTACATTTGGAAAATTTCCACAACGGTCAATGATCCTGATCCCGTCGTAGATTCAATTGTACCAATCGATGTCAGAGTTGGTAAGAGACATGATTCTTTGCGACCAACGTAAAGTATTCTTTTGATCCCAAAATGCAGCAGACTTGGGCAAATGGGAAGTGAACCATTTGTATAGCAGGGGTACACAGCACGTGATCATTCCTCCGCTGTATAAATTCCTTAAGTGTACCGAATGATACGCATCTGCGAGTAAGGTCGGTACAGGGTTTCCAATCAGGAAAATCTTAATGGCGTTGATATCTACAAAGTTGTTGATGTTGGGAAACAAAAATAACCCATAGGTGAGCAAAACAAAGATGCTCTCGAAAGCGGCCACGTTCCCTATACTAGCAAAGTATAGGGCTTTCTTTGTCAAGAACTGGGCTGGCAAACCATGAATTCCACCCTTAGTGGTCATGTGAGTCCTGACTTCTGACTCGTCCAAATAAATTGCTCTTGCAATGGTCTGATCCTTTGGAATTTCCTCCAGTCCAGAAAAGGGAGCTTGATTAGTAATATGTAAATCAGTCAGGTGAGAGTACTCCTCTAGTGTTGGAGCTAGTTGATAATCCGGGAATATGAAACAGTGATAGACCGGATCGTAGAACTGGATTAGCGTGGACAGGATTCCTTCGATTACATGAATCCTTAACAAGGACAGCAATCCTCCATCTTTGGCTCTGAAAGCCTCGTAGTTGGTGATCATTCTCGCCAAACCTCTTAAATCCTCTAGTTTTGGAACCTTAAAGGTGTACATATGAGTTTTCCTTCTACCGAAATCCATTAGCGCAATCTCCTTTCTCTGATATTTGCAATCATTGTCTCAGTTTAATTTGAAAAAGAGAGACTGGAAGAGAAGATTTTTTTTTGTTTTAATGTTTTTTTTAATGAATGCATGAATGCAGCACACAAAAACATAGAAAAAACATGGGGTCAAAGGGTCGGTGTCATGAAGTCAAGTCTCCCCCCCAAAGGTTTATACTGGTTATTTTTTGTACCTATCCGCAAAATCATTGGCCCCTCTGGGATAACAACAGCAAGCGGATCGCCAGCGAGCTGATGTATCCTAGAGTGATCTCAGATGAGGGTAGTATCGCGTGACAACTATTTCCGACAGCTTCCGCACTACAAAATGGCTTAAGTCTACTAAAAACCTCAGCTTCTCAGATAACCCAGTCGACCACACTACTTTCAACAATTGAAGTCGTATAGGCAATGTATCTACAAAGGGAGTCTCCACTGAGTTTGATGGTCAATCGGGGGCTCTTAACTGGAATTCACTCCCAGTAAGATTACTCGCATTGCCATCACCTATCTTAGGTGTATACTCAATCTTTCCACATGCGGCATCACATGCATTCCCATTAGCAGAAAAATAAACACATATATCAATTAGGAAAAGTAGTATATATATTTGTCTTAATCATCCTAGACCTCTAGTCTTATGATCCTATATAGACAATGACTCCCCAGCAGAGCTGTCATTTCTGTGACATTTTGTGAACTCAAGGTTTCCACCTAAGAGATGGGAAGAGAACAAGATCTCTATCGATCGTGTCCCCAGCAGAGTCGCCATTCTTCTTGGCAGTTTTTAGACTTAAGGTTTCAACCAGAGAGATAAGAGGGACAAGATGCCCTGCTTGCCCCACAGTGGGCGTTATTATTCTGTAGCGAGCGATTTTGGACGTGGTTCTTAAGCACTGTCGCTCTGGGGTACTATAGGTCGATTCATTTTTTATCCTATTAAGCTGACTAAGGAAGGGAAATAGATGTCTCCAATTAACCCTGCTTGCATACTGAGTTTAAACAGATGACTGTTGGTTTACATATGCGGTTTAGATTGTGGGCCTCTCTCGGCTTATTTTGTTAAGAATGAAATGACGGGACTATTCATGGGGATTTTGGATAGGTATTGGATTTGATGTTTTTAATTAGTGTGCTCGCTAAGATTTTTTCCAATCTTATGCCTACGTATTCCCGTTTAACGAAACAGGGAAATCAGAGCGATCGTAGTTCCTCCTATTCTATGGGAGGAAAAAAGGTCATTTTTGTAACACCCCAATTCTACCCATCGAATATTTAATAAAATCAGAGTAATAAAATTTCAACATAAACAGGATGTCACATTTTCAACTTAAAAACAACGGCATTTAACCGCATAAACATGGATACATAACACTTAATATTCAGATGAACATAATTCAGTCTTTATCATAGAACAACTTTATTAATACGCAGCAGATTCATAAATTCAACTGAAATACCATAACAACTCGTTTAATTCAAAACAACTCTAAGACATCAAGTCTTTAATGAAAAACAACTTAAAATTTAGCAACATAATAAAACCGACACAAAAGAAAACATGCGTTCATCCCCCCGAGTGCTACGTATCAGAGCGACGACACCGACTCGAACTAATGAAGGTAGACAGCCTTCACTCTGGATTACCTGCAGGATGGCGTATAAACCATCACCAACCACAGAAGGGGTGAGATATCAAACAATATAATCAGATATATGATAAATAATATATTAGATCAGATTATAAAATCACCACTTCACAACATCTCAATCAACATAAAACAGCAACACAACCACAACTTTTAAATCATCATTAATCAACAACACAACAACTTTGGAATCAACTTTAATTAACAACACAACAACAACTATGCAACATGAAATGCGACTCAATATGCACATGCATGTGGTACCATTGGAGCAGAACTCCCAACTTAAAAATTTGCCAATTAATATTGACATCAACAAGGCATAAGCCTTCCGCTTAATATTTTGCCAATCCAGGCCAGCTTAATGTTTTGCCAATCCAGGCTAGATTAATATGTTATGCCATGTGACCCAACATGAACATCATAATAACAACACTGATAATTATATCTATCAACACAACAGCAAATCAGCATTGCCCAAAGGCCTACAACTTGGTATCAACATCTCAACAACAACGCCACTTAACAATGACAACGCAACAACAACAATTCGACAGCAACTTATCAACAATACAACACATCAACAACAACTTATCAACAACAACATATTAACAACAATAATTCAACATCAACACAATCAACCAAAATGTACAACAGCGATCCGTGACTATTCCGGATAATTATATTAAAACCGATTATTTATTCTTCTACTAAAATTACTAACGATTCTACTATGCATTAATATTATTATATTATTTCGGTACTGTTATTATACATGTGCTGCTAGTTTATTCTTCTACTAATTAATCACTACTACTGCTATTCAATGATTTCTATATATTCTACTTAATTAATTAGTTCGACTGCTTATTTTTCTACACAGAAATCCTGCTACTAATGTGGTTCTGCTACACTACTACAACATATTTTATTTCGTTTTCTGTCCATACTCTATTGATTCTCATTGCTGCTAAATTTACTAACTCTGTATCTTAACAATCCTGCCAATTTCCAATGTCTCCGTTATTTTTATTTCAAACCTGCTGTTTACTGTGTCAGCTATTACTACCTCCTGCTACTTACTTTCATTTTATTCTACTGCTATATGTATATTTAATCCAACTCATAATTAATATATTGCTTATACACTAACTGTTATTCTTGTCATTCCCCTGTTAAATTCGGGTCGGCAAACAACTTACCAAAACATACTACTAAATTCTACATCACGGTTACTTAAGTATCCTCTTATTACTTCGTTTCAGTACTATTATCAATTTCTTACAATCTTCACTTGTTTACTCACTGATTTATATTACTATTTTAACACTACTACTGCCATATTAATCTCTTAATACTGATACTGATATACTTACAGTGATCCTCACTCAATAATTACTACTGCTACTTATACTGGATTCAATTCTGCAAAATTGTCTACTGTTAGTTATACTGATTCTCAAATTAATTTTGTTTTCTGCAAAATGTTTAATAAGTTCAATTATACTAGACTGACATACAGCAACCAGAAAAACACAACGCAGAACAAAAACAACACACATCCCCGTGTGACGGTCGTAACCAAACTAATGTCGGTCGTCACAAGACCATGCAGTCATAACAAGGCTATGACGGTCGTCATGCCTCCCAGACGGGTGTCCCACTTCACGCCTTCATTCTCTCTGTTTCTCCCATTCTTCTCCTTCGTTTCTTGTAATTTCTTACTTTTCATTCTCCAATTCTGTAATTTCTTACTTTTCAATCTCCAATTAATTATCCAGTGCACAATTCCACATCAACACAACAAAATCATACCCCAATTCTTACAGATAAGCATTCCACACTCAATTCAACAACAGCAACATATAAACCACAATTAAAGAACACATACTAATTTCCACAACCGATCAACTTAGAATTCAACTTCGGTATCAACAAATCAGAAAACACAACAGAGCAAATCCTATAATCTAACCCCACATATCATTCATCAAGTATCCCGTTATAGAGTCAGAACCCCACCCTTACCTTTGATTGAAGGTCGCTCTAAATCTCCGATTGAATTTTCGCTCTAGCAGCCTCTACGGATTCTCTTCCAAAACCCTTGTTCCTCTTCTCTGTAACTTCCACGTTCTTCTCCTACTTTTCCTCTTTCTCTGCAACTTCCACTTACTGTTACTTCTAATTTCTCTTTTATTTCTAAAACCTAATATAATAATACTATTATCTTATTTTTCTTATTGGGCCTCATTACTACACCCCCACTATTACTACCATCTAAATAAGCCCAACATTCTCCTATAATTCTACTATATTAACACCATATTATTTTCTACAACTTAAAATCAACTTAATTTAGCTTAATTAATTAATTAACAACAATACAACTTAGATAAACATTTTTATGATTAATTCAACTAAAACCGACATAGCAACTCAACACAACACAATTCCGATAATTCAAAAATCAATATAAATCAACAAAAATGATACGAATATATTCAATTAAATAATTAATTAATTACCGGGCTTTACAACTCTCCCCCACTTAGAAAATTGCCGTCCTCGAAAATTTACTCGATGTGCCACACTCCAGATACGTTATCTCAGCTAACAAATCAACTTCCCTGCCCTAAAAAGGCAACCCCACTTCTAACACCAAACAACAATACATCACATCAACGACAACAACAACACGAAACAATGCTCACGCAACTCACCCAACGACTAACTCAAGACACGAAGAATAACCAAGTTACGAACACACAAGTTCTCTATGAACCAGAACACGACACAATCGTTACCATCACCATAGGCAACACTCCCCTAATCCTCCATCATAGGAATTAGCTACTCGCACTCGAACCATCACCCTAGGTAACGAGGCAACAACAAGGATAAGAGCACAAAAGTCATAATACAACATCAACGTAATCAAACCACTAACATCGTTGTTACTCACATAAGAACAAACTGCGCCACACCATACTTTCACTGCGCACTCTGAGTACTAGCAACCATCAAATCTACCAAGTTCACATCAACTTCCGACTATCAAAGCAGACATAAGAAAAGACTTTCGACTTAATTCTCCGAAAATTCCGACCAACAGGTATTCTACACTTTGATTAGTGACTACTTCGAACTTAGATCCATAAATAATACCTCCGAATATCCCACACAACTTCAACTGCAGCCAATTCCAAATCTTGAATAGGAATAAGATAGATACTTTCATGAATCCCCAATCATCATAAAACACAAGCTACAATTTTACCATGTTGTATTAACACATTGTCTCAACTCGTCTTAAACACCTAACAGAATTACAACAACATAAGGGTACAATGTCCAATTAATCTCAACAAGAAAAAATCATCTTACCAACAGTGCTTAACACTCAATAGCCATAGATTTAGCCGCAATAACCTACACTTAACATGGCATAATAACCAAACCAATCAAACAACTAATTCATCAAGTTCTACTCATACTAGCCCAATTCTCCATGATCCTCATCCGAAGTAACACAACCAAGTAAACTCATCTTTACGAATCGAAATCACACTTTGATAACTCAACATATAACTTCACTTCTTTCAACACTGGCAACTCGACTCTTAAATACCCTACGCGCCTTCCTTCTGATTTCATAGCAGATCAGAATGACCACAATGAACACCAGTTATAACATTATCTGAACAAGTATGGAAAATACAATTCATATTTCCTATATACACGTTAAGGCATACCAGCCACCACCATTCTTTATCCGATCTCCTTGTCAAATCATGGTCTTACATTTCCATTTAATTCCTCCTTGGATCATCTCTACAATTCTCCAAGTCTCATGTCAATCGAATTCTTGATCCACCACAAATCAAAACCCAAGTTATCCAGAACACAACTGTGAGTTTCCAAACTACTCACCGATCAACCCGCAACCTCATTTCCCTATATAGGAATCTGCATCGACAACTTAAATAATTCATAAGCACTTGGCTCAACTCCAAACAATTCACTGTGCATACTATTCTAGTTGGCAAGACACGTCTACTACATCCACATGATTCCGTCTACTATCAACAAGAGATTAAGGGTGATTAGTTCCTCAATTTGTCAATAGATAGCCGGCAACCATAATGGTGGCATAAATCATCATTACCCAACTACAATAGCGTCCTTTACCTTGTGCTCAAGATTACCTAAGCATACTGCTCCACCATTCCTCTAAGGCTTACAAACGTGTTCTTAATTTATTTATTTCCAACTTCTTCAGTGATACACAACGTCCAAAATCCAACACATATTCTCCTATACAAGTTAGTTATACAACACAATCATTAAATATCCTTCTAGTACCGGAATCGCTACCACCTCAAGTACCATCCAAATCGGTCCACTTCCACCGAAACATTTATCCAAGTTAAGAGCTTTAACAACACTAACAAATCCTTCGTCTTTCTTCTTAATTTCATAGCTTCAATGATCCATATAGTTTCACACTTGATTCTCATTCCAATCACAATCTCAACAATACCATCTCATCATCTGGTTGGTGATAGAACTTCCAAAAATTTCCGACTCATGTCGACACATCTCGCCAATAACACACAATCCACTTTACTATTTAACCTTCCTCAAAGATTTCTATACTTTAATCATTTTCCACTATTATACGCCGCACTTCCATGTGCTCCTCCGATACTCTTATCTTCTTCCCATTACCAAACATTTTATACTTGACTTCATCTTACTATTTCCAACAAGAATTGTCCAACTTCAAACACGATTATCTTCTTCAATACAGACCTCCCAGACACAAAATTATATTCCAAAATGAAGGGAATTTCATGTAGATTTCAGAACTTCAAGAATCGCTTAAATCCGAATTACGAGTAAAAAGTTATCGCCTGTGCAATGGCGGCTGATCCAGAAATCCCGTATACATACTTCCACCAAAATCAGCATCAGACCCAAAAATTCAAACGCGTTTTTCTCTCTCTTCAAAAACATGCCGAAGACAACATTTATATGCAAACTATAGGGAATTTTGTAAACTTTCCGAAAAGTCCAGAATCGCTTTCATCGGAGTTACGAGTAGAAAGTTATGCCTCTTATACTGAAGGCTGTTCCATAAATACGAAAATAAAATCCGAAATTGGTGAACATGAGTTCTACCTCTTTCTCTTGCTTCCAAACTCTTCCAACTATCCTTGCTTTTCACCCAACTCTGAAAATCATCCGACTTCAATCCAATTATACTCAAAACATACTAGTCTACTAGTTGATCCATCGAATTATCATTTTCTTTGGAGTGGATCCTTAACCTTAATCATCTCTTAACTGTCCCCAAACTCTGATCTACACTTCAGAGGCCAATCGCAACTATCGGCTCGTCCTCCCTTAAAGGCGTCTCAAACTTGACCGATAAGAATCATGATTCCATACTCTCGTCGGTTCGCAACACAGTTCCAATAACATTTGCACTCTTGCATTCAATATCGCCTTGATTCAACTTCACATACCATTAACATTTTCGGGAAGCAAGCTTCTCCCCCACTTATTTCAAACCAACTCCTGGAGACAAACGGTTAGAAAACTAATAAGCAAGTACCGACAGTGTTTCACACACATGTCGCGCACTAAGGAATAAACAACATTAGACAACTTGGCCGGACGGACCGACCTGCTCTGATACCACTAATGTAACACCCCAATTCTATCCATCGAATATTTAATAAAATCAGAGTAATAAAATTTCAACATAAACAGGATGTCACATTTTCAACTTAAAAACAACGGCATTTAACCGCATAAACATGGATGCATAACACTTAATATTCAGATGAACATAATTCAGTCTTTGTCACAGAACAACTTTATTAATACGCAGCGGATTCATAAATTCAACTGAAATACCATAACAGCTCGTTTGATTCAAAAAAACTCTAAGACATCAAGTCTTTAATGAAAAACAACTTAAAATTCAGCAACATAATAAAACCGACACTAAAGAAAACATGCGTTCATCCCCCTGAGTGCTACATATCAGAGCAACGATACCGACTTGAACTAATGAAGGTAGACAGCCTTCACTCTGGATTACCTGCAGGATGGTGTATAAACCATCACCAACCACAGAAGGGGTGAGATATCAAACAATATAATTGGATATATGATAAATAATATATTAGATCAGATTATAAAATCACCACTTCACAACATCTCAATCAACATAAAACAGCAACACAACCACAACTTTTAAATCATCATTAATCAACAACACAACAACTTTGGAATCAACTTTAATTAACAACACAACAACAACTATGCAACATGAAATGCGACTCAATATGCACATGCATATGGTACCATTGGAGCAGAACTCCCATCTTAAAAATTTGCCAATTAATATTGACGTCAACAAGGCATAAGCCTTCCGCTTAATATTTTGCCAATCCAGGCTAGCTTAATGTTTTTCCAATCCAGGCCAGCTTAATATGTTATGCCATGTGACCCAACATGAACATCATAATAACAACACTGATAATTATATCTATCAGCACAACAACAAATCAGCATTGCCCATAGGCCTACAACTTGGTATCAACATCTCAACAACAACGCCACTTAACAATGACAACGCAACAACAACAATTTGACAACAACTTATCAACAATACAACATATCAACAACAACTTATCAACAACAACATATTAACAACAATAATTCAACATCAACATAATCAACCAAAATGTACAACAGCGATCCGTGACTATTCCGGACAATTCTACTAAAACCGATTATTTATTCTTCTACTAAAATTACTAACAATTCTACTCTGCATTAATATTATTAATATTATTCCGGTACTGTTATTATACATGTGCTGCTAGTTTATTCTTCTACTAATTAATCACTGCTACTGCTATTCAATGATTTCTACATATTCTACACAAAAATCCTGCTACTAATGTGGTTCTGGTATACTACTACAACCTATTTTATTTTGTTTTCTGTCCATACTCTATTGATTCTCATTGCTGCTAAATTTGCTAACTCTGTATCTTAACAATCCTGCCAATTTCCAATGTCTCTGTTATTTTTATTTCTAACTTGCTGTTTACTGTGTCAGCATTACTACCTCCTACTACTTACTTTACTTTTATTCTACTGCTATATGTATATTTAATCCAACTCATAATTAATATATTGCTTATACACTAACTGTTATTCTTGTCATTCCCCTGTTAAATTCGGGTCAGCAAACAACTTACAAAACATACTACTAAATTCTACATCACGGTTACTTAAGTATCCTCCTATTATTTTGTCTCAGTACTATTATCAATTTCTTACAATCTTCACTTGTTTACTCACTGATTTATCCTACTATTTTAACACTACTACTGCCATATTAATCTCTTAATACTGATACTGATATACTTACAGTGATCCTCACTCAATAATTACTACTGCTACTTATACTGGATTCAATTCTGTAAAATTGTCTACGGTTAGTTATACTGATTCTCAAATTAATTTTGTTTTCTGCAAAATGTTTAATAAGTTCAATTATACTAGACTGACATACAACAGCCAGAAAAACACAACGCAGAACAAAAACAACACACATGCCCATGTGACGGTCATAACCACACTAATGTCGGTCGTCACAAGACCATGCCGGTCGTAACAAGGCTATGACGGTGGTCATGCCTCCCAGACGGGCGTCCCACTTCACGCCTTCGTTCTCTCTTTTTCTCCCATTCTTCTCCTCCGTTTCCTATAATTTCTTACTTTTCATTCTCCAATTCTGTAATTTCTTACTTTTCAATCTCCAATTAATTTATCCAGTGCACGATTCCACATCAACACAACAAAATCATACCCCAATTCTTACAGATAAGCATTCCACACTCAATTCAACAACAGCAACATATAAACCACAATTAAACAACACATACTAATTTCCACAACCGATCAACTTAGAATTCAACTTCGGTATCAACAAATCAGAAAACACAACAGAGCAAATCCTATAATCTAACCCCACATATCATTCATCAAGTATCCCGTTATAGAGTCAGAACCTCACCCTTACCTTTGATTGAAGGTCGCTCTAAATCTCCGATTGAATTTTCGCTCTAGCAGCCTCTACGGATTCTCTTCCAAAACCCTTGTTCCTCTTCTCTGTAACTTCCACGTTCTTCTCCTACTTTTCCTCTTTCTCTGCAACTTCCACTTACTGCTACTTCTAATTTCTCTTTTATTTCTAAAACCTAATATAATAATGCCATTATCTTATTTTTCCTATTGGGCCTCATTACTACACCCCCACTATTACTACCATCTAAATAAGCCCAACATTCTCCTATAATTCTACTATATTAACACCATATTATTTTCTACAACTTAAAATCAACTTAATTTAGCTTAATTAATTAACAACAATACAACTTAGATCAACATTTTTATGATTAATTCAACTAAAACCAACATAGCAACTCAACACAACACAATTCCGATAATTCGAAAATCAACATAAATCAACACAAATGATACGAATATATTTAATTAAATAATTAATTAATTACCGGGCATTACAGTTTTGGTGTCTTATTCGAAGCCCAATACGTGAAGCTAAAGATGGTTTGTATCTTGTTCAAAGCCCAAGATGTGAAGCTGAAGGGTCTATTTGTATCTTGTTCGAAGCCCAAGATATGAAGCTAAAGGGGTTTGGCTTTAGAGGGAATTTGTCATCTCTAAAGGGGGGTATTTGGTCTGTTTGTCACAACTGTTGGGTGACTGATTATAAAGGAGAATTACTTTAATTGGGACATGTGAATCCAGCAATGCCATAATTTCCTTTATAGGGGATCTTTTTAACCTGAAGGAGAAGACTTTAACTCAGTGTAGAGCAATGCCATCTTTCCTTAGGAATTTCTCATGCTAAAAGAGGGACAGTGGCGTGGATGTAAATAATCCAGAGGCTTGCCGCTTACAGCAATTAGATGAAGAAAAAGGAGTTGTTGATGTTTGTATACTGTGAGCAAGGCACATATTTTGATGCTAATAGGTTGATTGACTCAACCGGGGTTTTCTTTATACAAAGCCTAAGAGGAGGCTATTGACCCAACAAGAGGGTGTTTTTATGTGTCTCGTACGAAGCCCGAGAGAGAGGTTAAAAGGGGTTGACTCAACAAGAGAGTGCTAACAATTGACTCAACAAGAGAGTGCTTTTATATGTGTCTTGTACGAAGCCCAAGACGGAGGCTAAAGGTGTTGGACTCAACAAGAGAGTCTTTGTACCTCGTACGAAGCCCGAGATGGAGGCTGAAAATGTTTGACTCAACAAGAGAGTCTTTTATACTCAACAAGAGAGTGTTTTTGTATCTCGTACGAAGCCCGAGATGGAGGCTAAAAGGCTTTGACTCAACAAGAGAGTCTTTTATACTCAACAAGAGAGTGTGAATAGGTTAGCTCCGCTAGGGAGAATCATTGTATAAAGCCCAAGAGGAGGCGAGGGTGCTGGTGACTGTTTCAGTTTAGTGACAGGTCCAGTATGTTGGATAAAGAGAAAATCATTTCTTATATGGGTAATTTCGTGCTCAGGGATTGATCGGAGGATCAGGGTTATTTCCTGTTCTTTAAGGAAATGGGAAATCCCAAAAGGTATGGAGACTGTCCAAGTCTACGGGTGTTTTGAGAAATCGATTCTCAGGTAGTGAATGATCTTTATATAATGCCCAAGAGAAGGCTGGCATGTTAAGGGATGAAGGTCAACCCATTAACTGGCCTGACACTTGACTCAGAAAGGCAGCTCTAGAAAATTGATGACTAGGTTATGTTCCTATACCTGTAGAGATCTTTGGGTCCTTTTACTAAGCCCAAGAGAAGGCATAAGAGCTTTTAAGAAGCCGAATGGTCCTTGTACAATGCCTAAGAGGAGGCGGGGATGCTTTTAAGAAGCCTGTGGGTCCCCAAACCCCAAGAAGTTCAAGACATGCCATTCACCGAGAATAGATCAAGCCAGGAAAGTTCGAGAATTTGGAAGAAACTCAAGAGATGCCATTCACGGAGAAAAGATCATCTCTAGGGAGTAGAGTTTCTTTGACGATTTTTAAGGGTGGCAGTCTCAGAAACACAGAGAATGCTGCCTTTCACGTCTCCATATTGTTTAACCCCAAGAGGAAGGAAGATTGTGTCTGGTAATCCTATGGGGATCTAGTTTTGTTTGTATTTAAGAGTGACCAACAGGGCTTTACCTAGTGCTAGATGTAGTTGCCGGGGAAAACTCTAAATAACTATACAAGTATTACACAGTTGATATTTGACAATTATATAAAAGTTTGTGAAAGAAGACTTACAGTGAGCAGCCCCACAATACAGTTATATATATATATATATATATGAAAGCGGATAAAGAAAGCGGGTAAACACTTACTCGGTTGTAGAGCTTCCATGCTGTTTGGTTAGTTTGTTCAACAAAGAAAGCTTTGATAACAATGCTATATTCAAAATCAAAGGAGAAAGTGCTTTGAAAAGATTGTTTGGCGCTTACAGCTCAAGGAGAGGCCCAAGGTTTTATCAGTGATTGCACTGTTGTTTTGAATTTGTACAGGAACTTATACAAGTGACTGAGGCCCAAAAAGGTTTTCTGTATAAAGGGATGGGTCTTACACTCTCTAAATAGGCCCAAAGGTTTATTTTTGTACAAGTGGTGGGGCTTACAGCTCAAGGAGAGGCCCAAAGGTTTTTGTTAAAAAGGCGACGATCGCGCCGAACTTTTTAATGGTGTCGGGACTTATACAATACACTGAGGCCCAAATTATTTTGGTTAAAAGGGGATTGGGTCTTACACTCTATTAGAGGCCCAAAGAGTTTAAAAGTTTTGTTTGAGTGAAAATCAAGGAAACCCTAAATTTGTTTTCTTTTAAAAGGAAATATTTAAAGAAAATCAAATAAAAATACCAAATAAGTTTGAATAAACCACTTGTGATTTTTGTTGAAGGTTTGAAAAATGAGGTTTTAATCACAAGATAAATTAAAACTCATTTGGTTTTGATTTTCAAAGTAAATATTCATTTTTAAATGTTTAAAAACAAATAAAAATGAATTTACTCACAAAAATACTAATTATATTAAACAACTAATATAAATTTAATTTTTTTGTGGAATAAAATATTTCAACATTTTTGTGATTTTTTGCAAAAAGAACCAATAAAAAATAATTAAAATTGAGGGGGTTATTAATTTTTCAAATCATTAAAAATAATAAGAAAAACAATAAAAAAAGTGGAGAAAATAGCAAAAAGAGGATCTGGGGTGAGGGGGATTCGAACCCCAGACCTCTTGAGTATAGGGTGCGCGCCTTACCACTGGGGTGGTGATACATCCGTTGATAGAAACACAACCACAAATATACAAGGCTTGCCTTGTTTTTGGCCTGGCCCAAGGCAAGGCAAGGCAAGATTTTGGTTGAAAACGTGAAGGCCATAACTTTCTCATTTCTCCATGGATTGGGACAAAATTTAGGTCAATCCTGCCTAGAATTTCACAAGGAATCCAATGGTGGTGATATTTTTTTCAGATCATGCTCCTATTGAAAAACCCAATAGTGGTTTTGAAATAGGTCATGATTTGCATTTTCTATACCATCTCTTGGTACAAACATGAATTACATGATAAATTGGTGCAAACACAACACATATAACATGTATAAGAGATGCATGATCAATGGACATCAAAAGAAAGCATGATTCAAAGAATCCAAGTTATGATGCTTACCTCTTTTTGGAGCTTTTGTGCAATCTGCCAGGCCACTTGTTCCAGAAATGATTTGATGCTTTAAACAACCTCAAATGATCTCTTAAGAGCTTTTAGGATGGTTGGAATCAGCTGGAAACATCAAGAACAAGTTTGAGCTCTTTCTTGCAAAAGGGGCAAAAGTGGCCAAAATAGCAACTCTCTCAAATGGTGTTCCAGATGAGGGGAACCATTTGAGACAGTTCAAGGATGATATTTGGAGTGTGTTTGAGGTTTTATCTGGTTTGGAAAGTGACTGAATCAAGACATGGCTTGAAAAATGCACAAAAGTCCTATTTTGAGGTTTTGAGAGGTGACTTTGTGATTTTGGTGTTACAGGTCACTTGTGAGAGTTTGGACAGCTTAGATATGATATATTGGATGTGTTTGGATCATAAGCTCTGGTGGAATTGCTTTCTAACTCAAAAACTCAGAGTTACCTAGCTAAAGAAGGTATTTTTGCCTAGAGAAAGAGATTTTGAGGAAAGCAAGTGTTGTAGTGCTTTGGTGTACTCAAACTGAACACAATTGAGCTCTATTTATAGTAGAGCAAGTTTATTTTGGATGCAATAGTGAATGGCAACTGCAGCAGAGGTTTGGCCAATGTTGAGCAATGAGAATCCAAGTCTCCTCTAGCCATTGACTAGAGGTTAGGGCATAGGCTGCTGGTCCCCTTGGTCTTGGATAAGTCTTGACTGAATTCAGTTGGAAATGGCTCAGTCCATGCCACCTTGGTGCATCCATTGAATGCTCAAATCCAAAATTGGAGTTTTGTCCATCTTTTAGGCATTCCTAGGTTTGGCATGCTATTTTTGGTTCCAAAGACTTGGAAGGCTTGAGATCAGAGTTGGTTCCTCCTTGGTCCCCCCTTGAGGTGTTCAGATGGATAGAGTTGCTCTCCCTTTGCAAAATTTGAGTAAATCGAGCAAAACTCCCAAATCTGCCTTGCCATGACAGTTTGCAGCAAGGCATATTGGCATTGTCATATCTCATGGCTCAAGTGGACTTTGATGGGGTTCTTGGCCATTTTGGAAAGCCCTTATATGATACCACAACTATTTGATCATAATTGATTTTGATACTTTTTGGATCCAAGTGAAAAATGCCCCTACATTTGGAAAAAAGTGAAGGCAGATTCTGACTTAGTGAAAATTTCACTAAGTGTTGGAAAAAAGTGACATTTTCACTTTTTGTGATTTTGATCATTCCATAACTCAAAATCCATGAGGAATTGGAATGAGTTATGTTTTAAGCTTTTGTAGAGTGCCATGAGAGCTACAAATCCAACTTTGGATGGGAAAAAATGGCCTTATGGTTTAGGAGTTATGATCCTCCAAAGTTGGTACCCTAGCCACTTTGTTCCATAACTTAGAAAAATTTCTAAGTTTTTATGGTTACCCCTTTTACAAGTTATCCCACTTTTCTTGATTTTTCTTGATGAATGATGATTCCAATCACACATTAACATAATTTTAGGGTTAAAGAATCATAATTGTGAAAAATCTCAAAAAGTCAAAGTTGACTTTTGTGCACAGTTGACTTTTTGTCAGATGAATTCCAAATTGTGCGATTCTCTATGAAATCAAGTCCTTGGCCTAAATCAAACTTTATGGATTGATTTCATAGGTGTTATAGGGTGTATTGAATCATGTCTTAGGGTTTGGGAACATGTCCTGGTCAAAAGTCAAAGGTACAGTTGACTTTTTCCGCGAAACCCTAATTGTGGTTCTGATGAAATTGAAACTTGTTGCTCAAGCTTCTTGGCCCAATCCATTGTTGCAAATGGATAAAAGTGGTGTATTAGAGACCCTCAAATCATGTCTTGAGCTCTTGGCTCATGCTTTGCCCCAAAAGTCAACTTAGGGGTGAATTAGGTCAAGAAACCCTAATTCCTGATCTTTTGTGAATGCATCCCCTGAGGTTAAATTGAGTTGATGATTGGGTTCATGATGTCCTTTGGAGCATCATAGGTTATGCTTTGAAGCATTGGCTCATGCCTAGAGGAAAATTTCCATCTGGAGGCCCTGGTCAACCAAACTCTAATTTGGTGACACTTGATATCTTGAGGCTTAATCCACCCAAAATGTTGCAGCCTTGTGCTTAATCCTTGAAGTGGGAGTCCTCTTGATCCCTTGGGGATGTTTGAGAGGTTAGACAAGTTGAAGATTATGTCATTTCTTGATTGATCCTTTGTCTAAGAACTCTAAGAGAGTTTGAAACCCTAAGTTTGATTGTAGTGAAGGCTCACCCATCTTTGGGGAGACTAATGAGGTATGATGGCCCATCCATATTGTGATGATGATTTACACAATGATGGGAAATCTTAGTGGTCAAAATTTGGGGTATGACAGCAAGCGAGAGGTTGTTTTCACATATTATTCACTCTTGCCATTCTCTATCAGCCAACGCACTTGGCTCAGTTGGTAAGATTTTAAACCCTCCACCCCAAGGGCGTGGGTTCAAACCTTAGGAGGACCATCCCATTCTTTTTATCACTTATTTCTTTCACATTTTTTCACAATATCTAAATAACTTCAAAAATTAATCTCTCTCTCTCATATTTTATCATTTTTTATTGGTTCTTTTTTTTAAAAGGTCACAAAAATGTTAAATTATTTTATTTTACAAAAAAATCCAATTTATATTATTTATTTAATATAGTTAGAATTTTTGTAATTAATTTCATTTTTATTTGTTTTTAAACATTTTAAAATGAAATTCTCACTTTGATCTTTTCATTTCAAATGAATTCTAATCTTTTGTGTGATTAAACATGATTTTTTTCAAACATTTATCCAAGATCACAACTTATTTTTCACACATGTTTGATAACTTTGATCATTTTAATTGAATTTTTATTCAATTAAAATACATTTTTAATAAAATTAGGGTTTTGATTATTTTTCACCCTTACAAATCTTTTTCAAAACACTTTTGGGCCTCTAATAGAGTGTAAGACCCATCCCTTGTTGTACAAACTTTTTTAGGCCTCAATCATTGTTTAAGACCCGATACGATTTTCAAAAATGACGGTGCGATCACTGTTATTCATCTTGGCCTCTCCCTGAGTTGTAAGTCCCATTCTCCTTTTTTTTCAAACACTTGTGGGCCTCTAATAGAGTGTAAGACCCATCCCTTTGTAAATAAACCTTTTTGGGCCTCAGTCATTATATAAGACCCGATACGATATTAAAAAATCTCGGCGCGATTATCGTTTTCAAAACAATTTTCATTCTGGGCCTCTCTTTGAGTATAAGCCCCAAAATTCCTTTTTAAAACAAATTTCCTTTTGATTTAGATTCAAATTTATAGTTGTATCAAAACTTTCTTCAATTTCTTGAATAACTAACCATATAGCTATGTTTATAATGCTGGAAGCTTGCTCACCTGTAAGTTCTACTACACTTTTCAACATACTTGTTTATATATATTTCATCTGTATATACTTGTATATATACTTGCTTAGAGTTTTCCCCAACAATTAGGTCTAGAATTAAATCAAACCAGTGGTTACTCTTTCAACATAGTCAAAACTAGTTCCCCCATAGGAAATTCCAGATACAGTCTTGCCTCCTCTTGGGCTTATATAATATGGAACAGAGAAAGGCATTATTCTCGGTGAAACTTTTCTCAAGACTGTCACAACTTAGAAATATCTGTACAAGAAATTAATTTCCCCAGAGAGGATTATTCCCGGTGAAACCTCTCTTGAATTTCTTCAAACCCTAGAACTGTTCACTAAAGAAAGGATTATTCCCGGTGAAACCTTTCTTGAACTTTTCTTAGGCTTGGACCCACAGGCTTCCTAAAAGCATCCCCATCCTCCTCTTGGGCTTTGTACAAGGACCCTCAGGCTTCTTAGAAGTTCCCAGCCTCCTCTTGGGCTTAGTACAAGGACCTGAAGACCTCCTACAGGTATAGGAAAGAACCTAGTCATCTTTTTCTAGTTCAATCCTCCAGAGAGTCAGAACATCAGACCAGTTTAGGGTTGATTTCTCATCCCTTAAAACATCAGCCTCCTCTTGGGCTTCATACAAAGATCATTATCCAGTTAAGAGATCAATCCCTTCATACCAGTAGACTTGGAAAGTCTCACCTCCTCTTGGATCTCAAAGAAACCCTCAAGTTTCCATAAAGCACAGGAAAAAAACTTGATGACTTAATCAATCTCCAGCAGAGTTGAAACCTCCATAGGTTTTAAAAATCAATCTTTAAACTTTTCATACTAAGTTCCCCAGCTAGGGTCAACTTACCATCAATACAACACTAACAGAATCAGAATCTCAAGGCATCTGATATTTCAACTCTTTCGTAATCCTCAGCAAGAGTTGATTCCCCAATTTAGACCTGTCTCTGGATCTCAATAATCCTCAGCAGAACCTAGCCTCCTCTTAGGCTTTATATAAGAAATTCTCCAACCAGCCTCCTCTTAGGCTTTGTATAATGATTTTCCCTCAACAGTTTTAGCCTCAATCTTAGGCTTTGTACAAGACAGATAAAATACTCTCCAGCTGAGTCAATAACTTTTAGCCTCAATCTTGGGCTTTATACAAGACAGATAAAACCTCTCTCTAGTGGAGTTATTTTTTTTAGCCTCAATCTTGGGCTTTGTACAAGACAGACAAAATTTTCCCCAAAAGAGTCAATCTCTTTTCAGCCTCAATCTTGGGCTTTATACAAGACAGATATAGAACTCCCTAGTAGAGTCAACCCTTTAGCTTTAACCTTGGGCTTTGATCAAGGCACATAAAAACCAAAATCCCCTCAGAGGAAATCAAAAGTTCTCTCTGTAGGAAGACATGTCTCTGTACATCACACATCAAAACAGAAAATCAAACAAACCCTAATCCCAAATAATTGTTGTAAGTGGCACACTTGTTGATTCAAAAATCTAAGTTGTGGTCCCTCTTTTATCCTAGTAAACTTCCTCTTTCATATAACAGCTGTAAGTGACAAGCCTCTGGATTATTTACATCCAACCCCATGTCCCTCTCTTAGCATGAAAGACTCCTAAGGAAAAATGGCATTGCTCAATACTGAGTTAAAGTTTCCTCCTTCAGGACAGCTCCCTTGTATAGGAAATTATGGCATTGCTGGATTCTCATATCCCAGTTAAAGTAATTCCCCTTTAAACCAAATACCCCAACAAATGTGATGAACAAGTGAGATATCTCCCTTTAGAGATGATAAATTCTCTCTCAGTCAAACTTTTAGCTTCAATCTTGGGCTTTGAACAAGACACAAATAACATCTAGCTTTAATCTTAAGCTTTAAACAAGACACCAAACATCTTTTTCCTCCCATAGAATAGGAGGAACTACGATTGCTTTGATTTCCGTGTTATCTTTACGGGAATACGTAGGCATAAGATTGCGAAATCTTAGCGAGCACACATAACAAAAACCTTAGGTCCAATACCTTACCAAAAACATCGAAAAACCCGAAAACAACAAAAATACTCTCTCAACATTCCCAAAGGAGAAACTTTCCAATTTTATAACAGATAAACACCAATAAGTAGATAATAGAGAAACATGCCAAACGATCTATGGATAACCATATATATGCTGGGTAATTAACAATTTCCCTTTGTATAACCTGACCCCGGACCCCCCAATCTCTTAAGCATTTGTTAAAGAAAACATTTATGTGCAAGGTTAGTTTTAGATAGCTTCCCTTTCCTTTCCAGCTTCATAGGATAAATAAGAAATCAAAAAGTAGCACCCAATTCCAACCATTATGGTAAGGTGGTCGGATCACTGACAAAAATCGCATGCTACACTGTGTTCTGACCAATGACTCATATGCTTTGCATCTTTAAAAAATGATTTTGATTTCAAAAATTGCATGACTTTGCTTTAAAATTACCATGTTTGTACAAATACTTTTGTTTGCTAACTGGCTATCCTCTCAAGGAATTTTCAAACAGTTGATAAACTTGGTCAGTGATCCTATGAGGGGCAAGTTCTTTCCAGATCCTGCTGAGAATCAGTTCAAGATTTGTGGTTCAGTGCAAGTCCTTCTCGGAATTGGTTTATACATAATATTTTTCAAGACTCAGACTAGGGCAGGCTTCCTAAGCGCTCAGCAAAGCAGTCATTTACAGAATCAATCAAACCGAAGCATTGAACAGTTCATCTACAACAATCAGCTAATTTGGGGCAATTTACTTGAAGAATCCCCAAGCAGCTCTTCATCCTTCCTACAAGGATCATCAACTGGATACAGTTTACCAGTGTGGCATAGATGTGTTCAATAGTAACATCTCTAGTCCCCAAGCAGAATGGCAGTGATATCCATGTTTAGGAATCAATCTTCCACTCTTGTCTTCTCCCCAAAAGAGTCGAGCCATGTCTATGACGTCTGCGTTTTCATTTGATCATATATCATAGGATAATTCATATACATATGCATAATATGAGTGTTTTATCCTTATTTACATTCTCCATAGGTCGTGTTGTTATCCACGTCTTACCTTGTGGTCTAAGTCCAACTAACTTGGCACCTACCAAACAGATCATGTCGTGTCTATCTGACGTTCTTCTAGATATGACCTTTCTTATCCGATGTTTTTTCGGATATGCATGTTCTTCTTTTTCATCCAATGCCATTTTTGGGTGTCACATATATTTGTCTCCTCTGATGCTTTACCAGATGAGTCCCATGTTCTGGCGTTTTCCCAGAACTCTCTCTTTGTGTTATCTGATGTTTTTCCAGATATACCTTTATAATTATGATTCTTTTCCAGAATGACATTTCTTTTACCATCTGATGCTCTTCCAGATGTGTCTCTCTTTGATGTTTTTCTAGATTGAGTCTTTGTTCTGATGTTCTTCTAGAACCTATCTGATGTTTTTCTAGATAGTTCTTTACAATTCTGATGCTTTTCCAAAATGACTTTTCTTTTACCATCTGATGCTCTTCCGGATGTTCCTTTCTCTTTCTGATGTTTTTCTAGATTGAGTCTTTGTTCTGATGTTCTTCCAGAACCTATCTGTTATTTTTCCAGATAAACCCTTGTAATTTTGATGCTTTTCCGGAATGACATTGCCTTTACCATCTTATGCTTTTCTGGATGTGCCTCTCTCTTTCTAATGTTTTTCCAGATTGAGTTTTTGTTCTAAGGTTTTTCTAGAACGTATATGATGCTTTTCCAGATGTCTCCATTGTAATTCTAATACCCTTCCAGATTTTGTTTAACACCCCAATCAGTTTCCAGATATATACCTTCGTGATTCTGGTGCTTTTCCAGAATCTCATTTCTTTTGTCTATCTGATGTTCTTCTAGATAGGTCTATGTTTCTGATGTTTTTCCAGAGCCTTGTGTCTATGTGATGCTATTTCGGATATGACCTTGTTTATTCGATGTTTTTCCGGATATGTATCTTTACTTCTGATGTTTTTCTAGAGCCCCTTTGTGTCTATCTATGCTCTTCCAGATATGACCTTGTTTATCTGATGTTCTTTCAGATATAATGTTGCTTATCTAATGTTCTTCCAGATATGTCTCCAAAATCTTTTCCCGTACATTTAATGCTTTTCTAAATGTTTCGGATGTATCTTCAGGATCTTTGTCTCATCTAATGCTCTTCTAGATGTCTACATTTATTTCTGACCTTGGTAAACAGTTGCTGAATATTTTCAAGTCTGTTTCCGTTCTTCATCCAACGCTTTTCTGGATGTATGCTAGAGTTTATTCGATACTTTTCTGAATATCTCTGATGTGTGTCAGAGTTTATTTGATGCTTTTCCGAATATCTCTGATGTGTTTAGGAGTTTATTTGATGCTTTTCTGAATATCTCTGATTTGTTCCCGGGGGTTCATTCAATGCTCTTCTGAATGTCTCTGTTGTCTGTTATTTTCCAGAGTTTATTCAATGCTTTTCTGAATACGTCTGATGTTTGCTTGAATGTCTCATGTATTTCCCAGGTTTTCTCCTCACCTCATTCAATGATCTTCTGAATGTTGTGACTCTTTTCCATCCAGTTCCATTCATGGATAATGACTGTTGATTCCCTAGTGGAGACCATCTCTTGGTTCTACCTCCATTGAGGGTCTGGTGTTGTTTTTCTTCTGAAGTGTCAGCTGATCAAGCTTGAACCAGCTGCTTTATCACCTTAGATTTCTCCAGTTTGTGTCAGCTTCCCTAGTGTTATTGTCATCCCCAGTGAGTGGTAGCTTGTTGTGTGGACTTTGTCCTTGTTTGCTTTCGTCTTCGTCTGCATTTTGCATTTAGCATTCCATCATTTCTATCATGTTAGAGTTCATGGCATGTCAGCATTTTTAGATTGGTTCTCTTTTGTCCATTGCATAGCAAGTCATTGCATCTAAGGGCAAGGTTATATATATTTAAATACCTCTCACCATGATTTCATGATGATTATCATCATTCATGTCCTCCGGTGAAGATATTTAAATAGAGGCAACTGTCATACCCCAAATTTTACCCTCAGATTCGTTAATGTTTGCCATATCATCATAAGTCAGCCTTTTTGTATTTTCAGTTAAACATTTCATTGATCATCAACCATACACTTTTTTCCAATTTTATCATTCCATTTTAGATTTGTTTTTATTATCTTAGATTTATTTAGAATTTATTTAGTTTAATTTCAATTTAGTTTATCTTTTACATAGTTTATACTTAATTTAGTTTATCTTCAATTATAGTTATAATTTTTAACTTAATTTAATTCTAACTTTAGTTTAGATTTTTTTTATATTTTATTTTAGTTTTAATAAGATTAATATTAATTTAATTTTCTTTTAATTTTAGTCTAAATTTTAATTTAATTAATTTAATTTTATTAATTTAGTTTAAGTTTATGTTCATTTTAATTTTAATTATAATTATAGTTTATTTTAATTTTTGATTTTAAGTTTAATTTAAGTTAGCTTAACTTAATTAATTTTCAAGTTTTACAAAATACAAAAAACAACAATTAAAAAAACCCATTTATTTGTTTTGTTTTACAAATCACAAGAAATCACAAAAAAAAAAGTCTTTTGACCCCACAACAAAGAGGCCTGCGCATCATGACATGTACTAAACTTCCTTACAACCTATACACCACAAGGTTCCAAACTTTTCACAAACCAAAGCCCTGCACACGTCCTGCATTCTTCCTACTCCAAAAGTTTCAAAACCTTACCTACACAAATAATCCAAAAAAAAAAACATGCAAAACAAAGACAAAACAACAAAAACCTTTTGCATCAATTTCCAAGAGAAAAACCTCATGCCTTTGACCAAAACCGTGTAACACTGGCCATGTGATGCAGAGGAGTAAGAAGGCACTTCTCAGCAACAAGCTTAAAATGGAAAACACACCATGCATGCACAAAGACCTACGAACTGATCAACACAGTCCCTACATCATAAAACAACAAAATCCTGCATTATTGAAGTGGACCTCACAAGCTCAACAGGACACAACAAGCAATACACACATGACAAAAAGCTCAAATTTTTCTCTTCAAAAAGAGGACGCAGCAACTTGCTAAACAACACAAACCTTTGCCCTCAAGAATTTCACATAACTTTTCCTCATCTTAATAACCTCTTCATCCTTCTCACGCTAAAAAAAACAAAAAACAAATCCTTCATAAATCATTCTTACACAACATTCATCCCCCTCTCGCATCCACAACACAACTAACCTTTACAACTCACCTTAAATCATACACACATCCATTTTCCTCTTTATCCAGTGAGCAAAACTCCATAAATTCGGCCTACATCATTAATAAACAACAACCACAACACACAACCTCTTGAAACCACCATCATCACCGTTTCTAAAACTTCTGCTACCGTTTTTCTACTCGAATTTGCCATAAAACCATTTGACCACCTTCGAAACAACACCACATCGAAACTGCCGCCTCCATGATTGCATCACCGTGAGAAACCCACTGAGCCACCACCACTAAGCCAGAAGAACCACCACCGTGAAAAATTGAAGCAAGAGAAGAGAGAGTTGAGCAGATCGCAGAAGGAAACGAAAAAGAGAAAAGGCGATCGAGCAAGGAAATCGTTTATGAGCTTTCTTTTCTTGTTTCAGCCGTCCCAATTATTTTGTGTCTTCACATTAGGTTTTTTTAAGTCATGGTCGAACTGGGTCTTGGTCAGAACCGACCCGACCCGTTCCCACAAACAGACCAGTTTCCCATTGGGCCTTGGGCGTCCCAAGTGCCAATAGCACCCCCTTTGTTTTTGATCAGTTTTTTATTTAGAATTTAATGGTTTAGTTTTGTTATTAGGTTTAAATTTTAATTATTTGTTAGTTTTAGTTAGTTTTAAATTTAGATTTAACTAATTTGAGTCTTTAGTTTTTAATTTTTTTTAATTAGAATTAGATTTAGTTTAGTTAGTTTTTTTATTTACAATTAGAACTAGTTTTTAGAATTAGTTGATTTGTTTTTCAAGTTAGTTTTTTAAAAATTAAACTTAGTTAATTAGTTTTAATTAGTTAATTAGCTTTTTAAGTAGATTTTGGTTTAATTAGAATTTGACTTAATTAGATTTTATTTAATTCTTAGACTAGTCTTGACCATCCTCGTTTTCATTGTAGTTAAGTCTTGATGTTTAATTTTTATTTTAATTCTTGACGCATTTGTTGTATATATATTGCTATTCATCTTACACTTGATACTCGAGGTTTTCTCTTTGCCCCTCTGTTCCTTATACCTCATTCTAAGGGAGAGGATTCCCTTTTGTTGACTACCATGTCATACTTAGGAAACTTTAGGTCTTTCCCTTTATCCTAACCTTAGGATTAGAGTCGTCGCACTCTTTGTATGTGTTATGTCACGGACACTTATTTCTAGTTCACCCTAGCCTTAGGATTAGAGTCTTCGTACTCTATGTGAATGTCTTGCCATGGACGTTTACTTCCTCTGTTTTACCTAGCCTTAGGTTTGGAGTCGCCGCACTACATGTAGGTGTCTAGCCTTAGACACTTACTTTCCCTTGTAACCTTGACCACAGTCAGGAGTTGCTCACCCTTATTAAGGGGAACTATGAATGCTCTGATTCCCTTCTTGTCAGGATATGTAGGCACGAGATGAGATGTCTTGGCGATCATACTTAGTGTATATACCCTAGGTCTTTACCTTAGCACATTTCCTTTAGCAAGCAAACTTTAGCATGACACAAATACTAACAAGAGGTTCCTGTAGAGTACTACAAATACTTAGGATGCTAACACCTTCCCTAGGTATAACCAACCCCTGAACCTTAGATCTCTTAGCTGTTCTCCTACATAGCGCCCTTAGGGTTTTTTTTTTATCTTTACCCTTTCCTTTGGATAAATCAAAGCTCGATGGTGAATTTCATGATTTGTGATTCAAGTTAATTAATAGCTTGATATCTGTTTCTCACCGCAACAACGAGATTTCAACCTCTACAGGGAACACTGCTTCCATACCATATACAAGCGAGAAAGGGGTTGCCCCTGTTGAAGTGCAGACAGATGTACGATACCCATGTAAAGCAAAAGGGAGCATCTCATGCCTGTCCTTGTATGTGACAACCATCTTTTGAATGATCTTCTTAGGCTTAATTAGTCCCAAAGTCCCTTAATTTAATTTCAAATTTCACTTTAGTCCATTATTTAATAAACGTTACATTTTAGCCCCTTAAAAACCATTCCGCTAGCCAAATTAATCCTTTCCATTAAATGTTAAGAAAAACGTTAAGTTTATATGATGTGGCATGTCAGCGTGGCAAAAATAAAAATAACGAGTCATCAATATTGTTAAGGGACTAAATTGAAACCTTATAGTTAGTTAAGAGACCAAATTCGGACGATAACCAAATTGTGAATAAAGTGACCATAATAAAATTTCATAACATTTTATCATACCATAATATGTTATTTACCATACCAGAATTTCATATCAACATAATTTGAATTTAATTGAATTAAATTAGAAATTTGTTACATTTTTTTAATTCAAACCAAAGTCATTAAAATAAAATGACATTAAACATGTTCCAAAATGATATAAGATACACAACTACAAAATGTGTACATAAGCACTATTACAAATTTTAATCTTCTTGACATTTCCGACTTGATAGTATAAACTCAATCTATTTTAATCTTCTTGACCTCTCTCAAGGCAGCCTCATCAATTTGGATAACACCAACACACCCCATTTTACGGTCTTCTACTTCATCCTTGATAACCAAAACAATTTAATAGTAGCTTTCAGATCTGTAAATAGAATTAGATACACATTTGATTATTGTCATTGTTCATGTAAATCTATTGAGAGCTGCCATAAAAATAAGTATTGAAAGTTGTTCATGCAAATAGAATTACTACAAGTATTGAAAGCTATCATAAAAATAAGTAAATCTATTGAGAAGCAAGAAATTAACTGATGCATGCTTACCTGCAGGTTCTCACTCTATCTTAACCTCCTAACAACTCAGCAATTACGATACATTTCACTAGATTTTCTCACAAGGGGTCCAAGAAATGGAAGCAAGTTCTGCAAATAATATTCAATTGTGGATAAAGAAAACAAATAATGTCTAATAAAATATTTTAAGAAAACTTTAACTAACAGAACAAACTCCACCGAAAGCATGACTTGGATCTATAAAATCAAGTGTTTCTTGTAATCTAGCCAACATCAAAAATTGACAAAATGACCATGAAATAGTAAACCATCTACAATAGTTATGTATCAGTTTTGTCTTTGATGAAATAAAGACAATGAAATTCCTTATTTTCCTCAATTATACCTGCAGTTTGGTCTCTTTTGGTAGAGTGAAATAAAGAAGAATTTACATACGAGAATTTTGGTGGCTTGGTAATATCCCCCAGATCCCATATTTGTTCTACATTAATATGCCTAAATAAAACCACTAAGAAAATAATAGAAAGAATCTAAAGAAATCCCCATATCTTAAAGCAGAACAATGAGAAATAATGAAAAAAAATATTGCGGAATTTCTCTCGATATAAATGCACAACATCACTGTATGCATAGCACATAAAAAGGTACCTTTTCATCCTTACTCCTATCAAAACCACTAAAATAGCATATCAGAAATTTCTCCAAAACCCACTACGAGATAGTATCTAGTTTTCTATAATTACACAAATTATAAAGTTAAACTCGATGACAGCTGCTGTTTTCTTCCTCATCATATTCTTCAAATAAATATTTTCTCTTCACTAAAATGCTGATACTTACTGATCGTACCTGGATCAGAATGTTTGAAAGTGGCCAACCGTGTCTGGAATGACTGCTACTTCAGTGATGATGCTGGACAATGAGGGGGTGTACCTGTAGGACACTCCGATGCTTAAGTCAGTGAGTGCACAACAAATACAGAGAGTATGATTAAGAGTATGAAGTTAACTTAACTTGACCCTCTAAAGTGAGAGGGTATTTATAGGGGACCCCCAGCGCGTGGCCAACGGTTATTTGCAACGGGTGGGACCAGCATGTGACCCGTTCCAAATAACAGCTAGGGTTTACGTGTAGTAATAATGACCAGCTCGTGGTCAACACCCTAGTGTAACTGTCCATTTAATATCATTATTAGATGGTTACGTGAAACGTATTTGTGTAGATAAGACCGTTGATGGTCTCCTCGGGGGAGAGTCTATAGTGTCGAGGAGATGTGGTGGTCGTGGTTTGGACCTGGTTTGATGGAGGCGAGCCATGTATGTCGAGGACCTATGAATCAGCGGGGATTAGGAGCGTTCTCGCGGGGAGAAGCTAATCCGTTGAGGAGGTCCTCATCTGGGTGTGATGTCCTTTATAGTCCTCGTGTGCTCGAGCGTCCTCGGGTTTTTAAGATCCTCGACAGGCTTTTGGTCTTGAGTATGTTAGTCATGTGTCCTCTTCTAGGACTTTGTTGGGTTTCCTCAAGTTATGTGGATTGGGCCTATTTGACTGTGGGAAGTCTCGGCCCAGTCCAGAACAGGAGCCCTCCAAGTCGTTGCTTCGGGGCATGATGATTTGCGGACAGTTACCATGAGGCGGGCACCTACGGTTCGCGGGCAATGAAGAGTTGCATCCGGTTGAGGTGTTGGGGAGATGAGAAGTTTTCGTTTGAAATGATGGGATGATGAAAGGACACGCGTGGGTTTTTTGATAGGTGTCAGAGTGCCACGTGTCCCTAGTCATCATTGCGTAGGGTGGCTGCCTAGGGTAGAGTACTCGAGTGTCGTAGGTTTCTCGAGTTTCATGGTTTCCCTATAAATATTTCTCCTTTATTTTCTTTCTCAATTTTTGCTCTTTTGTCTCAGAATTGTTTCTTCTTTTTTCTTTGTCTTCTCACCTTCCGCTTGCTACCGTCAGCCACCGTAAGTTCACCGCGAACTGCCGTGCAGCGCCGTGCCTGAACCCTAATCCACCATTTACAAGGTACTTTTTTCAAGCTGTTGTTTCTTTAGATTTTCTCCTTCGACATTGTTGTTTTCTTTAAGTTTGACTTGACATCATTTCTCTGATGAACTGGTGGAGTTCTCATGAGGAATGGAAAGATCCTTGGCGATTACGGCAGGGATTTTTGGCTATTTTAAGAGAAAAGTGTATGAAACTTTTTCTCTGTTTCTGTTAACTAGCTGAGGAGCCGGGTGAATATTCCAGGGATTTGTAGGAACTTTTTGGGGATTATAATGGATATCGTGGGGACCTGATTGTGTTTTAGGGTTTCCAACAGTTACTCCCTTTCGTTGACTTCACGGGGAAAAGGGGAAAATTTGTCTGGGGTAGCGACGAGTTCCCCGGGGGTATCCGTTATTCGTCCCCGACTGGTTGGTTTGGTATGACTCATCGAGTTCACCTGTTCCCTTCTGTTTTTCAGGTTGATGGACAGATTGGCTGCTGAAGTGGCCGTGGGTGAATTCGAGGAGGATAGCCAAGTTGAGGTCCCGATGGCCCATATGGATTTTAGGCAGGAGCGTCCTCTCGAGGACTGGGTATGTGATGAGGCCCTCACCATGTCGTCTGTTTTTACGTTCCCCGACGAAAATGGGTTCTGCACTATTGAACACAGGTTGCTCGGTTTAGAGCAATCCTGGAAAGTGTACCGTCCTAATGAGGATCAGCGTATATGTACACCTTACATGGGATTGCGTTTCCCGGTGTACAAGTTTATGTTTCAATCAGCGGGGTGGAGGCTCCCCTTCACAGACTTCCAGGTGGGGGTCTTTAAATGGTTAAAGTTGGCGCCATCGCAAGTTCATCCGAATTCTTTGGCCATTCTCCGGGCTTTTGAGCTCGTCTGTAAATACTTGGAGGTCAGGGCAACGGTGCCCCTTTTCTTCCGAATTTTTCATCTGCAGCGGTCTATAACTGATGGTCGACACGGCTGGGTGTCGTTCAAATAGAATAAAGCTCTATTCCATACCTACTTGGACTCAGTTCGAGATTTCAAGTGGCGTTATTACTTTGTGAGGCCGGTTTCTCCCGAGGCTATTGATTCGATTTATGACCGGGTGAATCAAGAAGTGAACGGGCTGTCCACTGAAGTGCTGGTACCAAAGTTCCCCCTCTATTGGACAGAGGAGCATTATGAAGAGGGGGTTGACAAATATAAAGTGAGACATAATAAGCTCGACGTCGAGGATCGCGAGGCGTACGACAAGATTGTCGAGTATGTGGAGAGTTTGAATAAAACCTCCGGCGTGTCCGAGGGCGGAGAAACCTCGACGGGTGGCGATGAGCAGGTGCCAAAGATCTCTCGCCTGATTAACACTCGTGTCTTGCTCGAGACTTTCTCCGATGAGGAGGCTGTCGAGCTTTTAGGTGATGCCCGATCCTCGAATTATACTTATCTCTTGAGTGCTCCTCTTGTTTTGTTAATGTTTCTCATTCTTTTTGCAGGGAAAATGGTCAAAGCGGAAGACAGATATGCGAAGTTATGGGCGAAGAGGGCCAGGGAAGAACAAGCTCGTTTGGTCGAGCAAAGTACCTCTCAGCCTGCCTCCTCGTCGATAGTGCCCGAGAATGCTCCCTCTACTGCGGTGCCCGAGGGTTATGAGCAAACTCACGCAGCGTTAACCGGACCTGTGACTTCCGAGGAGCAGTCCCCGGGGTGTCAAAGGACACCTAAACGGGCAAGGACTACTGGGCCGCTCGTTGTCGACGTGGAGGGTACTCCTTCTCCTCCTCCTGCAAGCTTCGAGATTCCTCCGTGTCATCTCCAGCGTCGCTATTTCTCCAAGGCTGTTTGCCCTCGTGTTGCTCCTTCAAAAGTCCAAGCTTTGTTGGGGAGTACTCCGGAGGCGAAGAGGAAAATCATCATGGCGGATATGTCTGCCGTTATGCGGCTTTGTTCGGCTGCCCTTGTTTTGAATGAGGAGAGTTGTTCTGCATCTGAGCTTTCTCGATTGGAGGAAAGGCTTCAGACTTTGGGGGCTGAATTGCTTGTCGTGCAGAAGGATTTGAAGGACTCCAGGGAGCTGAACAAGGAACAAAGTGAGCAGCAAAAAAGGTCAGAGAGGAAGTTGAAGGAAGCTGAGGATGCGGTGAAGGGCCACCTTGCTCGGGTTGCTGCGCTGGAAGGGGAAGAGCAGTGTCTCAAGGACAGGATAACTGAATTAGAAGAAGCTGTTCGGCCAGTCGAAAATGAAACCGAGGAGGATAAACAGTTAACCTCTCGAGCAGCCTTGATAGCTAAGCTTAGGGAGGTCGAGAAGGATCTTCGGTTGGCTGAAGATGATGCTCTTGAGTTCGCTGATGTCGGGTTCCAGAATGCTGTGGCGCAGCTTAAGCTCCTGAACCCGGGCCTTGTAACTGATGGGGTTGATTCAAAGTTTGAACTGGTCGACGACCAGATTGTGTTTCCCGGACAAACCTTTGGCGGGGGACGGGACAATCCTGAGACAGCCGATGCTATTGTAGAGTGATGATGTATTCAGTTTGGCCTGCGTGCTAATTTTTTGTATTGATTGGCCTGCGTGCCATACTTTTTGATTTGCCCGGCCTAAGGGTCAGGGCTTTATGTAATATTTTGACAATGTGCTTGTCTGGTTTAATACTTCATTTTTGCCTCTTTATCTGATATGTGTGTGTGGTATTTTACTTATTTTTGTATAAGTTATTTTGAATTTGCTGGATATTTGGGAGTTTGCTCGACTTTAGTGATCCTCGACTGCGAAGAGAGCTGGTCGAGCGGTCAGGGGTTGTACTCTGACCTTTAATGAAGCTAAGATGTCGATCGAGGTCTTAGTTTCATGGCGTGAACTTCCCATCGCGAGCTGGGCGTTTCGCCTACACGGTACGTCGACGACGGAGCTCGATAGTGGACTCCTCGTCGGGTCAATAGTTCACCGCACACACAACGTGACTTATGACCTTCGTTAGGGTATAGAGGTGTCGTGCTTGTACCATGGTACACTCCCCATAATGGCAACATTTGTATAGTTACATGTGGCGTTCAACTATAATATTGTTTGAGCTTCTCAGCATTCCATGGTCGAGCAAGTTGTTCACCTTGGAGGTTTTCGAGGTAATACGCACCTGTCCATGTCTTTGCAATGACGCGGTAGGGGCCCTCCCAGTTTGCGGCCAGCTTTCCTTCACGTGAACTTTTCTGATTTCGCCGTAAGACAAGACTGCCTACTGGGAAATCTCGTTTGATGACTTTGTCATTGTAACGCAAAGTTATTTTTTTGTTTTAAAGAGGCTTCTCAGAGGGCCGCGCCCGTCCTTATTTCTTCGACAAGGTCGAGTTCTTCGCGAAGGGCTTCGTTGTTCGCTTCTTCGTCAAGAGGAGCTTCTGTCCTTCTCGACGGTTCTCCGATTTCCACGGGGATGACTGCCTCTGTTCCATATGTTAACCAGAACGGGGTCTCCCCGGTCGTGGAATGAGGGGTAGTTCGATATGCCCAAAGGACGCTGTGTAACTCCTTGACCCACCTTTGTTTGGCTTCGCCGAGTCGTCGTTTGAGTCCTCGGAGTATCACTCTGTTCGCAGCTTCGGCTTGCCCGTTGGTTTGTGGGTGCTCGACTGACGTAAAACGTTGTTTCATGCCTAGTTTGGCAACGAAGTCTTGAAAGTTTCCGTCTGTGAACTGTGTCCCATTGTCTGTGACAATGGCCTGAGGCACGCCGAACCGGGCGAGTATATTTCTCTTGTAAAATCGTAATATGTTGAAAGCAGTTATCTTGGCTAGTGCTTCTGCCTCGATCCACTTTGTGAAGTAATCTACCCCGACGATGAGGTACTTATTTTGGTATGATCCTACGACAAAGGGTCCGAGGATATCCATTCCCCACCACGCAAAGGGCCACGGGGATGTTAATGATTTGAGTTCGTTTGGAGGAGCGAGGTGCATGTCCGCGTGTCTCTGACAACGGTCACACCTTTTGACGTGTTCTTTTGCGTCTTGTTGCATGGTGGGCCAGTAATATCCTACTCGGATAGCTTTTCGAGCTAAGGATCTTCCGCCTAGATGTTGTGCGTTGATTCCTTCGTGTATTTCCTGGAGAATCTCGGAAACTTTATTTTCCTCGACGCAGCGGAGTAGAGGGATAGAGAATCCTTGACGATATAGCTTACCGTCGACTACCGTGTATGCGTATGCCCGTCTTCTAACGATCCCAGCCTCTTTGGGGTTGTCGGGCAGTGTGCCCGTCATCAGGTATTCGTATATTGGGGTCATCCAACAGTTTACGTCCCCGATAACGTTCACCTCGGTGATCGAAGTAGGTTTGTTGATGCTAGGATGGGTCAGTATTTCTTGGATCACTGATTTGTTCCCTCCTTTCTTCTTAGTGCTCGCTAGCTTAGAGAGCACGTCTGCTCGAGTATTATGCTCGCGTGGGATGTGGGCCACCTCCGCGAAGACAAATTTCTTCAATTTTTCTTGCACCAAGGTTAGGTATTCAATGAGACTATCATTTTTGGCCTGGAATTCTCCCCTAACTTGGGATGCTACGAGCTGAGAATCCGTAAAGATTTTGACTTCTTTGGCGCCAAGGTCTTCCGCGAGTCGGAGTCCTGCGAGGAAAGCTTCATATTCGGCTTGGTTGTTCGATGTTTTGAAAGATAGCTCTAGTGAGACTTCTATCAAGATGCCTTCCTCATTTTCAAGGATAATGCCTACCCCGTTGCCTTTAGCACTGGAGGCTCCGTCGACATAGATTGTCCATCTTTGGGAGCCATTGGTCGAGGATTCGGGGATTGTCATTTCCGCTACAAAGTCGGCCAGTACCTGAGCCTTCAAGGATTTTCTCCCTTCATATCGAATGTCGGATTCGGATAGCTCGAGAGACCACCTGAGCATTCTCCCCGCCATGTCTGGCCGACTAAGGAGCTGTCTGATAGGCTGCTCGGTTCTTACCACTATTGTGTGGGCCAGGAAGTAATGGCGTAGTCTTCTGGCTGCCGTTACGAGTGCCAAGGCGACCTTCTCAATCTGTTGGTATCTGAGCTCGGGACCCTGGAGAGCTTTGCTCGTGAAATAAACCGGTTTTTTACCGTCGGGGGTTTCCCGTATGAGGACAGCACTTACTGCTTCACCGGTGATGGCCAGGTATAAAAAGAGCGTTTCTCCGTCGTCTGGTCGGGATAAGACCGGGGGCTGTGACAAGACTTGTTTTAGGTGGAGGAGGGCTTGTTCGCATTCTTCACTCCATTCAAATGTTGCTTTTTGTCGCAGAAGTTTGAAAAAGGGGAGTGCGTATTGGGCGGATTTGGCGACAAAATGGGAGAGAGCAGTGAGCATCCCGTTAAGTAACTGTATCGATTTCTTCGAGTTTGGAGTGGGAATTTCGGAAAAGGCCTTACATTTTTTGGGATTTGCTTCAATTCCTCTCTCTGTAAGGTAAAATCCGAGGAATTTCCAAGCTCGAACACCGAAAGTGCACTTGTCGGGGTTGAATCTCATGCAGCATTTCCTGGCTGTGTCGAACACCCTTTTAAGATGGGCAGCGTGGTCGACTTCTTCTGCGGATTTGACGATCATGTCGTCCATATAGACTTCGAGCATGTCGCCAATTTCCGCTTGGAAGACCTTGTTCATCATCCGTTGGTAGGTGGCGCCAGCATTCTTCAGACCAAAGGGCATCATGTTATAATAGTAGTTGCCCGACTCAGTCATAAAAGCCGTGTGCTTTCTGTCGGCCTCGTCCATGGGGATTTGGTTATATCCTGAATAAGCGTCCATGAAGGATAAGAGTTTAAATCCTGCAGAGTTGTCTACCAATCGGTCGATGTTAGGCAATGGGTAAGAGTCTTTCGGGCATGCCCGATTAAGATTCGTGTAGTCAATGCACATTCTCCATTTTCCATTAGATTTTTTAACAAGTACAACATTGGACAACCAAGTGGTGTACTTGGCTTCCGAAATAAAGTTTGCCTCTATGAGGTCTTTTACAGCTTTTTCGGCAGCCTCCATTTTTTCTGGAGACTGCTTACGCCTACGTTGAGCTACAGCCCTAGCATTTGGATCTATGGATAGCTGGTGACAAGCCACTTGAGGATCTAGTTCAGGCATCTCCGAAGCGCTCCAAGCGAACAAATCTGCATTCTCTCGGAGACATGCTTTCAATTGTCTTCTCACCAGGTCGGGGAGTCCATGGCCGATCTTCACTGTTCGCTTTGGGTCGTCACCAAGAGGGATCAGTTCGAAATCCCCGTCTGGGATGGGGCGCGTTGGGTAGGTGGGCTGCCCGTTAGCTTCAACTGGGAGGTCTTTTCCTGCAGCTTCTTCATGTTCCCCGGAGAACCTGCTATCGAGGTCGACCGCACTGACCGGCGGGAGCGGAACTTGAGCGACATCTACAGCTGCCCTTTTAGGGTGAACACCCCCCACGACGCTAAGGCCTTTGATCGCTGCGTCGAAACATCTTCTGGCTGCTTCAATGTCCCCGTGTAGGGTTACCACCCGTCCTCGAGTAGTATAATACTTCATTTTTAGGTGGACAGTGGATGGTACAGCTGTTATTTCGGCCAAGGTGGTCCTTCCCAAGATGCGGTTGTAGAGAGAAGGGCAGTCGACTACTAGGAAACGCGTTTTTGCCTGTCGAGCTGTTTCTCCTGCTCCGAATGACTACCAACTCTACATAACCTCGAGGTCTTGTAGATGCGCCGTTGAAGCCTTGTAGATTGGATCCCACATATGGGGACAGGTGATGCTTTGTTAGCTGGAGAGTATCGAAGAGGTGAGTGTACATTATGTCCACCGAGCTTCCTTGATCGACCAAAATCTGATGCACATCAAAGTTGGCCATCTGTGCACGAATTAGGAGGGGTATATTAGCATTCGGGGATTCGCCTGGTAATTCCTCGAGATAGAAACTTATGGGGCATGATTTTCCGCGAGATAAGCTGAGAGTTGGGTCTCGAGGAGTGGATGTCCTTAGTTCGTCGAACTTTCTCTTTATTGAGCTGACGGTCACCCGTTCAGGATCTCTGCCTGATATGACTAGGGCTTGTGGAAAATTTTCCCAGGTACTGTGAACGCTTACTAGCTCTTCCGTTGGGAAGCTCTTCCACATGTTTCGAACAGCTTCGGCATCACTAATATTTCCAAGGAAACCGAAGTCTTCAGGTCGTGTGATGCTTAAGGCGACCTGTAGTTTTCCGGTGTCCGGATGGTTTGACTCTTCGGTATTCAGAGCTTCTTGGCCGGAAGGTCGGGGAGCTTCATCTTGTTTGGCGTATTTTTTCAAGTAGCCTTCTTTGATCAACGTTTTGATTGTGTCCTTAAGGTGGATGCAATCCCCAGTAACATGCCCGTGACTGCGATGGAACCGGCAGTACTTGGATTTATCGGTATTTGGTTTGGGAGCCGTTGGCTTTGGGAAGCGGATTCCCCCTTTTATGAACTCCGAATTTGCACAGTCACTGAAAATGCGTGCTCGGGACACGTTTAGTGGAGTGTAATCTTTGAAAAGACCAGCAGGTCCTCGAGATTCCCGGGGTTCTTTATGTCGATTTTCTTTCTTCCTTTCCCCGCCTCGCCTCGGTAGAGGGGAGTCTTCTCTTCTCTTCTCCCCTCCTCGTCTAGGCGTAGGGGATTCTTCGCGGTTCCGGCCGTGGGGGCCTTCTCTGCTCCTTAAATCAAGGGCAATCTGGGCAGCTTCAGCTTCTTCGAATTTGATGTGTGATTGAGCTCGTTCGAGGAATCCTTCAAAGCTGCGGGGACGGTGTAAACCGACAGATTCCACAAATTTGGAACCAACTCGCAGTCCTTTGATGATGAGATATAATTTGATATTGTCGGTTGCGTGGACCTCGACCGCCTCTTTGTTGAGTCTCTCTATGTAGCTCCGGAGGGATTCTTTCTTATCTTGGAAGATGGCCTCCAAGGATGATATAGTTTTAGGATGCCTTCGTGAAGCCGTAAAATGCTTCCTGAAACGTTCCCTCAGAGCTTTCCAGGACGCTATAGATTCAGGTGCCAGGTTTTTGTACCAAGCCATGGCCCCTTTTCGAAGAGTTGTAGGGAATAACCGACATTTGATAGCGCCGGAGACGTTTCTAAAATCGAGAAGAGCCTCAAAGCTCTCAACATGGTCGTCTGGATCAGACGTCCCATCATATGTCCCCAAGGCTGGGGGTCTCTCCAAGCCTTTAGGAATAGGGGCTTCCATTATTTGTCTGGATAAGGGAGTCTGGTAGTCTTCGTCATCACTATCTCCTGGGGATACAGAAGGAGAAATATGACCCCGAGTATAGTGGTGTCTCGGGGAGCTTTCTTGGTGGCGGACTCTTGGCTCCTCGACATAGGGTTTCCTCTTCTTACTCTTCAAGGGACGAGTGGCCGCTTTTGGTGGCGGGGAGCGATGGCGCTTCAGCGGATGCTTGGTCTGGTTGCGCTCCAAACGTGGCCTGCGACCTTTATTTACTGGGGAGGGACTGCGAGATTCCACAGGAGACAGTGAGTGCCCGGGATAAGGGGGTGGTCGGTGCTTTCGCGGGGAAGAGCGACCACTGCCTTTTTCGAGCTTCTCAATTCGTAAGTTTTGGTTGAAGATCATTTGATTGGTCTGATTGACCAATGCAAACAAAGCAGCAGTGCTTGGATCCGCATTTGGAGGTGGGTCCATGGGCTGATATGCGGGCAAGAGGGTCGCTTCATGTGCGTCTTGTTGAGCAGTCTCGTATTCCACCTCATCGGAAGACGGGGAAGCGGTGACTCCATCTCTGACATCATTCTCCACGAAGGGTTGGAGAATATCGTTATCGCCACAGGTATTACCACCAAGTTGAACGATGACATTATCCACGGCTTGATTCGCAGATGGGTTGGCCATTGCTGGTATTTGAACGAGAACTTTGGTTTATCGCAAGGGAAAAACGGGGAAGTTTATGAGATTTCCCACAGACGGCGCCACTAATCGTACCTAGATCAGAATGTTTGAAAGTGGCCAATCGTGTCTGGAATGACTGCTACTTCAGTGATGATGCTGGACAATGGGGGGTGTACCTGTAGGACACCTCGATGCTTAAGTCAGTGAGTGCACAACAAATACAGAGAGTATGATTAAGAGTATGAAGTTAACTTAACTTGACCCTCTAAAGTGAGAGGGTATTTATAGGGGACCCCCAGCGCGTGGCCAACGGTTATTTGCAACGGGTGGGACCAGCATGTGACCCGTTCCAAATAACTGCTAGGGTTTACATGTAGTAATAATGACCAGCTCATGGTCAACACCCTAGTGTAACTGTCCATTTAATATCATTATTAGACGGTTACGTGAAACGTATTTGTGTAGATAAGACCGTTGATGGTCTCCTAGGGGGAGAGTCTATAGTGTCGAGGAGATGTGGTCGTGGTTTGGACCTGGTTTGATGGAGGTGAGCCATGTATGTCGAGGGCCCACGAATCAGCGGGGATTAGGAGCGTTCTCGTGGGGAGAAGCTAATTCGTCGAGGAGGTCCTCATCTGGGTGTGATGTCCTTTGTAGTCCTCGTGTGCTCGAGCGTCCTCGGGTTTTTAAGATCCTCGACAGGCTTTTGGTCTTGAGTATGGTAGTCATGTGTCCTCTTCTAGGACTTTGTTGGGTTTCCTCAAGTTGTGTGGATTGGGCCTGTTTGACTGTGGGAAGTCTCGGCCCATTCCAGAACATTTACCAATATGAAATATAATCCGCTCTTCGTATAAAGCATCTGACGGAAGAAATTTCAATAGAGACTGCATTTGAGTGTTGGTTCTGCAACATGTCTTCACCGTGTACTGTTTTTACAAATCACCACGAAATAAGTTTCTACTAACAGAGGAGGATAAGATCCGGAGGAGGATAAGAGGAAATCAATGGCTATTTCGTTAATGTGTTTTTGTTAGGAAGATTGGATCCATAAAGCAAAGGGTTCTCTTGAGATGAGAAGAAAGACGGCCAGGGTTTTGGTGAAGGTGAAGAGATGAGAAGAGAGAAAGATATAATGAATTATAAATAATAAATTATTAATAAAATAATTCTACGTCAACCATAAATGAAACCAGCTGGAGTGCCACATCATCCAAACTTAACATATTTTAACAAAATTTAACGGAAAGGGCCAATGTGATTAACGGAACGTAATTTAAGGGACTTAAAACGAACGTTTATCAAATAAGGAACGAAAGTGAAACCTGAAATTAAGGTAAGGGACCAAATGATGTATTAAGCCATCTTCTTAATGTTTTTATTAGCAGCTTCAACAACCTCATTCATCTTTGGTCTGTAGGGAGAATAATTATGATGCTCAATCTTGAACTCATCACATAATTCTTTCATCATTTTGTTGTTCAGATTCGACCCATTATCAGTGATAATCTTGCTTGGAATGCCGTACCGACATATGATTTGGTTTTTGATAAACTTGACCACCACTTGCTTGGTCACATTGGCGTACGACGCCGCTTCAACCCACTTGGTAAAATAATTAATAGCCACCAATATGAAATGGTGTTTGTTCAACGTTTTAGGCTCAATCATTCCAATCATGTTAATTCCCCACATAGAGAAAGGCCACAGAGATGAGATAACATTGAGAAGAGTTGGTGGCACATGAATTTTGTCAGCATAAATCTGGAACATATGGCACTTCTTCACATATTTGCAACAGTCAGATCCATTGTCAGCCAATAGTAACTTGCTCTCGACATTTTCTTAGCCATAACATGTCCATTGGCATAAGTACCAAAGGATCCTTCATGAATTTGTTTCATCAACATGTCTGCTACGTGTCTACCCACGCATCTGAGCAGAACCATGCCAAAGTTTCTTTTGTAAAACACATCTCCATTCAAGAAGAAATTTCCAGCCAACCTCCTCAAAGTCTTCTTATCCTTCTTGGATGCCCCAAGTGGGTATTCTTGACTCTGGATGAAACATTTGATGTCATGATACCACGACTTATCATCTTTCACTTCTTCTGCCTCAAACACGTGAGCCGGTCTATCAAGACGCATAACATTAATCTTGGGCACATCATTCCAACTATTCACTCTAATCATAAAGGATAAAGTGGCCAGAGCATCTGAAATCTGATTTTCTTCACGGGGAATATGGTGCAATTCAACCTTGTTAAAGAAGGTGAACAGCCTCCTTGCATTATCTTTATAAGGAATCAGGCCGACCTGACGAGTCTCCCATTCACCTTTAATCTGGTTAGTCACTAGGGCTGAATCCCAAAACACATCATGGGTTTTAATCCTCAAATCAATGGCCTCTTCAAGACCCGTTATGCAGGCTTCATATTTTTCCATATTGTTTGTGCACTCAAACATCAACCTAGCAGTAAATGGTATATGAGAACCATGAGGAGTAATAATGATTGCCCCAATTTCGTTGCTGTCGTACCTCGAAAAATGAGAACGATCTCGCGAATTGCAATCACACGCTCGCGGGATGGACTTAACAGAGTCGCCACCGATCTTAATTTATTCCCATAGAGGGAAAGGGAAAATATTGAATAAAACCCCTAAAAGAACGATAAGGATATGGTCATCGTAACTAATATTTTAGTTCGGGAATAGGTACGCAAGGGGAAGGTATTAGCACCCCTTCACGTCTATTGTTGTTAATGGGAACCATTTAGTTAGGGTTGAATGAATGTTACCTTAAGGTTAGTTTCTAATCTTCTACTTATGGAGTGGGAAAAGAGAGAGAAGGTAAATGTTTTTTTTTGGATTGTATTAAAGAGAAAGGACTTAAAAAGGTTTTTATTATTAGTGTGCTCGCCAATACTTTGCAATCTCGTATCTACGTATCTTCATAGTGCAATAAGAAAATCTGAGCATTCGTAGTTCGGGGAACTACGGGTAAGAAAAAGGTCTCGATCCCACGGGGGCAAGAAAAAAGGCTTGATTAGTTGTTAATGGGATTGCAAGTGGAATGAAAAGGATAATGGGATTCATACCAAACAAGCATATGACAAAGAGTTAACATACATGTTCCCTTTCCCTTGGATTGAGATCACAAGTGTCAACAACAAATGAAATCAACAAAATCACATGGCAAAACATCATGGTTATCAAGGTAAGACCAAACAATACATATCATTATCAATCAAGACATGCTTCATGGTAAAGACAAGATATTCTCAACATATGAGCATCAAAAGGAACATGAGACATGGATCCATCATTAAGCATTTGAAATAATCATGGACATATCAAAGATTAGGTTAACAATGGAATCAACAAAGAAAGTATTAAGCATTGAACATTTAAAACAAGTATAAACATCATAATCAACAATAATACTAAACAAAGTGCACAAATTAAACAAAGTATTTTTAAAAGATCAAAGTACATTTAAAAATAAATAAATAGAAAAACTTAAAGATGAATAAATAAAAAGTATAAATATGAAAATAAATAATTCACAAGGATGAATAAAAATGTCTTTGATTTTTAAGGTTTAAATTATAAATAATAAAATAATAATTAATAAGATAATAAATATTTTTTTGATTTTTTTAATGTGAATTAAAAATAAAAGAAGAAAATAAATAAATAATTAAAATATTTTTTGGGTTTTTAAAAGTTAAAATAAAAAATAAGATTAGAATAAAAAATAAAAAAAGAAAGTAAAAGAAATAAAAAAAAGAGAGAGAATAGAAAGAAGGAAGGAAAGAAAGAAAAATCAAGGAAAAAGAGTGAAAATGACCAAAATGAGGACTAGGTGATTTGAACCCACAACCTCAAGCATATACACTCGAGACCAACACTTTATCCACTGCACCAAGGCTGGCTTTCCAATCATAGTGCGCAACGATGAAAATATATATTAAAACAACATTCAAAATTGAAAAAAAAGGCGCCATCATCTTCTTCTTCTTCCTTACGGTTACTATAACTTTATTTTTTCCAAAAAATGCAACTTTCTCATTTTCTCATCAAATCAAACAAGTGGATACATCATTTTACTCAGAATTTTATGAGAATTCCAAATATGCAATTAGTTTTCATTTATTTTAACTACAACTCAAGAATTTCTCAGAATACCAGATAAACCCTAATCCTTCAAACTAAAATTAAATGTCATACATTAATGATCAATAGACAAATGCATAGGGCTTTCAATCCTCATAGCTTGGCAAGTATTGTGGTAACAAGAATGAATCAAAATGATGCTTATATCATTATGTTTCAGAAATGAAAACTCACCTCAATGGTGTGAAATTGTGATCTTCTTTAGAGCACTTCCAAATGCAAGATGATGGTCCCTAAAGCTTCATTGAACCCCCAAGAGTGTGTTGATGTGCTTTGTTTATGTTGAAACCCTCTGAATCTCTCTACCCATATCCACTTGAAAATGAGAAAAGTGTGATGTGGTTATCGAGTTTGAGGTGTTATGGATTGATTCTAATGCATACAGTTGCTTTTGTAATGTTTATGGAATGTGTTTGCAATGGCAAAGTAGAAGAAAGATGGAAGAATAATGAGTTTTGAAGTTTTTGCTTTTGGACAAAAATAGTGTTTTGAGATTTTGATGCAATGCGTTTCTGATGTTTTAGTGCTTCTTCTGGTGTTTAGATGATCAATGAAGGCCTCCTTTTATAGTGAATTGATTTAGATTAGGATCAATGGATTTTAGCATTGTTCAATGGATCTTTGATATTATCTAAAAAGATGGTGAAAGGTACAACTTGCTTTTTGCTTTAGTGTAGCTTCTAGTTGAATTTCTCTTGGCATGCTTCTCAGATTTCACAAGTTGTCTATGATGCTTCGAACAATCCCTTAACTTATGGAAGGCTCTTTGATCAAAAGCAACTTTTTAAATTATGCACAAAGTACTTCAAGTTGGCACATTGGTTCAAATTTTTACCCTTTGTATGAAGATCAATCTCCCATGGATTTGGTACCAATCTGAAGATCTCATGGAAAGGAACAAGTTTCAAGTTGATCATAAGTCTTGGAAATGCTTGGAAAGTTCCCAAAAGTGACTCCAAATTCGTGTGACGAGACTGAGTTCAAATACTTAGAAAAATTTTGCTTCATTTGTAATTGGTCATCATGATGAAACCTCAACTTTGATTATCAATATCTCTCAATTGGAAAAAGCTTTTTGGACCAAAATTTTCCATAAGATGAAGTATTAAATGTGATCTTTAATTGCAGCCCTCAAGAATCAAAAGTGGTGGCTTGAATTGTTCACAAAGAATCCACAAAGTCATGCACTTGACAAGGTTAAAAACTTAGAAAAATTTCTAAGTGTTTGGAAATTCACACAACTAGGAACCCTAACTTTTAACATTAATTTCTTCCACTTCAAGAAAGCTTTTGGCTCCCAATTTTCACCAACTTGTAGTATCAAATGCCATCTTTAAGAGGAACCTTCAAGTGTTTCAATTGGATGCTTGAATAAAAAAATATGGCCTTGGAAAATAGGTCACTTGATCATGGAAATTTGTACTTAGAGAAATTTGCAAAAAAACCTAGTTCGACAACTTTGGATCTTTTTCTTGATTTTTTTTATTAAGCTTGATCCAATTCAACCACTTTCCATATTTTCATGATTAATGACTTGAGAAATCCATGGTTTACAAAAATGTCAAAAGTCAAACTTTGTACCAGATGGATTCAAATCTTGCAATCATTAAAGGACCAGACTTCTTGAGCTAATTGAACCTTATGAATGGAATTCAAAGATGCATTCTAGGGCCTTGAATCATATTTCCACCCATGAGATCATGCTCTGGTGAGAAAGTCAACATCCAGTCTACTTTTGACAAAAACCCTAATTTGGGGCCCCTGATGAATTGGGACTTGATGATCTTGAGTTGGTGCAAGCTCAAACTTTATTGTTGATGAAGAGAAACTCTTGATCCATTAATGAGTGGAATAATTTGATATGTTGATGATCACAAAAACTTTGACTTATTAAACACTTGGAATTCTTGATGCAGAGACCCTGGCTTACAAGCAAGGCAATGCAAGACATGTTTTTTGTATTTCCATGGAGTTATTAATGCTTAAGAGACACACACATGAAATGCTTGATGTTATGTAAATTATGGAAATGAAGTGGGATTCTTAGGGGTAAAAATTAGGGTATGACAGTTGCCATAAGCATTGATAGCTCCATCAAACACTAAACCCCAACGAGATTCAGGATCAGGCCCCTCTTCGGGTAATGGTTCATCACAATCTTTGGCTTTTAGATACATAACATCCTCATTAGGGAAGTCAAACCTGATAGGTTGATAATCATCAATTGGTTAATAGGCCAGATGGTCAGCCAAAATACTTCCTTTCATTGCCTTTTGAGTACGGTACTCAATGTCGTATTCAGATAACATCATTTGCCAACGGGAAATCCTCCCAGTTAAAGCGGGATTTTCAAAAATATACTTTATTGGATCCATTATGGATATCAACCTAGTTGTATGATTAATCATGTACTAGCGCAAACGTTTAGCAGCCCATGCCAAAGCGCAACACGTATTTTCCAACATTGAGTACCGAGACTCACAATCTATAAACTTTTTGCTCAAGTAGTAAATGGCATATTCTTTCTTACTAGTCTCATCTTGTTGGCCAAGAGCACATCCCATGGACTCTTCTAACATAGTCAAATACATAACCAATGGTCTTCCTTCCATGGGAGAAGACAAAATAGGAGGTTCAAGCAGATATTCATTGATACTATCAAAAGCCTTTTAATAATCCTCTGTCCATACACAATCTTGATCTTTCAGGAGAAGTTTGAAGATCGGCCCACAAGTGGCAGTCATATTGGATATAAATCTGGAGATGTAATTCAAACGTCTGAGAAATCCTCTGACTTTTTTTTTCTATTTTGGGTGCTGGAATTTCCAGAATAGCCCTGACTTTATCAGGATCAACTTCAATACCTTTCCGGCAGACAATAAAGTGCAACAATTTTCCAGAATGGGCACCAAAAGTGCACTTATTAGGATTCAGACGGAGTTTAAACTACCTCAAACGCTGAAACAGTTTCAACAAATATTCAATATGATCTCCTCCAGTCTTTGACTTACAAATCATATCATCCACATAAACCTCTATTTCTTTATGCATCATATCATGGAACAAAGTGGTCATAGGTCTATGGTACATTGCCCAGCATTTTTCAAACCGAAGGGCATCACTCTATAACAGAATGTTCCCTAGGGTGTAATGAATTTTTTTTTTCATATCCTCGGGTGCCATCTTTATTTGATTATAGCTAGAAAATCCATCCATAAAGGAGAAGATATTGAATTTATCAGTATTATCTACCAACATATCAATGTGTGGTAGTGGGAAATCATCTTTCAGACTGACTTTATTCAAATCTCTATAGTCAGCGCACATCCGGACCTTACCATCTTTCTTTGGAACTGGCACAATGTTGGCCACCCATTGAGGATACTCAGCAGTAACAAGAAAACCAGCATCAATCTGCTTCTGAACCTCCTCTTTAATCTTAACAACCATGTCAGGTGAATTCTTCTCAACTTCTATTTAACTGGCGGACATTCTGGCTTCAACGGCAATTTGTGCTCCAGAATATCAATATCGAGTCCAGGAATATCTTGATAAGACCAAGCAAAGACATCCACATACTCTTTAAGAAGCTCTACTATCCTCTTCTTAATATCTGACTGAAGCAGTGCCCCAATCTTGACTTCTTTTCTATCTTCCTCTGAACCCAAATTGACTACTTGTACCGGCTCTTCATGAGGCTCAATGGTCTTTTCCTCGTGCTCAAGCAACCGAGATATCTCATCTAGAATTTCCTCAGCATCCTCATCTTCAGCTTCAAACACAGGGAATTCAAAGTTGGGAGAGGGCATAAGGACATTGTTTTCAATGGGTTTAACAATCAATCTGCACAATGATATATGCTTGAATTTAGGAAACAAATAAATGTGCAAAAATTATGCAGATATTGAAATTATTATTTTTTTTTTTGGTTTTTTAGGTTACCATTTTCCAGGAAAAAAAAAGAAAAAAGATGAAAAAACACACATGGATAAGCAAAATAACATTTTATTTATGATAATAAAGTTTGAAACAAGCCCTCACAAATTCACTTTCACCTTGGGCAGAGTGAAATGATATTTGAAAAACACAAAAACAAATTACTTTGAAGAGTGAACAATAGGAGGAACGTCAACAACTGTCCAGTTGTGGCAGATCAGTCTGTGAGTCACGAAGTTTGGTATGTCATCCTCTGAGTCATCTTCAATGATAGCGGCAACATTTTGGTCTCCTGAGCGAATGAACCCAGCATTGTGAAAAATATCTTAGTAGCGCTTCAATTGCCTTCTAGTTGTTCCAGGAGAGAAACCCAGATCGACTCTATTCTTGTTTTCAGCAAGTTCAATAACTCTTCCCTAGCCCACAGACTGACCGTTCTCAACAACCTGCTGTGCATCTTTCAGAGAAGAAATGGATGCCCCATTCTTATTTTCAACATTGTCAACAATGGATAGGGCTTGGAACGGAGTTCCCACAGCCTCGTTAGAGTCAATATATGATAAGGATGACAAATGGCTTACCAGCGTAGTCTGCTCTCCATCTACCACAACAAGTTTCCCATTCTTCACAAATTTGAGCTTTTGGTGGAGTCTCGAAGTGACAGCTCCATCCTCATAGATCCATGGTCTGCCTAGTAAACCATTGTAGGTGGGATGGATATCCATAACTTGAAAGTTAATCATGAAATCTTGTGGACCTATTTTCTTAGGAAGATCAACTTCTCCTATCACCGTTTTCCTCAAACCATCAAAAGCTTTAACAACCACACCACTGAACCTCATAGAAGTACCCTGATATGACAGTCTTAACAAGGTATATTTCGGCATCATATTAAGAGACAAACCAGTGTCAACTAACACATTAGACAAAGCGTCCCCTTGACAATTCATAGAAATATGTAAAGCCATGTTATGATTCCTCCCTTCTTCCGGAAATTCCTCACCACTGAAGCTTAGGTTATTACAAACAGTAATATTACCAACAATATCGTCAAATTGATCAACGGTCACATTATAGTCCACATATGCTTGTTCCAATACTTTCCTCAAAGATTCCCTATGAACCTCAGAGTTCATTAACAACGAAAACACATAAATCTTAGAGGGAGTTTCGTCAACTGATCCACAATTTTGTACTCAACATCTCATCATCAGCACCTTAACTAGTACAACTAGATTGGCCAGTAATAAATCCATATTCGGATTATACCACAGGCGTCTCAAACACAATCGGATTGTTAACAAGGATATTCCCGTCCTTCTCAGGAGGTGGTGCAGCAAACACACGACCGCTTCGGGTCACCTTGCTAACGTCAACAATATTCACAACATATGAAAGGGAGGGAATAGGCACCTCTTTTCCATTTTCCAGCATTGTATCGATACGACACAACTTTATCAGATTTATAAGACACAGAACCAGGTAAACAAATCACCAATGGAGTAACAGATGTCTTATAGCTATTGTAAGAAATCTCAACATGTTCAGGAATATTGAAGTGAGGGACAATAACATTCACCTTGTGGTCAACATGACTCCTCGGGCGAATAACCTGAATTAAATTCTAATCAAGCATTTCTTGCAAATCTCTTTTCACAACTGCACACCCACGAGGGTTTCTTGAACATATAGGACAAGCAGCATGATCGTGTTCATAATATCCCGACTCGCACAAAGTAGCATGCATTTCAACTAGAGATCTTTTGATCAAATTCACATAAAAAATACAATAAGTACTAGGGCAGCCTTCCACCATAGTCACATTAGCATTACAATGCTTGAGAAAAGGATTTGCTTGAACATTAGGCCCAAGATCTTTAAACGACATAATTCCACTTCAGATGAGTCTCTGAACCTCAACTTTCAAAGTAAAACAATTTTCAATATCTTGTCCAGGTGCCCCTTGATGATAGGCATAAGAATGATCAACTTTATACCCCTATGGAAGCTATTTAGGAATAACTGGTAGGTCTCTAGGCTGTAAAAGGTTCTTCTGTATCAAGGCAGGGTACAACTCAACATAAGACATCGGAATAGGATCTAACTGATTCTTCCTTTATGGATGATTATGTTGATTATTTTGATGTGTTCTTTGATGAAATTGTGGTTGATAGTTTGAAGTAGCTTGGTGGCTGGAGCAACGTTGATGGCAGGTGTAACAGAAGCTACTTGTTGTTGACGATGATGATTGTTATTATTTCTTCCCCTGTGTCTTCTAGACCTCTCTTGAGAAATGGCATTGGCTTCCCCATCTTTTTTCTTAAAAAACCCATTACCATACTTCTTTACACTTCCAGCAGAATTACCTTCCTTGGTCAAACATCCTTCACAGACTCCCTCTTCTAAGTGCATACCCATATTCACCATTTTGGTAAAATCGTAGGGCGCACTAGCTACCATTTTTTCATAGTAAAATGAACTTAACGTCTTCAGAAAAATCTTAGTCATCTCCTTTTCTTCAAGTGAAGGACTAATCTGCGCGACAATCTCACGCCACCTTTGGGCGTATTCCTTAACGGTTTCATTCTCTTTCTGTGACATAGCGCTGAGCTATTCACGGTCTGGCGCCTTATCCAAGTTGTACTTATACTGACGAATGAAAGCTTCTCCCAGATCATTGAAAGTACAGATTTGAGTGCTACCTAGACCCATATACCATTTCAGTGCAGCACCAGTGAGACTGTCTTGGAATTAATGAATTAACAACTGTTGGTTGTCAGTGTGAGTGGACATCTTTCTAGCATACATGACCAGATAACTTTGTGGGCAAGTGTTACCTTTATACTTTTTGAAATCAGGAACCTTGAACTTGGCGGGAATGTTCACATTCGGAACAAGACATAGCTCATGAGCATTCTTTTCGAACAACTCTTTCCCCCTTAAAGCCTTAATCTCTTTTTGCATTTCTTAAAACTGATTTTGAAATTCATCCATTCGCTCGTAAACACCCAAGCTTTCACTTGGCTCAATATGGAATATAGGTTCATTAGTCTATGGGATAGTATGCACCACAGGTGGAGGATTTGACATCACAGTTTGAACATTAGGAATTTCAGCTGCAGACTTGTATCCCTTATGAATAAATTTGAAATGCACGCCCCAGGGAAAACTAGGAGGCATAGAGTGTGATGGAGCACTAATAGGAGCCATGGAAACGGGCACAGAAACCACTTCAGAGATAACAATGGGCTAAGGTTGAGCTGCCTGAGGAGTAGGAGGACGAGGTCACTGATTTTGTAGAGCAACCAGAGACTCTACCAGAGTATTAAGCTTCTCCATACCAGCATGGAGAGATGTAACCTCTTCACAAACTTCACAGTTCTCTTGTTCCAAGTGATCCACCATCCTTCTTTTAGAATTAGCACGAGTGTTGTATTGGTGCAACAACTTGACTTCTGAGAATACCAAGAGAAAAGCAATAAGACACCTGTGAAACTCTCAAAAGCAAGACCAAATGCAGAATGATGCATGATATGCAATGCAAATGTTTTCATGTAGTTTTCAAGGAACTTTAAGATAAAGCAGACATCATAAAGAATAACAACACTTGGAATACTGAAAATCTCATTTATTAAAAATTGGAAAGAGTTACACTTGGAAGTACAAGTTACAAAGGATCAAAATACAATAAGAGAAAACTAGATCCTAGGAGTCACATCTGAGGAAGCTCCAACTCCAAGCTGATACTTCCTTCTGAGTCTCCTGATCTCTCTCTCATATGTGTTCTTCATGGTGGTCTTCTCCAATACAAGCTGGTCTACAATCCAATTCCAGGAACCTGAAGTAGGAGGATGAGATAATGAGGTATTAGAGGAAAATAAATCCTCTATATGTCTCTTCACAGCACGTTGCTCAAGCAACTCTATCAAGTTATCTTTCTCCTTTATTTGCTTCTGCAACTCTAACTTCTCAAGGTTTGAAGTGTGGAGTCTGGCTTTCCACATATAAAGCTCTTACTTCAACTTGGCCAAAGCATCTTGAAGCTCCTTCACATCATTAGTAGGAATGGTGAGTGGTGTGGCAACCACTATAGACAGAGGCTTTTCAAAAGCATAAGGCATCTTAAGCTCCCTAGCTCTTTCTTTCACCCAAAGAGTGTATGGCTCCAAAGCTACACAATTTGGTTTCCCAAGCTCTCCTTTTCCTTTCCTATGAATATTATGCCAAGCATGATCCATTCTCTCTTTCAAACCATGAGTATCTTTTCCTTCTTGGAAAAACAAACCTTCTAATAGAGCATTATTAGGCTTATCCTTCAAAGCATATCTAAGCTGACGCCTTGCTAAACTCGGGTTGTAGTTAATTCCACCTTGTGTACCAAGAAGAGGCACATTTGAGAATTTCCCACAATTATCAATGATCTTGACACCATCAAACTTAAGAGAATACCAAGTAATATCAATATTGGTAAGGGACATGATCCTCTGAAACCACCTCAAACAACCTTGTTCTCCTTGAAAGTAGATGACTGTGGCAAGTGCAAAATAAATCACTTGTACAACAAAGGTACGCAGGAAACAATGGTACCATTTACCTTAGAAGTCCTATGGTGCATGGAGAAATAAGTATCGCTAAGTAAAGTTGGAACTGAATTTCCAATCAAGAAGATCCTAATAGCGTTAACATCAACAAAATTGTCAATGTTAGGGAACAAGACAAGTCCATAGATGAGTAAAGCCATAATAGCCTCAAGAGCCATCATACTTCCACCACTAGCAAAAGTAGAAGCTCTCTCAATCAAAAACTTAGAAGTCAACCCTTGAATGCCTCCCTTAACAGTAAGATTGGCATCCATGTCATATTTTCTCAAATGAATGGATGCAGCAATAACTTGGGACTTGGGAACCTCCTCCAATCCAGTGAAAGAGACTCTGTCAGAATCTGGTATACCCACAAGATAAGCATATTCCTCTAAGTTAGGCAACAGCTGATAATCCGAAAAGGTAAAGCACCAGTAAACAAGATCATAAAACTGCACAAAAGTATTGAGAATTCCGTCTTCAACATTGGTAGAAAGAATAGACAAAAGTCTTCCATGACGAGATTTGAAGTCCACAGGATCAGTCACAAAGGATATTAGCATTGTCAAATATTTAAGATCAGGAGCTCTAAAATTGTACTTCTGAAAGTTTCTCCTTCAAATGTCCATGATCTCAATAGTTGCGATGTTTGCAAAGATAATCTCTAAGTTCTTCGAAAACAGATTGAAACAAGATGTCCATGAATGCATGAGTGCATGATGCAACAAGCACAAACATGATCACAAACAAGGTTCAAGGGTTCGAAGTAATGAGCATGGAGCCAAGGGTTATAACCACCCACAAAGTATGTACTAGGGGTTAATATCACATGTACAACAAGGTTCTACCAAGGTTCCCAGAGTCGTAATTCCATCTTTTGGATATTACCGGCTTAAATGACTACTCGTCAGCTAATAATATTCTCAAGAGAAACTTGTCTGAGTGTAGTATCGTGTAACAACTAATTCAAGTCTACACCTGAATAGCCACCGCACTACGTCCTAATAAGGCCAAGATGGGTTAAAGGGTTCTAAGGTCCTCAACTTCTTGGACTCTCAGGTCAAAAGTAAAATGCCTTCACAACTACTTGTTCAACATATTTACCCTCAAGGAGGCCTCCATTGAGCGGGGGATCTCAAGTCAGCTTATTAAGGATTAACTCCATGTAAGCCAAACATGACTATACCACCCTCCTATCATAAGTGCTCTCAAATCAAGGTATAAGGCTTATCTCACCACTCAGAGATCACCAAGCACCAGAAAAACAAAACAAAAAATAGAAAATATAATAAAAACACAGATAAACAAAGATAGGCTTAACCCACTAGGGACTAATCCCCATCAGAGTCGCCACTTTTCTGTAGCGGGAAAATTTGAGATTAAGTTATTGATTAACTTAACTCGCAAAAAAAGAGTCGCCACAGCACTTTTATTTTTCCAAAGGAAAAGGAAAAGGGAGAACAAAACCTAAAGAAGTTTTAAAATAAAAACTAATAAAAATAGAGACAAGGGTAAGGGGGTTGGTTACACAAAGGGAAGATGTTAGCACCCAAAATGTCTATAGTGTTCTATAGGAACCTCTTTGAAAATCTAGCGTTTGGCTTAAAAAGGTGTTGTTTGAAAAATATTGGTGAGGTGAGAAGTGAAGTATTTTTTAATAATTTTGTGTTTGACAAGACTTCCTAGGCCTCGTGCCTACGTACCCACAAAGTGCAATGGAGGATCAAAACCTCGTAGTTCGTGGTAAAAATAACAAAAGATTTGTTTTGATTGATTTTAAATGGGAAAATAAGTTGTCATTTTAAGGAGAATACTCAACTAGTCACCCACAAGTCTATGAAAATGGACCCTTGCATCACTATTAAGAAGGGCTCCAACTTGGATTAAAATCAACAAGTATGCCACTAGCTCTCTCAAGTGGAAAAGAGTCAACACTAAACATAACTATGGAGATAGGAGAATTACATCTCAACTATGAAAATGACTCATGTCTAAGGAAAAGTTAAAAGGAAAAGTGCACAAAAGGAACAAAATGGTTTGAGTGAGTTAAGTGTTTTTTATGTCTTATGAAAATGGTCTGGACATGGTTAAGATTGATTAACATTTTATTAAGAAAATTAGTTTGAAAATGCACTTGACAAAGTCAAGGTTTATCAAGAAAGAGGTTATAGTTTGAAAACAAGAAGGTTTTGAAAAAGGGAGAAGATTTTGAAAATTTAAGAAGGAGAGGAGATGAAGAGGCTATCCTAAAGCATAAAATAAAAGCTAGGGAAGGAAAGATCTAACCAAGATACAGGCTATCACATCCTTTGGATTCAAGAAACAAGATAAGTAGATAAAAAACCAAGCATCAGATGAAAACCAAGTATCCAAGCCAAGTCTTCACAAGAGGTCAACTCAAGGTCAAAGTACCAAAAAAGATTCAAGGGATCAAGTAACAACTACAAAGCATATGATCAAAAGCCTAAATCTAAGTCCATAACTCCAAATTCAAGCAAGGGATAGTCACCAAATAGCCCAAGGAATATTAAGAGTCTTTTAATGGTTCAAGACTTTATTAATGTCTTAAGAAGAAAAAGAAAGTCCAAGTGGACAAAGAGGAAAAGGCATAAACATAAACAAGATGATAATATGATATGAAATGATAAGCATAAAATAAAGAGTAAGAAATAAAGAGCATAAAAATAAAAGTGCATAAAAATAAATGTCATAAGGTAAAAGTTAGCACAATTAAAGTTAGTGTTAGTGTTAAAGTTAAAGGTTAAGATATTTTGTCATTTGAAGTAGATTACTCAACTAATCAACCCAACAAGTGTGAGAACTTTTCATCATCCTTTGAGAAGGGCTCCAACTTGGATAAAATCAACAAGTATGCCACTAGCTCTCTTAGGTGGAAAAGAATCTACACACTATGGAGATAAGAGATTTGCATCTAAACTAAAAATGACTCATATCTAAAATTGGACCAAATGATCACTTTCCGATTAGGGAAAAACTTAGCGCTAAGTTAAGCAATCATAGTACAATCTATAAAGAAGATCATACTATGGGAGGCCGGTTAATAATAATTTATGTACTATACATGTTAGAGAAATGATATAAGGATCATACTCCTAAAACATGTAGGACAAGTCAAAACAAGGTGGATCAAGATCTAAGCCAAGGAAAGATGGATCCATTACATCAATCAACCTCTCATAGTACTTTGGGCAAACTTATGCATCACTCCAAAGTACCTCAATTGATCAAATGATAAATAAAATGGTAGATTTGAAATGTTGAAAGTTCATCAAGTACCACTCAAGATCTTATGAACAAGATATCCTACACATCCTCCAATTGATCAAAAGAAAGGTGAATAAGAAAAAGAAACGGATGAAGAAGAGAGAATCAAACAAGAGAGCAAAACCAAATTGGATCCAAGTGATGATCAATTTATCATCAAAATCAATCATCCATTTTAGTGGATTAAGGTTTTCACCTTATCAACACCCAATATCGATTGAGTTTGATGAAACTTGTGACCAAATCAACTAAGTTTCAAGGCCAACAGAAGTCAACAAAGGTCAAACAAGAATAATATGCAATAATATGAATAAAAATGCATCAAAATGAATTTTAAAATTAATATTA